>JAPFRF010000011.1:32096865-34594365 GCA_029282475.1 Phrynocephalus forsythii
TTTTTAGTCTTGTTTCCCTTGAAACTGGACCTTGGACTAAGCAGACATTCAAGCAGACAATAATGCTTTCCCAGCAGAGGACTGTCCTCGGTAGATTAAAAAGCATGGCTGCTTTGACCTTAAATCCACAGCCCATCCAGTCCAGCATTCTGTCTCACACAGAGTGGCTCACCATTTGCTTCAGGGTGTTCCCAAGCAGATGTCTTCACCTGCTTACGATTCCCTGCAAATGGCATTGAGAGAGATCCTGCCTATCTCTCTAACATGGAGGTTGTGCATAGGCATCCATAATGATAGCCATTGATACCCCTTGAATTTGGGGCCTTTCTGAGTCTACCACCCATCTGAATCTATCCCTGGTCTTGTTGTGCTCCTCCTGAGTCTTCCCTGCTGCATTAAAACAGCAATCCTGTAAGCTCTGTGGTGACAAAAGGTCCACTTCCTTAAATGGGAACTGTATGTGGACAGCGTTTGCACTGTCCCACCTAGTGGTTGATGCCAAAATATCAGCTATGGGATTAAGGATACAGAATAGATAATAGAATCTCTGGGTGGGGGGGTCTTGTATATGTATACAGTATTGCTGAACTGCTGAAGAAAGTGTGAAGGTCTTAAAACCAGACATTTTACATCTAACCATTTACATCTTTTAGGAAAGGCTATCAATTCCTTACGAACTCCCTTTTACGGTAACAAACATGAGACCCAAAAAAAAAGCCTGTTCGATTGTTAAGATCATCAGGAGATATCTTTCTCTCGGGCCTGAGACCTTCTCAGGTACATTTGGTGGGGACACTGGAGAGGGCCTTCTCTGTCACTGCTCCCAGACTCTGGAACTCCCTCCTACAAGAGGCTAGCCTGGCCCCATCTTTGCTGTCCTTTTGTAAACAGGCAAGGTTTTCCCCAGGGACTGGCACCCTGAATGGGGTTGATAAGATCAGGCAGCAGAGCTGTGAAGCAAGCATCCCGTCCTTTGGAGTAAGGCACATGAAGACCGTCAGTATGCAGAAACTATATTTACAGGTTATGTATAACAGCAATGAAAACAAATACAGAGCTCTCAGGAGCAGCGCATATTGTTAACAACCGGACAGCACTTCATCAGACAAGTATTATTATTATTATTATTATTATTATTATTATTATTATTTAGATTTATATAACGCCCATCTGTCAGAAAGCCACTCTGGTCGGTTTACAACATTTATAAATTATAGATACAAAAATATCTATAGACAAAGAACTGCAAGGAGCACAGTGATTTCTCCCTTAGTTTATGTTTCCCTTTGTTTAACCAACCAAAACTCTGGGAAACCATTACTTACAGCTGACCTCTGGTGGTTATTCAGAGCTCACCTGTGTCAGGAACTTTCCACACAACTGATAGTTACAATACATGGGTTTTAACTCAAAACCTAACAATTAAGTGGATTGTTGTACCTTACTGTTTTAGATGTGATTTAGTGTTGCACATACATTTTGTATGCTATTTGTTTGATCCTTTTTTGCATACTCACTGTTTTTAGCTTGAAATACTATCATTTAATAATGTAAGCTGCCTTGGGCCCTTTTAAAGAAGGGTAAAAATATCAATATCAAAAGGAACAGTGCGGAACACAACACAAATAGCAGGACAAATCTCCATCACATACCAATTTATTTATTTGATTTACTTATTTGATTTATATACTGCACCATCTGACCTAAGGTCACTCTTTTTTTCAGCCTTGATATGAGAAAAGCCAAAAACAATGGCTCCAGTACAGAAGAGTGAGGGTGGGACACAGGGCAGAGTTCATATTTTAAATTTTATTTTAAAAAACCATTTTTTAAAAAAAAATACAAAATAAGAGGGGCAGAGAGGCTAACAATATAGTCTTTCCCCCCTTCAACTCTTAAAATAAGTGTATTTCCCAGGGGTTGCGTATAGATATTTAATTGTTGGAGACAAAATACAAGATGTTGCTTTGCCTCCTTCCACTTCCAAAAGCCAATCAAATGGACAGCTAACTCCTAAAACCATAGCAATGGGACAGGATACTCTATGACTCGGGGGGGGGGGTAGCAGGTCATGGTGAGGAGTATTGGGCAGAGGCTGAACTCTTGCGCTTAACTACTTTGCTGCTGTCCCTGGCCATGTGCTAGATGAGGCAAGGCATCTCACTTTGTCTAATGATGATAAAGACAGAACCCTGACTTACCAGGGTCCCACATTGATGCCAGCATGCTGACAAGGATGGAGGGGGACACGGCAATGGTGGCTGCCACGTGGGGGCTCCGCCGGAAGAGAAGGAGTAAGCCCCGGATGTGCTGCAAGGCTGGGATTGGCCAGGCAGCTTCCAGAAAGGAGGGACATCAGCTGGAGGATGTGACATGGTGGAATCTTCAATGTGTTCCTCCGGCATACCATTAAAGGTGCGTGCTGGGGCCGGAAGCCCCCAGTCTCACTGAAGACGGCTTGCCCAACCCTCCCACCCTGTAATGCTGTTGCGGTTGTTTACACGTTGTCACAGTTTGTTGGAAAGCGTTTTTGAAGGCATTGGGTTGGATCCTGTGGTTGGCAGGCAGCAGGCAGTGCCCTGCAAAGCCTGGCTGGATCAGAACTGGTGGCTGTGGGGGCGGGGTAGTGCTTTGCCCACCCAGGGGGTGGGGCGTATGGCTACTTCCACCCCCGGGAGGAGGACAGTGGCACCATGTAGTGGCTTACGTCCACATGGTGCCCGGAAGTTCATCCTTGGGAGTCTTTTAAGGAGACAGGCTACATCGTAGAACAGTGGGGTTCATCAATGTTGTGGGATCCAAACCAATGCCCGGCCATATCAGCTGTGCTGTAATTAGTTAATAAAGTTGTGGCCTGTTTTTCTCCAGAGTGTATGTGTGTGGGTGAGTTCTTTCTTCACAGACAGAGTAAAAAGTCAGCTATAGGCCATCAACTCTGGTCCTGTGGTCCAGCCCCTGGTTTGTGCAGCAGGCAAGCACTCAGCCCCTGAAAACAGCTGCTTTGGAAGAGTGACTTTACAAATGTGGCAGCTGTAAGGATTGGAGAGGAAGAGGAAACTACACCCTCATCCTCATTGTTGTCACTGTCATCCTTCCGTGCCATCAATCTTATTCTAATGTCAGCCTTCCCAGATATCTTGGTATAAAATATTCAGAAGTGGTTTACTAGTGTGTGTGTGTTGCATCGTTACAGTCGTGACCAACTCTTCATGACTCCATGTCCATGGAGTTTTCTTGGCAGGAATACTGGAGGGGTTTGCCAGTTCCTACTCCAGGCGCCTACAGCACCTGGTATTCCCTGGTGGTCTCCCATCCAAGTACTAACCAGGGGGCAACCCTGCTTAGCTTCCGAAATCAGGCGAGATCGGATGTGCTTAGTCCAGGGCATCTAGGCTGGTTTACTAGTACCTTCATTCAAAATGGTCAAGATGGGCTTGAACGCTGGGCTGAAAACAACAGAATGGAGCTGAACCAAGAGCAAAGTACTGCACGTAGAAAGAGACCAAACACACAGTTACAAAATGGGGAAACACCTGGTAGAGCAATATTTTGAACAAGAAGGAATTTGGAATCATTGTAGATCAAAAGCTGACTATGAGTCAACAACAGTGCAGTGTGACTGCCAAAAAAAAGGTAAATGCTTTCTTAGGCTGCATTATTTATAGTCTCCAAATCCCACGAGTTACTAGTTTCCCTCTATTCAGCACTGGTTAGGCATCGGTTCTGGACACCACGCTCCAAAAAGGAGGCTGATAAACTGGAGCAAACTTAGGGCCTTTTCACACGACCCCTAAACTCTGCCGCAAATGGCTCCCAGCTCCGGAGCTTAAAATTATTTCCCCACCAGCTCCGGAGTTTACAGATAATTAAGTGCGACCACGCCCACCTAAGCACGTCCCAGCGCACTTTTCATGTACCTGCTCTCAGAGGGTGAAAATTCCTGATGGGGATATAACAGTAGTGACTGCCGGGCTCTCCTTGCTTCTGTTTGTTCTTTTTTTGCCCCCCCCGCCTCTTTAAGAGACCTGAATGCAGTCCCAGGAGCAAAGCGAGATGGCAGAACGGAGGTGAGCGGCATTCTTTTCTCCCTTTTTTTCTCCCTCCCCTCACACAGCCAGCAGCCAGGAGTGCAGAGGGGGTGGGAACGCAGGAACGGCAACAAACCCCTAAGATCTCTGGTCCGAATTTAAGTGGCCAGCGGATCTTAGGGGTCGTGTGAAAAGGCCCTTAGAGGAGGGCAACAAGGGTGATTAAGAGGAAAGACTGAAAAAAACAGGGTAGGTTTAGCCTTGAGAAAAGAAAACTCATGGGAGATATGATCGCAATTTTTCAAATATTGAAGGGCTGGCAAACAGAGGGGAAATATCTGTTTTCAACCAACCCTGAGTTTAGGACGTGCAACAATGGGCTCAGGTTACCAGAAGCCAAATTTTGGTTGAATATGGGGTGGGGGCGGCAGAATCTCCTAAATGTTAGAGCAGTATGGCAGTGGAAACAATGACCTCGAGAGGTAGTAGTGAGAGCTTCAATGCTGGAGGCATTCAGAAGAAATGTAGGTAACTGCCTGGCAGATCTCCTTGGATTTGTATCCCCTGCCTTGGCTTTGGTGACCTTGTAGGCCCTTTCCAGTCTCATGATTCTCTGATCCTACAAATGCAGGAGAGACAGAGAGAGAAAACCAAGGGGACATCTCCTGCGGTGGCAAAAGAGCTGCAAACCCCAGCACAATCAACAAAGAGGAAGGGTGGCTTTGCATGACAGAGAATCAACATTCATCATGTTTGTTTGTTTTCCAATGATGGGGCAAAAAGGCAGCAGGACGGAAAAGGTGGCTGTCCATCTTCTGGTCCGGGAGGAACGGAACGCTCACACACCCAGCAGTCCAGGGCCTGGCTCACAGCCATCGCCCCCAGAGATGTTTCTGGGTGAGTGGAGCTGGCCAGCTTCCAGTGGATTTTGTTTTACGGGCCAATAAATGCCAGCTCTGCTCTTCGATGAAGGGCCGAATGGGGAGGCAGTGAACTGAACCGCAGAGAGATGCTTTTCCTCGACTGCGGCCACTCCAGCCAAGCAGCTGCTGGGAGCCTCACAGAGGAGGAATCATGGCGTTCCTTTCCCCTCAGAAGAGGAGGAGGGGGGATAGATAGATAGATAGATAGATAGATAGATAGATAGATAGATAGATAGATAGATAGATAGATAGATAGATAGATAGATAGGGTTTACATCTGGGTCAGCAACGTTATACAGCCTAGCACCCAAATTTCATCATCCTGAATCCACAGTGGTCTGTGGCCCTCTTGTTGAAATCTTAGCTCTTTCTTCCCTTATCTTTCTGTTCTACTCCACAGACTCCTTCTCCCTGTAATAAGGCGTACCTCTGGTCGTACCTCTCTCTTTCTCCTTTCAGTGTCTTCAGGGGCACTCTCTAATTTCTCCCATTTCCTAGTCCATACCCATTCCCATATAGGTGGGAGCACCCTCCACTCTCTCCACTCCAGCCTCTACAATCCCCCTCCGAGTTCTTTCCTCCTTTAATACCTCGCCCCCTTCCTTCTCCTGGATTCCTGCTTTTTCCCACCCATCTTTCACTTCCTCCACAGCTGTGCCTTCTTTCTCCAAAGGTGTTGCCTCTCTTTTCCTTCAGAGTGCTCCCCTTGCTTCTTTCAAAGCCTTTAAACCCTTCCTCCTCTTTTTCTCCTTTTCTTTCCTCAGCTTTGCAGTGTTCCAGCTTTCCTGCTGTGGTGGTCAGTTCCCTGCTTGGTTGAGATTTCCCTCTGCTCTGTCCCAAAGCTCACTGCTTCCCAGTGGAAAGAGATGGCACTTAGGCTGGGATGGAATCTACCCAAGCAACCTCCTCACAAAAAAAATATGCTTTCTGCAGAGTCAGGTCCCTTGTCCATCAGTGCCTGTACTGTCTGCTGTGACTCTATCACATCTTGGGCAGGTCTCTCCCACAGAGACAGGAGGAGCTGCCCTGAAGCAAGGAACTGCGTTGGGCCCTTCTCCAATCGCAAACTCAAACTTGGCCTCACAGAACAGGAGTGAGAAATTTCCACCTTTTAGGCTAAGCCTCATCCTCTGGGCCTCTCTAGACATCTACCGAGTGCACCACACACACACCAAAGCCCCATTCCTCATCACTGATATTATTTACAACTGTAAGGGAGGACATTTGACTAATTATATATTTATAAATATATATGGCTGCTTTACTAACCACAGGTATGGACAAGCCCTCATGTATTCAACAACAATGTATTCTAAGCAATACATATATATATATAGCCACACTAGTGACACGAATAATGTAGTTATATTCACTTAAGCACTCCACGTATATATATACATATATACATATATGTATCACATTCACATGTATCTACATTTGTATTCTTGTAAACTTAGAATCTTTGGTCAAGCCTTTCCGGCTAGAATAGAGAAAGGAACTTCCGCTAAGTCAGCTAAAGCAATTATGAATTCAAGGATCCAATTAAGTTCCTAAGCTTTGAGGATCACACACTAGCAATTAACGTGTGTCCAAGGCGTACCAGGGAGGCCTTATCTCAGCGTCTGGGGTTTGTAACTGTCAAGTGTCCAAGGACATAAGGATGATCCTACCCTCCCTGCCTGTGAGGGGAGGAGATCAAACGTACCAGTTAGAACTTTTAGGCAAGTGTCAGGAATACAAAATAAATGACCAAAGATGTCAATTAGTGTTTGATGCATGTAACAAATGTATATGACGTAAATTCGGATGGGCGGAGGGGGAAAGAGTGCTGGAAAAACCTTATAAAAATATCTCCTTTCGTTTTCTGGGTGGACTTCTCACCACCAAAAAGTGTGGAAGTGCCCTGATTGATCAATCAATAAATTCTTTTCTCGTCTCCTGAGACTCAGACTTGGTCTTTTGCAGCCCATGAAGCGCAGGCACGCTGGCACGGGACCCTCATAAATTTAAATTCCTTACATTTCTGGTGCATTGGCCGGGAAATGTGCCACTGCCCCAGCGCTCTTGGGAGTCTGACTTAAATCACAGTAAGAATTCATGCTGACCCTGGAACAAATCTAGTCCGGACCCTCTGATTTTGAGAGGAGACTTGTTCTATCAGCATTGGACACAATACTGTTATTTAAGGAGAAAACAAAGCCGGCAGAACAACGGAGGAACTGTAAGAGGACTGCGCAAAAGAAATCTGGTAAGAAGAGAAAACTAGTTGTGGGGTGGCGTGAGTTCGAATCTAACAGCTCTGTGGAGTGGAGAAGATTGCGGATTCTTATGAGTCGGCCCCGGGGAGGGAGGAAGACGAGAAGGGACACTTGTGTGTCTCTAGCATCCCGTGGACCAGGGAGGACTAAGAGTTGAGAGACTCTGAGGTCCCCCGAGGGTGGAAAAGAGCTCCTCTCTAATAACCCTAGTGTCCCCCTCCCCAAGTGTTTGAAGAATTAGAAGCAGAGCACTGCTCTGGCTTCCTCAGAGGATTTATTAATGTTTGAATATATATGTGGGTGTTAAGTTGAATTCTTTTTGGTAACCACAGGGAAGTGGCCATTCCCTGTGTCTTAAGCAGGGGCAAAGACTGGCAATCTTTGCCCCACAATACCAACGAAGTTCCACCATCTTCGTTTGATTTTAGAGAAGTCAGAAAGATCTATTCTTAGGTAAGGGATCGCAGTTAACTGGGGAAACAGAAATGTGGGAGAGTTGTGTATGGTTGCTGAATCACATGTTGGCGTGTATGATGTGCATTTGATTGTTGAGGTGTGAGTCCGTTTGATGCTTGTGTGGGAGAAATCATAGGAACACAGTTAGACCTTTAAAGTAAACCTATGGGGATAAATTAGTGCAGTTTATGCACCCCCTTTTTGATGTGCGATGTGGTAACATTGGAATTCTGCCACCAGAAGTAATGATTTTGGTATTAAATGGAACATGAGTAAGCTTTAAGAAGAACCCCTCTAACTAGGATGAGGCAGGACTTTACCATCTCAAATTAAGATTCTAGCCCTCAGGGAGGACAGACCAATTATGACCTGCTAGCAAGAGGTGTGTGAATGTACAAGGACGTGCTTAGTTAATTAATATAAGAGACTAAAAACTCTGCCAACTAGGAGACCCCTCCAGCAATTTTGATAATACCAGGGGGAATATGGGCAGTGAGAAAAATACTTTTGTAGGAAACCTGAAAGATGATGGAAGGAAAGGCAGGATGGTGAACTGAAAAGGTATAGAGAAAGACAGATGAATAGAGGAAGTGGAGTAGAAGGAAGGCAGCAAGACAGAAGTGGGATGGATAGGTATGATGTTGAGGGAACAGGAGGAGAGCACGGAGCATTGAGGGGACAGGAAGTGCTTGATGGGGGATGCGTACCCCTGAATTGCCTTATTCAAGCATTCAGGAGGTACTTCCATCCCGCTACGCCAATGCCCAACTCCTTGGATATGGAAGCTTTAGACAGAACTAAGGGTTGCTATGCACCACATGAGGAGATAGGTAGGGACGTTATTTCTGAACTATTAATAATCAAAAGCAGGGAAATCAAATCAGGGGCTGAGCCCCTTCTGGCAGCTGGCCACGACAGAAAGTAGAATCAATGCCTTTTTTTTTTCCCCTTCTCCAGAAGTAGTTAAGAACATTTGATAAAAGACCAGGCATTTTAATTTCAAACACAGGGAGATTCTCAGGACCAAACTGCCAACAACTATCCTACTGCACAAGTCTACCTTTTTTTTTTTAGACGAAGGAAAAGGGGGGAGAAGATCTTAGTCTCTCTCTCTCTATCCGATCTAGGCATTATTTGCCTCCCCAGAGATATAAGAGTGAAGGAAGAGAGAGAACTTCTACATGTTCACCTAAGATTTTTTTCTCTCCTCCTGATTTAAGTAGCTCTGTGTATTCATTACAAAAGCCACGCTTCTCAAATTAGGCTTAAGCCAACAACAAGATCAATAGCTACTGAAAGGGTGAATTGCCCCTTTGTTCCAGGGCATTTCACACCTAATACATTACAGAAGTAATTACAGGAGATTATCTGCTTGCCTCAGGCTGTAAAAGGCAGCCGCGGGGGAATTTAAAAGTCGACAGCCCCTCCTTTCTCTTTCTGCTCTCGGGCCCCCTTGCAGGGCAAGGCAGGATAACAACTCCCAACCCCTCCTTTCTCTCCCAAGCCACTTGATAGAGCTTGGACGCAAAACTTGTATTGAACACATCAACCTAATGCATGCATAGCGAAGGGAATAAACTGACCCCTAAAAGCCATAAGCCAGTAAATTTTACAGGCAATGGCCAGAAGGTCACTCCTCTCCACTTACGGGAACGACCACAATTTTCCGTGCTGCCTTAAAAGCATAAAGAGGTGGCTTCTAGCCGACTTGCAGCATTTTTTTTTCTCTCCTGGATAGGGGGAGAGGGAAAGGGAGTCTATTGTTTAGAAGAGAATCCAGGAATTCGGCCCCAAAACGTCACGTTTTACTTTAATTAAACCCTTGGAATCAAACACACCTATCAGGTATTTTTGCCAAAGAATAAGAGGTGAAAATCTTGTTATCAGAAACTTTAGAATAAAAGAATTCTTCGGAAAAAGGACACAAGAGAAACCTGATTATTTTTTTTTTTTAGGATGTGACAGCACACGAAAGCCCCCTCCCCTCTTTGTAAGCTGTCCTGCAAGCATATTTTTATTTTTGCCTTTGAAGTAACTTACAAGTCAATCCCAAAGCGTTATAGTTAAGGCAGGCTTAAACACTAGAACTTAAGAGGAGCCTTGCTTGCCTAACAGAGTGCACAAATTTCTTAATTTGATTTTTAGAAGATATGTTCAAACGCTACTGGGATAGTGATTTTACTTGCGATTTTAATGACTCTTCAGAATATAAGAATTATCTTTTTGCCATAGGCGGTAAAAGGCTCGCCTGGCCACTAAAATGTGCAAAGTGTATTGGTGCAGCTTTTAAATCACACCTGGTCTCAGGAGCTCCCCTGAGGAAAATGAGGCTTATTTTCTTTTTAGAAAACAATATGGACTTAACGATTTTCTTTTTCCTTTTTTTGTGTGCACATGAAACCTGTATGTAAAGGGCAAGATTCCCTATTTTAAAGGATGGCTCTGCAGTGCACATTATTAATTTGTTCCAAATTTCACAGGGAGCCTAGTAGCGTGGCTATGGAATATTGTTCCAGCTGAACTTGTGCAAAACTGCTGAAGTGCAGCTGTGTACTATGGCCCTTTTTTTTTTTTCATAGCCTGCACTACACTGTGCCATAGAAATCTGCACACAGTGTACTGCATGTAGCACTATCACACCTGGAGATCTGCAGATTGCTTGGCCATTCTCGTGTGTGGTTGTTTGTCTGTCTGTCTGTCTGTCTCTTTCCACACGGGAAGACGCTGGAGGAAACACCCTGTTTTGCATCTCATGGATATTCTGCCAGCTACACCTTTTTGTTGTCCCCGTGTAGGAGAGCAATTTGACTTGGGGATGGGATCTGTGGTTGATTAGGGACACCTGAGCACCTACACCTTGCAAGCGCTCATTGGAGCCAGCTGAACTTGTGCATATCTCCTGATGTGCAGAGGTGTCCTCATCATAGACCCCCCCCTTACTTCACGTACTGGTTTTACGAAGAGGAAAGCTTCAATCTGCCTTTTACGACATTTTTTTCCCGAGACTGTCAGATAGACTATACCACCCTGCCTGGCAGCACAAGGACAGCTGAGGGGCCGTTTTGTGTGTTTGTGTTCTGTGTTTGTCTGTTTGTGGTCGTGTGTCTGTTCTTCTCTTACCCAGGTACATCCTGGAGGACGGGCTTTTGCTCTGGGAAAAACGCCCACCCGTTCTTTATTTTTGGATCACGGAGTCGGTCGGGTTTGGAAAGCTGACGCCGCCGGTCGTAGATGCTCAGATGGGGACCCTCCTGCCCTCCATTCTGCCATCCCTCCTGGACCTCCCCTCCTCGCCTTTGATGCCTTTGATGATGCCATCTTCGTGATAACTTCGCTCCGCGAGTTCGATCGATGTGGGCTCCAGGATCCAGTGATGTCAGCCTTTTCACCCAGCGTGACCCGTACCCCGCGACCGAGAGGGAGTGAGGCCTGACCGGTGACGCCTTCTGCCCTCTGCTGTAGATTGCCCCTATGCCTTAGATGACTTCACCCTGGACGGCGGGCGACAACATGAACCTGACCTGTGGTCACCGCATCCTTGCCCATCCTTCCCCAGATGACAGCGTGCGTTTGATACTTCGGAGGGTCCCAAAGCAGCCTGCGGATTCACTTTCAACTCAGGTTGACAGATTAAAATCCTGTCTTCCTGTCTCTCATTTTCTCTTTTTTTTCTTTTCTTTTCTATTTGTTTATGGGGGGAGAGAGTGGGTCTGAAACAGCCACTGACTCTTGTTTTGGATTGCGGCCAACAGACTTCACGTCTGCAATTTAACCCCCTTTTTCACCGGGACAGAGACTTGGGGTTTAACTACTGCTTTCAGACCTTCATTGATGCCTGTGCGCGTGCCCTGGATCACCATGAACTTGTGTTGCCACACACGCACACACCAGCCTCCCAGCATCCGACAAGTGAGCGCTTATTTCTTTTTCTTTTTTCCTGCGCACGGTAGGCTCCAGAGCAACTTTACATATTTACATTACCCTGTGCTCTATTATGATATTGTTTATTGTCTATTATTGATAGTCACTGTGAAAACTCTTACTGAAGTGCTTCTCTGGATGTGCCTTTTTATGTAATGATCATGCTTGGCCACTGAAAATGCTTTTTACTCACAAAGCATTGAGTGCCAGAGATTATGACTTGCCTTTCTATGCAATTTGTATTGAATGAGAGACATTTTGGTGCCCATGGGTGTTCACGAGCCTTTATACCTAAGAAAAAAGTGGCTTTATGAAATAGCTATATCTACATTATTTTCTTCACCAAAGACACTGATGAACTAATCTTGGCCCCATGTTTACGGGGCAGATTTTTGTGTGTAAACTATCAGCCACAGAGACATTTCTGACCGGATTTCAACGGCTCATTCATGACTTTACCATGAGAATGTATGGCGCAAGGTGGGTTTTCTAAGCACCATCTAGATGTGTCTTATGCCTTTTTCAGCCTTCATGATATGTATATTACCTTTATTTAGTATCATTGCAAATGTCTATCAATTGAGAATGCACACACAACTGGGTGATTCTGCACAGCCTGCTATTATCTGAGTTTGAATGCACACCACACACACCTAAATAAGGTTGGAAAAAACCTGGCAAAGTAGCCTGGCCCACATATTTCCTTGGTGGGCTAAGAAGGGCATATTTTCCTTATAAGTATTTGGTTTGCAAAATGAACCTACAGTGTGGTGCTTTGTTAGAATTCAGGGTTCTCAGCCTGACTACCAAACACACAAACACGATATCTCACATGTGCACTGCTGTGGCAGGCAAATTAATTTGGGTTTCATGATTGTCCTAAAATAAGGTAATGAACAAATCTGCTGTTGAAAGCATGTTTAATTATCGCTTTGGGACGGGGATCGTGATATCCAAGTCTATCACAATATTATCAAAAAATGCCAGCCCCCTTCAACAGTTGAGAATTTGGGATCCTTGAGAAGTGTACAACATGGCCTGGGAGGTTACCTGATACTGCTGTGACCACGATGCATTTCTCCAACAGGGAAACTTAAATGCTGTGGTCCATGGAACATATCCATCCGTTGCAGTCTGTGGGTCCGACCAGGGGGTCTTCTTACATCCCAAGCATGGCAACACTTCATCTGTTAACTTAACATTTTACTCTGAAAGTGCCCTGGTGAATTAAGGGGTGTTTCCTTGGCCTTCACCTATTTGATGCGTCCCCTGACTTGAGACGCCACAAATCATTTTATGATAATTCATTTTCTTGAACTGTGCCTATAAGCCCTTTGGGGAAAAAGGACTGAGAATGTTTTTCTGACTGCCCTGCCTGAATTTTTGTCAGGAAAATAGAAAGTCCTTCCATGAGCCATGAAGACCATCTCACCCCAGGAATGACATAGGGGGGGCTCACGCAATGTTCACACTTTTGTACATATACCTTTGATATGTTTTGTTCGTCCCTTACAAGTCCATGACGTTTTCTGGGAAATTTACTGGCATAAATTTCCAGAAATCCGTTCAGGGCCGAGTGTAAGGGAGGACATTTGACTAATTATATATTTATAAATATATATGGCTGCTTTACTAACCACAGGTATGGACAAGCCCTCATGTATTCAACAACAATGTATTCTAAGCAATACATATATCTTTGCTTCAAGAAGAAAGAAGCCAGAACACCAGCCTGAAGATGACGAGTGAGACCTCGTCGAAACGTCGCCAAAACAACCAGATTTCTACACGGGAAGAAACCCGAATCCACCCTAACATGCAATACATATATATATATAGCCACACTAGTGACACGAATAATGTAGTTATATTCACTTAAGCACTCCACGTATATATATACATATATACATATATGTATCACATTCACATGTATCTACATTTGTATTCTTGTAAACTTAGAATCTTTGGTCAAGCCTTTCCGGCTAGAATAGAGAAAGGAACTTCCGCTAAGTCAGCTAAAGCAATTATGAATTCAAGGATCCAATTAAGTTCCTAAGCTTTGAGGATCACACACTAGCAATTAACGTGTGTCCAAGGCGTACCAGGGAGGCCTTATCTCAGCGTCTGGGGTTTGTAACTGTCAAGTGTCCAAGGACATAAGGATGATCCTACCCTCCCTGCCTGTGAGGGGAGGAGATCAAACGTACCAGTTAGAACTTTTAGGCAAGTGTCAGGAATACAAAATAAATGACCAAAGATGTCAATTAGTGTTTGATGCATGTAACAAATGTATATGACGTAAATTCGGATGGGCGGAGGGGGAAAGAGTGCTGGAAAAACCTTATAAAAATATCTCCTTTCGTTTTCTGGGTGGACTTCTCACCACCAAAAAGTGTGGAAGTGCCCTGATTGATCAATCAATAAATTCTTTTCTCGTCTCCTGAGACTCAGACTTGGTCTTTTGCAGCCCATGAAGCGCAGGCACGCTGGCACGGGACCCTCATAAATTTAAATTCCTTACACAACCTCTTGTTCTGTCTGCAAAGCTAATGGAGGGGTCATCTCTCATATAAACTGGAGAATAACAATGCTTAGGTGCATTTTTATTTTTATTTGTTTTTTAATATACTGTATATTTATTATTTATTTATTATTTATTTAGAGTGTTTTTATATATCACCCATTTAGTGACTATGCACCTACAGGACAAAACACAACTCTACAACACACACACCCAAGCTCCACTCTCATGGAACCATATATGTTGTTGTTGTTGTTGTGTATTAAAAAGCAAAAAGTGGAGATAGGGTGGAGCCACTGGGCTTTTGCCATGGGGCGCACAATCTAGATGGCACTGCAATTAGTAGGTGAAGTGACTGCTGAGCCTTAGGAACATAGGAAGCAACGCCTCCAGTCCTATTCACTTAAAAAAACAACATAGGCATTCTCTTTTTTTTCGGGTTATGCATGCCACATTCTCTTCTCTTTTTGTTTTGGAGGGGTTGTGCCCATCCTTTAGGGTGGAACCAGTGGGAGATGCTGCCATTTTCTCCTTGTGCACAAAATGGCTCTTTGGGTGTTACTTCACGTCCCATTTGTCCCTCCTTGCTGTCCTGCTTGGGACCTGTTGAATAACCCATAAAGAAATCAGAGAATTGCAATTCCGTGATTCACAAAGCAGTGATTTTTTAAAATAAAGTACACGGCCACTGGTTCCTTTGTTCCTTTGTTCTTTTGTGATCTGCTGTGTGGCTGAGGCGATCGTTAAGGGATTAACTGCTGGTGGCTGTTTAGATGGCTGTTTAGATGCTGGTGGGTTAGATGGCTGGTGGGTTCTGGCAGTATCCTGGGCTTTGGTGGAGTGGGGTCCTGTGTCTTGTGAATTCATTTTGGTCTGGCTACGTGTCTGTGGTCTCCCAATGTTTTTTTGGGGTGTGTGAGTGTGCTCCATGTGGTGACTGGAGTGGGGTGCCGCAGTAGATGGTGCAGTCGTGGTTTTGTTATTGGATGGTGGTTTCGTTTCATCTGTGGGAAGGGTCTGGGTTTGTGTTTGGTGTGGATGGAAGGTGGTGGCATCTTGTGTCCTTTTGGACCTGGTGTCAGTCTTTGTGACAGAGGCTCGTCTGTTGACCAGGGCTAGTTTCCAGATGTCAGGCAAGCGGGAGGTGTCATCACGTTTATTCATGTTGTTTGGGTGTTTCTCTATTTCAATGGCTTCCATGATTATTCGACTGTTGAAGTGTTCAGTTTTGGAGATGAGTTTGGTTCTTTCAAAGTCAATTTCATGACCTGTTGTTTTTATGTGCTGGAAGAGAGAGGAAGATTTTTCTTCTTTTTTGACTGCGTTCTTGTGTTCTGCGATGCGTGCGCTTATTCTCCTGTTTGTCTGTCCGATGTATGTGGCTGGACAGACTTTGCATGGTATTTCGTAGACTCCTTGGTTTTCTAGCTCAATCTTGTCTTTGGGGTTTCTTAAAATATTGGCTATTTTTTGGTCGGTGCAAAAGGCTGTCTTGATATTGTGTTTGTGGAGAATTTTGCTGATTTTGTCTGTGGTGCCTTTGATGTAAGGGAGGAGGGCGGTGCCGTTGTTCTCTTCTGTTTCTTGGTTCTTGGGGGGTGTTTCCTTTTGGATTAGTTTGGTGATAGTGTTTTTTTGGAATCCGTTCGCAATTAAGACATTCGAGAGAGTGTGTAATTCAGTTTTTAGGTGGTCTTTGTCAGCGAGGCGTTTGGTTCTGGAGATGAGGGTTTTTGCTACGGAGTTGATCTGTGCAGGGTGGTGGTGTGATTGTGCATTTAAGTAGCGGTTTGTATGTGTTTTTTTCTGGTAGATGGTATGTCCTAAGGAGCCGTCGTTTTTTGTAGATTAGGACGTCCAGGAAGGGAAGTTGGTTGTTGGCTTCTATTTCCATAGTGAATTGTATTTTGGGGTGTAGGCTGTTGAGATGTGTGAGGAAGTTGTTCAGTTTATCTTTCCCGTGTGGCCAGATAACAAAGGTGTCGTCAACATATCTGAGCCAGAGTTTGGGTTTATGTTCGGACTTCTGTAACGCGTTGGTTTCAAAGTGTTCCATATATAGGTTTGCGATGACCGGTGAGAGGGGTGATCCCATGGGTGCTCCTTCTATCTGTTTGTATCTTTGTCCATTGTGGATGAAGTATGTGTTGGTTAGGCAGTGGTTGGTCAGATCTAGGATGTGTTTGGGGGTTGTATTTGTTGTGGATAGCTGTCAAGGCTTCTTGAATGGGCACTTGTGTGAAGAGCGAAACAACATCGAAGCTCACGAGTAGGTCATTGGGTTGTAGGTCTTGTTTCTTTATAATTTCTATGAAGTGGAACGAGTTTTGTACGTATGAAGTGATGGATTCTGCATAGGGCTGGAGTTGTTTGGCAAGAAATTTGGCGAGGTTTTGTAGAGGTGAGCCTATGGAGCTGACTATGGGTCTGAGAGGTGTTCCTTCTTTGTGAATCTTGGGAGGCCGTAGAGCTTGGGGCATCTGGATGATTTCTCTCTGGGGATGATGCTTGGCTTGATTTCTTCACTTAAGGGAGAGGCTTTTATTTTGGCTTTGGTGGTTTTTTCCAGGTAGGTGGTGGGGTCTGTGTTCAAAGGTATGTAAGCAGGGTCTTGTAGTAGGTTGGATAGTTTGGCTTGGTAGTCGGATGTGTTCATCACCACTGTGGCATTGCCTTTGTCTGCTGGGAGAATGATTATGTTGTTGTCTTTCCTCAGGTTGGAGAGGGCTTTTTGTTCTTCTTTGTGTAAATTGCTTCTGGGTGGTTTGCTGGAGCAGAGGACATTGGTGACTTCGAGTCTGATTTTGATGGCTTCATCTGGGTTGATTTTGGTTAGGCTGGCTTCCACTCCGCATATGATGTTTTCGGTGGGGATGTGTCTGGGGGCGACTGCAAAGTTGAATCCTTTGGAAAGGACTTTGGTCTCTGCATGTTAGGGTGGATTCGGGTTTCTTCCCGTGTAGAAATCTGGTTGTTTTGGCGACGTTTCGACGAGGTCTCACTCGTCATCTTCAGGCTGGTGTTCTGGCTTCTTTCTTCTTGAAGCAAAGCGTGATCTCAGTTGAAGTCCTTCTATAAATACTGCTGGGGTGTGTGTGGTTTGCTTGCTCTGTATATATAAAGGGGGGTCCATATATATAAAGGGGGTCCAGTAACTCTTCTTGCAAAAGTGGCTTATAAAATAGCTTATAAATAGATTTTATTCCAGAACACATGGCGATGAGACAGATTACTATTGATGTGATTTAAAGCCTGCTTGCTCTTGGCCTATTATTGGCCATTAATGCAGCCTGTGATGCTGGTTTGTTGAGTCTTTGGGGGAGAAGACATGCATAATCTTTGCAGCACATGTCTGTGAGGTTTGTGTTGGAAAAATCCACCCACCCATCCTACATGACACAAACCTGGTTAAAAGAATTCCAGCTTTAAGCAAGAGGGCACATTTATGGGCTTGTAGTGCTAGTGAAAGACTGCTTCAAGAGGGTAGGCAGGCAAAAGACATTTGCAGCCTGGGGAAAAAATTAAAGAAAAACAAAACAAAACAAAACAAAACAAAACAAAACAAAAGACACAAAACATGTGCCATCTTAAAGACTAACTTTCATATTTTAAGATAACGTTTTGTGGACACATCCACTTCTTCAGACATATAGCAGCAGAATGAGGTGTGCAATATAATATGTGATGGGATATACATTTCATACTAGATATTCACTGGCTGTAGTATATAGAGTTGGGGGTGGATAGGGGAAGGGGAAGAAGAAGAGGGGGAAGAAGAGGAGGGAGAGTTGATGAAAAGTAGAGATGGTGGAAAGGAGGATTTGGCCAGGGTTTGTAGATATGTTAAGTATAGTTTTATGGCTCTGAGGCCACGATCTGCTGATATGTTAAGTGTGGTATTATGGCTCCAAGGTAAATTCCTCAAGAGACAGAAACCAGAACAGAACAGAGAGGGTGTGGGGGTGGAAGAGAGGGGGGGAGAAGGGGAGTTTTTACCTTAGAGTCCATTAAAAAGTGGCAATAAGGTAATATTACATTTGATAATGATTCAAGCAACCCTGGCTTATGTTTAATCCATTCTTGTGTGTGTCCATCATGCATATGAATCTTACCTCAGCTGTAGCCTGGGGCAAAGGATAAGATAGCACACTTTCTCCCATTCCATAGGTAGAAGCTAATCTGACTGCAGGCTGAACTTTGTTTTAACACCGGTGAGACAACAGCATTTTTGTGTGAGGACCCCCAGACAAACTCTAAGGGGTCCACAACCTGTCATCCAATAGAGAACATCCAGGGGCATTAAGGAAAAAAACAATCAAAAACTCTTACACACCACCATCTCTTTCCTTAAGTAGTTGCCTCTTCCTGTTTAATATTGGGGACAAGAGATGCCCAACCCTAAGTCACACCAGTCCTATTCTGATTTCATCAGGCTTGTCACCAAGTATTCCCAAGAAAACTCAAACATCACTTCCAACCCCCCCCCAGGGTGACATGATAGTCCCCCATGATAACATTTTTTCCCTTTCACCCTGCCATATTAACCTGCCTGGAATAAATCATGCATCCTATATTATGGACAACCACTTTCTACCTAAAACATTTTCTGTTCAAAGGGCTATTCAGACTGGAGCACAGGTTGAGGATACATAAGTCAACGGGAAAAAGAGCACGGGTACTTGCAAGCTGACAATCAATCAGTGCTAAGTACCTGGATGGAAAGCTGAGCAAGGAGACATACAGGTTACCCGGGGAAATGTTTTCTTCCTATGACAAATTGCATGGCGTTTCCACTTTAATTACGTGACTCCTCAGTTTGCTTCTCTCTGTCACAGGTGACATTAGGAAATGCAAAACATATGCAAATCTCTTTCAGTGGTGCATTTACTCTTGGGGAAGGGCAAGATGTCATCAGCTCCCTTATCTGAGGCTGAAAAGCCATATGCTCTCCAGCTCGCAGCCTGCAAGCATTTTGAGGATGGAGAAGACTGCCCCCTCAAGGTAACTGCATCATGAAGGGTATTAGTTTTCAGAGCTCCACCCAGAGCAGGACTTTTGCAAAGCTAAAGGGTCTTACTTACTCTTTCAGGATAAAGTCACATCCAAAGCAGTTTGCAACAGGCGTACCTCACAAAAATCTATATCAGTACTGGGAAATATGTGTTCATTACGCTCTTTGGATTCAGACCAAATCTCAGAGCAAACAGGCATACCTGAGGAGGGACATGGTAATATAGTCCATGACAATCAACAAGTCATCAGTTGACACAAAGAGCCATTTTGTGCACAAGGAGAAAATGGCAGCATCTCCCACTGGTTCCACCCTGAAAGATGGGCACAACCCCTCCAAAACAAAAAGAGAGGAGAATGTGGCATGACTCCAAAAGAAAGAGAATATCTATGTTGTTTTTTTAAGTGAATAGGGCTGGAGGTGTTGCGGCCTATGTTCCTAAGGCTCAGCAGTAGCTTCACCTACTAATTGCAGTGCCATCTAGATCAGTGGTGGCGATCCTTTGGCCCTCCAGATATTTTGGACCACAACTCCCAGAATTCCAAGCCGGTACTGCCAATGACAAAGGACTGTGGGAGTTGAGGTCCAAAACATCTGGAGAGCCGAAGGTTCGCCACCACTGATCTAGATTGTGTGCTCCATGGCAAAAGCCTAGTGGCTCCACCCTATCTCTGGGAGCTCTGGTTCATCTCTACACCAAAGATACCATGAAGGTCTTTCTGGAAGAAAATACACTCTTAAGGTATCTTGGTGTCTTGGTGCCCCTGCTGGCAGCCGTGTGAAAAAACCATACCAGCGCACTGATGCATTAAAAATCCCCAAAGGATACTCAGCTGCTTCCACTCAAATGCAAATACCCCCTTATTGTAATGCTAATTTTGTGTGTGATTTAAAGAAAACATTCCCCAGTTGGTTAGAGACCACTCATCCAAATGCGCAGCTTTAATATTTTCATAATTGAGGATGAGGAGGAAACCAGTTGCTGGTTCTGCTGATTAAAAAGAAGAAGAGGAAGGGGTAAATTACGAGACTGGTGGCAGTGGCAGAGGGGGAACCTTTTATTAATCACAGATTTGAACTGTCGTTGAATTAGGGAGATGGTAAATCTCTCTTGGCACAAGCCATGTCCGCTGCGGCCTATTAGAAAATAAATCTGGGCCGCTCCAGCCCTCAACCACATCCTTTCGCAAGTCAATTAATCTAGTAATTGGTTTTGAAAGGACACCAAGAGATTATCAGAGACACATAGTTGGAAGAGGTGGGGGAGTGGAAGAGGCAGCCGCTTCCTTTTTCCTAAGGTTTGTGGTTCCAGGCTGGCCATTGAAAAACACCTCCTGCTCTCCTTCAAGTCAGCCAGAAGATGCTGAGAAAGAGCCAGAAATTATCTTGGCACCTAGTGATTTTGCTTATCAATGGGAAGGGATGTCCATGCAAGGTCATATAATGGAGACCACACACTGCCTCTTCCTCAGAACATGTGTCTGTGAAGATTCTCAGTCATCCAGGTGAGTTTATCTGGAAGCTGAGTCATGGCAACTGGACTTCTTTTCTTGTGGAATCGAAACGTTTTGCTACTCATCCAAGCAGCTTCGTCAGTCTATGGAAAGTTGGTATGTTCACTCCAATTTGTCACCTGGGTATAAAATAAGCTGAAACAAAACAGGGCTTAGGCTTAATCAATGGTGGAGCCATTAGTACTGAACATGTGGGGGGTTTCCAGTACTGAAAGTGCTGAGTAACTCTTAGCTGGGTCTACAAAGAAACACAAGGCTAACTGTTCGATCTGCCATGTGTCCTGGAGGTTAAATGTAAATGTTGTAATGCTTTTTCTGATTGACCCACGGGGCTTGTATGTCCGTGAAAACCCATGTTATTAGCTAATATTTTTGGCCATCAAAAGGAATTCTCTTTGTTTGATACTTTGTTATGCTGTTGAACTGACCTACTAGAAATATACCTATGGTGATGGTGAGCTATGACTTTTTATCTGTCTTTATTTTTTAATAACTAAGCCATCTAATTTTGCTTTTCAAAGGCCTACTCAACACAAATGATTTATAGTTCAAAAACTTAGTTTCACCATTTCACCCTGGTCTGAGTCAGGCTCAGAGGAGGCCTCACACCAACTTTCCTTAGACTGAAAGCTAAAGCTACTTGGATGAGTAGTGAAACATTTCGACCACAGAAGAAAAAAAGGTCCAGTTGCCATGACTAGACTTTTGGAGAATCTCAGCACATGATTGCTTTGGAAAGTCTTGGTGAAGGGAGAGGGAAAGCCCCTATCCTATGTGACAGCCCTGTATTGGAAGCTTTCACCCATTTGAAAATGCCTCTTATTTTTGAAAATGTGCAATCTATGTGCATGGGTTGAGTGTGGTACTCTGTTAGATACAGATGTTGGGTATTTTTGACAAGATCATAACAATTGATAAGTTGTAATTTGTTTTAAAAAACAATGACAAATTCAATCTATTCCATGTTTTGTTTCTTCTTTGTTTAATTGGCCCAAACCATAGTATAGTTATCCTCAAAGAGGTTCAAATTTCCATAGAAGATAAATTAATTCCCAAATATTTAACTTTTTCTACAACTGAGAGCTAGATCTCACAGTTTTTCAAATTCTTTTCACAATCTTTCTTTGTTGCATTTTTCAATAAGACCTTCGTCTTACTCTTATTCAATTTAAAGCCAGCTAAATTACCAAATTCTTAGATTACCTTCATCACCTCAATAATACTTTCTTTAGGATTCTCTAATGTCAAAACCAAGTCATCAGCAAATGCTTTTAGTTTATATTTCTTATGCCCCACATTTATACCTTTAAATGTCCCCATATCATTCTCAGTTTAAAATAACAATACTTCCCCAGTGTTAACAGTAATAAATAACAATGGAGACAGTTTCTCAGAAAGGTCTGCTCTTTGTCTTGTTTTGGGACCTTTCCCAAATCGGGAAACTCTCTGTTATCACATTATTAACCAATAAATTTGCTTTCTGTTCATTGTATATTGCATTAACACCATTCCAAAACTTTGTTCCCACTCCCATATTAAAAGTCCAAATTCTTCTTCATAAATTGCCAAGAGACATTATCAAAAAGCTTTTTCAGCATCAATAAATATCAAAGCAGCTTGTTTCTCCTTCCTGACTTCTAGATATTCTATTATATCAATTATATTTCTTGTTTTGTCTTTCATCTGTCTGCCAGGAAGAAACCCTCCTTCACTGATCTTTATGTAGTATTTCATTTGAAAACCCTTTTTAATCTATTAGCCAAAACATCGGTCAATAATTTATAATCTCCATTCAAAAGGGAAATGGGCCTATAGTTTTTGACATCTGTCACATCCAAGTTCTCCTTTGGGATCAATGTTATATACGCCTCCGTGTTAAACTCTTAAGCACCTTGGATAGCTCCTGTGAAGTTCAGACTAGGCATGGGCATTTTGTTTTGGAACTGGGCTGGTTCCGAAATGAAATGCAGGAGCCCAGCTGGTGTTTGGAACCGGTCCAACCCTCTGGAATGAATCCAGCCAATCCCTTAACTTGCATTGGGCTCACACTGGGTTAAACTCCAATGAGGAAGAAGCCTCCGATGTCATCTTTCCTTCTCCCTTTCGCTGGCCAATCAGACAGGAAGGCAGCTCCTGATTGGCCAGAACCAGGGAGAAGGAAAGATGACATTGGAGGCTTCTTCCTCATTGGGGTTTAGCCCCACATGACCCCAGAGCAAGGTAAGGGATTGGCTGATTTTGTTCCAGAGGATTGGTCCGGTTCTGAACACCAGCTGGGCTCCTGCATTTCATTCCGGAACCAGACCACTTCAGAAGCAAAATGCCCATGCCTAGTTCAGACCACTGTCCAGAGTGAATCCAACAACCCCGCTCCCTCCTCCTCACTAATCTGGCACCACTAGCTGCCCCCCAGAGTGAGGTTGTACAACCGGGATGTATTACAGTCATCATAGAACACTGTTGTGTGTCTATTGTCATGAAAATTAATTAACTACAGAGCACTAATTGTTTGTAACTAGTAATTATCAAGCTTCCCTTGGCCAAATACATCCAGTAGATGGTAAAAACAACTGGAGAGGGCCTTATGGATCCATCATCCATCCTTGTTTTATCTGGCAGCCCTGGCTCTGTAGCATCTCCAAGGAGGTAAAGCTATTGTGCATCCCCAGAGGTAGCAGGAACTGAGTCCGGGAGATGCTGCATGCAAAGCAAGCACTTGACCACCGAGGTGCAAGTTCCAGATGTCGGGCAAAGGGACGTCCTTTGTCAGCTTCTCACTGGCTGGCTGCCGATGTTCTAACACAGGCAAGCACATTCCAGCTAATAGGAGAAAAGAGCTACAGAGATGTACAACTGCGTCCACCAGCTGCTGAAGGCACAGCCATGTCCAGAGCCAACAGAGTGGAGGGGTTGGAGTCTTCTGAACAACAGCTGCTGAACACAGACTTCTGCATTTCCTCCAAGGCTGCCTTCAGGCCTGCCTGTTGTTGCACTGGAGGTTCACCTTTTACCAGTGGAATGGCTCTTTTCGTGAATCCTTCCTCTCTCTCTCTCTCTCTCTCTCTCTCTCTCTCTCTCTCTCTCTCTCTCGAGCAATTTTAGGAAGAGATGTAAAGTGGTTTGTTTGTATGTATGTTGCTGCTACATGTAGACTCTTATCCAGGGCATAGAAATGACTACTTATAGTGCCTGTGGTGTGCATGTGTGTGTATACATGGGGGGGGGGAGAGCACAATCTATCAGGGTTGCTGGTTTTTTTGACGTTCCTGCCGAAGCATGCCGGTTCTCCTGCAGTCTCTTTGCCTCGGAGCTGATGAGGCTAGCTTCCCAAGTCAGCGCCATCCGTGGATCTGCTCAGTGGGAGATGATATACGCTGGCATCCTCCACTGGGCAGAGGCAAAAGCCCCCCGCTGGCTCTTCTTAACTTAGCCGGGCTCCCTGCCATTTTGGATTCAATTACAATTTTTACACACGCTTTGTTCCGAACCATAAAGGCAACACCCTGAGCCTCGGAAGGCAGGGGGAAATGGCACTGCGGGCTGCTCGCGATTAAATGATAGGAAAAACCAAAGGAAAAGAGAAAGAGAGAGAGAGAGAGAGACTCCATTGGGCTGTACAGAAATGGCTCTCAGTTGTAGCTCAACGCCCCCAGCCAGGAGGATTATTCATAATCAGACTTTTTTGAAAGGCAAAGATAAATGCCAGCCAACACGCATACAGGTGCCTCCCACAAGGGGGTGTCTGATTGCTGAAAGGTGACCCCGCTCCTCTCCTTTCTAGCCTACTCCCTAAAGCTTAGGGTGATTCGTCTGCCTGTCTGTGGCTCCCATCAAATCACCAATCAATCAGTCAATCAATCATCATCTGCACAGAGAGGCAAAGGAGGCCCTGGTGGAACTGGCTGGCTCAAGCTGTCCTTGAACCCACCATGGTTGAGGTCAGAAGCAAAGCCAAGCTCAGGATTTCATCCGCTCAGCACTACAATGTTGGCACTGCATGTCTCTAGTCCAGAGGTTCTCAACCTGTGGGTCCCCAGATGTTCCTGGACTACAACTCCCAGAAATCCCTTCCAGCACAGTGAGTGGTGGAGGCTTCTGGGAGTTGCAGTCCAGGGACAACATCTGGGGACCCACAGGTTGAGAACTACTGATCTAGTTTGACCAAAAGGTGGGTTTTGGGGGAGACACCAAAATGGAGATCCTTTGCCCTGAGGACCCAGGAGGAGGAGGGGTAACATATCATACAAGTAAGAAAGGCATTGAACCTATTTTTAATTTATCATGTGACAAGTTCAGAGGAGGGTGACAAGGATAATCAGGGGGCTGGAAACCAAGCCCTACGATGAAAGGCTGAAAGAACTGGGTATGAGTAACCTAGAGGAAAGAAGACCAAGGGGCAATATTGTCGAAGAGTGTATTGTGTAGCGGAATGGCTGTGTTACGGTGTGGGCTCTAAAAAGCCAGATAGCAGTCAGTGCATAAGAAAAATGCAGACGGAGCGGTGACTCCCTTCACCACAAAAACTGTATTTACAAAATATATATCAGTCCAGCAAAACTGTAGAATCGGCAGGCATATACCTCGTTGTCAAAAACCAGTCCAGTGATCCAATATCTTCCGGGAAATCACAATTCCAACTGGCAGAATAACAAGCTGCTCTCATCCAATAACACCGAACACAGTACTGAGCATGTGCAGAGTTATCACCTGACTTGACTAAGTGCCAAAACATAATTGCTCAGGTGTGTGTCTGTTCTGCCTAGTCATTCCCATAATGCAATAAAACAATTCCATATTTTCTAACCAAACTTTAACAGCACTTTTCAAATGTTTGAAGGGCTGTCATTCAGAGGAGGGGCAGGATCTGTTTTCAATCATCCCAGATTGTAGGATGCACAACAATGGGCTCAAGTTAAGAGAACCCAGCTTTCAGCTGAATATCAGGGAAAACCCCCTAACTGTTAGAGTAGTACAGCAATGGAACCAATGACTAAGGATGTTGATAACCTTGAACGGGTCCAGAGGAGGGCAAACAGGATGGTTAAAGGTCTGGAACACATGTCTTGCAAGCTTAAAGAGCTGGGAATGTTTAGCCTTACAAAAAGAAGTCTGGGGAGGGATATGGTAACTATGTTTACATATTTGAAAAGATGTCATATTGAAGAGGGAACAGGTTTGTTTTCCATGGCTTCAGAGACTAGGACACGAGGCAATGGTTTCAAAATGCAGGAAAAGAGATTCCATTTGAACATTAGGAAGAACTTCATGACAGTTAGAGCTGTTCGGCAGTGGAACAGGGTGGTGGAGTCTGCTTCTTTGGAGGCTTTTAAGCAGGGGCTGGATGGCCATCTGTCGGAAATACTGTGATGGGGGTTCCTGCATGGCAGAGGGTTGGACTGGATGGCCCTCAAGGTCTCTTCCAACTCTATGATTCTATGATTCTATGACCTCAAGAGGTGACAAGTGCTCCAACACTGGAGGCATTCAAGAGAAATTTGGACAACCTCCTGGTAGATCTCCTTTGGTTTGTATTCCTGCATGGAACAGAGGGTTGGACCAGATGGCCTTGTAGTCCCCATCCAACTTCACTATTCTATGATTCTGTGCTCCATCACCATGGAACTGATTTACTCCTTTGGCTTCCACTGTCTTTTGCTTCAAGGGCCATGTCCTCGTAGAATGTTGGTGATCAGTAGCCTGAACTGATTTCTATCTAAAGCTATTCTAATCAGAGCAGCTGTGTTCACTGTGGACCAATGGCTTAAGAGTTTTTAAGCCAGAATGTTCTTCTATGCCCCAGACCATGCTTCCCGTCTATTTTTCCTTGAAGGATAACCTGCAGCAGATGGTATTTCTTATTCTTTATTTCTTATTATTATCCACTGTCCCAGCCCACATTTTGTGCCTAACGTGAAGTGACTCACTTGTTCCTTCTGTCAAACATCAAAAAGCATATCCTGTTAACAACTACCTGTAAACCAAGGTCTCTCCTTCTCAGGTGTCAGTTCATGAACTGAACTGGTGGTTTGCTCTTGTGCCCAACGCTCTTGTGTGGGTATTGTCTGAGGGCACAGTTGGTGGCCCCAATACCCCAGCTCCTGCTTGGCCCACCTCACCCATCCATCCCTTGTTCCTGCAATATCTGAGTCATCATCAGGCAGCTGTTGCCATGCCAACCTGAACTCCAACCCTCTTAATGGCAATTTCAGATGGTTATTTATGACTGCGATTAGACGCTCTGCTGGATTTATGGCTAACCCTCCTCCATTCCCCCTGCTCTGTCAAAGGCAGACGGTGGCTGGGCAGATGGGGAAGGATCAGGCAGGCCCTTGGCCCTTGGAGAGCAGTCAGATTCACACATACACAGAGAAAGAGCTGCCAGCTGTGCCTTGGGCAGAACAGCTGGAGAAAGACGGGACAGGTGTACCTCACTTCCCATGTAATTCAGAAGATACACAGTTCAGAGGTAAGGTGCATGGGCATCCCATGATTTCACGCTGCCCCCTACCTGATGTTATTTCCATCATCCCATTTTATCTGCGCAACACACCGTGGCCACCCACATCACAACACACAGTATCCAAAGGCAGCCAAGTGATTCTGGTGCATGAGAGGAAATCTAGTGTGTAGCACTCCTTGCTCCTGGCAGTAAAAATACAGCAGCATAAGAAATAACTAAACAATATACAGTGGACCCTTGTATAACAAACAGCTTGTATAACATAAAATTTGTACAACATAAAAATTTTGGGAAATTTGCAACATAATTGCCTAGGGAAAATCTAGTGTGTGGGATCACTCCTTTTCAATGCATTCCTGGGCAGTAAAAATAACAAATTTCATTTGCATAAGAAATAATTCCTTTATACAAGCTACCACTGTATTTCATCATTTCCCATACTTGTTGCCTGAGGTGACTGCCTCACTCTAACTAATGTTAGAGCCAGTCCAGCCTCTGTCTCTTGAAGGATCATTCCATTTCTCCCCAAATCTTTATCATTGGAAGAGAAAGGCATATGAGAGCAGAGCCCTGCTGGATCAAGCTGAAGGGCTATGGAGTCCCTTCTCACAGAGTCCAAGCACCTGCCTAGTTAGGAGAAGGCCACCAGGACGCAGGGAAAGTGGACCCTCTGGCCAGAACGCTCTCGTGTACCTACTCGAGTTGCATAACTTCTGAAGGTAAATTGACATAGGTTAAATTACAATAGACACTATCAGTTGCATGTAGTTCAGCATACAACCAATAATGTCTACAGTTAATGCCTTGAAATGGAGTAATTTGGCTCCCAAAGCTATACCACTAATGTTACACCAATTTATTCAGGCAAGAGTATTTCAGCCTCTGCCTGGAACTCCCCAGGAACCAATATACAGAGACAGGCTGCCTAACTAGCAGCTATGGATGGTCCAATTCTCCATGAATCTGCCCAGTACCTCCTTAAAGCCATGGAATTTGGCAGCCATCACTACACCTTCTGAATCCCACCTTTAATCACGAACCATACCTTTCATTGTATCTGACCTGAATTTCTCTTCAATCCGATTCAATGGATGACCACCACCACCACCATGTTCTAGTACAGTAGCACTGTGGGATAAGTATCCACCAATTCACTTATCCAGTCTAAAAACATTAAAAACATTAAAAGAAAAGGCCTATAGTACAGTAAATACCATGGTACCCCGACTTAAGAGCAGCTCGACTTAGGAGCAATTCTACTTAACAGCAGAAAACTGTTGGCGTTTTAACTGCCGCCTTACAAATTTTAGATATGGTCTGCTCGACTTACAAATATTTTTTTCATATTTTTTTCATTTTTAACTTATTTTTTCAATTTTTTAGATAGGTACCCCAACTTAAGAGTAGTTTGACTTAAGAGCATGCATTTGGAACGAATTAAATTCGTAAATTGAGGTACCACTGTACATATTTCAATGTTGCCACTACCAGTACTAGCCACTAGAAAGAGCTAGAGACCATACTAAGTATCGTGTTCCCTATAATCCACATTTTTCAACTGGTGGTGGTGGTGGCACATTCTCTGTGAATAAAACAGTATTATGTGTAAAAAGAAAAAGTGTTTTCTCCACACTTGACTGACTGACTAATGATCCACATCATCCTCTAATCTGCTGATTTTTGGCTGCCCTCCTCCTCCGCCTTGTCCATCAACTTGGGACTCAAGGGTGTTTGGCAGAGCCAGTGAGATCATGATAAAATCATAGGAAATAATAATAATAATAATAATAATAATAATAATAATAATAATAATAGCCTTTGAACAGCAGAGCTGGAAAGGATCGTGTGGAGTCCAGCTGTCAAGGAGGCTCAGTGGGGAACTGGAATTCCCAATCTCTGGTGCCACAGCCAGAGACCCAAACCGAGGAACGATCCACCGGCTACAAATCTGCTGCTGCAAACCGAAATATATGGCATCTCTTGCAGCTTGTAGGATGCATTTATGCATGTTTTGTAGGATACTTGCCCTATACTGTACTGCAAAAGTTGGGAATTCATGGAAACTATGTGGTCCTTCTAGCACTGTAGTCCAAAGGCTGTTGTTTGTTTGTTTGTTTATGACATGGTTTGTTGTGGCTGATTTTAAAGAGGCACATGCATTTATAGTTATACATCTCTTTTAACAGTCATTAACTCTTTTGAATTGTAAATTTATATATTTATTTTAGTGATCAAACTCCTATTGCATATTTCTGCCAGCATAACACAATTCGTATAACTCTCGTGGTGAATTGCAAAGTTTGCACAGGCATTGGCTGTGGCATGCCGGGTTATGTGACTCGGCACGCAACAGCAAATGCCTACGCTGACTTCTAAACTTGTGGTCAGTTCACAACAAGATTCAGGTCAACTGCATGATGCCAAGAAGTATAATGAATAGGATTTTGCTGTAAGAGAGTTTGAGGTGTTCCCCAGCTGCAGCCCCCAACTCCAGACTCAGAGATGGAGACGTTTTGAACTTGACTTCAGCGCTTTGCTTGGTTTTAGCATTGGTTCCCTTAACTGAAACGTCAAATAGCCCAAGTTCAACTTTACCGGGGTTTGCAGCTGATGAAGCATCCTCATAATTCAACTACCAACAGAGTTTCAAAGAATTGTCTAGAGACCAGACAAGCACAGATTAAGGTGAGAGGTGGAGGAAGGGAGATTCTTCAAGACGGGGTCAGGACAACATGTACAATTGTACATTGTCCTTGGTTCCACTTTCCTTCCTGCCAAGTCACCACCCCCGTGTCTCCAAGCCATTTCCCAGAGGAGCTCCGATATAGCCTTCTTGCAATCTTTTCAGCTCTTCCCTTCTTATTGCCTTCCTTGCCTTTGCCTCTATCTCATACCAATGCAAAGGTTTTGGAGGTGGCTGGCATCTTCTCCTTCTTTCAGCTTCATCAAGGGCATTCATTAATTTCTCCCACTCTCTGGTCCAAGGGCCGTGCCTAGTGGTAACTGCCTCTCTTCTCCTCCTTCTTCCATCTCCCTCCTCTCTCTTGGTACTGCCTCCTCCTCCTCCTCCTCCTCCTCCTCCTCCTCCTCCTCCTCCTCCTCCTCCTCCTCCTCCTCCTCCCCAGGTCTTTCCCCCTGCTTCTTCCCAAACGGTCTTGCCCAAACCTCTTCTCCTGTCCTCTCCTCCTTTCTTAGATTTTTTCCTCACGGTCATCATTTATGCTCATTTCCCCCAGTTCAATGTCTATCACTTTTTCTCTTTTTTGCCGTTCTATTGGGTGTGTGTGTCAGCACAACTGTCTGGCAACTAACTTATCTTCTCCTTTTTTGCTTTCACATTTGCACTTTTATTAAAATATTTTTAGATGCACTTTCCAGCTCAAACTGTACCAAACAATACCTGTAGACATAATGATATATAAAACCATTAAAATTAAAGCCCAGCTGGACCCTCCCTTAAAATAACTTAATAAGAGCATGGAAAATGAAGCAAAGAGAAACTAAAAAGAGCAAAAACTAAATACACAATGTTCAGGAAAGGAATTTACAATGAAGGATGTTTACTAGACCAGGCCAACTCAAGGATCATCTTCTTTCTAAAGCAAAATGTACTGCATATATACTGCCCCATAGTGCTTAAAGCACTCTCTGGACGGTTCATAACATAATTATGTAGGCTACACATTGGGCCCCCACCAGAAAGTTTGGTACTCAGTTGACCATCATTGGAAGGATGGGAGGCTGAGTCAACCTTAACCTGCCTATCTGAATCCATTGGGATTGAACTCAGGTCATGAGCAGTGTCTTGCCTTGTTGTTGTTGTGTTGTTACAGTCGTGACTGACTCTTCGTGACCCCATGTCCATGGAATTTTTCTTGGCAGGAATACTGGAGGAGTGGCTTGTCAGTTCCTACTCCAGGCGCCTACAGCACCTGGTATTCCCAGGTGGTCCCCCATCCAAGTACTAACCAGGCCTGACCCTGCTTAGCTTCCAAGATGAGGTGAGATTGGATGTGCTCAGGGCATCTAGGCAGCTCGAGTCTTGCCTATGGTACCACAATTTAACCACGGCAACCACCTGCCCCATTACACTGTTTATACTTATGACACTGATCAAGCCTATGGATGCTAGAAACTTCCTAAGAAAAAGTTAGATATGGGGATATGCATAGTATGCAAAATATTCAGTGTTTCAAGCCCATATTATTACTGTTACTCTATAAGGTAAAGTCCTATTTGTGTGAGAGAAGTCCTTTGGCTGTGAAACAATCTGGGAGCTGGAAACCTTTCATCAAACTCCCACAAACTGCTCAGGCATGTCACTAGATTCCAGCCACATCTTCTATCCACCCTATTCCACCCCATTGCACTTCCATTCCAGATCCAAGAACCCTTCCCCCCCCACACACACACACCCCAACCCCATGCATCAGATCACCCAGCACTGGAGATCTGGGGCTGACATGAAAGGGCTGCAAGTGGATGGTGATTATTTACAATTTTGCATTCTCCTTACTGCGAGGAAGGGGAAGAGGCCCTGGAGAGGAGAGCCTTGGGTGCCAAAGTAACTCGCTGTTTAGCTAAATGGGGATTTGAACCCAGTTCTCCTGAGTCCTGGTTCAACATTCTATCTGGGGCTGGTTATGGGGAATGTATAACTCCCCTGTTACAGCAGCTCCATTGGCTGCCAGTCTCTGTTCCTGGGCACAATTCAATGTGCTGGTTTTAACCTCTATGGACTGGGCCTAAGCTATATAAATGCCTGTATCTCCATCTATGAGCCTGCGTAGGTGCAAAGATCTTCAGTGTAGGTTTTGCTTTCTGTCCCATTGCCCTCACAGGTGCACTTGGTGGGGGCCTTCTCTGTTGCTGCTCCCAGACTTTAGAACTCCCTCCCATGGGAAGCCAGGCTGGCCCCATCTTTGCTGTCCTCCCGTAAATAGGCAAGGACCATTTTCTCCAGTTTGGCTTCCCCTTAATGGCTTGTGAGGGTATTTAAAAATTGATTGCTATACTCTGTTGCTTTTGAATGTGTTTTTAGTACTGGTTTTTTTTTTACCATATTTAATATACCTAGTTACTTCCTTTTTAAATATTTAAATATCATATCCTACCTGTTGTAAGCAGTACAAAAATATTGTGAGTGAGTGAATGAATGAATGAATCTAGTACACGGCTATCAGGATAGAGCAGTGCTGGTGAATCTATGACAAGGGTGCCAAAGGTGGCACATGGAACCCTTTCTGTGGGCATGCAACATCGCCCCCAAACAGCCATGGCACTTCCCCGTTCTGCTTGGAGCACGCCACGGTGCTCCGTGCAGAGATCCCGGCAAAGGGAAGGCAGCGGCCTGTGGGCTCATTTGTGCTCCGAACGTGCTCCAAATGTAGCCCCTGTTTACTATCCAGCCACACCGCCTTTGGGATGCCCAGAGCAGCATGGATGGAGAGTAAACTGGGGCTACGAATGAGCTCACAAGCTGCCGTCACTCCACCCGGGCAGCACCCCATCTGCCTCTCGGCACCCTTGCTGACTCCCAAGGGTCAGTCTTAAAGGAATCGTGTTTATCCTTTGGGTTGCTTAGCTTTTCTTGAGATTTGCCGCCCGGACGATCTAGTACATCCCAAATTTACTGGGATAACAAAAATCACACACCTGCATTTTCAAATACTTTTCAAGGTCAACCGAGGAGCAAGGGCCAAAAAAAAAAAAAACATTCTCAAGAGAGAGGCTCCCTTGGCTATGCCCTACTCTTCTCTTTAGGAAACAGAGGGGAAGGCAGGCAGAAGAGGGAAGCTGTTTATCTGCCGAGGCTAATTCAAAGTGATTTTTACTATGGCCCTCATAACTCACGACGCGCAGGCCCGGCCCGGAGCCTCAGGCATCGTAATGATCAGATGCCATTCTCTTGCCAACGAGGGGGAGATGAATCGCTGGGAGCCTTTCTACATGGCCGGACACTCTTTGCTCTCCCCCTCCCCACCACCACACCGTATCACGCACATCCCGCCGCCACCTCCACCTTCCACAGGCAAGTCTCCCATTGGGTTTTGCTGTGGGAGACGCACACAGGGGGCAACAGCAGGGTTGTAATCAGTTAGGAAGGGACACGATGCCCTCTGATCAGCACACAAGGAGGGAAGGAGGGAGGGAAAGAGAAGTTTGTGGCAGGTGATAAAATCTAGACGGAGGATGGATGGATAGAAAGATAGACCGACAGAAAGGGACATAGACTGGGGGGGGCAGAAGAAGAGGATGGCTAGAGCACAAAGGGACAAGCACGTGGGTTCATATTTTTCCTTTCATGGATGACACTAGCAGCGTATTTCTGTCTTTGGTGTTATAAAAAAAGCCCTGCTAAAAATTAGAAAAACCACATAAATTATATATATATATAATTGTATAAATAAATAAATAAATAAATAAATAAATTCTCACCCTGTCAAGCTCTCCCTTGCCTGCCCTTTTTATACAACACCATTGGTTAATAGTCCCTGTAAATGCAGCTATTTGATTTTTAAATGGTCTGGTGGGTGCCCACAATCCTGTTTCAGTGGACAGGCCTTGTCTAAGTGCCTTTGCAGACAATGAGAAACAGGCTGACTGATAAGCTCTACTCCTACTGGGGCAGCTTGAGATGTTTGTTTGTGTGAGGCGAAGGGCCACTTGCAACCATCACTTCCTCCGTCCAGGTAGAAAAAACTGATTAAGAAAAAGCTGAATCCAGCACGCCTGAAGCCACAAGTCAGAATTTCAGATGTCCCAGGAAGGTAGGGCAAGACCCACAATTCTGCCCTCCACCAAGGAACAGCTGGAGAGCTCAGGTTAAGAAGCTGCGAGAGCTGCCCAAGAGCCGCTCAACAGCATCTGCTCCCTGAGGAGAATGGCTCCCCTTCTCTAATCCCATAATCCCTAATCCCATAATCCAGCACTAGAAGCATAAATACCACCTCCTTCAGCTGGATCAGAAATGCCTTTATGATCTTATCAATTATTCCATGAGTTTAGGTTAAAAAAAAAGAAGAAGAGCTGTATCTTGACATATTGCCTACAGGAAGCAAAGGCAGAGAGATATTTAAGAAAAACAGGTTAGCTTCAAGTTAGGGGAGGAAGGCGTGATCTCTTTTTAAGGTCTTGTGCTGAATTCTTTCCAAATGTATCTTCGTTTTTGGTTCTGGAAGTTGAGTCATGGCAACTGGACTTCTTTTTCTTGAGAGATCGAAACATTTCGCTGCTCATCCAAACATCTTCTAATATAACATCCATGTTCCACAGCCAACCAAATGTTGCCCAAAACATTCAGAGGGCATCAGTTTTCCTTTAAACTCTCATTCGGGGAAGGGGAGGAACGAAGAGAAGAAGTCATCCAGTTCTGCGGATTTGAAACAGAAGGTACCTGGCAGGGACACAGCACTGGCTTCCCCTCGCGACATCACCTACAAGCCACCCTTGCAATCCATAAAAGAAGAGGTTTGTTTTTACTCACTCTTCTCTTTGAAATAGAACAACAATATGCCAAACACACGGATCAAGAAACATGACAGGCAGCAGCACCTGAAAAGAATGAGGAAACAAGCTAGAGAGATCAACCTCAATGTGTTGGGATTGCAACCCCCATTACATGTTCCACAGCCGTGCTGGTTGGGGTCTGATGGAAGCGGTCGCTGAAAACACCTGGAATGTGCTAGATGCTGTGCACAAAGTATCTCTAGGTGTCGGTTTTTAAAAAAATGCATTCATACATTTATTATATCCCATCTTTTGCCACAAAAGTTCAAGAATAGTTTAGACCTGCTAGGCATTGGGGTGGGGTGGGGGAGGTCAAATCAGATGCCCCAGATCACAGCATTCGAACCAGTCACAAATGGGATCCTGCTAATCTAAAGCCTGCAGAACCCCTTTTTTCAAACTCTTAATTTGAAGGCAGGGACTGTCAATTTTTTAAAACCTCACTAAATCCCCTCCGGGAGTTCATTCCAGCAGAAGAAGAAAATGTTTCCGATAAAAGAGAAACCAAGAAAAAAAATTGACTCCTTGGAAAAAAACTCCTATCTAGCCCAGCAAATTGACTATGGCAGAACATGATTAAGAACTACGCTATCTTAAGACTCGCTTTCCCAATTGTTTATGTTTGGATGCCTGCTTCATTGCCATCTATAATTCTAGTTTTCTCCCTTTTTTCCAATCCAAAACGAGTTGAAAAGCATCTATTCTTGTTGCCTTGGATCCGTTTCCCTCCCCGTGGAATTTCTTTTTGGGGCCATGCCATTTCTTTCCAGTGACCCGTAGGTTGAGTCACAAATAGATCCTTTTCTCTTTCTTATTTTTGCCCCTTTGTCAATTTTGGATAACAGGCAATCAGTCTTCTGGTTTTTCTCTTGACTGAACTCATGACGTCCTTCATCTTCGCAATCTTCTTTCAGCCAGCAGGATCACGGTTACACAACAGTATTCAGCTCCGTCTTTCATTTTGACTCCTTTCTCTGACTCTCTCATTTCTGCCATCTTACAGCTGCTTCTGCTGGAGCTCCGGTTCATTATTTCAATGTACTGTGCGGAAGTCAGAATTTATTACACAGTCTCCCAACCTTCACTTTCTCCCTGAGTTTCCAATTTCAATTTTCAGTCTTCCCAGCCAGTTAAGCCATTAGCTTTTCCCTTTCTTTCGGACTCAAATTACTACTCCATTTGTCAGTTCTTTCTCATCAATACTTTTTCTTATATACACATTGTACAAAAATTTATATTCAGAATCACATTATATCTAATGTTGGTTATTCTTACATTTCACTGAAGACTTCCTGTCTCTCAGCTAAAACCTATTACAGTACTCTGATTTTCCACTTAGTATATCTTTTCTCGTGCTTTATGTTTCTTCACATTTCTTACTTTTGAAGGGCAACCTCAAAAGACCCTTGCTCTAACTTCTTGGAAAGCACTTAGAAACTTCAGCAGGTCCAAAATGCTGCAGCCAGATTGTGAACTGAGATGGGTTACAGGGATCGCTTATGACCTCCCCCCACCCCACCTCCAGTGACAGCAACTCTACTGTCTTCCCCACCCTAGTTTTTTGTTCTCGTTCTCTCTCAACTGCTCCAGCGCAGGACTCCAGAACTGCATTATTCTGTGCTAATCCATGCACTTTCTGGGGAACGTCATTTTGTGACCCTTAGCAGGTGTTCCTCTGCTAACCCATCTCCACCCTTTGCATCCTGTGGATAAATCAAAGAGTGAGGGGAGAAAGGGTGAAGCAGGTGGAGAGAGGGCCAACAAGTCAGGGGGAAAGAATAAGAGAATATTAGAAAAGTGAAGTTGGAAGGGATCTACAAAGGCCATCAAATCCAACGTTCCTGCTCCATGAAGGAATACACATCAAAGGAGATCTGCCAGGTGGGTGTCCAAAGTTTAAGTGATCTGTATTAGGAGTGAGACATCAAGGAACAACTGTACGTTTGTGTGTAGACCGGCAGTAATGGGGCAACGCAACACATTTCTGTACACCCAGAAACCAACATCCTTCCCATAGAACAGGGGTCCTCAACCTAAAGCCCAGGGGCCGGATGCAGCCCCACAGGGTCTTGAATCCAGCCCCCGGGACAAATTGCAGACACCCCCCACCTACCCCCTGCTTCACGAGCAAGCCAGCCTCCACAGCTGCTTCTAATGCTGAGGCAGTTCAAAGCTTTCTCCACTCCCTCCAACCACTGCCCAGATGACTGGCACACTGACTAGTAGGGCAGTTCAAAGTGGAACGGCCACGGCAAGGTCCCCTGCTCCCCCACCTGCTGCCCAGATGGTCCAGGCACTGGCTGCAGCCAAGTGGGGCAATTTAAAATGGGAGGGCTGTGGCAAGGTCTCCCACTCCCTCCATGGCACTGAGGCCCCGCCCCTGCTCCTCCACCCCGCCCACCTGCCTTCCTTGTGTGGCCGCCGCCTGTGTTATTGTGGTTGTGAGGAAGGAAGGGGGCAGGCGGAGGCAGTGCCAGCCAGCCTTCCGAGCCGGAGCAGCCACAGCAGTGGACTGATGGAGGGATGGAGGAGGAAACGGAGCTACTTCGTTACCACCCCCCCTCCAAGCTGCTGCCTTGCTCCATGGAGTGAGGGAGGAAGGAGCCCAGCCATGGCCAGAGGCTGAGGCCGTCGCCACCACCACTGAGTTAGAGACCAGCAATGAGGAGGTGGCGGGGAAAGGGAAGGAAAGGGAAGGGAAGGCCAACAGTGGCCTTGGCTGGTTCCTGGGAGGCCAGCGGGGCTGCATTTATCCCCGGTTGGTGATGGGCGGGCTGGCGAGCCAGCAGAGCACTGCAGCCTGGCTGGGCTTGGTGGCTTTGGGCAGGTCTTCCTGCTCCCCTGCCTCCTCCCCAGCCCTTGCTCCCTCCCTCCCTCACTTGGAGCGTACCAAGTCGAGCCTGGTTGGGCCAGGCCAAGAGAGGAAGCAGCTTTCCCTCCGGGACACAGCGAGGGCATTATGGCCAGGGCTGTCACTTGCCGCGGCTGCTGCTCCTCATCCTGAGTGGCCGCCCACAAGGTGATGAGGGGCCTGAGCCTGCCTGGTCTGCCACCTCCTTCCCAATGCAATGAAGGAAGGAAGGAAGGAGAGCCACTCCAGCCACTGCCACTGTAGGAGGAGAAAGAGGCACAGCAGAGGGATCCCACCGGTGGCACCTCAGGGTGGCGATCCAGAGCAGGAGGCATTGCTAGAGCCCTGGAGATGCATTGATCATGGGCTGATTGTGGGGGGGCTTCATCCACTTGCCCCTCCCTCCCTTTTCCCCATGTCGGCCTTTTTTTTTTTTTTTTTGTACTGTGGTTCAGCCCCCAGTTGGGGGTGGGGTGGACCGGCTCACTGTTTGAAAACTTTGAGGACCCCTGCCACAGAGGGACAAAAATCCCTGAATGATCCTTTTCAGTCGTTAATTAAAAGGATCCAACCAAGCCAGGGAAATTACAGTTATTCAAACAAACAAAAAATACTTTCAAACTGTAGACTGTCCTTTGTAAGGAGAGGGGGGAACCTAGACATAACCATTTTGAGAGTGACCCCTCCATTCAGAAAAGCGAGTGGAGCTTCTTGTGTTTTCTTAAACAACATGGAACTCTTAAGAGCACCATTTAAAAACAAAGGCCCTTGCCTTATTATAAACTAGGACAGTGATGGCGAACCTTTTAGAGACCGAGTGCCCAAACTGCGATTCAAAACCCACTAATTTTTCGTAAAGTGCCAACACAGCAATTTAACCTGAATACATATGGCTGTGAAGGGGCAATGTTGGGTGCCCACAGAAAGAGCTCCAAGTGCCACCTTTGGCACCTGTGCCATAGGTTCGCCAACACTGAACTAGGACATGCAGGCTGCATGCAAATCTCAGCACGCATGACATGTGCTCATCCTAAATCGTCTTCATCCTGTCCTATGGATGGACAAGGCAGATGCGTACAAACCAACAAATTGCCCTTATGGCTTCCTACACCTGCATGTATCTCTAAGTCTTGCCCTCGGTGTCATTCATCTAGTGCAGTGGTTCTCAACCTGTGGGTCCCCAGATGTTCCTGGGCTTCAACTCCCAAAAGCCTCCACCACTTGCTGTGCTGGAAGGGGTTTCTGGGAGTTGCAGTCCAGAAACATCTGGGGACCCACAGGTTGAGAACCACTGATCTAGTGCAATGTCCCCCACCCCTCCCAACACCTCCTTGGTATTATGTATTGTTGTTGTTTGAAAAATGTGAACATTCAAGCAAAAAAACAAACAAACCACACCTTCTTTTTGTCACTTCATACGTATGCAGTGGCTGAACCGTGGCAGGACTTGAAGAATTAGTTCTGAGGCAAATGAACGGAATGACATGCTGAAGCCTTCGTTCAACAAGTGCTGCTAGGATGACGCTCTGGATTCAAAGCAGCACTGCTGAGTTAACAAATAGCTTCAACATGCTGCTTTTCCAAGCACTCAAGACATATGACTTCAGCAGCAAAATGTAGAGGATGAAGGCCACCTGTGAGTAGGAATGAGAATGCAATATGACTCCTGTATCAGTGGGTGGGCTAGTTTCAAGTTTCCTTCCCATGAATGCTGAAAAATACATACTATAGTGAACACTATTTTAATAAGCAAATACTATCCATGCTATGCTGCCTAAGTGCCCTAAGCACATCCGACCTGATTTCGGAAGCTAAGCAGGGTCGGCCCTGGTTAGTACTTGGATGGGAGACCACCAGGGAATACCAGGTGCTGTAGGCACCTGGAGTAGGAACTGGCAAGCCGCTCCAGTATTCCTGCCAAGAAAACTCCATGGACATGGGGTCACGCAGAGTCGGTCAAGACTGCAATGACACCACACACACACACACACACACACACACACACACACACACACACACACAGAGAGAGAGAGAGAGAGAGAGAGAGAGAGAGAGAGAGAGAGAGAGAGAGAGAGAGAGGAGATATGGTCTCTGCCTCCCTCTAGTGTACAGTTCTGGTAGCTTCATCTACAGACATATTTTTAGGGTTTTTTCTAACGTTTTAATATTTTCTTGCCATGGGTAAATGAACTAACAGATATTGATACTGCAGATAAGGTGGTCTTACTATATATGAATATTCTGCTTTTTTGTTTTGTTTGTTTACTAGTCTGTTTTGGCCTCAGTCTCTAAAGCACCTCTGAAAGGGCAGGGCTGGGGAGATATGGAACCAGAGGCAGGGAGGTAGAAAGAGGGAGGCATAAAAGAAAGGCAAATGTGGTGGGATGGGAAGGGGAAACTCCAGCAGCCCAGGGAACTTCCCATCCTGGGGATGAATCTCATCCTTCTGGGACCCTAATCCAGCCCTCCTGCCCTTCCCCAGAAGGTCACCCACCTCTTCCCCCATGAAACTATTGGCCACGGACTCCTAAAGTTTCCCAAAGTTTCTGGAAATGTTACATCTCCAGGTGGGGCAGAAGGTGCAACATCCCATAGTGGGCAGAACTAGGGCAAAAGCAGACTCTCTCTCTCATTCATCCCCCCACCCCGCCACACACACAGGGCATTCTCTCTCTTCCACATACACACATACACAAATGCATAGAGGCACACAAGCACTTGCACATACACAAAGAGGCTCCTTGCCTTTGCTGAGAATGGATATGGGACGGTAGGAGGGGTAGCCTGAGACGGGGCAAAACCCCTTTATTCTCCTGAATGATGTTTTCAGACAGTGCCAACCCACAAAATGCCAGCTGCACACAGAGAAAGGGATGCTGCTGCTTCTGCTCTCAGCACCACAGCAGGACTGCAACCAAGAGCAAAGGCACAGAGAGAGAGTGAAGAGAGAGAATAGAGGCAAAGGAGCAAGGTCCACTCCACCTCTAAACACCCACACACAGAGGCAAAGGAGCAAGGTCCCACACACCCACACACACACACACACACACACACACAGAGAGAGAGAGAGAGAGAGAGAGAGAGAGAGAGAGAGTTCCCCTGATCGCAAACCAATTATCCCAGGAAACTTGACCCTGCAAGGGATGAAATACTTTAAGCTCCATCCCGGGTTTTTCCCCTCAGCAATAAAGATGAGTTAACGGCTTTTCTTGGCCCAAAGAGCAGGTGTATAAATTACAACAACCATCAAAACCTTGGGTTAAGCAAAGACAACCTGATACGGTGCCTGCCTGCATCTCTCCACCACCCCCACCACTCATCCTCCTCCTCCCTGGGGAGTCAGGCTCCCAAGCTGCCACCGAGGGAAGGGTGGCTCTGAAAAGTTAATGGGAAGAGTCAGTGGAGACAGAATGAATGTTTATGACAGACCTCCGTGTTCTTATGTGAGTGCCTGGCAAATTGGGCTAGGGGGGTGGGCTCTCGATTCTCTATTCCTAGACCAGCGGATGTGCATGTGCATATGTTTAGGGAGAATTTACTGCTTGTATGTGTGCCTGGGAAGATCTGGAGGAATTTCAGGGTGGGCTGGGACTTGGGCATCAATGTGAGAAGCACTCCCAGGTCCCTCTCTCAAGATTGCTCTGAGGTCAAATCCACATTTCTGTTTCGCTGGCTGGAGAGATCAGAGTTCAAGCACCACCTGGTGTCACAAGTTCATTACACCCAAGCCAAGCCTGCACTGGCTCACAAATGAGTACCTCACCTACACACCCATCTTCCGAAGGACCCCCACCTCCAAGATGGCGGCCCAGGCAAGCACAATAAAGCATTCCATGATTAAACAGTGCTACCTAAGTGTTCTAAGGGTTCATGCAATCATAGGCATTTTTACACTGATGTTTTGCCCCACAGATTTCAGTGGGATTCTCCAGGAGGCATGTCAGGAGCGCAGAAGACAGCCCCATATTTTCCCCAACACTCGGAGAGGAGGTTTAGTGACAAACGACAATCAACATTGCCCCATTCTGCATTCTAGAGAACAAGCAGATATTTCTTCTTGGGCAGTAGTTCTTCATCTTGGACCATCCAGATATGTTAACATCTCAGTTCTCCAAGCCCCTAAAACTTGGCTATGCTGGCAGGATCCCCTGGGAGTTAAGTCCAAAATATTTGTAGATCCAAAGGTTGAGAGCCACTGATCTAAGGCAGTCAATCCAGTTGACCTCTTTGCAGATTTCAGTTCCCATTGACCCCTGCCGATGTGACCAGCTGTTGAGATGCTCAGCAACTGCTAGTAACAGCCTAAGAAGAGTATCCAGTAGGGAAGGATGTTAGCAGCTGATTTTAAACAAGCTCCAGCTATGCTTTTGAGCAAGACTTGAAGAGCCAGGAAAAACCGTGCATTTTCAACATAGCGTATAGGTTGACCCCGACCAGCCTGGAGGGGTGTTGCTTTAGGACTACAGCCTAAACAGAGAGACACCTAAACACCTCTTAAAGGCTTAGACAAAATTACTTCTGTGGACTACAACCCCCAGAATTTCCCATACAGCAGGGCCAATTGCCCCGGGATAGCATGAGTCATGCTTGAACAAATAAACTTTTGCAGTTCTGTAACACTGCCATGAAAAGTGACAGTCAGCCAGTTTCCCGTAGACAAAAAGCTGCCTCAGAGGGTAGAGGATTAGGAGATCCAGGCAGTCTTCATCTCATGGCAAAAAAGACGGTGTGTTAATAAAAACAAAGTGTTAAATAAGAGCCTAGTCCCCATAGCAATGCCAAGGAGGCCGCTTTTTCCTTTTTTAATGTCTGGAGTTGCCCTCATGGAGTTGCAATCCTACTGTTACATTTACAAATGCTGGGGATGTTTCGATTGCAATCCTGTACCCCAAAGAAGACTCATGACTGGAGGGACGGGGCAACCTCGCCATTTAAAAGAAATATCTGAAGATGCCGACCGGTGGCAGTTACAAAAGCAGGTCGTTCATCCGAATGACTCTGCAGCTGCAATTGGGAAGCCTGTTCCAGCAAGAACATGTACATCGTGTGAACCCAACAGTGGCTGGGATTGAATATGTGCATTTGCCGCCATAGTTTCCCCCTTCACGAGGAAGACACGCGTCTCCTCTTCCACACAAGACGCAAACCACCCTCCCTCCCTCTAAATCTCACCGCCCAACAGAGCTTCTTTCTCTCTCTTTCCACCTCCGTGGCTTCGGAGCCAACTTCAACCCGTGCCCATAAAAATGCAGATAGAGGAGGGCGGGATGCGTAGATGAAATCGCGAGGCGGGCCTATAAATCGCTCTCCGGCAAAAAAATAAAAAAATAAAATAAAAATAAAGCCCGCAAGATGGATCGGCCCCCGTTGCAATTCCGCCGCAGTGATCATTAAAGCGCGCAGGAGCCCCGGCGCTAAATTACGGCCTTGCCGGGCCGGCGAAGCGCGCCCCTCGTCGCCGGGGCCGGCCAATGGCTCCCCGGGCCGGCCGCGGCGTTTTATCGCCCGCCTGGGTGTGCCTGCCTGGGCGGAGGAGCCGGCTCCTTCCTCGGAGACCCTTAAACCTGCCGCCTTGATTTACCGCGCCTTCCCTCCCTCAAGCCGATGGCAGGCAGGATTTTGTCAGGAACTGGGGCGGAGGGAGAGCCTTCCCCAGGAGCGCAGAGAAAGGAAAGAGGCGGCGGCGGCGGCGAGGGAGGGAGATCGGCCAGTGCAGGCCGTTCTCCTCGCGTGCAAGCGGTCTCCCCTCGCCCGGGTGGCCGGCAGGGTGGGCACCCCGCGTTTTTGCTGCCTGAGACCCGCTCAGGGACAGCCCTTTGCCCGGGTGGCATTGGCAGCTGCCTCCTTGGCCAGATGGGCTCCAAGGGTTAGATATTGTCGCGTGCTTTTTCTTAGGGGCGCGCGTCTCGCTTCTGGACCTTTCCACCTCCAGCAGCAGCAGCAGCAGCAGCCAGGCTGGGCTGGGCTGGCGGGAAAAGGTGCTCCGGGCTCGGGCCGGGCCGAGCCGCGCAGGGTTGCTGCGCCTTTTTAGGCAGCAAAAGGTCTTGAGCCGGGTCCTCTGCTCTTGCCATCTCATACACACCCGCCGGGAGCAAGAGAGAGGACGGCTGCAAGGCCGGGCGGACCAAGCCGGGGATGATGGGTTTGCACACCAAACCCCTGCGCAAAGGAGCCGACGATGGCTAGCGGCTCAGCCCGAGGGCCACGTTGCATCTGGGGAAAGGGCTTTGGGAGGCACGCATGCCAGCACTCCGCGGGCAGAGCACAGCAGCAAGCAGATCCACCTTTGCTAGAGGAACATGGACCTAGTTGTCCTTTCTTTCGAGGGGGGAGGGGAGAAACTCCCATGACTCCCAGGCCTGCCTGTTCCCTGACTTGGAAGCAAATGCTCCTCAAGTCAATAAGATATGATATACAGTAATTCCAAATCCTCCCAACGACACACGCACAGGCAGGAGCAAGTCTGTTCTGCGTGATCAGAACGGCGGCGAGAACTCCCAGAGCCGGGGTATAGGCCCCTTCGTCCCACTCCACTTGCAGTACCACCACCGGCTCCCATAGGTGGCGCTGCAGCGACATGATCCTTGCTGGCGGCTCAGCGTCCGCTCTAACTCCGGACCATAGAGATTGTCCCGGGCGGACGTGGCATCACGCCTTCTTCCGCCGGCGCAGGCGCAAGAGGAGGCCCTTCTCTCCCTCTCTTCCCACGAGCAGCAGGTAGGGTCGGGGAGTCCCGGTCGGTCGGAGCGGCCTTGGGAGCCTTCGTGCTGGCCGCCGGGCTTCCAGCTTCCTCCCCCACCCCTCGCCGCGCCCCGGTGCTCTCGCCTTATTTAGCCCCCCCCCCGATCCTCAGCTTTAAAGGGAGCCCGAGTGCGCCGGACGGGACGGGCCCCCCCTTTGGCCGGCTTAGGGGGCGGGGCCTGAGTGGGTTTGGGCGGGGCCACCCTTGGAACGTTCTTGGGCGACAAGTGGGCGGGGCCAGCAGGGCTGAAGGTTCTTCGGAAGAACTCTGGATGTTCAAGGAAGACCTTTAGAATGTCAAGGGACCCATGGCATTCGGAATATCAATTTTTTTTTTGCAGTATTGCCATCTGGCAGGAGATGCAGGACTGTTAGGACAAGAACAAATAGATTAACGAACAGTTTTTACCCTACAGCAGTATCTGAGTGAAATGCTGCGGTTTAGTGTCTACAGTGGACCCTTGTCTAACAAAAAGTTTGTATAACATAAATTTGTACAACATAAAATATTCCCGAGATAGGGGAAATTTGCTTAACAGAATCCGCCTATGGGGCAAATCCGTACAACATAAAAATGGGATCACTCTTGTTTTCAATGCATTCCTATGGGGAATTTGTATAAAGGAAAATTTGCTTAACATAATTTTATTTGGAACGAACTAATTCCTTTAGACAAGGTACCACTGTATTTTACGCAGGTTTTTTTTTTTTTTGCATTTTAAGTTTTAAGCATTTTGAAGTCTTCAAGCAGATTGTAAGCATTTTAGGTCATTTTAAGCAGAATGGTGTTGATCTAGTTGCTTGTTTTTCGCTTGTGTAGTGCTGCAACAGCACCTAATTTTGTTGTACATATTGTGCATATGTACAATAATAATAAATTTCTATTCTGTTTTTCTGCCCCGGGTGCCCCACGTGGTCAGTGGGGTGTAGGGGAGGGAATCCTGGCACCTGCGGATACTGGAGGCCCCTTTGAACTCTTGCTCCCTTGTAAGTCGGGTGCCCCCAATTAAGCAGCAGTGGCCTTGCCCAATAGCTCATTTTCTAAGGAATTCGTTATTATTGATTTATCCCTTAAGATGGTTTTTGTCATTGGTTTCCTAGATTTTCTCCCCCTCCCCCCAGCTCCTTTTGTGTTTGTTCCATGTTAAGTTTGTGCTAAGTAAAAGCCTTGGGGTTTTTTGTTTGTTTGTTTTTTAATTGTGCTTTTGGAGAAAGAGGAAAGGCATTGTATCCCAGGACTGAGTTGTTAATGATCAAGCAGAGAAGGGTCATGGTACAGAAGGAGAAACTTACTCTTCTGTGGGGCCTCAGAGTACAAATCACTTGCTCCAGAGCTGTGGGTCTGGCACCTGCTGTTGTTGGCTCCACCTAAGCACCATTGGAATTGCTTCTGAAATAAATAACGATTGACACTGCTTTTTCTCCACAACCCCTTAGTGCCAGAGGTCTCAAAAAGCAGGCATTTGAGATGCAGGGCAAAGAAAGGAGTTTCTCTGGCCATTTTTTTTCCAGAGCAGAGAAATTTGTGCTGGTTCCCAGCCTTTGTTCCCAGTCCAAGACTGCAAGTTGGAGGAACCCCAGGAAACCAACACAGCTAGTAGTGAAGGCTTCTGGGAGCTGTAGTCCAGAAACACCTAGCTCACCCACCCGAGGCTGGGGACCACCATATTAGAGGATGAAAGGGAGAATTTCATCTCAGTTGCATTAACATTAGGAGAAAGATTTTCCATTCCATCTTCAAAGGCTGGAGCAGGAGTAGAAAACTTTTGGTCCTCCCAACTGTTGATGGATTATTGTTGCCACCATACCTCCCTGTGGCTGATGGGAACTGGAAATTCAGCAACTTCTGGAGAGCCACAAGTTCCCTAATTTTTTTAGACCCCCCCCCAAAAAAATTAATAAATCCTCCTTGAAGCCTCCTCCACCCCCACTGCTACCTTTAATTTCCCGTTCTAAATGCTCCTCTCAGCTTTGGTGAGTTTGTTTTTTGCAGAATAAGGCTCCTGGAGCAGCCCATTAAGAAATGCCTTTCTTTCCAGAGCTCATTTCTTAATAGGCTGTTTAAGCCCTACCAGCCTGATTCTGCAAAAAAAACAAACTCACCAAAGCAGAGGAAGAGTGTTTAGAACAGGGAAATGAAAAAAAAACCCAGTGTGGGAAAAAACTCAAGGAAAGACAGAGCTGATCATACAAAAAAAAAACCACTAAGAGGAAAAAGCAAGGTGAGTTTGGGTTCTCCACCCACCCTCCCTGAAAGGCTTACTTCTGTGTATGTGTGTGTTATGTCCTTACACTCGTGACCAACTCTTCTTGACTCCATGTCCATGGAATTTTCTTGGCAGGATTACTGGAGTGGCTTGCCAGTTCCTACTCCAGGCACCTACAGCACCTGGTATTCCCTGGTGGTCGCCCATCCAAGTACTAACCAGGCCCGACCCTGCTTAGCTTCTGAAATGAAGCGAGATTGCTTAGGGCATCTAGGCAGCTACTTCTGTGTATACCACACCCCTTAATTTTTGGCGTCATGATTTTAGAAAAAAAGTAGCATGGTATATATGGGAAAATACACCCATTCTTTCCATAATGCTTATCTCCATAAGAAATATTGACCTCCAGGCACCAGGCACCTTTGGGTAGTGGGCGGCATATAAGTTAAATAAATAAATAAATAAATAAAATCAAAGTTAGAAGAGCAATTTTCATGCCAGTGGACATTCTGCTTAGGATTCAAGGTTATGATGAGATCCCTGGACAGCTTAACACCTAGAATTCATCCAGGTGCACCTGAGCTGATGAATTGCACCCTTCTCTAATGTAAGGGTGTAGTGGCCACTGTTTTTGCTTTTGCATGATCACCTGAGTTCCTCTTTTACCATCACCTGCTCCACCCCCACTTATTACCACCATGTGTTGGATTGTGTTGTGCTCTCCTTGGTAAAACAGCCCGGCTGCAGACCTTCCTAGTATGGTGGGTTTCTATTGATAACAAGCAATAGAAAGTGAGGACACTTTTTTTCTTAATGTCATAATGTTTCCTTCTTTTCCAGTTGTTGAGTGTGGCCACCACTCCCCCAACATCCCTGAATATGTATGCCTGTGCAAAGTTCGTCTCTGCTCCCACCTTCGTGAGTAACTACTATGTGGCATCCTAGCATTTAAAAATAATGCATTGGTTTTCAAATTGATTATCTACCCATGCTGACAAATGGGATCAAAATATTAATAATTGATATAAATATACTGTCAAGGATAGAATCCTTGTCCCCTGCATGGAGCGGGGGTGGGGTGGACTTGATGACCTTCTAAGCCCCTTCCAAATCAGTTATTTTTATGATTCTATGAATACCAAATGTAATGTACTAGTTTCTGCACATTAATGTAGTTTTAACTGCCAGTCCTAGTGATTGCAAAGAAGAAACATATTGGTACTTTACTGTAAAAATAACTGAATGGGTTGAAGAGACATTTTGTAGCAGGTGGGTAGCCCTTGGATTTCCTATTCTTCTGTCCTTAATCACCTCGTTCCTCTTTTTCTTCTTTTCTTTCATGAGTCTGAAGTTTCTTATCAATGTTTGAATACATAGCACCAGACTTTTTGTTTTTAAATTTCAGACATGGTGTCCTTTGAGTGAATTGATGTAATCCAAGGTTCCCTCTGATTTTCCAGAGAACTGGGCAGGGGGCTTGCCCCATGGGCTCAGAGTTCTGGCTGCAACCGGAAGGAATTGGGTGGCCCCGATCCAGCACTGCACAACCATGCAGCTTAGAGGGAACATTGATTGAATCCGATTCTTTCTCCCTCCCCTCGGTCTGCATTTGGGGCTGCCATGGAGATAAAAATGTGGTAGCACTCAAGTATTCTCCTCTTGGGCTGCTCTTCAGTTGGTTGGTGGTACCAGTCAGGAATAAGTAAGAAGGAAAGTTGACAGCACCAAGGCAGCTGATTCCATTCTTGCTAAAAAGATTGGGTGTCTGTCTGTCTTATTCTAGTACTCCTGTGTTCCATTCACCTCTTTCTAACCCCATCTGTGAATTGCTACAGCTCTCAGTGTGTGAGACACCCCTGTCCCCACCACTTCTACTTACCGGGCTTAATAAATATGTTGTATTCAATTGATGCTTGATCCTTTGCGAAGCTGGTCAATAGCTGGTGGCCATCTTATCTTGTACCTCCTTTGCTGGCCACTCAATAATGATGACTGTTCTCTCACCGCAGGATTGCAGGGCAGCTCTTTCCCCAGCTTGGTAGTGACCAAATGTTTTCCCCCATAATTTTGGTGAAGAATCCTGAGAGTCATAGCCTCAAACATTGGGAGGGCCTCACGTTAGGGAAGGCTGCTGCATTCGGAGCTCAGTGCAGCTGATAAGCACAGAATGGCTGAGCAGACCACTGTGACATCACGCTTCAGGTCACACATGGAGATGGAGCAAAGCCAGCCTGCTTTTCCCCTGAATGAGTTTTAGAATGTGAACAAGGAGGGAGCCAGGTTCAGGCTGTGGGGCAGCGGGACGGAGTTCACTGAGAGTTCAACTCCACAGATCGAATCATGGGCAGGTGTTGTGGCTTCACTTCTCTCTCCTCAGAAGAGAGGACGAATTGCCCCAGAGACCTTCTGTTGAAGCAGGGGTTTCTGAGCCAGTTCCTTACTCCTTATAGTAGGGGGCACCTCAAAGGCAGAAGTACCCCATCCTTTTGCTAACCTTTTCCCCTCCAGATTTAAGAGTGGCCCTCCCTGCCAGTCCGTCTTCCCTGAGGAAAGGCAGTGGAAAGCCATGACAAATAGGGATGGTGGGTTTTTTTTTTGCTTTGCTGTGTTTCTCTTATTAGAACACATTTATTGCTTATCTGCCACCCCCAACCTTTTACCCCCTTGGCCATGGCTGTAAACCCAATGTGAAATAAATGTGAGCTTTGCATACAATCAGGATTGTATAAGTTGCATAATGAACCTTATAAAGTGGTGTGTGAAGAAGTGTTTCTAGTCTGTGGCCCCCTTCAAATGTGCCAAGTCCCCCCCCCTTGGGGGAGCCATATGGCCCCAGTTGAGAATGGCTGGTTTAGGTTATTTTGGCTGTGTTTAGACTGTGAAGATTCTAGCCTAGTGCCACTATGTTGCCACCACTTGTCTTCCATAGTTATTTTAAAAACACACACATCATTGTGCAAGATACAGTTCTAGTTATCTTGGTGTGGTAGCAGGTAGCCTTGATCTTGGCTTTTTCTTGGGCTGGGCCACAGGTCCCATCGTGCAGAGAGCTGACTATTCCTCATCCTTACTCTGTGGGATATGTGAGTAGAAATGGGACAGGACTAGAGATCGGCATAAATTAATTTGTCCCCCTTCATGTGAAACTCCTCAAGGAGCACCCCCGGGTGTCATGTGCCCACCCACCCCAGCCAGGTGGCCACTCATCTGTTGTCTTATGCTGCTGGGGTCCTCCTCCTCCTCCTCCATGGTGTTCCAGTCAAGGCAGGAACTCAGGCTTTCCTTCCCTCTCGCAACTGACCAGTCAACAGTTGTGTGTGTGGAAGGGGGGGGTTGGTGGAATCCATGTGCTGCCTTGTCTGAGGGGTCAGCTGCCAGAGGATGCAGGACAGGCAGCCTGAGCTCCTACCCAGACTGGAGCACCAACAGAGAAGGAGAACCCCAGCAGCACACAACCAAAAGTGAGTGGACCGCTCAGCTGGCTGGGGAGGGGGGGAGATGGGATACCCAGCACACATTCATTCATGCCCACCTCTAGGACACAAACAAACAACACACACCCCAGCCAGAACCATCACCATGTGACCCAATGAGCGCTTATTCTAATCACTCTTGCTTCTGGTGTTCATAAACAAGCTGGGTGCCTGTTGGTTAGTTGTTCCACCAATGTAGGTACAGCAGCAAATTGCCACTATAAGTTGCCACCCATATCACATCATATGGGTTGCTGTGTGACGAGGGACACAATTGGCGGCTGACGAACTCCCAGCAGTTGGTTGCTGCAATAGAGGTCACTGCATCTAAACTAGTGCAACTCACCAATAGGATTCTGGCCTTTGCCTTAAACAGACCTTGCTTTTGCACTCAATATTTTCTCTCGGTTGCACACTTTCAGCTTATTTTCCCTTTTGCAGGTGAGGAACAGTTCCCGGCGGCTCTGCCAACCCATTGCTGCCTCCATCCTAAACAGGCCTGAGGTCCGGACAGATGAGGTATGTTGATGTGGCATAATAAGTTCTGAGTGTTCTGTTAGAGGAGGAAAGATCGGACACATTCTAGTTTTGTATACTCAGCAAAATAAATATTCTGTAGCTGTAAAGAAGCAGCATGGAGGAAGACTCGACCTAGAATAGCTAGCTGTGCTCAGCCTTCTAGAGTATGCATGTGCCAGGTGTCCTCAGTAGCACATCCTAATTTATGAGCTATGTTTGTAATTGCTTGCAGTCACAAGGGGGCATCATGGGGCTGCAGGGCTGTATTTCTAGAAATGTAAAGTTGAGGTTCAAGCCCAGGTTTTCATGAACACTTTTCTCTGTTACTCTTACGCATATAGTATCACGTGCATATGCTGCTGTTCCTCACAGTCCTGCTCCGTAGTTATTCTGGTGCTGTTAATAGGTTTTTAAAAATTGGTAACTGCATAGATTTGGAAGTTGAGTCATGGCAACTGGACTTCTTTTCTTGGGAGATCGAAACATTTTGCTACTCCTCCGAGCAGCTTCGTTAGTCTAAGGAAGGTTAGTGGTGAGGCCTCCCTTTTATTATAGTTCACATTGATTTCACATCATCCTGGTCTGAATAGGCTCATAAGTTGGACAATGGCCTGGGGTGTGTAAAAGTCCTACCCATGCAACCCTTCCCAACACCCGTTAAGTATGGGTTCTTAGCAGTGGCCTTCCTGGTGGAGGTGTGAAGTGCTTCTGATTTCTCTGGGAATTGTTGAAAGGGCAGCGTGATAAGTGGCAGGCAGATTGACAAAGGCAGCACAATCTGCGAAGGTTTTCTATCCCACAAGAAAAGAAGTCCAGTTGCCACGACTCAACTTCCAGATAAACTCACTTGGATGACTGAGAATATTTACAGACATAACATCAAGGAATTAGGGACTTAGCAGACCTTACCACCAAGTGGCAAAGATGCTAAGAAAAAGAAGAAGAAAGAAGGTAACAGCAAGGAATTAGGCCTGAGCCACTAACAGTGAAGAATTTACAAATTTAGGATTTCTGATTTGGTGACTTTTCCAAACTTTCAAGAAATCCTCTGCCTATCAGCTTCACATGTATCTGTTCTGCAGTATTTTGGTATCACTCTTCTCAGGTTCTCTTGGGAGCATTTATCCTTCTCTCTTCCCAAACCCTACCATTTTGCAAAAAAAATCCCATGACCTGGGTTGGACTGAAAGCGAGCTGTGTGGTTGAGTGGATATTTCACTCCAGCAGCTGAACTGATGCCCTGGCTGGCCCTGCCCAGTGTCACCAATGGGGGAGTGTTGAAGGGAGCTGCCATCTCAACAGCCACTGTATGCCCATTCTTGCACATAGATTAGAGCCAACTTGGCTTCCTTAAGGAGCCCCTTCAGGTTGCAATTCATGGAGAATGGGCTCTTTGGGCTTTACTGCGCTCGCACGCAAACTGAATGTACTGCAGCAAACCAAAGCCTTCCAAGGTACGGAGCCTCTGCCCTACCCTTCTGAAGCCTGGATTCCCCAGTCCCAATCACCTCGTTTGCAAGCCTCCCCTTTTGCAGCCTGGATTCCACTGTCCCAATTGCCTCGTTTGCAAGCCTCCCCTTTTGCAGCCTGGTTTCCCCAGTCCCAATCACCTCCTTTGCAACCTTTCCCTTTTGCAGCTTGGATTCCACAGTTCCGGTCACCCCATTTGCAACCCTCTCCTTTTGCAACATGGTTTTCCCAGTCCCAATTACCTTGTTTGCAACCCTCCCTTCTTGCAGCCTGGATTCCCGAGTTCCAATCACCTCGTTTGCAAGGAGGTCTCCTCCACAGAGCCTGTGCCCTCCTCTCCCTTTGCAGCTAGGATTCCCCCAAAATGAAAGCTTACGCTAAACATTTTTCTTGTTTTCCTCCTCTAAAAACTAGGTGCGTCTGTTGGTCAGGTGTGTCTTACAGAGTGATGCAATATATGTTATTGATTTTCTTGGTGTCCCAAGCAACCACTTTGTCCCTTTCCATGGCAATCCTTATGTCTTCATTTCCCAATTCTCGCTCTTCTTTCTTCCCTCTCCAAGCCCCGCTGCATCGGAGCTGCCCAGAAGGCAATTCTGCCAGTATCGTGCCGGGACTTCCAGACCAGTGCTGTGTCCAGGGACATCGATACTGCCGCCAAGTTTATCGGCGCTGGTGCAGCCACAGTAGGCGTAGCTGGCTCTGGCGCCGGCATCGGGACCGTATTTGGCAGTCTCATCATTGGCTATGCCAGGTATAGGCTGTTTATAAGCACCAGGCAGGGGATGCCCACATTTTTCAGATGAGCAGTAGGTGTTCTGGAAGTAGATAGACAGGAGCCTGCACGTATACCCTTGCAAGCATACACAGAAGATTGACTTGACTTGTTGACTTTTGGCTGCAAGAAGTAAAGAGCTGATTAAGTCTGCCTCACCATATGCAGTAGGCATCAGTGGCTGTGTTTTTAATATGCCACTGTTTGTACATAGCATTTTCCCAAGGTCAAGACCTCATTAGCCCCGACTATTTTGCTAGGTAGCAACCATTCATCTGGATTTCTATTGCAGATGAATGGTTGAGCTAGGAAATTTGACTGAGCCAAGGTACCTGTTGGGTATAAAGCAAGCTAGGTTGGTACCGTGCTGCATATTTAGCCTTCAGATGTCATCCATTAATATGCTTCTTACAGATAATGCTGGTGACATTATTTCCTGGCCATTCCCATTCCTTTGTTTTGTGCATGATCTCCCTGTCCTTTCAAATATAGTTTATGACAGTGTTGGCGGACCTATGGCACGGGTGCCAAAGGTGGCACTCAGAGCCCTTTCTGTGGGCACCTGACATCACCCCTTCACAGCCACCTATATTCAGGTTAAATTGCTGTATTGGCATTTTGTGAGAAATTAGGGGTTTTTGAATGGCAGTTTGTGATGGTTTATGATGTTTCTTGGCTTGTGTTTACTGTGTAGACTGGCAAGAGCTATTAACTTTTTTATTTACCTGATTGAAGCTCCTGGCTTTAATTGCTTCCTAATCAGTGTGACTTTTGCAGTGCTTATTTAATTGTCTTTTAATCACTCAATTCCCTTTCTTGGGGGTATCGGGTGTCGTACTAGGATCACTCTGAATCGAAAGCAGTGATGAGTAAAGATGGGCATGAAACACCAGTTCGGCAGTTCGTGCTGCTTTGGCAAAGACCCAAACAGGCCTTCCTCTGGGGCCTAACTCGGACATAGCACCCAAAGGAAGCAGGGGCAGGGAAGCCAGGATACTGTTTCTGAGTTGACACCTGCCAGGGGGGGGGGGGCGGGCAGGCACCAAACTGCACAACTTCTGTTCAGCCCTCTGTCGAACCAGTGCTCCGTGCCCATCTTGAGACATGAGCAAAAATCCAGAGAGGAGGCTACTAATCAATATTTGTTTTTAATTATTTAAAACGCTGCTGTCCCACCTTCTCTCCCCCCAAAGATCTAATGCACCATGGGGATTGTAGGGGACTGGGTGGGATAGATTTAGGTGTGACATTTGGTTCTGCAGCTAGACTTGGTGCCTCTGCCAATCCGTTTTCAGCTGGGCAAGGGGATGGTTTGGCAGCCCTCCTCCTTTGCTCCATAGCTGGAGAAACAGGAGAGGCTTCGGTCGACTCTTCTTCAGTTCACTGATGGGCCTCTCTCTCTCTCTCTCTCTCTCTCTCTCTGTCTGTCTCTTCCTTTCCATTGCAGAAACCCCTCCTTGAAGCAGCAGCTCTTCTCCTATGCCATCTTGGGTTTTGCGTTGTCCGAGGCCATGGGGCTCTTCTGCTTGATGGTGGCATTCCTCATTCTCTTTGCCATGTGAAGGAGCCCGATCGTGCCAGCCGGTGGGCACGCTCCCCCTCTCTTCCTCCTCCCGTGTTTAGTGCACTGTGTATGCCAACCTCATTGTGCCGTGGCAGGTAGAGACGAGACAGGCCGTCTGTAAACCAAATCCGTCCAGTTCGACGGGGGCAAATGAATAAATACTGTATTGGTATACATTTCCCGCTCTCTTGGCGTGTGTTTGGTTTCTTGACGACAGATGGGCCCTTGTATCTTCCCGGTCATTTTGGCTCATTAATGCCTGGTCACCGACATCGGGGACATCCATTTCACTGTACAGCACTCCACAGTGTTGTAAAACGTAGTTAATGTGCCCATTCGATTGCCAAAAACCAGCATCCTACAATGTCCCCTAATAGTACATTTCATTGTCTCTTCTGTCTTTAATGAATTCACAATGGGAAAGAATAAGAGTTGCCCAATCAATAGGCGGATGTTTGTAGTCTTATGTTTTGATGCAAAGTGGGTATTATGGGCCTTCTTCTCAGCACACAGCATTACAGCCCTAGCGTACTTGCGTGTCTGCATGTGTTTACCAGAGTAGCAAGAACATGGATTTTTAATTGAGCGGTTCAGCAGGATGTCTGCGGATTTCTGCATAGTTCAGACAGCTTTGGATGAACTCATCAAATTCATGTGTCTTATTTCCACTGAATGAAAACGTCATCCTGGGCTAGCCTCGAAAGCTTCTGTCTTCCTTTTAGAGATGCTGGGAATTAATATATTCAATTATTAATGTTTATTTATGTATTTATTTATTTAACATAGCTTTACCCTACCTTTCTCCTTGGAAAGGACCCAAGACAGCCTACGACACTGAAGGACAATATACAAAATTGGAGACAACGCATACAAAACAGTTGCCAAGAACCATTAAAGACACTATTCAAAGCTAAGGACGACGAGTGTGAAGAGACATATTACATAACTAAAAAGGCAATATTAAGGCTAGGAACAATAAGGAGACGTAAAGGGGGGGAAAGGCCACTCTAAGAGATGGAAAACTAAAATGGAAAAAGATAGGTAGTACTACAAATTCGGACGAAGCAGTAATCCATAACAGTCCATCTAAAAATCTGATAACACCCAGTCACTGAGGGAAAGCTTGTCTGAAGACAGACGTGACGTGATCCTTGCTGACTAATCCCAAGCACCATCTTGGACTATTAGCAAAGGAAAGTGGAGACCTTTTCTGCCAAGGGGAAACAAAGCATCTTTTGTGGGGATTTCCTGCCAAAACCCACATTTCCTGTTGTCTGCTTTTATGTTTAGAGGTCTTGTGTGTAATTTATTCCATGCCTTTATCTGCATGGAAGCTGAAACGTACATACTCGGGGGTCTCGGAAATACCAAAGGTTTTGACAGGCTTTCCAAGCACTTCAATGTAATATTTATTTGACCTACTGGCTACGTGACTCAGTCACAAGCATGTCTGAACTCGGTGCCACTCTTTGTAAATAATGGTTGTTTCCAGGGTTCTGCAGTGTAGCTCTTCCACATTGTTAAGGCTCAGTAGAGCCAATCTGATCTGAAGGAATCTGAATCGGAACTGGCTGCAGAGAAAGAACCCAAAGAATGATCTTGATGGCTCAGCCTCTACTTCCTACAGTGACCACCCAGATGTCTATGGGAAGCCCAAAAGCCGGGGTGGGGAATGTGATGCCTACTCCATGCGTTGCTAGCTCTTCTGATGCTTGTTTTTTTCAGATGCTTATGGCCTTTGAGCCGTTAAACACTGAAAGACAAACTTGTGGTTGAAGGGGAGATAAAAATGTTTTTTTTTCTGAAAGTTATTGAAACTTGTCCATCACCACATTATACAGTGATGAAATCCCTAAGCAGAGATACAAAAGGCTCAGAAAATAATTTTTCCTGCAAGAAAAAAAAATCTCTTAATTCTTCCAGTGGAAAAGCTGGAAACATTGGAAGACATGTCTTGGAAAGCCGCAGTAAAATTGCTCCTCGTTTGGTATAAATGAAATGGTCTTAAGGACAAGGCAAAATGCAAGGAACTGGATTGTATTAAGTCTAGGGCTAAGAGCAGGAAAGAGGCTAAGCCTGTTAAAATCCTCTTGCGTGGTTCATGGTGAGCAACAGTGATAATTGCCATTAATTAAAGGCTCCCTTTAGGGATTTCAGGATGCGCACAACTTTCTTTTATTGTGTATGAATCGTGGGCATCCTGAAATCTCCATTCCACATGTGGAACTGCACCCAAGATTTTCATCCAGTCCTTCCCATGAGTTCTTGATTTGTAGACAATGTGTGTGTGTTGTGTCGTTACAATCGTGACCGACTCTTCGTGACTCCATGTCCATGGAGTTTTCTTGGCAGGAGTACCGGAGTGGTTTGCCAGATCCTACTCCAGGCGCCTACAGCACCTGGTATTCCCTGGTGGTCGCCCATCCAGGTACTAACCAGGGCCGACCCTGCTTAGCTTCCGAAATCAAGCGAGATCGGATGTGCTTAGGGACAATACCGGAGAACAAAATATTACTCATGGGCTGTTTCATCTTCATAGCGAGAGCCTATGGAGGGCCTTCATTGTTTTCTTCATTCGGGGGAATCTTTGTTCTGTTTTGTTGGAGATTTACCAGAAGCAATATCACCCCTGTTCAAATAGTAAACCTGATTTTGTTCCTTCCCTTTTTAGGGTAGGGGAGAGGAGGTTGAACGTGGTTTAATTCTTCTCAGGTGACAAGCGATGATACAGGTACTTCGGTCACACAGAACGCAGCAGCACACCATTGCTATAGCATAATTGTGCTAGAGCAAAATGAAGGTTTGTAACCTTTTTCAGCTTGACAAACTGGGTTTTCAGCTATAGCAAATGTTCACTGCCAATTATGTTGCCAAGGAACCATTAAGTGTCATGAACACACTAAAAGATGTTTAGGCTTACTCTGAAAATGAGCATTGCTCCTATTTCAAATCTCCCAAGGCCAAATCAAAGGGGAGGTTTTCTGTAGCCCTGGAATGTCAGGACATTTTTGCCCTTAACATTAAAATGCATATTACATATATACGAAAAGAAGGCCTTCTATGAGTTGTGGATGTGGCAGTCCAGGTTTAAGCCAGGAGTTCTATTCCCTGGGAAGGCAATTACAGGGGGATTGTAACATGTAGCCTCTCTCTCTCTCCCTCCCTCTCTCTCTCTCTCTCTCTCTCTCTCTCTCTCTCTCTCTCTCTCTCTCCCTCTCCCTCTCCCTCTCCCTCTCCCTCTCCCTCTCATTCTCTTTCATTCTCTCTGCTTTGGATTTAGTGGTTCTTCCACCACTGAATCTCCTTCCTTTGTCCTTGTTGGGTGTTGTTCTCCGCATTCTGCAAGAGAAGTATTTCCCTCATTCTGTATAAATTCATCACTGAGAATGTTCTTTAGGTCTCCTTCCTTTTGGGAAGATGGAGGGAGCTTTCCTGATTCCGTGTTGTCTTTTCAAATACCAATACAGTACGTAGCTATCACCCCTCCCCAATCTCTTTCCAGGAAATAGGACCTTGTCCACTGGGGGTTTTGAGTGTCCCTTTTCTGTGATTTACGATTAGCAAATGCCAGCAGGCTAGATCACTCATCCAACCGGCATGTCTCCCAAAAACGACAGCACAGGCTGAGCAAACGGCCCCGGTGGCTATTTTGGAGTTTCAAAGGAAAGGATCCTTGACCTGCATGGCTTACTGTTGTCAAGTGGGGCTCCCAGCTGGTCCTAGCAATCTGCTGGAGGTGTTGCTAAGGAACCAGCAGAGAGGCCAGTGTTTGCTACAGCTGTGCCTGTGTTTTGGAAACCTGCTGCTGATGCCAGCCTAGCTTGCAGGGAGGGGAGGGGAACGGACTAGCCAAGTCGGGTGTTAAATGTTATCTAGGGATTCCTAGCAAATCTAGTATCTGCATGATGCAAACATCATGTCTGAAAGGCAAGAGGCTGCCTTGCGGGCATTGGGGAGAGGCAGTGTGTGCCAATGAAGTAATTCATGGACGAGTCTTGTGTTGAGAATATCCGTCCCTAACCAGGGGGAAATGAGCTGATAATAAGAAATCCTTGCTCCTAACTCTTCCCTGTGACATCGTGACCACTATATTTTCAGGCCATCTCGCCATCCCTCCTGAACTGCGCATATTGCCATTGGCTTTGTCAAGTAGCATAAGCCATGGTTTCTTCTGGGGAACATCTGTTTTCCTTGGGCTTCTGTTCCAAGCAGCTGTGGTGGTGCACGAAATTGGGACACGGAACAGACCATTTCTTTGGTGCTGCTCTTGGTCTTCTTCCTGTCCAGATCCTCTTTGCTGTTGGTTTTTGTTTTCCAGAGCAGAAGAATGAGGTCAGACCCTGTGTCCCTGGCAATCCATTGTTTGTTTGTTTGTTTGTTTGTTTGTTTTATTTCTATACTGCACCAATTTGCACAAAGGAACTCTGGGTGGTTAACATAGAAATCAACACAAACAAATGTTAAAATCAAAGCAGTAAATAAAAATCAAACCAGTGATACAATGAGAAATAAGGAACCCAGCAAGAGGCAAAATATGAAATACTTTGCAAACATAAAATTGCTTTTTCACTTCAAAAACATCATATTCTGGTCTTGATAACCTTGTTTCCTCATCAGATTCTCCTGTCTGGCGTATTGAATTTAAAAGCGTAGTTCATGCAGTGTGGTTTTGAGGCATTTGTTGATTATTTGGTGTTAAAAATTACAGATGGAGTGACACACAGCTAGCTTCTGATCTAGCCTCGGTTAGCTTTTGCTACCTGATAGGAAGCAGGAGGATGAAAAACAAACCTGAAGAAAGAAGAAACAGCCAATACAACATTAAAATGGGGGGAGTCATTGATCCATTCTGAACTTGGTGTCCTACACAACATTGATGAGATGCAGGAAGACCTCATTTCAGAAGAAAAGCTGAAAGGGGGGAAAGGAGGTTCCCTCGTAACTCAATAAATATTAACCTTGCTAACCTGAAACATTGTGCTACTGCTATTAACAGCTTTGCCTGTTCAGGCTTCCCTCATCACAGATTTCTAAAAATAGACTGTTTGCCCAGATGGAGATGAGCTTCTCTATCCCCTTTGCCTGTTAGTTTGCTCACTGACACACTGCTAAACATAGACCAGTATCTTTCGCGCTGTAGAGAAGATGGAGGAATGTGGTCGAGGTGAGACGCAAGGGATTCAGGGGAGGTGTCACGCCAAAGGCTTTTTCCCACCCCCGTGTTGCCGGAATTATATGCTTCACAGGATCCCAGATTGCAATCTGGGACGAAGTAGCTGAACACAGTTGGGTATTCCGCAGCCTTCAGGAAGCCCTTCCTAAAACCGGATTGTTGCAGGCATTTTGAAAATCTTTTGAAGGCGTAAAGAGGAGACAAAGGGGACGTATCTTAAATTCCTAGTTGCCACTCTAAAACAAAATAAAATTCTCTCACAAAAATTTTTAAAAATGCTTTTTTATCTGTGAAAAGAGCTTGCAACTGAGATCAGTGGGTTATGCCGCCCATTATGGAAGAGAGCAAAACTCTCATGTAACAGACAAAAAAGAGAGATCTGTTTTGCCCTCCACCCTGACAACTTTCAGATCCAGTTGCTTGCCCTCATTTGGGGTGGGGGGTGGTGGAGGAATCTACATGGCTGTTTATTCTTGGAGGGTTTTATAAATCACACACTGGTTACTCATGCTTCTGGCAATAGTAATGGAGGGCTTTGACTGCTAAATGGGACTTTAGAGGAGCGATGTTGCCCCTCACTCACTACTAGGGTGTATGTTTTTCTCCCTTTCCAGTAACAAATGCCATAGTGTTAGAGACTGCTTAAATAAACCAAATTTAATGTAAACGGTTCTGCTTCCCTAAAAGCCATAGGGAGTGGTTTTCACAACGGGAGATGTTTTGCAATGCAGTCTTTCTGGGCTTTATGGGATTTTTGTTTTGTTTTATTAATTCAATTTCAAGCTCATCTTCAGCTCCAACTAGTAAGAAGACATGTAAAGATTTCAAACAAGAAACTGTGTTAAACTAGCTGCTGCATGCAAATGGCTACGTTCGTTTGCCTCTCAAGAAAAGTCGCCGGGAAGAAAGGAACGGCCTGCTTTTTGCTTGGCAGGAAAAACCAAGTCTTGGCCTGTGTTCAAGCACAAGCCAGTAAAAAGAAGTTGGCCAACGGGCACATTTCCATAGAGGTTTCTCCCTAGCCAGCAAAGGGGGGGGGCACACAAGCGTGTCATCTTAAGCCCACATTTAGATCTTCAGCTAGATCAAACCATAATGTTTTGCTTGCACCAAGTTTAAATTCCCAGAGAGATATGACATTAAAGATTAGAAAAAGGCTGTTTGCTCTGGAACTTTACCTGTTCTGTTGGAAAACTCAACCCTTTAACAGCTGTCAGGGATATGCAGGGTGGGTGGGGGTGGGGAAGGGAATTGTTTTGTCAAAGAGCTTTCTGGTAATTTGGGTTACAAATCTCAGATTGCTTCAACCACAAGCAGGAGTGAAGGATAACCGAGAGCTGGTCTTCTGCAAATCAGGTATATAAGAACATAAGAAGAGCCATGCTGGATCAGGCCAATGGCCCATCTAGTCCAGCTTCCTGTATCTCACAGTGGCCCCACCAAATGCCGCTGAGAGCTCATGAGACTAGATCTCTGTCTCCTGATACCACTTCCCTGCATCTGGCCCTTGAAGGTTTTAAGTCTGGAGATTACACATCTCCATCATGGCTTGTAACCTGTGATGGACTTTTCCTCCAGGAACCTGTCCATTCCCCTTTTGAAGGCATCCAGGCCAGATGCCATCACCACATCCTGTGGCAGGGAGTCCCACAGACTAACGCTGCACTGGTAGCTATTGAAGGTACAAAAGCAGGCAAGCACAGAATCATCAAACCATGGCATCGGAAGGGGCCCTACAAGGCCCATTGAGTTCAGTCCTCTGCCTAGTGCAGGAATCCAAATCAAAGCATCTCTGCCAGGTGGTTCTCTGGATTTCTCTTGGATGCCTCCAGTGTTGGCGCGCTCACCACCTCCCAAGATAATTTATTCTGTCATCGCACTGCTCTAACAGTTAAGAGGGTTTTCCTGATATTCAACCAAAATCTGGCTTCCTGTATGTATCTTGAGCTGTTATGTGTCTTGCAGTCTGGGATAATGAAGAATAGATGCTGCCCCTCTCCCTCCTCTGTAAGGCTACCTCTCAGGTATTTGAAGAGTGTTATTCTCTCTCCTCCTTTTCTCAAGGAGAAAAACATGCCCAGCAATTATTTTCCTCCTAAGTATAATTGGTTAGAAAAAAAGCTTGTTCTCTAACTAAAAGAAATTAGTTAATTATGCAAAAGGTAAGTCACAACTAGAGGAGGCCCATTTGAATCAATGGAACATACAGAAACTCGCCAAACCACCCAATGATTCAGCAGTGGGCCTATTTGGACGTGACCTATTATAGGGAGCAACAGGATTTCTGCCATGTTTTGGGAGAATCCTGGAAATGAGGGAACAATTAAGATGGCCTAAAGAACCCGGAAGGCCTCACTTAAAAGGAGTTGTCAGCTGGGTGGCGGAAGTAGCACTGCCAATCATGTTCTTCTGTTCTGAAATGCGATGCATTCCCCAACCCCACCCCAACTCTCAAGTCAGTCCTTTGTGCCACATGTTTTTAATTTTTAGCTTTTGGAAATGGGGAACTTCCAGGCCTCTTCTTAGCTCCACTGTCTGCTCTGGCTTCAGGATGGAAGGGCTTCGGACAGAATGGCAGCCAACTGAGGATATGAGCCGAGATAGAAAAGTTACTTTTTAAAAAAGTAATTCATTCCTATTATTATTGTGTTTAAAGAGCACTTTGTTGATATTGTTCCCAATGTGAAGTAGTGGTTAGAGTGATGGGCTAGGCCTCCGGAGGAGAGTTCAAATCCTGATCATTCATGGAAACTCACTGCGTGAGCGGAAGTGGAAAAGGCAGTCCTTAAATATCACACTTACCTGTAAAGCCCTTTTAAGGTCACTATAAATTTGTTTGGATTTGACAGCACAGAACACACACACACACACACACATATTATTTGTTACATTTAAACATCTGGGATGGATGGGAATTCCACTGCTTTTCCCCATCACTTCTTTTCAACGGAAATGTTAAAACTGGCAGAAGAATGGCAAAGAAAATCACAAAATGTTCTTTTAAAATAATTAGAAACACTTACTTGTACTCCAGTAAGGTACAGTAATTTAATTTCTACCCACAAGCATGTGATGAAGTTAAATGTAATTTCATCATGTGAAAGATGAAAAAGACAGGACCAGGGGCTAATTCACTACCAGTAACCATCTTGCTTGTTAGGTTGCTATTTCCAAGCTTTGGGTTAGAAACCAAGTTCTGATCAGAGCCCTGATATGAGGTATAGCAGGTCTTTACTAAGACCTAAACAGTGTTACATTCGGCACAATATACTAATTATATTGGTCCAGCCAGACCCCTTGATCCTGTATTTTGCACAGGGTGGGATGGAGGGCTCCCACTGCCATTGATAAGCGTTCCTTTTCTAACACTGTTCTTAAATCCAAGGAGCCTGATTTCTGTTAGGGTTTCAGGGAAGAGGGAGGCAAACGTTTAAATTCTGCCTGTAGTCCAGCCTCAGTCTGAATTAACCCACACCTTCTGCCCTTGCAAGGTACTATTGCTGATACAGCCTAACGTACCTGTGTATCCCCAAGGAAATACAGTACTGTATATCCTTTTGATGGGATTGGGCTATTTTCCTGTCCTGCCTTGTGTCCTTCACATTAGCACACCGCACAATTTGGGAAACAAACGTCACCCTTCCCTGTTGCTAGGAAGGAGGTGGTTTTTGCATCGCCACCTGTGCTTTACCTTTGCAATGCCACACAACCTGCTGCCAACAAGAAGCACTACAGCAGGGCCCCCTTGGAGAAAAAAGTCAGTGGCTCTGCTAGCCTCTAGCCCTATGTTCTTATCTCTGCCAATCACTACACTGGATCATTGTGGCGGTGGTGTGTGTCCATTTTTCCTGGCAGGACTCCTGTGCCATTTATAGCTCTGTCCCAAGCAATTTCAACAGGTGCACCTCTGGCTGCAAAGCATCATCCTTCCGTCCGTGTGGTGTTAGAGGAGCAAAAACATGTCCTGCCATCAGAGACTCACCCGTGATTTATTTAGTTTCTGGGTTTTCCCACCTCCTGCTCTATTCTATTTTATGTGAACCACCCTGAGTTCCCGCTCGGGAAGTAGGAGCGGTATATAAGTGCGATAAATAAATAAATAAATAAATTCTCCCTTTAGCAGTCTGAATAGCTGTCAAGGCACGCGGCAGCATTATAAATGAGTGCACAAGTTTGCATTCTGCCTTGGGATCTCCTTAAAAGAGAAGTCGTAGCTGGAATGGGTGGTTCTCAGCCTTTGGCTTTCCAGGTGATTTTGGACTTCACCTCCCAGAATCCCCGGGCATGGCGAAAGCTGGCTGTAGCTTCTGGGACCAGAAGGCCAAGAACCTTTGAGGGGCCCAAAGGTCAAGAGCAACCAAGCTACAACAGCCTTCCTTAATAGTGTTCCCTCCTGACATGAGGAAGGACACCTCCCAGAAATCCTGATGAGCTGTAGCGGCTGCAGCTGATGGGAATGTTGTGTCAAAACATGGTCAATGGTCAAGCACGGCCAATGATCAGCACAGCCAACCAGACAGGAATCCAATCTGGTCTGTGGAGTACAAGGGTTGGGAAGGCCCGTCTCACCAGATGTTGGGCTGCCACTCCCAATGGCCCTAACCAGTGTAGCCCATGGCAAAGCATGCTGAGATGGATGGTGGAGCAACATCTCGAGAACCTCAAGTGCTCCATCTCTGGAACAGACCGTCTTCCAAGGTGGCACCGTGGGTGACAAACTGAAAGAACCATTGCTGGGCTGTACACCAGTTTTCATCCGGAATATTTTCATTTTAAATGTTCTCTTCTGACGTGGTCAGGCAACCATTGAACAGGTACCATACTCCAAAGACTGAGGAAGAGACTGAAAATATGTGTGTGGGGGGGGCAGTGAGGAAATGCGCCTTCCTAGAAAAGTGTGTTTTGTTCTTTAAGGGATTCTTTTTGCACACTGTGGTTATGCAAGAGTGGCATTTATTCTTGGTAAGGAAACATGTAGGTTGTATTCTCTCACCTCTACTTTTTAGTATCTATTCAGAAAGAATTTTTTTGAATGCTCTAAGGAAAGTACCAAGGTGTGAAAGTGGAGTTCTTGTTAATAACATAAGATATGCTGATGACACTGTCCTGCTTGCAATGAGCCTGGCCGATTTGCAAGGATTGTTGGATACCGTTGCTGCAGAAAGCAGTGCGACTTAACACGAAGAAGACAAAATGGAGGTTTATCGGTAAAAAACAAAATGGTTCACAGAACCTTCTCAAGATTGGCAGTGATATAACTGAGAGGGTATCATCTTATAAATACTTGGAATGCTTTGTCAAAGATAACTGGGATCCTTCATGTGAAATTCGTTGTAGAACTGAACAAGCTAGAAATTCCTTCCAGAACATGAGGAAAGTCTTGACAAATCGGGACTTATCCATCAGACGTCATACTCAAATATAGTACTTCGATCCTATGCATTCAGCATACTTCTCTATGGTGTTGTAACTTAGACCCTTACAGACACATTATGCAGGAAGCTGGAAGCATTCGAAATGTGGACGTACAGACGAATTCTGAAGATACATTGGACAGCCAGAGTCAGTAATGTGGCTGTATTACAGCGCAAGAATAAAAAGTTAGAAATACTCAATACTGTAAAGAGAAGAAAATTGCAGTATTTTGAGCACACAATGTGCAATAAGAAATATCATCTGCTGCAAGTTATCCTTCAAGGAAAAATAGATGGGAAGTGTGGCCTGGAGTGTAGAAGAACATTCTGGTTTAAGAACTTAAGCCATTGGTCTGCAGTGAGCACAGCTGCTCTGTTTATAATAGCTTTAGATAGAAACCAGTTCAGGCTACTGATCGCCAACATTCTATGAGGACATGGCACTTGAAGAAGAAGAAGGAAATGTGGAATAGTTAATCTTCAAACAAGAGGGCTGTTTCCTAGGCCATATGCTCCCCCCTTCAATCAGCAACTCTGGAGCTGGTTAGGCCCAGGGGTATTCAGCAGCTCATTCACCAGCAGGCAGGGAGCACACGCTGGATTAAATAGCAGTATGGCTCATCAATTTAATTAATGGAAATGGCAGCAAATAGTATCTCGTTGACTTAGATATCATTTGTTTGATCTTTGTCAATTTTGAGCTTATTACTTCCAATGACATCGAGTTAACAAGGCAATTATGTTCTTTTTTTATTGTGTGTCAGGTTAATTGACCCACTACCCTATACCGTGTCATGCTGCAAAACCCCTTCTACCACTTAGGGACGGCTGGGGAGCTTCAGCACAGGCAACCAGACAGGAATCGGATCTGCTCTGTGAAGCACAAGGGTTGGGAAGGCCTGGCTCACCAGATGTTGTTGGGCTGCCACTCCCAGCGGCCCTAGCCAGCCTAGCCCAAGGCAAAGCATGCTGAGATGGATGCTGGAGCAACATCTGGAGAACCTCATGTTACTCCATCTCTGGATCAGGCTCTCTTTCAGGCAAAACAATAACAGCCGAGGCCTTGTCCGGTTGCAAATAAAATCGGCTTTTTTACTACCTAATCCAATTGTGCCCTGCATTATGTGCAGCTTTTTCCCCCTGTGCCTCCCCCCCCCCGCCCTTCAGTGCACATCTATTCTTTTTTTTTTTTCAGGAACATGGTTCTCTGGTCTTTTCTTAGTCTCTTGCTTTTATGTGGCTTTCTTGCCCCATTTACTCTCAATCCCTGTATTTAAATGAAGATCTGCATGTTCATTCTGTGTGCCATCCTTTGTTCAGGAGTTTCCATTCCCTAATCTAGACGTCTTCATTTTATCCTTTGTACAGCACCTTTTCCCTCTAGTGAGACCATGTCATATTTTACTTATCTCACAGAAGTTGACTACTTATTAGCATGCCATCACTGACATCCCACCAAGTCCATAACAGTTGGGAACAGGAGGTGATCTGAAGCATGAAGGTCTTCAGTCCTGATTTCAAGGTAGAGTTACCCTAGATAATTCCCAGCGTTTAATAAATTAAACAAGTTGCAAACCCATTAAAATAAAAACAAAACAAAAAGCAGTTATTATTTATATTTCTGTACCACCCCCTTAGTTCAAACTGCACTACTCGGGGTGGTTTACAAAATGGTCAATCATAAATTACAATATTAAAAAGATACAGTTACAATTAAAATACAATTAATAAACTTAAAATACAATTAAAATGTCTTATAAAACACATTAAAACAGCCATTAACAGAACCTGTTAGATGGCTCATAAAGCTATCAACCAAACACCAAACAAAGTAAGTTTTTAAGATCTACGTACTCACCATGAGCCTGTAGGTACAGTGGCCCCGTTGGCTGCAGGATCCTGGGAATTGTAGTCCAAACGTTAACCTCTGAAACTTGTGCTGCTGAGGGAGGGGACAGAACCTCCAAGATTGATCTTAGGCCTGGACAGGTTCTTGGGGTGTAATTTGGCCATCCAAGCTACTGTCTCTAGTGTTTATAGATTTCACAAACACTTAGAGACTGATATATCACATACCGTAATTCTTGTGATCCAAAGAATTCTTACCCGTTCAAAGAGAATGGGTAACGATTGTGGCCTAGAAGTAAAGCCAGGATTCGGGAAAAAGATCGTGAACACGGCGACAAAAATGGATTTAGAAGGAAACACTCAAATTAACAATGTGTTGCTAATATCCTCTTTCCCCAGATACCTTTTTGTTCACTTTGGTGAACTTTTCTTTGGTAATCTTGTCACTCCAGTCCCTCTTCCGTTGCTCCCATTTTTAACTTTTGGTTTCTTGCCCCAGACATCCAAAAAAGAAATTGAAATTATGCTGCAAGGCTATGTCGTTGGAGTTTTTTGAGGAGCTGATGTTCAAGGGTTGTAGCTTCTCAGCTCCAGGGCTTTCTGCATGAGACCGATTATCAACCCAGTTCATTCTGCTTTCAAGTGTAGGACAGAGACTGCTTTGATAGCTTTGGTGGACGGCCTATGCCCGGAACTGGGCAGTGAGAGTGTGCCCTTGTTGGTTCTGCTGGGCCTTTCAACAGCTTTCAGTATAATCTACAACATGCTATGGTATCCTCCCTGAATACACTGTCATACAGTGGTCCCAGTCCTTCCTGGAGGGGAGAACCCAGAAGGTGGTGCTGGGAGAATCCCGTTTAACACCCTGATAATTGGCCTGCACTATCCCTCAGGGTTCTGTTTTGTCTCCTATGTTATTTAACATCTGCATGAAACTACTAGGAGTTTGTTCAGAATTTAAGGGTTTGGTGTTACCAGTATGCAGATGATATCCAATGCTTTGTTTCCTTGCCATCTAAACCAGAGGAGGCTATTTCATCTCTAGGTTGGCATCTGGTGTCAGTAATGGAATGAATGAGATTGAATAAACTGAAAATTCAGACATGACAGAGGTGCTCCTAATCAGTTGAAAAGCACATCAAGGAATAGGATGGCAGGTAGAGATGGGGAGAAATTAAAAAGAATCATCCGTATCATCCAATATTCGTCCCTTCGTAATCATCACTTCCAGAGATAATGAATATGAAGGGACACATCCCCCCCCCAATTTAATTTGTCCTGTTGTTGGCTTTCTCTCTCCACCCATGCCCCCATGGATCAGCTAAATCCATCCCAGGAACAAAGGCAAAACCTTATCAATCCAATCAGTATGTTGATCAAGAAACAGTGCCTAGACTGGGCTCTGGGACAGGATTTCTCCCTCTTTCTACCTATGCTTCCTAAGAGCAGCTATTTATAGACTCCCTGTGTTCCAGAAAGGAATTTCCCTGCTGAACAGTTTTTTTTAAGATAGTTTGTAGCTGTCTAAAACAAATAAACAAACAAAAGCCCTCTCTCCCACCCAAGCCCTGTGGTCTCCTTAGCTTGTGTCCAAAACAAAAACAAATCAGAAACATCCAAACAATTTTTTCCCTTTGCAGGAATGGGATCCCAGCTGGCTCACCCTACAAAAGCACCACTAACCTCACAGGCTTTTGCAGGGTTTGCTGGCCACAGCCCCCATTCCTGCAAAGAAAAATACTGTATATGTCGATGTTTTTCCACCCCCACCCTTTTTAGTAGGTAAAAACACACACATTATGGCAACAAATTGCAGCTAGCTAACAACATGCCTCGCGTGCAACCAGGCACATGGCTGGTGCATAATTAATTGAGTGTAAATTGGTGCCACAAATTCCACGGTTTCACCTACTACGAAGTAAAACTCCAATGTGACTTACAGGTAGACATGTGTAGGGATTACATCAGGCATGACCAAACTTCAGCCCTCCTGATGTTTTGGACCACAACTCCCAGAATTCCAAGCCTGTATTTTCAATGGCAAAGGACTGTGGGAGTTGTGGTCCAAAACATCTGGAGGGCTGAAGTTTGGACATGCCTGGGTTACATCATAAGCATACCCCATTAGCTCCCCAAATACCATTCTGGGCACAGGCTGCAAGGCAGAATTCCTGAGACTGCAATTCTCAGATCTCTCTCTTTTTAAAGTAGCTGTATTGAGACATGATTTTAAAAATACCAACCCTCAAATTCATAGGGGGCAATCCTTTTGTTAGGACCCACAAAATTCTACAGAAGCATACTATCGGTTGAGTTCTAGATAATTCTTTAACAGACCCAGCAGTAAAAGAAAATAAGGGACTGGGGAAAATGTCCAAGATAATCAACACACAGGGTACGTTAAATCTGCATTTGTCCAGTTTGCATATCCAGGTAATCTATTCCCTCCTTTTAAAATTGTATTTTATTGGCATCACCTGCATACATTTTCTGAGGAGGGAGATGTACAAGTGGAACAGGCAGTGGGGACTTGTTATTTCCAGCTTTTCGACTTAAAATCCCCATGGTTCCAGTCTGTATGGCAAATAGAGAGGAATAACTAGGAATAAGGGAGCTGAAAGAATCCATTCTCAACCCTTTTTTTTTGGCCATGGCTCTTTCAGGAAACTCTTCTCAGGTTCCGGGGTCCCCTGTCAAACAAGGAGGCAATAAATATACAGTATTTCAGAAACGTATCACATTTTTCAGTCTGTGACTTCCTTCGAATGTGCCCTGGCCCTTGTTGAGAATGGCTGTTCCAAGGCATCTGATGGGCCAAATATTGTCCTATTTGTATCCTAAAAAGCTACACAACTTCCCCTGCTTCATTAGAAGCCTCCATCCATTGGGGACATGAGGAGTTATTAATTTATTTGTTGCACTGTCACAGAAAACTTTAACTTTGCCGAATGAGCAAAAATCCACCCACATTTAGGCTATTCTAAGCAGTTCCCCATCATCTAAATCAGTGGCTTTCAACCTGTGGGTCCCCAGATGTTCCTGGACTGCAGCTCCCAGAAGCCTCCACCACTCACTGTGCTGGAAGGGGTTTCTGGGAGTTGCAGTCCAGAAACATCTGGGGACCCACAGGTTGAGAACCACTGATCTAAATGGTTCTTTGTCAGGACTACCATTTCCTATTTGTTTTAAAAGCTTTTTCTAGTCTGCTGCCCAAGTCTGGTGGTGCGATTCAGTGTCAAATTTTGACATTAAATTATTAAATTTGATTACATTATAACACAGCAAACAAGATAACTGCACAAGTTATTATTATTATTATTATTATTATTATTATTATTATTATTATTATTATTCAACTCAGCTCTTTTCCATAGTCTTAATTTGCTGGGAACTGGCTGCAGACCTCAGTGAATAATGCTGAACTGACACTCTGCTCATGCCCACAGTCTTTTCCCGGGAAGGGGGTGTAATCTGGAACTGACAAAGTCGGCTTGTAGGCTTCACCCTGCCCGTGCCGCCGCCGCCGCCGCCCGCCGCCGAAGGGTGCAGCAGCCCTCCGCACACACGGGGACTACGTCTCCCATCAGCCACCGCTAACTGGCTGACAAGCGACGGAAGGGGAAGCCCATATTAGGAAGAAGAGGGGGCCACGTGTTCCTCAGCCTTGTTCTGCGGGCCGCCTACCTTCCCCCGCCCCCCCGGGGGATATATGGGCGCGGCACTCCCTACCCCAGAGCCCCTCCCCTTCTCTCCCTACGCCCCGCCTCCGCTCTCTCGATTGGCTCCGCGGCCCTCTGTGCCCGCCCGCGTCAGAACTCTCGCGAGAATCTCGGGAAGTAAGAAAGCGAGGTGGGGGGGCCAGCCCTTCACCAGAGCATAGGCTTGGGGGTCCCAGCTGGCGACTGGGGAGAGAGCGCGCGAGCGACCGAGCGAGAGACCCCCCCCCGCCGCCTGTGTCGTCAAGAGGCGAAGGGACGCGGCGCCTGAAAGTTAGTGAGGGTAACCGCGGGCGCCTCTTTTGCGTGTCGCCCGCCCGCCCGCCTGCCTGCCTGCCTGCCTGGACCGCTTCTCCACTTTCCCGAGGTGAGTTTTGGGCTTTTGCCTTTACCTCTCACACCCGCCCCTCCGCTCCCTCCTCCTCCCCTCCAGAAAAAAAAAAAAACAAAAAAACCAACTCCTCCAAGACTCTTGCGAGGAGGGCTCCGCCTCGCCCTGATTGGCAGGCTCCGCCGCGTCAGTGGGCGCCGCGGCTAGGTGGCGAGTGGCGGGACGCGCGGCCAATCGGGGAGGAGGGTGAGGGAGAGGGGCCCGCCCCTTTTCCCAGGGGTGGGCGGGACTTGGGTGGCAAGGAAGCAGAGGGGAAAGAAGGGGGCCCGGGCGGTGGCTGCGCGGGAGGGAGGGGGAGGGGGAGACGGAGGGGGTTTCGCGTGCGCTCCCCTGAGGCGAGGAGCGCCCCGAGGGAGGGAGGAGGCCTCGACGTGGGGCTGAGGAGGGAGATGGGGCGAGGGGGTGTAGAAATGGCAAGGGCTGATGTTAAGAAAGGGGTGGGGGGCGCAGAGAAAGTAATGCGGGGGCGGGGGCAAGAAGAGGACCCCTCTGGGACAGTGGTGGGGGTCCTTAGGGGAGGTTGGCGAGGAGGCTTCCCTGAAGAGGTGTGAGGCACAGGAGTTGTCAACAATGGGGTGCTAATAAAAGTACATTTGTGGGGAGGGGAGGGGAGGGGGGTGTCTCTGTGGCTTGGCCAGGGTTGTAGGAGGAGCCCCTCTCTCGACCAGGCTCAGCAAAGGATGGCTCTGCGCCTGGCTTCTCCTCCCAGCCCAGCAGGGCAAACACACCCACACGCCCAAGCTACATAAACAGTGGTACCTCTACTTATGAGTTTCATCCATTCCAAAGTCGAACAACTAGTAAGTAGAGCAGCCGTGTCTAAAAAAATAAAAAATAATTTAAAAAAATCATTTTTTAAAAAAAATTGTAAGTAGAGCAGACTGCATCTAAAATTTGTAAGGCAGCAATTAAAATGTCAACAGTTTTCTCCTCTTAAGTCGAATTGCTTATAAGTAGAGCCCCTCATAAGTAGAGGTACCATTTCCCAGTGTAAGCTGACCAGAAGGAGTTGAGGGCAAAAAGACAGAGAGGGTGGCTCAAGACAGGTCCCAGGGACACCCCGCAGGAGAAAAGGAAACAAGAACTGGCTGGTGCCCACATTACAGGGTTTTGATGTTGTCTATGGGATGTGCTTGGCTTGCCCTGCCTGGGGGAGCAAGGGAAGGAGTAGTTGTGGGCTGCTCCTTGTCACCTTTGCTCCTTTGCTGGTTTGCATTCAAAGCATCATCTTCGGTTGCAAGAACTGCCTGAGGGTCTTGCTGGTGGGCCCAGTTCCAGGTGCTGCCCGAAGAAAGAGGGCGCATGAGTGTGCAGAAGCCACTTGCGAAGGCCATTTCATTGCCAACTTTCAATAGGGCCAACTAAAAAAATACGGTGGTTCCAAAAAGGGGGAGAGGTACTGGCACTTGTGCTGGTTGTTTCATCTTGACAACATCTCATCTAGAATCTGCATTAAGGAACACTTCCAGCCACAGCACTCATTGAGCCAAGTAGCTGCCAAAACAGTGTGTGTGTGTGTGTGTGTGTGTGTGTGTGTGTGTGTGTGTGTGTGTGTGTGTGTGTGTGTGTGTGTGTGTGTTTTGCGTCGTTACAGTTGTGACTGACTCTTTGTGACCCCATGTCCATTGAGGTTTTTCTTGGCAGGAATACTGGAGTGGTTTGTCAGTTTGTACTCCAGGCGCCTACAACACCTGGTACTCCTTGGTGGTCTCCCATCCAAGTACTAACCAGCGCCAACCCTGCTTAGCTTCTGAAATCAGGCGAGATTGGATGTGCTTAGGGCAGGGGTGTCCAAACTTTTTGCAAGGAGGGCCAGATTTGGTGAGGTGAAAATGTGTGGGGGCCGACCATTCAGCTGCATTTGACCCCCAGGCCAGACATCGGACAACTCCCTATAACATGCAAGGAGACAGGGAGGATGCTGCAGCAACAGAGCTGGCGGTGGGTAGGCATAGGCTGGGCAGGTGGCTGGGGGGATGGACATAGGCAAGGAGGGCAGGCAAACCATAAAACTGCAAGCTAACGCCTCCATCCAGTATGGAGAGGGGGCAGCTGACAGGGATGCATGACAGGCTGAGCTGGTGGGGAGAAGCCGCGGCCGCTCAGAATTTGAAAACGGGCTGCATTTGGCCCCTGGGCCTGACTTTGGACATGCCTGGCTTAGGGCATCTAGGCAGCATATATGCCAAAACAGTGGAGGTAGCTAAAATAGGCCTTATTCTGAACACAGAGGAAGAGAGTGGGTTAGTTAGTGAACTCAATGGTTGCTCTTCACCTGATTTGAGAACCATGGCAGTTGTTGTCAGCTTCACTCAGTATCTGCACATGGTATTTGGAATGGTTAATCCTCTGTGCTGCATCCCCAGTGGTTAATAATAAATGTTTGGCTGAATAGTGGAGACTGGAGTATCTGGCTCTGAAACCAGGGATTGAGAGTTTGAATCCCCATTGTGCCTCTTGGGAGAATACCCAGTTTGCATGGTCTTTGGCAAGCGGCCTAGTATCAGAGTAACACCAAAAACTTGGAACTAATAACCTACTGCTTGGTACACAGACGATCTTGGGAGGAGACATTATATGCCCAGCTTGACTTGATGACAATAATCGTAGAAGAACTAGTACTAAGAGAGTGGAGCCTATTTTTGATGACATTGTTTGCTCACACATGGAGTAGCTACTTCTGGTTGCTTTCTGTTGAATGATACTATGTGCAGCCCCATTACCTTTCAAGGAGAAAGGGGAAGCAACTGAGTCATGGTAACTCCTTTAAAATGTCATCCACTTCTCTACGTTGAGCATGAAAGGTATGATGGTACTGGAGTGGACAGTAATGCAGTGTATTGGAGAGGTTGTTGTCTGTTGCTGCCTAGAGACAGCTACATACGGGGCAGTGTGGATAAGATCATTGAAGGTTGAGTGGCCTTTGCAATTGGCCAGTAGTGTCAATTTCTACTTGCAGACCTGAATCTCTGTGCAACAGTCAGTTTAGGAGTTATTTCTTGTACAGTTGACAGGGCACAGTCCCTATATGTTTCACAAAGACCCTTCTGACATGGTGCAAGAAGCAAGTGAAGTGTAGAAGGAAAAGAACTAATTATCCCACAAACAGATTGACTGCAAAAATATGTATGTGAAGAATGTTAATGCCAGTCTCACCCTTTTTACTCTTGTCCATCAGCTGCAGCTATTTTCAGTTAAGCTAAAAGAGTGAAGAGTATAGGTTATTACTCTTGATTTACTCTAATGAGAACGCTTTGTACTGAACAGTGTATTCTGCTTGCTCTATATCTGCAGCATTATATTGAAATGGTATCTTTCATTTACTAGGAAACTTAGTATATAGGGAGTCAAGTAGCACATAATTGTCAAGCCATCTGTTCTTCCTACACTCCAAAAGCAAGAGTCACGGTACAGCATGGGATTGAAAGTTCCCTGTTTGCTAGAGTCTTGTTGTTTAACACGCCTGAGTCAGCACATTTTCTTATTTTAATATTAGGTATCGTTAATCTCATAGAAGCATAATAGTAAAATCCTACAGGTGTTATGGCACATATGTCGGTTTAAAATCCTCTAGAAGTACTTTTAATGTCAGTGATAATAATGTTCATAGTGTAGTAGCATCCAACAATTATATACTAGGTTTGAAAAGAGACCTTTGGGTAGTGGGCGGCATATGTTATAGAAAGAAAGAAAGAAAGAAAGAAAGAAAGAAAGAAAGAAAGAAAGAAAGAAAGAAAGAAAGAAAGAAAGAAAGAAAGAAAGAAAGAAAGAAAGAGAAAGAAAGAAAAAGAAAGAAAGTCTAAATACTTCACTGATTATTTCAGTTTCAGGAGTTATGTATGTAGCCTGTATTCTCCTTCACTCCAAGTACCAGATATGAGAGTGAAGCTGAATTAGAATGGTTTGTCTGAAGCCTCCTAAGCAAGTTGTGGCTGAGGTGAGATTTGAACTGTGGATGCTCACTCTCATATCTGTTGTGCTGTACCACTGTTTGTTCCTTTTTATTTATCCATGCACGAAAGCAAGTTGATAACCAGTAAAGCATTTGAGAAGTGAAATCTTTTAACATTAAAATGAAGAGGAGCTTTGAAAAATATAAGTTGAAATGCTATTGCTTAATTGAACATGAAGAAGGAAAAAGGCCTATCATTCAGTTACTTCTAGCTGGCAATTAATGAGTTGCTGCTGGGATTCTCCATTGTTGGGGGAAGGGACAAATCTATAAACACAGCTCCCAGAAATGAATGTACAGTGGTACCTCTGCTTACAAGTTTAATCTGTTCCAAATACATGCTCATAAGTTAAACAACTTGTAAGTAGAGCAGCCGTATCTCAAAAAAAAATGAAAAAAAAAAAATAAAAAAATTGTAAGTAGAGCAGACCGGATCTAAAATTTGTAAGGCAGCAGTTAAAACGCCAAAAGTTTTCCAGTCTTAAATTGAATTGCTCATAAGTAGAGCTGCTCATAAGTAGAGGTACCACTGCTCTACTCTTCTGCTAGTAAACTGTGATTTTTGTTAACACTTCACTGAAAAATAAGGACAGAGGTGCTTTGAATCCTAACAACATTCCCTCTAAACTGCACAGGCATGCAGGACTCCATAGTGTGTGCACCGCTGATTCAGTGGTCTGTCCTATTTGCTCCCGGTTGTGAAGGGAATCCAGTGCACTGGATAGAGCCGCTGCTCAGGGCTGTGGAGAATTGGAGGGGACATTGGCATTAAGGATGGTGGCCCTGAGTAGAATTAACGTGTAAGCCTCCCCATCTCTGCAACTATCCTTATTGGGATCACTGCAGAAGAAGAGAGGTGTGCTTATGAAAGTGTGTGCCCACAAGTGAGTATGTGTGTCTGACCTGGTCACAGCTCTTGTGGCCCTGTTGTACACAAAACAGATTCTAAACTTGTTCTCTTATTGCTTTTAAGTTGGTAAGACACTGCAGATAACTTCAGTAGATGTTTTGAACCCAACTCCCAAAAATGAGTGCAAATTATAAAGGACTTTGGAAGTTGTGGTCCAAAACATCTGGAGGGCCGAAGGTTCCTCATCCCTGTTCTAGAGGTAGAAACATCTCAGATGCCTATGTGCTTGATGAAAGGATGTTGTATTCTGTATTTCTTCAACTTGCTCTGGAAAAGGCCTCCCTAGATTTTTTTGTTTATTCCTTGCTATGACTAATGAGCAGTTTTGTGATCTCAAATCTCTGTAAATCTTTATGGTTTTGTTATCCTTGTCTAGATGAGTAAGAGAAAATTAGCGTGGTGCCACTGGCTACGTATATATAGTATGTTGTCATAAATATTGGTGACATATGCAAGTTTGCTGGTTTGCCCTAGAGGTAGCACATCTTGCTTAATGGAACAAAGAGGTTGCAGATTTCAACACATGGAGCTGCAGGTTACTCTTTTGTAAGCTGTGCCCTGGATACCCACTCCGCATGTTTATTGGACCCAATTCATTTGCATTCAAAACAAGGGGACAAATCAGGATATATTTTTCCAGAAATGTTTTCCAGATTCACATAAATGTTTTACAGATGTTCCTGGGAGTGCACGAGACTAGATATCTGTCTCCTGATACCACTCCCCTGCATCTGGTCCTTGAAGTAACCCCAGTCTTAAGCCTGGAGATTACACATCTCCATCATGGTTTGTAACCTGTGATGGACTTTTCCTCCAGGAATCTGTCCAATCCCCTTTTGAAGGCATCTAGGCCATATGCCATCACCACATCCTGTGGCAGGGAGTTCCACAGACTAACAATGCACTGGGTGAAAAATATTTTCTTTTGTCTGTTCTTACTCTCCCAGCCCTCAATTTGAGTGTATGTCCCCTAGTTCTGGTATTTTGTGAGAGGGAGAAGAGCTTCCCTCTATCCACTTTACTCATGCCCTGCATTATTTTGTACGTCTCAATCATATCCCCCCCTCAGTTGCCTTTATTCCAGACTAAAGAGCCCCAAATGTTTTAGCCTTTCCTCATAAGAGAGGTGCCCCAGCCCAGTAATCATTTTAGTTGCTCTCTTCTGCACCTTTTCCAGTTCCACTATGTCTTTTTTGAGATGTGGGGACTAGAATTGTACACAATACTCCAGGTGCGGCCTTATTATCATTTTGTATAATGGCATTATAATGTTGGCTGTTTTATTTTCAATCCCCTTTTTGAAAATCCCAAGCATGGATTTGGCCTTCTTCACCACTGCCACACATTGGGTAGACACCTTCATTGAGCTGTCCACCAACACACCAAGATCTCTTTCCTGATCCGCCACAGATAGTTCAGAGCCCATGAGTTGATAGATAAAGTTTTGATTTTTTGCCCCAGTATGCATTACTTTACATACTTTATATTGAAACGCATTTGCCATTTGGCAGCCCATTCCCCCAGTTTGGAGAGATCCTTCTGGAGCTCTTCACAATCTTCTCTGGTTTTTACCACATGGAAAAGTTTCATGTCATCTGCAAACTTGGCCACTTCACTGCTTATCCCCATCTCCAGGTCATTTATGAACAGATTGAAAAGCACCGGTCCCAGGACAGATCCCTGGGGCACACCGCTTTTCACTTCTCTCCATTGTGAAAATTGCCCATTGACACCTACTCTTTGTTTCCTTGATCTCAACCAGTTCTCAATCCAAAAGAGAACCTGCCCTCTTATCCCCTGCCTGTGCAATTTTCTCAGCAGCCTTTGGTGAGGGACTGTGTCAAAGGCCTTCTGAAAATCCAGATAGACAATATCCACCGGTTCCCATTGCTTATAAGTTCCCAGACAAAAGGACAAAGTAGTGGAGGAAAGGAATAGCAACTTCGGTCCAAGGATGGTGTTACAAAGTGTTCATTTCTCTTCTAGCCTCCAGTAGAAGAGTACTGTATAGGGGTGGCTTGTAGAGATGGGCAAAAAACACTAAAATAGTGTTTTGTTTCATTTTTCGTTCCGTTCTGTTTTGTTTCGTTTGAAATTGTTTTTTTTTAAAAATGTTTCATTTTTCATTTTGTTTCATTTTGTTTGTATAACTTCTCGCACTGATTGGTGGGGGAAAAGGCAGGATTTGTAAACTTTTTTGCTGCCTCAAGTGCCGGTCAGCTATAGCGCGGGCTTGGGCCGCAAAACAAATGTTTAAAAATCCCACCTTCCCCCCTTTTTAATTTTACTTTATTTTATTTTTGCTGATCCCCAAGCACCGATCAGCTGTAGCATGGGCTAAGAGCTAGCAAAAAAAAAAAAAAGTTTAAAAACCATTGGGTGTGTGGGGGGGAGTAGCTATCAGGATGTCCAGGCAAACACATGAAATTTCCTCCAAACAGCACAGCTGCTTGACAGAGTTGGTAGTGGTTGCTTTATCCCTTCTCTGTCAGAGGATGAAGAGTAGTGGGTTGATGAAGTAGAGCCAGAGTGCTGTGATGCTCTTTCAGGATCCAGGTACATTTTCCCACTGCTAGGTTTTGTGTGTGTGTGTGTGTGTGTGTGTGTGTGTGTGTGTGTGTGTGTGTGTGTGTGTGTGTGTGAATGAGAGAGAATGGAAATTGTTTGCACTTGGTAAGCTTGCCGGCTTTAATGACAAGGCTAGTGTATCACAAGGAATGAACTAAGGTGCAGTGCCTGGTTCAGACATCCCCTTACCTGAAAAAGTAGGCACGTGACTGTTCTCTCAGCTTTAGCCCTCCATTTGTGGTAAAGGAATAACAATAGTACCGGTAATTCCCATTAGAGAACTTTTGTACTGTTTACTGAGATAATCTATGTGGAGCACTTTGGAACACTTACTGTGTTTTGTGTAAGCAAATCCTAACTCTTTTAAAACATTTTATCCCACTTTGGTAGGCCATGTGTGTTTGCATCATGTCCTCAGGAAAACTTGGCCCCGTGGACAGCATGTGGCACTCAATTCCATTCATGCGTATCACCCATAGCATACTTGTTGGTGTAGCACTGGAGGGAGTCATGGCTGCCGTTACCTCCACCATCAAAAGTGAAAAGAGGGACATCTGAAGAAACAGGGTTTTAAAGTTTCTCATATTTTAATTGTAAGATTTCTGTAGTTTTGTTTGATTATCTAGCAAAAACATTTTAAAAATAAATTTCAGATAAAGCTATTTGTCTCCAGCTCTATAATTAAAGATGAGCATTTTCATCACTTGGAATGGTTTTGGGATAGTGAACTGTTTATCCCAATACAATGGCATAGAATCATAGAGTTGGAAGAGACCTCAAGGGCCATCTAGTCCAACCGCCTGCCATGCAGGAACCCCATCACAGTATTTCTGAGAGATGTCCATCCAGCCTCTGCTTAATAACCTCCAAAGAAGGAAGTTCCACCACCCTTTGTGGCAGCATATTCCACTGCCGAACAGCTCTGTCATGAAGTTCTTCCTAATGTTCAAATGGAATCTCTTTTCCTATAGCTTGAAACCATCACCTCAAGTCCTACTCTTTGAAGCCACGGAAAACAAACCTGCTCCCTCTTCAATATGACATCCTTTCAAATATTTAAGCATAGCTATCATATCCCATCTCAGCTTTCTTTTTGAAAGGCTAAACATTCCCAGTTCCCTAAGCTTTTCTCATAAGACATTTCTTCCAGACCTTCAACCATCCTGGTCACCCTCCTCTGCACCTGCTCGAGTTGTCAACATCCTTTTTAAACTGAGGCGCACAGAACTGGACACAGTACTCCAGGTGGGGACTGACCAGAGCAGAATAGAGTGGTACTATCACTTCCCTTGATCTAGACACTATTCTTCTGTTGATGCAACCAAGAATCGCATTGGCTTTCCTGGCCGCCGCATCACACTGCTGACTCATGTTCAACTTGTGGTCCACCAAGACTCCCATATCCCTTTCACAGATACTATTCTCCAGCCAAGTATTCCCCATCCTATATCTGTGCAATTCATTCTTTTTACCTAGATGTAGCACCCTACATTTCCCTCTGTTGAAACCCATTCCATTAACTTTGACCCAGCACTCTAATCTGTCAAGGTCCTTTTGGATTTTCATCCTATCCTCTAGGGAATTAGCAACCCTTCCCAATTTGCTATCATCTGCAAATTTAATTAGCATACTCTCTATTCCTTCCTCCAAGTCATTAATAAAGATATTGAACAGCACTGGACCCAGAACAGAACCCTGGGGCCCCCACTGGTCACGTCTCTCCAGGCTGAAGAGAGGCCATTTATGATCACCCTTTGGGTGCGATCAGTCAACCAATTAAAAATCCACCTAACAGTAGCACTATCTATCCCACTTTCTACTAACGTCTTAGCAAGAATACCATGGGGAACCTTATCGAAGGCCTTACTAAAGTCCAGATAAGCAATATCCACAGCATTCCCCTCAATAGTTGGGTTTGGCTGTGGTTTGGGTACCATTTGATTTGTCAGTCTCAGTTACGTGAATCTTTCAGTAATAGCTGGGTCAGCTTGGCTTTTGATTCCATAACACATTCAGCAAACCACTTTTTTATTCCCCATTTGATAATTTGTCCTTCAAACTCAGTGGTTGCCACCAGGGAGGATTTGATTTAATTTTTTAAAATATCAGATTTTTTTGGTAAAAATATGATTTTTAAAAAATTAAATTGTGATTTAAATTGATTTTTTAAAATCATTGTGGTTTTTTCCACCCTGATTACCACTGTAGCTAAAGCCAAACTGTAATGGCCAAAGTGAAACTCACAAAAAAATTTAAGTGATGTGATCCTAGGTTGGTGGAAATAACTGTAGTTGGATAACTAACAACAGTTATAATGGCATAGGCAAAAGCACAGCATGGTAGAACATAAGAAGAGCCATGCTGGATCAGAGCAATGGCCCATCTAGTCCAGTTTCCTGTATCTCACACTGATCCTGCCAAATATGTCTGAGAGTGCACGAGACTAGATATCTGTCTCCGGATACCACTCCCCTGCATCTGGCCCTTGAAGTACGCTGGTTTTAAGCCTGGAGATTACACATCTCCATCATGGTTTTTAGCCTGTGATGGACTTTTCCTCTAGGAATCTGTCCAATCCCCTTTTGAAGGCATCCAGGCCAGATGATATCACCACATCCTGTGGCAGAGAGTTCCGCAGACTAACAACATGCTGGGTAAAAAAATAAATCTTATTTATTTATTTATTTATTTATTTGTTGAATTTATACCATCTATCCTGTTACAATGACTGATAAAACAAAACAAATAAATCACCCTTTAAAACCAGATGGCACCTAACAACATGCTGGGTTACGAAAAAAAGAAAAGCCAGATTTTTGGGTTTTTAGCGTCTTTTGTTTGTCCTTACTCTCCCAACCCTCAGTTTGAGTGTATGTCCACCAGTTCTGGTATTTTGTGAGAGGAAGAAGAGTGTCCCTCGATGCACTTTACTCACACCTTGCATAATTTTGTACATCTCAATTATATCCCCCTTCAGGAGCCTTTTTCTCTCCCAGACCAAAGAGCTCCAAATGCTGTAGCCTTTTCTCATAAGGAAGATGCCCCAGCCCAGCAGTCATTTTAGTGGGTCTCTTCTGCACCTTTTCTATTTCCACTATGTCTTTTTTGAGATGCCGTGACCAGAACTGTACGCAATACTCCAGATGCGGCCTTACTATTGTTTTGTACAATTTTTATTTTCAATCCCCTTTTTGATGATCCCTAGCATAGAATTGGCCTTCTTCACCGCTGCTACACACTTTGGGTAGACACCTTCATTGAGCTGTCTACAAGCACACCAAGATCTTTTTCCTGATTCGTCACGGATGTCTCAGAACCCATGAGTTGATAAAGTTTTGATTTTTTTGCCCCAATATGCATTACTTTACATTTGCCTACATTGAAAGGCATTTGCCATTTTGCAGCCCATTCCCCCAGTTTGGAGAGATCCTTCTGGAGCTCTTCACAATCTTCTGTGGTTTTTACCACCTGGAAAAGTTTTGTGTTATCCACAAACTTGGCTAGGTAAAGGTAAAGGTTCCCCTGCACATGTGTGCTAGTCGTGTCCAAATCTTGTGGGCAGTGCTCATCTCCATATTTAAGCTGAAGAGCCAGTGTTGTGCAAGTCCATGGCCATGTGGTTGGCATAACTGAAAGGAAACACTGTTTTATGGTGCTACCTCTTTCTGTACTTGCATTTACATGCTTTCGAACTACTAGGTTGGCAGTAGCTGGGGTTAACCGCAGGAGCTCGCTTTGTAGCCAACAGTTTTGAGTGCTCTAGCCTGCTGAACCACCACGCTTAGTTACCTCACTGCTTATCCCTGTCTCCAGGTCATTTATTAACAGATTGAAAAGCACTGGTCCCAGGATAGATCCCTGGGGCACACCTCTTTTCACCTCTCTCCATTGTGAAAATTGTCCATTGACAGCTACTCTTTGTTTCCTGGATCTCAATCAGTTCTGAATCCATATGAGAACCTGCTCTCTTATCCCCTGCCTGTGCAATTTTCTCAGCAGCCTGTGGCGAGGGACTGTGTCAAAAGCCTTCTGAAAATCAAGATAGGCAATATCTACCTGTTCACTCAAATCCACATGCCTGTTGACCTTTTCAAAGAATTCTGAAAGGTTTGTCAGGAAAGACCTACCCTTACAGAAGCCAAGCCTATTTTCCCTCAGCAAGGGTTGTTCTTCTATGTTTTAAGATTTTCTCTTGGATGAGGCTTTCCACCATCTTCCCTGGGACAGATTTAAGGGTAACCGGCCTGTAGTTTCTCGGGTCCCCCCTTCCTTTTTAAAAAAATTGGAGTGACATCTGCTATCCTCCAGTTCTCCAGCACTGTGGCCGTTTTAGGAGACAAGTTGCACATTATTGTTAAGAGATCCTCAGTTTCATTTCTCATTTCCTTAATAACCCTTGGGTTGAGGCCATCTGGGCCTGGTGACTTGTGCATCTTCAATTTATCAATTATACCTAAAACATCCTCTCTCTTAACCTGTATTTGATTTAATTCTTTAGTCAAGAGGGCTGTTCAGGCAGCAGAATCTGCCCAAGGTCTTCTGTCGTGAAGACAAATGCAAAGAAGTCATTTAATTTCTCAGTCCTCCTTTACCTCCCCTTTTCCTCCCTCACCATCCAGAGGGCCAACTGGTTCTCTGGCAGGTTTTCTATTTCTAACATATTTAACGAAGCTTTATATTGCTAGCCATATGTTCCTCAAAGTCTTTCTTTGCCTTTCTTATCTTCATACATCACTTTTGCCAGTTTGTGTTCCTTTTTATTTTCTTCATTTGGGGAGGCTTTCCTTTTACAGAAAACATTTGGGGAGGTGTGGAGAATTCAGGCCTTAGTGTTGTTTTCTGTACTGTATTTGGTATGGGTACAAGAGAAAGAACTGGACTGTATCTACTAATATGTAACCTGTGTTGATTCATCCCAGAGTCCTATGGCACAGTTAGCCCTGTACTACAGGAACGATTAAAGACATCCTTTTTTCAGTTTAGCCTTGGAAGCCTTAAACTGATAATGTTACCTTTATGTAATAATTGAAGAATTATTTTATCTGTCAATTTATTTGTCTGAGCCATAGCTGTTATCATGAAATTTAGATATAAAACCTTGATTACTTGTTAAAAGTAATTATTTTAATTAATTGATTAGATTAATATACCAAACCATCAAGCAACAAAGCCACTCTGGCTGGTTTACAGAATTAAGCAAATGCTAAAATACAAACCGAGCTGCCTAGATGCCCTAAACACATCCGATCTCGCCTGATTTCGGAAGCTAAGCAGGGTCAGCCCTGGTTAGTATTTGGATGGGAGACCACCAGGGAATACCAGGTGCTGTAGGCGCCTGGAGTAGGAACTGGCAAACCACTCCAGTATTTCTGCCAAGTCACAAAGTGTCGATTATGACTGTAACGACACAACACACACACAAAATAAAAACCATAAGCATCAACACTATACAGTAAATAAAACAGAATAAGCATAACTGAGTCAAACCAAAATCAAATCAAAATGAAGGAAAAACTTAGACCAAAGACATAGCAAGACAAGATGAATATCATTGAATCAAACAGAGTCAACTAATAATCAGGGAAAGCTTCTAGCCATGTCTTAAGATGTTTTTAAGAAACAGGCAGCGAGAGGGGGCCAGATGGATCTCAAGAGGGAGTTTGTTCCAAAGTCGAGGGGTTGCCATTTAGAAAGCCTGTTTCCTTGTCAGTGATTTACGAGCCTCCTTCAGTGACGACACCCTCAAATGCCCTGCCTGAGATGGTTAGGTGCTATGGGCAGTATTCTGTCAGAGGAGCCATTCTGACAGATCGTAAGGTCCTAAACTGATTATGGCTTTGTCATCATTAAAACGTTGAAGTCAATGTGGTAATGGATCGGGAGCCAGTGCAGCGCGGCCAGGTGAGGTTGATATGTTGATACCTTCTCAACCCTACAACTAATGTGGCTGCAGAATTCTGCACCAGCTGGAGCCTCCACATTAATTTCCAAGGCAGCCCCATGTAAAGAGCACTGCAGTAGTCTAATCTCAAGGCTACAAGTGCATGGACCAACGTAAAAATTTCTTGTGTGTTTCAAGCCCTTAGTTACTTCAGTTATCTTCCATTACTAGGTTGTATAAGCAGATAATAGCTTTAGATCAGGGCCTAGTATGAATTAGGGTGAATTTGATTTAAATAATATTTTAAATTTTTTAAAAATGGACTTTAAAATGTTAAAAGATTGCATTTATTTAAATTCTGATTTAAATCAACTTGTTTTTTTTTATTTAAAAAATCATTTTTTTTCATAGTTTAAAATAATTCCTTCCTCCATCCACAGGCCTTGTCGCATGGGTGACTTGGTCTAAACTCTTTTGAGGACCTGTATCAGCACATGACAACAAGACTCGTGCATAAGGGCCCTAGCAGTCCTGCCTTTACTCCATGTCTTTTATCCTGTTGAAACGAACTGTGCATGCAAGGGAAGTTGAACAAATGGTCCCTCCCCTGGCAAGCTGCCCTTCATGCGATTGTTGTGTACCCTGTTTCGCAATCTATATGTGATCGTTTGCATAAAGGAATGCCTATCAGAGTGGGGAATCTCTTGCATGGTTGTCTTTCCTCTCCATTTCCCCTTTCCCCTATTTCTGCCTTATATGTCTGTTGGTAATGTAACTGCTGCACTGAAAACATATTTTGTACCAGTCAGGCTTGGGTGTAGAAGGCTAAGTAGCAGATTCCTCTGCCCACCCCCTTCTTATGGGAAGCCTGTCTCAGAATAAATCAGGGGCATGGTTAGGAATCTGTGGCTTCTTTCACAGGCAGGAAGGACGACAGGTGTATAACTCTGACACCTCTGTAATATTGCTTGGAAACTAGTTTTTCTGTGGCCTGTTATACCTCACGTGAACCCACTTGTGCTTATATCAAATAAAAACCTCCTTCCCCAGTCAGAGTAGAAAGAAAACACACCACCTACAGACCAAGAAAGAGAGCCTTGCTATACCGTAGATCAGGGGTCCACAAAGTTTTCAAACAGCGGGCCGGTCCACCACCACCCAGACACCACTGGGGGCCGGAACACAGCCCCCCCCAAAAGGCCGACATTTTAAATTGCCCCGCTTGGCTGCATCTGGTGCCTCGACCATCTGGGCGGCGGGTGGGGGGGAGCAGGAGACCTTGCTGTGGCCCTCCCACTTTGAACTGTCCCACTAGCTAGCATGCTGATCATCTGGGCGGTGGGTGGAGGGAGTGGGGGAAGCGACATAGCCCACCTCAGCAATAGAAGCAGCTGCGGAGGCTGGCTTGCTTGCAAAGCCTGGGGTAGGTGGGGGGGTCTGTAATTGGTCCTGGGGGGCGGATTCAGGACCCTGGGGGGCCGCATCCGGGCCTTAGGTTGAGGACCCCTGCCGTAGATTTTGTTATAGCTTGACAGACAAGGTATAATCTAGAGGCAGCATGTATTCTATGCTGGTATCCTGCCAACAGGGAAGAGGTGAGGAGCTGCAAATACATGAAGAGCAGAAGCAGATTCCCTTTGACAATTTAAATTGAAAAATAGGGTTTAAAAAACATTTAAATCATTATTTAATTCAATTTAATTTTTTAAAAAATCACTGATTTTTATCCACCCTGGGTGGGAGTCTAAGACAAGGAATCTGCAGTGTGTCATATCAGTGACCAGAAACAGCTGGTGCCTTTCCCATGATTTCTTGAAAGTACTAGCTGAGAGTATTCGCCCCCCCCCCCAATTATTTTCTGGCAATTCCTGTGCAGGATGTGTGGAGAGGAGCACAACGAAGTACAGTGGACCCTCGTATAAAAAACGGGTTGTATAACCTAAAATCTGTACAACATAAAAAAATCCATAGATAGGGGAAATTTGCTTAACAGAATCGCCTATGGGGCGAATCCGTACAACATAAAAATGGTTGCGATTAGGAATTATTCTGTTTTCAATGCATTCCTATGGAAAATTTGTATAAAGGAAAATTTGCTTTAGAGAATTTTATTTGGATCGAATTAATTCCTTTATATAAGGTACCACTGTACTGTGAACATTGTGCTTCTCCATAGGGAAGCAGTGCCTGGTTCTGGCCAAAATACCATGTGGAAAACCTGGGCATCCCATAATATCAGTGTATAGCCCATGAAGAGCAGTGAGAGGAGGAGTGAACCCCTTTCCACTGACACCATTCCAACCTAAAATTGTAAAACAAGTAAAACTAATTTCATGATCTTCCAAAGGAGAACACAGTCAATGGGGTCTCACACTGCATTTGGTGTTGAGCCTTCCAGACTTGAGCTGCAGTGTGTAATGGGCTATATATCCCCAAACAGAAGCTGTTACAAGTAGCTTAATGAGCATCCCTTTCCTGAGTAGAAAATTTGGTTGCTGAGCAGTTTTGTCTGTCTAGTAAGGGCTGTTCATGCACTGCAGCACCAGTAAGCAGAAAGTGGTACAGTAGATCCAGGCATTCTGGACTCTGCTATCCGGAGAAAGTCAAGTCATTCACCCTGCTTTCTAGGGATAGTGGGAGCAGTAGTTAAGGACGTGGGGAAGGTGCCAATGTGACTACTGTGGCTGATCAGATTTTAAAAATATATGAAATATCTTCAAGGTATATTTTATTGGAGCCAGTATGTTCTTCCACTCTGTTTTGTCTTGGAAACATCTTTTTTTTCCTGATACTTGGAGGTGTTTCAGTCTACTGATTAATAATAGTGTAAACAAGAGTGCTAGATTTCCTGTAGTGACTGTTCATGGTGGATTTGTTCAGAAATCTCTTGGGAGCAATTGGAACTGAACTTGAAGTCTGCCCATCCTAGCTGTCTTTATTTTTGGCCTTAGATTTCTATGTTCCTTGCACCTTGCTATGAGTTTGGGTAATCATATCTATATATGATTTCCCATTTAGTTTTTGTTTTGGAGAATTAGGGATTTTCTTGGCACAAAACTACAGTAACTTAAAAGCCCAGTTGTCATTATCATCTAGTTCAGATCTCACTTGCATTTGGTTTTGACACAGCTGCTGTCACCCTGTTGCAGTTACACAAATGGCATAGCATTTGAATGCAAATTGTCAAAAGTTAACAAATCTCTGTAGACAATATCCATTGTGTACTGAATTGCATGATTCAGGATGCAAAAGATAAGGTCTTATGAGGTTTCTTAACTTATGCATTGCCAGCATTTAAGGTCACACCACGTTTTGTTGGGTTTAAATTAAAAAAGTATGCTTGTGAACTAAAATAAGTGTTAGCATATAGTTTTGTACCAAGTGCACTTGTGTATGTGGCAACGTTAGAAAGCAGGCCATAGCTAAGTGGTTCCCAAACTTAGGTCCCCAGATGTTCTTGGACTACACCTCCCAGGCCAGCTAGAGAGGTGAATGTCCGAGGAAAAAACTCAGAAGAATTTGGGGGGAAATTGTTTTTCCCCTTTTTTTCCTGAAGCCTTTTGGAGATTCCCCCGCCCCCCCAAAAAAAACTGGAAAAATTGGAAAAAGAAAAATGATTATGTAAAGTTTTATTTGAAAATGATAAATAAAATATTTTAAGACAGGGTGTTCTAATATTTTCAAAGTAATTTCTAAAAATATGCATAGTATGAGATTATTCTAATTTCTGTTCACTGAGGACAAGCAAGACCTAGGTTACAAACTGAACTCTCCAATGCAAGAACAAGATGCATTTCTTCCTTTCGGAGGTGCTGCTATTGCCAACAAAAGGTTTCACCTTTGTTTTTGCATGTGGGTGGCTGTGTTTGGTTCTGTTCTGTCCTCTTCACTAGGCCTCAAAGCACTGGAAGAAAATACAGAGCAACAAAAATGACTCTGTTTAAATTTCATGCCCATTCATGAAACGTAGTCCCACTCCCTTCTATACATTTCCCCCCTCTTCAATTCTTTCTATGAGAATGAGGTTTTTATTTTTATTTTTATGTAATACTGTGGAAAGGAAAGATGAATTGTTAGTTCTGGAATTTTAAATATTGTTTTGTAGAGGTTTTTTTGTTCCACATAAACTAGTAAACAGTTCAGGAGATTGTTACTCCATTTGTTACTTACAATTACACATAAATAATATTTAAAAGTAAATTCTGTTTGTAATGATTGTTTGGATACACTATATTTTAATGTACTAGTTGTGATAATTTTATGCCAAGTCAAATTGTCCATAGTCACATTTTATGTTCCTAAAGTTACAGAATGGTTTTCAAGCTGTAAAAGGAAGGGGGTTTGGGAATGCTAGTGTTGCATTTTTTCATTTTTTTTCTGAATATTTCCATTTTTTCTTTGGAGGGGGGGGACAGGAAAAATGGGCTTTTTTCTGAGCTTCAAAATTTCCGGAATTTTTACATCTCTAGCCAGCACAACTAGTGGTTAAGTCTTCTGGGAGTTTTTTTTTCCCAATGACACATGGAAATCCAATGTTGGAACCACTGAAGCTTTATAGTAAAGCATGCCAGAAATGGATTTGAGGCCTTTGTGCCTGCCATTCCAAGGATACTTTTATTAACTGGATGATTATTTTGTAATGCTGAGAATTCTGTTTTCATTTTGCTTCCATTTTTTTTCTGGCTGTATTTGTTGCAAAGATGGTTGAAAAATGTAATAGATCAACAAGGACCGACCAAGCATAACGTCTAGTTCACTTTCGAAAATCTGCAAGTTCAATACTCTTATTCTGTGATTTCTCAAGTTCTTATATCCATATGTGAATATTCTTGTGGTTTCTCAAAGTTACAGTCCAGAAAAGCAGGGTTACCAAGCTCGATTTAAGAACAAACTTCTTTAATGAAAATAACTTCTCGTCTCTTCCTCACAGCTGTGCTGGAGAAAGAAAAGGAAATTGAGTCAGTTAATTAGAAATTATTATTATTTCAGAACTGCAGTAATCCAATATCGATTGAGCACTTCCCAAGTTAAAATAAGGTTAATGTGTTTCATTTTGTGCACTTTTGCTGGTGATATTCTTTCATCACTAGCTTAATTTACTATGTAATAAACATACCCCCAAGCATCCTGGAAAAGTAACTGTTTGGGTAACAATTGTGTTATTGACATTAACAATGTCAATAACACAATCCAAATATGCTATTCTGATACAAAAATACAATCATTCACCTTCTGAAAACACAGGTGTTGAAGTGATTTTTGAATGTTGGCAGTAGTGGATTTGGGTACATCAGTCTCATTTACTCAACTTTCTTACAGTACAGTTTCAAAGGAGTCCTGAATTTGAACTCGCAGGATCCGAGGTTCCACTTACAAATGCCAAATACTGTATTATGATTTAGCAAATAGTAAATCAATACAACAAATAATAAGATACCAGTGCAGTAGCTGTGTCAGTTTTTCTCAGTATGTTAGCAAAATTAAACAGTTAAAAAAATACCCAACGACAAGGACAAAATATTGTGGATCAGAACCCCTTCTTCAGACACAAACTAAATAACAAGTAAAATGTAGTTGCTTCAAGGTGGATGGATGAATTAGGTCAAAGAACACTATTCAATCGAAGTGCAAAGAGTGGGAGAATTTTAACATTCAGGTTTGGTTGTAGGCCCTGAGAAAATTAGAATGGGCTGAATTTCACATACAAGAGATGGTGGGGCTTGAAGTCAAGGGAGTTTGGGCTTCAGTGATTACTAACTGCAATTATATTCCTGATTCTTTTCCAAAATATATTTATTCCTTCAGTTGATCCCAGAAGCCTTTCTTGAAATCAGCGTCTTTGGGCAGATCACCAGATTTAGCTATTTCCCCCCTCTGATGCACAGGAGCCTTTTCCATCTGTGCATTGGCGGTGGAAAGCCCTGAAAGTAAATGAATATTGATTTTGGTGGTGACCACACCAGCCAATGAACCTCTGAGTTTGCGTAGCATATAGGAAACATTGAGAATTAATTACTAATATTGTATAGCATTATTTATAATCACTGTATGCCACTTCTGGTACTTCTAACAAAAAATCTAGACTGTAAGTAGCATGGATAAAGCCATTTTGGCTATGTTGGTGTCTCGTAGAGGTGTAGGCATTATGTGAGCACGTCATGCTCGCATTATATGGTTGTATAACCCAATGCTGTATCTTTTAAAAGCAGCTTAAGTATAGGTATGAACATATGGTTCTGCAACAATAAATTTTAGGATGCAAGTATTTAGATTTCAGGATGCCATTGTGCAAAAAAAAAAAAAAAAAAAAAAGAAAAAAACCACAAACAAAAAACCCCAAAGCACAAAATAAGCTTTGGTTGCAAGCGGATCGGTTGTGTCTTGACCACAGGTTCACAACCCAATCTGCATGGATTAGGTACAAAAGCAAATTCATGCTCTTCAATTTCCTTTGGGTTGTTTTGAAAGTTGGATGCAGAGCTTTGTACATACACTTTTCAGGTGTCTATTTCCTGGGAACAAAGTCCATAGTTTTCATCACCTTCTCAAAGGGGTCCATATGGTTTTCCTTTATTTTGTTCCATGTAGGTGACCTTCACCTGTACTGTCTATATCAGGGGTCCTCAACCTAAGGCCCCGGGGCCGGATGCGGCCCCCCAAGGTCCTGAATCCGGCCCCCAGGACCAATTGCAACCCCCCCACCTACCCCTGCTTTGCGAGCAAGCCAACCTCCGCAGCTGCTTCTGTTGCTGAGGCAGATCAAAGCAGTGGGCTATGTCACTTCTCCCACTCCCCCCAACTACCACCCAGATGATCAGCTTGCTGGCTAGTGGGGAATTTAGAGTGGGAGGGCTACGACAAGGTCCCCCACTCCCCCCACCCACTGTGGTCCGGCCCCCAGTGGTGCCTGGGGCATGGTGGACCGGCCCGCTGTTTGAAAACTTTGAGGACCCCTGGTCTATATGTATGCGGGGTGGAACAAGCATAGTGGTAGGTAAAATTGATTCTTCAATATTATGCATATATGTAAGAGTTTCTTGAATAATCTTGAAAGAGACATTGTGGAAAAATCACTGTTGCTATTATAAAAATCTATATTAGAAGAAATATGTTGAAAGAAACATATCAGCTGAAAGAAAACACACAAGCCTTGTAACTGTAAATGGCAGTGCTGACAGCCAGCAACTGTTCGGAGTGTGTTCTGGTGCCTCAAGTCATGGGACTGTTTGGTGTGCCCAGCGGTTGCACCTCGCCAATTGAAAAGCAGTCATTCGCGGGTTTGGTTTTACGTGGAATCCTTACGTCATACTTTGGCCTAGCCAGAGGCAGCAGTTGAAATTTCTAAGGAGAGCATTGTGTGCCGTTCTTTGAAGTGGGATGTTTTGCTTATTTTCACATTTGTTTTTATTGGAATGAAAATTTGGTCGTTCTTAATGTAAAATGTGGTGCCCATTTGAAACTTCTGTTTGAAAGGGCACTTCTCACTTCTTACATGAAAGCATGTTTGAAGTACAGCTCATTATTCAATGTGGAGCTTTGTGGCTCTCTCTCTCTCTCCAGCAGTGTTAGCTGCAGGGATAGGGGAGAAACAAGGGGATTATTGAGGGACTACTTCCTCTCATTTTTACTGTCATTCCTTCTGCACTACTTGTACTCTGGAAGTTGCCCATAACCAGTATAGGATCTGGTTTGGCTCGTATATGAATGAAAATGACTGGGCTCCATGGGAAATGTTAGTAAGAGAAGGAAGACAAATGGCAACATGTTTAATTTTCATTTACTACACATGTACATCTTTATGATGGATGATAGAATCATAGAACTGTAGAGTAAGAAGGGCTCCCAGGGCAATTTTGCGCAACAGGATTTCAGCCACTTTGTTCTACTTACAAACCTTTTGAGGTTTGAATCATTTTTGCATGTTTTCATTTCATTTCATTTCTTTTTTGCATCAGTTGGCATTTAAAGGAACCCACCAACTTCTCAGTTTCTCCATTCTCCATTCTAGAATCCTGACCTTGCTTGGGTTTGTGGAGTTCCATGTTCACATTCCTCCTCTCCATCAGAAAGAACAGTGACAAAAATTATCAACCAAATATGCTATCTTTTTTGTTTCTAAGTGGCCAGGTGGCTGCAGCAGCACTTGCCACCTGAGTTTACTTACAATTAGCATGAGTAATGAAGTACCCTTGGAGTATTAAAGGGAAGCCAGGAGAACTGTGTCTTTGCTCTCAATTCAAAACCATCCCATCAAACTTTATTCCATGTTTCTTGTAGCTGAATAGTTTCCCACCTCCCCCTGAAAGTCATGCCAATGTAGCTTCATATGCTTGAGTAATGTACTAGTTTCTGCATATGACTGTCATGTATGATGTGATGAGCTGTTAGGGAAACCTGAGATTGTTGATTCAGCTATAGTTGACATGAATCACTTCACAAGTAAGGAAAGGAGGATGAGTCAAGATTCCTTAACTTCACCAGGAGTATGTTATTCTCCCTCTCTCTCACTTTTGCTTCATCCTCTGAATCATTCCTTGAATGTGTAAACAGATTCAATGAGGAGCTTGATGTCCTGAGGAAGCCAGTCACTTGGGATACCAATAAGCCCTCTGCTCCTTCCAGAACACACAAGCTGTCATCCTTTAAAAAAAACCACAGCATGTGTTATATCACATCAATAAGTGTATCTTTCTCATGCTTTACAAACTAGAAATTGTATTTGGAGCTAATATCTGGAGGTTGAGTCATGGCAACTGGACTTCTTTTCTTGAGAAATTGAAACATTTCGCTCCCCATCCAAACAGCTTTGTCAGTCTTCGTCTTCTCTCATCTCTGTCGGACTGATGAAGCTGTTTGGATGAGCAGTGAAACGTTTCGATCTCTCAAGAAATGGAGTCCTGTTGCCATGACTCAGTTTCCAGATAAACTCACCTAGATGACTGAGAATCTTCACAGACATATTTGGAGCTATTACTTTCTTTGATTTTGCTGGAACATTATCATTTCCCCCTTCTTCCAACTCTCTGAACAACTGGATAGGGATAAAGAGTAAGCCACCTTCTCCTGGGGTTGAATCTCAACTTCTCTGACAACTAACCACAGGAGATGGGAAATTGCCCTGTGTAGGAATAGGATTGAGGATATGGTCATCTTTCATTTGGCATTTGGAGGTTTAAGCATCTAGGCTTCTCAACTTGTACCATGCTGGAAAAGTGCTTTTTTCAATGTGTTTTAATGTTGATCTTAGTTGTTGTTTGAATATAATACTTGTCAAATTCTTTTAAAATATTTTGGAGAAGGTAGCTGTGTTAGTCTTACAGTAATTCCAGGCAAAATTTATATTGTACACCTCATTCTGCTGCTATATGTCTGAAGAAGTGGATGTGTCCATGAAATGTTACATTAAAATATGAAAGTTAGTCTTTAAGGTGCCACATGTTTTTGTCCTTTGTTTTGTTTTTCTTTGATTTTTGCCTGGAATTTAAAAATATTTGTATATCTCCTGTTTTTTTTTAGCTTTTAAATAGTTTATGATGTAAGCCGGCTTCGGTCCTTTGAGGAAGAAAGGGAGGATCATCAATCATCATCAATCATCATCATCATCATCATCATCATCATCATCATCATCATCATCATCATCATCATCATCATCATCATCTCATCATCATCATCTGTGTAGTCTTAGGAAAGCTACACAGTCGTAATTTTTCTCCACTCGACAGGGTTGGTAAATGACATCTCAGTACTTCATATCTACAAAACCCTGAGGAGAGTTTTCATATGTTGGAATGGATTTAATAGCTCAGAGTTATTTTTAACACATCCTGGTGGCCAGACCTTGAAAATGTTATGGTTCAATCAAGACAGAGATGAGAAATGTTAATTAAAATGGCTAATATGTTAGCATCAGTTGTTGCTTTTAAAATGCCTAACTTGTTAACGTTAGCAGGCAAAACAAAAATAAAATGTTTTGCTCGAGAAAAGTAACTGAGCTAGTTTAAAGCTGACTAATACCTTGAAAAATATTAACATTAGTCACAGTGTTTGAGGTTATGCATGAATAACATGTTAACAACAAGGGGGCATGGTCCAGGTTTTCTGAGGTCAATCTAAAAAGGGTTTCAAAAGAATGATTACTTAAATGCCAAAACCTCTAACACAGTAGTGTCAGTGTGTAAATGCTGTTTCCAGGCTCTGATGAAAACAAACCATTTGAGGTTTTATCCTTATGATAAAAGCACGGTGCTACTTTTGTACTAAGTAATGGCAGCATATTTGAGAAAGGAGGTCAGTTACCCAAGCTAAGTACAGTATGTTAAACAATACTTATTTAGCGGTAGTGCAGATTTCCTTTAAGATATGTATGTACAGTTTTTGGAAATGCTGAAATCATGAAGGACGAAGACTTTCTGCTTTGTTTTTGGAAACAAAGAAAAACTGACAGAAGATTATTCATGCAGTGACTACACTCCTATTGATGATTTATGTTTGTGTGAGAGAAAATACAGAAACACATTGCCACACATTAACAAGGTGCTGTTTGCATTCCTGGGTGCATAATTTCTCTTATGTAAGCACAAATCACCACTAGAATTCTGGCCAATACTTATTTATATATTAATTCCAAACTTTAAGTGCATGATTTCTAACTCACTTGGCATAAAAATTATACTATTTGACATATTTATGAGACTTCTAAAGCAATTGTCTTTATTTTAGTATTTGGCCATTTTACCGAGTAAAATATCCCCCATCAGCACTGGCTTTCATAAAAGAATTGTGTTTACTCAAAACTTATTTATTGATCAATTGATTCAATGTGTATACTTCCTCATAATTCAAGCACTACACTGGGTGGTTTACACAGAATTAAAACTTACAACTCTCAGTTCTAAGTTTATATTCAAAAACAGTACAGTGATACAGTAGGCAATAATAATAGACCTAAATATGAAAGTCTAGAATTATTATTTTTAATGTCTTTTAAAAGGACAGGCTATGTTTACTAGGTCTTACTCCTTTGTAACTATAATCAACTCTGCTGTCAAGTTGGATCCAACTTATAGCAGTTCTAAAAGGGCTTTCAAGGTAAGTGAGATCTTCTAGAGCAGTGATGGCGAACCTTTTAGAGATCAGGTGCCCAAACTGCAATTTGAAAACATTTTTCGAACAGTGCCAATACGACAATTTGACCTGAAAACAGTGGTACCCCAGGTTACAAATGCCTTGGGTGCTACCCTTCGGGAAGGCGAGGATTGGAAAGCAGGGGTGCTACCCTTTGGGCATCCTGTCCCGCTTCTCTGCCCTTGGCAGAGAGTCGGATGGGGTGCTGCATGATCAGGAAAGCCAGAGGGAGTGGCAGTGGCTTGTGGGCTTGTTTGTATCCCCAGTTAACTCTCCAACCACACCGCTCTGGGCATCCCAAAAACAGTGTAGCTGGAGAGTACACTGGGGCTATAAAGGAGCCCACAAACTGGTGCCTCCCCTTTGCCCGGCTCTGTGCACAGAGAACAGTGGTATGCTCCAAGCAGAGGGGGCAGTGCCGTGGCTGTTGGGGGGGGGCAATGCCACATTCCCACAGAAAAGGCTCCGCTTGTTACTTTTGGTACCCATGCCATAGATTGGTCAACACTTTACGAGTTCTCCCCTCCTGGTCAGTTTCCATGGCCAAGTGGAGATTCAGACCTTGGTCTCCTGAGTTCATGTCCATTTATCAGGTTCCCTTCCAGCTCTGCAGTTTTAAGATGATGATGATGATGATGATGATGATGACGACGATGATGATGAAGAAGAAGAATTATTCTTACAACTTTCAGCTGAACAGGGTTCTCTTCCTCACATATACGAGAACCCCTGTCCTGTGCAGCTTCTCTTGCGCTCAGTATACAAAACTAATCACTCTGGATTTGCAGGAGAAAAAGAGACATGAGCAGAGGGTGTGTGTGCACCCTCACACATGTGCCTGAGAGAAAACCTTGATGATAATGAAGATCCACTACACCACACTGAATGGCTGCATACAGTACACAATAGCCAAGATCCTGTACACTTGTTCCATGGTGCAAACTGGATTGTGTTGCTATCTGAGACTGGTAATACTTAATTTACACTGATTAAAGGCTTCCTATCTGTTCTTTTTGAGGTTCCAAGGCTCTGTACGTGTCCCTTTTGCTCTGAGAAAGTTTTAGGGAGCCTTGAGATGAGATGGAGCCTTTAGTAATCAAACATAGCTGCCAGATTTTCATCAGCAGGTTTTTTTTTAATATTAAAGCCTCTGCCTCCCCCATCTCTGCATTCATAAAGGCTTACACTGCCAAGGATATAAAGCATAACACATACTGCTCAAAGCACTATCTTGGTGCTTGAAATTTTATTTATGCAGGCTACACATTGCTATCCCAGCAAGCTGGGTACTCAATTTACTGACCTCAGAAAGCTGAGTGAATCTTGACACAGATACCTGGGATTGAACAAGAGTTTTGGGTGCAGTATTTCAGTTTAACGACTGCACCACAAGACATGAAAGCATTTGGATATAAAGTTGACTTTTATAACGATACTAAATTGTTGCTGTAGATGGTATTGCATTAAAACAAAAACCTCCATGTTATACATCTCTGAAGATTCTCAGTCATCTAGGTGAGTTTACCTGGAAGTTGAGTCATGGCAACTGGATTTCTTTATCTTGAGAGATTGAAAAGTTTTGCTGCTCATCCAAACAGCTTCGGCAGTTTGAAGAAAGCTAGTTGGAAGACCTCCATTGTATAGTTCACTTTCACCTCTTGTCACCTGGGTCTGAAATAGGCTCATAAGATGAACAATGGCCTGAATAGGCTCATTGTAAAGGATGGCGGGAGTCATACAGTTAGTACTGATCTGTGTGGGTGGGTTTCCTGTAAACTTCTACTCCCAGGCCATGGTCGGGTCTGATGATGACTGCACAATCTGTTTGACTTCCACCATTCATTACAACACAAATTTGGAGTCATCAGGACTCTAAACCATAGAGCAGAGAGCATCCCCACCTCCAGAGAAGCCAAGAAGAAGGAAGACAGGCACCCGAAGACAGCTCTTAAGGCCTGTATATATCCAAAGTGGGCCTTTAACAAAGCAGTGTGCTGACCCAGAAGAACAATGGATCAGCCTGAGACCCAGACCCGATGGAAGAACCTGATCATTCAGCTGCATGGCTTGAGTGTCTGAGAAGCTTAAAAGGATTTTTGGCAAACACCACATCTCTTTTTGGGATCCCTGTTTATGGCTCAACCTAGGAGGGGTAATAGCTCAGGACCAGGATCAGGAGTACACCTCCACTTTGAAGGACAAAGGGCACTCATTCAAAGATTAGGATGTACACATATTAGACAGAAAAGATAGGTGGTTTGAGAGAGGGGTCAGGGAAGCCATTCATGTGAGCATTGAAAACCCCTCTCTCAACAGAGGTGGAGGGCTCAGGCACAGTCTATCTGTGATTTCAAAAATACCTAGACAAATAAAAAATACTTCACGCCTTCACTACCAAGGCCATAGCTAACAACCAATACTTTATGGGTTTTAACACTTAAGGCGATTGAGACTGTTGTCTACCTAACAAGCCTGTTCAGGCCATTGTTCATCTTATGAGCCTATTTCAGACCAGAGTGACAAGAGGTCAAAGTGGACTATAAAATGGAGGACTTGCAACTGGATTTCTTCAGACTGACAAAGCTGTTTAGATGAGCAGCAAAACATTTCAGTCTCTCAAGAAAAAGAAGTCCAGTTGCCATGACTCAACTTCCAGACTCCATGATATACAATTTGAGCAAACAAAATTTACCTAAGAGCATTAATTACAAAAGAAGAAGAATATGCAGGAGGTTTTTGGTTTGGTTTTTTTTTAAATCAAATCTCTAATTTTCTCATTGGATTTCCCCACTCCCACCACAAAGTCTGCCAGATGTAAGGGAATCAGGCTTGCCTGATAATTTGCAACTTTCCTACTTTCATATCTGGTCTTTTAATCTGCATTCAGGTAAGATTTATTCCCCTGGAACAACCACTCATTGCTGTTCAGATCAAACAGCAAGTCAGGCATTTTATGTTTAGGTGCTCTACCAGAATCTATCTTATCTGGAGAGCAGATGGAGAGAAAAAATGTGTTCAGGCGGATTCCTTTTTCCTGGCCTGCTGCTTTCTACATGCAAGGAATTTACATTTCAGTCCAGAGAACCTGCAAGCCAAAGGATAGCCTCCTTGAAATCTGAGGTACTGTACTGCATTTTTTCCACAGACGTTCCCTTCCCATTGTTGCTGTGCAAGTTTAGGCTAGCCTTTGAAGATTCTGGGTTAAAGGGAACTTGCCCTCAATTGAGAGGGGCTTATAGTGTTTTTAGGCCAACACATCAGGAGAATCACTGTGTTCTCACTCCTTGCCTTTAAAAAAATCCTTGACACCTTTCCAGGCTTAAGGAAAACATTACATTTTGCTGAGCTAGCAGAATTTTACATTCATGGCTGCAGCATAATAACTAGGTCTCTTTGCTTAGGCAACAGAGTCCACCGATGGCCTGTGTCTTTCTTTGCAGCAGTGGCTAGCTTATCATGAGGCCTACTTTACACTTAGCAAATGCTATCTCTAGATATTCTCAGATTTTCACCACCTTCTCTCTTGAGCTTAAGTTCATTTTTTTACATTTGATTAAATGTGGATGGAACCTTATTCACTTTACTGGATAAGTGGGTTTGGGATGGTAATAGTCATATTGCTTTTCTATATTGGCTACTACAAAAGAGAAAAAGGGTTTTGTGATGTAGTTACTGAAGATTTTTTTGAACCCTTATTGATAAATCAGTGACATGTATCAAAAGCTGATGAAATGTTAATGACAAAATACTTTCCTTCTTCCCTGAATGGATGGAGACATTGTCATGTCTCTTAAGAGCCGTAATTTGTTCCTTAGTAGAGGTGGCTGGTGTACACCTCTACTAAGGAACAAATTATCAAAATGATCTCAGTCCATATTTAGTAGTTGGGAGTTTCAACAAGTTTCAGGCAACTAACAGGGAGAATTGACCAGATGCTGCAGGAACAAAAGATATTGTATGCCCAGGTATCCAGTCATCATAGTCTTCTGCCTGTTACATAGATTAGACATAGACTAGATTTCACTGGAAGAATAGATTTGTTAGAATCTTACTGCATCCTCAGATGAGCACACTGGGATACTGTCTTTCATTGGTGTGATGAAACCTCCCAGCAAGAGATGAGTTTATGTATCATATATTTTTAGTGACTCTTGCAGTGAATAAAACTCATTTTTCTATGTCTCAAGACTACTGTTTCCCCTTTGATCTGGTGTTTATTGGCTGTTTCTAGTTCTTTTTGGTTTGGAGCTGTAAATTAAGCATCATGAGTAAGAGAAAATGGAATGTAGAAGGCTTCACGAAGAAGGCTTTTGTAAACTATCAAAGAGTGAAACAGTTGAAGGCAGTAGTTAGTGCAGAGGCAGGAGGCACTGTCCCATGGACTAGAAAAGTTTGTCTTAGTCAGCCTTAGTCACGGACTGGATTTTGGTAGAATTTTATGTCTTGTTTTCTAAGCACTGAACATGGAATGTGGTTTTCTTGATAAAAGGGTTATTTTTGCATGTGATTACCAAAGCATAATGTGTCATATTCCCAAAGGTTCTGTGTGCAGAGTAATGAAGAAAGAGTGGATGTAGCATTTCCTTCCCATCTTGTTCAAGCACGGCAATTAAGATAATTTTGCATACTTTTATTCTTTCTTTGCATCCAATTTTATATTTATCTTATATTTTCAAGAACATAGATGTTTTAAATCTTGTGTATGCTGGCACACTGAACATTTCCTGTTTACGGAAAGGGTGGAAGTAAAATTTCCAGAAGACAGGCATACAGTGGTATGTGTCGTGTTTAGTGTGTTTGTTCTCTAAGGACAGGGAGAAATCAAAGTTTAAATCTCCACCCATGAAACTCAATGTGCAGGAAGGATGTATTCCACGCACACATATCAGTCTGTGTATGCATCCTCAGCTATACATAGAAGCAGAGCTTTTTGTGAGGTGATGTCCTTTTCAAAGGAGTCCCTCCTGAGGGATTCCTGTTAGATTGGATCAATTAAGCATTTATGTCCAGCCAGTTAAAGGAAGAACAGTTCAAAAGGCTCAGATCCCAACTATGTGGAGATATTTATTGAATGTTCTGCTATAAAGAAATAGAGTGTTCCAAGAGACTGTCTGAAGTACAGTATATGGAGGAATTTGGAGTCAGTATGCTGATGCATTTAGAGATGGGTGTTTCATTTCAGAAGTGTACTGGTTCCGAAATGAAATGCGGGAGCCTAGCTGACATTCGGAAACGGACCAAGCCTCTGGAATGAAATCAGCCAATCCCTTACCTTGTTCTGGGGTCTGCATGGGGCTAAGCTCCAACAAGGAAGAAGCCACCAGCATCATATTTCCTTCTCCCTGGCACTGGCCAATCAGACTGGGAGGTGGGATGATGCATTTCCCTGCACAGTTCCTGATTGGCCAGCACCAGGGTGAAGGAAAGATGACATCGGAGGCTTCTTCCTCATTGGAGTTTAGAATTAGAATACGTGTAATCTGATACTATGCATAATTTTTAGAAATGATTTAAAAATATTTGAAATAAAATATTTCATTCATCATGTTGAAATAAAACACTCCATAATCATTTTTTTTCTTTTTTCAGTTTTTGGGAAAAAAACCAAAAAGGCTTCAGGAAAAAAAAACAGAAAAATGTTTTCCCCCCTGAATTTTTCCATTTTTTTCCAGGCCTCCACATCTCTACCTCGGTGTGTGCGAGTGAGTGAGTGAGAGAGCTGACCATCTGCTTTATTTTGCCCGTAGTTATTTTGGATGACTGAAATAGGGTAAAATTAATTCCATGATTTTTTTACAGTTTGTGACAACATTTGAAAATATATTTTTATCTACTGTTCATGGCATTCATAATTTGAAGAGCAATTTTCATATCATGATATTTCAGTTCATTACTTTGGGAGGTCATTTTGGTGGTTTAAGGGAGAATATTTTCAATTTTTAGAGATATTTAAAACTAACGTACTACTATCGTGTTGCTAGCCATTAATATGACAGAACACTCTCATGCTCTCAAAAGCCAATACAAGCATAAAAATGAAATGTTGAATTAATGTTGATGTGGGAGCTTTAAGACTGATGTTTTCAGAGAGTGGCATGTGTGTACACCCCCAGGTAGCCCTGAGTCCAGCTGCTGTGGTATCTGTTATGTTCTCCTACCATCCATTTGTCTTGCATACAGCCATGTTAATGATGCATGTGATATTCAAGAAGGAACATACTGGTGTACTCTCTCTGCAACTTGAATTTGCAGGCGCTAAACTATTTTTATGTCAAACATGCATATGGGAATTTTTTGTTTCTAAATACTGTCACTGTTTTTAGCCTGCAATGGCCTCATTCTGCTTCAGCAAGAACATTTGTCAGCTTCCCACAGCCTAGCTCCTGAACCCAAACTGAAATATAATTGTAAGCAACATAAACAGCTGTGATATGTTAATACAGTGCATTCCCTGAAGAGAGAACATTTGCTTTATTACACCTTTTTAAACACCATTATTTAAAAAAAAACAGTAGTGGATGGAGCTATCATTTCTAGAATTTGCATCGTAGGGGTTTCTTTTATTTACTCTTTTATTAATAAGAATAGCTGCACTTACAGCATTAGAGGACTGATGCTTTGTTTTCCTTGACTGTAGTCAGTGATAAATTACTTTTGCCATCCATCTTCTAGTTTTTCCACTAGGGAACTACATTATGGCCTTGTAAAATAGAGCAGTACTCTTATAATCCTTTAATTAATTACACTATTTTAACTCTCTCCCGCTGAAAATAACAGTTCCTCATCAGGAGGATTTGATTTATTTCCCCATGCCTTAGGTATGTGTCTGTGGAATTTCCATGCAAATATGTACCTCTCTGTTTTATGTTGAGGAGAATAAAAAATCTTGTTCAGAGATTGTCTCCACCTTTTGCATGGTGGTGGTGGGGATTCAAAATGGATGATATTAGATCACTAAATAACAATAACAATGATGTGTGTCAACTCAATGCTGGCTTAAAATGACCCTTCTCCAGATTTAGAAGATGCAGAAGTTGTTTTCTATTTCTTCTGAGGATATCCTGAAATTGTGCAGCTTGTCCAAGGATACACAGACTGGCTGTTTTTCCTGGTGGCATAGTGGGGAATTGAACACCCAACGTCTGGCTCCACAGCCAGATGCCTAACTCGACTAGTTGTCCAGTTGAATAAGTGATTAATTGGTTGGAAATAGATCTGAGAGTTAGCCCTTATCACATTTCCCAGTGGTGAGTGTTTTTGTATGCCTATGGCCTATGGCAGGCCTGCCCAAAATCCGGCCCAGGGGCCAAATCCGGCCCGCCAGGCCATTCTGAGTGGACCGCGGCTGGCTGGCCCGCCCCTCCCTCCCCCTCCTTCACCCCATGTTTTTTTAATGAAAGTGGGTGGGGCTTGCAGTGGGGTGGCAGGGTTGGGGAGCAACCGGCCCCTGACACATTCTCAGCCACCAAATCTGGCCCTCCTTAAAAATAGTTTGGGCACCCCTGGCCTATGGGTTTGTAGGCACATGGCCGATGGGTCTTCATTGGGTGGGTCCTCCCTAGTGCTTCCTACTAATGCAAATGGTCCCCTCTTCCTTCACCTGATCCATTGCGTCTCTTGACATTTCCTTTAATATCCCTAGATATCTCTTCCCTTCTTTTTAGCCATCATTCTTTCTTGATATCTCTTCCCCTCGTGCATCATATGCCTCTGATTATCCTGCTCTTGTTGGACTCTCCTTCCTAAATTAGCCCACTCAACTCCCCCCCCAATGCTCCTCCAATATTCTAGAACAGGGGTGGGGACCTTTGGCCCTCCTGATGTTTTGGTTCGCAACTCCCTGAATTCCCAGCCTATATTGCCAACGATAAAGGATCAAAACATCTGGAGGGCCAAAGGTTCCTCACCTCTGTTCTAGAATGTCCATCAAGGGACTGGTCTCTTGGTGGTCTCCCCCCCATGCCTGTGGATGTATACTTCCATGGGGGAGGCTATGGGCTTCTTTGGTTGGCCTGCCATTCTAACTACCATGAATAAGGGCGCTCAGAAGGACTATTCCAGGGGGTGACAAGGTTTTAAGACATAGTAGTCGGCCCCCCAAAAAGTTCCTGTCAGATCGCTCTTGCAGAGTGGTATCCTGAGAGCCTCTCAAGGGAAACTGTGTTGTACATTTCTGAGCAGGCCCTAAGGATGTGGTGGTTGGTGAAGAGAGAGATTTGTACTAGCATACCTCAAAGAAAGGACCCTTGGGGAGGAAGTTAGCAAGGTGAACTTCTGTATACCTCTCTTCCTTGGCAGCAGCACCCATTCCCTGACATATTTTGCCTGCTGACAGCAAACGACAGTAAGCCAGTGGAGGATCCAGGTTGTAGCATTTTAACTTTGGACCAAGATGGAAGCTGGGAAGTGTTCTTTGATTGACCACTAAGCCAGTGGTGGCCAAACTTTGGCATTCCAGATGTTTTGGACTACAGGTCCCACATTCCTTTGTCATTGGCAATACAGGCTTGGAATTCTGGGAGTTGTGATCCAAAACATCTGGAGGGCCAAAGTTTGGCCACCACTGCACTAAGCGAAGGATAAATGATCCCCAGGAATTACTGTACTTTCCATTTCTCTGCCTCCTCAAGGATATTCAAACACTTAGGTTTTCTGGTGACCTGTATTCCTTTTTATTTTTTTAAAGGTTATAATACTGATACTTTTATTCCTTTAGCAGCTTATTTATATTTTTTCCTTTTCCCCCTTTTTCCCTTTCCCCTCCTGTCCTGTACAGCTGAGCTGTGGAAAAATATGGGAGACGACAGGCCATTTGTGTGCAGTGCCCCAGGCTGCGGACAGGTATGTTTACAGTATACTTTATTGTGAGTGTGACATTGTGAATCAAAGTGGCTGTTTTATCACTTAGGGAAAGAGTTTAAAGCCACTGTTTTACGTGATCACTGGAGGTAATCAGATCGGAGAATTTGCAGTGTGTAAATCCAAGTTACGAGCAGCGCGCAGGCTCCCAAGTAATGAAATTTGCCTTCCTTTGTATCGTAGTGGTACTTGGCTGCATGCCCTCCCCCCCCATCTTTATTATCACTATGGAAGGCTGAAGAGAAAAGCTCTACTGATCTCTAACGAGTGTTTTCTGACAACATTACCCATTTTCCTTTTCTTTAAGGTTTCTTTAACCAAGCAGAAGCTATTGCGTTTGTTAGCTAGCTTAGCATATTCCTGAAAAGCAATTTGGGAATGGTTACTTTTTCCTATTTATTGGATTTATATATTGCTGCACAGCACTGTGCTCTTAGGCAGTTTACAATCAAATACCGCATGTGAACAATAAAGCTGGCAGCAAAGATAGGGAAGAAAAGACAAACGCCTCCTGTTCAGAAGCGAAGCCAAATTCAATTAAAGATGATGTTGGGTGTGACTTCCTTAACTTCAAGGGTCTATTTGGCACTTAGTTCCCCTTCTGCTGGTTTAAGTAGTGTAGGGGCTTGAAAGCCTTTGTTATTTGGTCCTCGGGAAGTGTTTCCATTATCAGATAAAGAAATACACCTCCTGATTGATATTATAAAGTGATGGTCCGTGGGCTGAAGAGATCCATTCCTTGGCATGGGACAGCTTCAGGTGGACCCTTATCAAGCTGAGATCAATAGCAGAGACTTCAGCTCTTAAACAATGGTGCCCAAACTTCGGCCCTCCAGATGTTTTGTACCACAACTCCCAAAGTCCTTTGTCATTGGCAATACAGGCTTGGAATTCTGGGAGTTGTGGCCCAAAACATCTGGAGGGCCGAAGTTTGGATACCCCTATCTTAGAACCTACCCCTGGGCTGTGTGGAGTCCAGAACAGCAACTTTTCCAAGTCAGATCTTGTTGTGGCTGTGGTACTTCTCATCATGCATGGAAGCAAAACTGGGAACAAGCTGGGTGCATCTCTAGTCAATCAGCTTGTACTACATCTGAAATATTTTTGTGCATTTGAATCCAACTCTCTGCAGCATTTAATTTTGCTTTCTGGCAGTAGGCAGAAGGACTGCGCCAGTGCTCTGTTGTTTGGCATCAATCACTTTTGTGGATCGATCATAGAATAATGGAGTTGGAAGGGGCTCCTAAGACCATTTCCAACCCCTTGCTCAGTGCAGGAATCTAAATCAGATCTGAAAGGTGGCTCTCCAATATTCTCTTGTTGGAGCACTCACCTCCTCACAAGGGAGTTGGTTCCATTGTCATGCTGCCATCATAGTTAAGAGGTTGCTCCTGATATTCAGCCTAAACCTGGCATCCTCTCCCTTGAGGTCATTACTGGGACCTGCACTCTGGGATGATCAAGAACAGATCCTGCCCCTCTGGATCACTGTTGTTCAAGTATTTGAACTGCACCTTCGTATTTTATGGCATCCTTCTTTTCTCGAGGCTAAACGTGCCCAGTTTGTTCAGTTTTATCTCATAGGACTTGGTTTCCAGTGCTGATCACCTTTGTTGCCTGCTTCTGAACTTGCTCCACTCTGTGGGTATCCTTAAAGTCTGGTGTCCAGAACTGGATGCAGCACTGTAGATGAGGCCTTACCTAATAGAGGAGAGCTAGTACCTTGTGAGATTTGGAGACTGTACCATTAATGCAGCCCAAAATAGCATTTGTCTTTCCACTTCTAGTGTTACTGAGCCAGATATACCCATCTTGGAACTATGTATCTGGTTTTTTTTTTAAATTAGGTGTATAAGCAAAGCAAAGTGTTCTGCAAAGTGTTCTCTGGGCGGTTTACAGTTTAATTACAGTATGCAGGCTACACATTGACCCCCTCCAGCAAGCTGGGTACTCGTTTTACCGACTTCGGAAGGATGAAAGGCTGAGTCAACCATGAGCCAGCTACCTGGGATTGAACCCCAGGTTGTGAGCACAGTTTTACCTGTAGTACAGGCATTTAACCACTGCGCCATGGGACTTTGAATTTGTTTCTTGCAACTCTATGATTCTACAGTAATACCTTGGTTTACAAGCATAATCCATTCCGGAAACATTCTTATAAACCAAAACACTTTTATATCAAAACAAATTTCCCCATAAGAAATAATGGAAACTCAGATTATTCATTCTAGGGTCCCATAGACCACATACTGTACACACAAAATGCCAAAACTCACAAAACCACATCCACACCATGGTTTATGTCTGCTCTGCTTGGGACTAACAACTGGATTTTACTCTGTGTTTTTAATGCAACAATAATAAAATGCAATTTTTATCCCTACAAACACATGACTAGCTGTCCCATGACTAGAAATCATTTGAAAAACCAGAAAGGATGTTGAAAACAAATTAAAGAAAAATATAAAGAAAAAGAAAATAAACCCCTAAACTGCACTCCCCTTTGAAAACATTCCTGGCTCCTCCAAGGGAAACCATTCACCTATCCTCCCTCTGCTTTGGAGGCTGCCTGAGACAGAATGTGTCAGGCAATCATGCATAATCTGGCAGGGGGGGGGAGAGAGAGAGAGAGAGAGAGAGAGAGAGAGAGACCACTGGCTCACTTGTGGTAGTGTGTCCTGCTCCAGTTGTTTGTATTGCAAGACATTGCTTGTTGATCAAGACAAAACTTAGAAGAAACGTTTGTTTGTCTTGCAAAACACTCTTAAACCAAGATGCTCTTAAACCTAGGTATTGCTGTATTCCTGCTAAATGCCATTCTGTTGTTTTGGGTCCAGTGATCAAGCCTGTTGAAGTCTTTTTTGAATCTTATTTCTGTCTTCCAAGGTACTAGCTATTCCACCTAGTTTTGTGTAATCAAGAAATTTGATGAATACTGCACCCCCTCATCCAAGTCATTAATAAAAATGTTGAAGAGTATTGAACCTTGTAGTACATTGCTGGTTACCTCCTCCCAGTTTGAGAAGGAACCATTGATAAGCATTCTCTGAGTGTGGTTCTTGTGATTTATATTCAGCCTTTGACCTTCATGTCACTTATATTGACTGTAACCCAGGAATTTGTTCCTGTTTAACAATAAGCTGCAGCCTGTCTCTTTGTTTTTTATTTATTTATTATGGGTTTTCTTCCTCTTTTAAAAAAATAATGCAATAACTCATAATAAAAGTATGTCACTGGCAGTTGGCCAGGGAAAGCATTGCTAAACGATAATTTTAAGGGAGAATAGATAGAGTAGGTCTATAGTTCCAACATTAAAAGGGATTAGCTCATGGGAAAACAGCACACCGCCTGCTGGCCAGAGGTATCCCTCAAGGCTTGCGAACCCTTGCGATCCAAAAAAACACTAGTGGTGGAGTCTGGTAGTGTATTGTGCCACTCAACAGTAAGGTAAAAGTAAAGGTTCCCCCTGCACATGTGTGCTAGTCGTGTCCGACTCTAGGGGCGGTGCTCATGCCCATATTCAAGCTTAAGAGCCAGTGTTGTGCAAGTCCCTGGCCTTTGGCCGGCATGGCTGCAAGAAAACACTGTTTTACCTTCCCGCTTTTTACAGCGGTATCTATTTATCTACTGCTAGATTGGCAGGAGCTGGGGTTATCAGCAGGAGCTTGCTCCGCTGTGTGGCACCCGGGATTTGAACCGCTGAGCTGCCAACTTTGCAGTCAACAGTTTTGGAGCCTTAGTCCTCTGAGCCACCATGCCCCCTCACTCAACAGTAGAAACCCTTAATAAAGTTCACCAAAATATTGCAATAAGGAGTTTTACACTTTGCTGACAGGTTTCAGTAGCAGACTAGGAAAATGTCACTAAAACAGTATTTTACTAGTATTTTGTGCTGTGGATTTGGGCAGGGTGGATTTTATTTAAATAAGATTGATTTAAATCACAAATTTAAAAAATGAATTGATTTTTTGGATGTTTGTGATATAAATCCATCTGATTTTTAAAAATCATTGATTTTCCCCCTTCCACCCTGGGTATGGGCATATGTCCTACAACAGCCCAGATATCATGGTAGGTGAAAAACTAGTAACCAATGAGCAGTTTATCAGATGCCAACAATCTCTGAATTCTGATTCTGGTACCTGGAAAGGGTCACTGGAGTGGCTTACAACATCAACTAATATAATAACTGAACAAATCAAGGAAATTTAGCAATCCTATGAATCAAGGGTTAGAAGGGTCAGAAAGCAGTGTTAATGAGCTGCTCCCTCCAAATGGAATTAGAAGTTTTGTGGCTCTTTGAAAGCTAAATGTTTTAGTATGGTAAAAGCTGTTTGTGGACAGAGTCTACTTTTTAAGCTACCATATATACTCAAATATAAGCCAAGGTTTTCAGCCCTGATTTTTGGTTGGAAAAAAACACCCTGGGCTTATATTCAAGTGAATATAGTTAACGCATTTCTGCCATCTCCCGTGCTCATCTGGCTTGGAGAAGGTGCCGGAGGGCAAGTCCTTCCCATTGGAGAAGGTACCCTAGGATTATACTCAAATCAAGAAGTTTTCCCAGTTTTTTGGGGAAAATTTAGATGCCTTGGCTTATATTCAGGTCATCTTATACAATTGCCCCTTTTTTTCTAATTTTGAAACACCAGTAAGACGTTGTTATTATGTGGCCACAGAACATGGAGTCTCTTCTTCCCACGCTGATATCAAGAGTTTGTTTGTTTGTTTGTTTGTTTGTTTATAAAAATAATTAGCAGCCCCACTACCTAGTGGTCTCTGGGCGTAGCAGCGTATTGAGCAGCAGCTACTTTGTAGCTTAAAAGTGCTACAAAAATCTTTTTTTTTCCTGTAGGAGATTAACATAACTCCCCAGTAGAAGTAGTGATAGTAGGATTTGTGGTTTCACCCTTTTCTCCCTGTTGTAGAGTGTTAACAAAATAAGAATAGTAATCAGAGCTGCTTTACATAGCAGGTATGTTTCCAGCACGTCTCTTGAATGTGTTTTTGCAATTGATGTGTATCACTGTAAAATATAGGCAAGAATTAATATCAGCATGAAGACATACAGGCGTCCATGTGCTAGTGAAATGTGACTGGTTAAGGCTGACCACCATTTGTCCTCCACATTTGCTGTTCTGTGGCATTACCTCGCTTCTAACTTAATGGTGACCCTGCGAATGACTGACTCAAGACAATTGTATAAATAATAGCTCTGTTCATATCTTGCAGACAGAGAGCTGTGGCTTCCTTGGTAGTCAATCCATCTCAGCCCTCCTCTTGTTCTACTCTCAGGCAACCACATGGTTCTCATGGATGTGCCATCATGCTTTCCCCTTTCAGTTGTGATGATGTCAGCAGCAGGAGCAATCTCTTGGGAATGTGTCTGTCTCATGGAGCAACCTTTACTACGATGTTTTCAAAGACAGAGCTACTCTGACTAAACTTTAAAGCAGGAGTAGGCAAAGTGGGGCCATGGAACTACATGTAGCCCTCCAAGGCCTTTTCATGTGGCTGCCACTTCCATCAGGCCATACTGGGAGGGGGGGGAGGTTGTCTTTGGGTGTGTGTGTGTGTGTGGAATCTCAGTCTTCCCTGCAGGTTTAATAGCATTTCCCCTCAAATAATAGAAATAGCCACTTCTGGCTTTGTTTTGTCTTTGTTCTGTTTTTCCATTTCTGAAGATCCCATTATTAGATCCCCTCTATTCAAAGGCAGGGTCTCTTCAATTGGCTATTTTTCCATTTCAGAAGAAAGGTCTCTAGGAATCAATTCTCTATAGCGCATGGATATCCTTTCCATCCCTTCAGCTGCCAACTCATTCATTGTTTTCCCCAGTGAAGAGTATTAATGGTGGCGTTCAAGAAGGAAGTTGTTGCATCAAGTTTGGCAGTATGCTGCTGTATCTCTTGGGAAGGAGAGGCTCCATGTTCTGCTGCCACGCAATAAAGACGGTCCTTGTTGGTTTGTTTTTTTCAAGTCAAGGGAGAGCAACTCTGATGTGAGTTTGAAAGTTTACACTGGGAGGAAAAGTGCCAGGTTTTCATTCTTGAAACTGGCACAAATACCAAATGTCCATTCAGAAATGCAGTCTACTGAAGTGTGTGTGTCTGTTTCTGTGTGCCATTGTCAGAGTAGTACAGTGGTACCTTGTATAAAGGAATTAATTCGTTCCAAATGAAATTATGTTAAGCAAAATTTCCTTTATACAAATTCCCATAGGAATGCATTGAAAACAGAGTAATCCCATTTTTATGTTGTACAGATTTCCCCCATAGGCGATTATGTTAAGCAAATTTCCCCTATTTCTGGAATTTTTTATGTTGTACAAATTTTATGTTATACAAGCTGTTTGTTATACAAGGGTCCACTGTACTTCATTTCCTTCCATTGTACTATCTCCTGAAAACTGTTGTGCAGGGGAGAGATGACCTCAGACTGATATAGGTGCTCTTGCCGTCACCTCTGCTCGGTAAGCCAAACTACTGAGCTTTTAATGGGCCTGTAAACATGTTTCTGGTTGCTATGTCTTTAATGGCTGTTATTTTTGGATTCTTTACACGATCACTTCCCAGCAGTAAGCTTGATGTAACACAGCTGAGTTCTAAATGTGATGCATTTTTAGAAGATTTTGTTGAAGGTCGTTGATGTAGTTCCTTTTCTAAGGGGACAGATGACACATCTTTCCATTCCTCTCCACATTTTCTCCACCAGCCCACCTCTGCTCTAAAGTTTTTGCTTATCAGGAATGTGTCTTTTAACAGGACTGGGAGCAGGGGGTTCAAGAATTCCTGTGCCTGGGATTATATACAGTCTTGGATGTCATCTCTCTCTCTCTCTCTCTCTCTCTCTCTCTCTCTCTCTCTCTCTCTCTCTCTCTCTCGTAAATCTGAAGAATTCTAGCTTTAATTTTGTATAGATAACTTGAAAAGAACCAGTTTTAAACAATATCCTTTGAACAATTTTGAAGTATTTGGTTGACACCCATATTATGCATCCTGGAAGTCCCTTGGAATTTTGGTAGATCTCATTTAATTTATTATTGTTGCTGTCTTTTGATACACCATCTTAAGTGTGCTTACTAAACCACATATTTCAGTTGGACTGACTCCCTAATAAGCTGGCATTACTGCTAAAGCCTTAGGATGCCAATGTTAAGCTGCCCCAGGTCCCTATTGCTGACTGAAAGACTACCCTCCCTGTCTGACCACTAGGTGATAAATGTGAGGTTCCAACAATTCTCTAAAATGGCCAACTGTGATATAACAGTAGAGCATTTGTGTCTGAGCAAAGAAGAATGTTCTTTCAGTAGGAGGAAATGGCTTGGGGGGGTGAGCAGACGATAATAGCAATGCACTTCTTGAAGAGTCAAGTGTTCTTCACATTCCTTGTTGTTATTCTGACTCAGAAAAGGAGAGTAACATTTGGGAAACCCTTACATCTGCAGCTGTATCTTATTTTTCTCCATTCTGTTGAAAGAGTGTTTTCCAGCAGAGCTTAGAGTGAAATCCCTCTTATAAAAGGAGAAAAACTAGCAGTAGCCGAACGTGTTGTGACATCTGCCTATCAAAACTCACACTTCCATAAATCTGCCAAAGAATCCAGTGCCCTGCTAAGGAATGATCTGTTGAATTATTTTTACTTCTTTAAAAAAATCTGCATCACTGCCCAATTTACCGTTAATGCCATTTCTCCTCTACCCCAGAAAAAGAATAGAGTCTACTCCAAATGCACTTTAAACTTTGGTAAGCTGTTTTAAGAGACTTACATTGGAAGGGCACAGACACTCTTGTTCATCAGTTTTTCAGATTCCAAGTGTAGAAATCACGTGTATTTAAGTGTAGGGCCCCTGATTATTACTGCACACAATCTACCTTGGAAGTCTGTCTCCCCTTTGCTTCTTGGGAGTGTCTGTGAAGATTCTCAGTCGTCCAGGTGAGTTTATCTGGATGTTGAGTCATGACAACTGGACTTTTCTTAAGAGAGCAAAATCTTTTGCTACTCATCCAAGCAGCTTTGTCAGCCTGAGCCTATTCCGACCAGGGTAATGTGAAAAGAAGGTGAACTAGAAAATGGAGGACTCACCACTAACTTTCTTTAGACTGATGAAGCTGCTTGGATGAGTAGCAGAATGTTTCAATCTTTCAAGAAAAGAAGTCTGGTCACCATGACTCAACTTCTTGGGAGTGACAACAAACAATATTGGTTGTGATCAAATATTTATTTAATCCAATATTTTTAAATAAGGAATGGTTCCCTATTTCTCGCAATGTGTATAGATACATAGTGTCATATCTATCAGGTAGTACCTATCTGGTTGATATGTACAAATAAATAGGGCACTATCTGCAAGGTCTTCTTACGGGCTCACTTGTACCGTATATAACATTTTTGGGTGTTAAAGTGAAGTGGAGATCATTAAAAGGTGCCTGGTTTCTCTCATGTGCTTGCATCTTTTTGCACAGACTCATCATCTTCAAGGCATTTAGAACAACATAGCAGATTGGCCACGCTTGCTATTTTATTCTATTTACATAAGACCAATGAAATTAATTTTCATGCTTCAACGCAGTCTTTACAGAACATAACATAATATATACCAAGCCTGCCCAACAGGTAGACTGCGGGCTACCAGTAGCCCGCGAAGGGTTCAAAAGTAGCCTGCCAGCCACCAATAAAAAAGGGAGGAGATAAATTCTCCACCACTCCCTTCCCCATCCCAAGGACCACCACTGCCCCAGCAAAGTTTTGGGTCTGCCAGGCCACTGTCTCAGCCGAGAGGGGCAGTTCAAGGGCCATGGCATGGTCCCCTGCTCCCACCGCTGGCCAGATGATCAAGCGGGTGCAAGGGAAGCATGTGCATGGTCAGCCTTCCCATAGGAATGCATTGAAAATCAATCAATCCATTCCGGAGAGAACAGATAGCAATGCATTCCTATGGGAAACCGCTGCCTTACTTACAAAAATGTTTACTTATGAGCATGTGCTTGGAATGGATAAAATTCTTAAGTAGAGGTATTAATGTAGTAGCCCTCAGGTACTTTGGGCCAGAAAAAGTAGACCTCGGCCTGTTCAAAGTTGGACAGCCCTGATCTATACATTTATTATGATGGGAAAAGTCCCCATTCATATGGAGCTGTTTCAGTACTATGATAGGTATGACACGGGGAGGGGGGGAATCTTTAAAAGAAACAGGCCTAGGTTTCAGCTGAAAGTATCAAGTGAAGTGGCTCCAAAGAGTCCTGTTGGCAAAGGTACTGAGCATCCCCAATGGCTACTTCAAGTAATCTTCTAAAGCTATTTAAAATACTCCGAGATAATAAAGCACAACCTCAATGGAGCGGAATGTGAGCAATAAACTTGAGCAATGTCATTAAAGCAGAAAGGTATTGACCAAAAATGTATTAATGATGCAACATTCTCATTAGGCCTGCTGAAAATACACTTTTGTATTAACTGTCTCTGAAACATAAAGTGGCTCCCACAAGGGAAGGGACCAAAGGCCATTTTACACAGACAGACTGCGGTGCGAGGGATGTGGATAATGTGCATTCAGTTCACAACTTGGCCCATCACTGTTGTGTGCCCAGCTACTAGCCTGCTTGCAGAAGGTTTTCGTGAGAATATCACTGAACAGCTGGCGAAAGTGAAATCCACTACCTGTTCTCCCAGGCTGTGATTGATCGATGATTGGTTGGTTGGTTGGTTAGTTGGTTGGTTGGTTGATTGGATTTCTATACCGCCCATCTGACAGTGAGGTCACACTGCAGGTAGCTGTCCCACAGGAAGCCAGGAGGTCCATGACCAGGGACTGGGGCTTCTCAGTAGTGGCTACCTCCTTGTGGACTGTTCTACCTGTGTCAGGTCACTCCTATTCACGTTTAAAGAAAGCACCTTAAAACCTTGCTCTTTCAGGGCCTCCTCTTTGTGTAATTGGTATTTCTTATTTTATCTATTTTTCTATGATGCGAATTTTGTCCATGGCCCTCATCTTGCACTTTTTGTGAGTCATTTTTGTATTCCACAGTGAGTGGAGGGGGTTGTTATTTTGTATTTATGTTTTTGTTGGAAATCACAAAATACGAACAGGCAGCTGGGGGGGACAAGGAGGGAAAGAGAGAGGGAGGCTGCTAGAAGATCCAGTGGTGAGGGGTGGTGGTTTATGCTTCCCTTCCTTTCTGAGGCTGGCCTGAAATCCCATTGCTGTCAGGTGCAACTCAGTTTTGCCTGCCTGTCACAAAAAAGTAGTAGCTGATTGTTAATGTTCAGCATTCCTTTCCACTTTCCACTTACTAAATCCGAAACATATGGCATTTCTAGATAGCATTAAAATGTATTGAAATAGAAGGCTGCCATACTTATGTTTCATTCAGCTCAGCTGCCATGTACTGGAAGGTTGTTTTTTTTTAAATAGGTGGTACAAGAACCGTAACTATATCCTGCAGGACTGGAAACTTTAGACAGCTACTAGGATGGGGGAGAAAAATCAGAACATCGCACTTTTTAATTGTTCCCACAAATCACCACTTAGAATCTGATCGCCTCACTACTTTTATACAAGCCATTTCCTGAAACAATTGTCTGCTTTTTAAGCCTACCTCTTGAGCCATTTATTCCCCTTAAGCCTATGCTACTAAGGGTGTCATCTGGGAAACGGCCAAGGAATCAAAAGCTTCAGAGCCTGCATAAGGCCAGAAAATGACTCTCCTTCTTTGTGCTTTATTGTATCCTCTTATCTTGTCATATAATAGAAATAATGTTTATAGCGCTGAAGCCTCAGCATCACTTGGCATTTAACCAACCTCAAAAGTAGTTTATTGCTTTGTATACTCTGCCACTATAACCATTATCTCTTAAATCTCTATTGCTTTGTAATATACGAGCCAACAAATGGCTTCTGTGATTGGTTAAACATGGCACTGAAGCTAAGGTGTGTTTTATAGCTGGTATAATACAAACCAATATAGATTATTCCTGTTATACAAGCTCTTGTATTAAAAAGATGAAGGGAGGGAGGAAGAAAGAAGGTGCCCTCTCCTTTTCTTTTTCTCCCAGGAAGCTTTCTGGTGGCAGGTTGCCCTTGATGTCTTTGACTTTTTAGTGACAGGTTGTAGGAAAGATCTCATCTTTTGTTCAGTGGTACAAAAGGAGTGGGAGTGCCTGACCACCTTATCTAAGAAATCTATATATGGGACCAGCAGCAACAGTCAGAACTGGATATGGAACAACTGATTGGTTTAAAATTGGGAAATTAGTAAGAATAGACTGTATACTGTCACCTTGCCTATTTAACTTATATGCAGAGCACATCATGCAAAAGGCAGGACTGGATGAATCACAAGCAGGAATTAAGATTGCCGGAACTAATCTCAACAATCTCAGATACGCAGATGATACTACTTTGATAGCAGAAAGTGAGGAGGAATTAAAATTCCCAGAGAACTGGGAAGGAGCCAGTCATCGTGGTATACGTTGGTAGCAATGATGTTGGGAAGGCAAAGCAGTCAGTCCTGGAAGCCAAATTCAGGTTGTTAGGAAGAAGATTGAAGTCCCGGGCTTCCAAGGTAATATTTTCAGAAGTGCTGCCTGTTCCTCATGCAGGACCCACCAGGCAGGCAGAGCTCAGAAGCCTCAATGCGTGGATGAGGCGATGGTGTCAAGAGGAGGGCTTCAGATTTGTCAGGAACTGGAGAACATTTTGGGACAAGCCAAACCTGTTCAGGAGGGACAGGTTGCGCTTGAACTATGATGGCACCAGATTGCTGGCACTCAACATCAAAAAGGCTGCAGAGCAGCTTTTAAACTGATCTGGTTCGGAACACCTCATCCCTGTGGAATGAGGCTGGAGATGGTAGAAAACCACAAAGTGATGACATAGTAGGTATTAGCACTGGGAGAATAATGAAATGTAGTTTTTGTCCACTGGAATTAAAAGTGGTGGTGGGTGGTGGTGGAGGAGAACAAAGAAGCAGCCGTTTTTAGGGAGCCCACTGTACAGGTGCTTCTACACAAATGCTCAAAGCCTCTGAGCAAAGTTCCTGTGGTCATTTGCCATGGGTCATGGTGACTAGGGCTTCCGGAAATTGCAGTCCAAGATATTTTCAAGACCGATCGTTCCCCATCCATGTGTACAGATACTCTTTCCAAGCTTTTCCCCCAGTGGGCCAGCCATACTGCCTCACTCTACGTTTGTCTTCTTTCCTCTGCTTTGCTCCTGGTTAGGTCAAGGCAGACACAGGCTTGGCGGAATAACTTTTAACTTGTGGCTCAAGAAGCTAAACAGCGTTGTTTTGCTTCCCATATACCTCTGTATACTTTGCTCTTGCCTTGCACCTCAAGGTTCAAATCAAAGTGGGAGAGAAGGGAAGGAAAGTGACGTAGAGCTGGGAGATGCTTCTGAAGAAAATGGCCGCAGACCAGTGTAGGGGAGTGGTATTATGAAGTCACACCATTAGTCTTGTCCAGATCAACATTCTCTGCACTGTATTTATTGTAGCAAAAGACTTTCTTAGCCCTTCCTGGAGATGTCCAAGATTGAATGTGTAGCCTGCATAGTTATTTATAAAATGCCCAGATAGTGTTTTAAAAATCTATGGGATGGTATATAAGCAACACTCTTCAGTTTTTGCTTTTACAGTGTCCTCTTTTATCCCTGTATTTCCAGCTTCTCCATAAAACTGCATAGACCATGTGAGATAGTGAGGGTTTTCAGGTTCTTTTAATTGGGTTGCGCTTTGTATCAACCTCTCTTTGTTCTGGGACACTTTACAGGATCTGAAGCTGGTGCACCAGATGTAGCTTTTCCTTGCATAGAGGGATGACATGGTCACAACTATCCAGGCTCTCATGGCAACCAGGATTGATTATGGTCATGCATTATACAGTATGTAAAACTAAATTTGGAAGACCTCTGAGAGACTTCAATTAGCTCAGAATACAGTATCGAGAGTATTGCCCTCAAAAGGCCCTTTTTAACATTTTAACTGTTTTAACTGTTCATTTTAATTGTAAGCCGCCCAGAGACATTTGGGTAGTGGGCGGCATATAAGTTGTATAAATAAATAAATAAAAATAAATAAAAGCTTGCACTGATTCTTTTTTGTTATTTTATTGGTAGCCTATAAAGGTATCACCTATAGCCTTGTCTTGCATCAGTATCTGAAATGTTTACTAGATTAGGCTCTAGGAACTCCAGAACTTAAGAGTGCTGTGCTGGCCTTTTGGAAGTTTTTGTAGACTTATAGAACTTGGAATCTAAGAGCTCAGATAATTCATCCTGAATGCATGTTGGAATAATTGGCAGAGAGCGCCAGTTGGTTACCCCTCTATCTGAGGTGTGGCTGTGGAGTATTGGGAAATATGTTTATTTTTGTATAATGGTGCCCCAATGTTATTGGGTTTCCTCCAAAAGATGCTATGTGCCCCAAGATCATTCTGCTCAACAAAACAGTTTAAGCTTGTTTTAAAAAATTGCATGTCTCCATTAAATTTTTCTTTATGATAAGAGGTCCTGGAAATCAGTTGATTGAAGATCAGCATATTTACCTATAACCAAATGCACTATTTGTTGTTAGGTGAATTTATTTATTTATTTATTTTATTTTATTTTAGAGTATTTTTACCCCACCTTTCTCCTTGGAAAAGGACCTATAGAGTCTATATCTATAGAGTGAGATTCTCCCTTTATGTCTTTTCTGTCTACTAGATAGGTATGCATCTGATTCACATCTCTGAGGTTACTTTTTTCTGGGTGGATTTGATTTAAATATAATTGATTTAAATTTTAAAAATTGATTTTTTTTTTATTTTTACAAAAATAGACTACAGCTTTCAGATTTCAACAGTGATTATGGCCATTCTGCTTGAAAGAGGGCGAAACCTAGGAGTTGTTATCCAGATAACAAGCTTTCCTATGCTCTGATTTGATGCATGTAGGACCTTGCTGGTCTCCATCTAAAAGAGATACTGTATTGGGCCTCCTCTTGTTTCCTTCCTGTTCATGTCCCTCCATGTTGGAGAGGTAGGCCACATTTCTGAAGAGCCTCTCTGAAGAGCATGTAAAAACTCCTGCCAGTAGTAATGAGACCAGACTTTTACTCTCTCTCTCTCTCTCTCTCTCTCTCTCTCTCTCTCTCTCTCTCTCTCTCTCTCTCTCTCTCTCTCTCTCTCTCTCTCTCTCTCTTGTAAATTCACCAAGAGTGGAGACATTGGGGAACAAGGAAATATTAACTGGCTGCTAGCTTCTGTTAGCTTACAAGGCTAGGTGCATCAGAATCATGTTGTCTGTAGATACCCTTCTGTAGCATAGGCGAAGGCACAGGTAGAACAGTAACAGAATTTGTAACTGAGAACCTGTAGTGCTCAAAGAGGACTGATTGCTTGCTGTCATTTGAAAGGTTCAAATACAACCATAGACATTCATGTTTGTCAGATTTAGAGAAATGTGTCTTGCGGTATGGCTTGTTCATTGGGATATTGTGGTATTCAAACTCTTCAGTCTAATTCTCTAAGGGTGCCATCATCCACCAATAAGTATTATTGTCGTATATTTGACACAAGACAATACTGTAGCATTTCCCCCTTTGTATTTGTCTCAAAAAGAGATTTTCTCTGTGGGAGGGTGGTAAGCTAATTTTTGAATAATAAGTGAGAGAAGCCGGCTAAAGCCGGTGAACATTTATTTTTTAACACGCCTATAACTTAAAAATGGCCAAACCAATTTAAACCAAATTGGATAATAAAGAAAAAGCTCCTGGGCTGAGCTCCTGTATGCCAAGTTCCAGCCTAGAATGAATTTTTTTACGACTAAATTATAAACCCCTTAGAAATGAGGGTTTAAAATGGAAATGTTGACAGATCTTTAACGACAAAATCACTATAACGTGTTCTGTGCTCTAAAATATAATTAAAGGCTTAAATATTGTTTAATAGCAGCACTTCTCTAATCTGAAAGTTTAATAATTCTTACAGCGAGGATTCATTGCAGACCTTAAGCACCAGTGGAGCCCCACAGATTGTGCTGTATCAACACAAGCACCTGTCCGTCAAATGTACATGAATTCTGGACGGGGCTCTGCAAATCCCCTCTCCTTCTCAATAGGAGACATTTGATAAAAGCACTGTTGGAAAGATGTCAGAGGAACCTGAAACCTCTGGAGCAAAATCTGAGAAGCCAGATTGCACGGGTTACCTGTCTGTATTTGCTGTTTGTTTTTAACCAGTGCCGTATTGAGAAATGTGATTAGACTGCAGGCAATGGGTTTGATTTGTGGGTCCTGCTGACATCCTTAAGCATGGCTCTTAAAATGGGCAGGTATCATTCAGTGGTCTATCTATCGCAACAATACATGAGTTTGCCAAGCAGTAGAAAATGTGACGCTATCTTCTGGTGCATCACTTTGGGCTAGGCATTCCCCTAGAGAAGGCTCTTTGTACGGGGATTGGTCCGCTGTGTTAGAGAACCAGTCTGAGTTCTCTTACCTCATGATGGTAGTGCTGTGCCTCGGATGGGGGCTGGAGGAGACTTGGCTGGCTGCCCTTTGGGACTGTATGCATGTTGCTCAAATCAGGGTCCCTGTCACTCATGATTAGGAATTGGGGGGCAGGAGCCAAAGAAGCCAGCTTGGGTCAAAGCAAAGGGCCACCAGTTGAGTAAAACTGCAGTCTTTAGTAACAAGAGAAAGGCTTACTTGCCTGTCTTTTGACCTTGAGAGTCCTAACAATAGGAGTTTTAGATGAAGACTCTTTTGTGGTGTAGCTGTTTTGTGGTTTGCTGAGGATTGCTGCAATAATAAGGTTTGACTCTTGGCATTGCTACAGGCCAGTGAGCAGCTGTGAGTGACATTCTTGTGCAATGTGCCATCAGGTTTTTTAGTGTTTGAAAATAAATATATTTATATAACAACTTGTGTTTCATTTTTCTTTGTCCGATTAAAACTGGACAAAGTTTTGTTTTGTTTCTAATTTAAAAAATAAAATTGAATGTTCCAGTTTTTCAAAATGTCACTTTTATAATATTACTGTAGCAGTATGTTGAGGGTTCAAAGATATTTAATAACGGCTCGACAGATGAATGACAATCTGACGCTTTTGCTTCTTGAAAACTTAACAAATTTTTATTAAACGAATCAAACAATGGTTTCTCACGCGTGCTCTTCTCTTGTGTTTCATAAAACGGGGTTATTACGGGTATTTCACAACTGGGGTTAACAGGAAAACTGAATGTTTGCACATAGTTAATGAAAGGGTTGTTCCTCACTTGTGGGGTGCTGAAACTTGGGCCATTAATGGACTGGCACAACAGCTCCTGCAGCAGTGATGCTGTACTGGTATTCGAGGAGCCCAACCCCATCCCGGGATCCATCTGGGCAGATTGGCTTGGCTTCGATTTCCTCCTGAACCTCTCTCCCTAGATGCCATCCTCAATGTGTATATGGGCTGTCCTACAGGCGTGGGAAGTGGAAGCCCCACATCTATCTTTCCTGCTGCCTCCGTCTCTGTCTGTGTTCCCCTCTCCAAAACCAGCGTTACTCCCCTCACCATTTGTGTTGCGCGCTCGTGTCTAACGATTCCTTTTTCCATCCATCCTCCTGTCTCGCGCCCTCCTGTCTGCACGCCTGTCTCTTTAAATAGTCTTCTACCCATTCTGCTCTCTACCTGTATACCCACGTCTCTGCCTATTTTCTCTCTTTCCATTTTCCCTGTATTCCCACATGCCACCTTTTCCCTGCTGCAAACCTATCATCCCACCCCCCACCTGTATTCCTACTGTTCCCATTTCTTTCCTAAGTTCAATATTCGCTTCATGCTTCCCTCCACATCTCCATTCTTCCAATTGTATCCCTTTATCTATACCCTGTCTTTCTATGACTTCATGTACTATACTCCTGTTTGTGTCCCAATATTCTTAATGTCCCTTGTTATTCCCTTGAATTCCTCTTTTAATAATTCCCAATCCATAGCCTCTCTCACCACTGCTAAGAAACCCCCCACAAAAGGGTTATGTTTCCCTTTCTCCTTAATCTCTCTCTTCCTTTTTCCATCTTTGTTGCTCTCGCCTTCAAAGAACAGCTTTCCTGGTCTTTCTTCCATAGCAACCTCTTTTGTATTCTTTTCTTCTATTATCTTTTCCACTGTCTTGTCATCACCGTCAACATCTTTTCCCTGGCTGTCTTCCTCAAGGGTTGCAGCGGACAAACCCACCAATTTATCTTTGTCTCTCTCCTTCTCACACAGTAGCATTATTAGATCAGGGAACACTCCAGATCTCTACACCTGGTCTTTCAGGGGCCGTGATCCCCGTCCAGCACCTGCTGTGCCTGTACATCTTTCTTGGACTGTCTGTTCACCAACCATTCCTTTGGCTTGTCTGGATTCATTTAAATCTGTGTTCATACAGACCCCATGAAAAGTGCTGTCTCAAAGCTGTGTTATGATAAGACATTTAGCATTACTATGGGATGGAAATTAAAGCCATTTTTGGCGAGTAGCAGAACACAGAATTTCTAGCTCCTTTCCAATATTCAGACATCTCAATCACAAGAGATTTCAAAATGGTTTTTAAATGCCATAAGAACATAATATAGAAACTGATGCACCAAGATATATAGCAGTAATGGTCAGTTATGTCTGGTTTCAACTTCAACTCCATAACTCCACCCTTTAAGGTAGCACCCAGAATTACTGTCTTCTTTATGTATCCTTCTTGTCTGTTTTAATGTTAGAAACAATTGGCCCAGTGCTTGACTTGTGAGAGGAGAGGTAGTGTGGTGGAATGTTCACAGTTCCTCCCACAGTTCGAACCAAATCATCTCCCATCCTGTAACCTTCTGGGGGGAAACAGTAGTTAAGATAATTATCACACACAATGAGGGGGCTGTGCAAAGTTTCACACAGTTTGAGCATTGAATTGATCATTATACATGACATTCAAAATTGACCCAAAGCCATCAGAATTAGTAAACAGTAAGGCGATGCCTCATTTGAACAGCTATCTTTCTGTTAGGTGTCCTTTATAGATTAACTTGATTAGATCATTAAGAGCCTTGTTTCTCCCCCCCCCCCCCCAAGAACCTTGCTGCTGCTTGGATTTTAGCAGAACTTCTGAGATAGGTCCATGGGAAATGACTAGCAGTGTACTTGTGGCAAGTGCTGCAAATGTTGGGAGACTAGAGAGCACAAGAGTACCTTTTGGCCACAGGAAAGTTGGCACCAACTTCTGTTTCCCAATTCCTAATGTAGCCCTGATTGCATCCCTTCAAGATTTTCAATCTGGGTCTCCTCTGAGCATCTTTGGACATATGCTAAGCATTTCTCAGTGATGGGCTTGGCAACAGCTAAGTCTAAGCAAATATTTCCTTGGGTATAGAATGTGCACACGTTGGAAATGGTTCTCCAAAGGGGAGAGGAGAACCAAGAGGACTTGGAAAAAATTCTAAAGGATGAGCATATTATATATAACATGTGTGCAAATCTGTGGCTTATGAACCTTAGCAGGCTTTATGGCCAGTCCTACCAATAGATAGGATGAAGCTTTCACTTCAGATGGCAGGTGTTCGAGTGTAGCATCCATGGTCCTTCTGCTATTGATTGTGTGGCCTTCAGCCATTTCCCCCTCTCAAAGGACAGAGCTGTGAGCCATGAAGCCTGCTAAGGTTTCATAAGCCCCCAAAATAGGCTTTCCGCACCCGTTATATGAAAGCGACAAAACTGCACTCCCTATCCTAGCCTGCTGACTGCCCTTCAATGTCAGTTCAGATGGCTCTTGTATATGGAGTTGGAGACAGAAAAGAAGAGGTATCATCTTCTTCCCAGCCAGCAGCAAAATGCTTGGGGCTGGCCGTGGTCTCCCTTGAGATGGTCCTGCTCGTGCTCAGCTAATTTGAAGAAAGTGCCATTCTCTTCCAGCCTGTAAGTTCTGTTTGCAAAGAACCAATATTCTCACTTTGCATCTCACTTTGCTGCATCTCTACAGATAACCGATGGCTTACAGTTACAGTACCTTGTTAAGCATAGTAAAGCTTAACTTGCAAACTTGAGCTGCTGTTGGCTAATGTGGATACATCCCTGGGAATATACACACTTGTTCTCGGACTGCAGCTTTTAAGAAGGGAAGAAAATGGACTTAATCAAAGCAGCCTCCTTCTGATGTAGAAATCAATCCTATAGCCACCTCTGTCCAATGGCAATATGACAAATAAATTTATTGATTAGTCCTATGACCATATCAACCAATAACAACACAGAATATAAAATACATCGAAGTACATGCAACACCATCCAATAGGGTACCCTACAATACAGATTCAGAATATTCAATGGTCATATATGTAGATCTCCTTTGCAGGATACTCCAATTTGTTCGACGTATTGCGTTCTTAAAGCTGCAGCTTTAGTTACAAACTTGGCAACTTTGCGAACAATGTACACATTAGAGCCCGAAAGAAGATAAGACAATCTGTGAATTGGGTCCCTATGGACTGTTCTTTCTAAAAAAGGGGATAGATAGTCAAGCCTGATGGGTGCATATAATTGGCAGTCAAAGAGAATATGAGAAATGTTTTCAACAGAAGGGGATCCACAAATACAGGTTCTCTCCTGATAAGGGAGGTGGTGAATACGCCCATATTGGCAATATGAATGATTAACAGTGTGTAGTTTTCATCTTTCTTTTCTTTTCTTTTCTTTTCTTTGAAAAAAGAAAAAAGAAAAGTGCTTTGGATTTCTGTGCAGGTTATTGATGCAGGGAACATCCTCAGAAAAGTCTAAATGAGATGTAATCTCATTACCAATTTTTCACTGCAGAGGCAAGAGTGTGAAGGTGACTGACAACTGCTTCAATAGTGTCATTTTTATCTTATAAAATGGCGATCCATTCTTGGGAACTGGCACTTTATACCAATCCCATTTAAGAACAGGACGGAGAGCACCTCTGGTTCTGCTGGCTGCTAAACTTTGGATCAAGTTACTTCTCCATTCTCTGCAAGGGTATCTCTGTATGCAAACAGTTCATAGCATCCTTAGAAAGGGGACTCAGACTTCATTCACTACCATTTTGAAAACTGAAAATTCAAGTGTTAGGTTTAGACTGAATCTTACCCAGTGAACGGCTATACCATGATATAACCAGGTTGTAAATGTCTGAATTTTGAAAAAGATTGGTCCTGCATTGACCTTTTCTAGGGCAACTAACATGTTTAGCAGCACTTTTATGAGATAGAGGGTGGTTGCAGGCAGGGCAACACGTGCTACACCATGATGTCAGGAAACCCTTATCTTGCACCTAACGTTTTAAAATATTAATTTATGAAATGCTTGCAAATTTGCATGTATTGAAACAATCTATTTCTTCTGCTCCAAAAAGAAATGCTTGCCAAATTCTTTCCGGCAAAGGGATTTTATTTTGACAGGTTCTGGCTGTATATTGTCCACATGAAGAACCACTAAAGCTCTGGAATGTGTTGAAATCTGTGCTGTTATGTGCAGCAAAATCTGTGGATATCCATTTATATTTACCAATCACATGTTTTGCTGTGCTAGCACTCTCCAGTTCTATATTAACCATTAAACTAAAAATTCTAGAAGATTTATTTGAAATAATTGCAATTTAAAGAATTTTTTTAAAATAGTGAAACCAGTTTTTAAAAAAGAGCAAAGCAGGACATATTTCTGCAGTTCCATCAACTCCAATGTCTCACATTGTATAATTATCAAATCCATTTGCACTGGCATGCCAGGTTTTCAAAGCATATCTGCATCATTGAGGCTAGAAGGTTGATTTTCAAAGAGAAGCCTGATCGTCTCAGGATTTTACATCAGATGCCACCCAAAGAGATGCAGAGCCGACAACTGGACCTGGGTTCTATTTCCTAGATATGGCTGGTACTGGCGCAGATTTGGATAATTTCAGGCATGCATCTGAACACTGGTCAGGAACCATTCAGTGTGGTCAGAAAAAGTACTTGACAACTCTCCTGGTTGTTTATGGTTTTGTTTTTCTTTGACTGCCTGCCTGCCTGTCTCCCCCACCCTTTTTTTTTTTTTTTTGCTTCTGTCTCACCTGGTGGTAGAGTCCACTATTCTGTTTTTTGCCTTCCATTTGACACAGTCACAGACTAAGTCTGGATGAACCTGGGACAAATTCGTGTTGTTGTCAAGGGTGTTCATCGAGTTCTGTTTTGGTCATCCCCTTGGTCAGGATCTGTTGCTCTCCAGGGTGAGACCCTTTTTCGCCAGAGTTTCCTCATCAGCACACAAGACGTGTTCATACCAATGCAGACGGGTTTCATATACAGTATCTTGTTGGCGATTGGTGTGATGCCATATTTAGATTGGATATCATCACTGTGCACATTTCTGTTTTGCATAAGGCCAGAGGTCCATTACAGCATCTTCTTCTCCATGACACCAACATTCAACTTTTTTAGTTACCAACCATTTTGCACCAAATAGTGCAATAGATCATCCAATGGTGCGATAAATCTTTGACTTTAAATGGTTGCTGATTTTTGTATTGTTTTATATTTGAGTGTTGTTTTATATTTGACATTGTTCTCAATTTTAGCCATGTACTGTTGATCCTTGATGTAACTTCACAGTTAAGACTCCCATCAGCTGTGATCATGGAACTAAGATATTTGAACTCCTCACTTCTCTGTAGGTTAGTGCCATCAGTTCAGGTCATAGCACATTCGTTTGCGTCAGACATCAGATATTCCGTCTGTCTGTCCCCCCTTCTTTAATTTAATTGCAGCCCCATGAAGGCAGAATCTTCTGGGTGACTTCCCAGCTTCCAGCAAAGTTATCTGAATGGCTGGACAGAAGTTACAGAAAGAAGCTCATACTTCCAGTATGAGACAAATGGGTCAGGCTCTGTCTGCTGTGTTGGAATCAGTATTCGTAGAACGTTATGCTCTAAAATATTGCTGGATCCGTGCAACATTTAGACTGCTATGGTTTCCATGAGTCTTTTGGGTTGAGGTGCCTACGTGGGGTGGTACACGTTGGCTAGCTTGCCTTCCTCCATCTTATGCATCTCTTTGGCATCCAAGTGTTCAGGATAGCTTGCAGCCAAAGGCAGCATAGGCCAAGTGGCTTCCTCGCTTGCTGGGCTATGCCAAGGCAACATCATAATGGAGTTTCTCCTAACTGCAACTCAACGGACCATACAGCTTACCTCAATCAGAATGTTGTCTCTCCGCCTGCCCGACAGATGTGTTTGGATTATAAATTAGCTAATTTATTTGAGAACCTGGGTTCTTTTTATCTATAAATGGCTCTAGAGTTCAGGAGGTAAAGTATCAGTGCTCTGTATAGCTGCACTTTTATTCTGGATATATTGCTCGTTCACTGTCTCCTCATTTGTTCCACCATGGCTTTGATTCACTGACTGTTGGCATGTGTACTCTGAAATGAGAGAAGAGGAAGTGAGAGTTCTATGCCAGTAATCCAGTCATCATTAAGCAAACATTGTTGGTGAAATGTATATAACGGTGAATCTAGCAAATCTGCATGTTCTTTTATATAGCTTCTTCCTCTCTTTTGCTAGAAATGCGAGGATGTAGGCTGAGTCCTGTCCAAATTTTTGTAAATTCCATTATTTCTGTTTTCCGTGTTCCTCCAAGAGAATCCAGTAGAGTAGGCATTGTCTTGTTTCAGCTGTGGTTTCTCAACTTCGCTGGCTTAGTGACTAACAACACATTTGTTTTCAAATAAGCTTATCTTTATTTATTTATTTATTTGACTTTTATACCGCCCATCTAGACCAAGGGCTACTCTGGGCGGTTTACAACATGTAACAACAAACAAAGGAATACATTTTAAAAACCAAAATACAATGTACAAAATAAAAATATATACATAAATCAACAACAAAAACTAAAATGAAGCTAAAATGAAACTAAAAATGGCAAGAGATTTGATAAAATGGTTTAAAAATAGTGCCTTACTAAATGTTTAAAGAATCAGGGAATGCCATTCTATAGAACCAGGTCTTCAATAGTTTTTTAAAAATTTGAAGCGAGGGTGCCAGCCGAATTTCAAGGGGTAGATGGTTCCACAATTGGGGAGCAACCACCGAGAAGGCCCTACTCCTTGTGACAGCTTTCCGGGCCTCCCTCGGTGTTGGGACTCCCAGGTGTCCTGCCTGGCTGGCACGGGTGATCCTGGCAGTTCTTCTTGGGAGGAGCCGCTCTGTCAGATACTGAGGTCCCATTCTGTGCTAAAATCTGTGTTTAAAGCAGCAGGATTAGAGTGAACACACTCCACAACTTTCACAAGTTTATGAAGAAGAGACAAGTGTCGATTCAAAAGTTTCAAACCAACAAGTGGGACCTCTCTTCGCTTTGAGAGAATCCATTTCACTACACATAGTCCAGCTGTAAATACAGTTTTCCACATAAGCAGGTTTGGACTGTCATGCCTGGAATCAATAGAAGAGGCCCAGCCATTTGGTATTAATACATCTTGTCTGAAAGCACCCAGAAACTTTGTCACCAACTGCAACTATACGAGACCTCTGAACCGCAGCCAACTGTTGTAAAGCATGCAACAACATGGCAGGGCCTCCGAGATATTTTTGGCTGCACATACCAAGTCAAAAAGCCCCATGAGTGAAAAGTTCAATGAGGTCTTTATTTGTCCTGGGATGAGGAGGGATTTGCTACATCGGTCACAGTGCAGACTGGGTTTTGAAATATCCTTTGTTTCTTATGGATACTTGAATGTGAGCTGTTTGGACATTCCTTTCTCCTGTTGGAATATGTTGCCCTTCCATATTTGTAGGTTTTTAAAAATTGCTAAGAAACAAGTTCTTAGGGGGTTCAGGCTGATAGAATCACTTTTTCTGTAATGAGCGCACTGGCTAGGTCTGCGTTTCTCCAAGCACATATGTCAGATGCTTCTGATGCCAATATTGACATTCAGTGGAAAGAGAGGCACAGATAAATGTAGGCCATTGTCATAATGTTAGCTATAGATTAAATCAGTTGCATTCTGTCTCTCTTCCCTCACCTTCCAACTGAGTTTCTGAAATGAAATAATGGGGCGGGTGTTTGAACAATGCATTGACTACTACAAGGTGTGTGGGATATAACGTTTTAAAGAAGGTGTTAATATTTCCTCAGCTTAAAAGAGTGATAAAGGCAAGCCCCACCGTACACATTTCACACCTGCAGTGGCAGGTGGCTGGGCTGCTGCAAGAGTTCGGTCCGGCCAAAATGGTTCATAGACCGAGAGGCTGGAATTCTCATCTGTTTCTGCCAAGGTTTCTTTTTAATGAACTCAAAACTAAACTACTATCTTTACTGGCATATCAAATTAATCAAGAGAGCACTGGGTTCTGAATGGATCACACCCACAAAGCTGTGACTTTAAAATGAAATGAAGCTACCCCGCCCCTCAAAAAATCCTTAGTACTTCCCATTGCGCTTATATTTCACTTCAGGTTTTTTTAAAAAAACACCCACACAACCCTATCCTGTTTGCCAGTCTGTTTCCTTTGCATTGTTTAACATTTCTCACATCACCCTTCATTGCAACGAAAAAGTGTGCCCACTTGTCTCCCTGCGATGTTCCTTCCTGGTCTGAAGGATAACCTAGGGGTGGATAATGAATGACGATAGGCGTATTCCTTGGGATTGTTTGTTATGGGAAGCAGCCATTATCAGGCTGTTCTGTTGTTCATCTCTCGATGTGTGACAGTGCCGCGTGCTTGCCAGCAGGCAAAGCTAGCGCAAGGTTTTGGGAGATGGCAGAGGGGTGTCGGAATGGGTGTTTTCTTTTCCAAGCCCATCCTTTTGTTTTATTTATGAATGGCACATGTTGCATCTAGCCTGTCATGTATTCCTCACTGAGCAAAGGAAATGAGTTAATTATCCATTTGTAAGTCCTTGCTTCATTTCCATTTACCATCTGCCTGTACTGGGAAGAGAGCAGAGCAGAGCAGAGCTGTTAGCTCTAGGCCTCACACAAAAAGCGATTTGACTAATACCTATTGGAAAAGAAAATTTTGCTCATGAAATGGAGAAGCCATTCTCTTTCTGTACATTCCCAAATGCAGTACAGGTTTGGCTGACGAGACTAAGAGCATTATAAAAGGTAGCGTCTGAAGATGTGCGAATGAGCATGTAGTTTGTAAAAGACCAAAAGGTGTGCTATTTTCTGAAAAAGATTTTTCAAAAAAAAATCCCACACCCCACCAAAAACAGATGGATTGAGAGACGGAGTAATAAAGAAGGAAGGAAGGAAAATTTAGTCCCATAGCAAGTCCCTCAGACTGACCTACCTCAGAGATGCTTGGGAGGATCAAGGGCCAAAAGGAGCTTCATTCATCTTTGAGCTCACTGGAAGAGGTAGGATTGAAATGCAAGCAATATGTTTTTAATATGACTAGATGAGAATCAGTGGGGGAAAACATGGGTGTTCAGTAAACTGGAAGGTTGTAGGGGAAAAGGAAGGAATAAAAGGAGAAAGATTTGACTCAATGAAGAAAAATCTATTACCTCTTGTCTCTTAAGACCTGAGTAGCCCCGCAAGGCCCAGAACACCTAACAGCAATTCCTTTAGTCGTAAAGACAGTGCTTTTCATTCATGGTGATATAGCATAGAGCAGTGTTGGCGAACCTATGGCACAGATGTCAAAGGTGGCGCTCAGAGCCTTTTCTGTGGGCACCCGACATGGCCCCTTCACAGCCACCTGTGCTCAGGTTAAATTGCTGTATTGACACTTTGCGAAAAATTAGTGGGTTGTGAATCGCAGTTTGGGCACTCGGTCTCCAAAAGTTTCACCATCACTGGCATAGAGGGTACCTTTTAAAAGGATTTGTTGTGGGTTTCCTGAAGGCATGATTCAAGAGAGAACACCAAGGAAATGACGCTTTAAAATTAATTAAGTATATAGTCTTGTTTTAGCTGGGAGCCACAAAGGATCATCTGCTGAACTACTTTATAGTAGCTGTTGAAGCCTGATACCAGCTAGGCAGTTCTGCTGAGGTCAGCTGACTTTTGCCATGCTGCCAGTATGAGAGGCTTCTCTGAAGCCTTGCCCATGTTCGTTTTCCTCCTCGTATCTAAAGAATCAGTTAAGTGGCAGTACCAGTCAACTCCTAGAAGCCTTATGAGCTTTGACGATCACGAGGCTCGTACCGTATTTTTCCATCCATGTTTAAGACTTTGCTTTGTCTTTTACACGGAAGTGAGCTGAGGAGAGAACCATGCAGTTGCGAAACTGCCCATGCCTTGTTTTATACACAGAAAAATGCAGTAACTGTGGAAGCTTCTGTCTCTTTAATTCAGGATTTCAGTATGTTCATTTTCTCTCTTGAGTGTTGTGCACAGGTGCCTTTCTTTACACCACCGGGTCCAGTTATTGCACATTTGTCAGTAGAGATGGGCACAAAATGAACTTTTAATTAGCTAATGAAACGAATAAAGAACCAACCCATCAAAGAAAAAGGGAATGAAACGAAAATTTCCGTTTCGTTTGCTTCGTTTTTTTATTACCCCCTCCTACCTGGTCACAGCTGCTGGAACTCCTGGAACTCTGGCAGCCCCTGCAGGCCAGGAGAGGGGGGGATTGGGGCTTTTTAAAAATAAAATAAAAATTTAAATAATTTAATAAATATTAAAAAAATAAAAAAGTGCCAACCTGGCCCCTGGGGCCGCGTGGTCAGCACTAAAAATAAGGAAAAAATAATAAAAATTAAAAAGTGGGGGTGAGGGGATTAAAAAGTGGGAATTAAAATAATAATTTAAAAAACAGGCACGGGGAAGCCAGCTCTGCAGCCCTGGGACTGTTATTTTTTTAAAAAAAAAAAAAGCACTGGGCCTCCGGAGGGTAATCTTATACATGGAAGTAAGCCGAGGAGAGAGCCATGCAGTTGCAAAACTGCAATTTTGGGTTGGAAAGCTGAGGGTCATCTTATACATGAGGGCATCTTACAGATGGGGAAATACGGTAGTAGCCTGGGATTATTGTCTCCTTGGTGTGTTTTAATCGGTTGAGTCCCATTTTTGTTTCCCCAAACTTCAAGCAAGAAAGCAATGTGAAGCTTAAGAGGAAGTTCTCTCAGTCAGCAATAGGGGGTTTAGGTCTTGACGTGTTTTATTCTTCTTACTTGAAACATGCGAGTTGCCTACTTAGTGTTCTGGGAGCTTGATTCCCGCCCCACCCTTTCAGTTCTATGTCATTTGCCACTTCAGGTAGTGCGTATCAGCTAGGGACAGGAAAGACTTGTAGAAACATGGAAGAGAAAAGATCAAAATAGAGGCCCATTGTCAGACATCTATGGAGCAAAGCTTGTCAGGGCTATCAATTCTGACCTCATCCCCACTCCCTGTTTTTTTCATTAAGAGGTCACAGCTGGAAAGTAAAATGCTTAAAAGCCTTGGCCTCTGCTCAGGAAGACCTAGTTCAGAAAAGCAATTAGAACTGTCAACGAGACACACCGTGCAGAGGGTGACATCTGGGGACTCAGAAGTAACAAGCATGGGAAGACTTTTTGGTGAGGGTTTTATCAGCCCACTAAGTATGCAGTTAGCAAGGGTGTGCTGGGAGTTTGCTAATGGCCTTGCAAGCCTTAATTCTCTGCCATTTAAAATCCCTTTCTCTCTTCCTCCTCCTCCTCCCCCTTCATCCCCCCCCTGCTACAGAAACACTGCAAACTTAAGGATTTAAGAAAAAGAACAAGTTTTTTTTTTTAAAAAGCAAACAACACTCACTTGCTTAATCCTGTCTGGATTTGTGGTGTCTCAAGAATCAGTACCTTTTGTTTTGAAAAGTTAACAGGGTTGCATAACGGGGTTTGCAGATGACTCGTGGTAGGTTGTGGGTTTGTGGTTGAAGACGTAAAGGGCTGCCATGCAAGCTACAACCAGTATTCTGGGGATGTTAAGGAGAACGAAGAGTGAGCTTTGTTGAGAACTTCAACAATGCCTTTGGACATGCTTGGACATACCCTTGGGTGCCTCAGTGCCTGACTTCCAGGAACTCAGCGCCACTGTACATAACTGAATGTCTTCTTCCCTGCTGATGTGTAATATTTTAAGCACCAGCAGGGCACAGTAACTGCCACTCAACCCAAAAGCTTAATTCCACTCTTGTTTGAGGAGATTACCCCAAAAGGCTTTTATTCAGAGGTCTTCTGGGACCGTCAGGGAACTTCCAGAATTTAAAAGCATAAGCCTGACTTCACTTCATAAGATTTTGAAAAGCACACTGAATTAAGGATTTTTAAAACACCGTAGCTTGCTGAAAAGGAAATTAATGCATGTCAAATTTTATATCAGCAGACTTATGCTTCTTATGGAACCTAGGGTATGAGCTTCCTGGATTCTCATAACAACATTTTCCTGTTGTAAAATGTCTCATATTACTGCTTTTCTGACCCTGAATCCTTCTGGGCTTTTCCAGAGATACCCTTGTTCAGAGCTAGGAAGAGATGCCTTATCCCAAATTCATGAGATGTATTCCTCTCCTTCTTGAGATCATGGGCTGCCACTGCAGTTTGTATAATAGGCTTCCATCACAAGTTCTGAATTTTGTTGTACTTTACTCCTTTTTGCTTGGCTTCTGATTCATTTTAAATTTAAGCTGCCATCGCATTGTCTTTGATTTTGTTTTGTTTTGCCAGAAGTGGCATTATTGCCTATATCGCCTGCCAGTTCTGTGCATACTAGCATAAACCCCAATAAAAATGGTGAGTCTTCTGCCTGGACATGCATAAGGTTGCTATGGAAAAGAGGCATATTAAACTTTTTAAGAGCTGACCTGATAGACTTACTTCTGAAAGATGTGCAGGTAATATACAGATAAGGTTTGCAGGTGCATAGCTTCTAGTCATTAAGTTTATCACTTAAGAATGAAGCAAATGGGTCTTTCTTTATTAAGTTGCAAATCCTCAAGCTTTGGCAGTAGATATAGTTTTGTTTCAGCTTTATTGAGAAATGTGAATTGAATGCAAATATTTAAACTTTGATTTGTCCTGAAAGTAGTTTTGTAATTTGTGAAGCATTGTGTGTAGATCTATCCAAATGGTGGCGAACCTTCGGCCCTCCAGATGTTTTGGACCACAACTCCCACAGTCCTTTGTCATTGTCAGTACAGGTTTGGAATTCTGGGAGTTGCGGTCCAAAACATCTGGGGTTCATGCACTTGTGATCTTGAGATTAGGCTACTGTAGTCCTCTATGTTGGGCTGCCTATGAGGCTAATGTGGAAGCTACAGCTAGGGCAGAATATGGCAGCCAGACTATTAGCAGGCACAAGAAGATCCCAGCATATTTCTCCTGTATAATATGTAAAGGTCCCCTTTGCACATGCGTGCTAATCGTGTCTGACTCTAGGGGTGGTGCTCATCTCTGTATTCAAGCCGAACAAGCCAGTGTTGTGCAAGTCCGGAAGGAACGGATTAATAGGTTTTTGTGAGGGAAACTTCTCTGATGGAAAGAGAGGGACCCCTGCATGTCTGGCTGAGAGGATGGAGAAGCCAGGGGAGCCAGAGAAACTAATGACAGTTACACCTGTGGAGAGGTTTATGATGCTGAAGGGATACTACCTAAAGATTATTGAACAGCATAAGGAGAAGGAGAAGTAAGAGAACCCGGGGCAGGCCGGAAGTAAAAAGAAAGACTTGGCGGGAAAGGCTGACCAATCCGCTCCAGTGGAGGTGGGGTTTGGGACTTGTAAAAAGGGAGCGAAATGGGGGCTTCCAGAAGGATGGGTGTGGGTGTGGATGGAGAACCCATGGACAGGAGACTGGGAACAAATGATGATGCCCCACAAAGAGGCTGAAAGCTTCAGACGCAGAGCTCACCGCCAGAAGTGTTCATACTGGGGAGAGAGGGAATATAGAGAGTATTATAATCGGAAACGTAAGGAGATCCGCAAGGAGATTGAGCTAGATGAATGGCTGATAAAGATCCGGAAGGAAATGGAGGCCGGGACGCTGGATCCCAGGGAGGACCTGACCAAGAGACCCGACTACCCCTTACGTACACCCCGGCGGAGACCCCCTGGTCCCAGGTTCACTTCGGAAGTTGGGATACAAGTGGGAGAACCCCAACCCTCTGTGAAGGAGATTGGGATACAGGTGGAGGGGCTGAGGCTTTCGGAAAGGGAGGAGGAGGAGAGCCGTGGTGGAGCAGAATACCCACAAGTGGTGGTGGGGAATTTGATCACTTTCTAGAGACCCCTACTTATGGTGGAAAGAACCCGTTCATGACAAATGTTAAAGAAGTTGAAACTGTTGTAAGAAGGAAAACCCCTTTTGTTACTGATGAGCCCAATAAAAGTTCTGTTTGTTCTTTTCGAGAGATGCCTTCTTTGAAGTTTGAAGGGCGGGACACCTGGGCTAAGACTGAACCCTCACAGTTTTCAATGCATTCCTACGGGAAGGCTATCTCAACAGTAGCAGGCTGTTCCCCCTGCAGCCAACAGACAGCTGATTTTGGCAGCTCCAAGCTGTCTGTTGTGGCTGTGTGGAGCAGCCTTCTGCTGCTGGTGGGAGGAAGCTTTTCCTCTTCTTTGCTGGGTGGGGGCAGGAGAAAAGCATCCACTGCAAACAGCCCAGGCTGGGTGAGGATCACTGTGCCCCTGCTTTGCCCACCAACCTGGAGGACGAAGAAGGGACACAGTGATCCTCACCCAGCCCTGCTGCCACCACTTCCCTTGACTCGCCTCCATTGCCAGGGCTGTTTGCAAGAGAAGCGGGTCACTACCACTGCCGCTTTCCTTGCTGTTAAACAGCCCAGGCTGGGCAAGGATCACTGTGTCCTTGCTTTGCCCACATAGTTGGTGGGCAAAGCAGGGAGATAGTGATCCTCACCCATCCCTGCCACCGTCGCTGCCACTTCCCTCAGAAAGCCCCCCCCTCCGATGCCATGGATCCAGTGTTGCACGCTGCTTGATCTGCAGCACTCGATCTGCCTAGACACAATGGTACCTCGTGTAAGACGAATTTATTCCATAGGGAAAATTCATTTTACAAACATGCGTATTCCTGGAAATTTCACTTGTTTTACAAGTTTTTCGTCTTATGGGTCATTTGTCTTACGAGGCACCACCGTACTGTTAAAAATAATTCATCTTCAGACCCACTGTACTTTTAGTCCCCTGTCCTCCCAGAAGCTATTCTTGAAACATAATTGCCGCAATCCCTTGTTAGAATTTATGAAGAAGAGTAACAAATGCTGATTTTGCCAAAACACATGCTTATAAGAACATGTGTGCGGAATGGTGCCAAACTTTGAAGGGAATGGGGATAAAGGTCTCTTATTCACGCACCTTCTACATTCCGTCTCTCTTTCCACCCAGCTAGCCCCCATCTCTAGAAAGCTAATTAAGGGTAGCCGCAATTTCTTAAAACCATTTCCTAAAGAATTGGCTCTGTTTCCTTTTAGCAGATATGTGTGCATATACAAATAACTCAAGCCTTCCCCTTGTTGCAAATCACTCGAGACTTTGCACAAGGAATATGGAAGCCCACCATTCAAGCTGAAGGCAGCCTTTGCCAGAGAATCTCAAGAGCCAGGATAGTGTGCTTCTATCTTAAGGGCTTGTGCTGACACCCTGCTGGCAAATCCTTTCTTGCTTGCATTTAACTGACAAGGCCAGGCTGGATGCCAGAAATGTTTTTAGAGACCTATATAAATCACTCGCCGCAGGCATGCCCAGTGCTGTGTAGACAAATTAATTGATTTCCATTCTGTCTTTAATTATTTGGGATATCTTGTTTGAAAGAGTTGGCTGTTTCACCTTATATCCTTTCCTTCCCCATTTTGACAAACTTGTCTCCAAACCTGAAGCGTGTTATAAAAAGCCTCTTGGATGTAGAACTGGAAGTCTTTTCATCAAGAAGGACAATTCATTCAGCAAACAGTAGGATCTTACCATAGTCTAGCCTTGTGTTTGTGCAGGAGATCTCATTTCTTGCCCCGTTGTTCCTTGCTTTCCAATCCACATGCAGGCAGCTCTTGACCCCTCTTCTCAAGTGGACATATCCTTGCTGCTGAATACGTGCAGTCAAATTGTTTAATTTTAGTGAGTGTGCTAGTGGCTGCTTTTCTATTATTTCCCTTCTGTGGGAGAGTCTTTTCATAATTCAGATCCCACCTAGCAGCCAGCCTTGATGTGAAAAGGTTTTCTTATGCTCATGCCTGTGCTGTTTGTTAAGAAGAAAGCTGCTGCATCTGCATTTGTAAGATGAGGTAAAGAAAGCTGTAAAGGTAAAGCCCCCCCCCCAACACACATGTGTGCTAGTCTCACTCTGCTGTGTGGCACCCGGGATTTGAACCGCTGAGCTGCCGACTTTGCAGCCGACAGTTTTCAGTACTCTAGCCTGCTGAACACAAATGTTTTTAAACGTTTTTAAAAACTTTTTTCTTTGCTGCATTACACTGTTGGACCCTCTCTGGGGAGTGTGAGAAAGCAGTGCAAATGCCAAAGCCTGGAGGCAAGGCTAGGGAAAGAGGGTGCCTTCTGCTCAAGTATACATGCTCTTCCTCCTGAAATATTAGGTCTCCTGCCTGCAGTTATGTACAATGATGAACAGGCTAGAAACATGAATAAATAGACCTGACGGCCCCGTCTTGTCTTGCGTGTTATTTATTTATAACCTCAGTAGCATGAGATTGGAGAGGACTACTGGGGCGCTTCAAGCTCTCCGATCTGCTTGGATGAGCACCAAAGCACCACCCTATTAATGCAAGCAGTGGCCCCTTCTGTATGCTCCCCTCCCTTCCCAGTAAGAAAGCAGAAGACCAAGCAGGGACGGTGGCTGGTGTGCACATTGTCTCCCAGCCACCTAAAAAAGACCCATATGTGAAGAAATTGCAAACAACACCTGGCCTAAAAGAAGCATGTGCTTGGGGAAGAGGATGCAGCCTGCCCAGAAGCAAAGGTGGAGTAAGTTGTGAGGTATAAAAGAAGCTGATGTTCTTGGCGCCCAGAGTTTTACTCCTCTGTCAAAGGAGGAAACAGAGGCAGGGCCTCATTGGCCGAGGCTGATCTCTCAAGCTGCAGTGTGCAGGTGTTCATGCGTATTACGCACCATCAGGTCCGAACCAACTTAGAGTGACTCTAGAGGGGTTTGAAAGCTAAGTCATAGTGAAGGAGGAGTTTTAGCAGCTCCATGCATACACAACCTGTATGTTTCCATGGCCAAGCGTGCATTCAAACCTAGGTCTGGTGAGTACTAGTCTGTCATCCTATCTGCCACGCCGGGTGTCACGTGCACAGGAGGAGCCATGAATTGGCTTTTCCTGGGGCTACCACCACCACCACCACCACCACCCTCTTGTTCCACTCACGCTAATGGCAGTGCTCTCCTTGATTGCTCTCATACATACACTCCTCTGAGCAAGGGCAGGATGTGCATTGAAACAGTGAAGTGCAACAACAATCATGCTTATGATGTTCCCACTGATTGAAGTCACTCACATTTGCAGCTGTGTGCATTTTAAAAAACCACATTTTTATGTATCTTTCATTCTTTTTATTGTATTGTTGTAAACCTCCCAGAGTTCCATTTGGAAGACGGATGGTATATAAATGCATAAATAAATAAAAATAAATATTTATGTTGGGAGGCGAGGGCTAGAGATTACTTTCCAGCATGTGAACATCTACTTGCAACAATTTTTGTGCTATGTATGTGTGTCTTTTTGTACCTATAGCTAAATATTCATGTGTGCAGGAAAATTTGGGATGCTTGAAGTGGTCTTTAGAGCTGGTAAAGCATAAGTGTGCGAGCTGATAAACAACAAGGCAAGTGCTCCACCTCCCACCTGAGCTTTCCATCTTTGGAAAAGTAGCCGTCCTCATATCCCCATTAAGGTGCATATACCTAACCCCACCATGCACCCATCACAATCATTTTTATTTTGATTGTGATGGAACCCACAGGGGAAGAGGAGTTTTGCAGGCCTTTGGCATGCACACTTATGGAAAAGGACCCTGCGTAGAGGGGACAAAAATGTGAGGGCACGTTGATTGTGAAGATCAACGATGTATTACAGGTTGATACGTATAAAGCAATTTGAATGGACTAAAATAAGAAATGAACTGCTGAAAAGCCAAGTAGTAGTTTAGGTATGTGGCTGCGGAGCCAGAGTCGAGGGGGTTTAGTCCCCCCACTGCCTCCTTGTACTTGAACATCCATAGGGACACATCCACCTCTGGTAGTTCTATGGTAGTTATAAAATGTTCTGTTAAAGGGAAATGCAGTTGTTGTTCTCTTCTTAATTTGGAGGGTGCTAGCTGTTGTTGTTTTATATCCTTGTATGATGCTGTGAGTAATGTTAGGTTCCAGTGAGGAAGGCCCAGACATGATCTTTGAGTCTCTAAATAACTGCTTGCCTGGTCACCAGTGGTGAGATAAAATTGCACCAAGAAAGAAACAATATAGGTCTAACTGTTTATTCTCATGTACCATTGTTATGCCCACTAGTGTTTAACTTACGGTAGGTTAAGTTTGGGCAGGCAGCTGAGTAAATGTGCTAAGTAAATTCCATGGCCCTTGGTTTGTCATTGATCAGTGGTCACAATAAATAATGTGTGTGTGTGTGTGTGTGTGTGTGTGTGTGTGTGTGTGTGTGTGTGTGTGTGTGTGTGTGTGTGTGTGTGTGTGTGTGTGTGTAGTTTTTTCTTAAAGGTAATTCAGCTACATTGAACAGAAACTATAATAAATTGTTTTGTTGTTTTGCATGCTAAGGATTGTAGTAGTGTAGTAAATCCTCATTAAATAGAGTACTTCAGTATTAATACTGGCCTACACACCCTCACCTCATTTATGATACAGGATGAAATGGTATCGTACAAATGGTATCATACATTGGTCTAACTGTATAAATCAACAGGGAAACAATAACATGGAGTTTGTTCAGAAAAGTCAGAATTGGGACAACATAATAAAAATAATTTGGATAACTTTTTGGGGAAGTAAACAAACACCAAAAAGTAGAAAATGCCTTAGGAAAATCTGCATTTTTTGAGAGAAAGCTCAGTAGATACTTTTCTGGCTGGGAGATCGGTAGGAGGGGAAAGGAGAAAACTTGATTCCTCTGAGGATGGGAGTACCTAGGACCATGAAAACCAATGGAGAGATATTAGCTGAATTCTTAACATTTTCTAAACATCTGTCATTCAGAGCATTCCCAAAAGCTATTTAAATGAGTTCTTTGTTAGTATGGGCATTTAGATATTAAATGAGGTAGTGCAGGAGTCCCATTTGCCAGCGAGAAAATCTGGAAAGAAATGGGAAGTCTCTAAGTTCAGATAGGTACTCCGTTGAATATTATAGGCTTTCTTTAACATTTATATTCCATTACCTAATGTTTAATTAATGCCAAATTATACCTTAAATTTCAAGAACATGAAATGAAATAGACACCTTCCAAAGGCTTGTCCATAAATGTTAGGAATAAACAGGAAGATGGCCAAGGTTGCTGATATCAGGTAATTTAGGGCAGTGCTCCCAACTTTTTATCGCCGCGGACCGGTAAATGTTTGATAATTTTTCCCTGGCTCGCTTGTTTTGATTTAATACTTTTAATTTAATTAAAATGCCCCCCAGCCGCTGATGCAGATGCGTGCTAGTCGTTTCCCACTCTAGGGGGCGGTGCTCATCTCCGTACTCAAGCCTAAGAGCCAGTGTTGTGCGAGTCCTTGGCATCGCTGCAAGGAAACACTGTTTTTACTTCCTTGAGTTTTTTCCCCCGGGGGCGTCTCTTTATCTGACTTGCATTTCACATGCTTTTGAACAGCAAGTTTTGAAAGCATATAAACGCAAGGAGATCATTCCAATTCCAGAGTTTATTCGCAACCACTTTGGAAGACAGGAGCCGCTCTTGGCGGGGGGAGCTCCCCGTCCACGCTGTCGTCTGACCTTTTTTTAAAGATACTGAGCCGCCGTGAGGTCTTGGGACCCTTCGCCGTTCCTTGACATGAGGCCGGAGAGTGGGGGTGGGGGGCGGGAATTGGTGGCCTTCATGGGGGGAAGGGGAAACACTTCAGAGAAACCAAACATGCGCTCGGGGTGTGTGTGTGTGTGTGTGAGGGAGAGAAAACACACACAGTGGAAATGGCGCTCACCCGCACGGGAGATCCTCCATGACCCTCCTTCGGGGGGACCTTTGGGGGAAGCTTGAGGCCGGAAATGGAAACCCGGGCGGCTTCCGGGCGTTCCTTCTTCCCCGAGGAAACCTTAACGACGCAAAGAGCTTCCCTTTCCGGCTTTGGAAGCCCCGCCCCCTCCTTCCCTCTCTCCCTCGGCAGGGACGGGGTCACTTTCCCCACGGTGGCGAGGCTTCCCCTGGTTTCCTCGGGCGGCCCGGTGCCGATTGATCCACGGACCGGCACCGGTCCGCGGCCCGGGGGTTGGGGAACACTGATTTAGGGTGATTAAAACAGAGATCAGAAAAAACAAAACAAAAGGATCCCTCCAGACTAGAACAAAAAGCATCATCATGGGAAAAAATTGTTCACTTGCATATGTGAAGTAAGATTCCAGGGACTGATCAAGAGATTGTACTTGGAGATAGAGTGGTGCGCTTGACCAAAGTGTGTCAACCCATTACCTGGCTACTGTCAGGAAGGCTAATTTGGTGTTGCAAATTGTCAGGGAGGGAACAAAAGATAAAACAGGAGTGGCATGACAGCTGTATGTTCCTATATATTTTTGGATGTTGCTTATCTGTGAAGAAGGGAAAGATTGACAGAATCATACAAGCCCACCTCTGAGTCACAATTATAAAAATTTATCTACAGTTTTGACAAAATAAAGTGGCAGTAAATTATATGCTAGATGACTGATTGAATTTTATTGTAGAGGGTTTATTATAAGTGAATATTAATTGGATACCCAGTACATTTGCTAATGTGAGGAGAGGAAGGAAGTCATGTTGACATTATGGGAGAAGAGGCTTTTAGCAGAGCCAAATAATTATGTCTATTTAAAATTCTGAGGCAGTTAAGAGCTTTTGTAATTGAAAGTAAACCAGAGAGGGAGTTAATAATTTTTTTTAAAGTTGGAAAACATGGTTTTATATACAGGGACTAGATATGATTATGCATCTGCCTTCTAATTTGCATCCATTTGCAGTTGTCATTGTCAGCCCAGATATACTCAGTATTGAACTCAAAAAAACCCAAATGTAAAACGTTGTCATAGGCTAATGGTGCATTTTCACTGATAAACATAAGTGAGGCTATAAACATCAACCCAATGAGATTTGATGCATTATGTTGTTTATCTGTAATCAAAGTGTTGCATTTTGCAGATTAGCAAGGCAGGACCATCTCAGTATTCAGTTACTTGGGCCAGAACAGCAAATGTTCTTCCTTCGTGTCCAGTTATGTAGTATCAGATGCAAGACTGGCCAGGCTCTATTGCCTCCCAAAGCAGAAAATTCCTCAAATACTGTAATTCCTTGCCTGCCTGGTGGTGAGAATCCAAGAATATTGGCAGAGTGGTTAAATGGCAGTATTGCAGCCACAACCTGAGTTGAGATCCACCAAGCTTGGGTAGCAAGCTAGAGGTTGACTTTGCCTTTCATCCATTTGAGGTTGGTAAATTGTAGAGATGTAAAATTTTCAGAGAATTTGAAGCTCGGGGGAAAAACCAGTTTTTCCCCCAGTTATTTTTCCAGAAAAAAGTGGAAATTTTCTGAAAAATTGGAAAAAATGCTACATTAGCACTCCCCCCCCCATTACAGCTTGAACTTTATTATGTTGCTTTTTAGGAACATAAAATATGACTATGGACAATTTGACTTGCATAAAAATATCAGAACTAACATATTAAAATATAGTTTACCCAAACAATTATTACAAACAGAATTTACTTTTAAAATAATATTTATTTGTAATTGTAAGTAACAAATGGAATAATAATCTCCTGGACTGTTTACTAGTTTATGTGGAACAAAAAACCCTCTACAAAACAATGTTTAAAAATCCAGAATTAACGATTATTCATATTTCCTCTCTACAATATTGAATACATAAAATAAAGAACTCATTCTCATAAAAGGAGGGAAGGAATAAATAGAAGGGAGTGGGACTAAGTTTCATTGAATGGGCATGAAATTTAATCAGAATCAGTTTTGTTGCTCTGTATTTTCTTCCAGTGGGTTGAGGCCCAATGAAGAGGACAGAACAGAATCAAACATACCCACCCACATGCAAAAACAAAAGTGAAACTTTTCCTTTTTCTTGTGACAATGGCAGCACTTTCTAAAGGAAGAAATGCATCTTGTTGTTACATTGAAGAGTTCAGTTTATAACTGAGGACTTGCTTGTTCTCAGTGCACAGAAATCAGAATAATCAGATACTATGCATATTTTAAAGAAATGATTTGGAAAATATTTGAACACCCTGTCTTAAAATATTTTATTTAGCATGTTCATATAAAACAGGGCTGTCCAACAGGTAGACCGCGAATGTAGCCACCAAGCATCAATTTAAAAAAGTGAGGGGATAAGTTCTCCACTCCTCCCTCTCCCATCCCAAGGATCACTACTGCCCCAGCAAAGTTCTGGGTCTGCCAGCCCACTGTTTTAGCTGAGCGGGCAGTTCAAGGGCCACGAGCATGTGCTCGGAATGGATAAAATTCATAAGTAGAGGTATTAGTGTAGTAGCCCTCAACCACGTTAGGCCGGAAAAAGTAGACCTCGGCCTGTTCAAAGTTGGACAGCCCTGATATAAAACATTCCATAATCATTTTTTTCTTTTTTCAGTTTTTCCAATTTTTCAGAAAAACAAACAAACCAAAAGGCTTCAGGGGGAAAAATGGGGATTCCCCCCCCCCCATTTTTTCCCAGGCATTCAATTCTCCAGTAAATTGAGTACTCAGCTTGCTGGGAGGAGGACAGAGGAGGGAGGGGAATGTGTAGTGTACCTAATTAAATTGTAAACCTCCCAATGAATGCTTTAAGTGCCATGGAGCAATATATGAGCAGCCTGCTTTGCTCTAATACAGGGGTCCTCAACCTAAGGCCCGGGGGCCAGATGCGGCCCCCCAGGGTCCTGAATCCAGCCCCTGGGACCAATTGCAGACCCTCCACCTACCCCTTGCTTTGCAAGCAAGCCAGCCTCAGCAGCTGCTTCTATTGCTGAGGTGGGCTATGTGGCTTCCCCCACTCACTCACTCCACCCACCGCCCAGATGATAGGCATGCTAGCTAGTGGGACAGCTCAAAGTGGGAGGGCCACGGCAAGATCTCCCGCACCCCCCCACATGCCACCAAGATGGTCGAGGCACCGGCTGCAGCCAAGCGGGGCAATTTAAAATGTTGGCCTTTTTTTGTACTGTGGTCCGGCCCCCAGTGGTGTCTGGGGGGCAGTGGACCGGCCCGCTGTTTGAAAACTTTGAGGACCCCTGCTCTAATACATTAAATAACTATCAATTTGTTGCATTTTTAGTATCCAAATCAGCTCTGTTTGAGGCAGCCACGGCACACCGTCTGATATCTTCCTCCATCCCTAAAAAAATTATGCTTCCCTAGTGTAAGAATGGTGTAACCTTATAGCACAACCCCTATTGTGTTCAGTTGTTCCTGTTCTTGGGTAAAGGTATAAAGACTGCAACCTTGATCATATTGGGTTTTACTTAATTTGATGTTTGGGATTCTGTAATTTGTAGGCAATTTTTTTTTGAGACAGAAAATGGGTTTTGTGAACATTTCATGTTACATCGGCATAAAGGAGGCATTTCTTATATCAAGGATACATCCTGATTGATGTACCATACTTCCCCGTTTGATTATGTGCATGCTATTTTATGGTTTCAGAGATAGGAAGTATGTACAGTATAACTAAAAATTAATATAATTTTTTTCTGTGTAAGCAGCATGGATCAGAGCCATTCACTGAAAGTTATAATAAAGATGGCCTGGAGCAATTTTCTAAAGATAGATAATGTAATATGCTAAACAATCTTAAAATTGGCTCAGAGAAGTTGCATTGTTCTGTGTGTTGTGTTCTTGCTTTTACTTTATGGCATGCAACTGAGGATGGCTATTGTAAGAAAGCTAGAAGTGTTTGAATTGCAGATTTATTGCAGGATGCTAAACATTTCTTGGATTAAGAAGATTGAAGAAATAGTTCTAAGGCAAATGAATCAATACAACCCATGAAGCACGTAAGATTGAAAATACTTTGGTCATGTCATGGGTTAGAGGTGGTCATTCAAGATAGAATAAATTAGGAAAGGAGAATAACATCTTGACTGAAAACATTCCATTAAATGGATTGGATGCAACATGATGTCTCTTGCTGAGAGCTGCTGCAACCCAAGCCTGGATAGCTGTAATGATCTCCCATCTTCCTGCAAGGGACAAGGAAGAAGAAGATTAGAAAGCACCCTTCACTACATGCTTGCTCTGCTATAAGAAGCAGTTACGGGAAAGGGAGCAGGAGAGGAAATCTCTTCTATGAAGAATTGCATTCTGGGTTTGTTTAGGACTGCATTGTTTTTACCATTGGAGTAAGGCTGATTGAACATATCATAAGACTTATTACAATTAAATAGGAACTGGGGATCAGGCTGTAATTCTAAAGTCTGGCTTTGGTCCTCATTGCAGCAGATATGTATCAGGTGATCAGGCAGGTATGTACATTATACCTGACCTAACAGCTTTCCTTGATGGCAGGCTGAGGTGCGGTCAGAAAAGGTGTCTTGCTGTTTTATCCTGGTGAAGAAAGTGTGAGTTGCTGCTTAAGCCCTAATTGTTATTTCCTTTTGAATGGAAGGGTCCTTACTGAGAGGGAGGAATTTTAGATAGCAGGTGTAATGATGCACTGAAGACAATAACCTTGCACAATGTGGTTCCTCATCCCTTAAGCAGAGATGCAGCGTGTTTGGCTAGCAGGACGACAGAATGAAATTGATTAATTTCAAGGCTTAGATGGTATGTACAGTATCCGTGGGGGATTGGTTACGGGCTACCCTGTGGATACTGAAAAAACTCTTATCTGAGGGTGACAGTGGCAACAGTGGTGGTGGGGTGCATGGCAGACTGAGTGGCTCAAAGTTGCACTGCTGCACCACCCAGTAAGCTTGAATGGCCAGGGGTGTTCCCGGGTGGTGGACCGGGCAATGCAGTAGCATGCTTTGGCAGAGAGGCATGGAGATCCCTCTTGGCAGCCACAGAAGCAGTAGTGGTGGTGGCGGGCAGCAAAACTCACCCGCTCCGCCTCGATCCTCCTGCCTTCTGGTTACTTGCCTTCCTTCCTAGCTAGCAGGCCCTACCTCTTGACTCTCTTTGCCCTTCTTTCCCCTCCCAGCGGCGCCCCGCTCAGTCTTGCCCCTTCGGCCCCCTGCGCCTGCCTGGCTCTCGCTTGGTCACTCTCAGCTACCTGCTCTCTAACCCTACCAGTTCCGGTTGTGCTAGTTTTAGTTTTCAGGGCTTAGATCAGTGTTGGCGAACCTATGGCATGGGTGCCAAAGGTGGCCCTCGGAGCCCTTTCTGTGGGCACCAGACATCACCCCTTCACAGCCATCTGTATTCAGGTTAAATTGCTGTATTGGCACTCTGTGAAAAATTAGTAGGTTTTGAATTGCAGTTTGGGCACTCGGTCTCTAAAAGGTTCGTCATCACTGGCTTACCGTAGATGGTAAGAAAGCTACCGGGGTCCATCAGCGCCCAGATAAAGCCGACTTGCTTAATATTGTGTGATTATTTTATGGCACAGATGGGTTTTGGAAGTGGTATTGGTTATCATTAGTCACTTTCTGTTATATAGGATTTCCCACCACATTCACACAGTGCCTTTCCAGCTGTACAGTACTTGTACAGTGAACCCTTGTATAACAAACAGCTTGTATAACGTAAAATCTTTACAACATAAAAATTCCAGAGATAGGGGAAATTTGGTTAACATAATCGCCTATGGGGCGAATCCGTACAACATAAAAATGGGATTACTCCATTTTCAATGCATTCCTATGGGAAATTTGTATAAAGTAAAATTTGCTTAACATAATTTCATTTGGAACGAATTAATTCCTTTATACAAGGTACCACTGTATTTTAAATTGGTGCCCCAAGACATGAAGAAATTGCACCCAAACCACCTCCCCCAAAAAACACAGGAAAACTTTCCAAGCATTGCTGTTTATTTAGGAAATTAAAGCTTTTCACGGAGTTCGGGAGCCAGGCGTGCTTTACCTGCAACACAGTGATAGAAGAAAATGAATTCGTCCAAGTTTTCCTGTTTGATGAACTATGAAAAGCAAGTGTTTTCCCCCAGGAAAAAAAGGGGGCAAGTGGGTGGGTTCTACGTTGTGAGTCTTAAGTGCAACTTAAGTCTGACTTGACTTCGAGTCCTGCGAATCAAGTCCCCATCCCTGATATGAAGTGGTGGTACTCCTCTTCATACGTAGCCCTCTGTAGAGAAAGACCCAGGTGCTAGTACAGGATCACAGATTTGAAATTATTCTGGTACACTTGTACTGTTGCTGAGTTCTGTGAAGAAAAGCTACTAACTGGGCAATAAATTCGAAAGCCATTCCGGGTGGTATTTCCTGTAGCTCATACAATAGAGCTTAATGTTTCAATCAACCATTTTAAGCCTAGCATTTGTGAACCAGTAGAAATACCATGTGCTTATGCTAAATGGATTTTCCAACTTGCTGCGTTCTCCGCCCCCGCCCCCCCCCCAAAAAAAACCCCTAGGTACTGTAATTTTAAAATTTGTTATTCCTGGCTGTAGCTTAAGCAATGGGCAGTGTTTAGAGTTGCATGCATTTTCAGATACTGTACTAAGACTTGGCTTGCTCATAACACAAATAAATGTTGCCCAAGAATGTAACTTGTATTTCTGATTTAGTTTGTAAAAACAAAAGAACATAGATTAATCATACTGCAGGATGTAAGCACATTTTTAAACTAAATGGTACATATCCACATGGGTCCCTGGAGCTGTAAGAGCCAAAAATAACAGTTGAGAATGTAACCAAGAGGCAGCTTTCTCAGACTCAGTATTGCACTTAAATGCATTGAAAAACCCTGCTTCCCAAGGGGCCGTGTCTAGTTGTGGGTTTTCGTGATTTCCGCAAGCTGCTAATAAAATGGAAGGAAAAATAATGTTTTTCCTGCTGAAATTTCTGAACGGCAGTGTACATTTTTTTGTCCAAATGTTTTCTGATATAGACATCCTGTTGCAGTCAAGATAGAAAGGGTGGGCTTGGGGAAGAAACAAAAAGAAGTTGTTCCAGGGGATTTGCCCCGGCTTAGTTGCTTCCTTGCCAGTGATGATTCATCAGTGTAATTGTATGTTCCCTGTCTGGCAACTTTGTTCAAGTATGTGCTTTTCATTAAAACTTGCCCACTATGGTTTAGGTGACTCATTTTGCTGTAACATTTGTTTATTTGCTGACTTATTAGTCATTTCATGCCGTGCAGTTCTTTAAACAATGCCCAAGATCAAGTAAAATAATATTTAATTAAATCATTGACAATGCAACAGTTAACAATAAAATCCAAACTCCCCACAAAAGCATGCGACAAATACCATCATTAATAGAAAGCAGTTGCAGAAAATAACTAAAACCATCTAACTAAGGGACTACACAGCAGGAAAAATGTGAATGGCTGTGTTCTGAAGTTGCCTCAAGGAAATCGAGTGAATTTGCCTCAGCCAGCCACACAGGAGTGAGCAGAGGAAGGGGATGAAACTAGACTTGTTTGCAGCTTGTTATCCATTGAGAGCTTCTTCTTCCCACGCCTGAAGCTGAGGCCTGCTTGTTTCCCTCATCTCCCGCCTTTCATTCTCTCTCTCTCTTATACTGGCTGTCCTAGTGCTTGGCCATCTGATCAGCCAAAGGAGGCAAAAAATTGCCTAGGAGACAGGAGGACATTTCCCCTTTCAACTAGAGATGGGCACAAAACGCTAAAATAGCGTTTTGTTTTGTTTTTCGTCTAGTTCCCTTCAGTTTCATTTTGTTTGAAATGTTTTTTGTTTCATTTTTTGTTTTGTTTCATTTTTCGTTTGTGTACTCTGTGTGTGGTGCTTGTGTAACTTCCTGCTCGATTGGGGCGGGAAAAGGTGGGAATTGTAAACATTTTTGTTGTTGCCCCAAGCGCTGATCAGCTGTAAAAAAGGGGGGTTTAAAAATCCCGCCTTTCCCCCCACCCAATCGGGTGCGGGGAAACCGGGGATGATGATGATGATGATGATTATTATTATTATTATTATTATTATTATTATTATTATTATTATTATTATTATTATTATTATTATTATTATTATTATTATTATTATTAACCACACAGCTAACTATGCTGGATTTTGTAATACAAATCACTAGTCAAATGCTTCCCAAGCGTTTAGGACTATGTGAGGTATCGGCGAATTATGCGAGCAGATCCCAGTAAGGCGGCTTTCTGCATCTGACATGGTGACTTTGTCAACTCCAATTTCCTCTAAGTACTTGCTTAGCTCTTTAGGCACCACACCCAGCGTGCCTATTACCACTGGGACCACCTGTACCAGTTTATGCCAGAGTCTCTGAAGTTCAATTTTCAGATCCTGATATCGGGTAATTTTTTCAAGTTGTTCCTCAGTGACTCTACTATCACCTGGTATAGCACCATCAATGATCCACACTTTTTTCTTCTCCACAATCACAATATCCGGGGTATTGTACTCCAAAACCCTGTCTGTCTGTATTCTGAAGTCCCAAAGTAATTTTGCATGCTCATTGTCAGTCACTTTTTCAGGCTTCTGATCCCACCAGTTCTTTGCTACGGGCAGATGATAGTTCTGACACAAATTCCAGTGGACCATTTGAGCAACTACATTATGATGCTGTTTGTAATCAGTCTGAGCAATTTTCTTGCAACAACTCAATATATGGTCAATAGTTTTGTCTGCCTCTCTGCCGAGTCTACATGTGGGGGACTCAGCTGATTTTTTTCTAGAAAATTGGTATCATTGATGAACGATGTAAACTCAGCTCTTGCAACAATCCAGATAAGGTCAATTGGACAGATAAATCAGCTTGCTTATAGTGCAGCAGTAATAGTAACAGAAGAACTAGAGATCCCACAATTGAAGCCCCCCCCCCAAAATGCATTGAGAAACCACGGTGGAAAATCAGGCTAGAGCTTAAAATCAAAAGACTCCGAAGCAGATGCGAGTAATTTAAAAAACCTGTAGGAGGACAAATTAAATAATGGTAAGATCAAGAAATATTTGACTAAAAAATACTGGCTAAGTACAAGAAAAATGGGAGAAGCATTGGAAATAGTAAAGCAGTAAATAACAGCAAAAGCTAGAAAAATTGAAAGATATGATGCTAGATTTACTCAGTATAAAGACAACCAGTTGTTTCAGTCAGATCAAAGAAAGTTCTATCAGAGTTTAAATCAGAAGATAGGTATAAAAGATGAAAAGCCTGAAAAATGGCAACCATTCAGTTTTGGAAAGACATATGGGGGACTGAGAAAGACTATAATAGAAATGCTGGATGGCTCCAAGATTTTGAGAAGAAATTATCCAAGTGCACAATGGACAAACTAGAAATAACAGCTGATAAGATCACCAAAAGAGTACAAAGAGTCAAAAACTGGACATCACCTATCAGTGATCAACTGCATGGGTTTTGGCTTAAACACCTGACCAGTCTGCATGGAAAAATGGCCCAACAATTTAATGAAATGTTGAAGACAGATTATATTAATGAGTGCTTAACAACTGGCAAAACCTATTCGATTCCGAAGGATCCAACAAAAGGAACAATACCTGAAAATTACAGGCCAATAACATGTTTACCAACTATGTATAAACTGCTAACAGGCATCATAGCTGATAGAGTCCAGGATTATTTGGAAGCAAATAACATCATGCCAGTAGAGCAGAAAGGGAACAAACAGGGAAGTAGAGGCACAAAAGATCAGTTACTCATTGATAAAATGATCCTAAAGAATTGTAAAGCCCGGAAAACTAATTTATATATGACTTGGATTGACTATAAAAATGCCTTTGACTCAGTACCGCATAGTTGGATTATTAAGTGCCTGGATGCCATTGGAATATGTAAAAGTATTAGTGCCCTAATTGAAAATGTGATGAAGAACTAGAAAACAGAATTGTTTATCAGGGACGAAAGCTATGGATTGGTTAGCATTAAACGAGGGATTTTTCAATGTGACTCTTTGTCACCTCTGCTATTTACTATTGCCCTGATTCCCCTCTCAATAATTTTGCAGAACACAAATTTAGGGTACCAAACTACTAAAAATTCAAGGAAAATTTCTCATCTATTGTATATGGATGACTTAAAGCTGTATGGAAAATCAGAAACTGAAATACACTCACTGACCAACACAGCCGGAATTTTCAGTACTGATGTTAGTATTGAGTTTGGACTAAACAAATGTGCCACAGTGGCACTGAGAAAACGAAAAATCATTGAGAGTGAAGGAACTGAAATGCCAAATGGACAAGCTATTAAGTATCATCAGTCTGAAGCCTATAAATATCTGGGCATACTGCAATTAGATAATATCAAGCATGGTCAAGTGAAAAATGTGGTCAGTAAAGAATATATTCAAAGTGTCAGAAAAGTATTAAAAAGTAAGCTGAATGGTGGTAACACAATCAAGGCCATTAATAGCTGGGCCACACTAGTCATCAGGTATACCGCTGGCATTATAAACTGGATTCAGACAGAGCTAGATAGTCTAGATAGGAAAACAAGAAAACTTGTGACCATTCACTATGCATTACATCCACGCAGTGATGTTGACAGGTTGTATTTATCTAGAAAATTAGGTGGCAGAGGTCTTCTGCAAGTGAAGCAGACAGTTGAAGAAGAGAAGCATGTGTTGGCAGATTATGTAAAAAATAGTACAGAGCCAGCATTATTGGAGGTTAAGAACAGGGAGGTGTCTAAAGTAAAGCAAAGGGTCAATACAGGAAAACAACAATGCAAATAATAATAATAATAATAATAATAATAATAATAATAATAATTATTATTATTATTATTATTATTATTATTATTATTATTATTATTATTATGCTGAGCCCCAAATGCTGATCAGCTGTAGCGCAGGCTTGGGGCTGGCAAAAAAAAAGTTTTACAATCACTCCTCCCCCCCCCCCAAGTGGGGATCTTAACCATCTTATCCCACCCCTTTAGCATTTCCTGAATTATATATCAATTTAATTATCCCATAAATGTAAATTGTAAGATAACCATTCACCAACAGAGACCAACTATAAAAGGATGTGTATAGCATGGCAGTTGCTGGGTTTTTTAATTCAAAGTGTATAGTAGGCCCTCCTTATCCATGGAATCAATAACCTCTGATTCACTTACCCACAATCAGAAAATATTAAAAATATTAGAAGGAATATCCCCCAAATAGAGGAGGCCAGAGACCATGCTATTAATAGCATTTGTTGTTATTAATAGCATTTGTTATTATTAATAGTGTTTGCTATAATCACATTTTTCAGCATCTGCAGGGGGAGGCTTAAAACCAATACCTTGTGGTTACAGGGCTTTTACTGCATTAATTAGTGCCCTCATTTCAGTCAGTTGTTGTATTCAGGTTATATCAGTTCAGTTATTGCATATATAAGTGTTCTGCTGAGTTACCTATGTGCAAACTGGTGGTATATAAATAATAAATAAAGTAACTAAATAAATAAACTTTCTCCTAATCTTAACAGAAGTTTCAGAGATAACCTTAGCAACAAACATCTCTCTCTCTCTCTCTCTCTCTCTCTCTCTCTCTCTCGTGTGTGTGTGTGTGTGTGTGTGTGTAGAGAGAGAGAGAGATACACACATGCACAATGTACTATGCAATGAACAAAGTGGCGAGAGGTAAGCAGGTCTTTTAATAAATTGAGGATAGAATTTACAAAACATCAGTTGAAATGTCTTCTCTTTTCCCTCAACAAAGACAACCTTTTCCTAGAAAATGGCCAGAAGCACTTTGCTTTTGCCTCAGTTCACGTCCTGTCCCCAAGGATTGTTGCAGCCAGCCAGGCTCACCCTGCATTTTTTGCTGGTGTTGTATACCTTCTCCCCATGTCTTGTCTGTGCCATTTTGAATGACAACTAGGCTCCTTCTGCCTCCAGTGGTATGCCTTCGCATCTCTAAAACTGAACCCTATGCCCCTGAAATGAAGAACTTCAAGTGAATCTGCTAGTTCTTTTTTATGGAGATGTCACTTGATGCTGCTAACCCTAGCAAACTATTCAGAAGAAACTGTATGGTAGAACCTTGTTTATGTTTGAAAGGTCCTGATGCTGATGCTGGTGCTGTTATAGTAATACCTTGTGTAGCATTCACCCTGATTCATGAATATTTATTATTTAGAATGTTAGAGAGATCTTGTTTTGCTCCAATAGGAGTTGTTGTGGGTGGAATCATCAAATATATGTTGCTGCAAGCATTCAGAGAGCCAGACAACCAGAGGGGGCCTGGTAGATGTAAAGAAAGGGTTAGGGTTAGGGATTATAGGGAATTATAGAGATGAAGGATATGAAGTAGTTTAACTTGAAGAGTATATTACATGTTTAATATAATATTAGTAACTTAAGTCAATACCAAAAAGCATGAACATCTTTATTCTTTGTACTGCAATAAACCATTTTTATTTGTTTTGGAAAAAAACTGTGAGACTCCATTATTTCAAATACCACACTTGGTCCTAAAAATAAATAAGTTAAATGGTGGGAGCAAAATACACATGCACATGACACCTTGGTTTAAGTCACCTTAAGTAACTTGGTTTAAGAGTAACTTGGTTTAAGAGTGTTTTGCAAGACAAGCAAACATTTATTCTAAATGTTGCCTTGATCAACAAGCAATGTCTTGATATACAAGCACTGGAGCAGGTCACATGATCACAAGTGAGCCAATAGTGGCTCTCTCCCCCTCCCCTTGCTGGATTGTGGGTGATTGTCTGGAACATTCTGTCTCAGGCAGCCTCAAAAGCAGAGGGAGGAGAGTCTCCCTTGCACCAGCCAGAAATGTGCAGGTTAGGGCTTTATTTACCTTTATATTTATTTATTTATTTATTGTTTTAAAATTTATTATTTATTTTTACAAACCATTTCTAGTCATGGGAGAAGGAGTCAGGTGTGTTTAAGGCTATAAATGATAAAACAACAAATCAAATTAAAAATACTTAAGAACAATGGTTGTTAGGCCCAATGAATAGATGTAAAATTTCCAGAAATTTTGAGAAGAAGAAAGGAAAAAAAAAAAAAACATATTTGGATTTCCCCCAGAAAAAATGAAATTTTTCACAAATTGAAAAATGCTAATTTAGATTTTCCCTGAATAATTGCCATTTAGTTGAGGTGTCATGTGGTTTTAACAGTGTTTATTCCACATAGGTTTGTCTGTGATTATTTATTGTATTTTATTGGTTTTGTAGCCTTTTTTATTTGTAATACCACGCTTAGAGTACCCTGTAGATAAAGGGCCATAAATGAATAAAAATAAATAAATAAATAATAAAGTCATTCTTTTACCTTAGGAACATATAATATGAATATGGACAATTTGACATGGCAGGGTTTTATCACAACTAGCATATTAAAATATAGTGTATCCAAATAATTATTACAAACATAATTTATTTTTAAATAATATTTATTTGGGGTGGTAGCAGCAATCAAATTATTATTTACACAAAGGTTATAAACCTGGCTAAGTGATTTGATTTTCTGGAATCAGATAAATGGTCTCACCAATCAGCCCCATAAAGGAAGAAATGCATTTTGTTCTTGCACTGGATAGTTCATTTTGTAACCTAGGACTTGCTTGTCCTCAATGAGCCCTCATCGGAATAATCTGATACTATGCATATTTTTAGAAATGATTTGGAAAATATTTGAACACCCTGTCTTAAAACCTTTTATTCATCAGGGTCAAATAAAACATTCTATAATCATTTTTTCCTTTTCACATTTTGCGCCAGCTGGAGGGCGGACCCACCCAGACTTTGGGGGGTTAGGCCCAATGATTTTTTCTGAATTTTCCCAGAACATTTTTTTCTGAGCCTTATATTTAAGTCCCTTTCAAAGATTCTTTCTTATTTTTTCAAACCATTTCTAGTCATGGGGCAGCTAGTCAAGTGTGTATAAGGCTATAAATTGCACTTTATTATTGTCACATTAAAAATACTGTACAGAGTAAAATCCAGTTGTTAGGCCCAAGTAGAGATGTAAAATTTCCAGAAATTTTGAAACTCGGAAAAAAACCTGTTTTCCCCTGTGTGTTTTCCCCCCAGAAAAAAATGAAATTTTTGGACAAATTGAAAAAATGCTAATTTAGCAATCTCCCTCTTTATAACTTGAAAGTCATTCTTTTACCTTAGGAACATATAATATGAATATGGACAATTTGACATGGCATAAAATTATCACAACTAGCATATTAAAATATAGTCATCCAAATAATTATTACAAACATAATTTATTTTTAAATAATATTTATTTGTAATTGTAGTAGCAATTAAATTATTATTTACACAAAGGTTATAAACATGTAGCTAAGTGATTTGATTTTCTGGAATCAGATAAATGTAAACTCTCACCAATCATACCCCCCTAAAGGAAGAAATGCATTTTGTTCTTGCACTGGATAGTTCATTTTGTAACCTAGGACTTGCTTGTCCTCAATGAACAAAAATCGGAATAATCTGATACTATGCATATTTTTAGAAATGATTTGGAAAATATTTGAACACCCTGTCTTAAAATATTTTATTCATCATATTAAAATAAAACATTCTATAATCATTTTTTCCTTTTTCAATTTTGCCAATTTTTCGGGGGGGGGAACCAAAGAGTCTTGGGGGGGGAGGGCGGGAATGATTTTTTTCTGAATTTTCCCAGTTTTTTTTTTTCTGAGCCTTCGCATCTCTAGTCCCTAGCAGAGCAGATTCTGTAGCCAGGTAGATAAACCATGGTGTGGACGTGGACTTCTAGCCAACTTCTTTAGTGAGTCTGGGCATTTTGCACGTACAGTATGTGGTCTATGTGACCCCAGATGATTTGTCTGAGTTTCCATTATTTCTTATGGGGAAATTTGCTTTGATATAAGTGTTTTGGTTTATAAGCATGTTTCCGGAACGAATTATGCTCGTAAACCCCGGTACTGTATTACTGTATTGTTGTTTTTGTTGCTACAACCTGAATCAAAGGCCACCCTGAAATGGTTTCTCTTCACTTGCTGAAGCACTGAGCTTCATTCTGCTAGGGGAAAACTCCCCATTGGCATCTGGGCAAACTATATCCCAATAAGCCTTTCCAACATTAGGACATTGCAGCCAAGGAAGCAGATGAAATGCTGTTGTTCAAAGTCTCTTTCTGTGTTCTGCCCCTTGTCTTTCATGGGAAAAACCATGATTTAGGGCTGAAGTGCCTTATATAATCGCCAGATTGCAACATTCATTGGAAAGCAGTGACGTCTGTTTTGTTTTGCACTCATTAAACTGTGTAGAGACACTAAAATGCCATAAAAGCTTGTAAAGAGCATAAAAAGAACATGCACATCCATGGAAAAACTTCTAGAAAACTACCAAGATCATTAAAAAGCTAAGTGTTCTGCTTATATAAAACACCCCATACCACTTCAAGTAGCCTCTGGGCAGTTTACAGTTTTTAATTACAGTATGCATGCTACACATTGCGCCCCCCCCCCCAGCAAGCTGGGTGCTCATTTTACCGACCTCGGAAGGATGAAAGGCTGAGTCAGCCATGAGCCTGCTCCCTGGGATTGAACCCCAGGTCGTGAGCACAGTTTTACCTGCAGTACAGGCATTTAACCACTGCACCACAAGGCTCCATGCAGGATAGGTTTCTAGCTGAGTCTGATAAAACGGTGAAAGCCAGTTCCAGATAGAACTTGGAAAACCTTGTGGGAATTATACCTCAGTTGAAAATGGTTTATGCTTTGTTACTGTATTTTAGCCTTGCAGATCTAATAATACTAATAAAGTTAGGTTCAATTGCAACCTGAAAAGCATTCAACAGTGAAGTGACCATAATGCATCCTATACCAATCTAGGTATCATTTAAGGCAGGCATGTCCAAACTTCAGCCCTCCAGATGTTTTGGACCACAACTCCCACAGTCCTTTGCCATTGGCAATCTAAGCTTAGAATTCTGGGAGTTGTGGTCCAAAACATCAGGAGGGCTGAAGTTTGGACATGCCTGATTTAATGGGACAATATCCTGTCTTGCAGCCTAGATTCCTTCCTTTGGTGGGTGACCTCCAAGCTATGCTTCTGTCTCCTTTGTTGGGCAAGTAGGCAAGAGTAAAGTTGGATGCTTTATGGTCCAGGAAGTCCTGGCTCCTCATGCTTAGGAATCAGAACTATTGGTGTCAGCCTAACAGCCACACACAAACTGGGCACCTGGCCATCTTATGGGTCTTTCGGATTCCCAAGGCAAAGAACTGTGGGTGGGCCTCCTCTGCATCTAAGTTGCCATTTGGAGCTTCTGGATTGTGGGATATGACTAGGTGGAGAAAAGATCCAAGATTAATCCAGCTGTCACTGTAGATCGGAGCAGAAGCTACATTCTTCACCTAGTTGTAGTTTATGAACAGGTTTGGTTTACATCTTCATGTGCCATGCTTATACAGCAGTGGCAATGGTCTCATTATCACTCCCTGATGAAATATAGCATGGTGTCACAGGACTTACTTTTATATCTTGGTGCCACAAATCCTTCGATCGTGGCAAATAAATGAGCTTGACTCGCCATTCTGATGCTTTATAGCCCTTCTGCCACTGCTTACTATCCCAATTCCCAACAGAGCAACACCTCTGTTCGCTTGATGCCAGATTGTGGTGTCAAAGGAACAGGACTTGTAGGTGGTGTGGGTTTTAATTTGATGCTCTTCATGGAATATTTGCTTTTTAAAGCTGCTCCTATAATAGTGGCCTGTTTGCTACTAAATTGTTTAGTTCTTGCTGCTGTTCTTCCATGCCTGGTGGAGAAAATCCACTGCCTTCGTGTTGCTTTCACTCATCTGCTTTCAGAATTCATGCTCTCTCTTTTTTTTAACAAGAAAGTATTGAATTGAAGATACAAAGACAAAAAGTATGGGCTTTAAAAAATATGGCTCAAAAGCAGTGCTTTAAAAGCGTACCAGAAAAGGACTTAAAGGAACATCAACTGTCTGTTTGAAGGTTGAATCTTTTAAAAAAATTATTGTTTTCTACACCAGCACTGAAGAGCATAGGTTGGATAACAACTTCAAACATTGCCTTTATTTATTGGTAGCATCTGAAACAAACTGGTCCCTGCCTTACCTGTATTACTAAATACAGCTCCAAAAGATACACTTTAGAGCAGTATCATTGAAATGATGTTCACGCAATTGTCAGATTGTTGAAACTTATTTGAACATTCTATCTCCTGAAAGTGCTTGGTTTTTTCAAGCAATATTTTGCATCCATTAACGCTTAAGACCCTATTCCTGAGAATATATACGGGTTTTGTAACATTGGCAGAAATCCTGGTGCAGTTTTGCAAATGGCTTGATTTTTAGATGTGAACTGCCTTAAATTAAGAAATCTCTGTAGATATTTGCTGGAATCCTGTTGTGCAGCTTTATGCCAATCAAGTCTGATAACATCAACAGGTAGGGTCTTTTACCACCATCAAACGTTTCTGATCCCTCCCTTTTTAAAAAAAAAAAAAAAAGGTTTCAGTGCTCCCTTTGGATCCCTTTTGTCCTTGGGAGGCTACAGAAGAGGTGTGTGTGTGTGTGTGAAATTTTTAATGTCCAAAAATCAGCAACACCAGGACAGATGAGACCAAAGATTGCTATGGAAATTTTCAGACATTAAAAGGCTCTCCCTCCCCCGCCACCCCATCCCTGGGTCTCAAGATTATTTATCCAGAACAAAAATGGATCCCATGGAGCTTTATAATTAAAACTCTTAATTGAAAGAAAGAAAGAAAGAAAGAAAGAAAGAAAGAAAGAAAGAAAGAAAGAAAGAAAGAAAGAAAGAAAGAAAGAAAGAGCCTTAGTGCTGTGAGTCATAGGGTAGTGGTGGCGAACCTTCGGCACTCCAGATGTTTTGGACCACAACTCCCACATTCCTTTGTCATTAGCAATACAGGTTTGGAATTCTGGTAGTTGTGGTCCAAAACATCTGGAGTGCCGAAGGTTCGCCACCACTGCCATAGGGTTTTACCAATATCTGCTGCATGCCTGGTTGCACAAGTCAACATGCAACTGATTTCTTAACTGTCATCAGTTCAGTTTGCATAACTGCACCATAGGGTTTCAGTCATTGTGTTAAGATCTGGTCAGCACTGTTTCTCTTGATAGCCAAACGGGGTGAGGGGAAAGAAAATAAAGCCAAAATATTTATTTACTTTATTTTAGAGTGCCGGTATTTTTACCCCGAGCAGTTAAAAGGAGAGTAAAGTTCCATGTAATGAGTGATGGAAGCTAACATTGAAAACACAGTTTCAATGTAATCACATAAGATTATAAGTGGTTATGAACACTAAGTCTATGTGATCCTATAGATTCATATAAAAGACTCATAATAGGTAGTCCATCATTCAGGAAAAGTTTGCCTGAAGAGAAAGGTTGTTGCCTGCTTCCGGAAAGACATCAGAGATGGGGCAGTCCTGGTCTCTAGTGGGAGGGAGTTCCAGAGTCTGGGCGCCACAGCCAAGAAGGCCCATTCCTGTGTTCCCACGTGACGTACCTGTGAGGGTCCAACAATATGTTTGCAAAAGCTGTTACACTTAATGCATTTTTCTCTTTACTGTCCTCTGCTTAATCCTTTTTCCACGAGTCTTTTCATATGTTTCTCTCTTCTGAATGAGTTTCGAAGAAAAATTGGTGCTGCAGGCTGAATCCAATGACAAGTTGGCCTTTGTTTGCTTTGCTTTTCAGACGTACTGTAGATTTTTTTCCATTAAAACGGCAAAAGGTTGCTTTGGAATCCTGTGGTTGTAATTTTACACTCAACTCACTGAAAAGGCTGGAACAGGCCATCTAATTTTTACTGCTAGGCGTCTGCTTTGAAATCAAGTTATTCTGCTTTTGGAGAAGCCAGGCAATATTGGCATGCCTCAGGTAATTCACAGGAGCAAATTGTTATTTTAGGGGGAATAAATGGTAATAATTCCTCTGATTCGGTTGCTGCTCTTAGAAATGAGATAACGTCAGGACAGTGACAAAACAACTAACTACATGGAATCTGGTGGCATGGATCTGTAGGAGTGTTTCATTCCAGATGTATCAGCAGTAGGTTAGACAGCACAAAGTAAATTCCAATTTTATTTACGGTATTATACTATGTACTTTTTCTTCTTCCTTTTCCTCTGCTACTGTAGTCCTTCTGTATTATCAAAAAGCCACCTAGCAGCTATAGTGGAGCTCCTCTATCCACAAAGGCATCTCCAGTCATTCAGTGGAATTTGTTTTCCCAGCTTTGGCAGCACAAGGAAATACTCATTGATGTTGGGTTTGGGGAGCCTTGTGGAAGAGTTTCATGTATGTTAACCTATGCAGGACTCTGGATTGGAGCACAGGTCTTGATTCTGAGTAAACAATGTGTTTGTGTTTGTGTTTGTGTTTGTACATGAGAATTACTTTTGGAATGGTTAATTCCTACTTCATTGGATTGCTGTAAATATTATTTTTTGCATTGTAAAAACCTAAGGTAGTGGAAGCCCATTTTAATTAGTAGCATTGAAAATAAAAGCATACGTAAAAAAAGCAATGATGGTTCCAATGTGTTCAGTGAGGACTGAAAGAAAACATTACAGCTGCTTTTTCTTTCTAAGAATAAACGATTAGTTGGGTTTGGTCATTTCCTTTGGTACTGCAGAAAAGCAACTTTATTGAGCTTCTGGTGACATGCAAATGCCACAACATTTTAACGACTTAATCAGTTAAAAGGCAGATGATTAATCAGCTGAAATGTCTTGTAACATTTGGCAGCCCCAGCAGTAATAAACATCTTGAGCCACAATATAGCTTTTGTGGGGGGAGAATTCTTTTTTGCCAGCAGGGTCCCAGGGACCAGCCACACTTTGTCCCTTCCTCTAATCATCCTGCAGGTGGAACGTTGCATATTTTGGCATACGAGCCATTGCGTCTCCTGTTTATTGGGAATGGCTATAGATCTGTTGCCTGTCTCTTTGTTCGTAGCCGTTGGCCAGTGATCTTCGGCCAACCAAACTCTGTCATGTTTCATAAACAGCCGGAGCAAATAGCTCAGCCCATGCCAATTTTGTTTGACGCAAACCAGCTCATTAACTGACTCTCCTTTCTGCCTCAGTACTGCCAATAGTAAATAATTTCTCTCTCCGTTAGTCAATAATAAAGTGGTACATTTTGTAGAGTACCACAGAGAGAATATTTCACGTTTTCGAGTTTTGTTTTAGTAACTACACACTGGTGCCTTTCTCAGATTTTTATTATTAAACTGATTGCTCTCTGTTAGCCAAGAACTCAGCATGCGATGGCTTTTTGCCTTCCGTTGAGAGAAAATGTGTTCTCGCAGTGCTTCTCCCACAATCTGTCCTGTTCTGTTTTTGCTTAGCACATTGAAGTGATTTTATTACAGGGCCTTTGTCTTGGGGCATTCTTACCCTACCCCAAATTCTGGTGCCGAAATGACTGTATAATATAAAATTCATGTATTTATTTATCGTCTTCCCAACCTCCACCAAATGTTTCATTTCAGAGGTTTACAAATGAGGACCACCTGGCAGTTCATAAACTCAAGCATGAGATGACACTGAAATTTGGTCCGGCCAGAACAGATTCCGTCATCATTGCAGGTATGTACTGTGGTCTCGGTCGGCTCAGGAAACTGCACGTGTAAGAGAGCTCAGTTGTAAGATTGATTACATTGAATAATATCTGTTCCATCCATGTTGTGATTCGATCGGAAATTGGGGGGGGGAGTATCTAGAAGTATACTTTTTTAAATGTATCGTGGTAGTGTCAGGTTTTGTGACATGGGAGCGGAAGCTTTATAGACAAAAGGTCTTTCACATTTCTTTGTGTGTTTTTCTTTTCAGGGTGAGGAACAAAAGCTGACAGGCTCAGCTTCCTTTCCTAGTCCCAGGTGTCTATTTTCTCAAGCTTTTAGGCTGTCAGTTAATAAATCTGAAACTCCATCTCCCGCTTTGGCTGTTGTTGGCAATCCATTTGCAAAGCCCAGATGATTCCCTCTTTCTCCCGACGTACAGCAGTCAACGCAGCCCTTTATGCCACAACTGAGGGAAATATACCTGGTTGCCTGGAAGTGGCTTATTACCAGGAAGGGATATTCTCCCACTCTGTTTATTATCCAACATCCTTCATTTTAAGGAAGGAGTAGACGGACTCACAATCATTGAACAAAATGATTTTTACCATATCATAGTGCTGAAAAGGGGGGGAAATGGTGGGGGGGGACACATTTTGAGGTTCTCTCATTGAGAAAGGATGGCTTTATTTAAGTCCTCCTGACACACCTGAGCTACCTTGTTGTCTGCTCCATGGTTTAACAAAAGAAGATGCTTCAGGCAGGACTCCCTAGGCCTAATCCTTTCCACAGGAAACGTCAGCTTTTGAAGGTTCAGAGCCTGTGGCATTCTGCAGAGCTGTGCCCCCTTTCCATGACTGAAGGCCATGACAAAGTAAAATGCCATTTCCAGGGCATCACGTCAATACAGTTCTTAATCATTTCACTCCATAGAAAGATGGGGTGCGTCTGTGTAGTGGCACTTTGTGCGAGCGAGCCAGGAGTTCACAAACCAGACAGTTTTAAAATGCAAGATCATTAAACCAATTTAAAAATCAAGCAGTTTAAAACACAATGTTAAAACGTTCCCAGATTAGAACATTAAAACTATTGCACTAAAACTTGCACAATCCTCCACCTGAATGGCTCTAATAAATATGTATGTTGACACAGTAATGCCATAGACTGTGCCAGTCGAGGACCCAAGGGGAGGGCATTCCACAGTTGGGGTGCTACAGCAGGGGGGAAAAAATCCTTCTGTGGGGTTTCCACAAAATGAATGCTTCCCAACCCTGAGACACAGAGGACCCCCCACCCTCTGCCCCCGCCAGAGATCCTAATTATCAGGCAGGTTTATTTAAGAATGGATACTCCTTCAGATATCCCAAGTCCCAAGCTGTAGAGCATTTGTATGTCGTTGTCAAGACCTTCAACTCAGACCGGAAACATATTGGCAGCCAGTACAAATCCTTCAGAAGTGGTACCATTTAAGTTCTGAAGGATGTTCCTGTTAGCAGTCTGGCTGCTTTATATTGCATATACTGAAGCATCAGGGCATGGACTACTCTGGCCAGGTTGTCCCTGTCCAGGAATGGTGGTAGCTGGTGGACCATTTGAAGCTGGCCCCAGGCACTCTTAAGCACTGAGACTATGGGAGCCTTTCAGTGACAAAAATGAATCTTAAGAGTACCCTCCAGACTATGCACTTGTTGCTTCAGCAGGAGTGTGACTCCACCAAGAACAGATCTTTCCGGCTCTTGAATCTTTTAATCATCAGATCACAGAGCCTTTGTCTTGTCAGGAAACAGCTTCATTGTCGTCATCGTCTAGCTCTCATTCTACCTTTAAAGCCTCTAGATATTGGTCCATCACTTGCACAGCCTCAGCTGACCCCAATGACCAGGTGGTTTCATGTAGATACTGAACAGCATGTGAGATAGAACAGAACCCTTCAGTTCTACTTGAAATGCCTATTCCTGGCTTCTTGTTCTAGGAAGTGTGTCTTGTAGTTCTGATGATTTAAAAAATGTCTTCATTGCAGTGGTTGTTTCTCCTTCGTGAAGCCACACAGATGGGTTTCCCAGCATGCACGCGCAGAGGTCGGACTTCCCTAGCAATAGGAAAGTTCGTTAGTTTCCTCCCCCCTAGCCCCACACATGAGCGGTAGACTTCCCGTCCAAACACCTCAATTCTTCTTAACCACCACAGTTAGAGGTCATATTTTTGTTGGTCTCCCATGTCCTTCTTAGCCTCACACCATCCCAAGGCATGCTCCATCTGTAAGGGCTTCACCGCCCAGGCACTGAAGAACCATCAGAACCGCCTAAACACATTCTTGCTTGAGAAATCCCTTCGATCTCAAGCGATGGAGAAGCAAAACATCTTCACCTTCTGCTTCTTTGATGTCATCCTCAGTTTCTAATACTTCCCACAAATCTCAGTCTTGGAAGGTGCCGGTGCTTTAACACCACTCCGAGCACAAGTTGGCGACCTCAAAACCGACTACATCGGTACTTTCCTCAGACCCGGCTTAAGTCCTCGATGCTTTCGGTACCGACAACATCCCTGTCGATCCTGATGAAGTCTGTATCATTTTTGACATGTCAGGATCCATCTTTGATTCATGTTCCCCCTAAAAAGAAGCACAGGACTTCTACTCTGTCGGAATCCCTTCAACCAGTGCCACTGCCGCTGATCCCTGCCTTCTCCTTACGCTTTGATGGAAAACAATGGTCCATCCAGGCCTCTGACGCATCTCAGATAGAGCACCCGTCCAATCCATCCACCTCTAATTCTTCCTCATGTTTGGAGTCAAGCAACGATGAGTCCATTGCATCTAATTCTCCTCAACTGATGACCACTCCATATTCAGAAATGGAACAGCGCACTCCTCCCTCTTCTTCTGAAGCAATGAGAAATTATACTGACTTCGTATTGCGTATTGTCAGGTCCATTGAGCTTCTGGCTCACCATCCCAGGCTTAAGCACACCTGCCACATTTTTGGCAAGATATCATCTGAGGAAGCTGCACCTGTTCATCTTTTGATGATACCCTCATTCCTCTCCATGGCGGAGGAGTCCTCTAAGAACATAGGATCCATGTCAGTGTCCAGAAAGATTGAATCCCTCTACAAGGTGTATGATGAGAACACAGCCACCATGTACTACTACATCAACAAACAGGGTGGAACTCATTCGAAGCACCTACTCTGGTTGACCCTGGAGTTCTGGGAATGGTGTCATCAAATCCATCCGATCGCGATGCACCTCGCTGGCTCCAACAACATCGCTGCCGACTATCTGAGCAGGAGACACAACACATCCCACGAGTGGGAGTTACATCACCGCGTCTATGACCACCTCTGTCACAGGTGGGGTTATCCACAGCCAGACCTGTTTGTGACCCCTCAGAATTCCAAATGTCCCCAGTTCTGCTCCAGAGCAGGAATTGGCAGCGGGTCCAAAGGGGATGCCCTTCTCCTGCCTTGGACACATTGCCTCCTATATGCTTTCCCTCCAATTCCACTCCTGCACAAAGTAGTCACGAAGATCCTTCAAGAGCGCCCCAACATCATCCTGCTTGCTCCCTGGTGGCCGAGGCAACCATGGTTTGCCTCACTTCTAAATCTGACACAAGACTATTATTGCCTAGCTACGACTCCAGACCTGCTCTCCTGCAACAGGGGTCAGGTTCTCCACCCGGACCTGTCTCGCCTCCACTTGACAGCATGGAAGATAGTGAACTGATATTCAAAGTCTTCATGGCTTGCCGAAAGCCCTCCACCTCCTTTCTCTACTAATATAAATGGAAGATATTCCTTTCCTTTTCTTCAGGCAGAGGGTTTAACACCATCAACCCTCCTCTCACTCGCGTGCTGCAATATTTGCTGCACTTGAAGAAATCTGTCCTTACTCTGGCCTCACTCTGGGTACACCTGTCAGCCATCGTCGCTCACCAGCCTGTTTGCTCTGGGGCCTCCCTTTTTCCCCATCATCCTCACCTCAAACTTTTCCTCCAAGGCTTAAAGAATATCTTCCCGGATCGGAAACCTATCCCTCCTCAATCGTTCCTTTCTCTCGTCCTACGACAGCTCCAGCTCCCACCTTTTGAACCCATGGCAACCACCAACTTGCGCTTGCTCACCTTCAAGATTGCCTTTTTACTAGCTATTGCTTCAACCAGAAGGTCTAGCAAGTTGTGTGTGCTCTGTTGTGACCCTCCCTACCTTCAGTTTTATAAGGACAAGGTCATGGCCTATCCGGACATATCCTTCCTTCCCAAAGTGGTCTGTTCTTTTCCCCTCTCCCAACCCATCTCCCTCCCTACCTTCTTTCCACTCTGTGGGAAAAGGATCTCCACTCCCTCGATATCCATTGAGCACTGGCCTTTTATGCCTCTAGGACTGCTTCTCTCCGAAACACACATAGATTGTTTATATGTTACAACCCTAGTTCGAAAGGGTCTGCTGTTTCTCCCCAGCTATTTTCATGCTGGATAGTTTCCACTATTAAGCTAGCCTATGAGTTAGCAAAACAGCCATTTCCATGCAGTGTTCGAGCCCACTCTACCAGAGTGGTGGCCTCCTCAGTGGCCTTTCTTAGAGGTGTCCCCTTGGAAGACATCTGCAACGCTGCTACGTGGTCCAAACCAATTACCTTCATGAAGCACTACAGGATGGATGCCTGGATGAGGTCCTCCACTGCATTTGGGAGGGCTGTCATTTCTTTTGCGACAGCGTGACTTCCCTCCATCCTGTGAGTATTGCTTGTAATCACCCATCTGTGTGGCTTCACAAAGGTCACAAAGGAGAAGAACCAGTTACTTACCTGTAAAGGTGGTTCTTCGAGTGGACCTTTGTGATGCCACACAGCACCCCACTACCTCCCCTCAGACCATCACGCTGTGGTGCGTACTTACCTGTCACTCTGGAGGTTACGAGGAATTGAGGCGTTTGGGCGGGAAGTCTACTACTCATGCGCGGGGCTAGGGGGGAGGAGACTAATGAACTTTCCTATTGCTAGGGAAGTCCGACCTCTGTGTGTGCGCACCGGGAAACCCATCTGTGTGGCTTCACAAAGGTCCACTCGAAGAACCACCTTTACAGGTAGGTAACTGGTTCTTTTCTTGCTCCCTGAACAGATCAGACACCGACACCAACTCGCTTTTTGAAGAATTGTGAGGAAGTAGGCCTTTTCAATGAGCTGGCAAGCTCGTTTGAGCATGAGTTCAAGAAGGCCACAGATGATGATGAGAAAAAGGTAAGAGTGAAAGCCCGTTTTCCTCACTGGAAAAAAATTGAGGACCCATAGAGAGATTGGCTGTTCTGTAGTTGTCTTAAAGATGAAAGCATCAGTATTACCAAACATGATCAGCCTTGGGGGTTCTTCCAGCCTCCTATTTTGTAGGCAGCCCTGGACAGCATCAAGACAGATGTCACGTTTATGTCCCAGGAATTATCTTGTTCGAAGATATCTCACATTAAAATAGAACACTTTAAGGTGTTCTATTTTAACACTTTAAGGTCTTTAAGGTGCCACAATGTGTTTTATTTTTTTATTTTTTTTTGTTTTTGCCTGATACACTTGAACAGACTTAACACAGCTACCTCTTCTAAAATGATGCCTCAGAAGATGCTGCGTGGTCCAGTGCTTATGGGTTGTGCTGTCATAGAATCAGGCCAATGGTTTCCTTGGCTTCACGTTGGGCAACTTTTCACATTCTTTGGCGGAAGTCTCTCCTGTCTCTGCTTCCTGAGCCGGGGACACCAGCTCTGTAAAAAGTGGTGGTTTCTAGCACCAGGCTTTGGCCCTTTGTGTGTTTTACATAGTGTGGTTAAATGCTTACTTGAAGCATAGAGATGGCTAAGGACATCATGGGTACACATACAGCTGTTGTGTCTTCCTGGCTTAGATGACAGAGGGCGAGAAATGGAAGTTTAGTGAAAAAACAAAATTAGCAAGAAGACAGTTTTATAGTAAATTGTCCTCTCTCTCTCTCTCTCTCTCTCTCTCTCTCTCTCTCTCTCTCTCTCTCTCTCTCTGTTTGCTAGCATTAGATATTTGGTTGGCGCTAGCAGAGCTAGGTGTTTCATGGGCCAAACAGTCCATCTCACTGTCATTTTCTGTCCAGGGAGATTATCCTGAATAGTTTGATCTTGGGAAACACTATAGCAGTGGGTCATAAATGAAAGCTATTTAAATCTAGGGCTGTGACTGGCCTTTTCCTTAAGCACAGGTGGGTAAAAAAATAGGCCACTCCTGCAAGATATTTTTGTTAGCCCACCACTGTTGATGGCAAGTGAAATGATTTGAGTTCTACTGTTTGGTTACTTTGCCACAGTTTAAAAACAAAACAAAAAACACCGGGTCTATGAACCTGGGCTGCCTAGTAGAGGATGGCTGCAATGAAAGGGCAGGATGGAAGGAATGGCCTGTGAGAATAAAAGGGAGGCACACAGAAGGTTAAGCGCAGTGATTCAAGAACCTCCTGGAGGAAGACATGAAAAGAGGAAAGAGAGTTGAACAATTAACTCATTAGCCTTCACAATGAACCTGGCATTGAGCTGCACAGCTGCAGTGAATTACCTCCTGCCTCTTGCTTCCTGTTGTTTTATCAGATGTTCCTTAACACATTTCAAGCCTATGGGAAACAGCAGGAACCTGAATGCAGGTAGCCTGAGTATCTTGTGTGGGAATCTGAATTAAGAAATTAAATAACATTAAAATGTCCAAGTGCCTGTCATTCATTTGTGATGTATTTGCACTGATTGACTGGAGTGGGAGACAGGAGTGAATTACTTACCACCAAAGCTATTGGGCAAATTACTGTCGCCCATTTTTCCTTAATGAAAGTTGAAAGCATAAAGGAGAAACCTTAATTGGTCTAAAGTAGCCTAGGCCCTTGCAGGATCCACATGGCTACACAACCTTAGTCTTTCCTTTGTTTTTCTTCTAGAACAGGGGTTCCCATCCTTGGGTAACCCAAGTGTTCTTGGACTGCAACTCCCAGGAACATTTACCCCCAGCTATGCTGGCAAAGGTTTCTGGGAGTTGCAGTCCAAGAACACCTGGCTCATCCAAGGCTGAGAGCCGCTATTCTAGACAAAAAGTTTCTTGTTCAGGAGAGATTAAAAATTGTTTTAAAACAGGAAGATGAGCTTTAAGACCAGTGTTTAAGTCTTCTGAACAAATAACTAGCTTGTGTTCCTAGAAAATTTGCCAAGTACAAAAAGCAGTGCATATTATATTATATTATATTATATTATATTATATTATATTATATTATATTATATTATATTATATTATATTATATTATATTATATTGGCTGAAATCCAATATAATTTGCTACTAGAGCTGGCCTATTAAATCAGTGATGAGTTAATTTCCTTTAATGCAATACAGTAGTCCTACTTGAGCTGCAGCTCAGTGATAGCTGGTGGTAGGACTCTGGTCGTGAATCCAGGAGTTCAATTCCCCACTGTACCTCCGGGGAAGAGCCCACCTGTGTAGCCTTTGGCCAAACTGCACAGTTTCAGGGGAGTCCCAAAATAAAGGAATGGCAAACTACTTTTGACCACTCTCTACCTAGAAAACCTTTAAAAGGGTCACCATAATTGAGAATTGATTTGACGGCACATCATCACCATCATTATTACTGTTACTCTACCTACAACTTAGGTAGGTTCAGCTATTATTTATTTATTATATTTCTACCTAGGCTCAAAGCAGTTCACACAATTTTTGACTCGCCTATTTTAGCCTTCCAAATCCTACAAGATATATCCTGCTGAGTTTCTGTGGCTTGTCCCAGGTCATCCAGTGAGCTGCATGGCCAAGTGAAAATTTGAACCTAGGTTTTTTGAGTCCTAATAGATATGATAGCAGTTGCGATCTTAATGTTTTATGAAAGAGGAAAGGAAGACGTGCCTTGCCCTCAGATTTAGTCTCTGTCTGAACATTTGTTGCCTACTGCTTGAGTTTGCAAGCAGGTAGTTCTGGCAGAAAGGGGAATATTTTCCATCTTGGTTTAGGAGAGGAATTTTCTCACATCTATTACTAGATTTAAGATGAAACCTAGAATGGGAGGGGAATCTTTTACTGGCCTCATTAGTTATTACAAGCTTTGGAAGGCATCCCAGACATAGCTAAAACCTGGTTTCACAGAAGTCATGTAAGGAATGAATGAGTTAGTAAAATCAAAACAAAAAATGTTGCCCAAGATTTCTTTCCATTATATATAAGACTGAAATCTGTATTCAGTCAGCTTCCTAAAATTTCTCTGGAAATTACATCACATAAATATCTTCTCAAAAACACCCAAAGACTTTTCAGAATTCAGAGGTGTATGATTCATTTTTAAAGGTATATCTATCTTGGTTCGCATTCTTGAAATGTTCTCTCCAAATTCAGTTTGCATTATTAAAATAATTTAATATACAAATGGGGGAGGGTGCCGAGAAAACGAGGGAAGAAGAGAGTAAAAAGAAAAACAGAACAAAAATAAACTATTTATGGTGGTTAAAAAAAGAGACCAAAGGCCTGGCAGAATGAAAAAGAGGATGATGCATGGTGTATTCTTCTTTTTATCCCTCTCACATAAGTAAAAATAGTATGCTGTATCTCTTAACCATGTTGGTCATACAGGCTGCTTTTGCTGCAGTTTCATTTCACAGGCAAATGGTTTCCCGATGTTTATTCTGGGTTTCTCGCTTTCCAGTTATTATTACTGTACTTTGCCCCTAAAAGTTAGTACAGTATCGGTTTTTATTTTGAGGCTCACTTTACAAACAGTTGACAGCCCACCGTCTAGGCAGACATTCTAAAATGTTGAGGCCACCCGTAATCCTGTCGTCGTGCTGTTTTAATAACTGCCACTGCAGTTGGGAGGAGGAGATGGTTGTGAGCTTGTTAAATATGACTCACCCCTTAACATTTCTGACCTCCATCAGGAGAATGAAGTAGTTCAAATCAAAGCTTGGCTACTTCCAGGCAGGCTGAAGGAATTGCCCCTGCTAGATTTGTAGCTCCAGCTGGTTTGCTATTCAGAAAACTTGGCAGGGCAGTGCTGGGCGCATTCATGAGATGCCTTGGAACATTTGGCCGGATTGAGACCAGTTGCTGGTGCTCGTTTTAGTTTGTGTGAGATTATTTTGTTCTCCTGGAGAGTTTTAGGTGGAGAGTTTTAGGTGGTTTTTTGTTTTTTTGTAATTAAATGCAGAAGAAGAGGGTTATTTCCAGACTCGCTGGTTTGTGGGTGATTGGCCGCTTCTTTCACCAGCTTGGCGGTTGTGTGGAGTTCATGCATTCTGGGTGTTAGTCCCGGTATCATCCCATGGCAGGGCTGTCCTTTCACCTAGATTGGGAAGTGAAACAGATGTGATGTCCAGAAGCACACCTATAGGGAGAGGCAGACTTTTTTTTCTTAATGGTTGTTCATTGATTTACAATATTTTTAACCTGCCTTTCTCTTTAAAAAGGACTGGAGGCAGCTTACATTATTAAAGGACAGTATTTCAAGTCCAAGTATAGTAAGTGCAGTACTGTATATAAATATCAACGGCAGACTTTTTCAACGTAATTGTGAGGGAACGTAGCCCTGTATTTCACTGAAAGTCCTCTATAAGTTCAGTATCCAAATGTTCATTTTACTTTGTCTTATTGTTGAATATGTCAATAAAGGTTCTTGCTTGCTTGCTATAAATATTTTTTAAGTTTTAGAAGAGGTAGCCAGATGTGTCTGTGCAAGCTAGTCTTTAAGTTAGTCTCTAAGATGCCATGTGTTTTTTTTTTTTCTTTTTGTTTTGTTTTTCTGGATTGTGCCAGTATTTTTAAACAGGTCAAACGCCAGCCTAAAAATGGCAGACAAAATCAGCACTAAAACACCGACAGCCAGTCACAAAGTGAAGGACCGTCTGAGGAGAAAAGTCTTTTTCCCCACTTGTATAAGGATAGTAAAGATATGACTAGCTTGGCCTTTTTGGGGAGGGAGTTTCAGAGTCTGGGAGCAGCAGCAGACAAGGCCCTCTCTTAGGTGCTCACTAGAGATGGGCACAAAACAAATTTTTAACTCATTTCATTATTTGTTATTTGTTTTGTTAGCTAACAAAACGAATAATGAACCAACCCATCAAAGGAAAACAAAATGAAACGAAACGGAAATTTCTGTTTTGTTTCATTTGTCTTCTCCCCCCCCATCTCCTAACTTGTTGTCGCCGCCAGCCTCCTCGCCTGGAACTCCGGCAGCGGCAGTGGGCCAGCAAGGGAGGGGGAGCCCTGCATCGGGGGCTTTAAAAATAATAAATAAATGAATAAATAAAAAGTCCCTCCGGCTCATGGGCCAAGAAAAAACAAATTTAAAAATAAAACCAGGGTGTGTGTCAGCTAGCGCCTCTCAGCTGGGGGGAGGAGCTCCCGGCATCGGGGACTTTTAAAAATAAAATAAAAATTAAAAAAAATTAAAAGTGCCGACCCGACCAGTGGGGCTGCGTGGTTGGTGCTCTAAAATAAAAGAAAAATAAAATAAAATTTTAAAAGTGCCAACCTGGCACCTGGGGCTGCGTGCTCAGCACTGTCCCCCAGCATCGTCGGTCCCCAGTGGCAGCAGCGGTGGTCCCCCAGTGATTATAGCAGCTACAGTGGTCCAGGTGAACCGAACCAGTTCGTTTTGGTTCGGTTCATATGAATCTTTGTTTTAAAAATTTGTACAAAATGAAACAAAATGAACTGGGGGTGCAAAACAGAACCAACAGAACCATCGGTTTTCTGTTTTGTGCCCACCTCTAGTCCTCACCAAATGCACCTGTGTTGTTAGTGGAGCTAGGAGAAAGGCCTTCCATGATTATCTCAATACCTAGACAGGCTCATAATTGAGACACAGCCCAAGCTATTCCACCATGGCATCCAGGATGGCATGCATTGTTCTCCACAACAAAACACCAGTTTTGTCATAACTGCCTTGTGAGGCAATTTAATTTGAAAGAGCAGGTAGTGGGCTTTTTGTTTGAATGGATGTTTGAAGCAGCATCCTCACCACTATCCCCCTGCCGCCCCCACCACCGCAGTGTATTATTACAGAGAGAACAAACTTTTTAAAACTCCACAGATTACTTGGAGGCGATAAAGGCATAGATAATTCTATTGCACATTAAAACCATGGCTCTCACCTTAGGACATGATTCCCACACTGTCCACATTCTAACAAGTTGTTTTAAGAACTAACAACATTTTCTAGATCCTGTACAGAATGCCAAAAACTAAGTAATTTGTTAAATTATTTATCAGAAACTTAAATATCTGTTGTACTTGTGATTGTTTAAATGATTAAACACCAACAGGGTTAATGGATGAAGCACCTATTGCAATTTTGCTTTTTAGGTTTTTAAGTTCTTCTGATTGATTAATTTTATTTTAAAAATCATTATTAATGCTTTATTCATATAAGCAGTCGGCTTTATAATTTTCATTCAAATAATTAACATCAGTGAAATAAATTTTGAAGTTAAGATTATGATATTAGCAAACTAGGTAGTCATTATGTCATCATATCCAGGCAATGTAAGGCTATGGTCTGTGAAGTTCTCTAGATGAGGATAAAATGGTGGACCAGGACTTCAAGCTCCATCCTTTGTAAAGGATGATCTTTCAAGTTCAGTTTCCATGAACACTTTTGTGTGTGTCTTTGTGAGTTGACGTGAGTTGGAGAGGTGCCAATTGAGGCAGCATGTCTTACTAGGCCAAGTTTTATCCATGTGTCTCAATGTTAGACTTATTTTATGCTCCAGCTTTAAAACCTCCATCATTACCATGCTTTTATTCATACGAGGGTTTATGAGAAACACAAACTAGAAAACCTATAACCATGAGAAAACAAGCTAGCATGAGTGCTGTTTTTGGTGCCTGTTTCACCATCTGAAGGGACGGACGTTCAGGTCACAGTTAAGATATTGACTGTCACGAAAATCAGTTGTTTTACCTCTGTGTATCTGCATTTAGATTTGCATTGTTGATAATGCAAACTGGAAAGTTTGAATGGAGAACGTATACTTTGGATACAGATATTCAGGATCCTTGTATTTTTGAAAAGAAGAACAGAAAATTCAACGTAGCTAGAAATAGAGAGTGATCCTATCTGGAACCTCTAGTGCACACAGTGGATAGTGTAGCAAAGAAATCAGGGAAAGGTAATGAGACAGAGACAGCTAAAGAACTGGCACTATATAGAAAGGACTAAGAAGGAATAAGAACACAAGAACAGCCTTGCTGGAACAGGCCATAGCCCATCCAGTCCAGCATTCTGGACTGCAAGAGTGAAATTTCTCACACAGTGGCTCACCATTTGCTTGAGGGTATTCCCAAGCAGATGTCCTCACTCGCTTATGATTCCCTGCAAATGGAATAAAGAAGAAGATAAGATCCAAGTTAGCTACTGAAAGCAATTCCCCTGCCTTCAGTACTGCTAAGGCTGGCCACTTTCTCCCCAATGCTTCTCAAGACCTCCTGGTGCCCTATTTTTTCCATCCTATTGGCAGACTCCATCCGTAGACTTCAAGGAGGCCATGCTCTGATTTTGATCACTTGAAGAACACTCACTCAGTAGACTGTTTTCTCTCTCCCGCTTTGCTACAAGCACTCAGTGTCCCGGGTTTTTGCCCTTTCCTTTTGCTGTTGCCGTGATCCATAGATCCGGGGAGGCAACAAGCCGCGGTGGGCAGACTTGGAAAAGGCCCTGCCGCGCTGCTGAAATGAGAAGAGGCCTGGTGGCCTGCTGCCAGGTTCAGGCATGCAGTTAGGTTTTATTACAATGGAGCAGGCATAGATTTGCAATCACTTGTATGGCTCTCCTGTTGCCTTTTGATAAATCACGCAATAATTCAAGAATGACTTCTGCAGTGGGATAGATCTCTTCTGTGAATGAGAGTGCCTTTTGTGATTGGCGGGCATTTCAGCTCTCTTTGTTTATTAACAAAGCTCTTTAAAAGAAAAAGAAAGAAAGAATAGCTGGCATGTCACCTGCCGAATTTCAAAAAGGCTTCACTCCTGAATTAATAAACATTTTTTGTTTGTTTGAATGTCTAGAATAGCCATAGAACCAAACACTCACCTAAGGTAAAATGCAAGCTGCTCCTTCTTTAGACAGTGCGTTCTCCCAGAGCACGGAATGACGTTTTTTGCAACCACAAGAGTTAAATTTTGTGTGCTACCTATCTTTGGCTGGAAAAGGTAGCAGTAGCCCAGAGGTTAAGGCTCCCACTTACCTTCTCAAGGAACTAGAACCCCCATAATTCTTCAGCAGAGGCCATGCTGGCTAGGCTGATGGGAAATGGGATTCCACCAATACATGGAGGGCGTCCAGTTTTCCCAGCCATGCATTAGCTCTTTTGAAACTGAGGCAAGGGGTAGGCGTAGTACAGTGATGGTGAACCTAGGGCACGGGTGCCAAGGTGGCACTCGGAGCCCTTTTTGTGGGCACCCGACATCGCCTCTTCATAGCCACCTGTATACAGGTTAAATTTCTGTATTGGCACTTTGCAAAAAAATTAGTGGGTTTTGAATTACAGTTTGGGCACTCAGTCTCTAAAAGGTTCGCCATCACTGGCATAGTATGTATGAAGGATACATTGGAGTTCTAACTCCCACAGGAGGATGGGTCCCTGTGCTTAATGATTTTCCAAACTGTGCTAGAAGGTGGCATGCAGTAGTTTGCAGGTACCCTGTGTTTCCAAAGCAGGTATAAGATGCTAAAAGAGGGATTTTGTCTATCCCTAGTGTTCGGGCCCCTTGGATATGTCCCTCCCATCTACTCCAGAAATTAAAATAAAAGAGGAAGAACCAGTGGAAGTAGATTCTTCTCCTCCAGACAGTCCCGTAACTAATCCACGATCACCACAGACCAAGGAGAAGGTAAGTTGACATGAGTTGTCTCTTCATCTTGCGTGCATTGGGTTTGCCATCTTTTTTTTTTAAAGCTTCCCCATTTTATCAGAAAAATCAGACGCAAATGGATCGTGGATCATCACTTCTGACTGCACTGGCACAGTTGCTGGAGATACACATTAGGCTCAAAAAATGCATCCTCTTTCCCACACCCCACCCCACACCCCAACACATACAGATTGTCCATTTTGGGTCATGTGGTATTGCCCGGAGTAAGAACTGGTGGTCCTCGTTTCAGGACGTGGCCATAAGTAAGGAGCCTGGACCACACCCGTCCCAGCCAGTGGTCTGTTGACCCTCATGCAGTCCTGGGGAGGGATTTATAGAGGCTGCCAGCCTTTGCCCAGGTGCCTGCTGGTTCTTGCCTGGAGGCCAAGATGCACCTGAGTGAAGCCAGTGAGTGGCAAAGAGCTTTGAAAGGCTGGACTGGAGCTGGTGGAAGTTTGCTTGGTATTACCAGCTCTTCAAAACTTATCCTTTCCAGCCAGAGTAACAGTGGCTTTGTACTCAGATTATCTTTTCCACCATGATGGTTGCCTCTAAAACTCAGTAAAAGAGAATTGACCATGCAGGCAATGTGATGTTTCACAGCTGTCTCAGCACAAACTGTTACATTAATCTAGAGTAACCTATTGGCAGAGCCAGGGGCATATGACAGATCAGAAAATAGCACAGTGGTCCCCTGCCCTTTTGCGGTTCATATAATGCGGTCCCGCTATATCGCGGGACTGCAGTACCCCAAAAGGGCTTGAGGGAAAGGGGGGAAGGTTTTGGCTCCGCAGCTGAGAGCCCTTTCCAAAGAGCGCGCGCCACTTGCCCGCACCCCCTCCTCAAGGTGTTGGAACAGGCCACAGCCCATCCAGTCCAGCATTCTGTCTCACACAGTGGCTCACCATTTGCTTCAGGGTGCTGTCGAGTGGCGCACGATGTTTAAGGGTCTCTCAGCCGCCGAGAACCCTGTTTAAACATCACACGCTGCTTGCCCGCACCCCCTCGGAGCGGCACACAATGTTTAGAATTGTGCTCAACCAACCAACCTGCATCCGCATATCGCAGATTTTCAATGATTGCGGGTCAGGTAGGTCCCTAACCCCCGCGATAGGCGGGAGGTTACTGTACAGCATCCAGGTAAGTACCTGTCCATCTTTTTAAAAAAAAGCAGCTTTCTGCCTGTCTCCATAGAAAGTGGTTTGAAAGTCCATTTTGTTCCTGCTGCGAGTTCAAAGAATCCTTGAGGATTTTGCTGAAAGGGAAGAACTTTTTCACTCCCCATGTCCCCCTGGAGTCTTGAGTCCAGCTTCTGACTTGTTGTCTTAATCCATTTTTTTTGCCCTCCGTGATCACACTGTTTTTCAGTTAGTATCTGATAGGACTGTGTGCGTGGTTTTCAAACAGCCCTCTGTCCCTTTTAATGGAAAGTACTGTAATGCAAAACAAAGCAGTGCCACTTTTTAGCGTTCAGAGCTCACGCGTGTGAGTCATTGCATTCAATTAGGTAACGCTTTCAGAATTTATTCTGGCCGTGATCCTCTTGAACCACTTTGGTTTCTTCATTTAGAGATGCTGCCTTTTTAACTTTGGGATTAAGCTGAGCGTTCTAGGAGGTGGGCTAATGGACGTTTTGAAGCCTCTTAGAAGTGCCTGGTGCTTGCTTGCACCAGATTTATTGCTTCTATACAGGCTATTAAAATGAGTTGTTGCTCTGTCTCTGGGCTTCAGTGTTCCCATGGGGCTTGGTCTTGAAGATTAGGTGGATTGGACAGCCATCACCAAAGGTGATCATATCTGGAATTGACTGTGTGCATGTTTCTTAGGAGAGTCCTTCCAAGCCTGTCATCATTTCTACACCGACTCCAACCATTGTACATCCTGGGTCTCTGCCACTCCATTTGGGATATGACCCGTTGCATCCCACTCTCCCTTCCCCAACGTCCGTCATCACGCAAGCACCGCCTTCCAACAGGCAGCTCGGGTAAGTAAAAGGATGGGAGCTGAAGGTGCAGGTGGGGCTGGGGAAGAGTGGGGGTGTTGAGAGTCTTGTGCGCTCCCAGACGCATCTGGTGGGGCCACCGTGAGATACAGGAAGCTGGACTAGATGGGCCTTTGGTCTGATCCGGCATGGCTCTTCTTATGTTCTTAGAGTCTCCAGTTATGCCAGTCAATTTACTCATGAAGAGCTTGTTGCTATTCCTGGGAATACCGATCTCAACCATTTCAGAGTATGGCCCTGCTTGCACAAGAGCAGCCACAGTGGACGGGAACGGGCCCTGTAACCCCAAATAATTGGCTTAAATGTTCAGTGAAGAACAATAGGTGTGTGACTTGGGGAATAGCCCCACCCTCCTTATCCCTGTGTAGAAGGTTGAGAAGGAACTGGGGGAGGGGGGGAGGGTTAAGCTACCTTTGATGTTTGCCACTTTTTGACAAGCCAAAGCTTCAGCTGCTATTTCTGTGACCTTTTCATTTAAAAGGATCTCGGGGTCACTTCTGCGGTCAGCCACCTTCTTGGAAACAACAGAGGGTCTAATCTCCTCCCTCTAAAGAGCGGTTGCCTCTAGCCCTCCAACTTGAATGATTGTCCTCTCCTCCCTATAGCTTTAGAAAAGTCACACCTACTAACCCTGGTTTCCCTACATCAGGGCTGTCCAACCTTGAACAGGCCAAGGTTTACTTTTTCTTGCCCAAAGTGCCGGAGGGCTACTACACTAATACCTCTACTTACGGATTTTATCCATTCCAAGTACATGCTCATAAGTTTAAAAAAATGTAAATAGAGCAGCAGTTTCCCATAGGAATGCGTTGAAATCCGTTCCCTCCAGAATGGAGTAATTGATTTTCAATGCATTCCTATGGGAAGGCTGACCATGCACACGCTTCCCTTGCACACACTCAGTCATCTGGCCAGTGGGTGGAGCAGGGGACCACACCATGGACCTTGAACTGCCCCGCTCGGCTGAGACAATGGCCTGGCAGACCCAGAACTTTGTTGGGGCAGTGGCGGTCCTTGGGAAGGGGGAGAGAGGGGTGGGAGAACTTATCCCTTCACTTTTTTATTGGTGGCCAGTGGACTACTTTTGAACCCTTCATGGTCTACCGGTAGCTCGCGGTCTACCTGTTGTACAGACCTGCCCTACATTTTCAGCTTATTCAGGCTGCCGCAGCCAGATGAATTTTGAGCCACCAAATGGTCCCTCCATCACGATTGCTGTGTCCCTGGCTATTTTGTGATGCACACATGCATATACATCCCACTGCACGCACGCACGCACGCACAGACATGCACATATAAATGTGGGGACAGCTTCAGGCCTTTACTGTATAATATTAAGTTTGGATCCCACAGAATTGAATCTCTCTCTTTTAAGGCAGGGAAGGGAAAAACTTTGGCTCTATAGACGTCTTATTTAAACCGCGTTTCCTGTAATCTCTTGCTATTGGAAATGCTGAGATGGATTTCTGGAGTTCATTTCCAAAACGTTCCCATCCCTGCCAGAGAGAATGGCCTCTTCCAAGATGCAGCCTGCTGCTGCAGTTAAGAATTCTGGTCCCTTTGGATGGCTTCTCTGCACCTCTGCTCATTGATATTCAATGGATGTTCTCTCCTTATCAACGTGACCAGTTCCAGGAGTTGTTAAGAGTGTGGCATTTGCTGGGAGCCATCTGACTGGCAAAAGGCAAACTTCAAAAGCACTGCAACAGTTTGGCTTTTGTCTTTCATTTGACTTAGCAAAGCTGTCCTTCAGTTAGTTACCATACCACAGTGGTGACCTAAAAGCTATGGCCAACTGGTAACCTGCTCTTGCAAGTATAATAGGTGTTGCATCTCAGTGGGGGTGGGGGTGGGTGCTGAAAATTCTCCCCTACTTCATTTCTTCTTTTCTGATCCATCACAAGATCAAATGTTGGCCACCATTTCGAAAGTGGTCTTTCTCACATCAACTGATGAGGGAAGTCAAATTGTGTTTGGAAATCCTGTCTAAGCTTGAGCGGTCAAACGCAAGCTAGGAGCATCTGAGCTTTTGGGCCTGTGTGTGCTCTGTCAAGGAGACCGGTCAGCTGGGTTGGGAAACATGATAATTCTCTCCCAGCTTGGTTTTTTTTTTTTTTTTTTTTTTTTGCCCTTTCCACTGATGTCCAGGTTATCCCATGGACGACTTAGACGTGAGTTGGGGTGGTGTTCGTAGTTGTCCGATAGATCCCTTGCATTGTTGGGGGCGGATTTCTGAAAGCTCAGACAATCTGGAATATGGTTTGTATTTCTGTTGCCTTCCAGGTCTCCGACCAGCTCCGTACCCCTTGTCATGCACCTTGTGAACGGACAGACCATGCCTGTCCTTCCTGGCCCTCCCGTTCAGATGCCGTCTGTCATATCGGTAATTGAAGCTTATATTATGGTCGCTTTTGATCAAGGAAGGGACGGCGTTTTCCCTTTGTAGAGCATATGTGGCCACTATAATTTACACAATTGACATTTCCATCTTTCCTTCTGTTTCCTCCCCCTGCAACTCCCACTCGGTATGAAGCCAGTCTGGGCTGAAGGGGGGAAGGACACGGAGGCAGAGGGAACCACTGCCTGCAAGGCAGCCACACCTGCCAGCCACATTGCAGGGCAATAAGGCCTCCCAACCAAGCCTCAGCCTGAGCAGATGGCTGACGCTGTTGGTGCCCAGGCTGGGAACGGCAGGCTCTCTGATTTGCTCACTCTAGGCTGAAATCATTCAAGCTTGCAGAGAACATTGTTGGCCTTTCCCAGCCAGAAAACACTCCTCCTTGGCCCCTTCAGGGCATGAAATGGCTATTTAGCTTTTATATCTGCACATGAATTTTCTCGAGATTGGTGAGTGACAAGCTTGAGGACCTTGTGGTACCATTTGCCTTGATTCTGTCTCTGAGCGATACAGCCTGAGCAAATTCCAGGGACGGCTCGGTTTTAGGATGCAACTTTTGCATCCATTGGAAGTGTCCAGAAAGTTTCTGCTGCATGGTGGAAATCAAGGGGATCCAAGGAGAAGGCTTATACCACCAAAGGTCCAGTGTGTTTTCTGGGTGTTGGTTAAACCTATCATAAAAGCTTTAAAGCAGGGGTCCTCAAAGTTTTCAAACAGCGGGCCAGTCCACCACACCCCAGGCACCACTGGGGGCCGGACGAGAGTGGGTGGGGGCAGCGGGGGACCTTGCCGTAACCCTCCCACTCTGAATGCCCCCCTAGCCAGCATGCTGATCATCTGGGCAGTAGTTGGGGGAAGTGGGAGAAGCAATATATCCCACTGCTTTGAACTGCCTCAGCAATAGAAGCAGCTGCGGAGGCTGGCTTGCTCACAAAGCAGGGGTAGGTGGGGGGTTGCAATTGGTCCCAGGGGGCGGATTCAGGACCTTGGGGGGCCGCATCCGGCCCCGGGGCCTTAGGTTGAGGACCCCTGCTTTAAAGGAAGGAGGCACTCACGAAGCATTGTAGAAAGGAAAATAAATGCCAAAAGTGACCTCAGGAACACTTGAAATTATACGATTATATTCTAATTTCCCTCTAAGAACTGTTACGTGTTCTCTCTACCTCATTTGTTCATCACAACAACTACACTATGCTGTAGATGATCAGCCAAAGATCACTCCGTGAGGTTCCTAACTAGTGAGGATTTAAAATGAGGTCCCCATAGTGCTAGTCTCACATTAGTCTATACGCCACTTTTGTTTTTGAAAAGTCGTCATCTGCTAAAATGGAACCGCGACAAGCTTGGGAGACCAACAGATATTGAGCTGGAATCCCCGTATTCCTGGGTTTTCTGCTTGACACTAGCAATACCTAATATCATATTATGGGTTTTCTGAGTGTTGCATCCCTTGTTACAGATTTTAGATGGAAACATAGAAGGTCCTGTACTCATGCATCTAAAAAAGTAAAACAGCCTTCTCTTGTCTGCTTTCTTCCATGTATTTTGGACCAAAATTTTCAGTGTTCCTGGTTTTGTGCAGTATTGTCTGTTTTGTAAGAAAGATAGTATGTTGGACGGCTGGAGTAAAGCAACAAATAAGTGTACCGTACAGATACAGTTGTAAAGGAGCTGGGAGGCATGTCCAATCTTCGACCCTGCAGATGTTTTGGACTGCAACTCCCACAGCCCTTTGCCATTGGCAGTCTAAGCTTAGAATTATGGGAGTTGTGGTCCAAAACATTAGGAGGGCCAAAGTTTGGACATGCCTGTAGTAGGGCATGCTTTACTGCTGGGGTTTGCTGGACTGGTGTGTGTAGGAAGGAGGAGAGGAAAGAAGGCATTAAAATCTCTGTGGCCTGCCATTTCTGGCTCCACAGAATGGCCACGGCACCACTCTCTGCTCTTAAGCAGCCGTGTTGTTTGTGGGGTTTCTATTGTCTTCCTCAGGTCACTTTCCCCCTCCCCCTCTTCGTACCTGGCTAAATAAGTGATTTTGCATCCCCATCTCCCCTTTCCAACATCCAGTTGGCGAGGCCGATGTCGGTGGTGCCAAACATTCCTGGTATTCCTGGTCCTCCAGTGATCAGCAGTGGCTCCATCTCGCCTTCAGGCCTGGCCGTGCACGCAGAGGCCAAAATGGTGAGTTCTGCGGTGACAGTGAAATCTGCCTGCTCATGTGAGGTTTCTGTGTGTGTGTGTGTGTGTGTGTGTGTGTGTGTGTGTGTGTGTGTGTGTGTGTGTGTGTGTGTGTGTGTGTGTGTGTGTGTGTGTGTGTGTGAGTGTGTGTGTGAAATCCCCGGTTCCCTGCTTTCACAGGCCTCTTCCTTCTCCCGTGGAAAGTTGGAATGGGGGGTGGATTGTACGACTGTAGGCCAAATGAATACCATAGATATTTTCCGGGGGGGGGGGGAGGAGGGTTGTTCATCTGACATTTTGGACAATAAGGTGGGCTAAGAGTCTTCACGCCTTTTAATTAAAAAGAAACTCTTGGACCAGCCACTCTTTGAGAGGGTCTCCTGGCCACAGCCTCGAGCCTCATTGCCTGGACCAAAAAAACACGATGAGAGTTGTAAACTTCTGATCGCCATCCTACTTACCCAGGCCAGGTTCAGCATTCAGGCTGGGGGGGGATGTTGCTCTCATCCCTCTGCCTCAAGGAAGATCCCATTCACTCACGCGCCTGGGCACCCTCAGATTCCCCCAACTCACCCTTTTCATGTTCTGTCCCATTGTGCTTGGGAGTGCAGCCATAAGAAGACCACCTTGTTCCATTAAACCCCTTCAGGAGAGGTCCTTCTCTTAGTCCTCTCTCGCAACACATCAGGTTGAGAGGAGGAGAGGGAATCTTTTTAATGGCTGCTCCCAGGCTATCAGACTCTCAGCTGTATTCTCCGTTGACTTCTCCAGGCCGGCAGAGAGCTTGGAAGCCTTGTGATAACTGAGTAGGCTTCAGAAAGAGGAATAATGTGGGAAACTGCTTTTTTTTCTGAGAAGTTTTAAATTGTTTTAATGTGGTAATGTTACTATATGGTTGATTGCACTCTTATGTTATAACATGCAGTTCTTAAAATCCTTTTTATAAGCCACCTTCACTGCATTGGAGTAAAGGCAGAATACGACAGAAACAAATGTAAATGAGAAGATGGGTTTCAGTGAAATGAATCCCTCTCCCCTCTCGCTGTAATAATATAAACAATAAAAATAAACAATCCATTCTTAGAATGCACTCTGGAAATTTAATCTAGAAGGTTCAGAAAATTGACTCCACCATAACTCCCCTTCTTTTACACCCATTCATTGTTCCACCACCTGGGTAAAATGAGATAAGTTGGCAAACTGGGAAAAACCCAGCTGTCCCATCCTCTTATGAGTCAACACATACAGGAAACTGTACCATCTGCACCCAGTATCTGAATGCATAGACACTACGTTAGATGGGATGTTTTTTACATTTGAAAACAGTCAGTGCCAGTAACCCACTCCCTATTTATTTGTTTGTTTGTTTGTTTATTTATTTAGTTGTTTGTTTGTTTGTTTTTTATTTGTTTGTTTTAGGGTATTTTTACCCCACCTTTCTCCTTGGAAAAGGACCCAAGGCGGCTTATTGTAATGAGGGATAATATACAGTCCAGTACAATTAAGACATACTCAAGTATCGAGAACAGGGAACTGAGGGACATCTTACAGCATTAATAGACATCATTACATTAAAGCTACCAGAGAATGCAAGCAGTTAAAAGGAGAGTAAAATTCCATGTAATGTTATGAGTGATGGAAACTAACATTGAAAACATTAGAATCTGGAGGTGACGAGAGGTAGAGCTGGGTATCATTGGCATACTGGTGGCACTCAACCCCCAAAGACCTGATAACCTCCCCCAGTGGTTTCATATAAATGTTAAATAACGTAGGAGACAGAACAGAACCCTGGGTGGACTCCACACGTCAGTGGACTCAGTCAAACATTAATCACCTAACACCACTTTCTGCGTTCTTTCATGCAGGAAGGACTAGAGCCATTAATTCCCCCAATTCCCATTTCAGAGAGATGAGTCAGGAGGATGTCATGGTCTATAGTGTCAAAAGCAGCTAAGAGGTTTAGTAAAACCAAAAGGGACACAGATCCCCTATCCATTTCCCTGTGCAAGTCATCTACCAATGTAGCCAGTGCCATATTAGTCCAATAGCCAGGTCTGAAGCCAGACTAAAATGAATCCAGGTAGTTTATCTCATCCAGAAACCTCTGGAGCTGCAAGGGCACATTCCGCTCTAGGACTTTATCCAAGAATGGGATATTTGATACCGGTTAGTAGTTGTTCAGTATCATTGGGTCTAAGGAGGGCTTTTTAAACAGTGGTTTTACTACTGCCTCCTTTAAGCATGCTGGAATCCTGCCCTGTTTTAAGGAGGCATTCACTACTCTTCCTAACAAGTCTGCCATACCTTCTCTGGCAGCTTTTAAGATCCATGAGGGGCAAGGATCCAACACCGATGTGGTGGCCCTCATCTTCCCAAGGGTCTTGACCACATCATCTGGCTGGAGGAGCTGAAAGTCATCCATTAATACAGGACAAGCAGGGTGAGGCATTTTATTTACAGGCTCTGAGTCAATAGCGGCATCCCAGGTAGCCCAGATCTGTTCAATATTGCCTGCAAAGTGTTGTGCAAATTCTTTGCAGCGAGATGCAGAGTGGTTATTCGTTCGTTCATTCATTCAATCATTCATTTTAATTTCTATGCCACAGAACCGTCTGGCCCAATGGCCTCTCTGGGCAATGTACAATATCATTAAACTACAGTAATGTAAAATACAATATTTAAATTCAATAATGAAGAAAGTCAAAAGAAAAAAGATCAAAAGTTAACATTAACATATGCACTAAAATGTAAACAAACATGATCATTAATAATCATAATAAACAATAAAGGGGAAAAGAGAGGGAGGGGGATACAACAACAACAACAACAACAACAGAGATGCAGAAATTGGAAAAGTACAAGCCAAAACAACACAAGCGGACCAGTAGTATGCGTCAATTGTGAATAAAGTCTGAATAGGCCATCCTGAACAGCCAGGTTTTTAATTCGCGTTTAAATGACAGGAGCAAAGGTGGCTGACAGATCTCAATAGGGAGGGTGTTCCACAGCTTAGGGGCGACCACCGAGAAGGACCAGCTCCTCGACAATATCTTCGGGGCCTGTCTTGAGGTCAGAACCTTCAGCTCTCCTGCCAGGGATGCACAGGTGACTCCGGGCAGTTCTGTGTGGGCGGAGCCGCTCTGAGAGATAACAAGGTCCCAAACCATTTAGGGTCTTGCATGTTAACATTAGCATCTTGAAGTCAATGCAGCAGCAAATAGGAAGCCAGTACAGGGCAGCCAGGGCGGGCGTGATATGTTGATGTCTTCTGGTAGCTGTCAACAGCCTGGCTGCCGCATTCTGTGCTAGCTGGAGTCTCCGCATTAACCCCATTGGCAGGCCCATGCAGAGAGCACTGCAGTAGTCTAATCTCAAGATTACAAGCACATGGACCAGCGTGGTGAGGGCCCCAGTGTCAAGGAAGGCTCATAGCCAGGCATTCTGGCACAGTTGGAAATGCACAGATTGGACCATGAATGCCACCTGAGATACCTTGGAGAGCGCCGGGTCCAATAGGATACTCAAGCTACAGACCTGATCCTTCACAGAGAAAGTCATTCCCCCAAAAGAGAGGGAGCTTCCCAGTCTGCAAACACCTGAGACACCCACTTGAAGGGCATCCGTCTTGGCTTTGAAAACTTAATAATGACCACAGAAAGAAGATCCTTGCTCCAATCATCTGTCAAAGTCTTCTGCATACAAACAAGTACTCTATGACAAGTTTGACTCAAACCTGGGAATATATTTTCAGGGATTACATTTCTGGATGCCCTCTGGGCAAAAGTCTGGACTCACAATGTAGGTAGCCAAGCTAATATGAAGGTGGCCCCTTACAGCAGCAAAATCAGCAAGTGTGACTCTTAATGTATCTGATGCTGGAAGGGATGTGGTAGTTTATGAACATTTTGCCTTCTGTGACAGACATGTCCTATTATTTCATTGTTTTAGCTTCAAGCTAGCAAATAGCTTAATCGTGATGTTAACAATACTTTTCATTTAAACTTAGTGGCAGCCCTTTTGAGTATCTTGTCAGAGGCCAATGTTGGACTTATTCATAAAGAGTTTGCAATGTTCTTGTTGTTCGCTGCTAGCCAAGGAAAAAGGTGAAAGGAGAGGAAAGCTTGGAACAAGTGACTCATGGCATCATAGAGTGTGGGACATGCCTCTGGCTTTAAAAAAAGGGATCTTGCAGCAAAGAGATGAAGAGACTGACACTGAAGGATGCAATCTGGTTTCCTTTTATTTATCAATCCTTCTAGCAGAGCTCAAACAGCACACAGGCGTTTGCGATATTAAAACACATTTTGTTGATTCTGAGATCTTCGTCAGAAACCATTGATGTTAAGCGCACCCGTCTTTCATCCCTCTTTTCTGTGGCCTGCATGAAAAAGAGTGTATCCTTATGCAGTGATTTATTTGTAGCTAGGAGCGTTTCATTGGCAATGGGCAACCAAGGTGTAAGCTTAGTTTGCTTATTAGCTGTCTGTGTTTGCACTTCATAAAATCTTTTTTTTAAAAATAAACTTTAAAAAACCTGAAATCTGCTCATTTTCTTGTGGGATGGGCTTTCCCTCTTCCCCCACAGAGGCTAAAAGCCAGCCTGACACAAGGAGTGACATCCTCCCTGAACGGCAGTGGCGTGGTGGTCGGCTCAGCAAGTACAATGGTCACCGCTCATCCTGAGCAAGGTCAAGTTCTGATCCAGCACCCTGACGCACCTTCTCCAGCCCAACCCCAGGTCAGCGCGAAAACAGAGGGGATTAAGGGGTCAGGAGGAGAGAGAACAAATACCTTACTCTAGGGAGGGTGGATCTTTGGCTTGCCAGGTGTTTTAGTCTTCAAATCCCAGAAGTCTCAGCCAACAAGACGAGGGATAAACCGGGGGAATTGTCATCAGGAACATCTGAAGGGACCAAACGTTTTCGACCCCTGCCTTTGGGATCGGGAAATGTTCTTGGGGACAATTTGTACACCAGAAGCAATGATGTCTAATGGTCTCCCTTCTTTCCTCCAGAAATCCTGGTACAGATCCATTGTACCTTGCTCCTAGGGCATCGGGGAAAGAGGTGTTTGTATAAAATCACTAGGAAATTAGCCAGCAGCGGTAAAGTTCAATGGTTGTAGTGGTGCCATAAGTCAGATGGGAAGCTGTGCAGGTTATATAGATCTACATGTTATGGAAACCCTTCGTGTAGACCCTTGCCTTCCTATAGTCACTAAGTTTCTCCTTCCTCCATGAAAACCAATTTATTTTTCTGATTCGCCAGAAACCCTGCACTATAACTTTAGATTTGGCATTTATTAGAAGAAGCATGGGGAAGGTTATGTGCATTTATCTCAGTTGCATATGTTTTTCCAGTTGTCAAATGTGGGTTTTCTAGTTGTAGAATCTGTGAGGTTTTTACAGAGCTCCAGACCTCCTAAACACGCATAAAGACCTGTGCTATTTTCCATTGCGTCTGTCGCCATTGCTGCCAGGCATTTACCACTCACATATCACAGGCAATAGGAACACAGCCTGGAATATAGAAACAATATTTTGAGATATTCACTCCCTCTGCCTCTCTTCCTATTTTAATTACTTGCGTTTAAATGCGCCCCATTTGGTCCTGCCAGCTCACCAAATGCCAGCCTTCCATCAAAACCACCACCTGCTCTGTCAGCTAGATTGGTTTCCAGGACTTTACTATCCATATGCTGCCTGACTGACAGTGAGTAGCAGTGAAGTGTAAACTGATCTGGCATAATTACAGCGCCCATTTGGTGGGGTTGAGTGAAGGTGGCTACCTGCAGATCGGTTCTTGCTCCCGACAGTTCATTTCCTTTGTTCCCTAACAACTAAGAACAAAAGGATGGCAGACTCTTTGCCACAGTGTTGGTTGTACACAGCAAAGAGCACAGACATGGAACCCTTTGATGGTGGGTTAGAAGCATTGTGAAAACTTATTTTAATGAAGTGGTGTACCCGTGTTTACCAGTTTAAAAGATTAGAACCCACTGAATTGGTGTTTGACTATACAGTGGTACCTCTACTTACGAGTTTAATGCATTCCGAATGCATGCTCATAAGTCAAACGACTCATTAAGTAGAGCACCCGTATCTAAAAAAAATCAGAAAAATATATATTTTAAATAAATAAATAAATTGTCAAGTAGAATAGAATAGAATAGAATAGATTTTTATTGTCATTATGCATATGCAAAATATGCACAACGAAATTAGAGTGCTGTTCCACTACACACTCTAAGCATACAAAACACATAAAACATATAAAACACCATACAAAATATTAAAAACTCTTAAAATTGCTTACAAAATTTAAAACACTACTTAAAACTGATTAAGATAGTGCTAAAGCTGTCGTATTTAGCTTGGATACCGCTCTGTGATAAAAACTGTTCTTTAGTCTATTTGTCCTTGACCTAAGAGTCCTGTATCTCCTGCCAGACTGCAACAGTTCAAAAAATTGGTAGCCAGGATGCGAAGGGTCTCTCAAAATTCTAGATGTCTTCCTTGAGCATCTGGAGTTGTATAATTCTTCCAAAGGAGGAAGAGGACAGCCCACTATCCTCTCAGCAGTGTTTATGACCCTCTGGAGTGCCCTTCTATCTGCCACTGTGCAACTGGTGAACCAGACACAGAGGCAGTAAGTGATAGTGCTTTCTATAAAGCCCCGGTAGAAGGTTACCAACAGTTTCTTAGACAGTTGTTCCCTCCTGAGAAGTCTCAGAAGATATAATCTCTGTTGGGCCTTCTTAACCAGTGCTTCAGTGTTGGCACTCCAGGTCAAATCCTCCTGTAGAATAACTCCTAAGAACCTACTGTCCGTCACCCGCAGACCACATCTAAATTTTGTGCCAACAGTTTTCCGCTCTTAAGTCGAATTGCTCGTAAGTAGAGTCGCTCGTAAGAAGAGGTACCCCTGCAATCTGATTAGAGCTCAGAAATGTCTTGGGTTGTTATTGCTTTTAAGATTCCTAGAATCCTAATGAACCCTTGGCCCATGAGGGATGGGGAATTCTGGTAGTTGTAATAGATAAAAAGGAACACTTGATTCTGAGACACCTAAAGACGTCCGCACACGTCTTGCACTGCTGCTCTGCCTGATAACAGCCTAAACATCAACCGTTACTACACAGGAGCAAAAACTAAGGGGAGCCCAGTATTCCATTCTACATTACCGCTGCTGATCTTAAAAGACTGCCTTGGCCGGGCTGGGGCTTGGGGTCGTGACTTAGGCGATCCATCTTGTTTGTTCCTCCCATGCCATCTCCTTCTGGGCTTAAACCCTTAGGTCTCGCCGGCACAGCCCACGCCGAGCACAGGAGGCCGACGGAGACGCACAGCGGACGAAGATCCCGACGAACGAAGGCAGCGTTTCTTGGAGCGAAACCGGGCCGCTGCCTCCCGCTGCCGCCAGAAGCGTAAGCTCTGGGTGTCGTCCCTGGAGAAGAAGGCAGAGGAGCTCACGACACAAAATATCCAATTAAGTGTAGGTAGTCAACCTTCAGTGCATTAATTTTTTAAAACAAATTCCATTGTCACATGTTTGTTATTAGGTGCCATTAAGTCACAACTGACTGACAGTAACTTTAATAAGGTTCTCAATGGAAGTGGTGTGTTTAAGGAGTGGGTTTACCAAGTCTCCCTCCCTCCCTCCCTCTTGGCTTTCACAGATTTCACCCTCTGAATGTCCAGGAGGGATGTATTGTTTTATACAGGCAAGATCAATTTAAAAGCATATCCAAACCAAACAATTATGAGGAATGATCGCCATTCCCTACCTTACCGTGGAGAAGTGCTCAACTTTCTTCAGTGGGCACAGAGAATAACAATTCTCCTTAGTGGCCAAGCATTTAATGATGGGCTGCAGGTCTGTACATCAGACCAGCCACCTACTCTTTTAGAAAGTGTCTTAGCAAATAACTGCCAGGTTCAGAGCTCTTAGAATGATTTTTTCCCACCACTTGATCAAGCTATTAGCTGTCTTTATTAACAAAACAGTAGCCAGGATTGGAGGAATAGAGGGTCAGTCTGACTTGACACCTGCGGTTTTGCACCTCTAGGCGTTCTCTTGATCTCCAATAAGGTAATAAGAGGGAAGGTGGCATCCGGGCAGGCATAATCCCCATCGGCTGTAAGTGATCCATGTTTTCGCATAAGATGGCTGTCCATAGCCAAGTGCCACAGATGTTTTGGGCAAGATCAGCTCTGCTGTCCTTCATCCTCAGCCACTGTTTTTTTCATTCGGGATTTTTTAAAAATGCAGGACAAACCTTGACAACTTTTCAGTGAAATCTCATCACTCGTAGCTCCCAGAAATGACACTTTGATCTCCTCCCTGACCCCCCTTCCCTCCGGGGATTCATATTCTGCTCTGAGGTGGGCTTTAGCAGAGTCTGATGCTGCCGAAGTCCTCTTGACCCACTTGATGAGTTCTTAACAGCTGTATATAGATCTCCCATACCCTTGGTCATTAGCCCATCATGGAGTTGGGACGTGCTGTCGGGGTGCTTTCTTCAAACAGTATGAACTGCTGCTACAACATCTTCAAAAGTTGGGTTATACATACAAGAGCCCCTGCAACTTCTTGTGCTCCGGGCCTACATCCATTACTTTTTCTTTGCCCTGGGATTGCTGGATATACTGGCCAAGTGAGTTGAACTTAAGGAAAGTCCAAATTTGGACTTTTTGTTCTGGCCGCTGTTCCCATATGAAGCACGTGAATCATGGAGAGATAACGATTCAGATAATTGAGGAAGTCTGCTGGAGTTCACTGGGGCACCTTTGTTTAAGTGGATGAATATTGCTTAGCTTCCTTCCATAAAACTAAAAGAAGTTCTTGATAGGAAATGGACTCAAACCTGAAGATTTCTTTATTCTATAATACAACTGTGAGATAAAAATATAAAAGTGTTTGAATCAAAGACAAAACCCATTTTAACCACATTTTCCAGAAATAATTAAGATGCGTGCTTTTTGTAAGATTTCAGTTTCGTATATATGCTGAGTTAGAACAGTTCTCCTCTGTCTGGGTTCCTGGCGTGAGAACAGTCTGTCTTGATATTTCAGCACTTGAAACACATCCGGATCGCTTAAACATTTCACGTTTCGTTAAAAAGTACAGATTAGAACCCAGGTATCCTGTGCTGTGATCTTCTCCTGAGGGTTATAGATCCCTTAAACATTAAAGTATTTTAATTTTCCATTTGCTGTCTTTGAAAACAACAACAACACACAGGCAAGTCACTTGAGACACCAGAAAGGAAGACAAGGAGAAGGAAGCAATTTTTGACCTCAGGGCAGGCTTACATATGACCTCCCATTTTATGCCTGGGCGTGCTGTTCTAGAGGCTTATCCCACCCCATACATATGTAAGTAAAATCCAATTGTGTTTCTTTTCCCAACAGAATGAAGTAACATTATTACGGAATGAAGTTGCTCAGCTCAAGCAGCTGTTGTTGGCTCACAAGGACTGCCCGGTCACCGCATTACAGAAGAAAACGCAAGGCTATCTTGGTAAGTGCAATCCTCAGAACATAATTGGCAGGGCAAGTGAGGGCAAGGTGTACTGTGCAAAATAATAGTTTAAACGGATCCCTCACCCACAGATACACACACAACACACATACATTATAATTGCAGAGAAAAAAGTTGTCTTTAACAACAGGATCTGTAGCTGATGCCTAAAGTGGTTGAGATGATGAGGCGTGACATCCCCAGCTCAACTTTTTCAAATTAGGAGTGTGTGCGCGTGTGCCCGTGCGTCCCTCCACATGCCTGTGCCTCTAAACGAGATCAGGATCACAGAGTAGATTTCAGATTTGGCTTCTGTCTTTGCTTTCCCTAGGAGGGTTGTTTCCCCACATAACATTTTTGACAGCGGTAAGGCTGCAGAAATGTGTGAATTTACCATCCAGGCTCACACAACAGGGATCTCTAAGCTAGCCTGCTTGCCCTCTGTGGAAGGTACAGATGGGAACAGGTCTGTTTCCTGCTTCCACCTCTATAGGAAGCAGGTCCAGAAGAGCCACCGGACTGTAAGTAGTTATGAAAGGTTATGGGATCCCACCTCTCAGCCATAACTCTTTGAGCTCGAATCCATTTTGTGAACTAGCCGTCTGATGGTTTTACTGGAAATTTACTTAGTAGAGAAGGTTTGGCAGCAGGGGGTATATTTCCAGTTCTGAAACAGGTACAAAAGCTATCCTAAAAAGAGATGCCAGGTTTGCAGCAGAGTGTGTTTTTAAGGGCTATCCTATAAGACATTGAGTTAGGAAAGGAAAAGGAGAGTCATTTGGGATGTGTTTGCTTCTCTGGCAAGAGTTGCTGCCCTCCCTCTTTCCAGACAGATTTCCCCAAGATACACGTTTTGGGAGCTGTAGTCCAAGAACAGAGATTTGACCGCCTCTAGCCTCCCAAGTTTTGCTGGATTCCTTTCAATAAAGAAATAAGCACAACCATGCCTTTCATAACAGACTTAGTGCCACAGATCTGATTTTTATCTCCTTTCCGGTATAAGTCCCTTTCGTGGAAGCTATGATGTCCCTGTCCTGCTTCTCTCCCAACCCTCCTCATTCTTTCCACCCTGTGTCCTCCTTACTAATCCGGTCAGTGAAATCTGGAATCCATATTGCCCCTCTCGATACTTGGAAAGGATGGGTTTGGGGTTGGCTGCTTGCTGCATAACATTTGCCGGGCCATTTTGGCGCAGGAACTTGCTTTCGTTTGTCAAGAGGCAAAAGAGAGGGGGGGGAGAGAAAGCGTAAAGCGTGAGGTTCCAAAAAAAAGAAACAAAAGAAATGGTGGATGCACCAGAAGGGGAATCCCCACTGGAGGTATTCAGAAATGCCACTTGCATGTGGTGAACGTGCATTCATGCCTGGCAGGGTTCTTCATGTACACTGTTTATTTTGATTCACTACGGGTGACTCACAGTTTGAGAAAGGTGGCAGTGAAATCAACCCCCCCCTCCTCCTCCTTCTCCTCCTCCTCCGGCACCCTCTTCTTCCTCCACAAGCACTTCCTTTGTGTACAATGCAGAAAGGCAGCACAGCTCGGTGTGTGTCTCTGTGTGTGTGTGGGGGGTGTTAATTATTTTCTTCCCTCTTAACTTCAAGATTGTATAGTTAGTGTTATTAGCTTGTGCTGTCTGCAGCAGTAGAAATTCAATTTGCAACTGAACAATGAAAATGAAATGTCTCTCTCTTACTCACTTGTAGGCACACCTCCGTGCATGCATGTGTGAGTCAGTAGGCACGCATGTGCATGTGTACACAGCTTTATTGTTAGGATTTGTGACTTAACCAGCTCCTTAAACAAAACAAAAAAGCCAGCCAGCGAGGATGGAATTACAGCCTCCTCACCCACAGTTGGGTTATTTTATTTGCAATACCTTGTAAATCGTTTTTATTGGGCAGGGGGTGGTATGTGGAATGCCAGAATACCCTACACTACTAGGAGATAATGAAGCAAAACACATGATTTGCAGTCTATCATACCAAAAGTTCTTTTTTGCTCAGTAGGCTCTGAAAGTCAAAGCCAGCAGTTCGCTTAAAATGTGGGGAAGCCGTACGCGGAAGCATAGAAATATTAGTGGAGAAGAGCAATAATGTACCCATTATGGGGCTTCTTCTTCATCTTGGATTTCATCTTGCACCAGTAGCTGTCGGAACAAAAGAAGCTTGATCCAGTAGCAGCTTGAAGGACAAGAGTACTTTTGACATTGAAGTCTTCCAGGGACGGTAATTGGTGCTTCAGTAAGCCTCCTGCCTGGAATATGTCCCAAGCGTAGCAGCTGCTCTTCGCGCTGGAGGATTCCAAGTGGTGCCACTTGTCCATAGAGCCATTTCAGGTTGGCTGTGGCAAAAATAATGTCCTCTTTTAAGAAGAGCAACATGTTCTCACGTTATCCCAGCCATCACGTGGACCACCCACTCAGTGGGTCAAGGGAGTGGTGGCATCCCAAACCCTTCTGCTGCCAGATGGCACACTGCTCTCCTCTGAGCAGGAGGTTCGCCTGTTGTTCTAAACTAGGTTGGTCAGTAGTGGCTCTTCGGAGGTTGTTGTTCCCCATCCACCTTCACCAGGCTAGCTGGGGGGTTATGGGAGACGCCGTTCAGCAATCTCACCCAATGCATAGGGATCTAGAAACAAGATTGTATGATGGGCAGCACTGTTCACAGCCTTTCCCTTTCTCTCTCCCCCCCTCTCTCCTGCAAAACCAGAAAGCCCAAAGGAAAGTTCTGAGCCCACTGGTTCTCCAGCTCCTGTCATCCAGCACAGCTCCGTGACAGCCTCTCCCAATGGGCTGAGCGTCCGCTCGGCCGCCGAAGCCGTCGCCACGTCGGTCCTCACTCAGATGGCAAGTCAAAGGACAGAACTGAACCTGCCCGTGCCGTCGCACGTCATTATGGCTCCGCAATCTCAGTCTGCTGGCAGATGATGTCGCCAAGCCCTGTGACTTAGAACTGATGGGGAAGAACTTGCCGCCAGAGAGACTGGATGGAACTAAGCCCCTGGATCCATTTGGGGTGGATACAGATTTTTTTCCCCCGTGTTTGCCCCCCCCCCCCACCTCCCCCTCCTTAAAATTGAGTTAATGGCAGCTACGGAGCTTCTAACAAAGTATGTGGCAGACCCATCCCAGCCCCGAGCGGCTGCCATCTTGTTTCAGAAGCACGGCTCCGGAACGAGCAACCTGACCTCGGGGGACGGGGGACGGTCCGTCGTCGCGTAGAGGACGCCTGTCGCCTCACTCAAGCGGGTGGGCCTCCAATGGTTTGGTGTTCAGGGATCAGCCGTGCTAACACTAAGCCTCCCTGAGTGTGGTCACTCTTGGTGCTTTTATGGAGTTGGCCTTTTTTGACAAAGGAGAAAGCCCGCTCTTGCGAGAGGCTGTAAGATTTTGCAGGTGCTGCCCTCCCTGCCACTCCTCCTGCCCCCTCCCACCTCTTCTTCTTTTTTTTAAATAGCATCCTCACTGCTTTCAGGCAGCTCTGGGGCTCCCGGCGGCTGCTGTTATTTTGGCCTTTAGCTCTGCACTTTCCCATGACGGACTCCGGCTCGAGGCTCGGAGAGTGGTCAGCTTTGACTCCTCCCATCACCAAACACCCGGGTTATTTTGCAAACCGCGTAACACCGTTTCTTAGCCGCTGCCCTTGATGGGGTGCTTGCCGTCGCCAACGTGGAAGTGTTGAACCTGTTGCATGCCTTTCCCTTTGTATAGTCTGTATAGCCACGCCTATTTACCAGGGTTCAGGTAAGATGCGTTCTTGGGCATCTTTTTTAATCAGGTTCCGTTTTTAACCCTTATGGCGGGGGGTGGGGTGGGGGGAGAATCAGCATTTCCAATAGGCAGAAGCCTTTTGCATTCAGTGCACCTTCTTGTTCTCCAGCGCTTTATCTTTAGTCGAAGCAGAATAAGTGATGTCCTTTGAACACGTGTGCCTGCCGTGTACACCATATTTTTAAAAAAATCCTGAACATTGCATGGCTGCCAGTGGCGAGGCTTAGGTAGGACAATGTAGGAGCCACCCTGCAGCTAAAGAGCAAATGAACAAGCCACGGGGCTCCCTGTAAGGCAGAGGGGCTTTAAATTGCCCCAACCCCCTTTTTATACCCTTGAAGCGAGAAAGGATCGCCTGTCATATTTAACTCAGTGAATTTATCAAGAGAGTGGCCTTAAATCATGGGAGTGTCTGTTTTGAGGACAAGAGAACTGGAATCAGCAGCTGAACTTGCTTTCCTCTTGTCCTCGGTTTCTCTCCCCCAATATTTTCCCTTGCACCCTTTTTGAAGGTTCATGGTAATAGCGCCTTTTGCCTCTTCTCCCTCCTTCCCACCCACCCACTTGAGAACAAACATTAGGTTCTCTGAGCCACAGTGTTGCAAGGTGGTTGTACACCGAACAAAACACATTGGCATTTTAAAGACACATGGGATTGTTTCGTGCTTTTACTGCCAAAATGTCCATGTCCATGTGTGCGTACACTTTTTGTTTACGCTGACCTTGATGACTTGCTAGTGTGGTTTCTAGCTTGAATCTTGAGTGAGGAGAGAAGATGCTGTGTGGTGAATGGGCTGTAGCTATCAACAAGTGCAAGCCCCTAAAAGGCTATCTTGTGTTTTGTCTTCCTAAATGTGCATTTCCCCCACTCACACGAAGCATTTTCTTCCTTGAACTAGCTCTGTACTCTGTGCTGCCAAAACTGTATACAAAAAAATTGTTATTTCTTCCCACGATCCCAATTCAGCCATTGCAAAACCATTGGAATGCATGTCATTACATTTAGGGGCTACAGCACCCACTCATGAGGTGAGTGTGTCAAGACCTGTGGAGATCCCTTTTTTTTTTTTTTTTTTTTTTTTTTAACTAGACGGGTTCTGTCCTTGTAAACTTTTAAGCTTCTCAGGGCTTCAACATCATTGTTTCCTGATCTGTTTCCTTGCTTCTGTTCTATTCTTCTGTAACTTTTTTAAAAAAATCATTTTTTCCTCCTGCATTCCCTTTCCTTCCTCCTTTGGTTCAAAGCACCGAACAATTCCTTCTGAATGTCCACAGACTTCCTCTGAGCAGGCACTTCAGATATCCTGCCCCTTGCCTCTCCCCACCCCTTTCCCCGTGCTGGCTTGAGCCATTGGAAAGGCACATTGGCAACTTGTCCCAACAAGGGTATCCATGTCCTTCGTGACAGCTCCAGTAACAACACATAGCAGGTGCAGGAGCCTCTGAGGATAATAAAGAACAGGAAAGGAGGTGGCTTGAAGACAGAGGGCAGTGTTTGTGTGTGTGTGTGTGTGTGTGTGTGTGTGTGTGTGTGTGTGTGTGTGGGTTACACACACCCCTGAACACAGATACGTATAGGTTTACATATATAATCTACATTTACACCTTCACTTTTCAAAATGGGTGTCCCTCCCCATTTTACTAAAAGTATTTCAGAACTGTTTATACAGTAGAGCAAATGTCAGGGATGGTCAGGGAAGGTACTAGATCTTTGTGATGGTTTCACTAACTAACCGTACTGGTTAAGGTGGAGGCCAAATTCTCAGTTGCTTCCAAAGGTCCACTAGGTACTCTTTTGTGAGGGAAAATACACAAAGCTGGTGGTAGAGAATGGCACCACGAGTTCATCCAGTCCTGTCTGCTCAGATCTGTAGAGCACTCCCTTTGGGCCAGGAGCATGGAAATATCTTCCTGTTAGAAATGTGAACTTTACTAGTGGAAAGAGCAGGAACCCAACGTGGACAATGCCATCAGTGTGTGTCACTCTGAACCTTTGCTTGATTCAGGGGTGCAGGAAATGGCCATCTTCCCCAGTCAATGCAGGGTTGCCTCATTCAGCCTTTTAGTTGGGGAGGAGAGAATAGAGCAAGATGGCGTGAAGGCTGTGGCCTCTGGAGGATCCAGATACCCTGGTTAGGAGGCATAGGGCGAGGGATCGGCTTTTGAACCATGTGGAATAGAAGGCCTCACACTTCTGCTTGAAGTAGAGAGGCTTCCGCCACTGTTGCTGGCTGGGATCCTTTTAACTGGAGATGCTGGGGAACTCAGATGGAGATATTTGGTTTGTAAAGCATTTGCTTTGTGCCTCGTATTTGCTTTGTGCCTTAGAGATGTTTGGGGATAAAGTTCCCATCAGCACCAGCCAGCCAGCAGGCCATCAATCAGGAATGTGGGTCATCACATCTGGAGTCTGCCAAGTTAGAGGAGGAGGATTTCCCCCAGTTGTTGGGTCTTTGCCCATATCAGAGCCCATTCTAATCACGGATCATCACGTGCACTTCTAGGGAAGCCTTTCTCAACCCGATGTCCTCCAGTTGCTGTGGATTACAGTTGTCTGGGCTGGTGAGAATTGTAGTCAGCAGAGCAGTAATTGGAAAACGTTGGTCCAGAGCCATGTTAAACGCATCCTTGGATTTCTCTGGCCCTTTAACAAACAGGTCCATTGTCCGTTCCTCATAATGCTCCTCACTATGACCTTCGTGTCTCTAATTCCCAGTTCCCACATTTTCTTACAGTGTCGCAGCATGCACGTGTACACATGTAGACTCATACAGAGGCACAACCTCAGGAACTGGGTTTGAGAACATCAGACATTGTCAACACCAGGAAAAGCAGATGAGGCAGTAGCAGTCTGAGATCAAGGGAGGCTTTGTGGGTTTCCTTTCAGGGGCATGGTGGATCCACAAAGTGCCGTTTGATTCAGAGTAGAGGCTTCACGTCACCATTCTTAACACACACCCCGGACTAATGAAAGCACCAACCTTCCATGATAGCACACGCCAGACATTTTGTTCCACCATTCCATCTTAAATGTATCCTTGGTGTGGTGCAGTGGATAGAGGGACAGACAAGGACTCTGGAGAACTCAGTGTGTGTGTGGGGGTGTATCTGGTAGAACCAATCTTTAAATATCTCAGGTTGAAAGCCCTAATAGTGTCACTATAAATTGGCTCCAATGTGACGGCATCTAAGGATGGCATCTAACAACTGCCTTAAACATGGTCATTAAAATTCAGCATTTCATAGCTCAGTGCTAGGGATGGGCACAAAGCAATAAATGAATTGGAAAAATAGCAAATTTGTCTATGTCTATCAAGAGCAGCCCCCCAGTGAATACGAATCCAATAATTATTAGCGATTTTGAATCAAGTCATCTCAAGATATCCACAAACCACCACATCCCCCAACCCCAACCCCAACCCCAAAAAACCAAGCCACAGTTGGCTTGGTAGGTGGTTTTGGTGATTTGTACCCATCTCTGCTCAGTGTTGGCATATGGCAGAGAGAAAGAGAGAAAGTGTAACCACTCAGGAGCATAGTTGTACAGGCCTCAAATACTTTGATTAAGAATGGATCATACGTGTACAGCTGGCTTTTCCCAGTCTCAGTTTAAAAAGAAAACCCAAGTGGCTGGCGGTGGGGATTAAGGAATGCCATTTCCTTTCCTTTGTGACTATGGTCAAGAGGGCTGTGGAATGCAATGGAATTGGGAGAGGAGATAAGGAAAAGCTTCTACTGGGACTTTTCCAGGCGCAAATGGGCAAGTGGCTAAGCTGTGTTGTGGTAGATTAGCCTAACTGGCTTGGATACCACACTCCACTCAAGCTTAGCCTGGCTGCCTCTGTATTTTAAAATAAAAACATTGAGTTGCCTAGAGAGCCAGATGCTTCTCCCTCCGGTGTCTGCTCCAGAGGCACCTTTAGAGACAGGAAGAGAAGGTCCCCTGGGCCACAAACATTGGCTAGCCACCATGACAGAGCTGCGGCTGCTTTGGGGCGCTTTCCACCTTCTGTGGTATTGTGGGAGAGGAAGAAGTAATAAGGACCCACCTGCCAGTTTTGCCCTCTCTTGGAGCTCCTGGTGGTCTGAAGGAGGAACCCAGCACTGGTTTCTTTTACAGTCTTTTAGAAGATTTTCCCGTATTGTGGGTGGAGAATGATGTTCGGGCAAAATTGTCTTGCCTGGCTAAAGCATTAGGAAAAGACTCTTGTGAACTGAACAAAAGGAAGAGTTGTTTCTGGGGTTTTTTTTAATGTTTTATAAGGAACCATGTCTGTTTTAATACTTTCAGAAATGGCAGTTGCATTATACGCAGTCCACCGGCACGTTTCTTTGACTTGCTGCCGTGTGGAAACCTTGTTCCCCTGATGTGATGCCAGGGACCCTAGGGGATGCAGGGAGGAAGCCCCTGTGGCTTCCAGGCCAGCTGTATCCTAATCCCATTGGAAGGGAAGAACACCGGAACTACCCAGTTGGTTTTGTAGATGCACGTTCTAAAGTAGGGCGACGTCACAAGAAGGCCCTTGCAAGCAGGCATTCCTGTCTAAAGGTGGCCATCAGAGTCATCCCAAGATACACTGCTGCCTGAGACAGTAACAAATAGGATCCCTTCCCATCAGTCCTAAATCTCCCCAGTAGAAACAAAGAGCGCAGTCTGACTGCCCAAGGAAGAGAGGAATGTATTCAATGAATATATTCAATCCCTTGTTGATAAATGAAATGCTGTTTCCCCCTCGCACGTTTATCACTGGTAGGGTACATTTTTGTATGCATTATCATACAGGGAGAGTAAGTGCTATTTCATTTCAATGAGCAATTTTTAAGAAGCAACATGTATTCAGGTTTTTCTAGGGTTATGCCACTGCAAAAAAAAAAAAAAATGATGGGGAAGGAGCTGCGTGTTTGAAGTGTGCCCCAACGACAGAAATCCTTGCTTGTAGGAAAGGTAACAATTAAAAAAAACCTTCTAACCTAAGCTTTCTTGGAACTTATATAGATCAGTGGCCTCAGCCAATCAGTCACTCACCAGACCCTGCTTGCTTGCTTTTTCCACCTCCTCGGCTAATCTCCTAGTCATGAGCAAGAGCACAGACTTCTCTGCCCTGCCCTTTGTCTGAGTGGGAGATCAGCCAAGAGGGTGAGTCAGAGAAACCTGAGCTGTTGCCGGGACTGGAAGATCCGTTGAGCAGGTGCAGGAAGCTAGCATGCTGATCCTGGTGAGTGGCTGATTGAGGCAAAGGAGGCAGAGGAAGGGAGAAGCAGCAACAGCTGCACTGACGCCTTTACAAACTGAAACCCATGTGTACCCTTGTCTACTTTTAAATTGCTTTTTGGTTCCAAAAGCCATGGCACACAGACAGGCAGGTATGGTTTGACAGAATCCCTTGTTTCTAGTTTTTCTGGACTCACGGAGCTAGTTCATAGCCCTTGGCCAATCTATGTGTTGAGCAGTAGTGGCCCTCTATTGCGGTATAATGCATCAGAGATTAAAGAGGACACCATCACAGTGTCATGTATCATAAGGTATTCTGACGCATAAGCAGGGCGTACGCATCATCTTCAACCTTGTCTACTGGCACTGCAAGTTCAGGGGGACTGGGTGGGTGTCGGGCCATAGAGGTGCATTGTGGTGTGTTTTATAAAGGCTTCACTGTTCATGCTTTTTGGACTGCCTTTCATAGGGACAGATCTGCATTAAATATATGTACAGCAATGCCTTGGTTTACGAACATAATTTGTTCCAGGAACATGCTTGTAAACCAGAACACTCGTATATCAAAGCAAATTTCTCCATAAAAATAATGGAAACTCGGATGATTCGTTCTGGGATCTCATAGACCACATACTTTACACACAAAATATCTCTGTTCCTAATCCAAGTTCCTCTTAAACCAAGATATTAACTGTTCTTGAAAAAGATTCTGGCAATTGCAAAAGAAGGTGATTTCTCTTCTCTATTCTTCTCTGTCACACATGCTATTTGTGAGGTTTCTTCTTGCTTCCCTTTCCTTGGACTACCAGTCGAAGTGGATCAGACCTCTCTTGGATGTTCTTCCCAAATCTTGAGCTTGAGACATCCATTTTTTCTGTTTTGTTCTTGTCCTCCATGCTCTTGTTCCATTTCATCCCGCCTGGGTGAAAGGCTGTTTTTTCCTAACTTTCAGTGTGTTTAGTTACTTTTAAGAACTGTGTTCCTGTCTTTCATTTTTGATGGTCCTAGTTCTACCAAGCAGTAAATTTGTTTGCCTGGTCCCTGCTTCATATCTCCACTTACCACCCACTTGCATCTGTGCTCTTTTGCCAACATCCATTTCCCTGACTTGAAACATAGAGTAACCTTCATGCCTTGCCATCTTTAAGCTTGAAGAAACTCTGGAGACCTGCTTAGTGGCAACTTCAGTTCGCTAATTTACAGGCCTGCACACTCTTTCCACAAAATTGTTTCCTTTTTCCTAGGATGTGGAATATTTTGGCTAATGTGTGTGAAAGAGTGGTTTTTGGCGCGCACGTGTGTGAGAGAGAGCGCACGCAGCGTTTCGCTGGGGAAATGGATCTGCTTCCTGCCTTATTTCTGGCAAGTAACGTTTTGCAGCTTGGCGTGCTGTTCTGTCTGAGCTCAGACAGCGCAAGAATTAAATCTGCATATGCACAGGCATTGTTCTCCGTGGTATAGGCTTTTAAAAAGTGGAAGAGGACATTCTAAGACAGTTACGAATCATCGGTCAGTCCGTACTAGTGACCCTTGCTAACAATTCCCCAAAATCTTGGATTTTACTTTGAGTTCTTTTCTACAATCATAGTAACCTAGGTAGGACTGATTTGAAATACAATATAGTGACAAGTTTCAGATTTTCTCTCTTGTGTGTGTGTGTGTGTGTGTGTGAGTGAGTGAGTGAGTGAGAGAGAGAGAGAGAGAGAGAGAGAGAGAGAGAGAGATCACTCCCAGGCCAGGAATAGTCACGTGATGAATAGAAAAAAGCCACAGCTGCCTTCCCCAGGTAGTATAAGGGTTGAGTTATGGTGTGTCTGTGTATGTTTCTAATAATAACATCAGGAGTGGGAGGCAGACCAGTCTAACAGAAGTGAAAGCTGGCTGAGTGGTGCTGATGGAAAATGCCAGCTTGGTCTTTTTATTCATGCACAAGTTACCCAAATCCTAGAACAGTGTTGGCAAACCTATGCTACAGGTGCCAAAGGTGGCACTCGGAGCCCTTTCTGTGGGCATCCAACATTGCCCCTTCATAGCCACCTGTATTGAGCTGTTAAATTGCTGTATTGGCACTTTGCAAATAATTAGTGGGTTTTGAATTGCAGTTTGGGCACTCGGTCTCTAAAAGGTTTGCCATCACTGCCCTAGAAGATCCAAGGGTTGCTTTCATTCTAGCACTTTATCACTAAAACAATGAACAGAAGAGCTTCCAACCACTATTGGGGGTTCCACTGAACTCATTTGAGATTTCCTGGTTGTGCTTTTGCTGTGTGTTTTTTTAAATGCTCCTTCTCTCCACTGCAAAGAAACCAAAGAAATGCCGCAAGCTTCATATCTGGGAAGAACAGTGTGGGTGAATGCTGCAAATGTGCAGTGGAAAAGGTCAACAGGGGAAGGAGCGAAATACGAAGCCTTGTAGGTTTAGGACTGAGTGAAAGCTGGCAAGATTCGGGACTGCGGAAGCTCTGCCTCTAGTTTCATTCATAAAGAAGCAGAGGAACTCATTCTGTTGTAGAAGAAGAGAAGGGTGACTGGCACGGCCCCAGTAAAACCCTAGGATCTGCCCACAGGTTATAGAAATGAGGTATGGAAGTCTATTCGATTTCAGAGATTCCCACGGGCCCCCTTGCCCTCTTCTTTCCCACAAGGCTGTAGGGCCTAGTGCTGCTCATTCGGTTCTCTAGATAACATGGCTTGCCTTGTGGAGGGAGTTAGTCCCTGACCTTCTGCCAGGGGTGACCCTTCCCTTGAAATAAGAGTTTTGTATCAAAAATCTGTTGGGTATCTGCAGCTCATTTCAAGCATACTGTTACTTGAAAAACATTCTATTTTTTTGTGTGAAGATGACATACACAGATTAAAACCAAGACTAATTTTTTAGTCTTGTTGAGGCAAACGGTGCTTGCAAAATGCCACCCACCCAACGAAGCACACTGTCTCACTGTTCCAATTGACGGCCACTTGGCCAGCAGCACCCGAGGCCCCTGGCAAAGTCGAGGTGTCACTGCGTAGCTCAAATGTTTTGGCCAACAACTGGGATCGCACGGCAGCTGCAGAAAAGCGGTCCCTTGTTGCAGATTCTTAAGATGGCACCCTGTGCTTCCAAGACTCATTCCCAGATACAAACGATCGGATGATCACAGCTTGAAACACAGTTCTGTGTGAGATGGGAACCCATAGCAAACAGTCTAGGTGCAATGGCTTTTTCTCGGTCTTCCTGGGGCTTCATGGTCGTCACTGTGTTGCCAACCCATGGGTCAGATTGAGGGGATGATGTCCTATGTCAGAATTACCCTCCATACCTGCCCTCTCGCCCTCCTTCATCAGAGGGGCCCTTGGTTGGTCTACCTGCACCAACGCCGCTTCAAGAGTCACTCAGTCACAAGTGCAGTTTTATGATTTGCTTCATCTGACGATGAACCGGGGCCAGAGTTCGTCTCTGTGAGTTCGGCCTTCCTTGGGGTTGTCCTTCCCTACCTGTTGATCTTTTGTTGCTGAACTGCAAAGTGACAGCCAGGGTGGATTGAACCCTGGCTTGGGGTTTGCTTGCCTCTGATTGGTGCTGGCTGGGAAAACCCCCTTGGGGTTTGCTTGCCTCTAATTGGTGCCTGCTGGGAAAAGCCTGGCATAGATCTTGGACTTGCCTTCTTGTTTATGCTCCATAGGAGGTGGGCAGAAGCAAGGAAGCACAGGAGGCATCACCCCATAGATCCTCTCCTGGAGGCTTGGAAGTGCCCAGAGAGCTGCTTCCCTGCCATCCTTCCCCGAGACAAGCCTCTCAGAGCGTTTCCTGGGCCTCCTGGGAAATGGTGATTTTGTCAGAATTGGGCAGCCCAGTGTCCTTATGAAAAGAGCCTATGATTAGAAGCTGGATGGTAGGATGAGTCCTCAGCATTTTCTCCCTGTTGTGTGCTCTTAAGTGCTGTGGCAGAAATGGAACCAGCCTCACGGGAGTTGAGGCTTTATGGCAAAGTCAGGAAGCGGAAGTAAGTTCCCCCGAGGCACTGGGCTGTTGGGTTCAGCTGAGGCAACCCAGCATCTGTTTCTCTTCCAGTCGCTTTGTAGGCATAGCCAGTGGTCAAGACAGTTGCGCATTGTAGGTTGCTCTCCATGGTTGCTGCTGCTCTTGAAGTCACTAGAGCCCTATAAGGCATCGTCCAACATACAGCACAGGCAGGGCAGGGGATGGAGCAGTGGGCAAGCTAAGAGCCGTGGGTGGGGCTGTGATGGTCCAGCTCACCCCTAGGAAGCCAGATCGCTTGCCTGACGCTTGCTGACCTTGGCCATCAAACCCAGGCAGCATCCCGGGGTGCTTGTTGGTGCTACTCATCCATCCCTTGCCCCATCTGCCTCTTCCTAGGCTGACTCAAAAGTACAACCTGTCTCAAAAGCATCCATATTCCTGTTGACTCTCAAGTCAGGTCAAGAGACCTTTAATGGCATAAAATAAATTGAGAACAAAAGCATCAAATTGTGGGATAGAAGACCACAAAGTAAAGAGATGAAGGGGAACAGATTAGTGGCCACCCTTAGACATGAAGGTCTCATTAATGGTATATATAGCACTCTGGCCAGGAGGCCACCGAGTCCATCAGTTTGGTTGATTTGTCCGCAAGTAGGTGCTGAGTGATCCTCTCTGGAGATCCAGAAAGATTAAAAATGAATGGGATCAGGATTGGTTGACGAAGCTTGTGATGGGTGACTTCTCCTTAAGAGACAGAGGAGAAGGGTGTTTGCTTGCAGCAGTGCCAAAGCCAGGCACCCCAGCTTGGGGAACCTTCTCTCTCTCCCTCTTGTGTTGCTGGCTAAGAAGCCCAAGGTACAAGCATCCTAGCACACCTACCTTGTGGGTGGGTGGGAGGGAGGGAGGAGGTTCCCCCTTCCTGGAAAACTGCCCTTCTCTCTTAAGGCCCTTTGTCCTTCCCTCCCCTCCCCCCCATCACCTGGGATCAAGTGTGTCCTGGTTACCTTTTGTATCTCACTTGTGTCCATGAGAAACCCCAGCACCTGGTCCCTCCACCACCCCATCCCACCAGAGCCTACCATTGCTGTTGCAGAAACAAAGTGGGCGTACGCAATGCCTCCCTTTGCCCCAGTAGCTGCCTGATCTTGTTTTGTTGTCTTGTTATGTTTTCAAATATAGATATATTATATGGAGAGCTTTTACGATCAATAAATCAAGGGTGAAGACAGAGAGAGAGAGAGAACCCCGCATGCTTAGCCATAACAGGGGGGTTTAGTATCTCATGAAATGAAATGCATATCTATGAACATATATAGAAATATATAGGCATATATCAACTGTTTTCTCCTCCATGGCTGCCGTTCCTTATGCAATGACACTGTGGGGCCTGTCCCTTGGTGAAACGTAGGCAGAGCTTGGGGGTTCCCCAGGGTTTTTCTCCAGCAGAGACTTGGTTTCGTTATTTCGCCTTGTGGTAACGGAGGTGGGGGGTGGGGGTGTGTCCCCACCCTTCTGGTCAGCCAGCCGTTCACCGAAGTGCTCCTGTGAGCAGGTCCTCACAAGCTAGCATTTTGCCTGTCCCTGTGGTCCCCACGATACTGTGTCTTGTTCCCGCAGGCGTGGGTCAGCTGTGGCACTTCCTCTTTGTATTCTGCTATTTTTAAAATTGAAAGAAAAGGAAAAAATAAAAGGAAAAATGCAAATAAAGACATTAAAAACCCTGGCGTGCCCGTTCCTTCAGCCACTGTTCTTACCAAACATATAATGTGCCTTTTTATTTATGCTGCAAATATAACATTAAAATATTAATAAGAAGATGCTTGTTTGCATCCGCTTTCTCTCTCCCTCCCTCCCTCCCTCCCTCCCTCCCTGGTGTGGTTCATTGGGTGTGTCTCCTCCTGAGATATGGATAACTTCTGTTTTCTGTCTCCCGACTTCCTTAGCTTGATCTCTTACCCACCCCCACCCCCAGGTATTGAACGTGTTATACTTTCTCTTTTGGTTGTACAACCAACTTTTGATATGGAAAACCTCCTTGTATTGGGCCAGACTGTTCATTCTTCCATATAGCCCAGCACTGTATAATGTATATCCTGGCTGCTCCCCACACACTCGGACAGAAGTCTTTCTCCTCCTGCGGGGACTTTGCACGTACCAACCTTGTGCCGAATGTCAGTGGCTCTTCCCCAGGCTTGATTTTTTTTTTTCTCCCCAAGGGTCACCATGACTGTGAGCTGCACCATTTCCAACCATATATCTGTCTGGCCATGTAGGCAGAAAGAGTCGGTGATGCCTTTCCTTTCCCATTAAGCCAGCAGAAAACTGGAGACCACATAAGTTGTTGATACTCCCAATAATATCAGCTTAGATCTTTAGGTTTCGGTGGGAACCCTTCAGGTTGCTGCTGGATTTGGTCCAAAAGCAAATTCCAGAGAAGCCTGGGCTCCCTCTGGGGGCACTGTGCAGAATTTTAGCATGCAAAGATCTGTCATGGCCAAAGCTAGGGGACTACAGCTCCCAGAATGCCCCTGACAGAGTAGCCAAGGAATCAAGGGGAATTCTGGGAATTGCAGGCCAGAGGTGCCCTCAGTTTGCAGCTCTTGGGGATGTTGAAATTCATGTCAGCCTGGAAGTGGGGAGGGGAAATCCACCGTTCTGGCCATCATCAGTCTGCTCAGATAGCACATGCCCCAGAATGTACTTCAGAAAACTTTGCAGCCCACCATGATTCCACCGGAAATTGAGGGAGAAATTTTGGGGAGGGGGGAGTCAGAAGGAGGAGAAAACTGGATTCTTCAAAGTTGTACAAAATGGAGCTGTTGCTATTGACCCTGCATGGATTTCACCAGCCAACCCACTGATGTATCTCTTAAAAGCAGAAGGCGACATGAGAGATGGGAAAAAGAATGGTCCCTTTCAGTGAAGGGTTGAGCATATTCCAAAAGAAGGGAGAAGTGCTGACTTACTAGCTGGTGTGGACTGCCGACGGCCACAGTCCTCCTGTCTTTGCTCTGCTGGCTAGGAGTGTTGCCGAAACCTAGCCACAATCATCCCAACAGCATTTGGGAGGATACCACTTGCAGTTAGGTAACCAACTGGGTGACCTCTTTTTGTCTCTTGGCCTCACAGAACTGGCTAGAATGAGTAGGATGGGATCAAAGGCCTGTGCTTGTAGTTCTGCACCTGGAAAGCTGGCATAGGCCAAGGGAGTCGAAATGCCCCTTCAGTTGTTCCTGGGTTGTAGTAGCCCTTTTCAGTCACAGCCAGCATTAAAGGAAGTTGTCATGTAGTAATACTGAGAGGACCACACTTCCTTTAGCCCTGCTGAAAAAAATCCATACAGTGTGTTTAGCGGGATATACAATAATGCAAAACTCAGTCTGACCACACCTCTATACCAGGGAATTCATCTCTACCCCACCCTCATTTTTGCAAAAGCTAAAATGTAAACTAAAATCTGCATTGAGAAAAAGCATAGACTTTGAACAGGGGCTCTCTTGCTTCTCTCCTTGACAAACACATTCTCTAAATAATCGGCATACAAGTGTCTTAATATAAAGAAGATCTTATAAGTATTATTGCCCACCCATACTAACAAGAGGGTTATACAGTATATACGGGACCGTCACAGGAACACCCATTGCAGATGTGTAATGACAGCAAGTCATCCAACATGAGGGTCGGCTCCTCCAGGATACATGGGGCCAGGTCAGAAGGTCAGAGCACTTGGATACCTTTCAGGCTGCCCTGCACACTTGACTGCATGAATTTCAGGAATGCCAGAATTCACAAGTATTCCTGAAGGCAAGGAAGAGAGAGACACACCCCGCCCGACCAGGGAATGTACTGTTGAAACTGGTGGGACCTTCTCAGTCTTGGAGGTCAAAAACAGCTTCATCGTGGTCCCAGAATAAATTGGCTGCCAGCAGAAGAGGTCTCAGGACAGCTGATACAAGAAGGTGGACCCCATGTTCTGTGACAGCTGGGAGGCCCGATTTTACACTAGCCTAAATTTAAAAATATTCAAAGACAACCCTTGTGTGTATAGTTTAAAAACTCCTGTGTGACCTATATTCAATTCAGCTTTGAATTGTCAGGTAGAATTCACTGAAGTAATCCATTGAAGATCATCATCATGTCCTCCTTCCAAAGTAGTTGAGGATAATCCTGTGGTAACTTAAGTCTTATGGAGCCTCACTAAGATTTTACCTCTTGTTGAGGTAAGCCAGTCCTCCTCAAATGCTGTTTATCCCTGGGCCGATCCTTCTGTCATTCAGGTTCTCACCTTGGCATGAGAGTTGAGAGTCTGTCTTAGGAAAAGCCAGAAGTTTGATTACAACTCTCATTGTGTCTGTGAAGATTCTCAGTCACCCAGGTGAGGTTATGAGTCAAAGTTATGACAAAGCTGCTTGGATGAGCAGTGAAATGTTTTGATCTTACAGGAAAAGAAGTCTAGTTGCCATGACTCGACTTCCAGAACTTCCATTGTACCTCACTGGTGCCTAGGGTGGGCATTGGGATCTGTCCGTGACTCATGGATGGCTCCCCCTCCACTGCTGTGAATGAGAGGTACCCACAGTGCCTTAAGTTAAAGAGCCTCATGGCACAGTGGTTAAATGCCTGTACTGCAGCTAAAACTGTGCTCACGACCATTGTTGACTCAGCCTTCTGTCCTTTCAAGGTCAGTAAAATAAGTACCCAACCGGCCGGGGGTGGGGGCAATGTATAGCCTGCATAATTGAATTGTAAACTGCCCAGAGAGTGCTTGAAATGCTGCGGGGTGGTATATACGTAAGCAGAACACTTTAAGTTAAGCTGTGGAAAAGGAATATATTTTTGGCTGGAAGCTGATGTTGCACCGAAGCTCTATATCTCAGGAGCTTGATTCTGCCCAGAGGTGCAAGCCCTCCCCATGGAAAACACTGTCATGAAGGGAAAGCTCTCTCTGAGGCAGAATCTCTCTCGTGACTCCTTTAGGGGATGAGACATGCCTGAGTGATCTAGTTGTTTTTATCTCAAACCTGTTATGTTGCAGGATGAAGCCTTGCTAATTTCTGTAGACCTTCCCCAGAGAGTTGGATTTTGAACCAACCTGGGGTCCCTGCTCGACATGCAGCGTCCTCTGCTCCTGGCTGTTTACTCTTTTCCCTCACAAAAAGCCAGTGTCTGAACACATCACATGTCTCTAAAACACATCACATCCAAGGTTGTCTGAGTAGCCCAAACTTGGGCGGCCATGATGACACAAGGGAGGCAATCCATTCAGAGCCATGTGTGACTGTCCCAGAAAATAACCCTTCTTTGGGAACCCCAGAAATGAGCGAGAAGAGCATCTGTTGAGTCCTTCAGCACCTGTTGAGTTGTGCAAGCAGACAAGAGAGCCAGCACCCTTTCTGCTTGTCACATCAAAGTGGAAACAACTAATGCACAGGCACAGAATGGATAGCGACCTTCTACCATCACCTCTCACCTTTGGCTGTGCTGGTTAGATTTGCTGGGACTTGTAGACCAGCAACTTCTGAAGGAACACAAGTTGCTTACCACAGATTTAATGGATAGATTCTTTCTTTCTTTCTTTCTTTCTTTCTTTCTTTCTTTCTTTCTTTCTTTCTTTCTTTCTTTCTTTCGTTCTTTTGTTATTAACTGCCCATCTGACGAATACTCTGGGCAGTATACAGCACTAAACCATATATACGTGTAAGCAAACATAATTGAACAATTGTATTTAAAATTCAAATTGCAATTAAAATATTTAAAATTAGGATGTGCGCATAGGTTTTAGGCTTATAGTCTCACCAGGCTGTTAAGGTGGTGCAGCTTGGAAGGCCTGCCAGAATAGAGAAGTTTTCAGAGGTTTCTTAAAGGTCTTCAGAGAGGGAGCCAGGCAAATTTCAGGTGGCAATTTGTTCCAGAGCAGGGGAGCCACCGCCAAGAATAACTAATTCTTTAATGTTTCCTTTTGGAGAAAGGAGGAAATAAGAAAACCTGGGTTGTGCAGTTAGGGTGGGCGTTCTGCTTTGGAAGTGGCCTTAATTTTACTATGTACTGTACTGTGGTCCCAAACCATTTAGGCTTTTATAGGTCACTGAATTAATGTATCAATTAGAATTTTAAACCACAACATCAGATAGTGAGCCACACATTTCGCTCCCCATCTAAAAAAGACACCTTTAGCAAGTTTGGGGTCACGTGTACAGTTACTAAAATGTCACTAAAGCACTCAAGAGAGTTGAAAGGAAGGTGACAAAACAAACAAAACATACCTTCATTACAGTCCTGTTGAGTTTGCAAGGAGCCAAGCGGTAACCGCAGAATACCTGACACTGAGTCTATGAAATTGCATCCAGTTCATCAATTCTATGTTGGACAGTGTTTCCATATATCTTGAGACTCTGTCTCCCACCTGTACTTCTGCCATCAGAGAATGTACCAATTGCCTCTGGTTTGTCATCCAGTTCATCAACCTGCTCTCCTCTCTCAAAAGCCTCACAGCTTTTTCTCCGCAGTTACTCCTTGCCCTCCACTTCTGCCAGTCAACCACACGATGGCAGCCGTGCTCCATTGCTATCCTGGGAAGCCAGATGCCATCCAACGGAGTTCTTAGGGAAGGTAGAGCTGCTGCACTTTTTTGAGTGCCAGGAAGAACCAGCAGGTACGGAAACCGATGCCTTGGCCTGGTTATGGGGTGAGGGCATTTGATTCTGAATGCCTAGTAATTCTGAAACTTTTTTTTAAAAAAGTTACCCAGTTCTTGTCCATCCTGTGTTTCCAGATGGAGAGCTTTTGCAATCACAACCCAGTCTAACTGGAGAGCCATAGGTTGCGAATTCAGTTCCACATTGGGAGCCCCTTGACTGGGGTTGAGACTTCGTGATCCATAGAGTTCTTTCCAGCTCTGCAGTTCAAGTTCTTATTATATCCAGTTGAAACCTTTTATCTGATAAGACCATCTTTTGGTGGCATCCCATCTTTTGTGGGCAACTAAAAACACATGCACAGAAAAGTTGGCATGGCTCTTTTATTGACTGTAAGAACTTTGTGTCCATAATTCGCAGGTATTTCCTTTTGCTTCTGCCCGTCAAACAGACTCCCTCAAAAGTTATCTGAAAAGGAATTCAATTCTTGGTCCATAAAGTGCCTATGTCATGATATTTGAACTCCAGCTCCCATAACCTTTGACTGTGCTAGCTAAGGCTTCTGGGAATTGAAGTCCAAACTCCCCGCTGGATCCTGGATTGAAAATCCACTGTCTTTCCATGGGAGGAATGTAGCTCCCCGTAAAGCAGAGGCAGAGAACCTTTTTAAACACTACTTAAGGTGGTGTTCCTTCAGAGCTAACCCAGCAGATGGCTCTTTCCTTCCGCCGCTCTCTTTGTCCATCTTCTACCACCTGGTGGGCTGAGCTGGTTGAGTTTGCTGGGCAAATGGCTCTTTACAGAAGTCCAAATGTGGTCCCTTGGAAATTAGGCTGTGCAACCCAACCCCAACCCCCAGGGAATAAGGCCACAGGCCACTCCTTGCCTACCTCTTGGGATAAGGCACTGTTTCTCTACCCTCAGTCTACCAGATATTTCAGACTTCCAATCTCAACCAGTTTGGTGTCATAGGCGGTATAGAAGTATAATAAATAAATAAATAAATAAATAAATAAATAAATAAATAAATAAATAAATAAATAAATAGTCAGGGATGATGAGCGATGAAGCCCAGAACACCTGGGAGGGCCTAGGGGAGAGCTTCCTTCTTGTCTGGGATTCTGATTAGCTTGTGCTTGCAAGACCTGAGGGGTGGCCATTCTCATCCCTGAGGTCAGTGAACCACCTTTCCCAGTAGTGTTTTTGCTGAAGAGAAATATGATTTACCCAGCACCGCTCTACAGATGGACAAGACTTTTTCTCAGCTCCACTGCCTGGGAGTTGTTTGCTTCTTATTGGGGCTGTAAATTCAAAGGGTTGATTGGATAGTTCCAACGGGGCTCCCAGGCAAAACATCCTGAGATGGCGATGAATGCATGCAGTCACTGCTGATATCTCTCTTCCCTTGGTTGCCTCCAGGCAAGCAGCACTGAAAACATATCTTCACAAACACAGAGAAGGCCTTCTCAGCAGGAGTATTTCTTTTATTGGCCAAGTCATGCTTCAGGGACACTAGGGAGCCCAAGGTTCGATTTCGTTCAGCCAGCAGGTTCTGTTTCATAGCTTCTATGTCTTTATGAAAGCTACCAGCAGAGGTGGGAAACAAATGGTCCTCCAGGTATTGTTGAACGACAGTGCCCATCAGTCCTTACCATTGGTTATGTGGGCTAGGGTTGCAGCTGCATCCTTGGATTAACTAGAATGCCATTTTAGGGCATAAGGATTTGCACCTGGAAAGTCACAAAAAGATATGTACCCTCTCGTTAATAGCATCGGCTTTGGTGGTTAGGATGAAAACTTGAAAAGACTGGGCCTCGAGGCGTTTAAACCATGAGGACAATCAATTCTAACCAAGGTTCTCAGATTCCTAATAGTTTCTCCAAATGAAACCTAAGTTACCACTTCCTGTTGCAGAGTTTGGGGCATTGATTCCTCAGTCTAACTAGTCAACCAAAATTTAGGGATTCACAGAGCAGAAGTTTCAAGTTCCTCAGAGTAGCCCATCTCTTTTTTCATTAACTGGCACTTGCAGTCACAATAACTCCCTCTGAAACATTAGCAGGAGAAAGAATAAAAACCATTTTCTTCAATTAGAGTTGTGAACAGATCAAATACTCTTTTCAACAACGGATTTCAACAGAGTTTTGAGAGGGAAAGGGAATTCAGCAGAGAGGCAGAACCTTCTTTGAAATCAGAGACAGGAGGGAACTATTGGTTATTTCTGGGTAACCTGCCAGTCAATCTGGCCCTGAAAAGGTCCCTCCCAAACAAACTTACTAAAGGCAGTATTCGAAACTGCAAAAACTCCATCACTGCCCAATTTGCATCTGAATGTCTTCAACCATTCCCCACCAGCTAGGCACAGCAGATTTTGGACTACAACTCCCTCAATCCTTCAGTACTAGCAATACAGAATGGGGATTCTGGAAGTTGAGGCCCAAAGCATCTAACACGCCAAAGGTTCTCCACCCTTATTCGAAATCACCTCAGGCCATGGTTCAGACAGCATGACCTCAGTAGATGAGTTCTCCCATCCCATGTCTCTGTTTCTAACCTCACGTTTGCTTCCTTTTTCCAACTTAAGGGACCTCGAAAGCAGACATTGCAGACATTTTGATGCCCTCTTGATTAGCCTCATGAAGGAATTGTGCTAATTACAGTGGTTCCGAACCTTGGGTGCCCAGATGTTCTTGTGACAAGAACTCCCAGAAGCCTTCCCCACTAGTCGTACTGGCCTGGATTCCTGGGAGTTGTAGTCCAAGAATGTCTGGGGACCCAAGGTGGGAAGGCACTATGATGATACAAAGGGGCTGGGCCTTTTGTCCATTGGGGGAAAAGTGGCTGTTTCACAGCTCTCTCACTGCCTATGGGATAAGGACGTCATTATTGCCTATGGACTTCCATCAGCCCCACATTGGGGCAGAAAGGCTTGCATCCTTTCAGCGCGGCAAATGCCCCACATGACAGCTTCCCTTCCCTTCCTGTGCTCTGTCATCAGTCGGCTGTTTTGTAAATGTGTTTCATTAAACCGTTAAGAGCACAGCTTTTGTTGATGTGAATGCCTCAGAGATCGGGGCTTGTAAAAAATGGAGGGAGAGAGGGAACATGACGAACGCAGGACCTCAAGCAGCACTGGGGGTGGTGTGGGGGTCCCCAGACCCATTAATCCAAGCTGAGTTAAGAAGGAGACGCGAGAGGCCAGCGGCTGGGCCTCTGAAAAGCCAGGCCTCCATCTCTCCCGGGTGTGCCCACAAAACCACGATAAACAAGCAATTAGTCGTCATTCAACTCTCGAGAGGGCTTAGGAGAAGAGCCATTTGAGTGGATTTATCCCCTCAATAACGTGCAAATGGGTCCCAGACAAGAGTGGCACCGTCTTTGTCAGGGACCATCGTGGTCCCTCTCGGCTCGTCACGAGGAGAAATGCCACAGGCCGCCCTGCCTTACAAATGCCGGCCTACCCCTGCCATCCATCCCAGCCTGTATTCCCCCCTGGCTCCCAACGTGGAGATATAAAGGTTCTGCCAAGAGGAGGGAAACTGGGATAGGGGAGCGCAGCACGGTGGAAAGCGGAGCACGGCGGCCCACAAACATGGAAACCATCCATCTCCTGCTAGCGCTGGCTTTGCTCTCGGGCTGCCTGGGGCCAGGCCAGGGCCTTGAAGAGGGACTGGACTCCCAGGAGCTCATAGCAGAAGAGCCCAACGCCTATCCAGAGAGACTCTTAGACTGGACGGTAAGTAAACTTGGGTCCTCCTGGGGCTGAAAGAGGCGTTCCTAATTGATGAGTTCCTCATCGTATCATTGTCATTATTGGAGGGCTAGTTTTCAACCTCACTGCAAAGCAGAAGGATGGGTGTGAAGGCCACCTAGGTCTCATCTGTCCCTGTGTCCCGTTTCTATGCCACCTTTTCTTCAAATATGTCAGGTTAATGTACACAGAGGCCCATCCCATTTTATCCTCATGACTATCTGTTAGTCTGTGGAACTCCCTGCCACAGGATGTGGTGATGGCATCTGGCCTAGATGCCTTCAAAAGGGGATTGGGCAGATTCCTAGAGGAAAAGTCCATCACAGGTTACAAACCATGATGGAGAATTGTAATCTCCAAGCTTAAAACCAGGGCACTTCAAGGGCCAGATGTTGGGGTGGGGTATCAGCAAGAAAGCAAAGCAAAAGTGTTCTGCTTCTGTACCGCGCCATAGCACTTCAAGCACTCTCTGGGTGGTTTTACAATTTTTTAATATGCAGGCTACATTTTTTCAATTATGCAGAGAAGAGAAGGGATTTGAACCCCAACGGGGCCAGCCCTACCAATAGACAAACTGGGGCAGTTGGAAAGACAGCCAGTTGTTAGTGATCCATCTAAAATCCACACTGCATTTTTACCAGCTGGGATTTCGTGCCTCCGGCACCAGAGGAACTTAATTGGCCTTGGATTGCTATGGCAAGGTACTAAGATGGGAGCGGAAGGGGCTATTTGCTATTTCTCTCAGCGTGCCCCACATCTTGGGATGGCCCTGAACTCACTTCTGAGAGATCCACTGCACCTGTGACTCCACTGATCAAGCAGGATTTTCCCACCATGCTCATAAAACCGTGTGGAGAATAAAGTATCTATTGTATTTATCCGCTTAGTGAAATTTTTGTGACAAGGAGGATTGAAAGGGTTGGGGGGGGGAGGGGGTCTGCTGCTTCCCCTTCTCAAAATAGCAGACTGAATTTGCCCTTTGAATTAAAGGGATGTATTTTTTATTTTGAGGCAACAAGCCAACTCCAAAATTCTCTTCCCATGTAAGTGTACTTACTGTCTGTGAAGATCCTCACGCCTCACTTAGTTTCCCTCAGGAGCCTGTGGAGCTGAATTAATTCTGGGCTGGAGAAATGATGACGGTGGGCACATCTTGAGGAGAAACCACCAATGCCCAATTCCGTCTGTATTTTTATCTTCGGTTATCTCTTCAGGACCTGGGAGCATGACTTTTTTTGAACGACAGCTCCCCAAATCCTCCAACCGGCCACGCTGTTCTTGCCGTCATCCCAGGTCCCTTGGTGCCAGAGAGTTGTCTTATGTTAAGGGATGCTCTTTCTTTCTGGCGCCTTGTTTCTGAAGGAGTGCCTTTGCTTGGCACTCAGGGCTCCTAACCTTGGGTGTGTGGTGCTTGACCCTCCCACAGCCAGAGAACGAGGACCATGCTGCACAGAGCCTGCCTGAAGAGCACCCCCTGGGCATCCTTCTCCGCTCCTTCCTCCATGCTGTGCAGAGACCTGGCCGCAGCCCGTCTTTCTTGTTCCAGCCCCAAAGGTAAGGAGTGTGTGTGCGTGAGGGCTCAACACGCTGGGCAGAAAAAGGCTGGTGCAGCTCCTTACTTTTCCTGCGCTGCTCCCAGCAGGAGGCCCCAGCAACTGATGGGCAACTTTTGAATTCCTCATCCCAATGGCACGGCCTTTACAAGCATTCTGCTAAATGTCTAAGGTATAATAGCTCCCAAATGTTGGACCAATAAGAACAAAACTTCATAAGATGCCCCCTTCCCACTGCCCAAGCCAGGACACAGGTTTCCAAAGTTCTTTGCATGTCTCAGTGCTTTGTACTAGCTCTGTTCCGATCAGATAGACTAGCTTAGCTTTGTATGAAGGCACCTGCTTCAAACTACAGTGATGTCTGCTCTCTCTCTCTCTCTCTCTCTCTCTCTCTCTCTCTCTCTGTACAGTATCTCTCTGTGTGTGTGCGTGTGTGCGCGTGCGTGCATGCATGCACTGATGCACTCATAAAGCAATGCACACTTTTTCATCTATTCAGTTATGATTGATTCAGATTCCAGCTCAGCAATACCTGTAACAATTTCTCAGTCTCGGTCCTTTCACATTTCTTTTTAGTGGGCCAGCCCTGCCAGGAGGCAGAGGGAGGCAGTTGCTTCAGGTCCCAGATTCTGGAAAGTCTGGAAAAAAGGCACCTGAGGGGGGATATGATTGAGACGTACAAAATAATGCAGGGCATGAGTAAAGTGGATAGAGGGACACTCTTCTCCCTCTCACAAAATACCAGAACTAGGGGACATACACTCAAATTGAGGGCTGGGAGAGTAAGAACAGAAAAGAAAATATTTTTTCACCCAGCGCGTTGTTAGTCTGTGGAACTCCCTGCCGCAGGATGTGGTGATGGCATCTGGCCTGGATGCCTTCAAAAGGCAATTGGACAGATTCCTGGAGGAAAAGTCCATCACAGGTTACAAACCATAAGGAAGATGCGTAATCTCCAGGCTTAAAACCAGGGTACTTCAAGGGCCGGATGCAGGGGAGTGGTATCAGGAGACAGATATCTAGTCTCATGCGCTCCCAAATGCATCTGGTGGTGCCACTGAGATACAGGAAGCTGGAATAGATGGGCCTTTGGCCTGATCCAGCATGGCTCTTCTTATGTTCTTATGTAAGCTGAAAGGAGGGCCTCGCCCTCTTAACGTTTTTGCCCAAGTCTCCTGACAGCTTTGCCCTGCTCACCCTTGCCTCCTCTGCCACCATCAGGAAGGGTAGAGGAAGCTGCTGTTTCAACCAGTGCTGAGAGAAATCCAAACTGTCAAACTGTTTGGCTTCTGTACATGGAATGGCGGGTGTGCCTTGGAGGTCCTTACTTTTTCTGCATTGGTCACAGCAGGAGACACACCCCCACACTCTTTTTTTTTGAATGTTTAAATCTGTTGTCTGGGAACCTCCCACTGAAGCTACAGGAAGCCTTGCACAGTCTTTTGTGTGTGTGTGTGTTCTTTATGTGTGCACATGTTACACTTAAGATGGCTGGGCTTACACATTTCAGAACATTAAGTCCCACGTTTTAGCCTGCTTTGTCTCTGCCGGTCCTGAGGACAAACAATGCTTCATCAGCCCCTCCTGAATTTTACTCCATGGAATCTTACGGACCAGTGCTGGAAGGCAGGACCCCGGGTTCAATGAAGCTTCCCATGTTCTAGCTAAGCAATCCTCCTGTTCTCCTTTGGATGGAGAGGTGGGAGGAAGGTGGCACCACTCCATCCATCTTGATGCAGCAGCAAGCTGGGCTAGGCGAGAGAAACTGGGTGGTAGTGCCACTGGTTAGACCAAGACTGAAAGGGTGGCCAACTAGCAGAAGTTAGTGTGGGGAAGAAGCCAAGAGCTGTGCAGGTGGGTGGGCGTTCTGGAGCACCCCGAGAAGTTGCTTCAGTGGCCAGATCTTTCCCTGATGCTGCCTTCTTTCTTCAGGTTTGGCCGTGATGCCAGGGCCGGCTCCATCGGTGTTGGGCGAATCAGGGCCCGGGCTTGGGACTCCATGGCCCCTCAGTTTCTGAGCATGGCCGCTCCTCAGCGCTTTGGCAAGAAAAAATGAAGCCGGAAATCGCAACACGCGGACGAAACACAGCACCACAAAACCAGAGAGAACCGAGCCAAGAACTGTCGCTAAGGGGACCCTGCCAGATCAGACGAAAGCCTCTCCTCTCCTTTCCACGTCCATGTCTGCATTTTGTAGCTGTGGGTTGCTTGGGAGGTCACCTGGCTGTCTGGTTTTTTTTTTGCAGGGCGGGGGTCTTGTGCTTTGCTAACTGCTAATGGTAATAATAAATGTTGTTCCATCTCGGAAAAGACTCCAATCCCTTGGGAAACCCTTGTGTCTTGTTCCACAGGCGAGGTGGCACGTTCCAGGTGTTTCAGTGTGCAATGCCCATCATCTGGCCTTGTCAGTGGTTACAGATGATAGGAATTGTAGTCCAAAATCTAGAGGGGGTGAGGCTGCCTGTTAAGTAGGATGCCCCTGATTTGTCATGGCAGATATGAAAGATATCTTTGCTCATTGTGCATTGTGTGGTAACTCAGAATCTTTCATATGACCATAGAATTCTAAAGCAGGAGAGGACACCAAGGTCACTGAGTCCAACCCCTCTCTCTGGCCAAACAGCCTCAACAGATGGCCATCCTCCCTATTCTTAAACATTTCCAATGAAAGAGAATCCCCACCTTTGGAGGCAGTCCTGTCCACTATTAACCTGCTGTCTCTGCCAGGATATTCTTCCTAAAGTTTGGTCATAATCTCTTTCAGGATGTTTATCTGTTGTCTGGGGCCCTCCAGCTGGGGTTACAGAAAAACTTGGACCATCTTCCAAACGCTAGCCCTTCAAATAAGTGGAGACAGCTCTCATATTGCCAGCAACAGGACATAAAGGTTCCTTAGTATTTTGAAGCAGACTACTGTATGTGTGTCTGTAGAAGTCCTGTTTCATAATAAGAGTTAATGGTGGCTAATACCAAATTGTGTTTGTTTGTTTTGCCATTTATTAAATCCCATTTATTTCCAGCTAGCAGCCAATCCCACCTGTGGCACTGACATGCATTTTAGAACAAAGCCACACCACACCATGCCCTTTAACAGGAAATAAAGCAAAACGAACTGGTACATCCACAGAAGCCAATATACAGATGGAAGACAGATTCTCAGAATGCATAAAAGTAGAAAAAGATCTTTATTCTCTTTTAAATCATTTTTAAAAGCTCTGGCTCGACATGTTTCATCAGGACCTTCTTCAGGAGCAAGCTTCTTTTCTTCTTTGGTTGTAACAGCTCCAGACTGATTAAGAATGAGGGCACTTCCAAAAGCTCATTCTTAATCTGTCTGGAGCTGTTAGCTCCAGACCAGAGAAGAAAAGGTGCTCACTCCTGAAGAAGGCCCTGCCGAAATGCGTCAAGCCAGAGCTTTTTAAAATTATTTAACAGAGAATAAGTATTGTTTTCTACTTTTATACATCCTGAGACTCTGTCTCCCATCCATATATTGACTTTAACAGGATATGCCGTTAAGTTATGTTGCACACGTGACTCTGACTTCTTCAAACTGTGCAGCTTGCAAAATCAATGGCCAGCAAGGCACGGGATGGGCAGCGCAAGGTGGACTTCGAAGCATGTCATGTCACCCTGTGATGGATCAAAGGGCTGATGTTCTCAGACTGGGGGGGGGGACGATCTGGTGGGTTCAGCAATTGGGACTCGGGCCTTTCCGGCCTCAGGGAAAGTCATGCCCCTCCCTCCTGTCATTTCACAGTGGCTTGGGAGATTCTGGAAGCTATCGTCCAAAAATGGGAACATGGAAGTTTTGCCAAGTCGTGCTCTGTTGCTTTTCCAAGGAAAATGGAGAAGACATGGTTGGCCAGATTGGGTGGGGTTTGTAGCAACACGATGTCTGAGAGGCACCACAATTCTCCCTGCCCATTGCGTAACAGGAAGAGAAGAACTGGCTTTATGTGCAGGGCCATTTTTTAAAGAGTGTGGTGCATCTGCAGAGCTGACCTAACTACACCTTTTCAAGGCTGTTTTACGAAAATGAATCCGTACACATCGGCACTGATACACTCAGAAGGTAAACGGTGACCACTTCTTACAAAAGCCCTTTATTGCAACACCCAACCATCTAGAATTATTAAGTGCATGTCCCCCCCCCCCATCTCTCCCCACAAGGAGAAGAACCTGGGTGACATTAGGTGAGCTACAAAGAGGCGGAACTATGACCATGATGGGCAGCGCTGTTGGTTTGCTCTCAGGGCCACAAAGTCTCTCCGCCAGCTTTATCTCTGCTGGCCAAGTCTTAATTCTGGTTGGAAATCACAGCCCACCCCTACCGCTGCCGATTCAAGAATGTGGGAAACGCAGTTGTCTCCTTAGAGTGGGCAGAAAGGTGAGGGCCAAACGGTCTGGGAATGAATCCCTCTGTTGCCCAGAGTCCTCCGTGGCATCGGGGCGCCTCATTTGCCCCCCGCCATAATTTTAAGGTACTGTAGAGCATTGTGTGCAGCGTCAGCACGAGCAGCGTGGCGAGAGGTAGCAGAACCGTGGCACACTGTGGTTGGCTGGGTAGAAAGCTCCACCAAGCACTGGTACAGGCCACTCAAGCTCATCTCATCTGCAAAAAAGGAAAAAGACAAGGCTCCATCAAACGAACCGGAAGAGCAGGGAAAGGTCCATCCCACCCTTTGTTCTCTCCAGAAAATAGGTGGAGATCAGCAGTCGTCTACAGAAGAATTCATTTAACTCAAACCCAATATCTTTGAAGACGTAGCCAGGTCTCAGCATATTGACAAAATTAAATAAGAGGAAAAGAATGTGAAAATGCTAAATATTTTGGCAATGACATTTATTTCAGAGAGCTCTTGTGAATCGAAATCCACTTTGTCAGTTGCCACAAAGTAGATTTTCAGGGGAGCTTGTGGAGAAGTGGATTCTTATCTATAGAAGATTCACACTGAAATAAATCCATCATCCATGTTTATGGTGCCACAATATTTTGCTTTCTGTCTTTTTAATGTCTTTCTTGTTTTCCTTTAATATTGCCAATGGCTGCCTCAAGCATCGATTGGAGAAGGGCTAATGTTGTCCCCATCTTCAAAAAGGGGAAAAAGAGGACTCAAATAATTACCACCCAGTCAGCTTGACTGCAATTCCTGGAAAGATCCTAGAGCAGATTATTAAGCAGACAGTCTCTAATTATTTAACAAGCAATGCTGTCATTACAATTTGTTGATGCAGAGCCTGTCTGTTTTATGATGCCCAGTTGCCTTCCTGTTTTTAAATTGCTTGTTTTATTGTCTGTTGGTATGCTGACTTGTTCAGCCCTGTTAGCCGCCCAGAGTTCCCCATGGGAAGATGGGCGGGATATAAACTCAATTAAAAAAAAGAAGTCAACACCTGTTTTCTTTTAAAAAGTCATGCTAGATTAATTTGGTCTCTTTCTTTGATAGAATTACAGGGCTGGTGGATGAGGGGAATGCTGTGGATATTGCTTATCTGGACTTTAGTAAGGCCTTCGATAAGTTTCCCCATGGTATTCTTGCAAAGAAGTTAGTAGAAAGTGGGATAGATGGTGCTACTGTTAGGTGGATTTGTAATTGATTGACTGATCGCACCCAAAGGGTGATCATAAACGGCTTCTCTTCAGCTTGGAGAGATGTGATCAGTGGGGTGCCCCAGGGTTCTGTTCCGGGTCCAATGCTGTTCAATATCTTTATTAATGACTCGGACGAAGGAATAGAGCGTATGCTAATTAAATTTGCAGATGATACCAAATTGGGAAGGGTTGCTAATTCCCTAGAAGATAAGAAGAAAATCCAAAATGACCTTGACAGATTAGAATGCTGGGCCAAAGCTAATGGAATGGGTTTCAACAGAGGGAAATGTAGGGTGCTGCATCTAGGCAAAAAGAATGAATTGCACAGATATAGGATGGGAGACACCTGGCTGGAAAATAGTACCTGTGAAAGGGATCTGGGATATGATAGCTAAGTTTAAATATTTGAAAGAATGTCCTATTGAAGAGGGAACAGGTTTGTTTTCCATGACTTCAGAGACTAGGACTCGGGGCAATGGTTTCAAACTACAGGAAAAGAGATTCCATTTGAATATTAGGAAGAACTTCATGACAGTTAGAGCTGTTTGGCAGTGGAATATGCTGCCACAAAGGGTGGTGGAGTCTCCTTCTTTGGAGGTTTTTAAGCAGAGGCTGGATGGCCATCTGTCGGGAATCCTGTGATGGGGGTTCCTGCATGGCACGGGGTTGGGCTGGACAGCCTTTGAGGTCTCTTCCAACTCTATGATTCTATGAAAGGCTGAAATCCTGTTGCTCAGCGTAGCAAGTCACAACTGAGTCACTCCACTGAGCCAGTAGGGATTTGGTGAGTCAGCTCCTCCATCCGTTCCACTGATTCAAATGGATCTGCTCTAGTTGCAACCTACACCAAGCAATGGGATTTCAGCATGGAAAAGAGAGAAAATAAATGGATACGCATTCAGACTCAAGAGTATGAGGTGGTAAGCAAGAAGCATCATCCACAACTAAATGGCATCGATTCCTGCATCACTGCTCATTTCCCATGAGGACAAGCAGCCTTATACAGCTGCTAGGAACAGCTTCAAAAATAAATAAATAAATCCCGTCGGACAAGCAACACTAAAGAACAGGCCAAAGTCAGATATTCATGTGGTTTACATTTGCAAAGAGGCCCACACTCCAGGATTCCTGGGAGATGCCCACATCCAAGAAAACAAACACTGGTGGCTGTCTCTCCACCATCACCTCAAAACCTGTAGGGGAGGGACAATAACATTGACCAGTGTCACCGCCTGGCTCAAAGGATACCTGACCCCAGGGAGATGAAGCGCTCCAAAGACTCTCCAGTGTCATGAAGTGTGAACATTCACATAGAGGGACTGGGCTAGAGAAAACCTCGAGATTTGATCCTGAGAGCTGCTAATGCCTTTAGGCACACCAGATATAGAGTTTTGTGGCAGGGTTGGGCAAGCTGTACCCCAGGACCAAATATAGCCCTGGTCTAGTTTCACATACTGCTACAGAACCAGTCAGAGCTCTAGCACAAACAACGTGCTAGGAAGGAGGAGACATTTGCAGGGGGGGTTGCATGTTGTGAGAAGGGGGTGAAAAAAGGAGTAAAAGAGAGAGCAAGGAATGAGGCGTGGACTCCATTCCTGCTTTCTGGAGAGGGAAGATTCATGCTATGTCACAGAAGAAATTTCAGTGGCTTAATATATAGCTTCCCGTTGCATGAACTAGCTCCTGCCAACCTAAGTAGTTCAAAAGCATGTAAAATGCAAGTACTGTAGATAAATAGGTACCACTTTGGTGGGAAGGTAACAGGATTCTGTGCACTTGTGCATTTAGTCATGCTGGCTACGTGACCACAGAAATATGTCTATGGACAAACACCGGCTCCTCAGCTTACCAACAGAGATTATCACCATCCTTGACAAGTCAGAAACAACTTAACTTAATTGTCAGGAGGAAAATTTGCAGTGTGAACAGCTCAGTTTACAGACCACATTTTCCAGGCAGTTTCTTGAGGCTCTTTTCTTCGGTGCCATCTGAGACCTCACACACCTTGCCAACTTTTGGGTGGCTCATACCAACCTATCTGCACCCTAAATAAGCTATCCTCTCACACAAACAGGAGGCCACTGGCATGGGCTCTAAGCTCTCAATGTGGTCTGTGGACAATGTGGACAGCTCTAAACAGGACTGCCTGGGTCTGCCGTCAACCATCTGACCAATGGGTTTCCCACTAAGGAAATACACGTTTTAAGTATTTAAATGGACAAATATTCCCACACAGGTTGTGGGTATCTTTGAACAGGACAAGAAGAGAGGTCTTTACAAAATAAATAAATACTGTATATACTCAAATATAAGCCTACTTTTTCCGCCCTAATTTTCGGCTGAAAAAAGGGGCCCTCGACTTATATGCGGGTCAATACTTTTAGCCACTGAGGCAAGTGCTTGGGTCGGTGGATAAAAGTCATTTTAAACATTGTGTGCCACTTCTCATGACCCCCCTCTGCATCACAGGGGGAGCGGTGCGCGATGTTTAAAATGACTTTTAGCCACTGACCCAAGCACTTACCTCGGTGGCTAAAAGTCATTTTAAACATCACACACCACTCCCCCAGCTCACAAAGGAGGAGCTGCCAGGCCCTGCTGCATTTCCCACCCGAGACTTATACTCGAGTCAATACGTTTCCCATTTGGGGGGGTTAAATTAGGGGCCTCGACTTATACTCGGGTCGACATACTCGAGTAAATAAATAAATAAATAAATAAATAAAGCCCTTCCCTCATCTTCCCCCCACCCCCCACCCCCCACCCCCCAAGGAGCGAGCTGTGGCTTCCACCCCACAGGCTTCGCTTCCGTTCCATTACCAATGTCGAGGTAGCTGATATCAAAGCTCTGCTCTTCGGAGAGCTCCTGTAAAAGGCTGCAGAAGCCGGCGTTGAGCACACCCAGGGGGTTGCTTTTCAGGTGCAAGATCTTCTCTCCGGCCGAGTTGCGCAAAGAGTCCCAGGTGCAGCCAGACCCTCGGCCCTTCACCCCGTCCAGCTTGTTCCCTGCAGTCTAAGGAGTAGGGAAAAGAACGGAGGGAGAAGGGAGATCAGCATCATCCGTAAATCAGGGCCCGACCATTGCAGTCCCCTCTTGCCCTAACTGCGCCTCCACGGCCCACGGCCCTCCAGCCTTCTGACCCCCATGCCACCTCCAGCTGCTTTGCTGCAGTGCGTTTCTTCCGCCACCATCTCAGGACCTCCCATCCACATGGAGGAGGGGATTGCAAGTTAACGTGCAGGTCCTGTAGACTCAAGGTCTCAACTCTAGGACATCTTTAGCTGTGGCTAGGAAAATCTCCTGCCTGAAACTCCCCAGATAAATACTGATAATCATAATATTTGCACTGCAGAGAGGGACACGAGACCCTATAAATCGCCAAGTCCACAGCAAGGGAACTGAACTCCCAACCTCTGGCTCCATAGCCAGATGCCGAAGCCACTGAGCTCTCCCTCAGTTCTCCTCCATCTCTCCACAGTCACAGTACCCACAAGGTATCTTCACCCACTCCTAGAGTTGGCAAGGGGCCCAGAAGGCCATCAAGTCCTCCCCCAACCCACTTGACGCAAGCATCCAAATCCAAATCTCGATAGATGGGGGTCTACCTTTCTGTTGGATGCCTCCAGCACTGGAGTGCTCATTACCTCCTCCTGAGGCAACCGGCTCCACTCTTCTACTGCTCTAACAGTTAACAAGTTTCTTCCTGATATTCAGCTCGCAGCTGCGGCAAGGAGCATCCCCCCCAACTTGTTTTGGGAATGTCACACCCAAGTTTGATCGGTTTACAAGTCAGCCATAGGTTTTGTGAATAACCTGCCAATCTACTGCTGGAGTGACAGGTGCACAAGTCAAGACTTACTTTCTCCTGTTAAGAAAAAATAGTAAAATAGTTTTGCTTGTGCTTATGTCAAAAAGTGAATTTCCCCAGTTCTTGAAGGGCAGGGCATGTTCTGCAGTGTACCCTTTGCATTTATCTCCTACTGTTTACAGAGTTGGGAGGTACACTGTTGCACCTTTGAGTCAGCATGTGTAAATGTGGACATGGAATAACACTTGCGCTGGGAAAGCTGTATAACCGCTCAGGGTTAATTATAGCCTGCCGGTTGGTTCCTGTGTAGAGGTACCTGAAGGATAAGTGTGCTTCCATCTGGGGGGTCAGGATCTTTGTCACTCTATCAACAGATCCAGTTTCATGGAGATAGGATGAGGATTCATGGACAACCAAACTTTGATGGCCAATTTCCCAGCAACGAGGAAAGACACTGAATCTTGACTCTCAGATGGGCATGGTGGCTTCTAAGGTCCCTTTGCTTGCCCCCAAATAAAGAGGGCAGTTTTTGGACTTCCTTCCAAAATGGGAATCTTGGCACAGCCTGACCTAGCTCTTCAAACTGCTGCTTTTAGCTTCCCAAAACTCCTTCAGGGCAAACCCAACCGCGAGTAACTGCGCCTCCTATCCCAACACAGCCCGGACTCACGATTGAAAACTGGTCCTCCTCCACTTCAGCCTCGCTGCCCTCTCGTGGATCCAGCGGCACGTTATGGATCCGCACAAGCATCTTCGCGGCGGCGTTGCGCTTGGCGAGCTTTTTGGAGGTGCCGCTGCCTGGTTGGGAAAGGAAGCGGGCGATAGCCATCCGGAAGACAAAATACGGACGCAAGGAGTCCATAGAAAGCGTCGGGCAAGAAACCCCTACATGGTTTGCTCCACATTCTCTACCCCACCTTCTTTCCATCTGAGTGGATGTTTACAGCCCCACCACAGTCCCTCAGCCTCTGTGTCTATTCCGTTTCTCCCAGCCCTGCCGTCCAGCTAAAAAGGTGCAGAAGCAAAAAGCCAAGGAGAAGGAGGCCTCTGTGTGTCTATCTAACCAAAATGGCCCAGTGTGTCCAAGCTGAAAAACTCAGCAATCCTTTACACCAGAGATATGAAAACTTACATGCTTGGACTACACCTGTCAGAATCCAGACCACTGTGGTTGTGTGGAACTCTGGAACCTGTCGTTCAAAACAAAAACAAAAAGCCTTCTTCTAAGCTCTTCTTGACACCCAGACTGAAACCTATGTTTCGTAGCAAAGTTCAATGTTACCTCACAAGGTGAAATTAATTTGCTCTGCGGGTCACTTTGTTGTACAAAAAAATTCAACTTGCAAAGTGCAGTTTCCCATAGGAATGCATTGAAAACCAATTAATCCATTCCAGAAGTCAGAAAAAGGCAAAAGGGGGAACGGATTACATTGATTTTCAATGCATTCCTACGGGAAGGCTGTCCCAATGCCCCCAAAAGACAGCAAAAGCACTTTCCCATCTTTGGTGGCAGAAAACCCCTCAATCAACCTGCAGCCAAAGGCTGCTCCTAGCAGCCCGGAGCTGTCAAAATCAGCTGGGTGTCGGGCTGCAAGTAGCAGGCTTCAGTCCTGGATATATATATATATTTGTCTTACGAATTTTTCATCTTACGAGGCATTCGTCTTAAGAGGCAGTACTGTACGTTGCAAGTAGACTAGGCCCAATGAAGCAGTCTTGGCGAGTCAACAGCGCCATAGCTTCCACTGATACAAATGGCGATGGCAGGCAACTCTGAGGCTACGCTGGTGAGGCAGGCAGAGATCTACAGTCCCTGCCAAAGGCCTGCATGACTGTACCTATTTCGATGAACCGTTCAACGCGGCAGGTCATGGTGAATTCTTTGCGGTGTGCTGGTCCTGATTCCTGAGTTACTGTGTATTCAGGCAAGCGCCAGCCTTTTTGTACCACCAGCTCCTGGAGAGAGAGAGAAGGGGGGTATTAGATAGCCAGTTAACTCTGGATTCATGGAGGGAATGGGGAGATTGGGATGTCGATGTCACCTGAGATGCATTTAGAGATACTATCTGCATAGAAATACTGAAAGGAAATCTAATTTAATATAGAGTCAATTACTTCTGACAAACCTACAGTGGGTTTTACTTTTTTAAGTCGAAACAGGAGCCAAAACAAGCCAGAGCATTTAAGGCCTCCAATGGTCAGGTAAGGATGCTAAAGGCAATCTCTGAGACCAGATCAAAACAGTTTGGCAGTCCTGCCACCAAACTGACTAAGATTTCAAGATGACAAGCCAAGAGACATCAGTATTCCTCTTACAGAATCAATGTTAACCTAGATGGATAAGTTCTGCTAAAAATCCTAGGGTCAACTTCTTTCCAAAAAAATGAGCTTCTTTCCCCCCCCCCCACCCCAAGGCAAAACCTGAGATTGGGAAAACTCCTGTACTGGCAGTCAAGCCCTCTCTCTGGCTTGCTTCACACGGCTCCTGGGCCTTACTCTTCAGAAGATTTTAAGAGCTGTTTCGAGCAGGTGTTGAAAAGGGGACACAGAAGGACTTGGGATACACACAGTGGAGAGCTTTTGGATTCTGGCTCCATGCATGCAAGTGGCTCAGTTTCAGTTAAATGGCTCGCATTCAGGAGCTGGACTGAGCAGAACCCTGAGCATCCCCAGTGCAAAGAGAGCAAACAATACCAGGCTTGGGGGGGGGGAGGGGGCAGAGAGGTGACACAGGCGAAAAAGATCACAACTAGGGGGGTGGCTTTCACACCAGAGATAATCACAGGCAATATACAAATGTGTGCCTTCTGCTACCAGTGCCGATGCTGGCAGAAGAGGCCGGGCACAGCCTGCCTCAATCTACGCTGTCCCAGGCAAGGACTTGAGGCTGGAAAGAATGACACCCAAGAGAGCTGCCTACCTGCAGGGCCCCAACCGGATTGCACTCTGACTGCTGCGGCGACACGGGGGACTTCATGTCCACTGGGGAGCTTCTGGGTGAAAGAGGGCACAAGGTCAAAGATCCCCCCTCCCCTTGTGGTTTTCCTGACCCAAACCCTCCTCCATCCCACCTCTAAGAGGTCTAGGCACGTGGACAGCCTTCCAGGGGACTGAGCTGTGAAGGGCCCTTAAGACTTGGATTGCCCACCCACCCGATCCCATTCCCAAATTGCTGGTTGCAGCTTAGAGAAAGCCACAGTGGGGGACGGGAGAGAAGGGCTGGCAACAGGACCAAGCAGAGGGAAGAAGCGTCGAGAGAAACCGCCATGTTTCCAGCCGAGCAGCAAATGTGCAATGGGATGTGGGGTGTGTGTGAGTGAGAGAGAGGGGGATCCAGGTGTACGTGAGCAGCCAGAAGGTGCCAGGCAGCTCAGTTCCTGAGCTCTCCCATCTGTGTCTTTCCCGTTACCTGGGAGACGCAGTCGGCAAGATGGGCACAGGCGTGGCGGCTGGGGTGCTGGTCTGAGCCAAGGGCTCTAGAGAGAAAGGAGAGCTTCGAAATACAAGGTGACAATATTAAAAAGCCAGCTCGAAAGCAGAAAGCGCATGCAGCGTGGAAGGCGTTTTCAGCCACAGGAAGAGGCCCGCCACCTCGTCCCCAAACTTGGCACGCAGCCCTCCTGCTCGTCAGCAGAACATCCTCCATCCAAACCCCCAGTTCACGTCATACTTTCAGCTTGCAAACAATGGGTCCGAATCATGGCTTCCATTCACTTTGAAATACAAAACGGTTTCTTTCCCACAGTGCCTTCAAAGGCATATCCTGAAAGGACTACCTGTGAGTTGCCAAATTCTTAGAAGCATGGGGGAGTCAGGTAATGTGTAAAAGCATCCTTTTGGCCCACCACCTGATTGGCAAAAGCTGATCAGATCATGCAAATCAAGGATATTAAGTTGTTCCGGAGGGCAACGCAAGGCATTGCTTGGCACCGAATTTGAGTTACATTGGTACAGATGTTAAACGTATGAACACAGGCTGGACAATGTCCAACGCCTTAGCTGAAAACACCAGAAGAAAAACCTGGCCCCAAAGCATGTGCATTAATCATCCTGCAGTGCATCGAGCCATCATTCTGGAGGCTTTTTCACTCATTAAAGGAAGAGAGGAAGGATTTGAGCCCTGTAACGTTCCACAAACCCTCTTGCCTCCAGAACACCCCCGCATACCATCAGCTGTATCTTTTGTAGCTGCCGAAGCCCAGCTAACACCCACCAGCAGTGAGAAAGGGCATGCCAATTCTTGGTATGGGGGACGGAAGTGGACTGAAACGGGCTGAAGAGTCAGCATCTCCTCAGCACTGCCCCAAAGACCTCCCAAGTTATGATACGGTGGCTTAGGACATACCCATCTTTAGCTCCCTGACTTATGGGCCCACAAATTGTCTTTCAAAGCAAAGGCATCAAAACCAGGGGGCTCGAGTGGATGTTTTATGCCACAAATTCTCTAAGAACATACATGTTAAAAACAGAGTTTGCGGGAAGCAGGTGCTAGTCTGATTCTTCTGTGGTCCTTACCTGGTTTCCTCCAGCGGCGCTGGCTCCAACATATTCCCTCCCTTCAGAAGTCGGAGGGCCACCTCGGCCGCTTTGTGTTTGGCTGCTTTTTTGCTGGGGCCTTGGCCTGGGAACCAGGAAAGAGGAGAAGCCAACCTGTGATTCAAGGCCAGTAGAGCACCTTGCCACGATACAATCTGATAAGCTTCTAAACCAATAGGGCTACGTGGAGATAATTATTTATATATGCTTCCTAGTCCATCCCCCCCCGATGGAACATGAGGAAGCATATATGGGGAGAAGGGTTCCAAGACAGTCTTTCATTCAACCTGCAGACAGACAGACCCAGACTTGCGTAGGTTCAGAAAGGGGGTGGCCTCCTGGGACTTCAGACCCCATCCCTGTAACATGCAGTATGCATGATGGCATAGTTCAGTTATGAAAACACAACTAGAGGCTGAAGGTGGGGGTGGAGAAGAGTCTAGTCTAGGCAAGAAGCCTTTCTTTAGTACCAAGCCACCTTCCCAGGAATAAAAACTACAGGCTTCAGCCAGAACCAGAGGTAACTACAGACCTCTTTATCTGTGCAAGGATTCTCCTCCTGAGCTTGATTATAGCCATGGGAAAAGCTCTGTGCTCAGTCGGTAAACCAACCACTCTCCTTCTCCTTAATTCATTACTGCTCTGCATACTTTCCTGCAATACTCATCTCTGGTGGAGCCAGCTGAGAGCAGATCAACTTAGTTTGCCAAGGGAACTGTCAAGAGCTTGAGAAATACAACCCTGTGAGGACTTTTGGGAAGCCCTAGAAGTGGGATTCTGTCAAAACAAAATGAAAAAAGCTCATAATTCTTGGTACAGGGGACAGAAGTGGACTGAAATGGGCTGAAGAGTCAGCATCTCCTCAGCACTACTCCAGGGACCTCCCAGGTTTTGATACAGTGGCTTAGGACATACCCATCTTTAGCTCCCTGACTTTAAGAAAGACGACCTGAAACTGAAACATATGCAGACACTGATGATACTTCTTTTAGCTTTGGTGAAAATTCTACTAGGGAGTCAGAGAATGTGTTGTTTTCTTTGTATAGAGAGGGGAGGGGTATGACTTTTTCCCTTTTTTTATAATCACCTTGAAGGTATCAAGAAAAGAAAGGATAAAAATGTAAGCAAAACTAGTGCTTTGGCTACAGTCGCTGGGGAAAAAATAGGTATGTCCCCTACTGTCTGTATAATACAGAAAGGATTTCAAGATAAAAGACATCATGCGCACACACACACACACACACACACACACACACACACACACACACACACACAAAGACAAAGAGAGAGAGAGAGAGAGAGAGAGAATGAGAACTGTCTAACTGCTTCAACTCTCCATTCATTCTTTGCCACTACTGACCGGTGCAGCTGATGTCACCAACTGTGACACGAAAGGTGAAGTTGGGCTGATGAGCTTGTCCCTCGGCTTTCAGCAGGTCATAGACGGGGGTTTTGCCTATGCGTGTCCCATACTCCTGCAGCAGGCTGATCGGGGTCTTGCCGGGATTAGACGCCAGCATTTGCTCTATACTGGAGGCAGGAAAGAGAACACAGTTGGTTTTCAGAAGTCCGTACAACCTTGAGCAAGGACAAGGAACTTCTTTTCCCAAACAACGCCTTTGTGGCTTTTAACAGTCCCACCTTGTACAAGAGGGGCAGACAATGTGTGGCCCTTCAGATGCTGGTAGAATACAACTTGCTGTCTTAATCAGTGGTGAGCCACAACCAAAGCTGAAGCCCAACAACAGGGGGCTCAGCCAGGAAAAGAGCTCCAAATAGGCCACCCAGCTCTACAACACAGAGTGTGCCCCACTCTCCTTCAACCCATTTGTCCCTTTTGCGTGTCACTGTGCCACAGCATGCAGAAAAAGCAATTAACATCCACGACAGTCACTCTCTCTCAACCTAACCTACCTCACACAGATTATTCTGCTGCTATATGTCTGAAGAAGTGGATGTGTCCATGAAAGCTTACATTAAAATATAAAAGTCTTTAAAGTGCTGCATGTTTTTGTCTTTTGTTTTGCTTTGTTTTGTTTTGATTTTTGCCTGGAATTTGTGCACAGACTAACACAGCTACCTCTCACAAAACTACCTTACATAGGTGCTCTGACACAATAGAGTAGCAGAGAGACAAGGATACTGCCTGGAGCTTGTCTAGGTTGAGTGGGATATAGCTCACCAACAGAAAAAAAAATCCACTATGGTTCTGTCACTCCCCAAATCCTCTTAAATTTCAGATTCACATCACAGCCCCCGCCGCCGCCCCCCGCCACTCCTGCCCAACCTCTGATGTGAGAGTTCTGAAGGGGGATTCAATATATTCACATTCAAAGGAGCTACAGGGTTACTGTACATTCAAAAGAGTGCTTTGCTCTTATAACAACCCTTTTCTACTCAGTCTTTGCAAAGACTGTTTCATTTCCAGGGCATTCCTGAAATTGACGTGGTGCTTCCCATTGAGACACAGAGTTAGCAGAGACCAAAATATCTAATTGAGTAACGAAAGCACTACAGGGGTTATTACTATTGGTTACACTTATACTGTATCTTGGTTTTCCTGGAATAACAGGATTCATGCCTCTCTTCTTCCCCACTTCCTCTTCAAGCCAACCCTGCGGAGGGTGTCAGGCTGGAGGAGAAAAAGAGGACTGTCCAAGGACACTCAGAGAGTGTCGTCGTCGTCGTCATCATCATCATCATCATCATCATTTCAGAACTGGACATCATCATCATCATCATCATCATCATCATCATCATCATCATCTCAGAACTGGAGAGCTAGCCAGGGATGAGTGGCGATCTGAGGGTGGGTTTCCCCAGATCCCAAGGAAGAGTACCCAAGGAAAAGGTTTCTGGACCAGGGCCCAGCAGGCCAGCACTCTAACCATTGCCCCACACTACCCCACCCCGCCCCGATTCTAGGCCCGGGTTCTGCTGCCTCCGATGGGTGTCCCATTCTAAGGGCTGGTCCAGGAGGGCCCTCCCGCTCTCCTAGCAACGGGCTTCCAAGAGGTCCTCTGGGGGGGGAGGGGAGGTAACCTAGCAACGCGCTTCCAAGGGGCGGGGCTTCCCGCCGGGGCATCTGAGCAACCGAGACGGGCGCGAGGCGCCGGGGAGTTTCTCACCTGGGGAAGCTGCCGCAGCTCCTCGCGTTCCCGCAAGGCTCCTCCGCCTCCTCCTCGCTCATTCCCTCCTAATGCCCCGCCGCCGCCGCCGCCGCCGCCGCCACAACGCCTGCCGCCCTCCAGCCCGGCTTGCAATGGCCGGGAGAGAGGAAACGACAGCCGCCTGCCGCCCCCCCCCCAATCCACCCCCAGGAGCTTAAGCGAGGCGCATCATGGACGCTGGAGTCCACGCGGAGCTCCCGGCCGGAAGGCGGCAGCGGCGAAGGGACTACATGTTCCATAGGACCTTTCGGGCACACGAGGCCGTAGTAGACGGGCTTTCCTCCATCTCCGTGCGTCGGAGAGCGAGGGCTGGTCCCGCTGCATGCTGGGAACGGTAGTTTCCGCCGTCCAAAGCGCTGGCACCGCTTTGCCCAGGTGGAAGTCGGCCAGAGTCACCTCAAAGGGGGAGGGAGCAAGCAACTGCGAATATAGACTGGGACAATAAAAACGCCATCCTTTACTTCAGATACAGCCTCAGAATATCTAAGCTCCGGGCCTCAGCAAAGAAACTACCTGGTAAATTTTCCATCTTGCCAAGGGCTTTACATCTAAGAAATAACTCCTGGCAACTCCATCTTTTGCCATGTTTTAACCTGTTGGTACAGCCCTTAAGAAGAGGGTTTTTGCCCTAGAAATATTAGCAACTTTTTATTATTTTTCTAGTAGCCTAAAGGTATCACCTGTTCTATGCAAGTATAGAGAAAATTGTCTCTAGCCTGTAGGAAAAGTGGGAACAAAGTGTCTACAGCAGGTGAGAGGGATGTTAGTGGGTTTCAGAACCTGCATATAGTAACCCCTTTCACTCTCTCTCCTCATTAAGGCATTTGCTGGACTGCACTGAAGAAATAGGCTTTGAGTATGCACCATGCCAGGATATGGATGAGCACGGTCCACATTTAATAATCATTTAGTCTACCATTATATTCTCTTTCAAGGAATGTGCACCTTCGGTTTATTTTTGAAAAAGAATAAGGAAGAAAACCTAAGAAGACAACTAAACAAAGTTAAATGTTTTGTAGCCCCACTGGCTTCCCATTCCCACTGAAATCAATTGGTCCTAAAACAGCTTGGCACTCTTTTAACTCCTACATAGTTTTTCAAGTTTATGCTGTCTATAACTGTCTCAGAAATACTGATTTTTGTCTGTATCTATTTTTATTTATTGTTTATTAAAATATTTTTACCCTACCTTTTTCCTTAAAAAGGACTGATGCTGGCTTACATCATTGAAAGGCACCATTTAACTCTAAAAGCAGTACGAATACTAAAAAGGGTCATGCTTGCCTGAAGAAAAAAATATTTGCCTGCTTGTGATGAATGGCAGATATGGGTCCAGCCTGGCTTCCTGTGGGAGGGAGTTCCAGAGTCTGTGAGCAGCAACAAAGAAGGCCCTCTCAAATGCACCCGGAAGGGTGGAAAGACCCACCCAACATCATCTCCTGATTATTTTAACACCCAAGCAGGCTCATGAATTGAAATTCGGACTATGAGATAAAGTGTTCTGCTTATATACCGGCTCTGGGCGGTTTATGAATTACAGTGTGCAGGCTACACATTGCCCCCCCCAGCAAGCTGGGTACTCATTTTACCGACCTCAGAAGGATGGAAGGCTGATAGCTTATTAGACCCAAGAAGAACTGGATGAAGAGAGCCCATCATGCATTATGTCTCACTGCCAGATGGAGAATGTGTGAGCCTCCAGGTGTTGCACTTCAGACCCATCTTTTATGACAGGCAATACTGCCCAATGGGGATTGTAGTCTATCAGTATTTGGAGGGTCACACACATGATTTCCTGCTTGTTATGGATGGGAGTACTGTATTCTTTCCGTCGTGTCCAGGTTTTGCACTGAGGTTGAAGTCTGGCGCACCTTCTGTTCATTTTGCCTAGCCCCAGTGAACATAATGGAGTTAGTCCAAAAGTAAGCAGGCATAAGATTTATTTATTATTTCCATTTATATACCGCCCGATTTTCCCAAAGGAACTCTGGGCGGTGAACAGCAAATAAACCAATAGTTCAGGAAAACAGTAACAAGAAATAAAATGAAAATAAATAATTATTTCAAGATTAATTAAAAAACCATGAACAATGAATGTGTGAAGTGTTACTTGAATTTCGGATATTTGTCTACACATCTTGAGGTGGGGTCACAGACAGAGACATCAGAGGGAAATTAGATGCAGGGGAACTGGACAAAAGTGCACATACCAGATGTATGTAGACATAGAAACAGAGGTAGCTGTCCGCTCACTAATAAGCCACACTCCAGCAGGTGGAACTACCGCGGGGCGAAACGACGACTTGCAGAGCTTGGTGGAACCCCAAGCGCAGACCCTGAAACTACATCACCCAGAATCGAACCCGGGGAGGGAGGCGTGATTAAGACTTTTGCGCCACTCGCTCTTGAGGCCGAGCAACCAATAGGGAGAGAACGACACCCACCCACTCACGAACCAGCGCGCGCGCGCCGCCGCCGCCGCCGCCGCCCGATTGGCTCCCGGCGCTCTATTACCGCGTCCTTCCCGGCTTTGTCTCCCGTCCAGTTCCTCGGCTTTTTCTTCCCCCCCCCGCCCCCGCCTCCGATTGATTGGTTCCGCCCTGTGGTCCCTTCCCGGTCCAATCCCTCCGTCTTCCCTTTCTCTGGCTCTGGTTTTCTGGACGGTGTGTGTGTGTGTGTGTGTGTGCTTCCCCTGTGATTGGCTGGATCTCCCCGGCGGAGAGCCGTCATTGGCTCGGAGCGGCGCCCCCCCCGCCGGACTCCGTGAGAGCCGCGCTGGTGATGGAGGGAGCGCTGCTGAAATGGACCAACTATCTGTCGGGTAAGCCCGAGCCTCCCCCCCCCCAGGCGGGGCCACGCGCTTCATGGGGAGGAGGAGGTGGTTTTATCAGCCTAAAGAAAAGAAAAAAATACCCGCCCCGGATCCCGCGGCCACGTAGGCTCTCGTGAACCCACAGCCCACCCCCGCCTCTTGCCCTCCTTCTCATCAGTAGCCACGCAGAGCCCTTCCAAAGATGGGGGGGGATAGGACCACCCCAGGGTCCTGCTCTCTTTTTTTCCTCACCCGCTTCCCCCTCTCCTGCACTTTTCTTCCTCATTGCAAACAAACCCACCGCAGGACTCTTGTGCACGAGTGCTTTCGTTGACTTTTCCGCCACTGTGAGAGCTGGCATCTTTGGATGGGTAGAAAGAGCCGTGGCACCTTTCCAAGCCTTACGTAACGGGCAGAAGTTCAACAGGAGCAGCTCCACCCCTTCCCCCTTGGAGATGCAAGGAAGGGCCAACCTGCGCCTTGTTGGCTTATCTTGGCCAAGTGATTCATAGGGCTGAAAAATCTGTAATTGCTGGCTTCTTTTGATGGGTAGAGCCGTGGTACCTTTTCAAGCCTTATGTAATGGGCAGAAGTTCAACAGGAGCAGCTTTCCCCCCTCCCCCTTGGAGATACAAGGAAGGGCCAAGCTGTGCCTTGTTGACTTGTCTTGGCCAAGTGACTCATAAGGCTGGAAAGTTTCTATTTTATTTCATTTGCCACATGCATTTTGGAGGTATCTATGCACCCAGGGGTGGGTGTACTGTGAAACTTGCAAAGCTTATGCTCCAGGGCCCTGATCCCAGAGGTCCCCCAAAAGCGGCCTTAGTCCACTTTAGAAAATAATAATGATCTTTTGTGGACCAACCCCACTGAAGAAGGTGACAGTGGTTAACCAGATCTTGTTGCTGATTGTGAAGAGGCCTCAAAAATGTAGGCCCACCTTGGTGCACTCATCCACTGTGGGTCCTTTCCTACTGAAAAAGGGAGCAGTATGAGTCCTCCATGGTGAAACAGAAAGAGCAGATAACAAGTATCTTTGCCAATTTCTTGCCCGTGTGATAATAAAAGCTTTGCTTGCTGGACTTGGTCTTGATACTTGGTTAACCCAGGGCATTGATGCTTTGTTAGAGGACTTATCATTTAGACCAGTGATGGCGAACCTATGGCACGGGTGCCAAAGGTGGCCCTCGGAGCCCTTTCTGTGGGCACTCGACATCACCCCTTCACAGTCCCCTGTATACAGGTTCAATTACTGTATTGGCACTTTGCAAAAAAATTAGTGGGTTTTGAATTGCAGTTTGGGCACTCGGTCTCTAAAAGGTTCGCCATTACTGATTTAGACTGTGACCACTGTGCTCAGGAATTTGGACGACCTTCGTGGCACCTAGGGTTGTGTTTATAGCAAACAGAGGTTCAAGAGCAGTAGAGAAGGAGAAGGGCATTTCTGTTGAGTAACCAGTAACTCCATGAGTTAGGTCTCTGCGTGTTGAGATAGAGGTTGAGAGAATTTGATTCTCTACTGTGCCACGTGGGAGCAAAGCCAACCTATGAAGCCTCCAGGGCATCTTTGGAAAAAGGAAATGGTAAACCCAAACAGTCTCTACCTAGAAAGCCTTGGAAAGGGTTAGCATAATAAGGGAAATCATATATGTTTTGGTGGCAGATTGCTGCTGATTAACAAAGTGTCACTTGTGTTCCTGATCGTAACCCTAGAAATGCAGCCTTCCTCTTAGCAACAATTGGCTATCAAAACTTGTACAATTTCTGCTTGCACGGGCATAAATTGACAGCGGGATTCTGGCCATTGTTTTCTGCTCTGCTCCCGACCCTAGCTTCAGGGTTGGCTGCTTCAGGGATCCAGTTGTGCAATTTGCCCCTCATTTGTGGTGGAGGCAGACTGAGAGAGTAGAGGAGACAACCACAATCTGAGTAGTCTTCAGATGAAACTGTCTGTTTTTTTTTAATCTATACTGAAATATTCCAGTGTGGAAATATGTGTGGTGAGGCTGCTGATGGTTCTACTGATATACTCTCTCTCTCTCTCTCTCTCTCTCTCTCTCTCTCTCTCTCTCTCTCTCTCTCTCTCTCTCTCTCTCTGTGTGTGTGTGTGTGTGTGTGTGTGTGTGTGAGAGAGAGAGAGAGAGAGAGAGATTAATCAATTATTTTTTTACTACAATTTTTTTGTCAGTACAACCCTTACCTCCACCTTTTGCACAAGAGCTTGGTTTATATCATGGCTTAAAACCATTGTTTAATTATTTTTCTGTATCATAGGTTCCGTCCCCCTTTTAAAAGTTCTGACATAGCTCAGTCCAGGAAGCATAGAAGGCAGAGTTTATTTTCATTCTGAAGCTAAAGAGAGCTGAACCCCAAACACATTCCTCATAACACTGGGAATATAAATTTCTATTTTCCTAGGCAGTGACATTTTAAAAAAAAATGCTTGGCTCTTCTCAAACAATAATTCCATTTCTTTTTATTTCTCCCACCCCAGGTTGGCAGCCACGCTACTTTGTACTAGAGAATGGCATCCTCTCCTATTATGATTCTCAGGATGATGTGGGCAAAGGCAGCAAAGGCAGTATCAAGATGGCGGTGTGCGAGATCAAAGGTAAGGCTGTTTGATGATGTGCTGGAGGGAGGATGCTTGTGACATCTTGGCCCATGAAATGCTAAGTCTGTTTTACTTCTTCATGTCCAACTCTGCAATTCATTCTGACATGTGTGTCCCCTTCTCTTTCCTCCCAGCAGTGTTTAAGTTTTTCTTAATATGTTTTTATCATTGGATTTTTTTATTGTGTGTCTTGATTGATATTTGTGCAACTTTGTAAACCGCCCAGCGTAGCCGTGCAGCTAGATGGAGCTGTATATAAACTTAATAAACAATCAAACAAACAAATAAATAAATAAATTTACCCTATTCTATCTCCCATACGGGGTTTTATGCTTCTCTACTTCTTCCTCTTCCAGGCCTCTGGGTCATACTGTCTCCATTATGTTACTTAACAAATTCTGCCTTTTTCGGAGGCTCCAAACCCATCTAAAGAGGAACTGCTAATGCACAAGTGCCTTCTCTTTCTCCATCTCCCTTTCTCTCTGCCACCCCCCCAATACACTCATGTTTAGGCCTTCCCTTTTTCTTTTGGCCATCTCCCTTTGTTTTCAACCACTGTTCCCCCTGGTGTGCCGTTGGAAAAGCTGAAGAATATCAGCTTTGTGTTCAGCCAAACAGGCCCAGGTTGCGCACTAAATAAAGTATTTTATAATTGTTCATATTTCTGTTTACTTACTATTTCATAATAAAGTAATTATAAAATACTTTCTTTGTGTTTATTTGATTCCTATTCAAGAGAATTACTTTATATATAGTCAATTTTGGCATTTTCTAATGGTGGTGTGCCTCGTGATTTTTTTCATGAAACAAGTGTGCCTTTGCCCAAAAAAGGTTGAAAAACACTGGGATAGAACATGCACATGGCTGGTGATCTCCACTGAGATGGATATTTTCCTGTTTGTGTCATGGATGTGCATTGACCAAGGATTGGAAGTGGCTTTTTGAGGATTTTGGAAGTTGGGGATACCAGAACCTCTAGGCCAGTGGTGGCAAACTCTCAGAATTCCGAGCCTAGATTGCCAATGACAAAGGACTGTGGGAGTTGTGGTCCAAAATATCTGGAGTGCCAAAGGCTCGCCACCACTGCTCCAGGCTATATCTGGAAATACCCTGAAGTTCCAGGAAGAGAATGCTCAGAAGTGGTTTACCTTTCCTTCTTCTGGGGATGCCTTGGGACTTTGCAGCTGGACCAAGGCCACACAGACTGGCTCTTCTAGGATGCGAAGTGGGGAATTGAACTCCCAATCTCTGGCTCTGCACATAAGCAGTCAGGTGTCCAGTTCACTGAGCTCTCCAAACAACCAGAGGAATACTTGACAAAAATAAAAAAGTCTCCATTTAAATCTCGGGCTATAAAACTGTATCAAAAGAGTAGTGTCTGATAAAGCCAAATAAAAACTGAGTACAGTGGACCCTTGTATAACAAAGAGTTTGTATAACATAAAATCTGTACAACATAAAACATTCCAGAGATAGGGGAAATTTGGCTTAACATAATTGCCTATGGGGAGAATCTGTACAACATAAAAATGGGATTACTCCCTTTTCAATGCATTCCTGTGGGAATTTGTATAGAGGAAAATTTGCTTAACATAATTTCATTTGGAACTAATTAATTCCTTTATACAAGGTACCACTGTATTATGAAATACAGTAATTATTGCACTGTGGACGGTCAAAAGTAAGGGGTTTGAAAGCTACCAAAACCACTAATTTTAAAACACTGAAATATCTTAGTTGCCAAAAGGAAAAAGAACAACTACCGGTAATTGTTTCCAGCAGCATGGACATGAAATTTTGTGGCTTTTTCTGCTCAAATAATCATCTAAAGTGGAAAAAATAGTTAACACAAATTGGTTGTGCTGTCAGATGCCACCAGTAAAAATCCTGGAGAAGAAAAACCTCTGGGAGGCATAATAGCTACAGTTAAATTAGTAAAATGAAAAAAAATGGTAGCAACCCTTACTATTTTATTTATTTATTTATTTATTTTGATTATTTTCCCTGCCCTGCCCCCGCCTTTCTCCTTGGAAAAGGACCCAGCGGCTTACAGTAATAAGGGACAATATACAATCCGGTACAATTAAGAAGTAGTATAAAAGTTCCCAAATTTTTATTTATTTATTTAATTTATTTTGAGTATTTTTACCCCAACTATCTCCTTCGAATATGTCTGTGAAGATTCTCAGTCATCAAGGTGAGTTTATCTGGAAGTTGAGTCATGGGTACTAGACTTCTTTTTTGAGAGATAGAAAGGTTTCGCTGCTCATCCGAACAGCTTCATCAGTATGAATACAGCTAGTGCAAGTCCTTCATCTTATAGTCAGTCAGCTTTGACCTCTTGTCACCCTGATCTGAATTAGGCTCATAAGATGAACAATGGCCTGAATAGGCTCCTTAGGGAGACAATAGTATCCATAGCCTTAAGGTGAACAATGGCCTAAGGTGCTGAAACCTATAAAGAATGGGTCGTTAGCTATAGACCTGGTGGTGAAGGCCTTTTGATTTGTCTGGGTACTTTGGAAAGCACACCCTGATAAGCGCACCCTCTTTTTTGAGACTATCTCTCAAAAAAGAAGTCCAGTAGCCATGACTCAACTTCCAGATATCTCCTTCAAAAGGGACCCACAGTCTAGTACAATTAAGACATATTCAAGTTTGAGAACAGGGAATTGAGGGACATCTTGCAGCATTAAAAGACAACATCAAAGCTACAAGAGAATGCAAGCAGTTAAAGAGAGAGTAAAAGTTCCATGTAATCATGCACAGTAGCCCATCCAAAAGTTATGGGGGATGGAAACTAACATTGAAAACATAGTGTCAATGCAATCACACAAGGGGAGATAAAAACACAAAGTTATAAGTAGTTGTAAGCACAAAGTCTATGTAATCATGTGTGGTAGATTCATATAAAAGACACATAATAGGTATTCAGGAAAAGCTTGTCTGAAGAGAAAGGTCTTTGCCTGTTTCCAGAAAGGCAGCAGTTATGGGGCAGTCCTAGCCTCTAGTGAGAGGGAGTTCCAGAGTCTGGGCGCCACAGCTGAGAAGGCCCTTTCATGTGTTCCCACGAGATGTACCTGTGAGGGTGACAGGATGGAGAGAAAGGCCTCTCCTGATGACCTTAACATTCATAGTGTGAGAGTCAATACAAATAGCTTTTTTTCTGTTTAATTTTTTGTTTATTTTTTGTTTATTTTTCTTTCTTCCTCCCCTTTTCTTCACTTGCTGCCCCCCCCCACTGAGGGTCTCCCTCATTGCTAAACATTTTTATTCTTATCTTGCCTTTTCTACCGCGCTTGTTGTTTTAATTGTTTGCTGTGTTTTTAGCCTTTTAGCTATTTTAGCTATGCTTTGTGAACCGCCCTGAATTCCGGTTCGGAAAATGGCAGCGGTATATAAATGTGTCAAATAAATAAATAAATAAATAAGCTTTAAAGGAGGTTACTATGTGAGAAATGTTTTTACAGCAACTGGAACATACAAAGGTACAACAAAGAGGGTAGAGGAAAAAATGCATAAAAATAGCAGATAGCTGCGTTGCCCCTAGTCAAGTGAGAGAATATATTTCCCAAATCACGGTTTTGGGGTGTTAAAATATATGAGCGAAACATTTGGTGCGTTTTCTTCCTTATCACAAGCTGGACTTCCTGTTGCTGTGAGTTTGTGGAGCAGTATGCTAGCCTTCTGGGAAATGTGCCACCATTTGCCTTTACGAAGGCGGCTCATGATGTCCCCCTCAACATGTTTTCAAACCTTGAACTCTGTTGGACAGACCTTGTGGGTGCTGTACCTCTGGTGATGAAACCAACAGGATACATTCCTTTCAATCCCATTGGCTATGGGGTATTTAGAAGGGTTTTTTTTTTAAATTATAATTTGTACTACGCCGCAGTTCTAGTCATGAAGTACTCTATGCGAGAAAGGTTACTTTGGTCAGGTTACAAGTGCTGTGAAATGATTCACGGGGGGAACACATTCACACATTTGTCATAGCTGATCTGAAAGGTTCTATTTTGAGTGCTTTTGTGGAAAAGCAGTATTTCTTCGGGGAGTGGGGACACCTCATGCTTCTTGTACACAATTCAAGAGCAAGGTGAGGTGATACATTTATTCAATCACTTTAAAAAGCACAAAAAAGATGCTACCTTCAGATACAGTCTGACAAAGAATTGTACAGGTCAAAAGGTAGCATTTGCTAATCCTTTTCTAGATATCTAATAAAAGTATCATCTACTTTGCTTTTGTACACTGTCTCCTGAATTTGAAAATTGTTTTTGGAAGCTGTTTGAATTTTTATTTATTGACTATTTGGATGCTTAGTTGTATGTGTGTGTAGTCCAGTAGTTCTCAACCTGTGGGTCCCCAGATGTTGTTCCTGGACTGCAACTCCCAGAAGTCTTCATCACTAGCTGAGCTGCCCAGGATTTCTGGGAGTTGCAGTCCAGAACATCTGGTGACCCACAGGTTGAGAACCACTGGTGTAGTCACTCTGTATGTGTGTATCTTAGTGAGAAGTTATTTTATAACATCTGAACTTTCCTATTAAATTTTGGGCATTCTCTGTTTCCAACAGTTGCCATAGCTTTTATTTCCATTAATTTTGCTATATACTCTGCTATACATTTTAGCAAAACAGTTCCTCTGTTATAGTGATTACTGAATTTTTGTTATTTGTTTAGTATGAAAATATAAGAATGTATTCTATTTTGTTTTAAGTTGTGTTTATATTGCCCCATTTTTGGTGTGCATTGCTTATAATGCTTCTGGTGAAGGTTTTCTTTTCTTTTGTTTCTTATCTCTTTAAATATTCTGGGCCTAAAATATATACATTTTCAAGTATCTCGGTCTCCCACCTGCCCCGTTCTGTTGCTAGTTCTCCCAGGGTGCAGAAGTAGTTTGCTGCTTAGGAGGATGGCAAGATTTTTAAAAGAGAGAGAGTTCAAGGTTCCTGTACTTTTACCACTGCTTAGAAGAGGAGATTTCAGCTTCAAATGAAGCTACACACACTACAATGTCCTCTTCCACGAATGAATAAAAGTACTAGGACCCTGTCCTTTCTTTTTCATCTGATGACCCATTATTTAGGGTAAATTACAAGCAGGAGTCCTCCCCCCCCCCCCGCCGGCTCCATTCCCTAAACATAAATGGACCAAACTGGGAGTTGATTCTTGATCATATTGGTAAGAGAAGCAACTCTGTTCTCCCAAAGCAGCCCTTCTCTGCAGGAACCTGCTTGCTAAGAATTTCTGCCTGTGATGGCGAAAGCTTTGCCAGGAGTTTCTTCACCCTAAAATCAGGTGGGCAACACATTGGCCATGTTGATCCCCTGGCTCCCCCTTTTTTTTTTTTTTTGGTCCCAAAGGGTTCACTGGCAATTTTGCCCTTGAATTTCAATGATGCAGAGCTGCAGGGAGCCCTGATTCCACTTTAAAATGTAATGTTTTACCTTAAAACAAAGTGTCTTCTTACAGTGCATCTTGGTTACAAGTAGATTTATTCTTCTGAGACTGGATGGCTCTCTCTTTGTAAAGCACATGGGGGACAACACCTTGTTTAAAAGGGGGGAAGGGAAGTGAAAGCATCAGATTTCTAGCCCTGGCAGTGCTGAATTTCGGCACCAAAATCTATGACAACATGGAGAGCTCAAGAGTGGGTGAGAATGATCCCTGGACCTGCGTGAATCATCTCTCCTCCATCCGCCAATCTCTAATGTGCCAGAGTCTTTTAGATTACCATATATACTCAAGTATAAGTCGATCCGAGTATAAGTCGGGGCCCCTAATTTAACCCCCCAAACTGGGGAAACTTATTATTTAATTTAACCCCCAAAACTGGGGAAACATTGTTGAGTATAAATCTAGGGTGGGAAAAGCAGCAGAGCCTGGCAGCTCCTACTTTGTGAGCTGGGGGAGCAGTGTGTGATGTTTAAAATGACTTTTAGCCACCGACCCAAGCACTTGCCTCGGTGGCTAAAAGTCATTTTAAACATTGCGCTCTGCTCCCCTGCAATGCGGGGGAGGGGTCAGGAGAAGCGGCACATGATGTTTAAAATGACTTTTAGCCACCAACCCAAGCACTTGCCTCAGTAGTTAAAAGTTTTGACCCAAATATAAGTTAAGGACCCCTTTTTTTCAGCCGTAAATTAGGGCTGAAAACCTAGACTTACATTTGAGTATATACAGTAATACTTTTACTTGTAACATTGGGGCCAGCTTCCTGGTTGCAGTGCTGACCTGAGCACCATTCAGGCCACATCCCGGAAGCCAATTTGCGAGTCCCCCTAAAGCCTCTTGGTGGTCTGTGTTGAGTGGCCATTTTGTCATATTCTGTACCTTATCCTGGGAAAGGCTGGGCTTTCTGCTAGGAGGCAGTGGGTCTTTTCTGGACCTATAAACATTACGGAAGGTGTGTGGCATGTCGACCTCTACTCTGTTCTGTTTTTCTTTAGTGCACACCACTGACCCTACCCGTATGGAGCTGGTCATCCCAGGCGAGCAGTACTTCTACTTGAAGGCCAGAGGTGCTGCGGAAAGACAGAAGTGGCTGGTGGCTTTGGGGACCTCCAAGGCTTGCCTTGGGGACAGCCGGACCCAGAAAGAGAAAGGTTGGTTCTTTGTTGGTGCCTTTACACTAAGGCACGGGTGGGGAACCTACAGCCCATTTCCCCTCTGTTTTAGCAGTCCCCTGGCTATTTCTGTTTTCATTTTAGCTTAGTTTTAGTTTATTGTTGTTGATTTGTGTACATTTTGTTTTTATTACACTGTTTGTGTTCTAGTTTTTTTAAAATATATTCCTTTGTTGTCTTGTCATGTTCTCCTATGTCAGTGATGGCAAACCTTTTAGAGACCGAGTGCCCAAACTGTGATTCCAAACCCACTAATTTTTTTTTTGCAAAGTGCCCATACAGCCATTTAACCTGAACACAGGTGGCTGTGAAGGGGCGATGTGGGTGCCCACAGTAAGGGCTCTGAGTGCCACCTTTGGCACCTGTGCCATAGGTTCACCAACACTGTCCTATGTTGTAAACTTTCCAGAGTAGTCCTAGGGCTAGATGGGCGGTATAAAAGGCAAAAAAATATATAAATAATAAATAAGGTTTTGGACTACAACTCCCATGGCCCATTATCATTGGTAATCTAGGCTCTAAATTCTGGGAGTGGCAGTCCAGAACATCTGGAGGGCTGAAGGTTCACCACCCCCTGCAGTAAGGAGATGGAAGGGACCCTGGCAAACCAAAGGTCTGAAAAAGGCAGGGTTGTGGGGCTGAGAGTAAGGAGAATGCTGGCAGAGATGTTGGGCAGGGACTGGAGCAAGTTGGGATTAGAGTGAGCTGCTTGGCTGTCCCACCTCCTTTGCAAATACACCTGGTATGTTTAGTCCTTGCCTTTATCAAAGCCTATAGGGCTTTTGTCTCTCCATGGCTCCTTATCAGTCCTTATTCTCTAGTCACACCCCACCTGGCAGCCCCTTGTTTAGCACTGAATTGACAATCATCATATGGAAGAAAAGCAAGTGGAAAAAATGGTTCCCCCACCCCACCCCCTCATTCCTTTGGCATCTTCCTTTATTTTTCTTTATTTATGTATGAATGCCTGTTTTGCCCATATAAGACCTTTGTGCCTGCTACTGTACTCAAAATATGTGGTAATGGTTAAAGCTAAACATCCCCCCAGCCCCAGCTTTTTCTTCTTTCCTCCTCATTGGAGTTTCTTTGTGCTCCATCCTGTCTCTCTGAAATTCAGAGTCCTCTTTCCTCTTTCTGTTTCTCTTTTTGGCACTTTCTTCATCTTTATTTGTTGCTGAAAGAGAAAACGAGGTTCTTGTTTTCAAAACAATTTCCTACCAATGGAGCATGGCTGTAGGTGGCAGAGGATTTTCCTTTCCTCTTGTATTGTGTCTCCGGTGCCTTTTTGTTCATTCCAAGAAGAAGGAAACCCCTCAGTGGTCCCTGGGAGGCGCAGCGCCTCACTCCAATTACGCTCTATAGCGGTGGTGGGGAACATTTGGCACTCCAGATGTTTTGGACCACAACTCCCAGAATTCCATGCCTGTATTGCCAATGACAAAGGACTGTGGGAGTTGTAGTCCAAAACATCTGGAGTGCCGAAGATTCACCACCACTGCTCTATAGCATAGTTAGACCCCCCCCTAAGGAAGTACCCCACCCCAATGAACTCTCCTGGGACCACTGGGGGCACTTTCCTTGTTCTTTGAAATGAGAAAGATGGCCAACAGAGACACCATGACTAAATCCCGTAGCTTAGCAGCGTAAGATGCAGCAAAGTACGCCCACTGAATCAGGTCCTAGAGGAGGCCCCTTTCAATCAGTGGAATTTACAGAGGAAGTGATTCACCAAGTCCCCAATAGGCAATGGGTCTACTCCAGTGCAACTTATTGCCCTAGCCAACAAAATTTCAGTCACTATAGAGCAGGCATGCCCAAACTTCGGCCCTCCTGATGTTTTGGACCACAACTCCCAGAATTCTAAGCTTAGAATTCCAATGGCAAAGGACTGTGGGAGTTGTGGTCCAAAACATCTGGAGGGCTGAAGTTTGGGCATGCCTGCTATAGAGAAAGTGTTGTTTATTTTTGTTTGACTGCCTCTCTCAGAATTCTGTCTGGGGGACTTTCTGGCACGTTTTCTGTGCATTGCAGTCCAGAATAAATTAAAATCCCACATGGCTGCATGGCTGGCTAGCTAATTGACCAGTCGGTTGCTGCAGCAGAGTTGAAATGAGCTTTTTGTGAACCTCTGATCCAGAGCAAGGAGCAAAATTATGCACACCTTCATCCATCTTCATGACCAGTTTTGGTCACCTTAGATGTTCTAAAAAAGATACAGAGAAAAGCTTCAAACTATAAGTAGGGCACCAGAGAAGGGAACTAAAGTAACTAGTATATATATATTTTAAATTAGTTGAATTGTTAAAGCTTGTTATCATGAATTGTTAATGGCACAGAATCATCTAAGTCTGAAGCACTCTTCAGAAACATGAAAGAGATTGACCTACCTGCTTGGGACTGGTCTTTGAGACTTAAAGCTAAGTTAAAGAAAGGTAGAGAACGTTCCCTAAATTACGTGGACTATAATTTTACATATTTTTAGATGCACACATATACACACAGTTATATTTGGGGTCTTGAACCTTCAGTATTTATTTATTTTATTTATTAAAAATATTTTACCCCCTTATTTCTCATTTTAAAAGGATTCAGGGTGGCTTACATAATTAAAAGACAATGTTTAAAAGCTAAAAATAGCGGATATACAACTATCAAAGGGAATCAACAAATACCACACTAAAACTAGTGTACAAAATCAACACCAAAAGCCCATACAAAGCAGTCAGGTACAACAGTTCATTTAACACCCCACTCCGGCATCCAGTCACTGAGGGGGAAGCTTGTCTGAAGAGAAAGCTTGGGAAAGAAGAGCAAAGATGGGGCCAACCTGGCCTCCCATGGCAGGGAGTTCCACAGCCAAGAAGCATGCCTCTGAAGGTGGCGGAACCAAGAGAAAGGCCTCCGTTGATCATTTTAACATCCAGGCAGTCTCATAAAGGGAGCTGCAATCCTTGAGGTAACTTGGACTCCAGCTGTTTTAAGACCTTCCAGGTTAAAACCAGTACTTTGAATTACAATAGGACCCCAGTATCCACTGGGGATTGGTTCCAAGCTTTTCTGTGGATAATGAAAACCATGGATAAGAAAGAATGACAAAATGTCCCCAAAACTGCTGTTTTGTGATAGTAACTTGCTTTACAGCAGCTGTTTTGCAACAGTAGCTTGCTTTACAGCAGCTGTTTGTGACAGTAGCTTGCTTAACGGCTGCTGTTTTATGACAGTAGGTTGCTTTACAGCTGCTCTTTGTGACAGTAGCTTGCTTTGTGGCTGCTGAATTATTTATTTATTTTTCCTCTGCCAACTGTGGATAACTGAATCAGTGGATACAGGGGTCCTACTGTATGCTTGGAACTGGGTCAGCAGCCAGTGGAGCTGCTGTAATGGAGGTGGGGGCCTGCGATGACTGTAACTGGTCCCAGTCAATTATCCGCTTGCAGTGTCTTGAGCCTGCTAAAGTTTCTGAACTCTTTCCAAAGGCAGCTCCACGTAGCACGCGTCACAGTAATCCAGCTTGGATGTAATGCAAAACATGTGCCAATGTGTCCAGACCAGACCTGTCCAGGAACAGGAAGGATGCAATGAGCTGGCTTACTCCGGATGGCGATGATGCCTTTTGGTGATGGTTGCGATCTTTTTTTCAGGGTTAATATCACTGACAAGTCGATCACCAAAAGACGGTTTCCTCTTGAAATCTGTGAAATCCACTAGGAGGTGTTCATGGCACATGGAGCGAAGGAAGTCCTTTAGCTTCTGGACTGGAACAGGCAGTTCTGTTTCTGCCATACTCTCATTTCTTCCAAGAGTTCCAGCTGGCAAAAAAAAATGTTGTGCTGAGTTACTGCATCCCAAACATGTTAGCCCATTGTCCTGTTCTAAACTGGAGTTGATTTGCAGTCAGCTGTTAACCAACAGCTGGGTCTCCCTTAAGCCAAAGGAGGAATGTCTCCCTATATGGGATGTTAAGTTCCCCACGGCTGCCTGTGTAAACCTGTGTAAACCTGCTTGCTTATCCTCCCCAGATCTTGACCTGAGCCACGAGTCCCTTGGAAGGAAGCTATCAGAACTGCGCTTGTATTGCGATGTTCTCACCCAGCAGGTCTTAGCGGTACAGGATGCGACGCACCCTCAAGACAACGGCTCTCCCCTTGACATTCAGGTGGGGAGCAGCGGGTAAAAAAAAGACCAGACATCTACTATACACCTGCATTCGTGTGTGATAGGACGGTCCACCTAAGGGGAGGATGGAATAGCTAAATTTTGTTTATATGTTATCGTTCAGTAATGTTATCCCAAATTGCAATCCAATTAGTTATGCCTAAACATTTCTGAATGAGAAAAAGAATCCTTTTATTGGCCAAGTGTGGTTGGACACACCCGGAATTTGTTTTGGTAAAAAATGCTCTCCATATGCAAGAAGGAAATATAAGAATCATTTATAAAACAATAAAAACACAGTACAACACCATAATATAACCTATTATTTAAAAAAAGATAAGAAAAAAATTAATTATTCAACAGTTTGATAGCACTTGGAAGGAAGCTATCTTTATATCTAGTTGTCCTAGTATGCAATGCTAAAACATCCTGAGAGTAACAGTTGAAACAGATTATGTCCAGGATGTGTGGAATCTGTTTATGTCTTCATCACCCTCTTTAATTTGTGTGGTATACAATTCCACAGTACTGTAAATGGCAAATTAGTAGCAATAATTTTTCCCATAGTTCCAATTATCCGTTGAAGTCTATATCCGTCCTGCTTAGTCGCAGAACTAAACCAGACAGTTATAGAGGAACATATGATAGATTCAATAATCTATCATCTCCATATCCAAAAACAAACATACAACAAATTATACATCTCCATATAGTAGAGTTAAGTCCATAAAGACACTACAGTGGACCCTTGTATAACAAACAGCTTGTATAACATAAAATTTTGTACAACATAAAAATTCCGGAGATAAGGGAAATTTGCTTAACATAATCACCTATGGGGAGAATCCGTGCAACATAAAAATGGGATCACTCCATTTTAAATGCATTCCTATGGGAATTTGTATAAAGGAAAATTTGCTTAACATAATTTCATTTGGAACAAATTAATTCCTTTATACAAGGTACCACTGTATTTCATATACATTTGTCTTAGCCATGATATCCTTAGCATAATTTAAGATTTTTTTGTTTTGCTTATCACCCTCCAATACTGTTTTGACTCATTAATATGGAATTCATACTGCGAGGGGCAGGCAATTGTGACCCTCCAGATGTTTTTTTGAACTGCAGGTTATATAATCTCTTACCATAAATTAGGCTGACTAAGCCTGATGGACATCATAGGCCAAAACCTTCTGGAAGACCACAGTTGGCCATCCCTTGACCTACTAATTGCTTGCATTATACCAGAGCTGCTCTAGGGGTAAAATTCTGCATCTTTGAAAATAACCCCTTTAACCTCCATAATTAGTTTAAAGGGTTAAATGTTGTGAATTATCTCAACAAATAATTGGACAATAACCGACATAGGTTTTGATTTACTATACTCAAAGATAGGGATTTCTATGCTTCGGTGTACTAAATCCTAACAGGAAACAATATTCCTGTTCCCCAACGACAAAAATCAGTCTCCAGAATTCATGTTCCAGCCATTTATTGTAGTTACAGTATATCTCAGCATGTTGAGCATCAACCAATATAATGTGGCAAAAATATTATCCTGGACAACAAAGCATCTTTACATATCCCAGTTTTTAGGAAGTATGTTAATAGTATTCAGGGTTAGAGATGGGCTTGACTCAGTTTGTCCCAATTTGTCCCAGTTTCTAAAGATAGCAGCTCAGGTGCTGCTGCTCCCAATCTCTGCCTCCTCAGCCAATCAGCCACTCACCAGACCCTGCTTGCTTGCTTTTTCCACCTCCCCGGCTAATCTCCCAGTCTCGAGCAAGAGCACAGACTTCTCTGTCTTGCTTTTTTTTGTCTAAGTTGGACATCAGCCAAGAGGGTGAGGCAGAGAAACCTGAGCTGTTGCCAGTACTGGAAGATCCGTTGAGCGGGTGCAGGAAGCTAGCACCTGATTGAGTCGGAGGAGGAGGAGGAGGAGGAGGAGGAGGGAGCAGCAGCACTTGTGCTGCCGCCTTTATGAACTGGGACGAACCAGTTTGTGCCCATCTCTATTCGTGATCAACACTGACATTCGTATTAGCATTCATGTACGTGGAGTAGCTTGTTTGAAAGATGTCCCACAGGGATGCCAAGGAGATACCAAACTGTAAGACTTCACTTGCCTCTGAATGTCTCACCTGGCCTACCAGCATTCACACTAGAAGCCTGTGCCTCTGAGGAGTAACCTTGGGAGGCAGCCATTGCTTCTGTTCATTCTCTCTCTCTCTCTCTCTCTCTCTCCCCCCACCCCCCCGGCCTTGGCTTCCCACAGAAGATGAATGAAGCCTCGTCTTTGTTGCGGGCCACCTGCAGCCAATTCATCTCCACCCTTGAAGACTGCATGAAGTTTGCAAACACGCGTCTGGCTCCAGAACTTTATCCGCCATCAGCAGCTTCCCAGTCTTCAGATTTTGTAGGCACCAAGTTGCCACATTCCCACCGGGTGAGTCCGTTCCGTCATTCTTCACTTGCATGGGCTTCTTATTCTCTCTTTGCAGGCCAGTAAGAAGTTCAAGCGGCTTACATGCTGACAAGTTGCATTCCTATAATATCCCTGGAGAAAAAGGAAGTTTCCATTCTATTGCCCTATTGCCCCTGTATCCTTCTTGACCGAGTCTCCTGCAACAATAAAACTCGTGGGAGGGCATTTAAAAGCACATTTCCCCCTGACATGCAGGTTGTGAATGATTCCAGTGCTTGAGAGATCATTCTGGTGTTTATTTTTGGACATGAGAAGTATTTTAGATATAAGAACTGGTAAAACCTTAAGAACGTAAGAACATTCTGTCTCACACAGTGGCTCACCATTTGCTTCAGGGTATTCCCAAGCAGATGTCTTCATCTGTTTAGGATTCCCTGCCAATGGCATTGAGAGTTATCCTGCCTATCTTTCCAACCCTGAGGTTGTCCTTGAGCATCCATCATGATATCTGGTTGCAGAGCCAGAGGTTGGGAGTTTGATTCCCCGGCTGTGCCTCCTGGGAGAAGAGGCAGCTCGTGTGGCCCTGGGCAAGCTGGACAATCCCAGAAGTAGCCCCAGAAGAAGAGAATGGAAAACCACTTAGGAGTATTTGAGCATAACCGACCATAAATCAAAATTGACTTGATGGTACATGATGATGGTATGGTGGCGGTGGTGGTGATGATGATAAGTTGTAAGATTGTGGACTGTGGCATCTAGGCTTTTGGGGTTCGCACAATTTAATTGTGGTGTGTGCAAGCTGCGTACATCCCAGAATTGGAAAGAAGGGACACTTCAGCCAGCACCAGCCCATCACTGAGCTGTGCAAGAGGGTTTCACCCATAGCTTACTCAGAGCACCTCCTTCCTTCTATCTGGCATGCCCTCACTAATATATGTGCAGTCCATTGTCCTGGAAAGGAGCCTTGGATTATCTGGGCTGTTCTAAAGCCACATCCAGTGGCACCGTCAGCGGTACTAGAAAAAAAACTGTAGAAGGTAAAGCTAGAGACCAGCTTTTACAGTTCAGCCTCATTGCATGAGAAGTGAAGATCCTTGTCCCAACAAGACTATGTAACTGTGAACCTAGAACAAGAGCTGGTACTTATTCCCAGTCTAGTAAAGGATGGAATAACTGAACGTTGTCTTGGCTGCTTTATGTTTGTGCCCTCATGGCTGTGTTGTTGTCTCCCCCCATCCCCTGTTTTAGGTAAGGCGTTCTGTGAGCCACACAGGCATTGTTTCTTCAGACAGGTGAGTACCCATGGGCCAGGAATCTCCCCCCACCTTTTGAGGTGGGGCCAAGGGTGGGTAATCTTGGCTCATCTTCACATTTGTCAGCTTTCCTGGGGAATGCTCAGAAAAATGGGGATATTATGTCTTCTTCCATCTTACCAAAAACTCTCAGGACAAGGATGGTAGGAATGTCATGGGATGCATGCACACCCTTTTTTTCTACTTGTCATCCCCCTAGCAAAAGGTATATGATCCTTTCCAACTCTGCTATTTGAAGATTATTTTAAGTTTGCAGTCTATGTATCTTATAGAAGGTACGGAGATGGATGCTTATTTGGTACAAGGCATCCTCACTTCAGTGCAGTGCATCCCTGTGCACGTTGAGCCAGAAGTAGGTCCTGGGGGTTTTAGAACGTCAGCCTTACGGCCATGTCACCACTAAAATCTCCCCTTGCAGAGCTTTGGAGCCAGCCCGGGTCCCGCCCAAGGGCACCGTGACGGTGCTGCGCAATTTGGAGGAGATGGTGGTGTTCCGCTCGCAGCAGTGGGGGCCACTGGGGGCCCCGTGTGAAAGCCCCACTGACACCATAAGCGAAGAAGCTGTCGGTAGGTATCACTGAAGCAGCCGGTGGGAATCGCTCCCACAGATAAGTCCATTGAGGTTAACTGCCTAGATGCCCTGAGCACATCCGATCTCGCCTGATTTTGAAAGCTAAGCAGGGTTGGCCCTGGTTAGTACTTGGATGGGAGACCAGCCGGGTTATCTTTGCTCTCCAAGGAAGAGCATCCTGGTGCTTTTCTCCCATCTGAGCAAATTTAGAGACTTGACAAAGTTGGGTGTCATCCAGCTGGTGTCAAGGAAATGTTTGCAAAGCTGCAACATTTATGCCACATTTCGGGCTGATCCAAAGTTTCAGAGTCATCCATTTTTTGCTTTGGATCCTTTTGTTTTTTGGTTGTTGTTTTTTTAGTTGCCTTATGGAATCTTGAATTGTGCTGTTGCACAATATCTAGTGCTGCGTTCCAGTGCAGCAATAATGTAGGAATGGTTTAGAAACAAGGTACTACTTGGAGATGCAGGCTTGGAAAGCTCAACCTAGATCAGAGGATTTGTTAAAAAAATTATTTATTTACTTATTGGCAGCAGCCACTGCCGCGGTCTTGCATTTCTCCTTATCTCTCATTTCTCATTAACACCACTTGTGCAGAAGCTGCTGAAATGGCATATTTAAATTCTTGCACATGATATTGCAGAGCCAGCATTGTGGTTCCTATTTATATATTGGGCAGGGTTTTTTAAATGTATAAATACATTCTGAGTGGCATATCCTACATTGGGTTTTTTTTTTTTTTTTTTTTTGCTGGGGTGCAAGATAGACTTCCTTTGTTCATAGGAAAGCATGGAGTCACAGGTAAAGCAAATTAAAGAGGCCTGTTATAAGATGCTCGTTGAATTAAAAATAGTCTTTTTCCATTGCATTTGCTGCATTAAGAATATTCATTGTGGGTGGCAAGGCACCAAATCTAGAAAAAAAGAAGAAGAAGAGTATCGGATCTACGGACAAAATTATTCCTTTCATTCTCTAATGCAAGTATTACCAAAGAGCATTATTGAGATGCTTCCAGGTAATATCTTCTAAACAGCACCTGTCTATTGCAAGAATGTTTCCCAGTTTGTTTCCACCTAATCTGTTCCCAGATTAGTGGAACAAAGTTCTGTAGGACTGGGTGGAACACAGAAGCACTGTTACTGAGCAACAAAATCCAGAGTTTCCTATCAGGGTGATTCCTGTATTAGGCCAAAATTCTGGGTCGCTGCTCCTTCCTCAGGCATGGTTTTAGAAAAAAATGGAGAGGAAAGAGAAGGAGTAAAGAAGCAAAAGCTCATAACCTCATCTGTCCCAGTTGTGATGGGGAGCGGAAAGAACAGCAGATACAGTGGTACCTTGTATAAAGGAATTAATTTGGTCCAAACGAAATTATGTTAAGCAAATTTTCTTTTATACAAATTTCCCATAGGAATGCATTGAAAACAGAGTAATCCCTAATCGCGACCATTTTTATGTTGTACGGATTCGCCCCATAGACAGTTCTGTTAATCAAATTTCCCCTATCTCCAGATTTTTTTATGTTATACAAATTTTATGTTATACAAACTGTTTGTTATACGAGGGTCCTCTGTACTTAAATGCAACTCTTTTTCACGTAACCCACCACTGGTGCTGAATTGCAGCACAGAGTAGTTCATTTTCTGGCTGACAGCATTGAACTGGGGATAAATTAGATCCTAAATTGTTACAAAAATAAAGTCCAGCTGTGAATTTTAGTGTGCCTCTGTCCCTCTGACACTCATGGCTTTTTAGTAGCTGGAGATCAGGCATCCATTAGGCAGTGTAACTGAGGATGAGACCACATTAATTAAACATGCATGATATGCTCCTGCATTCTCCTCGTCCCCATTGATCATATGATGCAAAACAAAATGCAGAGCTGCCCTGAATTCCACCCCACCCCAATCTGTAATGATGTAAACAGATCCATTCATATCAGTTTAGGAGGTATGATCCCTTGCAGTGATGATGAAAAGCCACTATGCTAGCACACACTCATAGGAACAACACACTCTTTTCACCAGTGAGACTTTTCTTTAAAAAAAAAAAGAAAACAGCTTAGGACAGTTGTGTCCAAACTTTGGCCCTCCAGATGTTTTGGACCACAACTCCCACAGTCCTTTGTCATTAGCAATACAGAATTCTGTATTGGAATTCTGGGAGTTGTAGTCCAAAACATCTGGAGGGCTGAAGTTTGGACACCCCTGGCTTAGGATAACAAGAGGAAGAAACAAGAAGTGGAGACCCTTGTTCAAAGCTTACTAAGTAGTTCCCTTGTACCCTTGTCTGCTGCAGGGTGACAATAGAGTTGTAAACAGGGTTTTCCTCCTCTCTCCTGTGTCACCAATTAAAGTGACTGGAGCCAAGGAAAGCTGCATTTCTCAATGCGTGTTCACATCTCCCTTGCTCTGCAGTCACACTCTTTAAGTTTATTTTCCTTAAATAGGCTGTGCCAATTCTCTAAAATAGCTGTCCTTGCATGTTCCATTATAAGTAGTTTGTTTCTTATACAGGCTGTGATTTTTCTCCCTCGTCATCTCCTTAGTGGATTCCTTTGACACCTCTGTATCTCCAGCATGGTGGCCTTCCTCTTCTTTTACAACTGTTAAAAGCTTAATGTCATGGAGAGCCAACAACAAGACACCTGAATGTGACTGCATATTTCAGTTGCAAATCTCTGCTGCTCTATAGACTGCCTTGCATCCCAGAAAGTATAACACCGGAGAGCCTTTTGCAAAGCTCTTTGATAGCATTGCTCAAAAAAGGTCATGACGTTTCTACAACAAGGGCCTTTAAACTGCTCAGTGGTTTAGGCATCTGGCTTCAGTGCCAGAGTTTAGGAGCTCGATGCCCCTCTGTTCTTCCTAAACAAAGGCTGTATTCAATAGGGTCCCTTCCAGCTCTGTAGTCCTAATATTATTATTACTGTATATTATTAGTATTTTGAAGAAGGTCTAGGTTCCTACAAGGTACACACAGACATAAGTACTTCACCTGATTGTCATTTCTAGTCAAATAGTTTTCAGCACATTCTTGTTTAGATTTGGGGGGCTTGGGCACCATTCAGTACATTAAATGGTGGTGAAAATAGGTGTGTGTACTGTAAGAAACTATTTCTGGTGGAAAAGGCCTTAAAGCTGTCTTCTGAGTTCATGCAGAACTACGAGATGGTACTCTTGTATATGCACTATGCAGCCCAGTGAGCTGCTGACTGATCCTTCCTGCTGGTGGCAACGGTTACCAGGCATGTCCAAACTTCAGCCCTCCTTATGTTTTGGACCACAACTCCCAGAATTCTAAGCTTACATTGCCAATGACAAAGGACTGTGGGAGTTGCAGTCCAAAACATCTGGAGGGCTGAAGTTTGAACATGTCTGGGTTAAACCAACTGTTTGGTTGGTTTATTTAATGCATGGTATAACTCCTAGAAGCTGCCTAGATGGCCTAAGCACGTCTTATCTCAGCTGATTTCAGGAGTTAAGCAGGGTCAGCCCTGGTTAGTACTTGGATGGGAGACCACCAGGGAATACCAGGTGCTGTAGGCGCCTGGACTAGGAACTGGCAAACCACTCCAGTATTCCTGCCAAGAAAAACTCCATGGACATGGAGTCATGAAGAGTCGGTTACGACTGTAACAACATAACACAACACACACACACACACACACACACACAGAATCCTAGAAGGGGGGGGTGCATGCAAACCAGAACATTACAAAATCTGCCTGCAACAAAGTACCACTACTGGTTCAGAGGACACATTCAACAATGCCTCTCTGATTTATTTACCAATGGGATGAACTGGGTGTGTTGTGGGGGGGGAAGCATCAATTCCACAGGCCTCATGTGCTCCCTCCCTGCAAGCTATTCTTATGAGCCACGTTGCCCCTCTTTTTTATATATATAAAAACAAGAATAATGAATCAAGCTACTAGACAGCATGGTTCTCCTTCAAAACAAGGCACACTGCCTTGTATCTTGTAGCAAAAGAATCCTGGGTGATTTTTAACAATCGATGGCCTTCCATTCATTAGTCTCAGGACCTTGTGAAATTGCCCACACAGGGCACAACATGGGCGCTAGCAGGAGAAAGCAGCATAGTGGCAACCAGCGTGTTCTATGCATCGCCATGCCCTTCTTCCACAATGAGCCAGGATTCTCCAGAATCCCAGTGGACCCTTCCATGCAAACACAACTGGTGTTTTGTTCTCCATTCTTCTTGTTCTTCATCCATTTTAGAGGTACCTCTCTCGTGGTCACTCTGGGAAACCTGACTATGGTTGCAGTTCCTATCGGTTTTGGTTTGTTTGCCTCATGGCTATGGATGAAGGGGGGGCGCGCCCGTGAATCAAGGGGCTCAGACTTTGAGCTGCAGGGTCTCTCACATCCAGTTTCTTTCCCCTTTCCTCAGCAGATCCTCCGTCGTCAAAGCAAGACTCCTCGAGGGGATCCAGCTGGCAACGGCCAACAACTCTAATCTGGATTTGGGGGCTGCCCCAACTTTTCGCGTGGACTGTTTGGAGCTTGCTCCTGGCTAGTTAGAACGGCTGGCCGAAGGTTCCCTGTAGGGTAGGAGTATCCTGGGCCTGTAGGATGTGTGGCCGGATGCATCCGGTGAGGCTGTTATGGGTGGCAAGGAGCAGGTGCCAGGCTCTGCCCTTGTTCCTCGGTCTTGTGGTTGCCAAGTAATGCAGAAGCGCAACGCAACCTGTTGAGTGTTCCTCGTTGAGAGTGGGATGTGTCGGGGTTGAGAGGAGAGGGTTCAACTCTCTAGGTGGGCTGAGGTGGGAAAGAAGAGCTGGCCCTGAAGAGAAGAAAGCCCGAGTGGCTTTGGGGGTGGGTGATGGGTGGGCAGGGGTTCTCCAGATATCTCCTGGTGCACTCCCTTCCTGTTCCCATTAAGGCCAAGCCCAGAGACTCTCCCATCCGTGGCAGATGCAGTATATTCTCCCTGCTCCTCATCAGGAGGAGTTCTGCACGCTCTTCCTCCTCCTCCTCCTCCTCCTCCTCCTGCTTTCCTCCTGGCTGAATTGGGGAGCCATCGCCGCTCTGGCGAATGGAGGAGAAGACCTTTTTTGCCCAGGGATGAGCTGTAGTTGCAGGCATTTTTTCCAGGAAGGGCCTTTGGGTATCGTCAGCCCTTTTTGTTTCTCCAAGACCCTTTGCCCACCTGACACTGCTTCAGCCCAGAGTTGGGTGCGCAGGAGGTAGATGCCCTCGGGGGCTCTCCCCAGCTTCTCTTCAGACCTTTGCCTTGGCCGTGTGTGGCCCAGGTCTGAAGGAGGAAATGCAGCCTCTTTGGAGAATGGGCCGCGGGCTCCTCTCCCTGTACAGATCACGACTACCCAATGTTTGCGTGCAGGAGCAAAGTCTTTGTCTTGTTGAGTTGTCTATCTTTTCCTCTCTTTAAAAAGCAACAACAGAAGAGCAGCAGGTTGGGTGCGTGTGGGCACGCATCAGTCAGTGTGAGCGATCTTCTTTCTCTGGAGCCCCGTTTGTTGTGTAGAGCCCTGCCAAAGATCAACCTCTAATTTTGAATGAAGACTCTTAATTTTTGAAACAAGCCCCGCCTCGTGATTATCTATCGATTTCTCCGTGGGATTGAAGGGGGCCCCTGGGGGAGGGGGTTGTGGTTCTACCAGAAGTCGAACTGAAAACTCAACCGCTGTCATTCACCTGGCTGCTTGATGGAGCTGCTGCTAACCAGGCGATTGGCCGTGCCGGCTTGCCTCCTACACAGCCAACAAAATTCTTGTTCACAGACACCTGCAAAATGCTTCCTCTCTGAATTGATGAACAGGTGGCTGTGGTTTTATATAAACATTGGTTGCATCACTGAAACCCCATGCAGAAGGGGGACGCAGGTGACTCATAATGGTAGAAATGTACCAGGAAGCCGCTAGGAACTATTTCTGTCTCTTTTCTTGCTCTCTGCTTCTCTACCTCCCTTACATGATAATTTTCTGGGTTTCCGTGTGTGTGTGTGTTTCCCCACAATATATATATATATATATATATATATATATATATATATATATATATATATATATATATATATATATATATATATATTTTGTTTTCGTAGATTTTCACGGGTATAGGTATGCATGTTAGGGTGGATTCGGGTTTCTTCCCGTGTAGAAATCTGGTTGTTTTGGCGACGTTTCGACGAGGTCTCACTCGTCATCTTCAGGCTGGTGTTCTGGCTTCTTTCTTCTTGAAGCAAAGTGTGGTCTCAGTTGAAGTCCTTCTATAAATACTGCTGGGGGGGGTGTGGTTTGCTTGCTCTGTTGCTGATTGTAGGTTCCCTTGTTCCTTTGTTCTTTTGTGATCTGCTGTGTGGCTGAGGCGATCGTTAAGGGATTAACTGCTGATGGCTGTTTAGATGGCTGTTTACATGCTGGTGGGTTAGATGGCTGGTAGGTTCTGGCAGTATCCTGGGCTTTGGTGGAGTGGGGTCCTGTGTCTTGTGAATTCATTTTGGTCTGGCTACGTGTCTGTGGTCTCCCAATGTTTTTTTGGGGTGTGTGAGTGTGCTCCATGTGGTGACTGGAGTGGGGTGCCGCAGTAGATGGTGCAGTCGTGGTTTTGTTATTGGATGGTGGTTTCGTTTCATCTGTGGGAAGGGTCTGGGTTTGTGTTTGGTGTGGATGGAAGGTGGTGGCATCTTGTGTCCTTTTGGACCTGGTGTCAGTCTTTGTGACAGAGGCTCGTCTGTTGACCAGGGCTAGTTTCCAGATGTCAGGCAAGCGGGAGGTGTCATCTCGTTTATTCATGTTGTTTGGGTGTTTCTCTATTTCAATGGCTTCCATGATTATTCGACTGTTGAAGTGTTCAGTTTTGGAGATGAGTTTGGTTCTTTCAAAGTCAATTTCATGACCTGTTGTTTTTATGTGCTGGAAGAGAGAGGAAGATTTTTCTTCTTTTTTGACTGCGTTCTTGTGTTCTGCGATGCGTGCGCTTATTCTCCTGTTTGTTTGTCCGATGTATGTGGCTGGACAGACTTTGCATGGTATTTCGTAGACTCCTTGGTTTTCTAGCTCAATCTTGTCTTTGGGGTTTCTTAAGATGTTGGCTATTTTTTGGTCGGTGCAAAAGGCTGTCTTGATATTGTGTTTGTGGAGAATTTTGCTGATTTTGTCTGTGGTGCCTTTGATGTAAGGGAGGAGGGGCGGTGCCGTTGTTCTCTTCTGTTTCTTGGTTCTTGGGGGTGTTTCCTTTTGGATTAGTTTGGTGATGGTGTTTTTTGGAATCCGTTCGCAATTAAAACATTCGAGAGAGTGTGTAATTCAGTTTTTAGGTGGTCTTTGTCAGCGAGGCGTTTGGTTCTGGAGATGAGGGTTTTTGCTACGGAGTTGATCTGTGCAGGGTGGTGGTGTGATTGTGCATTTAAGTAGCGGTTTGTATGTGTTTTTTTCTGGTAGATGGTATGTCCTAAGGAGCCGTCGGGTTTTTTGTAGATTAGGACGTCCAGGAAGGGAAGTTGGTTGTTGGCTTCTATTTCCATAGTGAATTGTATTTTGGGGTGTAGGCTGTTGAGATGTGTGAGGAAGTTGTTCAGTTTATCTTTCCCGTGTGGCCAGATAACAAAGGTGTCGTCAACATATCTGAGCCAGAGTTTGGGTTTATGTTCGGACTTCTGTAACGCGTTGGTTTCAAAGTGTTCCATATATAGGTTTCTCCGTGACCGGTGAGAGGGGTGATCCCATGGGTGCTCCTTCTATCTGTTTGTATCTTTGTCCATTGTGGATGAAGTATGTGTTGGTTAGGCAGTGGTTGGTCAGATCTAGGATGTGTTTGGGGGTTGTATTTGTTGTGGATAGCTGTCAAGGCTTCTTGAATGGGCACTTGTGTGAAGAGCGAAACAACATCGAAGCTCACGAGTAGGTCATTGGGTTGTAGGTCTTGTTTCTTTATAATTTCTATGAAGTGGAACGAGTTTTGTACGTATGAAGTGAGAGCATATATATATATATATATATGCATGTTAGGGTGGATTCGGGTTTCTTCCCGTGTAGAAATCTGGTTGTTCTGGCGACGTTTCCAGGTCTCACTCGTCATCTTCAGGCTGGTGTTCTGGCTTCTTTCTTCTTGAAGCAAAGTGTGGTCTCAGTTGAAGTCCTTCTATAAATACTGCTGGGGGTGTGGTTTGCTTGCTCTGTTGCTGATTGCAGGTTGCTTTGTTCCTTTGTTCTTTTGTGATCTGCTGTGTGGCTGAGGCGATCGTTAAGGGATTAACTGCTGATGGCTGTTTAGATGGCTGTTTACATGCTGGTGGGTTAGATGGCTGGTAGGTTCTGGCAGTATCCTGGGCTTTGGTGGAGTGGGGTCCTGTGTCTTGTGAATTCATTTTGGTCTGGCTACGTGTCTGTGGTCTCCCAATGTTTTTTTGGGGTGTGTGAGTGTGCTCCATGTGGTGACTGGAGTGGGGTGTCGCAGTAGATGGTGCAGTCGTGGTTTTGTTATTGGATGGTGGTTTCGTTTCATCTGTGGGAAGGGTCTGGGTTTGTGTTTGGTGTGGATGGAAGGTGGTGGCATCTTGTGTCCTTTGGACCTGGTGTCAGTCTTTGTGACAGAGGCTCGTCTGTTGACCAGGGCTAGTTTCAGATGTCAGGCAAGCGGGAGGTGTCATCACGTTTATTCATGTTGTTTGGGTGTTTCTCTATTTCAATGGCTTCCATGATTATTCGACTGTTGAAGTGTTCAGTTTTGGAGATGAGTTTGGTTCTTTCAAAGTCAATTTCATGACCTGTTGTTTTTATGTGCTGGAAGAGAGAGGAAGATTTTTCTTCTTTTTTTGACTGCGTTCTGTGTTCTGCGATGCGTGCGCGCTTATTCTCCTGTTTGTCTGTCCGATGTATGTGGCTGGACAGACTTTGCATGGTATTTCGTAGACTCCTTGGTTTTCTAGCTCAATCTTGTCTTTGGGGTTTCTTAAAATGTTGGCTATTTTTTGGTCGGTGCAAAAGGCTGTCTTGATATTGTGTTTGTGGAGAATTTTGCTGATTTTGTCTGTGGTGCCTTTGATGTAAGGGAGGAGGGCGGTGCCGTTGTTCTCTTCTGTTTCTTGGTTCTTGGGGGTGTTTCCTTTTGGATTAGTTTGGTGATGGTGTTTTTTTGGAATCCCGCAATTAAAACATTCGAGAGAGTGTGTAATTCAGTTTTTAGGTGGTCTTTGTCAGCGAGGCGTTTGGTTCTGGAGATGAGGGTTTTTGCTACGGAGTTGATCTGTGCAGGGTGGTGGTGTGATTGTGCATTTAAGTAGCGGTTAGTATGTGTTTTTTTCTGGTAGATGGTATGTCCTAAGGAGCCGTCGGGTTTTTTGTAGATTAGGACGTCCAGGAAGGGAAGTTGGTTGTTGGCTTCTATTTCCATAGTGAATTGTATTTTGGGGTGTAGGCTGTTGAGATGTGTGAGGAAGTTGTTCAGTTTATCTTTCCCGTGTGGCCAGATAACAAAGGTGTCGTCAACATATCTGAGCCAGAGTTTGGGTTTATGTTCGGACTTCTGTAACGCGTTGGTTTCAAACAACAGAGCAACAGAGCAAGCAAACCACACACCCCCCAGCAGTATTTATAGAAGGACTTCAACTGAGACCACACTTTGCTTCAAGAAGAAAGAAGCCAGAACACCAGCCTGAAGATGACCCTCGTCAAACGTCGCCAGAACAACCAGATTTCTACACGGGAAGAAACCCGAATCCACCCTAACATGCATACCTATACCCGTGAAAATCTACGAAAACAAATATCCGACCTCTACGGGGAGGAAACCTTCCAGCTGACCAGAACCTACGAGAAACTAGAAGTCCGAAGAGCCACCATCTTATGTGACATTGCATTCCTACGCAACTGCCGAGACAAAAATGTGATCCCCACAAGCTTCCAACTGAAATTCCACTCAAAAACCCCATCCAGCGAAAGGATCCTGAAAAGAACAGAACTAGCCCTAATCAGAAGCGAACTACACAGGAAAAGATACCTACTAGATCAAACCAACAGAGATCTACTCACTCTCCACCTCAAACTCAGCAACAAAATCCACCCAACACTCTGGAACAAATCCAAGCAACTCGCCGCCTGGAGAGCTGAAACAGAGACCTCCCACAAGACAGACACACACACCAACAAACTCCACAAACTGGAAAACGCCAGAAGCCCAACCCCCACACAACAACCCATGAAACAAACAGTTCACAACATATCAGACAGGACACTCACCATCGCAGAGACCAAAGTCCTTTCCAAAGGATTCAACTTTGCAGTCGCCCCAGACACATCCCCACCGAAAACATCATATGCGGAGTGGAAGCCAGCCTAACCAAAATCAACCCAGATGAAGCCAACAAAATCAGACTCTAAGTCACCAATGTCCTCTGCTCCAGCAAACCACCCAGAAGCAATTTACACAAAGAAGAACAAAAAGCCCTCACCAACCTGAGGAAAGACCACAACATAATCATTCTCCCAGCAGACAAAGGCAATGCCACAGTGGTGATGAACACATCCGACTACCAAGCCAAATTATCCAACCTACTACAAGACCCTGCTTACATACCTTTGAACACAGACCCCACCACCTACCTGGAAAAAACCACCAAAGCCAAAATAAAAGCCTCTCCCTTAAGTGAAGAAATCAAGCCAAGCATCATCCCCAGAGAGAAATCATCCAGATGCCCCAAGCTCTACGGCCTCCCCAAGATTCACAAAGAAGGAACACCTCTCAGACCCATAGTCAGCTCCATAGGCTCACCTCTACAAAACCTCGCCAAATTTCTTGCCAAACAACTCCAGCCCTATGCAGAATCCATCACTTCATACGTACAAAACTCGTTCCACTTCATAGAAATTATAAAGAAACAAGACCTACAACCCAATGACCTACTCGTGAGCTTCGATGTTGTTTCGCTCTTCACACAAGTGCCCATTCAAGAAGCCTTGACAGCTATCCACAACAAATACAACCCCCAAGCACATCCTAGATCTGACCAACCACTGCCTAACCAACACATACTTCATCCACAATGGACAAAGATACAAACAGATAGAAGGAGCACCCATGGGATCACCCCTCTCACCGGTCATCGCAAACCTATATATGGAACACTTTGAAACCAACGCGTTACAGAAGTCCGAACATAAACCCAAACTCTGGCTCAGATATGTTGACGACACCTTTGTTATCTGGCCACACGGGAAAGATAAACTGAACAACTTCCTCACACATCTCAACAGCCTACACCCCAAAATACAATTCACTATGGAAATAGAAGCCAACAACCAACTTCCCTTCCTGGACGTCCTAATCTACAAAAACCCGACGGCTCCTTAGGACATACCATCTACCAGAAAAAAACACATACTAACCGCTACTTAAATGCACAATCACACCACCACCCTGCACAGATCAACTCCGTAGCAAAAACCCTCATCTCCAGAACCAAACGCCTCGCTGACAAAGACCACCTAAAAACTGAATTACACACTCTCTCGAATGTTTTAATTGCGAACGGATTCCAAAAAACACCATCACCAAACTAATCCAAAAGGAAACACCCCCAAGAACCAAGAAACAGAAGAGAACAACGGCACCGCCCTCCTCCCTTACATCAAAGGCACCACAGACAAAATCAGCAAAATTCTCCACAAACACAATATCAAGACAGCCTTTTGCACCGACCAAAAAAATAGCCAACATTTTAAGAAACCCCAAAGACAAGATTGAGCTAGAAAACCAAGGAGTCTACGAAATACCATGCAAAGTCTGTCCAGCCACATACATCGGACAGACAAACAGGAGAATAAGCGCACGCATCGCAGAACACAAGAACGCAGTCAAAAAGAAGAAAAAAATTCCTCTCTCTTCCAGCACATAAAAACAACAGGTCATGAAATTGACTTTGAAAGAACCAAACTCATCTCCAAAACTGAACACTTCAACAGTCGAATAATCATGGAAGCCATTGAAATAGAGAAACACCCAAACAACATGAATAAACGTGATGACACCTCCCGCTTGCCTGACATCTGGAAACTAGCCCTGGTCAACAGACGAGCCTCTGTCACAAAGACTGACACCAGGTCCAAAGGACACAAGATGCCACCACCTTCCATCCACACCAAACACAAACCCAGACCCTTCCCACAGATGAAACGAAACCACCATCCAATAACAAAACCACGACTGCACCATCTACTGCGACACCCCACTCCAGTCACCACATGGAGCACACTCACACACCCCAAAAAAACATTGGGAGACCACAGACACGTAGCCAGACCAAAATGAATTCACAAGACACAGGACCCCACTCCACCAAAGCCCAGGATACTGCCAGAACCTACCAGCCATCTAACCCACCAGCATGTAAACAGCCATCTAAACAGCCATCAGCAGTTAATCCCTTAACGATCGCCTCAGCCACACAGCAGATCACAAAAGAACAAAGGAACAAAGCAACCTGCAATCAGCAACAGAGCAAGCAAACCACACCCCCAGCAGTATTTATAGAAGGACTTCAACTGAGACCACACTTTGCTTCAAGAAGAAAGAAGCCAGAACACCAGCCTGAAGATGACGAGTGAGACCTCGTCGAAACGTCGCCAGAACAACCAGATTTCTACACGGGAAGAAACCCGAATCCACCCTAACATGCATACCTATACCCGTGAAAATCTACATTGAGAGAGAGAGAGAGAGAGAGAGAGAGAGAGAGAGAGAGAGAGAGAGAGAGAGAGAGAGAGAGAGAGAGAGAGAGAGAGTGCAGGGGCTGGGTTTTTATGGCAGCTCATGGTGACACAATGTGCCTCCTTCAGTGGCTTTCTCTGTTAGGGTATGAAACCCCCTCCCCCTCAGATTCAGAGAAAGAAAAGAGTGCCCCCTGCCCCTGCTGGAGAGGAAGAAGAAGAGTTGGCACCCCAGTTCAAAACCTGTTTTTTTGCATCACGCCTTGATACCAGGAATTGCCTAACTCCGCAGTGGAGATGCAAAGAACAGAGCTGGGCACCAAACAGTGTGTGGCCCCTCATCACTGTCCCCGTCTGAAACCCATCCACCCATGTTCAAAGCAGTAGTAGCAACAACAAAGGATATTCCTCTAAATCAGTGGTTCTCAACCTGTGGGTCCCTGGAAGTTCCTGTACTGCAACTCCCAGAAATCTTGGACAGCTCAGCTAGTGATGAAGACTTCAAGGAGTTGCAGTCCAGGAACATCTGGGGACCCACAGGTTGAGAACTACTTCTCAAAATCAATCATCCCAGTTATCGCATTTGCTGTGGGGGGTGGAGATTACACGTTTTTCCAGGAAGGGTTGGTGCATTCTGCTGCAGATCTACGTATTGCAGGAATTTACTCTCATCCCCTCTGCTGTTGCCTACATGTGATGAAAAAGACCTTCACATTATACAATATAAGGCCATCATGTGCCTGTAAGTGACAAGGTAAAACTTCAGTCGATTGCTCTTTGAGGTTTTGTGTTGAAGCGCACCTTTTGGGTCCCTGCAATTTGGAAAAGAGACAAAGAGTAGCATTTCATAACTTTGAAGAATAGCTTCTGATAATTAAATTGAAAGCTACTTTTTGTGTCACAGAAAGAGATCTGTACTAATTTTCTAGTATTATGGAGCAATGCTGTACCTAACTGCTTATCTACATTTTGACGGGACCAACAGCCTTCTCTTATCCATTCTTACTCTGAAGTAAGTTACATTGATTTAAGTGGCCCAAGTTCATATGGCTAGGATTTCAGCCTAAATCACAACTAAATTAGGATCTAGTTGATATCTTAGCCAGTATAGTAAACCCAAGGACCTTGTAATCAGCTTACATAGTGACTGGAAGACAAGGGTGTTTGTGCAAGATTTGTGTGACTTACCTTGGTTGATAGCAGCTCACTGATGAGGTGCCAAGGGTGCATCTTGGGGCGTTTATACACTGATGAGCTCCGGAGCTTAGAAATGTGCCTGCTGCAGGTGAAAAAATTTGATGCGGATAAGAGTGCTGGGCTCTCTGGCTTGTCTGTTGTTTTTGCCTCCCGCCCCTTTAAGAGCTCCTTGAGAAGGAACCAGGAAGTAACGGGGCTTGTCGTGGCAACTTGACCGTTAGTAAAGGCTTCTTTGTGTCCTGTTTTCCCTCCCCCCTCATGCTGACAGGAGCAGGAAGTGCTGAGGGGTGGGGACGGAGGAACAGAAACGAACCCCCAAGATCTCTGGTCCGAATTTAAGGGACCAGCGGATCTTAGGGGTCGTGTAAAAAGGCCCTTGATTGCACAATGAAGTGTGACTGGGCGTATAACTCAGATGTGCCCCACAACCTTATTAGTTGTATTTATTTCTAGTATCAGATATGTTACCATGTAAGGCCAAGCTCTTTTACAACAATTCATATAAATATTTAACATCATAAAATACAACAATAATGACAATTATAAAACTAAAAACAATAGTCTTACAAACAGTATATACCAATTTGGGTAAAAATTGAAATGCAAATTTGAGGCTTTAAGCCATTACATACTAAGCCTAGCACTTTAAATAAAAATGGAAGTGTTTTCCAGTTTTGTTTAAAATCTAGTGATGTTTAAGACACTTGAATATTTTTCTGTTGAAGTCCCAGAAATATGAAACCACTACCAGAGTTGCTGTCCTTTTCTCAAAAATCAAAAAGCTAAAAAGTATGCTGCTTATATACCACCCAATCGTGTTTAAAACATCATCTGGACAGTTTGCAATTATGCAGCAAGCCAAGTTTATTTTTATTTTATTTTATTTTATTTTAGAGGATGCAAGGCAGCTTAGAGAATGAGGGAAAATATAGAGTCCAGTACAATGAAGACATGTTCAAGTATTGAGAACAAGGAATTGAGGGACATCTTACAGCATTAATAGACAACATTACATTAAAGCTACAATCTGGAAGTTGAGTCATGGCTACTGGACTTGTTTTTTTCTTGAGAGATAGAAACTGATGAAGCTGTTTGGATGAGCAGCGAAATGTTTCTGTCTCAAGAAAAAAGTCCAGTAGCCATGACTCAACTTCCAGATAAACTCACCTGGATGACTGAGAATCTTCACAGACATTAAAGCTACAAGAGAATGCGAGCAGTTAAAGGGGAGTCAAGTTCCATGTAAAGTTATGAGTGATGGAAACTAACATCCATCCAACAGTGTCAATGTAAGCCCATAAGGTTATAAGTACAGTGGTACCTTGTATAAAGGAATTAATTCGTTTCAAATGAAATTATGTTAAGCAAATTTTCCTTTATACAAATTTCCCATAGGAATGCATTGAAAACAGAGTGATCCCATTTTTATGTTGTACAGATTTGCCCCATAGGCGATTATGTTAAACAAATTTCCCCTATCTCCCGAATTTTTATGTTGTACAAATGTTATGTTATACAAACTGTTTGTTATACAAGGGTCCACTGTAGTTATAAATACAAAGTCTATGTGATCCTGTAGATTCATGTAAAAGACACATAATAGGTAGACCATCACTCAGGGAAAGCTTGCCTGAAGAGAACAGTCTTTGCCTGATTCAGGAAAGACAACAAAGATGAGGCAGTCCTGGCCTCTGGTGGAAGGGAGTTGACTGACCTTGGAAGGCTGACGGGTACTTGAGATTGAACCTGGGTCATGAGCAGAGTTCTTAACCACTGTGCCATGGGGCTTCCAACGTGAGAGGACCTGGGAGCAGAACCTCCGAAGTGGATCTGTTGGGTGGATTGGACTGCACAATACAGGGTGTCTACAAACAACGGAATTCTTCAGAGCAATCTTAGCTTCTTTGCACAGCTGTTGGATCTGGTTTTTCTTTTACTTAGAAATGCACATCTATAGTTGATCAGTAGAAATTAAAAAAAAGTGCAGCATAATATTCCTCACCACAGCTGGAGATTTTGGGCAGGGGACAGACAACCATTTCTCATACTGCTGTCCAACTGCTAGCAGTGGATCTGCAACTGCAGGGAAAACTCCCCATTCTCCCTTCTTTATGTTAACTTGGATTAAATAGCAGGTTAGCCTCTGTAAAGCAAGACACATCTTAAACCTGAAAGGGGGAGTAGAGAATAATGGAAGTGTGCAAGTTCATGGAAAAGAAAGTGGAAGCCTTGTTGCTGATTTCCTGGACACAAGAAGATGGGTTTTGAGAAGATGAGTTCATCATCCTACTGTAGGGCATGCGCTCATCATCCTACTGTAGGGCATGCAACTGGGGACATGACAGGTTCACTTGTTTAACCTGTTATCAAACTAAGCGTTTGACATGTCAATCTGTCATGGAGTACTAAAAGTCAACAAGAAATGAAACATACTTTGGTCATGTTGATGTGAAATGAAACCTATGTTTTAACAGCTGATCATTCAGATGGGAAAAGGACAGAAATTAGGAGAACCTCCATGGTTGGAAAATATTGGTGACAATATGGATACCATCCAGCGCCATTGTTTCAGGCGATCCCCACCAAAGTCAAAATTGCTACATTGATGACACACTTCAGGTGAAAGAGAACTTAAGTAGTGAGCAAGGTGAGAAAGCTGACGTTCCAGGCTTCATCCGGAAATAATGTTAAGTAGCATAGAATCATAGTGAACTTGGAAGGGGCCTACAGGGTTATTTAGCTCAATCACTCTCTTGATGCATGCTTGATGCATTATTTTACTAACCTTGCAAACGACCAAGTGGACTATTGTAAAAGTGCCAAAGCCACTCTGTCCGGTTTACAACAAAACCCAAAAAGAAGATTCAGCTGCACAGATTATACAGAAACAACAAACCAATTAAAAATTCAACTTAAAAAGAAACACAAGACCAACAGGATGGAGGAATTGGTTTAGAGGCTGGTGAGACTGTGTTCCGTAGATGGAAAGGCCTGTTCAGACAGGCCTTGTTTTTAATGCTCTTTTAAAAGCATTGAGTGAAGAGACCTGATGACAGGATGCCACTGCAGATAAGGCCCAGTTTCTTTTTTTCTCCTTCTGGACCTCTCTAGTGGTCAGTGTCCTCAGCCATCCTGCCTGGGACCGAGGAGTAGGGTGGAACTTGGTGGAAGATGGCATTCTGCCAAATATTGAGGTCCCAAACCATTTAGGCCCTTGTATGTTAATGTCACCACCTTGAAGGTGGCATGGAAACAAACAGGTAATCGATGTAAGTTGGCCAGTGTGGGAGAAATAGGTTGAAAATCCTTTCAATCCACACAGTAACCTGGCTGCCATGTTCTGGGCCTGCTGTAGTTTCTGTATCAGTTTCATGGGTAGCTCCAAGTCTTGAGGCTACCAGTGCATGGACCGGCATGATGAGGGACCCAGTGTCAAGGTAAGGACACAGTTGTGTGATCCATGAAAGATGGAAGGAGACAGAGGGGACCACAAACAATATCTGGGATTCCATTGATAAGTTTGGGTCTAGCAATGCAGCCAGTGAGCAATACTTCATGCTTAACAGGGAGAGCAGCCCCTCTGAAAGAAAGAGAGGCTCCCAAACCAGATACCAGGAGCGCTCACCCACAAGATGCCCATCTTGCCCGGGTTTAACCTCAGCCTGTTGACTTTCATCCATTCCAGCACATCATCCAAGCAGTGGGATGGGACAGCATCCACTGCAGAAGGATGGAAGGGGAGAGAAAGTTGGGTATCATCAGCATATTGATGACACAACTCCCCCCAAATGCCTGATGACCTCTCCCAATGGCCTTATGTAGCTATTAAACAGCAAAAGAGAGATGATCAAACCCTGAGAGACCCCACTATTGAGACTCCAAGGGATGGACAGTATCTCCCCAAGTTGCACTCTCTATGGGGGCAGTCCTTAAGGAAGGATCAGAGGTAGGACATCATTGAGCTGATAGGGAAACACACACATATAGAGAGAGGTCACGAAATGTCTCGTGTCCCAAAGCAAGGGTCAAGTTCAGCCAAAATGGTGTTGAAGCCCAGTGGCCTGCTTAAAACACAGACGGGGGGTGGTGGTTAAAGGAAGCAAGGAAAAGGAGCAGAACTGATCCTAAAGAGTGCCAATCTCTGAGCATTGGGATTAGCTAGATAAAATATGAAAATACAGGCCGTGCCTTCTGCATTTTCTCCCATTAAAAGCTACACACACATGCGCCCCACACTATAAATTAGAAAGAAAAACATTATTTTGGAGCTATGAGTTATTTGAGACCTGAACAGTCCACTAAAGTCCTGTAAGAAGCTCAGAAACAGGGAAATTTGTTAGCCCCTCACTTTGTTCAGTTATTCCAAGTGTGGTAGGTTCATAGAGGGGTGTTGCTAAGGGATAGAAAGTTCCCATTTGTTCCCCAGTGTGGCCAGCTGACAGCAATGTGTCTGTGAATTTCTTCAGTCATAAGGCCATAAATGACATTTGTGAGGGTAGATGCCATGTAAATATCTAGTGTAATGGAGTCTTTTGGTCAGCCCTGGTTACTGAAGGCTAACGTGTAGCCTTCAAGTGAGTCCCCTACCCGTTTCCTGTCCATTGTGTTGAACTAAGATCCAGCGGTCAGTCTGAGGAATCCACCAGTCCTTTGCCTCAGGCTAGCTTGAATCTTTTTCGGAGTAACATTGTCAGTATTTACAGCCAGTACATGATGCTGGATGTTGAGAAAGGGAAGAAGACACACATCTTTCTCGCAACAATGTGGATTATTTTACAATCTGGTTTACCAGTTCCTCACAGTCTTGTTTCCTGCCCAACTAGCAAGACTCCAACCTTAGCTCTCGAACCTAATTCCTTACACTACAAAGTTATACAGGCCTACTCTGAAGCAAGCCTCTGTGGGTCGAATTGGGTTTAGTCCCTGGCAGGGGCATGGCAGTTTAGGCTGCTCTCTTCATCCATGGTCCTTCTCTCACCACCCCGCTCCCCCATCCCTTTCAACCATGTCCATGTTGGGAGGACCATCCATCCAATATTTCAGAAGTTTTGGAGAGGGTAGCTGTGTTAGTCTGTGCAAGAATTCCAGGCAAAAAAAAAGAAAAACAAAAGACTCAAAACACGTGGCACCTTAAAGGCCAACCATATTTTAATGTAACGTTTCGTGGACTACACCTCCACTTCTATATGTCTGCTATATGTCTGAAGAAGTAGACATGTCCAGGAAACGTTACATTAAAGTCTTTAAAGGTGCCGCATGTTGTATCCTTTGTTTTGTTTTTTCTTTGATTTTTGTCAATATTTCAGGTGCAGCTCCTTGTCTCCTTTGTGTACGCTGAACTTGGGGACCCCTTGCCCTTTCAAACCCGGAGCTGCCACCTCTCATCCAGCTGCCGCTCCCGAACTCTTGAGCCCATCCAGAGTCCGGACACCTTCCACGGAGCTCCTTACCGGAGGAAAGAGGCAAGTCAGCCCAAAGCCCGCCTCAGCCACGCAACAACACGCTGGAAATGCAAACACGTGTTGGTTATCGTCAGGAGCTTTCGGAGCGAGGAAGCTTTGGACCGCCTCCTCCTCCTCCTCCTCCTCCTCGCCAAGGGCACTCGGCCTTTAAAGGGCTGATGCTCTGCACTGCCTGAAGCCCCCGAATCCACCCTCCCACCGACCCCCAAGCTCAGGGCGTGGCTGCCCCCGGAGTGACACCGGGTGGCATCAGCAGAGAGAGAGAGAGAGAGAGACTGGCACGGAGGAGCCTGCAGGGAATCCGGCCCTGGAGAAGAAGATCCGATCCAGACTCCGGGTCGTGGGAGGCGAAGAGAGGGGAGGGAGAGAAGGCGAGGCCGATCGGGGGCTGGCACAGCGAGGCGCCTCCTCCCCGGTCCCTCGCCTCTCTCTCTCTCTCTCGTCGCCGCCGCCGCCGCCACCGCGGGCTGTGGCTCGGGCTCTCGCTTTGCTGGCTTGCGTGCGTGCGCGCGCCGCGCCTTGCCCGGGAAGGATGCGCCTCCTTCCGCCAGCTGCCCCTGCCGCCCCGCTCCATCGGGTGCCCGGGGAGCGCGGTGATTATTAGCCAGATGGGGACCGGCCTGCCCGGCTGACGGAGCGGGGGAAGAAGAAGAGGAGGAGGAGGAGGAGGAGGAGGAAGGAGAAGAAGAGAAGCGGGCGCTTTTGTTGCCGCTGCAGCCGCTGGATCGCTCGCTGCAAGGCGAGACGGCGCGGCCGGGAGAAGGAGGCGTCAGGTGGAGGTAAGGGGAGGGAGGCAGAGGGGGAAGCAGAAATCGCCCCCGCCTCCTCCCGGGATGGGTAGGTGGGTGGAAGCGGAGAGATGGGGTTCAGAAGCAGGCCAAATGGCTATCCGCGGTGTGTGGGGGGTGGCGGCGCTGCAAGGCTGGCTGGAGGAGGAGGGGGAAGGGAGGATGGATGGATGGATGGATGGATGGATGGATGGAGAGAGGATGATGGCGCGGAGGAGGGACGGCCAGTCCTGGCGATGAAACGGCGAGAGGATGCTTTCTCTGGCTTGATCCCTCTCTTTTCCCCTTCTCGAATTACCTGATGATGCTCGCTCCGGCCTCCATCCTTTTCTCCCAGGGGCGGCTCGGTTTGCTGTTTCTCTATCTCTCACCCCCACACACACACACACACCCAGCAACCCTAACCCCCCCACCCGGTCCTCCAGCACAAGCGCCACGAAAAGCAAGGTGTGACTGTGAGGAAGGAGGAACCCTCCGAATGTATTGTGTGCCAGGCGCGATGTGAGGGAGAGAGCCTGGGGATGGATTGCTGATTTCCCCTAGTGGACCTTAGGGCGCTTTGTGTGTGTGTGTGTGTGTGTGTGTGTGTGTGTGTGTGTGTGTGTCTGTGTTGCAGAGAGACTTGCCCTCTCCTTTTCCCTTCCCCACAAACAGCAGCCTTATCTTCCCTTCCACCTCTGCTGGAGTGGCTGTAGGGATGGATCAGGAGTCAGACAGGCCAAATGGGGCTTCTAAAGCCAAGTCTGTGGGAGTCAGAGCCATCTGTGAGCTACTAGCGGAGGAGTTCCTTTGGACCTGGAAAAGGATTCTTCTCCAGCAATTTCCTTATCATCAGTCCATTCTCCCTCCCCTCCCGGAGCCAGAGATGCTGTGAGGAAGGAAAGATGCAAGTCTGTGCGGCTACTAGAAGGCCCAGATGGCTATGGCAGCTTTCCTGGTTGCTGCATGGAAGCTTCCTCCTCCATTCTGGGCCTTACAACAGAGGCTGCTTGGATGAAAAGTGCAGGAAGGACTGAAGAAGGCAGATGGGCTGTGATTCCCCAGGGCAAGCCAGAGGGAAGAGGGCGGGGGGGGGGAGCCTATGACCCAGGCAAGAGAGGGATAAGGGAGGCAGGGAGGCCGGCATTGATGTCCCCAGCAGTGTTGCATGGATATATGAGAGACTCTGTTAACCTCCCAGTTATTGAATCTCAACACTGCACACTGCTAGTTCGGGGTTATTCTGGATTGCAACTGCTGCAGAAACAGGGCCTTTAAGGTTAGATGCCTGGGAATGGCGGTAGTCACTCCAGCATCAGGGAGCACATCCTGCAGGTGCTCAGAAGCACATGCAGAAACCTTCGCTGGCTTGGCCCTGGCTGCTGACTCTCATTCCCACAGAAAATCCTTAGGTGTGATCCATGGTTCAGATGGAGAGATATACTGTAAACCATAAATATAAATGTGAATGTGAATATAAATACAGTATATATAAAACCCCTTTCTGCATAGTTCTCTGAGTATGAGCTATGATGTTATGAAATGGTGTTGGGAATGAAGCCATTGGCATGAAATGGTTTGAGAGTGTATTCCTAAGGAAGGAGCCATTTGTTTGTTTGTTTGTTTGTTTTTTTTGCATTTGTATACCATGGCCAATTTTCCCCAAAGGGAAAATTGCCTCCTCCTTGCCTCCTTTCACACTCCCAGTGAAGCAGAGTGAACTGCAGGGCAGAGAAAGAGACTCAGATGGGAACAGGGGGTGCTTTTTAAACAGTTCAAAATTAAGAGGAGTATCCCCCCCCCGGTTCTCCTCTGCCCATCTGCTTCATTTTATATCGTTTCACTGTGGAAAGTTTGGCAACCCCCTGCTACCTATTGACTCCCCTCTCCCTTTCTTTTCTTTAAAGTAGGGTACACCCTATGAGACCAGATGCTGGGAAGCAGGATTCCTGGATTAGGAGTGCTAAACTAGGGAAACAGAGAGTACCCATCCCTGTTTTGCCACTTGCTCCCTGAGTGACCTTGGGAAAGTCATCACTTGCCTCCTGGAGGCTTCCAGGCTCCGTAGGAGGCCTGTCCCTCGAGTCTTTGAGTGGATGAATGGTGGGGCCATGTTCATCCAGAAGGGCACAGAGAGGAGCTCAAAAGCCGGAATGATGCTGGAGGTTCAGCTAAGGAAAGCTGGCCCTGGAGGTTTTCAGAACTAGGAGGTGCTGCACCTCACATAATCTTATTATATTTTTCTTTGTTAGAGATGCCCTGTAAGAAAACCGTTCTTAAAAGACAAGGGACAGTGGAAACTGTGTCTAGGTCATGGTAACATCCAATGAGGGGCACTATACCTCTTTCTCCCCCTCTCTCTCTCCCCCTGCCCCCATACAAAGGGAATCAGACCATGTAAACCCCCTTCAGTGAACTGATGGGCAAATACTTTGATGTCCTTGGCTGGAGAATAAAATATAAGATAAGAGTAGCAGAATCTTGGGACACAGCGAAACAAAAATAATTTCAATGTATTCCCAAAGGCTTTCATGGCCGGGATCTGATAGTTGTTGTGAGTTTTTTTGAGTGTTTGGCTGTGTTCTGCAAGTTTTTCCTTCTGACGTTTCACCAGACTCTGTGGCTGGAATCTTCAGAGGGCAAGGAGCTCAGGGAACTAGGAGTTCTCTCTGTGCTCTGGTGAACTCTTAGTTCCCTGAGCTCCTTGCCCTCTGAAGATGCCAGCCACAGAGTCTGGCAAAACATCAGGATGAAAAACTTCCAGAACACGGCCAAACAGCCTGAAAAACTCACAACTACTAAAAAAAATCACCTCTCTATTAAGGTGGGACAGGAAAAATGCTTTATTATAACCCTTGAAAATCTTAGAGGTCAATCATAGATTTCAAACTACCTCAGTGAGCAACATTTGAAGTTTTTCTATCCATGATTCAAGGCCAGCCGCCTCTTGGCCAAAGAGGTGCCACCCAAGTGGTTTGTCACGTGTCATACGATCCACTTTTAGAGGGTCTACATGGAGCTCAGTGGTACAGGGCCTGTGGGCAAAACGCCCCACGTTCGACCTCTTGCCTCTCTAGTGAACGGGATCAATTGGGAGGTGATAGGAGATATTTCTATGCTTCAGAAACAGAGGAGCTACCACCGGTGAGTGGAGCGAGAAGTGGGCCTGGTGGATAGATGTTGAGGCCGCAAGCCAAACACATCTACCCTGGGGTAAGCCCACTGAGTCTGGCTTCTGAATAGACAGGGATGGATGGGATTTTTCTGAGACCCAGGCAAAAGGATGAATGATACCTTTAATTAGACCAGCGTTTTTCAACCACTGTTCCGTGGCACACTAGTGTGCCGCAAGATGTTGCCTGGTGTGCCGTGGGAAAAATTGAAAAATTCTAAAGAAATTCAACCCAGGGCACAGCTGGGAGGCACTATAAATAGCGTCCAAGGGCCAGCTTGGCTCCTCCCCCCCTAGGCTACTGGGGAATGGGCTTTTGGGTCTTATTTGTGTTCCTGGAGAGTCAGTGCCCCTTCTCAGGTCTCCACTGGACACAGAAGTCCATGCAGGGCAAAATGTCTTTTAAAAAACAACACAGGTAAGTGGGAACTGGGTGCTAGAGAGCGGGCTGCCTCAATCTGTGGCCCCTCTGTCCTGCTTCTCCCTACACCAGCAATGGTGAAACTTTTAGAGACTGATATAGGCACAGAGTTAATTTTGTTAACATTTTCTAATGGTGGTGTGCCTCGTGATTTTTTTCATGAAACAAGTGTGCCTTTGCCCAAAAAAGGTTGAAAAACACTGAATTAGACCATCAAAGACCATATGCATAAGCTAGCTTTTGACTCCGCACCGGTCTTCTTTCCTTGGTAATGCGCAGTCTGCTGAAGACCCATTTGGGGTTGAAAGCTAGCTTATGGTAGTTAATTGGGGTGAGGGGTAATCTTATAAAGATAGCACCTTTTCACCAGCAGATTTTTAGCTGGCCACAGGGCGACCAGACCAGGCAGCTGCCAGAAAGTGAAGGAAAGAAATGTTCCATATTTCACACGAGCAGATTAGCCTAGAGTCAAACAGATCGAGCCTCTCAGTGGTGGCGAACCTTCGGCACTCCAGATGTTTTGAACCACAACTCCCAGAATTCCAAGCCTAGATTACTAATGACAAAGGACTTGTGGGTGTTGTGATCCAAAACATCTGGAGTGCCGAAGTTTCGCTACTGCTGCAAGTCCAGGCTGGACAGGAAAGAAAGTTTATTAGAGATCCTGGCAAGGTGTTCAGTGCTATAATTGCTTAATGTCTTATTTAGCCTGGCATGTTGAATTTAAGCACTTATTTAAATATTTAAGTTTAAATATTATTAAGTTATAAATATTATTTAGTATTAATTAAACTTAGCTATGTTTAAATACATGTATTTGAAAGGATGTCATATTGAAGAAGGAAAGGGTTTGTTTTCCATGGCTTCAGAGACTAGGGTGCGGGGCAATGTTTTCAAACTACAGGAAAAGAGATTCCATTTGAACATTAGGAAGAACTTCATGATGGTTAGAGCTGTTCGGCAGTGGAATATGCTGCCACAAAGGGTGGTGGAGTCTCCTTCTGATGAGGTTTTTAAGCAGAGGCTGGATGGCCATATGTCAGGAGTCCTGTGATGGGGGTTCGTGCATGGCAGGGGGTTGGACTGGATGGCTCTTGAGACCTCTTCCAACTCTGTGATTCTATGATTCTGGTCACGTTTGGCATGAAGCGTGATGCAGAACATTTCCCACCAAGCCCATGGAAATACTTCTGAGGCAAGGCTGGCCCAAGACGCCTGAAGAATCCAGGTTCCTTTGCTTTCGTTAACACGATCCCTCCACCAACCAGAAGGCCCTCCAGTGTGAGGCTGTGTTCACTGATGTGGAACTGTGTGAGAGTCCTCTTGTCCATCGGGTGCTCTCTGTGACTTACACCCCAAAAGGCGAAATCCATTTGTTGATCTATCCAGGTGGCTTCATCCTGCTGTTCTTCCATGCCGTGCTCAGGGGAATGTATGTAACCTTTCACCTTCCCCTGTTTGATTTTCACAACAGCCCTGTGAGGCAGGTTAGGCTGAGCGATGGTTGTTAGCCCAAGGTCACCCAGGGACATTCCAGAGTTGAAAAGGGTTCAAACCAGGATCTAGTTTATCCTCACTGAGGCTTTAGCTACTGTCTTGTTTTACTAGTAGCCAAAAGGCATCCCTTGGCCTAGTTTTGTATTTGTCTTTCACTGTGTCAATCTTGGCAGTATCAAAAGTGTCTGTTCTGAGGCTACTTCCTAGGATTAGAAATACAGTAGTACCTCGGTTTAAGTAATTCATTCATTCTCTGGGCCATTTTGTATTGCAAAAAAATTAATACACTGAAACTCGGTTTCCCATAGGAATGAATTGCAAACCAATTAATCCATTCTGGAGGTCAGGAAAAAGGCAAACCAGGGCATTCCATTTAAAATTTTCTTAAACCGAGGCGTTCCTATTCTTTTTTTTCATGCGAACCTCACACATCAACTTTAAATGCCTTATGAAAAAACTTAAACCAGGACATTCCATTGAAAATTTTTCTTAACCAAGGCAGCCCCTTTTCCAATAATTTATTTTCTTAAGCTGATTTTTTTTTGTTAAACAAGACATTCTTAAACCAAGATACCATTGTACTTGCTTGTGGGGGGAAGAAAACCAATAATTTCCTGGGGCTTTTGATCGGAGTGTTTTGCCTCAAGGAGAAAAAAATTGTATTGTACAAAGTTCGCCATTCTTCCTAACCCCCACCCCCACCCCACCCCCGGCAAAAGTGTGTGCTACTCATGATGAATTGTGCCGATTGCCCCAAATTAAGGTGAAAGTTTCCCTGTTTAGAAACGTGATGTCCAAGGTGGATTGTTGTTATCTTTCTTAGGAGTCCGCCTAACCTGGAATGAGGGATCGTGGGACGTTAAAAATCTCCCGTGGCATGGTTCCTGTTGTGTTGAGACTCCCTAAAAAAGCAAAGCAAAGCAAATTGTTCTGCTTACATACCGCCCCATACTACTACAAGTAGTCTCTGGGCGGTTTACAATTTTAATTGCAGTGTGCAGGCTACACATTGCCCCCCCCCCAGCAAGCTGGGTACTCATTTTACCGACCTCGGAAGGATGGAAGGCTGAGTGAACCTTGAGCCTGCTACCAGGGATTGAACCCAGGTCGTGAGCACAGTTTTACCTGCAGTACAGGCATTTAACCACTGCGCCACGAGGCTCCTGTGAATGAGGAATTGAGCAAATGTTTTGCCCCTTCGTCCCTCTCTTGCTCTTTTCCTCATCTTGCTTCATGATAGGGTCCCACTGTATTAAGCGTCTCTCCCCACCCACACCCAATGTGAGAGATTTTGTCATATGCTGGCCACACGGTTTCATCCTTATTCTCCCAATCGACATAAAGGCTAGCATCATATTCCTACAAAGAAGAGACATGGGGAGGGGGACATAAGATCCCCACCTTGCCAAAGTTAGATTTAAACCTCCTGCTGTTGATACCCATGTTTAAGCCGGTGAGTGCGCGCCAGTTTTTGTCTTGCTTCTGTGGTACTCGGCGTGGTAGCCTTTTTCTCCACACAGTGCAATTCAGTCAAGCCAGGATCTATTTGTTCAACCTAATTCCTTCATGTGTGTATCCATACCTGGCTTCTTGATCTCTCTGTTGTCGTCGTCGTCGTCATCATCATCATCATCATCATCATCATCATCATCATCATCATCATCATCATCATCATCATGTGCCATCAAGTCCATTATGACTTACACAGTGACCCTTTCCAGGGTTTCCCAGGCAGAGAATTCTCACAAGTGGTTTACCATTCCCTTCTCCTGAGGGCATCTGATACAGCCTGGTTCTTCTGGGTCGCAAAGTGGGCAACTGAATTCCCACCCTTCAGGTTTTGCTATCAGATACTTAAGAGTGCTGAGCTCCCGAGCCAACTATTCTCTCAAGCAATGGTAAGCCCATCCTATCGTGGTGAGGACGTGCGGCTCTCCAGACAGAACGATCCTAGCCCAACAACATCTGGAGAGTGACATTTTCTCCATTCTTGCTGGAGTGGATGACCAAACAGAGATCTGATTTTTTTAAAATGGAACCAACCAGGGGAAGGGAAATGGTTCCTCTCAAAGAATGGGTCGCAGGACTTAACAAGAGTGCCCAAGGGTATGCTGGCCATGAGGCCATTGCTTCTGACTGAGGCCACAAACATAAATTGCACTTCCAGGCTACGTTTCTACTGCCTACACATGATTCCCCCTCCACATCTGGGTTCCGTTGCAATGGAACCAAAGGGGCTGAAAACGACCACTCTCTTGCAAATCAATTAATGTCTGTGTGTGGAGGGGGGAGTGAAGCCCTGCTCGGAGGGACAGGGGGACAGGGTCACAAGGACACCCAGATGCAGGTGCACACCTTAGAGCAGGGGTGTCCAAACTTTTTGCAAGGAGGGCCAGATTTGCTGAGGTGAAAATGTGTGGGGGGCCGACCATTCAGCCGCATTTGGCCCCCAGGCCGGACTTTGGACAAGTCTCTATAACATGCAACGAGGTGGGGAGGATGCTGCAGCAACGGAGCTGGTGTGGGTAGGCTGGGCAGGTGGCTCGGGGGATGGACAGAGGCAGGGAGGGCAAGCAAACCATAAAATTGCAAGCTAAGGCCCTTTGTACACGACCCCTAAACTCCGCCGCAAATGGCTCCCAGCTCTAGAGCTTAAAATTGTTTCCCCACCAGCTCCGGAGTTTACAGATAATTACGTGCGACCACGCCCACCTAAGTGCGTTCCAGCGCACTTTTCAGGTACCTGCTCTCTGGAGGTGAAAATTCCTGATGCGGATATAACGTAGTGACTGCCCGGCTCTCCTTGCTTCTGTTTGTTCTTTTTTTGCCCCCCGCCCCTTTAAGAGATCTGAATGCAGTGCCGGGATGGCAGAACGGAGGTGAGCGGCATTCTTTTCTTCCTTTTTTTCTCCCTCCCCTCACGCAGCCAGCAGGAGTGCGGAGGGGGTGGGAACGCAGGAACAGCGACAAACCCCTAAGATCTCTGGTCCGAATTTAAGTGGCCAGCGGGTCTTAGGGGTCGTGTGAAAAGGCCCTAACATCTCCATCCGGTATGGGGAGGGGCCAGCTGGCAAGGATGTGTGACAGGCTGAGCCAGTGGGGAGAAGAAGCCATGGGCCATTCAGAATTTGAAAACAGGCCCTGGGCCCCCGGGCCTGACTTTGGGCATGCCTGCCTTAGAGGGGCCCTTGCTCCCAATTCTGGCAGAAAGTCAGGATGCAGATAAAATCAACTGAAGTAAATAAATAGCTGCCACCATTTGTCCTATAGTACAGTTTCAAGAAACTGCTGGAGGAGCAGGTCAATGTTTGTGGCTTATTAGCTCATTGACCACAACAGAGTCTTGGACCCAGAGATGGCTTGAACCTTTTTTACATTTGTGGACACATGTAAGATTGCATGGCAGAAGTATATCATTTGAAAATAAGCACTGTGGATAACAAGCCCCCCCCCCAATGTTCCGGTAATGGCCAATACCCCCCTCTGTTCTTGCTAAAAGGAGAATTGAGAGCAAGTATAGTGGTACCTTGTATAAAGGAATTAATTCATTCCAAATGAAATTTTGTTAAGCAAATTTTCCTTTATACAAATTTCCAATAGGAATGCATTGAAAATGGAGTAATCCCATTTTTATGTTGTACAGATTCGCCCCATAGACGATTCTGTTAAGCAAATTTCCCCTATCTCCGAATTGTTTATGTTGTACAGATTTTATGCTATACAAACTGTTTATTATACGAGGGTCCACTGTATCTAAAATTTAGTTTCAGAATTAACAACAATAACAGCAACAGCAGCAGCAATCTTAGAACTGCAGAGGTGGAAGGGACCCTGTTCACCATCAAGTCCAGCTCTGGTCAAAGAGGCACAGTGGGGAATCGAGCTCCCAACCTCTGGCTCCACAGCCACTGAGCTAAATTACCAATGAGCTCAGTAGGGCATATGTTGACATTATGTGTTCAACAGGCCACAGAAAGATAGAATTAGAGAAGCATAGCTTGGAGAGCTCCAGAGCTAGTGTGATGTAGCTGCTAGGCGCAGTAGTTCTCGACCTGTGGGTCCCCAGATGTTCCTGGACTGCAACTCCCAGAAATCCTGGCCAGCTCAGCTAGTGAGGAAGACTTCTGGGAGTTGCAGTCCAAGAACATCTGGGGACCCACAGATTGAGAACCACTGGACAAGAGGGTTGAGCTAGAACTTAGGAGACCTGTGTTCAAATTCCCTGATTGGCCATGGGGAATTTAGTGAGAGCGACAAGGGCCAGCCATCCCTATACAGGTTGCCTTAAGTCTGAAGTGATGGCACATAACAAAGAGATGTACCCTGTAACCCTTTTACTTGCTTGATCCAGAATCGAATGTAACATTCTGGCTTCCATTGCTTGGCAACAATGCCATCTGGGTTAATTAAAAGCATTCATATGGGTATATGTTCCTAAGCATGGTGCTTGCTCTGAAAATAACACCTCGGAATCATCTTGCTCACAAATTTATTTGAGCAAAATTGTGGTCACTCCTGAAGTTCACAATATCTGGCGGTCCCGCTTTCCGTTCAGAGAAGAGCTTTTAAGTTCATTGAATCATAGCACAAGAGAGCCAGAAAGGGCCTAGAACAGTGATGGCGAACCTTTTAGAGACCGAGTGCCCAAACTGCGATTCAAAACCCACTAATTTTTCACAAAGTGCCAATACGGCAGTTCAACCTGAATACAGCTGGCTGTGAAGGGGCAATGTCAGGTGCCCAGAGAAAGGGCTCCAAGTTCACCAACACTGGCCTAGAAGGTCACTAAGCCCAACCCCCTGCAGGAGGTGCCTGTGCTAAACCATTGAGAAGGAGAAGAGGGCAAAGGCCATCTCAGCAACTGATACATGGAAACATGTTGTCCTGAATAGCTTGGGAAACTATATATTCAACAGGATGGAAAGCAGTCCTGGCGTCTGATGATAGCAACCGGCTAGGTGAAGGCCACCTCTCAGCTGCGTACCAAGGTTTTGGGGTGCCTGGGGACAAAGTTGTTTTTGCACCCCTCTGGCCCTCCCCAACCCTATCACATCCACCCAGCAAGGGGGAGAGCAATCCTGCAGGCGTGGGGCGTGGGGCGTGTGTGTGTGTGTGTGTGTGTGTGTGTGTGTGTGTGTGTGTGTGTGTGTGTGTGTGTGTGTGTGTGTGTGTGTGCACGCGCACATGCATGCGTGCACGGTAGCATGCACACACCTTACCTCTCCCGCAGTGGCCCAGAGCAAGGCGAGGAAGAGTTGGAGGAGGAGGAAGAGGAGGAGGAGGAGGAGGAGGAAGAGGAGGGCGCCGCAGCCACTGCGCTTGCCTGCCTGCCTGCCTGCTTGCTTTGCCACTTGCCTGGTGTGTGGCGGTGGAGGAGGAGGCTGCGATGGAGAGTGGGTCCCGTTGTCAAGCCTGAGGAATGCTGGCGGGAGGGCCCAGGGCTTCCTCCTCCCCCTCCCCCTCCAGGCGCCCCCATGATTGCTGCATCCGGGGCAGATGTACCCTTCTGCCTCCTCCTAGATACGCCCCTGTCACCTCTCACAACTTTAACCTAAGGCAAAGTGTGCAACACAATTCAGGGGTGCTCCTGGTTGGTCAAAACCGGAATCAGGGGATCAATGTTCAGGCTGGGCTCCCCCTGAAAATTATGGTTCTGAGCATATGTGTGCTCTGAGCATATGTTTGCCCATTTAGTGCAAGTGTGCCAGCTGCACCTATTCCTTGAGATGTCTGATGGGGCTATGGTGACACATGCTTTATTCTCCTACCCTGTTCTGATTACTGTGACACAATGTACACATGTCCACCCTGAAGAGGGGAGAACTTCAGCAGATTCCAATTGCTTCAGCCAAGCCATTCACTGAAACTGGTTCTGAGGAACATATAACTGTGTGATAACGTCACCTCCACTTGGTACTAGGTTGTTTCTGGACCCTGTGCAAGGTGCTGATTATAAAGCTCTGTAAGGCTTAATCATGGACTACTAAGTCATTTTTTTAATTTACGGAGACCCTTTCCCAGGCTTGCTAGGTAGAGATAACTCAAAAGTGTTTTCCCTTCCTCTTGGGTGTCCGGAGATGACTGTGCAGCTTGGCCAAGGTTACACAGACCAGCTGTGCTTCTGGGGGTGAAATGAGAAATTGAACTTCCAGCCTCTGGCTCTGCAGCCAGATACTTAATTCAATGATATATCCAGCCAGCCTTCATAAAGCTTAATTATCATTGTGTTCTTTCAAGTCAATCCTGACACGGCGACCTCTTTTGGTGAGTATTCTCTGTCTAGAAAGCATCCTGATGTGTCTTACACTTGCCTTCTTCTGGGGTTGCCATGCAGCCTGCCCAAGGCTATACAGGCTGGTTCCTTTCCTGCGAGGCACTCTTGGGAATTGAACTCCCAACCTCAGTCAGATACCTAACTCACTGAGCTGTCTAGCCTGGATAAGGTTCATGTTGTTTGAAGGCCTCTCTCTTCCCTTTCCAGGTTAAAGATTTTTAAAGGGAGGACCCTGTCTCAGTTCTACCACCCTCATAGACACCTTTGGTGAGAACATAAAGCTAGGTATCTCCCTCTTGTCCTTTGGCCATCAAACAAAAGATTCTGCAAAGTTTTGGGCAACTTGTCTGAAGCTGTAACTCTCTCAGCAGTTTTTGGCTGCAGAGTCTTTCAAAAGGAAATGGCACATTTGTATATCCTTTAAGATATAGACAGACAGACAGACAGACAGACAGACAGACAGACAGTGTCTATCTTGCAAAGATACAGTCAAAGAGACAGACAGACAGAGTGTCTATCTTGCAATGCTACATTGTCAAAGAGACGGACGGACGGACAACTAGATAGTGTCTATCTTGCAATGCTACATTGTCAAAGAGACGGATGGACAGACCGACGGATGGACAGACAGACAGTCTTGCAATGATACATTGGCAAAGAGATAGATAGATAGATAGATAGATAGATAGATAGATAGATAGATAGATAGATAGATAGATAGATAGATATGTCTTTCAAAATATTTTTGTGATTTTTATTTTTCAATAGTTACAAGTTTAATTGTTTTTTAAACATAACTATACATTCCATGGTGTTTACTTTAACTCTATTTTTAATCATTCCTCTTAATCTTCTTGGAACCTGTCTTCCTTCTATGCAAAAAGTGGCCTATGAACTAATAGAATAAATTTGTGTACATTAGATTTCAAAATAAATTGGTTAAGATTAAAAGTTAGAAAACAAACTGGCAATTATTAAGTTTGAGAAACAAAGTTTACATGATTACCTTATTTAACATATTTGTAAATATTTCCTCTATGTATAAACAAAATAGCATTGAGTTAGTGAAACATAATGTAAAGAACATTGTTATTTGTTTTTCAAACACCAAGGGACAAAAAAGTTTTATCTTTTCTTAACATGCTTTGCTCGTGTTCTAAAAAAACCTACTTTTCTGAATATAGAGCTGCCCCATAGCTTTGCTATGTCATAATTCATGGTAGTTGCTGGGGTCATTATGTGAAAGTAATTCAAAATTAGAGTAGGTCCATTTGAATCAGTGAAAATTATTGTAGTTGACTTATAAAATCTCAGTTGATTCAATGGGTCTACTCTAATTTGACTCACTACACTAAATAAACATGATTTTGGCCAATATGTAAATTAAAGTGTTTTTTAACCTTTAGCCCTACTCTACATCTAGGTCAGAAGTATACAGAGATACACACGGGTGGGGGGGACCCTCCTTTGAATTCATAGCTTTCATAAAGAACTGAATTATTCAGATCTATCTTCTACCTTTTTATTTAGCATATTTGTTAAGAAGCAAGGAGTAGAAATAGGAACGAATCGGAAAAATGGTGATTTGTTTTGATTCATGGTTTTGATTTGAGGTTGATGAATCACAAAAATGAATTTATGATTTTTTTCTGATGAATCAATTTGTAGGGTTTTTTTTTACTTCAATACACTATAAAATGCCTCACCCCAAAGCACATAGAGTTGCCAAAATGCAGAGAAACTTCCTTGGACTCTCCTCTACAGTCCCTGCAAGTTTGGTGAAGTTTGGTTTCCAGATTAGTGATTTTTGAATGAATTCCACAATTCATTTTTTAATTTGTGCTCATCTCCAGCAAGGTGTCCCCACTGATACTTCATGTCTCAATTTGTTGTCTGTAGCCTTGTTGGGTTGTATCACGTGAACTTTCTGAGAGGAAGGTATATAATAATCTCTTTGGGGGAGGTGGCTTCTCCTCTTGTTTCTGTCCATCCAAGACAAAGGATTGGGGGAAGGGTGCTGTCGGAAGAGGGAATCGCCTTCTATCCTCCAACTGACACGAAAGCAGGCAGCTGGTCACGGCAGGGCCTTTGCTCTACCTCCTGTTTTGGCTAATTAGGACTTAGGCAGAAGAGAAGCAGCAAAGAGGCAGGGGCTCCTCTCATGCTCCCCCTCCTGCGCCATAAACAAATGGATCTGAGAAGCAATTGGCAGCGAAATCCTTCTGATGCTGGGAAAGCCTGCTGTGGTGTGGGGGCCAAACAGAAAAGTGGCCCTATCGCTTTTCACGCCACACTCCCAAAAATCCATTAGCCTCTCTTTAGCCCGTATCAGTCAGCAAGGACTGCCGAAGAGGTTGGGCATCCCCTCTGTGTGGGGGAGGAAAGAGCTCAAACTCTGCAATCGATAGAAGCCGGACTCTTTCCAAGTGTGATGGCTACATCTAAAGTCCCTCCAGCCAGTTAATCATCTGTCTTTCAGTAGATGAGTAAAACGATCCATTACAAATAAATTTGTGAACTACCAAGCATCCGGATCCGTGGGGTTGTTTGTTTGTTTGTTTGTTTGTTTGTTTGTGTGTGTGTGTGTTTGTTTGTTTGTGGAGGTACTGAAAGGTGCATGAGCTATTTAATGCCTTAACCAACAACACAAAAAGGTTGCGCACAGCTAAGAGGAGACATGATCTTTAAGAATTTCTTTTTTTTTTTTATAATTCCCAGTTTCAGTGATGTGGAGGGGTAAAAATATGAGATGTGCTTTTAGCTTTTCTGTAATTGCAAACTAGGAGGAGCCTTGTGGCAGGCTCATTAACTCTGTGCCGAAGTTGACAGATCTATCGATTCGTAGTGGCAGAGCGGGCAACCAAATTAATTGGCAGTCAGTTTGCCACCTTGTAACAGCAAGCAATGACTTCCGCCTGAGACAAGTGCCTCTTTCTCCTTGCTGTAGGGATCCCTCCTGATGGCTTTTTCTTGTTTTCTGCTTTGCTTCTAGACTATAAAAGGATCCTGTCCATTGTAAGTGTCACACATGCATTATAAATGACGTATAAATAATGCATACTTTCTTTCTTTGTTCATATCAGAGTGTTGGATCATTTAAAATTATGGATGCATATAAATTATGGATAAAATTAAAATATTAAGATAGTTAAACTGTTTTGTGACCAGAAGCAGGCAACTTCAATAATGTTATCTTGCCCATTTACCAGATCTTTTATTTTGTACACATACACACGATTGGGCATAATTTGGAAGTGTAAGTGCTGCATTGACTGAATTTCTCTATAATCATCGAAAGTTTGTTCTGTGCCCGCCTGGCCCCGTTTGACTTGATTATTCTTTGGTCTACTTACTTTGCTTTGAGTTCTATTAAGGTGCATCCAGAAGGTCCAGCTGGCATCTCCTCCTGGTGGGAGACACTCTTTGGCATTTATCTGTCATTTTTCCCACTAGAGGCCAGGACTGCCACATCTCTGTTGCCCTTCTGGAAACAGGCAAAGACCTTTCTCTTTAGGCAAGCTTTCCCTGAATTATGGACTACTATTTTGTGTCTTTTATATGAATCTATAGGTTCACATAGACTTAGTGTTTATAACTACTTATAACCTTGTAGCTTTAATGTCATGTTGTCTATTAATGATGTAAGATGTCCCTCAATTCCTTGTTCTCAATACTTGAACATGTCTTAATTGTACTGGACTGTATATTATCCCTCATTAGTGTAAGGCGCATTGGGTCCTTTTCCAAGGAGAAAGGCGGAGTAAAAATACTATAATAAAATAAAATAAATAAATTTTTGTTCTTCGTAGGTTTAGCCGAACTTCCTCTAGTTTAATATTTCAAGCTTGAAATGTGTGCAGAAAACTTTCCCATAGTTTTAGTCGTCATCTAGGCAGTTGTGGTCCATGTACTGGATAGGCTGGTTGGTCATTTGGTGTGTTTGGTTAATATACTACCCTGAGATTGCACAGCACTATTCTGGGTAGTTAGTAGGGTTTGGTGCAGTATTTCCTTATTTCGTTCATTATTTGCCAGCACCTCTCTATGCCCTTCTAGAGGGACAATGCCAGAAAAGCAATAGATTTTTTTAGTGGTGGTGGTAGGTTTTAGGCAGCCGGTAATAATCGTGCACGAGCTACCTCCGCTTGTTTGGCATGTGCTGATTTATACCACACAACATTCACATTTTCTGCTATGGAGTAGCATTGGGACAAAACCTACCCCATCCCACCCCTAGAAAGAAAGCCATTGGCATGATTTTTCCTGTATTTTCAGCCTCCTCTAGCCCTCCCTCTCCATGGAAAAGAAAAAAAAAGGCAGCTGAGGGCCATCATCTTCCTCCTCATCAGGCTTTACATGTGCCCAAAGAACTCACTAGTATATCAGATTTAGGTGTGAAATGTATTTATCTGAATGGCTTACTCATCCATGAATTTCACTCACAGGTCCCTTGGCTGTTCTAAAGGACGATAGGATGTATCCTGCTTGTCAATCTAGTAAGGAGTAGTGGCTTGTACACTAAATGGGTGGGGTATATGTTTAAACAAATGAAAATAAACAGGGAATCAGGGCATCTGCTCTTTTCTCAGAAAGAATAATACAAGGAAGGGAAGCAAACGTACCCCCATACTTCACTGTGTGCCATTGTTTTATAAGCAGTTTACCGGCAAGACAGGTCTGCCACTAGAAGTGACTGGAATTCAGAAGAAAATGCTCAGAACAACCAGGTTTTTGCCCACTCGGGATTATCATAAAATCTGGTTAACTGAGTTTCACTCAGATTGTGGGCCCATTTACCTAAATTCCCTTGGTGGCCACTTTCACAGCCAGCTGGCCCACCTCAGCTCTTGCATGTCCTGCCTCTGTGGTATCACAAGGACAAACTCTCCCATCATCTTGGTCTCAGGTGTTGACCTCAGGGAATGACCTCAGGGAATGACATGTCACTCACCTGGCAGCCCCAGCTCCCCCAATTATGCTCCTCTTCATCGTGTCTCATTTCAATGTGTTGTTTGTTTCAAGGACAGAAAATACCCAAAGAAGAGCCAGGAGTTATGGCAATTGGATCTCTATTCTTGTGAAATTGAAGTGTTTCGCTACTCACCAGTCTGAGGAATTTATGTTTCATCTATAAATTGGAAGCCTCCCGACAACTTTTCTCAGGCTGAAGAAGCCAGTTGGATGAGTAGTGAAACGTTTCGATTCCACAAGAAAAGAAATCCAGATGTTATACTCAACTCCTTATAACCTCACCTGGATGACTGAGAATCTCCACAGACATACCTAAAGGAGAGAAAGATATTTTGACTGGTATCACTACTACCACCACACTTTCTCTGAAAATAGCTATGGGACTTTCCATGTAGAGAGCCTCCCCACCTGCCTCTCACCACCACACAAACACACCACACATTTCATATATGAGGAGGATGTAGATGTGATACTGTACATAGCTGCCTGTCAAGTCTGTTTTCATCAGTGTAGCATTAAGGTTGGAATTTTTAAACTCTTGATCAAGATCTGCACGAACGACAGGGCTTACTTAGGTTCCCTGGAGAGATAGTGTGTAGCAGAGACTTTTCTGTTGGTGGCCCTATTAAGCTGGAGTGAATGAACATCCTAAGGCAATGGTGTCCAAACTCCAGCCCTCCAGATGTTGTGGATCACAACTCCCAGAATCCTTTGTCATTAGCAGTACAGGCTTGGAATTCTGGGAATAGTAGTCTAAAACATCTGGAGGGCCAAAATTTGGACACCCCTGTCCTAAGGAGTACCTCATTACAGTGAGAACAAACTCCCACATAGACGTTCTCCAGACTCTGTGACATGTATTTTCTGAGGGTGTTTTGTGAGTCATTCTATGCTGACATATTTCCCTTTACTTATGCTCGATGTTTTTGATGAGCAGCTGAGCGGGAATAATAAAAAATTATGACTGTTCGGATCTAATCATGTTAGGAAGTTTATGGATTAAATTTTAATGTCTCCTGTAGTTTCTTTTGTGCCTGTGCTCCAGTAAACGTGCTGTAAATTGTATCAATGTTAAAATAAATTCCAGCCATCCTTTCTCTCAGGGGCCTGCGTCTTTGCTGTAAGGATAAGAAGATTTCAGTTTTATAGAGTCTGCTTTGTTTTTAGTGGAAACTGCATCCAAGTAAGAAAAGTATTAGTGTAACCGTAAGGGGTTGCTGGCGATCTGGTAATGAATAATACTCATTCACTCCTGGTATCAGGGGAGAGTGGCCATATGCCCTCCTTTAGGGAGGACAGTCTTACATTTGAAGAGCTATCCTCCATTTTGATGGACACATAAGTGGCCACCCTACCTGCCAATGAGTTTCCCTAACCAAGTAAGGAGACTTGAGGCTTCAACTGGTAAGTGTGTCTAATCAGCCTTCTCTCATTTTTAAAATAAAATGGTTCAAAGAAGGGGGTATCATTTTGTAACTTCAAGTGAGAGGTCAGCTCTGGGAATAGACATTCTGAAAGCGCCACTCAGACCGTTCCTGTGAATTAATTGATTTTTACATAGCTGGACATGTTAACAAAATTACAGTGTGATCCTCTGTTTATTTTCTTTCTATATATGTTCATTTTCAATAAAAGGCAGAAAAGGCAAGGCACAGGGCATTTCAGAGAGTTGTCTGTGAAGATTTTCAGTCATCCAGATGATGTTATCCAAAAGTGGAGTCATGGCAACTGGACCTCTTTTCTTGTGAGAGCAAAACGTTTCACTGTTCATCCAAGCAGCTTCATCAGTCTGAGAAAAGTTGGTAGCAAGGCCTCCAATTTATAGTTCACCTTGCTTTCACACACCCCTGGTCTGAATAGGCTCCTTAGGTGGACAGTGGGATGAATAGGCTCCTTAGGTGTGTTACCAGTTTTTACAGATTATTTTGAGTCCGTGCTTGGCTCGGAACCAGTGCCGAATAATTAAATTCAAATAAAGTAAGGAAGCACAAACACTGAACTGTTTAGTCTGATTTATTGTAGCCAAGCCAAATAAACAGTCAGTGGTCTCACCCTGGATGGTGTGAGTGAACCCTGAACATCTGTTCAACATTAGTTTTTATACATACAAACCAGTTCAAGGTTTCCCTCAATCTGCATTGGTGGATGATTGTTCACAGTTGCATCCAATCTCCTGTGCTATTAAGCTGTTGATGGTCCAAATCCTTGAGTCAATGTTCCATAGATTGGTGTCCTATTGTTCAACTGGGCCCAGTCTGGCTGAGACAGGGAATGTGGAGCTCCAGACAATGGGACAATCTCCTGTCCCTCAGGCACAGTTTACCTTGGGGATAATCCTCTCATCCAGCTATTCTGCCACTTCCTGGAGTCATATACTTCCAGTTAATTTACATTCTTAATGTATTCCAGTTCCTATAATTTATCTAGCTAGAATAAATGTTTTGGAGCCTGATTTTTCATGGTATCAGGTGGACAATGGCCTGCATAGGCTCATCAGATATACATACAATGGTCTGGGGTGTGTGAAAGTCCCACCTATTCAATACTTCCCAAAACACATTAAGCATGGGTGATTAGCCTTGGCCCTCCTGGTGGAGGTGTGAAGTGCTTCTGATTTTCCTGGGGTTTGATGAAAGGGCAACATAATAAGTGGTAGACAGGTTGTACCTAAGTCTCCCATCTCTGTTGCGAGATGGATTTTCAGTATGCACATGAATGGCTTTCCTAACCCCCCTCACAAACCACCTATCTACTCTGTCTAATATGTGTACAGGGAGTTGATTCAACACTGGCCAAAATGATGTTGCTTAGCACAATAAATAAGACTAGGCCCACTGAATCAGTGGAAATACGATGAATCAAACCCTCCCTAAACTCTATAGATTTCACTGGGCCTACTCTAACTGCCTTTTGGTTTAGCCAGTTGCAGTAAGATTAGGCCCAACTCACTCAATAGAATTTATGGAGGAGTTTACTCTTTAAATTCCCATTGATTTAATGAGCCTGCTAAGCAATGGGATTTGGACCACTCGGTCTCATTTCTAGATATGCCATCGCTATCCCAATGTAGTCTTGTGCAAGACAGTGAGCGAGAGTGCATTTCTATTTGAACTTTTGCAATAATGTCTTATTGTGGTAATATCTTTATATGTTAGTTTAAATTAGCATATGCACACTTAATCCAAAAATGTCCTTCTATTTTTTGTGAAGAATCCTCTTCTTTTTGGTGTTCCCAATCCACCGTGCCCTCCTCTTTTGGTGATGGAGCACCCTGTCTTCAAACATGGATGAAGAAAAAGGGTTCAAAGCAGTATTACGTGGCAGCATGAGGGCAGACAATGGTTGATTTTATTCCCTTCCTTGGGCGAAATCAACTCGTCCTCAGTCCTGCTTGATAACTACAGCTGATGACAATGTCACCTCATGTCATCATTACTGCTCATCCTAAAGATGGTTCCCCAGTCTCATTTGTATTCTTCACCTTCTAGATTGGGTCAGTCTTGTGCTGGGCTGATGAGTCACCCTCCCTCCCTCTGATTTTTCTTCCAGTCAGGGAAATGAGGATCAATTACGCCTCATCTCTTAACAGTCTCTCCCTCCTGACTTCCAGGAAGTGTTCTTGTGTTTTCCCTTTGCTGCTTGAATCATGATGTTTAACTGTTGAAATGTAATAACTGTTTTCATTGTTATGATGACAATTCCTGTAGCAACATAAGAGCATGGTCTGCTTGATCTGTTTTTATTGACACTTTACGGATGACTTCATTGTCCTGATTCAGTGTTTCCCTGTAACTTGTGATGTGAAGTTGTAGGGCAAAAAGCTTAAAATGAAGGAAGAGCCAGGGTTGAGATTTACCTGTGAAGGGCAGCATGTGTCCATGTTACATGCTGCTCGATAGATGGAGTAGAAGAGTGGCTGAGCCGCTGCAGCTATGTATCTGAAAGTTCATGGTTTGACTCTAGTTCAGTGGTTCTCAACCTGTGGGTCCCCAGATGTTCCTGAACTGCAACTCCCAGAAATCCCTTCCAGCACAGCGAATGCTGGAGGCTTCTGGGAGTTGCAGTCCAGGAACATCTGGGGACCCACAGGTTGAGAACCACTGCTTTAGCTTCTATAGTAATCTGAGTAATATGTTTTTCGTAACCCACTTGCACCCTCAATCTATCCATATGCAAGATGTAGAATAAGATTACAGGAGTGCTGTAAGGACCTCCTCTTCCTCCTCCTCCTCCTCCTCCATCATCATCATCATCATCATCAAGTGCTATTAAGTCAATTCTGACTTATGGTGATCTATTTTAAAAGGTTTTCCAGATATAGAATATTCCAAAGTGGCTTCCCATTAGCTTATTTTGGGGGGTGGGTGGGTGGGTGGAACATCCTCAGACTGTCCACCTGGCCCAAGGGCACACAGGCTGGCCCTACTTGCAGAAGCCCCAGGGCATGGGCTGTCAAAACAAAGAACAAGGTGGGCAGACGACAATTTAAAAACAAGAAATAGTCATCCCTTTGTATTTGTCCACCATCTTTACTTTGGGCACATCACGAGAAGATAAGACTCCTTGGAAGAGACAATGACAAACACTACCACCACCACCACCACCACCACCACCTTGAACTGCAGAACTGGTAGAGACCCTCTGGATCATTGAGTCCAGACCCTTTTAAGGAGATAAAGTGGGGAACTGAACTCCAACCTCTGGCTCCACAGTCAGAGACCAAAGCCATTTTGCTCTCCAGCAGTTAGGAACTATAGGAAAATAGGAAAACCATATATGAGATGGATTAACTCAATTAAAGAAGCCATGGCCTTGACTTTGCAAATGTTGAGCAGGGCTATTGACTAGATGGGTTTTCAGAGGGAATGAATTTATGGGAATGGAATAGGTGATACCTTTAATTGGACTTAAAATAAAACAATGAGCAAACTTTCATGGATGAAGTCCACTTCCTAAGGCTCTAAACATACACTGCTTCGTGGATGATACAGAAAAATTGTCCACAAAAGGATGTTCCATATCTGGCAAAGATGATCATAGAATTGTGAAGTTGGAAGGGGCCTACAAGGCCATCTGGTCCAACCCCCTGCTCCATGCAAGAATACAAATCAAAGAATATCTGCCCAGTGGTTGTCCAAATTTATCTTGAATGCCTCCAGTGTTGTAGCACTCACCACCTCTCAAAGTAAGTCCTTCCATTGTCGTACTGCTCTACCACTTAGAAAGTTTTCCCTGCTATTCAGGTGAAAGCTGGGTTCTCTTAATTTATAGGGTTGTAAAAAGTTGCAAGCAACATCATAGAACATAACAAGAAGAAGCTGACATGAGTATTTTTTATTGCACACTAGGCACCTAATTCAGTACAGAAGGACCCCATATGCACAGGGTGGTATTTCCAAGCTCCTTTGCAGATACAGACTAAAGAGGATTATAGCTAATGCTATTTTAATAGCAAACCCTATGCTTAATATAACCTCTTGCTCCCGCTAGTCACTAGTAGAGATGGGAGCAAAATAGAAAAATAGCATTTCATTGGTTCATTATTAATGATCTTTTTAATATACATATATATATATATATATATATATATATATATATATATATATATATATATATATATATATATATAAAATATATATATATATAAAACAAAACAAAACAATACAAAATGATTCATTATACCATATGAGTCTGCTCTCTGCATCTTAGAGATACCCAATTTTGTGAATAACTCAAGAGTTGAGGCTGCAGGTTAGATATTGCAATCTAGGTTCAGAGAGGTGGGACCAAGGAATGGATGATGTACCACTAAGTATAGCAGTGGTGGCGAACTTTGGCACTCCAGATGTTTTGGACCATGATTCCCAGAATGCCAAGCCTGTATTGCCAATGACAAAGGACTGTGGGAGTTGTGGTCCAACACATCTGGAGTGCCGAAGGTTCGCCACCACTGAGATATAGTGATCTGTCTGGGAAGATATGGGCTGTCAGATATATCCACGTGGAGGATGATTTTATGGTGATTGGGAAAGATCCCATGCAAAAATCATATGAAATCAAGAGGATACAGTAAGATATAGCTTATTTTACCCATAAACCTCTTTTATTTAAATTTAAAGAAAAATGATTGCCACCAGCCAATCTTCTCTCCTTAAATTTAAATAAAATAGGTTTGTGGGTACAAGAAGCCAGATCTTACTGTATCCTCTTGATTTCATTTATTTATTTATTTATTTATTATTAAATTTATACCCCGCCCATCTTCCCTAAGGGAACTCTGGGCGGCTTACAAAGCTGATAAATTCAGCACAAATCACACAATCACAAATGATAAACTAGACAGCAACAATTAAAAACTATCAAATACAGTCATAGAAATCGTAAAACACCCTTGCATTAGCGTTCATCACTTGGGGACATCGAGCAGTAGGGTGAACGGACAGCAGATGGCGGGGGAAGAAAAAAACCCTGAAAACTATTAGACTAGGTCACCAAAGGCCTCGCGGAATAAGATGGTTTTCACCTCTCTGCAGAAGGCCAGCAGGGACTCTGCAGAGCGCACTTCGCTGGGAAGGCTGTTCCACAACGATGGAGAAGCCACCGAGAAGGCCCGATTTCGGGTGGAAGTTCGCCTGACCTCTTGGGGTGTGACAACCCAAAGCGAGTGCGCTCGTGACTGCCGAACTGGTCGGGCCGAAGTTGATCGCTGGGCGATCCGCTCTGCCAGGTAGTCCGGGCCCAAGCCATGGAGGGTTTTATAAACTAAAACCAAGACCTTGAATCTGATCCGGGACGCAACAGGCAACCAATGCAGTCGGGCCAGAACTGGGGTGATGCGGTCATAATGACGCGTGCCCACCATCAGTCTGGCCGCAGCATTCTGTACCCGCTGCAGACACCGGAGGAGAGTCAAGGGCAACCCCATGTAGAGGGTGTTGCAGTAGTCCAGCCTCGAGACCACCAGCGCTTGAATCACTGTTCTCAGAGAGTCTCCGTCTAGGTAGGGACGGATCTGGGCAATCTGGCGAAGATGATAAAATGTGGTCCGGGTCACGGCAGCCACCTGGGCATCCAGAGATAGTGCCGGATCCAGAACCATGTCCATATTCCGAACCCTCTCCGCCAGCTGGAGAGAAACACCCTCCAAGCTGGGGAGAGGGCCTCCATAGCCAGATGGAGAACTCCCAAAGAACATCACCTCGGTCTTCTCGGGATTAAGTTTGAGCCTGTTGGCCCTGGTCCAGGCCGTGGCCGCCTCCAGGCACTGGTCGAGGGACCAGACAGCTTCCACTGCAGAGGTGGAAAAGGAGAGATAGAGCTGTGTGTCATCAGCGTACTGATGACAGCAGACTCCAAATCTCCGAATGACCCCAGCCAGCGGCCTTACATAGATGTTAAACAGCGTGGGGGAGAGAGACGAGCCCTGCGGAACCCCACAAGGGAGTGTCCACGGGGCCAACAACTCTCCACCATGCTGCACATACTGGGGCCGACCCTCAAAGAAGGACCAGAGCCAACTGCGAACAGTGCCTCTGATACCCACCTCAGAAAGCCGGTCCAGTAAGGGTGTTTACACACGACCCCTAAACTCCAGGGCAAATGGCTCCCAGCTCCAGAGCTTAAAAATGTTTCCCCACCAGCTCCAGAGTTAACAGGAAATTAAGTGCGACCACGCCCACTTTAGCGCATCCCAGCGCACCTTTCAAGTACTTGCTCTTTGGAGGTGAAAATTATTTGATCTGGTGTAACAATAGTGAGTGCGGGGCTCTCCTTGCTTCTGTTTGTTGTTTTTTGGCTCCCGCCCCTTTAAGAGCTACTTTTACAGAGACGAGAGGCAGAACGGAGGTGAGCGGCATGCTTTTCTTTCTCTTTTTCTCCCTCCCCTTACGCAGCCAGCAGCCAGGAAGTACGGAGGGGGTGGGAACGCAGGAAGAGCGACAAACCCCTAAGATCTCTGGTCCGAATTTAAGTGGCCAGCGGATCTTAGGGGTCGTGTAAAAAGGCCCTTTGATACCGTGGTCGACGGTATCAAAGGCCGCTGACAAATCCAGGAGAACCAACAGGGTAGAGCAACCCCTGTCGGCCGCCTGGATTAGGTCATCTTGCAGTGCGACCAGAACTGTCTCGGTTCCCCAGCCAGACCTGAAACCAGACTGGCAAGGATCAAGGCACCACTGTTCCTCCAAGAATGACTGGATCCGAATCGCGGCCACCCTCTCGATGACCTTGCCCATGAAGGGAACATTGGCGATCGGACAGTAGTTGGCCAGTTTTTTTCAAAATGGGCTTTACCACCGTCTCTTTCAAGCGGGAGGGAAAAAAACCCTTGCTGAAGGAGGCGGTGGTGATGACAGAAGCCCACTCGGGCATGCTCCCTCCGGCAGCTTTTATGAGCCATGATGGGTAAGGATCGAAGGGGGTGAACGCGGGTCGGCAGTGAGCAATAGCCCTGGAGGCCTCCGAAGAGGAAACAGGCCCAAACTCAACCAATCGAGGAGAGCGAGGGGGTGAAGCAGCTGGGGGTGGCGAGGAAGGGCTAGTGCAACCGGATTCGAAGCCGGCCCAGATGGCCTCTATTTTTTATCTAAAGTAGACTGCAAAATTCTCGCTACTGAAATCAGTAGGAGGAGGCCTAGCCAGACTAGGATTGGTGAGGTCTCGAACCACACGGAAAAGTTCCGCCTGGCGGTTCGAGGCCTCATCAATTCTCAGGGAGTAATAGGATCTTTTAGCCTCCCTGATCGCTCGCGAGTAGTGCCTAGTCTGGATAACAACAACAGTCTGATTTATGACCGTCCGTCTCCGTCTCCAGCTGCTCTCCAGCCTCCTCCGCTCCTGCTTCATCGCTCTTAACTCCGCTGTGAACCACAGCGAAGGTCGAGCTCTGCCACGGAGGAGGCGCTTAGGAGCGATTCGGTCGACGGCACGGGAAGCTGACTCAAACCATTGGTTAGCCGTAGCCTCGGCCGAATCGTCAGCCAGGCCACCAGGAAGTTCCCCGAAAACTTCACGGAACCGGGAGGGGTCCAGAAGCCTCTGGCGACGGGCCCAAACAAGGGGCCGGTGGTCCCCGTGGGGAGGGGCCGACGATTGACAGGGAAAAGGACAACAGGTGATGATCTGACCATGACACAGGTAAGGAGAGAATGTCCCCCACCTTCAGATTAAAATCCCCCGACATGGAGGTAAATACCAGGTCCAGGGTATGCCCACATCTGTGGGTAGGACAAGAAATATGCTGGGATAGGCTCATGGAGATCATGGACTCCATGAATTCCAGAGCTGCACCAGAAAGCTCACCGCCGGCATGCACGTTGAAGTCCCCGACGACCAAGAGCCGGGGAGACTTCAACAGAGCTGCGGCGATGAACTCCGAGAGCTCTGGTAGGGATTGTGCTGGGTTGCGGGGAGTGCGGTAACCCAGCACAATGCCAAATCTATCCCGCTGACCTACCAACAGGTGGAGGCATTCTAATCCCTGACTCACCAATGTTGAGGCCCTGGTCACATGAAGTGATTCCCTGTAAACAATGGCAACCCCTCCCCCCTTCTGCCCCTCCAACCTACCCACTCCCTGAACCAGAAACCCAGGCGGGCACAGCTGGGTGAGGGAGCCCCCCCCTCTGCGCCCACTCAGGTCTCTGTAATACAGGCCAGGTCGGCCCTCCCGTCAGTGATGGCATCATAAATGATTGGGGTCTTATTGTGGACCGACCTGGCATTCAGAAGGAGACAGGACAGGTTGGAGGCACTGGTGGAATGGCGCCGGGACACGTGGCAGTGAGTCGAGGGATTAGAACGTGGGACAGGCGCAAGATGCCTGACCCGAGTTCTCCTTATCCAACTAACCACTCAACTCCAAGCGTATTGTCCACGACCTGACACAGTTGGAATGGGAGCCCCTGCTAACATGGTGAGCTATGGAGGAAGGGGGGGGAAGCAGACAAAATCTAATAACAATACAAATCAATCTACAATGATAAAATAACAGCAAGTCTAACAAAGGAACCGAATAAAAATAAAACAAAGTGAGCAAACGTGGGGCTAGGGGAGCCGGAGGGGAGACACGGGGGGAGAGCCAGCTTGATGTTAAGAACCAGGCTTCAGGAGCCTAGAAGGAAAAGTTCTTGTCACAAATAATGATTCTGACCTTAGAGAGCTGGTCCATCTGTCGCCCCCACCCCAACAGGTCCAACGAGAGTTAAAAGCAAGCACCATCTTCCCTAGATCATCCACCTGGCAGATGGCAAGTCCAGAGTCTAAGACTAAGCGGGGGGGGATATACGATGGAAAGGACCAGAGGTTATTCGGGTGGCGGCAGATAGATCAAACACAGTCCTGGGCCACAATGGGGAAGAAAACAGAAGAGCCAGGTTAAGGAGGGCAACAACCCGCCATGACGACCACAACTCAAGTCCATCTGTTGCTTTCAAAAGCAGACAGGTGTCCCTGGGGGGTCGAAGATGGAATAGCTCGTCCATTCCTCAGGAGCAGCCGCAGGTGGTTAGAGACAGGCTGCAGCAGAGAGTGAGGGATTCAGCATAAAAACAAGAAGATGTTACAACCCCCCCCCTAGGTCCAGACCCCCCCACACCAGTAGAGTCCTCAAAGACAGCCCGTCAGGGCAAGCAGTTGCATTCTAGCAACTGCAACTGACAGGCAGGGCAGGAAAAGGTGGAGAGGCAGGGATCGCCAGCAGCCGATCCGCTGCCCAGGGCCAGCCCGAACAGGTCACGTAGCGCGCCAAGTGCGCCAGGGAGAAGGCCAGCGGGAATGAAGGCAAGCTGGAAACTTCCACCCCCAACCGGGGGGGGGGACACCGACGGCCGACTTGCCGCCTGAGCTCCCTGGCCCATGGCACTCAGGCCGGTCCACCGGCGATGGTGATTGGCGGCGGGCCGCAGGGCAGCGGCGGTGGCAACGGCCTCCGGGCAGATTCCCCACGCCGGCAAAGATGATAGGCGGTGGGCCGCAGAGCGGCGGCGGCAGTGGCCTCCGGGGCAGGATCCCCACGCCGGCGAAGATGATATGCAGCGGACCGCAAGGCAGCGGCAGCGGCCTCCGGGGCAGGATCCCCACACCAACGGTGGTGTTAGGCGGCAGGCCACAGGGCAGCGGCGGCGGCGGCGGCAGCCTCCGGGGCAGGATCCCCGTGCCGGCAAAGATGATAGGCGATGGGCCGCAAAGCAGCGGTGGCGGCAGCGGCCTCCGGGGCAGGGTCCCCGCACCGAGGTGGTGGTAGGCTGCGGGCCTCAGGGCAGATGATAGGCGGTGGGCCGCAAGGCGGCGGCAGCGGCCTCCGGGGCAGGGTCCCTGCACCAAGGTGGTGGTAGGCTGCGGGCCGCAGAGCAGCGGCAGCGGCCTTTGGGGCAGGAATCCCGCGCCTGCCCGCAACAGTTCAGATGCGGGGCCATCATGCCGCGGTCGAACAATGCCGCAAAGGTGGCGAGGAGCGGCGGGGATGAAGCGCGGAGGCGGCGGTTGACAACAAGCTCCACAACGGGGCACATATGATTTTTGCATGGGATCTTTTCCAGCCACCATAAAACCCTTCTCCACACTGATAAATCTGATAGCCTATCTCTTCCCACATGGACCACTATATCTTACTGGTACTGTACATCATTCATTCCTAGGTCCCACCTCTCTGTATATACATCACAATTTCCAGCCTGCTGTCCTGACATCCTGACAATATTGGTGTGTTCTGACAAGGAAAGATACACTGTTTTATTTTTGGAACAAGAAATGGTCTTTTGCTTCATTACCTGATGAAATGCTTGCTTGTTCTTCATTTCATTTTGTAATGTCTGTTACAAAATGAAGTCTATTAGTGCTGTAAGATGCCCCTCAATTCCTTATTCTCAAATACTTGAACATGTCTTAATTCTACTGCACTGTATATCATCCCTCATTGTAAGCCACCTTGGGTCCTTTACCAAGGAGAAAGGTGGGGTAAACATACTCTAAATAAATAAATAAATAATGTTTCATAACCTTATAAAATAATGAAATAGCATGTCATTTTTTTGTTTCATGCCTGATTTTAGTTATTAGTTCTGGTAATAATATTGTAGAAATACGAGTATATTTTTTGAGCAAACATTCTACATAGAATGGTTTCTGGCTCCTTTTACTGTTCAGTTCTGATAATTTCATCTTTGGAGATATATGTAGTATTTCTAGGATGTTTCTCTTAATATTTTAAATATTTTCAGACTGTGGATAAGTGAATCAGCCAATACTGATCCCATGAATAAGTACTGTATAATGATAGGAAATGCCTACACTGACTTAACCTATGGGAATTATCTGCAGAAAGTTACTTAGTGGGCATCAATAAATTCCATACAGCATTCCACCCAATGAAAGATGAGTAATTAAGATGAAAGCAAATTAAATAAAAACTTCTCAGACAACAAAATTTAGGAGAACATGGATGAAAACCCTGTGATCCTTCAGAGAAATAGAAGGCAACTGAAAAATATGAAAAAGGTGAGAAACTCAATTTGGACATGATCAGAAGGTATACAGTATATATTTAAACTATTTCGGAATAACAAGAGAGTATTGTTTAGATGTAACTATGATGGTAAATAACTAGTTTTGGGGATCTTGGATCTTTGGCCAATGACATTTTACATTAAATATTATTTTATTTATTTTTTATTTTAGAGTATTTTCTCCTTGGAAAAGGACCCAAGGCAGCTTACAGTAATGAGGGATAATACAGAGTCCAGTACAAAAGGACCCAAGGCAGCTTACAGTAATGAGGGATAATACAGAGTCCAGTACAATTAAGACATGCTCAAGTATTGAGAACAGGGAATTGAGGGACATCTTACAGCAGTGCTTCTCAACCTGTGGTTCCCCAGATGTTCCTGGACTGCAACTCCCAAAGGTTTTCATCACTAGCTGAGCTGGCCAGGATTTCTGGAAGTTGCAGTCCAGGAACATCTGGGGACCCACAGGTTGAGAACTAAAGTCTTAGAGCAGGGATGGCGAACCTTTTAGAGACCGAGTGCCCAAACTGTGATTCAAAACCCACTATTTTTTCGCAAAGCGCCAGTATGGCCATTTAACCTGAATACAGGTGGCTGTGAAGGGGCGATGTCTGGTGCCCACCGAAAGGGCTCCGAGTGCCACCTTTGGCACCTGTGCCATAGGTTCACCAACACTGTCTTAGAGCATTAAAGGGTCCTGATGGTACTCAGAGTCCAGCGTAAGTGGTCTGGGCAGGTGGAGAGGGGGGGATGATTCCCTCTGTCCCCACAGCTAGCCAGTGGTGCTTTGTGCTTCATACAAAGCACCCATATCTTGTGAACGCCTCCTTGCTCCATAGTTGTTTTCCTCCATAACTTTTTTATATGTATGGCGGAATATTTTTTACTATTTTTTTAAAAAAGAATTGCAATTTCCCCTTTCCCCACCCAAAATGGTACACTTGGTCTAGGTTTACCACCTTGCCATCAGTTTCTGAGAGCCAGGCCTTCTTATTAGAGTTAAGGCAAAAAGCCTGTGAGAAACGGAGCTTTCATTGGATAAAATCAGCAGCAGTGTTCCTAAGCTCTCTTGAAATCACTAGATGGAGCTCAAGGCTTTTCCCCAGAGGAGGACGTTCCAGTAACACACATACCCTCCTTCCCAGAAGTGTCTCTGAAGCTGCTTCGCTGTTCATTTGCATGCATATAAAAAGGGACCCGTCAGCCTAATAAGAATGCAATTAATTTCCACTGCGCACATCCTATTCAAAGGTATCTCTGAACACTTCTGCAGATTTAATAATATAGCTGCGGGAATTATATAGCATTACAGATAATAAATAATGGATGATAACAATAGCGGATCTGAATTAAACAGCAAGGGGGGGGGCGGTAAGAGTTGAGACCTAGCCTTCCGGAGAGCAAGGCTGAAACACACATCCTCTTTCTTCTGTTTTGATGCTGCTTTGATCTGTGCAGGTCTTAATGGCTCAAAGGCATGAGGCTGGGCTAGACTCTGGAGAACAATCCATTCTGGAAAATGTAGGAAGGAGCGTTTGGAACTTCAAGATTGCTAAAATGTGGGAATGAATGTGACGTCTTTTAAACCTATCATTTTATGGACAAATTTTCCTTGTTGGCTTTCAAGCTCTGTTCCGGGAAACTCGGGCATTTCTCGTTGGCCCTTCCCTGACAAACAGCTGAAGCAGCATCATCCATCTTCTCCTAATACAAACAACTGCAGGGGTGAGCTCTATTCCAAAACAGTAGCTCCCCCCCCCCCGCAACAGAGGCAATCAGGAGAGAGAATCCCTCCCTCTCCTGAATAATCAAGAGATATAAAAGTGAACCCCCCTCAAGTACAGCCCTGTAGTATCACTAAAATATAATGAATAGAGACGGGCACAAAACGGAAAAACTGTGTTTCGTTCCGTTCCGTTCCATCCCCACCTGTATTTCACTTGATGGCATTTCTGGTCGGGTGATTAGGGAGTGTGCAGACCAGTTGGCTGGAGTTTTTACTGAAATTTTCAACAGGTCTCTAGCCCAGTCAACTATTCCATCTTGTCTGAAGGCCTCCATTATTGTTCCACTGCCAAAGAAACCATCTATTAACAGCTTAAATGATTATAGACCTGTGGCACTTACCTCCATTGTAATGAAGTCTCTGGAACAATTAGTCCACCAGCATATCATCTCTTGCATCCCAGGCACATTTGATAAATATCAGTTTGCTTACAGAGCAAATAGATCCACAGAAGATGCTATAGATATCACCTTGGACACTGCTCTTACCCATTTGGAGCTGCGGGGGACCTATGTAAGGATGCTCTTTGTGGAGTTTAGCTCTGCTTTCAATACAATTATACCTCACAACCTGATATCTAAACTTAAAGACCTTGGTTTTTGTCATTCCATCTGTGCCTGGATCATGGATTTCTTATCAAATCGCTCACAGAGGGTCAGATTAGGTGACTACATGTTGTCAGCCCTCACTCTCAACATGGGTACTCCACAGGGCTGTGTGCTGAGCCCACTATTGTTTAGTATTTACACCTCTGACTGCACTCATACTCATCCTGAAAATAAAATCATCAAGTTTGCCGATGACACAACAGTAGTGGGACTAATCTCTGGTGGAGACGAGTCAGCCTACCGAGAGGAGGTGCATCGGCTGCTACGGTGGTGCAGAACCAACAATCTGATAATAAATATCAACAAGACCAAAGAACTTATAGTGGACTATCGAAAAGGAAATCAGACACTCAGCCCCTGATTATTGATGGAGTTTGTGTAGAGCGGGTGACGGACAGTAGGTTCTTAGGAGTTATTCTACAGGAGGATTTGACCTGGAGTGCCTGCCAACACTGAAGCACTGGTTAAGAAGGCCCAACAGAGATTATATCTTCTGAGACTTCTCAGGAGGGAACAACTGTCTAAGAAACTGTTGGTAACCTTCTACCGGGGCTTTATAGAAAGCACTATCATTTACTGCCTCTGTGTCTGGTTCACCAGTTGCACAGTGGCAGATAGAAGGGCACTCCAGAGGGTCATAAACACTGCTGAGAAGATAGTGGGCTGTCCTCTTCCTCCTTTGGAAGAATTATACAACTCCAGATGCTCAAGGAAGACATCTAGAATTCTGAGAGACCCTTCGCATCCTGGCCACCAATTTTTTGAACTGTTGCCATCTTGCAGGAGATACAGGACTCTTAGGTCAAGGACAAATAGACTAAAGAACAGTTTTTATCACAGAGAGGTATCCAAGTTAAATGTGACAGTTTTAGCACCGTCTTAATCAGTTTTTAAGTAGTGTTTTAAATTTTGTAAGCAATTTTAAGAGTTTGTAATATTTTGTATGGTGTTTTATGTGTTTTATGTGTTTTGTATGTTTAGAGTGTGTAATGGAACAGCACTCTTAATTTCATTGTGCATATCTTGTGTATGCATAATGACAATAAAACTCTATTCTATTCTATTCTATTCATTCAATTTTGTACAAATTGGGGGAGAATCGTACAAAATGAAACAATACTGCAATGTTTCATTCCTCTGGGTCTTGTAATCACCCCTCCTCCTCCTCCTCCTCCTCCTCCTCCTCCTCCTGAGCTCCAGCGGCTTCTGGGTTCTGGTGGGCTGCGGCGGCAGCAGCGGGGCCTTGCGCTGGCATCACTCGCCCTTCCCAGCCAGTTTCCTTGGCGAGGCTGCCCTGCCCCTGATTGGTGGTGGCAGCGGTGGCAGGAGGTGCTGGAAGGTCTCTCTGCGGCCTTTCGAAGCCCTCCCCATGGGGGCTCATCGGTAGCAGTGGGTGCCAGGAGGCCTCAGGTATGGACCCCTTTTACAAGATGCACCCCATTGGGGTGACAAAAATTGAAAGGAAACAAACCAAAAATTTCCAGTTCGTTTCATTTCACTTATCTTTAAAAATCAGTTCATTTTTGTTTCGTTCTGAAACGAAAAATGAAACAAAACAATTTGTTTCATGCCCATCTCTAATAATGAACCCACTTTGATTCAGGGTCCACATACTCTCTAGAGCAGGGTACAGCTGTGCTAGAAGCAGCAGATGAAAAAGCTGTATTCCCTTGGCCAAGACAAGACCAGGAGTGGATTGTGTTGCTGATCACTAACTGTTAGGATCCAACATTAGAGTAAAGCTGAAGAAGAACACTAAAAGAACTGTAGTGCCAAAAATTATATTGTAAAGATATTCCTGGCAAACCTGAAGTCTGCATAATGAACTGTCATGAGTCATGGCAACTACAATAAACTTATTGTCTGATATCTAAACATCCAAACAGCTTCACCAGTCTGAGGGAAGTTGTTGTGAGGCCTCCAATTTATAGTTCACCTTGCTTTCCCTGGTCTGAATAGGCTTGTTAAGTAGACAGTGGGCTAAATAGGCTAGTTAGGTGGACAATGCCCTGGGGTGTGTGAAAGTCCTACCTATGCAACCCTTCCATACTTAAGTCCATTTGCCATTATTTAATTTCTGGATAATCTCACCTGGCTGACCAACTAAACTCAGTTGAGCAGCCTGAAGAACAATGGTTTGAAACCAGAGATGTTTTCAGAGAAGGAGAAAAAAATGACAATTCCTGTCATAAGAAGAAAAGAAAATCTAGATGGATTTTGGGGGTAAAAAACCACTTAATGTGTCAAAGAACAGATGAGAAGCAAAAGTAAAAGGTGAAAAAAAGAGATCAGAATTCTGGACGCCATTTTAACAACTATTATACAGGAAAGAAAGAGAAGTGCAAAAACCAGCACAAAGAAATAGAGGAAGACAACAAAAGGGAAAAACCAAGAGATTTTGTCTTGAAAATCCAAAAAATCAAAGGGAAATTCAAGCCTACATTAGGAATGCTGAATGAACAACAGGGAAGCACATTATCTGACTATGAGAAAATAAAAAGAAAATGGAAACAGTATACTAAAGATCGATACAAAAAGGACAAAAAAATGACAGATTCCTTTGAAGAGGGAGCCTACGGTGAAAAACCTGCAGTTCTAGAAAATGAAGTGTGAGCTGCTCTGAAAGTATTAGGAATAAATAAACCACTGGGGCAGATGAAATACTGATAAAACTATTTCTACCCATAAAAAATGAATTTGTCAAAACCCTAAGAAGAATCCAAGAAGAATCCATATGTCAGCAAATATTGGGGGGGGGGGGCACACAGACTGGAAATATCAACTGTCTGTCGTCTGGCCATTTTCACAGATCGGCAGCTAGAGTACTTGGCGGCTAGTGTCAGAAGTGGAGCGATCCTGCCTCCCCCTCCCCCCGCTGCCTTCGTCACCTGCTTTTCAGGTGCCCAACACCATAGAATCATAGAATCATAGAGTTGGAAGAGACCTCAAGGGCCATCCAGTCCTGCCATGCAGGAACCCCCATCACAGTATTTCCACCAGATGGTCCTCCAGCCTCTGCTTAAAAACCTCCAAAGAAGGAGACTCCACCGCCCTCCATGGCAGCATATTCCACTTCCGGACAGCTCTAACCCTCAGGAAGTTCTTCCTAATGTTTAAATTGAATCCTTTTTCCTGTAGTTTGAGACCATTGCCCCACGTCCTAGTCTCTGAAACCATGGAAAACAAAGCAGTTCCCTTCTTCAATGTGACATCCTTTCAAATATTTAAACATAGCTATCAAATCCCCTCTCAGTCTTCTTATTGTAAGGCTAAACATTTCCAGCTCCCTAATCCGCTCCTTGTAAGACATTTCTTCCAGAACCTCAATCGTCTTGGTCACCCTCCTCTGGACCCATTCAAGATTGTCAGCATCCTTTTTAAATGGAGGTGCACAGAACTACACACACACAGGGCTGGCACTGGGTTTTTTTGTGCTCTAGGTGAGGGGCAGGGGGCAGGGGGTGTCAGGCGGGCGGCGGCAGCAGCGGGGGGAAGCAGTGGTGGGGGCGAGGTGGCAGGGGCGGCGATGGGCACGGGGGAGGCGGTGATGGGCGCGGCGGGCGACGGGCAGCGGGGGGATGGACAGCGGTGGCCACCGACGGGGGGGCAGCAGGCTGGCCAGTGCCCCCTCTCCATTTTGGCGCCCTAGGCAACTGCTTAGTTCACCTTAATGGACGCGCTGGCCCTGGACACACAGTACTCCAGATGGGGTCTGACCAGAGCAAACTAGAGCTTTCCCCCTGTGGCTCTGGGCACCCTGTGGGAGTTGGACTTGCATCACAAAAACCCACCGCCAAGAAAGCGAGAAAAGCCTTTTCCACTTTGGGCCCCTCTCCCCGCCTCTGTCCCCTTGCCCTCCTCTTCTCCCCACCCCCACCCCGCTGCCTGGATCATTCACCTGTGCTCCATTGTACTGCCCAGGGAGCCACTTCCAGGGCTCTGCGCCTCCATTGCTCAGGTTGTGTGGAGGCAGTGAGAGTGCCCCAATCCCTGCCTCTCTTTTCTCGCTCTCCTCCTCCTCCTCCTCCCCCCACCCCCAGCTGCTTGGATCTCTTGGCTGGTAGCCACAGGGCAAGCAATGATGAGGCTATGAGGCAGTGGGTGAACCTCTGAATCAGCCACAAAACTCACCCCTGTTGGAATGGTTTAATTTCATAATTCAAGGCATCACTGTAAAGGGAAAGTGAAAGAAGAAGGTGCCAAACCAGGACGGCAGCTGAGATGAAGAAGACGAAAATTGTGACTACAGAAGAACTAGACAACTTCAGCGTTGACAATGAAGAAACCGAAATTGTTAAATACTTTGTATACTTGGCTCAATCACAGCTCCGAATGGAGGTCACAGCCAAGAAATCAGAAGAACACTCAACAAGAAATGATTGTCAAGAGTGTAAGGATGTGTCCGTGGAGCCCAAGATCAGTTTTACCCACAGTCTTGTGCTTCTGATCACCATGTATGGTGGTGAGCTGGGCAGTTAAGAAATCTGCGCGCGAGAGAGAAATGAATTGGTTTACAATGCGGTGGCCTGAGGATAGCTTTGTGGATTCCCCTGGACTGCTAAGAAACAAAAACCAATGTGGGTCCCCTAGATCAAATCAAGCCTGAACTATTGGATCTCTGGAGGCAAGAATTAATAAAAACAAGGAGGTCCTCGTTTGAGCACGTCATGTGAAAGTAAGATTCTCTGGCAAAGAAAAGAATGCTGGGAAAAGTGGAAGGCAGCAGGAAAAGAAGACCACTAAATTTGAGATGGACTGTCTCCATAAAGGAAGCCACAGAGCTGCTGTTGAGGACAGGAGTGGACCATTTGGAAATGGCTCATTCCCAGGATTACCATGAGTCAGAGGTGACTTGACGGCATGCAGCCGCAACAATGCATTCTGTCTCACTGCCCTTTCTAGTTCAGATGGCAAGATTATGCTGAGCTGCCAAATGGTCTTTATATTATGGGATAGTGCTAAAAAAAATCAAATGACGTTACTATGACAGGATGTGAGCAGGCTTCATGGGGAAGCAGTGTTTCCTTCTGCCTTTGAAGAGAGCGCTTCGCAGCTACTGTCACTGAGTACACAAGTACCTGAGTTGTTTGCAAAACATTGCTTAGAAGTTACGGTCTGGAGATGTCTTCTTATCCCCTCTGCCTGTTTGTGTTTTGGCAGTTGCGTCAGACAGGCGAACCCTCTCTCCGCAGGATGAGCAAAGTGTCACCTGTTGGCTTCTGCCTTTTACGATGCAAGGAGGGAGAATGCCTAGGGGGAAAAAATCTCAGGAATCAGCAAGGAGCAAAGCACGGTCTTCCACTGATCCAAGAGTGGAACTTTAAAACTCAGTCCCTCCCCATGTGATTAAACAAACGGAATAATTATGCAGACTAAATATATGCAAATAAGTTTAGCATATATAATTTGTTCTGTTTTTAGAATACAATTATTTATTTATTTATTTATTTATTTATTTATTTATTTATTACAGGGCATACTTAGGCATATGTAACTAGGGGTGTCCCTTATTATTTTAGGTTTTCTTTACCCCCATGTTGTTTCAAAAACAGCACCGATTCACTATAACACCAGGTGGTAGGGATGGATACAAAGCAAAGACAGGGAATCTCTGCTCTCCAAAAGCTCTCTGACTACATTTCCCATCATTCCTGATCACCAGACGTGTGGGTGAAAGGGGATAGGAGCGTGCCTCCAAAAACATCCGAAGCTCCACAGGGGTCCCAAGCCTAGCTTTCAAGAGATGTAAGTAAATGCAAAAGGATCCCCTTGAATTGTCACACATATTCCTTTTTTCTTTGTCTTTTTCCCTTCACGTCAGCTGAAGGCAACCGCTTGTGACAGCCCAGCAGCCCAGATGTGGCTTAAAGCTATGTCTGCTATAACAGCACAAGCAGGTCCAAAGGGAAGGGTCTCAGCACTGGATGCAACTGGAGAGGCACTGTGTGGAAGCCACCTCGCAGAGGGATAGTTGCCCCTAGCGCATACAGGGTGCTTCCGGGACAAGGCTTTTACAGTGGAATCACCCTGCTTTGTTCACTAAGTATTGCTGGGAGGGAAATGTTCCATTTATAGTTCTCTCCCATTCCTCTCCTTTTCTTCTATCTTTTCTTTCTTATTTCAACAAATCTGTAAAGGAAGAGGAGATGGGATGGCTGTGTGGTGTCTTTTGATATTGCTGAGAGTGTCTGTCCGCCAGAGATTAGGGGATATCGTTTGTGACAAGTTACATGCTTTTCTGCCCACCTCTTACCAATAGATGCCTGGAGCGATCCTAGAGACGCTTTGACTTTGGTTCAGTTAATTAATCAATCAGCCTGCATAGTACATGAAAGACTGGCATGCTTATCTGCATATGACTGTATGTACAGTAATACCTTGGTTATGAGCATAATTCGTTCTGGAAACATGCTTGTAAACCAGAACATTCTTACATCAAAGCAAATTTTTCCATAAGAAATAATGGAAAATCAGATTATTTGTTCTGGGGCTCCATAGACCACATACTGTACACACAGAATGCCAAAACTCACAAAAGAAGTTGGCTAGAAGTCCACATCCACACCATGGTTTAAGTATCTGGCTGCGGAATCTGCTCTGCTTGAGACTAACAACTGGATTTTACTCTCTGTTTTTAATGTGACAACAATAAAGTGAAATTTGTAGCCCTATACACATTTGACTAGCCGCCCCATGACTAGAAATGGTTTGAAAAAATAGGAAAGAACGTTGAAAATGAATTTAAATATAAAGAATATAATGTTTATCTTTTAATGCTGTAAAATGTACTTCAATTCCCTGTTCTCAAACTTGAATATGTCTTAACTGTACTGGACTGTATATTGTCCTTCATTACTGTAAACTGCCTTGGGTCCTTTTCTAAGGAGAAAGGCGGGGTAAAATATTCTAAATAAATAAATCTAAATAAATTGTAAGTCAGATGTAGCATGACAGCACCTAACAACAGTCTTATGTTATAGACGAGTCCTCTGTTTGATGGATTGTACAGTCTGAAGCAGATAATGAACCTTAAGTGGGATAATAGGGAAGAGGCTTGAAGCTTCCCATCAGTGTTTAAAAGTCTGGCTTACACACATATACTACCTCACATTCATTGCCACTGTTAGGAGACAACTGGATAGCTCAATTGATGGACTTGGTGGTCTAACTCTAGGGTCGCTTCCAGTTCTGCCATTCAAAGGCTGTTGGTATTATATTATATTTGTACTTAATTTGCAATAGTGAAGTCTAAACTGTGCTTTTATTTATTCATTTATTTATTTATTCATTCATTCATTCATTCATTCATTCTTAGCAGAGCATTGCACATTGCAGAATTTAAAATTATAAGTGTATATGCGTCTCTCTACCCAAAACCCCAAGAAGCTTCTCTGGTCACCTTTACTAAGCCAGCAGGTGGAGGCTTAAGTAGCCTGACCAGAGTCTAAAATATGGTGAGGCTCAAGATATTCGGCCCTACTTCATTATCAAAAATGCATGTTATTGTGACCATTCTCAGATGATATATTTGTTTAGTACTTATGGGGTCCCTTATAGTCAGAAAGACTGAGCTGTAGCTCGCTTAACCTGTGTGTAAACCTGAGACTGAGGCTACACAACAGATCCTGCTGTTCCTTCATAGACAGATGTTTGTTTTGAAGGGGCTTCACCGGCCCCAGGGACCTGCCCTGCTTTTCCGCTGACACCATATTTTTGCACCCAACTGGTGCCTGGTGTGCTTAGCTCTGCCATCTAGCCTTCAGCAAGAGAACTGCCCCGCTGCTCCCAGGAGAGCCATGATTTCATTAGGAAAAGCACTGCCTATTATTTATTCATCAGCTCTTCCAAGTGGGAAATGATGTTCTTTTTTCCCCCTCCCTTCTTCTCAAAGCTGGGCTAATTTAAGCCACTGTTATGCACTCTGATTGCCTTGACACAATTGGGTAAACACCAGCAAATTTTACACCCCTTTGGTCTGTTGTGATTGTAAGTACTGTATCAAGTCACCTCCAACTTATGTGAATGAGGGCTCTTGAACACGTCCTATCCTCAACAGGTCAGCTCAGCTCTTGTGCATTCAAGGCTGTGCCTTTCTTTATTGAGTTGGCCCATCTCTTATTTGGTCTTTCTCCTTTCCTGCGGCCTTCCACTTCTCCTAGCATTATTGTTTTTACCCAGCGTATTGTTAGTATGTGGAGCTCCCTGCCACAGAGTGTGGTTCAAAAGGGGATTGGTCAGATTCCTTGAGGGAAAGTCCATGACAGGTTACAAATCATGATGGAGATGTGTAATCTCCAAGCTTAAAAACCAGGGTACTTCAAGGGCCAGATGTAGGCGAGTGTTATCAGAAGACAGGTATCTAGTCTTCCGCGCTCCCAGACACATTCGGTGGGGCCACTGTAGATACAGGAAGCTGGACTAGATGGGCCTTTGCCCTGATGGCTCTTCTTATGTTCTTATGTTCCTTTTCCAAGAACCTTGCCTTCTCATGATGTGCCCAAAGTAGTGCAGCCTCAGGTTCAACATGTTTGTCTCCAGAGATAGAGAGACAAAGAGAGAGAGAGTGACTGACTGTGGATTATCTAGAGAGAGCTGAGGAATTTTCAGTCTAAGTCTCCTTCACTCTACTTGAGCTACGATACAAATTCTAAAGCAACTTAACAGGCCTGATGCATAGATCTAAATTATTATAATTGTGCTGTGAGAGGATGGAAGGATAAGTCTTTAATATAAACAGTAGAGTCAATGATTAAAAGTGAATGGGCTATTCAATTATTTTTCAGAGAGGTAGCTCTGTTGGGGCCCCCGTGGCGCAGTGGTTAAATGCCTGTACTGCAGGTAAAACTGTGCTCACAACCTGGGGTTCAATCCCAGGTTGCAGGCTCATGGTTCACTCAGCCTTCCATCCTTCTGAGGTTGGTAAATTGAGTACCCAGCTTGCTCTGTGTGTGTGTGTGTGTGTGTGTGTGTGTGGCAATGTGTAGCCTGCATACTGTAATTAAAAATTAAAAACTGCCAGAGACTACTTGAAGTGGTATGGGGCGGTATATAAGCAGAACACTTTCTGTTAATCTGTTTCAGCAAAAACATGCAAAGCAAGAGAATCTGGTCATCTTTAAGACTAAATATATCCTTTCACTTTGAGATTTCATGGATTACACTCCGCTTTGTCGGACAGGCAAAGAGGATGCCTGTGAGAAGTGGGTGGCAATCACAAAGCCACACAAGAGAAATGCTCTAGTCTTGCTTTTCTGTCAGGATGCACTGGGATAGGAGAGGTCAAGGTACAAGTCAGATCTCCAGGTTGCAAGCCAGCAATCCTGCAGGGCAGGAATATTCAGTTCCCATCATCCCTCACCATCCTTCACCAGTTCCCATCATCATCCCTCACCAGCGCTCGGTCTGACTCAGGCTGAAGGCCCACACTTGGCCCACCTCCGCAATGAGACACCAAGATAGATTCCTTTGGCATTTCCTAGTGGTACACATTGTCACTGCACAGTGAGAAACATGTGTCGCCCTGCTTCTGCCCCACTGCGAATCCATAGCTGTCAGCTCCTGACCGTGATAGATATGCTGTCGGGATGTGACGCTAAACAAGTGCTGTTAACGTCTCTGCCCATGAAAATGGGGCTTGATTTCCTGCCGGGAAATGCTTTGCATGTAAGAAGGAAATAGAGCCGTACACCGTGGCCCTACATCCCGGCTGCACACAAAGCCAATTTGGAAAGAGCAGGGAGTTTGAAGGAGAAAGAGGACAGCCTCCTCCAGAAACGGTGCTTAATTGAAAGAGGAGGTTTGGGGCCCTCCAGACCTGGTTCCCAATCAATCTTGCCTCTCTCCAGGGACGGATGATGTATTTTTCCTCCCGGCAATGAGCAAAGAGAGGGATGTTGTTGTTTTAGGTTCTCCAGCTGCCATATCCAGCAACCTCTTAAGGACACACACACACACACACACACACACACACAGAGAGAGAGAGAGAGAGAGAGAGAGAGAGAGAGAGAGAGAGAGAGAGAGAGAGAGAGAGAGAGAGAGAGAGAGAGAGAGAGAGAGAGAAGAGAGAACACTTTGCCTTTTCTGATGGGTGGCACAATTTTAGGTACTGTCCTAAAAAGATGGGGGAGGGAACTGGCTTGATGCCTGGAGAATAAAGACATGAAGGAGAGAGTAGGGGGCAACCATTTGGGATGACAGGTGAGCACCTAAGAAGGGAACCATTCTGACTTGTTGCCTGAATTGGGGCCCCACAAAGGCATTCCAGGAAGGATTCTTATTTATCTTTCGCCCAGGATTCTTAGACCTGAAGCTGTTCTCCAGAGGCAATCTGAGGCACCTACACAGCCACTTCAGTTTGGTCTTTCATGAAGCTCAGTTTGGACCACAACTCCTGCAGTCCTTTCTCATTGGCACTATAGGCCTGGAATTCTGGGAGTTGTGGTCTAAAACATTGAATGGCCAAAGTTTCCCCAGCCCTGTCTTAAGAGCCTACCAGGCTGCATGGCATTTGCTAGTGCTGTAGCTCAGTGATAGAACATCTCTTTGGTATGCAGAAGAGGCTTTTTGCCCAGCCTCTCCAAATAGGTCTGGAAAGATTCCTGCCTTTATCAGGACCAATCTTCTGACTCATGGTCAGACAACTTATTTATACCTTCCCATTTCCTAAACATGTTCTAAAATATGCCTGTACAATCCAGAGCCAGAGAATACAACCTACTCAATTTACTCTAGAGTTTTAGGAGCATGCTCAACTAATCATTGCAACCTTTGTTGTTGTTGTTGTTGTTGTTGTTGTTGTTGTTGTTGATGATGATGATGATGATGATGATGATGATGATGATGATGATGATGATGACGACGATGATTGTGTTGAGATGCAGCTACTCAGCCTGAAACTTGCTGTTTGCAAAGAAATTCCTCTGAGATGGAACTCTGGTTGAACAGATGGCTCGGGGTCTCCCTATCACAGTATTTTCAGGCATCACCACAGACGTGGACAGTTTCCAAGTATCCAAAGACCTCTCTCTCCCTCCCCCAAACCTTAAAGGGGCAACCTAAGCCTAAATGCCCTAAGCACATCTGATCTTGCCTGATTTCAGAAGCTAAGCAGGGTCGGCCCTGGCTAGTACTTGGATGGGAGACCACCAGGGAATACCAGATGCTGTAGGTGCCTGGAGTAGGAACTGGCAAGCCACTCCAGTATTCCTGCCAAGAAAACTCCATGTTCATGGGGTCACGGAGGGTCGGTCACGACTGTAACGATGCAACACACACACACACACACACACACACACACACACACACACACCTCCTTTACACCAAAGAGCCTTTTCACATGACCCCTAAACTCCGCGGCAAATGGCTCCCAGCTCCGGAGCTTAAAACTGTTTCCCCACCAGCTCCGGAGTTTACAGAAAATTAAGTGCGACCATGCCCACTTAAGCGCGTCCCAGCGCACTTTTCAGGTACCTGCTCTCTGGGGGTGAAAATCCCTGATGCGGATGTAAAGGAGTGAGTGCCGGGCTCTCCTCGCTTCTGTTTGTTGTTGTTTTTGCCCCCCGCCCCTTTAAGAGACAGGAATCATGACGACAACGGGGCTCGGGGCGGCTTTGACCGGCAGACGGAGGTGAGTCTGCATTTTTCCTCTCTTTTTTTCTCCCTCCCCTCACACAGACAGGAGCAAGGAAGTGCAGAGGGGGTGGGAACACAGGAAGAGCAATGAACCCCCAAGATCTCTGGTCCGAATTTAAGTGGCTAGCGGATCTTAGGGGTCGTGTGAAAAGGCTCAAAGTTGGCTTTAAAAACAATTGCAAAATAGGCCCCTAAACACCATGAAGATAATTTTACTTTCTTGCTTTTTAAAACTCCCAATCATGGGAGGGAATGTCTTTCAATTCTGGGACTAGTTACAGCAACACCCCTCCAGTACATAAATTCACACTTTGTTATCTAATTGAGGAGTGAATGTTATGCTGTTGGGGAGAGAGGTTTGCATGCCTGCTCTCCAGTTCCCACTTCTGTTGCGGGCAGAGGAGAGATCTTGTCCATTTGGACTAACTGCAGTGTGTACATTTCATGTGGATTACAGACAGAACAGTTCTTCCAGGTGGCAAATGCAGGAGTCTGCTACCCATCTGAGGAGGTGATGCTGGCCCTGATGAACCAGGGCTCTGTCTTGTTGTAAGGCAGCTACATGTGTTTGTAACTGTGCATGGCTGGAAGGGAATATCAATTTAATTTTTCTGCAGAAAACTGGAATGCTGAGCTAGCCATCTGGATTGTATTAGGCAACGATACTGGTCAGAGGTGTGAAATGAGTTTGCATTTTGTAACACAAACTCTGTGTGTGTTTGTGTGTGTGTCCATGCAGATACATCCTGGTACAAAGGAATTCGGACCATAGGGCAAGTCTGGTGTTGCCCATTTTCTGGGGCAAAGAGTCTACTCAAGGTTTTAGTTTGAACTTTACAGGAGTTATCAGAGGTCCTCCCAAGTCTATTCTGGGGATAGGTTTCAGCACTCTGGATAGCTCACATAACCAGACCCAAACTAGCTGGGCACCCACCATCACCACCCCAAAACCAGTGCCACCGGTCTCTGCTGTTTGTTCTTTAGAAATGCCAAGGTTGCTTGGCAAATCTTGGTAATCACTGTGGGTTGTTTAACTTCAAAGAGGAAGATATGTAAGCGTCTGGCTCTGTCCTAGGGCCAGCTCTTGTCTCGTTTGTCATGATCTTATGCTCAATTATGTCGAGCAGGCTAATGACGACGCTTTAAATGGCTGTGGTCACTGCTTGATGTGAGTGGTTTGGAGCAGGAGATAAGTGCAAAGAGGAATTATGGTAGTCATATCTGCCCCTCTGTCCTTCAAACTCCTGAAAAGTCACACCACTTTTTCTCAAAATTCCATCCAATAGGGTTTCTACTGCATCTGCTTTGTCAAGAAGGTGTCTGTGGTTTTCAGAGGAGTACCAGTGAGAGAGAAACTCACTGGCAGTGGACAAAGATGGAAGTGAGGGACAGATACAAGCAAAAAGCATGTCTTATGGGCCACATGGTTTTACAGATGTTTCCAACCTCAACATATGTATAGCATGAGTGTGGAAATGCACGTTAGCTCCTACCTGTTTGGATATCCAAGCTCAGTGGAGCCTGAGGTTGGGGGTGGGTGGGGGTCTGAGCTGGGGGTGGTCATAAAAAAAGAACAGGTCTCCTGACATTCGTGCAGAAGAAGGAATTTCAGGAGTATGCATTGCATGAACTGTTCACTGTTCAAAGATCCAAAAGATGCATGTCCATTTTCCTGTGAGCATCCTAACCTGGTTTGAGAGACGGGTCAGGGAAGCCATTCATGTGTATATTGAAAACCCCTCTCTCAACAGAGGCGAGGGGCTCAGGCACAGTCTTTGGCTACTTATCAACTGGCTGTTTCTTCAATCTCCAGACAAATCAGAAGCACTTCACACCTCCACCACCAAGGCCATGTTGCATAGGTGGGTCTTTCACGCACCCTAGGCCATTGTCCACTTAACAAGACTTTTGAGCCTATTGTCCACTTATGAACGTATTTAGGCCATTGTCCACCTAATGAGCCTATTCAGGCCATTGTCCAACTTATGAGCCTATTCAGACCAGGAGGATGTGAAATCAAGGTGAACTATAAAATGGAGGACTCACCACTAAGTTTCCTCAGACTGACGAAGCTACTTGGATTAGTAGTGAAACATTTCAATCTCTCAAAAAAAGAAGTCAAGTTGCCATGACTCAACTTCCAGATAAATTCACCTGGATGACTGAGAATCTTCACAGACATCCTAACCTGGGGTTGCCAAGAACAACTGCCTCATCTACTCCTCTGCCATGAACAATAGCTTGAATCACAGGAAACAAACATGACTGCCCATGTGAAAACGGAGGAAGCAAATAGGTGAACAGCATGGATAGAAGTATTATCACAACCAATATTGGGTAATCCAGATGTTGTGCATACCACATGAGCAGGAGTAAATGAATATTTGGCAACCCTGTGCAGCAGAGTGTATCTGGAACCTACCCCCCAAATAATGGGGATTCCATGCCCCATCAACCTAACCAAATCTGGTCCGTTAGGAGGAAAGTCATTAATACAGAACTATCTGCAGCGTCACAGGTTGCTCATCACTGCTGTGAACTAAGGCAGCTGCCTTCTGTAACGTGTTTCCATATATTTTGTGATCTTCCCTTCATCCATGGAATCTGAGGGGGGGTTGGGGTTGGGGAGGAATTTGGGATCCATCTTTTTGTGTGTGTGTGTGTGCTCTCAAGTCAATTCTGACTTAGGGTGACCCTTTTCAGAATGCTCAGAAGTGGCTTCTTCTGGGGCCATTCTGGAACCGCACAGCTTGCCCAAAGCCACACAGGCTGGCTCTACTCACAAGTGGCACAGTGGAGAACTGAAACCCTGTCACCCGCCCCCATGGTCTGGATCCACAGTCAGGTACCTAAGCCACTGAGCTGTCCAACCAGCTTGGATCTATATTTACTTGAGAATAAGGTTTCTTGAGCACCATAGGGTATACCCCTGAGTAGGTATCAATAGGATGGATTATATTAACTTTGCAAAGGGAGCCAGGTTGAGTAACTTGGTCTGGAATTCTGGTTAGCCATTTACATTTCTACTTTAATGATCAGCGGTTGAACATTTTTCCCACTTGGGGGAGCACATGTGGAGCTGAGATCAAAGTCCAGTGGTACCTTTTTCCCCTGGACTATTCTGGTGCTGGCTCACTTCTAAATTAAAAACAAACAGCCCGTTAAGTTCCAGGGAGGCAAATGCCATCCATTTCTTTCTCACCCATCTTCCTTTCTCTGTAATATCTCAGGCCCTTCCCCTTTTTCCTCCCCCTCCCCCCACAGTTAATATTTTATAAAGTGGAACTTATGAAAAATTCAGATTGACTCTAGGAATCGTCTTGCTCCATTTAACAAGGTGACGGCATGTCTGGCTCCCCTCCCAGGCCCAAGCAGATTGGGGGGGGGGCTTTTTGGCATCCTGGCCAGAACTGTCAAGGGTGGGGGGTCCCTCACTCACGTGAGTCCCTCCGGCAAAGGCGATTTGTGGCAACATTGGGTTGTCGGGAAGATTTTGCCTTGCAACCGTGCCAGGGGACCCAAATAGCCATTGGTGGAGGAGGGGTTGGTCTCCTCAGCTGGTCATTTCTTTGATGGACAAGGAGAGAGGCGTCATAGTTTCATCTCCTGAGTGCTTGGCTGTTCTGAGCTCATTTAACCCTTACGGGATAAGAAAAACAACCCCTAACCCATAATGTGGCTTTCAGCTGACAGGAAGAATCTCTGAACCCTTCCCATTAGGATCAGATGGAAAGGGTATGTGATCACGCATCTATGTGTCTGTGTCCCTGTCCAAAGACAACAGTAGGTGGAGCTCTTCTGAGGTAAATTCTCACATTTCTAGAAACTATTTCATTATTACTTTTGCCAAACACTCCACTACCTCTGATGCAACATTACTGTTGGTAATGTGCCCTCAAGCCAAAACTGAGTTATAGTTATCATAATAGGGTTTTTATTTTTCAAGGTAGGTGAGGTATTTAAGGAGCCAGGGAATAGAACCCAGGATTCCCAAGTCCTAGTCCATTACTCTATCCATTACACCACACTGGATACTGGTGTAATGTTACTGTAACCAATCACCCACAAGGAGGGCAAACGGGGCATTGGTTTGCATATAATTCCATACCCCAATTGAGACATATAGACATGAAATCAGATTTTTTTAAAAAAAATTTAAGCAGAATTACAATGCATTCCCCCGCAGGGAGGGAAAGACTGGCCAGGCAGCCCGTTTGCCTGCATGCATGGCCAGCATCAAGGACCATAATCTCCCTCTTAATTTTTAAATATACTGAACAGCCCTTCAGATGGCATCCGTCTTCAAAAGTCTAACTGTCCTCTGGTAACCCTTCAAACCGGAGGAGAGTCCTCCCTAACAAAGGAGCAGTTGGCCACTCTACTCTGATGTAATAATTTCTTGGCTAGGGATGTACAGTACATGTTGAGTAGGCTGGACTGCAAGACGCATTGGAGAGCCACCCCGAAGAGGATTCCAGATTCATCCGAAGAGGTGGGGTAGAGTGCGGAAGGAAAGGAAGCTGAAGAAATGCCTGAGCCATGTTCTGGCTGTAGATCTCCAGCCATATTAAAAAGAAGGCTGGGTGGCTGTATCTTACATACATACACTGTATGTAAGATACAGTCACCCAGCCTTCTTTTTAATATGTACCTGTATGTAGGTATTTGATTTATAAACCAGCCATCTAGCCTGGAGGCCATTCAAGGCAGTGAACGACAACAGGAATACAAATTATAATAACATCAAACAGAAAAAAGATACATACAATATGATAATACTCAAAACAAAAAAAAAATCCAAAATCAAACTTTAAAATATCATTAACATTAACAGCAATCAGCCAAGTTAAAAAGAAAAGAAAAGAAGAAAAACTATGAGGGGGGGGTTGAAACCAGTGGTGGAAAAGAGGGACCATAATTAAGCATCTTCATGAGCTATATACTGAGGGAAAGCCAATCGGTAAAGCCAAGTCTTAAGCTGGTGTTTAAATATTTGCAGTGTGTTGCCGGGTGGATTTCCGTCGATAAACTATTCCAAAGTTGAGGGGCAACTAACAAGATAAACTATTTTGGGAGGAGCTGTTCAAAATAGGTATCGAGATCCCAAACCATTTATTTATTTATTTATTTATTTATTTATTTCTATACCACTCTGTCTTCCCAAAGGAACTCCAGGCAGTGAACATCAATAACATGTGACAGTAAAAACAGATATCAAACACACCAGACCAATAAAAGCAACAACAAAACAAATAATAATACTCAGTAAGATGGCAGCATTTTAAAAAGCCCAGTTTCACATTTTATATCCCCCAAGGGACCTGACCCTCTTCCTTGGAGTCAGGATGGCTCCTTTCTGCATATAAGGGCACAGGTCAACAACCCCCAGGGACCTAGGAGTCATTTTTGCCCCATGCCTACCCAGGCATTGGGTGACTGTAGACCATCCGGAGCCCCCATCTCTTGAATGTTTGAAAAATATTTTTTAAGAGAGGGACAAAATATTCCTTATAATTCACAGAACTGAGGGGGCCATGAGATCATGTCGCAGTTCCCCCATCAAGGCCCCTTTTGATAGTCATTCAGCCACGCACCTCCCACTGAGCCACCATGGGTCCTTTTGGGGGAGAAAGGTGGGATAGAAATATTTCAAATAAATAAATAATAAATCCTGAGATGGGAAAACTCAGGACAAGCAAATATGGAGAAATGCCATGAGTCTGAACACATTTTGCTCCCCAACACACCCTCTGATACACTTTACCGACTATGTTCTAGAGCAGTGTTGGTGAACCTATGGCACGGGTGCCAAAGGTGCCACTCGGAGCCCTTTCTGTGGACGCCCGATATCGCCCCTTTACAGCCACCTATATTCAGGTTCAATGGCTCTATTGGCACTTCAGGAAAATTAGTGGGTTTTTGAATTGCACTTTGGACACTCGATCTCTAAAAGATTCGCTATCACTGTTCTAGAGGGCTGAACATAACAATTCCCATGGTTGGCTGGCAAAGCTAGTGCGCCAACCTTGTGAGGTAGGCCGTGGCCGCTCCCATAAAAATTTTAAAAGCTCAGTAGCTTGGACAAGGTTAGGGCTGGCTTTAGTACCACATACCTTCTCAGCAAAAAAAAAAAACAAAAAAAAACCTAGAAAGTTGCTTCAAAGGATTTCAGCATTTTATTAAAGGAAAAAGAGAAGAGAGGCAGGGAGGACCATTTAAAAGAAAGCAAACTCAACATGATTACAAGGAAAAGTGGCTTTAAAAATCAGGAGCAAATGTGACAGGATTACAGCATTCCAGTAGAAACTCAGCAAAAAAAAAAAATTGACAAAACCTCACCTGACTTATCTATGCAGAGAGGCAGAGAGTAGTTTTAGGGCTTACACCGAACATTCCCTTATTTATTTATTTTTGTATTTGTTAACCGATTTTCCCAAAGGAACTCAAGGCAGTGTACAACATGTTGCAAGAACAACTTGCTCAAACATACAACATCATACATCAATAAATCAAATACAATAATATAAAATAATAATGAATGTAACAGTATAATAAAAAAACAAATGTAATACAGTAAAATAAAAATATACACGCTGCATCAGCAGCCAAATTACAGAAACAAACACCGGCAAGACAAGTCAAGAATCAGCAGACAGATGAGCTAAAAACAAGCCACTGGAACCCCAAAGACTACCCAAAACATCCCCTAAAGAACAAGGTCTTCAATGCCCTTCTAAATGCCGGCAGCAAGTTCAACTGCCTGATCTCGGCCGGCAGTTTGTTCCACTGTGGGCATTTATACACGACCCCTAAGCTGCGCTGCAAATGGCTCCCAGCTCCAGAGCTTAGAAATGTTTTCCCACCAGCTCCGGAGTTTGGAGACAATTAAGTGCGACCCTGCCCACTTTAGTGCGACCCAGCGCATTTTTCATGTACCTGCTCTCTGCAGGTGAAAAAAATTTGATGCGGATAAGAGTGCTGGGCTCTCCTGGCTTGTCTGTTGTTTTTTTGCCTCCCGCCCCTTTAAGAGCTCCTTGAGAGGGAACCAGGAAGTAACGGGGCTCGTGGCAAGTTTGACCAGCACCGGCAGGTTAGTAAAGGCTTCTTTTGTCCTTTTTTTCCCCTCCCCCCCACGCCGACAGGAGCAGGAAGTGCTGAGGGGTGGGGACGGAGGAACAGAAACGAACCCCCAAGATCTCTGGTCCGAATTTAAGGGACCAGCGGATCTTAGGGGTCGTGTGAAAAGGCCCTGTGTCGGGGCGGCCACTGAGAATGCCCGATTCCGAGTTGTAACCCTTCGGGCCTCTTTGGCGTAGCTTCATGAGTCACACACACTATGGCCTAAAAGCAAAGCATGGACTCTTCCCAGAGGTATGAATCCTCCCCAGAGAATTCAGAGGTGCACGCTCACAATGCCTGCACCTCTGAATCCTTGTTTGAAGTTACAGGAGGAAAGGAGAAGGTGCTAACTGCCAGTTTACTGTTTGATCTATGGTTAAGAGTTAAGTTCCCATGCACTCACAGGCACATAGCAGAGTTCAGAAACTGAATTTCACATTTTATATCCCCCAAGTCCATAATTTCTTCATAGCAGTTACAAAAATCGATTGTTTTATTTGGCGGGGATAATTTTTATTTGGCAGAGACATCACTTTGCCAAATAAGATCAGGATAGTCAAAGCTATGGTTTTTCCAGTAGTGATGTATGAAAGTGAAAGCTGGACTATAAAGAAGGCTGATCACTGCAGAATCGATGCTTTTGAGCTGTGGTGCTGGCGGAGAGTCTTGAGAGTCCCCTGGACTGCAAGGAGATCAAACCTATCCATCCTGAAAGAAATCAACCCCGAATGTTCACTGGAAGGACAGATTTTGAAGCTGAGGCTCCAGTACTTTGGCCACCTCATGAGGAGAGAGGACTCCTTGGAAAAGTCCCTGATGTTGGGAAAGATTGTTGGAGCGGGTGGTGGCCGGACAGCTCCAGGCGCTGCTGGATGAAACGGATTTTCTGGATCCATTTCAATCTGGTTTCAGGCCGGGTTTTAGAACAGAGACTGCCTTGGTCGCCCTGTACGATGACCTTTGCCAGGAGAGAGGCAGGGGGAGTGCAACCCTGTTGATACTCCTGGACCTCTCAGCGGCTTTCGACACCATCGACCATGGTGTCCTTCTGGATAGGCTGGCCAGGTTGGGAGTTGGAGGCACCGCTTTGCGGTGGTTCCGATCCTTCCTGGCTGACCGTGTCCAGAGGGTGGTGCTGGGGGATAGTAGCTCTGCCCCATGGCGTTTACATCATGGGGTTCCACAGGGCTCAATACTATCCCCCATGCTGTTTAACATCTACATGGAACCGCTGGGAGAGGTCATCAGGAGGTTTGGGCTGAGGAGTCAGCAATATGCTGATGATACTCAGCTCTACCTCTCGTTCTCCACCAATCCAGGTGAGGCAGTTTCTGTTCTGAACTTGTGTCTGGACCAGATAATGGACTGGATGAGGGTTAATAAATTGAAACTCAATCCAGACAAGACGGAAGTGCTGTTAGTGGGTGCTTCGTCAGCCAGGCTAGAGGGCCACTTCCCTGTCCTGGATGGGGTTGCACTCCCCCTAAGGGACAGGGTCCGTAGCTTGGCGGTGCTCCTGGACCCTGGTCTAACTCTGGAAGCCCAGGTGGACTCGGTGGCCAGGGGCGCCTTTCTCCAGCTGCGGAATATATATCAGCTGCGCCCTTACCTGGATGAACGGAGCCTTATGACAGTTACGCATGCACTGGTAACATCCCGTATTGATTACTGCAATGCGCTTTACGTGGGGCTGCCTTTGAAGACGGTTTGGCGATTGCAACTGGTTCAGAATTGTGCTGCACGGCTGGTGAGTGGTAGGGCCACCAAGGAACACATCACGCTGATTCTGTATAACCTTCATTAGTTACCAGTTGCTGCCCGAGCCCAATTCAAAGTGCTTGTTTTGACATATAAAGCCCTAAACGGCTTAGGACCTAGATACCTGAAGGACCGCCTCCTTCCATATGAACCTACCCGGCAATTAAGATCTAGTCAGGGAGCCCTCCTGAAAGAGCCATCCCTTAAGGAGGTGAAAGGGATGGCTTGCAGGAAAAGGGCCTTTTCAGCAACTGCCCCCAGACTATGGAATGCCCTCCCAAATGAGACTCGCCTGGCGCCGACGTTGCTAACATTTTGGCGCCAGGTAAAAACCTTCCTGTTCCAAAAGTTTTTTTAGCTAATGACTGTGGGTCCTGATGGCAATTTTAGTGGTGTTTTTAATGTAGCGTATTTATTGCATTTACATGTTTTTATTATTCTAATTTTATTGTATTTTGATGTTTTAATTGTCCATTTTGATTGTGAGCCGCCCAGAGACCTTTGGGTAGTGGGCGGCATACAAGCTAAATAAATAAATAAATAAATAAATAAATAAATAAATAAATAAATAAATAAGGCAAAAGGAAAAGAGGATGACAGAGAATGAGATGGTTGGACAGTGTCATCGAAGCAACCAATATGAATTTGACAAAACTCCGGGAGGCAGTGGAAGATAGGAAGGCCTGGCAAGCTCTGGTCCATGGGGTCACGAAGAGTCGGACACGACTGAACGACTGAACAACAACAACAAACTCTCCAGGGGTGGTGAGGATATGTCAGGATATGCCAAAATTGTCCACAACCACAAGAAAGCTACTTGAGATTATGCAAAAACAATTTACAGTAGGAACCCCATATCTTAGGTGGAGCCATTCCGAGCCCCCTGAGGGATGCTGAAAAATATGGAATGTTATTTTATTAGCTGGCAAATGATATACATAGCATGGTCTCTGGCTTCATCTAGTGACCCGTTCTGTTAATGACATCCTGGAAATCTATTTCTCTGGTGAATGGTTTATATCACATGGTCTCTGGTTCCTACTAGTACCAAGTACTGGTAACTTCATCATTAAAAATATGAATTTGAGGGGAATCTTTCTTTTAACATTTTAAAAAAATCAGACCATGGATACCTAAATCAGCAGGTACCGGTCCCATGGATAAGGACGTCCTACAGTATTTCAAAACGTTATTCCTACTGGGCGCAGGTTGGTCTTGTGTTGCCTCTTAAATTAAGCTTGTGCTTCATCAGTGGGCTGTGATTCCCCAGCCCAAATAACACAGTTATAATAGCACTAGAGAAAGAATAGCCAGTGAAAGCACGCACTGCAGAAATAAAACTACATTTGAGACATCATTAAATAAGGAAATCTGAGCAATTCAAACAATTTGGTTGGGGTTGAGGAATAGCAATGGAAGTGGTATGTAAAACTGGTTGGACATGGACTTTGCCAGTAGATTTTTCCAAATGAAATCCACCAGTCAGGAATCAGGATCTTCCAACAGCATTGATCTGCCAGGTTTTGATTATCTCTCCTCCTGGTTGTTGCCTTACCAAGAGAGATGAGGGGGAAGATTTTTACTGGCGGGCATAGTGAACCCTTATATGCCTCTTCCCTCTATAATCTCTTTAACTGCTAATTCCCTCTAAAAGATGAGCGCTGAGCTGCTAATCGCCTTTGAGATTGTGATTTCAGTGTAAGCTGGAGAAGGGGGAGGGGAGAGCAGATCCTGTCCCCAACACCCCAGTGACTCAAAACGGATGTTGTTTAAAAAAGAACCCCCCCAATTCTTCTTTGTCTCATCATCTCCCCCCACCTGTCATAAGTAATGATGTTGTGCAGTTATGGAAGAGAAGGGGGTTTCAATGGGGAAAAAGCCCAAGCATCTGTACTTGGACTCCAGATCCCAATTGGATATAATGGCAAAACTTGAAATAATCATCCCAAGACGAGAATATACTGTACTCAGTGGTATGGGTATTTCAAACCAGTGAAGGCTGCAGTCCTTGGTACATATTCCAAGAGCCACTGAGTCCTACTGAACCCATGCATGAGCAAATACAAATAGAATTGCTGTGGTAGAATAATCATTCCTTCTGAGGAATGATGGATCTTCTGGATTCCACTCCAGCTACACTAGAAGAAACCAAACTCTCATGGTGGTGGGAAGTGGGTGTTATTTGGCAGAGGTCAACCTATGGAAAAAGAACTATCACCCAAGAACAGGCTAATAGGATCCATAGGTATGCACAGAATGCAACAAATATTCGTAGTGTTTTCGTTCATTACGAATAAGGCTGCCTCAGCCCAAGACAGTCCTGTCAAAAATGTCTCACCTCTCTTGACCTTTTTTGTTTGTTTGTTTCTGCATGGCAGTAAAATCGCCAGTGTCTTGTTTAAAATCAGCAGCAGTATAAGCATGAAACAGCATCTTTTGCCCCAAAACATTGCATTGAAAAGTCACATTTTGCACAAAGGCCTTATATATTGTGTTACAACAATTACTGTTTAGTGCAAAATGTGATTGGGAGGGGGAGTTTGTGAATTTGTTGTGAAAAAGTCCCAAAATGTGAAGAAAGAAAGAAAGAAAGAAAGAAAGAAAGAAAGAAAGAAAGGAAGGAAGGAAGGAAGGAAGGGAGGGAGGGAGGGAGGGAGAGAGAAAGAAAGAAAGAAAGAAAGAAAGAAAGAAAGAAAGAAAGAAAGAAAGAAAGAAAGAAAGAAAGAAAGTCAAATTTCTCAGAGTTTCACCTGGCAAACATGAAACATTTTTCATTCCCCCTCTCCCCATAAGACTGAAATAAGACCAGATTTAAACCCTAAACAGGTCCCCAAGTCCAGTAGCATGATCGACTGAAAGGACAGGTCAGCACTTTAAAATTCACATAAAAGAAGATATTCGGGGAGGTGGATCTTATACGTTTTGCTATCAAAGGTCCAGAGTGAAATACCCTCCTCCATTTTCTACCAGCAGAACCTGCTGTAGCTTTACTTCAGCACTGCCAGTTAGGACAGCTACTGTACCCAGTCTGAGAACAACAGGTTAGATTTCAGAAGAGGCCGCCTTGTTAGTCATGCGAAATCCAAAGTGTGTGCATTTGTGTGTGTGGGGGGTTAAGGCAATAACCATGTGCCCTTTTCAGTATGATGATATTTTAATGTGCACTTTTGTGGATCAAATCCACTTGATTTTGAAGGGCACCTTTGGCTGCACCGCACATTCCACGCCATTTCATCAAAGAAGGAGAGTGGATGGAGGCTGGGGAGGAACAGCTGGGGGGGGGCAGTACTGCTACTGAAGATCCCTGAGCATCAGCCACCTCTGTGGGTTTAAAGAATGGAATAACTCAGGAGCCATTTCATCTTCTACCACCACCATCTCTAATAAATGCTTCCTTGCCGTGTTTGCGTGCGCTACTAGCTCAGGCAAAAACAAAAGACCAAATAACACCTCAAAGATGAACTGCTGTGTTTTATTTATTTATTTATTTATTTATTTATTTTCAGACTTATATACCACGTCCTATTTCCCTAAGGGAACTCAGGGCAGTTTACACAAATTAAAAACGGTAGCAATATACCAGTAAAAACAGTATTGGCGGAAAGGCGGCGGGGGGAAGGGTTTGTAGAAGAGGACATGTCCATGAAATATGTCTGTGAAGATTCTCAGTCATCCAGGTGAGTTTATCTGGAAGTTGAGTCATGGCTACTGGACTTCTTTTTCGAGAGATAGAAACGTTTCGCTGCTCATCCAAACAGCTTCATCACTAGCTGTATTCAGACTGATGAAGCTGTTTGGATGAGCAGCGAAACGTTTCTATCTCTCGAAAAAGAAGTCCAGTAGCCATGACTCAACTTCCAGATGTCCATGAAAGCTCACATTTAAAGAAGACGGTCTTTAAGGTGCCGCAACATTCTTGGCCTCTTTGTCCCCCCCCTTTTTTTCTTTTGTTGTTTGCCCAATATTCTTCAATTTACAACTGTCTGCATTTGCTTCTACAGCTGCCTGACCCCTTCTCAGTTGGCACATTAGTATGGGACAGGCTTTTACAAAGCTCTGGTTGTAGAGCGCGCGCACACACCCTCCAAAAGGGACAATTACACAAGCTGCCTTTCCCCTCTTGGCCCTTTCCTTGGGTGTGTGGTTGTGGAAGGATGGGCAAAGCCTTCTCTATTCCACCCCACCTGTTGGATTTCTGCCTTGGCAAAAAAAAAAAAAGTGAACCTGTCTGTTTGGGGCACCTTCTCCATCAGAAAAGAGATGCAGTTTTCAAGGTTTCATGCAATGTTGTTTTGTTTCCCATTAAAGGCACAGTGACCTGGCTCAGCTGTGCATAGCGACCCTCTGAAAGGGACTAAAAGCAGTTTGATCTAATTAGTAGGCATTATAGTGCATTTTTCTTCCAGCCCAGCTCCGAGGCTTGAACAGCCACCACTGCATACCCACGGGACTCACGGAGATAAGTGGTGGCAATGAAGCATTATCTGATTCGCGTTTGTGTGGCTGTAAGGCTATTGTTAAAGGCACCAGACCAAGAGAATTTATTTATTATTTATTTATTTATTTATTGCATTTATACCCCGCTTATCTACAATGTGTACTCTAAGCGGCTTACAAGGCTGCGATAGCCACACAAATTACAATGGTGCACAGACAGGACGGGTGATAATAACACTAAACAAAAGTTAAAACCTTGTGGCACCTCAATAACTAAACAATGGTAAATAAAAACAGGTAGCGATGGCGGGGAAAAAAAAAAAAGAAAACTTAGTTAAGAATCGTCAAAGGCCTCCCGGAAAAGATAGGTCTTTAGCACGTTCCAGAAGGCCAGCAGGGACTCTGCAGAGCGCACTTCACTGGGGATGGAGTTCCAGAGGCTGGGGGCCGCCACTGAGAAAGCCCGGGTCCGAGTACTCGTCCTCCGGGCTTCACGAGGAGTGGCGACCCGAAGCAAGTGCGCTCGCGCCTGCCGAACGGGACGGGCCGAGGTTGATCGCTGAGCGATCTGCTCTGCCAGGTAGTCCGGTCCCAAGCCATGGAGGGTTTTATAAACTAAAACCAAGACCTTGAATCTAATCTGGGCTGCAACGGGCAACCAGTGCAGACGGGCCAGGACTGGGGTGATGTGGTCATAGCAACGCACACCAGCCACCAGCCTGGCCGCTGCATTCTGTACCCGCTGCAGACGCCGGAGAAGAGTCAAGGGCAACCCCATGTAGAGGGCGTTACAGTAGTCCAGCCTCGAGATCACCAGAGCTTGGACCACAGTTCTCAGAGAGTTTGCGTCGAGGTACGGGCGGATCTGGGCGATCCGACGGAGATGGTAATAGGCGGACCTGGTCACCAACGCCACCTGGGACTCCATGGTGAGCGCCGGGTCCAGGAACACACCCAGATTCCGCGCCCTCTCCACGAGCTGCAGGGAAACTCCCCCCAGACAGGGAAGAGGGCCACCGTACCCCGACGACGAGCTCCCGAAGAACATAACCTCCGTCTTCTCGGGGTTGAGCTTAAGCCTGTTCGCCCCGGTCCAAGCCAGCACGGCCTCCAGGCACCCGTCGAGGACCCCCACAGCTTCCACAGCAGAGGTGGTGAAGGAGAGATAGAGCTGCATGTCATCAGCGTACTGATGACAGCAGACTCCAAAACTCCTGATGACCCCCGCCAACAGCCTTACGTAGATGTTAAACAGCATGGGGGACAGAGACGACCCCTGTGGAACCCCACAAGGGAGAATCCAAGGGGCCAATAACTCCCCCCCATGCTGCATGTACTGTGGGCGGCCCTCCAGGAAGGAACGGAGCCAACTGCGAGCAGTGCCTCCAATTCCAACCTCAGAGAGCTGGTCCAACAGGATACCGTGGTCGACGGTATCAAAGGCCGCTGACAGATCCAGGAGGACCAACAGGGTAGAGCAACCCCTGTCGGCCGCCCGGAGAAGGTCATCTTGCAGGGTGACCAAAGCTGTTTCGGTACCCCGGCGGGGCCTGAACCCGGACTGGCATGGATCGAGGCACTGCCGATCCTCCAGGTATGACTGCAGCCGGACCGCCACCACCCTCTCGATCACCTTGCCCATAAATGGGACATTGGCGATTGGGCGATAATTTGTTAAATCGTCCACCGCCAGGCCAGTTTTTTTCAGAATGGGCTTTACCACCGTCTCCTTCAGATGAGAGGGAAAATACCCCTCGCTGAAGGAGGCGGTGGCGATGGCAGAAGCCCATTCGGCCATAGTCCCTCTGGCAGCTCTAATTAGCCAGGCAGGGCAAGGATCGAAAGGGGTGGAGGCAGGCCGGCAATGCGCCATAGCACTGGAGACCTCGACAGCAGAAACAGGCCCAAGCGCATCCAACCGAGGCAACGAAGGCGGACCAGCAACTGGAGATGGCGGGGCAGGATCACTGCAACCGGAGTCAAAGCCGGCACGGATGGCCTCTATTTTAGTTCGAAAGAAGGCTGCAGATTGCTCACTACTGAACTCAGTAGGAGGAGGCCTAGCCAGACTAGGATTGCTGAGGTCCCGAACCACCCGGAAAAGCTCCGCCTGGCGGTTCGAGGCCTCAGCAATTCTCAGGGAGGTGAAAGATGTTCTGGTCTCCCTGATCGCGTTGGAATAGCGACTAGACTGGGCATCAACGGCAGCCTTACTCAACGCCGTCCGGGTTTTCCTCCAGGATGTGAAGGATGTGAACTAGGCAGCCGCCCTATGGCCGAAATCCTATTCCAGGGGTCCTCAACCTAAGGCCCTGGGGCCGGATGCGGCCCCCCAAGGTCCTGAGTCCGGCCCCCGGGACCAATTGCACCCCCCACCTACCCCCTGCTTTGCGAGCAAGCAGCCTCCACAACTGCTTCTATTGCTGAGGCAGTTCAAAGCAGTGGGCTATGTCACTTCTCCCACTCCCCCCAACTAATGCCCAGATGATCAGCATGCTGGCTAGTGGGGCTAGTGGAGCCCACTTGCCCTTCCCTCTGCCCTTTTTTCCATGTTGGCCATTTTTTTGGGGGGGACTGTGGTCCGGCCCCCAGTGGTGTCTGGGGCATGGTGGACCGGCCCGCTGTTTGAAAAGTTTGAGGCCCCCTGTCCTATTCCTTCGTGTATTAAGTTAAAACTAGGGTAGGCTCACTGAATCCACTTGGATTTGGGAGATGATTCAGCCATACATTCCATGGATTCTGTCTACTCTAGCTGCAACTCAGTCTGCCGGTGCGAAACCTGAAATGGTTTCTGTTTGTGATCAACTGTCACTAGCCTAAATGTTCTTCTGCAGCTAAGGGCACCAGATCCCTTGCTCTGACAAGGCTTCTGTGCTTTTAACTCCTCCTGAAACTCCTCCATACCCTTTGCAGTGTAGAGAGTAACATGGAGGGAAGTGCATCATGCTGAATCTCATTTACCATTGCACCACTGTTTTTAAACAACAGGGCATTCGTGGGAGGGGAGGGAAGGGGAGAAAGAAATGGTCCCACGAACAGTATCAGCTGTTGTTGTTGGTGTCTGGCCAGACATGCTCTTCAGGCGATGCCCCTTTGTGAAGAAAGCCAATGCTGTACTAGAAAGTCAAGTGTGATATTACAATTAAATGAATGATAGAAAGATGTTTGGACTACAGGTATGTCTCTTAATGATGAATTAACATGTCATATTAAACTAAGTAAGGGTTTGAGAAATAAGTATATATTTGTTGATCTCTGGGGAGATTTTTTGACTTTGTGTAAATAAAGTGGAAGGGCTGCATGCCTTCGCAAAAGCCAGCGCAGTTTTGGAAGGGGAACATGGGTTATATCTCCATGTGCTCCATATGTTACATATAGTGATATTATATATGCACTTTTGTGCTGTTAAGGTTTTTTTTTTTAAGTTGCCCAATTGATTTGTTTTCATTTTTGTTTCTTTCTGTATTAATAAAATTTTAAAAAGTTATATAGAACTTTGGAAGAGGCGTATTTTTAAAAAGGCAGATGTGGGCTCTGCAAAAGAGAGTGAAGTCACTGGACCAAAGCAGGGCTGCTGCTGATGGCACATTTTGTAGGTCACGGATTCATAGAATTGGCATAAGTTGGGCATGACTTGTGGTGGCACACGAACAGCAACCTTGAAGCATTATTCAAAAGGTTGTTTCTCAGGTCCGCAAATTGTTTTCCCCCTCTTATGCCTCCCTTAAAGATCCTTGCCCATTTGGGGGCAGACAGTCATCTCTTGTGCCGCTTTTGATGCTTCATCTTCAGGCTCTTCAGGGACACCTCTTGCCCTCCTCCTCCTCCCTCCTCCTCCTCCTCCTCCTAAGCCTGGCTGCCCTCCTTTTTCCAGTGGTCCCACCCCCTGTGTGGAGTCAGCGATTAATATTAGTGCTGACTTCATGCTCAGGGCTGCTCTCCCTCGCATCTGTTGCTATGGCAGCATCGTAGCCTGCCATCTTTTCCTCCTCCCCTTTTCTTGCACCTCCCTCTCACAATTCTCCCTCTCTCCTTCTCACGTGGTTTCCAGGAAGAGCCAGGCTAGAAAGCCAAGCCTCCCGCTTGGGATTTATGAGGTGGAGCTGGGAGGCTGAGCTTTGTCAGCGGATTCTTCTGTGGCCTTGGGTGGAGGTGGCGTGTGGAGACCGTGGTTGCTCTCTGTCCTCTCTCGTGGAGGTTTTTTAAAAAACAAAAACCAAGACCTGAAGAGCATCTGTTCTCATTTGTGTCATCTTTTGTTGCCTCGGGCAGATTTCAGCCGTGTTACCTACAAAAGCAGAGGGGAGGGAGATTCTGGGAGTTTGCAGAGTGCCATGCATCTGGTGCCTGGCCTAATCTCAAAATTTATATGGACAGATGGATGGGCGGGCACGCACACATACCATCTCTGAGTCCCCTTCCGCTGCAAGGCAGAGAAACCAAAGCTGTCTTCCCTGAAAAACATCTCAAGAGATTTCTCAAAGTTAGAAAGGTTGCTTCTTGTTTTACCCTGAAGAGCACCCTGGACGCATGAAGTGAAGACTGGCCGGGCTGGTGGGAGGAAGGGTCTGGAGATTTTCTACCATTTCTTTTGACCCCATGGAACCTCCACCCTTGTTCCCTCCAGCTTTTCCAGTCTCTTCTCATCGCAAGCTAGTAGTGATGGGAAATTGGAGGAATAACCTCCTGTCTACTAGAAAGGTGAGAGCAGCCAAGAAGAGCCATCCGCATGGAAGGCTAGGATGGGCTGTTCCCGCCTGCCGTTTCCTGGGGCTGGCTCCAAGACTCGGTGGTCACAAAACCATTCTTGGGCCTCATTAGGCCTCTCCCCCCCGTCTTAGGATATGTTGAGGTTCCAAACAAGCCTAGGTGTCCCTCTTGTGAATGGATGATCACTGTTTTTGCTACATAAGGAACATGGCTGTCCTTGGAGATCACCAACAGAAAATATGTGAAACATTGGATATTTATATAGAATGATTCTCCAAGCATATTTAATCTATTTATAGTAATGTGTGTGTGTGTGTGTGTGTGTGTGTGTGTGTGTGTGTGTGTGTGTGTGTGTGTGTGTGTTGTGTCATTACAGTCATGACCAACTCTTTGTGACTTCATGTCCATGGAGTTTTCTTGGCAGGAATACTGGAGGGGCTTGCCAGTTTCTACTCCAGGTGCCTACAGCACCTGGTATTCCCTGGTGGTCGCCCATCCAAGTATTAGCCAGGCCCGACCCTGCCTAACTTCTGAAATCAGGCGAGATCGGATGTGCTTAGGGCATAGTAATAACTTAATAGAAATAATATACATACAGAGTTGATCCTTTCAGTTGTCTACAAAGTCAACTTTATAAGAGTTAAATTACTTCCTGGCTTTGCAAATAAAATAATGAGATGTTAAACACCCCCCCCTTTTTAGACACACCTCTTGGATTCTTCTAAGGAAAAAGGGGGGGTTAAAAAACCAACAGATAGATAAACAAAATAGAGCTCCTGTGTTGTTAACCTCTGCATGGTAGGAAAGAAATTCAGCAACTGAAGCTTCTGTCATCACTGCATTTGCACATTGGGAATTCATCCACATTGTCTTCTCTCTCTCTCTTTTTAATGTGTTTTTTGATACAGCTGGAAAAGGCCTGGCTCTTACTTGCTGTAAAGTCATTTAATCAACAGATTCCTTCTTATTCATCCCCAGGAAAATAATTTGAAGCCAATAAAAATGAAGGCGGTTGCAGCTTTAAGAGTGGCATAAAAATGAGTCCCGAGTAGCCTCAGCAGAGATGTGGAAAGTTACTTCACTTTCTGAAATGGTCCTCTAGATATTCTGCTTCATGATGCCCATTAGGCTCACATGCCATAGCTCATCCCCTAAAGGATTATGGGCGCTGTAGTCCATCATATCCAGATTGCCAAAATTTTTCCTACTCCTATGCTCAAACTTCCTTCTTCTACACACCACTGTTAAAGATGTTGCCAGCTTTACACTCTAAGCCAGGGGTGTCCAAACTTTGGCCCTCCAGATGTTTTGGATCACAACTCCCAGGATTCCAGCCTATATTGCCAATGACAAAGGACTGTGGGAATTGTGGTCCAAAACATCTGGAGGGCCAAACTTTGGACACCACTGCTTTAAGCACACAATCACTATCAGTGTTTACTGTTGTTGACATCTAGGGATGATGTCCATTAAACACACACACACAAACACAAACACACCGGGGGGGGAGTGAGAGAGAGACAGAGAGAGAGCTTGCTCCTGTGCCTTTAATGGCAATCTCTCATGCAGAAATTTACCAGGTGATGCTTTCTTTGGCATGTATATATAAAGATCCCTTTTTAAAATTTGGCATTCTGCAATGTTGTGAAAGGCGGAAGAACATCACTGCTGCTAGTTCAAAATAAAAGCAGAGGAGTGGTGACAGCAAAGTGCTGGCCTTTCTGTCTCTCTCTTACCAGAGGTGCAAATCCTGGACTCTTGGGGCATTCCCAAAGGACTCCTCCTACCTTTATTGTGAAGTCAGGGAATTGGAGTCTTGTTACATCTGGATCATAGTTTGCGAAAGTTACCCTTTTGGACTACCACTCCCAGAATCCCCCAGACACCATCATCCTTTAGCCAGACTGGAATTGATTCTTTGAGTTGCAGTGGGGGGGTATAACTTGCCCAGCCTGTGATCTCCAGCTCGTTTCTGAACCAACCTAGAAACTGTAAGTCCAGGTTGAGATAAGGGTGTTTTTTTTTTAAGTTTAGTTTACAAATTGTTCCCATTGGGAAGACTTGGCCACATGCTGAGCTCATGCTTCTCTTCTTCCCCTTCCTCCAGCATCAGATTGGGGGGGGGGGGTTCTATAGGAAGCAACTAGGAGATGACTTCAGCAGGAAAAACCATGCCACTGAGTGGTGAGTGCTATGGCAGCTCAGACTCCACGTTCCCACGGGGTCCGTGGGGAGAACTGCCGAGGCGGAGGTGCTTGTGGTCGTGGTGTTAAAAGTGGAGACCGAGACAGGGGCATAAGAACCAAGGCTCCTCCACTCTTCCCATCCCTACCTTCACTGAGATGAATCATACCCGGAAGCTTCAGCAGCAAAGTCAGCCGTACTGTCCCTGGGGGGGATAGAGGAGGCTTTGTGGAGGGCAAAAGATGAAGTCACCTCTTAGACGTGATCACACAGCTAACCTTCAGCCCTTTGGAAACAGGAAGCATCTTTATTGGAAGAATTCCCATAAGTTGGTAATTTTTTTGGGGGGGGTCTTCTTTCCCCATCAATAGCATATACCATGGGCTTGGAACTAGGGATGGGCACAAAATGGAAAAATAATGTTTCGTTTCGTTTCGTTTTGTGCTCACCCCCATTTTGTTTTGTTTCATTTCTTATGATTTTTTTAAAAAAACTTATGAAATGAAATGAAACGGCTCCCCTGAGTCCTAGAGGCAACAGATTTGGTGCCCGGGACTCCAGGAGCCCTTTTTAAAGGGCTCCTGCTGAGTGGTTATCAGCTGGACCCTTTTAAAACTGGTCCGGTCAGCACCAAGGGGATCCCCTGGTACTAACTGGGCCAGGTTTAAAGGGGTCTAGTCATTGACAGCTCAGCAGGATCCCTCCAAAAATGGTTGGGAGGGCAGTTCCGGTGATCGTGCTGCCCTCCTGAGTATTTTCAGAGGGCTTCTGCCAAGCTGTCAACGGCTGGACTTCTTTAAACCTGGCTCAGTCGGTACCAAAGGGTCCCCCTGGTGCCGACTGGGCCAGGTTTAAAGGGGTCCACTATTGACAGCTCAGCAGGAGCCCTCAGAAAACAATGGACTGAAACAGTTCATTTCAATGCAAAAACGACTGTTTCATCTATAACAAAATGCTGCTTGTTTCGTTTCGTTTCATTTTGTGTCATTATGTAACAAAACGACAAAACAGCATTTCATTTTTCATTTCCTGCCCATCCCTACTTGGAACATCCCTGAGCTAGACACATCGCCCAGTGCTTTGAATCCATCCTGTAACCATTTAAACTTTGGATGGTGTCAGAACTGGGAACGGAATACTGCTGGCACACCCCCTTTGTTACATCCTAAAGAGGCAGTGTTAGCCCTGTTTCCTTCTAGCTCAGGTGGCCTCTGGTCTTCTTTATTTTATAGCAAGATGCACTTTGCTATGTTTCTGTTTATGGTGATAATCTTAGCCACGGAATTGCTGCGGGTGGCATAGACAAGATCTTCCTTTTATTCTCCACTTTTAAAAAATGTTTCCATGGAATCGTGTTTGTCTAGATAAGCTGCTCTGTCTTTCCAAAAGCCCCATGAGGGAGGTTGTTAGGCCAAGAGGGGCAGGGACTGGTCCAAGGCCACTCGGTAAATTTGCTGGTGGAGGGGGAATTTGAACCCAGAGCAGAGCTGAATGTTCTACCTGGCATATGCTACCACAGTTTCCACCTTCCTAGTGCAGAAGGGAGGCTTGCAAGCAATTATAAACAATTTTAGCACCCTTTAACAGATCAGCAGAGCAAATGATTTGTATTTAGAAAGATTCAGGCTATGCCTCGAGTTGTCTGGTTGAAACAAGGGGTGGTTGGCCCTTCAAATGTTGTTGGCTTGTAACTCCCACCAGCTCTAACTGACCCATCACATATTATTATTATTATTTGCAAAGAAAAATTCAAATTAGTTCTTATCGTCACCGTACATACCGAAAGAGGGAGAGAATGAGAAATGAAATGACATTCCGTCACAGCCGAGTTCATTACGGGGCCACCCAAACAGGAAGAGTTGAGCATGATTGTGTTTTTAGTTCAGGTCGTTTTGTTTCACTGCATGCAATTAATCAGGACCATGGGTCTTTGCACAGGCTCTGTGTGAGTGCAAAGGTGGAGGAAGTGATGAATGATCTGGATTGAAGTATTCAATAAGAAGGCAGCACCACTAATGGCGAGGGATGATCACAATTGCAGCGGAACAGTGTCTGAAAGGCCCACATGTTTCTAGTCAACCGCAGACTTGAGGAAGTGCCTTTGGAAACCGGTTAGAGAAAACATTGCAGGCCTAAATGAGCTAGAGGGGTGTGGTTCATGATGGGCAGCTACAGGTGTTGCTTTCAAACCCAGAAAAACCCACCCTTTCCCAAAAATCTGAATATGCATAGATGAATGCTTTTCAGATCAGTGTTGCCCTGCTTAGAAACTCTGTCAAAGATGGATAAAGCAGCTGTCTTACCTAAAAATCCTGGACCATGGCAGGAATTCAAAGGCCAGCAGTCATCTGACAGACATTTAACATATATAGCAGCCATGCTCTTGTATCTACCATAGGCAGCTGTGAAGGTATCTACATACTCCACTATGGAAGTAGAGCAACGGAAATGTTTGTATCCTACCATCCCATAGAAACACCAGTAAATTTCAGAAACTAGCTTCTTCAAAATAGCAGATTTCACTTTAAATTGTCTGTCTTTCTTTTTACCAAGTCAAGCATTATTTTTTTTTTAGAAAAACCCATGTGGTTGCAAAGGCAGACTTGGAATATTTAAGCAATGTCTGGTGAAATGTCCATATTACACAGGAGCCCTGTGTTTGGAGTCCATCCCATATCATTTTTATTTTCTCAATGCACCCCTCCGTTCAGAGGAAAGCCATGATGAGAAATATATGGGAAGTAGGCGTCAGGATCAGGCCTGTGATCCCAGATCCTGGCTGGAATGTGGAGGGAAGCCACCGTTCCATACACTATTGCTTTAGAGAGGCTACTTCTACAAAAAGGAGATCTTAGTGAGACTTCCAGGGCAAGCTTTGTTTGTTCCTAAGACTTCTGAAGGAAAAAGAAATGACATAACATAAATGTTGTTTGCAGAGTGCTTGGTGTTGAATTGGCATTGTCCAGGCACAGATGTATATCTTTTTTAAAAAAATGTGTGTTATGCACAGTGCTGTCCATAGGTCACACACCCTAAACCAAACATACCCCAAACAGAAGATGGGGTAGAAAGATTATAAAAATCAGTATTTGCTCTCAGATATGACATTTATATTGCTAGGTTTTAAAATCACCAGATGAGGCCTTTCTCTGAGGCTCACCACTCAGCTACGCTTGGTGGGGACATGGGAGGGCCTTCTCTGTGGCTGCTCCCAGACTCTGGAACGCCTTCCCACAGGAGACCAGGCGGGCTCCCTCTTTGATCTCCTTCCACAAACAGGCAAAAGATTTTCTCTTCAGGCAGGCTTTCCCTCAGTGACTGCTTCCTAAGATGAGGTCCTTTTCCCACTTTTTTCCATTTAAAAATATTTCCATTTAATATTCTTAGACCGAGCATCTGTTGTATGCCATCTGGATCAGCATTGCAGGTTAAACCTAGAGTTCATTTGGGGGAGAATGTATCAACACCTGCAGAGCTTAGCATTAAAAACATCTGCAAAACCACAAGTGGTAAGATTTGTATCAGCAAGCCCAAATAGTGTCCTGTGGCTAGATATTTATCTTTCTCTGGTGGTGTCGGCAGAGCAGTCAAATTCACGTATCCCCTTCATTTTCCCTACCCTTGGCTCCACCCTTGCAGGAACATAGTGTTGTTGTATTTTGAAATGATCTGGACTCCACCACCACTACCTCCAAAATCTCACCTTGGCCAAGATGAATCTTGACAAATGCTCTTTGCAAACATGTACTGAGGCTGTGATTACACTTTGGCTGGATTTGCAGCTGATTTATGCTTCTCTTTGGATTAAGTCAGGCATGTCCAAACTTTGGCCCTCCTGATATTTTGGACCACAACCCAGAATTCTAAGCTTAGATTGCCAGTGGCAAAGGACTGTGGGAGTTGTGGTCCAAAACATCTGGAGGGCCAAGGTTTGGACATGCCTGGATTAAGTGGTTCTCAACCTGTGGGTCCCCAGATATTCCCGGACTGCAACTTCCAGAAGTCTTCATCACTAGCAGAGCTGGCCAGGATTTCTGGGAGTTATAGTCCAGGAACACCTGGGGACCTACTGGTTGAGAACCAGTGGTCTCATAGAGACTGTCCACACTGGCCTCCTGATCCAATGTGATTTGATCTGTGAAACCTGCCCTCTGCCAATCCCCACCTCTCATGTTCATTGTAAAGCCAATGGTCTGTTTAAAATGTTGTAAGGGATTAGGGGAAAGGGACAGTTTTCTAAAGTTCTCTATAATGTACAAACACATGCACACATATCGTGGAAACATAGTTCTGTGTTGTAATGTAGTACATAAGAGTTGTTTCTGTTTCACATAAATTTTAATCCCCCATTTTGTGTCCATGCAGAGATGATCTAGTCTAGTGCTTAACTAAGCTATCAGTACAGTGACAAGGTGCTCTAGTGGTAAAGTTTGTAGTTTATTTAAAAATACTTAGGGGCAACTAGGGAGAAAGATTGCAGGAATGGATGTTCCCACTGTCCAAAAACATTACACCCTGCTTGATATGCCACCAGAATGCCACCCACAGTCATGTCCTCTTGGACGACAACAACAACAAATCACACAGGAAAAGACTGTTTGAGTTCTGCCTTGAAAAAAGCAGAAGTCCCCAGCAGCAGAGGAAAAAAGACCTATCTCTGTATCAGAAACAAAAAGGGCTGGGTAAATTTGAAATGGCTTTTGCATCATGATGATCAGTAAAAAACAAAAAAAATGCAAATTCAGCCATTTAGACCTACACTGCTACAGCAAATCCAGTAGTATTTGACCACGTAGTCACAGCCTTACTGCTGTGGTTTCCAAGTGCCTTGTTGCAACTTGACCGCTCTGTCTTTAGAACTAGCACCTTGGACAGCAACAGACGACTCCAGCAGCTGCTTCGATTGGAGGCAGGGAGAGACTTTTCAGCAGCTTCTTCCCAAATGAGCGGTCACCGATCTGGAATCCCTCTGACAGATCAGGTTTACTCTCTGGGGTTACTCTTAGATGCAAGACTCTACCATGACTCCCAGATCCCTTTCACGGGTACTATTCTCAAGCCAGGTGTCTCCCATCCTAGATCTGTGCAACTCATTTTTTGTGCCTAGATGCAGTGCCCTACATTTCTCTCTGTTGAAACTCATTCCGTTAGCTTTGGCTCAACACTCTAATCTGTCAAGGTCATTTTGGACTTCTCATCCTACCCTCTAGAGCAGGGCTGTCCAACGTTGAACAGGCTGAGGTCTACTTTTTTTCCGGCCTAAAGTGCCTGAGGGCTACTACACTAATACCTCTACTTACAAATTTTATCCATTCCAAGCACATGCTCATGGTCCTTGAATTGCCCACTCAGCTGAGTAAGTGAGCTGGCAGACCCAGAACTTTGCTGGGGCAGTAGTGATCATTGAGATGGGGGAGGGAGGGGTGGAGAACTTATTCCCTCACATTTTTAATTGATGCCTGGTAGGCTACTTTTGAACCCTTCACAGGCTACCAGTAGCCCATGGTCTACCTGTTGGACAGCCCTGCTCTAGAGCAGTGGTGGTGAAACTTTGGAAGTCCAGATGTTTTGGATGACAACTCCCAGAATTCCGAGCCTATATTGCCAATGACAAAAGACTGTGGGAGTCGTGGTCCAAAACACCTGGAGTGGCTGCTAAAGGTTTGCCACCACTGGGGTAGGCTGATCTTACATCGAGTGTTGTCTTTGGAGGCCAAAATGGACTTGGTGGCTGAAACACCTTCCACCAGCCGCAGCCCCCTTGGGACAGATGTACACTGACTGTCAGATACTACCTGGTTTCACTATGTTTTGGCTGGTTGCAACAGTACACATGCAGATTTCCAGTTTTCCTAATAAAAAAAGATGTATGGAGATCCTATGAGTGTCCCATCTTCTGCACCCCTATTCGGCTCTTGTGAATTTGAGTCTGTGGCTTCCTTTAGGACAGGCATGTCCAAACTTCGGCCCTCCAGATGTTTTGGACCACAACACCCACAGCCCTTTGCCATTGGCAATCTCAGCTTAGAATTCTTGGAGTTGTGGTCCAAAACATCAGGAGGGCCGAAGTTTGGACATGCCTGCTTTAGGGTGTCAACCAACCTCATATTTGGCCCTCTTCTTTTATTGTTGTCTTCAAGAAAAGCTTTTTTCCCTGCAGATTTATTTTTTACAGCTCATTGTCTGCTTTGCAAAAGACATGTGAAATCCACTTAATGCCAGAATGACATTTTCCTTCTATTGTTTCATGGAGACAGGGCAGCATTTATGTCTTTGTCCTTATCTACCTTGGTGTGGAAACCAGTTGCTTGGTGAGGAAATCATTCTCACCTGGCTCTGGCTTCCCGGAGAGCCTTCCAGTGTTCCCTCTAATGATGGCTCCGTCTCTGTCCCTTGTACTTGAGTGTTGTTTCCTCTCCTCTGTATAATGTTATTGCTACTTGTCTGTTGCAGCAGCTGCTGTTGCTATTGTATCAACGATTTTCGAGGTGTTGGACAAAGCGTAAAGAATGACGTAAGCCCCTGCCTTCAGCTTAGCCATCAAAAAGACATGCTACAAAAGATATGGGGAGAGGGGATGAAGGGGGAGGGCAGGAATTAACACATTAAACTCAAACACCAAAAGTTTCCAGTTACTTAATGGTGATGTAGAATGAGATAACAGGCAGCTGGTCCCTGGAGTGGGTCTTGTTTTCTTTGCATTCCTTCTGTGGCAGTCAGGAGGAACAGGAGCTGGTTTATCATACGGAGCCCAAGAGAACGCTTTGGTTTGTAAGGTTTGTGTGTTTTGCGTTGTCCGATTGATTCTGATTTACGGCACCCCTAGTACAGTAATGTACCTTGGTTTGCGTGCATAATTTGTTCTGGAAACATGCCTGCAAACCAAAACATTCTTACATCAAAGCAAATTTCTCCATAAGAAATAATGGAAACTCATGTGATTCATTCTAGGGTCCCATAGACCACATATTGTAGACACACAATGCCAAAACTCATAAAAGAAGTTGTCCAGAAGTCCACGTCTACACCATGGTTTAGGTACCTGGAGGCAGAATCTGCTCTGCTTGGGACTAACAACTGGATTTTACTCTGTGTTTTTAATGTGACAATGATAAAGTGCAATTTGTAGCCGTATTATACACACTTGACTAGCTGCCCCATGACTAGAAATGGTTTGAAAAATAAAAAATAATGTTGAAAACAAATTAATTTAAATATTTAAATATAAAGTAAAATAAAAACCTAACCAGGAACATCTGGGGACGGTTGGGAACCACTGCTCTGTCTAGAACAGGGGTCCTCAAAGTTTTCAAACAGCGGGCCGGTCCACCACCACCCAGACACCACTGGGGGCCGGATCACAGTCCAAAAGCAGCTGCGGAGGCTGGCTTGCTCACAAAACAGGGAGTAGGTGGGGGGTTTGCAATTGGTCCCAGAGGCCAGATTCAGGACCTTGGGGGGCCGCATCCGGCCCCAGGGCCTTAGGTTGAGGACCCCTGGTCTAGAATTTCAGGCAAAAATCAAAGAAAAAGAAACAAAAGACACAAACATGTGGCACCTTAAAGACTAACTTTCATATTTTAATGTAACGTTTCGTGCATGTGTGCACTTCTTCAGACATATATAGCAGCAGAATGAGGTGTGAGATATAATATGAGATGAGATATACATTTCATACCAGATATTGATTGTCTGTAGCCTCGATATCATTGGCTGTCTAGAGAAGACAGACTAGCTGGCTCTTTCATTCCATCTCGCAGGGTTGCATTTGTGATGGGCATATTTTCTAAAGCAGAGAACATTTGCCTTCTCTCACACACACACGCACCCCAACCAACAGGCTTCCTTAAGAATTCCCAGCCCACTCTGGGTACTGCCTGCCCTGTGTAAGGCAGCCCCGTGTTCTCCTATCATTTGTAGAACACGGTGCAGCAGATCCTGGACTTCGTGTAGTGGATTGCCCGTCTTCCTAAGAGGAACCTCGTGCACCTGGCAACACAGTTTTGCGTGAGGACAGTCCTCGGAGGCTTGTCCTTTTCCATCATGCACTCAAGCTGTCGTGTTTCACTTTTAAGTCTCAAGGCACTCTCATGATGAATAGCCAGACCTGGAGCCTGCCAAGAATATAGAAGCACCCTGATTAATTACCCCTGGCCGGCTTCAGCCAATTTAATTTCATTTCCGTTTGGTGGGACTTTATTGGCCAGATGAGGTAGATGGCTGTTGCTAAAGGCTCAAGAGTAAATTGGAGCACGACCGAGTACTTTGCAAGGAGGGGGTTTGCGCGTATGTGTGTCGTATGCCATGCACGTACACATGCAGGAGCAACCAGGAGGGCAGGAGAGCAAACTGAAATATGGGACTCTTCTACACATTATGCAGATCTCGTCCCATGTTTCCATCAGCTGTATTCTCCATGGAGAAGGACAATCCACCACAGTTCCTGAAGGGTCCATCTGTATGGTGCACTTTGTGATGTGCCTTTGTTGCATTCAGCATTTTAGGTATCCACACAAAACAACTGTACACCTTCATGTGTTTGGGTCTGGTTTTCATATTAGTGTTGAAGTACACTTGAAGGGGAAGGGGGGAAAACCCATCTTTATGTTTTTGAAATTGCAGACCCAACCAGATCTGGCAGGAGTGGGCTTGGGTGGCATGTTATGTACTATTGAACTAGAGTTCCCTTCAGATCTAGCCAGCAAAAAAAAAAAATGATGAGAGACAGAGATCATGGAAGAGTCTATCTGGGAACACACGGAAAGGCATGTCAGTTTTGTAAATCAAGTCATAGGGACAGTTGGCGCTGTGAAGCTCAAAATAATTGGCATGTGGACTTCCGTTCTGCACCAACTTTTCTGCTTTTCTGGACTTGAATTCAAATTTAAAAACCTTAACATGCTACTTCCATCCAGAAAGTTGAGTTTTTACTTAGTTGAAGGCTATTGACCTACACTTATTTTTTCAAACATATGATTTCTGTCTGGCTGCTTCAATTTATTTCTTCTTCTTGTGCTGGAGTATTACATTAATGCTTCATAACTCAGGTAGCTCAAATAGCCTTGATAGCTCAGTGAGTTAGGTGTCTGGCTGGAGACCCAGAGGCTGGGAACTCAATTCCCCAATAGGTGTCCTGGGAGAAGATGCCGCCTGTATAGCCTTGGACAAGCAACACAGTCCTAGAGCCACCCCCAGAATAAGGAAAACTAATCTGCTTCTGAATGTTTCATATCTAGGAAGCCCTGGAAGGGATTGCTCTAAGTTCCAATGGGCTCAACAGCACACTGTTGTTGTTGTTGTTGTTGTTGTTGTTGGTGGTGGTGGTGGTGGTGGTGGTGGTGGTGGTGGTGGTACTACTACTACTACTACTACTACTACTACTAGTAGTAGTAGTAGTAGTAGTAGTAGTAGTAGTAGTAGTAGTAGTAGTAGTAGTAGTAGTAGTAGTAGTAGAAGAAGAAGAAGGGATTGCTCTATGTTGCAATGGGCTGAACAGTACACTGTTGTTGTTGTTGTTGTTGTTGTTGGTGGTAGTAGTAGTAGTAGTAGTAGTAGTAGTAGTAGTAGTAGTAGTAGTAGTAGTAGTAGTAGTCACCATCATAGTCATCGTTGACACTCGATAATAACATGGTTGCCTCCTTATAGAAAGAAGCAGTCATTTGAGCAATGTATTACTGATTTATATATTAAGAATGTGCAAATGTGCATTTATTATTCAAGTGTACAGAGTTTTGAGATAGAGAAGGTTCCTTTATTTGGTCTAAATGTTTCAGAGTTTCACAGCTATAGGCCATGCTGCCTGTAGAATTCAGTTGGCCCTAAGGAAGAGGAGGAGGAGGAGGAAGAGAAGGGCAACAACAACATTTCCCATTGCAGTTCCTTATCAGTAATTCTTGCAGCAGCTGGACAAGGCAGACGGATGTTCTCCCTGTGTTGCAGATAAATAGTGGGCAATGTATGGCCTTCCAGATGTTGGATCATTTGTTGCTGTTGGCTATGGTGCTTAAGGCTGATTGGAACTGCAGCCCAACAGCAAAAGCACTACATATTGGTGCACTTCCCGGCTGAATTGAGCGGATCCGTTCCTCAAGGATGGCCAATTTGTAGCCCTCCAGATGTTTTTGGAATTCACCTGATAAGATGCTGTTAAGTTTAGATACCAATATACTTGTTATAGCTGATCCAAGGGCAGTAGTCCAAAGTGATCTCAGAGCCCAGGAACAAAGTCACTGGCTGGGACCAAAGAGGAAATTTAAAAAAAAAAAAAAACGCCAGGGATTGTGGCTCACTCTGGTACCAGGACGGAGAGCCTGCATGCACCCCTCCAAATGTTCTTTTCCTACAAATATTCTTCACGCTTAGCGTTGCTGGGTAAGGCTGTTGAAGAGCTGTAGACCAATAACATCTGGAGAGCTAATCATCCTCCATCCCCACCCAGCTTGGAAACAACTGGTTGCACAAGTGAGGCTCTATAAAACCATAAATCCTTTTCCATGCGTTCTAGTCTTTGAGATTCCAGTGGGCTGGACCAAGTGAGTGGAGTTTGTCCAGGGCCCAAGCACAGTTCGTAGGGAAGAGTGTAGCCTCTCAAATGCTACTGAACTGAAACTCCCATCTTTCTTCTCCCTCTTGGGCTGTGCTAGTAAGGACTAAAGAACATTGCAGTCAACAGTAGCCCAGAGGCCACGCTTGGCCCACCTTTGACATGGATGAAGGCTGCCAGTGGAGCTCCATTGATCCCTGCAGACCGAATATTATTTTTATTAATAAAAAGAAGGTGTGGAATAAGAAGTAGATGTTTGTAGGTAGAGGCAGAGCTCCCCCCCCCCAAGAAAAGAAAAGAAAAGCTTCTCTTTGTAGGACAGGTGCACACATAGAGACTAGGATACAGCAGTAGAATGAATGTAGTGAGGAGTCATGACTCTCAGCCCTGCCTAGGAAACACTGTTCTATTTTGAGTGTTTCCTTCCACTCAGGGGATCTCTCCTAGGCAGCTTTGCGTATGGGAGAGAAAAGAATGAATACAGGTGACAAGTGCCATGCCAGTGGCCAGCCTAGTGAAGCACCTGCTGGGTGTCTGGAAGTTGAGTCATGGCAACTGGACTTCTTTTTCTTGAGAGACTGAAACGTTTCGCTGCTCATCCAAACAGCTTCATCAGTCACCTTGCTGGGTGCTTCACTAGAACCCCAAGGAGCCAAGAGTAAAATAATGGTGGTCGGGAGGGTGCTCTCCATCAGAGCATGTGAAATGTACCTTTTTGGCAGGATGTATGTTGTTGCTGTTATCAACAGCTTGGGAATCAGAAGCCCTTCAAAATTGATCTAGTGCTCTACCAGTAGATCCCAGTTCACTTTATGATCTCCCCTAAAATACTGGACTTGTGCTTTCATACATGTTCAGTCCTTTCTGTGACTGGGACAAACCTGCTCCCAGATGACTCACCTCTAGTTCACCTGTGTAATATTACAGTGCTGGCAACAGTGATGTAATAACCCCATTTATGAGAGAGAGAGAGAGAGAGAGAGAGAGAGAGAGAGAGAGAGAGAGAGAGAGAGAGAGAGAGAGAGAGAGAGATCATGAGGCTGGACTAGCAGGTTTACTAAACTTCACCTTATGTCTGTGAAGATTCTCAGTCATCCAGGTGAGTTTATCTGGAAGTGGAGTCATGGCAACTGAACTTCTTTTCTTGAGAGAATGAAATGTTTTGCAACTAGCTTTGCCAGTCTAAGGAAAGCTGGTTGTGAATCCTCCATTTTATAGTTCCCTTTGACCTCATGTCACCCTGGTCTGAAATAGGCTCATAAGAGGAACAACGGCCTGAATAGGCTTGTTAGGTAGACAATAGTCTCAATAGTCTCAATAAACTTGTTTTCTAGTATAGACCAAACATTTCCCTATTTTGAAGATTTGTTTCCAGAGACTTATAATATTTGTTATTTGTGAGTTGAATGATATGGTATGTTGGTGTATTTTTAAAAAAGATTATTTTATTTCATTCTTCATTCCCTGGGTAAGCTCAGCCCATTCCTACCACAGTGCCTCTGAATATCAGCAGCTGGGAATGGAGGATGATGCAGAACAGATGCCATACTGTGGGTTTCTCAAAGCCCCCTGGCTAGCCATTGAGGTAAACAGGATCCTTAAATCTGTTTGGGCGCGGCTGTGTCTGAAACCTGAAGTACACCTGGGTGTTTCTGACTTGGCATCAGCTCACTTTTGTTGTTGTTGTTGGAGCCATTGGTCAACCTGAGGGGAAATTGCTGTCCTTTCCCCACCTCTCTATCCTCCAGGTGAAAAACTGGCAGATACAGTTCATTATTGCCTCATTCTGTGGGAAAATGTCAGGAATTCTTTTCAGTTTTAAGAATGTGAACTTTTTAGTCCTCGTTATTTAAAACTAGTTCTATGCTACCGTTTTTTTAAAGAGTTCTTTAGCCTTTCTGTCTGCATTTCTAGAGAACAAGCCCATTTATTAGATTAGCGGATATATCAGGGTGCTTGGGTCTGCAGATGAAAAATGTCCACAAGGCTGTGGACTGCTGTTTAAAACAAAAAAAATTGTATGTGGCTGCTGTTTAAAAAAACAAAAAGATGTATGACATGTTGTCGATGGTTGGGGGAGGAACTGAAAATGAAACTGCTGGTATGACATTCGACTTGAGGATTCGGCGTTTGCCTGCACGTGGAATGCAAGAGTTCTGATCATCAATGCCCCAAGAACAATCACAGAGAACCAGCTCAGCAGAAATGGGGTCTTGAATTGTAGGGCTCACTGTCAAATCAGATTTGAGTCACTCCAGGGACTCGACCCGGATGTAACTCAGTTTGTTTCATTTTTAATGACTTGAGGCGCTTTTACACAACCCCTAAGATCCGCTGGTAACTTAAATTTGGACCAGAGATCTTGGGGGTTTGTCGCTCTTCCTGTGTTCCCACCCCTCCGCACTTCCTTGCTCCTGTCTGCATGAGGGGAGGGAGGAAAAAAAGGAGAAAAGAATGCAGGCTCACCTCTGCTCTGCTGTCAAGCTGCTCCGGGAACCATTCCAGTCTCTTTCAGTCTCTTAAAGGGGTGGGGGCAAAAAAAAAAACAACACAAGATGAGGAGAGCCCGGCACTCACTGCTTTACATCCGCATCAGAAATTTTTCACCGTCGGAGACCAGGTACTTGGAAAATGCGCTGGGATGCGCTTAGGTGGGCATGGTCGTACTTTATTTTGTTTAAAATCCGGAGCTGGTGGGAAAACATTTTTAAACTCCGGATCTGGGAGACCTTTGCCTCGGATTTTAGGGGTTGTGTAAAAGCGCCTTTGGACTCAACTCATGACTCAGAACCCAGCCACTTCCTTTCTTTTTTTTTTTTTCCTGGCAAAGGACTTGGTACCAAAGACATGGCACCTTTATGGAGGAGATGGTTGTCAATGCCTATTAATCCAGATGGCTAGATGTTCTCTAGGAAAGGCAACGTCCCTCTGTTTGTCCACTTCCTGGAAATACAAGCAGCAGGATGTTGCTGGGCTCATGTCTTCCCTGTGGGCGTCTCATTCGGCCTCTGGTTCTCACTGAGGGGGACGAAAGCTGGACTAGATGGGCCTCAGGATCCTTTTATTTCTGTACCTACTTATGCACAAGGCATACACTTACAAGAGGATGAAGGAAGAAGGTTCATGTCCGATTGCCAGCAAGTTATTAAAGCACTGCATATCTGATAGAAAATACGAATTTGAAGTGGAGGTGGGTCCCGTCGTGCGCATGCCTATGTGGTACATCATCAAGGTTTTAGTTGCCCCATTGATGTCATTGGCTGCTGTCAAGTGACGCCTGATTTCACAGCAGAGGTCTTAGGAACTAGTGATCAGCAAAAGAACATGTAATGGACAGCCTTGCTCAGTTCTAGCAAAGACAAGGCTGTGGCTGCTTTATTGGGTCAATCCATCTCATATTTTGGTTTTTCTATTTTCCTGCCGCCTTCATGTTTCCTGGCATTAGTCTTGTCTTTTCCAACAAGATTGGATCGTGGGCTGGACCTGTTGCTGAGTTTTGAATTTCTGGTAAAATTCCTTTTTGCTGCACAATAGAAGTATGGAGATTCCCAGAGGAGAAGAGCTACACCTTCTCCATATAAAGCAAAAAAGTGTGCTGCTGATATACTGCCTCGTAGCATTTCAAACACACTCTGGACGGTTTACAATTTATTTATGAAGGCTACACATTCCCACCCACCCACCCCAGCGAGCTGGGTACTCATTTTAGCAACTTCAGAAGAATGGAAGGCTGGGTGAACCTTGAGCCTGCTACCTGGAATTAAACCCCAGGTCGTGAGCACAGTTTTAGTTGCAGTACAGCCATTTAACCACTATCCCACAAAGTTCCCGCCTTTTTCTCATTAACCAGCATCAAAAATCTCAGTGATTCCCAGTGTGGTATAGTAGGTACAGTGATGGACTAGGACTCTGGAGAACAGGGTTCAAATCCCCACTCAGCAATGGAAACCGGCTGCAGGAGCGGAACAAATTACTCCTTAAATATCTCGCCTTGAAAGCTCTACTCAGGTTGTTCTCAGTCTGTTCTGCCTTGACAGAATGGAGTACACACACACACACACACACACACACACACACACACACACACACACACACACACACACACACACACACACACACACACACACACACACACACACACACACACACACAAAGTCTCAATGGCTCACTCTGATACATTTGTAAAAGAATAAAAAATGTTTAATTTAAAAAAAATGTTTTATTGACAACCCTCTCACATTCCTTAGCAACCATGTATTTCATGGCAACCATAACATAGCAAAGCCATTAAATTATAACACAATAATATACTTCCTGTAATCCTGTATACACCCATTAATTTAATACTTACATTTATTTTCCTAAAAGATTACAGACCAGCAATCCAAATGACTTCCCATAGCGTGTTTCTCTTTCCTCAACTTAATACTATATATTAATAAAGGTTTTCATATACAGTGGTACCTTGTATAAAGGAATTAATTTGTTCCAAATGAAATTCTGTTAAGCAAATTTTCTTTTGTACAAATTTCCCATAGGAATGTATTGAAACTGGATTAATCCCTAACCGTGACCGTTTTTCTGTTGTACGGATTCGCCCCATAGGCAATTCTGTTATGCGATTTCCCCCATCTCCGGAAATTTTTTTCTGTAAGCGGATTTTCGCTTAAACAAACTGCTTGCCACACGAGGGTCCACTGTATTTATGAAACATAATTTTAAAAAACCATTTTCTTGCAGTTGTGAACAGATCAACAGCAAACAAACAACTGACTTCAACAAACTAAAGACTTGTAGCAAATAGAGATGGTCATGAACCAGAAAACTGCTAGTTTGTGGTTTCTGGTTAGCAACAAATCACGAACCCCTAGAAAAACAAACCTGTTTGTGGTTTATTTTTCTGGTTTGTGCCTCGTGTGTGTGTGTGTGTGTGTGTGTGTGTGTGTGTGTGTGTGTGTGTGTGTGTGTGTGTGTGTGTGTGTGTGTGTGTGTGTGTGTGTGTGTGTGTGTGTGTGTGCGTGCTACCAGTTCTTGCTGCTTCAACCACAGCAGGCGCATGCTCAGAAGTAGCAGCCAGCCCCTGGTAGGGAAACTGGGCTGAGTGCCTCTGAGAATGGCACCCAGGGTGGCAATGGAGGTGGCTGAAGCAGCGGCAGGAGCAGGTAGACGGAGGCAACAGGGACAGTGGGAAAGGAGCAACCAAAAAAATTTGCCAAAGCAAAGGAAACACCAAAGGGAAAAAAGTTTGGATCTCTGAACTGGGTCATCAAACCAGCCCAGTTCATTCTATCTATCTATCTATCTATCTATCTATCTATCTATCTATCTATCTATCTATCTATCTATCTATCTATCTATCTATCTATCTATTATTTTGATTCGTGGTTTGTTTCGTGCCCATCTCTAATGGTCACCCTTTCCAGGGTTTTCCCATAGAGAGCCCTCTGACATGTCTTCCCATTCCCTTCTTCTTCTGGAGGCTTTGCCCAAGGCTACACAGGCTGGCTGTGCTGATAGAGGCCCCATGGGGATTCGAACTCTAAACCTCCACAGCCAGGTACTTAAACCCCTGAGCTATCCTGCCAGCTTGCTTGACTCATGAGGATTCACATAAGTATTTCAACAACTGGTTCCATAAGTCTGTTCTTGAGCCTAGACCAGAACGGGTGATCTTCTGTTATATACCTTAGCTGCCGCCGCTGCCACCCCAGAGGTGATTTTGGAGAGGTGACAGCGAGGGAATGCTTCAGCTGGAAGCACAGAAACAGAATGGGGGGGCTTTCTTCTTTGCTTACTTCCCGCCTGCCCCCCAGCCCAGCCCAGCCCAGCCCAGCCCCCCAGCAGTTCTAAAGACTTGAAACTTGGAACAAAAAAAAAATGATGCAAGTAGGGGATGCAGAAGGAAGGAAGAAAAGACAGATGGAGAGGGTCTTGCCGTCACCCTCCCTCTGCCTGGGTCCTGAGCCCACCACCACCACCCAGCCCTGGCACGACAACCCCCAGATGGCACCACTTCACCTTGGCTCCTGCATTCCATCGCAATGACATCAGTCGCTGAGCCAGTAAGCTACCTGCATCCACAGCCGCAGCCGCCGCAGCAGCAGCAGAGAACGGCCGCCAAGGCAGCCCATTGGCTAGAGCCTGGTTGTGCGAGGAGGGGAAGGAATGGAGAGATTAACTCAAGGCATGAGGAGAGGAGAGGATGGAGAGAGGGGGGGGGTGGAGGGAAGAGGGAGAAATCGGAAGAGGCGGCTAGCCAGAGGAGCCCAGAGCACAGCAGCAGCAGCAGCGACAGAGCAGCACATGGGCAGGAGAAGGAGCAAGGTGGGAGGGCCTGTTTGGGGGGCGTGGACGGGTGTTTTGAAAGGGAACTAGCTGCCCCGTTGGCTTCTGCTCAGGAGAGATGCCAGGACCACACTGAAAAGGAGGCTCGGCCGGACGAGACAGGGAAGCAGGCAGCAGCCCTGGCTAACCCTGCGTGGATGTTGGCTGGATGCTTGTCCCCCAGGCACGTGCAGGATGGACTGCCTTTGAGATCCCAGACAGGTAGGCAGAGATTGCTTGTTCTAAATGCAGCAATTGCCTCGCCTGAGCTAAGACTGTTAAGTCTGCCTTGGAGCTTGTCAAGGGGGTTAGAGGGGTGGGTGGGGAGAATGCGATGGGAGATGATGCCACTGAAGTTCTATCCTGGAGAAATCCACCAGCCAAGAAGATAAACAAAGCCACATGGCAGGAGCAACCCCGGGTGGGAGAAAGCAGGCTGGGTCCACGGAGGGAGACTCTTTGGGTCAGAGCTCAGAAATTGCACTCTTTAGAAGGAGCTTTTAGAAGAACCTCATTTGAGGACCAGCAGAACTTACTGACCAATGGTTGGGGATGATGCCTGTGCTGGGTGGACTGGACCAAGTGAGCAAGTTGCTCTTGTGTTGCAGAGAAGACAAAGATGCTATGGAGAAGGTTTGAGGCTGGTCCACGAGGACTGATGTCTCTCTTAGGGGTGCAGCCCCATACACACTTGCCTAGGGGGTGGGAAAAGCCTTGTGCTGAACTCCATGGGACTTTCTGAAGCAGATGTTCATGCACTGGGTTGTGCTGCTCGACACTGTGCTCAGAAATGCGGGAAGAGGCGGGTCTCCAGTCGCTCTTGAGGGAAGGGAGGAAGGGGTGGGAAAGAGCAGTTGAGTTGAGGAAGTTGAGTTCATGGAAACTTAAAAGGTTGAAGAATCTGACTAATCTAGAATGGAATTGTGTAGGGAGATAACTCAAGAGAGCAACCAAAGGGAGAACAGGTCACCCCCTTCAGGTTTTGGCAGTAGAGCTGTACAGACAGAGATCTCAGTGCTGACTATCCTGTAGTCCACCTGCTGCAGGGCACCTCATTACAATTCCAAGACCAATTGAAAGCACCAGCTCAAAGAGCTGTCAGCACCTGGTCCCCCCTGGGCCAAATCCAGCCCCCTTGCATTATGTCATCCTCCCTCCACCCCTCAGCATTAAGCCCAGGAGAAAGAAAAGAGGTTGTAGGCGTGCACCATACTGGACAGCAAGCTGCCTCGATACCATTTCAATGGGTTCCCCTGGGATTTGAACCCACAGTCAGCCCCTTCTTTGCTAAGAACTGCAGGAAGCATTTACTCCTTTGGCAAAAAAAAAATGGTTGATGGCATCAAGTCAGATCTCTGTCTAGCCTGGTTTGGGTTGCTCTCGGAGAACCGGAGAAGTTAACTCTTTTTGGACTACAGCTCCCAGGGTGCACTGCCCATTCTGTATTCTGGGTCAGACATTCTGGGATCTGTTGTCTAAAAAAGTTAAGATGTCCCATTTCTCTGTGTTTGTGTTTTTAAGTTGTCTAAGATCCTGGGCCAAAGTTTTGCCCCAGTGTCAAACTGTAACATCCTTTGCAACTGGAAATGTCAGAGAGTGAATCTGAGATCTCAGATAAGCAAGGCAAGAGATTTTATTCCAGACCTGGGAAGATCTGCTCTGGCAGCAGCTGGGGATCATGTTGGAATCCAAACAGGAAGGGAGAGAGGCCATCTGATCTCTCTGGCTGATCCACAGATGTGGGATTCTTGTACCCTCGAGATTCATTACCTTTTCAGAAGGAGCAGCTTTTGGAAATGTTTGAACATCCCTCTTGAAAGGGCAGGGATAATCCAGTGTGGATGAGGTGTTTTACATTTATACATCCTGCTTTTTCAAACAGAGGGTTTTATTGCCTGTGACATGCCCAGGTTCCTCTTAAAATCATTGTTGCCAGCTGTGACCTCTTGAGAATATCTGGCTTGTAAAAACTGAAGAAATGAATTCATCTATTCTTTATTTATTTTAGAAACAGAGTGACGCCCCTGGGTTCAGGGGAGAGTTTTGGAAGATCTGTGTTAGGGTGCAGTGCAGAGGATGCCTTCATTGCACACCAGAAGAAAAGTGGTCTATAAATGAGACAAATAAATAACCTTTGAGCCTTTGAACAGGTGAATTGGAAGGGACCCTATGGGTCATGGAGTCCAGACCCTCTCAAGGAGTCCCAGTGGGGAACTGAACTCCCAACCTCTGGCTCTGTAGCCAGAGACCTAAACCACTGAGCTACCCAATAGTTCTTCAACCCCCACTTCCCCCAGCCTGTCCCCCAATCTAATCCTAGCACCTTCACTCTCCTGGTTTGGTTCCACTGAGCCACAAGGATCTTGGGATTACAGGAGGTTTCTCCACAGCGGCCGCGCAGGACGCGCCAGTCAACATGGTAGCCTCCCCAGCTTTGTTGTTCCTCCGGGCATGTCCACTTGGTCCGCTATGGCAGTGACCTTCCAAGAAAGTCTGGCCATTTTAAATATTTTGGCCATGGCAACAAGCATCTCCTAGTGACTAGTGGGAGCATCCTTCAGAGATAGTCATAAAAAAAATAGCTCCCCCCCCCCCAGTACATCAAGGCAGCTGAGAAGAAGAGGGGACTACAGAGGGGGATAGGGAGAGTTTCCTACAAAAATAACTCCCTTCACTCAAGAGAAAACATTAGGAGTAAAGACAGACAGAGAGAGAGAGAGAGAGAGAGAGAGAGAGAGGGCAGGTTGAGGAAAGCATAGTACCTAAATTTTAGAATCCCTGTTCTGTATCTGTCAGTTTGATAATATTTCTGGGCTGAATCGCAGTTTGGCCATAGTTAGAGCTGGGTCACTGAAATTAAGAGGGTTTTTAACAGTCAGGACCAAATAAGATACCTCTGGCTTTGAAGGGTCTGATCTAAGTGTGATTAAACCTAAATCCAGCCCCTCCATCTTTTCTTTTGGTATTAGACAAAGAAGGAACGGTCAGTTCTGCTCCACTTTCCTTGTACATAGCCTTACAAAAAGAAGGCTGAGAGGTGATATGATAGCCATTCATGTCACATTAAAGAGGGGGCTGGCTTGTTTTCCATGGCTTCAGAGACTAGGACTCGGAGCAATGGTTTCAACTCTCAAACTACAGGAAAAGAGTTTCCATTTGAACATTTAGGAAGGACTTCCTGAGGCTTCGAGCTGTTCAGCAGTGGAATATACTGCCCCAAAGGAGGGTGGCGGAGTCTCCTTCTTTTGAGGTTTTTAAGCAGAGGCTGGATGGCCATCTGGCCGGAGTCCTTTGATGGGGGTTCTTGCATGGCAGGGGGTTGGACTGGATGGCCCTCGAGGTCTCTTCCAACTCTATGATTCTAGTGCAGGAGTGGGGATCCTTCAGCCCTCCAAATGCTTTGGACCACAACTCCCAGGATTCCAAGGCTAGATTGCCAATGATAAAGGAGGGTGGGAGTTGTGGTCCAAAACATCTGGAGGATCAAAGGTTCCCCACTTCTTTTATATAGCCTTCTGTATGTGACTCTATAATGGGCTGTCCATTTCTTTGACAAGTCTGTCACTGCAAGTATCTGACCAGGCACCCCTCAAACCTTCTCTCTCTTTCTGCTTTGTATAAACATTTACTTGTCTGCCTACCCTGTATGAGAGGAGAGTTCTTGGCATACAGATGCCTACAAGCAGTGGTTATTATTATTTATTAGTAGATTTATATACCACCCATCTAGCTACAAGGCCACTCTGGGCCTTGTAACTGGGGTCCCCAGATGTTCTTGGACTACATCTCCCAGAAATCTTGGCCAGCACTGTTAATGGTGAAGGCTTCTGGGAGTTGGGAACCACTGGAGGGAGGGTTCTCATTCTGCAGTCTCCAGGTTCTTGGATGGGCTTCAGGCAATCTGTTAACCAATATATTAAAAGAGATAGAGAGAGAGAGCTTTAAAATTCTCTTTCCTTCTGTTACTTTGAAAATGGTCCTTGTGCGGCAAGAAATGTATAATATCAAATTATATAATTTTCTTTTAGTGGTCTGATAAAGGTATCACTTACATTGCAGTTGCAGTATTTTTTCAGTGCATAAGACTACATTTTTGTCTAAAAATGTTAGTCTAAAAAATGAGGGTTCTCTCATGCAAACCAAACTGCACAGTTGTGAAACTGTAATTTTGGGTTGGAAAAGCAGGGTTCGTCATATATGGACGCATCTGATAGATAGAAAAATAGATCAAATTATCTTAGTAAAGGATTGTTCTTCTTGAGTGAGAGGGTCCATAGGTTTCTTCAGATTCTCAGAGGGGTCTGTCACCCTCAAAAGTTAATGACCCCACATCTTCAGTCTTTAGAAACCATCAAGTGTACTCTTCCATTTGGTTCCATCTATCATAGAGAGAGAGAGAGAGAGAGAGAGAGAGAGAGAGAGAGAGAGAGAGAGAGAGAGAGAGAGTTGAAATTTAGAATAGCACCTCCGGTCTCTAAGGAGGAATACGACAGCATATGTTAAAATCAAGGTAATGATCTATAACCTGGATCCACCTGGGATGGCACTTTCTGGTTTTCCCCCAACTCATGTATTGTGGCAGAATCCACACAGAGCTAGACTTACAAGGGAAGGATTCTTCAGCATGTTCAGCTCAAGATTCTCCCCCATTTTCCAGATGCTAATGATGTGCAGTGTTTTTAAAGCTACGAAAACTGTCCAAAATGTATTACTTTTTGACATTGGGGTACCTTTTTGTCTCAACCTGCACTGTGGCAAGCGCATGCCTTTCCAGCTGTCTGGTTCCACCTTAACGTGGCTACCCTTGGGCCATCTCCTGTACCTTACAGTTCCTTCTCTGACAAATTTACACTGCCATCTGTTGTGCCTCTCTCGTCTTCCATTTACCTAGCTTAGGTTTTGACAGCTTTTTTCTCCTCTGGCATCTTCCCCAGCCTTCCTGTCCTTCTCCTCTGACCAAGCATAACCCCTCCTCAGGTCAAACGTGGTCTCCTCTTGACCCCAGGACTGGAACCTCCCATAAATAGCAGGGTCAATTTGGTTATCTCTCTAATGCCATTGGTTGGGAAACAACTCAATCAGCAGGATCAATGGTTAGGAATGCTGTGCATCATCATCCAACACTTGCGAATAGAGATGGGCACAAAACAGAAAAATAGCATTTTGTTTTGTTTAATTTCCTTTGTTATTTTGCTTTATAATTGATCATTTTTAAAAGAATACAGAACAGAACAATATGGAATTATTTGTTATACTGTATGGGTCTGCGCCCCTGGATCCTAGAGGCACCCAATTTTGTGGGTAGATCAAGAGTTGGAACAACAAATAAAAAGTTAGCTATATGCAGAGAGGTGGGACCTAGGAATGGTTGATATACCAGCAAGATATAGTGATCCATCTGGGAAGAGATGGGCTGTTAGATAGATCAGTGCGGAGGATTATTTTCTGGTGGTTGGGAAAGATCCCATCCAAAAATCATACGAAATCAAGAGGATACAGTAAGATCCGGCTTCTTTTACCCATAAATCTCTTTTATTTAAATTTAAAGAGAAAGGGTTGGCTGTTGGCTACTGGACTGCCTATGGATTTTAGGGGGCAAAGACGTATGATAAAGCCAGGGGACAGAATGGCTTCAACATGAACTGAGGGAGTTGCCTAAAGCAGAAACTAACATCCCTTCCCTTCCTGGCCAGAATGGTCAATCATCTGGGTGTAAAGATAAAATTCAACTTGGTAGTCTGTAAGGCTTGTGAATTCCCTGCCTCGTTGGCTTCCTTGACGAAGGGGGTGGCAATCTGGCAAATCCAAGCTAATCAAGAGAGGCTCACCATCGCCCTGTGCCATGTGCTTCTACAAACGCTGGCTGTAAGGAGGGAGGCCCATGAGCTTCATTTGCATACACACAGCTAATGAACCAATCACTGCTCTCTCTCGCAGAGCAGGCAAGAGGCCAGAAAGCAAGACAGCACACACACACACACACACACACACACACACACACACACACACACACACACACACACACACACACACACACACACACACACACAGAGAGAGAGAGAGAGAGAGAGAGAGAGAGAGAGAGAGAGAGAGAGAGAGAGAGAGAGAGAGAGCAGTCGACAAGGGGCTGTTTCTCTCGATATCTTTGGCATGGCCAGGATCACGGGACCAAACACACACACACACAGAGCCTTCTGTTATTACTGGCACCGAACCAGGTTATTGGGGGGGGCAGTATATGAGCTTCATTTGTGCATTGTTGGTAGAATTGAGTGCTAATATCCAGTTTGCAATAGTGATGAGGAAAGCAGTGTGCAAAAATGCATTGTACAATGGAGTCACGAAACACAAATAGCTCTCTCTCTCTCTCTCTCTCTCTCTCTCTCTCTCTCTCTCTCTCTCTCTCTCTCTCTCCTCTTTGCACACACCATAACCTGTGTCTCTATTGGAATTCAGTAGAAAATCAGACACGCCAGTTATCCACCACTTGGTTCCCTACACCCTGCTCTGCCACAGACTTCACAGCTGACCTTGGTCAAGTCTTCAGATGTGATCCATTGCAGGATAATATCTCGGGACCTGGTGCTTATTACAGTAGAGCAATGAGGATAAATCCATTAGCAGGCTATGAGTCAGTCCAGCTTGGCTTCTCAGGAGCTGAAGGGCTGTTTTTCAGAGCCATGCTCACGAGAGAGTGAGAGAACCCTACCCAGCATGATGCAAGCTAAGGAAGAGTAAAAAAAAAAAAAAAGAATTTGGCCTTTCTGCAGAGCGGTGGAAAAATCCATAACCTCTAACCTAGCAATCAATGCACTGCTGCCTTTGTGTTGAGAAGAGCCAAAAGTCTTGGCTGTGGTCCAGACGAAGGCAAACACTTTTCAGTCCCACTGATTTTGGTTGGAGACCTCAGCACTCGTTCACAAAACTGGGTTGCTGGTGGACATCTAATGGCAGCCCAATCCCATGCATGGCCACAGAAATGAGCGTCCTTGGTTTCCGCTAGATTCACTTGAAAGTAAGAGTGCAGAGAAGGGATGGGCAACCTCTTTGGGGGGGGGGTTGACTGCAATGGACACCCGTCCACAGCAATCAAGGGCCACACAACTGCCACATTGGACAAGAACCACATATTTGGCCTTCAGAATCAATGCTCTGGCAACTTAAAGCCCTACCGAGAATGTATGCCAGAAAGTTGCCTTCCCTTCAAGAAAGAAAAAGGGCACAGAAGAAAATAATTTGTCTGTTTTTCCTCTCCGAGTGCGCCAGGACCACCCTTAATTTTCAGTGACATCACAGAGCGGAGAGTTACAAGCTCCATGTTGGGGAAAAAATTAAAGACAGAGAGGAAACCCGGATGCTAAAGTTTATTATAGGCAAAGGGGACTCAATCCATGGTCTCACAAGTGAAAACAGGGGAAAACAGGAGATACATGTTCATCCCAGGCTGGGCATTTAAGATCATTAACAACGAGAGAGGCATGGAAGGAGAAGACCAGAGCCTGCACCTTCTCAGTAATTGCTCCAACTCTGTGGAACAATCTGCAGCCCAAAACTCCACTTGCCCCTTCCCTGGAATCCTTTAAAAGATCATTAAAAACGTGGCTTTTCCAGCAGGCTTTTCCTGATCCGGTTACATCCTGAGCCAGTGATGGCAAACCTTTTAGAGACTGAGTGCCCAAACTGCAATTCAAAACCCACTATATATATATATATATATATTGCAAAGTGCCAATATGGCAATTTAACTTGAATACAGGTGGCTGTGAAGGGGCGATGTCAGGAGCCCACAGAAAGGGCTCCGAGTGCCACCTTTGGCACCTGTGCCATATGTTCACCAACACTGTCCTAAACTACCCAGTTTCCCTGAAAGTAAGACATCCCCCAAAAATAAGACCTACTTACAGTTTTGCCTCTCGCTGAAATATAAGGCATCCCCCAAAAATAAGACTTCCCTGATAATAAGGGCTCCCCCGAACATAAGGCCTACTTAAAGGTTTGCCTCTTGCTGAAATTTAAGGCATCCCCTGAAAATAAGACCTAGCACATCTTTGGGAGCAAAAATTGATATAAGACACTGTCTTATTTTTGGGAAAACAGGGTATCAATAGTATTACCTCCAGCCCACTGTGTTAATTTCATTGTAACATTTTTGTGATTGTTGATAATGTGATACTGTACTTTTAAATTTTATGTTGTTGTTGTTTTTTTAAAAAAATCCCTTCTTGATTGTTGATATTATGTTTTACAATTGATTTTGTGTTACTGGTGGGTTATTATTATGTTTGCTTAGGCTGCATTTATTGGTTTTCTGAATGTTGTAAGTCACCCAGAGTGGATGTCAGTCAGATGGGTGGGATATAAATACTGTAGAAAAAATAAATAAATTCATTTTGAGACTGTGCTTCCCTTCACACACACACACACACACCTAAAAAGCCTGTTTTAAGACCGACTTCTAGAAGGAATGCCTGACCGACCTCAGATAACTCTCTGAACGTGAGGATTACGCTCCAAAATGTTTAAGCACTTTGAACACTCAAAGGAGTAAACCCGGACTATTATTGGTAGCATTGTTGACTGTCTCCTACTAATTCAAGGGAACTGAAATGTGCTTAATATGAAGTAGATTTTGTTGGTTACAATTTGGAAAGTCTAGATTGCTTGAAATTATAGGCAACTTTAAGTAGCCATTCTCTAGACAGAACTCAAAATGAGTAGCTTCTGAAATTAGGATATTGAAGAAATATCTAAAACTCAAAAACTATAATATAAGCGAAGTTGGCCAAATTACATTATTTATTTTTCTTCCTTCCTTCCTTCCTTCCTTCAAAAGTAGTTGAATGGGAATCCTGTTCTGCTCTTTCCTGTACTACAACTATAAAAAAAATGTGTGGCTTACATTTCTCCTCTCTGCTAGCAAAAGAATCCCATGTTACCTAGAAAGATCAATGCTGCAACAGTAGAAATTAGGTCATTTATAAAATTGCCAATATCTTATTTGGATTGTGTTTTGTTTATAGTTGAAGAGGTGCTCTTTTTATTTTCTTAGAACTCTGTGACACTCAGAAGTGTGCACCTTGAGGCTCTTCTTGGTAAAATAAAATTTTAATAAAAGCATCTGCAGCTAAAGAAAGGCAATCAGTAGTCTGGCTCTTTGGACAGAGCTCAGATTTAATTTAATTTTTACTGAAAAGGAGTATTTTTTTAAAAAAAACAAGTTTTTTCATTACTGTATCTTTCTCCTAGCTGGCAAATCTATGGCATGGGTGCCAAAGGTGGCACTTGGAGCCCTTTCTGTGGGCACATGACATCGCCCCCTCACAGCCATGGCACTTCCCCCTCCACTCTGAGCATGCCACTGTGCTCCATGCAGAGAGCCGGGCAAAGGGGAAGCAGCGGCCTGTGGGCTCGTTCATAGTTCCAGTTAACTCTCCAGCCACACCACTCTGGGCATCCCAAAAGCAGCGTGGCTAGACAGCAAACTGGGGCTACGAAGGAGCCCACAAACCGCTGCCTCCCCTTCGCCCAGCTCTCTGCATAGAGCCATTTCAAGACCGCCAAAATGGCTCCGTTAAGAGTGCCAGGTGAAGGGGAGGCAGCAGTTTGTGGGCTCCTTCATAGCTCCAGTTTACTCTCCAGCCACACCACTTTTGGGAACCCAGAGCAATGTGGCTGGAGACAGGGCCGGTGCTAAGTTTTTGTTTTTGTTTTTGCGGCCTAGGTGAGGAGTGTGGGGGTGGGGTGGGCGGCGGGGGCGGGCGGCGGCAGGGTGCGAGGCGGCGATGGGCGTGGGGGCGGGTGGTGACGGGTGCAGACGGCGGGCGGCGACGGGCATGGCGGGCGGACGGCGACGGGCAGCGATGGGTGGATGGCGAAGGGCGGCTGGCTGGCGGTGGAGAGATGGACGGCGGTGGCCATGGGCGGGGGGGCAGCAGGCTGGCCAGCGCCCTCTCTCCATTTTGGCGCCCTAGGCAACTGCCTAGTTCGCCTTAATGGACGCGCCGGCCCTGGCTGGATAGTAAGTGGGGGCTACGAATGAGCCCACAAGCTGCCACCACCACCCTGGCTTTCCTGATGGTCCAGCCCAGGGCAGAGAGGCGGATGGGGTTCTACTCTTCAAGAAATCGAATAACAGGTTTTTGAATTGTAGCCGTGGGATATTCAACAGCCTGCTCCTCGATCCTCGCTTTCCCAAAAGATAGCACCCTTGCTCTTCGATTCTTGCTTTCCCAAAGGGTAGAACCCTTTGGGAAAGCAAGGATCAAAGAGCAGGTTTTCGAATTTCCTGTGGCCACAGTGAGGGTGCTGTGGTGGAATTCAAAAGCCTGCTCTTTGATCCTCGCTTTTCCAAACGGTAGCACCTAAAGCATTTGTAACCTGGGGTACCACTGCATTCATGTTAAATTGCCTTATTGGCACTTGCAAAAAAATAAGTGGGTTTTGAATCGCAGTTTGGGCACTCGGTCTCTACAAGATTCTCCATCACTGTCCTAGTATGTGGGTGAGAGACACACACAGAGAGAAGGAGGGAAGAGGGAGAAGGAAAAGAGTTCAGTGTAACTTGAAAACTTACAGGATATTGCACCAGCACCCGTGGATCCAATTTTAAACAATGATGTCACCTTACTCCATCTGTCTATGAACAAAAAGGAGAGGCTGTGGCTTGGATGCAGAATGAAAAGCAGTGTTGGGATTAAAGGATAAAAATGACTGTCTCTTGCTGCTGTGACCTAGTCTCTGTCTCTCCATCTGTATTCAGTGGCCTAAGCCGCCTATGTTTGGGCTTAAGAATTGGGCGTCTGTCTCCCCAGTCCCTGTGCCTCCTCCCCAGCAATAGCTTTCATTGTCTCCAACACAATGCATGTCCAAATTTCAGAGGCTGAAGTGTGCACCCACAGTGTGAGTATGTAGACACCGCTTTCCAAGGCTACTAGTGAACACTTCCGAGGACCTAAGGGGGCCTTTTGTCTTTATGGGCCAAGGTCTCTTATTATAGGCTGCGTGGGTTAGCAAAGGAAGGGAGCTTTCCAGGCATAGGCAGATCAAAATGAAAGGCCAGCCGAGCCGTTAGGCTAGGGCTGGCCGGATTGTGACGATGCCTTGGATTGCCCAGTGAAATGACACTGACCTATCCCAAGGGCCTTCCGTGGAGCTTTTGGCTCTGCAGCCAGCTGGTGGAAGTGCTCAGAGCTGGAAGAGAAAGAAGGCGACAGATTCCAGCTAGAGGCTTCCCAAACATTTCTTGGTTCCCTGGAATGCAAAGTCAAACCATCCATGGAGTCCCTGTGACTGAAACAGCTTTGTTTGACTCAAAGGCTGTAAGACAGTCTTCTGCACTTCAGCTATGTTGGGCTGTGCCTCTCTGCATCGCTGGGTACCATAGCTGTTGCCTAGCAAGCTGGTTACTGTGGAAGCAAGCTGTGGACCTTGGTACCTAGATGGCACTAAGACAGGAGTTGAACTTGGCATGCCTTGGTGGTGGTGGGGGTGTCCCAGAGCATCCCTTGACACACACATTGGAAAGGGAGCAGACACTCATGCATTAAGCTGAGCAGCTGGGCTAACTTGCCTCCTAAGTCAGTCGCCATGGCAAAAATAGAGAAGAGGTGAGCATCACTTGGAACCGAACAAATCCAGGAGTATTCCTTTAGCTTGTCATCTCTACTTAATCTTTCAAATGGGTGTAGAGTAGGAGGGGAGACCTAGTCACAGGCATCCTCATTTATGTCTGAATCAGCAATGGCTGAAGCCCAGTAAAAAGTTGCAACTAGAGTAGGTCCACTGACTGAATGAAGATTTGGTGCAGAGATGTTGGCAAGTCTTTGAGTCTGAGTCCCAAGCCTTAAGTCCAAGTCCCTATTAAAAACAAGCTTTTCCCCTAGTTAAAAAAAAGGGGTGAGGGGTGAGTGGGTTCCGAGTCATTGAAAAACAAAAAGTCAAGTCTGAGTCAAGTCACCAGCATGACTTGAGTCCGACTTGACAGCAAGTCCTGCAACTTGAGTCTCCATCTCTGAGTCAGCTCCTCCATTAATTCTGTTGGTTCAATGGTTCTGCTCTTGTGACATACCACTGACTTTTAGCCACCCAGTGGCCTGTTCCGACTTGGCGCAGAGGGAAGCCTGCTCTGTGTTTGGAAAACTGAGCAAAACAGGATTGAAATTCCTATCAGAAGAGGCACTTGTAGCCAAATCACAGGGAATGGGGAGGCAGAAGGTTGATAAATTCATTACCATGGAGAGAGCCTGAGCCTTTTCAAGGCACAGAGGTAAGGCAGTATCCCACCTACCCATCACACACACACACACACACACACACACACACACACACACACACACACCACCACCACCACCACCACCACCACCACCACCACCACCACCACCACCACCACCACAAACAAATCAGCAAACTAGTCCTAAGTGATTGCCGACCAACAGGAGATGCCCAGGCTCTGCATTAGTGAAGCCAGAGGGCATGTCCCTCCACAAGGCAGAAGACACGGGGGCAGGCGGGGAAAATATCAGGCTTGTTAGAATGGGGGGAGGGGGCAGCAAAGGCTCTTCTGAGCACATTGGTTGGTTTAGATCAAAATAAGCTCCAAGTCCTTCCAGCTCCAAATACAAAATGGGGCGGGGGATGGCAAGAAATTATCCCATGACCTTACATAGCAATGCAGTGTTTTGTTCAAAAGGTAGGATTTTACGTGTCCCATAGAGTCCAGCGTTTTTCAACCACTGTTCCGCGGCACACTAGTGTGCCGTGAGATGTTGCCTGGTGTGCCGTGGGAAAAATTGAAAAATTCTAAAGAAATTCAACCCAGGGCCGGCGGGCGCCCCACAGCTGGGAGGCGCTATAGCGTCCAAGGGCCAGCTTGGCTCCTTCCCCCCGAGGCCCACGGCGCTGGCGTCACTTCCTCCCCGGCCGGACCTGGCCCCGCTCATTCTCTTAGTGTTTGCCCTGTGCCTGCCGCCGCCGCCGCGACTTGCTCGCTTCCCTCTCCCCCCTTTTTTTACCCTGGACCACCACCACCCCTTTCCTGGGAGCTACCAATGGACTGAGCCGCCCGACAGCCCGCCCGCCAACATGAGCCGTCCCGGGAGCCCCAGCCCAGAACAAACCACCAGGTGAGGGGAAGGGGAGGAGGGGCGCCCGGCTGCCCCACGAGCACCGCGGCAGGGCTGCGAGGAGGAGGGGATGGAGGAGGCCTCCGCCAGGCCTGGGCTGAGGAGGTGGGTGGGCGGGGGGGGCTAATGGCACGGCTGGACGGCCGGCCTTTAGGGTCCGGGAGGGGAAGAGCCGTCTCTGAGGGGCCCCGCGATGGGTTCCTTGAAGTCTTGCCCCTTTCTTTCTGTCTTGGGTCGCCCTCTTCTCTCTCTGTCTTTTCTTTCTCCCCCCCCACCTCTCTCTTTCCATTCGTACCCTTTCCCCTCTTCATAGAAACGTGCTCATTTCTAGCCTGCATATGTGTATGTCTAGCAGCCTGCCTACTGTAATTAAAACTGTAAACCGCCCAGAGACTCCTTGAAGTGGTATGGGGCGGTATACAAGCAGAACACTTTCTGCCTTCTTTCCTTCCTGCCTTCATTCATCCTCCTCCCCTCCTGTCGCTGGACTTGCTGAAGGCATCTGCCTTGGCCACAGTGTGGAGAGCAAGATGGGCTTTTGGGTCTTATTTGTGTTCCTGGAGAGTCAGTGCCCCTTCTCAGGTCTCCACTGGACACAGAAGTCCATGCAGGGCAAAATGGCTTTAAAAAAACAACACAGGTAAGTGGGAACTGGGTGCTAGAGAGAGGGCTGCCTCAATCTGTGGCCCCTCTGTCCTGCTTCTCCCTACACCAGCAATGGCGAACCTTTTAGAGACCGAGTGCCCAAACTGCAATTCAGAACCCACTAATTTTTTCGTAAAGTGGCAATACAGCAATTTAACCTGAATACAGGTGGCTGTGAAGGGATGATGTCGGGTGCCCACAGAAAGGGCTCTGAGTGCCACCTTTAGCACCCATGCCAGAATATCAGCTTTGTGTTCAGCCAAACAGGGCCAGGTTGCACACTGAAAAGTATTTTATAATTTTTCATATTTCTGTTTACTTACTATTTCATAATAAAGTAATTATAAAATACTTTCTTTGTGTTTATTTGATTCCTATTCAAGAGAATTACTTTATATATAGTCAATATAGGCACAGAGTTAAATTTTTTAACATTTTCTAATGGTGGTGTGCCTCGTGATTTTTTTCATGAAACAAGTGTGCCTTTGCCCAAAAAAGGTTGAAAAACACTGCCATAGACTGTGCCAAGAAGATGCTTGTGATAATTTCTATCACACCATCCAGCATGTCTTCTTTGTGGTGGAAAGATGATAGCCATCATCTCTTACTTTGCTTCTTCGTTCCCCAACAACCTGGTTCTCTTCTGTTTGTGAAAGTTGGGGGTCTGCTCTTATTCTAGGTTATTTCACAAGCAATAGTTCTTGGACAATGGCATCAGATGGGCTTGGAGTATAATGAGGATTGGATTTGGCCCTTTAGGTTTGTCTAAGACCAGGCACTGCTGATGTGCCTATTTCACACACCGCAGGAGACTGGCCTTGATCTCTTACAAAAAGATGTTCCACAGCCATTGGGGCGAAAAAACCATCTCACCACAGGCCTGCCTCTTCCTCACAGAGTCTTGGCCTACAGATGTATCAGTCAAAAGGCTATCTCCCTCTGTTCTTTCTGAACACCATGGCTTCTTGCTGCCCAAATGCACTTTGAATTCTACATTTCATCCTCTTTCTTTCATCTGAAATAGCACACCTAAGCCCTGTTTGTTTTCTTTCTTGTTTTGATTTCTTGATCCTTTGGTAGCCACCGCTGCAGTCCTAGACCGATGTCAGTTTCAGAGGCAGTAGACGTTCATTAGGTTAAACTTATTCACCCCTGTGCTGCAAATTCCTTTCCTGGTCACATCTTTGAGCCAGTCACCTTTATCTTTTTCTGTTTAACCACGGAAATATAAGCAATGTGTTTAATATCATGCATAGCTTGGTCCTTTTCATTTGAATAACATGCAACATTGCACACACAACACAAAAACCCATGAGGCTGTTGCATGTTTATTACACACAAATCAAATTGTAAATGTTGGATGTTATCATTTCTTAGCTAGCTAGCTAGCTAGATAGATAATTTCTATACTGCCCATCTGACGGATCTAGAGAGAGACAGACAGAGGGATTCAACTAATCTACCATAATTTCTTCTTCTTCTTCTACTACTACTACTACTACTACTACTACTACTACTACTACTACTACTACTACTACTACTACTAATAATAATAATAATAATAATAATAATAATAATAATAATAATAATAATAATAAGCTTTATTTTTATGTTGCCTTTCTCCCCAAAGGAACCCAAGGTGGGTTACAACAACAACAAATTCAACATAAACAATATTAAAATATCAAAGTCAATGTTTAAAAACAGCAATAAATACACTATAAAAACAATATTAAAAACAGCATTAGCAGCAGAATTTAAAAGGCCTCCAGCCGATAAAACTAAGTATTAAGATGTTAAAAATAATTTATTTAGCCCAAAATATTAATACTGTATTAACAAAGCAACCAACAGATGGAGAAATGTACGTGGAACACCTTTGGCAATGCATCTAAAACGTTTCATCTGATTCACTTCCTTTAAAACATCTCGTTCAGCCTTTTTGTTCTACAGGTAATCTGGCGGAATATGCCAAGTGCCATTTGATCAGTGTAAATATCACTCCACTGAAGCACCATGCAACAGTTAAATATCAAGCAAGCCTGAGCGAGGCAGAGCAAGACTCGGAGCAGGAGCAGTGTTTGATTTTATTATGATGTGCATTAGAGATGGGCACGAAACGAACAATTTTTCGTTTCCGTTTTCATTTTTTCGTTTCGTTACGTAACGAAACCACAAACGAATTTTGTCCCCAAAATGAAACGAAACGAACAGAAACACCAGAAATTTTGTTGTCCGTTTCATTTCCGTTACTGCAATACAGTGAACTGCTTTAAATGCTAAAAAAATAAAAAAACTGAAATAAATGGTAATGAAATGGTAACAAAACAAACGAAAACGAAAATGAATTTTTTTGCAAAAAATTCACGAAAAACGGAAACGAACCGAAACGGACCCTACAAACGACAAACGACAAACGAAACTCCATTTTTTCTATTCGTGCCCATCTCTAATGTGCATCAGTCCAGTGAACTGCAAAGGTCTCGAAGGCACCCCCACAGCTGAGACGCGCCCTGAGACCTCCCCTTCTCCTGTTGTGCCCGTCTTCATTTTCTGATGTGAAATCTCTCCTCTTTCTCTTTCCCCACCTCACCCCCACTTCCTCTGCTTGAGCAATCCCTTTAGCTTTTTTAAGGTTATCTTTGTTGTCCTTGCCTTGCACTATATTGCATTAAAGCTTCTCAGCCTCCTTTCTGAAGGTCTGGCCTCCTTTTGTCCCTTGCCTTCTGGCCTTCCATTAAGCACCCCATTTGTTCCACTCCAAGGGTTCCATTTCCTTCATCAAGCCACGCGCTCCTATAGTGGCCTTTGTGGTGGTTACCCTGCTAACCTCCCTCCTTCATTTCCCACCCTTCCCTCCCTCTCCTGCCCCTTAGGCTTGCTTTTACTCTCTCCAACCTCTCTTGATAATTTGCTTGAAATTTGCCCTTAATTGAGGCCTTTTTTAAAAAAAAAAAAGACCTGCTTTTGTTATATACTGCTTCCAGGGAAATGCATTTGGAAGATAGCTTGTTGTTTACCTAGCCACGACCTTTAAATTTTATTAGGTTTTTATTTTATTTATTTGTATTTACTGCTTGCTGATTCTGAAACCAGTGCTCGATTTTGGGCTGGACCAAAATCAGAGAGACGTGGAAAAGGGAGGTGGCAGGCTGGGAACATAATCTCCAGTGAGAATGGGAAATGATGACCTAAGAAAACAGGGGGCATGGTAGAGAAGCAGTCGCTATAACACACGGGAAAGGGAGGGCCTGGCTTTGAGGAAAATCTGGAGGAATGACATGATTTAGAAAGAGACAGAAGATCTGATGAGAAAAGGCAAGAAAGAGCAGAGAACAACAGGGAAGTGCTGGAGAGCTCAATGGCTTAGGCATCTGGCTGGGGAACCAGAGGTTGGGAGTTCAATTCCCCCACTGTGCCTCCTTGACGTCCATGATCCCTTCCAGTTTTGCAATTTGCTGTTGTGGTTGTGGTTGTGGTTGTGGTTGTTGCTGTGGTTGTTTAATATTTCTTTGCTTTGCATTTGAATTACAACCCTTCCTTGGGTTTTTTGTTTGTTTGTTTTTTTGGATGGCTCCTTGGGCTTAATAAGTTTGGAAGATACAGTAAAAGATGTTAGTTGATTAAAACTGAAGTGGGTGGAGCACATTGAATTGTATGTTATTTTTGTAGATTTTGAAAATTAAAAAAGAAACTGAAGGGAAGAGAGAGGATGTGGAGAAGTTTAAAACTTCATTAACTACTCACACCACCATCTCTGAATTTCTTCTTCATAGTTCAAGCCCTGTCACAGCAGGTATAAATAGATACCCAGAATTTATAGATACTGTATATAGTTTTTATCCTATAGATACCAAGTGTGTGTGTGTGTGTGTGTGTGTGTGTGTGTGTGTGTGTGTGTGTGTGTGTGTGTGTGTGTGTGTGTGTGTGTGTGTGTGTGTGTGTGTGTGTGTGTGTGTTTAATGACTATTACAGCATTGTCTTCCTTCTTAACACGAGAATTTGGATAAAACATCCAATTTATTCTTCACATATGCTTGGATGAGTTTCTCTGGCCTCCGTGTTTGCCAAGCATAATCCTAGGTACTGCAAAATTCAGAACAGTGTCTCGTTAATCTTTTTAGGGAGATTGTTGGCATATGGTAATAACAGATCCAACAGAGTCTAAAACTGTGAGCCCCCCACCAAGTGTTATTCCAAATACTGCATTTCAAATAGACCACATATGGCAGACACACATAAATGTATGTTCTGTAGACCCCTAATAATCTAAATTTCATTTCATGCATTCATCTGTTAGAACAGGCTACAGGCCGTGAAAGAGTATGCCACACTAAATTAGTCTTTGAATGTGTTACAGGACACATTTGGGTTTTTTTTTCTTCCTTCTATAATGCAGCAAATTATTGTATATACTCGAATATAAGCCTAGTTTTTCAGCCCTAATTTTGGGCTGAAAAGGGGGGTCCTCGGCTTATATTCGGGTCAATACTTTTAGCGACTGAGGCAAGTTTGGGTCGGTGGCTAAAAGTCATTTTAAACATTGTGCGCCACTTCTCCTGACACCCCCCATGTTTAAAATGACTTTTTAAAAAGTCATTTTAAAACAATGTTTAAAATTACTTTTAGCCACCAACCCAAGCACTTGCCTCGGTGGCTAAAAGTCATTTTAAACATCACACACACACCCAGCTCACAAAGGAGGAGTTGCCAGGGCCTGCTGCATTTCCCACCCTAGGCTTATACTTGAGTCAATAAATTTTCCCAGTTTTTTGGGTTTAAATTAGGGCCCCTGACTTATACTCAGGTTGATTTATACTCGAGTATATACGGTAGTTAACCCTCCAAAAACTTTCCATACTGTTTGTTGGTAGCTGTTAGTGAAGCTCCAACTGGAAACAGAAACATCTTTGCATTGGCTTTAATAATGTTCTCATCACAGTTTACTGAATGTTTCTGGAATTAGTATATAACCAGATTTCCAGTTTTGTTGTCCTTGCCATACTATTTCTTACTGGTACATCATTCATTCCTAGGTGCCATCTCTCTGCATATTGATTGCAATGTCTAGCCTGTAGCCTTGACTTTTGAGCTATCCACAAAATTGGGTATGTCTAGGACCCAGGGGAGCAGATCCATACAGTATAACAAATCATTTCATATTGTTTCATTTTGTTATGATTTTTAAAGTGCTTGTTAATAATGAAATGAAATAGCAAAGAAAAAAGAAACAAAACAAAATGTTTCTATGTATTGTACCCATTTATCTCTATTTGGAAGCCTTAGGTTTATGGGGAAAGAGGAAGCCTCTATTATGGCGAAATCATTGCTGGATTGAATGGTTTGAACTTCTAGGAACAGGATTTCCGCCACTAAATGGTTCAGGTCAAGGAATCCCATAGATCAGGCATGTCTAAACTTCGGCCTTCCAGATGTTTTGGACTGCAACTCCCACAGTCCTTTGTCATTGGCAATAAGCTTAGAATTCTGGGAGTTGCTGTCCAAAACATCTGGAGGGCCAAAGTTTGGTCACCACTGCCATAGATATATGAACTAAAGAGTTATCTTCTAAAGGCCAAGTGTTACAATGGTGGGGAAATCTTATCTTAGCTTGTTTAAAAACAGCTAAAACCAGTTTATTTGGAGCTTTCTCCAAACTAGGAAGTTGGAAGGGAGCTGCAAGGCTTGTGCCGGGTAGCAGCTGAGGAAAGTAATCAAAGGTCTGTGTAAATGACTTGATGACCCGATTTCTATTTGATATGTTGGATCAGGATGTACTAATTAATCAGTCAACATTGCTGGCCTACAGCTCACACCAACCCTTTTATTACTCAAGGTCATCCTGTCTTATTTCTTTGGTTCCTCACTTTAGGTTCATGCCACACATCTGAAGCGCCGCGTCGTCATGGCGTGCTTGCACGAGACCCGCACGCCTTCGCCTTCCTTTGGCAATTTCAATACTATCCTGACCGAGAGTTCCCTCCGCAAACTGGACCCAGATGCCTCTGACTGCACCCCAGAGAAGGACCTTACGCCCACGCAGTGTGTGCTAAGAGATGTGTTGCCCATCGATGGAGGGGGCGGCGGCGGAGGCAGCGGGCAAAGCCCCACCCCTAGCGAGGAGACCCATGACCAATTTGCCAACAGTGTGCTGCAGCTCCATGAGCACGAGGCCGGCGGGGGAGGCGGTGCCGGCGCAGGGGCTGGCGTGGGAAATCCTGAGGTGCGGCCCACCCGTTACCATGCCGACCAGGTTCGGATCCACTGCCAGTCGGGGAGCGGCTTCCTGGACGGCCTCTTTGGTTGCCTCAAGCCTGTCTGGACCATGATTGGCAAAGCGTATTCCACCGAACACAAGCAGCAGCAGGAAGGTGAGAGGACAGAGGTCCCTACGGAAGTGACAGGGTGGGCAGCCGGGCATTTAAGAAACTATTGATGATGCAGGAGCAGCCAAGGGCTCAGGTTTCAACCCATAAAGGAAGGAGTCACAGCCCAATGGCAGAGTAGAATAACTCAAGGCCAAAACAGAGGAACCCATGGTCTGATCAGTTTCATCCTGAGCTCAAGGTGCATTCTGTCCCGTGATGGAAGAAGCGAATCAGACACGTTGTCAGTAAGGGAATATAGGGACCCATTGAGGAGAAGGTCTACTCCTAAACTTGATGGTTGGGAGTGTGATCTTGGTAGTCTATGCCCACTCTGAAGAATTTAGTGCTTGCTGGTTTCCAGGTGGTTTCTGAGAAGCTGCTACTTTGGCAGAGATTAAGACTCCTCCTCCTAAATCCAGGTTGGAAAGAGGGTCTCATGTGGAATCCAAGAAGCCAAGAGCCTAAATCAGAGTTCCTGAAGGAAAGGGTGGTGGACTGAAGAATGAGCAAAGAAGGGGGTTGAAAGAAGGCTGGGATGAAGCACAACGCCTCACGAAAACAGACAGGGAATTGAATCGAGCATTGCCTATCAGAGGAGGTTGGGAAGAACAATGCCTGCCCGCTTCCTTGTATCACTGTGTTGACCACTGCTTTCTTTGCCTCCCAATACAGACCCCTGGGAAGTGCCCTTTGAAGAGATCATGGACTTGCAGTGGGTGGGCAGTGGGGCCCAAGGAGCTGTCTTCCTGGGACGCTTCCATGGGGAGGAGGTTGCGGTCAAGAAGGTGCGAGACCTCAAGGAGACAGACATCAAACACCTTCGGAAGCTGAAACACCCCAACATTATCACCTTCAAGTGAGTGCGTAGCAGTTTCGCAGGATGCTTAAGGTGGAGATGGCAAGGTCGCTTTGCAAAGGAAGTCCTCTTTCTGGATGGTTCCTGAGTGAGACACTATGGGCGCTTTTACACAACCCCTAAAATCCGAAGCAAAGGGCTCCCAGATCCGGAGCTTTAAAATGTTTTCCCACCAGGTTCGGACTTAAAAAAAAAAAGTACGACCACACCCACGTAAGCGTGTCCCAGCGCACTTTTCAAGTACCTGGCCTCCAGGAGGTAAAAAATCTTCTGATGCGCATTGAAATCTGTGAATGCAGGGCTCCCTTGCCTTCTGTTTGTTTTTTTGTCCCCGCCGCCCCTTTAAGAGACAGGAATCATGACTACGGGTCTGCTTGGGGCTGCTTCGACCGGCAGATGAGCCTGCATTTTTTCTCCCTTTTTTTCTCCCTCCCCTCACGCAGACAGGAACAATGGAGTGTGGAGGGGTGGGAACACAGGAAGAGTGACAAGCCCTCACGATCTCTGGTCCGAATTTAGGTTGACACCAGATTTTAGAGGTCATGTAAAAGTGCCCTATGTTTGGGAAGCACTGATCTTCTCCCGCCCTGTAACGGCATATTATGTGTCCAGTGAAACGAGTAGGGGTGATCCTGCATTCTGACTCCTGGCCTAGCTGTTTTAGGCCTTAAAAGCTTCATAGAAATGCAAAGTGACCAGTGTTTGATCGTTGGCCCACAGAAGAAGCTCGGCCCTGTTTTAAACCTTTTACCTTTTGACACAATTCAAAATTCACACAATTCACACAATTCACAGCATTTATGTTATGACTCGTTTCCAGAGCATATCTGCTTAACTTTTCACACCAGTCAATGGTGGTGCCCTGTTATTGTCTAACATGCCTCTTGCTCTCTCCCTTATCTTAGGGGTGTTTGTACCCAGGCTCCTTGCTACTGCATCATCATGGAATTCTGTGCCCAGGGCCAGCTGTATGAGGTGTTACGGGCTGGGCGCAAGGTCACACCTTCACTTTTGGTCGACTGGTCCATGGGGATAGCCGGTGGCATGAATTACCTGCACCTCCATAAAATCATCCATCGTGACCTCAAGTCACCCAAGTAAGATGGGAATCTATACCAAGGATCAGGGAATTAATAAGGGGTAGGTGTGTAGATGGATAAAGGTTGGTGAGTTCAGGAGAACAAGAATGAGTTAAAGTACAGAACTATGCTGATCTTGGAACAGTTACCTTTTTTACTATGGTACTCAGCATTCAAAATGTAAGTTTTCTAAACTATGAGGTAAAGTTTTTGCTCCCTCCCTCCCTCCCTCCCTCTCTCTCTCTCTCTGTGTGTGTGTGTGTGTGTGTGTGTGTGTGTGTGTGTGTGTGTGTGTGTGTGTGTGTGTGTGTTCAGCCTTTCTATCAAAGTAAAGTATCCCAGTAAAATAATCCTGATTATGTCCCTTGAAGAATCATTTTTTTAAAAATCTGCCAGATTGTATAAATCAAGCAATGCATGATAATTCTGATTAGAGCTGTACACAAGTGAGAAAAATTGTAATTCATTTTGATTCATGATTCATCAAGGATGACGAATCACAAATAACAAATTCAGAATTTTTTTCCTGACAAATTGATGAATTGACTTGTAAATTCATATTTGACTTTAAAACCCTATAAAATTCCCCCAAAGCACCCAAAGAAACCAACACTGCAGGGAAGCATCCCCCTGACTCTCCTCTACAAGTCCTGAAAGTTTGATGAAATTAGGTTCCAAATGTCTGAGTTGGGCATCCGCAAGGAGGTCCTGCCAGAAAAATCCCTCCCTAGGGACCTAGAGGTACTGTACCCGCATTGCAGAAAAGCTTCTCCCAACTCTCTGACACAATCCCTACAAGTGTGGTGAAGTTGTATTTTAGACATCTGAGTTATCCACTCACAAAGTGGAGCCACCCAGGAAAGTTAGCAACTGCCTTGGGGAAAACCCAATCTTTACAAAACTTAGGGGAATTGTAAAGGTATAGGTTCCTCCAAACATGTGTGCTAGTCATGTCCAACTCTAGGGACAGTGCTCATCTCCATTTTCAAGCCAAAGAGCCAGTGTTGTGCAAGTCCATGGCCACTCCGCTGTGTGGCACCCGGGATTTGAACCGCCGAGCTGTCGACCTTGCAGCCGACAGTTTTCAGTGCTGTAGCCCACTGAGCCACAGGAGATTGTAGAAGGGAGATAAAGGAATGTTCTCTGTAATGTTGGTGTCTCTATGTGCTTTAGAGGCTATTTTATAGCCCAAGGAATCAACACATCCAAATTTGCTAAAAAAATTATTGATTCATATTCGTGAGGGGTATAGATTTGTACAAATATTAATCAACAAATTTGTGATTTTTGAGAAATTTTGCAATTTGATTTTTAAATTGTGCCCATCTTTAATCCTACGTCTTCTCACTCCTCCCAATCTTACTCGCCCATGCGTGTGTATACAGATTCAGAGCACTTTCCCTTGTTGTAATTTATCAGAGCATTTGGAGTTAATCTGGGACCTTACAAAGTTTCATCAGACAAAAACAGACTTTGCAGAGCATAACACAAAGTAGAGAGAAGGAGCAGGTATATAGCAAGTGATAAATGTAAGCCATGACAAGGAGGTGGTTAAAGCTGTTTGTTATGCAAAAACATTTATATCAAAGTGAAGGAAGGAAGGAAGGAAGGAAGGATCTTCCTCAAAGGTTTTGGCTACATGGCTTTTTGGGTGCAAGCTAAATAGGATCACTTATGATCAACACTGAAGCCTTGTATGTCAAGTTGGGCTGCTTCCTTTAAGAGCTATAAAGAAAAGGGGAATCCCCCTCTTTGCCTCCTCCTGTCTCCTCCCACTTCTGGGAGGAAGCCTTCAATATTTTAAAAAATATCTAAATGATGCAGTGCATCTGAGCTTCTGTAATTGGTTAAAAAAACTTTGCTTCCTCTCTTTGCTCCACAAAAGAGTAGATGAAGTTTTTAATGTCCTAATTTCTCAGTATCATTAAGTGGTGAGACTGTCTGCTTAAGGGGCTAATTATATTGGGAAATTGAAACAAGCTAGGAAGTTAAAAGCAGAAAGTTGTGCTTTGGTTTGTTCCCAGCAATCACACGTCCTAGAAATGAGCCAAAACAGAGTGATCCTACTCTATCCAGGGTCTCACCCTGGTGGTCAGCGGATCCCAACCAAGGGGATGACCAAAACAGTGCTAGATGAACACCTTAGACAGCCAGATGAAGTTGTCCTGAGTTCACCCAAACCTAGCCCATAACTGTGCCACCACTAAGTGGGACAAACACTAAGAAAAAGAAGATGATGAAGAAGACGACTGATCCTATTCAAACCTTTAAAAATAGTAGCTCCTAAGAGGGAGCTCAGAAGAATTTGGGTAGGAAGGCTCAGAGGATGAACTGGTTTGTTCTACCCAATAAAAGCAGCAAACCAGCCCATCCACAGTATGCCCTGAAAAACAGACTACATGTCTATCTTGTTTTGCTGTAATTGGTACTATTTATGTATATGTATTTTAGGTTTGGTCATTGACAGTAATAGGCTCCGAAAACTGTTGGCTGCAAAGCTGGCAGCTCGGCAGTTCAAATCCCCGGTGCCACGCAGCAGAGTGAGCTCCCGCTGTTAGCCCCAGTTCCTGCCAACCTAGCAGTTCGAAAGCATCTAAATGCAAGTACTGTAGATAAATAGGTGCTGCCATAAAAAAACAGGGAAGGAAAAACAGCGTTTCCTTGCAGCCATGCTGGCCACGTGGCCACAGACTTGCACAACACTGGCTCTTTGGCTTGAATATGTACATGAGCACCACCCCTACAGTCGGGGTTGTGCAGGGGGGGAACCTTTACCTTTACCTTTTTATGTACAGTTTATATATTTTGGATTTGGTCATTGACTGTAATAAAATGTTTTTTTTTTAATCCCCTTCATTTTTACTTGATCGAGTAAAGCACACCAGGGGAGGCATGAGAGAGGCATGTTGCTCCAAAAAATTGCTTTTACAAGTTCTGAGAGTGTTGGCCAAATTGCATATTCTGGATGGATAAGGGTGTCATGTCTCCTCAGTCCCATTGAGCCATGCAGGAGCAAGTCAGGAAGGAACCTGAATCCCATTTAGGAAGCAGGTGCCCACTCACTCTTTCATGGCAGAGGACTCTCAGGGGCCTAGCTTGTTCTCTGGGTAAGAGGACACTCTCCCATTGCTGTCCCTTCAGGGGTATGACTTGTTCTGCTTCTCATATGGAGCAGGATCCGTCCCAAGTGCCCTCTGTGCCTCCCTCTCCCCAATTGATCAGGGAGAGGAAACGTCGTCTGCTACACAGCTCCCCCTGCTGTCCACAGGAAGCACGGCATGACTTTCTCATCTCTCTCTCCTTGGCTTCCCAACACGCACCTGTCCTGCAAGGGCGATTACACCTTATGCCTCTTGCCGTCTGCCGTTTCTCTAGCATGCTGATCACTTACGATGATGTGGTGAAGATCTCCGACTTTGGGACCTCCAAAGAGCTGAGCGACAAGAGCACCAAGATGTCCTTTGCAGGCACGGTGGCCTGGATGGCGCCAGAGGTCATTCGGAATGAGCCTGTCTCCGAGAAGGTGGACATCTGGTGAGAAGAGGGGAGGGGAGGCCATGTGGCGGACGGAGGGAGTAGAGCTAGGTAGAAGACAGATGTGTCTTTTATATGAATCTATATGATCACATAGACTTTGTGTTTATAACCACTTATAACCCTGTGTGATTGCATTGACACAATGTTTTCAATGGTTGTTTCCATCGCTCATAACTTTTACATGGGATTTTTACTTTCTCTTTAACTGCTCACGTTCTCTTGTAGCTTTAATGTAATGTTGTCTATTAATGCTGTAAGGTGTCCCTCAATTCCCTATTCTCAAATACGTGAACATGTCTTAATTGTACCGGACTGTATATTGTCCCTCATTACTGTAAGCCGCCTTGGGTCCTTTTCCAAGGAGAAAGGTGGGGTAAAAATACTCTAAAATAAATAAATAAATAAATATACTGTATAAAATAAAAATAAATTCATGGGCTAGGTTTGCCATCACACATACATAAGCATCCTTCATGGAACAAAGCAGCCTTCCCCAGTCTGCTGATGTCCAGTTGTGTTGGACTACACATACTCATGCCCACACACAGAGAGACACACACAGAGAGACTGACACTGTGGAATACAGCTGCATTTCCAACATGTTTCTGTCCACGTATGCTGGACTAACACTTGGATCCCACATGTGCAAGGATTGCTACTGTCAAAGCAACGGCCTTCCCATAGATGTCAGATGGTAGCTCCCACCCCACACATGCACCCACAGCACACCACTCTGAAAAAGAGCCGTCTTCTCCAGGGTGCCATCTTGGACCACAACTCCTATCAGGAGCACATGGGCTGCCGCTGTGGATCACAGTGGGCGTTCCCCGTCTTGCACATTCCACTAGGGTCAGACAGCAACTCCTGCTGTCCTGTTGGTGAGAAATGCCCTGCAAATTGAGAGAAGCTGATGTGGGAAGGGCAGAATGGCAATGTTGTAGAGGGGTGGAGGCGGGAAAGCACTGGAGAGAAATGCTGAAAGGAAGAAGTCCGGTCAGTCAATGGCTCTCCAACGCCAACTGGCCTTCCTCCTCTTCCTCCTCACCCTGTCCCCATCACAGGTCCTTTGGTGTTGTTCTCTGGGAGCTGCTGACAGGAGAGATCCCATACAAGGACGTGGACTCCTCAGCTATAATTTGGGGGGTGGGCAGTAACAGCCTCCACCTGCCTGTGCCCACCAGCTGCCCGGATGGCTTCAAAATCTTGCTAAGACAGTGCTGGTGAGTCCATTGCTACATGAACTTTGCGGTGTTGCGAATGGGAACCTGGAACCTTATACGACCCACTCTGGTCAGTGGGGGATATACTGGAACTATGCTCTGTAGGTCTGGGATGACTCTTCTCCCCACTCTCAGGTCTACATATGTGGTGGCTCTTCGCAAGATAACGCTTGTGGCCCAGGGAAGTGAGTTGGATCTCGATCCCATGGAATGCAAATATATATTGAAATTTTGGAAGTTGGTTTTTAAAGTAGAGCATACAATATTCCAGTTGAATCTAAGAATGCATCCTAAAGTGGCGCTTTTGTTGATATTTGATGGAATTGGAAAACAAAAGTTTTGGCCACAAATCTAGGAACAGCAGCTGCATAATAAGAGCTAAGAATTGAACTGTTGTGTGCAATCTCTAGTTCAGTGAATGGTACAAAGACATTGGCCTTATAGCTATTGATGATAAATTAGCATGCATTAGTCAAGTAAGAAAAAGAATGACAAATACAAATATGTTTAGAGATATATGGGGAGGGTTTATTGGATTTTGTATTAACAAAGAGGAAGGGTTGTATACCTTTGGAAGAGTCAATGTATTTCTAGAAGAAAAGGACTCCGTAAAGGGAAAGAAATGGAGTATGTTCAGTGGTCCAGGTTGAAAACAGCACATTGGGTTGTATATGCTATTTTTATTTAGATTCGTATTTTATGCATGATAGATGCTAAATAAAATTTGCACAAGATTTTAAAAAAGAATCAATTTGCAAGATGGAGAGAGAAAGAGAGAGAAAGAGAGAGACTGCTGCCATGGAATAGGTTGGCCATTCCCCACCTTTGAAAGTACTCCAGCAGTACAATCATTTCAACCCTACATTGCATTTGTAATATATCTTCACTATACCCTACTTAGTGAAAAATAACTTCTTGACAGGTAACAACCTCTCTTTTACCCCATTCCTTCCCATTGTGCTCTGTTGGTGACAGACACTTTTACCATGACACCACTGTCTGTTTCCCCCACCCCCCTGCTTTCCCCCATGGTAGACTTGTTTCCCTTAGGGCTGTGAGTCTGGCAGTAACCATGTTAAATTAGAATATGCTGACATACTGCATCCCATCCTTTAACCACTCCTAGCATAGGGATGTGGCCCCCAAGAACTTGCCTGAAGTTTACCTCATTGTCAAAAAAATCTTCTGTATCCCTGATTTAGACATGTAATGATAATAATGTGGTTGTCAAGTGCCTTCCAACTCACGGTGAGGCTTTCCAACATTTTTTAAAATACAGAGTGCCAAAAACGGTTTACTATTCCCATCTCCGGGGGATGCCTTAAGACAGTGTGTATTAGTAGTGGTACTATTATAAACACTGTCCCAGAGCATTGTTGTTGTTGTTGTTGATGATGATGATGATGATGATAATTCGATTTATATACCACCCATCTGACAGAAAGCCACTCTGGGCGGTTTACGACATAAAATAAACTGATTACAAAATACAGATACAAAAATATAATAAGGGAATAGTAAACCTCACATATATATTATTATTATTATTATTATTATTATTATTATTATTATTATTATTATTATTATTATTATTATTATCATTATTATCATCATCATCATCATTATTTTAAGAAGACCATCTAGTTTCTCGTGGTTCCTGGACACTCTCAGAGAAAGAGATAAAGTGGAGTGCTCAGCATGTGTTACCTCGAATCCAAAAACCCCCAGCTTCACACCACAACATTCAGATTGTTTTCCTTCATCAGGAACAGCAAACCCCGGAACCGTCCGTCCTTCCGCCAGATCCTGCTCCACCTGGACATTGCATCTGCTGACGTGCTGTCTACGCCGCAGGAGACATACTTCAAATCTCAGGTGGGCTTCCTTCTCAGGGTCTTGGCCAAGCTACAATGTCTTCTCCTGCCCCTCATGGATCCTACCCTGCCACTGTCTCCGCACAGCCTAACACAAAGCTCCCTTCTGTCTTGCACACGCCTCTGCGTTGTGTTGGTGTTGTGTTAAGTTGTGTCACCTTTGCCAGAATCCTGTGAGACAGCTCCCCCTGCATAAGTGGGATGTGCAAGTAGCGGTGGTCGTGGCAGATTTTCATGGATTAAAAGACTTAACATTTTGGGGTGCATACACTCAATGAGATGAAGTCACATGCACCTCAGAATGGATAAGGGAAGTTGTGGGGAGTCGCTGGAGAAGTTTGAGGCCAGGCTGACCTTGACCACAGAACAAAGAACAGGCAGACACAGACAAATACCTTCTCCAGCCAGCGGAGAAGGCATGCATGCACAGACTACTGAGTTCCTCTGCTCCATTATCATTCTCTTATCAATAGAAACAATAGCTTGGATAGGGGACAGGTGCCCTTTTAGCCTTTTGGCCCTGCCTCAAAGCAAAAGGTCAGGGGAAATAGAAGGTCACTCACTTCCTTTCCAGATATACCACCTTGGCACCAGGATCGTGTGCACAATCACTGTAGTAGTCCCTTCAGAACACACCCTTCAAAGGAAGGTTCCCACAGGAAGTCTTTTTACCTCATTCCCATTGCATAGGCAAAATAATTGCCAGTAGGATTTGGGGCAACATGCTTTACATTAGGAACATTGCCATCATTGAGTGAGCTCTCTTTTTGTTTCTCCTCTGTATGCAACCTCTAACACGAACCAACTCAATATATTTTGCTGTAGAGGAGATGGTTATGTCCTGTTAGTGACCTCTGTCCTCTTTCCCATAGGCTGAGTGGCGAGAAGAGGTGAAACTACATTTTGAAAAGATCAAATCAGAGGGGACGTGCCTACACCGCTTGGAGGAGGAGTTGATCCACCGGCGACGAGAAGAACTCAGGTAGTGTAAAAGGGGGAGGGGGGGCCTTTGTGATATAGCTGAGAAAGCTAAGCAAAGTGTCCTGCTTATAGACCGCAGCATAGCGCTTAAAGCATTCTCTGGGAGGTTTACGATTTAATCATGCAGGCTACACATTGCCCCCCACCCCCAGCAAGCTGAGTACTCCATTTACTGATATCAGAAGGATGGAAGGCTGAGCCAATCTAGACCCAGCTACCTGACTCCATCAGGATCAAACTCAGGTTGTGAGCAGAGGCTTCACTGCAGTACTGTAGTTTAAACACTGGATCAGGAAGCTCTGAGAAGATTTCCTGCTTAGATATTTCCCAGCATGATGGTCTTTTCCAATGAATCTCACTTTCCCATGATGCACTCATTTTCATCATTTTTGCTTCCAGATAGATTTCTGTGTTTTTAGTCAAGTTCTGCTCTGACATAATATCATGAATAGATTGACTGTTTCATGCCAGCTTTCTTCACTGCGCAGCCTTCATATTTATTTATTTATTTTATACAAATATTTTACCCCACCTTTCTCCTTCGAAAAGGACCCAAGGCCACTTACATCATTGAAAGATGAAAGAACAAAGCAATGAGTATGTAACATTGCTTGTACATCATTAGAAGACAATATTTAAAGCTGAAAGCACTAAGTATATAAATACTAAAAACGAACACTCTGAGAAATGGGAAACACAACACATCATGATTAAGAATACCATAGTAATAAATACATTTGCAATAAAATTTGTTTCTACCTTTGCTTTCCTCCAATCCACTTTACTGAATTAATAATTAAATATATGAAAAAAGCATTCATGGAAGTGAATGAGTCCGCTGAACTGTTCTGGATGTTGCAGCTTGTGGGATATGTAGTCTTCCAAAGATTCCTGAAACCTTTGTTTGGTGATCAGGCTCCTTGGAACCAAAATGTTCTAGGGACACACTTTAATCGGGGAGTACTGGGAGAATACTCAGACGTTCTTTGAAGTTATCAAGAGCCCTCACTACATCTGAATTTCAAACTGGTCAGAATGAGGGGGAATGAAACATGTTCAGGTTGGGTGTTTTTTTTTTTTTTTTAAGGAAAAGACAAATCAAGCTATGGAGTTTTCCCATCGCCTGCCAATAGAGAATGAGCCAAAGTGGTAGAAATACATGCACATTGATAGGAGCTGGGTTGACATGAGGTGGCATGAAATGCCTGCCTCAGACATTGAGCAGAAGGGACAGCGAATTATGCTCCATCGCCATTGAGTTGCCCCACAAGGAGCAGCTCCTCAAGGAGGCCTCTTAGAGGCTTTAAAGAAGAAGGCCCATTCAGAACAGCCACTAGCCACATCTCTTCCACAAGGCACTCCTTCAGACAGAGAGATCTCCCAAGAGAGAGTTTTGCGGAGAGACAGGCTGGCCATGGAAAACACCTCTCTAGAAAACTGACAGTGTCTGTGTGCCAGGCTCCAAGAGCTCCCTCCTCAGAAAAGGGTGTTATGAGAGAGATGTTCCAGGGACCACCAGGACATCTCCATCTTTCCCATGATGCTTTATCCTGATGAAGAACCTCTCAAATGGAGGCGCTTGGGGCCTCAGCTGCGCTCTAGGGAGCAAGCCCACCTTATATGAAGAAACAAAGACAGCAGCTGGATAAGGGTGGGTGATGGCAAAGCTCATCCTCTTATTGGTGGGATATCTTGTGTTTCCAACAGAGAAGTGGCAGCATCTTCCCTCTTGTTTCCATCCTCAGGCATGCTTTGGACATCCGAGAGCACTACGAACGCAAGCTAGAGCGAGCCAACAACCTCTACATGGAGCTCAACTCCCTCATGTTACAGCTGGAGCTTAAGGAGAAGGAGCTACTCAGGTAAGAGAACAGAAGAGCAGCCTTGCCGGAACAGGCCACAGCCCATCCAGGCCAGCATTCTGTCTCACACAGCAGCTCACCATTTGCATCAGGGTATTCCCAAGCAGATGTCTTCACCTGCTTAATATTCCCCACAAATGGCATTGAGAGATATCCTGCCTATCTCTCCAACCTGGAGGTTGTTGAATGGATGTTTCTAGTTGTTCCTACTGGGGGTGCTGTATTTTGACCCTGAGTAACAGTTTCTCTACACACTGGCTCCCTCTGAGGGAAGGTAGGATACTGACAATTGTTAATTAATTGTTTGATTTATTTATTTATTTATTTATTTATTTAATTATTTATTAGTCTTGTATCCCGCCCATCTTCCCCAAAGGGAACTCTGGGTGGCTAACAGCAATAAAAGCAAGTAATAAAACAAACAAAACAGTGACGGAAGAGGCAATGAGGCAAGATGGCGGCGAAACCCAGGGCAAAAAAACACAGACTAACAGAGGGGGTCGCCGAAAGCCTCTCTAAAGAGGAGGGTCTTCAAGGCCTTCTTAAAGGCGGGCAGGGACTCCAACAGGTGCAGCTCACTGGGGAGATGATTCCAGAGCGTGGGGCCCACCACAGAGAAGGCGCGGTCTCGCATACGCGATTTCCGCGCCTCTCTGGGTGTGGCCAACCTCACTGAGCGCGCCTGCGCCAACCTAGTGGGTCTGGACCCAGTTGATTTATTAATTTATTTATTTATTTATTTATTTATTTATTTATTTATGGATTTATATACTGGCAAATTTAATCCAAAGAACAACTCCAGGCGTTATACAAGAAAAATTAAAACAACAAAATAAAAATACAGTGCTACTTCTTAAGACAAATGCCTTGTAAGACAAAAAAACTTGTAGGAAGAAAAAAATTTCTGGGAATAGGCATGCTTTGCATGACATATTCCCTACAGGATGCTTTGCAAGACAAAAAATATTTTGCATGTACCCAGGGGGGAAAAAATGGTTATTTATATCTTTATTCTAGCCTCCAGAATGGATTAATCCATTCCCAATGCATTCCAATGGGAAACCACATTTCATAAGACAAAAAATTCATAAAATGAAGTGACCCATAGCCTCCGGAACAGATTAATTCATCTTCAGTCCTTTCCTATTGGAAACCGTGTTTCATAAGACAAAATTTTCTTAAAACAAATTGTAGAACAAATTAATTTGTTTTAAGAGGTACGACTGTAACATTATGCATATATTAAGTAAGCATAATAAACACATAGAGCAAACAAATCATAACAGGGAGTCGGGTAGGTGGTAAGTAGAGATGGGCACGACCAGAAAAAATGACGTTTCGAGTTGTCGTTTGTTGGGACGGGTCCGTTTCGGGTTGTTTTCGTTTGTCACGGAAATTTTCAAAAATTTGTCGTTTCCGCTTGTCGTTTGTCATTTGTGTTGGGGTTGGGGTTGGGGTAAGTGGGCTCTGGGAGGCACCTCTCTGGGTGCCTCTGACGTCTGACCCACTAAGAAGGGAAGGGAAGCGTTTCGCGTAGCCGCTGCATACCATACATTACATTATGTTAGGGTTGGGGGGTACAGTAAGTGGCAGAGGCACCTCTCTGGGTTCCCCTGACTCACTAAGAAGGAAAGCATACTGGCGTACTGGCGTACAGGTTAGGGGTAGGGGAAGTGGGCTCTGGCTGGGAGGCACCTCTCTGGGTGCCTCTACTCTGACCCACTAAGAAGGGAAGCGTACTTGCGTACGGATCTGGGTTAGGGTTGGGGTTAGGGTAAGGGCTAGGCTTAGGGTTACAGTTAAGGTTAGGGTGGGTTAGTGGGCTGCACCTCTGGGTGCCTCTGACCCACTAAGAAGGACAGTGTACTGGCGTATGGGTTAGGGTTAGGGATAGGGTTAGGGTTAGGGTTAGTGGGCTTTTTATGCCCTCTGGCACATCCAGAAGTCTCAGTCAAAACCTGGCCATGCGATTGGTGGAATGGGTCAAAAAAATTGCATGGTCCCATCCCATGGCCAGCCCATCATTGCGCAGGTGTAAAAAAATAAAAATAAAAATAAAATGAAATAAAATCAATGGAGACGTTTTATTGCAAGAAAAACCCACTGCTGCTACTATAAAAAATCAGGCATTTAAAATACTTAATTTTCAAATGTTTCTGTGGTGCTTTGGTGGGTTTTTGGACCACGATTTAAAAATAAATATTGCGCTCACCATTTTGGATCCCCCCACCACCACATGGCAAATGGAGACGACAAGGATGGCCCCCCCAGCCTGGTACCAGCAGCCCAGGACAGGAGAGGGGGGGAAGGCCGGGGACCCCCCCCCAAAAAAACCACCCCTCTCTGGTAGGTGCCCTCACTGAGGCAGGCATATTTTCGCCTGCTTTTATGGCCGGGAATCGGGGGTCTTTTTTATTTTAAAAACTTTTTTTCTGTGCTGCTTGGCATCGCGCGATCGCCACGATGCCATGAACGACAACAAAAAATCAGACCCAATTTATCTTTTATCGGGTCGGGTTCGAGCTGGCGCGGAGTAATTCTCATTACCGTTACCCGTTACGTAACGATAACGATAACCGAAAACGGAAACGAGAATTTCGCCGCTCCGTGCCCATGTCTAGTGGTAAGCAGCACTGCCCAAAGCCTCACGGTAAAGCCTCACTCTCAAACATTGCCACAGATGGAACCAACCAGATGTCAACTGGCCATGTGTTCCAAAGAGCAGGGTTGGCCACTGAGAGACCCCGGTTTCTTGGAACAGTTTTTTTGTGCTTCCCTAGGGGTGGCCACCCTAAGTGCAAGTGCTAAAGAAGACCTAGTTGGATGGGCACTTATTAATCTAAGGTGCAGATGCTCTGTCATATATTCATATATCACCCATTAGTGCACTTTTCTGGGCAGTGTACAGCTGAAAAGCGGAACAGAAAGACATAATCAAACATAAAAAGTTTTCTGACTCCCTTTAGGAATGAATATGCTGAAATCAGTCCCACCCTTCTTTTTCCACCATATTGAGGTGTCCACTCACTGCTAGTCACATTTGGGTTGACCCAAACATGGGAGTGAACAGAGAAAGTGCTTTAACCAACCTTTGAGAGCACTATTGGATGGGAAAGCAAGCTATACAGTAAAGCAAGGAAATGAACAGAAGGGGAAGTCTTGTGTAAATGCTTTGTAGCTGGCTGGACTTGAGAGGAGCAGGTCAACCAAGCACGCTTTTGCCTGTGTTTAGGTTTAAGAGAAAGAGACTGAGGTATGTGATCTTGGGAAAAGGGGAGCTGTAGCCGGGACACTGGATTGGCTGTCTCTGTTTTTGACCCAGTGCAGGATCTAAGGGCGTTTATACACGACCCCTAAACTCCGCCGCAAATGGCTCCCAGCTCCGGAGCTTAAAAATGTTTCCCCACCAGCTCCGGAGTTTACAGGCAATTAAGTGCAACCCCGCCCACTTTAGCGTGACCCAGCGCACTTTTCTTGTACCTTCTCTCTGGAGGTGAAAATTCTTTGATGCGGTGCAACGATAGTGAGTGCGGGGCTCTCCTCGCTTCTGTTTGCTGTTTTTTGGCTCCCGCCCCTTTAAGAGCTACTTAAGAGTTACTTAAGAGCTACTGGAATGTTGCCAGGGCAAGAGCCGGCAAGAGCAAGAGGCAGAACGGGAGGTGAGCCACGGTCTTTCTTCCTTTTTTTTTCTCCCTCCCCTCACGCAGCCAGCAGCCAGGATGGGAACACAGGAAGAGCGACAAGCCCCTAAGATCTTTGGTCCGAATTTAAGGGACCAGCGGATCTTAGGGGTCGTGTAAAAGCGCCCTAAGCCTGACCACCGAATCCTGTGCATTAGGCATCTTTTTCTGACCTCTAGGGAAGAAAGACCCGTTGTACTTTCTTGGACTGCAGCTCCCAGTATCCTGCAGGCAGCCGAAGCCCTGGCTTCTGCTCAGCAGGGAATCGTTATCATCAGAAGCTGCTGCTTTTATGTATTTATTGCTTACTTATTTAAAATATGTTTACCCCACTGTTCTCCTTAAAAAGGACCTGAGGTGGCTTGCATCACTGAAAGACAACATTTAAAGCCAAGAACTATTAGTAGAAACAGGCAGGTTGCTTCGTTAAAAGGCAAAGAGTAAAGCTAAAAACAGTAAGTATATAAATACTGTATTAAAAGCAAAACAATGCTGGCTCCAGGAGGCTTGTACGAACCTGGGGACGCTTTGCCATCCCGTCCTACACAAACGGCGGGGAAAGACTTCCCTGTGATTAATTGAAATGTCCGGGCCCTGCAGCCTTAAAGCTTCCTGTCCTCTTGGCTGTTTGGCAAAGATCCCCGCCCTAGAGGTAATGAGAATGAGTGTAGCTGGTCGCGTCGGGGCCGGATGGGAATTTTTGTCTATCACCTGGATTGGCTTGCAGTTGACAGTGTGTTTTCGCCCATCCCATTCTCTTACCTGGGTTAGGCAGGGCTCTTCATGTTTCACTGGTCACAATGGCAGGTAGTATAAGAATTTTGATAGCAGGTGAGTTCATAGAAATTGTCCCAGTAAGAAAAAGGGCAGCCTTCTAAGTCAAGGTTGACAGTTCAGGTTAGCGTTAGTTTAGTTGTTATTAAGATTACAGGTTGTAAAAAATTGTTTATGGCTGCCCCATGGGGAGTTAGTTCCCAAGAAGAGACACTGGCTGTTTAAGTGCAACAGCACATTCCCAGGTATGAACTCACCAAAATTATTATGGCACTATGATTAATTGGAATATAAGCATATTTACTTATACTATGGATGACCTACCTTTTTATTTAGTTTTAAAAAGATTTAATAAAGTTGTGGCCCATACTTTTGAGTCATCTCTTTATTGCGGGTCTCAGATTGTAAATCGCCCCATAGTGCTTAAAAGTATTCTCTGGGTGATGACAAGTAATTATGCAGGCTATACATTTCCCCTCTATCCCCTCCAGCAAGCTGGGTACTTATTTTACTGAACATGGTAAAAGGATGGAAGGCTGAATAAACCTTGAGCTGGCTACAAGGGATTGAACCTCAGGTTGTGAGCAGTTATAACTGCAGTACAGCAGTTTCACCACTGGACCACAAGGCTTATCTATTAAGGAACTAACAAATACCATTCTAAAAAATGCTAAACACAGGCTGTACTAAAAACACAGTCAAAGCAGTAATGCATGAGAATGCGTCCAAGAATCCCGCTCAGGCAGCCATCCCCTGAGAGAAAGTTGGCCTGAAGAGGCAAGTCTTTGCCTTCCATATCTTGAGTTCAGTCTCGGTGCCTCCCGTGTTCTACATCTTTCTCATTCTCCTCCATAGGCGGGAACAAGCTCTGGAGAAGAAGTACCCGGGACTCTTCAAGCACCATCCCTCACGGAGCCTCCTGCACGGCAACACGGTGGAGAAGCTGATCAAGAAGAGGAATGTGCCTCAGAAGCTCTCTCCACACAGCAAGAGGTGAAGAGGGGGCTGAGGGAGCGACCCAGGCAGGCCTGGGGAATCCTTGGCTTTCCAGGTGAAGGGTTGGGTTGCGGTGTTTTTTAAAACTACAGCTCCCATCATCTTCTACCACTCACCGTGTTGATTGGGCCAGGAAACCCAGCACATGGAGAGAGCGCCAAAGATTTTCCATCCCTGGGCTTTTCTCGTCTGTATATCTTCTTGTCCTTTCCCTGCTGTGCCAATAGACAAATACATGTGTGGATCTCTTACATTTTTGTTTGTTTTTGTTTTGTTTTTCCATAATAGCCGTTGTTTATTGCAAACCACAAAGCCAGAAGGGGGACTCTGCCCTGGACCCACCCCACTGGGTAGCACTGTAAAACTGCCTTAAAAGAAAGGGGTGGGATATGTAGGCATAACACAGAGAGTGGAAAGACTGCAAAGAGCTCCAGCCAAGATGGTGTGCATGAAATGGTGACCATCCTATCTGATGCCATATACTTAGGCAGGGGCATGTTCATATATGGGATGCTCTATCTGGAATTCAAAATGGCCGAGTGAGGCAAAAGCTGTACCATGATAATTTACTGACAGTGTCACTCTGCTTTTTATTTCCTGGCAAGGGAAGTTGAATATGGGCACATCCTGGAGCAAAGAACATGAGCAACAGCTAGTATTTGGATGTTAAGTACTGTATTTAGACACTATCTGACTTCCGGGTAGGCTGGATTTCCCTCACTGCTAGATGTGTGGATCTGTGCTTGCAAAGGGATTTGGAGGCTTGTATTCCAGAGCATTTGGGGATGGCCTAGTTGGGGACAGCCACCTCAATACAGCCCCGCTGCTAACAGAAAGAAAAGAAGGATGATGGCAACCACTCTTGCTAAGTACTTTTTTCTTGCTGGGTGTTGAGAGAAACATGGCTGATTTATTCACTCCCCAGGTTGCTTCCAAGCTTCCTGCCTTCTGTTAATCAACAACAACAATCTTTAGTTACAGCCACAGACCCAACCAGTTTGTTAATCATAATCATAGCAAAGTGGTGACTAATTGTGATAGTAATATTTGTTTGTTTTATGTTGGCTTTTGCAGCCTACTTTTTCCTCTAGAAGTACAAGGTGGCTAACATTTATGAATTTTAAATAAATACAGTAGGACCCAGGTATCCACTGGGGATTGGTTCCAGCCCTTCCCGTTGATAATGAAAACCATGGATAAGACAGAATGCTACTCTCCCCCAAAAAAAAATCTACTGTTTTTCGACAGTAGCTTGCTTTACGGCTGCTGCTTTGCGACAGTAGCTTGCTTCATAGCGGCCGTTTGTGACAGTAGCTTGCCTTATGACTGCTGCTTGTGACATGAGCTTGCTTTGCAGCTGCTGGATAATTTATTTAATTTTTTTCCTGTGCCAACCATGGATAACTGAATCAGTGGTTAATCAGTGGATACAGGGTCCTACTGTACATACATACATACATACATACATACATACATACATACATACATACATACATACATACATACATACATACATACATACATACATACATACATACATACATACATACATACATACATACATACATACATACATACATACATACATACAATATTCAATTTAAAACATTAGTCCCACAGCATGAGGCAAGGAAGGCAAGCCAAATGTGAGAAAGCAAGGACCAGTAAAGGGTGGTGATATAATGAAAGGCCAAACTGAAATGCACTCATGTTTTAGAGGCCAGTCGCCATTACTCTTGTGAGGAACCAGCAATATTACCTCAGCCCCAGTGGCTCTGGATTGCAACTACCTGTATTCTCTTCTGCAGGCCGGACATCTTGAAGACGGAGGTGATCATGGACCCAACCTTGCCGCAGCTTGCCATCCCCGTGTGCCAGAAAGGGCCCCCTTCCCCTGGGCGCAGTCGCCGTGCCAAGTCACGCTACCGCAAAGTCAGCACCCGGGGCAGTTGTGGGGAGCTGGCGGACCCAGGGGGAGCCAAGCGCCTGGAGCCCTGTGCCGCCCTCCGGGGCCTTCAGCACGATCTCCTGCTGCGCAAGATGTCCTCTTCCAGCCCAGACCTCATCTCCACCACCCTGGGAGCCGAGGGCCGCAAGGGAGCCGCCGGGCCCGAATCCCCACCGGCGGAGCAGCCCCGCAGCGAGACGCCGAGCGAAGACACAGCCTCCGTGCCCTGTTCTAGCAGCCCCGAGTCACCCTCATCTCGTCAGGGTGCTGTCGGGCCGTCGGGGAAGGCGAGGCTGCAGCCGGGAGAGGAGGCCGAGCGGGAACAAGGCCGGGGCAGTCGGGCAGGGGGAGCCACGCCACAGTCCCAGCACCTCACGCCAGCGGCACTGTTGTATCGCGCAGCTGTCACCCGGAGCCAAGTAAGCCAAAATGGGGATGGGCTTTCCCTCCCTCCCTCCCTCTAATAGGGTTGAGCATGACTGGGTAATACCTAATAGCATCTTAGAACAGTGGTTCCCAACCTTCCTAATGCCGCAACCCTTTAATGCAATTCCTCATGTTGTGGTGGCCCTCTTGCCTTGCTTGGAATAGGTCACAAGCCCCCTTTGGCAGGCCACTATGCCGCAGGTGTCATAGGCACCCTCAGCCAATCGCAACCTCCGGTGCCATTGACTGACATCCTCTCCAACCTATCAAGCTATAACTCACTCCCCCCTTCTTCCCCCTCTTCCTCCAGACCCAAGCTGTTTGTGCCTTTTTCTTCACTGGCTCATGCCCCCCCCTGTGAAATGGCCCTTTGACCCCCCCAAGGGGTCCTGACCCCCAGGTTGGGAACTACTGTCTTAGCAGCATGAGTTGGAAAATGTACTTACAAAAGTTACTGTACCTTTCAGAAAAATAACTTTGCCAAGTTCTTGAGGGGACTGTATAAAATTGCTGGCTGGGCCACTTCTCTCTTCCTTGCTCCGCATGGCTATGACAAGCAGTCACAAATGATAGAGGATGGGCAATCCCTGTGGGTGTTAATACAACACTCCAGTTGTCACAGGTCACCCTTATCCCTGTCACATCCACCTGAGGATGTGCAGCAGACTTCTGTTTCTTAGTTTGCTATAGTTAAGAGTTCAGTGGTATGTTTCCAACATGATATAAATCCAAACATCACTTCATAAAAATGAAAAAGAAAAATGAAAAAGTAGAACTGAAACATATAAGCCAAAACTTTGATGTGTCATGGACACAGAGACTAAACAGGATGCTTTGCATGGGATTGGTGGAAGTGACAAGAGAGTGTGAAACGTGTCTTCAGACTGGTTTTTTTTTAATTTGAACTGTTTGGAGGTTTATCTCTTTTAGAATAATAGAATCATGAAGTTGGAAGGGGGTATAAGGCCATTGAGTCTAGCCCCCTGCTCCATGCAGGATTACACATCAAAGGATATTTGCCAGACAGTTTTTTAAATTTCTCCTGAATGGCTCCAGCATTGGAGCACTCATCATCACCTTGAGAGGTCATTGGTTCCATTGCCACACTGCTCTAACCATTGGGAAGTTTTTTCCTGATGCTCAACCGAAATCTGGCTTCCTGTAACTTGAACCCATTATTGTATGTCCTGCGCTCTCTGGGTGGATCAAGAACAGATCATGCCCCTCCCCTGTATGACAGCCTTTCAGGTCTTTCCTATCTCCCCTCAGTCATCTTTTCACAAGGATATCAAGCCCAGTTATTTCCTTCTTTCCTCATAGGGGTTGGTTTCCAGCCCCCTGATCATCCTTGTCTCCCTCCTCTTAACTTGTGCCACTTTGTCAGCATCCTCCTTGAAGAACTGGACACGCCACTCAAAATGAGGCCTAAGCAGCGCCAAAAAGAAGAGAATTAGCGCTTCATGGGATTTGGAGAGTATACTTCTATCAATGCAGCCTAAAGAGCCGTCTCTGTGTTTGTGCTCTTTGTGTGATTGTAGCTCTGTGCCCTACTCCAAGGCAGTGGTCTTGAGAGAGGACCTACATCTCGAGGGAGATGAGTCATTGTCTTGGTTGAGGGATGAACCAACAACTACCAGTCTATAGATCTACTCTGTGTTCTGCGGTGAGCTGACCGCCAGGAGCTCACTTTCATGGAGAGTGAGCAGAGCATTGTATGTGGTGGACATTTGTTGGGGGAGCCTGAGGGGATGGCCAAGAGCACTGTGGCATGGTTCCCATTGGACAAGAGATAACGGATGTTGAAGAAGTAGTTGTACTGACCGGAAGCACCCATGGTGTGTTTGCCTTCCTGCCTGATGCTGTCGGAGGCTGCGCTCACACAAAATGCAAGCTGGTCGCCCGAGGGGAAGGAAAGATACAGTCACTCAACTCTCACCTTCCCACTCAGGCAGCAAAATGAAGCCTTTTCTGGATGGAGCTAAAAGTACTCTCCTTCAGGGGCCATTGGTCATACCCCTGCCTCTGGGGAGGAAGAAGAATGACACAGACAGGAAGGAAGAAGATGAAAGAAGGCGAAGCCAGGAGGTGGAGTGTGAAGGTGACTCAGAGAACCAAGGACTGTCAGAAAGCTCGTAATGTCTCTAGAGCTGCAGATTCATTCACAGGCCCTCTCCACGGGCAGTCACTCTCGGCTGCTGCAAGACAGAGCAGGAGTTCCGACCTCTCTCTGCTGATGGCAATTGAGAGACCCTGGACGTGAGGACAGCAATCCCAGACCTTCTTCATGGAAGGTGGTTCAGAGTTGCTGAACAGCAGAGAGCAGAGAAGATGACACTACGGGGAGAATCGTGCCCCACCATCACATTCCTCTGGCCCATCCTTCAGGCAGGCTTTCCCACAGTGACTAGGATGCCTAAGTGGGCATTTTCCCCCAACAAAATGGATAACTATGCCATACTGCTTTGAATGTGTTTTTGGTATGGCTTTTGTTTACCATTTCTTAGAGTGGCATTTGTTGGATTCTTTTTAGAACTCGTATACTTACTGTTTTTAATATTGCTGTAAATATAATAGGGTTTTTTTTTTTGATAATTTATAGCTTTAAGTATTGTCTTTAAATGGTGTACGCCACTTTGTATACTCATTTTTTTAATCTTTCAAGATTGACTTTTGGTGGCTTAAGGTGCCTTGGATCCTTTTAAAAGAGAAAAGTGGGGTGAAAATATTTCAAATAAATAAATAAATCTTCCAGAAGGTGTTGAGACAGACAAGATTCCAAGCTGTCTTCAGTAAGAGAGAAGAACAGGTCAACAAGGTGGAAATACTGGGAACTTTGGGCAGAAATAACTCTTATAATAGTACTGCCTAGATGGCCTAAGCACATCCGATCTCACCTGATTTCAGAAGCTAAGCAGGGTCGGCCCTGGGTAGTACTTGGATGGGAGACCACCAGGGAATACCATGTGCTGCAGGCACCTGGAGTAGGAACTGGCAAACCACTCCAGTATTCCTGCCAAGAAAACTCCATAGAAGTGGAGTCTAGTGATGGGCACGACCAGGAAAAATGATGTTTCGAGTTGTCGTGTGTCGGAGCCGGCCCGTTTCAGCTCGTTTCTGTTTGTTGCGAAATTTTTCAAAACTTTGTCGTTTTGTTTGTCATCTGTCGTTAGTACTGGTTTAGGGGGTAGGGTAGCAGGCTCCTGGAGGCACCTCTCTGGGGTGGATGCCTCCTCTGGCCCGCTACAAAGGGAAAAGGAAGGTTACATGACCGTGTAGCCATTGCGTACCAAGTGGCACTGGCAGAGGCACCTCTCTTTTGGGTGCCTCTAGCTCACTAAGAAGGACAGCATACTGGCATACAGGTTTGGAGTTTTTTGGAACTTTGGACTGTGAGCGAGGTGAGAGAAGAATGCCTCTGCTGGGCGCCCTCTGACTCACTAAGAAGGACAGTGTACTTGCGTGTAGTGCAATGCGAGTACAGATCTGGCTTAGGGTTGGGGTTAGGGCAAGGGCTAGGCTTAGGGTTATTACGGGTAAGGTCAGGGTGAGTTAGTGGGCTGCACCTCTGGGTGCCTCTGACCCACTAAGAAGGACAGTGTACTGGCGTATGGGTTAGGGTTAGGGTTAGGGTAAGGGCTAGGGTTATAGTGGGCTTTTTATGCCCGACTGGCACATCCCAGAAGTCTCAGTCAAAACCTGGCCAAGTGGCCATGCAATTGGTGGAATGGCTCCAAAAATTTGCATGGTCCCATCCCATGGCCAGCCCATCATTGCGCAGGTGTAAAAAAATTAAAATAAAATAAAATAAAATAAAATCAATGGGATTGGAGACAGACATTTATTGCAAGAAAAACCCACTGCTGCTACTGTAAAAATGCAGGCAGTTAAAATACCTAATTTTCGCATGTTTCTGTGTGGTGCTTTGGTGGGTTTTTGGACCACAATTTCAAAAAAATATTGCGGTCGCCATTTTGGATCCCCCTGCACCGCATGGCATGGCGAGACGACGAGGATGCCCCCCACCAGAGCAGCCCAGGACAGGAGAGGGGGGGAGGCCGGGGACCCCCCCCCCAGAAACCACCCCTCTGGTAGGTGCCCTCACTCAGGCAGGCATATTTTTGCCTGCTTTTTTGGCCGGGAATCGGGTTTTTTTTTACTTTTTTTCTGTGCCGCTTGGCATCACGCAATCACCGCGATGCCATGAACGACAACGACAAATCAGACCCAATTTTTCTTTTATCGGTTCGAGTTCGAGTTCTGACGGTTTAATTGTCGTTACCGTTTCCGTTGCATAACGGAAACGAGGAACGGAAACGGAAACGAGAATTTCGCCAAGTCGTGCCCATGTCTAGTGGAGTCATGAAGGGTTGGTCATGACTATAATGACACAAAACACACACACACACACACACACACACACACACACACCTCTTCTAATTTGTCATATTGACAAGAAGAAATGCAGATGGGTGCTTTGTATTTTAGGGTTCTTTGTATTTTAAGCATAATGGGTGTTTTGTATTTTAGGACCGTTGATTTGAATAAGTTTAAGGAAATACTAGGTCCTACCCTGTGTTCAGAAATACTCAGATAGGAAAGGCTCCCTGGAGAACAGTGACAGATGGCTGCACAGGTTGGCAACATATTTATAAATGATTTGGAGGAGGGCATGGAAGGGATGATCATCAAAATTTGTAAGTGACACTAAACTGGAGAAGCCTAGCCAATACTCCAGAAGACAAATTCAGGATTCGAAACGACCTAAAGAGATTGGAGGATTAGGCCGAAACTAAGAAAATTTAATTTGATAGTGGGGAAAAGGAAAGAAAAGTACTACATTTCGATGGAAGACGTCAGATGGCAGCTGGTATGAAAAGGAAATGCAATACTCATTTCCATCAACAGAAGGAGTCACATCCATATCAAGAAAAGTAAATAGTTCCCCCTCTGTTCTGCTTTGCTCAGACCTTATCTGGAATACTGTGTCCAGTTCTGGGTTACCACAGCTTAAGAAGGACAACAACAAGCTGGAATTTGCCCAGAGGAGAGTGAGACAAGATGCAAGGAAGTCAATCAATAAATTTCATTTTACAGCCAAAGGCCCGATAAGATGCAAGGAAGTGTGGAAAGCAACCCCTGTGAGAAGCAGGTGAGGGAGTTGAGAATGCCTTAGCCCAGAGAGGAGAGGAGAGGACTGTGAGGCAGTGCATCAACTATTTGAAGGGCTCTCATGTGAAAGGTGGAGCAGGCATGTTTTCTGTTGCTCCAGAGCACAGGACCTGAGGGGGTGGATTAAAGTCACAAGAAAGAAGGTTTCACCTGGACTTTAGGAAGAACTTCTTGATAGGAAGGGCTGTCCTTCATTGGAGGTTTTAAAATAGATGGCCATTTGTCATTGATATTTTTTTTCTACGGATTTCCTGCTTTGGCAAGGGGTTAGACTCAGTGATTCTTGGGGGTCCCTTCCAGCATTGCAGCTCGATGATCTTATGATAATTCTTACATTTAAATTACTGTATTTGGTTTTGAATTAACAAGAGAAGGTGGCAACCAAAATTTTGAATATGACATTTGTAGCACTTTGCTAGTGCTTTCAAATGCTCCCTTAGTGCTTAGGTGCCTTCTACCATTTCATGCAAAATGAACTATAGGAACATGCATTATTTCCAAGCACTTTAATGACCAAGAGGCAGCATCTGCCTTTTCAAAAACGATTAGATCCTGAAAATACAGTATAGAAATAAAGGCATACCTTCTCCCATCTTGGAAGAAAGAACAGGGAACCAGAGAAATCAGCATTCCCAGTGAGGACACGGCAGCATTCTGAAGCCTCTAGTATTTGTGGAAGCTAATCTGCCATCCACATGAGCTGATGCTTCTAGCAAAGCTAAGGCCATTCTAGCTAATCTCAGATCTTCAAGAAACTCACTTGAAAGAAGATAGTCTCTTGGCTCTACACTGGTTTCAGCTTTATTAATCAATTTAGATTGAAAACATACTGATAACTTTTGATTCTGTTCTATATATTGTCCCATTTCTTGTGTTTCCCCAGGCTTTGTTGTTGTTGCTTGTAAAACCTGTTGGTTTCATTTCTGCTCCATAGTACAATTTTCCCTTGAATTGCATGGGTTTGAATAGCACAGTTTTGGTTATACATACATACATACATACATACATACATACATACATACATACATACATACATACATACTAGACATGGGCACGACTTGGCGAAATTCTCGTTTCCGTTCGGAAACGGTAACGACAATTACTCCGCCAGAACTCGAACTCGAACCGAAAAAAGAAAAATTGGGTCTGATTTGTCATTGTCGTTCCTGGCATCGCGCGGCGATCGCGCGATGCCAAGCGCAAACGGCACAGAAAAAAAAGTTTTAAAAATTAAAAAAACCCGATTCCCGGCCAAAAAAGCAGGCGAAAATATGCCTGCCTGAGTGAGGGCACCTACCAGAGGGGTGGTTTCTGGGGGGGGGGTGTCCCCGGCCTCCCCCCTTCTCCTGTCCTGGGCTGCTCTGGTGGGGGGCATCCTCGTCGTCTCGCCATGCCATGCGGTGCGGGTGGGGGATCCAAAATGGGGCAACCGCAATATTTATTTTGAAATCGTGGTCCAAAAACACACCAAAGCACCACAGAAACATGTGAAAATAGCTATTTTAAAACTGCCTGAATTTTTACAGTAGCAGCAGCGGGTTTTTCTTGCAACAAAACGTCTCCATTGATTTGATTTGATTTGATTTTTAGTTTTAGTTTTTTACACCTGCGCAATGATGGGCTGGCCATGGGAGTGGACCATGCAAATTTTTGGAGCCATTCCACCAATTGCATGGCCACTTGGCCAGGTTTTGACCGAGACTTCTGGAATGTGCCAGTCGGGCATAAAAAGCCCACTAACCCTAGCCCGAACCCGAACCCGAACCCTAACCCTAACCCATACGCCAGTACACTGTCCTTCTTAGTGGGTCAGAGAGGCACCCAGAGGTGCACCCCAGTAACTCACCCTAACCTTACCCGTAACCCTAAGCCTAGCCCTTGCGCTAACCCTAACCCTAAGCCAGATCTGTGTACCCGCATTGCACTACAGCAAGTACACTTCCCTTCTTAGTGCGCCAGAGGGCGCCCATAGGGGTCCTCTCTCACTTTGTTCCTCCTCCCCATCCCCAGCCCAAGTGCACCGTATGCCAGGCAGTGAGTCACAGAGGCACCCGAAAGAGAGGTGCCTCTGCCTCCAATGCAACTTGGTATGCATATCCAATTGGCTATGCATACCCTTTTGTAGCGGGCCAGAGGAGGCACCCACCCCGGAGAGGTGCCTCCAGGAGCCCGCTTTCCCTTCATGGCGGGCCAGAGGAGGCACCCACGCCAGAGAGGTGCCTCCAGGAGAGCGCTTTCCCTTCATAGTGGGCCAGAGGAGGCACCCACGCCAGAGAGGTGCCTCCAGGAGAGCGCTTTCCCTTCATAGTGGGCCAGAGGAGGCACCCACCCCAGAGAGGTGCCTCCAGGAGCCCGCTACCCCCAAACCAGTACTAACGACAAACGAAAAAACAAAAACGACACATTTTTGAAAAATTTCGTGACAAACGGAAGCGAGCCGAAACGGGCTGGCTCCGACACACGACAACTCGAAATGTAATTTTTCCTGGCCGTGCCCATCTCTAATACATACATACATACATACATACATACATACATACATACATACATACATACATACATACATACTGTGCCCCTGGTCACACAGAACTTGACAAGTTCAACACTGGAGGTGCTAAAGTGGTCTGCTTGCCCCCAAACACTTGTCTAATTCAACATCTAGATTAGGGAGTCATATGGACCTTGAAGGCACATTACACACATTACACATGATACTGTATGGAAGAGATTCCCCAATAGAGAGAACTGCTCTCTCTCTCTCGCTCTCTCTGTATTAGCTGTTTATGCTTTGTAGTTACATTTTGGGGGTTATAAGCAGTATACACAGATTTTGAACTACCTGAGGGTCTTGAACCCCTAAACCCAGGGGCCTTGAAGAGAGAAGTGTATCAGCTCTGTTCAGTTCAGTTTGTGTGTGGAGCTCTCACCCACAGTTAAAACTCACCAGAGCTGTCTCCTCCATTATCATTTTAATCACGACTACAGCACCTTCGGAAGAGGAGGAGAGACTGTGTACCTTGGTATCTTTTGTTTGTGAACCTCATTTTGAGCGGGTTTGGGGTCATATGGATAGGTTACACAGACGAAGCAGCCTCCCGCTGTTCACCCTCTTCAGTTTCCATGATTAAAGCCACTGCAGAGGGGGGCGTAGCTAATATGCTCTGTTTATTCCTTGGGAGCCATCACATGCAAACTGGACAACTGCATAGGGCTTTTGTCATTTTAATTTGGCTCCTCCTTATTTTGAGAGCCTTCAGTGCAGATCCTGTTTATTTATCTAACCCTCCCAGTTGCATTTCTTGTTTCAGCATTCACTTATTCCAAGTAGGTTACTTGCTTTGTTTTCTCCTTCAGTCTTTTTCCTCGTTTCTTTCCTGGCTGACTCCTGCTTAACTTTCTTATTTGTGTGCTTTGTAAATTGGATTCCCCAATCTTGCTGCTTTATGTGATCACAGAAGGGCAATGGCATAGGTATATTCACACACACCATTCAGCATGTTCTCTTCTATAGGTTCCACCAAGCGCTGCTTGTAAAATCAGGTACAAATTCAAGCACACAAAGGACACCCTGTGTGAGGCAAAAAGCCTGGCTGCCCTCATGCCCTCTGGATTTTATTAAAAGGATTCAAGCCTATGCAGGAAAATTCTTTTTTGTTCTAGCAAGTGAGGGATGGTATCATTGTCTGAGTCCAACTTTTCTGACAGCAAAATCTGACAGAATGTTCTCCTTTCTGGACAAACACAGGCCTGAAAAATCAATGCCCTCTGATAGTCTCTCCTCAACCTGCCCCGGGGCCGGAGAATGTTCAACCCCCACCTACCCCTCTTAGCTGCTTCTGTTGCTGAGGCAGATCAAACAGTGGGCAGGCCTGAAACTCAGATGATCAGCCTGCTGGCTAATAAAGACAACTGCCCCCCAGTGGTGCCTGGGGCGTGGTGGACCGGCCCGCTGTTTGAAAACTTTGAGGACCCCTGATCTAGAGCCACTACATGTGGCTTTTCTACTGCACAGAAAAGAATGTGCCAAACTCGAAAGTTCAGCCCTTACTTATGCCTCTAGTTTTGCTATCTGCGCTCAGAACCAGGGGTCTGCTGGAATCCCGCGATGAAACTACCCTTTTCTACATTTTTGAAGAATGTGGGTTTCCTTTCCCCCAAGAGGTGTAAAAAGCTCAGTTCCCTCTTATTGCTTTGAAGTTGGGGAGGGGCCAACAGTGGTGGAATAATCTCCCCTCCACCCCCCATGGTCATGCGGTAATAATAACGGAAGGACATTGGATGCAGTGGACTCACAGGCTCTCCCCATGCATCCCCAGTAGGCTGCCTTTTCAGCTGGTGCTCCAGGAATCAGAGGGGAACTGACCACACATCTTTCTGTAGCCTCTGGATCATGAGAAGGAAATCCACTTGGAGATCTTCTGGGGGGGGGGACTGGCCTAAATCCAGTTGCTAATTCCCAACCCATTGCATGCATTCCATGTTTTAGTTGGGTACAACAGCAGATTCAGCCCTGTGCTGCTCCGGACATAATTGCCCAAGGAGTACAGAACTGCAGCCAAATCGTGTAAGGCCGGCCAAAATGATACAGCCAAAAGAAACATTTCATCGTATTTTTGGCACCATAGCTTTATTTAGTTAGTTCATTAGTTAGTTATTTGTGAGTATTTTAACCCGCCTTTCTCCTTGGAAAAGGACTTCAAAGTCCAAGGGGTCTTTTTCAAAAAAATGGATTGCTTGTGAATGAAACAGCGCTGGGGATCTTCTATACCTTATGTCCCCACATAGTTGGTTAGTTGATTTCTAGACCACCAATTTGATGGCAAGGTCACCGCAGGCAGTTTACAACAAATGAAAATCAACAGTAACAATTACAGACGAAATAACAACAAAAACTGTAAATCAGTATACATTAAATCACATCACAGTACAATTTGAAACTGTTATAACTAATAAAATGATTTGGGTGGGCAAGACTGCCTATGCACACAACATGCACTGGTGAGCCAGTGTGCACATTGAAAAAGTCCACATCTGAGGCTGTGTGCATATGTTTGCCCAATTAGAGATTAGAGGATTCTGCCAAACAGCTCTTCAGAACGGCATGCCAGGTGTGACTCATTTGGTGTTATCTGTGTCCTCTTAACAGAGTTGTCTACCCCATACATCGGTGTGCATGCAGGTTCAGATCTGGGCCTCTCAATCCCGCAGCATTAAACGGGCTAAGAAAGAACCCTAGCTCACCAAACTTTCACCAAAAGGTCCGCTCGGCTTGTTTTCCCCACCGTTGGCACATTCAGATCTAGCAATGATGACATGCCTGCTTCTTCTTCTCCTCCTCCTCCTTCATTTCTTTCTTTCTTGACTTAGAAGCGTGGGGTCTCCTCAGAGGAGGAGGAAGGTGAGGTCGACAGTGAGGTAGAGCTTCCCCTCAGGCAAAGGTGAGTGCTTCCGTGGATATGTGCTTTATATTTTATAAACAGGTTCAAGATAGCTCAGTGGTTTAGGTGTCTCCCTGGGGAGCCAGAGGGTTAGGAGTTCAATCCCTCACTGTACAACCCAAGAGAACCAACCTGGGTGGCCTTGGGCAAGCTGCACAATCCCAGGAGGCCTCCAGAATTTATGGGTAAGAAGCTACTTTGGAGTGTTTTCTACTTGGAAAACCCTGAAAAGTGTCACCTTAATTCCAAATTAACTGGATGGCATGTCAATCTCGTCTGATTTTCGGAAACTATGCAGGGTCAACCCTGGTTAGTACTTGGATGGGAGACCACCAGAGAATACCAGGTGCTGTAGGCGCCTGGAGTAGAACTGGCAAACCACTCCAGTATTCCTGCCAAGAAAACTCCATGGACATGGGGTCACGAAGAGTCGGTCACGACTGTAACAACACAACACAACATTTAGGGCCAGGTCTTTTTGAAAGCCTCTTCATCAAATCTATTTTGGTGCAATAATTTTGAGCAGCTGCAGTAGCTTTTCTAGTGCTGTGGACATATCCAGAGTATGAGAGAGGGAGTATTCATCATAATGCAGGTCACCAGATTTTCAGAATGCTGCACGAAGTAGCTAACAAAAACCTTTTAAGCACTGGCTGCCTGGGGGAGTACTCAATAATACATTGAGGCAACCGAGGGATTTGTCTGTATTTTTCCACTTAAGGGGCATTCATGAACACAGGAGCAAGTGCTGGGGAATCTCACACACACTGCTTTGAGCTGCTGTGTCATGGAAGAATTGTGGGGTTTAGAGAGATCAAAGGAACCCATACACTTCTCGAAGCCATTTACAATTTGTTGGTTTGAGCTGCAAAAAAAGAGTTGTTCACCAATTATTTCATCTACCAGTGCATCACCAAAGGTTGATTTCTCCATCATATTTAAGATACTTAAGTAGAGGGGTATAACTTTCACACAGTTCTGTTAATCTGATTTTTTTTTAAAAAAAAACAACTATAATGGCATGGATCAATAACCAGAGGATGGTTCACTGAGGTTCCCGTCACAGTCTCTGTGGGGCCAAGGGGGCATTGTGGGAATGAGTAGAAGGTGTTGTGGAATGGGAGGCTTTGAACAGGCAGGGTTTCCTCCAGATCTGCATCCTTTTCCACATCTGGCTGCCTTCAGTTAATGGGGCTCTTTTCCATCTCCAAGCCTACTCCATCTGGAACCCGCCCCAAAGCCTTCCTTCCTTCATTCGGGCCCCTCCTGGGTTCCTCATGAGCAGGCTTCACAGCCATCCCTTCTCTGTCTAGCTGCCACCACCACAGTTATGCCTACTTCCAGGGTTGGGGGTTGGCTGAGACACTCTACTGCCTGAAGCAATGGCTAAGAGAGTCCTCCTTCCCCCATTTCATATAGACAAGCTGGACGGCCTGGTAGCTGAAGCAGGTTTTAACACTGGGCATGGGAGAGTGTTCTCCCTGACCACAGAGGCAGTAGGCTAGCTGAAGGGGGTCACTGGGACAGTCCTGCCACGCAGGAGAACAGCCAGGAAGTTCCAGAGGAAGAGCCGCCATAGGCTTACCACCGGTCCGTTACCTTCACCATATGAACCCTATTGTTTTTCTAGCCCACCTCACCCCAGCCCACTCCAGTGTAACAAGATGGGATCGCCATCACTAGGGAAAGGTAGCCCAAGCTCATCATGTGACCCAGGTCAAGATCAACGAGGTAAAGCCCAGCCAGAGGTGAGATCAGCTGCTGATCCAACTTCTGCCTGCAGTCCAAGAATGTCTAGGGACCCCTTGTTGGGAGCCACTGCATTAGGCTGTGGAGCAGCAGAGGACTCGAGGGGCACAAATGATGACAGGGTGGCACGCGTGCCTTGGGTGGAATGCCTTGTTGTATCTCTGGAAGGGAGGGGCCCACCCCTTAGCCCTATTACAAGCTCTCTGGATAAGTACGGATCCCTCCCTGACTGTGCCTCTGCCCTATGATGGGCCAAGGGTCTCCCTGACTCCTCTCTTGTGGCCTAAATCCTTCCCGCTTCCTCCCTCTTTTTCCCCAGGTGGCCCCAGGCCATGAGCAAACGGCAATCACTTTCCACCTTCAGCTCCGAGAACTTCTCCGATGGAGATGGTGAGGAGGGCACGGCCAGCGAGGGCACCACCGCTTCCCACAGCGGAGGCACGCCTGACGTGGCCAGCACCAACACAGACGAACGCCTGGACGCCGAACGCTCGGACGATGACATCCTGGGGCATTCCGACGGGCTCTCTGAAAAGGAGGCAGCCATTCAGCTCGTCAAACGCCAGCTCAGCGCGGAACAGAATGTGGCAGAGGTGGGTGCAAGAGACGAAGGAGATGCAGCCTGAGGCTGGCGGGGTGGGGGGGGCAGCCGGACTTCAGTTCCCTCGCCAACATGGCCAGTGGGGGATTCTAGGGTGTGTGGGGGGTGAAGGAATTTTATCAAGTTCTGGAATGATAGCTGTGGAGCATTCAAATGTCTTTGAGGTGGCCTGCCCAGCATTCCACCAGGCCTGCTGCCTCTGTTGTTATGCATTGCTTCCAGTTTATTATTCACATGGACATCCCATTGGAGGTCGGCAACTTACAGCCTGCGGATATTCTCAGGCTGCCATTCCCATCCATCCTGACCAGTGTAACCTGTAATGAGGACTGTTGGGAGATGCGGTCCCGGAACATCGAGAGAGCCGCACATTGTAAGCCAACGGAGGAGGAGGAGACGGCTCTTGAAAGAGAACAAGTTTCATTTTAATGCTTGTATACTTTCCTCAGGGTTGTGGAGCTGCACAGGAAGATTTTCAAAATGCAGGGACCGTTTCTGGTGGAAATTTCCCATATCAAAGAGGGAAGAAAGTTGGGTTTCTGGTGACCTAGAGGCATAACATTTATGCAACATCTCTTCCAGCCACAAAACAAATTATGCCATGGAAAGCAGCAGAGAGGCAAAAGTGCTTTCTCTGCATAATATATAAGAGCCTGCTTTCAGTTTTTCACAGACCAAATGCTGGTTTTTAAATCTCAGAATCCCTAGTGTGGCGTAGTGAGTGGAACGATGGACTCACAAGGCCTGGGTCTGAATCCTTGCTGGGCCGTGGAAGCTCACTGGGGGAGTGGCACTGGCAAAACCCACCCCTTAAACCTCTCCCTTACCTTGAAACCCCTGTCAGGGTCACTATAATCCAGTCCCAACTTGACAGCACACGACAAAGTGTCCTCTCTACCTTACAAGCAAAAAACAAAATGTGACTTCCGGTTTGAACTGAACGCAAGAGCCTGGCGGCATGAGACCACAGGCCCAGCTTCTGTTCCCGTGGCAAACCCCTTCCATTGTCCAGCAGGGTGAGAAACAGGATGTAACCAGTGGCTTTGTCCATGCTCCTCGTCTCTCTCCACAGCTGGCGGAGAGAGAGCTCTTCTCCTTCCCTTATTGGAGGCAGCCATTAGGACAGGTAGTGACTGACTTCTTGCGCTCAAGGCCCTTTTCAAAGCTGTTGGGGTGTTTGTTGGTGGCCACAACTGCAGTGGTAGTAAATTTCCATGATACACCTTCCCCCTGCCTCCCCCATTGACTTCTAGCCCTTGTACAGCCCTTCCCTCCCCAGGTTTTTGTCCCCAGGAACAGGTCCATTCACTCTCTCCCTCTTCTCTCTCTCTCTCTCCAACTCCCTTCACAGGACCCTGCTGTCTATGAGGATTCGGACTGCGACAGTGCTGAGCTGGACCACTCGGGCAGCGGGGAGGGGCAGAGACTTCCCGATATGCCGAACTTGTGATCACGCCCGGCTTGGCTTTCCTTCCTTTTCCTGGGTTGTACAGATGACCTGCCCTTCCTCTGCCTCCTTGCACCGCCACCTCCTCCCCTCTCCCCAGATATTTATATAAATAATCTATAAAGCTCTATATAAATCTATATTATCTCATAATCTCTGGAAGGAGAGCCAGCACGCCTCGTCGTTTCCACCACTGCCGCTGCCACCACTGCCGCCACCAACACCAACCACCACCGCCACCGCCACCCTCACTTCTCGTTCCTGTGTTCTCTTGGACCGGCTGGGTGTGCATGGGGGCAGGGCTTGCTGAGGGTCCCTCCCACCCATCAGGCCTCGCTGTTCTCCCTTTGGACCGCTAGAGGCAAACCCGTGTGAGCCACAAACTTGGGTCGTTGGCGCTGCAACTCAGCCAGAAGGCACGCCCTCCACCCGTGGGCAGGAATGGATCCCTCCTGTTCTGTTTCCTCTCTCCTCCTGGACATTGCAGGATCCAGCCAAGGACCAACCCGCTCCAGCCAAGCCCAATGAGCACCATCAGTGGTCCCGAGGGGCAAAGATACAGAAAGGACACGTCTGTTGGGAAGCCGTGCTTTTGTCTACCAAAGGAAGCAGAAAGATGCACCTGTTGGCCCTTCTCAACACCTGGGCTGGAGGATACCCGTCTCAGTCACCAGCCAGACTGTCTCTTGAGATGGACTCATTGCATGTTTGGGCCACAGCCAGCATGGAAACTCCCCCCTCTTGCAACCAAAGCTGGAAAACCAGTTGTTTCCAAGCCCCAAAGGTGGTTAGAGGTTAACAACCAAAGCTTGAGTGCGCAAACGGAAAAAAAACAAAAACCCTGCCATCCTCAGTGCATAGACAGGCATGTGTTCCTGTTTTGGGGAAGTACATGCAGAACCCAATAATTCCAGCATCTGGTCCCCTCCAGCCCCCACTCACCTGTATGTGTCCCCAACACACACACACACACACACACACACACACATTCACACAATGTGGCTCATCCCTTCTTTAGGGATGGGGGAAGCAGCTCCTTTCTGCTGCCTGCTGGCACCAACATGCACTGCACTTTTGTTTCATTTAATTTTTTTGTTATTTATTATTTTATAACAAGGAATGTTTACATTTGCACTTAAATGTGTGTTGATGTCAGGTGGGTTTGTGTCGTTGGAGGAGGAGCGGGACAGGGTGGAAGAGCAAGGGGGCAGAAGGGAGGAGTGGGGGAGGAAGCATGCCGGGGGGCAGGAAGCAAGATGGGCGGTGGGGGGGGGTGACAATTGGTGCTGCCAACCTGGGCGCTGGAACATCATTGGTAACCATGCTGAAAAGGAGAAAGGGGAGCGGTGGAGTTTTATACTCTTGGGAGGAAGAACAAGTCCCCCTTCTTGGTTTCTCAGGTGAAGGTCTTGGTTTGAAGAAAAGATTTCCCACCTTATTCACCCATTTAAAAAGCTATTTGTTGCTTATTTGTGTTGGATGCCAGGGTTTTGTTCAGGTTCAGTGCAGGTTCATGAACGGATGGACAGGGAAAACACCAAACCATCCTTTTGCCTCCAGGCAGAAAGGAAATCCAGTGGGCTGAGCTGGGCTAGGGTGGGAGAAGGATCCCCCACTATAAATTCTGGGATCACTAGGGGTACCCCCTTCCGCCCAGAACTATTAAATTGCCCCAAAGGAAGTGGGATGGGCAGCCTCAGGATCAGTGGTCCATGCTCTTTTCCACTTGGTGGTAGGACAAGTCATGGCTTTCCCTGGACTTCATTCCAGTTGGTTGGAGTTAAAAGTATCAATGTTTGCAGCACTCCTGCGGAGAGCAGGGGTGACCGACATCCAAGGCTACCGTCTTCCAAACCCCTTCCTGTCCAGTTATGGGCCACTCGTGCTTCCCTGGCCAGACTGGGAAGCAACCCAAAGAGATCAGCAAGTTTGGGTGGGAGGTAGACTCCAGCTTCTCACCCCTGTTCAGGGTGCCTAAACTTAGCCTTGCTCAATCGAGGGCTCATGTATCAGGCCTGCCAAGCTAGGGTCCACTCGGTGGACCGGTTTCAGATCGGCACAGCATCTTGTTCGTTTACATCTGCCACGGTCCTCCCTCCCACCCACCCACCCCACAACTATTGATTCACATTGCCCAGTAGTCAGCCCAAGTACTGGTGGGGAACGGAGGGGGGCAGTTTTCCACCTGGACCCTCTGTTGTGTTCCCTCTGGCTCCTACATTAAGACCTTCACGGATCTGTGGGAGGGACGCCCTGGTGCTAATTCTTTTCAGGCCACAACAGGGGTGGGGGTGGGGGTGGAGACAGGGTCGCCTTAGAGGTGCTGACCCATAGGCAGCAGAGTCTGCATTCTCATCTATAACCGCAGGCACCCCCTTGTCAGTGGAAGGGGAAATGTAGCAGTTGTGGGAGAGAACCTTGAGTCAGCCTTTGTGTGGTGCTACACCCTATTTTTAGGAGGTATTCTTTGAAACATATTCAGTCTACCAAAGCTCAGGTAAGATGGTTAGGAGGTAGGTGGGTGAGCTGCCTTTTCCTCCTAGCGGATGTGAAATATGCCACCAATTATGACTGGTGGTTCCAGATCAGACAGACTTCTGATGTGCTATGCTTCTGGCCAGGCTGGGTGTTAGGGCAGAGAAGTCTTCTGCCTAGTTTGGGTGCTGTTGCTGAACTTACGAACTCCTTTGGCTTGGGGCAGCTGCAGTAAACTCCCATTTAACTACACTGCCCAACTTTAGTTAAGCTAATAAGGGCAGTCAGCCAGGCCTCCTCCTCCTCTCTGGGCCTGCAAAATTCAAGGATAACTTGCATGGTTCATTTTTACTCTCCGCAAGCCTCCATGCATGCCTCTACAACATGGCTTTGCCATGCCAAGCTCTTCCAACATCCCAGCTTTTGTTGCTGGGAAGGGAGAGAGGATGCTTTAAACAAAAGCTCTGGAGAAAAAAACGAAAGGCTGGAGAGGAGCAAGAGCTGGGTGGATAGGTAGTTCTAACAAGGGTCAAAACAAATGTACAAATATTGCTCTTAACAACTTGTGTTTGGCAATAAGGGGAGAGAGATCAGGGCCTCTCATGTGTACTTCTGATCCCAAATGGTTCCAAAATTCAGAAGAGGCAAAACAAACCTGGCAGGGAGGGAACCAGTCACGTGTCACCACGTTCAGTGTAGTCTCTGCTAAACCTGCCAGCATAGTGATGATGGGGAAAAGCCAAGTTCCTGCCCAGTAGGCCAAGGAGCATCTGCCTGTCATGTCGCCTAAGCAGGGGATGAAAATATCTAACAGGGTTTTAGCCAGTAGGATGGGCCTCGCTGTGATCCCTTGAGCCTTTAGAGACCACTCCACCACCACCACTGAGACAAGCCAACTAGGGAGCCAAGGGAAAACGGTCCAGCCTTTCAGGTCTGGGCTCAGTTACAGGCCATTTCAACAGATGGATGCGGGGAGAGGGGAGAGGGAGCCTGCCAAAAAGTCCATTAAATTCCCAGCAGAGGAAGAGCATCAACTCTGCCAGCTCTGCAGGAGAGAAGCTTATATGTAACAACGCCGTCAGGGGCTGCTCTCCGTATCCGTTGGGTTAGCCTCCAGTACTGCAGAGCTGGTCCATCCACAGGTCCAGAGAAGTCTCCCGGGTGGGATGCTTCCGTCCTCATGTTTGTCATGCCCTGGTTAGCAGAGAGATGGCCAGCAGCCCCCACCCAAGAGAAGTCTGCCCGTTTATTGAGCGTGGAAAGAGGTTCCACTAAAGCTGGAGGAAAGGCAATGCGGGGAGAGAGAGAGAGATGGTGGCCAGGATATGCAGTTGCATTTGCCAGCGGAGCACCAGGACAATCAGAACAAACTCTGATCACGCTGTGGCTCAGAGCCGTGGTGGCTGTTGTTTATACATGTAAGGCCTTCCTTTTCCTGAAGGCATGTATGTCACTGTGGGGCAGGAATCATTGGTGTAAAACCTTCCATTAAAACTCAATGAAAAATGAACATATTTTTTAAAACCACTCGACGCTTTTTAAACAGTAGCTTCACTGCTCCCTCTCCGCTAGTCCAAACGGGATAAATTGTCCACCACAGAAAATACACACAGGTACGCACAGTTGAGACAATTAGGCTCTCTGCTCCAGTTTCCTCAAGGTACATGTTTAAATGGGCTTGACATTTTTTAAGCATACAATCGAGCACAACATAGTACTGGTTTCTCTTTTCCAAAACCAGCCCACAAAACAGCCATTTTCTGCAGGTTTCCAATGGAAAAAAGGGAAAGGCATGTTTTCCTGCCTCTTCACTGACACGGTCAATTGATTAACCCCACGTCATGTCTTCTTGGCGAGTCTCCCAGGTAGACTTGGAATCAAAGTTCTCATCATGCTCATGCTCATTTTCAGGGCCACATTTCTGAATATACTTCAGATTAGATTGCAAAAATATAGGGGGGGAACACCCCAAAGTTTTCATGTTAGGTGCCTTCCCTGAAGCAGAAGGCTTGAAGAATTTGTGAATCAAAAAGCAGTTGAGACCTCCCCCACTCTCTCTCTCTCTTGCACTCGCACTCACCAGAAAGGGTTCTGAGGAATAAGCATGTCATAATAGGGTGACCCTCCCTGCTGTTCTCAACTGTTCTAGCATCACATAGCAACAGAGTACTGTATTACGTTACTTGGGACACATATGTCAGGGACATTTAGCTGGCACATACTCAAGACAAAACCGACACGAGACAATTTGTCTACTTTAATCAAGGACGTTCGTACATTCCAACAGCAGTGAGACCATCCTACTTTTGACACACAAAAATCAAAGACATTGAGTTTTAAAGCAGGGTTTTATAAAGATATCTTGCTGTGTGAATCAGCTTTGCTGGGCTCACTGTTGGTTTACTGTGACCACTTGATTGCCAGGAAGGTGTAGCCCTTTCTATGTGTGTTCAGTGCTTAAACCCATAAAGCAAGGCCCCTACATAGACATTAGCAAGCAGTGGCCTAGGCATTGGGCGACGAGGGTGCAACAACGAAACCCCAAAGTCAAGAAACATGGAGCAGATTTGGGGTTAGTTAGAGCAAACTTCCTGTTCATACAATCCCATGTTCAAGCATAGGCACTTTCTGTTCAAGAACTCCCAGGTAACACAGCTAGAAAGGACTGGTGCTTGAGGTTTGGGGAGAGCTGCCATTCATCCCAAGAGCCGACCCTGGAACAGTTGGGTTAATGGTCTGACAGGAGTTTTGCACTTGGTTTGACCGCTCAAGGATCATTGGCCCAGATTGTGCTTGCTCGATGACAACAGGAAATGAAGAAAGTGCCCCTTACTGAGAAACCCACCTTCTCCTAGATCAGTGTTGGCGAACCTATGGCACGGCTGCCAAAGGTGGCCCTCGGAGCCCTTTCTGTGAGCACCCAACATTGCTTCTTCACAGCCACCTGTATTTAGGATGAATTGCTGTACTGGCACTTTGCGAAAAATTAGTGAGTTCTGAATCGCAGTTTGGGCACTCGGGTCTCTAAAAGGTTCACCATCACCGTCCTAGATGGTAGCTGTTCTTCTGGATTAGTTCCAGATGGCTAAGCCCCTCTAGCAATATTGAGCTTGAACTTCATCCCATCCAATCTCCTTAAGACTTGCCATGGCTACACCCACACCCTAGCCCTCACAGTCCAACTACCACAGAAGCTGACCATGGGAAGGTTCACCAGCAAGCCTGGTGCACAGCCCCCCACCCCATCTCTGACGACTCCCAGCCCAGTTTGTCATTCTTCCTGTGGAAGGCAAATTCTCAATCCCTTAGGTGAAGCCATACATCCTACCACTGCGGATCTGTGTCCTCAACACTTGTGATAACATCCACCCTTGTAAGATAGGTCATATCTGTACGGTAATAACATTGCTAGGTGAGTTAATGGCACTGCAGATTTCAATTAAAGATCATTTTGTATTCAGTGTTGGCGTCCTCTTTATGTAGCTTTGCCATGTGCCCGAAAACCTAAATGCACACACACTGGGAGCCATGAGTGGTAAATACTATAGAGGAATACGATTGTCAATAAAGGAAAACTGTTCCTCCTTGAATTTTTGTTTACTAAGCCAAGGTTCCTCTAGAAGGAATTTTCATGGCTATAAAGATATGCCTGAAGCAAGGTGAGGCCAGCTAAAATCTTTAGATTTGACAGGGATGAGTGCAGCCTCCAGCCAACTCCTAAAGCAGTTTGGTACTTGAAAAGTCCCCGGATTGAAGTCCACATAATGAATTTTGGATCTATCCAATAGCGCCATTGGAACCTTTTGAAAGGAATGTTTTCCGATCTCACCAATGATGTGTGCAGAATATTCTTCACCTGTTATAAAGCAGATGTTTCTGCAGGCCCAATGCAAAATGTCCCCTACATTATTAGCACCATTGTTAAAGACCAGGAATTTACCAAGGAGTTCATCTCTGCTAGTGCAAAGTGGTATAAATCTATGCGCTTTTCTGCTTCTCCACCCTGACACAACTGCACCTGACACTAATCGCACCATAGCACAATCTGCCAAAACTTTAGCAGTACAACCTGAGGGAGAGAGAAATCTCCCAAGTGTTCCAGTAGAACAGAGGCAGACTTCAAATGCCTTCTCCCTCCCTCCCCTCTCCTCTGGAGATATTGTGTTGTGGGCATGGTAATTCTTTGAGAGGCACCTTACACAGAGAAGACAGAAAGACTACCAGCCCATAATACCTTGCAGCTTCCAGAGAGCCTAGTTCCTGCCAGCTACTTTGTCTTCAGATTCAGCAGCATGACCCAGACATAGCCTCCATTCAGCTCCTCTGTCTGATTATGAACACCTGTGAGTACTTAAATTTCTTTTCAACAACTCAGAGAGGTCAGGATGGGGAAATTCCTACAGATGTCTAGGGGCCGAAGTCAAAAACTCCTATGCTTCCCACTGAAAAAGGCACAGGAATTGATCCCTCTTCAAAAGAAGAGGGAAGCGGGCAGATTTTCCATACCAACACATTCTGGAGCAAAACCCCACGTTCTTGGAAATTATGCAGCTGCAGCTAGGCTCCACTTAAGTTAACTGTGACACCCAGGCATCTGCAGCAAGGATTCCATGGAAATCATGGGAACTGTGTCGGGCTCAAGAGGTTCTCACCCTTCCCGAATTGAAAACCAACTTTTAACAGGCAGATCATGCTTCAAATGGTATGAATACCTGCCGAATGAGATTTGCAGTTTTCGGAAGTGTAGTGCCCTACAAGGCCCCTTGACCCCTACAAGATGCCCTTAAGATTAATCACTCAAGTGTGCGTCACATACATGTTGCCAGATACTTTGGATATTCTACTGCAGAAATATTAAGGTGCCAACTCTCAGATGTGTGAATCTGCCTATTAAGCGGGGGGGGGGGAGCAGCATTATGCTGAACACTCAGTGAAACCTAGCACTCCTCTTGATAGGCCACATGTTTCCCCATCTCCTCTGAAATAGGTGCCTATCCTAAAAGGAAGCTAGCAACACAAGTCAACCCAAGCGATAATTTGTTCAGCGAAAAAAATCTCCTCGGAGACCCCAAGAGAGAAAAATCTAGAGCAACCAAGACGAGAGGCATTTCACCTACTGCATTTTGATGTGCCCAGTATGCCAAACAAGCACCAGATGGACACCTTGCATACCTTCTTCAGCACAACGAAGGAACCTTTGTCCCTTCAGCTATTTTGGAAGACCAGATCCCTCAACCAATGTAGCGTATCATAGGGGAGCACAGGAGTTGTTGTCTGAAATACCTTGTGGGATACAGTGCCCCATCCACCCACTGTATACTATTTTCATTGTAAAATTGTGGAACACCTGAGTCGGGTCAAAAAAAGCAGTGCACTGTAGATTCCTATGGAATTAGCTTGGTTTATTTCAACACAACTGAAATTTGGCCTTCACAACTTTGTATGCTGTATTTGCAAGCTTTTCAAACGAAACAAAAAAAATAAGTTGCATTTAGAAAATACTGATATGGTAAGCATTGCCTCTTCCCTCCTGCCACCAAATGTAGTTTGAAGCCACCAAGCGATAGCTGTGATACACACTTCTATAGAAGCTTCTTTTATCCATATTTTAGGGGGAGATCTAAGGTCAAAATATAACTCATCCCTTCTTCCTCAACTAACTTTCTAAGGAGCAGAAGGGTGTTTCTGACTCACTTCAACTGGGGTTCAGAACCATCTTGCAACCCACAGGTCGCGGAGCTGTGGACATAATATGAATGCAACTGGATCTCCCTTTTCCATCTCCCAGAGAGGGACATTTTTCTTTCTTGGTTAGGAGTAACCCATGCAATTCCCCTCTCCTGAAGCAGAACTCATGTCTAAGCATTCCTAAACAAGTATTTTTTTTTTTTTTTTTGCTAGTTCAGGATATGACAGATAGGTAATCAATGAATACCACACATTTCTATTCACAAGGAAAAAGCTCCAGTCCATCTTTTTATTTTTTTGAAAAATTTCTGACATTACAGAACTAAACTGAAATGTATTAATTCCACTCTTACATTTCATGACATAACAGAAAAACTTCATGAGCCAAGAAGGGGGAGAAGCTTATAAACTAAAATATGAATCAGCATTTTAACAGCTGAACAGAGAAAAGGAATTAAAATGCTGCAATTAAAAAAAATCATGAGTGGATGGGTAAAGCATGTAGAACTGAAAATTTACAAACTAGTTAAAACCTGGAATTGCTGACTGCTCAGAAACTACACAGATGGATCATGGGGATGAACGGCAGAAACAGGTAATGAGTGAGGCGGTTGCATTGTCCTAGCTGCTTCCCATTCCACCAGTCTCCGAAGAAAGCCTACAAGGAGAACAGAAGTTAAAGGCCTTTTAACACATTGGTTGAAAGCCACATTGCTGATGCAAAACCAATTCCTTCCTTTTCCTGCAATACAAGCACATCAGAGCCAAAAAGTCTTATTGTTTAATCTGTAGCGAAGTGACTTGCACCGTTCTTTAGTTCGCTTTGGCAGGCGAAGGACTGCTATGTGCCCACAGATTAACGCTCAGGCCCGGCCCGGCCCACCCCCACCCATTCAAAGGAAGAGAAAGCAGCCATAATCTTTACACCAGCAGTGATCCTTAATAGCCTGTTGTCACTTGGACGTCCAAAATGGAAGCTGCAACAGGCAGTAACAATAGCTCCCACTATCTGAATGAAAGAGAGTCTCCCTCCATCACCCGTGGCTGCAGTGACCCAAGTAGACCGTTCTTTCTGCACACATTCATGGTGGGTCCTGCAGCTGCATCAGGACTCCTTTTCACTCACGGAACTATGCTAGCAGCAGACATAAAGGGTGGACCTTTTTTTCCTTATGAGCACCTGCAAAACATACAACACCCAGCTGCTCCTCAGTTGCCTTTCAAACTGCACATTTCATCCCCACAGAAAGCTGCTCCTAGTCATTTGGAAACTGCATGACAGTTAGCAGCCAAGGCAAAAAGACGCTTAAAAGATAAGCTAAAGACGGTTTTGAGATATATTCTACAATAGAAACATTCTCTTCATTCTAACCTGCCAGGCACACCTCTAGGATTAAGGAGAAATGTGGGATATGTTTATGATAAAGGCTGCTGCTTGTCTGCTGCTTAAAACCTAAAAGCCAAACTACTGTTATCTTGCCTTCCTAGCCTGATCTCATTTTTAAAGCGGGATCAGAGTCACTGGGACCAGAACAGCTTGTTGTCCTTTTGACACCTCTCTAGAATTTTCTTTCACCATCCCGGTGCCACTGACTCTCCCAGTATATATATGCAAGGCACACACACACGTTTCCAACTTTTTGAAGTGGAGCGAAAAATGATAGCTTTATAGCAAAGATAGAAAAAAAGTGGCCCTGCAGTCCTTTGGTCTCCAAATCCCATCAGCTCTGTCCAGCACTGTCCAAGGAGACCAAATGCTTGGATATGGACCCAACAAAACAAGGACACTAACCCTGCTGGCTCCTGATTTGACGGACTTCCTCAACATGATCCTGCCAGGTATGTACAGTTTTGGTAAGACCCTCATGCAAGAGTTGAAAAACCTGGTCCCCTCCCAAAAGGCTGAAGAGACACATGTAACTGGGCTGTTTTACATCATCAGGAATTTAAAAGCGAAAGCCAAGCTATTTAAAAAAAAAAACTTACCTTATTTGAGACCTTTCCTAACTGCAGGAGCGCTGTAGATATACAAACAGCTCCCGCTGGGCTGTGATTTACATTTAGATGACCCAACCACAGAGTTTCTTCTCAGTCAATCATGCCATAATAGATAGGAATGACCCACCTCCATGGACATTTGACCCAAACACCCTCCCAGTCTTATGGAAATTACGAGGGTTGCCAGTGACAAGTGGCAGGCAAAACCCCGCTGTTTACATGTAAAGTGTGCAATGGGAATCACTTATGCAAAATGAGCAGATGGACAAGTCTGTGCAACACTTCATTTTGCAGAGATTCCAGAGACTGAACAGGGAGACAGGCATTGTCTCCTGGCCCCACGCACTGATCCAGCCATGTAGCAAATCACAGTTCGATATCCATAACCAAGGACCGTTTCTCTCTGATAGAGCAATCCATTCCATGTGAAAGAGTGCATTTGCCTCTTAGTGCTGTCTTGTTTTTAGCAGCACAATGAAGACTGTTTTGTTCTTGATATTTCTCTGAGATGAAAAAGGAGGATTCTGCCGATCGATATTAGGAGAATCAGCTTCCACCCTCAATGTGAAGAACACAAAAGCTCATAGTGGCAGTACTGCCTGTCAGCGCACATAACACTGTGTGTGGTCTACAGTGGATATATGTCAGCTAAACACATCTCAAAAAGATAGGGTGCCAAATCTTTACTCAATCATTTGCAGATAATGGTACAGGGAAAACTGGAGGCAAGCTTGTCCTAAAGCAAGTCGGAATGCTGCTAACAAAGGGTCAAAAAATGTGACCTCTACAGCTATCTCTCAGGAAAACATTCAGCTAGGTTACCTGGCAATTTCAAGCAAAATGTTACCAAATCTAGTTCACCTAGAGGATTTCCACTGACTGTATTAATGGAGCAAAAGACACTGCCCGAGTAGAAACTGAGAATGTGAGCGCTACTCTGTGAAGAAATCTTGTCGGAGCTCACACTATTTGCATGTTTCTGAAAGGGCTGGCTGCATACGCTGAACCTGAAGTCTAAAACTCACATCTGGTCACTCCTGTCCCCCCTAACTACCACTTAAGCCATCACCGTAAAAGCTCTAATTTAAACAAAATGTGATGGATGATGAGGGTAAGGGCAAGAGGTTCAAACAGAAGTAGATATGCAGGATTCTTGGACAGGTTGTTTACTAATAATACCTACTCAGTGTGCCTGCTGACAAATATTCATTGATGGAATAATCTCTCTCTTCAACTTTTAACTTAGGTCTAATGGTAGTAAAGTCTGCCACTGTAATTAAAATAGACCAAAATGTGGATAGAAAAATGGGAGTGGAAGGAAGCAGAATCCTTTGCCTCCCCTCTATTCTTAACACCATACGGTTCCTACTATTGCTTAGTTGTAGCACTGCTTGAACAAAAAACTTTTGGACAACATACAACACACACACTAGTCAAGAACAAAACACCTCTCACAAAGTCAACCTGCGCATTACTCTAGGAAACAAACGGCCAACCCAAAAACTTGGTTAAGAGTGGACAATTTTTACTTAATGTGTTTACACTACAGAGCAGAACAATATATTTTTTAAAAAGTTACATTTGTGAAAGTCAAACTGCAGAAACAAGCACTTAAAAGATTCCTGCTATCAAGGAAAAAGGGCTTGACAAAACTGCATAATCAGCTAGTTGATGGCCACCCCACCCCAGGACCGAATCAGGACTGTCCCTCTCCCTGAATGCAAAGTGTGAAACTGTCCCAGATGCTAGCATTCAGCCATCCAGCACTATAAAGTTGTTTCAATAGCTTTTTTTAATACAAAGGATAAACATGAGATTGTTAGCAATTCTGTCACCCTTCATACCCAATGTCGCCTCCGTTTCTGAAGGGTTATAAGCACCAGGCACTGCTCAAAAAAGGAAGCACGTTCAATGAGCGTAGCAACCCCAGGCTAAACACCAGGTGTGTACAGCACGAGTGCAGATGGCAAAAGATAGAACAAACAGCCATCATGCTACACACACCAGCATGTCACTCTTTCTTGCCAAGTGTCCCCCCTTAATTCACTATCAAGGAACCCTCAATGGAGGAAAAAGACAAGCAAAAAGACTGCGATCAATCAAGTCAGTTTGCCGGCCTCTACATCTCCAACCCACCTACCCACCCTTCCTAACACACCAGTTACATGCCCAACAACTAGCTGTTATGATGAAATGGCCACTTGTCAGAAGCATATATTGCTGTCAGCAACTCCATCTGGCAAAAATCATCTTTGAAAGGCCTGCCACAGTCTGTACAAAGGGAAGGATGAGTCCAGAGGTAAAGGTAGGACATTTCTCAAGGAGGTGTGGTTCTATGTGGACTAAGGGGGTTTAGGGCTTTCTTTCCTAATCTGGTGCCATGCGGATGTTTTTTAAGACTCCTCAGCGCCCACCAGCCATTGGCCAGGGAAGTAGTTTGAGTCAAACATCCAGAGGGCCTCGGGTCAGGAAAGGCTGTGACAGAACAATGGCCAGTCTAGATCAGAACACTTTAGCCTGGGGGATGCATTTGAATATTCCATCAGCTTATTAGGGTCACATAGTTCAGTCCAAATTCAGGCACATCTGTGCACACTCTCGCTGTGGATAGCTTTATTTACAGAGACAGACATTGAGACAGGTTTAGCCAAAGTAGCCTCTTTGCACAGGTGAAAATCCAGGAGTTGCAAATGAGTTCTTGTGTTAACAGACCCTAGCATTCCCTGCCCGCCCACACCCTCCCCACCCACCTCATTCCATGTAACAATGCAAACAAAGCTACGAAAGCAACAACTACAAGCTACATCAAGAAAGATCACTACTGGACTTCAAAACGTATTAATACACTTGCTCAATTGTCTTTCACCTAGTGGAGGTTGCCAGCAAAAAAGAAAACTCCATTCTAAAGGAAATCACAAGCTCACATTGGTTTTGAAGTTTTGTTTTGTTTTAAAAAAATTCTCTTCCAAGTCTCCTCTACAGGACTTCCCATGGCTGAAAAACAATCTGCTGTTCCTCTAAGGCCACAAGCAGACGTTCAGTAGGGAGAGAATCTCTGTTTTTCTGTTTTCAGTTTGTTAGTAACACATGGCACAGCTGAGGTGGTGGAGGCACCCTTAGCAGCAGACACAACATTTAGAGCCAGGAGAGGGACGGGTTTCATGCCAAGCAGACTGGAGACACAGGGGGCGGTCGGAAGAGGGTTGGGGAGGCTGGAGGGTGCGTCGGAGACCCCTGCTGTCGCAAGCGAGGGGGTGGTGGTGGAGGAGGAAGAAGAAGAAGGGGTGGAGGGTTGAGAGAGGTTGATGCTGAGGTGGTCGGGGATCGTGACGGAGGCTGCCTGGGAGGAGGGTTTAGCGCTTTCTAAACTGTAACAGAGGGAGAAAAGGAACAAAAATACGGGTGGGTGGGTGGGAACACCGCACAGAAAAAAGCACAAGACACAAAACATCTCTAAAAAGCATGACCCTAGTCTGGGCAAGCTTAGAAACAGCATAGCCAGGAGAAAGGGGGTGGGGGGTGGGGAGAGAATGCTGGCTGCCAGGGAACCTCAACATTCTCTAGGTGCACCAACGTCCACTGACACCTTTCACAAGTCCAGTCCCAACCCCCCAACCCCCTAAATTCCCAGCCCCGATCCCTTTCGTGAACACAAGCGCCAGCTTTTGGAGGCACTTGATTTCAGAAGCAACCACTTGGTTGCATCACTCCTGGGCCCATTACGTTCACTGATGTTAACAGTGAAATACTGACCAGAGAAACAATGCAGGCAAAAATATATATCTATTGCACCCATGTATGAGCAAGGGACCCCTCCCTGCCCTCCACCACCACCGCCTTTGCCTAAGCAGCAGTTCCTTTATGCTTAAAGCCCACCATCACACGTCTTCCTTCCAGCTTTCAAAACATGCCTTGAGGTAGCCAAGCAGGGCTCTCTCTGCTCCATCTGGGAAGTCCTGATGGAGCCTTCACTATGCACAGCTCCCTGGATTTTAACATGGAACTAGTTTTCACCACTGTTCAAGAGGAGCCCCGCCTTCCCCGGAGCTGAACCAGCTGACAAGAAGGAAATCCTTAACAGGAGCCGCACAGCTCAGGGAAGGCTTAAATTGTGTTCCAAACAGGAAGCGTTTACTGGACTGTATTGTGCATCTTTTGCTCTATCTAGCGGAGGAGGCCTTGAGCAAAGCTCTCTAAATTTTCCAACAGGCATCAGAGATGTGGCTTGCTTCTGCAGAAAGGTCACATTTCCAATTCAAACACAGATCAGGCAGCAGAAAGCACTGCTTCTCACTATCTCTGACTATGGAATCTGTTTACAATTAAGTACTTGAGGAACTGCACTAACTGTTTATGTATTTCAGGACGTCCCGAAAACCAGTAATTATGACTACTGTTCTGTTAGATTTTTCACCACGTAATTTCCCCCATGTTAGTCTCATGTGAGCAAACTTGTAAGAAAAAGGCACCATCTGTGGAAATCAAATAAAAGCTTCTGGTCCCAATTCCAGACTCCTTTGTTCTAAGGCCTTTTGGGAACAGAGGTGAGGAGGACCGTGCTACCAAAAGCCAGTCCAACCCTGACTCATTGGAAGTCCCACAAATACGCTCAACAGTGAGCATCAAGCAAATATAATTTAAGGGGCAAATATAACAATGACACCATGAAACACTGATTATTTCTATTCAACACTTTCTCTTTCTCTCCATGTTTTCTACTGAAATCCTATAGACAGAAGCTGTTTTCAGCTCTTTTACACACATAGGAGGAGGTTTCTGGCACTGTGTGAATAATATTTCGATTAGCTGAAGGATTCAGAATGTAGTTAAATCATCACTAGCTTATCTTTCTTCTCACAACAGCCATTTCCAAGTGCTGTCAAGCTACTGACAAAGCAACCTCCTTTCTGGAAGCCCTGCCAACCCCAGTGTACCAGGGCAGGTACAGTGTAACTTTGTAGTGATTGCCATATGCACAGCGGGAACTGTTGCATGAGCCTCCACAATGGAATACCCAAACCCAACACTGTCTCAAGTATGAGGCACTTAATACAGGCTGTGCAGCGTCTGTTTTGATAGGCTAGTATCTACCTCCACCAGTTTTCTATACCAAAGTTTTGACTCACTAAGCCAGACAGCTGCGCTGCTGAAATAAACAGAAGCAACAGTTTCTGGACACCCATTTAATAGATGCAGCTCTGCACAAGGAATTAGAGACACACTTAGTTCCTCTGAGGAAGGAATCAGGGGACAGTGCAGTCATCTGACTGTTTCCGCATCGTTGAACCTAGCCCACACCTATATACGCACACAGACATGGCTCATGCAATGCAATGAACCATCAACTCTTCAATGGGAAGTGTGGGCTCTTCTTTTAAGCTTTTATATATCTGGGTTACCACTGCCTATTCAGAAGGCAAGCCTGCAAAAGGTATATACTCAGCTTGCCATTTTGCAATGAAGCCATAAGTTGGAGCAGAGATGGCAGGCGGAAATCTAGGACACACCACGCCAGCTGCTCAGGCCTGGGTTTTTAATTATTGAAGCCAACACTCCCCATTAAGCTGATGCTTTTACTTTTTTTTCTTGCCTTATGAGATCATCTGATCTGCTCCAAAGCTGCAGAGGGCCACTTGCCAAGTAGGCTTTTTCAGGACAAGGCCTGAGGAGCAGCCACTGTCTGCTGCCCAGCACTGCTGCTGCAGCCCGTAAGCTCCTAATGGAAGCTGTGCTGCTAAGCCAGCACAGGGGAGGGAGATGCAGGAGCTTTTGCAGTGCAGAAAAGCCACATCCCCCGGGGCAGTGATAGCTCTCTGCTTTCCTCTCTTGCGCTAATGAACTGCAGGGCTTTAAGGTCTCCTGGAAGGCGTCAGCTGTCTTTTTGAAAATAAGGATCTTATTTTTACATAGACTAAACCCAGTAAAAATGCTCCCATATTTAATCCACCTCCATTTAGACACAGGAATTTCACAAAGTGCTGTCGCCAGCCAAGAATAGTCTAATAGAAGACAGCCCATGAGGTTCCAGCTAAAGAAGTCCATATTGTGCATTGCATTTATTTTGTTCCCTCTTCCAACTGACTCCTATACTGGCAAAGGGGGGGGGGGTCAGTTGTAAAAAAAGAAGCAGCTTTCATCTCCTACTGCTGCACTGGCCAATAAGGGGCAGGGGGAAATTGGGTTTCCTGGACAGCTCTGAATCAACACAAGAGAAGCAGCCTTTCAGAATACTGCCCTGGCTGAAAATCAGCATGGCTTTTGAGGAGACTTACCTGACATTAATTAGATACTGAGCCAGGCTAATGCTGGCTGCAGATCCAGTTATGGTAACCTGCCTGTCAGTAGATCCTTCCACTGGATTGGCAATTTTGATCTGAGCCCCGGACATCTGGCGAATCTCGTTGATCTTGGCGCCTTGACGCCCAATGATACAGCCAATCAGCTGAGAAGCAAAAGAAAGTTATGAGGATGTAGTTTAACATTCCAAGATAACCGATGAATTTGTATTGTCATTTTCCTTCCGGAACAAGAACTGAACCATGTGTCATCTGAATGCTTCACTATTAAAAGTAGCTGTAGAAAAACTCTGTGAAAAATCTATATATAAATTCTGTAGAATATCTATAAGCACCAGACAAATAGTAAGTAGCTATGAACTATGGGAATTGTATTACAAGTCCTCCTGGTCTTACAGGAAGCTGATTTGTTGATCATGAGCTTCCTCGACATTATAATTCCTGCATCTGCCGCCACATGATTTCTATCTTTTGTTTTGACACAGCTGAATGAGGCAAGCTGGAAGCACCGCAAGGCATGTACTACTTCATACCATCTGGACACTTTCTGATTATTATCTGGGGCCAATTTAAACCTGCAGGCATCGATTTGCTTAACAAGTGCATCTGTAGCCTTTTTGGGGGGAGCTTAGGAACATGAAATCATGACTGCAAAGCCCATAAAGACCAAGTTCAGTAGTGTTTTCTGCACCCTTGGGGAACATTTAAGACACACTATAATTGGGGAGGGAAGGAGAAAACTCCTTAAACCTCTTATAATCTACCAGCCCATCTTTGACCTCCCAAATTTTGGTTCCTCTTAGGACACGGACTCTCAAATCAAGTGTCATGACTCCAACGGAGTTACAAAGTGTTTTCAGGGTGGGGTGGGGTGGGGTGCCACAGTTATTTACATGAACAATGCTGTTTTAACTCCCTTGGCCCACAGATAATTTTAATCTCAAATAGAATTGCAGGCAAGCTACAGCTCTTAATTATTTCTGTGTCCCTTTGAGCATATACTTCTTGTATGCATACGCAATCACTCGTACTCCTCTCGCGCACCCTTCCCTGCATTTCTGCGTCCATTTTTGAGGACTGGTGTCCAACATTCAGATCTGAGCATTAGAACAGCTCAAAAACACCACAAATGAGGTAAGCACACAGTGCATGTCGGGAATGCAGAGGCCCAAAATGGTGGCAGCAGGATTGGAAAGTTATTGCTGCTGCTGCTGCTGCTGCCATGTAAGTGACCCCTTTCCTTCCAACAGAGTCTCCTACTCTTCCGAATGCAGTGATGGCAAAGGAGTGAAGGGAGAGGAGAGCTGGGCAGGAAAGTGCCCCAAATACCCTCCCTTCCCAAGTCACGAAGCAAGAGGGGAAAAACAGAACAGAGGAAAAATGACCAAAATACAAGAGAGGAAAACCATGGGCTGGTGGGGGAAGAGAGTATTTATTTGGGCTTGAAGAAGTGGCTCTTCGCTGAGTCAGGGTGGGGTGGGGTGGGGGGAATAAAAATGAAAGGAGGGCCATTTCCACACAGACCCCAAAAAGTAAATTAAGCATAAAAGAGTAAAGACATTCTCTTCTTTCTCAATTTTTATCTGACAGAGGCAGATTTACAGCCACCCCCAATTATGTTTTATTAGATTAATATATTGGCTGAGATTTATATTCAGAAAATCGTATTTTAATGTGCTCCCCTATTAAAATGCCTAGGGGAGCCACAGGTTATTTGGCTAAAATGTCATAATTTAAAACAGGTTGCGAAACCGTGATACAAAAAAATGACTGGGAGCCTCTTTCATGAAAATCAACAGTTTTTCTTCACTCTTACGTGGTGCATCTATATGATGTTTATTAGAATCTCTATCTATCAATACCACAATCTTACTTGGCATAAGCAGGGCCATGTTCTGTTCATATGTAAGTGTTAATTAACCTGGCATCTATCTAGTCCAGCATTATTTGCAAGCATCCTAGCAGCCACTACGTACCCCAGAGTACCTTCTGCTCTACTGGACCTCTTTTTTAAATGTAACTCACGGGAAGACCGGGACACTGAATTTTATTTGTAAAGAAAGCTTCTCAACATTTTCACTCTTGCAACTCTATTAGTTATCCTATCCGCTTTACCACACTGGGTGTCACGTGCACAGGAGCAGCCATGAATTTGCTTTTCCTGGGGCTCCCACCACCACCACCACCACCACCACCCTTGTTCCACCCAGGCTATTTATTTATTTATTATTTATTTGTTTCATTTGTATACCGCCCATCTTCCAAACCTTACTCTGGCCGGTTCACAGCAAGTTAAAAATGACAATGTAAACAAAAAGAGGGGCAATGGCTGTGCTCTCCTTGATTGCTCTCATACGCTCCTCTGAGCAAGGGCAGACTATGCAGTGAAGTGCAACAGCAACAACTATGCGTATGATGTTCCTTCCCAATGACGGAAGTTTCAGTGTAACAGTCACATTTGCAGCTGTGTGCATTTTTAAAAACCTAACTGTATGTGGTTTTATTTTTTTGTGTCATTTAATGTTATTCTTTATATATTGTTGTATCTTTGGTTCTTTTTATTGTATTGCTGTAGACCGCCCAGAGTTCCATTTGGAAGACGGGCAGTATATAAATGTATAAATACATTGCACAAACAAAACATAAATGCACTACGGCTCAAATAAGCCTTGCTATATCAATTCATCTAAAGCTTAGGTTCCCCAAACAGCTTGTTCAGCGCCAGCATCTGTGGCTGACTTCACTGTGGCAGGATGAGGTCATCCCAGAAGGTTGGCTGCACAGCTCTAATAGTGAGGTGACTGTTCTCTTGTACGCAACTGTCCCAGCACCCATAAAGAGGCCCATGCACTGGTCTCAGCCACATGAGATTTGATGTATTGACAGGATCAACACTTCACCACAAAACAAAAACCATGTTGCATACTGGACACAGATTCTTCATGCCACAAGCCACCACCTACGCTTTAAATTCTGAGAGATAAAAAAGAAACATTTACAGCAGGGTTAGCAACCTGGTGCCCATTAGATGTTTCAGATTTCAGTTTCCATATCCTGACAATTAGCCATTCTGGCAGGGACTCATGGACACTATAGTTTAAAATACCCAAAGGGCACCAGATAGCTTGAACAACTGAGGGGAATACTTGTATCTCTCCACAGCTCATATAATCTTCCCACTGCAATGATTTCCTCTGATGGAAATCTTGGAGAGAAACTCAGGAGCATGTGGAAACTGTACTCTGTCTCCAAGGGCACCCGGAATTCTGCATCTATGCAAAATACTTACATCATTTGGAATGGTGAGTTCATGTGAAGTAGTTTGAGCTGATGCATCCAAACCTGCTGAGACAAAGGAAAAAAAACAAAGCAAGGTTAATATCATGCTGAGAAGGCAAGCACAGAACAAAGGCCCAAATAAGTGAGGTTAGCATTTGCTGCTGGAAAAACTGCTATCCTGAAGAGGTTCAAACTAACAGGCAAGACATACCAGTAAGTGTTAAACCCAAATCCCTCCTTCTTCCTAACCACCACAGTTAAAATTTCTAGGTATGCAGCAGACACCAACAGAATAGCTTTTAGTGGGCCAGGATGGAAAAGAGTAGAAACTCTGATCAATGTTCAGAGAATACATTTCCAATCCCCACCTTCTAGGTAACTTTCTTGCCAAAATTGCAGCATCAAAAAGCATGCATTTTCATCTTTCCTCTCAAGCAGGGCTGTTCAACTTTGAACAGGCCAAGGTCTACTTTTTCTGGCCCAAAGTGCCTGAGGGCTACTACACTAAAACCTCTACTTCGAATTTTATCCGTTCTGAGCACATGCTCATAAGTAAAAACTTTTGTTAGTAGAACAGCAGTTTTCCATAGGAATGCATTGAAAACCAATCTGTTCTTGAGGGAACAGATTTCAATGTGCCATGGCTCTTGAACTGCCCCGCTTGGCTGAGACAGTGGGCTGCCAGACCCAGAACTTTGCTGGGGCAGTGGTGGTCCTTGGGATAGAGGAGGGAGGGGTGGAGAACTTATCCCCTCACTTTTTTTAATTGATGGCTGGTGGGCTACTTTTGAACCCTTTGCGGGCTACCAGTAGCCCGCAGTCTACCTGTTGGGCAGGCCTGCTCTCAAGCATTCTTTGTAAGCCAACGTTGTTCTTCACAAGCATTGAATATCTGAGCAACAGTGACCAAATGATTGGACATTACCATGAAAAATATGTCTTTTTTGATCCAAGCTACCTATTACATAACCATATGTACTTGACCTATTACCTTCCCAAACAAAGAAGGTTGCCACTAAATGAGATTAGGTTGCTTCCATTAGTCTGCTCTTCAACACAAGCCCAAGCGAAATTTGTTTCACAAGTGAATAGAAATTCAATCAAACCTAGTCAAGTAAACCTTCACACCCAAACTGCCTTCTGGATGCTGCTTTACGTAGCACTGCTGTTCGGTTAACAGAATCTGCTGACTGGGAAAGAATCTCCCACCAACATAAACACACAACAGAATAACTACATGGTTTTTTTTTCAGTCATTACCCCAATAGCCTTTCTCATCTGGAGAGCTGGATTCAACGCCTGTCAAGATACAAGGGACAATAAGTGTGGTGGTCCTAGCTGAAGCCCTATTGGACTTTCAGCCATAAGACAAGCTTTTAGCTATTTGATATAACTGTCAGGATTGCTGCACTGAAAGCCATGAAGTAACTAGCAAAGTCGCTGAAAAGAGGAACGGGGAAGACAGACTGGAGATTCTATTTTAAGAGCAGTATGGTGTCTTGTTTCCCTCAAGAATGGTGAAGATCATCCCCCAAAACATGGATTTTTTACTTATACTATATATATAGTGAGACAATGGAGCTGAAAGCCTGTGCTGTCAAGGTTTAAGAACCGATTTGCGGACGGCTAAGACAAGAAAGAAGGAAATTTCATACCACTGAATCCAGTGTTGCCATGAGACATTGGAAAGTGTGACTGTTGCATTGCCAACTGGTGCAGCTTGGTCAGCTAGAAAGGGAGAGAGACAAATTGATGTTAGCACTTTTGCAGGCTTACTTGTTCAGCACACTCTTCAAAGGCAAACAAACACTGCCAGCTGAGCATGAAGTGCTGCCCCTCTTGGGGCAGGAGTTCAGGAAGAGGGAGACTGGATTAAGGAGCAAGCGCTTCCCTGAGCAGAGATGGGTGCAGGCAGAAAAGAAAGCACTTTTGTAACAGCACCATGGGGCGTAAAAGACCAACACCCATCTCCAAGTACCCTGGGCTCAACAGAAGGCAATCTGCAGTGAGTTGTGACAAACACTCGGGAGACAAAGCACGAACAGGCAAAGTAACGCAGAGACTGGTTTGCAGTGGTGCTTGGGGCCACACCATGCAGGACTCTGTCAAGCATTTGGAGGGGAGAGGTGTATCATGAGTGACTAGGATGGAGTCAGATGCTCTCCCTAGTACTTAACTGCACACGCTGCTAGCTATTCCCCAACTAGACCTATGCGCCCCAGTCCCACTCTTTCTTACTCTACTTGTACAATGAGCTGAGACAGAACTCCTATCCACCCTCTGTTCAGGAGAAGCATGTCATCTAGCTCAAACACCAGGAATTATTAGTAAAGAAGGACAGAGAAGAAAAACATCCTTCTGCGGCAAGTGGAGGTTGCTAATGGCTTTATTAATAGCAAGAAGTGTGCCAAGGAAAGAAAGGCATTCCAAGCTAAAGCCCCCACTACTTTCTATTCAAAACGGCATAGTGCTGGGCATCATGTTTGGAGATGAAAGCAGAATGTGTGAAGCCAGCCTCTCCTCCTCCTCCTCCTCCTCCTCCACCACCACCACCACCACCAAATGCACTACATCAATGGCCCTATGCACCGTTTACCATGAACCACAATGACAGTATACCATGGAGTTTTGTTTTGCTTGTTTGGAGAGATTTTGCATCATATTGAGAGAAGGTGAAGGGGAGGGGAACTGAAACTTGGAAAAGTATACCAAGCTTTGCTGTGCAAATGTATGTCACAGGCTGGCAGAAAAAGGAGGACAGATTAAGATTGGCTACGCAAGGAAGTGCTGAACAAATTTGAGGATCGGTTTTGGGTCAGATTGTGGTATCAAATTAAAACAGACTTCTAAAGCTGTTTGTTGAGAAAGCATGAAGAAAATTTGAAGGGAGAAGTGGGGTGATTTCAAGACAAGAAGTGTAAACAAAACTTACATCTGGCTGTGGAATGGCATACTGTCCTTGAATGGTATAGGCCTATAAAAAGGAGGAAAACAGTCCTATTAAAAACCATTGGACAGCCACCCAGTGACAGATAGATTTCAACTAGCCAGGAAGCCAGAGAGCTGAGGGGGAGAATTGTTGGCAGGGAGCCTGAAAGCAGGTCTCTTAAGGGGGCTGCTTGAAGTAGCTAGGTGTGAACAGCGTGAGAAGGGAAGCTAGTCCCCACCACAAAAAGGATTGGTTGTAGGTGAAGGTTTGTTGTGTAGTGGACAGTGCTACAAGCCCTCCTGCCCTACATATGCTCCACACCAGAAAACCCACCCACCCCCACTCAAAAGGGACACTTCATCCACCTCCTATGCCTCCAACTGCTTTTACAGCTAAGAGGAACCAGCCGGGTGCTCCGCTCCACCCACTACTTTGCCCCAACACTCCTCCCTACTGCTCAAGAGCCTGTCATGGAGAAAACTACAGCCGGGTGCTGGTTGGGCAGAAATGCATCTGCAAGAATAGGGAGAACAGCAGCAGCCAAACAGGAGGAGGGTCCTGGGATTCTCCCCTACTGAAGCCACCCAGCAAGGGAGTCACTGTGTAGGGAACCTCCTTAACGCTAAGGGGAACTGCGGGAGCACAAGTCTCTCATTTGCAGGGCACAGAAAGAAATGCAGCAGCCCGGGGTTGGAATGGACCAAGCAGTGACCACCTGCAAGGCTGTCTACTAGCCTGCCAGGTACTGTTTGGTGGCCTGAATCCAGTTCCCAGTGAACAGGAGTTCACAGCACAAGCCGCCGCCACCAGTCTTGCCACCCTTGTTGGCAGTCTCAAAGAGGCCAAGGATTGAATGGGCCATGGAGACTGAACTCCCCTCTCACCTCTTGAGGTGGTCCCTCCAGGTCAGAGTTGAGGCACATTGATGGGGCGGTGTGGGGGTAGCTTGCACTGCCGCTGCTGTACCTGTCCTGTGGATAAATAGAGGACTTCAGTCTCCAGGGCTGTCAATCCGAAACCTTTCACTAACACCAAAGAAATACAACACTTACTCTAATCAAGGGCTAACCTGCACTAGACAGATGCTGACTTACTCTGACTCCCGTCGCATCAGTGGCACAGACGACAGTGTGAGATTTCCCCGAGGGCAAGCCCACACCCATTGGCACCTTCAGGGGGATGGACACAGTCTGCCTTGTTCCCTAGCACCGTAACAGGGATACCCTGCCACCAAGACCAGCCTCTAAGGTGCAAACGAACTCCTGCAGGTATCTTCAGCCCACATGCCTTGTCACTTCCAATTAACTGCTTAAAAAGTGTTCTGCTGTCAAGAGCCTCTGGAGGGCGGGCAGGTAGTATGAATGGGACGAGGAAGAAAAGGGAAGAGATTGAGGCAAGAACCAGACCATGGCAGCACCTTTCCCCCAGCGAGAGGTTATAAGCCAGGAATCTCAGCAGAAGTGGCCTTTGAATGCGTAAGCACTGAGCGCGCTAGAGCCAGACCTATCCAGCTGCTGCCCCTACATTTCTGTTGCTGACTGAAAATTATCCATTACTACTCAGCATCACCATCCCTCACCATCACAGCCTCCCATCGGCTGAGTTTCTTCCCCCACTGTCATATCCACTTTTGAGGCATCTGCATTGTAAATGCAGCTCTCTTCAATAAACACTTACAGGTGGCCATTGAGGCACTGTGCTCAAAAGCAGTCGAGTTACCATGTCCTCAGTGTTCCAACTCCACGCCACAAACTCATGCAAGAGTCCTCCTTGGACATGTAATTCTGAGACTTTCTGCTTCTCAGGTCTGTATACCTCAACCTCACACAAAATCTGTCTCCCTCAATGGCCCCATGTATCTGCAAGGTTAGTTATCCCTTTAAAATGCCTTGCAGAATCTACTTGAGCTCATGCAGCCCACTCAAGCAAACAGAATTCATTGGAAGAATAATACGTGACAATGGTTACCAGGATTCCAGCCAGCTGGAAGACTGAAGTCCCATCCTACAACAGCCACAACAGTGCCCTGCTTTACCCCAAGCGTAAAACACGTGTGGCCCACCTTTCCACATGCTTGAAGCAGTTGACAGACTTGCATTTGAGAGCCAGTCAGATTCAGTAACATTTAGCATGTTATTAAGCTAGTGTATTCCTCAAGACTTGGTTAAAAGGAAGGTAGCCATGAAACTATGCCCCAAAACATTATTGCTTTACTAAAAGAATGCTATCTGGTATGTTCTATATTTTGATTGCAAAGCATTATGGCATCAAACAGGATCTCCTCCTCATTTCCCCAGTCTTCTGGGTTCCAGCTGTCCCATTCATCTGTTCCTCTCAATTATTCAGCCCCTGCTGCTTTAGAAATACTGCTTTTTGTGATTGAAAGCCTACCACAATCTCTAAATTTAACAAACTGAAGGCGAATTTGGATTTGTTAATCTGCAGCAGATTTCTCAAATTTTTACTAATCCCCTCCAACCCACAAGCGCTGACTACACCAAGGACTTTAGAGCCTGTTGACCATTCGAGAGCAGCCTCCAAAGAACAAAACCAAAGCAGCAGAGGTAGTAGCACTGTGCTGGCCAGGTGGGCAGCACAGGTGATAAAAGCATGCAGAGTGGTTTGATGTGTGCTGGCAGTGTTGAAGCTCAGTAAGGCTACTACTTTCTCACCCCCTGCCCACATCCAACAAGAGGAATGGCCTTACCTGACCGCCTGCAAAGATGACAGGAGAACTGGATGGCTTGGGTCGGTAGGGGATGGTGACACCCTTTGGGGGAGACTAGATTATGGGAGAGTCAAAGGAAAATCATAATAAATTACTAAAGATTCTGTGTGCCACACTACAAATTGAATCAGTATCTGTCAAAAGACAGTCAACTCGAGTCTAACAAATATTTAAGCTAACAGCTTATTTCTTGATTCATACACTTCTCGTTTGATCAGTCTCTTAGCTGGGGTCATATCTGTTTTCTCCAGCAAAAGGCTGACTATGGTAGCCTGAGACTCACTTGTCTCACTTGTATAAGAGACTTCAAGTGAAAACATCACATGCTTTAAAGACTGTCCTTAAGCTAGTCCAATGGGAGTATCTGGAACCAAGCAGACACGCAGGGCAGGCTACCCTTAGGCAACTAACGTCAGGAAGGGCAAATGCCAAGCCACCTTCACTCAGCCACCACAACACAATAAAACTGTGCTACAGATAATCTTGCTTGCACATTGTGTTGAGCAGCAGACAATGTTGTTTGTCTTTAATTTGTCCCCTTATGCACACTTTGCCTCAAGCTCCTATTTTGATCGCTGACATTTTTGTAAGCTTCTGATTTCAAAACAAGAGCTGCTTTCAGATTCAGCGTAACAACACCCCTTGGGAACTCAAGCTTCCCTTACATTAACTTGACTCCTATGGCCAGATGAATGCCAGGGACAGATCTATACCCCTTGGCTTCTCTAGCATCAAGTCCCCAGGGACCTTTCCAAACATCACTTCAACCAATCTGCACAACCAATAGGGGGCTTCCAGCTGATGCCTCAGGAAGCAAAAACACACAGAAGCTGCTGGAATCACAGAAATTCTGTCTCTGCCAGTCCTTATCTAGAAAGCAACAGGCCACCACCTAATGACAATGCCCCTTCTGCAAACATTTCAGAAGCTATCCCTCTCTCCCAAGATACTAATTCCTCAAGAAAACAGGCCACCCCCTTTCTCAGTACTCACCTCCAGCATGACCACACAGATCTGTTTAACGCACTCAATGATGGACTGTGGAATCCCAGCAATGGTGATCGCCCTTTCGGTTGAGTTGGGCAACATGTCTCCTGCCACTGGACCTGTGCCCCTGTGCTCTTAAGATTAAAAATAAAAATATGAAAGTCAGGTCATGATTTACAGGGCTTCCAGCACTACACTGTTTTTTTTTTTATACACAAGAGCAGTACAACTTTCTTCCTTGTCCAAAGCAAACTACTGCTCATCACATAAGGAGTACAACCTTACTACACTGCCATTTACTACTGGACACTCTGTAAGGGAGGTTATTAGTTGGTTCTGGAGCCAAGAGGTTGAGAACTCAATTCTCTACTCAATGCATCCCAGAAAAGCCAGACTGTGTAGCCTTTGGGCAAGCTGTGCAATCCCAGGGTGCTCACTGAGGCCAGGAATAGGGCCAGCCACTTCTGAGCATATTCTCTGCCTGGAAAAACCTTGAAAAGGGTCACCAGAGGTCAGAACTGACTTTGTGGCAGACAGTAATAGCAATTCATATACTACCACTACACTGCACCCATCACGCTGCTCTAGCTCGAGAGCCCACATTTTTTGGAAATTCCTGCTGTTCCCAACAGGAAAAGTTAGGAGCAACAGGAAGTTCGATGCAAGTTCGGTGCAAGTCTCTGGAAATGAAAGTCAAATCCCAAAACAGGGCATCCTAGGCAGTTACCAGGCACGTGTTTTCCTCCCTGAACCACACAATCTACAGTGGCACCTCTACTTATGAGCAATTCAACATAAGAGTGGGAAATCGTTGGCGTTTTAACTGCCGCCTTACCAATTTTAGATGCGGTCTGCTCTACTTACAATTTTTTTATTTTTTCAGTTTTTTAAAAAAGATAGGGATGCTCTACTTACGAGTTGTTTGATATGAGTGTGCATTCAGAACAGATTAAACTCAGAAGCAGAAGTACCACTGTATATTACTCCTTACTCTCAATTATTATGGCCATGACTTTCTGCAAGTGGAAGAAAACTCAGCCAAAAACAGGCCTTACTCTGCTATTTTGGAGATTACATTCTTCACTTTAAGTATAATGCAAAAAAAAAACATAAGCCACTTATTTTGCTCATAATTTGCCTAGGGAAAAGGGTATCTCCAGGCTTAAGGCCAAGAAGCAAATATCGGAAGACAAAGTTAGCCACTGTTTACTATTGTTCCTCAATAATTAAGGTGAACTGAAAAACCAGTAACAGCACTTAGACATAAAATGCAGTATGATTATCTGCCACTGTGTTCTAGTTTACAGCATATGATAATTCAGGTCACCAACACTCAAGTTCAAATTAAAAGCATATAGCCAGTCTTTATTCTAAGTTCAGATGAATCTCAAAGAAGCAGGAGGCACGCATCTAAGAAAAAAAAATAACCCGAGTGTTGGACTAAATAACATAAAAACATAAGCTAACTTGGTGCAAGCTTCTGACCGCTCTGACAAAATTCTGCCTGCCACTAAGCTCACAATCAAATTGATCCTGGAGACAGAGGACGAGAGACAGAGCACAGAGGGCAAAGTTATACACACACAAAAAGAGCTCAGTTTGCCCTCGGTCTCAGTTTCAGGAGTACTAAATATAAGTGGCTATATTAAGTAAGATGACGCTGAGTCTATGTGTGGTATTCAGCCTCAATACATTTGGCACTGGAGAATATCTAGATGGAGGGGGAGTAAAGCATTTGACAACAGAGAAAAGCAAATCAATAGGCCTCACAAACCTTACAGAGTTCGGCACACACCTCTCTTATCTCCTTGATCTTGCAGCCTCCTTTCCCAATGAGAGAGCCACACTGGCTGGCTGGCACCACAAGTCTCAGAGTAACAGGGGGTCTGCTAGAAGCTGTGCTGTTGGTCATTGAGCTGCTAATATCCTGCAAACAGACATTAAGAAACCTCATGCTAATAAAGATGTATTGAAGACCAAGATCACTACGGTATTTTATTTTCAGTTCGTCATCTATACGAATGCTGACAATATCCAAGCACAGGAAGCAGAAAGGGCGAAATTCTGGCAGTGCATGAACTATTGAAACTAAAATATTCACTCCATTACTATAAACCACAACCTCAACCTCTACCAATATTCACACAATCCTCTCCTGAGAAAACTATTACTGAATCTGCTTGGCAGAAAGACACAGCCAATTGTTGTGCTGAAGCAACAAGAACACTTTTAAAACTAGCCAAGTTGTTTAAATAACGTCATCCCTTCCCCCATTATCCCATCTGACAAGACATTCTCCTATACTATAAAATCCTCCCTGCATGCATATATATTAATCTGCCATCCATAAATCACTACAGCAATCAGAACCTAGAGCATGTCCATTTCTCCCAACTTGTTACTTGTAGCTTGATTCCTAATAAGGAGACAGCCTTTCTATGACACTCCTGGGAATTCCTCCCCCCCCCCACTTTCTTGGTATTTGTCCTGCAGCATAAAACAAGAACACAGCTACTCTGCTAACAAATTCTGCCCAAAATCACCCTAAGACCACAGCAAAGCCAACGTCATCCTGAGGCTAATAAGTAGTAATCACTACCTGCACTATAAAACCAGAAGGAGAGAGGTGCTGAACCAATGTGCTAACTCTGATTTGGCCCAATAAAACCAAGCCACTTTACATCTTTCTCACAGAGCCTGGCAACCCAGAAACTGTCGACTTATGCCAGCTCTTATACCCGAGGCCTCTAAAAAAAATCTGCCAATCTCAGTGTCAATAACAGCATAGTTAGAATGTAAACTTCCCATTAGTGAAGAAGTTACTATGTTGAAAACACTGCAAATTTCTGTTCCAGGAGCATAATGAGACACCATCTTGCCCTAGTCAAGGACAGGGAGTCGAGCTTTTCAAGAAGTAGAGCCAGCAGAAAAAGCCCTCTCAGGTTACTGACATTCTGCCAACACTCAGGCAGTCCATTTCAAACACTGCAAGGCACAACTAAGCATACCAGCAAACTGCAGTGGTTCATGTGATCAAGACATTCAGGTTTCACTTGAGAAGCAGCCTCCATTTTCCTAAAAACTCGCAGGCACCTCACACACTTTATCCAAAAAAATAAAAATAAAAACAGTTTTAAAGAACAAAACAGCTGTGGTCTACAGAAATAGGGACAACCACCCTGGCAAAGCATGAAGATTTTAACCAAGTTCATAATTTCATCCAAGTTTCTGATACCGGACACATTTCATAGTTGGCTCCTCCAAACTCAGACACCTGAATATTTCTTCCAATTCCTGACAGTTTAACCGGAAAGCGTACAACAGCTACAGAGGAATAACAGTGTATGTTAAATCCTGGCCATGGGAAGTAAGCACAAGTCTATGGAGGATAGCGCAAATTGCTTCACTGGGTCTGACATCAGTGGAGAGACACAGAATTTGATTACTGTTCCACCTTAAGAACTTATTCTGATGGGATGAGTGGCAGAACAACCGAATATGCTGTGCTGGGGACAGCAGGATGAGCCATCAACTGAAAACAAGACTTCAGAAGCACCTACTCTTACTGCTGCTGGGAGCTCTGACTCATGCTTCAAAAAAACCCTGGCTAGACAGGAACAACTATCTTCACAGGGCAAGAAGCTTCGTGCAGAAAATATATAGTGACTATGTGGAAGGTCCAATTAACTGCAACGTTTAGCTTCATGTCAACTTGAAACTAATTTATCACATTCATTTTTTTCTGATTAGCATTTTATAAAAGCAGCTGGAATTTCTCTTCAATTCATACTACAAAACATCAACTTATTTTTTGCTGGCCACTAGTATTCTCAACAGCTTGAATCTTAAGTGCCCATAAACAGAACGTGTCTTTCTGATAAGACCGAATGGATAACCAGTGGAGAATTCCACTAATCAAAAGGGGGCATTTTCTCCCACACCCCCATCTCACTGTTCCAGAATGACTTCAAATCCCTTGGGTTACTTTTTTGCCAAGATGAAGGAACAGTGAAAGCCACCTCCTCCCTTTACTCTGGTCAGAGAACTCACCGAACAAATCTTGGGTTTTAGAAATGCTTTCATAATGGAGCAAATTCAGAATCTCATTTCATATTCTTCGATAATGATCAAAACCAGCACTAACCAAACAGCATATAACGTAGGTAACTATTTTTAGCTATGTCAAAAGGCCCATTCTCATGCTCAGAAAAAGTTATCCTCTTGCTCCAAAATGAGGCCCAATGATTTACATTATTGAAAAAAATTCAAGCTTAATGTTACTAAATACACACACACCTATATTGGTAAACAAAGTTCATTTAAGTTTACCATTTTGTGTCTAACCTAGGATATCACATATACTTAACAATATTGAAAGCATAGATTAAAACATACATTATTCCAAAAATGATACAAGTGGAGTACACTCGAGTTTCTTATATTCAAATCCTGAACCCACAAGGTTTATCTAATCAAAGCACACACCTCTTCCAGTTTGTCAATGATCATAGCAAATGCTTTGAAGATGGCATTAGTGGGTCCAGCAAGAGTGATAATCCGTTCTGGGCAGTTCCCTTCTGAGATATTAATGCGAGCACCACTCTAAAAAGATAAAAAGAATTACAGTAATCAAATGGAATTATTCTTCATGATTCTCTCCCTGCATTCCATTAGACTTTGTGGTTAAATAAGGCCTGCTAAATTTGGTGAAATGTACTCCTTAATAAATGAACAAGTGATAAAGCTGCTAGGTTTTGCCATTTTAGTCAAATCCATAATCATGGCTTTTAAAAGTTGAATGACTGTTTGCCACTTCTTCTCATGAAGGCTTCCCTCTCCCACAGCTGAGCCTTTGGGAAGGCCATATATTGCTGCAACCCAATCTGGGCAAGAAAAACTTCATGCCTATAAAAACCATGAGTACCTGAATTCTCCTTTAACCCACAGAATCCCTTACTGCCCCATTTAATGCCCACAATTTGTTCTTCTGCTCCAGCCCCAAAGACCTACCTCTTCACGCATCTTCTTTACAGATTCTCCTTTCTACACACAGAAACACACAAAGGAACAGGAAATCAACTGGTTACTTATGTTTGCAATATAAACTGAAATCAAAGAGTAACAATTAATTTAGATAACCTACCTTCCCAATGATGCTTCCAACCTCCTGCAATAACAAACATAAGAAAAAAGTGTAGTTCACCATCATTCTGACTGACCCATGCAACCACAACCCCTTCACTGTAGTTATTCTTCTAATGGATTAAGATTCTAGCTCTTCAAAATAATAGAAATCAGCAACTGATGGAAGAAAATTTTGACCTTGAATAGTCTGATCAACTATGCCCACAAACACCACGAAGACGAATATACCCTCTAATTTTGGCCCCTGCCATGTGGGCCTCTTTTCTGCTGAGCATGTGCAACTCTTCCCCCAATTCTATTGCAACCAAAATGAAAACAGTTGCTTTGGGTGCATGGGTGAGGAAAATCACTAGGCAGAGGGGGCCAGAGGGATGCACACCTACACGCCTCAGAAGGAACTCTGAGACTCAAAATCATGTTTTACCATTTTTTTATTTTAAAAAGAAACCAATTAAACCTATTACAAAGAAAACTGAAATTTTTACAAGATATGTCTCTGTTAAGCTAAAGACGCTCTCCACTGGGGCTAACAAAGCACTCTGCAGCAAAGAACATGGCTTGCCAAGAGCAAACTGATGCTTTAATTTGATCAGACAACTGGGTTTTCCAAGACATTTACTGTGACCTAGTTTCAGTCTAAAGCAAACATGATAAAAGAAAAACAAGTACCTTCCCATGCATAAGTAGGCGGATAGTAAGTGTGACATTTAAACCTCCTTCGATAACACCGGTGTCCATCTTGAGCTATGTTCGGTTAAGTCAGGCTTAGTCAGTGGTCAAATCTTTGGTCGCTGGGAGAAAATCAAACTACAAAACATAAATGCCATAATTTACTGTTTTTGACAGAAAAATGAGCTCATTATTACTGTTTACTTACAGTCATCTTTATAACATTCTGGTCTAAGATTATTGGTAGATACACATGCCACAGCTATGAATATCCACCATAGGCTAAGTTCTGGGGGTGGGCAGGAGGAAAACTTAAAAGCTGTCTATCACTGGCAAGCAATCAAAACCATGATTTACAAGTGCCTGTTGCTAATCAGTGGATGCCCAGAGGTTTACGGCTATGTGTTTATTCATAAACTGGGCAAGTGGTACTTCATAAGCAAATGTGTTAATGCTTGTTGGAGACTCCTAGTTCAAGTTGATCCCTGAAACATCTCCCTCGAATAATGTGACATCTCTCTTGGCTAGGGCAGATCAATTGTCACTTTCATCCTTCAGCTTCACTGCTTAGCCAGCTACAGCTTCAGCAAAGATGGTCCCCAGTTACTTTCATAGCTCCCCCTAGAGAACGATTTTATAACACTCATTTAATATCTGAGGGACTGCTTGTACTGCTGAAATCCATGAAGTGATTTGGCACCCAACTCATTTTTAACACTGGAAACTTAAACCTTGAGACTATATATGAGAGACTAAAACTCGTGCATTCACACTGTTCCTTTTCCACGTTACTGATCAGCAACAAGAAGCAGCTGCATAAATAGGCTTAAGAAAAGAGAGATTAAAGAGAACTGTCTGAGGAAGTGGATTCTAATCCATGTAACACCGAAAACACGTTTGCCTTAAAGGTGTTGTGCTGCTTTTGCTTCAGCTAAAACAGATGAACGTGGCAATTTGATTCTTCTAAAAATGAACTCTGGGGGAGTCTGTTGCTTTTTAAAATAATTAGTACCAAAGACATGGAGTAAAACATATCAAAATACTTTCAAGAGAAGCGATTTTACTTTCAGAGCTATCTAGCATGTAAAGAAAATTAACACTTGGCAGAACAGAAAGGCCTAAAATGCACAAGGCCAAAATACCATATATTTCAAAATATGCATAATTTTGCCAATTACTTTAATAATTTTTTCATATATTAGAGCACATTCAACACTTGACAAAACTCCTTCTTCAGTTGTCTCATTATTTACCTTCCTGCTTTAAAACTGCACTGACTGGAATTTCTACCTGACCATACCACCAATTTCATAATCAGACACTTGGAAGGAACTATGATCATCTACATTTTTTCCCAAACAGGCCAATTTGTCAATTATCCTAAGGCCCTGTTTTGCTTCTAATTGCAATAAACCAATGAGGTTTTTAGTCTGAACACATTTCCCCCCAAAGATCTCCTGTGACTTCCCACGACTAAACTGTCTAGTCCCAAGAATAAACAAAATAGTAAAACTGTACCCCGATGCTTAAACACTGTCTGAAATCCCGTCCTTCAGCTTCAACTAGAATAAGTCCACTAAATCAGAGGGGGAATCTGTTGAGTCAATACCTATGTAAGCGCCACTAATTCATCAGGCCTATTCTAGTTATGACCTATTTGTTCCGCTTCAGCTCCTGAATCATATTCCACGGAGTTATTCCCAACCTTGGTTTGGCCCTCGTTTCTGAGCCTATACGTGGAGTTAAGGGGGGGGGAAAAACACATCCCTACAATTTTCGTCCTTAACTACGTAAATTTGAAATATCTACCTATATAGATTGGTTTATTTATTTTTATTTCCCTACAAGAGCCTTGGGCGAAAACAGGACCTGGACTTTATGAGTAGAGCTTAACACAAAGCGGGTTTCCAAAGTTCTTGATAACGCTCCCTCCTCCTCCTCCTCCTCCTCGGCAGAAGATGGCCTAACTCGGGAGGGAGGGGGGTCGGAAATGAAGAGGGCGCTTGTATCGCTGGCGGGGCACGTTTGGAAACAACACGGCGCGGCCATGCCATTCTCTCTCTTCGCCTCCGCCTCCGCCTCCGCTCGGCGCGCCCGCTTGCCTTCCCCTCCCTCCCTCCCGCCTTCGCTGGTGCCTGCGAGCGGGGCCTCCTCCATTCTCCTCCTCGCGTCAATCTCCCTTTCCCAGAGCAGGGATCCCCGCCCTTTCTTTCCTCCCCCCACCTCCTCCTCCCTCTCTCTCTCTCTCTCTCGCGCGCGCGCGCTCGGGGCCCGGGCCTAGATCCCGCCCAATGTGACGCAGCAACAGCGCCTCCTCTCTCCCCCCTTCCAACCCCCCGCGGCCTCTCCAAGCCTTCCCCCCCCACCGCCTCCTCCTCCTCCTCCTCCCCCCCACCTCCCCAGCAACGGTCCCGCGCGGGGCCCCCTCGTGCCTGACGCGCCAGTGGCCGAAAAAGGGCCAACCGCCCCCCCACCCCCACCCCCACCCCTCCCTCCCCTCCCTCCCTCCTCGGCTCCGGCGCCTCACACACGCACTCGAGGAGGGACTAGGCCGCAGTAGGCCGCGAGCGCATCCTCGGGCTCTCTTAGGGACCCGGCCGGACTGGCGGGTCGAGGTCGAGGGAAGGAGGCAATCACTCGAGGTCGGGGATTCGGGAGGAGGGAGCGATGATGTAATTAATGTGGCGTGGTTGGGGAGGGGGGGAGAGTGGCGACGGGGGGGGTGTAGGAGGAGGCCTTACCTGACGGGGTTAGCTGGGCCCGGCCGCGCGCGCCTTCGTTCACCCACTCGGGCGGGCGGGGGGGAGGGGATGGGACTGAGGGAGCGGGAGGAGGGAGGGCGGGCGGTGCGCGGGTCTCCGGGGCGGGCGGAGGGAGCGGGACGGGGGGAGGGGAGGAGGAGAGAGCCGGGGCGGGCGGGCGGGATGGCGGCGGCGGGAGGAGGGCAAGGGCAGCGGGAAGGGGCTGCAGCAGCTGCTCTCGCGGCGGCGGCCTCGGCGGGTCTGGGAGGGGGAGCAGCAGAGCGGGGCGATTTCAACCCCGCCTTGACCCGGAAATGATCATATCCCTCCCGTCTCCTCCCCCCCCGTGCAGACCTTTTGCGCGCTAGAACAAGAGAGAGAGAGAGAAACGGAGGTAGCGCGGCTGGGTCCAGCGCTCTTCGGAGGCAAACCATAGAGTGGAGGCGAGGGGAAGCGAGCCCGGGACGCTGGCTAGAGCGTCTCCCGTGGAGGAGCGGCAAGGTTTCCTCTTCAGACCACGTGCCTCCTGGTCTTCCAAAACCAGCGTGGCTCTCGCTGAGGAAGAGCGGAGAAGGGAAGCGGGAGGAGGGGCGGAGGGAAGAATAGACGAGGCAGCCATGTATCTTTGTATATCTGTCTTTTTTTTAAAAACAAAAATCATGTTCCAAAGGCCCTCGTCTCACTTCAACAGGACGAAGAAAAACATTCCAGAATGAACGAGAAGCCACATTAAAGTTCCCAACTGTCCCGCTCAACTTGTGTGGGACGAAGTAAACAAGCAGCAGCGGTTGGGGGGGCAGAGTTGAGGGGGCAAATATTAGAGATATTGAGAATTGCTCCCTAATCAAATAATCTAAAAAAATAATAAATAATAAAGAGTCCTCGAGACAGTTGTGGGCGCTCCCTAAAGTGATCCCAAGTGCACCCCTTAACACGCTCACCCTAATCGTCGCCCGCTTCTAGCAAAAGCGACTCACGGTGCTTTAGGAGCATTGTTGCGAGTGAAGCAAAACTCGAGTCGCCAGACTCATCTTCTTGGTCCATCCAACCCATAATGATCAGCTTCCCACCAGTCTGTTGCTGTTGTGATCCAGCCAAAGATTAAGTCCTAGAAATCACAGGAGGCCTGTTTAATTCAACAACCATGGCGGTGGGACGCTTTAAATGGAAGGGACAGACGTTTGGAGAGAAAAGCACCCGTATTTATCCTTAGCTATCACAAATCAGAGGCATTTCATTTCATGTGAATATATAGCCTTCCCTAACCAAAAAGGCTGGAAAGGGTAGTGTGATTAAAAATACCGAATGAAAACGGGCAGTTAAAATGCAGTAAAAGCCAACGCTGGAGAAGTGTAACACCATGCCATCCTTCAAAAGCTGTTATCCAAATATCTGCCCCCAGTGCATCTGAAGGCTTTTCAGCAAGGGAAGCGCCACACTGGGAAGCAAAAGAAGAGTTTGCTACCAGTAGTTAATTTTTAGGAAATGTTTTGCCAACCATCAGGCCTGCCAAGAGGCCACATTCAGACTTTGGAATGTGTCCCATATTCTTCAGGCACACTTAGCTTGCGGTTGCTGGGTGACAAGAGGAAAAGATTCTGCAAGTGATTTCAGGCATTGTTGTTACAATTTCAGGCTGTATATTGACATTAAATACAGAATCTAGGCCAGTGCTGTGAACCTTGACAACCTCACTCTGGTACTCTGCTGGCTCAATATATAAAGGATAACTTTCTCAACTGTACATGTAAAATATAAAAAATGAAAAAAAAAATCAGACTCAAGCCTTCCAAACATCAGTCTCTTCACTAGTAATTAAGATTAGAAGAGTGGATAAAACTGTTTTCCAAGAGCTGCCTTGGAAGGTTGGCTCATATAAGGTGTTTTTCTTTCAGTGCCTGTACCACAGCTGTGCAATCCCTTCCCTAGGAAAGCCAGCCAAGTTACAAACTTTTAGAGAAGTACAGTACTGAAACTTGATGAATCTTTCAGAATTCTGAACTACTGTGTCTTCTCTACCATGCAGCACTTTTTTTTAGCTATTTTAAAAGCATGCATTGTAAAACAAAGCAATTTTTTAAAATTTAAAATAATATATTAATTTTAATTGCAGTTTCATTTAATCTGCACATTGCCTTCGACATATAAGAGAAAAACCCAAATGCAGAAATCATATGAATAAATAAGCTTTGTTGCCACCCAGTCCTGGGTGCATGAAAGCCAGAACCAACTGAAACCATTAATTTTAATAAGGCATATTAGGATGGAATTTTTGAGACACCCCTTTGAAAAAGGCACTCTTGAATCAACAGCACAAAGGTCCATTTGCTTCAGATTTAAGAACTTCAGTAACCTATTTTAAATAGCTTTCAGTGCAGTAATCTGTGATCTCCAAATCTTTCCACTATCATTTATTAGTTTTTAGGGAATGCTCAAAAGAGTTTTGAATTTGCAGACAAGGACTGTTGCCCCCCCCTCCCAAAACCACCCAAAGGGGCAACTACAGAGAAACAGACACATGTACATGATTTTTGCACACTTATTTAGTTCCTTATGAAGAAATTATATCCAGAACTAGGGAAAGTCCTGTAAAAAGCTGGCCTTGCTGAGGGTGTTTATTGTGCTAAATGTGGAATGAATATGTAGAAATCTATCTACTTTTCAGCCTGTGACGTTGTCTGAAGTGGACAGGACCCTTGATCTCTGTCGACCCATCACGGCCAGCTCCAGGGGCTCCTGAACGAAACTAATGCTCTCGATCCATTCCAGTTGGGGTTCAGGCCACACCATGGTACGGAATAAGCATTGACTGCCCTGCAAGACAACCTTTTGAGGGAGACTGATAGGGGCAAATTGCCCTTGTTAGTCCTCCTTGACCTTTCAGCAGCCTTTGATATGGTCGACCATGGTATCCTCCTGGGGAGGCTCTCTGAGTTGGGGATTGGAGGCACTGCTTTGCAGTGGTTCTGCTCCTTCTTGGAGGACCTGCCCCAGAGAGTACAGCTGAAGGAGATGACCTCTACCCCTTGGTCCCTCAGTTGTGGGGTGCCACAGGAGTCGGTCACCTCCCCCATGCTTTTCAATATCTATATGAGGCCATTGGGGGAGGTCGTTAGGAGGTATGGAGTTTTGTGTCATCAGTATGCTGATAGAAAAGAGATATAGAGCTGGGTGCTATCTGCAGTGGATGCCGTTTTGTCCCTGAAGTGCTGCCTGGATGCCATGTTGGGGTGGATGAAGGCAAACAGACTGAGGTTGAACCTGGACAAGACGGAAGTCCTCCGGGTGGGGACACCAGTTGTTGGGAGCTTGGGAAACTCCCTCTCTTCTTTTGGGGAGTGACTCTCACCACACAGGATGGGGTGCACAGCCTGGGTGTAATATTGGACCAGGCGCTCATCTTGGAAGCCCAGGTGACACCTGTGGTCTGCTCTGCCCATTACCACCTTCGGTGGATCGCTCAGCTGCATGCCTTCCTGGACCCTGGGGCCCTCACCACATTGGTCCATGCACTTGTAGTCTCAATATTAGCCTACTGTAATCATGGTTAACGAGTGGAGTTAGAGAGGCTCTAAAGCGCAAGGACAGTTATTTCTGTAAATGGAAATCCTCCCCAAACAAGGAAAATAAAAAGGAACACAAACTCTGGCAAAAGAAATTTAAGAAGATGATAAGAGAGGCAAAGAAAGATTTTGAGGAACGATGGCTAGCAATATAAAGGGTAATAATAAAAGCTTCTTTAAATATGTTAGAAGTAGAAAACCTGCCAGATAACCAGTTGGCCCTCTGGATGGTGAGGGAGGAAAAGGGGAGGTTAAGGAGGACTTGGAAATTGCAGAGAAATTAAATGAGTTCTTTGCATCTGTCTTCACGACAGAAGACCTTGAGCAGATTCCGCTGCCTGAACGGCCCCTCTTGACTAAATAATTAAATCAAATACAGGTTAAAAGAGAGGATGTTTTAGGACTAATTGATAAATTGAAGATTAACAAGTCACCGGGCCCAGATGGCATCCACCCAAGGGTTATTAGGGAACTGAGAAACGAAATTGCAGATCTCTTAATGGTTATATGCAACTTGTCTCTTAAAACAGCCACAGTGCCGGAGGACTGGAGGATAGCAGATGTCACACCAATTTTTTAAAAAGGAAGGAGGGGGAACCCAGGAAACTACAGGCCAGTTAGCCTTACATCTGTCCCAGGGAAGATGGTGGAAAACCTCATTCAAGAGAAAATCTTAAAACACATAGAAGAACAAACCTTGCTGATAGAAAATCAGCATGGCTTCTGTAAGGGTAAGTCTTGTCTGACAAACCTTTTAGACTTTTTTTAAAAGGTCAACAGGCACGTGGATTTGGGTGAACTGGTGGATATAGTCTATCTGGATTTTCAGAAGGCTTTTGACACAGTCCCTCACCAAAGGCTGCTGAGAAAATTGCACAGTCAGGGGATAAGAGGGCAGGTCCTCTTATGGACTGAGAACTGGTTGAGATCCAGGAAACAAAGAGTAGGTGTCAATGGGGAATTTTCACAATGGAGAGAGGTGAAAAGCGGTGTGCCCCAGGGATCTGTCCTGGGACCGGTGCTTTTCAATCTGTTCATAAATGATCTGGAGACAGGGATAAACAGTGAGGTGGCCAAGTTTGCAGATGACACAAAACTTTTCCGTGTGGTAAAAACCAGAGAAGATTGTGAAGAGCTCCAGAAGGATCTCTCCAAACTGGGGGAATGGGCTGCGAGATGGCAAATGCGTTTTAATGTAGCCAAATGTAAAGTAATGCATATTGGGGCAAAAAATCAAAACTTTATCTGTCAACTCATGGGCTCTGAGTTATCCGTGACGGATCAGGAAAGAGATCTTGGTGTGTTGGTGGACAGCTCCATGATGGTGTCTACCCAATGTGTGGCAGCGGTGAAGAAGGCCAATTCCATGCTAGGAATTATCAAAAAGGGGATTGAAAATAAAACAGCCAACATTATAATGCCATTATACAAAACAATAGTAAGGCCGCACCTGGAGTATTGTGTACAATTCTGGTCACCACATCTCAAGAAAGACATAGTGGAACGGTAAAATGTGCAAAAGAGAGCGACTAAAATGATTACTGGGCTGGGGCACCTCCCTTATGAGGAAAGGTTAAAACATTTGGGGCTCTTTAGTCTGGAAAAAAGGCGCCTGAGGGGGGATATGATTGAGACATACAAAATAATGTAGGGCATGTGTAAAGTGGATAGAGGGAAGCTCTTCTCCCTCTCACAAAATACCAGAACTAGGGGACATACACTCAAATTTTGGGCTGGGAGAGTAAGAACAGACAAAAGAAAATATTTTTCACCCAGTGTGTTGTTTGTTTGTTTGTTTGTTTGTTTGTTTGTTTATATACCACCCAATCTTCCGAAGCAGAACTCTGGGCGGTGAACAGTAAAAACAGTAAAAACAGTAAAAACAGACACTAGCAAACAAACATAAAAAAGAGGCAAACTTCCAATAAAAGTAGGGGGGTACAATACCCCCCACAAAGGATGGCATGGGCGGCAAAAAAACAAAACAAAAAAAAACCCAAAATTAAGTAAATAGGTCGCCAAATGCCTCCTTGAAGAGATGGGTTTTCAAGGGTTTTTTGAAGGCAGGCAGGGACGCTGCAAGGCGCAATGCACTAGGTAGCTGATTCCACAGCATAGGGCCCACCACAGAGAAAGCACGGTTACGCGTAAGCGATTTCCACGCCTCTCTGGGTGTGGCCACCCTAAGTGAGCGCGCCTGCGCCATCCTCGTGGGCCTGGACCCAGTTGACCTCTGAGATATATGCTCCGACACGTACTCTGGTCCCAAGCCGTGGAGGGCTTTGAAAATCAAAACCAAGGCCAAGACCTTGAACCTTATCCAGAGGGCAACGGGTAGCCAATACAGGCGAGCCAGAACTGGGGTGATGTGCTCAAATCTACGAGAACCCACCACCAGTCTGGCTGCCGCATTCTGCATCCGTTGGAGCCTCCGGACAAGGGTCAAGGGCAATCCCACGTGGAGGGCATTGCAATAGTCGATCCTCGAAATCACGAGGGCCTGCACAACTCTCCTCAGGGAGGACTCATCAAGGTACTGTCAGATCTGGGTTCAGCTTGAGCCGGTTGGTCCTGGTCCATTCCAGGACCGCCTCCAGGCACAGGTCGAGGGTGCGTACTGCCTCCTCTGCAGAAGACGAAAAGGAGAGATAGAGTTGCGTGTCATCAGCGTACTGATGACAGCAAACTCCAAATCTCCTGATGACCTCCGCCAGCGGCCTCATATAAACATTGAACAGCATGGGTGAGATTGCCGACTCCTGGGGCACCCCACAAGGGAGAGTCCAAGGAGCCGACAAGTCATCACTCTGCTGAACACACACAGACCAGCTGCCAAGAAAGGAACGGAGCCAGGACAATGCAAGGCCCCCAATTCCCGCCTCAGCAAGCCGGACCAGCAGATTACCGTGGTCGACAATATCAAAGGCAGCTGACAGATCAAGGAGTACCAATAGGGAGGAACACCCCCTGTCAGCCTCCCTGAGGAGGTCATCCTGCAGAGTGACCAGGGCAGTCTCGGTCCCCCGAAGTGGCCTGAACCCGGACTGGAAGGGATCCAGGATACGATTTTCCTCCAGGTACGACTGAAGCCGGACGGCAGCCAGCCTCTCAACAGCCTTGCCCAGGAAGGGAACAATGGTGATCGATCGATAGCTGGATAAATCATCTGACGCCATGCCGGTTTTTTTCAGAGTGGGCTTCACCACAGTCTCCTTAAGGTGGGAAGGGAAAGTACCCTCCCTAAAGGAGGCCGTGGCAATAGCCGAAACCCACTCCGGCATGTTCCCTCTGGCCAATTTAACAAGCCAAGCTGGGCAAGGGTAAAAAGGGGTAGCAGCCAGCCGACAATAAGCCATAGCTCTGGAGGCCTCCGCTGGAAACACCAGCCCAAACTCCACCAGACAAGGAGACAGAGGGGGTGAGGCCCCAGGGATGTCAGGGGATGAACTAGAGCAACCGAAGGGCAGATCAGAGCGGATGACCTCAGTTTTAGATCTAAAATAGGCTGCAAACGAGGAGGCCCCAGCTGACCAGGATTGGAGAGGTCCCGAACCACCCGGAACAACTCCGCCTGGCGGTTAGAGGCCTCACCAATTCTCAGGGAGACATAGGATGTTCTAGCGTCCCTGATCACGCGAACATAGCGGCCAGTCAGCTGCTTAAGTGCAGCCCTACTCAATGCCGTTCGACCCTTCCTCCAAATGACCTCAAGTTTCCTGTGTTCTTGTTTCATTGTTAGTCTGTGGAACTCCCAGCCACAGGATGTGGTGATGGCATCTGGCCTGGATGCCTCCAAAAGGGGATTGGACAGATTCCTGGAGGAAAAGTCCATCACAGGTTACAAACCTCGAGGGAGATGAGTAATCTCCAGGCTTAAAACCGGGGTACTTCAAGGGCCAGATGCAGGGGAGTGCTATCAGGAGACAGAGATCTAGTCTCATGCGCTCCCAAACGCATCTGGTGGAGCCACTGTGAGATACAGGAAGTTGGACTAGATGGGCCATTGGCCTGATCCAGCATGGCTCTTCTTATGTTCTTATGTTCTCTCTACATGAGGCTGCCTTGGAGGTTAATGCAATGACTCCAGCTCTTACAGGACTCAACAGCCAGATTAATAACAGGGTTGAGAAGACACCAAGACAACTCCCCAACACTGGCCACACTGCACTGGCTGCCAATTAATCACCGCATTGACTTCAAGGTACTGACCTTGACATACAAAGCCCTAAATGGTTTGGGAGCTTATCTGTCAGACCGTCTCCTTCCACAGAATTCCACCTGTATCACCCATTTGTCTCACGCTGGTAACTTGAGGGTCCCTAAAGAAGGTGTAAATTGCCAACAAGGACCCAGGCCTTTTCGGTAGCAGGGCCTCGGTTGTGCAACCAACTCCCACCTGAGATTCGACTGGCTCCCACGATAAAAACATCTGAAGACATGGCTTTATAGATCTGCTTTCCATTATCATTATTATTTTCATTACCAGGTCTTTCATTATTATGCCATCTGCCAATCTTTGTTTTTTGAATATGTTTACTATTTTAATGTAGATTTAGTCATGTGCATTCTTCTTTCTTATAATTTTTTTTACAATGCTTTACATTGTATATTGTTCTGTTTTTTTATGATGCATTTTGTAATCCTCCCAGAGTGGCCGTGCTGCCAGACAGCGCAGTATAGAAATCCAATAAATAAATAAATAAATATGTGAGGAAATGGCATAAAATTGAGATCAGGGAAAGATGGGTGGGAACTGCTATCCTTATTTTAATAGGTGTTAGCTCTCTGTCACACACAGTTGTTGCTGCGTCAATGATGTTTGAGCTTGTAAATTTATTCTCACAGGAACATTCAGCTATTCAAGGAAACAAGTATAGACTCTGCTTTTCCCATATACTGTACCTTGTTTCAATTGCTAAGAGGCAGATGCCATAGCAGTTTCAATATGCATTGGTAAACACAGGGCTGCATTAACCCACGGCCCAGACCCTAGGCTTTCAGGTACAGTGGACCCTCATATAACAAGTGGTTTGTTTAACAGAAAATCCACTTAAAGGAAAAAAATTCCAGAGATAGGGAGAAATCGCTTAACAGAATCGCCTATGGGGCGAATCCGTACAACAGAAAAACAATTGTGATTAGGGATTTCAATGCATTCCTATGGAAAATTCATACAAAGGAAAATTTGCTTAACAGAATTTCATGTGGAACGAATTAATTCCTTTATACAAGATACCACTGTACTGTATTTCTAGGCCCTGGAGCACTTCAGTCTTTCACCCCACAACAGTCTGATCATAGTACATGGCCCTATATATCCATTTTGAGGGTCTCCTAAGAACTCTAATCACACATTTTAATATACAGTGGTACCTCAATTTACAAATTTAATCCATTCCAAATGCATGCTCTTAAATCGAACTACTCTTAAGTCGGGGTACCTATCTAAAAAATTGAAAAAATAAGTTAAAAAAGAAAAAAAAAAAAAAAAATATTTGTAAGTCGAGCAGACCATATCTAAAATTTGTAAGGAGGCAGTTAAAACGCCAACAGTTTTCCGCTCTTAAGTCAAATTGCTCTTAAGTTGAGCTGCTCTTAAGTCGGGGTACCACTGTATTTGTATTACACCAGGAGGACTCTTCAGAAAGCTGATTTTGTGGGTATAATTGTTCAAAGTGGCTTTAAGCATTGGAAACCAGGCCTAGGGTGCCTCAGCCAAATAAATAAATAAAATAAATAAATACAATGATGGGCTCCTAGTCCCTGTGGGGCCCTTAGGCTTCAGCCTACTCATCCTTATGAATAATATGGCCTTGAATGAACAAGCCCTTCTTAACTACATTTGCACATATTTATTTAATTTTAAATTAACACTCAGAGAAATACGATCTGAGAGGTTACACAATACAAAGGAGCTAAAGGTAGCTAAAAGACAGATTAACTGAAAACATCCCTTGAGCTGAATGTCAGACAACTTAGGCTGCAGTTCATTTTTTGCCATCTCTCTTAATAGCACCATTGGGGGAAATCAATTCCACCTCAGAGGAGCAGCAACCTGGGAAGCATGATTTGTCATTGCCACCTCCCTCTGCTCAAAGTAGCCAAACGGCCCATCAAACTTTAAAGTGTTACATTTTCTTTCAACATTTCACCTGATAAAGGGAAAATATTCCCGAAAGCCTGCGTATTTTGTGTGTGCTCCAAAACACTTATTATACAAAGTAATATTTTTTAAATTGTAATTATTTGCAGTAGTAGCTTGGTTTATACGCATAATTTGTTCTGGAAATCTGCTCGTAAAGCAAAATACAGTAGGACCCCTGTATCCACTGATTCAGTTATCCACGGTTGGCAGAGGAAAAAATAAATAATTCAGCAGCCACAAAGCAAGGTACTGTCACAAAGAGCAGCTGTAAAGCAAACTACTGAAATAAAACAGCAGCGGTAAAGCAAGCTACTATCACAAAACAGCAGTTTTGGGGACATTTTGGTGTTCTCTCTTTTCCACGGTTTTCATTATCCACGGGAAGGCTTGGAACCAATCCCCAGCAGATACGGGGGTCCTACTGTATTCGTAAATAAAGAAATAATGCTGTAAGAAATAATTAAAACTTATCTTATCGTTTTGAGGCCGCTGCCAGTGCTGTAGTGAGGGCTGGAGGCCTCCGTACCAGCCCCAACTCCTCGCCTCCGCTCAGTGCTCCTGTGCTCATTTTGCAAGATGAGCTCATTAACCGGAAGAAAAATGTTCCAAAATTTTTGCTTGTCATACAAAATGCTCGTAGACCGGGGCACTCATAAACCCAGGTATTACTGTAGTCCCAATTATGCCTCAATATGTAGCCCAAAGTTTATTCTGCACAGATATCATGGCTTTTGTCTTTGACTGCCACTCCTCCATCTTTGAAAGACACCACCACTTTTCCCCTCACAGATCTGGCTTTGGATGCATTGCTTCTGGAGGAAATCTGTACAAATTGTGTCTCCTCAAACCAAATGCAGCTCACCAATCTCATAAGGTGGGCCCACTAAGGATTCAACAAACCTGCTTTTGCTGCCTGCATTGGGAGCCAATGTAGCACAAGTGTCAAACCCCCAATAGGACACAATACAGTATCACGCTTAACAACAGCCAACATTGCCCCTTCACAGCCACCTGTATTCAGGTTAAATTGCTGTATTGGCACTTTGTGAAAAATGAGTGGGTTTTGAATTGCAGTTTGGGCACTCGGTCTCTAAAGGGATCGCTATCACTGGTGTAGGGTCTAGGCATTTTAAAAAATATAATCTCTCTTTTTATTTTCTCTTGCTTTCCCCCATCCACATAATGCTAAGGAGTGATCAAGTTCCATTTTAAAGAAACCACTTCTCATAAGCACCAATGGAAAGCTATACCTAAATGTGGAATGACACCTGCTTGTTTGCTTGTATTAATTTCATGATTTCAGAGCAAAGATGAGATGGGTGTTCTTTGACTCCACTGCACTGCTGACTACAACTGCTACAGTCCATCACCACTAGCTTCACTGACCAAGGCTAATGGGAATCGTAGTTTGAAGATGACATTTGAAGATCTATGAACTCCTGACTAAGTTGAGAGGCTCAAGTAGAGAACAAACATGGCCACTATGAACAGTCCTAGCAAGTAATCCCTCCTGGTCACAGCTGGTGAGCAGCAACAGTGGCTCATACCACGTCAGAACTTGGGATGGTTCACACCTTTAACACACTGACACAATTCTCAATGGTGGTGACTGAATTTGGGAAGGAAGTTTTGAAGCCAGGGAAGCTTCGAAGATATACTTGGTGTCCACAAATCCTTGTTTCCCTCGCCCCTCAGTAAACTCTCTGGTCACAGGAGGAACCAATTTTATTTGGACATCCTGCAGCAGATATGGGAAGGAAGAGGAGTGATGTCTAACCTTCCATCACTGGGAGAAACAACAAAACTTCAAGCCAAGGCTACACCTATCTCAAGTCTTCCTCCCCCATAGGAACTTGTGAACTGTTTGCTGAATATATAAAATGCCACAAGGGAATCTGACCCAACCTATGAAGACATTTTCTAGTGGCGATTCCACGTTGTCCTGAGATTTCCCTCTTTATCATTCATATTAACTGAATACGTTTTCCAAATCAATTTGGTTGTTCAGGTACCCCCTTCATATTCTCCCACTAAATAAACACTCACCGTCTCCTATCGAGTTTCAAATGTCTTAGGAAGCAAATTGGTGATACAACCAATCTTCCAGAATGAAAACTCTTGCTAGGAGAGGATTGATTCAAAGACAATGTTGGCCTAGGCGTCAAGGAAAAGGCAGCAAGACAAGTGTTTTATGAATTTGAATGTGTCGGTGCTAAGCGGTTGTCCAGAACCCGATGTGAAGATGTCCACTTTTCTTCTCGGATCTCTTTCCTTTGCTGAAGGGCTAGGCAAGGTTTGACTCTAAAGATGCTATAAGGATGATAGCTCCATCCATCCTAGTCAGCACAGCCAAAGGAGAAAAAAGAGCACCACCGTCCAACAATATCTGGAAGGCCCCAAATCACCCACCTCTACATTGTAGTGATATTTGGATAGTGAATGAATTAACATCTGTTTCAAAGCTGATAGATAAGACAGTGGAGTCTGTCCTTGAGATGGGCAAATACTAAGCCATAGATTTTTAAAACTAGAGAAAGCCACTTGATTTAAGACAGTCCCTGATCATTCATCCAGGTACCATGATAAAAAGATGTGTAGCTGTCCTCCCTTTCACCCCCGCCAACATTATTGCATTATAACTCCCTTCATTACCTGTGGTAATTAATAGGATTGGCTGTGGTAATAGGATTGATTTGCCAAAAACATCCGAGTTCCCCACCACACACTCCACTATGTTGGCTAAGGAATGAGTTTTCTGTATTTCTTTTTTGTTTTCAACTTTTTTGTATTGTTTGTACTGTTTTTTTAAATCTTGTAAACCGCCCAGAGTTCCATATTGGAAGATGGGTGGTATAAAAATGAAACAAATAAATAACAAATAAATAAATAACTAGCAGACAGGTAGGACCAAATATGTCGTCCCTTTCTTCCTAAAGGAAAATAAATGCAGAAACCAACACCATACCATCACCTCCCACCCTTTATTTATTTGAATTACCTTGGGTTCCTCATGGTAAAGTGCTGCAGCCAAAACTTTGCTCACAACCCAGTTCAATCCCAGGTGTCACACCTTTTGAGGTTCACACAGCCTTCCCTCCTTCTGAGGATGGTAAAATGAATACCCAGTGCACTGGGGTGGGGGATGTGTCACCTGTATAATTAAGTTGTAAACTGCCCAGAGAGCACTTTAAGCACCATGCGGTGATTATAAGCAGCACACTTTGCTTTCTCCCCCTCCTTTTAAGTGCAATTTCAATGTATATATGCTAGATTTCGCAAAGCCAGGTTGTTGTATGGTGGCCTCTTTACACAGATTCCCAGATACGGTGTTGATGCCCATTCTAATGGCAAAACCAACCAAATTGCACTTAAAGCTAAGAGCAAGTGAGGATCTGTGTAAGCCATTGAAGCCACAACCTAATAGCTGCAAACTCAAGATGACTGCCCACAAACGTGAGTACATTTAGTCTCTGCTGCCTTTCTCAAGATTTGGTGGTGAATTTCCACAAATAATAATGTACACCAACTCCAGATAAATATTAAAATCAAAATCCTTTACTGAGAGAGAAAGTCAAGAAACATACACAGGACATGCAGAATGGAATGCATTAATTCTGTGGTCAGAGGCTGGAAGAGGCAAAGCAGTATAAAATGGCATAGGTGTGCTGAGGAGTCAACAAATGGTACTTCCCCACAGGAAGACTGGGTGTCCCAGACTTCAACCCACGATAAAGTGTGGTGGGGTACACCATCTCTTTCCCAAGGCTGAGGAACCTTTGGCCCTCCAGCTCTTTTGACCTAAAATTCCCATCAGCCCCACCTGGCATGGCTGATGGTATGGGATTATGAAAGCTGCAAGCCAAAACACCTGTGAAGGGCAAAAGTTCCTCTACCCCTTGCTAGACACATTTTTAAAACTGGCAGGCTGAGCTTCTCTCCCCCCACCCTTATTTTTAGTTTATAAAAACATATGGATGTTGTTTAAGTTGCCAGCTTTCCACAAGGCACATGTAACCAACAAAGCAAAAACATGCTTCTTCCAGATTATTATTATTATTATTATTATTATTATTATTATTATTATTATTATTATTATTATTATTATTATTATTATTATTTATTACATTTATATACCGCCCTATCTTCTGAGACGGAACTCAGGGCGGTGTACACTAAAAAACAACTGGCAACAGACAAACAAGAGAATCGGAGACAAACTCCCAGTAAAAATAGGGGTGTACAATATCCTCCACAGAGGATGGCATGGGCGGCAAACAGAAAAAATTAAGTAAAAAGGTTGCCAAATGCCTCCTTGAAGAGATGAGTTTTCAAGGCTTTTTTAAAGGTGGGCAGGGACTCTGCTAGGCGCAACTCACTAGGGAGCTGATTCCATAGTGAAGGGCCCAATGACTTACAGCAAACTCCTGATATATAAAAATCTGCATTATACATAATCTACTTGTGTGTGTGTGTGTGTGTGTGTGTGTGTGTGTGTGTGTGTCTGTCTGATCATGTCAATTCTGATTTATGGGAGCTCTTTTCAGGGTTGTCCAGGTACATAGAAGTGATTAACACTTCCTTTCTTTTGACAGCATCCTGGGACTGTGCATGTAATTTCATTAATAATCATATGCCAGACACAGGTCAATTCAACCAGAGTTTATTAGGACACTCTTTTCAGGGTTGTCCAGGTAAAACTATGTTCATGAATGCAGTGTCCTTTTTAAACACAGCATCAGCTACTGACCTTTGTGTTGACATTTTGCAAAAAACTGGGACTGTAGCTCTGTACCCCAAGAAATGGGCAGAGCACAAAGCGCACCTAGAGGAAGCTGGCCTGGATTTCCCAGAAATCCCCAGGGCTGAGCAGGCACCCAGGTGCAGCTAAGCTGATGCTGATCTCAGAGGAGGGCAGATAACCAGGATATCAGGATACATCTGCTCAGGCCCAAGACACCTCTTATCAGTAATGCCTCACTAGCTAGGGAGCATTTTCCAACCAACCTATTTCCCCTGCCCATTGTCTATGTTTCATTAGGTCACATAAGTCTTGCATTCTTTCCCCCACCGAAATGTTTCTCTGTATCTAGAAAACACTGGGGCTCAGGCAGCAAAAAAGGCTCAGGGTTCATGAATGAAGGCTCAGAGGGAGATTCATCATCACCAATCTCAAACACAGCATCAGCAAACATCCATGGAACCCTGACAGACAGACGAACAGGAATGCTGCCCTGTTTTCCATTTATTGCAAAAAAAAAAACAACAAAACACTCAACTTTCTAGAATGTGTCTGAACAAGACTTTTGACTTCTATTTTATTTTTTTAATGCAGTTCCCAGATTACATAATAAACCCATTGAATCCCGTACACAAACATACCTAGATTGTCCCTGATCAAGCCTATTTATTGAATGGTGTACACAGAAATACAAAAAAAATGTCCCTGATCATGCCTGTTTTATTCTGTCATTTTAAGAAGCCTATCATTCTTACATTGAACAAGCAAGTAGCTTTTTCCACATGCAGCTGGAATATAGAGCAGATGCCCCTATGTGCCATTTCCTTGGGCAACACAGAACGACACCCCCCCACACACACACACACAAATGAATCACTGGAAGCGATCCTGGCTTTAACATCACCAGCCATATGAATTTGGTGATGGGAGAGCAATGTTTAAAAGCTCTCGGGGTAAACTTGGATCCATCACTCTGCAATCATGGCTTCATCTTAAAGAAATCATTTGACTGGATCTCTGAACATCAGAAGGCTCAATAATGCTGTACTGTTGCCTTATGTTCACATGTGCACTGTCCTTTTAGACCAAACAGCCCCTTCCCGCACTTATTTCTTAAGATTAATCTGCAGCAATAAAGTTCTCGTAAGGCTTTGTTGGAGGCAGCAGGTGCCATCAGGATCAAGTCAGCATGATGGGGTGCCATTCTTCCAAGGCAGGACAAGCAATTAGCAAGTGTTGTTGTTTTTATTCTATTGATCATTTAATCAGATGAGTGTTGCAAGAATCATCCTTTGTGGGAAGAGGACGCAGCTGGGAGGTAGGACGTCCTTAGTCCGAGTCACTGCTGCTGGAGGAGGAGGAGGAATGCTGTCAACAGGAAAGAGAGCGGGAAAATGTATTAGGCTTCCATTTTGGCTCATCCTCAGTGAAATCTAATGAGGACACACACTCTCCTGGAGCTCAGCTCAAGAAAATGTCACCCAGAGAGATAGCTTACATTGTACACTCTGCTAAAATTATTGGTCTCCCAGGTAAATGGATGAAAATGAACACAGGATATTATATAGGAACAAAATACTTTCGCCTTCAAATGACACATTCCTGACATTTGAGGCAAAGGTTAAATTCATCTACTAGCCCAGAGCAAACCCACTGAAACCCAAGGACTGGCATTCTTTGAGCAGGTCTAGTGAAGACTAGCACTTGAGGTCCTGAAGGAAGAATAAACCAAGTGCAGCTCTCCAGATGTTTTCAGACTACAGATCCTAGTACCCTTCACCATTGGCTGTGTAAACTAGGGATCATGGGAGTTGTACAAAAACTGAGGTGGGAGTGGGGCTCTTTGCCACATTTCCCCTAAAGATTCTACCATGTTTCGAACCCCAGTTTCTCTTCTTTTATACATGAATCTCACTGTACTGGTTCTGGGTGAGGGCATTCACGTGCTGTGCTTATAGCAGTGCCCAGCATCTCTGTGCCACTTCTGCTACCTTCTTAGCCGTGGGCACAATCTGACCATTTAGACAGCAATACCCTATATCAGGCATGTTCAAACTTCAGCCCTCCTGATGTTTTGGACCACAACTCCCAGAATTCTAATCTTAGATTGTCAGTGGCAAAGGACTGTGGGAGTTGTGGTCCAAAATATCTGGAGGGCCGAAGTTTGGACATGCCTGCACTACATATTTAGCTGGGAATACATCCATTTGAACATAATGGCAGTTACCTGTGAGGAGATATACACAAAGCTGTGCTTCAAATAAATAATATTTGTGTAATTCGCCCCTCCCCAAAAATGTGACCTGCTCATAGAATTACATTAGAAAACACCATATTGAACAGAAAACGAAGCACCGCCTGAATAGCTCAGTGGTTAAGAGATCTGGCTGCAGAGTTAGAGGTTGGGAGTTTGAATTTCCACTGTGCCTTCATGGCAGGAGCAGGATTCAATTCTGAGTGATTGAAATACATGCAGAATTCTCTGTTCTCTATGGTCTGTTTCTCACTGGCTGAAATCCTGTGGCATAATGCAGCAAAATGAAACAGATTTAAAATACAATTTCATTTTTTTTAAAAAATTGCATTTTTAACATTTAAACTATAAAAAACATCCAAGATTTAAATTTAAATCACGGTTCAAATCAAATCCACTCCGATGCTAAGCAACAGGATTTCAGTCCATAAGGTTCTCCTTTGCCAATACATGTCAAAGGTCCTTGTTTTCACCTGCTCCAGCCCCCACAGAAAGCCCTGCAGCACCAATAATATAGCTAGATAATATTTTTAATCTTCTATCTTAAAAATTGCAGAACTGGAAGGGACCCTCTGGTGCATCACATCCGGTCCTATAAAGGGGCACAGTGGGGAACAGAACTCCCAGTAAGCTATCCATTGACTTAGCAAGCACATTCATCATCTTCTCATTGTAATTCAGTAGAAGGATGGAAAGCAGCAGATGATTTTTTAAAAAAAAACATTTAGTATATTGTTTGTCAGCTAGTGGGTTGTATTCTTAGCATAGACTGACTAAAGAAAAAGGGAGACGTGAACAGATCTAGACTGCTAGTATAAAGTTAAAACAATAATATAATAAATTAAATGGGGATATCATGAAAGCCAAAAGCAAATTATTTAAATGCACCTTCAGGACTACAGCGACTTTAAGACAAATTTGTCTGAGCACCGGATATGACACAATAAATACAGTCTTTAACACTTTTGTCATTTCAACAATGTAAGCAAGCTCGGGTCCTTTTTCAGGAGAAAAGTGGAGTAAAAATATTTTAAATGAACAAAATTAAATAAATAAAACTGGCTGAAATTGTTTTTTTGGTGGTGGTGGAGAGGCAGCAATGAGAGCACTTTCTCACACCAACAGTGTCTGGTCCCATTAAAGAGAATCAGGAGCTTGTAACGCGTCCCAGCCCTGAAAATCCAGTTTCTGCCCTGATGAGCTCACCAGAATGACACAGACTAGTTTAACAAAGGACCTTTCGACGATGCTGCCTGTATTCCATGAGACTGCACAGAAGCTGGCATCTGGCACTTATTAACGCATGACAGTCACATATTTTTCTAGCTAGATGTTTATATTTAAAACACCATTCTAGCTGATTTTTACTTTTTTTAAAAAAGCAAAGCTGGGCTTCTTTTGAGTGCAGAAATACAATTTTGGAAGGGCAGGGAGGGATGGAGAACTTGTGGTGGAAAAAAAAAGCCTATTAACAGAACTTTCAAGGCCTCAGTCCCACTTGGGGGTATGAGGAGGGGGACTTTGCCTGTGAAAGCAAGCTCCCCTAAGGCCACCTTTGACTGACTGAGGGACAGTGGGCACCAATGGGTAAAACAGAAAGAGATTACTTTAAGACTCCAGGGGTCACATGCCTGTCGCAGACTTCACCACCTAGGTGTGATAGGGGGAGCCCAAAAAAGATTAGGAGCACTGCAGATCCCCCTGCCCTTTTTCTCCACAGAAGCTGTGCCTATACACTATTCAGGGTGGAGACACACACACACCAGGTGTGTCTGGATTGCAACGTCCAGCATTACTCATTACCAACTCTGCTGACAGGAATCTAAAGGGGGTTGCAGTCCAACATCCAAAAGGCCATTCCTGGCCCATTCCTATTGTATGTATACGCCTCAATCCCAAGCACTTTGGGGCTGTCCAGCTAAAACAGGGAGGCGGCGTAGCCTTCAGTCCAAAAGAGGCTGTGTTTTCTCAACCTTCCTGGCACCCTCTAAACCAGTGGCTCTCAACCTGTGAGTCCCCAGATGTTCCTGGACTGCAACTCCCAGAAACCCCTTCCAGCACAGCGAGTGATGGAGGCTTCTGGGAATTGCAGTCCAGGAACATCTGGGGACCAACAGGTTGAGAACTACTGCTCTAAACAGAGTCCACCATTCCTGGCTCAGCTTCCCACCCCCCAAACCCATCCTTCTATTTCTAACTAACCTCTCTTCCCATCCCTCTCACAAACCTTCCCGTGATGCTTGTGGGGCTTGTGGATCTTGTGGGCCTTCTTCATCTTCTTCTTCATCTTCTTGGCCGCCTTCTTATCCATCGGGTGCATCCCCATGGCAACGCCCCCGGGCAGCAAAGGATTGACTCCCATTCCTCCGGGCATGCCAGGAGGGGGAGGAGGATAAGGGCCACCAGGGGGCACAGGGTAGCCAGGTGGGTGGCCAGGGTAAGGGGGCTGAACAGGATGGCCTGGTGGGTAGGCCGGTTGCCCTGGCATCCCTGGTGGGGCAGCAGGGTAGGAACAAGGAGGCACGGGGCCTGGAGGGAAGGCAGGATTCATAGGAGGAGGGTGCGCAGGGTTGGCGCCGGCTGGGTAAGAAGGGTTTGGGAGGATAGGCTGCACCAGGGTAGGCACCTGGCTGGCCTGGAAATGAAACAAAAAAGGTGGAAGGGGGAAAAGAACCATCAGCCATAAGGCAAAACAAACCCTGCTGCTGCCATCTTGTCTCCTCCTACCCCTTAGCAGGCAATCTCTAAAAGAGCTACTGAAACTCTTGCTAGTTATACAGTATTTCATAACTTCACTGGAGCCCCACATGTTCCTGGACTGCAAATCCCAGCATTCCTCACCACTGGCTGGGGATGATGGGAACTGGGGGGGGCCAGAGGTCAGCCCACCATATCCTAAACTGCTCCTCCCTCCTTTAGCCACACTGCAGCCCCACCTTCAGCACATCAAGGGAGCAAGCAACAACAGAAGTATCCCCACTTCTCCCTGCGGGTTGCAGAAACTACCCTGAGAGGCATCCATGCACTAGTATGCCCCTCAATGGATACCTTTAGGCAATGCAGTAGATTCCCACTGAGCAACCACTGCAAAAGTAGCCGTTGGTGCGGAGAGGACAGGCAGAGTGATATTTTCAAAAAGCACATCACTGGTAGCAAGGAGCTCATTCAAAATGAGCCATCCATGACATAGCACTCTGCTGAGTCACCGAGGGCAGCATCTCTATGCAGTGAGAGGGGATGACGCGAGCACTTCTTTTGCAAATGACTTGATGCAAGTCCATTCTGGTGCAGGAAAAGAACCTGACCAAAGCTTGCCGTGACCAACCTTAATGGCCACTGCTTGTTTCTGGACAGGATTTCCTTGAAAGGCTACTTCCAGGAGATTTCCCATCAGCATGGACTGTGTTGCTGGAGGTACATCACCACAATGGCACTAGTGTTGCCTTCCTATGTGACCTCCTGCTACATGTGACTAATTCAGCATCTCAACCTTTTCTTCAAAGCAGCCAATGCTTCCAGCTAGGCATGTCCAAACTTCGGCCCTCCAGATGTCTTGGACCACAACTCCCACAGTCCTTTGCAATTGGAAATAAAGGCTTGGAATTCTGGGAGTTGTGGTTCAAAACATCAGGAGGGCCGAAGTTTGGACATGCTGATCAAATCTGCTTCTCTTTTCCCGCATAAGGTGACACTGCAACAATGTGTGCTGCCTTTGTAGTGATCTCCAGAACTGATTACTGCAACACTTTATACAGTACTTGGGGCTTCCCGTGAGGCTGGCCATCAGAGAATGGGTTCAGAATGTGAGTGCCAGGCTGGTGACAAGTGTGACTAAGCTTGACCACACCTCCCCAGCCCTGGCTAGGGTTTCTGGTTGTGTCCCAGGTCAGGTTTAGGATTTTGATTATTACTTTTAAAGCCCTTCACAAAGGACCATGTTTTTAGTCGGGGTGTCTCTCTCCAAAGTCATCTTCCCACACCACAAGATCTTCTCAGGCTCTGTTCTTCTGGTTGCTTACACTGAAGGTGGCCAGAAAAACTTCAACAAGAGGCAGGGTCTTCTTAGTGGTGGCTTCATCTCTTTAGAATCACCTCCCAGTAGAGCACCACCTGGTTCTTTTCCTTCCCTTTGAACACAGCCTCTCTTGAATTCTAGCTCTTCCACTGTTGCTATGATACGTTGCACCCTCTGGGCTTGTTGGTGTGAGTTCTTTATATTTATATTGTTTTTATATGTACACCATCCAGCATATGCAATCAGACAACCAGACAGTGTCCTTTCCCGAAGGCTTTCACAGCTGGGACCTGATTGCTGTTGTGAGTTAGAACATAGCCAAATAGCCTGAAAAACTCACAATAGCTATCAGTGTCCTTTCCCTTTACATTTTCAAGAAAGACGTATCAAATAGAAATCTATCCAATCTGTTCCTTCATTTTTACCTGTACGGGGATCCCACATGGTCCTTGAGGAGGAGAGAACAGTCTGTCACCTGATGGGAAAAAGATACTGTTGAAGCAACCGTGTAAAATGAGAAGGCCATCAATACTGCATAAATCAACTCTGGCCCGGAAGGTTGGGTGGAACAGTTCAGTAGACGGGAGGAAAGCCCTATGCCGTAGGATCAAAGTACACAATACTGTACAGATATCTGGGTTTACAGGGGTAACTGCTGTGAAGATTGTGTGACAACGATTCCACCAGACAGAAAGAACCAATAGTTTTTTGGAACCTTAAAGAGGAACGAATTGCATTCGGGAAACAGTTTCACTGACTACAGCCCTTAATCACAAGGAACTCAGATCAAGACATTAGTCAGAGGAATAGCATGCAAACACAGCAGATTGAAATCCAAGGTTCTTTACAATTTGATTTAAAAATAATTGAAGCTTTGTTCCTTATAAATGTAGACATACATGGTTGAAAGCTTTAGAACAGGTATCCGTGTTAGTCTGTGCAAGCATATCACGCAAAAACAAAAGAAAAATAAAACATTTAAAAAAAAAAATCTTATGGCAACTTAAAGAAAAACAGATATATTTTAACGTCAGCTTTTGTGGTTCATATCCATGTGGACACAATATTTGTCATGTCTGAGAGAGTGGATTTGATCCACAAAATCTCACATTAAAATATAACTTTCAGTCTTTAAAGGACCACACAGTTTTTGTCTTTTTAAAAATCTTTTATCTGTTATGTTTGAAAACCTATATTAAAGAATTGGAAGGCAAGTGGAAAAATTTGAAATGCCCTTTTCCATTCTAATTCTCATGGTTCCTGGATGTTTATGTATCAAACACCCCAACTTTTGAAGTATATGTAATAATGATGGAATGATGTTTATCAGCGCTTTTAACTTTGCAAACAGGTCTTTTTAGAACATCAACTGGTTTCACAGGAGTGTATTACTCAAAAGCGACAGAAAGATCAGAATCAGAGAGAAGCTTCAGATCCATTATATTAATATTCATCATCTTCATCTTCATCATCATCTTCTTCTTTTTTATCTAGACTTTCCAGTCTGCCTTTCTGAATCTATGTGAACCCGAAGCAAGTGTTTTACAGACAATTTTTATAAATTACTACATTCCATTATAAGCCGCCTGATTATTCCAGACTGAAATACGAGCATTACAATATGAGCATTTCAGTACATCACAAAAATGCATAATTAGACTACAATTTCAAAGGGAAAAAAACAGGATTTTTATCTCCTAAACCAGTATATATGCTTTTAAAAAAAACTGTTTCCATAAAAACAAATCTGTGTTGTGAGACTGGATGTGGAGCTACAAGAATGCAGGATTCTGTTATGGGCGGGAAAGTCACAGAAGTTGCCACACTGGGTCTAAGCAGGTTTAAACACAACTAGGTTAGCAGCTCTTTCTCTCAGCCTTTCTCCCTTTTACATACACACGGATCCTCTATTATACTGTAATATGTTGACAAACTCTCTAGGTACTGTATATCCTTTTGTTCACTCCAGAGAGGAAAACACAACACACATAACGGAAGTGCAAAGCCTACTCTGAATCCCCCCCAGCACTGGGTAGTTGCAGCCTCACCAACAGCATTCTTGCTGAGGGGGCATCGTCTGTCTGATCACACAGAAACACACAGGCCCGCCGGCCCCACCTTTTTCAGCCCTGGCTAACAGGTTAGATCTACCTCCATATACAATCTGCTCATTTTTTCCACTGGTATCACACCCTTCAGAAGAACTAAATCCTTGTGGTGCTACTGATCATCCAAGCCTTTGTAGCATAAGAAGTGTTTTAGAACTTTCAAGGGATATTTACCGGCTGCCTCAACGTAAGCCCGAAAAAGGCAGAGCAACAGCTTTATACCTAATAACGCACAAAGGGGATGCCAAAATTGGGAAAATAAGGTTATCATGTGAATTTGTGGTTAATTAAGGGGATTGATGAACAGGGGAGTCCCAGGTATAACATCTCCTCTGCATCAGAATTCAAGGAATCAGTTTGGATAGCATTTGTCCCTACACCTTTTTACTGCTTGGTGCCAGAGCAGTGTGCATTTTACCAGAAGTCATGTACAAAACAGATCCACCTTTGAAGAGATCTGTAAGAAATATTGGAAGGAAAAATTTTAAAGAAGTCCTTATCCCCACTGCTGCTTCTCTGCTGGAGCCATTTGTGTGCTCTGCCTCTAATTCCTTTTATGCTATTAGTTTTTAGGTACTTTATTATTTAGTGGTTTTTGGATTATTTGTTACTATTTATGCATTGTTTATGTTATTTTACCTCATTTCATTTTATATTACTTCATTTACCTATCGTTATTTATGCAACACTGTTTATATATACAACATTGTTTATATTGTAGTCAGGTGATATATAGATCAAAGAAAGAAAGAAAGAAAGAAAGAAAGAAAGAAAGAAAGAAAGAAAGAAAGAAAGAAAGAAAGTTCAACCAGGAAGCTCTTGCTACAGGTATGGATTTCAACTAAGAAGCACTATAATCCTAAAATCCATACCAAGAGGCCACTCCTGCTATTGGGAATGACAAAAATCAGGGAAAGTGACCAAAAAGCACTGAACTAGGAAAGGGAAGATTCACCTTGTTTGGATGGTGGGAAAAAATACCAATCACATCAGCACAAAAGCTTCCCACTTTTACCAGAGTAAATGATTCATCTGGGCAAGACCAAAGTCAAGAGGAAAAATGGAAGGACTTGACCACCCCTGCTGATCTGGAAACAAAACGGTCCAGGACTACAAAGCGGTGGTTCTACGTGAACTGCATGTGCTTTGAAACCCATTACTGTCCTTCACACCCCCACCTCTATCTCAGATCCAGTAAGAGCAAACGTCTATTCTTCCTTCATTTATACCCCGCCTTCCTCCTCATTCAGGGACCCAAGAACAGTCTGCAGGATGATGAAGAGCACAGATACATATATTAAAATAATTTATATATTTTAAATGCTATGAAGAGGGGGGAAACCCCTTTTGGAATATGAAAACAATTGAAACATAGAAGCCTGAAAAAGAAAAGGAGAGCCCAAAACAATCTGAGCCACTCATGAAAAGCAAGCTTTATATAAGAAAAATGCACTGTCTCCTTTTGAAGCCCTTTCAGCGGCTGACACCTCAACAGCACAGAAGTATCTTTGGCCGCCAGCAGAAGGAGAGCTTGGGCCAACCTAGCATTTCACACCTGGGAGCATTCACAGAAAAGTTCTCACCTAACTTCCACTTCTAGTAGGGACTCAGGGCGCAAACTTTTCTCTTGTTCTGCAGCTTCTGGGCAAAAGCATTTCCCCCATTTTCATTCCTTAACTTTCTTGCTGAGGGGATAAGCCTGGAACAACGCAGAACCCTGTGGTCAAGTGCAGCCTTCCGGATGATTGTGGACTGCCCAATCCCAACTTTTCATAACTGTGGCCTGTACTGCGAATGGAAAGTGGAGTCCAGTGACATGTGGAAGGCCCACGCCTTGCCTGCAATATGTCCTGCTGTCCGCCACCTCAAGTAAGCCCAGAAGGTCTCAAGCCAAAGAAACCTTTCTGCTTATCCAGGCCTCGCAAAAACTATTAATGCCGTCAGAGCTAACCCCTTGCAGGTATTATTTGCCCAAGTAAACAAGGCAAGTAACAATGAAGGGAGGTGCCCTGCTACAAACTATGTTCAGAAAACACACAAAGAAGCAGAGCTCAGCTGCAGCTACAAAGAGACCTATAGATGAAACCTGGCTCTAAACATCCCATCCTTGAGATCTTAGGGCAGTGTTGGCGAACCTATGGCATAGGTGCCAAAGATGGCACTCGAAGCCCTTTCGGTGAGCACCCGACATCGCCCCTTCACAGCCACCTGTTTTCAGGTTCAATTGCCATATTGGCACTTTGCGGGGGGGGGGGGATAGTGGGTTTTGAGTCACAGTTTGGGCACTCAGTCTCTAAAAGGTTTATCATCGCTGTCGTAGGGACTTCAGATGCCACAATCCCTGCTTACTGGCCATGTTGGTGGACCTTTTGGGAACTGAAGTCCTAAAATACTCTTGAAGGCCCAAAATTATGAACTAGCCAGGAGATCTGGAAGGTTCGGCTTTGGATTACAAGTGAGGTTGATAATCATCCTTTCTGAAAGGGTAGCAAGTCCAATTTCCCTCCTTAAACTGTAATCCCTACCTTTCTAGAGTACAGTAGTGCCATTGTGTTGTTAACCCGTTGAAGCAACAACAACAAGAAATTTTGAAGCAACTTAAAGATCATTTTATTTCTTTGTTATTCTGTCTGGCCTGCCTGTCTCTGTCTGCACAATGGACTGTTAAAATCTACCCTGCCCATCTAGTGCCAAGCCACTACTGTACTCTGGACTGCTTGCAACAGAAAATAAACCTAAAATAAAACCACAACAAAACCGGAACCCATCCCTACAACCCACCTAAACAACAATACAGGCAAAAGCCCAAAACAGCAACAGCAATACTTCCAGAATTCATATGAAAGTTACATAATTAAACAACAAATCAAACCAAATCAAGTAAGGGGAAAGTCATTAAATAGGGAAAAGGTTGTCTACGGTTCTCAAAGGCCTGCCTAAAAAGCAACAAGTTTAATCTGTCTTCTAAACATTAGGAGGGTGGGAGCCTGAAGCACCCCCATGGGTAAGGAATTCCATAAAGAGGTAGCCACCACCAAGAAAATCTTTGTTGCTGTTTGAGGATTTCCATGCCTCCCTCAGGATGGTCAACAGCAACATCCAGGATTGGGAGGGATGGGTGGTAGATCTACAGAAGGGGCACTTGCAAGGGTGGGGACTTATGCCTTGCTGTTGAGTCTGACTTATGTCACACCTGAGATATGTCTGTGAAGATTCTCAGTCGCCCAAGTGAGTTTATCTGGAAGATGAGTCATGGCAACTGTCAGACTTCTTTTAAAAGAAGCCCAGTTGCCATGACTCAACACATCCAGAGTCACACCTGAGACTTGACTCAGGTCTTCGTTTAAAGACTCCAACTTGACTTGTGACTCAGGACCATTTTTCTGAGCTGCATTTCAAATGCTTATTAGGGATGGGGTCTCCCTATCGGCCACCACCATCATCCTTAGAAGCAGCAAACATGCTTTCCCTTCCAGGAGCTGGCTGCTGCCTCTTGCCCATGCACCTGCTGCTCAGATGACAGGCCAGTGGATGAGCAGAAGGAGAGGTAGGGGCCATCTCCAGGAAGGCAAGTCGGCCTACTGTCTCTGCACATGCCCGCCCAGCTTCCCTTCCAGACCCACTGTCTCTGCACATGCACAATCCAAGTCTTTGGGTCCGAGTCCTGAGCCTCAGGGGAGTGGGACAACTCAGACTCAAGGCCTCAGGCCCAAAGACTCAAACTCAGTCCCAAAGACTTGCCAGAATCCCTGGCCGCTTGGACAGGAAGGTCCCAAACCATTCATGGCTTTTCATGTCCTCATTAATGCCTTGAATTTGGTCTGGAGGACTACTGACAGCGGCTGTAAACAGGTCACAACCAAGGAGACATGTTCGTACCTCAATGCTCCCGAGACTAGCCTGGCCTCTGCATTCTGCATCTTCCAAACCGTCTTCAAGGGTATTTATTTATTTATTTTTATTTTGAATATCTTTACCCCACCTTTCTCTTTGGAAAAGGACCCAAGGTGGCTAACAATAATTAAGGGCAATACACAGCCTGGAACATTTAAGACATATTCAAGTTAAGAACAGGGAATTAAAAGAGGCATCTTAGAACATTAAAAGATAACAGTGGAGCCATAAAGGGCATGCAAAAATAAAAGAAAAATCCATTATGAGGGGTGGAAATTTACCATGGAAAACACTGGTGTTCTTATGAAATCACTCAATGCAATCATGTATGTTAATCCATATAAAGTTACATAGTAGGAAGTCCCAAGATTAACACATTAAACAGTATATCAAATCAAATCTAGTACAGAGAAGGCTACTAAATAGGGAAAAGGTTGTCTACAGTTCTCAAAGGCCTGTCTGAAAAGCAAAGGTTTTATGTGTCTTCTAAACATTAGTGGGGAGTCTAGCACATCTCCACTGGTAAGGAATTCCATAACAGATGCTCCATCAGGATGACTCCTCCATCTCCCTCACCTATGACTATCCTGTCAGTCTAACAGAGCTAAGTTTTCTGAGTGAGTTCAACAAAGTTTTCTCAGCCTTTGCAACTAAGAATGTAAGAGAGATCCCCATCATACTACAATTTCTATATACATAAGACAATTTATATATCCTGTTTTGATACTAGATATTTTATAGTTAGAGATTTGGCATCTTTTGAGAAGCATTTTATTAGATTAGCATTGCTGTTTTATAATAAGTTTATTTTACGTTGCTATGACATGTTAACCACCTAGTGTAGTGACCCAGCCACTAGATGTGCAGGATAATTTTTAAATTAATTAATTAATATAAAAACTGCATTCTGGAGTGAAAGTCTGCCAACCCACCATGTATTTTTCCAAGACAGTCCATTCCATTCCACTCCCCCCCTTTTCCCACACACATCCTACTGGTCAGCACCCCACTGAGCATGCTCTGTCCATATCAAACTCTTTGAAGACACTTCGGAGATTTTGCATAAATCCTATATTTACCCATGCTTCCCAAATCCCTCCTCTCTCTTCACACAGGAAGCACTATGTTGCACTATATTCTCTGAATAACTACCCTGTTGTTCTGTAAATGGGGATTTAGTACACTGCTGTATTACTAAAACTCCCCTCTGAGCTCCCACTAGATATTACTTATATGCCTCAACGTCATCCTGATGGACATCATATCAGAGGTAATACAAGGTTTATTAAAATAAGCATAGAGCAAGTGCTTCGGCAACCCGGAGCAGTGCATAAAAGGCTAAATATTTACAGTGGACCGTTGTATAACAAACGGTTTGTATAACATAAAATCTGTACAATATAAAAAATTCTGGAGATACGCGAAATTTGCTTAACAGAATCGCCTATGGGGCCAATCCATACAACATAAAAATGGTCGTGATTAGGGATTATTCTATTTTCAATGCATCCCTATGGGAAATGTGTACAAAGGAAAATTGGCTTAACAGAATTTCATTTGGAACGAATTAATTCCTTTATACAAGTTACCACTGCATTTAGTTATTCTTGCGACCAACAGCAGGAGCACCATTAGTTATCCTCAGTCAAAGAATCGGTTATCGTTTTAACTTCTGATTATTTTGTGATGCAGGGCTGCCTCTGTCCCGGAAGCACCACTTTCTCTTACAATTCCTACTCGGGAGTATAAGCAGCGCTGAGCCGACACAGGGATCGCCTCCGGAGGAAGCCAAGTTGTGCTGCCAGCCTGCCACCTGACAACAGAAGGCGTTGGTTCCTGCCCCGAATTCAGGAAACAGGTCCCCCACTGAAGTCTGGCGCCCCAAAGAGCCAGGCTCCCTCGACAGCAAGAGCCTAGCCCATAGTTATCAAAGAGCAGTCACTCACCTCCGCCTCCCACCACTCTCTTCTCCGCTCGCCCTTCGGCTCTGTTGAATTCTGCGGCCGCCGCTTCCGGGTAGCGCTGCTCCCACCGGGCTCCCTATCCAAACTCCTCCGCCCATTGGCTCACGACCTGCATCGCCGCCTTCCGATAGGCCAAGAAAACCGTCCATCAAGCAATGGGTATCCGCCCTCGAGCAATAGGGTTTTTGGGCTTGGAGGGGAGTGGAGCTTTTAAAGGAACCCAGCAGGTTTTCCAGACGTCATGCTTGCTGGGGGGTGGGGGGACGGGACTCCTTCCTTAGCTTGCTGGGGAGGGGGGGGCAATGTGTAGCCTGCATACTGTAATCAAAACTGTAAACCGCCCAGAGACTACTTGAAGTGCTATGGGGCGGTATATAAGCAGAACACTTTGCTTTGCTTTACTGGACTAGGGGATTGCTCTACTCACTGTCTTAAAGCACGAGCAAACGCTGAAACTGCAGCGAAGGACAGGGGAGGGGGTTGTCTCATGAGATAACGTGGCCAGAGCAGGGCTTTTGTGGGGTTCTGCTGAGGTGGTGTTTTCAACAGGTGTGTTTTTATTTATTTAATTATTTTATTTCTTTGAATATTTTTATCCCACCTTTCTCCTTGGAAAAGGAGGGTGGCAATAATGCGGAGCAATATACAGCCCAGAACATTTACCGGTAAGACATATCCAAATTAAGAACAGGGAATTAGAAGGGCATCTAACATTGAAGCTACAAAAAGTATGACGTGCCCCTTCTTGGATGCACCCCTTAACGAGGTGAAGGGGTTTGAGTGTCTGGGTGATGCAGAGAGCAATGGCATCAGGAGGCCAGATAACATGGATTCCTAGCAGAATAGGTGCATTTGCCCTCTTCAAGGCAGCTCCTGAGCATCAGGCGTAGCCGAAGAGGCAAGGGCAGTGATATTTTTTGTTAGTACAGTTTAGTACTAACTTGTGTTAGTACAGCACAGAAGGTGGCAACGGCTGACCACTGCTGAACTTTTCTTACTTTGAACACTCTATTATGATGGTCCAGAATGAAACAAGAGATAGTGCTGGAAGGTAAGAGTTCCAGGTAGTCAGTCAGGGAGGAAGAGCAAAGGACAAATGTAAATAGCTCTATTGCTAAGGGTGCAACTAGATTAAAGCTGATGGGATGTCTAGTGGCCGATATGCACAGAAGTGAAAGGAAAGTCCAGTGCTGCACAAGATATACAGTTGGAACATGAAACATGAGAAATATGAATCAAGGTAAACTTAGAACTGTAAAGCAAGAAATGAAACATAAACATTGCAGTGATTGATGTCAGCGAACTAAAGTGGACTGGAACAAGATGTTTTCAGCTAGACCACTTCAAAATGTTCTGCTCTGGAAAAGACAATTTCAGAAGAAATGAAGTGGCTCTAACACTGAAGCAGTTAGGGTCTAGAATGCAAAGTCTGACAAAATAATAACAATCAGACTCTGTGGAAAACCTATCAACATAACTATAATTCAGGTCTGCATTCCTACTACAGAGGCTGACGGTTTTTATGCAAGTATCCAAAATGAGTTTGACCACAGGATGAAACAAGACATGCTGATAATCATAGGTGACTGGAATGAAAAAGTAGGAAACAAAGTAGAACCAAATGTTGCTAGAAAATTTGGGCTAGGGGACCGAAATTTCAATTTAGATCCTTATCTACCCCTTGCAATGAAATTATTCTATGAGTGTATGATTCTATGAAAGCTAAGCCAGGAGTTCTGTAAAGGCAGTCTGCAGACATTCCGTATATATTCCAGTTCCCAAAAATAGAAATGACAAAGAGTTCATTATCAAATGAGAAGTGAGGAAGAAGCACTTGAGATCATATTGCTAATATCCATTGGCTCCTGGAGTACACCAGAGAATTTCAGAAGATCAGTCTATTGATAGCCTACAGCAAAACCTTTGATTGTGTGGATCATGAGAAACGATGGGTTTTCTGAAATAAATGAGTGTGTGTCAACACTTGATTGTTGAGATGCATAACCTGTATTGTGGACAAGAAGCTACCATGAGGACATTCTGACAGAAATGGGTGTGCCTCATCACGTGATTGTTCTGATATGTAAGTTGTACACCAGACTTGACAGAATATGGGGCCTTTTACACCAGATCCACCCCCTCCGCACTTCCTGGCTACTCTTCGACAAAGACTGCCCGTTTACCTCCTTTTGAATATGGATAGTCAGGATGGTTTACCTGGAAACAAAGGTGTTGGACAAGGGTGTCGGTTCAGTCTGTGCACAGAACATATCATACAGAAATCCAGATTTCTTTGGAGGAATGAAAATGGATGGGGGAAACGTCAGTAATCCAAAATAGGCAGACAACGCCCTCCTCCTGGCAGAAATCAGAAGTTACTTGAAATAAATTTTAGTGAAAGTGAAGGAAGAAAGTGCCAGAGCAGGACTGTAATTGAACCTTAAAGAGACAAAAAATGGCTTCAGAAGAACTGAATGGCTTTAATGCTGACAAGGAAGAAATTGGAGGAGTGAAAGATTTTGCATACCTTAGTTCAACCATCAGTCCAAACGGAGCCTGCAGGCAAGAAATTAGGAGACTGGGTCTAGGAAAGGAAGCAATGAGGCAAATGGGAAATATCATCATGTGTGAGGGTGTGCATTGGAGACCAAGATCAATATCATCCACTGCTTATATTTCTGTTTCCTATACATGAGTGTGATTGTGAAATCTTAATACTAAAGAAAGCTGATGAGGAAAAAAAATGATTCTTTTGAAATGTGGTGCTAGAGGAGAGCTTTGTGAAAGACAAACAAGTGGGTTGCAGTGCAAATCAGGGCTGAACTATTTCTGGAGGCAAAAATGTTGAAGCCGAGCTGGTCCAACTTTGGGCACATCATGAGAAGGCCGGGTTCTCCAGAAGAGACAATCATTCTGTGAAAGCTGAAAGTCAACCAATACGAGAGCGACTGACTCCCAAAGGAAGCCATAGATTTCATCTATGCTGAGCTGTTTAAGTCAGGACATTTTGGAGAGTGCACATTCATAGGGTCACCATAAATTGGAAGCGAGTTGACAGCAGGTAACACCAGCAACAGTATCATGTGCTGTTTTGCCTGAGGCTGAATAGCTTGAATTGTATTGTGAAACAAAGGGATAACAAATAGGAAAAGCTGGCAGGAACAAATGCACATGGTTACGGAATATATTAGCAGAGGTTGTACAGGATCACATGAACCCAGAGGAAAACAAAGGTGTGGCTGCTGGCAAAGACAGGATTTGGGGTGGTGATGGGGGGAGTGCCGAAGACTAAGTACAGCAGAGCTCCAACAAATGTCTGTTGTGAAAGCAATGGAATATCCATTAGGCCGCTATCACATGAATACAGGCAGAAGGTATTTGTACGGAAGCAGAAGGTGTCCAGCCGAGGTGGTCAAAGTCTGTCCTTCCAGGTGTTCTTGGCTTTTCAGCATAGCTAGTCGTAAGAAGGTTGGAGTCCAGCAACATCTGGAGGAGCCAATGTTGCTTTCCCTTGTGATTCAAGTATACAGTAGGACCCCAGTATCCACTGGGGATGGGTTTCAAGCTTTCCTGTGGATAATGAAAACCGTGGATAAGAGAGAACACCAAAATGTCCCCAAAACTGTTGTTTTGTGATAGTAACTTGATTTACAGCTGCTGTTTTGCAACAGTAGCTTGCTTTACAGCTGCTGTTTGTGACAGTAGCTTGCTTTACGGCTGCTGTTTTATGTAGCTTGCTTTACAGCTGCTCTTTATAACAGTAGCTTGCTTTGTGGCTGCTGATTTATTTATTTTTCCTCTGCCAAACATGGATAACTGAATCAGTGGATACGGGGGGAGGGTCCTACTGTAACTGAATAATCCTGGAGACAAGCAAGGCCGTATGGTTCATAAGGCTGACTTGGCTGAAGCCCAAGAGCCCTGCAGGGACTAGGTCAGATAATGGGCTATCCATTATTTATTTACAGCATTTATTTATTTTATTTTATTTTATTTTATTTTATTTTGCTGAGGTGCCCCAACTGGAAGACACTCTGCAGCAACCCTAGGGGCCCACCCATGGGATAATCTGGCCCTGGAGACAGGAATAAGACCAAACCAGTAACAACATTGAAAAGCTCCAACACCTTTTCTGTGTGCATAATATGTTTTTGTATTATTGGGTTCCAGGGTAGGCTATGGCTTTGAGGAGGCCCTTTGTAAGGACCCTTCAACTTGAGCCCTATGCTATGCCAGCCCTCCCTGGTGGTGAACAGGCAGCTGAGGGGCTGCTCCTCTCCTTTGGTGCCTGGGTTTAGGTGCTGCCCTTTCAGTGTCCCTTCATACTCTGGAACAGGGCGACACTGGGCCCCTTGAAAGGATTATACGCCACACTGAGCGGACTGAAGCATAGCGAGGCAGGGAGGAGATGAAGAGGGGGCTGTTGAAAGGGAGGCAAGGACAGGTGCCCACGAGAGAACAGGAGGGTCTGACACTCTGGCACCTGCCTGCAAACGCTACAGGCTGGCATTTGTTGTGTGGGTGGGTTTGGCAGTGGGTCAATTTGTCAAAGAGTGTGTTTGTTATTTTGGGACCTGGCAGAGTCCTTCAGTGGAATACTGATTGAACATGAAAGGCCCCAGAACCATTCTTCTGCCCAGACATTTGGCAAACACCGGGGACCTGTTCCTTCTTGACATTTGGCTACTTGACCATTCAGACGCCTGGTAGGCCCCATTCTCTAGCTGTGGGGTGCATTTTTTTTTTTTTCATGTATTGTATTTATTGCATTTACATGTTTTATTGTTCTAATTTTATTGTAATTTTGATGTTTAAATTGTCTATTTTGATTGTGAGCTGCCCACTACCTTTGGGTAGTGGGCGGCATACAAGCTATAAATAAATAAATAAATAAATAAATAAATAAATAAATAAATAAATAAATAAATTTGACTCAGCAACCCCACAGGCTATACAAGCAGGCAAGACTTGAGTTTGTTGGTCTTGACTTCCCTTTTTCTTCCATTCAAGAGTTCATGCTTCATTTGACTTAGAATGCACTGAAGGGGATTGCCACATGTGCATTTGTCCTCTAGTTTGGTTCCCCGTATGGGAATGGGCTGGTTTGCTCCTTTTGCCAGTGACCAGAGGGCATGAGTGCCTGCAAGAGCTAGCCTGTCCCCATACCATTCCTACCCACATCTTTCTGGCACTCTATCAAGGGCTATTCTTTTTTAGCTGCAGGTAGGATCACTCTGTTTGGGTTCATTCCCAGCATGTGTGATGATCACTGAGATCAAAACAAAGTGGAGCTTGCCTCTTCCAATTTTGCATCCAGGTTCAATTTCCCAATATAATTTAATGGCTCAAACAGACAGCTAAGTCACTTAATTTATTTATTTTAGAGTATTTTAAACCTGCCTTTCTCCTTGGAAAAAGGATCCAAGGCGGCTTACAGAATGAGGGATAATACACAGTCCAGTACAATTAAGACGTACTCAAGTATTGAGAACAAGGAATTGAGGGACATCTTACAGCTTTAGTAAACATCATTACATTAAAGCTACAAAATAACATGAGCAGTTAAAGGGGAGTAAAGTTCCATGTAAAGTTATGAGTGATGGAAACTAACATTGAAAACATAGTGTCAATATAAAACCATAAGGTTATAAGTACTGTAGGTATACACACAAAGTCTATGTTATCCGATAGATTCATATAAAAGACACATAATAGGTAGACCATCATTAAGGGAAAGCTTGCCTGAAGAGAAAGGTCTTTGCCTGTTTCTAGAAAGACATCAGAGATGAGGCAGTCCTGGCCTCTGGTGGAAGGGAGTTCCAGGGCCTTTTTACACGACCCCTAAGATCCGCTGGCCACTTAAATTCGGACCAGAGATCTTAGGGGTTCCTCGCTCTTCCTCTGTCCCCACCCCCCTCCGCACTTCCTGGTTTCTGGCTGCCTGAGGGAAGGAGAAAAAAGAAAAAGAAAAGAATGCTGGTTTACCTCCGTTTTGTTCCCGGCAGCACTCAGATCTCTTAAAGGGGCGGGGCGCAAAAAAAGAACAAACAGAAGCCAGGAGAGCCCCGCATTACACCGGATCAAATATTTGTCACATCCAAAAAGCAGGTACAAGAAAAGTGCAGTTTGGTCGCGCTAAGTGGGCGGGGTCGCACTTAATTGTCTGCAAAGTCCGGAGCTGGTGGGTAAACATTTTTAAGGTCCGGACCTTGCAGCCATTTGCGGCGGAGCTTAGGGGTCGTGTATAAACGCCCCCAGAGTCTTGGTGCAGCAGGTGAGAAGGCCCTTTCATGGGTTCCCAGAAGACGTACCTGTGAGGGTGGTGGGATGGAGAGAAAGGTCTCTCCTGATGACCTGAACACCCGAGTCGATTCATACTGTGATATTCGATCTTTGAGGTACCTAGGAATTAAAACTTCCACTTCTGTAAGTCTAGCCCCTCAGTGGTGTTCCTTTCAGCTTCCCTGAAACACACAAATGGCTTATCACGGTTAAGGTGGGCATGCAGGAAATGGAAAGTCCCATTTGCACCACATGAGCCACAAAAATGTATGTATTTATGGAATTCATGATAACAGTATGGTGTAAAATCAGTTTTGATTTATGATGATGACCGTTTCCATGGTTTTCTAGACCAGGCATGTCCAAACTTCGGCCCTCCTGATGTTTTGGACCACAACTCCCAGAATTCCAAGCCTGTATTTCCAATGGCAAAGTACTGTGGAAATTGTGTTCCAAAACATCTGGAGGGCCAAACTTTGGACATGCCTGTTCTAGACAGAGAGTACTTAGAAGTGGTTTGCCGTTCCCTTCTGGTGGGGGCACTGTGGCTGTTCAGCTTGCCCATGATCACCTAAGCTGGCTGTTCTCCTAGTGGTGGCAAACCTTTGGCACTCCAGATGTTTTGGACCACCACTCCCAGAACTCTAAGCCTGTATTGCCAATGACAACAGACTGTGGGAGTGGTGGTCCAAAACATCTGGAGTGCTGAAGGTTCGCCACCACTGCTGAGTAGAGGAACACAGTGGGGGCATCAAACTCCCAACCTCTGCCTCTGCAGCCAGAGACCTAAACCACTTGTGAAATTCAGACAACCTGGGAAATGGTTGGCGCAGTTTTTGCATTTCAAGGTGACACATACCAGGTTTTCACATGACTTGGCTCCTAACCAGGTAAGGCATCTCACAAGTGAAAGGCTAGGTGTGGTGAGGGAGCAAGGAGTGATAAGCGGCACCTGCTGAAATTCCTGTAGTAGTAGCAGAAGCCCTGCCTTCTTTCTGTAAGTGGCCCCCCGAGTCTTAACTCCTCTTTTCTGAGGGGAAAAAACCTGGCAAGGGTGTGACTTATGTATATAGACCTGTGATTTAGTCTACATGCCCCATTTCCCTTCTAGTACTGCCTGTGGATCTGTCCCTTTCAAGATTCCGGTGTTCTGCGCTTCATTTCAAACCAGCAGTTTGCCTCCACCATTGCCTCTTCTGTAATGTGCCTTATGTCTATTCCTAGGTGTTCATTCTGCTCTGTCTTCCTAGTCTCATCTTGGTTTTCCTTCGACCTGTTTTGAATGGCCATGTACAGTGGTACCCTGACTTAAGAGCAATTCAACTTAAGAGCGGAAAACTGTTGGCATTTTAACTGCTGCCTTACAAATTTTAGATACAGTCTGCTTGACTTACAAATATATTTTTCCAATTTTTCAATTTTTAAAACTTTTTTTCAATTTTTTAGATAAGTACCCCGACTTAAGAATAGTTCGACTTAAGAGCAAGCATTCAAAATGGATTAAATTCTTAAGTTGGGGTACCACTGTATTCTGCTTTACGCCGGTTTAAAATGCTTCCAGTCCTCTATCTGAAGGATCAGTCTCACACACATCCATTTTAGAGAACCGCGTGAAAGGAAAGGGGCAGTGAAATACCCCATGGACATGGGTAACTTCACAACCATCTGAGGAGCCGGCATGGGGTGGGTGGGTGTCACTCTCTTGCTCACTAGGGTAAAAGACACTGTTTTTTGTTTCAATAGTAGAATTACATGTGCATCCAAGGGCATCTAAATGACCATGTCCAAACAAACACTCATGTTCCTCCTTGGTGATGCACAAAAGGCCACCCTTAGGCATCATGAAAACCAGTGGCTGGGCTACAACACCACTTAAGGTAAGGCATGCCATCAGCACCATGCCGTCACCAGTTATGCAGAAGGTCCTGGTGTCTTCTGGCTGTTCCTCTTGAATGCTCAGGCTGTTCATTCTTCTGGACTACAGATCTATGTGTATTACACTGCCTGTCTGGCATGCAGCTAAAATTGTTGCCAACCTCTCAGTTGCCCTCCAGGCCATTCAGTATCTCTAGAGTTCCAGTAAGCCAGTGTTTTTCAACCACTGTTCCGCGGCACAGTAGTGTGCCGCGAGATGTTGCCTGGTGTGCCGTGGGAAAAATTCTCCCTACACCAGCAATGCCCCCCCCGCATCCCACTTGCGACCAAGGCAGCGGTGCGGCGCCGGTGAGCCGGAGGAAAGTGGGGTGTCCAGAAAGAAGCCGGCTGCCGCAAGGCTTCCTTGGGAGATGTAGTTCCTCCCGCAGGTCTGAGATGCGGTCCTGGGGAGGAGAGCGGACTATCTTTCCCGGCGTGCTTTGCACGCCGGCGAGGAAATGCTGGCCGTGGGCGGGGAAGGAGAAGAAATAAGGGAGGAGGAGGAGGAGGAGGAGGAGACTGGAGAGCGAGAGAGTGAGAGAGAGCCGGGAGACCCGCGCAGGCGCATTGCGGCGAAGAGCGCTCCAGAAGCCGCTCTTAAAGGTTCTTGGGGTTGGTTCCCCCTCCTCGCTCACCGAACCCCCCTCCCTCCCTCCCCCGCCTCGCGCACTCGCTGTTTGCCTCCCGAGAGTGGGCGTGCGCCCCTGCCGAGCCAGGTAGGAGCGCGCGTGCACACCCCTCTTTTAAGGGTGGGGAGCGGGTGGCCGTTGACAATGGTCATTTTTTGTGTGTGGGGGGTAAATAAAGGGGAGGACGTGGGAGGCTGAGGAGGGGATTCCTAGGACCTAGGGAGGAGACGGGGATGGGGGGTCCCTTCCGGGCCCTGTGGCTGCCTGTCTGGAAGGAGGCGGGGGGGGGAGAGAAGGGAGGCTTATACTGGAAGGGGTAAAAGATGGGGGTTGGGGGTCGTATATGAAGAGCCTCCCCCAGCCCCACCTTCCTGGGTTTGCAAGTTCCTCTGAAAAAAAGTGCCAGGAGGAGAGAGGGGGAAGGTGAGGGCAGGTGGACATTTTGATAGGGATGCCTTGGGAGGGCCTGGGCTGGAGGATGGATTTGTTGTTGTTGTTTTGGGGGGTGAGAAGTGTGTTTGTGTGTGTCTGATAGGCACAGAGTTAAATTTTTAAACATTTTCTAATGGTGGTGTGCCTCGTGATTTTTTTCATGAAACAAGTGTGCCTTTGCCCAAAAAAGGTTGAAAAACACTGCAGTAAGCTACCAGTCCCAGTACAGTTTCTGCACTTCAGTGGGGACGCCGCCTTGTCCTTCACTCCAGGCAGCAATGTACAGTACTGTCTGTAGTTGGCCATGGTCCTGAGGAAAGCAATACATATCTTTCAACACAACCTTAGAAGGAGAAGACATGACATAGATATCCCAAGTATCATGAAGAGAGGAGTGCAGGGTGCATACTTTGACCCAAGGGGTAAGCAGAAGCACAAGATGGACACATTGGTGTATACCATTGCACGCTGACATGAGTTCCTGACTCAACCCAAAAGCCTTCGTGTACTGGTACTGCCTGCTGGTGTCCAGACAACACACAGCCAAAACAAATGTCAACAGGGTCAAAGCAAGACAAAGCAGCACAAGGCGGAATTATCTTTTGCTTCTGGTTTGCCCAAATTTGGGGCAGTTCCACCATCTAGCCCAGGTAGACTGCAGAACCACGCTGATGGGTCCCAATCCATCCACTTTGTGGATGCGTCCCATTTGATTACTGTTGCGTTACGAATCACACGGGACACAGAGTTTCAGGGTGCAATATCTGGTGCTCAGGGCAGCATTCCTGTTCGTCTGTCTGTCAGGGTTCCATGGATGTTTGTGTCTCTCTCTGTGTCTGCCTCGGCTGCGTGCATGTGAGATTGATGATGATTCTCCCTCTGAGCCTTCTGCTCCCTGAGCCTTCTCTTCCCTGAGCCTTCTCCTGCTGCTGCCTGAGCCCCAGTGTTTATTATAAGAGAGCAACACAATAGATACAGAGAAACATTCCTCGGTGGGGGGAAAGAATGCAAGCCTCATGTGTGAGACCATAGTAAACACATAGACAATGGACAGGGGAAATAGGTTTCACAGGTGGGGGGGAAATGCTCCCTAGCTAGTGAGGCATTACTGATAAGAGGCTTCCTTGGGCCTGGGCAGATGTATCCTGATATCCTGGTTATCTGCCCTCCTGACCTATGCTTAGATCAGCATCAGCTTAGCTGCACCTGGGTGCCTGCTCAGCCCTGGGGATTTCTGGGAAATCCAGGTCCTCAGCTTCCTCTAGGTGCACTTTGTGCTCTGCCCATTTCTTGGGGTACAGAGCTATTGGGGTATGAAATCCCTACATCTCTCCCTTTCCTTTTAATTAAGAGAGCGCTTGCATACCAGTCAGGAGGCACAGGTGTAAACCAACCAGAAATCAGGCACTCATCTGGTGCTCAACTCATGCAGGCCTTGAAAGCTGGTAACCTGAGGTCATTTGCCCCAGGGGCCTCATTGCTTGGCCCAAGAGGAAACTCAACTCCTTATGTAGGAGGGAGTGACATGTCTCTGCAAGACAAGCTTCATATATCTGGGCTGAGATGTGAGAATTATGCCCTAAAATGTGAGGTGTCTTATGGCTGTGCTTGAGAGTTGCTGTGCTGACACTCCATGACCATTTCCTCCCACTCCCATGTTCATTGTGAGAGCACTAAGCTAGTGCATGGCATAAATCATTGGCTGTGATGTGTTATCTAATGTGGGGACCCCTCTGGAATGTTGGCTGCATTCTTTCTCCCACCGAGTTACACAGCACCCGATATTCATATAACTTTCAGAGATATAAACTTAAGCTCCTCATAACTTGCAATAAGAAATGAACTGGCATAATAAGCATGATTGTCTCCCAAGACTTAAAAGGTACATAGGCATAATCTAGCATACAGATATACATGCATTTAGCAAGAACACTGATAGCATAATAGAAAACAGTTGCTTCTCATAGTAGGATAGCAATCAATAAGCAGTACATGAATACCTTTGTGGCTAAGAGGTAATGCATAGCAAGAAGTTCCATGACATGTGAATATTTTCCAAATACATGAATACATGAGAATACATAAGTAAGCAGGATCTGTCTGTGCTAGGGACTTACATTTTTGTGGGGGAAGTGTGAAAGACTACCTAACTATATTTCTTCTCTGCTTCAATGGATGGCTGTTTGCTGAAAAGGTCCTTTTAAGAGTCCTTTTGCTAAAAGTTCATGGATCTGGGAAATGTCTTCTTCTTCTGGTGGTGAAATCTGATTTAGCAAAATCTGGTTTGCAGGAATGCCAAGTCCAGTCCTTAAGAGGACATCAGTCTTGCCCTCTGACCATAGTCCTTGCAATTGAGAAAATGAGGAATGTATGTTCTGGGATCATTCTGCTGGTAAGCTTCAAACTGCCATGGAAGGCATACCTGTCTTTCTCTCAGGGTACATATAGGTATAATTAAAGTCAAGCCTTGCTTGAAAAGCCTGGAGAAGGGGGAGATTCCTCCCCCTTCTTTTTTTTTCTAATTGTTTTGGCTTTCTGTTTTAAATTTGAAATTCATACCCTGAGAGGAAGTTTTTTTTTTTCTTCCTGCTTGATTTTTGGAGGCAAAAGGAACACGATTAGTGATGATTTTTATACCCTTTTAAACCCTGTTGATCGCTTGTGCCCAAAAAATGTAAGGCATATGGGATTTGTAGTATTTGCTTCCAACTCTGAAAGATGCCTCTGCTTGCTGACTTGTAATTACAACCAGCAGGAAGGTGATAAGCTTGCTTTGTGTATACAATGTCTCTAAAGATAACAGTCTACTCTTCCTAGCAAACTGATAACCATTCCATGTTTCCTGCTATCTTGCATGCTTGTGCAAGTGAGATGGATCAAACCCATATAATTCCTTTTTACCCCCGGAAAATAGTGGAAATATGAGATCTTTGGGACATTTTTTCTAAAGGACTTGAAATCTCCAGGAATCTTTCTCACAATTCCTGACTGACAACTGATACCTGCCTGCTTTCCAGCAAACTTCGTTCTCCAGCAAACTTTCTTATCCAAAACCTTTTTCCTCCCCTGCTTGCTTGCTTTCCAGCCCCCTTCCCCCGCTCCCCGAGCTGCTTCCAGTCGATAGACAGAGAGGGGGGGGGAGAGAGAGAGAGAGAGAGAGAGAGAAGCATTTTTGATTCCTAAATTTTCCTGTAGCTTGCTAAAGAAGGTATGAGGGGAATTCTGGCTGCCTAAGCTTTCTGAGAGGGAAAATCTACATTCTCCATGGCTTTGGAGAAAGAGGAAAATCTCTTAGGGAAAAATAGGGTACAGATTTTTTGAAAAAATTGGACTTTCTCCTATACTTGTACTGAGGGTGCCTGGCGTTTGCCAAAGCAGACGGAAGGCTGGCCTTTAACTTTGTCCTTTTGGAAAAGAGGTCTATCTTTGGGATTCCCTCTCTGGGCAAATCTGCTTTGGTCCAGCCCAAGGCTGAACTCTGCATCTGCTCTGAAGCTGGCTGCTTCTGAAGCCTGTGGAGCTTTCCCTGGGAAATGGAATCCTGAGCTTTAAATGGTTTCAAGGCTTGCGTTACTGAGCCATGGACAAATTTTTGGCCTCTCTGCATTTCTTTGGGAAATCTTGCCTCATGGCTTGGCTCTTTGCTGCAAGAAAGTGACTGCCTTTGGGGCATCTCCTTGCCTTTTGGAGATACATTTTCTGGCAGGACAAAATTTTTCCCCTTTTGCTTCTGGGGTTTGATGAACTCTTCCTGAGTGTCATTTTGCCCTGTGCTGAGACCGTTCTTGATGGAAATTTTTGATCTTAACCTTTCCAGATATTCTGTTGCTGAATTTCCTAAATCTTCTTGGGGTTTCCTTTTTTGCACCACCCATTCCTGATTGTGGGACGCTGTTCCTAACTGCAGGTCACTAGGTGGAAAAATTATTGGTAGGGACATCTGAAAATCTGTGGGGAGAAGTGAAGCGGGCATTTCCATGCGTCCCCAGTGCTGCTCTGCTCTATCACCTGCATTCTGCTTGCCAATCCTGGAATTTTCTGCCTGAATCTCCGTTCCTGCTACTGGTTTCTGACCCAGGGGTTGCCCAGACTCTGCTCTAGCCTGTAGATTCCTTCCTACTGCTGGTTCCCAACCCAAAGGCTGTTGTGACTCCCAAAACTCTATCTGGGACTCTTGGCTTTCCCAAGGCTTTCCCTGCCCCCCTGATCCCACCTTAGGGACTGTGGGCAAAGGCTGTACTATTACTGGCATGCTTTTGCTCCGAAAATTAGCTGACCCACTGAATTCATTTCGCTCTTCAACCGAGAAGAACGCTCCCATCTCACCTTTGGGATCCCCTGGGGAGGATGTCTGGACGCGTCTCGAAGCCTTTTCACAGGCGTAGGGAGATGAGGATGGGCCACATTCGTGCCGTCTGGCCTGGAGCCTGGTCCTTGTGCCTAGTGGTTCCTCTGCATCTGCCTTGCTGCAGGAGATTGCATCTGTGTTGCCTTCTGGGAATCACGTCTGCTGTTGCCTTGGGGGAATCACGTCTGCCGTTGCGTTGGGGGAATCACCTCTGCCGTTGCCTTGGGGGGAATCACGTCGAGGTCACCATATGTTGCGTTACGAATCACACGGGACACAGAGTTTCGGGGTGCAATATCTGGTGCTCAGGGCAGCATTCCTGTTTGTCTGTCTGTCAGGGTTCCATGGATGTTTGTGTGTCTCTCTGTGTCTGCCTCGGCTGCGTGCATGTGAGATTGATGATGATTCTCCCTTCTGTGTGGTGATGATTCTGCCTCTGAGCCTTTTCTCTCTGAGCCTTCTCTTCCCTGAGCCTTCTCCTGCTGCTGCCTGAGCCCCAGTGTTTATTATAAGAGAGCAACACAATAGATACAGAGAAACATTCCTCGGTGGGGGGAAAGAATGCAAGCCTCATGTGTGAGACCATAGTAAACACATAGACAATGGACAGGGGAAATAGGTTTCACAGGTGGGGGGGAAATGCTCCCTAGCTAGTGAGGCATTACTGATAAGAGGCTTCCTTGGGCCTGGGCAGATGTATCCTGATATCCTGGTTATCTGCCCTCCTGACCTATGCTTAGATCAGCATCAGCTTAGCTGCACCTGGGTGCCTGCTCAGCCCTGGGGATTTCTGGGAAATCCAGGTCCTCAGCTTCCTCTAGGTGCACTTTGTGCTCTGCCCATTTCTTGGGGTACAGAGCTATTGGGGTATGAAATCCCTACAGATTACATTTCCTTACAGCCAGCCTTCTGTTGGTCAGGCTCTGTCCCTCTATGCCTTACTGCTCTCCTGTCTATTTTTACTGGGTCTTACTGCTCTTCCCTTTTAGTTTTCCTGGCTCTATGCAAATCTGCAACAAAAATGCCAGCAGGGCCCAGAGCAACCCCAGAGACAGGACTATCACTTTAAACAAATTAACTGGCTGATTTACTCATTACTTCATTTAGGTATCCAGCTTTTATGAAGAGTATTATTGCAGCACAAGGAAGCTATACAATTTCCCTATCTAAACAGGCAGAAAAATGCTCTCTAGCTCCACTAAGAACATTTCTCCAGCAGTTTCCCAACCCTTAGCATTAGAAGCAAATACAATATGAAGAGCTTTAGCCTGTTAAATAACAAATAATTTGCTGCCTTTTATGATAATCAGAACCCGCTGCTTGCATTGAGGAAGGAATGTCTCAAACGGTCTTTAATACCAACTCCCCATAACGCCCAAACTGTTTCTATTTTCTGAAAAATGCAGCAGCAGTTTTTTCAGAGTTCCTGTGATCTTCTAATTCCCCAAGATACTGGAAACCAAGTTTTTTTTTAAAAAAATCCACACTTCTATTATTTGAACCCACTCATTTCTTGTAAGAATGGGTGGGTTTCAATTTACTATATAATAAAATTAATATTTATGCATTGGGAACGGATGAATGAATGAATTATATGGAACGTGGTTATATTTATAACCATTGTTCTCCTTTCAGGAGACAAGGAATTCAGTTGTGCTGCTGACTCAAGAGGGCAAACTGGTGAAAAGCAAATTGCTTGATCAGAGCCAAAAATAAATAAATAAATCTGGGTTACTCCACCAAGTGAAGTAATATATGTTACTGGGAAAGCTTTTCAATTTGTTTAGACAACCTTGCATGCCAGATAGCTTTCAGAGCACAGTCTACCTTATGTCTACTCGGGAGTAAATCCCATTAAATTCCATAGGATGCCACTTGCTACACCTAGCAGACTGTTGTAGCCTCCAACTATATATAGCCAGTCCCTCTTGCCCTAGATGTCCAAGGTTAAAATGACTGAGGACCCTTCTTTTGTGATTTGATCTTTGGGGTGCAGTTTAAGGCTTTCAAAGGAAGGAGATTAGGGAGGCCAGGGAAGATGAAGGGAAGAAATAAGTAGTACAGTGGGAAGAGCCTTCTGCACATCAGCCGAGAAAAAGTTGCCACGGAGTGTGCAAACTGAAACAGGTCACAGAGGGACGCAAGGGTTCTCTTTGGGCAGCCCACAATGGACTCTCTCCTTCTCTCTCTGAATCAGTTTCCTTCCCTGCTCCTTCTAGGGCTGGCTTTGTTGTTTGATGTCAGTTGCCCCATTGTTAGCTTCCTTGTCTTGTTCCATTGGATTGACGTCCATTGCGCAACGCTGAACCCACAAAAACAGAGGAGGTAGCCACACAAACCGAGCTGCCCAGTGGACCTTTCTTCCTTCCCGCACCCAATGCTGAGGAGCAGGTGAACACCCATCTTGGTTCCACTGAAAATTACCACCGCAACCATCACAGGAAGGCAAATACTGTACCTGTAACCATGTCCCAGCTCATTATTGAAATGTAATGTATTATACAAGTAGCTAATTAGAAATGTAGGTTACACCCAGGTGCTAGGTTTATGGTGCATTGGTTAGAGTAAGCACCTGGCTCCATCATCAGTCCCTCTTTTGCACCTGACTCTAGTTAGTAGGGTGTGGTGGCTCAGTGGAATAACGCTCCGAAAACTGTTGGCTGCAAAGTCGGTCATTCGGCGGTTTGAATCCCGGGTGCCACGCAGCGGAGTGAGCTCCCTCTGTTAACCCCAGCTCCTGCCAACCTAGCAGTTTGAAAGCATGTAAAATGCAAGTAGATAAATAGGTACCACTGTAAAAAAAAAAAAAGGAAGGTAAAACAGTGTTTCTTTGCAGTCATGCCGGCCACGTGGCCATGGACTTGCACAACACTGGCTTTTCGGCTTGAATACGGAGATGAGCACCGCCCCTATGACTAGCACACGTGTGCAGGGGGGGACCTTTACCTTTACCTAGTTAGTGGACTTTGAAGCTCTATGAAAAACAAAGCCAATTTAGCAATTCTAACTTCTGCTCACCTGTACTTAAATTGCATGTTTTATTCAACATAGGTGGCTGTTTTTGACCATCCCAGATGTGTATGTGTGTGTGAAATAGCACAATATTCTAGCTGGAATCACATTAGTAATCCAGAGACATGAAGCTGGCAGACTGTGGGGGTCTTATAAATCAGACTTGCACATGAAGCCATACAGAAGACCAGTCACGAAACCAAACCAGTGATCTGCAAGCAGTGGGAGGTGTAAAAAGTGTCTGCTATGATAATCAGGAACTTTGACTTCTTTCAAAATTTGACTTCTTTCAAAAATTCATTATTTCCGTAATTGATGTTTAACCCTTTGTGTCCCATTACTTTATCTCGGAGATTACTGGGTTGTACTTATCCAGCTTGTACCTTGATTAGATCCTCTTTGGGGGGGGCACACACCTGCTAAATTTCACACATATTGTTGTTGTGTAAAGATGGGAGGCAGCGAGGGAAAAGAGGGCCAGAAAATTGTAATATGATTTTCTAAAATACAGTGCTATGGGTCTTGTGTGGGGTGCTGGGTTCCTAGGATAGTCCAGGTAATAGCAAGCCTGCAGTACAGAACTTCATCACCCTTTGGTCCCAGGCACCCCAAGCCTTAGGAAGATGTGTGTGTAAGTGACCCAATGCCTCTCGAAATCCTACCTTCCAGAAACTTAAACTTGGTTGTGCACTTTAGGAAGTTACACCAACCCTGCTAGGTAGAACAAAATACCAAAAATGTCCCAAAGTTCCAAAAACACTTTTTCTGGTCAAGACACTGGCTTAAGCCACAATCACTCTCTTTGCCAAAAGACCCCACCTTGGTAAATTATTATTTTTATCAAAAAGTAAAAAAGTAGGAAAAGGTTCAGATAATTTAAAAATTCAATAAACAAGGCAAAAGCAAGGCTAAACGGGTACAGCATAATATGGTAGCAATTTCTAGGAAAACCAAAAAAGCTAACTCTAGTCACACTATCGCTAATGACTACAAAACCCATTTTGGCTGCAAAGATTAAGATCTCTAAAAAGAAGCCATTTTACAATTCTGCCTAAGGGACTATCTAGTTCTCAAAGCAGCATTTTTCATTAGTAGCAAATTCTCAGCTCTTCACACAGTCTCTCAGGTGATAACCAATCAGAGTAATCTGAATACAGTATTCAGCAGCAGGTATTTTTCTTTAATTCTCCACCCAAAGTTCTCATGAGCTCATTCTTCAGGAATGTACTGTACTAGTTTTGATTTCTTTAACAACTTCTCTCTGCCTCTCAGGGGATAAGACAGCACCTGTGAAGAGCTTGGAAGAGAGCTTGGGAAAGTACTACACAAACCATTCCCTCAGTTCCTTGACAGGTCCACTTAAAATTTGGTCTGAGGTCTAAAAAAGGGCCAAGATGCACCTTCTCTTCTTAGAATCAGAATTAGAAACCGCCCAAGGTGGCACTGGTGCCAGATAGTGCAGTATGTCAATAAAATAAATAAATAAATAAATAAATAAATAAAATCAGCAAAGATCCTGGCATTCTCCCCCACCCTGACAGCAAAGGCATAGCAACTCTGCAATACGGTTGCAGTTTAACAAGGGGTGTTTATACACGACCCCTAAACTCCGGGGCAAATGGCTCCCAGCTCCGGAGCTTAAAACTGTTTACCCACCAGCTCCGGAGCTAACAGAAAATTAAGTGCGACCCCGCCCACTTTAGCACGTCCCAGCGCAGCTTTCAGGTACCTGCTTTTTGGATGTGAAAAATATTTGATCCGGTGTAAGGATAGTGAGTGCGGGGCTCTCCTGGCTTCTGTTTGTTGTTTTTGGCTCCCCGCCCCTTTAAGAGATCTGAATTTGCAGAGACGAGAGGCAGAACGAGGTGAGCGGCATGCTTTTCTTTCTTTTTTTTCTCCCTCCCTCACGCAGCCAGCAGCCAGGAAGTGCTGAGGGGGGTGGGGACACAGGAAGAGCGACGAACCCCCAAGATCTCTGGTCCGAATTTAAGTGGCCAGCGGGTCTTAGGGGTCGTGTAAAAAGGCCCAAGGATGACATTACCTCGTTGGCCATTTTAATAATTTATAATTCCCTTTTCTAGTTATAAATACTGTATGTGGCTTCACTAAAAGGTGGAGGCATATTGCCTTCTTCTAATGCCAGCTGGTGCCATGCTTCAGGCTGCTGCTCTTTGTGAGTGTCAAGGTAAACGTGAGCTGGGTCTGGGGAGTGTTGATCGTGAACTACAGGACAGCAACTTCCACGAGGGATGTTGGCAAATTGTTGGGCCTGAATCCCAAGTCTGAGTCCAAGTCTTCAGTACCAAGTCCGGACTCCCAAGTTCCAAGTCCCAGTTCCTATTACAAGAAGTCCCCTCCCCCAATAGAGAGGAGTGAATGGGTTCTGAGTCAAATCCAAGTCACGGGGGGGGGGGGGAGTGTCAAATTAGAGTTGAGTCCCAGTGTGACTCAAGTCCTATTTGACAGCAGATCCTGTGATGCAGTTCCCAATCCTTGTCTTGTACCATCCCTGAAAGTATTTAAATGTATTTCAGCTGTTGCTGAGAATGGAGGAAGCAAAGGGCTGCTTCTTTATAACAGCAAAGATGACGGCAATTAGCAGGAGGAGTAATTGAGCTGTAATGAAACGCTCCTTAAACAGAACCTTGCAAGTAAAGATGAGAAAGAGAGACCAATGCAGAAAAGGCAAGGCCACCCCGCGAAGACGTGATGTCGTCCTGGCATCCATTTTCCTTCCTCCACATGACTGGCAACAGTCCTGGGGGTTGGAAGGGGTCGAGGGAGAGAAACGGACAATGTGCCGGCTGTTAAGTCACGACTGTGTTCCATAAATACCCAAGGCTGCCATTTTTAGTAACAACCTTGTATTCATGATCACATCGAGTCCTGCCCTCAGAAGATGCTGCCCATATCAGAGTGAAGGGCCATTCCCAGCGGTTTCCAGCCAAGTTCCTCCTATACGTCAAAAAGCCTGCTAAGCTGACATCCTGTCAGTCATGCATATTTAATAATAATAATAATAATAATAATAATAATAATAATAATAATAATAATAATAATAATAATAATAATAATAATAGTGTAATTGTGTGGAAAGACCTTGGGTTACGTTTTCTGATTGGTTGATCTCTCCCAGCTACAAAATCAAGGTTCCCGGCTCCAGAATGGCGAGCAGAGTCTGTATGTCAAGGACAGAGGCCCTGCATTTTCTAGCGGATCTTGGCTTCCAGCCCAGCAGCCTGGTGCACAGTATAGAAACAAACCACCCTTTCTCTCCTGATAAGATTGCAAGCATGCTCTTCACCCTGACAGCTGAAGGTCAAAAAGAAGAATATAGCTGAGCAGCCAAACCATGTCCTCTCTGTTTTCCTCTTCTTTTCTCCTGAGGGCTGGAAGCTACTTACAGCTGACCTTTATTTGACTGGTATTCCCTTCCCATCCCTTCAAGGAACTTGGGAGTTATCCAACCACCCTGAGGAGTTTGGCATGTCATCTCAATGTGCTTCTTGTATGAATGGAGGTTTGAACCCGATTCCTCCTGTTTGTAGTTCAGTGCTCCAGTTATACTGGCTATTTCCTTTATGAGGTGTGGTAATTTGAGTTAGGAATAAGATTTAGGAATTGCAGATTCATAGATTAGTGCATGATAAATCAACAGAGAAGTATATTATTGTGCTTGGGCCCCTTTTGGGGTGTGTGTGTATCAGACAGGGGAACAAGAGTTTGTTATAGATATATGGATATATTAACTTAGATTTTGTTGTGTGTGCACACGGCGGCGGGGGGGTCATTGGAAGGGCTTGTGTTCTGCCATAGCAGAAACAGATATTATTCTTTGGATATTTATTTTTTTATTTATTTAAAATATTTTATCCCATCTTTCTCCTTACAAAGGACCCAAGTCGGCTTACCTCATTAAAAAGATAATATTTACAAGCTAAAAATAGTAAGGTTACCTACCTGTAACTATGGTTCTTCGAGTGGGCATCTGTGAATTCACACATATGGGTTTTGTTGTGCCTGCACACCATTGCTGGATGTTCCAAGCTCTTAATAGGTGTGGGACCTCCTCACCCCAGCATGCATGCTCATGCTGTCCCCTGCCTCTCTCCTCAGTTCCCCAAGGAGAGGGGGGAAACAGACTTGCACCTGCTATTATGAAAACACTTTTCCTGTTTGTGTTTTTTTAAGGCAAAAAATATGGCTATACTGTGTAGCTTTCATATTGACCGTAGAAGAGTTCTGGATACCTGGAAATTCTTTTTTTTTTTTAATTAAAAAATTTCAGTCTGAAGGACTGTAATTCTAAAATTGAATTCCAAATCTGAATGTTGGTCCTAGTACACATCCTTTGATTCATCCTTGATGACATAGTATTCATAAATTCATTTAAGAGTGGCTTCCCCCCACTCTTCAGCTGCCAAACTCTCCAGTATTTGAGAGTTCAGATGCTCTTTCCTGCAATCTGTTACCTTGCGAATTCCTTCTCTCTCTTCCTGCTAGTATTTCCAACTGCTGTTGCAAATGGCAACCATTTAATGCAAGCCGGCACTTAAATGGCAGAGTGAGATATTCAGTGTCTTAAATAAGCATAAATGCAGCGCGGCATCATCATTTATTTGTTCAGCATTTACCGTCACATACTAACGGCTTTCCAGTGATGAAATATAAGCCTACAGATGCACATGGCCTTGCCTACAGGCTTCAAATCTAGAAGGAAAACTAGACAAAACAGAAAAGGACACAGAGGGAATAATGGGAGCGCTAGCAGGAAACACCAGCGGCATTGGGAGTTTTGGAGAGGGTAGCCATGTTAGTCTTTTCAAGAATCCCAGGCAAAAATCAAAGAAAAACAAAACAAAACAAAAGATACAAAAGACATAAAACGTGGCACCCATATTTTAATATAACGTTTCGTGGACATGTCCATTTCTTCAGACATAGCAGCAGAATGAGTTGTGCAATATAATATGTAGAGTATATGTTTCATACCAAATATTCATTGGCTGTTGTATAATGGTGTATTTGCATGCAAGCCCAGTTGTAAATTTCTATAGAGACAGAGCTGGGGTGAGGGTGGATGGGGAGGGGGAAGAGGAAGAGGGGAGTTGGTTTTGAAGGCAGTTTGTTGACATGTAGGTGTTATTTTATGGCCATGTGGTAAAAACAAACACCATTTTGGGGGGTTGGAAAAGAGGGGAGAGAGTGGCAAGATTTTTACCTTTTGGTGGGAGATGAATTTTCACACACAAAAAAGTGGCAATATAGTAACATTACATTTGATAATGACTCAAGAAACCTTGGCTTTTGTTTAATCCATTCTTGTGTGTGTCCATCATGCATATGAATTTTATTGTGGAAATGTCCACAAAACATTACATTAAAATATGAAAGTTAGTCTTTAAGGTGCCACATATTTTGTGTCTTTTGTATCTTTTGTTTTGTTTTGTTTTTCTTTGATTTCTGCTGGGATTTCCATTGGGGAGCAGGCAAAACAACAACAAAACAACTTCCCCCTTTAAACACAGTAAAGGAAAACAGGTAAAGAGTAAAGAAAGTAAGTGTCTGAATAGAATTTACACCTCCTGATTTGTGTGTCTTCGTACAAATTTAGCAACAATCTGTACTATTTAAAAATAAAGATCAAAGCTTCTCCTCTGAGTGGGGAAGGTGCTGGGGGAGGCCAAACCTGCTCAGCCTGTGCCCTGCTGCAAACCACAGATGGTCAACTTCTAAGCTTCTCCCTGCTTACGGATCTTTATCTTTAAACATGACATAGGCTGGGACTAGACCACCATTTAGGAAAAGGACTGTGCACAGCATCACAGGATGCATGACTACTCAAGACAAACACAGGTCAATCAGCCTGAGAATCCTAGAATCAAGAAGTTGGAAGGGGCCTATAAGAAAAATCTGCTCAAGGCAGGAATATAAATCAAAAAGAGAGCTGACAAGCAGTTCTCTAAATTTCGCTCCAATGCTTCCATTGTTGGAGTACTCATCATCTTTCAAGGTCATTGGTTCCATTGCCATACTGCATACTGGGGCTGGCGGCAGGGGTGGCGGCGGCAGGGGGTGATGGTGACGGGCACAGGGGGTGGACGGCGATGGGGGCGGTGGGCGGATGGACGGTGGTGCCCAGCGGCGGGGGGGTGGCAGGGGGGAAGGAGGCTGGCCAGAGCCCCCTCTCCATTTTGGCACCCTAGGCAACTGCCTAGTTTGCCTTAATGGACGCGTCGGCCCTGCATCCTTCTGGCCTTCCTCTGAACTTGTTCCAGTTTGTCAGCATCCTCAAAGTGTAATGTCCAGAACTGGACACAGTACTCAAGATGAGGCTTAACCAGTGCCAAATTGAGGAGAACTAGTGCCTCACAGGATATGGAGACCTTGCTTCTGTTAATGCAGACTAAGGGCATTTATACACGACCCCTAAGCTCCACCACAAATGGCTGCAAGGTCCGGACCTTAAAAATGTTTACCCACCAGCTCCGGACTTTGCAGACAATTAAGTGTGACCCCACCCACTTTAGCGCGACCCAGAGCAGTTTTCTTGTACCTGCTTTTTGGATGTGACAAATATTTGATCCAGTGTAAGGATAGTGAGTGCGGGGCTCTCCTGGCTTCTGTTTGTTGTTGTTTTGCACGCCGCCCCTTTAAGAGATCTGAATGCTGCCGGGAACAAAACGGAGGTAAACCGGCATTCTTTTCTTTCTTTTTTCTCCCTCCCTCACGCAGCCAGCAACCAGGAAGTGCGGAGGGGGGTGGGGACAGAGGAAGAGCGAGGAACCCCTAAGATCTCTGGTCCAAATTTAAGTGGCCAGCAGATCTTAGGGGTCGTGTAAAAAGGCCCTAAGATACTGTTTGACTTTTTTCTAGCCACCTTACACTGTTGTGATGCGCTGTTTGTGAGAAAGCCCAGTTTTAAAAAACAGAAATAACAAGAAAAAAGGGAATTTGGGGGTACAGTGAAACTGAGGCAGCTAGCTGGTTGGAGTTATATATGAGCTAGAAACTTCCAGCCAGGCGGCACTGTATATTTTTTCAGAGGTGTTCTGAACTGTGGCATCAGCTGAGGGAAAAGACACGCCGCTCATACAAGGCCCTTTCTTGCCCTCTCACTCAAGAAGAGCAGACAGTGATTGTACATCACCCCACACTGACTTCAGGGATGCATTCAGGCGACGAAAGGGTGGGGCCCATCGCTTGTCAACCCCAAGCTGCCGGCTCGTCTTCATTCTGTGGCTGTTTTACCTTGCTGTCCGAGTGTGAGTACTGTCCTTCCTTTTCTCTGGTTTGTTTTACTCTCAACAAACCAGTGAGGGGAACCTAAAACAAACCCTGCATTCTTTCTAGGGTTTCTTAGGAGGGCACGTGCCAGAGAAGAAAGCCCTCTGTTTGGAAGAGGAGATTGACCACAGAGCAACGCTTCGGGCACCTGGAGGTCCACGGGCACTGCAAGCAGGAAGAAATGGGCAGCGCCTACAGGCCGTTCATAAAAGACAAGCCATCCCTGCCATGTTTAGCCCCCATGACTCTTGGCCAACATCCCTCCCCTGCTGTAACCTGGCTTATTTTTTTAAAAAAAATGCAAAGAATAAAATTGGGCCAGGGGTGGGGTGGTGGTGGTGGTGAGATCCTTCTGGGTGGGGTGGGCAAGTGTATAATCTGCAGATTGTGGGAGGTTGCCTGCCCCTGCTGTACAGGGACACTGACTAATAATAAATGCCCCTTCTTGGAGTGAGGAGCTCTGAGACCATACTTCTTTGCACACAGAAAATGCCTTTTGACAAAAGTGGAGCAAACATTTGTCAGGGGACATAGCAGTCAAGAGTAGCGGCAGCGATGAGTAGGGCAGGGAGGGAGACACAGATAAAGTGTGTGGGGTTCAAGATCACCACCACCTGACAGATTACTATCATCACCCATCCATCTACTCACACTCTCTCTCATATACAGATAGCAAGCCACACACACAACGGGAGAGGAGCAGCAAAGAATACCCTTCACCCCATCTGTACATGTTCCCTGTTGTTGTTGTTGTTTGTTGTTGTTGTTGTTGTTGTTGCTGCTGCTGCTGCTGCTGCTACTACTCTTGCTTGTTGTTAATTCTTGCTATCACTTATGCCATTTTTGTTTGTCCTCTCAAATACCAAAGACTTGCCTAGAACTTCCAATTTTCCCTTTACTACACACGACATCCATCACTTGCAAGCCTACCATCACAGGCATACAAGATAGAAACAAAATTTGTTTTAAAGAATACAGAGGTTCTTTAAGGGGCTGAATTCTGTGCCCAGAACAAACTTCTGCTTCGAAGCAGTGTGACTTGATTCATATCCCTTCCCTGGCACGCCCAACTGTGTTCAACCAATCTTACTCGGAGGAGCGTGCGCTTGGGATTGTTGTGCGAACCACAGAATGCATGCAGTCCCGCCTTGTACAGGCACCAGCTATCTTGCAGGAAGTGATGTGGAGAACTCAAACGGCAAGGGCAAGGTGCGTGGCGGAAACCCATGCGCCACATGCACTCCAAGGTGATTCAGTGTCACTTACGTGGGCAGAATTTATAAAAAGCAGTGCAAACAAAACCACACCCCGTGCCTTTATGAAGAAGTCCAGGTAGGGCTCCCGCTGATAAGGTGATCCCCGAGAGGAACAGCTCTAGGGCTCCTCGTGGGTTCTGCTCAGCAAGGCATGATGGCCATGGAAGCAAATGGCGATGCAGGATTGGGGGGCTGACACGTCAGTCTTCTTGCACCAGGCTCTCAGCCCCGAGGGCCTGCAGCCTTTCCAGGACACATTGCGCTTGCAGGCGAGCCTCCGGCTCAGGGTCCCAGCAGTCCTCTAGGAGCTCCTGCACCCCATCAGCAACCTAGAGCAAAAGCAAGACAAGGGAGACAGTGGTAGGGAGCAGAAAACGGGATGCTCACAGGAGGTGGGACACCACCACCCCTTGGCTAGTTGACAGAATTAAATGATTCTCCACCAGCATGCATTTGGGTAAACTCATCGGCTACATCTCTGAGTCCTGCATACACAGCTCTCGGCCCCGTCTCCGTGGCTAGCACCGTGGGGAACGGTGGCTCTCTGCCCCTCCCCTCCCGGTGTGTCAGGAATGGGGTCACCCATGGAATGGCAGGCAAAGCAAGAGTAGGCATCTCTTGCCTGCTGCAGAATGGGCAAAAATGGGGAGCTGATTGAGCAAAGGTTGGGCCAAAGTGCATGCTATAGTCAGTCACTAGAACCTAAAATCCCGTAATTTTGCAGGGACAAGGGTCAAGGGTTATTTTGTGGCTGAGCAGTCAACCTGCAGACAGAGCTTGTTGTTTCTTTCTGAAGACCCATGGGGGGTGGGAGACAGAACAAAACAGAAGAAGCTAACTGGGAAGTGTGAAAAGCTCCTGCAGTGAAAAATCAAATGTTCTCAGCACTTAAGGAATTCCCTCTTCTAATGATGGACTACCTGTAACATACAGTGTATAGTCCAGTGATGGCGAACCTTTTAGAGACCGAGTGCCCAAACTGCAATTCAAAGCCCACTAATTTTTTTTTTGCAAAGTGCCAATACAGTAATTTAACCTGTATACAGGTGGCTATGAAGGGCCGATGTCGGGTGCCCACAGAAAGGGCTCCGAGTGCCACCTTTGGCACCCGTGCCATAGGTTCACCATCACTGGTATAGTCTATATGTTCTAAGAGAAAGAAAAACAGGTGATGGTTGGCTCCTGAGACCTTTCCTGCAAGAAGCAAAATCACACAGCAACCTTCCACCACCACCCTGGAGAAAATATCACATCCAGTCACAGGTGGTGTGGTGACTTGCAGGTAGTATAGTCTAGTGGTTAGGGTTTAGACTAGGACTACAGAGATTTGAACCCAAATCTCAACTGAGCCATGAATATTGTTGGGTCAGGCACCCTCTGCTGGTCTTTCCCACCTCATGATGTTGTTGTGAGGAGAAAGGTACTGTATGGATGGATGGATGGATGGATGGATGGATGGATGGATGGATGGATGGATGAGTACACTGTCCTGGTCTCACTGCAGGAAAGAATGGATAGAAATAAATCATGAATTTGTAATTTGATCTGTTCAATCACTATACTAAGGGGGCTGAAGATGGCACGAAAGAGCTTGCCTACACTGATTTCATTAATGAGTGCCAGCAGGAACCCACTAAGATTGGTAGGGTGGAGAGAGCATAGCAGCCAGTGGTGACTGAAAGAGTCAGAGATGATGGGCTTTCCATGCATTTTTTTGCCATTCGCCTGTATGATATAAGATAATTATAAAATATATCACTTTTAAAATAAAGTTCTCTTTTACAATCCACAGAAAGGCATCTTCAGCTGGAATTAGAATATCTAAATGGAGCTGAGAGTCAAACTAGAATTTATGTTCACATGGGTGAAAGGTCTCTCCACTTCTTAAAAATAAACCAGAGTTGCACGCAGAGTTCTGCTGCTCAAAGGCATAGGCTCCTGTAACTATTTTTAGTGTGGCTGTTTTATTTTAATGCAGAAGGGTTGTTTTATATATAAATGTGTAACGTAGTCCAGTGTGCCCTCTAGATTTATTCATGCCTGTGTTTCTTTTTCTGTTGTATTGTACTGTTGTTGTTTTTAATTATGTGTTCTTTTTTATGAAAAACATGTGCTTCTTCACTGATCTTTATTAAAGATTCAATAAAATAAAATAAAATGAAATAAAATAAAGTACCATCAACTGAAGTCCAATTTATAGCCATCTTTTATAGGATTTTCCAGGTAGAGAATATTCAGAGGTGGTTTGCCATTATCCCCCCCCTTTTGGGGGGGCGGAGGTCCTGGAATTGTGAGGCACATCTGATCTCGTCTGATTTTGGAAGCTAAGCAGGGTCGGCCCTGGTTAGTATTTGGATGGGACACCACCAGGGAATACCAGGTGCTGTAGATGCCAGGAGTAGGGGAACTGACAAACCACTCCAGCATTCCTGCCAAGAAAAACTCCATGGACATGGGGTCACAAAGAGCTGGTCACGACTGTAATGACACAACACACACATACCTGGCCTCTAGGCTTTATCTAAACCTCTAATTGGTTGATTAGCTGGTTGGATTTAAGGCCAAATGATTCGAATGATGAGCTGGAAACCAGACCCTTTTTGAGGGCAGAAGATCCTTCGCATTACAGTTTGATCCCTATTTCTCAAACCAGAAGTAATGTCCGGATAAGTGAGCATGGGATTCACCTGCCCAAGACTTCTCCAAGCTCTAGGAAGAGCTGGCCTCTGCCTTTCCTCAACAGCCAGCCTCCGCAGCTCACTGTGGCTAGGACTGCGGCCCAGTTCTGCTTCATAGGCCAGCTGGAACTCAGGGGTGCCGTCCTCTGGAAAAGCAGAAACGGAAGAGGTTAAAAAGGTGTGCATACCTGTGTCCTTCTGCCCAATATACCCACTGCCTGTGCACCACAGTACTGTATCACCGGGCCTGTTTCCCATTTTGAAGCCTCCACTTGAAAGCTGCTATGCCTAATTTCCGTGTTGCAATGCCTGCAAAGGTTCCCACACAGTCAGCCTAATATTGTTTGTGTTAACATTAGCCCGTGTCTTTGTGGGGCATTTAAACAGCCGTTCCAAACTGCCCCCCCTGCTCATGAGAGCACCAGAAGGAGCAGGTCTTGGAACAGGTGTCAAGGCACTGGGTGGGTGGAGGGGGGGCACATCAGCTGCTTAAGGGTGCCAGATGTGAACCCAGCTGTGAGACTCCAGCACCGACTCTCACTGGGCAAAACAGTGACACACACACACGGTGGTTAAAATGGCAAGTCTCAAGGCAGACAGCATGGAGAAGCCTCTTGTCAGGAGTGCCTTTAGAGGAGAAAGAAGTGTGTGTGTGTGTGTGTGTGTGTGTGTGTGTGTGTGTGTGTGTGTGCGTGCATGCGCGTAGAAAACAGCATCTGGGGAGGGGACACTAATGGAGTGCCTTAGAGGAGAAAGAAGTGTGTGTGTGTGTGTGTGTGTGTGTGTGTGTGTGTGTGTGTGTGTGTGTGTGTGTGTGTGTGTGTGTGTGTGTGTAGAAAACAGCATATGGGGAGGGGACACTAATGTGAATTGCAGTGGTACCAAGATGATATTTTTCAGCCAGGCTGAGTATGTAAGCAAGAAACATGCATTTTCCCCCGCCATGCCCTGGAACTGCCAGCAGGTGGTAGCAGAACCCAGACCATCACCACCCACCACTTCAGCAAAAACAGAAACCAAGCAAAAAACAAAAAAAACAAATATAAAACAAATTAGCTTTCAGGGCTCAAAGTCTGAGGAAGCAGGCAGCGATCTATGGAAATGAACTCTGACACAAAACTGCTTGGACGTAGTGATAGTTCCAGCTCTTTGGTGGTGGTGGTTTTTGTTGTTGCTGGAATAGATGGGCGGCACAGCGAACGCTCTGCAAACCACCTCAACAGCACTCCTGTGCAGCTGGTGGTGGCAGGGAAGAGCTGGGGGCTCCAGCGGGCACCCTACAGGTGGTGCCCACCCTTCTGCAACAAGAGGGAGCATTCCCGAGCCACAATCACCACACCCTGCTGTTTCCCTCTGGAGCAAACAACGACACAACCCAGGCCACATTGTGCCACAACCGGGCGGGTGGGGTAGGGGCGGGGGCTCATATTAGCACCAATAGTTGAAATTGTGTTAAATATATAAATACAAGAAACAGTTGGCCAGTCTCTGCTGCAGGGCAGAAGAAGCCCAAGAGGTGAGTGAGCTAGGCACCAGCATAAACGTGGCAGTACTGAGATTGGAGGAATTACACAGCTCCCGCTGTCTTAAGAAAGCTCAGAATATTGTAGGAGATATTTCTCATCCTGGACACTCTCTGTTTGTACCATTACCATCAGGCAGAAGGTATAGATCTATTAGAACAAAGACAGAAAGATTCAGAAATAGTTTTTTACCCAATAGCAGTAACCATGCTAAATTCTGTTAAAAATTAAGTTGATGGGTAATATTAGCATTGAATGTGTTACATATATATTGTATGGGGGATTGTGTACGGCTGTTGTTTTTTTAAATTGTAGTTTTTATGGATTGTGTATGAATGTTGTCAGGTAAAAGAGTGTAGGGCTGTGTGTGTATGTTTGGTTTTTATGTCAGTTTTAAATGAGTGTAAATAATGTTCGGCCTGTGAATGTTGGAGTGTGTGTATGGATGGTTTGTTTTTAAATGGTAGATTTTACGTCTTGATTTTTTATGCTGGGGTGTGTGAATGACTGACTGGATGGCACTTTTAATCTCGTTGTATTTATACAACAACAATAAATTCCATTCAATTCCATGACACCAATGGGTCCATGACCTAGGATAACCACAAAGAAGTTCATGGGTGTGTGAATGACTGACTGGATGGCACTTTTAATCTCGTTGTATTTATACAACAACAATAAATTCCATTCAATTCCATGACACCAATGGGTCCCATTGGTGGATTGTACAAGGACCTAGGATAACCCACAAAGAAGTTCATGGGGTGTGTGAATGACTGACTGGATGGCACTTTTAATCTCATTGTATTTATACAACAACAATAAATTCCATTCAATTCCATGACACCAATGGGTCCCGTTGGTGGATTGTACAAGGACCTAGGATAACCCACAAAGAAGTTCATGGAACTCCCGCGCCCTGGAATTCTGCAGGTTATTTTCGCACTAACTCCAAAAACGAACCTCGTGGCCAGAGGAAGATCCATTCTATATCTTTCAGGTATGTTTCTTCTAGCTGTTGTGAGTTTTTCTGGCTGTTTGGCCATGTTCTGGGCGTTATTTTTCCTGAAGTTTCACCAGACTCTGTGGCTGGCCTCTTCAGAGGGCAAGGAGCTCAGAGGGGTCGGAGTTCTCTCTGTGCTCTGGGGTATAGAGAGGCATGGAGCTGAGGAGAAGATGGCACAACTGCCTTCCTTTGCACACAGTGATCTGTATTTGCAAATTGGTAGTTTTGTTGTTGTTGCTGAGAAATCAGCATGCAGTAGAACCCCCCATATTTTTGGGCATTGATTCAAAGCCCCCCTCCACTGCTGCGAATACTGAAAACCATGGATAATAGTAAACACAAGATAGATGGGAGGATGGATGGATGGACGGATGGGAAAGTGGGCGGGCAGATAGATAGATAGATAGATAGATAGATAGATAGATAGATAGATAGATAGATAGATAGATAGATAGATAGATAGATAGATAAAAAACCAAGAAAACATTTTACATACATTTCCACTGACCATGCTATACCTCTTAAAACAAATTAAATTCATTCTACGGGTCAATTTGTTTTATGAAAATTTTGTCTTATGAAACACGGTTTCCCATAGGAATGCATTGGGAATGGATTAATCAATTCTAGAGGCTAGATAGAATAAAGACAAAAGAACCGGCGGGTGGGGTCCCTGGGTGGGTACATGTGGAACGTTTTTTTTGTCTTGCAAAGCATCCCATAGGGAATTTTTTGTCATGCAAAGCATGCCTAGTCCAGGATTTTTTTTCTTCCTACGAGTTTTGTCTTACAAGGCATTTGTCTTACAGTACCACTGTATTTCTCAGTAACAAACATTCACAGCACGGTCTCTGGGGTCCCCTCTAGTGGCCAGTTCTGGTAACACAAGTGAAAATAGTTTTTTTCCCCTGGATTTTTTTTCTTTTCTTTTTAATCTGGAAGTTGAGTCATGGCTACTGGACATCTTTTTCTTGAGAGACAGAAACGTTTCGCTGCTCATCCAAGCAGCTTCGTCAGTCTGAATACAGCTAGTGTGAGCCCTCCATCTTAGGATGTCCAGAAGCCATGATTCAACTTCCAGATAAACTCACCTGGATGACTGAGAATCTTCACAGACATTTTTTTTTATTTTTATTATTTTCAGACTGTGGTTAAGTGAAACCACAGATACTGATCCCGCGGATACAAGGGCCCTACTGTCCTTTTGTGGTGATGCATGTACGTTGCAAATGTTTCTCAGACAACCCACCATAAAAGAGTTTTTTTTCTTATGGGCTACTAAATCATGCTGCAGAATCCCTCAACTGCTACACACTGCAGGAAAAATAAAAATGAGTGATGGGGGAAAAACTTGTTTACCCTTTGCTGCCAGCCAGCTGGGGTGAAAGAGGGAAGGCAATGAGTTATTAATCAACGTTTCAACACAACGGTTTGTATGACCACCCTAGTGATGGTCATCTGCCTGTTCTTCCACAGAGTTTTAGCAAAAGGAACAAATAAGTGCATATTTGTTTGTAAAGCACAGAGGTCAAGAAGGGGTGAAGGATGTGAAGGCAGTGCTTGTTTGCTTGCTTGTTTGTTTATAAAGGACAGGGGTGAGGCAGAGGTGAGATTTTCTAGCATGGAAATTTAAAAAGAAAAAACCCCTAATGCTGTATTTGCAGGGAAAGAGGTCATCAAAAAGCTATAATTCAGATATGTACCAACAGTTGGGTGGATAGGTGGTGGTCTGTGGTTATTTATTTATTATACAGTGGTACCTTCTATAAAGGAATTAATTCATTCCAAATGAAATTATGTTAAGAAAAATTTCCTTTATACAAATTTCCCATAGGAATGCATTAAAAACGGAATGATCCCATTTTTATGTTGTACGGATTTGCCCCATAGGTGATTCTGTTAAGCAAATTTCCCCTATCTGTGGAATTTTTTAGTGCTGTACAGATTTTATGTTATACAAACTGTTTGTTATACGAGGGTCCACTGTATTTCTTTATTTTCTAAAGATATTTAAGTGGGTTTGGATAAACTTTGTAGGAATCCTGATCCTGCAGATAAGCTACAACAGTCCCACACTTTCCTTTAGAAGAGTCACTGTGGAGCAATGGTTAGAGCATTGGATAATAAATCACTCAGAAGACCTGCTTTCAAACACCAACTGGCTCATGAAATTTACTGGGTGACTTTCAGGCACTCAGAGTCTCCTAAACTGACCCCCAGCTTGCTGTGAGGGTAAAATAGACTAAAGAACAGTTTTTATCCCAGAGCAGTATCCAAGTTAAACATGACAGTTTTAGCACCATCCTAATCAGTTTTTAAGTAGTGTTTTAAATTTTGTAAGCGGTTTTAAGAGTTTTTAATATCTTGTATGGTGTTTTATGTGTTTTATGTGTTTTGTATGGTTCCTTGTTTAGAGTGTGTTGTGGAACAGCACTCTAATTTCGTTATGCATATCTTGCATATGCATAATGACAATAAAAACTCTATTCTATTCTTCTGTTTTATTCTCAAAAATGTGGGGAGGAGCACCTAGCACACACCCTTCGGTTGACCGAAAGAAAGGCAGGTTCAACGCCACTAACGAATCATGCAGAAAGAATCTGGAAGTTGAGTCATGGCAACTGGACTCCTTTTTCTGGAGAGACTGAAACGTTTCGCTGCTCATCCAAACAGCTTCAGCTTGGATGAGCAGCGAAACGTTTCAATCTCTCGAGAAAAAGGAGTCCAGTTGCCATGACTCAACTTCCAGATCAACTCACCTGGATGACTGAGAATCTTCACAGACATGCAGAAAGAAATGCAGCATGTGTTGGGAATCAGAGCTTTTTGTTACAATCATATCCCTGCTATTGGTCCCTGATTGAAGAGAAAACTCTTGAAGGGGTTACATTTATCCCTGTTTTCCTAAAAAGGAAGGTGGCTGAACTGCTACCCTATACCTGGTTCCCAGGCCCTTCCTGCCAGGGTCTGTCCCCTTGACAGCCTTGCTTGTTCTCCCCTACCCCCCCCCAACCATTTAGACTGCGATCTCTGGCTCACCCCTGGGCAGCAGGGCAGATAGGACCATTAGTGGGATGGGAGCTCCTTTTCCTACTCATCCAGTTGCCAGGGGTCTGAAATTGCAAGGGAGAGAAAGCAATGTGTTCTGCTTATAGACCGCCCCATACCACTTCAAGTAGTCTCTGGGCGGTTTACAGTTCTTAATTACAGCAATGCAGGCTACACATTGCCCCCACCCACCAGCAAGCTGGGTACTTGTTTTACCACCCTCAGAAGGAGAGAAGGCTGAGTGAACCTTGAGCCGGTTACCTGGGATTGAAGAACCCCAGGTCGTGAGCACAACTTTACCTGCAGTACAGGCATTTGACCACTGCGCCATGGATGTAGCCCTCTCTCGTTTCATCACCTCTTGAGCCAAGGTTGCTCAGTTAACCCTGGGAAACAGCTGCGGAGCAGAGGGCCAGCAGTCCCTGTCCCTCTGGAGCCTTGTTCCCCTCCCGCCCTCAGCTGTTCTCTACCCAATCAGCTGAACGGCCCAGTGGGAGGAGGACAACATCAGGGATGGGAGTCATCTTAAACCCCTCTCCTCTCTGGCATTCCTCTAGTGGTGATTGAACGGGTGGGTGGGAGAAACAGCTAGACAACACTTGTTACTGCACAAGATCTGTGTCTGGGTTCCAGACACTGCACCATAAAAATGAAAGTATTAATAACAAAGGAAAGTTAACATGAAACATTTTCATGTGGAGTCTATTTGAAACATTTGTTTCATGTTCCTTTGATCTGTGACTTTAAATCAGTAAAATCGAGTTAAACTGCTCAAGACATGGGGGGGGAGGTGATTAGATCTCCCAACCATAAAAAAATTTAAAACATTTAATATAAGCAACAGGGCTGGAGGAAAAATCTTTCCTCTCTGTGTTGTCTTCTGGATCTGTTCCTCTGCATGAGCTCTGCAGAAGAAGCAATAAAATTACTAGGGATGCCTGCAAGTCTGTGTCTTTGGCCCCAAGCCCCAAGACTTCAGTCCCAAGCCTCAAGTCTGAGTCCCTATGAAAAGCAAGCTTCTTCCCTAAGAAAAAAGCGGAGAGGTGGGGTCCAAGTCAAATCCAAGTTGTTGGGGAGAAAAAAACCACCCAAGTCAAGTCCAAGTCAAGGTTGTGACTTAAGTCCAACTTGGCAACAAGTCCCATAACTTGAGTCCCCATATTTGAAAATAGCCTGTACTGTTATCATGATTGGCCAGCCCTACTTTTGCCAAGGGAGAACACAGACGGGGATGGTGGTGTACGTGCGGATTATGTGTGTTTGGGTGGAAGTACTGGATTGATAGGAGTGCTCCCTCTTCTTTCCTTGCTCACCTGGGAAGAGCGCAGAACATCTCATGAACATTTCCCACAGCACCAGCGCCAGAGAGTAGACGTCCGCCTGCCGCAAGGCTGTGCCCAAGTCTTTGAGGTTCAGGTTCTCGTCCAGAATTTCAGGAGCAACGTAGTGCGGGGGCTCTGCCTACAGAAGGCGTGAGTGAATAACAAGTGTTGCTTTTACTAATCTCCTGCTAGGAAGAGGCTACACTCAAAACATGGTACCCTTTGTCCAGGGTCAACCTCACTTCAGAGAGTCCCTACAGCAGGCATGTCCAAAGTCTGGCCCGGGGGCCAAATGTGGCCCGATTTAAAATTTTGAGTCGCCCTCAGCCTTTTCTCCCTGCCGGCTCAGCCTGTCACTCATTCCCCACCAGCAGGCCCTTCCCTGGGCTGGCTACAGACGTCAGCTTGTAGTTTTATGGTTTGTCTGTCATCCCTGCCTCCGTCCAGCCCCTCTGTCACCCCCCCCCCGCCTACCCACTCCTGGCTCCATTGCTGCACTCTGTTCCCCACCTCCTTGTGAGGGAGGGTAGCATATGCAAGCAGTGGTGCGTCTTGGGTGTGCGTGGGCCGATTCCCATGCCGTGCAACAGCCGCTGGGCCCTTGGGCACCTTGGAACCAGAGCATTTGCGGCTGTTGCAGATGCGCACAGACCACGCCCTTTCTCCCCCCCCCCTTCAGGCTGAATAGTTGGCCCCCATACATTTCCACCTCACCAAATCTGGCCCTCCTTGCAAAACGTTTGGACACCCCTGCCCTACAGTATTGAGAAACTTGCTTATGGTTACAACGTGCACCTGTTTCTTTCATGGGATGCAGCTCACAGCATCCTCCAGCCACTTTGGCCCATGGATTTGTGGGAGCCATAGCCTAAAATGTAATCTTTGCAAACATACCCTCCTTTTCAGGCTTCTGATAACAAAACACCCAACACATCTTTTCAAGGGGAACTGCTCATGGTGACATCATGGGAGCCAGAATGGCAAAGGCTGGCCTGTAGCCAACCTTGTTGATGCTTGACCCTGCACTGGGGTAGTTCTTCCACTTTCACAGAATCATAGAATGAGAGTCAAAAGGGACCTGAGGGTCACGTAGTCCAACAACCTTGCCCCAGAGGAAATCCACTACCTCAAACATCCCTGTGTCAAACGGTGAACCAACCTCTGTTTCAAAACACCCAGAAAAAAAGAGTCCTTCTTCTTCCAAAATGTCTGTGAAGATTCTCAGTCATCCAGGTGAGGTTCTCTGGAAGTTGAGTCATGGCAACTGGACTTATTTTTCTTGAGAGATTGAAATGTTTTGCTACTCATCCAAGCAGCTTCGTCAGTCTCAGGATGCGTAGCAAAACATTTCGCTCTCACAAGAAAAGACAGTCCAGTTGCCATGACTCAACTTCCAGAATTCTTCTTCCAAAATAGTCCATTCCAGGACTGAGCAGCTCTTGCCAGGAAGAAGAAGTTCTTCCTAATGTTTAGTCTGAACCTCCTCTCATATCCTTTGAATCCATTGTTTTGGGCCAATGAGAATCCATTACTTTGGGTCAGGATTTGTTTTCTCCTTGTGTGTAGCCAGCATCTCCCTTCCTGTAATTTGAATCAATTGGTTTGGGCCAATTTGTTGTTTATTGGATCCTAGGTGTATGTGCTTTCCTTCCTGGAAGTGGGCCGAAGCAGCTCTATCAGCAGAAAAGAAGTTGGGAAAGCTTTTAATTTTTTTTAAAATTACATCTCCCATATATTATCTTGGTTACTCTTTTAAGTGTGTTTTTTATTGCTATACACAAACCCTACATGCTTTAAAGGTGATCCATAAATCATCCTCAATAAATAAACCGGGGTGGGCAAAGTGTGACTTTCCAGATGTTGTTAAAACTGCAACTCCCAGAATTCCTCGCCACTAACGATGCTGGCTAGGACTGATGGAAGCTGAAGTCCGATCTGATGGGCTGCCCTTTGCCCACCCTGGAACGGCTCCCTTGCCTCTCTTCTCAATTAATTGTTCTCCCTGGCATGGCCTCAGTTCCCCCTTTCCACTAGGCGCCCCTTGTTCCTCTCCGACCCATAGGTACCGTGCGAACAATGCATTCTGCAGGATCCCCCCTCCACTGCTTCGCGCTCGTAGGCAAAGTCACAGCCAGGCCAAAGTCAGCGATGACAGAAGTCTGGTCTTCCCGCACAAGCACATTCCGGCTGCTGAGGTCTCGGTGGGCCACCCCGGGTTTATGCAGACCTGGAAGAAACAAGGAGATGGGCACCAGCAGGAGAGGTCCCTGGGATCAGCGGCTCCAGCTTAACCCTTACTAAAATTATAAGCACCCGGGGATGGGTGGCAGAGCAGAAGGAAGAAGGGGATGTGTTGCTCAGTGGGCAGAACCCACACTTTGCTTGCAGAAGCTCCCAGACCACCACAGACGCCCAGTTAGTATAGCTGAACAAATGAAGGTGAATGGTTTGTTTTGGTCTGAAGCACTTGAGAACTGCTGCCATGGGGGCGGAGAACCTGTGACCGACCATTCATAAGTTGCTGAAATCGACCTTCTATTGTCCTTGCTGGTTTTATGGGCCATCAACCTGCTCCCGACATATGGCATCTGCCAGCAGGGTTTTTTTGAGCTGCGTGATTACTTGACCCTAATAGCCACCCACCCGAGAGTTTCCATGGCCTAGCAGGGATTTGAACCCAGTTCTCCTTGGCCCTCGTCTCAAAAGGATGTGTTATACTTGACAAGTGGGATTGTAACGGCCCACCTGCAGGCAAGTGGCTGTGGATGGAGGATTCTAATCAGGAGGCTGAGGCTGCCAGGCAAAAGGTGCCCACAGGGGCATCTTTCCTTAGCTGTGGCCATTAACCAATAGCAGCTAAGTAGCACAGACATTGCTGCATATCATGCATCCGATTGACACACGTAACGAGAGAAAAAGCTTCTGTGTCTGTCCAGTCCACAGGAAATGCAGTGGCCTGAACAAGAATCCGTCAAAAGGTTCCACTCTACCCCCGGCAGCTTGAATGGGGTGGGGGGGGGGGAAGCCTGTCACCATACTCCATGTATTATTAATCAGCCCATCCAAGAATGTCTGTATTGCCACTAACGACTATTTATAATGCCTTCTGCTAAAGTAATCATCCCTCTTTGCACCCCAGCTTCCTCTGATCTCTTCATGAGCAGCCCGGCCACCCCATACATACAATTGCATAATAATCTTACCAACTTATGTAACACTTTTATGCATCTGACAAAGTGTGAGCCTCCATCCCGCAAAAAAATTACACTGCCTGCTAACCAGGAGTTGATTTTACCATGCACAGACTGACATAAAATCACAGTAAAATGGCTAAAACTAGAATGTGAGACATAGTAAGTATACACACATTAGACACCTATCTCACTTTACTTGTGAGATAGATTGATCAGCTTCATGTGGTATTTAACTGCAAAGATAAGCTAAAATTAATGAATTTATCAGATCACGTTTATGCTGTTATATTTTCAGGGTTCCGGGCTAGATATAGTTCAGCATCCTTAAATTTCATCTAGCTGCCTTTCTGGCAACATTTTGGGTCACATATTGGTTTGTCCCTTATGGCAAGAAGTCCAGTTTTTCTTTCACTTCTCAGGGCTTCCTTCCTTTCAGCAAGAGATCTCGATAGCATTCTCTTATGTCAGTATATATATAACTGGCTGTCAAGAATATACTGTAATAAATTAGGTCTTCCACAGCTGGTGACCCGCAGGAATCTCCCCGATTTCACAATTGATTCCATTTGTTCAAAATGCAGCCTGGTAACGGCTTTCCAGAACTCCAGCGGGGAGTTCATGAGGTGTGACAGATATTTTGTCAAATTGATGCAGATGTTTTTTTACCAACTAGCCATTTGACATGGTTTAAGGGATCTGCTAACTGTTAGGTCATTTTTACTTTCAGTATCTAGTACTCTTTATCTAAATATGTTTTGGGGATCATTACTTCTTGGGTTAAACACTTGTATGCAAAAACAGCAGGTTGGGAGTACAGTAATTTGGAAAAAAAATCTGTGACCAGCAGTGTTTATAACGAATTTCCCTCTGTTCCTCTTAACAGATTTTAGGCAGCTCTTTCTTTTTTTTCATCTGATTAATTTTACACCATTCTGACATGAATTATACCAGACATCATTCCCAGTTGTGCGCTAATTAAATAAATCCTGTCCACTTCTGCTCTTATTAAATAGGGGAGATTTTTGAGACACCTAATATCATATGCAAAAATCAATTTCGAATCCCTTCAATATTGGTGAGGTCAACCAAACCCACAAATTTCAGCACCAAAGATAAGTGTTGGTATTAGGTTCTGTTTTATGTGACTCACTTGTAAACTGTCTACAGTAGTGACATATCATTAGATGGGTGGTATAAACGTTTCATAAAGAAGCAAGTAAACAGTGCTCCAGGGCAGCAAAGGAGATACGCAACACCCATTTCCTCTTACCTTCCTTCCACTGCTGCCCATGTAAGAAAGCAAGACCCCTGGCAAGGGATGATCCTAGCCGGATAGTGGTGTCCCAGGAACAAACATGCTGGCTGAGGAAATTTCGCAATGATCCCTGCAAAGGCAATGGAACACAACTTATGTAAGCTGAAAAACCACTCCTACTAGAAATGACTGTTCATTTATACACGACCCCTAAGCTGCGCTGCAAATGGCTCCCAGCTCCGGAGCTTAGAAATGTTTCCCCACCAGCTCCGGAGTTTGGAGAAAATTAAGTGTGACCACGCCCCCATAAGCGCGACCCAGCGCACCTTTCATGTACTTGCTCTCAGCAGATGTAAATTCCTTGATGCGGATAAAGAGTGCCGGGCTCTCCTGGCTTGTCTGTTGTTTTTTTGCCTCCCGCCCCTTTAAGAGCCCCTTGAGAAGGAACCAGGAAGTAACGGGGCTCGTGGCAACTTCGACCGGCACCGGCAGGTTAGTAAAGGCTTCTTTTGTCCTTTTCCCCCCTCCCTCCCCTCACGCCGACAGGAGCAGGAAGTGCTGAGGGGTGGGGACGCAGGAACAGAAACGAACCCCCAAGATCTCTGGTCCGAATTTAAGGGACCAGCGGACCTTAGGGGTCGTGTGAAAAGGCCCTAGAATCATAGAACCATAGAGTTGGAAGAGACCTCAAAGGCCATCTAGTCCAACCCCCTCCCATGCAGGAACCCCTATCACAGGACTCCTGACCGATGGCCATCCAGCCTCTGCTTAAAAACCTCCAAAGAAGGAGACTCCACCCTCCCATGGCAATAAATGTAATAATAAATAAATAAATAAATAAATAAACATATTCCATTGCCGAACAGCTCTAAACATCATGAAGTTCCTCCTAATGTTCAAATGGAATTTCTTTTCCTGTAGTTTGAAACCATCGCCCCAAGTCCTAGTCTCTGAAGCCATGGAAAACAAGCCAGTCCCTTCTTCAATGTGACATCCTTTCAAATATTTAAACATAGCTATCATATCTCCTCTCAGTCTTCTTTTTGTAATGCTAAACATTCCCAGCTCCCTAAGCCCCTCGCTCCTCCTAAGACATTTCCTCCAGACCCTCAGTCATCCAGGTCGCCCTCCATTGTGCAATGACTGTGACATTCCCTGGATTTGCATACCGGAATATCCCCACTAAAGCACAATAAAATATCCCAGCTCATCATCCAGTCAGTTTTTGAGATTACATCAGGCAGTGTTGGGATGCTTCTGTCTATTTCTCAACAGTCATGAGGTCTAGAAACCTGCCCATTCTTTTTAGAAAAAAAGACCCAATTAAGAAGCCAACAGGCTTAAGATTTGTCATGCAAATTCCAAATATTTGAAGCTTACATGGAAAAACCAAGGGGAGGTAAAATTATAGATAGGGAAGAATCCTGCTGGTGAGTTACCCTGGTGTAAGTGCAGTGACATACACTGCAAATTACTAGTTAATTGTACTTCTGCAATTGGCAAACATTCAAGTCATGCTGCATTTGTAAAAAATATATATATATATATGATGTACAACCCCGTACGCAGGCAGCTCTTTGGGCGGTATATGTTCATACTGGTCATGATCACAGCCACTGCCAGGGATAGGTGCTCACCAGTGGGTATAGCGTCAGCACCAGGAGACGATCCTCTCCCGTGTGGGGTCCTCCGCGTCCAGCAGCCAGCAGTTGTATCACATTGTCATGGTTCATCAGCGGGAGGCTGTGCACAGCCAACTCTGAGATAAATTGCCAGTGGCAAAGAGGGGGGAAGGCCTTGATGGCCACGGGCTGTTGGTTGAATGTTCCTTGCCACAGTTTGGAGAACTGCCCGTGATGGAGAATCTGTTGTGGGGGTCGGGGAAGACATCATGTAAAAGGTCAGAACAAAACATCCAAGCTTCCTGCAGCGCAGCCCATTGCCAAGGCTCATTGTTCTCCAAGCACATAGCCCTCCTGTTCATGGGAGAATCCTTTTTAAGCAGTCCCGGGGGTGGCATCCCGTGTTACAAACCGGGGCAGCTTCCGTGCCTCAAGAGTGGGAAAAGAGCTTTGAGTGGCAAAAGGAGGGGTTGTGTCACAAAGTCTGATCTTGTTCCAGAAAGCAGAAGAGAAATCAAACCTTAAGTGGTTGTTTCTATCTTACGGGTTTAACAGCACCGTCCTACGGGCAGGTGTCCACGAGTGGCATCGGGCTGCCTTCAGTGAGGTTTGCTCTTCAGCAGGTGTCTTGAGGGTGGCAACCTAAGGTCGTCTCAAAGGAGTCTGGGTACTGTAGTCTTTTGCTAATCTGCAGGAAGTGTTTGGGCATGCTGGGTATGGTTTGGAAAAGTCATCTCTTCAAGACACAACTCCTATGCTGAGGGGCAGGTTCTGACAGCTGACATCCCGAAAAGGAACTTTTTCAGGCTCTCACTCTTAGCATATTTTCTTATATAGGCTTATAATGGGGTTTGCTTAAAGTAGCTTGTAAAAAGACTCTTACCAAGAATACAGTAGGACCCCCGTATCCACTGATTCATTATTCACTGATTCAGTTATCTACGGTTGGCAGGGGAAAAAAATAATTCAGCAGCCACAAAGCCAGCTATTGTCACGAACAGCAGCTGTAAAGCAAGCTATTGTCACAAATAGCATCAGTAAAACAAGCTACTGTCACAAACAGCAGCCATAATGCAAGCTACTGTCTAAAACAGCAGTCGTAAAGCAAGCTACTATCAGGAAACAGCAGCTTGGGGGTGGTTGGGCAGGCGTTCTGTCTTATCCACAGTTTTCATTATTCACGGGAAGGCCTGGAACCAATCACCAGTGGATCCTGGGGTCCTACTGTATAGTCTATCTATACTATACTCTATTCACAATCACTCTCTTTTGTGTTCTCTACCTAATGAAGTTTTATATGTGGTATGGATAGCACCTTGCGTTAATTTTTTAGTCAAACTAGAATGAAATGATTAAAAATATGTGCCATGGAATGACTCACTTTTATATTACAATTTAACTATATAAACACTGGGCAAATCTTCCCACAATATCCTGGAGAAAAGGGAAACATATCCACTGCGTCATGGAGACAGGAGGCACAGAAGCAGACTTCCGCACAGCCCTCTGACTGCAGAGCAGCCCCATCACGGTGCTTAGAAAAAATTATTTTGGGCCTTGGAACTGCCAGCATTGCACAGCCATAAAGAAAGTGCAGTCCAACAAAGGAAGCATTTCCCAGATCTGTATTTATGATATTCATCTGAGGTCCTTCGGATTGGGCCATTTTTGAACCCAGTTCTTATGGGTGGCCGAGGCCTGCTGACAGTCCGAAGCTCCCAGGGCAACCTTCCTTAACACAGTGCTTCCCAAAGGTGTGGAATTACAACTTGCCCCCTTCCCAGGCAGCTGTCTGTCTGTGGCACTAGGTTGGGGAAGGTTGCAAAAAGGAAAAACCATTCCGTGGGCTGCCCGCAGCTAATAGGTCCCATGATCCATGCGTGGCCAAGATGGCCTGTCATAAATGAGACATGAGCAACCTCCATAAGTCTTGGCCGATGCTCTGGAGGTCACTGAACTTTTTCTGCTGCATAAGTAGAGGGTTTTTTTTTAACCACAAAAAAATGTCATGCTCTGCCAAGAAGAAGACAATGACCCAAAGTGAATCCCCCCGTTGCGCCCTTATCCGGAGGGATACCTGAACAAACCGGAGACCTGGGAGTTCCTCCTCAGGCAGGTTCCTCCTCTCTTTTAGCCTTGGGCTCGAGGTGACCTTGCTGAGCTCCAACGTCGCTTTGGAGCCGAGTTGCACGGCAGGGATTTTCCGGCGCTTCAGGACTGTTGTAAGAGGGAAAAAAGCTATTTGCCCTTGAAACAACACATATTCCAAAGGGATCCAGCTTCTGCATGCAAGCTGGCCCTTTCCTGAGACTTAAGGGCCAAACCTGAAGTTCTACAGCTGCCAGGGCATAGCACAAGCCATCTGGCAGGGCCCACTGTAAATATGGTGTTCAATGTAGCTAAATTTTGTACAGTTGCAATTAAAACTTGTGAAGAAATGATCTTAACAAATGCCCAGCCACTTTTAGCTCAGTAAGAGCAAGACTTTAGTAAGATTTTATCCAGATTCTAGGTATATATCTGCTATTTGGATATGTAGATTTGAATAAGTCATGTCTGGTCACTGACTGCAATAAAGTTCATTCATTGAAATGAGAGGAAGGAGCTTTGTGATGTCACAGAGGCAGGCAAGTAGGCAGGCAGGCCAGCAGGCAGGGCAGGGTTGGGCCAGGGAATGTTTTCAGACTTTGCAAGCTGTCTCTCACAAGAAGGCTTCTGTGTGCACTGGCATAGCTAGAGTTTGGAGCACCCAGGGACAAAGTCAGTTTTCATGCCCTCTCCTCCCCCCACAACCGTGTCTCACCCACCCAGCAAGGGGGGGGGGGCAGATCCTGGGGGAATAGTGGGGGAAGGGAAGAAGGGTCTTTCCTTCTCATGCCTTCTTTGTGGATCTCCTTTCCAGTTAAGGGTCTCCTGTGCAAACCGCAAAGTGTGTGTATAGCACCAAGCAGGCTATGTTTTTTTAAGCGTCACCTCCGTAGCACGCTTCCCCCTCCTCCTTTCCCCCAGCTAAGCCTTGGCGATCCTTAGCTTGGGGAAAGGAGGAGAGGGAAGCAGGCAATGGGATTTTTTCCCAAGCAGCACCTCTGTCACATGCTTACCTCTCCTCCTTTTCCCAGGCTAATGATCGCCAAGCCTTAGTGGGGGTGGGGGGGAAGGAGGAGGCGGAGAAATCAAGTGAGGTGCTGCTTGGGGGAAAAGCATCACCTGCTTCCCTCTCCTCCTTTCCCCCCAACTGACTAAGCATCGCCAAGCCTTAGCGGGGTGAAAGGAGGCCTGCTGGTGGGATGGTGCATGGCTTCCTCCTCCTGCTCCCCCTCCAGGCACCCCCAGATTGCTGTGCACCCAGGGGCAAATGCACTCTTCCACCCCTCTCTAGTTACTATGTCACAAGCTCATCATGAGCATGAGAAAATGCCATGGCAGAGCAACGGGGACAGAGGAGGGAGTTTGAGAGGAGACATACTTTAGCTTCCTCTGCCCTTTGGAGTGACAGGCACATCAACATCCTAATACAGACGTACATGAGCCCTAGAGCCAGCAAAGTGTGAATTAAGAGGGCACCTTTCACACACCCAAGTTACTTCTTCCTCTGCTGGTTGCCTTGAGATTTTCCTCACTACCTAGAGACATTTAGCTATGTAAATCCCTTGATACTTCAGCCGGTACCATAAGACCTGCCAATCCAGCCTCATCCCACTGATGCTAGGCAAACCCTACTCTATTCCACTAATAATGGGAAAGAGCAAATCACAGGGCCAAGGAAGCATCTCCACACTTCAAGGTTCACTACAAGTAACCCCAAAACTAGACCATTTTTGAGCCATTGTTGTCTCGAAACTTATTTCATTCAAAGCAAGGGTGGGGAAAAGAAAGTGAATATTGAACTCCGTGCCCAGTAATAATACATAGTGGATCTATTCCCAACCTTGCAACTCAGAAAACGGGAATTAGATACAGGTCAACAACACTTCTGAGAGGCCCCAGGGTTATGAAAACAGAAGACACTCAGCTCTTAGGCCGTGTAGCTGGAGCAGTGTTTATTTGCCAGCCATAAAGTGGGGCTGAAGTTTGTGGGTGCTGAATGAAAATGCATTGGCTTTCTGAAGACAAAAGCACGTGTCCTAATATCAACACACATGGGGAGCATAAACTTCTGAAATCCTCTACATGCTCAGGTGTGTCAGTCCTAAGAATGGCCTTGAATACCTGTGAAAGTGTTTATCTGTTTTAACTCCGGATTTTTTGAGGTCCATAGGCACCATAGGGACCTCCTCTAAATGCAATTTCTTCCAAAGCCTATAAACCTATTTTTCCCCACGCTGCAACTATGAAAGTGAAGACTAGAGGATATTTTGAATTATAGTCCAAAGATGACAACCCTCTATCACAGTGGTTTTCAACCTTAGGTACCCAGATGTTCTTGGACTACAACTCCAGGAAATCCTGAGCAGCACAGCTAGTAGAGAAGGCTTCTGGGAATTTTAGTCTAAGATCATCTGGGGACCCAAGCTTGGGAATCACTGTTCTACCAGAAACCAATTAAGAAAAACAAACATCTCCTCCCTTCCTTGCTGCTCTCCTAACCTCACAGTAATCTCCGTGAAGACCCATCATTTGACCATAAGAAGGTAGCCCTGTAAATTGGGTCACTGCTTGCAGGGGACAGGTGAACAGGTAGGAAGAGAGAAGAACAGCAGGGATGATAGCTCTGGGGGATGAGCCGCTGGCCGTCTCCCAGGTATGGGTGTTGGCAGATGCCCCGCAACGCCAGCTCCTGGCTCTATCTGCTGTGCCCACAAGCTTGTGAATGAAAGGCAAATACGAGAACGTACCATAATTAACACACAGGGTCCCAAGGCGACAGATGTAGCTTTGCTCACTCTCCCCACCACCACCAACAACAACAACAGCAGCAAGTTTGGGAGTGTTACACGGGCAAGTCTTCTCCTAAATACTTAATCATAGTTCCCCCTGAAGCCACAATACCTAGAAACACCAGGAAACCCAGGAACAGCAGGACAAGGCAGCCTGCGAGCATCCAAGTGGTCCAGCTGGGGCGAGGCGACAACTCAGCTGCAGAGATAAGAGGAGGAGGCCATCAGATCCATACTGTCATGGGAGAACAACACATTCCAAGGGCTTCTGAAAGTGGGGGTTGGGTGGGGCAGGGGGTAGGAGTTCATATTTTGCAACCCATTTCCCATGAATTTGACTGTGCATGCTTCAAAGCCGCTTGGCCTCAAGCCTCGGGCACCCATCCCAGCAGCCACTCCTCCGCCCATCCAGGTGCTTATGGGTCTCTGCCGCATGGTCTCCGCGACCTCTCTGCCTATCCCTGGCAGCAGCTTCCTTCATCCTCATCATATGTTTCTCTCTGATGTTTTAATTAATATTAGAGGAAAAGAAAAGGAAGCCTCCCTCCTCTTGCACCCACTGCTTCTGAGCTCTGGAGCCAACATTCCTTTCTCCTCCCATGTGCTGACCAAGGTTTGAAGGCCACCCTGTGGCATTGGAGGGCAGGCATGGCAGGTGGGTGGGTGGGTGGGTGAGGGAGCCCTTGAGAGCTGCAGGAGCTGAAACAGCAGGATTGGGGGGGGGTGCAGCTCTTGGAAAGGAGGCAACAACAGGGAGCCCAAGGGGTGTTGGACTGAACAAGATTTTCCTCAAATATTGTGTAGCCACAGAAAGGAACAAAGGCTGGAAGCCAGAGCAGACCTCCCCCATGCCCGACTTAAGAGCTGCTTTGGACTACCACCCCTGTCAGGCTCAGCCAGCACGACACGGGAATGATGGAAGCTGTGGTCTTAAACCTTAAAAGGACATCAGATTGGAGAAAGCTGGATCCTCTCTCACAACAAGGATGTTCATGGCTAGGGCGGGAGACTCCCCCCTTGGCTTTGATCTACGGCCCAAAGGGGGCAGGGGTGAAACCATGTTGGGACATCTGTTTTTATTATCTCTTGTCTGGAGATGGTAAAACAGCCTCCTTGCTTTGTAATCTTGGCAGCAGAGGGCTGACAGAGATGTCAGGACGGAGAACTCTGAGGACTCCGTAGGGGTGGTAACCTGGCACCAGCCCAGGACAAGTGGCTTCATATAGTACCAAACAAATGGTTTTCTGGAGGAAAGACAAGGGGATGGGGGCTTTAGGGCTTGGGTTGACAGGAACCAATCCCTGCCTTCATCTCCCCCCCCCACATGCACTATTTTCTTCTTCCCTCTATCTTTCAAATAAATCAGATTTTGCACCTGCAGTAAAACGGCAGGAAACATTACAGCAGGCTTGGGAAGATCTGTAATAATAAACAAGAAAAGGAAGGAAAGAAGAGATCCCAGCTGATAATGTATGCCATTGATTTCTGGATCTCATCGCTCTGAGAAGTCACAGGAGGCAATTCTTAGAAATACTGCTGCTGCTAAGACTAGGAATACATCTCTTAGCCAGATCTGGTTAGAGGAAGCCAGAAACAGATGAATCAAGAACAGATTTTGCCCCTTCTGTAAATTACTACCTTTTAAGTACAGTATTGGAAAAGTGCTAGCTCCTCTTGGTCGCCTTTTATCAAGGCTAATAATAATATTTGTTTAATTTCTCCAAGGAAAAATTACCAATGTATTGTCTCACTCGTTGGCCTTTAGTGATGTCATGTCAGCCCAGTGCCAAATCTCAGGAAAGCTGGAATGATGCAAGACTTGGAGAGATGGGTTTCAAACTTACCTCTAACCATAAAAAATGCACTGTTGGGCACAAGACGTCAGTTACCCTCTCTCAGCCTTGGGAGAATAAAATGGCGAGAAGCATGGTGTGTGCCTCCAACTAAGTTCCTTTTAAAAGGGGGGAAAGATGAATATTATAGCCCCAAAGCTGCTCCTTTGTGTCAGCTACACTGGGTTCTGCTTGGTTGACTTATGCCAGTAGACACGTGTCTTGAGGGGCCCACGGGCCTAGCCTGCAGAAGTCAATCAATGCCCTCAGGAATTACATGCAGAGCTGCCATTTAGAAGGTCCAGTCCATCCTATCTGAGGGATCAGCCACTCAAAGGCCTTAAACAGCCATGTGCCTAAAAACACAGTTAACCCCTTCCCCATCTGCTCCTGGCAACATTTCTCTTCTTTTGAATGTTGTCCCTAAATTTAGGAGAACAAAGTGTGTACTTTTAAGGCAAACACACTCATTTTAGAGTGTTTTTTTTTGTTACCACGCCTTTCTCCTTGGAAAAGGACCCAAGGCAGCTTACGGAAATGAGGGATAATACAGTCCGGTACAATTAAGACATGTTTAAGTATTGAGAACAGGGAATTGAGGGACATCTAAGACAGCATTACATTAAAGCTACAAGAAAACGCATGCAGTTAAAAATAGAGTAAAATTCCATGTAAAAGTTATGAGTGATGGAAACTAACAAACACATAAGGCAGTGGTGGCCAAACTTTGGCCCTCCAGATGTTTTGGACCACAACTCCCACAGTTCTTTGTCATTGGCAGTACAGGCTTGGAATTCTGGGAGTTGTGGTCCAAAACAACTAGAGGGCTGAAGTTTGGCCACTACTGACATAAGGTTATAAGAAGTTGTAAATACAAAGTCCATATGTGATCCTATCTATTCATTATAAAAGACACATATGGGATTCTTACATTAAGGGCAGGCGGAAGGGAGGTGGGAGGGAGAGACCAGCTTTATCTAAGCTTTCAACATCCTTTCCTTTGAAATTCCAGGCACCCAGAAGTAGGTTCAGTTTCTTGCTGCTCTGGGTAAAGGACCCTCTCAGGATTGCAATCAATCAAGGGTTCCATCCCAGGCCTGGCCTTTAGGACGCATGAGATTACTTTTTTCTGCCCCTTTTGAGTGCTGCTGAAGAGCCTGTTTGAGAACAGTTCTACCAATCACATATTTTATAATTTTAGATGAGTAATTACAGGTAAGACAGCACACGTTTGGGAAATAGTCCATAAACCATAGAACAGTAAGATTTTTCTTCATTTATTTGTTTCAATAGATTCTAGGGCTGAGAAACTAGAAACACCCCCCCCCCCGAGAAACACCTCCCCCCACACCGCTGCCCCCTCTGAACTTTGAAAGGGGGATAGAATATTTCTGAAAGGAACTATCTAGGAAGCTGGGGAGGCAGCTGTGACGGTTTCTGCGTCTCCAAAGTCCTGTTATCAGGCTGACTCAGAGATTTGGCGTGCTTCCTCCCTGCAACCTCAAGGTCTTTGCAGGATGGGTGGACGGCCCCCACATGCATTGTCCCTGCTCCCCGACTGCAGGAGTACACCTGCTGATGGAGAGTATGGGAAGAAAGCAGAGGCTTCTTTCTCCCCCAAAGGGCCTATTTCTCATATATACGCGTACACACTGACTTTAGTATCCCACTCGGACAGATCAAGGAAGATATTATTTGACAACAGTTACCTACAAGGTGACCTGTGATAGCCGCCCACCCCCCAGAAAACACTTTGCAACCTCCTTGGGGGGGGGGGGTCAGGCCCTCTGGTTGGGAAACCTGTTCTAACTCTCATAAACTCCATCAAGTGGGACGGATAGTCAGGGATTATCAAAACTGCACTCTAAAACATTTAGAGGGCATCCATTTTGTAGTCTGTCCCAGGGTGGAGAAGAGAACAGGGAACCTGTAGTTCTCTGGGTTCTGTGGAGCACCAGAGCCTATCAGCCACATCACCAACAGAGACGGTGGGTGTTCTAAACCAGCAAGATCTGGAAGGCCTCCTCCCTTCTGCATGATCATAACCTGCCACGTCCAGTCATTCCACGCTGTGGTTCATCACTGACCCCCGAACCCACAGAATGCTTACCCTGCCTCTTTCCAGACACAATATAGCTGATGTTAGCGTTACACACATCAGAGCGGCACTTGCAGGACAACAGAGAGACACCGGGAACAGCTCGAGGCTCACAGGTTGGAGAATCGCATGGTTTGTTTTCCTTAATCCAGCAACCTAGATTGTGGGATGGAGAAGGGAGATGCAGAAAACCAAAGGGATTATTGTCAGGGGGATGACTCCTCCCCAGAACTGTAAAGGGTAGTAATTTACTCTCATGGGAAAGGGAGGGAGAGGAGAGGGAAGAGACTGTAAGAAGTGCAGCCTTTCTGTGTATTGTTTCAAGTACTGGTTAATAATGTGTTTAACCCTTATAGTCATCATAATAGGTAGGTTTACGTCAAGAACGTTTCTTCTTGGTTCTGCTATAGATAACTGGGTTCTCCACCATCCACTGTGGTTTCTTCATTTTCTTTCCTTTCACCCACACAGTAACAGCGACAGGTCTGAGTTTCTCAATAAAACCGCATGATTCCTAACTGCAAACGAAACTTAAACCCACTCCATGCTTTGGTCCTTGGCATTTTCCCTCCATTCTTTGTTCCCTCGAGCCCTTTAACCGTTGGGTCAGGAGATAGTGTGTCACTTGCTTGTCTTGCCTACTTCCTGTGCTGTTACTCAGCTTTAAGTTATTCGGCTTTAAGCAGAAGATATATTAGCAAATATACTTTAAAAATGCATATATAGCAAAATATTTCATAATCCTTTGGTGCTTCCAGATGTAATGTGCAATTACCCTGCCACACTGAGGGGATTTTTTATTTTAGCTTATTGTTGTTGATTTATTTCATTATAATTTGTTTAATTATGTTATTTGTATTTTTGTTATTTAACTCTATTGTTATTGTTGAGATTTTTATACTGTAAACCTCCCAGAGTAGCCCTAGGGCTAGATGAGCAGTATAAAAGTCCAATATAAATAAATAATACATTTTTCAGGGGATCCATATGATACTAGCTTCCATGTATAACACTTCCTTGTTTTCCAATTTCTTCTTTTGCCTTTTATTTTCTCACAAGAAAAACCATGTTAAGGTGGAAAAGGCAAGACAGTTTCACAATGTCTTCTGACTGGTAGCTCTAACGATGATCTGTCTGGAAATACCCTTACAGCAAAGGCTGAAGAAACAGTGGCTTTCAATAATTGGTTGGATTAGATTTAGAAATCTTCAAACTACATGGCTGGAAGGGAGCCTATGGATAATTGAGTCCATCATCCCTTGTCAGGGATGCACCATGCATATGGGATCAACCCAGCCAGGCACCTAAACTACTGAGGTCTTCAACCTTTCTGCCCAATTCTCATGAAGCCCAAATAGACTGACTTATGGTGAAGGACGATGGCAGTAGTAGGTCAAGAATACCTGAAGGGCAGCAGTTTCTGATTCAGGCATCCATCTTAAGCATAAAGGGAGCCATATCACCATTACATTCCAGTGGGAGAGGAAATGCAGTGAGAAGGAAGGTAAATCAAATTAAAATGTTCCCAGAGGTCTCTCAAAATCTGAAAACAAGGCTTCCAGTATAAAATTAATGGAACACTGAGGCATCCCAGGAAGCATGGATGGAACCTGGATGTCATTTTCACATCTACCTTGTGAGTTAGGCCACTGCTATGTTCATATAGTGTACTAAAGGTCTGGTCAGGGGTACCCCATGGAGTCTATGACTGTGCTGAGATTTGTACCTGAATTTCTGTGTCGAACCGGGAACACAAAATGGAAGCCATCAGGACCTTGTTTTCACCATTCATGCCCACCATTCCCCACTTAGCCTTCTGGGGGCCTCAAATCTTCCTCTTATGCACACTGTTTTGTAGAGTAGATTCAAATAAGTGAGTCTTTATCAGTGGGCTGATAAAAAAGTCACCACCCCGACTCCTGACTTACCTCATATTCACACATAACACTGGCTGTATGTATATTTTGCCTGTGTATATCTCTCCTCACTATCTTTCTGGCTACTGTAAGGCTTGGGAAACTGTTTGTTCTTCCAATTAATTATTTCACTAATGATTTACAAGCCCATAAAGTATTTACTTTGATTATGTTTTCCCCCTCCTTGCTTTTTAATTAGTAAACTAGTGGCTAAAATCCTGTTCTTTAGTAAATTGCACTAGAATAGGTGCATTGAATCATGAGGTATTTTGGGTGAGTCAGTTCTCCCATAAGTTAAATGGGCCTATTCTATCTGCAACTTACTAAGTCACAGAGCAGGTTGATTTGAATGAATGGAACTTACAGAGGAGTTGACTCCCCAAATATCCACTGGTTCGGTGGGTGCCTTCTAGTTCAATTTACTATGTATTAAGTAAGCAACAGGATTTCAGACCTGTCTGAATGCTACACACCCACAGTCTGTGGCATCAAGGACATTCTCCTTCCTTCTACCTCAGGCATGTCCAAACTTCGGTCCTCCAGATGTTTTGGACCACAGTTCCCACAGTACTTTGTCATTGGCAGTCTAAGCTTAGAATTCTGGGAGTTGTGGTCCAAAACATCTGGAGGACCAAAGTTTGGAACTGCCTGTTCTACCTGGCTGCCAGGTGTTTCCCCCACATCAGAGCATGACCATAGCATAAGCCAGCACTGCAAAAAGGAGTGGTTATCCCTTAATGTATTATGTCGTTCTCCTGTAATTTAGCTACACCCTTGTTGTTGCAAGAGCAACAGGGATGAGAAGGGAATATTTCCAACTTGTTACTGCCAAACTTTGAACACCTGGCCCCTTGTTGCTTTTGAACCATGTGGTCTCTTTAAGCCCCTGCTTCTGGAGAAGGAGAGGGGGGGATCTGTGGAATTGTGCACAGCAGGCATGACCAAACTTTGGACCTCCTGATGTTTTGGACCACAACTCCCAGAATTCCAAGCCTGTATTTCCAACGGCAAAGGACTGTGGGAGTTGTGGCCCAAAACATCTGGAGGGCCAAAGTTTGGACATGCCTGGTGCACAGGTATCCTTTGCACATCTGGGTGAATTGGGGGGGCAGGAAGAGGGTGAAAGGGCAATTCTGTGCTGAGAAAAGGCCCAGCTTGCCATTTGAAAGGGGAGGGCAGGAAGTGGCCACTTGTGCACCTTAAAACCACATGGTCTGGGCAAGAAGGACAGGTCGGAATGGCTGCTTTTGATACATACTCGTGCAATGCGCCCTCTGACCCCCTTCCTCTCCCCATGGTAACGGCAACTTCCCAGCCCCCTTTCAGAAGGGAGGACAGGAGCGGCTGTTTGTGTGCCAGGGCAAGTTTCCTTGGCTTTTTTTTCCTGATGTGAAGGAATGCTATCTGCTCAGAATTTCCAGAGGACACCTTTGCTAGCCAGCTTTAACTGCTGCAGCAAAACCTAGTGGCACCCAAAAAAGTACAGTGGTACCCTGTATAAAGGAATTAATTCGTTCCCAATGAAATTCTGTTAAGCACATTTTCCTTTTACTGGATCCACATTTTAGTTAAACAAACCACTTGTTATACGAGGGTCCACTGTAATCTCTTTTACTAGATCCACATTTTAGTGGGCGGCAGCCGATGCCTTCATTTGCATCTGGCAAAGTACTCTAGAGCCCATGAGGTTTATTCTGGGCAAGGTTTGTTGATCTTTAAGGTGCTAGACCGCTTCGTTCTTTCTCTTTTCTCTGTGATCTGGCGGCAGGGCGGAGCAAGGGAGACCCTGGCTTCGAACATGCTTCATGCCAAAGATGCTGCATTAATGGGCAACCCAAATGAACATAGCTTGCCAGAACTTCCGTATTGCCCACGTTTTCTGGGAGGTTTCAGCTGTACAAGCCCCAAACAATATAAACCTGGTCAGCTAATAAATGGTCTGTTCATTCCTACCTTGGCTTCTTTTCTTAGGCTCAGGAATGGTGTGTGTAGATGCAACCAGGTGCATCAGCTAGATCCACCGAAAGGCCCTGCCTCTGAGGGCATGCGAAATCTCAGGTGATAAGATACCCAAGGTGCGATTTCCTGTCTGCGGATCATTCGCACAGGCAAGCCTTAACAAATTTGCACTTTTTGAGCAAAGAACATGTTTGTGCAAAGCAGGCCCAGGGTATCCTTTGCCTTCCTCTTCCGCTGTGCAAAACCCTTCAGCCCATGCAGGGGTGGTGGTGGTGGTGGGGGGAAGCAATCCACCAATGCCCCAGAAATCCTTCAGTGGTGCAATACTAAGTGCTAAAACGTGCATGCGCAGAACAGTCTTTCCAATCTCTGTCTGCCTTTCTCACGCGCACGCACAGAGTGTGTGGAATTACCCACCCATCAGCCCTGCGATCGATCTGGGGAATCCGATCTAGGCGATCGCCCGGCCACGTTACATAGCAAGGGTCGTGAAAGGCAGACTCATTTTAAGTGTTGCTTCTTGCTTCTTGCAAGAGATCTCTGACTGTGTGTGTCCTCTAACTACTCACACGTGAAATGATGAGCGCCAGGAATAGAGAGTGCATCTTCCATTTCTTACCCCTTCGCACACACGTTTCTCTAGTGTTTTTTTTTCTGCCTCAGAATAAGTATATTTGGCCTAGCACAGGGCTAAGGAAGCTTTGCTTGTCCGGATTTCTGCAGACTGGGCGGCGACTACAACTCCCCAAAGCCCCAAACCAAAATAGTCAATAACAGTAAATAATTATGTAACTAAAACACCTGAAAGATCAAAGGGCTTACCATATAGGATCTAGCACATTGCTGACTACTGGTTCATAGCAGCTTGAGGGGAAGAATCCTATTTTAGTTGCGTCCTGGATGACCTTGTCTCTTGCAAAAGTTTATGGAGCATGCGAGATCTAGGAGTCCCACACAGCTGACTCCAATACACATCCATCTTCCACTGGACACAGGAGAATCCCTGTTCCAAGCTACAAGTTCTTGCTTAACAAGATCCAACCACCTTTTCCTGGCTGAGATGAGAAGCGTTAGGTCTTCCTTCTTGCTGCCAAAATCCCATACCTTAGCCCAGCGATGGCAAACCTTATAGACACCGAGTGCCCAAACTGCGATTCAAAACCCATAAATTTTTCGCAAAGTGCCAATACAGCAATTTAACCTGAATGCAGGTGGCTGTGAAGGGGTGATGTCGGGTGCCCACAGAAAGGGCTCCGAGTGCCACCTTTGGCACCCATGCCATAGGTTCACCAACACTGCCTTAACCTGTTCCCTACCCCTTTTATCTCTTAAGACAGTGCCCTCATTTTTTTCCATGCACAGCTTGCCCTTACCTTGCACCAGGACATGGAGTTGTCCCCCCGTCAGGTTCCAGATGCCAAAACAGCACTGGTTGTGAGGGCACTGGATGGTGCCCTTCTGGCCATCTTCCAAGATCAAACCCCAGAGATGCTCCAAACCTCCAGCCAAGGCATTGGATCCAGAGGAGATGCAGGTCCGGTTTTTACTCAGGGTGCCTGTGCTCATCGTTCGGCATCCCAGCACCGAGAGCCAGGCAGCCCACCTCCAAAGCGAGCCATGAGGCCCCATCTATTTTCCAGCAGCCCCTCAACCTTTGGTACACAAAGCCAGCTTGCCCGTCTTGGCGTTCCTCCTCCGGACCCAGGTGGGAAGGACTTGGCCAGCGACGGCGTGTGGGATGGGGCTGGTTGCTGTCAGCTAGGATCCGCCAGCAGGGAAGCCAGGGAGGGAGGTCGTACATCTAACCCAAGAGGGGACAAACTGAATCTCCGTAGTGCTGGCAAGTTGGGCTGCTTTCAAACCACCATAAGGAAAAACATCTCCCACGAGGCAGCAGCGGCACACATCTTAGCAAAACAACACCCTAGCAAACCTGGGGAGGGGGAGAGGATCTCCAGTGCCTTAAGCAGGGACGTTGTCTGCTCAGCAGGCAGGCCAAGGACACCATTTCAGGTCTTAAGCAGATGTGTGACTTGAGACTGGGGGAGGTAAAGAGCTGTCTGGAGGTGGAACGAGATTATCAGCAAGGTTTAAAGGACCACTCAGATGGCATTGTTGGGCTGCTTTTGAGATTAAATTGCAATGCATGTTAAAGATAACCCCTTCGAGTGTTGTCGTTTTAATTCAAACATCTAGATGGTGCAACTGAATGCTGGATAGTCCAGTGGTTTCAGCTTCTGGCTGTGGAGGCAGAGGTTGGGAGTTGGATTCCCCACTATGCCTCCTTGACAAGGGCTGGACTCTGGTGATCCATAGGATCCCTTCCAGCTCTGCTAAGGTCACCACAAGGCATTTGCCCCACTTGGTAGTGCGGTCTGCTATTCTTGTTTTGGCCTTCCACTTGGCACGGTTATGGGCTAGGTCCAGGAGAACCCAAGACAACCTCATGTCATACTCAAGGGTGTTCATCCAGCACTGTTTTGGACATCCCCTTGGTCAGGGTATGTTGACCTCCAGGGTGACACCCTTTTTGGCCAGAGTTTCCTCAAGGGCACGCAGGACGTCCAAACCAACACAGTCAGGCTTTGCGCATCTTATCAGTGATAGGTATAACGACGTATTTTGCTCTGATGTCAACATTGCGCACATGATCCTTCTGCATGAGGCCAGAGGCCCATCACAGCATCTTTGTCTCCATGACACTGAGACGATGTTCATTATTATTTATTAACCACACAGCTAACAATGCTGGATTTTGTAATACAAATCACTAGTCGAACGCTTCCGAAGTGTTTAGGACTATGTGATGTATTGGCGAATTATGCGAGGAGATCCCAGTAAGGTGGCTTTCTGCAGCTTACTGATGGTGACTTTGTCAACTCCAATTTCTTCTAAATACTTGCTTAGCTCTTTAGGCACTGTACCCAGCGTGCCATTATTATTATTATTATTATTATTATTATTATTATTATTATTATTATTATTATTATTATTATTATTGGATATGGAACAACTGACTGGTTTAAAATTGGGAAAGGAGTACGACAAGGCTGTATACTGTCACCTTGCCTATTTAACTTATATGCAGAGTACATCATGTGAAAGGCAGGACTGGATGAATCACAAACCGGAATTAAGGTTGCCAGAAGAAATATCAACAACCTCAAATACGCAGATGATACTACTCTGATAGCAGAAAGTGAGGAGGAATTAAAGAACCTCTTAATGAGGGTGAAAGAGGAGAGTGAAAAAATGGGCTGAAGCTCAACATCAAAAATATTAAGATCACGGCCACCGGTCCCATCACCTCCTGGCAAATAGAACGGGAATAAATGGAGGCAGTGACAGAGTTTATTTTCTTGGGTTCCTTGATCACTGCAGATGGTGACTGCAGCAATAAAATTAAAAGATGCCTGCTTCTTGGGAGGAAAGTGATGTCAAACCTAGGCAGCATCTTAAAAAGCAGAGACATCACTTTGCCAACAAAGGTTCAGATAGTCGAAGCTGTGGTTTTTCCAGTAGTGATGTATAGAAGTGACAGCTGGACTATAAAGAAAGCTGATTGCCATAGAATTGATGCTTTTGAGCTGTAGTGCTGCAGGAGAGTCTTGAGAGTCCCCTGGACTGCAAGGAGATCAAACCTATCCATCCTGAAAGAAATCAACCCTGAATGTTCACTGGAAGGACAGATGTTGAAGCTGAGGCTCCAGTACTTTCCACCTCATGAGGAGAGAGGACTCCTTGGAAAAGTCCCTGATGTTGGGAAAGATTGAAGGCAAAAGAAAAAGGGGATGGCAGAGAATGAGATGCTTGGACCAACATGGATTTGATCAAATTCTAGGAGGCAGTGGAAGACAGGGGGGCCTGGCGTGCTCTGGTCCATGGGGTCACAAAGAGTCAGACATGACTAAACGACAGAACCACCACTATTTCCCCAGTTTATGAAAAGGATCCGTGTCTCTGGCATGCATATCAAGTACCTCTAAATGTTTAAATTTCCATAACTGGAAAATTAGCTGATCACATGGATGGTTTTGGAAAGTAATTCATGTGTTTTGAAACATTACACACGAATCAGTGATGTCCTTCTTTCTAACCATGGGCACACTTGACTTTCTATAGCTTGGAATCAGTGGATATAAGTGGTATCCCTTCCATGTTATATGGATAATTGGGAAATATATCCTCTTGTATTCATAAAGAATGTGTTGTTCATGTTTGTATTCCGTCACTCCTTCAAGGTATGCAAGATGGGATTTTCTTTTCATTTGGGGAGAGGTGATAGCACAGTGATAAGGGTTTGTTTGCATACAAAAGGGCCCAGGTTCAGTTCCCAAGGATCTTCAGGTCAAAGATGTTGACTAGTAAGGCAGAGAAATATCCTGCCTGTAAAGCTGAAGAGGGTGGCTGCCAGTCACGAGTGAACCAACTGTGCCAATACCATGTATGGTACATTTTCCTATGATCTTCATTTCCCAGTGAGCGAGGGGCTTGGGAAGGCTGTCCACTGCTGACAGGGAAAGGGAGCCGCACTTCTAATACTGTAACTATGATACTTTTTTCCCCTTTTAATAATTGCATGTTGCAGATTTGGGATAAAATTAGGAATCCACGCATGATTGAAGAATGACTTATTAAAAATGTTTAATGGAAACTACCCAAAAGCAGGATAAATTGACAAATAATGAAACAGTAGGTACAGTCCGGTCAAACAGATTGGTTACATTCGGAAAGCAACTTACCAGAAGCCAGAGATCTGAGACCTTTTCTGGAAATGGTTACAATACAGTACCCACTTGTGGAATATTCTTTGTGAAGGGCAGATTCCTATGGAGACTATGGCCTGTTTTGTACATCACTGTGTCCTCCATATTCCATGTCCTTGGCTAGGCGTTGACATCTCACATGGTTTTGTTTCCCAGAGAGATATCATGCTTGTCTCAGTGGACGTGAATCTTCAGAAGATTGAAATAGTAACATTTCTATTATGCCAGCATAGCTTAAACCCAGGTTGTACCAACTTTTCATTTACAGAGTCAAGCAATCAGAATAGTTCTGCATGTTCCTGTATTCTTCCTGTACAAGGTGAAATGCTACTTGGCTGCATCAGCATTTGTGCAGCTGGCCTTAAGGAAGATTATCAGTTGTGGCCAGCCACATAGGCCCTGTTGTTGCAGGAAGAACAGCAAAACATCTCTCTGTAGGTAGACACAACAGGACTCCTCTTGTCCAATTCTCCTACCCATGATTACATCTATCTGTACACAATGCGAAATGCTCAACACCTCAGTGAGAGTACCCAGTGCAGGTCTGGGTCTGAATCGACATTCACCCATGGAAACTGACTGTGTGTGTTGGGGGGAGTGGAAGTGGTAAAACCACTCTTTAAATATCTTCCTTACCGTGAAAGCCCTATTACAGTGGTGGCCTAAGTTTGGCCCTCCAGATGTTTTGGACTACAACTCCCACATTCCTTTGTCGTTGGCAACGCAGGCTTGGAATTCTGGGAGTTGTGGTCCAAAACATCTGGAGGGCCAAACTTTGGCCATCACTGCCCTATTAGGTTCCCTGTAAGTTGGTTCCAACTTGGCAACATATAACAAGAACACCTTGGTTATGGGCATTTGGATTTATCACTAGCAGGCCAGGCATTTTCTTTTCACTAGGATCTTCCTACTCCGCTGAGGTGTCCATGTTTACAAAGAAAGTTCGCAGATACAAGGTTCTTTCGTAGGTTAGTTATCGGCATAGCTGAGAAGTTACAAACCTGTGGCCCTCCAGGAGTCAGTGGGAATACAACTCCCATCATTCATCATTAGCCATGCTGGCTAGGGACTGATTGGAGTGGAAGTCCAACACAGAGTGCCAAAAGGTTCCCTTCACTACTTTAAGTGTTAGAGAGGGACTACAATGATATGGGCAAGCATCAATATCTCCTTTCTTTAGTATCTTCTAACCAAAGCCCCCTCCCCCCAAATACTAGGAATAAACAGGCAGTAGATATAACTCTCAGGGCCTTTATACACGACCCCTAAACTCCGTAGCAAATGGCTGCAAACTCCGTACCTTACAAGTGTTTTCCCACCAGCTCCGGAGTTTGCAGGAAATTAAGTGCAACCCCGCCCACTTAAGCGCGACCCAGCTGCACTTTCTTGTACCTGCTTGAGGTGGGTGAAAATCCCCAGGTCCGGATTTTATCTGGTCAGTGCGGGGCTCTCCTGGCTTCTGTTTGTGTGTGTTTTTGCCTCCCGCCCCTTTAAGAGAAGAGGTGGGAGGAAAAAAAGCAAGCAGAAGAGAAACTGAAGGGAGCTCTGGGAAGCTCCTCCAGGTGAGCTGCATTTTTTCCTCTCTTTCTCTGGTGGGGAGGAAGGAAGAGCAACGAACCCCTAAGATCTTTGGTCCGAATTTAAGGGGCCAGCGGATCTTAGGGGTCGTGTGAAAAGGCCCTCAGTTGGCAAATTGTCCAAAGTTCATATACTACCAACTCAAGCCCTGGTACAGAGTGTAGCATGCATTCAAGCATACCTCTTCTAGTATCCATCATTTGCCATCTTCTGTACTCGGGAGCATCAAGCAACATCCAGATTGGTTTCCTTTTGCCCTGTTCTGGGTTACAAGAAAAATGTCTGCATCATTGGTACAATTTTCAAAATTCTGCAGAACTTAGGAATGGTTCTGGAGCTACCACTGTACACAATGTGCATCCCTACTCCCACCCCATTAAAGTATTAAGATCAGTTTTTCATTTAAGGTTTTATCCAAACCTAATAGTTTGGAATTACAAAATGACTTTCTCTTCTCATCCTTTCAACCTAACTCAACCCAGAGAAGGGCCAAGGTTTGTCCAGGGCCAGGCTGCTCAAAGCTTCTCCAATGCATAGCATGCAAAAGCCACCCTTCAGGAGGAGGGAGCTCCACATTTGACAATAAGCAGATACTCAGTGTTGTTATCAAGAAAGAGGAATCGCTGTAGAGAATATGCATTTCACAAATAGATGAACTGGCAACAACCTGCCTATTCCTTTACTAGCCATCCACTGTCATTTTTGCCAAATAAGACAGCCATACAGTTCCACTATCATGTCTGAAGAAGTGGACTTGATCCACAAAAGCTCACATTAAAATATAGCAGTTAGTCTTTTAAGGTGCCACAGTATTTTGTCACTTGGTGGGGGATTTCCTCCACCCCACCCCTTTTTGGGGTCTGATGTGTTTGCACAAACAGGGCTACTTCTTCAAGAGTTAAAAATGTTCCTTTACAGTCAAATGACCAGAATCCTGTTGGTGTTCACACAAAGGTTGTGCAGCACACCATGGCGAACTGCAGCTGATTAGTAAGTTGCTGGGGCCTATCTTTGTGCAGTATCTTGTCACTGAAGTGCCTGTGCAAATCAGCCACTGCAAGTTATACAAAGGTCAGCAGAATTCTAGTCAACATAGCAATGCTACCCCCTTCAGGTGACAACAGTGTAACGCAATTCTGAAATTTAAGACAGGTATTTGACGCAGACTGTCGGACCCTTGGGGCAAGATGGCAGTGCTGGTCATGACTATTTCCCATCAAGCTTTAGATCAGGCAGGAAAGCCAACGACTCCCCCCCTCTTCCTCAAACATGACTATCACTGTTGTCTAGGACAGGGGTGATTCTTTGCAGGAGAGCACTTATTTTTCATGCAGAATGTGTGGAGGGCGAATCCAGGCCTCTCCAGATCCAATCAGGTCACAGGCCAGGTGCTGCACATCCCAGAAACCCACTGCCAACTGCCAAGAGTGGGCTAGAGAAATCAACAGCCTGGTTCTGTACAGAGCAGCTTTGTGGATGGTCAATCATCTCCTTTTAGGTTGTGCTTGGAGTGCTTCCCTTGAAGACCGAAGAGCTTGCTTTCTGTGTGATGTGAGTGCCACCAGGTTATCTTTATGCATACAGATACAAGAGATGAAATGTATAAATGGAATGTGTTTGAAAAGGGAACATGTGTTGTCAAAAACGGATGAATATTATGAACTAGCAGGAAGCCCAAAGGCCAATGCCAATAAGCAAAAATAATAATTATCCTCATATACTGGCAAAAAGACATTTCCCCACAGCTACACACCATGCACACATACCAGCCTCATGACACAAATATTTTAATTCCTCCGCTAGGCTTCCTGAAAACGTGAAGAATTGCCAGTAAATGTTAACCAATAACAAAGTAAGATGAGAAACGATTAAATGCTGCAGTTGTTCTATAAGAATGGCTTCAAGCTCAGTATCATAACATAAATGGGGAAAGGGATGAGAGGGGGGAAAATATACAGAGTCCATATGGCCGGCCAAATTAAATACAAGTTCTACATATACTTGTTTTATTTCTTTCATTTAAAAAAATGTAATCAGTATACAAAGGAGCCGAACTATTTTAATCTTTGTACAAAAATAGCACTTTTTAAAAGTGTTCAGACATCATTACATTGATAATTGGTTTTTTTTTTTTTAAAAAGCACATACATTATTACAAGATAAAACAAATAGTCTTTTACACAGATAGACAAGAATTATTTTATTGCCAGTGTTACAGCTTGGCTTAAGTGTCTGCAAAATTGTGCTGTGAGCACAAAAGGAAGGAAGGAAGGAAGGAAGGAAGGAAGGAAGGAACTTTGATAGCTCTTTACTACCCACCTTCCGGGGAAGGGATGTAGAAGGATCCACATTACAAATGAAGAAAATTATAAGCCATCAGCAATCACGTAAAATGCACATTAAACATTAGCTGACTGTTTGAATGCCATCTGAGCACAAATGCCTTCTCCCCTTCTGCTTTGATTACAAATTTGACAACCATCGAAGCATTCATCCATTCAACAGCAGACTATGGCGGGTGGGGTGGGGTGGATTATTTCATTACTGAATTTTTGTTGTCCACTTACATTGGACTGTGACAGGATCAAAGCTAAAAAGGGCTGCTTCAAGGCACAGAATACTAGACAAGAGTCTCTTGAGGACGATGGCACTGGCTTGGCTATATACAATACTTTTGACAATACAGTATATATAAAACAGAAAGGCACATTTGATTCCAAAAAACAGCATTATAAGTAACTTTAAAAAGATACAGATATTATATAAGTCCTATCATGGTTGTATGTTTTGTTTTTGTTTGTATAGTTCAGATTAATGGCCAGTTTATACAGTAAGCAGACTCCTATATTAAATCTTTTCCTAGATCCAACATACAGTTGCATACTGAATGATTCTGCATGGATAATTCTCCCTTATTATTACTGCATTATTACTTACACAGAGAGAGTGTGTGTGTGTATATTTCTCCAAAAAGCCTGGTCTAGACCCTTTGGAAATGGTGATTATCCATATACACTGCCCCTTTTAGCCTTCAGCAGGGAAGCACTCAAATGAAGCAAGAGTGGGTGGTGACCTTCCATTGTGAAAAGGAAGAACAGGCAACAGTGCTACCAGTTTATATCAGCCGTGTGTTACTGTCAGAACCCGAACGGAAAGGCCAAAGGGCCTGCAAAAACATTACGTCAGGTCACATGCATCCTAGGGGGTCCCATGGAGCCCATGTCCCTGCAATAGTGCAAGCACTTTCCTAGCCAGAAGAGATTTCGGGGTAACCCCGGGCACTCCCCCCATCACTCTAGTCTCCCAGTTTGTTCTGACAACACGAAGAACAAATCACTAAGCCTTGTTCTGAGCGTATACAAGGGAAAAAGAAGCGCTACCTCAAATTTGTGTGCAACATTGGGCAGCTCAAAGCCCCCCCCCCCGGGCAGCCATAAGGCCGTCGTAACCAGCAGATAACCATAACCGAGGGCTGGTGTTATGGTACAGGTCACAAGAGGACACCACCACAGTGCGAAGCCAAGTTGATAAAAGTAGGAAGGGGTGGAGGGAAGGGGCTGAAGTGGGAATGCAGCCACTTTGCAGCATAGACACTAGTCCCTTTTAAAACATCCCACCGACTCTCCCTCCCAACCCCAGCGTTTCCTGCTGTCTCAGAACTATTCACACCGGGGGCTTTGGACACGGCTTTCCTACTTTGTCACTCAAAGGGAGAGGATCTGTTTTAGCACATTGCAAGACAAAGGGGAGGGCCCCTCAAGTGAACTGCACACTTTGCATTAATGTACTGTGTCATCTAAGTAAACAAAATCATGGCTAAGTAAGACAGGCTTCAAGGACCAGAATCCTTGTCTGTGTTTTCAGCAAAACAGAGCGGAGGGCGGAGGGTCAAAACCTCCTTTACAGCAGAGGAAGTACATGAGAGTGGATAAAGATGTGCCTGGCAACTTGGTAAACATATTAATGCCATGTGTCCCAAATGGGCATTTCAAATGTGTGCAAGACTACAACCACACCACAGGGCCATCAAATAAGTAAACCAAAAGAATAATTTAGGTCAGGCATGTCCAAACTTCGGCCCTCCTGATGTTTTGGACCACAACTCCCAGAATTCTAGGCTTAGAATGCCAGTGACAAAGGACTGTGGGAGTTGCTGTCTGAAACAACTGGAGGGCCGAAGTTTGGACATGCCTGATTTAGATAAATTGCTTCTTGCTCGTATTTGTTATGGGGAAAAAACCCTCCGTCATCATTTTAAACTATAAACCTTTTTATAAGTGGCCTACTGGGCTTTGTTATTCAGTATAAAATATTTATTTCTTTTATGCCTGTATCTTTATGTTAGAAAGTCTTTTATAACACATATTAATTGTTGCATTATGTTCATAGATATTTATTAGTTGTCCCTCTGCTTTATACAGTGAAATATAGCCCCTGAAGAAGGCTTTTTCAGCCGAAATGTGTTGGGCATCTTTTCAAATTAAAAAACATCTCTCTGCAATAGCATCCTGTGGACTCAGTCTCTTCTGACTCAGTAACCATCAAAGAAGCCCATAGGCTAAACAGAGACAGGCAGAGATGGCTTCAGTTGAGTGCTAATTTCCCCAAGAAAAGTAACACCTTAAGACTAAAGATTCATTCTAGAACCCTTCAGAAAAGGCACTTGCAAGTATTTCTCCTGCCTCTGCAGCCAAGTTTCCTGCACTGCTGTTCTGCTTAATGATGGCATAAAAGTGACCAACTCAGAGAATGTATTTATAATTGAGTGAAAAATACACCCTCATGGGTATCCTCCATGTTAACAATTCAAAATAAGCATTCTGGGGCTCAGGCAAATGTGTGTGTGTGTTTGTGTGTGTGTGTGTGTGTGTGTGTGTGTGTGTGTGTGTGTGTGTGTGTGTGTGTGTGTGTGTGTGTGTGTGTGTGTGCGCGTGTGTGCGTGTGTGAGAGAGAGAGAGAGAGAGAGAGAGAGATCATTTCCACATTCCATGAGAGGTCTGCAGAAAGAACATTCCTAAATGCTCTGCCTACATTTGGCATAGTATCACATGTATCACATCAAGAATCAACTTTGGACAAAGCAGGGTCAATTGGGGGCATCAGTTCTTCTTCAGCTACACAGAAAGAACCAGTTGCATACAGCACAAAGGCAGAGCAGCAGCTGTCACTCGGGTGTCTCAGTGAGGTACAGTGTACAAAATGTGAGGGAAATAAATACAGCATTCAACGAAAGGTTGTAAAATTTCCAATTATTTCCAAAACATTACACTTTCAACGTAGCGACAGATTTTTTAAGATTTATAGACTGTTATAAAAATACAAACACTCTCCTTATAAAACATGTATCGCCCATTCAAAAGGTGGGAAGAAATGAAGTAGAGAGATTTAGAGTAAGAGCATTTTCTCTTCCTTCAAGTTCATATTTTCGCTTTCTGTGGATTTTTTTCTTTAGAAGCAACGCAGACCCTGCAGGCGTTATAAAACAAACAATATTGCTCTTTAGAAAACAAACATGAAGATTCAGCAAAGAGGCCATCAGATCCCTTTGGGATGGAAAATCGCCCCTATAAACCCCTCTGGCATCACTGACAGTTCTACGCACAGGCTGTAGATTTGATTCCTTCCTCCTTGGCACCCTGCACCTGTTTGACCAATCCAGCCACCGCACCCCAAAGGAAACATCCTGTAGATCTGTTTTCCTAATCTCCAAAAATTTGTACCAGAAAGATGGATAGAGGATAACTCTGAGCAAGACGGATGAGACAGCGTGGGAAGAATGAATGAATGAGGAGGAAGAGGAGGAGGAGGAGGAGGAGGAGGAGGAGAGGACCACACCAGTATCCCTTTGATGACAAGCCCTTCAGAAGGATAAGTAGTTTTAAGAAATAGGTACTGGAGTCACCTGATTGTAAGCTGACATGTTCCAGCATTTCAGGTGCAAGAAAACCTAAACAAGAGATCCCCTCTCTCCCTCAATCTCTCTCTAGTTGAATTTTAAGCCCTGGGAGCAAAATGACAGAACAGTCTGAAAGGAAGCGATGAACTCAGTTTTAGAGGGGCTGTGCATGGTTACTTGTCATGGGGACACTCAGTTTATTTACAAGAACTACTCTGGCCACCATCCCAAAGAATGCCTGCGTTTACTTGCTTCAATAACAGCACTGTTCCTTTCTCTTTGACAGAATCCTGAGATAAGCAATTATACAATTAACCCTGAATACTCGAAAAACAAAATCAGCCACGCTCCTAAAATCCTTGGTTTTTTGTAACAACCAACTAGGTCACTGTATTCCCAAGCCACTTTGTATAGAAAACGCTTGTGCTTCTGAAGAAATATTGGTTCAGAAAAGATCTTCCCCTTGGCCAAATAATTCCCTTGTACGCACTGTACAATTCGCCTTTCAACAGATCTGGTCTTGCGGACGTGGCAGAACAACCTTGCAGAACCAATATCATGTTTTGACCCAACAAGAACTAAACTAAAACAAACAAACCATGCAATACCATGGCATAGTCCTCTTTACTTTTGCTTGGGACAGTTCTGGATCCTGTAACGCTGAAAGCAGGATACGTGCAGCCCACGCTTACTAACACATTTGATCCCTAAGCACCAGTGAGGATATGGCATGCCCTTGCAAGTAAGCATTTAGACCAGGGACTAGCAACTTGGGAATCTCCAGATGTTGTAGCGCCACAACTGCTATCAGCTCTAAACAGCACGGTGCAAGATGAGAGAGGATGGGAGTCATAGGCCAACAACACCTGGAGGGCCAGCCATTCACTATCTCTGAGCTAGCTGGAGCTTTTCTACAATTAGCAGGAAAACTATAAGGCATTTGGATGCCTGTGCCTCCCTTGAAATACTGGCATGGGAAGTTCCATTTGAATGACAGTCATTTTTACTTGATACTCTATTCACTGATCATGAGTAATCTATATTGAGGTAGCCTTGCGCCTGCCAACCCAACACCTACACACCAAGATAGACTAACTGAACCAACAGCATACTGGGTGTGTATGTGTTAGAGATGCAACAGCACTATGTTGTACAGAATCAACACAGTTTTGTTCCCCTGTTTAAACCATTTTCTAACAAGATGGATCTCATCTTAACATTTTTGTCTCAATGAAAAAGGAAACCAAACAAACCAGTCTATCCACTCCTAACAGTACGTGTTTGCTTTCGATACAGCGACTCTGTCACTTACTTTTTTGTTTGGAGGCCAAGAGAAAAGAGAACAAAATCTTATATCTTTGACCAAAACAAGGTCCCCATCTTCCCCTGGTTTCAATAAACTCTAGACCAAGATTTCCCTAACTAGCAAAATAAAATAAAATAAAATAAAAATCATGAAAGCACTATTCAGTTCAAGCACCAAGGATCCACAAAAAGAGCCAACGTTCAAACACAGGCCATTGCTGAGTCCAGGTTAGGCAGTGTCTCAAAGAGGTGTGATGGTACAGCCAGTTCTTCTAATCTTGCCTAGCAAAAGCCCAACAACTGACTGCTGCAATTGGTATCCTGACTCAATAGCAGGAATACTGAGATGTTTCCAGATTCTGCTATTATCCAAATAGTACAGGTCCAGTGGAAGAAAACTGGAAGATGGACGGAAAAGGGCATGGGCAGATGAGTGGTTTGGGGGATCAGAGAGTGGGGGCTATGGAAGAAGGGAGGAAGAGAGAGAGAGAGACAGAGAAAGAGAAAGGTTGCGACTTGCCCTCAGTTTATTCAGTGGCAGAAGTCAGGAACCACACACTGGTCATGAAACCCCATGGCTGGCTATCAAAGCCAGCAACCAATTATGGACCCTTGTTAACATTTCCAACTATGGAAGGATTGCCTGCACACAGTGACAAATATTTGACTCTACGGGTGACAGCAACATGAAGACTGTTTAGACAAGCTTGCCAATTTTAAGAAATTCATTATTTGTTATTCTTACGTAATGTTTAATTATAAAGGCACTTTGCCCTAAGAGTCCATTTGGGTAAGAACCACTTTGCTTTCCCTTGTATCTGGAAATGGGGGAAGGGAAAGCAGAAAAGGTGTGAGTATCAGAGGCACAGCCTACTTGGCTGTGGGAAAGAGTGCCCAACTCGCTCAAACTAAAGATGCAGGGGGAATGGGGGGGTGGGGAGTTTTTTTTTTAAAAGAACTCATCGTCTTGTGTTTCTTTACAGGGAGTCTGCGCAAAGCCTTGCCAAGAAGCTCTTAAACCCCCTTCCTTCCTTTCCCCTCAACTTGGGTCCTCACATTTTTCGCTCCTGCCTGCACCCTGGTCATACCTAGGCCCTAGTCGTACCTGCCTGCATTTCTTCACTATCTTATGACAATATGGGTAAGGAGCAGGGTGGCTGGAAAGATTAAGGGGTTGAGAATCAATTAGAAATAGCAGATGTGTGGGACAAATGGTCACTCTGGAGTCAGGGATGGTCTCCACGGCTAAGAATGAAGTTACTTGGGGCAACAACTAGACAGGACGTGGCAAGAAGTGCACTGGATGGGGACAGAGCCTTTCCATGGTGCTTCCTAGCAATGTGAGAGCCCAAAGTATCCCTCACTGGCAGGATACACATCTACTGCAAGGCCATTCTTTTTGCAAACACACAACAGGATCCAGGGCTCTACAGCCATCTTAGCCCACAGTACCAAGGTCCATCACTGAGCTAACAAGGCCCATTTAAAGGCACAATTAAAAAAAAAAACAAGCCACTGCATATGCAACATACTTGCCATATCATCCTTTGCACCTTTGTCAAGCTGCAGTGCTTCATTTCCACTGAGGGCAGTAACACTGACAAGCTGCTGACACTTTACTTTGGGAACTGAAAAGGGCTTTCTTTCCTGATGGCGCCACAAAACTAACATCTCTTTCAAACTTTTAACACTTTCAAATGACTTATTTCCCTCACTGCACCCCTCCCCCTGCAAAATCAGAATATATTGTAATGGACCCCACCATGGACCCCACCAACAAGATGGCTGGTATGAACTTAAACAGACCTGCTTCTCCTGGAATGGAGAGAAAATGAGGACGAATAATAATTTCCCCCCAAAAAATAGGAGACAGAAGTGTGATTTTGCCTAAATCACCGGAGGGGGGGGGAGGAGAGACAGATAAACCTAAAGGTCAAGCATACAAAAGCTAATTTATGTCGTTATAATTACAATATAAAACACAATATAGCATCTGAACATAAACCTGAGCGTTGCCTAAACAGCTCAAGAAGTTCCAAGTTAAGGCATCCAAATGATGACCAAAAACTTTGGTCACAGCAATTTTAACCTCTCTCATCAAAATGAACATATTTTATACCTTTATATAATTACAATAATAATAATATAATAATAATAATAATATAGATTCTTTTTCTGCTAAAAAGTATTTCAGTGATCCATATACATTTAGAACCAAGGCATGATGGCGTTGGGCATACCTAAGAGAGGGGTGGGGAATGGGATTTCTATAGGAAAGGGGAAGAAAACCAAAATTAGTCAAAGAGCGCTGAGCTGTCCTCACTTCCCTCAGGCATTCAGAGGGATGACGTGAACAGCCAACAGCCTTATTCTGCACAGTATTCCTGGGATACTGACATGGGGTTTGGAGAGTAGGGGGTGGGGGTGCACCTGAGTCCCTCATCATTCATTTTTGCAATGAAAGATCTCCTGCTTTGGACCCATTGCTACCTCCAGAATCCTGTGCTTTCACAACATCACTGCCATCTGCAGTGCCTCAGAATCCATTGCCACTTATGTTGATTGACTGCAGATCTGCCACTTGCATGACACTGATGCCGCTGCTGGCCAGGCGTGCAATGCCTTCAGGGCAGATGGCTTCCATGGCCACCATGTTGGTGGCGACGAGGGCTGAAGGTGCTGCTCCACCCGCTCCCTCTGTGGAAGCCCCAGCATCCACAGAGACAGCAGAGACGTCCATGGCCACGTTGTTGGGTGGCACTCCCTTCTTGTTTTGGTGGGTCTTGATGTGCTTGGAGAGGTGGTCACTCCTCATAAAGCGTTTAGGACACTCTGGGCATGCAAATTTCTTCTCTCCTGAAAAAAAGAAGACAGGAATGAGACGGGACAGAATCGGAGGACTACCACCTCCCACAATGAAATGCTTGCTTGCTTACTGAAGAGTGAGAGAAGACCAAGGCCAGGTCCAACCTACCAGTATTATCCATGTTCTGTATACAGTATGTCCAATCTAGGTAATGGTCGATCCAAAGAAATCCAAAGATATTCTTCCCAAAGCACTTTCTATTTCTACATTTCACTGCTTTTTACAGCAACATGCAGCATCCTTCAAACTTCTCCGAGTTAAGGAAGCACTATTTCTACTTTCCATAATTTGCACCAGTGGCTGTATTATAGGTGGTTTGTCAACGGCAGCACTGCTGGTTTCAGTGGTTGCTTGTTCTGCCCAGGCACGGCTGGTTTTATGCCCATCAAAACCAAACAATAAGTTTGCTAATATTTCAGCTCTCAGAAACTGTATTCAGGCACCTGCCGTCATTAAGTCCATCAGCATATTCAGCAGCAAATTGTCACTGATTAAGCAGTCATGTATTTGACTGTTGCATGCCTGTGACATGACTTTGCAAGCAGTAACAAATGCCTACACTGCCTCCTTAACTGGTGGCAACAATTACACAAATTACCTTAATGCAGATGCATTTCCCCCCACTGGATTCTAGCCATCAACACTTCATTATGTGGTAGTGGAGCAAGAATCCCAAATGCTAATCCAGATGTGCAAAAGACAGCTGTTCCTGAGCTGCCATTTATGACAGCAGACATAGCCCAACTTTTATACAGCAAGCAAGCTAGCACACAGGAAGCAAGCTGACATTGCCTCAACATTAACTTTTATTTGGTCACATAAGTTCAGACTGCCATCTCACACAACCCAGTTACAGTTTGAAAGGAAACTAACAGAACGTGTGTGTGAGATGCTGCCCGAAGCACTCCCACACAAGCCAAACCTCCAGCACCCGGGCCGAGGCGGCTACTCAAGTTGGCTAGGCTGCATCCCTACACTTTTACCTGTGTGTGTCCGCTTGTGTCGCTGGAGTTCATCGCTGCGTGTGAAGCGTTTGCCACAAAACATCCAGGAGCACACAAAGGGCCGTTCCCCAGTATGCCACCGAAGATGGGCGCGCAGGTGAGAGGTCTTCCCATACACTTTCCCACAGCCCGGGATGTGGCAGATGTGCTGCTTCTTTTTCCCTGGGTCCCCAGAGCTCCTAAAGAGAGTGATGCATAACGTCAGAGATAAATGGGCAAACAGGCTCCCTTGTCCTGTGGAGAGAAGTAGGCAGGACCACACACATTCATGCATGCATGCATGCTTCTCCCAAATGGTTGCCATAGGATGAAGGGGTGGTGGTGGTGGTGGTTTAAGCAGAAGACCATGGGCAGATTTAAAGTTTTTTAAATATACAATTTCTAAACTTCTAATATTAAGAGACAGACTTTAAAACTCTTCTATGTAGATTTAAAGATGATTGTACTGCAAAACATTCAAACAGTTTCGGAAACTTCAAAAAAAAAAAAAACAGAAGCAATCTCAAAATGTCTGTGATGCTTCTTTATTTTAATTGCAGTCCATCCTGAGGGGCCACTGGTGATGTGACAGGTAAGACACTAAAAGAAGTAGAGGGTCTTTAAATAGCTCCTCTCCGTGCATCTAATAGACAACCAACCTAACCATGGGCATCATCACCTCCCCACTTTAAAAGATAATTATATACCCTCAACAAGGCATGAAACTTATATTGCAGAAAATCCTGCACTATCTGGGCGGGATAATGCAGAAACGGATACTAAAACATACAGAGGGTAAAATATGCATCATTTACATTGAGCTGCAGGAATTCTGAAGCAAGTACAGCAATCTTTGAGGCTCATCACTGGTTCCCAAAGCCAAGGCAAGTCAACATTCCCCGTCCAGCCCACAGATGTAACAGAGCACTATGCAGCTTTCTAAACCTGGTCTACGGAAGTGGATAGAGCTATAAGTTGCACTGTTTCACCTGATATTCTCAGCATATCATGCAGATGCTTTAAATACACTGACACTATGAAGGAAGGTGGGTTGCGGCTACCGCCTGGTTAAATAATGTCAGGCCATTAGATACTCTCCACAGTTATATTCCCAGTACTGAGTTATTTCCTCTCCCCAAGAAACCAGAAACTGGTTTCCATTTCCTATCCCCAAGAAACTGTAGTTCTTTTGCAGAAGGAGTGAAAGAGGTTAGCTCCCACAAATTTTAGTCCACAAGAATCTTGGGGGTGGGGAATGGGAGATCCATTTTTGCAAGGTTGTATGCTAGAGTAATTACATGAAGTCAAGTCAGTTCTGATACTTTTCTCAGGATCAATGAGCATCTGGTCAGGGATCAATGTCTAACAGTCCCTTCTTCTGGGGATACTCTGTGACTGTGTAGCTTGCCCAACCCTACGCTTCTCCTATAAGGCACAGCAGGGAATCAAACCCCCAATTCTAAATGGCTCAGATTCATCCATCCATCTTAAGTGAGAATCTTAAGACCAATTCTCTCCACAGACTGGACTTGTTCCTGTGAGATTTCAGCAGGCAAAACAACTGCCCAAGAACCCCCCAAGCCAATCCCCATCTCTCATTAACCAGTCTTTGGCCCCTACCGGATGCTTCATAGTTGCAGAATAAACCCTTACCTTCCTTCATTGTCTTTGCAATAGGGGCACGTGCATGCTTCTCTCCGCGTTCTGCGGCCTTGCTGTGGCTGGGCATCAGGGCTTGTGTCTCCCTCTTCAATGGCTGTTCCATCATCAGGTAGACCATCACCACCAGTACCATGAAGGCTGAGGTGGGCAGTATGATCACCTGTGAAAGAAATGGCATTTTCATTTTGACTGCTAGAAAAACGGAAAAGTGTACAGCACACCTAGACACCATTATGCACATCTCCTCTTTTGACGTTTAGTTCACTGGGTGAACCCCCTGCCTTAAACAGGCAACACAAAAGAACAACAGTACAAGAACTGCACCTGTGTGTGACATGCAAATAGGTGGCAGTCTCAGATCTCTGTGTAAGGGAAGTACTGCTTAGCCTGGAAGAAAGAGAGCACCTCTCATTCTTGCTTCCTGACAACAAGGAAATGCATCTGTAGTCCGGCCCCAGTTATTTTATCTAAGAATGAAAATTCTAAAGGGGTGGCAGCAGTAACAGAGGCATCACATCCTAGCTAAGAAGAGCCAGAAACTTCATGAATATTAACCCCAATGATATTATGTTTAAATGTTTACTAATATTAAATTAATATAAATATTAGATTTATAAATCAATCAAATTAATAAATGTAATGTCAACTTAATTTTAATTTTCACTTTTGATTGTTTTTATGTTAAGTTTGTGTTATTTTATGTTATTGACACTGTTGTATTCTGCCCAGAATGACCATCAGTCAGACGGGCAGTACAGATACTAATCTATCTATCCATCCATCCATCCATCCAGATTTAAATTAAATCTACACTGTTGGCTTCATTTGCAAGACATCTTAATTGATTGTGAGAGGGGCACAGTGGCACAGACCTTGGTGTGTTTTCCCATCTCCTGGCCACAGGGAGGAATTTAATTTGTTTTCCTTTTCAGTTTCTGAAAGGCCACTGTTTAGCATAGCCTCTGAATCCTCTACTGTATTAAGTATAAATGCAGCATGACACTTTTGAATGCGCATGGTCTGGAGCTGCCTCCTTTTTAGCAAGTAATAATTATGACGATGAACCAAGTTGTGACATTCCAAAGCCATAATAAGCTGCCAAAATGTTCCTAAATGTTACCGTCACCTCAGAGAAGGAAAGGGGACACAAGCCTTGTGAGATTCAACCAAGTTCCATCTCATAAACATCACCCACAATGTCTGTACACAAATGTGTTTCGTACTCTTTATTAATAGCATGGAGCATATTCCATAACGTATGAAACTAGACCCTCAACAATAAAGCAAACTGCACTGGGGCCTAGATGCTTAGGGATTGTAAAACCTTGTTTCCAGATGCATTATGCATTGTTTTGTTCAAGTTTCTTTGTTTGGCAACTTCCAAAATGCTGGGCTTAACAGAAAGAATGTTGTTCTTGTTGGATTTTGTTTGTTTGTTTAAAGTATCTGTTTAGTTAGAAATGATTGCACAAACACCAGGGGAGGTAATCTGAAAAACAGATGTGAACCATTGCAACGATAAAGCAAGGAGAAGTAATAAATACAGCAGCCTGAGAGAGACAGTAGTTTAAGTAGTGCTTCTCTTAAGAAAGATATCAAGCGGTTGTTTTGGTGCCTGCTAGCTGGCTAATTACTGTGATCACAGAAAGGAGATATAAACTTGAAAAATCATCTGTTAACAGCCCAAGCACCACATTTTCTTCTTTTTCCCCTCAAAAGCCAATATCCAATTACAAAAACCATAGGAATTATAGTGCAGCACTGATGAGTTTTCAAATGCTGGCAAGGACATAAAACATTTCATAAAGGGAGGGGAGCACCAAAGGAGTGGGAAGCTTTCAACCCTATCAATTTTCGTTTCCCTTTTATTGGGCCATGAGCTTATGCTGTCATCTAATTGCTTCTTCCATAACACCCAGCTACATTTCACAAATAGTTTATGTTCACACAAGCTTCGATGCTTGATTATTTTCATGCGGGGGAAGGATATTGCCGGGACCCACAGAAATGGCAACAGATGCAGAACACAGCAGGCTGAGCAATCTGTTTTCTGAGGCAATTAGCATGTGCCAATAGGACGGTCCAGCATGTACATTTCCTTCAGGATAAGGAAGACATAAAATCTTCAGGAGTCTACAATAGTTACTGCGTAGTTAGCACCGCGGCATGGTTGCCATGTAAATGAAAATACGCCATAAAGGTGCTGGGACAAGACTGTGCTGGTTAATATGGGATCGATTCTGAGGACAGTGACCGGGAAGGGGAGGCAAAATAGCAGCTTCAATGTGTTTGAACTACAATTTGCATAAGCCCAAGACAGTATGGCTCATTGATGGCCAGGATTTATAGGAGCAGTAGTCGAACAGATCTGGAGGACACTAAGTTGCTTACTTCAGTACTATGGGTTATCATCATCATATACTCATATACTGTACTTTATTTATATAGCATGTTACCATGCTCACATATATTATCTTACGAACCTTTTAAAAGCATGCTATAGGCCAGTGGGAGCTGCCTAGATGCCCTAAGCACATCCAATCTTGCCTGATTTCGGAAGCTAAGCAGGGCCAGCCCTGGTTAGTACTTGGATGGGCGACCACCAGGGAATACCAGGTGCTGTAGGCGCCTGGAGTAGGAACTGGCAAGCCACTCTAGTACTCCTGCCAAGAAAACTCCATGGACATGGAGTCACGTAGAGTCGGTCACGACTGTAACAACACAACACACACACATAGGCCAGTGGTGGCAAACCATCGGCACTCTAGATGTTTGGGACTGCAACTCCCACAGTCTTTTGTCACTGGCAATACAGGCTTGGAATTCTGGGAGTTGTGGTCCAAAACATATAGAATGCCAAAGGTTTGCCACCACTGCTATAGGCCATGCCACTGTAATTATTAGCACAGGGCAAAAGGGTGAGTGGGTAGGCAAGGCTTGAGACATTTATGGCTGGAAGTAAGATGAAAATTAAAAAATGCCCCCACGCCCAAGTTACATTCTTTGCTACCATACAGCATTCAGCTGGTAGACATGCTTATAATTCAGTCAAACTTTCCCATTTCCCTTAAGTTCAATGTACAAAACCAGCTCAACCATATAGCTGTTGGTTCCTACACTGATCCAGCAACACATGGATCTTCCACTCACGCTCTTAAGGTGGACTAGATACCACATACTGGCACAGACAATGCCTCCCCAATTAAGTCAACAAAGAAGACAAATCCCATAGAAAAAAATCTAGCTGAACCAATATACCTGGTGAAGTGACCTTCATAACAAGAGCCTGCACATATCAGAAACTGGAATCAAGGTGCTTGTCTCAGTGGCAACTGCAAACAACTATTATTGCAGGGATTTTTTTAATGAGATTAGGTCAAATATTATTGACTTAGCTTAATAATTAAGCACCAACAAGTTGCTTCTGTATTATGACGACCCTTGGCTTCTATCTAGCTTCTTAGATATAAAGTACTTAGAGGCAGGTTCCCAGTCCCTTTTCCTATTGATGCTCTGGTGATTTGCCTCTTGCCTGCGGGGTAATCAGTTTGGCACTTTACCTCGGAGGCACGGCAAGGAATCAAACTCCATAACACTCGGAATTAACAGCCAGGGCAACAATGTGAATCGGAAGATCTTAACTATGCAGCCTCCCCTGCTCAGTCAGGAAAGCCCACCCTAAGCTGACTTCTGCATCAGTTTGGCCTGCAGCTCATCAGTGGCTTGTATTTCCCCAAGGCAAACCAATGGAGACCAATGGATCTCCTGTGCTAGACTCAGCAGCCCTTCCACCTTGGGGGAGGGGTCACTCTGAAGGTCCTCCATGTAGTCAACTGCTTGCTCCCAGCAATAACGTTTCTAGATACTGCCTGTGAAACAAGCTTCTTCCCATAGCGGGCTTCGCTATTGAAAAAAAAGAAAGTGGGCAACTTTCTTCCATCCCCAAACCCTTGTTTTATTTCAGCAAAATGGTGGCTGGGGTGAATTAACTGAAAAGTCTAATAATAATAATAATAATAATAATAATAATAATAATAATAATAATAATAATAATAATAATAATAATAATAATAATGGAAACTCTCCTCCCTACAGAAAAAGGAGGAAGATGGACTGTATACATGCTCCTAAGGTGGCTGAAATTGAAGGTTGTATGTTCTTTTTGGCCTGGAAGACCCCATGATTCCCATGAAGCTCCCAGTTTTGGGTCTGTACAAGAAGCCTGGGGAACAGTCAACTAAAACAATACAGAAAAGGTTCTCAAAAGGTGCTTTGGATTTAAATTTTGAAGAGGTCTCCCCCTCCCCCATTTTAGTGCATTATTTGGATCCCTTTTGTGCAGAATTAGTTTATTTTTTTAGGAACCAAAAGGCAAAGCTATACTCCTAAGAAAGCAGCACACAAACGCCCTGCAGCTCCTCCTTTTTAGCCCATCTGATATCTAAAGTAATCTATAAAATGCCTTTCCTAGTTTAGAGAACACATCAATTTGCAATGCAGACTGCATTTGAGCTTAGTTACTGGTTAATTATTTGTTCTTGCACTACTGATACGTAAGGAACACTTGTCAAGGCAGCAATATAGCAGACTTGAAGGCTGGACTGCAGCAGATGAAGTAATTGTACTTAATGATCTGAACATGAAAAAGTTAGTATGTTGTTTTAAGCAGAAAAATCAACACACCACAACAAGAGGGGGACTGGATTAACAACTGAATAGCATTCCCCACTGTAAATGAATCAGGTTGCTTCATTGTATCTGAATTATGTGCCCTAGCCTTTGTGTTTACAAACAATGACTGTTGTCACCTGTTACACAAGGAAGTTCTGATTTAAGTCATGCTGGATGGTTACACAAGATAGCAGACCTGTGCAACTAGTATGTCCGGACTGTAAACTGTCCTAATTGCATTTTATGCTGTTAAAGCTTGCCACTTTTCCAGAAATTCCAGTTCTAGGTGAAAATTTAGGAACTAGAACAAAGAAAGACATGCAAGCCAGGCCTTCTCCTTCCTGATGATCTTTTCAATGTCTTGGTTCCTACCTACCTTCCCTTTAGACACGTCTATTAATAAGCTGTAACAAATAGCTTCAAATCTAATTTGACTTATGCACCATATTCTTGCTGCCCAGAACAATATCCCACCAGCCTCTCAAATTCTACAAATACATGAAGTCAAGAGTCTTACTAAGCCTTTCTCTTCAGGCAGGCTTTCTGTGAGGGACTAGATGCCTAAATGAGATTTACAAATGGATTGTTGTACCTTACTGCTTTGATGTGTGTGTTGGGGTCGCTTTTGTTTCCAGTTTTCAATATATACTGTATATTCTTTTATCCTTTTTCATATTTGTATACCCACTTTTGTTAGCTTAAAATAATGTCTTTTAATGATGTAAGGCACATTGGGTTCTTTTTAAGGAGAAAGGTGGGGTAAAATATTTTAAATAAATAAATAATAAAATAAGTCACAGTACCCAGTTGCTTCAATTCTAGTGTTAACTAATATGGTATCAACCCTCATGTCCATTCTTGGAATATAGGCGCGCACACACACACACACACACACACACACACACACACACACACACACACACACACACACACACACACACACACACACACACACACACACACACACACACACACACACACACACACACACACACACAATACAGCAAGGGGAAAGGATTCTGATCTTGTTGCAGTTCCTTCTCCATCTAAAGATTGATTAGCCTATCATATCAGTAGCCCAATGAGAAATACCCGTAACACCTTTTCTTCCCAGGCTGGGCGTCTGAAGGTGCTAACAATTACAGAGGCCCTAAAGATAAAACTCAAAATCGGGCCTTCTCAGCAATGGTCCCATGTTTGTAAAACAAACTTCCAACTGAAATCTGCCCCCCACCCCCAGATTCTTCAAAAAATTATTTAAAACCCGGATGTTCCAGCACACTGTCCCACAGACCAGGACATCGCGGCAGTGTCTACCCAACTATCTAACACCTAATATTGAACATCCACTAACTGAACTGATGATTTGATATTGCCTACCCATTGAGTCACTACATTTTATTTTGTTTTGATGTTTGTACTATGTTGTTGATGTTTAAATGTGAGTTGTCTAAATTCTTTTTTCAATTTTTAGTGCATTAATTTTATTATTTTATTATTTATCTTTGTTGTATATGTATTGCTGTTGTAAACCACCCAGAGTGGCCTAGTTGCTAGATGGACAGTCTAGAAGCCAAATAAATGAATAAATAAATTAAACCTTAAGACTTCATCTAACCTTATTGTCTGTAATTGTAGCATAGACTCAGGTTTAAGTACAGTGCCTTAGACATTGTACCTTTTCCCATTGTTTTAACTGCCAATCTGGACAGGCCATTTGACAGTCTGTGCTGTAGAAACTTATCTACTCACTTTGCCATCTGTAAAAATCCACAACTCTGCATTAATGTTGTAAGAACACATACTCTTGTGGCTGGACCATCTTGAGCATGACACCTCTGCAATATGCAAGGGTAGATGGAGACCAGACAACAATAAACAGCAATTGTAGGGTGCTGCATCTAGGCACAAAAAATGAATTGCAGAGATATAGGATGGGAGACACCTGGCTGGAGAATAGTACATGTGAAAGGGATCTGGGACTCTGGGTGGACCACAAATTGAACACGAGTCAGCAGTGTGACACAGCAGCCAAGAAAGCCAATCAACAGAAGCATAGTGTCTAGTTCAAGGGAAGTGATACAGTATCACCATTCTATTCTGCTATGGTAAAATCCCATCTGGAGTACTGTGTCCAGTTTTGCACCCTTCAATTTTAAAAGGATGTTGACAACCTTGAACGGGTCCAGAGGAGGGTGACCAGGGTGGTTAAAGGTCTGGGAGAAATAAATGTCTTACGAGGAGTGGCTTAGTGAGCTGGGAATGTTTAGCCTTAATAAAAAGAAAGTTGAGAGGGGACATGATAGCCCTGTTTAAATATTTGGAAGGATGTCATATTGAAGAGGGGACATGTTTGTTTTGCATGGCTTCAGAGACTTAGACTAAGAGCAATGGTGATTCAAACTACAGGACAAATGCTGCCATGGAGGGTGGTGGAGGTTTTTAAGCAGAGGCTGGGCAGCCATCTGTCAGGAGCACAGTAACCCCCTGCCGATTGGGGGGGGGGGTTAGGGACCCACCCCACCCGCGATCCATGAAAATCCGCAATATGCGGAAGCGGGTGGGGGGCGGGGGCAATCGCACGCCTGTCCCCAAAGCCTCGGAGGAGCGGGGGGGGGACGGCACAGAGCGACCCAATCGCCCCCTGCCCCGCGCGGCTCCAAGGCCTTTCAGAGGTGCCGGGGGGGCTGCGGAGAGGGACGCCGTCCATCCCCACAGCCCTCCCGCGCAGCTACGAGGCCCTCCGTACACGCCTGGGGGGCTGCGGAGAGGGATGCCGTCTGTCCCCGCAGCCCTCCCGCGCAGCCACGAGGCCCTCCGTAGGCGCCCGGGGGGGGCTGCGGAGAGGGACACCGTCCGTCCCCACAGCCCTCCCGCACTGCTACGAAGTCCTCCGGAGGCTTTTCGGAGGTGCGGGGAGGGGGGGAGAGAAATGGAGCGACCAGATTGCCCCCCGCGGTGCAGGTACTGCGACCCCACAATGTAGCGGGACTGCGGGACCAGAACCGCGAAATGGTGAGGGGTGACTGTACTGTGATGGGCATGGCAGGGGGTTGGATTTGATGGCCCTTGAGGTCTCTTCCAACTCTATGATTCTATAATTCTATGAATTATACAGTGTAACAGCAACGGACTGTGGTGGAGTACTAAGTGACTGTGCAAATCTGTTGTATGCTTGTTACTGCCTTCAAGTGTGGATTCAACAAATATACTCAGTTTACAGAAATAGCTGTTCTTTACAGAATCCAATTTTCCCTTTGTTCAGTTGTTTACACATAAAGAAGTCTTCTACTCATTTGTTGGGGTGTGTGATCACTATAGAAACATCAAAATTAATGGCAGCTGATTATGCACAAAAATAAAAGCCTTCGATTTCCTTACAGATCATTTAGAACATAACTGAGCATTCAAGTTTCACTGAATCCCACTGATGGCAAGAATTCTGTCATGTCAATCTTTTAAGACTACATGAGCCCAGGTTATTGTTATACCTAATTCTATATTGTCTGCTTGCTCACCACAGTCTGCCTCAGTTTGCCTACAGGTAGGGCTAGGAAGCAATCCAGATCCTTGATTGCACCCATATACTTATAATATTAGAATAAAGGCAGACAAAACTTCTCTGTGGTATCTGGACTACTAAGAGCGTGCCACCAGCTCCTCATACACCGAGTCCTCCCTGGTACCCATATGCTGCTAGTCAGCTATAACAGCATGCCTTTTTACTGCCATTTGCTTGGCTCTGTATCCTCACATGACTCTAAGCTAGAGATGGCACTATCTAACTAACACATTAATTTTTTTATTTCTGAAATCCTCTAGCTTAGTTCCCTTTCTTTCTTACCTCACAAAGAACCCTATTTAGGGGAGATGGTGAGTAATAAACAGGATTTTACTCAGCCGTTAAAAGACAGGTGTTTAATCAACTTAAAATTCTTCCCACCAACTTATGGAGAAACAGGAACAAGAGGTTCTGTGGTGCTTACAAGCTGTCCAGTTGCAACACTTCATGTGCTTACTGACATTTATTCTGCAATTCCAAAACAGCCAAAATAACATAATGACAGATTTCCAACACCCACCGACCTTGAAATATCCATACAGTCAGACAACAGTAAGAAGACACCACAATTTAGACCCTAATACATTCCAAAACTAAAGAAGATAGAAAATATTCCTGTGGTTACTCAATACCACAGTTAGGCTAAAAGTTAGGCTAAACAGCAGGAAACATAGTATCAGTGATCTGACCACTTAGGGTGGGGATATGGTTATATGTGAAAAGTCTGTCTCAAAACTCAAAGCAAAGGCCTAGAAAAATATATCCAGTAGCTCAAGCATGGAGGAGAAAGCATTATCAGTTCTCTCCCACTGAGGCGGTCCTCAAACTACAGTGGCTAATTCACTCTCACATACTCTTCTCAAGGTTGTTCCTTTTTCAGACCTACTGAGCAGAGATTTGAATAGAGAATAGTTTCTAGAAATGCACAAGTTTTGGAAATTCCGGGGGGTGGGGTGGGGAGAAAAAAATCCATATCTCCCCCCACACACACACAAATCCCCCCTTCGGCTTCATAACAGCTGAAGAGCCACTGATTCCCCGCTTCCATTCTAAAATGTGTTGATATGATTCTTCCAAGTTTTGATTCAGCATAGTTAATGACAGCCAATGTTTGTGCATGCAATCTTGATTCTCAACCCTGTACTCCAGTCCAAAGGTGCCATAAACCTCACTTGCCTTAGTCCAGTGGTTGTCAAATTTTGGCCCTCCAGAAATTTTGGACCACAACTCCCATAGTCCTTTGTCACTGGCAATACAGACTTAGAATTCTGGGAGTTGTGGTCCAAAACATCTAGAGGGTCGAAGTTTGGCCACTACTGCCTTAGTCCCTTGCTACAGCTTGGCCTCCATTGCTCAACATATGTGCTGCTCCAGAGATTACCTTTTAAACGAGTGATGGGTAACAAGACATCCACGACCCATATGTGGCCCCAAGGCAGTTTCTTCAGTCCCTTAACTCTGGCCCTCTCCTAATTCTTGTCCCAAAATTGGCCACAAATACTCAGAAGCTACAGTATAGCATGAGTCTCTTTTGAGCTTGATCGGAGGTATTTCAAAATGAGAAGTGACTAGAAACAGCCAACCCGCTTATCTGGAGTCTTCTGCAGGGCATGGCAGACCAAAAGATCACGGTGGATACATGTCAGGGATGGCTCTCCCAGGTATATGCAAGGGGCAGGTATGCCCTCTGATCCCTGGAAGAAGCAAACATCAGTGAAAAGAGAAGTGTTTAAAGGCTGGCATTACACAATATTTTTATGAGTGGAGCGGTGAGATCATAAAGAAAGGCCTTTATAATGCCTATATTTTCTGTTCACCAGTCTCCAGGGATATTAGACTTCAACCCTTAATATTGTAAAATAGGATAGTTAAGTCACAACAAGAATACTCCCACTGAACGGAATGTATGCAGAAGTTGACTCACTAAATCCCCAGTGAATGAATGTAGCTACTCTTGCTGTGCCTTACTATGTTAAGCAACAGGGTTCCAGCCATTACAAAAGACACGAATGGAAACCTGATGTTGACACTGACAGGAAGCAACTGAAGCCTCCAAAACTAGCTCTGCCCTTCACAAGGAAACATAAAGGAGGCAAAAATGAGGGGGGGGTGGACAGAATCCCTCATCATTTCATCATCAAGACTGATAGTCCACTATTGCCTCCAAGCAGTAGACAATCTGGATTACATTATGTTGGGCACAAAATACTGCAAAATATAACTCCTGCTTTTAAAAATACAATCCAATGTTAAATGAAAAAAACAACAAACCATTAAAAACATATGTGCAGCTTTGTTTGTTTTTGTGGATGCTGTGCTGCATGTTTTGCTGTACATTATACCAAATGACTGTACAGATCTACTGCCGAGACCTATTTGTCTAGCAGCAAGCTCCATATACAAACACCATTCCTTTGTTTAAAAACACTTCACTTATTCAAAGGCATGTGCACTGGGTGAAGGAGGAACTCTACATTGCACTAAAAGGACAAATGAAATGAGTAACTTGAAAGCTGCAGTGTTATTACTTGAACCAACAACTGTCTGCAACCATAATCTAAAACAGGGCTCTGCAGCCTAATTTGTACTGTATTGTGAACAAAAATACTTCAGCAGAAATCATGAATGTAGCCATATTGTGTTTGTGCCTTATGATAAACATATGCAATTTAAAAAAATACCCACGAACCAATTCATCAGTTCAAGGGTGGGGCATTTGTGGTTCATCAATCATGATGAACTACAAACCACGACAAACCACCATTTTGGCGGTTCGTCCCCATTTCTATATCTTACGGATTTTCACATCGGAAATTATGATGGGAAGTGCAGACATGGAAGAATTTCCTCTAAGATTTTCCCTCTCAAACACGGCAGCTAAAGTACACTTGCTGAATTTCATAGGGAGTTATGTCCAGGCAGTCTGCCTATCAGACTGCAGTTAGTTACGCACCTGGCTGCACAAGTGATTGCCATGTGCATCTACAGAATGGCTTCCTGGAAATTATCTTTCCCAAGGTACAAATTTTGCAATGATTTGTGCTAAGTTATTTATTATTATTTATTTATTTTGTGCATTTATCGACCACCTGTCTTCCCTAAAAGGCAACTCCAGACTAATTCAAGTTATGTACTACAATGCCTGAGAAGGCAATTCTTTTCTTAGACCACTTTTTTAAAAAGTCAATACAATCTATAAACTTTTGTAGCTTGAAGCCCGCTTCTTCACACAAGCACAAGTGTCTTATCATTAATGCAAAGAAGTCAGTCAAAGTCCCAAAAACTCCTGGCAGATGGATCTGCCAAGACTTGTTTCTCAGATGTAAGCTAGAAAAGGCACAGGCTGTATTGGAGAGATAGTTTACAGCCTGGGAAGCTGTTGATTTGATATCATATTACAGCTCCTCAAACAAAGAAGTCCAGGCATTATGTATATTCCCTTCCTCATGGCCTTCTTTTGAATCTACAAGTTTCGGTTCGGATTGGGAACACAGCAAAAATAAACAAACAGATAAATAAAAAATTTAAAAAATTAAATTTGTGCATAGTCCTCTTGGTTTCTGCAACAAGCCAGGCAACCAAGGAAGAATTTGCTATGCCCGGGACTACATGAAAGCCAGTTTCTCATCTACACAATACTTACTGGTCAAGTATCTAGAACAGCTGAACTGCGTCCTGAGACTACATTGCAAAGTAAGATGTAAAGATTAACAGGTCAAGCAACTACTAATGTGTTAGTCATATCCAGAAGTACATGAAGTAATCACTGGGCAAGACACATAATGTATTAAATGAGTAACACACTTTTAATTGGTAGTTGTCAGTTATAATGCAAGCCTAAATCCTTGGAAGGGGAGGCTCTGCCCCATCTCCTCCTTTCCAACACTTTAAGGGCAAACACTGAAATGTAACTAAATCTGTAAAACAATAAACAACAACACAAACTCTGCTCAGACATAATGCATTACATGTCCCTGATTCATCACACAGGCAGCTTTACAAAGCTTATCATATAAATTTAACATATGAATTCCCAAGCTAGTCTACCCAGCCATTAAGTGCCTCAATAGAAGCTATTTAAATATTGGACTACACATGGAAGAGGCTTTCTGGAACACAGGCTACACCCATGCAGTGGAGAAAATGGTTCAGCACTCATTACAAGGGCTACTTGTCAATGTCACTAGCCAACCTACTTGCCAAGTGACAGTTGCATTTCCCAAATTGCAAATTCCAGGACTATGTCAGCCATGTGGCCCCTTCACTGCTCCAGCCAAAGATTCTGGGAAACTGCTGCTGTTATCAAAGGGCTACTGAACTGCCATCAACAATTCTCAACATAAAATGGTGGCTCCCAGGAAGTTAGGAGAATGAGTAAGGGAGATATCATAATCAAACTACTTTTTATTCTGTAGACATGCCCAAGCTTTTATGAGAGAATCCCTGATATAGAACGCATGTCCCACTGGCACCTCCAGCAAAAGTTAAGGAAAGGAGAAAAGGCAACTCAAATAGGAAAGTCGAGATTAACACAAGTGTTTCCAAGAAACAACATGTCGTGCAGCATGTACAGTACATAAAAGCATAATGATCACACTCTGCCTCCATCTGTCTAATATTCCATCACTGCACAGAGTAAGCAGTAGATAAAGAAAACGGCATATAGAATATACATACAGGACTTCACAGGATCAGGTGAACATTCATGTGTATGCAGGAATACAAAAGGGGCATAGGAAGAAGAATTGGGCACAGTAAATCTCAGTTTTTGGTTGTGAATGTCTGTTTGAAGTTTGCAAATTATTATTTTTTAAATTTCCCTGTGGCCCAAAGGCAAGTTTTAATTACTGCATCTGGCTCAAAAATTATATGACATTATTCCTTTTAAGGATAAAGAAATTAAGCAAATACAGTACACAGTTCACATGGGGGGCATTATTATTTCACTTTCCCTGTGGCCCAATCTGCAGTGGCTCAAAAGACATTATTCCTTTTAATGCTACCAAATAGACAAGAAGCATAGAGTTTTGCAGATGACACAAAACTTTTCCGTGTGGTAAAAATCAGAGAAGATTGTGAAGAGCTCCAGAAGGATCTCTCCAAACTGGGGGAATGGGCTGCAAAATGGCAAATGCGATTTAATGTAGCCAAATGTAAAGTAATGCATATTGGGGCAAAAAATCAAAACTTTATCTATCAACTCATGGGCTCTGAGTTATCCGTGATAGATCAGAAAAGAGATCTTGGTGTGTTGGTGGACAGCTCCATGAAGGTGTCTACCCAATGTGTGGCAGCGGTGAAGAAGGCCAATTCCATGCTAGGGATTATCAAAAAGGGGATTGAAAATAAAACAGCCAACATTATAATGCCATTGTGAAAAACAATAGTAAGGTTGCATCTGGAGTATTGTGTACAATTCTGGTCACCACATCTCCAGAAAGACATAGTGCAACTGGAAAAGGTGCAAAAGAGAGTGACTAAAATGATTACTGGGCTGGGGCACCTCCCTTATGAGGAAAGGCTAAAACATTTGGGGCTCTTTAGTCTGGAAAAAAGGCACCTGAGGGGGGAATATGATTGAGACGTACAAAATTATGCAGGACATGAGTTAAATGGATAGAGGGAAGCTCTTCTCCCTCTCACAAAATACCAGAACTAGGGTACATACACTCAAATTGAGGGCTGGGAGAGTAAGAACCACAAAAGAAAATAATTTTTCACCCAGCGTGTTGTTAGACTGTGGAACTCCCTGCCACAGGATGTGGTGATGGCATCTGGCCTGGATGCCTTCAAAAGGGAATTGGACAGATTCCTGGAGGAAAAGTCCATCACAGGTTACAAACCATGATGGGAATGTGTATTTCTCCAGGCTTAAAACCGGGGAACTTCAAGGGCCAGATGCAGGGGAGTGGTATCAGGAGACAGATATCTAGTCTCGTGTGCTCCCAAAAATCTGGTGGGGCCACTGTGAGATACAGAAAGCTGGACTAGATGGGCCTTTGGCCTGATCCAGCATGGCTCTTCTTATGTTCTTATGTTAATAATGGCAGTATGATTGGTCCATCTCAGAATAAAAAAATGATGTAAATCCTGTGACAGAAGCAGGATGTACACTAAGCCAAGACTATAAATGCAGTACATACATGCAGCTTTGTGGAGTGCTGCCAAAAGGAGAAACCTCACCACAGATGCAGTTTAATTATCCATTTGCAGAGAAAACAGAAAGTAAAAATAAGGATTACTTGGAAGTCTCTCTAAAGTTCCTTCACCCACTGGAGAAACTTGATTTCAATTGGACCACAGAAGGTTTAACTATGCACCATTTACAAAAGAAGACGACAGCGACAAACTGGGAACAAGATCAAACAATGCCGGCTTTCAAAACAGAATTAACTTAGACTACAGTGGTACCTCAACTTATGAGTGGCTCGACAACCGAGCTATTCAATTTATGAGCGAAATGATTAGCAATAACTGGAAATGGGTTTCCGAACAAACCCGAGTTACAAGTGGAAATCCATTTCCAATAATTTCCTTTCAGTATGGATCTGCAGTGGCCCTCTCCCTGCAGCGGGCAGGGGAGTTTCAAAACAATCTAGCCCATGAGAGCTGGGCTAGATGGTTTTGACACCCACCCACCCACCCACCGCAGGGAGAGGATCGCTGTGGCTGGAAGGCCGTTTTCAAAGTGATCTAGCCCAGCTCTCATGGTACGGGGCCTTTTGAGAAAAAACCCACCCTGCCCTCTGCAGGGAGAGACTTGGGTGAAGAGGAGGAGGAAGGCTGAATCGCGCCTTCACCCCCCCACCAACCTATTGGAGCTGCGTGAACATGCACCCCTCCCAGTCAGCTGTAGTGAAGAGCAGAAAGCAGTGCTGGTAACCTCTGCACACACACACACACACACACACACACACACACACACACACACACACACACACACACCATTGAAGAGGGTTGAGACAGTCTTCCCATAGGAATGCATTGAAAATCTTTCCCTCCATTACAAATTAATTGATTTTCAATGCATTCCTATGGGAAACTGCTGTTCGACTTAGGAGCATGCCATCGGAAGAGATTAATCTCGTAAGTCAAGGTACCACTGTACATGTTTTTCATTACAACAACTAGCCTGACAGTGTGCCATTTACTCACATTTATGGTACAAATATGCTTGCAACAAAACCCTACCTCCTGCTCATAAATCCCCCTTTGCAACATATGGGGAAATGTGCACCACTCTAAATTATGGGAGTTTTTAGAGCAGAGCACCCAACTCTCTACATCACCCATAGAGAATTCAAACCTCAGGTCTTCGGAGTCTGAAGACATCACTCTGTCCTTAGACCATACTGGATATACAGAGCATGTATACGGCAGGGTAAAACTATAGCTAAAACTCTCTCTGTCTCTCTCTCTACAACATTCAACACTGGATTCCACAACTGCATTTTCAGAAATATTTGGATGAAGACGTATTACTCTGTGCAAGCATCCCAACAAGAAACAGAAATCAAACTGAAAGCAAAAAGAAGCCATTGTGGCACATTGATGATTAACTACTATATTTTAATGTGAGCATTCATGGAACACTGTCCATTTCATTAAAATACAACACTTAGCCTTTTAAGTACCACAATATTATCTGCTTGTTTTCTTTGTGTTGTTACATTTTTCAGGAATATAGTACAAAGCCTCAAGATTAAAACCCACAATGTCACTTCTCAGAAAAAAACAGGGAAGCAGAGACTAGTTTAACCCCTCCCCAAAGGAGGCTTATAGCCATATTTAATTTACAGTGGTACCTTGTATAAGGAATTAATTCGTTCCAAATGAAATTATGGTAAGCAAATTTTCCTTTATACAAATTCCCATAGGAATGCATTGAAAAGAGAGTGATCCCATTTTTATGTTGTATAGGTTTCCCCATAGGCGATTATGTTAAGCAAATTTCCCCCATCTCCGGAATTTTTTATGTCGTACAAATTTTATCTTATACATGCTGTTTGTTATACAAGGATCCACTGTAATGGGGATGATTAAACTACCAGCCTGCTTTGGAATAGACATTACAGATCCAGTCATGGCTCCGATGCTTGAGCTATGGGCACTTGTGTTTATTCCCACAAATGCAAATCTAGAAAGCCTCTGTACATCCACAACAGCTCTGATGACCTACCACCAACCCTGCCATCCACACCTAGCAAGGTCAGAAGGCTCAAGGATAAGAAGCAAACAGTGTGAGCCAAGCCTACACAGATTAAAGCAATGTCATTACGGGTCCCCGTTTTTGTTTGTCTGGTTAGTAAAAGTTTTCTGATTCTTATGTGTATCAGGGTTGCAGCACAGGAAGTGAGAGGTCTAATTTTCAGCATTCTTGGTCCAAGTTGCCTTACTGAAGCTGTTTTACCCCTGGGGTAAGCTGGAAAGGTCTGTTTCAGGCCTTCTATACTTACCCCAGGCTTGGCGCTGCTGCGAATGGGCCTGCAAGGGCTTCCCTGCAAACCGGAAGTGACTTTTGGAAAACAGGAAGTGACCTCTGGATTGCTTGAAAGCAATTTTGGGGCTTCCAAGGGCCTTTCTAGGCATGTCAGAGAGCTCAGAAATGCTTTTCTGCTAACCAAAACTACTGTTTTCCGGAAGTCACTTCAGGTTCATGAGGAAGCCCTTTTAGAGCCTTCGAGGGGCCCAGGAAGGCCCTTGCAGGCCCGTTCGAGGTAGTGCCAGGCTGGGGGTAAGTACAAGAGCCCCCACCTAGACCCCCTAGACCCAACCCGACCTGCATCTGCATATTGCAGATTTTCAATTATCAGCGGGGGTGGGGTTTACTGTATCTAAAAGACTGAATCTCCCTCTATGAGCCTAATATACAAGAGCAGCCTTTCTCTCTGTCCCACCAGCCTCACAGGTGCATGTGGTAGGGTAACAGGAGAGAAGGCCTTCTTGTTGCTCCTACCAGGCTCCAGAATTCCCTCCCATGGGAGGCCAGGCTGGCCTCATCTTTGCTGTCCTTCCAAAGCCAACAAAAACCTTTCTCTTCAGGCAGGCATTCCTTTAAATGCCAGACTGAACATGGGGATTTTTTTTTAAAAGAAGTATTTTGTTCTGTGTTCTATTTGTTTTAAAATAGTGCTATTAATATTATGAATTTTAGTCTGTTTAATGCTTTTATAATATTCCAATTTATTATTTGGTTCTTAACTTTGTTTCTTTTAATATTGTAATCCTCCCCGGGACCCTTTAGAGAAAGACAGCATATAAACAAGTAAACAGTAAGTTCTTTTGGTCCTGTGTCATCATGACACTGTTTAATCATTTAGATAGAAGTAACATTATGTACCAGTGGTCCCTTTGGACTGAACTCTAAACTATCTGTACGGCCAAAGGTTCAGAGCTGCTTTTTTGCCTCCATTTTCCGGCAACATCTTAATATATAGACAGAAAGAAAATGTAAACTAAACCTTTTCAACCTGTGTCTGTTCTAGTTCAACATTGCAAACACATATACTGTGAAAACATGCACTGAAGCTATGATCCTACTCATGCCAAGCTAAGAATTACTCTGATGCCAATGGTATATATAGTATAATTAATTCAATTATGTAACCAGTCTTCCTTGCCCCTTCCTTCTCTGGCATTTTTTCTACTGTTTTTATGTGTGTCCACATCTGCAATCCTCAAGTCACCAGGGTCTTACAAGAACATTTCCCCCCTTCAGCCTCAGATACTATTCAGCAATCAAAAATTAATGAGGCAGGAAGCATTTACAGTGAACTGTGAGAACACTGGCCTAAGAAGGAGGCAGCACAGTGTCCCAATCTTTAAATAAGTGGCCATAGTTATAATTCTTTTTTACCATTGCTACTAAAGAGATATTTCAGATCCCGGGACGTTACATCTCTTTAGAGATAAAATTTCTGTGCAGTTAGCCAGGATGGATAAACAATAATTTCTCAGAAACAATTGATCTGAGGCCCGATTTAAATCAAATCCACTGTTCCCCAAAGAGAACAGAAATCCTTGTAGATTAGCGACCGGGGACTTCAAACCCTGAAGTTCGAATCCTGTCAACCTAGAGCGATCTACATGCTCATGTCCCCTTTCCCACAACACCCTTGCTTGGTGGTTTATCAGCTGTGCTGGGGGCCTTCCCCCTTTTAAAAGTGCTAAAATGCTCCTCTAAATGCTCAGTTATTGGCAGTTACTGCTTTTAGATTAAATATACTTCTGTTTCTAAATCCCTGCCCTTTTCCTTTTGGTCTCAACAAAAACTAGAATGGAGTCCCAATAACTTCTTCAAAGCTAAAATTACCCCCCCTTGAGTTGAAAGCCTTTCTGCTTCTTGCAGATCCAGGGACCTGCTTTTAGTTCTCCTTCACAACCATTCCTCAAGCCTCCTTTCTGTGTAAAAGCTGGCTTTTTGGGGCGTTTTCCATACATCTCTGAAGTATGTGGGAATAGCACCCCCTGACATATATTTCCCATTGAGTCTGGACCCAAATAAAAAAGAAGGTAATGACCATATGGAAAAAATCCAGGCATTTGATCCAGCCTATATGGTTGTAAGATTAGCAGATATTTGGCAGGTATAGAAGATTATACTACAAAGCAGTTTCTCCCAAGGAGGAGAGAAAAATGAATGTGCCTGATGGTGGAACATGCTGCCATGGAGGGTGGTGGAGTCTCCTTCTTTGGAGGTTTTTAAGCAGAGGCTGGATGGCCATCTGTCGGAGGTACTGTGATGGGGGTTCCTGCATGGCAGGGGGTTAGACTGGGTGACCCTTGAGGTCTCTTCCAACTCTATGATTATATGAACCACAGCAGGAAGAATCCTAAGACACTTCCAAAACCCTGTATTCCAAAATGATTCTAGGGCAGAGGTTCCCAAACAGTGCACTGCACGTCTCTTGGGTGCCCAGGATCTGACCTAGGGGCACCATGGGAAAAGGGATGGAAAATAAAGCAAGGAAGTCTGTAGAGGAGCTACTCATAGCTCCATGTAGAGCAGGCCTGCCCAACAGGTAGACCGCGGGCTATGGGTAGATCACAAAGGGTTCAGAAGTAGCCTGCCGGTCATCAAATTAAAAAGTGAGGGGATAAATTCTCCACCCCTCCCTCCCCCATCCCAAGGACCACCACTGCCCCAGCAAAGTTCTGGGTCTGCCCGCCCACTGTCTCAGCCGAGCAGGGCAGTTCAAGGGCCATGGCGTGGTCCCCCACTGGCCAGATGATCGAGCGGGTGCAAGGGAAGCATGTGCATGGTCAGCTGTCCCATAGGAATGCATTGAAAATCAATTAATCCGTTCCAGAGGGAATGAATTTCAATGCATTCCCATGGGAAGCCGCTGTTCTATTTAAAATTTTTTTTACTTACGAACATGTGCTTGGAATGGATATAATTTGTAAGTAGAGGTATTAATGTAGTAGCCCTCGGGCACTTTGGGCCAGAAAAAGTAGCACTTGTCCCGTTCAAAGTTGGACAGCCCTGATGTAGAGGAACTGCTTAGAGCTCTATGTCAAATAGGAACAGGAAGTGAGTCATGTGCTTGCCTCTCCTTGCCACATCTCTTATGGTCCCCAGCAGAGCAGCTTGCTGGGTGACCTTGTCAGTTTCCTGGATATTCGAAGGGAGGCAGAATGAGATGGGGTGGCTGGAAACGGGTATCAAGATCCTGCTTCTAAGAGCAAAGACCCCTGAGGGCCCTCCATGCAAGAGGAACCACAAGCTAGTAGTCAGCACATCAAGGGAGATATAGGACCACAATGTTTGGGAACCATTATTCTAGAGGCCAAGACAGATTTGATGAGTCACATACCTAGTCATTCCATAGCCCAGCTCTCTGCTACACTCCCTACAAGTTCATACATCTCGAGATACCCTTCCTTAATAAAATAATAATAATTTTTGTTTTAATAAAATAAAAGGAACCAGTAGTTTCTTCTGTAGGGAAGACTGGGAAGGCACCAAGTCACAGGTGATGGACATGATACTATTCATAAATTCTGCAGAAGGTTTCCCAAACATGTCCCTCAAGTTAGCATGCCCTAACAATGTAATGAAACCTTGAACATTCTGGTATGCTGACTGAGAAATTATAAGCACCGGAAAAGCCATCTGGAATACCTCAGCCAGCTTCCTTTCCAATCTTTAGCATTTTTTCGCGTTTGGACCCCCTGAGGCACCTCTCTGGTAACAACAGAATCATGCTTTTGAAAGTGGAAACTGACCTCCTGACAACATGCCCCATCAAACCCCCACCCAACTTACCTGTGGCATTTGATATAGTGAGCGGAAGCCCTTGAAGCTGGTGAAGCTGGATTCCTGATCCGAGGGCTCCAAAGTTAATGGTCTGAAGGCCTGGCATAGAAGATAACTGAGCAGCATTTACAGTGACGGTGCCACTGGGCAGAGAGGCAGAAGCAACTGGTGTGAGGGTGGTGTTGGTGCTCCCTGTCTGTCCCAAGGACACTCCTTGCACCGGAGCCAAAGCGATTGTCTGAGCTTGTGGATTCTGAACCTGAAGATTTTGCAGCTGAATCGTCTGCCAGCTGACCTGCCCATTTGGCCCCACAGTGGGTGTTCGGATAAAGATGGGACCAGCATTGGGCAGAGCCTGGATCTGAAGATTCTGCAAGGCATCTTGGGTAGTAAATGTCTGGCCAGCTTGCCCTCCTTGTACAACCTGTGGCTGCACTAGGATTTGCTGCTGCTGCTGTTGCTGCTGGTTTTGATCCGCATCCTTCTGCTGCCCTTGCTGAACGTCAACCCCAGCAACCTGCAGAGCATCAGTGTTTTGAGCACTGTTTGTCCTCTGAGGTGTCTGTGCTTGAACATTTGTTCCCACAGTGCCACCTGTGGAAAAATTCATGATGCCCAAGTTACCCGTTGTGGTAGTGGCATTATAGTTATTGGCATTGGTAAAGAAACAGGCCGAGTTGGCTTGGGAAACAGCCACACTGGAGGAACTGATTGAAACGCCAGATGTAGCTGGCTGAGAGCTGCTATCTTGGGAGCCAGAACTGCTGAGGGTCACTGACTGAGAAGTGGGTGCCAGGCTGGCAGAGATGCTGTTCACAGGCAACAAAGTGATGTTGCCATTCAATGCAAGTGGGACATTGGTGACATACTGAGTCTGCCCTGAGAGTGCATTCATGCCCTGGATGGGAACAGCCTGCTGCAAAAGATTTGGCATGGCAGCCAAGATACTGCCTGTCCCGGACCTGTTTGTGATGAGCTGCTGGTTCGTCCCAGGAATGATCTGCAATTGACCAGAGGCATCTGACTGGACACTGACTTGGGTGGGAGTGGTAGCAAACTGCAGCTGCTGTCCATCCACAGTTTGAAACTGGGGGATCACCTGATACTGAATGTTGGGTATCACTCCAGACAAGCCCGTTAGGACTTGCTGATTCTGTAGGTTGGGGGTGGTTGTGACCACATACTGCCCAGCCGTCACAGATCGGTTCTTGGATGACGAATCATTCTCCTCATTGTTGTTGTTCTCCTGGTCTTTGGGGGAGCCGGAGGCCCCAGAGGGAGTGGAAATTATCTGCCAGCCATTCTGGGAGATTTGAGTTGCAGCAGCAGCCAGGTCCAGTTCATTTGAGCCCCCCTGCTGTCCTTGTGAACCATCAGCATTCTCGTTGGGAGATTCAATCCGGCTGCAAGTGGCTGCCAGCAGGGCCAAAGGGGAAGGCTGGGACTCCTACCAGGAAAGACAGGCAGAAAAAAGATGAGTCAGGCAGAATCTAGAAGTCAGTACAAAATAAGGGAAAAGAGAGGAGGAGCACACATCCATTCAGAAAATGAGTATAGTAAACCCCTGCCTATCGCGGGAGTTAGGGACTCAACCGGACCTGTGATAATTGAAAATCTGCAATATGCAGATGCTGGGTCTGGTCGGGACTGGGGGAGAGGCTATCTGGGGGGCCCTGCACTTACCTGAGGCCTGGCACTACCCTGAACAGGCCTCTGATGGCATTCCCAGGCCTGTTGGAAGTCCTGGAAGTGCTTTCTGGTGATCCAGAAGTGAGTTTCGGTTTGCCACAAAGCACTTTTGGGGCCTCTGACAGCCTGGGAAGGCCACTGGAGGCCAGTTTGGGGCAGCACCAGGCATGGGGTAAATGCAGGAGGCCTGAAACAGGCCCTTCCAGCTTACCCCAGGGGGCCTTTTTCATATACTGCGGTCCCGTGATATACCAGGACTGTAGTATGTGAACTGTGAAAGAGCAGGGGAAGACTGTATGCCTCTCCATAGCAGATGAACAACCTACTATGAGAAGCAAAGGCAGCTACACTAGGACCGAACAGAGAACAATGACATACTTTCCAATAAAACACTGCACTGGTCTTCCCAGAGTGACTTCAGACTGCAGTAAAAATTAGTGTTAAATACTTGTTTGGCTCATTTCACCTCTTTTGTGGATGTAAGGAATGTCACAATATGACAAGCAGATACTACTCAAGGCCCCTCTCTGTGCCTGCATACCCACACACCAAAGGCTAGACAATTTTATAGCCCAGCAATTTTTAATGAGGAAGTTCAGTTTCAAATTCTCACACCAGAATTTCTTAAAAAAGAGAGAAGAGTTCTTTGGCTGCTCTCCTGCAAGACGACATTTTCTTTAAAACAAAAGCCACAAATACTGTGGTCACTATTTTCCTCCACCCCCCAACACAGATTCCAAGCACACTGGATGGCACAGTCACACCATGTTCATGAAAAATGACAAAGGAGAATGCAGCCAACTCTCTCCCAAAGAAACAACAACAAGAGCAACAACTGTGAGTATGGGCTGTAGCCAGTGAGGCCTGGAAATAACTTCCCTCCCAACTGTTCCCTATCCCAACTCACCTGGCCCTCACAATTTTCTCCATCGTTATTGCTGCCTTCATCTACCTTCTCAGTCTTGACAATAACCATTTCTTCTGAAATATCATGGTCTGCATGAGATTTGGGGAATAAGAGAAAACAGAATAGGCAAACAAGTCACACAAAGCAAGTTAAGCCTCCAAAAGGAAGACATGGAGGCAGTCTGAAAACACAGATGTTGAAAAAATATGTACTTTCATCAATCATTGCAGGAAGCTTCAGGAAGGGCTTCACTCTTTCAGCAAAACATAAACCATTATAATCACCCAATTAAACAGTGTTGAAATCTTAATATTGCTAAACAACTAAGTTGCATTAGCTTCTCCAGCTACCAAAAATACATTCACATTCTTTATGAGTTATTAAGTTGATCAAGTGGCCCAGAGGAAGTCACTTTATCTCAGCCTAATATACCTCCCGAGACTACTGAGAGGGAAAACAATCACATGACTTTTACACCCTCTAAACTGCTTGAGGAAAACAAAACGCATCAGTAAGTGTGGCCAGGATGCAAACTGTATCAACCAACACAACAGGAAGCAGCATGTAACGTCAACAGAAATTTGATTTAAAAAGGACAGTAAGAGATAAGAGTTGGTGTTGTGTTGGAAATCAGACGTACCAAAAAAAAAGTTATTTTCACCAAACTGAACCACTGTGTTTAACTGCTATAATATACTGTACAGACTATAGATATACAGTACAGCACTCCTCTGTGTCAATTGGTTATGTGTAACAGGTTAAAATTTAGTAGGAACTACAGTACAACTCAGACTGGATCTAGGCTGACCATGAAGTTTCTTTGAGTGTCTTTAACATGTGCTTTTCTACATGCTATCTGTGACTTGGTGGAAAAATAACAGCCTTCTCTTTGACACGGGCATTTAATCAAAAATATTAACTTTCACAGGTGTGTTACTTAAACACATCCAGGCCTCTGGTCTTCCTTGAGAGGTACTATACATGTCCTTATATAAGAAACGACAACACACAAACCGAGAACTACAGTATATGCAAAGTATTATCAGCATAAAGCAACTGCAAACATTATTCAGTGCAGGAAAGGAAGCAGCTGCATGAGTCAGTCCAAGCTGCAGCTGGCCCAATGAGGAGCCCTGCCCCAGGAGACACCAAACACAAGCTGCCAATCATAGGCGATCCTGAAGGTTTTTTTTTTTATTATTATTATCGTTACCAATGAAGAGTTTGAAGCAAGTCAGTAGATGAAACGATCCCCAAATAAATGATAGGCTTGTATTTTTCCTAGAGGTCTGGAGTTGTGTGTGTGTGTGTGTGTGTGTGTGTGTGTGTGTGTGTGTGTGTGTGTGTGTGTGTGTGTGTGTGTGTGTGTGAGAGAGAGAGAGAGAGAGAGAGAGAGAGAGAGAGAGAGAGAGAGAGAGAGAGAGAGAGAGAGAGAGATTGTGTGTAGTTTTGGGGTTTTGTTTATTTGCATTTCGCCTCTGTTCTTGGCAAAGGGGCCTAAGAGAGGAACATGCTGGGCCAGATCCGGCCCTTTCCCCTGCCCTATAATACAGTATCGAGCCTCCACTCCTGGTGAGGGAGGCGCTCAGGCTCTCCGGCCTGCCTGAAACCCCCACTCTCCTGCGCCCATTCCTTTCTCGGACAGGTGGGGCGCTCCCTCCGCCATGACACAGCCGAGCCCTCTGCACAGGTTCAGAAACACCTTCCCCACCCCACCCCGACTTCAATCTTAAAGGGGGGGGATTTCCTCAACGGGCGCTCCTCCAACGAATCCTTGGCTTTGCTTGGAGGAGGAGGAGGAGGGCAGGGGCCCACGCTAGCTTTACGGCGGAGCCCCCCACAAGCCCGCTTCTCTTCCTTTGCCGCCACCGGGAGGCCCGAGTTCGATCCCGCCCTCGGCCGGCGTCTTCCCTCACAACCCTGGGCCTCCCTACCGAGAGAGAGAGAGAGCCAAGGGGGAGGAGGAGGAAGAGGAGGCTCCCGTCTTGCTCCGCCGCCTCTCTCGGCCTTCCCGCTGAGGAGGATTTCCCAGCCCGGTCCCTGGTCCTGCCCCCCCCCCAACCTGGTCCCGCCTTGCCCCCCTTCTCCTCCTCCTCCTCCTCCGGCGGCCACTTGCCCTCCCTCGGCCGCCTCCAACCCCCCAACCCCCCAATCGTAAGCCCCGCTCGCCGCCGCCTCCTCCTCGCCGGAGCCCCTCCCCCCCAAAGGTTCCCCCTTCACACCCACGCAACCCCTCCCCGGGGCTGTCGTTACCCCTCCCCCGCCCGGGTCCCTCCGCCCGGGGGGCTGGGCGGGGCGGGGCGCGCGCGAGAAAGGGGGGGGAAGGAAGGAAGGCAGGCAGGCAGGCAGGCAGGCGGCGCCCCCCGCCCAGCCACGATGGTCCCGTCCTTACCGCTCATGTTGCCCGAAAGGTGGGAGGCGAGCCCAAGTGGCGCCGGAGGGATGGGCGGGGCAGAGAGAAAGAGGAGGGGGGGCCGCGGCGAAGTCGGGTGACGAGGCAGGCTTCACCCCCACCGGTGACCGCCAAAGGGTTGGCGAGGGGAGGGGAGCTGCGCCGCCGAGAACGGCCCCAAGCCCCAGCCACACACACACACACCCTCTCGCAGCTCCGCCCAATCGCAGAGCCCGAAAGCACCCGTGGGAGGCGGGGATAACCGCCGATGACAAGCCGCCCGACCAGTGGTTGGAGAGCGAGGGCGGGGCCCGCTCAGGGAGAAGAATCCGCAGAAGCAGTTTACCAAAAACTCCGCGGCGGCGCCCCTTTAGGGGAACGATCCTAAGCGAAGCCCCACCCCATGGGGGAGAGGCGGGGCTTGCCCGAAACCTTTCCCCCTCATTAGCTTGTCGGATGGGCCTGGTGACGACAGGACGAAGATGAGTCAATAACTGACATTGTCAGGGGCCAATAGGGGATCGACGGAAACTTCAGAGTTTCAAACTGTATGATGAAATCTCACACCTTGACTCATGATTGAGGGGCCTGTCACCCAATTAGAAGGCCTCCTATCCTTTTCCTAGGCTTCAGGAGGGCAGGGCTAAGACGGGAAGTGACATGAAAGGGAGCCAATCGTTTTCCGCAGAAAACCGTGCCAGGGTGTGGTGCGTCTCAGATCAATCGGCCATTTAGCCAAACAGTGACAAGACGGGGAGGCGAGAAAAAACTGCTCCAATGAGGAACGCAGCTGTTCTTAAATAGACCAATGGCGTGGCTGTCGCGGTTGTTTTTTTCAGGAAAAGGCGACGAGCGCTGGCGCCATTTTACTTCGGGCGTGTAACTCCTCCTTTTTCCTCCATTTAATGAAGGGCGTTATGCAATGAGTCGTGACGCCCATGGTTTTCTTTTATGGAGGTTGGTCCAAGGCAGTTCCCGCCCTGTTCCAGCTTGAGTGCCTTCGCTGGAGATGCGTCTCCCTTGCTAATTACTCCCCGAAGGAGCACAGAAAAGGGGTTGTTTAACATTCATGGCATTGATTTCCACATAAAAGCAAAATAAAAAAAGAACAATGTTCTTGAGAGAGAGAGAGAGAGAGAGCACTGCGCATGCTCAAAGAGTGCTTAAGAGGCACACTTATTTATTTATTTAGAATTTTTTTACCCTACATTGGAAAAGGACCCAAGGTGGCTGACAATAATGAGGGACAATATACAGCCCAGAACATTTAAGCGGTATTCAAGTTAATTAAGGACATGGAATTAGAAGAGGCATATTAGAATATTAAAAAGTAACATTAAAGCTACAAAGGGTACTCAGAGAAAAAATCCACTATGAGGGATCGACTGTAAACATGGAAGACACTGGTGTTGTTATGAGATCAGTCAGTGAAATCATGTATTGTAGATTCACATAAAAGTCACATAGGAAGTCCCTCATTTGGGGAAAGCTTGCCTGAAGAGGAAGCTCTTTACCTGCTTCCGGAAAGACATCAGAGTTGGGGCAATCCTGGCCATACTCAAAAGATGCTGGACATACAAAATCAACACTGTACCCAGTGGATTTCAAAATACTGTAGATTCTTGATTTCTCATTAGTTTTGATCAGTGTTGCTTCCTAATAAGTATGGTCAGGCTAATTGCCTCATGTAGCCTGACACCCATGTATGTGAGAGGAAAGCCTCTACACGGTATTGCTTCCTGGAAAACATTTTTGTAAAGTAATTCATGGGATGTCTCCTCAGGTTCATAGCCTTTCCCATTCGATTTTAAAATAATAGGAAACTGACCAGTCTCAAGGTAATTTGTGATCATTAGGTAGCCCAAACTAGTACTTGATTGTTTAGAAGTGGATGTTGTAAGTTTTATTACAACCAAAAGTAAATAATGCCATTGCCATTCAAGATGATTTGCAGGATGACACTGTTGCACCCTTGCTCTTCCCAAAGGTAATTTACGATAATAGGATTGCTCCAGAATCCCAAGCTGCATAATTGGATCGCTGAAAAGTTTAAAAACAGTGCATATTTCAAAGTTTTGCAGAACTCTTCTGGTGTAGACAGGATATAGTTTGGAAGACGGGGTGAAGAAAAATGTCAAAAATCCAACAAAATGTAACAGTGTGACCCAAGTTTGGAAACCACTTTTCTAGGTAAACTGATTTAGAAGATGGAGATGGCATATTCAATTTTAAAATATATATATAATACATGTGTTACTAACACATGAGATATAATACACAAACGTAAAGTACAGTACAGTACTAGTATGTCCTTCCCCCTTGGGACCTTATATCCTACATACTTTTCCTATAATTAGATTCTCCTTTATCTTTTATCCACTCCAGAAATCCTTCCAGAAATACATACTGTATAACCATTGCCTGGTTATACATGTGATCCATTATCATTTCTGTTTTTGTATTAAGTCCATTACAATTTTCTATCATCAGTAACAATGCTGTTTTGGGAACAATTTCAATATTAATATCCAACAATTCTCTAATTTATTAAAATACTTTACCCCATACTTTTGTATTAATAATTCCACCACATGTTCCAACTTCTTTATTACATCTCCAAAATTCTTAGGGTATTTGGGAGTTTATTTATTTATTTATTTATTTATTTATTTATTTGTTTATATACTGCCTGTTTTCCAGAGGAACTCCGGGCAGTTATATTACTGTATTTAATTTTGCTGGTGTTAAATACCATCTCTGTAAAATGTTATGCCCATTTTCTTGAGATTGTATATACAGTTAAAAGTAAAAGCATAAAGGAGTTAAGAGTGTAATCTCTTCTCTGCAGACAGAATTACTCTGTAAATTTGGAGTATGCACATGTAGGAGTATGTCTGTTAAGATTCTCAGTCTTCCGGATGAAGTTATCTGGAAGTTGAGTCATTGCTACTGGACTTATTTTCTTGTGAGATTGAAATATTTTGTTACTCATCCAAGAAGCTCTGTCAGTCTGAGGAAAGTTAGTGGCAAAGCCTCCTATGTATAGTTTATCTTGATTTCACATTATCCTGGTCTGAATGGGTTTATTAGGTGGACAGTGGCTTGGGGTGCATGAAAGTCCCACCTATTCAACCCTTCCCAATACCCATTAAGCATAGGTCAGCCTTGGCCTTGCTGATCAAGGTGTAAAGTGCTTCTGATTTGTTTGGGGATCGATGAAAGGGCAGTGTGATACTATAAGTGGCAGACAAATTATGCCTAAATCTCTCCCACCTCTGTTGAGAGACAGGTTTTCAATACACATACATGAATAGCTTCCCTGACACCTCTCATGAACCACCTTCCCTTTTTCTAGGTAATATGTGTACATCCTCATCTTTGAATGAGTGTCCCTTGTCCTTCAAATGAAGGTACACTGCTGATTTTTGTCCTGAGCTGTTGCTGCCACTCTGCTGTTGGGCCATCATCCTGTTTAGTTTCTCCATTGTAGAGCTCTGCACACTTCTCACTGCACTGGAGGGGTCAATTTTTGATTGGGCTTTCCTCACCATTTGGATTGTGACCACTGTATGATTGTCATCTACTTGGGAGCAATTCATGCTTAACTCAGTGGAGCATATTTCTCAGTTGATAGATGGATACAGAATTACACTGTAAACAGTACAGACTGTATTGGAAACCAAGTTCTACAAAATGAGGCATGGTAATACAGTATTATTACAGAATTATATTTCTGTATTCTTCAAGATTTATTTGGTGTGGTCTATGATTACAACCATGCCAAATCAGTCAAATGTGGATTTATGCTCCTCTTAGTAATGTGACTATATCATGGCATTCTGTCCCGTTCCTTAATTATTTTCAGTATGCAGTTTAGGAGATGCTTTAGAACAGTGCAGGAAATAAGTTAGCTTATGTGAAGGTTCCGTTAAAGTCACTAACAGTTCTGATGGGGAATGATTGACAGAGTCAGTTATTTTATCAAATTGCATTAAACTGTTATTCACACAATATGTGGGTGATCCTTCTTTAACGTTTCCAAACATAGGTTCAGCATTTTCCATCAAAACATTTCTATAACTGTTCCTATTAAACATAAATTCATCAATAGTGACTTCTGATTTAAAAGGGTTATTATTGGTAATCAGCGGGGTTGGGCATATCTCGCGATTAGGGGACCAGAGCATCGGGTCCTGCAACAGTGGTGTCTCACAAGATTCTGCTGCGTCTCCCATCCCCAACCAGGGATCCATTTTGACACTGCACCGCCACCTCTGACCACTGTCACTGTGGTAGATGTCTTCTCTGAGCTCCTCGTTGCGACCACCGGAGCAGGTAAAGGCAGCCCCACATCCTGGGCTGTCAACACCTCCCTCTCCACCTGGGTTCCTACTTCCCTCAGTATTGTCTGTTGCCCCAACAGTTTGGGTGCCTTCATCTCTCCTTCCTGGTTCCTTCTGACTGTCCTTTTCTTGATAGACCACTCTTCTTCCCTTTGTCCCTGTGACTGGGTTCAGGTTCTCCCTTATGCGATTCCATACCCTCGGACCCAGGAAAAGATGGAGATGGTACTTCCAAACGAGAATCTTTATTTTCAACATCCAAAACCCAATGAACTATAACCTCAGTGGGTTCAACATAACTGTCCACTACTTTAATATCAAAAGGATATGTCCAACTTGCCAAGTCCAAAATCAGTGGTGCTGAGGATATGGGAGTTGTTGGAACCTTTCCCAATCGTGAAGGGTTCGGAGGCTGGGTCCACGTCCCACGCAAAGGGTCCCACAACACAGGTGGCGAGCCCACTCCGCCACCCATTCCATCGAATTAGCCCAGCCACGAGCCAGGAAAGGGTACCTCTTCCAGGGAGCCTTGGGGTTTCGGAATGCAAAACTTTCCATCCCTCTGCCTCATTCTCTTTCCCCAACAACTCCAACTCCTTTCCGTCCTCCCTGCCTCTTTTCTTTCCTACTTCTCTGGCTCCTCTTCCCCACTTCCCCCCCCTCCTGACTCTTCCATCATCCGGAAGCCCTCTACGATTAACCCTTCAGTAGTCTCATGACTGACTGGTGTTTCCACCATCCGTGGGTTTGTGTCTCCCCTCCTATTCCCGTTGTGTCCCTTCCTGTATGGTCACGTGCCACCCTTTCTCTTCGCCCTTTTCCAAGGGGACAGATGGCGCACCTCATGGCTGTTCTTCATTAGAAGGATGTCCCTCACAATCCCGACTATCTTTTTTTCCCATTCCTCCAATGGCATGTCTATTAACATAAACCCTTCTATTATTGGTCTATCTTGCATATCTACCTTATCCCATTTATCACTATCACTATAATTCCCCTCCCATAACTTCAAATCTTTCTCCAGTCTGTTATCAGACTTCACTGACACATTCTCTTTTCCCATATTCATATTTTGTCCATCTTCTATATTTTCCATTTTATCTCTTCCCTGTCCAGCTTCTGCTCCTGCGGACGGCACACCTTCTCTCATACAGCTTAACATTTCAGAATTGGACTGAAAAACCACTGTTGATTGGAATTTTTCATTGCTTTGTATTATAAATCACATTGGAGTTTCTGACCTGTTTCCACAGGGCCTAAAGATGAGCAAGATCAACAGAAATGTTTTTCTCTATACTACCTTGGTCCATTACTGTATGCAATAGTTGATGATTTGGCATGTATCTTGATCCAGTTGGAGGAGCCTGCTACCAAACTGTATTGTTAGAGGTATTGATCTCTGCATGCACCCTTTTTCATTTGGCAGTTTTCATTGGGGCTGCCAATACTTGTCTAGATTCAGGTTTGGTCTTATAAATTTCTAATACTGAGCGCAATATCCCTATGCTGCAGACCACACCAGTTTAGTACTTATATGACTCATCTCAGACAGCAGGAACATGTTTGTCACAATCATAAGGGTGGAATTTTAGCCACTGACCTTGGTGTCTGATTTTTGCATGAATTAGCATTTCTCCTTATTATACCCCTTATTATATCCTCTCTCGCCATGTTGAACATTTGAGGAGGGTGTTGAGATAATCCATACTTGAAAATATCTGTCTGCCTCTTGATTTAGTCCAGAGGAGGAGAATTCTTTTAGAAGACTATCTAGAACAGTGCGAAATTTTATTTTCTTCCATCTCTGGGGAAAGGTCATGTCAGGTTGAAAAGGAAGTATATAAGCAAAATTACTGTTATATCTGTGTGAGCAAATAAAGATGCTGCTGCTGGATGATGTGAATGAAAGTTGAAATACAATTATCACAGTTCTGAGTATCAGAAACGCCAAGAGTCATCTTGCAGTTTCATAACCATCATATTAACAATGCAGATGAGACAGATTGTTTTTTCCCTCTGTTGTTGACTTTGGAGACATTGTGATGAACAAAGGGTAAAGGGTAAATTTCACTCTCTTGATGGAAACACTGCTGGAGAAAGCAGCAATGCAGTATGAGAGCAGCTGCTGTCTGTGTTAAAATGGCAGCTGGAAAAAATCTTCTTTCACCAAGGAGGACCTCATGTCCTCATTCTTGTCTAGGATACTTACATATTATAAGATACTTAAATATTATAAACAGTCACCCTGCTAATTCTGTTGTCTCGTTTCATACCCAGGATGGTTTGTAGGGCTTTAAAACTGAGGAGGATAAGAAGCCAAGGCCCTGCTTCACAACATAGGCGGAAGGCAGTTACTACACGTCCCATTCGTCCCTCCTTGCTGTCCCGCTTGGGACCAGTACAAAAAAAAAATTACTTCACGTCCATAGCATGACAGCAAAAAATTGTCTCGACCACGCCCCCAGAACTGGGAACAGAGTGTGACAAGCCGTACCTGCCCCTGGAGTGCGAAATTCTCTTGTCACGGTTAGTTCCCGGTTCCTGCTCCGAGACAAGGGACCATGAAGTAACAACTGTCACGCAACAATCAGTGCCCACCTAGTGGTCAGTGGCTGAAGTGGCATTCAACATTAGTTTCCCTATGGGAAACACCATGCAGTGCAAATGTTTATTAAAGAAAGTACTGAAAATTCTGTAGCATTGACATGTAAATCCCGGAAGACCAGTAAATCGAAATATCGAACAAGTTTTATTTATGATACTAAAAAGAGGGTTAAGAAAGCACAACAAATTCAGAATTTGTCACGGAACAAGACCATGAAGTAACAGTTGTCACGAGACAAGTAATCACGCCCGTGGGTAAATGGAAACAGGGACTGAACAGGGACAAAACCACATGACCGCGAACAACGCCGTCACGGTACAAAACTAGTGGCGGAACAAAGAAGGACTTGAAGTAAAATAAAACAGGTGTTAAACAAATGAACAACACAGCATAGAGGCATTCACGAACCACTTTAGCAAAACCCAGGGTTGTTTGCTAGAGAGAGGAGTAATGTGCAATGAAGCAGGCAGGCAGTTTTTGGCTTGCTGCCTTTCTTAGCACCTTCAAGTGCTATGCATCCGTGGCTGAGCTTCTTGCTGAACCTATTGATGATGGGATTCAAATGAAAGACTCCCTCATGAAGGAAAATTTTGCAGGGAAGAATGCTCTTCTCTCTCTCTCAAACTGTTCTGGGTTTCCAGTTGCTGGTTGGAGGCTTGCCACTGTCTCTACCTTTGTATTGACAGAACACCTGTAATAACAGGTGTGTGTGTGTGTGTGTGTGTGTGTGTGTGTGTGTGTGTGTGTGTGTGTGTGTGTGTGTGTGTGTGTGTGTGTGTGTGAGGGGGAGAGGAAATGGTTCAAGGTGCTGGTTTTGGTTTACAAAACCCTCCATGGCTTGGGACCTGAATACCTGGCAGAGTGCATCTCCCAAAAGTCAGTGCTGCTCCAGCCCACCACAGCTTCAGTAGCACTCTCAATCCGGGTGGCCACCCCTAGGGAGGCCCATAAGGTTGCTACGCACAATTGGGCCTTCTCGGTGGCTGGCCTGGCTACTTGGAACAAATTGCCTAGCGAGATTCGCAAGGGATCCATCCCTAGAAGCCTTCAAAAAAGCGGTAAAGACTGGGCTCTTCACAGAAACATTCAGCTATTGTTGATGTCTGTTTTGTGTTCCCCGTGTTTTGATTTTGTCGGTTATTATTTGGTTGCTGTATCTTGCTAGGCTATTTGTGTTGTTAATTTGGTTGCCTATATTGTATTATTGGTTTGATTTGCATTTTTAGTTTTATTCATGTGTTATCCACATGTTGTTGTACATGTTAACTGCCCAGAGTTCCCATTGGGAAAATCGGTTGCAGTATAGAAATATAAAAATTAATAAATAAATAAATATTAAAAGGTGATTCTTCCTAACATTGCTTTGCCATGTCAGGAAAAAAATGTTTAGCTACTTCACATCTGTTTGATGTGCAGGACTCAAAGGCACAGAATCCCTGTGGAATACACTCCTCTTCCCTCCTTTCTTGGAACTGGGCAAAGTTCTGATATATGTCCTCCTCCTGGATGTATGGAGTGCGGGGGGGTGGCAGCAGCAGGACCTACCTCTGCTGCAAAGCATTTAAGGATCCACACACAGAGCTGAGTACCCAGACTAAACTTAGGATCATGTCATTTTATCAAAGCTGCAGAGCTCTAAGAGAGAAAAACAATTTGATCATACCTGTATGGTGCAGTCAAGTTGGTTCTGGCTTTGAGTGACTCTTTGCAGAGGTGCCAAGGTATGTGAGATATTTTAAATAGTGTTTCCACCTGTGCCATCCCTTCATGGCCAGGCAAGGATTTCAACCCAGATATCTTCAGTTCTAATCCAATCCTGAACCGCCATGGGTCCTTTTCAGGAGAAAGGTAGGGTAAAAAAAATGCATAAATAATAAAAAATATACTACACTTGATCTTCAAATACTTGTACTTTATTGAGTCACAAAAGAGTCGGGCCTTTGCATCCTTCAGAGCTCTTTTTCAGGATGAGTAAAGAAGCTAAAAATATTTCTGCCTAAATTCTTCAATCACTGGACCTGCAGTTAGACTTCTATCCCCAAACAGGAACTACAGACAACAGTGATGGGAAAACTTTTAGGAACCAAGTGCCCAAATTGCAATTCAAAACCCACTAATTTTTCGCAAAGTGCCAATACAGCAATTTAGCCTGAATACAGGTGGTTGTGAAGGGGCGATGTTGGGTGTCCACAGAAAGGGCTCCAAGTGCCACTTTTGGCACTCGTGCCATAGGTTTGCCAACACTGGACTAGAAGAATTAGCTTGAGTTGCAATAGTATTAGTTGTATCTTGATAAATGTTGAATCAATTGTCTCCTCCCTCTCACAGGGCACAGTGCTGGTGGCTGATCAGTGATCTGCCCATTGTCTACAGATGAAACACATTTGCTCCTCTGCTGGCATAATGCATGAGCACAATGCCCTTATCAAAAAAGATTAAGATTAATTGTAAGCAATGCATAAGTAAAACCAATCAGCCAAAATCGAATTAGAAGGGTTGCCTTTTAATAGAAGATATGGAGCCCTTGCTGTAATTAATAAAATGCCTCCCTCCGAGATCCCAACCTGAGCAGCTAATTTAGATATCCTCCCTAGCAAATAGGGCAATGATTCTCAACCTGTGGCTTGTGACCCCTTCGGAGGTCGAACCACCATTTCACAGGGGTTGACTAAGATCATGGGAAAACACTTACTGTATTTCCAATGGTCTTAGGAACCAAAACATCGCTCCTGGCGGTACCCCACCATGGTGTTACACTGCCTCCACCACCTCCTCTTGCATGCAGGCGGGCAGACTCTGTCGGTCTACGCAGCCGCTTCCGCCAGCATAACTGCCGTGCCATCGCTCTTGCAGGTGGGTGGGGAGGCTCTGCTGGCCACACAGCCGCTTCCTTCACCATCACCACTCTTAATTTTATGGTTGGGGGGTCACCATAACATGAGAAACTGTATTAAAGTGTCGTGGCATTAGGAAGGTTGAGAACCACTGAAATAGGAGTAAATGTAGCTATGTGGTTGATTAACAAAAGACAAAGTCAAAATTAGGCAATAGCTAGGAAAGTTGCTGTGAAGCATATAACGATGCCCAGTGCCATCTATAACTGAGAGACAGAAGAGTGACATTATGGGATCCATTATCCCATAATAGCTGGTTCAGCCTATCATCATATTCAATTGTCTCAGAAGTAATATTCCAAGCTTCCCAATGCCAATTGCGAGGAATCATAAGCAGGTGAAGACAACTGCTTGGGAATACCCTGAAGCAAATGGTGAGCCACTGTATGAGACAGAATGCTGGACTGGATGGGCTGTGGCCTGTTCCAGCATGGCTGTTCTTATGTTTGCTTCTTTGGGAAGCATTATGTTATAGGAGAGTGACTGCCCTGTACTTCGCAAGCAATGTATGACCTTCAGGTGGACAAGGCTGCTTCATATATATACTAGACCTTCTACTTGAGCCTTGTCATTGGGGAAGAACCCCCTGTCCATTGTGTTCTAGAAACTGAGACACATGTAGACACATGTACACCAGGTCTTATACCTGAGATGTACCTACGGCTCTCTAACATAGTCTGTCTTAGGACTCCTTGCCAACACAAAGGGCGTTTATACATGACCCCTAAGCTCCGCCGCAAATGGCTGCAAGGTCCGGACCTTAAAAATGTTTACCCACCAGCTCCGGACTTTGCAGACAATTAAGTGCGACCCCACCCACTTTAGCAAGACCAAACAGCAGTTTTCTTGTACCTGGTCTTTGATGGTGACAAATATTTGATCCGGTGTAAGGATAGTGAGTGCGGGGCTAAAGTACCCTTCATCCAGACCCTCTGTCTCATCATCTGGAACTGATGAGACAGAGATAACCAGCTTACTGAAGAGACAAGAGAGGGCACCAGAAGGAACCATATGAGAACCTAGGCTGGAGAAGCCATGGTTGCCTGTTAAAGGCACAAGCCTGTCTTCTGGGTCAGACTATGCTTCTGACAACCCAGTCTTGGAAACAGGCACTTTAAAGAGGACTTTTAAATTGCTCTTAAACAGCTCTGGATTAAGCAGCGTGGAGCTGACAAGTCACAATTGCAAATAACTGCCTGTTTACTGAAAATGTAGATTTTACCCAACTTCTTGTACAGCAATCATATCCCCCTTGGGAGACATTTCAGAGTTAAGCCTCCTTCCTCTGTTACTACTAGTTAAATAATTATCACTAGAGAGAAGGAGGATACAGTCAAGTGAAAAAGAAATAGAAGACATGGGATCACATCCTATTCATTTTCGCTGGGGTGAAAGGGAGGCCAGCAAATGTTGGAATATCAGGATCGTGTCTATGAATATCAGAATTATGTCTATGAATTAGTAGCTGCTTGCCATTGTACTCTGAATATCCAATGAAAAATAAAATACTAAATGTCTTGAACTGCAAATGCATGTGCAGTTTGAAATTTCTGACAGAGGAGTCCTGTGACGCTCTATTCCATTGATGTCCCTACTGAGGAGAATGAGATTTATCAGGAATATACCTGTAGAACTGCAACCTCGTTTTTTTAAATATTGTAGTAACGTTTAGGTATAGGTAGGTCTGTATTGAAGGTTTATTTATTTATTTGGTACAATTATCTAATTTGCTTGTAGTCTCCAGTATCTTTCCTCTTCCCAAATCTAATCCATATTTTCCTGTCCCACATTGTGAAGAATACTCATTAAGCCAAAATAAACCATATAAACGTATTTGTTCACCCTGTGTTGTGACAACTTGGCAAGAGTGGTGTCTCTGTGTGTATTTCAATATATTTATCTTCCACTTGATAACTCTTTCTTCACATGGAAAAAGGAAAAGCACCAAGACTATGAACACTGACTTCTCAATTGCCGTTATGTTCTTACCTCATAACAGCCTTGTGGGCTATGTTACTAGTATTCCACTTTGAAAGACAGAGGTAAAAGAGGAGCAGAACTTATAATAGACTGGTCTTTCTCAATCTGCTACTCTTTGTGTATGCTGGTTGTAGAGGTTGGGGTATGTAGTCTAGCACCACTGAAAAGCAGTGGGCTAGGTAAAGGTAACATAAATTGCAGAAAAATAGAAGTTACTTTTCAGTTAATCCAGTCCATGACACTGCTGGAATACTTAATAACTCTCACTCACATGCCTGGATGTTGTTATTAAGGCCTTTTAACAGAAAAACACAACTGAGTCTGGTGTCGGGTGATAAGGACTGTATTGCTGGTGATTATAACAGTAGCACGGAAGGAATGGTAAGACTCATACAGTATTTTGCAATCAGAAGGTTCCAGTTCAATCCATGGTATCTCTAGGTAGAGATGGGAAAGACCCCTATGTGAAACTCTGGAGAATTAAAAAAAAGGCAGTGATCTAATTTCTTCTGAGAGGAAAACACAATAAAGGAGTTTCCATCTCAAAACTACAATAAAGCAATAAAATACATTAAAATAAAATACAATAAAGCAGTTTCCATCTCAAAACTGAAAAGTTTTTAAAGTGTGTTCTCTTCACACACAACAGCCTTATTATTCTCATGTTCCACCCATGAACAAGAGCAGGATTATGTCCCTTGGTCCCATGCTGACTATTGCACACTCAGTGGAAGGTGAAAAAGTATGTGTGTGCAATTGTATGTGTGAAGCACTAGCTAGTACCAAATGTGCAGATGTGTGCAGATGGGAGCAATGGGTGTGATTCTACTTCCCTTCTGTACATAGAGAGAGTCCTGAGGAATCCACAACTGAGGGTCAAAGTAAGCAACAAGCTTAACAAGTATTTAGAAATGGTACTCTCTCAAGTGATGAAAGAGGTCTGCCCTAGCACTTATTTTCCCCTCAGCTCCCTATCTCACAGTTAGCCATTCAGTACTTTGTTTTTTGTTTGGTCACTGAAGGGTAAACAGAGAACTGTTTGAAAGTCTGATTGGTGAGGTACATATCTCTGAGGGAATCTAGTTCCTGGAGGGAAATGTTTGTTATTGGAGTCAATGCACTTTCCCCTTAATGTCTGTTTGACTTTGGGACAGTATTAGTACTGTATAGTACTTTGATCTCTGGGTCTAGCTTTCTATTTCCTGATTCCTCCATGAAGAAAGTTTAAACTTGCCCCAGTCCACATAAAAAGTCAACACAGGCCACTGCTTCCTCCCTTGCAAGCAGCTGCTGTCATTTCCAAATCACGATTCAGTGGGCGGGTGATTCTCTGCTAAACAGGCCTCCTAACACATGCACGTAAAGCAGCTCAACTTCCTTCTCTTTCCTCCTTTAAGTACAGCCAGCCCACAGAGAGAGAGGCGGAGGAGGGAGGAGGCAGAAGGCTTGAGTAGGCACAACACAGGGCCCATCCTTGGGGTGTGGTTGGTTCGCCTGACGTCCTGAGCTGCTCCAACTTGTCCCTGGAGAAACTTGCCGATGCAGCCCAGCAACTCCTGGGTGGCCTCAACTATTTCAAGCAGCTGTTTATATTACCTTTCAGCAAACAGGGCAGGGTGGAGATACAGCAGGCCACCACCAGTAGCAGCAAAAAAAACAGGCATAGAAGCAGCCACCCCCCCATTCCCCTGACAGGCAGAATCATGTGTTTGTCAACTGGCACTACTGGATCAAGAGTTTGGGGAGTTATTATGAAGCAATGGCACTGTATCCATAGAGTACTGAAAGAGTACTGAAAGAGTACTGGGTGTTTCCGGGACTGACTTTATACTGAGATCTTAAGGGCCTATCATGATGAAGAAAGCAAGCAGGGAACTGAGAAAATAAACAGTTGCTTTATATGTGTTATAACTTGGATAAGTCACCTCTTTGGACTACAGCACCCAGAATCCTCCAGTTTGTGGGGGTGGAAGTCCAAAGAAGAAACTTGTCCAACGTGTTTGTGGGGGGTGGAAGTCCAAAGAAGAAACTTGTCCAACATAAGGTATTGTACTCATTCCTCATTCACATTGGCAAGACTAGTAGATGTACTAAAGGTGAAAACAATATTTAAAATAAAATAACAATAAATAAATAAATAAAATATTTAAAATAAAATAATGTCTCAAGACAACCGAGCACCAATGTTCCTGAGGCAACAGCTCTCAATCGCTGTCCAAAGAGGGAATGCCTGCTGTATGCTTGGCACTCTAGGCCAGCTGACTAAATAATGGTGTTTTCTAGTAAAGTGATTTTAACCAGTATAATAAATTTTATTTTAAATAAATAAATAAATAAATAAATAAATAAATTTTAAAATAACAATTTTTAAAAATATATATTGTTTATGCACTCTTCTTGTCCTCAGGGAACATTCTTATCTATTTAAAATGCCACAAGGACTCTGAGAGCAGGAGGCAAGGAATACCAATATCAGAATGCAGATAGTGGGGAGATCCTGCAACACTTTAGCTAGTAAGATGATTGTCCTCTGGTGTACTTTGAGCCAATCTTTTCAGGGCAGATCACACACATTTTAACTGAAGTAAGCATTTTTTTCATCATAGGGTAAGGAAATTTTTCTTACCATTCAGTGGTAAGGAAAATTCAGCAGGGGGTTTACCCTTGCAGCCTTCTGCACAGTACTAACAAGAGCTCGCTTGGGTGTCACACTGCCCTTGCCTTCCCTGCCAGTCACCAAGGACCAGTAGCTGCCTTGAAGAGGTTTATTTGAAATGTGGTGCCACAGGAATGCTTTGCAGATAGATACCCGAAGACTGTCAGAACAAGTGGGCCCTACATAAAATAGGAAGGCAAATATGTTGAAACAGAGGCTGGCCAACTTTGGGTACAACATGAGAAGGCATGATTCTCTGGAAAAGACTAGGGTAAGGTTGTTGGCAGTAGGAAAAGAGGAAAACCAAATACGAGATGGATTGACTCTCCTAAAGGAACCATAGGCTTAAGTTTACAAGAGCTGAGCTGAGCTGTTAAGGAAAATATATTTTGGAGCTCGCATATCCTCAGGCCATCATGCGTCAGAGGTGATTTGATGGCACATAACCATAGTAAGCGTGCCATATGTGTCAGAACCTGAACTAGGGAAATTTTATAAAAGTTTTAACAAGTAATCTGCCCCGTTATTTGTTGTAGGGTTTGAAAAGCAGTGGATTGTTGCTTGTCACAAATGCTTAAGTGAGAACTTGGTGTGATTATCATTGCCTTCCTTGCAGCTTAACATTTTGTTATGAGGCAGCAAGATTTCCTAAGGTGTCAGGAGAGGGTTAAAAACCTCTCTTTGCAAGGAGCCAGCTGGAGCTAGCCCTTGCTGAGGCATCTGCATTTCACTTCCAAACAGAAGTTTTTTACCCCCTCCTGACAACTCAGCAAACAGACCTTGAGCTTTTGGCAGCAAGGTTTCCTGAGGTGTCAGGAGGGGGTTAAAAACTCTCTTTGAGGTCAGATTACTAAGGCATCTGCATTTCAAGGATTTTCCTTGTGGGTGGATCAGGCACCAAACTCCTGCAATAAGCGGGAGAGTCCTGTATCACTGTGCACATTCACTTTGAAAATTATTACTTCAATATAAAGGAAGGGCTTAAAATTGCTTTGAAAAATGGCATGTGAGGTTTTTTAAATCATTTCATTAACCAGCATGTTTGCAGACCATGTTTTCAGTGTTGTGCAGTAGCTCTGTAATTTCCAGGTATCATACCTGCGTTCCCCCCCCCCAGATTAGTGGAATATCACTAAAGTGACATAGTGCTAGAGTTTAAAATAAAATTAAAAATTATTTCAGAGGGACAGCAGTGTTCCTTTCAAGAGAAACCCATGACCACCTACAAAGCCAGTATTTAATACAACACGGACATTCATATTGCCTGAATTGATTCATAAAGAGCCAAAAAGTGTGCAGAAGTGTGTTAAATTAAAAAGCCCTTGCCAGCCTTTTCAAATAAATGCTGCTTGCAGTCAAAAAGAAGAGGGCTCCACTGTGGATCGTGCAGCCAGGCTTTTGGAAATTATGCAAAACATAATCCCAGAGCAGATCTTATTGTCAATGTAACAAAGGCCTGAAATTCTTTGAAATGTGATTTTTGTCCCCTGCTTTATTAAGAAAGGAAAGTAAGTTGTGACAGTTAAATGCTAGTTTATTATTTAACAGAACATGTTGCCGAAGCCGTTTTGAGACACTTTGGGGCACAGGGGCCTTGCTAGAATGAGACTGGTGCCTAAACCACTGTGTCATGTTGATCAGCAGTAGGAAGGGAGAGTGCAAGAAGCAAAGAAACGGATGCATCAGCCTTATCTCCCCCCTGCAGAGAATGGGTGTGTGTGGCCTCTCCCCTTTGCCTTCAGCTAAACGTTCCTCCCCACCCTGGAGAGAGTGAAATTGGGGCACACCACAACTTGATGTACTGTTCCTTCTGATTCACTCAGAAAATAAGATGTCAGGAAAGAGATCTGGGTGTGTTGGTGGACAGCTCAATGAAGGTGTCTAACCAATGTGTGGTAGCGGTGAAGAAGGCCAGTTCCATGCTAAGGATTATCAAAAAGGGGATTGAAAATAAAACAGCCAACATTATAATGCCATTATACAAAATGATAGTAAGGCCACACCTGAAGTATTGTGTACAATTCTGGTCACTGCATCTCAAAAAAGACATAGTAGAACTGAAAAGGTGCAGAAGAGAGCAACTAAAATGATTACTGGGCTGGGGGACCTCCCTTACGATAAAGGCTAAAACATTTAGGGCTCTTTAGTCTGGAAAAAAGGCACCTGAGGGGGGATATTATTGAGATGTACAAAATTATGTAGGGCATGAGTAAAGTGGATAGAGGGACGCTCTTCTCCCTCTCACAAAATAGCAGAACTAGGGGACATCCACTCAGATTGAGGGCTGGGAGAGTGAGAACAGACAAAATAAAATATTTTTTTCACCCAGCATGTTTTTAGTCTGTGGAACTCCCTGCCACAGGATGTGGTGATGGCATCTGGCCTGGATGTCTTCAAAGGGGGATTGGACAGCTTCCTGGAGGAAAAGTCCATCAAAGGTTACAAACCATGATGGAGAATTGTAATCTCCAGGTTTAAAACTGGAGTACTTCAAGGGCCAGATGCAGGGGAGTGGTATCAGGAAACAGATACTGTATCTAGTCTTGTGCACTCCCAGAGGCATCTACTGGGGCCACTGTGAGATACAGTAAACTGGACTAGATGAGCCGTTAGCCTGATCTGGCATGGCTCTTCTTATGTTCTTATGGTCTTTGGCCTGATCCAGCATGGCTCTTCTTATGTTCTTATGGTTTGCTTTCCATATATTAAATGCTCCCTTCCCCACCCCCATCCAGTCAGGCATCCTCGGGCCATTTTGCCCTTGAAGACCTGCTGCCACATCTTGGTTTAGCTGAGCCGGAGAGAAGGTGTTTGCTTCTGGTGAAAAGGCACTCAACACATGCTCAAAGGAGCAGCCAACATTGTTTTATCTATTTCATTGCATAAGTGAGGGTCTCAAACCTCCCCACTATTTTCCCTTTACTTCCTATTTTGTAACTTTACCGGGTATATGGATTACCATACATGATTGCATTGACTGACTTCATAACAATACCAGTGTTTTCCATGGTACTTTCCACTCCTCATAATGGATTTTTCTTTTATTTTTGTGTGCTCTTTGTAGCTCTACTGTTACCTTTGAATTTTCTAAGACAGGCATGTCCAAACTTCGGCCCTCCTTATGTTTTGGACCACAACTCCCAGAATTCTAAGCTTAGATGGCCAATGACAAAGGACTGTGGAAGTTGTGGTCCAAAACATCTGGAGGGCGAAACTTTTGACATGCCTGTTCTAAGATGCTTCTTTTAATTCCTTGTTCTAAGATGCTTTTTTAAATTCCCTATTCCCTGAATGTGTCTTAAATGTTCTGGGCTGCATATTGCCACTCATTATAAGCCACCTTGGGTCCTTTTCCAAGGGGAAAGGTGGGGTAAAATTATTCTAAATAAATAAATAAATAAATAAATAAATAAATAAATAAATAAATAAATAAATATGTACTTTCCCCATTGCAGCATGGTCCCCATGTAATAGTTATTGGGTAGCTCTTATTTTTGACCAGAAAACAAAGCATTTTTAAAACCTCTGACTGACTGGGAAAATGGCCAATGGTCAGGAGACGGTCCTTAGCTGGGCTCACCTCCAGTTTCACCAACCCTGCCTCTCCGGTTGTTCTTGGCACATCTTTATGACTAGAAGGTCCAACCTATACGAAATTTCCCTCCCTGCCATTTTTGAAATTTGTGCATGAGAGAGTCAATGGCTAAAGAGTCCTTGTATAGTTTTGGTGATATCTGTTTTGCCACTCTTCCCCCAACCCCAACCCCCAATCCCTATTGCAGTGGCCTCTTTGCACTCCTGATTTTTCTGTAGACAAGCAAGGCACTGTTCTCTCACTTACATCTTGTTCAAAGTGGCTTCAAAGCTGCAGAACCAGCCTGGTAACTTTTCTGGCGCAAAGCGGTGGGGTGGGGGGAGGGGGAGGGGCTTTGTGGGCAGGAAATGAGGGTCTGTGCCCTGTCGTTGCTGGCCGTCATTGATCAGGCTGGTGGGGGAGTGGATTGGCCATTTAAAGGGGAGAGTATTAGTCATTTTTATCCCATGTGTAGCCAGTTGTGCATGATTTGTGTGCAATTTAAAAAAAAATCATTAGCAAAAAGTGCATCTGCTGTATTTTCACCAGCTGAAACTACCGTCGCTATATCTAGTTTCACAAGATATTGGTTAGCTTTGCTGTAATGTGTGTGAGATGTTTGATGTGAAAACATTGGGGTGATGTGCGTGCATTTACCTTATTTTACCTGATCTAGGAACTACAGCAGGCATGTCCAAACTTCGGCCCTCCAGATGTTTTGGACCACAACTCCCAAAATTCTAAGCTTAGCTTGCCAATGCCAAAGGACAGTGGGAGTTGTGATCCAAAACATCTGGAGGGCCGGACATGCCTGAACTACAGTATGGGAGCCACCCCATCACCCTCCTTCAAATGATATACTGTATAACCAGTATGTGAAATATTGATATGTGATGGCACAGCAATTGTCCTACAACCACATGCGATCTGGAGCACATGACCTAGCCAACCTTTTCCACAGTGTATCACCACTGGCGCTGGCTCAGTAGCTGTATGTGCTGAAGCACCTGGAGTTTGATTCCTTCTTGAGCCTTGTAGAAGAAGATCCAGCCTGTGTGGCCTTGTCCCGTAACACCTCCAGAAGAAGGGAAGGCTAAACTACTTCTGAGTACTTTATACGCAGAGAAGCCGTAAGTCAGAATTGACTTAATGGCACATAATTATGTACTACCATAACTGGGACTCTAACCATAGGGGTTTGGCCCCTCAGGATGTTATGGAAACTGCCCACAGAGTGACTGTTGTGTTTTGATGAAGAGCGGAGCAGCCATGCCTCAGAAACAATAGGGACTCCATACAAAAATTCAGTGGGGCTTCAGTTGCAATCCAGACACGAACGCTGCACCCCCAAGTATTTTTTTAAAGTCCCTAGAAAATACTCTCTAAGCATTTTAAAATGTATTCCAAAGTCCACTGAGCATCACTCTGTTGTGTATGTTCAAAATGTATTTCAAAAGATTTAAATGTCTTTTTAAAAGGCCCTGGCACTTGGAGCGGTGGTCTTTTTCATGTAATGCTGATCTTTCTCTTCACCCTCCCCCAACCCGTGATTTTTATTTCCATGTTACTGCTTCCAAGTAAAATCCCTTTCATCTCACAAACTGCAAAATTGGTATCCTTTGGACGCAAGGCACTCCTACCCCTCCTCCGAAGCCAAGTTCCTTCCAAAATAATCATCATCCTTGTAGCCACTGAGCCAGGAGGCCGCCTGCATTCTATCCCTGAGGGGGGAAATGCAGAGCTCTGCAAAGTGATTTGGGGTGATAGTACCACATTGCTGCAGGGGGATGATTTGGGGACCTGCAATACCACCTCCAAAAAAAGTCACTTTCCTATGCTCTGAAGGACACCCACACCGCCAAGCTGAATGTCAGTGAGAGCTGACCAATCATTTCTGATTCCTAGTACAGTACTACTGGTGATGAGGACAACCATCTCTCAACGTGGGAGTGACCACTGAGGGAGCTACAGTACTTTCATGCAAAAACAATGAGCTTCCTTTCTTTCATCCACAGCCAGAGATGTGAAATAGCTGCCTGGTCTGCTCCCTAGACTTCCCTTTTGTGAGTGTCTGTTCAGTCTCACATTCACATGTAGCCATAACACGCTGGTACAGTCGTTTCAAAATGCAGGCAATAGGAAGGCAGCTGACACATAGCCTGTGTCTCTTTAACTGTGGAACTCTAATTTAAAGAACATTGAGCTGCTATTCAAATAACAATAGCCAGGGTGTGGTGTGGTGTGGTGGTGGTGGGGTCAGTGGCTGCAGGCAGTGCTGGCCAGTGGCATCGTGCGCTCATGCCGGCACAGCAATCAATAGTGAGCAGAGAGACAGGAGCAAAAGTGAAATTGAAGCTGAGTCAGCATCAGTGCCTGTGCACAAGCATTAACGTGTGTGTTGTTGCATGCCTGGGTGCTCAACCCCAGCCTATCCTGCACAAACCTTTTTGGGATGGCCAGCCCTCACTTCTGATACCAGGGCGGACAACAATTTAAAAATGAGCATTTATGACATATCCAGGAGATCATGCAGGGTGCTGGTAACTAGGAGAGCGTTGAGCTTCCATCAGCCGTGTGCACCTTGTATTGTGGAATCCAGAGCTCACCCACTCGCCTCTTTTATAAACGAATGGAACAGACCTGGCAGACAACAAACACCCTGGCAGTCCCAGTCATGTTTAGATTGGCCTTCAGCTGTGCTATGTCACAGTTCCCACCGTCTGAGCTAACATGTTGTCATCCTTGAATAATCCCACCCTTCAGTTTGTATAAATCTTTTGATTTCCTTGTTTTGCTTTGGATACAAAGAATGTATTACTGTGCAGGGAGCGGATGAGCAGCACTGTGTGGCTGAGACAGAGCACTCGCAGCTGTCTGCATGGTTGCCAGTCAGAGGGCAGTCCTGTATTCAAAGATGTGGTCTGTCAGAAACAGTCCTCTGTTTGGGATGCAGTGTGAGTCTGCATTAGAGGCAAAGAACCCTAAGAAAGGAGAACATTTGAAGCTGCCTACCCCATAATAATGGGTTCTCCAAACACAAAGTGGACAAGGTAGGTGCCCAGATCATTGGCCATTCTCTTCCCCATAAGGATGAGGTAGACCCCTATTTAAATCACCACGACTGTTCCTAAATGGACATGTAGGAACATGGATTTGTGCTGGTGCATTTCCTGTGAACTCATGCCCTCTTTGGACCTGACTTTGAATGATGCACAGTGGCCACCCTACTATTTGACCCATTCATCTGAGGTCTTTTTTTTTTGGGGTTACTAGCATCCTCTGCACTGTTACGTATGACACCCAAGGAGAAGACCTTTTAAATTCTGCAACCACATAAAATGCATACAACTTTGCCTGACTTTTCATCTGCCTTGCACCAAGAGCTGTTACTCTCTTTAGAAACCAGACTGGTCAAGGAGGCCTCTGCAATGCATACCTCAAAGGGCGTTTATACACGATCCCTAAGCTCCGCTGCAAATGGCTGCAAGCTCCGGCGCTTAAAACTGTTTCCCCACCAGCTCCGGAGTTTGCAGACAAGTAAGTGTGACTCCGCCCACCTAAGTGCGACCCAGCGCACTTTTCTTGTACCTGCTCTTGGGAGGTGAAAAATATTTGATGCGGATGTGCTGGGCTCTCCTCGCTTCTTTTTGTTTTTGTTTTTTGCCTCCCGCCCCTTTAAGAGGAACCAGGAAGTGACTGGGGCTCCCCCGGCAGCATCCACCAACACCGGGAGGTAAGGCTTTATTCTTCTGTCCCTTTTTTTCCTCCCTCCCCTCACGCAGCCGGCAGCCAGGAAGTACAGAGGGGTGGAGATGCACGAAGAGCGACAAACCCCTAAGATCTCTGGTCCGAATTTAAGGGGCCAGCGGATCTTAGGGGTCGTGTAAAAAGGCCCAAAGAGGCCAGTGGCAAAAGAGAGCAAACTAGTTTACAGTTTGAAAGGTTCCTGCTGTGACCATCACCCATGCTGACAGCACTTCCTGAATTCCCCCACTTCTGATTCTGCTCTCTCTCTCTCTCTCTCTCTCTCTCTCTCTCTCTGATGCCCAGTGCGGGCCTGAGTGACTTTTGCACTGACAGTTTTCAGGAGGAGGTAACACGCAAACAAAGAAATCCTATACTGTACTATGTAATCGCACACTCATTATCTCGGGCGTGGATCCTTGTGTCGCAAAAATGGTGCAATCCAAATGGTGCAGGGAGAAACGGGGAACCGCAGTGTTTGCAGAACATCTAAAAATATGCAGGGAGCAAACTCCAAGAGAAGCGGGGGAACCATCCTGAGTTAACTGAACGTGCTGAGTGTTTGTAGAAAGCTGGGTTTAAGGTGTGAGGAGTGATGAATTAGGGCAGGAAGTGCAACTGTGTTCTGCAGGAGGGTCATGGCTACCCGTCTGGAACCTTTATTGTAACACCTGCAGCTCCTACTACTTTCATTTTGTTGGCTTTGTATCTACCAGTTCTCCTCAAAATGGAGCTCATGGCAACTCACAGTCAAAATGATTGAAAACACAATTAGAACACAAAGCAAGCTCTCAAGTTAAGGATTCAGTTTAAAACACACCAGTGAAGAAAACAAAGAATAGACAAGAGCCTACACGGTGCAAAGCTCCTTCCTCAGCAAGTGTGTGTGTGTGGGAGGGGGGCAATCCTGCTTTGGTAGAAAGGTCCAGAGCTGGGGAGAAAGACCCCTCTCTCACCAACCACAAGTGACCCTGAGGATAGCAGGACTGAATGATGGGCTTCCATCAGAGATCATAAAGAGGTTGGGGCTCATAAGGGAGGAGATGGCCCTTCAGATATAATCCATGACTTGAAAAATGTTCTGTTCACTCCAAGCATGTGGCTGAAATATGGCAAATCACTCAATCTCCCTCTGAAAAAGGCTTTTAGATGGTTTCTAGGCTGGCCAATGAAACACTTTTGCATGTCTGTATCTGAGGCAGGTCGTTTTGTTAGGAATAAGTGGGAACAAAATTTGGTAGGATTGTTTTTAAGTGAAGGGGGAAAGCTGTTCAGGGAGACATATACCCACTAAGTAAGTGGGTATACAGACTGAAGGAAGAGGCAGGGAGTCAGAACACCCGGTTCTCACCAGTCCCTCTGTGCAGTAAACACACGAATATGGGAATACCCCCCCCCAGCAAAGACTTGTCTGTACATGGTCACTGTCTGTTGAGAAACACACACATCTCTTTTCAATTTCCTTTGTTTACTGCAGAAAACTGTGTTGCTGCTGGCGCCCAATGATCTTGCCGGGTCAAGTATGAAGGGTGGAGCTACACATATGTATGGGCATCAGGTATAAATAGTCAGTGGTGGATCATTTGCTTGGGAAAAAGCGGAAGACAGCCAGAAACGGCATACTTAAACCCCACCTTGTCCATTTCTCCCTGGTGAAGTTAGGAAAAGGAACTAGGAAGAAAACAACATAGAAACAATGGTGGTGGTGACAGAGGACTGAAGGCTCACCCCCTACCCATTGCTTACCTGAAATAATAAATAAAACACTTTCTCTGCATTCTTTATTCATCCCTCTCTCTGTTTATAAGTCATATCCCCATTCTAAAGACTAAGAAAAATCCACTTCCAAAAACAATCCATTAACTCAAGCCTAGTTCTTACAAACTGCAGGCAAGGTGATAAGAAACCTATGTCAGGAGTTGAGATCAACCCCTTCTGTCTGCCGGGAAGGACTCTTGCACACTACTGAAACATCTTTTCGAGAAGAAGGGGGAGGCAGGGTTGCTGGCAGCAGAGGGTACTGAGTACGACTCCCTCAGATTCCTGAAGAGAAATGAAGATGAGATTCACCTCAGGGAAATGGCAGCCCTTCCACTGCACTTCAGTACACAGAGATGGACAGAGGACTCATGGAGGAGCCTTATGCAGATGTCAAAAGTCTGTTTGGGTATTCTTGGCCTGTTCCCCAGCCTAAATATTTGCAGACAAACTCCAGTTATGCCCCACTCCAAAAACCTCCATTGATCTCCTTCCAGATGAAGCTCAGTTTCGGCAAAGACACTGAGCCCCTCCGACTTCTCACTGCTCCAAGACTGGGAACAAGTGGTAGTGAGCCGTAAACCTGCTTAATGTCTGCAACTGAAATATGGGGCTTTGGAGTGCTTAACTATGGCCAAATCAGGGATGTATTTTTATTTTATTTTATTTTATTTGGTCTGTTATGGCTGAAATGTAGAGACTTCTGCTTCTAACTGAAGAGCAAACTTGCCTCCCACTCTTCTAACTTTGAGGGGTGGATTGTTTACGCTGACATATTTCCTTGGCCTCCAAATCTATCTAGTTCATCTTGGGGGAAACTGCCCCCAACCTCATACATATGGTGCCGGGAGGAAGGCTTTGAGAGCTGCCTGCTTGAGTTCCCACTTCTCTCTCTCTCTCTTCTCTCTTCTCTCTTCTCTCTCCCCTCCACCCCTCCGTCTCTGAGCTGGCAGTGGGATGAGAGAAGTAGGCAAAGCTGCCAGATCCATGGTTGCCTTCACAAGTCAGTCGTGGAACAGAGGCCCAGCCTCCTTTTGGCAATGACAATGGCGCCAGAGCTGGATCCTCCTGGGGTGCTGTCTGTGCACAGCCAAGTCAGCACGATGAAAAATCTCCTGGAAATAGTCTCAGAAATGAATTTGGCACACAGCATCAGAGCCAGGCTTCCAGAAAGAAAAAAATAACCACCACTGGCTCCCTGATGTGAAGTGGACAAGAGCTCCTATTAGCGGTGCCATGCTTAGTCTCCAAGTTACCGGGTGCGGTCTCATCGAACTGTCTTTGTAGGCAGAGAATTCGCACCCACCTTCTTTAGAACACTGATAATGCTCATGAGCAAAACGAGCAAGGTGGGGGGGGGAAGAGGCATGGCATTGTTTCTCACGAGAAAGTGCCACCTATCATATTATGGCTCGGATCTGTTCTGTGAAAACAGCTGCCACAGATAAGCCCTTATGAATAGGAGTCCTCTTATCAAGGCAAACACAGTTGCTTATTGTCCAAAGAGATACAGAGAGTCCTGCCAGATTGGAATAAAAATCCATTTCCTCTGGCATCCTCTCCCAACAAACAGTATTTGTCAGGCAACTGTTTCTGGAAGGATTACAAATAGTATAATAAGACAGGAGATCTTAGTTCAGCATAATGTGAATATGGACGTTCCATGTCATGCAACAACATTGAAAGATGTGGTGGGTCCTTTCAAGATCCAAAAGGTTTTATTAAGGACACACACTTTTTGTGGGAAGCATCCTGTTCATCTAGTACTGTACATGATAAGTTATCTCCATTGGCCGATTTATATACAGTGCCTCTATTTATGTAGAAATGGTAATAAGGGAGCTGAAATACAAAAAAGTACAGATTGTGATAATTATTGTAATGATGGCCACTAACAAGAACCAGAGTTGGTAGTGGTATGAACATCTGTGCATAGATTAATACTCATAAAGTGGCAGAAAACCTCTATCTCTATTTAGACCAAAGGAAATAAAGTTGAATCTTTTGATGAAGTTTTATCCAGCTGTTCTGTACTGGAATCTGCTATTGTTCATATCATCAAGTTCCTACATTGGATTGCTGACCTTAATCTGGGAACATGTAGGTTTAAAGGTTTATTTAAGCCATGAAATGAACTACCTGTCATGCAGAACTACTTTGCAGACTTAAGGGCCTTTTCACACGACCCCTAAGATCCGCTGGCCCCTTAAATTCGGACCAAAGATCTTAGGGGTTCCTTGGTCTTCCTTCCTCCCCACCAGAGAAAGAGAGGAAAAAATGCAGCTCACCTGGAGGAGCTTCCTGGAGCTGTTTCTCTTCCATTTCTCTTCTCTTCTGCTTGCTTTTTTTCCTCCCACCTCTTCTCTTAAAGGGGCGGGAGGCAAAAAAAAACACAAACAGAAGCCAGGAGAGCCCCACACTGACCAGATTAAATCCGGACCTGGGGATTTTCACCCACCTCAAGCAGGTACAAGAAAGTGCAGCTGGGTCGCGCTTAGGTGGGCGGGGTCGCACTTAATTTCCTGCAAACTCCCGAGCTGGTGGGAAAACACTTGTAAGGTCCGGAGTTTGCAGCCATTTGCTGCGGAGTTTAGGGGTCGTGTATAAAGGCCCTCACTGTGAGGTTTATACAAGAGATGCTTGTATCTGAGCATTTTGAAGGAATAAACAAACTGCATCTGCATGTATTATATTCTGGCACAAATATTTTGGTTTCTTTAAGGAAGGAAGGTAGGGGGACAGAGAGGCACAGATGGATCAAAAGCTACAGAGATGGGAGGCGCAGCAACTCAATGTTTAGGGCACTTGTTTCCTTCCAAAAACATTGCTGTCAAAATTGGTGGCAAATTGCCTCTTTGGCCAGAATCCCATTGGCTCCATAGAATGCCTATGTGTCATTCCGGAATTCCCTCATTTGAGGGAATCCACACGGACATTTGCCATCATATATCAGCAATGTGACCTTTGTGTGAGCAGAAATTCTTACACTGATTTCTTAATTTGCAACAGTTCTTCACCAAAATTTACACTTGGCCATCATGGCTCAGTAGCAAACACTTAAAACGAGGATGAAATAATTATAAAGAGATTTACTTTTGTTTTAATTGTTACTTTGAGGTTACTGCTGAAGTTTGTCAGTGTGATTTGCTGCCGAATTTAAAGTGGACACTGTGAGTGAGTCCCTGGGTCTTATTAAGTTGCTCGCCCCGTAGATAAGGGAAGATTACTGACGGCACAGCAAATGATTTTTTAAAACATTTAGGGAGAGAAAGGGGCCTGGTTTCTTTCCAGACACATTCCAGCAAGCATGAGGGAAAGAAAGAAAGAAAGAAAGAAAGAAAGAAAGAAAGTTACACTGTACACTTACACTGAATTGCCGTACGCATCTAAAAATTAATTTTCTGTGCGAAGCTTCTGGTGGAAGTGAGTCAATTAGGAATGTTGTATTATTTAACATCTAATAAAAACTCTGTATTAGAGGGAAATGTAATATGATTTTTCATCAGTTCAAGCTCTGATACCCGGACCTAACATAATGGAAAGAAAAAGACATATAGATCCCATGCTGCAAAAATTTCTGTTGTGGAGTTCTGTGATGCAGATTTCTTTTACCCTTAAATCAATTAAACTTGCAACTTGGAGTCTATATAAATATGAATTGTTTATTAATGTTTGTTTCTGTTTGCTAATGAGTTTTTTTGTTGCTGTATAATTGAATAAAGATTTGCTTGTCACACATTAAAGGAATTGCAAACATGTGAACTCCTCAGAAGAAATATTAACTTTCTTGTACAACAGCTGTTCCCAACCTTGGGTAAGCCAGGTGTTCTTGGGCTACAACTCCTAGAAACCCTGGCTAGCACAGCTGTTGGTGAAGGTTTCTGGGACGTGTAATCCAAAAACATCTGGATTGCCCAAGGTTGGGACTCACAGATCTACAAAAATGTGTTGGTGTGAAGAGATTAGTTCTAACTCGTGGTTCTAGTGACACCTACTGGTGAAGTTGAAAAACTGCAGAGAACTTTGACTCCAACTGGTATGAAATCTCCTTTTGTCTGTCAATTTTGAGACCAGAAGCGAAAGAAAGAAAGAAAGAAAGAAAGAAAGAAAGAAAGAAAGAAAGAAAGAAAGAAAGAAAGAAAGAAAGAAAGAAAGAAGGCCTACAGGTCAAAATGGATGTTATAATTAGTTCTTCCTTACACATTAGAGTTAGTGTTTCAGCAAGCAGTCTTCTAGCTTCCTGTGTGAACCTTCAGAATACAAAAAAAGCCCGTGTTTACTTCAAGACAACCAATCATAACAAAACCCAAGCTAATTTGCTAGTTACAGAAGCGCTGGTTGGGTGGCAGTCAGGTGATTTCTTTAGCAGTCTTGTAGGAGAGATACAAGACTGTTGGTCCTCCTCGATCTGTCCATGACCTTTGATACTGTTGACCACAGTATCTTCCTGGGCAGCCTTACGGAGGTGGGGATTGGTGGCCTACAAGGGTGTCCAAACTTTTCGTAAGGAGGGCCAGGATTGATGGCTGAGAATGAGGGTGGGGGCTGCTCCTGACCCTGGCGGTGCGACAGTGGCACCAAATGCTGGGCTCTTCTCCCCTTCTGCTTTCAATAAATAAATAAACAAACAAATACTGCAGCAGCAGCCCAAGCTCACTTACCTTCCACCATAAGCAGCCCATTGGAGATGCCTCCTCAATCCGCGCCACCATGGGGCTTACAACTGACTTGCATGGCCTGGGCTCGGTGTGAGGCCTGCACAGCCTCTGGCTGACTCAGCCCCCCGGGTCCCGAACACGGTTGGCACCTCCTCTCTGCCGCCAGGGGCAGCCTCCAGCTGATGTGCGGGTTTTCTCCCACGGGAAGTCTGTGGTGGTTACTTCACGTCCTTCCTTGAGCCGAGGTGAACTTGCCTCCGTGTTGAAATCGGTTTTCAACATGGATCGAGAAGTGGATTGAAAAGATTCCCGAGCTCCAGGACGGGAATCTCTCACCCCGCTTGGAGCGCAGTTCAGGGGGCGTGGTCAGGGTGAACTCGGATTGACCCCACAAGGACGTGAGGTTCCGTTCCTTCGAACTCGGATTGACCCCACAAGGACGTGAGGTTCCGTTCCTTTGAACTCGGATTGACCACACAAGGATGTGAGGTTCCGTTCCTTCGAACTCGGATTGACCACACAAGGATGTGAGGTTCCGTTCCTTCGAACTCGGATTGACCCCACAAGGATGTGAGGTTCCGTTCCTTTGAACTCGGATTGACCCCACAAGGACGTGAGGTTCCGTTCCTTCGAACTCGGATTGACCCCACAAGGACGTGAGGTTCTGTTCCTTCAAACTCGGATTGACCCCACAAGGACGTGAGGTTGCGTTCCTTCGAACCGGTGTCCAGCGGGGCCGCGAACTGCAGCGAACTGCAGCAAGAGGGACGTGAAGTATCAGCCTGTCTGAGCTGGGCGGATGCCATTGGGCTCTGCACGAGGCTTGCATGGCCTCCAGCTGATGCGCGGGCCCCTGGGTCCTGAACGCGTCCAGTTCCTTCCTTATCATACTCCTTGGCCCCACTGAGCCCGCTGCCCAGGCTGCTGCTGAGCAGTCCTGCTGCCAAGGCCGTTGAACCCGAGCCCAGCGTCAGCAGTGGCGGAGGCAAGCAGCAACAGCAGCAGCAGCAGCGCCACTACTTAGGTGGGGAAGGGGGCTGCTGAGGCTCAGGCTACTGCTGCTGCTCCTCCAGGGGGGGAGTCCCCCCCCCCACTGCTTTTGCTCCTGCTCCGGCTGCTGCCGCTGGTCCCACAGCTCCATCACCTGGGGAGGGGGAGGAGGAGGAAGGCTGAGGGAAGGCGCCTGCTGTGAGCTTTGCGCTCCAGCCCAATAAGGGAAGGATGGATGGTGGCCAGCAAGGGGCTACTGTGGCCAGGCAGCCGGATGGGTGGGTGGCCTCCCTGGGGGTGCGACAGTGGCCGGCAAGGACCGAGCTTCCCTCGCTCACAATCAACCCTCAGGTTGAGAACTGAGTGACTAAACTTTAGCCGCTAAAATGTGGGGAGGGTGAAAGAGGAAGGGGGAGGGAAGGAGGCTGTGTGGCCCCTTGATCGCTGCCTGGATGCGTTTCTGGAATGGACCAGGATGAACTGACTTATGCTCAACCCCAAGAAGACCGGGGTACTGTTCCTGGGGGGGCATATGGGTACTGTGGCCCTCTTCGCAGTTTGGATGGGATTTCCCTCCAACTGGTTGACAGAGTGAAGAGTCTGGATCCAGGATCCAGCGTTGTTCCTGGAGTCCCAGGTGGCAGCCGTCTCCGTGGCAGCCTTTTACCAACTTAGGCTATTCACCCAGATTCGCTCATACCTAGACGGTGAATCTCTAAGGAGGGTTATGCAAGCACTGGTTATCTTGAGGATAGACTACTGTAATGCTCTCTACATGGGGCTTCCCTTGACCCTTATTTGGCAATTGCAGCGGGTTCAGAGTGCGGCAGACAGATTGGTGGCTGGTACAGGAAGATATGACCGCATCACCCTTATTCTGGCTCGTCTGCATTGGCTACCCGTGGCCTCCCGAGTAAGGTTCAAGGTATTGGTTTTGATTTACAAATACCTCCATGGCCTGGGACCAGAATATCTGATGGAGTGTACTATCCCAAGGTCAACTATGACCTGGCTGACCTGAACATTGCAGGTCCTATCAGAGTTGCTAGTCCCTGAGACGCTTGTAAAACCTCCACCCGGAACCCTGCTTTTTCAGTGGCTGGTCCAATTTGGTGGAATCACCTCCCTAGTGAAATTAGGTCTGCAGAGCCTCTCTCCGCTTTTAGGAAGAGGCTAAAAACTTGGCTTTTAAAGACCACTTTTGGTGACCAAGGAGGTTGAATGTTTGTTGACTTTGTTATTTGTTTGCACCTTTGGTTTATTTGCTGCCATCTTGTACTTTTATTGTTCTTTCATTGGATTCGGGTTTATATGTCTTTTATATGTTCTATTATATGGATTTATTGTATTTGTTCTCTTGTGCATCCTATGTTCTGAACCACCCAGTGTTCCCTTGGAAAGTCGGTCTATAAACAAACAAACAAACAAACAAACAAAAAGACAAAAAGACATTTTGAAGCTTCATAATTCCAGAGGATGAGAAACCCAGGAATACTGAGATACAACAAATAAACCTTGTTTATTGTGATTTCTTTTAGTGATCTATAAAAAGGTATCACCTATTTTTGTATTTGTATTTAATCTTGTTTGGATCATAAAGCTACCTTTTACGGTACTTTTATATTCAGCCATTAGTCTTGAGGTTGCTCAAGGCACATTTTCAGAAGTGCTCAGAAATTTTGTTGTGGCACCCTAAGGAGAAGCAATATGACTGGGACAGCCAAAATCCATATGGAGGAGGAAACAAGAAATACCAGTGCCAGTTTTTTGACTGTCAAAGCATATTTAAATCATTGCACCATCCTCAGAAGTGCAGGGATAACACTGGGTTTACTGCTGCTGCCCTTCTGATGCTAAAATGTAGATTAGGCAATAAGCACCGTAGTAGTGCAGAAAATGAGAATGTATTTTAAAAATAAATGTGATTAAAAAATCTAATCATTTACTTGCCCATCCAGTTATCCGTATATTCTTCTTCTTCTTCTTCTTCTTCTTCTTCTTCTTCTTCTTCTTCTTCTTCTTCTTCTTCTTCTTCTTCTTCTTCTTCAGTCTTTTTTATATGGATGCTGTGATGACTTAATATCTGCCTTGCCTGCTCAAAGCTATTGATGTCAGACCTGTTTACCACTGTTCTCATGACATGCTGCTGTCTGTTCATTAGGAGTTTTTCTGGGCTGTGGCACCATGGAATGTGGCCCCCACAATCCTGCCCTACTGTAACCATGTCTGCGGGTGTTTTGTTTCAGTAATCTATTGTCAGTTTCTAAGGGAGAAATGGTAGGGCAAGACAGAACGCTCAATGTGTAGTGTCCCTCTCTAGAACATCCATTCTCAACCTTTTTTTGGCCACACCCCTTTTAGGGCCTCCCCATGTATTCCACTACCCCCCGTCAAACATCAATACCACACAAATTGATTTATTTTAGAAGCCTCACATTTTTCAGTCTGTGGCCCCTTTCAAATGTGTGCTAAGGCCCCCCTAAGGGGCCGTATGGTTCCTACTGAGAATGGCTGTTCTAGAAGAACCATCATCAAGGAAATACGCAATAAAGTTGGCAGGACATTAGAGATTAGATTCTATAATATAAATGGCCAGAATGCCACATAAAACTGTACTATACTGTCTTTGCTGTACCTATTTCTCTCCAAGGTAACATAGCATACCATTCATTGAGAAAAGGCACACGAAATCCAACTGAGACTGCAGTTCTTTATAAATTTAATTGGGAAATTTAAAATTAATTGGAGAACTCATCAGAATAAGTGGGATTTCTAAGTAAGCATTTGATTTATTTACTTTAAAAGACATTGCTGTTAGGTGCTGTCAAATAGCTTCCAGCTTATGACAGCCCAGATAGGAGTTTTGAGTTGTGTGAGAAATTCAGGAAATGAACTTTTCTGACAGAGGTCAGAATCCAGGTCTCCTGAGTCCTGCCTCCTCAGACATTTTACCTAGGACACCACTCTGGTTTGTTTCTGTATTTAAATTTTATGTGCACCTTCTGTGAGTTCAAGATGGCTGACGAAAAAATAAAATACCATATTAATGGTTAAATTCTGTCCGTCCTGCTCCACTGCCTGGTACAGAGTGCTGGGCAGGAACAATGGGCGTAGAGAGCCGCCTCCATGCCATGGAAAAGCACAGGCTCTGTTGGCTATTGGGTATCTCCCTACTCGACCATATCACAAATGACACTACACTACCCATCAGCTCCTAAGTGTGGTATTAATAACAGAGAAGATGAAAGAAAGCTAGCTTCGCTGGTACGGACTTGTCCTCAGAGTGGCACCTTCCACCCTTGCCCAAACGGCTTACCACCTGAAAACTGATGGTTGGCAGCTACGTCCATAGCCAAAACAGAGATGTCAGCCCAATGTCAATAAGCAGAGGCAAATCATTGACCTGCACTCTGAATATGTGGTTGATGGGGCAAAGTGGTGTTTCAGGATCCAAAAAGCAGACCTGCATCTGCAGGAAATGCTAGGAAGAAGAGCTAAATTCACCCTGCAAATACAGTAAACGCAAAACATACTAGCAGGGAAGGAGAAACTCAGGTGGTTACTTCACGTCCTTCCTCGAGCCGAGGTGAACTTGCCTCCGTGTTGAAATCGGTTTTCAACACGGATTGAGAAGCGCATTGAAAAGATTCCTGAGCTCCAGGACGGGAATCTCTCACCCCAGTTGGAGCGCAGTTCAGGGGGCGTGGTCGGGGTGAACTCGGATTGACCCCACAAGGACGTGAGGTTCCGTTCCTTCAAACCCGGATTGACCCCACAAGGACGTGAGGTTACATTCCTTGGAATTCGGATTGACCCCACAAGGACGTGAGGTTACGTTCCTTCGAACCGGTCTCCAGCGGGGCCACGAACTGCAGCGAAAGGGACGTGAAGTATCAGCCTCAGTCTAATAGAACTGGACTGTATAGATTAAATGCCCAGCTTCTACATATGAGCACAAACAAAAAACAACACACTATTTCAACATTTCATAAATTATGAAGCATAACAAAATGAAACACAAGTAAGCATTCCATTAACTAACAAAATAAAACACAATTTTCTCTTTTAGAGATGGAATTTTACATCTTCTCTTGTCAGAACATACCAATACCTTCCTAGAGAGTTAGGACAGCATGCTAGAAATTGCAATCTGTATGTAGAGAGGTGAGACCTAGGAATGGATGATGTACCAGTAAGATATAGTGGTCCACCTGGGAAGAGATGGGCTGTCAGATATATTAGTGTGGAGGATGATTTTATGGTGATTAGGAAAGATCCCATGCAAAAATCATGAGTATTAATCTATGCACAGATGTTCATACCACCACCGACTCTGGTTCTTGTTAGTGGCCATTGTTACAATAATTATTAAGAGGATTCTGTTTAAATTTAAATAAGAGGTTTATGGGTAAAAGAAGCTGAATCTTACCATATCTTGATTTCATAAGATTTTTGCATGAGATCTTTCCCAATCACCATAAAATATCCTCCGCACTGATCTATCTGACAGCCCATCTCTTCCCAGACGGACCACTATATCTTACTGGTACCATTCTTAGGTCCCACCTCTCTGCATATAGATTGTGATTTCTAATCTGCTGCCTTAATTCTTGAACTACTTATAAGATGGTGTATTTAGGACTCAGGGGAACAGACTCGTATGGCATAACAAGTCATTTTGTAGTTTTGTTTTGCTATAGTTTATTTAAAAAGAAATCAGTAATAATGAAACAAAATAAAACAGCAAATGAAAATCTGCTCTGCTTAAAAGGGGCTGAGGTCTGGGGACATCAGAGTTCACTTCTCACAGGACAAAGAAGATAGGGAATTTCAACCATGGTTCCCCATGCTCCAAATGGGAGTTGAAACGGCCTCAGAATCGGACAGCCTGTTGACAGAAAAATAAGCCTTTGCTGCCACCTAGAGTGTAAATATATTGTTGTTCACTTAGAATAAAAATAAATATTCACTACTTCTACATACAGACGCCAACAGATATATGCATAACTGCATATTCTTTGCTCCCTTTGTCCTCCACATCCCAGAGCTCATCATGATGACATGTGAAGGGAGGGCTTTGATGTTGGAAAAAAAGATAATAATTCAGCAGGCTTGATGTGTTAAGAAGGAACATAAGAACATAAGAAGAGCCATGTTGGATCAGGCCAACGGCCCATCTAGTCCAGCTTCCTGTATCTCATAGTAGCCCCGCCAGATGCTTTTGGGAGTGCATAAGACTAGATATCTGTCTCCTGATAGCACTCCCCTGCATCTGGCCCTTGAAGTACCCCGGTTTTAAGCCTGGAGATTACACATCTCCCTCATGGTTTGTAACCTGTAATGGACTTTTCCTCCAGGAATCTGTCCAATTCCCTTTTGAAGGCATCCAGGCCAGATGCCATCACCACATCCTGTGGCAGGAAGTTCCACAGACTAACAACACGCTGGGTGAAAAAATATTTTCTTTTGTCTGTTCTTACTCTCCCTGCCCACAATTTGAGTGGATGTCCCCTAGTTCTGGTATTTCGTGAGGGGGATAAGAGCTTCCCTCTATCCATTTTACTCATGCCCTGCATTATTTTGTACATCTCAATCATATCCCCCCTCAGTCACCTTTTTTCCAGACTAAAGAGCCCCAAATGTTTTAGCCTTTCCTCATAAAGGAGGTGCCCCAGCCCAGTAATCATTTTAGTCGCTCTCTTCTGCACCTTTTCCAGTTCTACTATGTCTTTCTTGAGTTGCGGTGACCAGAATTGTACACACACAATACTCCAGGTGCGGATACTCCAGGGCTGTGTATGCAGAAATGTGTTAGGAGGAAATAAAACACAGGCCTGCCTCATATGTCTGTATCTCAAATATATATGGTGTCTGGATGAAAATCTGTAAACTAACACAAATGGTACAATGCAAAAACCTCCCACCAGTGTGCTGTCTGCCTTTGTTCTGTGTTATGCTTCTTTATCTTTTAGGGCAATGTTTCCCCAACCTGGGGTAACCCTGGTATTTCTTAGACTGCAACTCCCAGAAGCCTTTACCACCAGCTGTGCTGGCCAGCTGCAGTACATACATTAATTTACTTATACTAATACTTTTTTTACCCCACCTTTCTCCTTAAAGGGACCCATGGAGGCCTACATCATGAAAAGGACATCATTACATCATTTTTTAAAAAAACCAGCACTTGGGTTAGCCAGGGTAGTGCAACTCAAACTGAAGAGCATCCTCTATAAACAAGGACGCACAGCCAACCTTGTTGCAATGCGTTCTTATATGCTCTGCTGCATGTGACAAATTACAATTCATCCAAAAGTCCCTCTGTCAAGTTTTTATACTTGAACAAAGTTATAAAAACATAAATGAAATATTGAAACATACCTTACTCAGAAGAGTACAGCAACTCAGAGTTTGTGTGGGGTAAAACACACACAGCTGTTAAGGTTTGTGAGGGAAAAACTCTGAGGTTGGAGCAGCATTGGACAGGTGCTGGTGATTGTGGCTGCAGTTTATATAAATGTAGCACAGAGGGATTACAAGTCACTGGTCTTTGTTTAAAGCTGTTCTTGTGTAAGGTTAGTTGAGTTTTTGCTGGTCAAGGTAATGTTATCCGGCATGTTTTTATGTATAATGTTTTTTTTTTTTTTTGCTGAAGACAAGCAAAATTATTTTTCTAATACAAGCTGTCTGCAAAGTTTTTTGGTATCTTAAAAAGCACCGGGTTTCTGCTGGGTCTCAGGTCTGTTTTTCCAGTATGCAATGTTTTATTAAGACTATGTTCTAGTCTATCAGGGTTTTTGAGAAGGAACGCTGTGCATGTACACTTCTAATTTTTTCCGACACCCTCTGGGTTGAGGGATGGAAGCCAGAATCTGTCCTCGCCACAGTGCAGTTCTCTGGGCTCTTCCCCCAATACCCTATGACTGAGTGGCATCTATACAGAGGGCATGGATGCTTAGGAACACTAGGAGAATAAAGCAGTTGCAGCAACTGAATGACCTTGAATTTCAGCTGCCTCCAGATGGTTCCAACTTCCTACTAGTCTAGCTTCATCTCAGGTTCTGGGCTTTCGTCAGCTGCAAAGTAACAGCATGTTTGCAGGAGCAGCTTGTAGGTAGTAGTATCAGTAGTAGTAATAGTAAGTAGTAGTAGTAATGTTGCTATACCAGGTGATAGTAGAGTCACCGAGAAACAACTTGAAAAAATTTCCCGACACCAGGATCTGAAAACTGAACTTCAGAGACTCTGGCATAAACTGGTACAGGTGGTCCCAGTGGTAATCGGCACGCCGGGTGCGGTGCCTAAAGAGCTAAGCAAGTACAGTGGAACCTTGACTTACATCATTAATCCATTCCAGTGGTCTAGACTTAAGTCAAACATGACTTAAGTCAAACGTTTCCCATAGAAAGTAATGGGAAAGCGGATTAATCCGTTCCAGATGATGAAAAAGACCCCCGAAAACAGCAATTTAACACAAATTTGACCGGGATAGGAGATTCCTTCTGGGGATGTAAATGAAATGTCTCTTCAAAGAGAGGAGGAGGCAGTGGAATTATAGTCCACAAGTTATATGCCTCCACTTTTTAATGTTCATAGCAACAATGTCTAACACTTAAGTTTTACTGATTTTTAACCTGACGTTCCAAGTTCTGAACAACTCTATGCTTACCATTAGAGTCCCACAACTGTACAGCTCCCCAACTAAAATGCTTCCGTTGTGGACCAGACTTCTGCAGCCAGATTTTTTACAAGACTGAGCCGACTGTCTAACCAGAGAGGCCAGCCCTGAGCTCCCGGCCCTTCTTCTCCTCTGGCAGCAGCGGCGGCTTCAGTGAGGCCGAGGACCAGCTCCAGGTGATCTGAACTGGCCTCGCCGAAGCCGCCGCTGACGGAGGAGGGGAAGAAGGCAGGAGCAGTTTGGAGGTGGCATCTGCAATGCTGGGTTGTGGCTGCCGCCCGATTCCGGTGCGTTGCGCTGGGGCTCCGAGATGTAAGTCAAAGCCTGCGTCTCAAGTCAAACAGGCCCCTTCTTGCTGCAAGTCAAATATGATGCAAGTCAAGCAGTATGTAAGTCAAGGTTCCACTGTATTTAGAATAGAAGAAATTGGAGTTGACAAAGTCACCACCAGTCAGCTGCAGATAGCCACCTTACTGGGATCTACTTGCATAATTTGCCGATACATGACATAGTCCTAAATGCTTGGGAAACGTTCGACTAGTGATTTGTAGTACAAAATCCAGCGCAGCTATCTTGTCTGCTTAATAATAATAATAATAATAATAATAATAATAATAATAATAATAATAATAATAATAATAATAATAATATAGTAGTAGTAGTAGTAGTAGTAGTAGTAGTAGTAGTAGTAGTAGTAGTAGTAGTAGTAGTAGTTTAGGATTCATGTTGACCAATAGTTTTACAGCAGTGTAATGGCCAATGAGCTTTATTTGGTACAAACTTACATGATGGACTGGAATCTGCTTCCTCTGATACACTGAGTGTATCCTCCATGACTCATCATCATCATCATCATCATCATCATCATCATCATCATCAAACTGCAGAGCTGGAAGGGATCCTATGGCTCACGAGGCCAGCCTGTGTCAGGGAGGCACAATGGGGGAACTGAACACTCCCATTCTCTGGCTCCACAGTAACCTGCCTCAACCACACTGAGCTATCCATCTCCTCTCCCTACATCTAAGGAAGTGGGCAGCAGTCCATGAAAACTTTTGTCCGATACAAATGATTAATCTTCAAAGCATTGCAAGGCTCTTTGCTCATTTTACTGCAATGAACTAACACACCTCCTCTTTCCCCCACTGCAGAGGTTTTGCATGAATATTAGGATCTAGAAAATAAGCCTATCTCTTAGAAAGGCTTTTACCAAACTAAGATTTGAACGTCTGGATTCTATGACCAAAGATGGACGTTTTTAGCAATTGCTTTATCATGAAAGAACCTGTATTTGTCGGGGCCCTGCTATCGAGGATATTGCACATATTTTATTTGATTGCTGTCACCAGGCAAAACTATCTGCCCTGTTGGGTAAAGCAGCCCACTGGAAGGTGGACCATAGACTTTCATATCTTCTCCAGAGTCCTAATACACAAATTGTCCGAAATATAGCTAAATTTATATCTAAGGTGGCGGGCATAAGATCCTACTACATTGAACAAATAGGGAGTTTCCTGCAGGGATGATTCACTTAACTAAAATACATTTATGATGTTTATAAATTTTAGCATTTGTATTGTAATTTATCTGTTGTATTGTGCATTTATGTGGTTTTGTATGTACAGTATTTTGATATGGTCGAAAATGGCTAGTCAATATACTAAACTAAACTGTTAGAATATTAGATGATTACAGCGTCACCACCATATACAGCCCTTTATTTATTTAAAATATTTTACCGTGCCTTTCTCCTTAAAACGATGGAAGGCAGCTAACATCATTAAAATGACAATATTTAAAAGCTAAGGACAGTAAGAACACAAATAGCAAAAAATAATTGTGTTATATTAAAAAGGTTGAATAAAATCAATATTAAACACATTTAAAAGCAACAGAGCCCAACAATCTATTTAAAAAACCTTCTCAGACAGCCACTTATTAAGGAAAAGCCTGCTTGAAGAGAAAGCAATTTTAAAATATTTTCAAAAAGCAAATCGCTGTTCAAAGGAACAGACACAAGGGAGGAGCAAATGTGATCCTCTGGTTGTTAATGGATTATCACTCCTGTGAACTCTCACCATTAAGTGTGTCAGCCTGAGACTCCCAGGAAGTGACGTCTAGACATATCTGAACAGTCACCACTGATGATTTCTGGCTTGCGATCTCGCCTATGCCATGGAGAATGCAGCAGAAGGAGTATGAGGAAGAAATAGAGGAGGTGACCCACACCATGGGAATACCCACATCTGTGTTTTCCCTGCCTAGGCCAAACAGCAAGGGTCATTTTACACAGAACCAAAAACAAAAATGAGGCCTTCCCCACCACTTACACACTTTTGTTGCATGGCTTAAAGATATTGGCAAGGAAAGATTTTAATTGCCCGTCAACATTTAACCTCTAAACGACAGACTCAGCAGTAGTCACATGGTATGTTTTACTAACAGTCATTCTTTTCCAGCATTCCTCTCTACAACAAAATTGGCTGATGCAGATTTTAGGCAGATTTAGTCTTATTTGCTTGGTGATGCATTTCTTCTGATCCTAGTAATAGGTAACTGGATACCCTATTCAAGGCACCAGTTCAGGATGATCTTCTTGACAGCAACCAGTTGACCGCTAATCCAAGGCAAAACTTGGCCCCAGATGGTGACCAGAGCAAAAGAGACTGAGGTTTCTCTGGGAAGTAAAAATGACCTAATGGCTGAACTCTGATGTCAGCCCCACAAAAACGATGGTTATGTCACTGCTCCACAACTGGAAGAAATGTCTTCCCAAAGCCAGAAAGATTAGGCAGGGGGCATGGAGAGAGAACCACGTACCTATCAAATCATCACCAAGTTGCCCTCAGAATGGAATATGTGAATCTTTTCATGGTGGAAACCAAGCCAGAATTGAAGGGTGCTTCTGAGCTCAGAATTTCTCATACCAGACCCTTGATAAAATGGTGTGTCTTGTTTCAGATGAACTGACAACCAGGAAGAGGTATAGACAGAGGGTTAAGTTACTTGACTTTATTTGTCTACTTTTTGGGTTTCCCTCCCTCCTCTTTTTTACAGGAAGCCCCTCAATATAGAAATAATTCTGATGAGGCTCTTGAAAGCAAAAAGGTGTGAGGGAGAAAACGTGTGTCAAGAGAAGGATTATAGTTCCATGAAACAGTGCAAGATGTTCTTTATTGCATAGTAGTTTAGGTATCTGAGATGCCTAGATGCCCTGAGCATATCTAATCTCGCCTGATCTCGGAAGCTAAGCAGGGTCGGGCCCAGCTAGTACTTGGATGGGGCAACCACCAGGGGATACCAGGTGCTTTAGGCGCCTGGAGTAGGAACTGGCAAGCCACTCCAGTATACCTGCCAAGAAAACTCCATGGACATGGGGTCATGAAGAGTTGGTCACGACCGTAATGACACAACCATTTTATGTATCTGGCTAACCCTAACTGTTCCTGAGTGGGCATCTAACTGGGAAAGAGGGTTAACATGTGTGCAGCTGTAGCCCAAGTAGGTGAGACTTGAATGCGATCAAGGCCCTCTCGCTGTACAGGTTCCTTGCCCTGATGTAATCCTGTCCAACAGCATTGTCAAGAAGCTTGGCAGAAAGTGTCAAGTAATAAACATTATTGTTTGCTGCCTTCCCTCCTAAACCACCATAATGTAATGCTTATCTTTAGAAAAGCTTTGCAGGTTTCACTGGAGTCAAGAGTGATACAAAGATTGAACTAGCTATGGTGGAGACGCAAAGTGTGGCACCTGAGGTGGAAAATCTTATTGGCATCTCTCTTCTGGTCCCTGGAAATGGAAATACAATAATAATATACCAGTAAAGTTACTTTAGGGGTTTAGACAGCCAGTAGGATGCAGTGGTCAGAAGGTAACAATGAGATCCCACAAAATCCCACAAAACTCACTGAATGATCTGGGGCCAGTTCACTGTATCTTAGCCTTATCTACCTCACATGGTTGTTGTGTGCATAACACAGAGAACCATGCCCTTCACCTTCAGCTGAGCAAGAGACAAGAGGAACCAGCAAAGGATGGGGGGGGGAAGCAGAAACAGACACACATATTAAGAACATAAGAACAGCCTTGCTGGAACAGGCCACAGCCCATCCAGTCCAGCATTCTGTCTCACACAGTGGCTCACCATTTGTTTCAGGATATTCCCAAGCAGATGTCTTCACCTGCTTACGATTCCCTGAGAATGGCATTGAGAGATATCCTGCCTCTCTCTCCAACCCGGTGGTTGTCCTTAGGCACCCATAATGATAGCCAATGATACCCTTGTCCTCCATGAACTTATCCAATCCTTTCTTAAAGTGCCTGACCACAGGCAAGATAGGCAAGATAGAGGACTGAGAAATGGATGAATTTTGAGACAGACATGGGATGGGCTTACAAAATAAAGACCTTCCATTCCTGGCGTCCCTATACACCTCCCACTGGTTCTAGCAGAAATGGGTGCACTCTGTCATGCACAGGACTTGACCAGACAGTGTCCTGACAATAGTAACTTTCTGAGGGACAGGTTTGCCTCAATCAAGGTTCATATCTTTATGGTCCCTTCTCCAAGCCCCTGTTCCCTATCTGTGCCAAATGTTTGTGTTCACTTTCCCCTCTGTGCGTGCATGTATGCGTTGGGTGTTGTGTTGTCTTCGGGTTGTCGTCGTACAAGGGTGTTGCCTCCCCCTTTTCCCCTGTGGTCTCCATCTACAGGCTACCATCTGGCTTTGATCACTCTCCCCCCTCCTCGCTGGCGACGGGTCTCTCTCCTGTGGTTTCGGATGTAGAAAATGTTCCAGGAAGTGGCTTCTCTCTTTGGATTTATTCAGGCAGCCCAATCGGAAATTGTTACAAAGGCAAGGGGTGCCGAACGAACGCGGCCTGCTTTGGCGGAGTCTCCTCTGCCCTTGCGCTCCTGACGGCTTTCTTGCGGCCTGAGCTCCTGGTCTTCCCCACTCGCTGAGGGATTGTGGCTCGGGGGGGGGGGTTGCAGACGATTCCCCTGGCGTCAGCATGAGAGAGAGGAGAAGGGGACTCCAAGGGAGGAGGGAGGCAGAATAGAGGGAACGAAAGAGGGGTGGAAGGGGGCCTTACTGGAGTGTGTTTAAAGGACCCTGATTGAGGCCACAGCCCTTCTACCTTAATCTCTTTGGGTGGCAAAGAAGCCCTGTAGGGGGTTGCTCGCTGCCCACATTGGGCTCTTATCCACCACCTGGAAGATCTCTGCTGACTAGCAATTAATTTGAAACATTGGCAGCTACTTGGTCTCCATAGGATCCTTTAGGGTAGATGGGGGGGGGGGCGGCGGCTAGAATTTGAAGCTCCTGATCCTGTCTATCCCTTCCTACCTTTAGAAACAAAACAAAACCCAAAGCTCCTGGAGCAGCAGTGAGATGCTAAGCTGGGTTAAAAGCTTAGAAAGTTAGTTTTGAAAGACCGGATCGAACCCAAACACTTGTCAAAGAGCCCTGGGTTTTGCAGCCACAGACCTGCGCTAAAACATATCTTTATATTACAATGTGAAATAAACATTCCTGGAAGCAACCAGTGAAGGCAATTTACTTTGAAAGCACATCATGCCCTCGACATTTAAAACACTGAAAACAGGCGTGTTTGTGAGTATGCCTATATTTTAATGGAAGTGCCCCTCTGACGGCTTAGGGTTTTGTTTTGTTTTCATCAGGAGAGGATGGAGCAGCCTACATTGGGATAACAAAATGACACCCCAGGTGCTACAGAATTGCTCACTTTCTGATCTAGGCACCTAAATGAGGGTCTACAGTACACACAGGAGGTAATTCGTTAAGGAGAATGACAGTTTCTTGAGGTGTCCCTAGATGTGGCCAATGTGAGCTCCTCAAATGACTAGTTTGGATCTCTGATAAGAGCCATCCATCACTCTCCTGGCAGCCCCACTGCCAGGGAGAGTGATGAAGGGGGAAAGAGAGATGGAGAGAAGGGGCAGCAGAATAAGACACTGGGGAAAGGGAGGCCCTATTCACTGCTGCACACCACAGGTTTTCTCACGAAGGGATACAGGGGTTCAGAAACTCCCCATCTGTGATTTAAGGACTGCAGAATGGGAGCTGCTTTGGGTCACCTATGTTGCTCCTTTCAGACTTCTGTCACTATTGCTTTGGCAGGGGAAAGGGGCCCCGCTATATGCTTCGGCAGGGGGAGCCAAAGCAAAATATTTATTCTTACAGTGATTGGTAGCTGTTGCATATTTACTCTAATGTGGGGGAGTAGTGCTGTCTCCTGCCTTGGAAGCCAAAACATCTTGGGCTTTGGTCACTTTTTAAAATAAGTGGAGCTACATGGGGGAGAGGGAGGAGAGATGGCCGGATAGGTGGTAAGGCTGGACATCTTGACCTCTGCTGTGAGTGACCACTTGCAGATTGCTGCCCTTAGACCCCCTTCTCCCTCCCTCCCTTTCCCTATAGTTTGCTATCTTTCTGAGATTCCAAAAAATAAAAATGTGCTGCTTGAAGAAATAATGTTGTTCCTTTGTTGTCCTTCTTGGTCTTCAGCACATCTACACACACAGAATCCAGCTGTGAGGACTTCCCTGCTCAGCCCTTGGTTTTATCCTGTATGGATTTCTGAGAACAGTAAATATAAGAGTTCAAGTACCATGAACATCTGGAACGATCACAGCTATAAGCCCAGCTTTTTTACCTCACTCTACTTGGCTAATATGCAGTATTATATACTCATCACAAGTTCCTAGAAGATGCTTCTTGATTGAAAGTGGGCGGGTGCCGTTTGCTACGCTCCCTCAAGCAGCCATTTCGTAAAAGGGAAGGATACTGTACAGGCTGCACCTTTGGCCAGAGGAGGAATTTGCTGTTGCTGGCTTGATAGGAATGGGGAATTTGAAAAGGGATATTGGGGTGTTGGAAAGAAGAAAGGAGAGAGGGCGGGTGGCTGGTACTGGGACCGTAACCAGCAAAGACTGGGCTGTGGGCAGGGAAGCGCCATTGGACTGCACCACTTGGTTCCAGCAATTTTGGTTGGAACCACAGAAATGCAGTTCCTGGTTATATCAGGGAGTCGCTCACAACCGCTCCCCTTCCCGCTGTTGAAGGAATGTGTATGTTGTCGGGGTGTGTGGAGGGGGGACACTAAGCAAAATCTCTGTCAGTTTCTCATACAGAGATGAAAAATGAAGAGAAAATCTGCCAAAAAATAAAATAAAATAAAAATCCAACCCCAACATTCAAAAAGAACTTTGAAGACATATTTTCCAGCAAACTTTGCCTCAGCTATAATTTCCTCACACTGTGAGCCTTACTAGACAAGGCACTGATCCCATATTTAGAAGAAGCACTGAACCCTCACAAGGGAAAGGCTGTCTGTTTATTCTAACAGAGGTTTACCTCAATCTGCATTTGGTGAATCTGCTTGCTTTTGTTTTGGAATTGGTCAGCTGGGAGATAACACAGCTTTGTTTGCATCCCTGATGTCTCAGGCACTTAGCACTGAAAGATTTGCATAGCTTGAAGGGATAATAGTGTAATGAGGAAGAAAGAGGCTTTTGCCTTTCTGTGTGAGCTGAATCCTATTTATTTAAGGCCTGCTAGTCCCAAACAGAGAAGACACATTGGGTCAATGGGATTAATGTACAGTACTGTTTTAGCTTCCATGATTGATGGTTCATTCAAAGAGACTACTCACTGGTTAAGATTAGCAGTACAGGATACTGGCCAAATGTTTATTTCCCATATTTTCTGCATTAAAAATGACCCTTCTGAAGGCTACCAACCAATTTAAATTAAATAATAATGAATGAACAATGGAAACAGATGTAGTAGTACTACAGAATCAGTGAACACATATATGGCAGAAATAGGAGAAGAAAAAAATAATATATAGTCATTCTCTGTCCTGAAGACATTTTGGAGCGAGATAACCTTGACAGTGTTAAAAACTAATGTTTTGGATTTTGGGTTTGGAAACATTTTTTTGTTTTAAAGGATGAGCAGTATAGTTATTTAAAACAGTGGGAAGAGTAGCAGGAGATCAGGACTGGGTACCTCTGGGTTTGAATTCCTGCTCAGCCATCAAGCTTGATGTGTAGTCTTCAGCCAAGATGGTTACTAAAGCCCAAATAAAGCTTCATAGGATTTTTGTGTGGTTAAAATGGGTGGGAGGACGCAGCAGGCATTCAATGAGATATTGAAAGTCCAGACAGAATCTAAATTTAAATATTTGATATATGTGAGATACTGCAGTCTGTACGGATACAGCATCAATGACTCACCCAAAAGAGAAAACTTACCATCAAAGAAGGTCATAAAGCAATTTGTAGATATGGATAGAATTTCCATATGCCAATTTATATGTACAATACAAATGTAGAAGAAAATGCTTACATTTGAAAACAAGCCCTGTGGGGCAGAGGTTGAATTGCTGTAGTGCAGCCAAAACTCAGTTTATGACTTGGGGTTCAACCCAATGTAGCCGGCTCAAGGTTCACTCAGCCTTCCATCCTTCTGAGACTGGTAAAATTAGTACCCAACTTGCTGGGGGGGGGCATTTGTGTGTGTGTAGTTTGCATAAATAGCTTGTGAACTGCCCACAGAGTGATTTTATGTGCTATGGGTGGGTTATATAAGAAACATGCTTTTTACTTTTATAGCTTTAAGAGGAAATATGTAACATCACATGAAGGTGTGCTTTTCCATCAAGCAGAGTAAAGTTGTCCCAGATTGCAAATGTTGGTGGGTTTTGATGAAGTAATGAGAGACAGCTGTATAGGCATCCATGGTAGCAGTCTGGCTGCTTCAATTCACTTACTCTCCTCTTTGCCCTTCTTTTTTATGGATCTTTACTAGAGATGGGAACAAAACAGAAAAATAATATTTCATTTTTTTAAAAAGCATAACAAAATAAAATATTATAAAGCAATTCATTATGCTATATGGGTCTGTTCCCCTGGATCCTAAAGGCACCCACTTTTATAAATTACTCAATAGCTGGGCCAGCAGATTAGGAATTGCAATCTATATCCAGAGAGATAGGACCTAGGAATGGATGATTGGCTAGTAGCTACATTCCTGCTAGTACTAGCCCCCAGTCAATCTTCTCTCTTTAAATTTAAATAAAAAGAGGTTTATGGGTAAAAGAAGCCTGATTTTACCATATCCTCTTGATTTCATATGATTTTTGCATGGGATTTAACCCAATCACCATAAAACCATCCTCCGCACTGATATATCTGACAGCCCATCTCTTCCCAGACAGATCACTATATACTATATCTTACTGCAGTAGGAACAGGCAAACAACTCCAGTATTCCTGCCAAGAAAACTCTATGGACATGAAGTCATGAAGAATTGGTCACAATTGTAACGGCACAACACACACACTGGTACATCATACATCCCTAGGTCCCACCTCTGTGCATACAGATTGCAATTTCCAGTCTATTATCCTGACTTCCTAGGATGGTATTGGTATGTTCTGACAAGGTAGGATAAAACATATTATTTCCAAAATGGAAAATGGTATTTCATTTTGTTAGTTGATAGAATGTTTGCATGTGCTTTGTTTTGAAATGTTTCATAACCTTACAAAGGGATGAAATAGCATATTGCTTTTCATTTTGTTCCCATCTCTAATCTTTACCTTTAAATTTGTACCATGTAGATGTTCAAACAGAGAGTGCTTTCAAATACAGGATGCCTAGGCAGCCTTTGAAAAGATGGCCGCCTTTTCAGTGGGAGATCTGGCCATGCTAGTTTCACTTGTCTTGTCTACCTTTAGGAGGTGCACATGCTGGGATCAACCGATGACTCATCTTTGGAGTGGAAGGAAGGACATTATAACCCAAGGGTGAGGACTGGATGCTCTCTGGATGTTGTAGGATTACAATTCCTATAGTAATCTGACACCGTTTGGAGGGACACATGGCATACCTCAGCTCTCAATGAGTCAGCTAAGGACAGATAGAGATGGGGTACTGAATCATTCTGCTCTTGTGGCAAAGTCTGCGGCCATCAGCTCCTTGGTGGTTGATATTTTGCTACCCCCCCAAAAAAACACACTCCCCACATCAGTTCTGCAGCCCAAAGAGTTAGAAAGTTGGCAAAAGTTAAGAGATGCTCAGGATGTTAGATTTTGCGCGAATGTGTGCGTGCACGCACACACAATCGCCACCACCACCACCACCACCCCTCCTCTACTTCACCAACTCCCCCCACCCCAGCCATTCCTGCATGAAGCCTTTCTCAGGGAAGAGGCCTGACTTGTCAATGACAGGCCTTCACAGAATCACTCCATTGTCAGAAGCCATGGAAGGCTGCCAAGGAAATGATACGGGCAGATGGAGAAGTTGTGAAGGCACAGGATTAACATACTGGAAGCTGGGCACGCGCGGGAGTCTCTTGCCTGTCAGCGTGCGGCTCATAATTGCAGGCTTGGCTCTCCCTCTGACATCAGCCTTCCCATTAGTGAAACTCTTCACATGCGCTTGCTCTCCCAATGTGTACAGTACCAGCATGTTCTGGATGACAGGGCATGGGCGAAGCAGCCTTGGATGCAGAGGGTGTCAAAACGTTGATTCGGAGGTGCTGACAGCCATAAATAAATGCAGTGTCACGAAGGGGCTGATGGAGGTGGGGCTCACAGAACAGCCTTTGTCCTGCTACTCCCCAGGGTCATGGGAAAACAATACGGATTCATGCCTACAAAAGTCCCTTCAATGAAGTCAGACCCTCAGCGCCTCTCGCTCGGTATTGTTCTCTCCGGACGTGGTTCTCCGTGGCTCTCTCTCTCAGCCGTGTCTGTAGATGCCAGAGACTGGACTCGAGGCTTTTTGTAGGACCATGGTAAATCCCTAATCAAAACCAGTCTACCTTGGTACGTAACTGGTACAAAGGGCTCTTTTCACATGTGTGACATTTACACACACACACACACACACACACACACACACACACACACACACACACACACACACACACACACACACACACACTCAAAACAAGGATCAAAAATCATTTTGCTAGGTTCATATTTCTTAAAAATAATCACTTTTAGACCTCCCAAGACTCTCCCCAGAAGCAGAATGTGTTGCCTCCAAAATTAATGGATTTATTAGACGTTTTGGCGAATTTTTAGTTTAATGAAATATGCAGCATTTAGTATCCATGTTTTTTTTTAAATTAATCAGTTAAACATTTGAAATTGTAAAAAATTTGTATTTAATCATTTGGGAAGCTGCATACCAAAATATACAGGTAAAATTCAAAAAATTAGAATATCATGCAAATGTTCATTTATTTCAGTAAGTTAACTCAAAAGGTGAAACTAATATATGAGATAGACTTATTACATGCAAAGTGAGATATGTCAAGCCTTACTTTGGTATAATTATGGTGTACAGCTTATGAAAACCCCAAATTTACAGTCTCAGAAAATTAGAATATTACATGACATCAATAACACAAGAATTGGAAGGAGAACAATATTGAACCTCTGAAAAGTGTAAGCATGCATATGTGCTCAGTACTTGGTTTGGGCCCCTTGTGCATTGATTACTGCCTCAATGCGGCATGGCGTGGATGCTGTCAGCCTGTGGCAGTGCTGAGGTGTTATCCTTCAGCTCCACTGCATTGTTCGGTCTCAAGGCCTTCATTTTTCTCTTGGCAATGCCCCATAGATTATCTATGGGGTTCATGTCAGGCGAGTTTGCTGGCCAATCAAGCACAGTAATCAAATGGTCATTGACCCAGATTTTGGTACTTTTGGCAATGTGGGCAGGTGCCAAGTCCTGCTGGAAAATTAAGCCAGCATCCCTATAAAGCTCATCACCGGAAGGAAGCATGAAGTGCTCTGAAATCTCCTAGTAGACAGTTGTGTTGACCCTGGACTTAATGAACCACAGTGGACCAACACCAGCAGATGACATGGCTCCCCAAATCAACACAGACTGTGGAAACTGGATTTCAAGCATTGTGCATTGTGTGCCTCTCCATTCTTCCTCCAGACTCTGGGTCCTTGGTTCCCAGATCCTGGGGGAACGGGGGTGGGGGGGAGGAGAAGTGTTTCTCCTTCTCATGCCCTCTTTGTGGGTCTCTTTTCCAGTTAAGCTTTTCCTGTGCAAACCGTACAGTGCGTGGATAGCGCCAAGCAGGCAATGTTTTTTTTTCAAGCTTTACCTCCGCCACACACTTCCCCCTCCTCCTTTCCCCTGGCTAAGGCTTGGCGAAGGGAGGAGAGGGAAGCAGGCGATGGGATTTTTTTCATGCAGTACCTCCATTGTGCGCTTCCCTCTCCTCCTTTTCCTGGGCTAATGATTGCCAAGCCTTAGCGGGTGGGAAGGAGGAGGGTAAGCAAATAACGGAGGTGGTGCTTGAAAAAAATCATCTGCTTCCCTCTCCTCCCCCCCCCACTAAGATTGCCAAGCCTTAGCGGGGTGAAAGGAGGATTGCTGGTGGGATGACGCATGACTTCCTCCTCTGGCTCCCCCTCCAGGCGCCCCCAGATTGCTGCACGCCCCAGGGCAAATGCACTCTTCCACCCCTCCCTTAGGGCGTTTATACACGACCCCTAAACTCCGGGGCAAATGGCTCCCAGCTCCAGAGATTAAAAATGTTTACCCACCAGCTCCGGAGTTAACAGGAAATTAAGTGCGACCCCACCCACTTTAGCGTGTCCCAGCGCAGCTTTCAGGTACCTGCTTTTTGGATGTGACAAATATTTGATCCGGTGTAAGGATAGTGAGTGCGGGGCTCTCCTAGCTTCTGTTTGTTCTTTTTTTGCGCCCCGCCCTTTTAAGAGATCTGAATGGTGCCGGGAACAAAACGGAGGTAAACCGGCATTCTTTTCTTTCTTTTTTCTCCCTCCCTCACGCAGCCAGCAACCAGGAAGTGCGGAGGGGGGTGGGGACAGAGGAAGAGCGACGAACCCCTAAGATCTCTGGTCTGAATTTAAGTGGCCAACGGATCTTAGGGGTCGTGTAAAAAGGCCCTTAGTTACGCCAGTGGGGGAGGGAGGGGCAAAGTGATCAGGAAACAATGGGTTAAAGGCAGGCAGAGTCCAGCTCTCCATCGGTTGTTGAGCAGCAGGTACTAAGGGCTTCAATGGCTGGAGCTGAGGCTGCAGCTCAGCAACACCCAGAGAGCTAGGCTTTGTTGATCCCTGTGACAGAAGTTGCCTGCCTCCCTTTCTGGAAGGGTGCTGCATTGCCTTCCTTTATAAGCAGAGAGAGAGAGCCAAGTGTTAAGGTATCCCATCTAACAGAAGTTTCCCGCCATCAGACCTATAATGGAAGGCAGAGAAGTGAAGGGAGAAGAGGACAGGAAAGAAGAGAAGTGAGATTTAAGGCCTAGCAATGTAAGGTGCAAGGGTTATAACAGAACATCAGCTTTGATCGCAGCAACAACCCTTGTTCACCTGATTATCCTCTCTCTCTCTCTCTCATCTCTGTGTGTATATGTGTGCCTTTATGTCTGTTTGTGTTTGTGATGAAGGAGAACGCCTCTGTACATCTGAGGTAGATGCATGCTGCTGTTCTTGGGGTTTATGTAGGGTTCAGAGTGAAAACTATTAAGGAACATAAATTCTGGTGACTGAAAGACCTTTCTGGTTAGCTTTGAGGGGGTTATAATTGGACAAGGAGTACAGAAAAAAATGGTGACTTCATATTCTTCACCCCACTTGCCCATTTCACAACTGTTGAGCCTCATATCATACCTTTCTTCAAAAAAGTGGAGTGCTCTTGTGGAACATTTTGTACATATACCTTAAAATGTGATATGTACAGCTATTCTGATAAAGGTGCATAAATAATCTGCAGCTATTCTAATAAAGGTGTATACAGGGTCAAAAAGGTGAATGGGAAGCATTATAAATTTGTGGGGGTGTAGCTAAGTATTCACAATGTGACATAGTGGATAGAGTAATGGGCTAGGACTCCAAAGAAGAGGGTTTGAAGCCCCACTCAGCCATGGAAACAGACTGGGGGAGTGGAATTAATAAAACCACTCCTTTAATATCTCACCTTGCCTTCTTAAGGCTGTTATAAGTTGTTTCCCACTTGAGGGCATAAAACACACTGAGAGAGCTAATGTATCCAGATGAGAGAGGAATGCGTATTAGGATTCAGAAAAATGGAATAAAATTGATGGAGAGCATTCCCTACTTGGCGTTGGAGAAGAGCTCTGCAGATACCCTGGACTATCAGGAAGACAAACAAGAAGGTCCTAGACCAGTTATGGCAAACCTTTTAGAGATCGAGTGCCCAAACTGCGATTCAAAGCCCACTAATTTTTCACAAAGTGCCAATAGAGCCATTGAACCTGAATACAGGTGGCTGTGAAGGGGCGATGCTGGGTGCCCACAGGAAGGGCTCTGAGTGCCACCTTTGGCACCCATGCCATAGGTTCGCTAACACTGTCCTAGACCAAATCAAGCCTGAACTATTTCTAGAAACAAAAATGTTGAAATGGAGGCTGTCCTACTTTGATCACATCATGAGAAGGCAGGATACTCTGGAGAAAGCAATAAATGCTAGGAGCGAGTAAAGGCAGCAGGAAAAGTGGAAGACCCAATACAAGGTGGACTGACTCTGTAAAGCTGGGGTGGGGAGGACCTTCCGCCCTCCAGATGTTTTGGACCGCAACTTCCAGAATTCTGAGCCTATATTGCCAATGATAAAGGACTGTGGGAGTTGTGGTCCAAAACATCTGGAGAGCTGAAGCCCCCCCCCCCCGCCGCCCTAAAGGAGCCACAGGGTTATGTTTTCAAGAGCTGAGAAGGGCTATTGAGGACATTTTGGCGACTGATCGTTAAGAGGGACACCCTAATTCAGAGGTCACTTGACAGCACATAAGAACAACGACTGAATATAGGAACACAATTAATTGTAAAAACCAAAAGAGGAGCAAACAGAGAGCAGCAAAGATGTTGATTCAACACAACCTCTCCTTAAGCATGTTTTATGTGCACTACTGCCCTCTAGAGGGAATTACTACATTAACTTTAAGATTAATCTTCTGGTAAAGCACATCTTTTACCATGTTTGAACTTCTGGGACCTGCTTTGAAGAAGTGTGATTTGCACTCGAAAGCTTGCAATGTTTTTTTATTTTATTAGTGGCCTATAAAAGTGTTGCCTGTAGCCTAGTTTTATATTAGCTTTATGTGCCTTACTAAACCAAAGGAAATTATTACACAGAGATGATAGCTCAGTGCAGAGGAACAAGGATGGGCCGAGGCATTATGATGCCTGGAGTGGAGTAGCAATAGCAAGTACTGACCTATTCTTTAGGTGTACTCTCCGAGGCCAGCCAAGTTATTTTCCCAACTGGGCGTATAAAATCCAACAAATTCTTCTTGAAAGTGTAAATATATTAATAAGAACTAAAGTAACAATTTGCTCTCCTTTAGTTGTCGTCATCCTCATTAGGACCTGCGTAGACCACCTTGGGTAGCAAGGGTTCTCCACTGGATTCAGTCATTTGCAACAGCTACGGCGTCATTCCAAGAAACATTGATGGTCTTGAGATCTTCCTTGAGTGTTTGATGCCAAGTTTTCCAAGGCCAGCCTCGTTTCCTCTTTCCTCCAGGAGGCATCCACCGTAGGGTAGTTTTTGGATGCCAATCTTCGGGCATGCCTAGGATATGGCCAACAAATTGCACTCAACATTCATTTCCAGTTGTAGATAGAGGTTTTAAATCTGATCTTTGTCGTATTTCTTCCTTATTAATATGATCACGATATGAGATGCTGTTGGAAAACAGTTAATCGTTTAGTCATCTTATTACTAGCATCACATAATCTGCTGACTGAGGCAGCCAACGTATTCATTGTATGATAGGGCCAACCGTTTTAAAAATTGGGGTCAAATTAATGAAGAGGCAGTGCTAATTGGAATTTATTCTGGTTCTAGATCCCCAGGCAATTAAATGCTTGCTAAATGAGGCCAGCTTTGCATGCAAAAGGCTGCAGAAGGAGAAAAGGTCACATGCCTGGACTATGGACAATCATGCAAATGTCAGGCAGAGTACTCGTGTTGTTGTTTCTGCAGCATCAAGTTGAGAGTACAACACGTGGCATGAGCAGGCCCAGCTAGCAAGACAAGAAGCTGGAAAGAGGCAACACAACTTTGGGTATTACCCTGCACTGTCAAGAAAAAAATATCTGTGATCATTATATCTCTCCCCCTGCATCCCATATGTTGTCGTTTCTTGCCTTGTACAGGCCACTGTGTATCATGACGGTGGTGGTGGGAAAAAGCTGAAGAAAATCAACAATTTTAATTTGCCATGGCAAGTAAATACCCTTTCACTTATGCTCAAGAGCAGCAGAGGCCAGAAAGGTTTCTTTTCGGAGCTATAAGAACATAAGAACAGCCTTTCTAGAACAGGTCACAGCCCATCCAGTCCAGCATTCTGTCTCACACAGTGGCTCACTATTTGCTTCAGGGTATTCCCAAGCAGATGTCTTCACCTGCTTACGATTCCCCGCAAATGGGATTGAGAAATATCATTCTGGTTGCCCTCCTCTGCACTTTTTTCACTTGTTTCACTACTGATCAGAGGGGGCCGTGATGGATAAATAGTCTGCCATGGTCTCTCTCTCTCTCTCTCTCTCTCTCTCTCTCTTGCATCCTTTTCAGACAATCTGGTTGCTGGTTTAAATTTAAGAGCTGAGGAGAGGCACTGAGGATCATCCATATCTGAGGCTCCTTTGTGTCGCATTTTCACAAAGCAGTGGGTGCAGACAAAAACGTCGGTCAAGTGTTGGCCAGGCCCTTTCACTCTTGACTCAGACCCGGTTTGGTCCTCCTCATCCGTCTGCCCTGCGAGCGCATGCCGCTTGTTGTGTGCGCGGGCTGGAGCCGTGGCTTTGATGAGGTCTTGCAACCACAGCTCAATCACTGCCACATGACGCCTGCTGTGGGGTAGGGGGTGGGGTAGAATGGGGTGCTCGGGGCCAGGCCCGGAGCCTCCTTTTACCCTGGTGTCGCTTCTCATGTGGCTTGTAGCAGCCCAGCCCAGCCTCCGCTGTTTGCAGGCTGCAATTAGGGAACCATTCTCAGCATGCGGTCAGAACTGGGAGGGGACTGAGTGTGGCTTAGAAGCCCCCACCACCTTTTTTTTTTTCAGGAGGTGAGGGGGGGAGCAGAGATTATTGTCCCAACTCCTACCTGATCTCACTGCTGCTCCCTTGCGTCTTCACAATTTCTGGAAGTTGAAGAAATATTTCTATTTTACACTCCATCCTTTCTCATTTATTCCCTCTCTGCCCCTCTCCCCTCCGCCCCTCCCTGCCCCAGCTGTCTCTATAATCACAACACACTAGCTAGTTTATAGATATCAAATCACACAGAAGAGCCTCTCCTAACCTCATGTGCTCTGGACAGTGTGGAGTACAGCTGCTCTGTGCTTTGGCCATACTGTCTAGGGATGATAAGGGTCTTAGTCCAAAATACCTAGAAGGAACCACCGTGTGTGGTTGTCAGGGTGAACTCCAGCATCCAGCCACAAGCAGCATATGGATGGAACTTGAAAAATTTGCTCATTGAGCTACAATTCCTGGGTAGTATAACCAGTGGGCCTGCTGGCTGAAGGCTGTGGAGACTGTAGTTAAACTGTAGTTTTTCTGTTTGCCTTTCTGCGGGGACAGGATGGTTCGCACACAGGGATCAGAGAATGACGACTTTGCTGGAATGAACCAACCTGCCCTCACAGCAGTTCTATCTGTATTTTTCTGTCCTCCTTTCAGAAGCTGCTTCTTTTCTGATGGAGGTAGAATTGCTCTGGTGCCATTCATTTCCAGCATATGTGATTGCTGGAAACAGACCAAAAGAGCCTTCTGGCTTCTGAGGCACCTTTTGGTTGGTGCCTTATGATTTTTGATATCATAAATTTGCTTAATAAGCAAGCTACTTCAGGATATCTGCAAATTGAACACTTCCTTTGTTTGGGGGAGCAGAGGAAGTGTGTGTGGGGGGGGGGAATTAGACAGTAGTAGACAATCATCTATGTCTTGCATTACTTATAAAAGTACTGTAATAATACACTATATATTTTCTTTGCCTTGTTTTACAGGCTGGTCAAGTTAGAGGTGAACACCGTGGAAACTGACCAGACCAGAGCAACCCTATCCCACACACAAAAGGGTGGGTTTGAAAGGTATGGAAAGTCACCCAAAAAGCATTGAAATAAGCAAGACAAGTTTTATGTAATGTGGATGGCAGGGAAAATACTGTTAAGATCATTGCAGAACATAGTACTGAGGGGGGGGAATGATCCATCGGGATAAGTTATCTCTCTGCTATGTAAACAGTGCTAAATTTAAATACTTTATGTCTATTAAAGAGAAATGCACTACAAGAAATGTATTATCATGCCAAAATGTTTTATATATACTGTCAGAGCACCAATCCATACTAGCTCCTCTGGAAAGGTGTGTGTTGCTTGCCCCTGGTGTAAGATGGGTGATTGATTGTGCAGCCTTCAGCACGTCTACAGAGAAGAAAGCATCATTAGACAGTACTCTATGGCTGTTCCAAACTTGAGTAGTTGCATTGTGTGTCAGATTGCTTCCAAAATAAGGTGACCCTAATATGGTTTTGAAGGTCTGTGAGAGGAGACATGGTCTGACCAGCATAATTATCCGGAGGCTGAGCATGACTTTGAACCCAGGTTTCCTGAATCCTAGTCCAAAATGCTATCAACTACACCAAACAGATTCTCAAGAACAATTGACTTACATTTAAATAATTATATAATGATTTGCCGATGTGTTGACTTACCATTCATCAACCAATGGTACTGTTGAGCAGGTGTAGACTAGCTGGAACCAGGAATAAGATATTGGGTATTGAGTTTAGAGCAGTGCAAATTCTGCATCTCGTGACCTGCACATGACCACCACCCATCCCACCAAAGGGCATCCCTGAAAACCATGCCACTGACATTTGACAGCACTGTGACTGGTGGAAAAAAGGAATAAATCCTATTTTCTATGGCTTTTTGTATCTTTCCCCACCCCACCCCCATGAAATACGGTAGTAAATAGGAAAACCCCATATTTCCTTTAATGGCTATTCATATGGAGCCATGCCTCTGCATGATATTTAAAGCAAGGAAAAGGCTTCTTTCAAATATTTGTTTCTATTCCCCATCGTCTCCACATTTCAACCACCCAGGGAGTTGGAACCCCATAGCAAGTCCGGGGTGGGGTGGGAGAGCCACAATGGAACCTGGCAAAGTTGCACATTCTTGTCTGTAGCCTACACTTGGATAAAAAAGATATATGCTTATAACAATAAAAGTGTAGGGAAGGAAAATTTGCCCATCCCTCGTGAGACTAGAACTTAGCCAGCAAGACTGACATGGAAACTGAAGATTCAGAAAAGATGAAAGGAAGGATTCCATCAGATAACGCTTACTAAATTTATGGAATTTACTGCCGAAAGGTATGTTGATGGCCACCAGGTCTGGCCTTTTTAATAGTGTCATGGACAAGGCAGTACTGTAAACAGAGCCAGGTGGTTTAGTCAGTGGATAGCGTCGGATCAAGTCTCCATAGACAAGCTCAAATCTCTGCTAGACCAGGGGAAATCATTAGGAGGGTGACAATGGTATGCTGCTCCTTTAACATACCTTGGAAACTCTGATAGGGCCTTCATAAGTTCAAAAGCTATTGCATTGTGTATCACAACAAATCAACAACTTGTAGTTATGGCGGCTAAGCAGAATCTTGTGTGTTTAGAGGTAGGAATATCTCTTAACCTACCCTGTTTCAAAGGAGTGTTGTGAGGATAAAACAGGGAGGAAGTTCATTTACAATGCTTTGAGCTTCTGGGACGAAAGGTGGGTTCAAAATGTAGGAAACAAAATGGAATAAATCCCAGTTGTTAAGGTTAAATGATGGAGGTGATGTGTACCTCCCACAGTCTGCCTGTAGGCTTCCCAGGGGTATCTGATTGAGGGTATAAGTACACAGGGAGACAACATGGTTTGCTGCAAAATTTTTCAAGCTGGGTCCCTCATGATTTCTGTTGGTGAACTTGCTAGAGTTGACCACACCAATATGATTGGTTATTTTGTGGCGAAGAGCTCACAAACACTGAGGCAGAAAGCGATGATTGTGAGGAAAAGAGCTATCTTTCTTTCTACTAAAACAATCTCTTCTCTTCCCTAAATATTTCCAAAGGTATGTTTATCTGATACAACACTACTTTTGGGCAGGATATTTTTCTTTAAAAAAAAGGAAAATGATTTGCAGGAGGAAGGACAACATACATTTATTGTGGGGAACTAATAAAATAGTGTGTCACTGTCACCATTGCAAGGTCCCCTTTGCCTGAAATCAGGAGGTTAGCTAGCCAAATCAGAGAAAAATAGACTTGCCAGCTGAGCAAAAAGAGGCCAACTTCCCAATGAAAAACATCAGGTTTCCCCATGCTGAGCTTCATGTTGCGTAGCTACCATTTTGACTTGGCTTTTATCTGTGCCAAACAGCCAATCTGGTTGCCCCACCGTGACCACTTCTGGAAGCAGCATGCTGAGGGTGACAGGCAATTGTGTCCTTCTCCTTTTAAAAACATAGAGGAAAAAACACAGGGAAGGAGGGAGGAGGAGCCATCAGAGAAGTGAGTAAAAATTTCACTCAGTGGAATGCTCTCCTGAGTCACTGGAGTGCCATGTGGTCTCAGGAGCCTGTACCATCCATTCCAGGCAGCCCTGTGCTTGCTCAGACAAATCGTTGGCTGCTCTTTTATCTTTCCTGTGCTCCTCATGCTCTCAAAGGCTCAAAGCCAGGCTGGGCCCAAATCCGGTTTCCTCAGAGGGAGAGCTGCTGGTCCCACAGAGGCTGTGCTCAACACTCCCAGCGCCTTCTCCTGGGCCTTCATCTCTCCCCAGCCTCTCTGTGCCCCATAAATCTCCCTGAGCTTTATTTAAATAACTGGAAAAGTGAGGCCCTTTGTTCAGAAAATAGCTGTGCAGAGCAGCCCGGGTGCAGATAATGAGCCAGAGAGCTATATTGGTCAGTAACATTCGCCGAACTTTCCATATTTATATTCCAAAGCTAATTATGGTTTGTGTGTTCACTCAAAATGATGATTCATCTAAACCAAGCCTGGCCCACAGAGCAATGGCAGGCCCAGCACAGAAAAGGGACTGCCCTGGCAGTTGCACCAAAAAAGAAACATGCCCCCTGCCTCCCCCCCATCTGCCCGCTACCCTTCCACGCACACCCCCCCACAATAAAGGCACCCACCCCCTCTCCAACACATCCTGCTTGCCACATTGCTCCCTTGCCACTGAAATTGCCTTGCTGGCACAGCCAGTGAAGAAGGACTCAAGGTTTAAAGAACCATGCTTGATAAAAATATATATAACAATGGCAAGAGCACTGTTGATGCAGCATGGTTTTTTTTTTTTTGTAAAAACCAAAGGAGGTTTGTGTTCCTTTTTATTTTCCTCATTTGGGGAGGATTTCCATTTACAGCCACATCTGTTATCTCCGCCATCACCACAACAGTCCTGTAAGACAGGACAGCATTCATGGCACAGATGGGAAGCTGAGGTGCAGAAGACCTGCTTTACTAACGTTGCTTCATATGGTTGTGGCTGGCATGGCCGTGTGTCTGGCATGGCCATCTTGTCCATTTTTAAAATAGGGCTTAAAAATGGATGCCTTCAAGATGAGGACTATCTCTTTTTAAAAGGACATAGGGTTTAAAAACCCTGTTCAGTGGTACCTTGGTTTATGAGCATAATCTGTTCCGGAAGCATGCTCGTAAACCAAAAAACTCGTAAATCAAAGCAAATTTCCCCATAGAAAATAATAGAAACTCAGATGACTCGTTCTGGAGCCCCAGTTTCCATTATTTCCCATGGAGAGAATTGCTTTGCCAGGGAGTCCTGGTGTCCACCCCATCCAGGACCCGTGGTGAGGGCCGTTGTCTTTTTGCCACCCATTCCCAAGATCCCGCAGGGTGCCCAGTGGGGGAAAGGAGGCGCTGAAGCAGGCTCCCCAAAGTTGAACCCACCAAAGCTGGGAAAAGCCTTTCCCCCATTTTGGTGGGTTTGGCTTTTGCCACTCACCTCTAGCTCCACTTTGGCTTTAGGGTGCCTGCTCCAATACCTCCTTTGCCCTGCTGGGCACCATGCAGGAGCTAGGGCAAATAGCATGAAACCTTTTTCCCTGCTTTGGCAGTGGTGGCATTTTGCCATTGGAGTCCAGCTCCTCCAGAGTGCCCTGCACCAAAGGGGAAAAGCTGGTGTTAAGGTGGGTGTCCATGGATCGGCAGGTGAAAAGCCAGCGGCCCCGACCCAGCAAAGGGGCAAGTGATGGGTCCTAGAACAGCAGAGCTGCCGCTTCAGTCCTGGGGCTGCAGTGGCCAGAAGCCGGATGCTCAACCCGGCAACCAGCTGCCAGTGGCCCTGATGCTCATATATTAAGAGATTGCTCGTTGATCAAGGCAAAATTATCAGAGATTTTTGCTCATTGATCAAAATACTGGTAAACCAAGTTACTCATAAACTTGAGGCACCACTGTACATTTGTGGGAATGTTAGAGGAATTCTCCACAAGTCACAATGTCACCTGGCTTGCAAAGGGAAATGCAGGAGAAAGTGCAGAAATCGGGGTGAGTGAGGAATACCGTACTGAACTACACCATCCAAGATCCCTGAGCCAGAATAGTAACTGTTCATGTTGGTGGTAAGCTTTTAGGAACTACAGTCCAAAAAGTAACTACCAACCTCTGCTTCCTAATAAATGAAAACATATAAATTTCCATATAATGTACTAGGACATATATCTGCATGAAAGTTCATTTTCCCAAGGTAAAAACATGTCAGATTAGTTCTCTAAAAGGAACATTCAGAGATCGGCTCTAGGAGTATGTGCGGTGAAAACTTTTGTGTGTGTTTCATTTTGGGTTCTTTTGTGTGCCAATCCTTCACTTAAACATAAAGGGGACTAGCTCTTTGGGCTTTTTTTCCATTTTGTTTTCCCTAATTTGTTTCTTCTACTAGTTTTAGGAGAGATAGACATGTTAATCAGTGCTAGCAAAAATCAGGCATAAATAAATAAATAAATAAACAAACAAACATTGTGGCACCTTAAAAACTAATAGCTATATTTTAATGTGAGCTTTTATGGACAAGTCAATTTCCTCAGATATAAGAGTGGGGCTGGATGGCAAATATTTATACATTTATACAGGGCCCCAAATCAGAGATTGTATTAGAGCAGGGGTCCTCAACCTAAGGCCCCGGGGCCGGATGCGGCCCCCCAAGGTCCTGAATCCGGCCCCTGGGACCAATTGCACCCCCCACCTACCAACTGTTTTGTGAGCAAGCCAACCTCTGCAGCTGCTTTTGGACTGTGATCCGGCCCCCAGTGGTGTCTGGGTGGTGGTGGACCGGCCTGCTGTTTGAAAACTTTGAGGACCCCTGTATTAGAGCATAAGTTGTTGACCTGACAATGGCCTTCATTTGCTAAAGAACCCTCAAAAACTATTGCGAAAAAGGGAGCTGCAAGGCAACAAAAGCTGCAGAGAATTAGTCTACACCAAAAGCTAGCATCCAACCATCACCAGCACCACTATCAAGTCCAAACCCCCTTCAAGACAAAATGTCTGGCAAAAGCCAGCAGGAAGCCTTGCACATTCTCTGATGATACCTTCCCTGCCATTTATGGCCTTTAAAGAGAGGACCCACTTGTGCCTGAAGAATGGATCAGAAGAAATATTTACAATTCCCATAGAACTTAGTATTTAACAAACATCTCTGTGGGAACCTTTCTTTGACAGATGTGTTTCGGAAGGGCTTCAGTGATACCCACATGCTCCTGGTTGCCGATGTGGCATATCTGGAGAGGAAGTGACCTTCTATTTCCCCTGACCTCTTGCTTTGAGGCAGGGCCAAAGGGCTAAAGGTCACCTGCCTCCTATCAGAACCATTGTTTTCTGTAAGTGCTCCAATGTCTCGCTTGTGAACATAGATAAGAGATAATACAACAAGCCTTCTGGGGGAAACACAACAGTCTGTGCACACACCCCTTCTCAGCTGGCTAAGAAAAGGCATTTGTCTCTGTCTGCCTGCTTTTTTTCCTGCAGCCCAGGTCAGCCCCTTTCCCAACACATCACAAAAAGCTCAAGGCCTGTTCCAGGCTGCTCATCTTGGCTTTCCACGAAAAAATTGGGAAGCTTATTTGAGAGGCCATCATAACAGATGAGCAGAGAAAGAGAACATCCACTCCAAACTCCAAATTGGATTCCAAACTTGGATGACTTCTTTTCCTTTTTGCCTGCCTGAGCTTCTGTGCTGCCTAGATGCCCTAAGCACATTCGATCTTGCCTGATTTTGGAAGCTAAGCAGGGTTGGGCCTGGTTAGTACTTGGATGGAAGACTACCAGAGAATACCAAGTGCTATAGGTGCCTGGAGTAGGAACTGGCAAACCACGCCAGTATTCTTTCCAAGAAAACTCAATGGACATGGAGTCACGAAGAGCCAGTCACATCTATAACGACACAACACACACACAAGGAAGTAGAGCCCCTGAGCAAGCAGCCTATGGCCCATTCATGGGCCTACAGTGGAGAGATGTATTGTGATAACTGAAGGAACATGATTGCTTCATCACAGGGGAATTATGAGAGGTTGTGAGATGTAGTGGGTGAGAATGTTTAATTTCCAAAACTCACCACCATTGGTGAAATAATCCTGTCAGCAACTTTTTACAGATGTCGTCAATGAAGGGGATTCCAGGCTGCCTCAGGGCCTTTGTGAGGATAGCAGTGGGAATTTTTTATTAGCTTTATAGGGCATAATTTATGAAAAACAATATCAGGCAATGGCTGAAATCCAGCATAACATATGCCATGTAAGTCTGATGACATCAACTACCGTGGCAGGTTTCTTTGGAAATTCCCAGTCCCCTCCAAAGATCCCAGGGCTCCCATGGGATGTTTGGTATTGTTGTGGGGAAGCAGAATGGGTGAGTGGGGGCGTCTTTAATTTCCAGGAAATATCACTGACAGCAAAACCATCCCAGACACAGTGCTTTACGGGAATTAAATATACCCTTCAAACTTGTGGTCCCCAACAGCTTCCCGACACCAAGGCAGATATCATGAGAGCTTCAGAACCTTTCAAGGAGGGCAAGATTAGAACTGTTTTATTTCCCCCAAAATCACTGTGACATTGCCAGCCTTAATGTGGCATAATTGGAAGCCACTGGATTTCAGATAATGTATTTAAAAGTTTAAATGCTTCTCTCATGTTTGAGTTTCTGCACCAGTAGTTCTTCAGGAATAGGGTAGTGTTGGCCTGGGATGGGAAAGATGGTCCCTTGCAAAAATGGCCATTCTTTTTCACAGAAGATGAAAAACAAGTATGGCAGCAATTAAATCAAACACTTGATAGTGAAAAAGAGCTAGCTGTGTGAATAAAGAAATACTGTCCTGTTGTTCTTGGTTTGTGTGTAGTTTTTGGAACACTGAGTACCTGGAGGCTGAAAGGACAAGGATCTGATCATCTATCTGATGGGAAAGCAGGTTATTGGGGTCACAGCTGAAAATGATGCAAGTTGTGGACAGAAAACCAGCAATGACATAAATGTAAAGGCCAGTCAGATATTAACATGAAGAGTCCCCCTTTCAGAATGAACATTTTTAATGTTAAACACCCACGGACTTTCCTATTAACCTCTGTATTTTGATCTCTGTACAGTGGTACTTCATAAGATGAATTTAATTCATTCTACAGGTCAATTCATCTAACAAAAATTCATCTTACAAGGCACTGTTTCCCATGGGAATGCATTGAAAACCCATTAATCTGTTCAGGAGGGAAGGGGTTATTACGTTTTCAATGCAATTCCTATGGGAAGGCTGTCTCAACCCCCCTCAATCAAGGGCAGCCAAGGTTGCTTTCCACAGCTCCACCAGACAGCTGACTTTGACAGGTCAGACCTGTCAAAATCAGCTCTGGGGAGGGTTGCGGAGAGCAGACTTCAGCTGCACTTGATTGAGGGGGAGCCCTGCACCAATCTCCTTCTCAGCCAGGCAAGCGTCCACCGACCACCAACACTTGCCTGGCTGAGTAGGAGATTGGTGGAAGGCTGGATCCTTTTGAATTTCCCGCTGCACCAGTGAGGGTGCTTGCTCAGTGAGAAATTCAAAAGGATCCAGCCCTCCTCCTCCTCCTCCTTTTCATCCGAACACCGAGATTTTAGTGAAGAGGAGGAGGACGGGACGGGTGCATGTTCACGTGGCCCTGGTGAGTTGGAAGAGAGGCTCACCTCTCTTCCAACCCACCCGTGGTGCCCGAACATGCACCTATCCCTGGGATTGGAGGGATTCAAGCAGAGCACAGACCTGTGGATCTTTTCCCAGCCCGGGAGGGTTGCAAGGCAAGCAGTGTCGGCGAATCGCCACCCCTGCTTCCCTTCCAAGCCACACGGGCTGGGCAAAGATCAATAGGACCCTGTTTTGCCCATCAATTTGGTGGACAAAGCAGGGACCCAGTGATCCTCACTTAGCCTGGGCTGTTCCCTTGCAAACAGCCCAAGCTGGGTGAGGATCAATGGTACTTCGTAAGACGAATGTAAATGGGAAGGAAACATTTGTCTTACGGGTTTTTCCTATCCCCGGAAATTACATTTGTCTGAGTTTTTCCTCTTAAGGGGCATTTGTCTTATGAGGTCTTACTGTATTTTGATGCCTTGTATAAATATTTGCCATGTTATATCTCTTTCTCTTTTGAATACAACTTCCACCAGCATTTGCCCTGACCTTTGGCTGTGCATGTATGTATAAACTCAGAACAGTGAAGAGCAAAGTTTTTGTTTATACAAATCTGGATTTTATTTGTATTTTCATCATACTTCACTTGGGCCCTGTTCACAGAGTGAAATCAGGTGAGATCTGGTTAGTGCCGGTGCTTAAAAGGTCCTTACCTTCACTGCAATCTATTCAAACCCTTGTACCTATATGGGAAGGGAGTACCAAGAGCTATTTTCTATCTCAGGGGAACCAATGACCTCAAGAGGTGGTGACGAGTGTTCCAACACTGGAGGCATTCAAGAGGAAACTGGACAACCACTTGTCAGATATCCTTTGGTTTGCATTCCTGCATGGAGCAGAGGGTTGGACCTGATGGCCTTGTAGGCCCCTTCCAACTTCATGATTTAATTACTCTATGAATCATCTCAAAAAGAATGCATGTCCTAGCGGTGTGGCAGAAAATTGCAGGCAAGCTCTTAAAGGGGATGGGAGGATCATTTTAAGCAAAAGAAAGACAAGTCAATGAGGTCTTTTTTCCCATGCAAAAAGTGCTATCAAGGAACTATATATTACAACTATTTGCAATGTGGATGGACTCTCAGAAAACTATAATAAATAAATGAATGGTGGAAATAAATAGATAGGGGAATAAATGCACAAACAGATTTCTCCATTGACTCCCATTGAATGACTACTTGTTTGTAAAGCAAAATCAACTAGATAAGATTTTGTATTTATTCTACCAGTGTCCAGTGGCCAAGTGCAGATCTTATAGCTATTAAATATTAGTAACTAACATGTATTTTGGCAAACTTTGAAAGGCTCTGTTTATTGTGTCTGGGAATCCAGTTCACCCAAGTGCAGGAGACCACCCCCAGGAACTGGTTTCCATGAAGGGGAATATTCTTGTGACCATTTTGGAAGAGACCACGTACAGTATGCGGCATCTTCTGTAACAAAGAAACCAAAAAGCAACTACCAAGGAGGAGGAAAAAAATAAAGCAATCTATTATGTCTCATTAAATGATCTCGGAAGAAAAACAAAAAGGTGCAAAATGCTGAAGCCATCTTACTAATACAGTACCCCTCACTCCCACCAGTTCAGGTTACTTGCTACACATGTGATCAGCATTATAATTCCCTCAAGAATCAAGATACTCCATTGCCCCCTTTTACTTACTTACTTACTTACTTACTTACTTACTTACTTACTTACTTACTTACTTACTTACTTACTTACTTACTTACTTACTTACGTGTGGACAGTTATCTAATCACTCAAAGGAAAGATTTTTTTTAGTAGTTGTTACCTTCACCTGAAAGAATGGATAGTCTGTAGGTTCTTAATTCTTCTCTACATGGAAGAGAAAGAGTCTTAAAATTCTTCTCTCTATGGAATACCTCCATACTCTGTTTTCCACTGTCAGCCCTAGGAAGAGATGTCAGTTTTCTCCGGCATAAATAAATCATAGTTCTCTCTCAAGACCCTGCCGAGAGTAAGTGAAAGCTCTTTGTATTTCTTTCAGTGCAGAAGATCGCTAGACTTCTGAAATAGAGATGAGGAGGGTTTTTCACCACCCTGCTTATAATTTTAAAAATATTTGAATCTCTTTCTACTTGGGTTTCCTTGATCAATGAAACACAAACATGCAAAACAAATGCATAAATAATACTGAAGGCTAGTATCCTGTTGGTGGGAATTCAAGGCTGTAACAAAGCCATTGCATGAGTGGATCCACCATAAAAGCCCTGGTCCAGCTGAAGGTTCAACCCAAGATCTTATACAACAGAACTGGGACTAGTGAGTTTGCTCTGTGACCTGCTCTGATCTCCTGCAACTGACTCCTCCTCCATATGTGTGGAATTATACTGTGCCGTTGTCTGAATTATTAGCCAAAGAGTTTTGTGGCACTTTAAAGACCAATATTTTTTTAATTTGGCATAAACTTTCAAGGACTTGAGCCCATTTCTGTAGATTCATGAAGTAAGAATATAAATCTTTACTCATCCCCACCAAAATAGAACCAGGGAAATGTGTTTGGTTTTATTTTAAAAAATTGCAACAAAAGTCTTGAATTTTCAGTTAAACACATGCATTTTCATGCAAATTCCTTAAAAATGAAAAATACACTTTTTTAAAAAGCACACACACACACACACACACACACACACACACACGGTGTTTTTGCTCTGAGGCAGGAGTTAAAAAATCTCCATACAGTTGAACATTTCTTTAATTGGGGATCTCAATATGTCATTGAGACATCATTCATCGCTTAACATAGCATAAAATAAGGCTGCAGTAGGACCTCGGAGGCCTCACTGCAAGCGTCGGAAGAAATCGGCGGCATTCCACAAAAGCTTTGGCCAAGCAAAATCAAGTCCGCCTTTATAGTTAAGAATCTGCTGTTTTTTGCTGCAGCAGAGCAACATGGCATAACTGGCACCCCTCAAAATAAATAATATGGCTCCTGTCAGAGCTGCTCAGGTGCACTGTAAGGTCTTCAGTTTCCACAATCAGGCTTTGAAATAGAGGTTGCAGGCTGGGATCCAAACAAATATACTCCAAGCAAAAGGATGTTTGAAAAAAAAAAAAATTTTGTGGGGGGGGGCAGCCAATGCAATGAGGACAGAAATAGCTTTGGCAGCGCAGCCTTGTGGCCAGCGCTTGCCAGCTGCCAGGTTGGCATGGGGAGGTTGGGTGGGGTCTCTCTCCCACTCCCCGCGGTGACCACACAGCCTGCAAAACAAGAAAGGAACAGAGCAGAGCCTGCCCAGCCCTGCTGCTGAAAAGGTATTTTTAGCCCAAGGCCTTCGTGCTAATTAGACAGTAGGTCAGAGGGAATCAGGGAAGGAGAGTAGACCACAAAAGCTCTGCAGCCCAGCTTCCAGAATGCCACCACCCCCTCCCCGTGGCCAGGCCCAACGGACAGAAGGGCAAATGTGTATCTGGAAGTTGAGTCATGGCTACTGGACTTCTTTATTGAGAGATAAAAATGTTTCGCTGCTCATCCAAACAGCTTCATCAGTCCGAATGCTATTTGGATGAGCAGTGAAATGTTTCTATCTCTCAATAAAGAAGTCCAGTAGCCATGACTCAACTTCCAGATAAACTCACCTGGATGACTGAGAATCTTCACAGACATATGGCAAGTGTGTATGGGGGTGTGGTGGGTGGTTGGCCTTTTTGGAAAGACGTATCACTGTAACGCACAGCAAGGCGGTAGCTGCACTGGATGTTGCTCAGTACATGTTCAGGACAACTCTTGGCCCTTTTTATGGAGCTTGGCCAGCTTGCTCCCACACAAGCCAGCTTGACCACATATACAGTATATGTTTCACTCAGGTTGGATGTGAAGGAAGGATGGGGCTTGTCTTTCAGGATGGAAGAGGCATGAGGTCCCTGTGTCTTCTAGGCAAGATAGGGCTTTGGCGCCTGCCTGATACCCCAGATGGGAGATGCCAGGTGGTTGCCTCCCAGCGAGAGCTCTTCAGGCCAGGCCATTTCAGCTGACTTACTTTTTCTCCCTTTGTTTTCCAAGGTTATCTGGGAGAAATAAGAAGTATCTATCTATCTATCTATCTATCTATCTATCTATCTATCTATCTATCTATCTATCTATCTATATTTTAAAGGTGGGGACACATTTTTTTAAAAAAGCAACAGTGCTCTGTCTGTTAATTAAAGAGGGATTTGAGCCAGAGGTTTTGGAGAAAGATCTGAGCCAACACTGGCCAAACCATCTGTGGATATGCTATGGGAGAGGCAGAGAGAGAGAGAGAGAGAGAGAGAGAGAGAGAGAGAGAGAGAGAGAGAGATGCCATACAGAGCAAACAAATAGCACACTGTGGTCTAGTGGCCAGGCCCTTGGGCCAAGGCCCCAGAGCCTGGGTTTATGGCTATACCCCTAACTCTCCTGAATCCTGATTGACTTGATGGACAAAATGGGCACGGGTTACAGTGTATTTCCACACAGATTGGAAATTACAGATTGGTTTATGTGCTAAGCATGGTCAGATCTAGTGGGTTTATAACACTATAATAACATGCATAAATTTTACATCACTAACATTTGCACTGTTGTTTTCTTAAAGGTATCAGAATTGTAGAATTATTTGGTGTTTGCGTCAACAGAGTGCAGCAGAATAGGGTTCTGCTCATGGCTACTGAACAGGAGTAACAACAGAAATTCATAATTACACATGAGTTTGAATGCACCCTTTGTTGCTTTGGGAAATCTATTTAGAAAAAGTGCAGGAGGAAAAAGTCTTAATTTGATTACAGAAGCCCCCCAAAGCAAGCTTGTATGCACTGGCCCCTTCCAATTCAATTACTTTATGACTCTATAATAATAATTGTCTCTATAATAATAATTATATGACTCTATAATAATAATAATTGTGTAATAATAATTAAGTCAGTCCTGACTTAAGCGTAACATAGGTGATGTTCAAAGTTGCCAAAATGTTCAAGACGCAAGATGAATACAATGCAGGTTGCTATGTTATTTCTTAATATTTAACTGGACCCAATAATAGTCTCTTACATTGGGATCCGTAGGCATCCCCAGTGTCATACTTGATTCTCCGCTGGGGGTGGCCTCTTTCCAGCCTCCCATCTTTCATTTAGGTCACCATTACAGGGTGAGAAACACAACAGACCAGTAAGGGGTCAATCCCGAGTGGATCGAGTGGGGTAGAATTGCCTTACTTGGGGCGAGATCTGGGGCAGGAACGGCCCATTTGCCCTAATGGACTATTTGTTGGACAAATGGTGTTAGGAAACCTTTCTCCTTCATGGCGTGTTCGCATACGCAGAGCCTGACAAACTTTCCCAGAGCCGGGGCTCCTGGGCTGGAGGGCAAGCTATGCTACCGCCACTTCTCTGTTTACGAATTAAGCGCTGGCCCAAGGGTGTGGGTGAACCTCCTCCAGTTCCTCCAGGAACCCTCTGAGCCCTCTTTTTTGTGTGTTCCTTCTTGTGTGATTGCAGGAAGCCTTTTGTGAGCCAATTCTCCTTCTATCCTTTCCTCTTCTCCCCGGCTGCCCTCCTCCTCCCGTCCCTGGTGGTATTTCTGTCTTTGCTCCAGCAAGAGAAGCGATGGGAGGTAGGATCCACATGCTTGTGGTATCCCCAATCCCCTCTGCTGCTGAGCTGTCTGGAGCCCAGTGGCAGCTGGCAAAGGCGCGTTGGGCTTTCGGGTGGAGCAAGCGGCAGCCACAGCCCACACACCTATTAGAGGAGCTTATTTCAGGGCCTCCAACCACAAGGGAAACATCCGGGGCTGAGGGAGGCTCCTTGGACCGAGGAGAGATGGCAGTCTTTTTCAGAGAGAGAGAGAGAGAATGAGAGAGAGAGAGAGAGAGAGAGAGAGAGAGAGAGAGAGAGGAGTGCAAGGGGGTGGGCAAGAGGGCAGGATGGGTGGAGAGACTTGTGAGAAAGAGAGTAGCAAAGCAGTTTTCAGGGAATGAACAAGGTAGAGGTAGCTTACCTCCCACACACCCCAGCAACAAGGACTGATGAGTGGGGTTGTTGACAAGTCCTTGGGTCTGAGTCTTTGGTACCAAGCCCCAAGCTCAGGTCCCTATTAAAAATAATTTCTTTTCTTCAGGGAAAAACAAAAAACAAAAAATGGGAGAGGGTTGGGTATATTTGACTTGACTGCAGTCCTGCAATTCGGCTGCCCATCCCTGCTGATTTCAAGGTGGTGACAAGAGCCAAGTTTGACCTGAGGTTAACTGGCAGAGGTGTAAAAAGCTATATTTGGACTCCAGGTCCCAGATGTTCGTGTGGGATGGCGGAATGGTGGCAGTCCAAAAGCATAACATTTCCGAGCTCAGTTTTTGGATTTAACTGTCTCAACTAGTAAGGGAAGGGCTGTCGGGGAAGAAGATAGGGTAACACGCACAGAGATGGAATTGTCTTCCCCTGTGAGATCAAAACTTTCCTTGTGAAGATTAGTATCTGCACTGGGAGGAATTTCCCCCCCATTAGTCCTAAGGCATTTAGCTTAGAAATGTTCAATATGCACCTTGTTATTTCACTGCTATAGCAGCAGGACAATCGAGCAGCTGCTCTCAAGGCTGGCATTTGGAATTACCCCCAATTGTCTCTTAAAATAGGGACCCATCTTAAAATCACTGCTGGTGCACACTGTCAACTGGCTTAAGAATTTTCATTCTGTTTATCCCTTATATCATAATTATATTTTTACAACTTGCTTGTTTGCAAAACTTTGTTGTTGATGTTGTGGTTGTTGTGGTTGTTGCTGCTGCTGCTGCTGCTGCTGCTATTGTGTGCAAGTCAACCCCAATTTATGGCAATCCTATGAATGATTTTTCCAAAATGTTCTGCCCTTAACAGCCCTGCCCAGCTGTTCCAAACCGAAGCTTTGCAGGTATGTCCAAACTTTGGCCCTCCTTATGTTTTGGACCACAACTCCCAGAATTCTAAGCTTAGATTGTCAATGGCAAAGGACTGTGGAAGTTGCTGTCCAAAACATCTGGAGGGCTGAAGTTTGGACATAGGAAATCAATCCATATCACATTTGGTCTTCTTTCCCTGCGATCAAAGCTGCCTGGGGAATTCTGGGAACTGCTGTCTAAAAACTTTGATCTGCACACCTCTGCCCATCACTTCAAATTTACCCAGCTACAGTTGTACATTGTTGTGTTTATAGAAGAGGTAGCCAGGTTAGTCTGTGCAAGCATCATAGGTAAAAGCAAAATAAAAATGCATAAAAAGACAAATTTAAAAAAAAGACAAAAACTTGGTGGTACCTTAAGGACTAACTGTTATATTTTAATGTGAACTTTGGTTGGTTAGTTGGTTGATTGGTAAGAAAGTCATTGGGTATTTAACAGTGGGGTGATAGCTTCTTTGATGTACAGGTATATTCCATTGAAGCATGTGCTGTAAAAGGATGCAAGAGCCTCTGTCATGAATAACAATGGTAAAATAATAGGGATGTTAATTATACTGAGGACCCTGGCTTTTTACAGTTGCTAATGACCTTTCCTTTATAAGAGGTTTTGTTAGCAGCTACAATGGTGTGTGAATTACCCCAGGCCATTGCAAAGGATGACCACAAGAGCAGCATGGCAGTGAGTTAAGACTCTCTGTTTTATCTTTGAATGTTTTATAGGTGGAAAATATATCTGGGAGATAGAGTGTAGTACAATGATAATAGTGTTCATATTTGATAGAGCCAAATGTGATCTGTAAAATAGCTGATGTGCATGGGTGCATGTGATGCATCTGTGCTTCCCTCCTCAAGAGAGAGCTCAGGATAAAACGCACACTGACACATTCTGGTTCACTCGGGATACAGATGCACTCATGTCATAACTATTATGTTCTTTGTCTGTGGTCAACTGAGATGGATATTATGCAGCAGTGCAGTGCAAGAAATGCAGGCCAGGGTACAGGCATGGTTCTGTGAATAACTGGTTAAAGTTACTTTTCAGACAGAGTCTAGTGTCTCCAACCAATATGGCCAGCTATCCAATAGGAAATAGTGGCAGCAATAGTCAAAAACAAACAAACAAAACAAAACAAACAAAAAACCCACCAGCCCAATTTTAGATACAGGTCTGGATTCTTTGGCCAGATCAGGCGGGAGAAATATTGTGGCTATATTTGTGGGGCCCAAGCTGAGGATCCCTATTTATTCTATTTATCTTAAATAGGTGTTGCAGTCTAACATCATATGAAACATGACTCACTTTTGTACACAGCACCCGACAAACCTTCCTCTTCTGAAGCTGAGGTGTACAGCCCAGGATTACTCCATCTTGGTCCTGGGACATTTTTATTCCTATGTCTTTCTAAACCTAGCCACCACCACCCCGTCTAGTCTTATTTCCCCACAACTCCACTCCGCAGTAACTTTTTTTCCATTCCTCCCTCCACGCGGATTATTTCCTGCCTTTGCGATAATTCCTTTTCCCTGAGCCCCGGGTGGGACCCATCCTGCCCAGTTCTCTGTGGCTTCCACATCTTTTCCTAGCTGCCCAAAAAGCTCTCCTCACTTTCCCCATTCCTTGCCTTTCTCTCTCTCTCTCTCTCTCTCTCTCTCTCTGTGTGTGTGTGTGTGTGTGTGCACGCGCACGCACGCACGCACGCACGCACACGCACACACACACACACACACACACACACACACACACACACACACACACACACACACACATGCAGACAGGCACATCCAGAGGCACCTCTGCACATGGAACTCATTCCACAGTTTATTTTGCTTCCCCTTTGAAGAAGGAGAGCGTATTCTGGGTAGGAGTTTTCTCAGATCTTCGGCCCCTGGGGGTAAGCTGGTTGCAGGAAGCTCTTTCTCCCCCCACCCCCCACAGAGGGAAGCCGAGTCCCATCCTACTCTCTGTCAAGGTCCTCAGCTTGCTTTGCTAACACAGGGCTAGTGAGATGCTGTCATATTTTTTTAAAGATACAGAGAAGAGGTTGTTTCTATTGCAGAACACACTCGTGCTTTCCTATAGTGCCACAAGCACCTCTGGCCAAACAGACTTTTTGGAAGTTTTAAAGCACTTAAAAAAACCTAAACATTTTTAAAAAGCACCGCAAGAATGACCAAAGCCTATAGAGCAAAAGTCGTGAGCAAGAATGCCCGTTTTATTTTCCGGAAAAGCCACAGTTTCTCTACTACTTGCCATGGAACCATGGAATAACTGAGTTGGTAGGGGCCTAAAAGGCCATCTAGTCCAGCCTTCGGTTCAACGCAGGAATCCAAACCAAAGCAGATCTGGCAAGAGGGTTGTGCAATTTTCTCTTGAACGCCGCCCACACTGGATGGCTCTAACCACTTCATGAGGTCACTGGTCCCATTGTTGTACTACTCTAGCAGTTAAGAAGTACTGTATATGAAGGCTTTTCTCTCTCCTTCTTCTTGGAAGTCAGGAGCTGAAACCTTGACTCATTTTGCACAACCACTAAAATCCGCTGCAAATGCTCTCAGATGCAGAGCATAAAATTGTTTTCCCACGAGCAGCGGACTTTTAAAAAAATAAAGTGAGATCACGCTCACTTAAGTGCGACCCAGCACATTTTACAAGTACTGTACCTGGTCTGGAGTTGTTAAAATCCTTGTCACGGTTCCAATGCAGATTTTAAACCATTACTCGAGTGCGTGGGAACACGGAAAATACTGTAAGATAACCCTCAATTCCCTATTCTCGAACTGAATATATCTTAATTGTACTCAAATAAATAAATAAATAAATAAATAAATAAATAAATAAATAAATAAATACCCCCCCTTTTGCAGCTGGTGAGAGTGCCTGCAAGACTATGTGAACCCACCAATATAACCACACAGAGATCTTTCACATGAGTTGGGAATCCAGCTGGACCATCATCCCCTTCTTCCACATGCAGCATTTTAATTTACACATATAAGGTGTTGGACCGGTTCAGGTCTACAAGCCCTTTGATGCAGAGATAGGGACTTGAGCCAAGGGACTTGCTGTCAACCTGGACGTAAGTCACATTGGAAACTCAAAGACGTGTCAACGTCCATGATATGATGTGATTGCATGGAGAGGACAGTGTGGACGTCAGCCATATTGGCATGGGGTGAGTTGCTGTTGTTTTAAGTCAACACCTGAAGACCTCTTTGGCCACCTTGGCTGGGGAACAACCCACTTTTATTATATGTTGTGAATACTTGAGTGAAAACTACTCCAAGCCATCATAAGGCCCAGCAAGAGTAGCCTCAACGTCACTGACACTTACTGGGGAAGAATCACCATCGATCAGCAATCTGGATTAGCTTTTGAGGGCTGGTAAACAGGATATCCTCCAAACATTACCACAGCCATACGGAGCCCCAAGCACGTGGAAGTGATTTTGGGTGGAAGTGATTATCAGCAGCAGCTACGCGGTTGAGATAACATTTGGATTTCCCCTCAGCTGCTTTTAATTTTACAACTGAAGAAAAAGCCTTCATGGTAATTGGCTACTGTGGGTGTCTTCACTCATTGTAAGGAAGCCCTGAAAGAAGGTATGCAAATCACTCATCCCTTCTTCCATATATGCCCTGACTTGTGTGTAACAACCTGCAAATCAGTCACACAAGCATTGCCTCTGTCCCTCTGCAGAGACATGTGCCATTTCCAGATGTTTGGAGAGCCTTATGCATCGCACCACGAAAAAGTAGTACTACCGGTAGTAGTGCACAAACGAGATTTTTGTGTGACTCAGGTTGCCTTTTTTGAAGCACTAGATTTATTTGTTTATTCACTTATATCCTACGCATCTACTGGTATTGCTACTACTCTGGGTGGCATTACACACATAAAATATAACCAAGACACCAACCTCCAAAAAGTAACAGATGCAACAATTGTCTGTGTAGTTATCCTAATCTGTACACAGGATCAAGTGTGGAAGCAAATATGTTCTTTGCTGGGAAAACAAGCAAAATGAGCTTGAACTTTTGATGACAAATATGGTACAATAGGCCTCACAAACAAAGATGACATAATAGGCATCACAGAAATCTCCTTGAATGAGAGGTATGACTGAATGGTAGTGAGTGACTGAAGGATATGATTTGTTCAAAAGGAATAAACAAGAAGGACAAAAGAGCAGCATTTAATGTAAGGATGTGTTCAACTGCTAGGTGATTAATAAGCCGGACCATGGGACTGTGGTGGAGAACATCTGGATCAGTGGTTCTCAACCTGTGGGTCCCCAGATGTTCCTGGACTGCAACTCCCAGAAGTCTTCATCACTAGCTGAGCTGGCCAGGATTTCTGGGTAGTCCAGAAACATCTGGGGACCGACAGGTTGAGAACCACTGATCTGGATAAACATCAGAGAACAGGGAAAAAACAATGACACCATGCAGACCTCCAATTCAGAATGCTAATTTGAATGTTAGCCTTGTAGATCACTTTATCAAACATTCACAGAGAAGAGATTTAGTAAAGGGAGAGACTTCAGCTCCTCAGATATACAGTATGTTGGACTTCCAACTTGGTCACAAATGTAATGTCTAACAAATTCCATACTTGCCTTGCCGACAACTTCACCTTTCAAAAGGTAGAATCTCTCTCTCTCTCTCTCTCTCTCCCTCCCCCCCTCTCTCTGCCTCTCTCTCTGATTTGATTTGATTTCTATACTTCTCATCTTGCTACCAAGCTACTCAGGATGGTGTACAATAAAGTGAACAAAAAACATTATAAATAATAGTAATCAGGTTACACTAGTTAAAGGTTAAAAGATAAAGGTTCCCCCCGCACATGCGTGTTAGTAGTGTCCAATTCTAGGGGTGGTGCTCATCTCCGTATTCAAGCCGAACAGCCAGTGTTGTGTAAGTCTGTGGCCATGTGGGGTTAACAGCGGGAGCTCGCTCCACTGCATGGCACTCGGGATTCAAACCACTGAGCTGCCGACCTTGCAGTGGACAATTTTCAATGCTCTAGCCTGCTGAGCCACCACTAGTTAAAAACAATATAAACAAAAACAGAAGTGCAAAAAATAATAACAGACAGAGGCAGTATAAATAAATCTGGACAGGATAGAAACACTAGAGTTATGGACCAGACTCATCCAAGGCCTTCTTAAACACCCAGGTCTTTAGTGAGCATTTAAAAATGCCCCATTTAGGGGCCAGGTGGATGTAAGGGGGTAAAGAATTCTATATGCGAGGGGCCACCACCTAAAAGGCAAGGTCCCTGTTTTTTTGTTTTTGTAACTGCTCACGTTCTCTTTTAGCTTTAATGTTGCCTTTTAATGCTGTAAGATACCGCTCAATTCCTTGCTCATAACCTTGAATGTTTCTTCATTGTACTGGACTGTAAAATGTCCCTCATTGTTGTAATCCAGTGGGTCTTTTCCAAGGACCCAGCTTGGGTCTTTTCCAAGGAGAAGGTGGGGTAAAAATACTCAGAAAAATATTATATTGTGAGGGAGTTGTGAGGATAGCGTCTCATGCCAGTTAACAGTCTTACTGCTGTATTCTGGACTAGAGAGCACTGCAGTACTCTAATCTCAAGATTACCAGCTCATGGACCATTGTACTAAGGGCTCCAGGGATGCAGCTGGGCAATCTGCTGAAGGTGGAAATGGGTGGAGTGGACCACAGACACTACTTGGGACACCATGGATAGTGCTAGGTCCAAGAGTTGCTCCCCCAAAGAGATGGAGTTTCCCAACCTGCAGACACTAGGGGTCCCCACATGCAGGACATCCATCTTATCAGGGTTCAACCTCAGTAGATTTCCCTCCATCCATTCCAGTACGGCTCCGAGGCAACATTCAAGAGATGGGACTGCAAACGGTGGAAAAGAGAGAAAGAGGGGTGTCATCAGCATACTTTTGACATGAAGCTCCAAAACTCTGGATGACTCCTTTCAATTGAGGATCGATGAGGCAGAAGTCATCACATCAAGCTGCGGTCTCTGATGATGGTCCTCCAGGTAGGATTTGAGCCAAGCCAAACTGAGGCCAATGATCCCCCAACCTCCCCAAGAGGATACTATGGTCAACGGTATCAACGGCAACTGAGAGATCGAGGAGGACTAACAAGGACACTTTGCCCCCATCACTCTTCCTCAGGAGGTCATCTTGCAGGGTGACCAGTGCTGTCTCCATGCCATGATGCTGCCTGAACCCAGACTGGTTTGGATCGAGGACATAACTCTTATCCAGGAGACTATACAAAGTACAAATCAGATAACAAGCCAGCAGGTGAGCATAGCATTCTCCTTAGAGAGACTAGGCTAAACTAAACAAACTCTATTTCCATTTTTATTGTTCCATTTTCTAGACTTTTGAAGGGGATGTACCAATCAGGTTTCAACATGCCCCAAATGGATCTCTTCTCTTCCCTTCTTTTCAGCTTAACCAATTCTGTCCCTCTTTCCGTGTACCCACGGGCGTGATTGATGGTATCTTGACGACTGTTACTGCACGTCCTTGTTTCATGATAACATCTGTACTTCCCTGCCTTTGTTTAGCCTTTTTTTAATTGTCAGGCTTCCGGTTTTTGATATTTCGAATCTCCGCTGCAGGCACGAAGGCTGTCTCAAGAAGCCTGGCAGGAGGAGCCGGGCGAGCCCTTTTTTTGTCCGACCTTCTGTTTTTCGATATTTTGAATCTCCGTAACTTTTCCTTCCATGCATTAAAAAGCAAAGTTCGAGGTTTTCTGTCTTTTTATCTCTCTGCATTGCATTGCTAACGCCATAGGGAATGTAACGGCAAATGGCACTTTGCACTCCTGCCACTAGATGGAGAATGTGTTCGTTCCGCGACAAGTCTTACTTCACGGGCTCTCATGTTGAAACGAGAATCAAGACAAGCTGATTCCCGAGGCCAGGGAGAGGTATGGCTCATCATGCTTAAATCCCAGTTCAGGGGGCGTGGTTGGGACGAACTCCCATCGTCACGCAATGAACGTGCGGTAACATTTCTTCGTACAGTCTCAAGCGGGACAGCGAACAGCAATGAGAGGGATGTGAAGCAACTGCCATAGCCTTACAAGGTGCAAAGGAACGAAACCCGAACTTGCTCTGGAATCTGAATTTGCCCTCACATCCATCTTTCATAGGATTGCCATCATTTCTGTTTTGCAGAGGGCTGGCTTCTGTCCAAAGGGCCTTTGAGGGCAACTCTAGTTGAAAGATAGCAGTCCAGAACCTTGAGGTTGCCTCTCAGCAGTGAGCCCCAGAGCAGCCATCTGAGCAAGCACACAGCTTTTCTGGTCACAGTCTTTCCCAGGGTAGTGTAGTGACATGAATTTCTCTTTAATGTGCGCACGTTTCTGAGTTTGTATGGAGACATATACAAAAGCATATATAAATATAGCGTAAAAACGATTTCTCCTTTAATCTTCCTTTTTTTCTGGTTAGGCTTCGTCTGTCATTAAACAAGCACAGCTGCCAGTGTCGTCTCCTGTTACAGACAACTATGGTGAAAAGGAAGCAAAAGATACATCATGGTAAAGATGCCCTTTCACACCGCTGAACTAATGGATTCAATGAATGCATGTCTGTATGTATAGTTTTTGTGGTGGGATTCAGTGGCATGCAAGGGAGTAAACCACCATGATCTTGCAAATGCAAACTAGGATTGCAGGCAGGCAGAAGTATTTCCCCACCACACACACACACACACACACACACACACACACACACACACACACACACACACACACACACACACAACCCAAAAAGCAAATAATTGAAAAATCATTTATTTCTGCAATTGTTTAATTGCAGGGTTGGTTCTGGAGAAACCACAAAAGTTGTAGTACATAAGAAAGCAATCATAATAAAAGAAGTGTATCTCTCAAAAGTGGCAGAAGCTACTGTCTCCTGACACCACGCACATCCTGCAAAACTATAAGCATATGAGTTCAATATTTTAATCAGATCTAACAGTTATGCTTCTGACTGGCAGTGCTGATGGGGACAAATAACTACGTCTTAACTAAAAAGAAAATATGCGCAGGTGAACCTTCTGGATAAGATACTCAAAAACCTGGGAAGCTAGCCAGAGTGTCCTATCACTCACGGCTATGGCCTAGAGCTGCTTCTGACATTCAGAGCAGAGCAATCACTTGGTTCCTTTCCACAAGTTGGAGATTGGAGCATGAGTGGATGGAGGTGCACAGGCGCACACCACCACTGAAGAGGACTGACACACCTGTTCTGGTCAGAACATGGAGACACACACCCTTTGGATTTAGGTATAAAATTAAAAGGCAAGGTCTGCTGTTTAAGTATTGCTCTTGTGTTTTCCATATAATAGGACTCTGGCATCTACAATATTAGTATCAGTGGTTTTATTTATCCATGTCCTGAATATATTAAAATATTTTAGCTGATACAAATATTGTAAGTCCAATACAGAAGTAGCGGCCAAATTTCTTATCTCTGTACAAAGAAGATGTACGAAAATTCTCACCTCTACCCCATAATTCAGGGCTGTTCAACTTTGAACAGGCCAAGATCTACTTTTTCCGGCCCAAAATGCCTGAGGGATACTAAACTAAAACCTCTCCTTACAAATTTTATCCATTCCGAGCATATGCTCATAAGTAAAAACTTTTGTAAGTGGAGCAGCGATTTCCCATAGGAATGCATTGAAAACCAATTAATTTGTTCTGGAGGGGACATATTTCAGTGTGCCATGGCCCTTGAACTGCCCTGCTCGGCTGAGACAGTGGGCTGGCAGACAAAGAACTTTGCTGGGGCAGTGGTGGTCCTTGCCATGGGGGAGGAAGGGGTGGAGAACTTATCCCCTCACTTTTTTATTGGTGGCCGGCGGGCTACTTCTGAACCCTTCGTGGGCTACCAGCAGCCCGCGGTCTACCTGTTGGGCAGTCCTGCCATAATTCATACTGTTTTCAGGTACTAAATATCTATGTTATTTTAAATTGTTTTAAATGCATTTCATCAGTTTCGGGACTGAACAATAAAGATTGATTGATGGATTCAAAAATATTGAAAGAAAAAAACAGAAAAATATTTGACATGTACAATATTACAATGTTTAGACAACAAGAATTCATAGCACAGTCTCTGGCTCCGTCCAGTGGCCATTTCTAGTAATGCATGTGAAAATAATTTTTATTCTGGTTTTCATCTTTTACCATGCTATATAGAACTTCCTTATTATCCGCAATTTTCAGCATCCACAGGTTGTTAGGAAGCTATCCCTTGCAGATATGGGGACTCTACTGTACTATATAACAGGAAGGGTTCATGAGGAATTTTCTGCTTTGGCTCATTAAAATCTGGTATCCAGAGAATGAAGGGCAGTATATGATGATGATGTATTAAAATAAAAGGAAGCTCTAGACAAGACTGGGGATTAAAAATACGAGAACATGTGAGAGCTACGTGAGGCAGGGTGGGGTTGCTGTCTTCTCAAAGTCAAAAGGGAGTCACTAAAGAGAAATTGCACATTAAGAATTTGAGGCATGCCCCAGTTTATTGGGACCCAATTTTTTTCCTTCCGCCATCTGTTTTTCCGACTTGTAAGCGCCGAATTTTTATAGTTTTTTATTTTTTGTTTACTTTTACATTGTCATTTAATTGTTTGTTTGTTTGTTTCTAGTTGATTATTTGTTCTTGTTACTTTGTTGTGAACCACCCGGAGTTCCTTCGGGAAGACGGGCGGAATACAAGCTTTAAAAATAAAATAAATAATAAATAATAAATAAATGAACTACTCTACATCAGTGGTCCCCAACCCCGGGCCGCGGACCAGTGCCCCGTGGACTGGTTGGCACCGGGCCGCCTGGGAGGCCGGGAGGCTCCTCCCCTTCCTCCTGCCCTCCTCCTCCTCCTCCTCTTTTCTCCTGCGGGCAGCCGGAGGAGGAGTCATCCGCCGGGCATGCACAGGCGGGGTGGGAGGGAGCCCGGGGCTCCTGGGCGGGATCCTCCTCCTGTCGGCAGCTGCGATATTGCCCGGGTTCGGCCGCGACTCCGTGGCCACGGCTGGGCGCCCGAGATCAGCTGGCTCGGCAGTCAGATGGCACCCTCAGGCCGGAATACCCCCCACCGGCCTCCTCCCTCCCCCTCCCGCTCGCCTCCCGAGGCTGCAGCCGGAGGCAAGCGGCGTCGCAGAGGTGCCCCACCATGGCCTGGAGCGCCCCACCGCCAGCCGCGTTACCACAGCCGAACCCGGGTGGGTGCTGTGGCTTCTGTTTCATAAGCTTGCCGCGGCCCGCCTCGGTTGGGGTACCTCTGCGCTGCCACTTGCCTCCGGCCGCCGGACAGGAGGAGGAGGCGGCATTGCCCGATCCTGGTGGGGGAGCTGCACGCCCGACGCCCCCAGCCGGCAAGCGCGCCGCCGCTGCTGCCGCCGCCGCTCCTGTGGCCCCCAAGGTTCCTCCTCCCCCTCCTCCCTCCTCCCATCCCCCGCCCCCCACACCCTCCCCCTGCCCCCACACCCCCATCTCCCCCCACCCCCACCCCGGGCCACGGGCCACTAATCAAACAAATACCAGTCGGTGGAGACAAAAGGTTGGGGAGCACTGCTCTACATGACCAAATGAAACAAGAAACCCTTGTGGCACATTGAGGAGGATCAGAATTATTGTGCCACCAAGTCATCGTGGATCACAGTCCACTTCTTCAGGATGGAGTGTGATATTCCAGTAAGCCACTAGGCTGAGATCAGCTGGAGTATCAGATGCTTTTATAATATATTGTCACTGGCAGCTCAGGTTGCCAGCAACCGTCAGGAATCATCCTGGAGCCTCCAAGGAGTTATTTATTTATTGCTAGGCTTCTGTTTCATAAGAAGCTTGGAATTAAAAGCAGAGGGAATTCTCAGAAAACCTCCAGGGCGGCATCCAAGGAAGGACAACATTGCCAAGATCCTGGTGGCAAAGCTGAGGATTAAACCCAGGAAGTTTCCAAACTCCCCCTCAATCTTAAGTTAAACATTTAAGCCCCACTTCCCTCCTAGGGCTTTACACCAACCTGAACAAAGCCTTGCCTTTCTCAGAGCCAGAAACATAACCCGGAAATCTTCAACTGCTAAACTCCTTTTGCACGTTGATCGCCCAGACACCTTCATTGGTTTCCAACAGAACACCGGGAGATGTAACCAGAGTCTTCAGCCCATTATTATTATTATTATTATTATTATTATTATTATTATTATTATTATTATTATTATTATTATTATTATTATTATTATTATTATTTTGGTGGTGGTGGTGGTTCCATTTGTGGGCTGGGCATTTTGCAAGGAATGGTCTTGGAGAGAATGTGTCTTCAGTCCATGGGTCCAGCTAGATGTTTTACATGTTCAACTTTCCAAGACATATTATGTTGTGACATCTCAAGTCAACAGCAGTAGAGAGGGAGGTTCATAGGCTAACTGCAGAGCCGACCCAGGAGAATTTGCTGCCAGAGGCCGAGCAGTCAAGGGCAAACCTGTGACACATTAAGGCAGTTGAGTTATTTTTAGTGGCCTTTCATTTTACATGAGGTTTATAGGCTAAGATGGCTGGATCACTCTGACTAGATTCTTCTGGGAGCACAAGTGTCTACTTTGGGAACAATTTTGGGGTCATATGGGGGATCACCCCGCAGGCTATATGAAACACCTTGGTAGGCAGTGGGTCACACGATACCCTCACCTTATAATAGCTGGCATTATGTTTGATTGGCTGGTAGATGGCAGCAGATCTGTTAAGTCTTTTTCCTGCTACCAAGATGGAGACTCCACTCACCCCAATGGAGCAGCTTAGTCTTCAGAATCAGGCAAAGTTATTTTGGCACATAAGATAAAATTCTTCTTCTTCTTCTTCTTCTTCTTCTTCTTCTTCTTCTTCTTCTTCTTCTTCTTCCAATTGTTACTATTGTTACTATTGTTGTTCTTGTTATTATTACTGTCACTATTTACAATTACAATTACTATTCTTGCATAAAAAGGCACTTTGAATGGGGTTCTGCCATCCCTTTTTGGAAAGCAGAGGCTTCTTCCTCCTCCAAAGGGAGAGACATATACACATATGCAGTAACTTTAATATCTTGCTCCTCAAGATCAAAGATCAGAAAGATGTGGTCGGCCACATTCCTCAGAGAAGCTTGAGGCAGCAGCTGTCTCCTGGGAAGAGGCAGGGTTTGCCAAGCTGTGCAACCACTCTCTCTCATTGGGCAGTGGAACATTGATTTTGAGCAGGAAGGCACATTACGTTCCCTGTGACAGTAAAAGTCAGTCCCTTCCCCACACAGGCAAAGAGACCACTGCATCCTCTGTTAAATCAAACCCAGCCAGCAGGCAAGCTGAGCTGGCCCGCTGTTCCCACAGAGCACAGAATGAACATTAGAAGGTGCAGGTAATTGAGTTAGTAGCTGTCAACTTGGCGCTGTCTGCTCCAAATTGGATTCCACTAGAAATCTAATTTAACAAAGTATACCCCAAGCAGCACACTCCCTTCAATTACATTCTCTCCCCCAACCCCATTCTCCTGCCACCCAAAGATGGACCCTCCTCGGCTCTTACCTCCCCTGTAGGCACCAGACATTGCTGAAGATGAAAAGGGACAGGTCTTTTATTCCTTAGAAACTGGAGATTCATGTCCCCCAGGGCAAAATTGCAATATTTCAAAGATGGAGATAGAGACACAGTATATGATGATAAGGCTAAAATATTTGACCCTGAACATAAAATCATATATTGGAGGTGAGGCAGGCATTTGGAATAAAGTAAAAATGGTGGGACTACCTTGGGACCATGCAGCTTGTTCAGGGCCACACAGGCTGGCTCTTCTGGTAAGCAGACAAAGTAGGGAAATCTAGTTCTCTGTCTTAAAACAGTGCTCCACAACCTTGGGCGATCCAGATGTTCTTCAGATACAGGCTGAAAGAGAGAGGCTCCTTGTACTAGGTGATTCAATTATTAGAGATACAGAGAGATGGATTTGTGATGGCCATAATAACCGTATGGTGACTTGCCTGCCAGGTGCAAAGGTTGCTGACATATCCAGACATCTAGATAGTTTGTTAGTAAGAACTGGGAAGGAGCCAGTTGTGATGGTACATGTTGGTCCCATTGATGTTAGGAAGGCAAAGCAGTCAGTCCTGGAAGCCAAATTCAGGTTGTTATAGGAAGAAAACTGAAGTCCCGGGCTTCCAAGGTAACATTTTCAGAAGTGCTGCCTGTTCCTCATGCAGGACCCACCAGGCAGGCATTGCTCAGAAGCCTCAATGTATGGATGAAGCATTTTTCAGAAGTGCTAGAGAACATTTTGGGACAAGCCAAACCTGTTCAGGAGGGATGGGTTGCACTTGAACCATGAAGGGACCAGATTGCTGGCACTCAACATCAAAAAGGCTGCAGAGCAGCTTTTAAACTGATAACTGGGGGAAAGCCGACAGGAGCTGAGAGGCATCCGGTTCGGAACACCTCATCCCTGTGGAACGAGGTTGGAGAGGGTAGAAAACCTCAAACTGATGACATAGTAGGTATTAGCACTGGGAGAATAATGTAAAGTAACACATATTGGGGCGAAAAAAATCTAAACTTTATTTATCAGCTCATGGGCTCTGAACTATCCGTGACAGATCAGGAAAGAGATCTTGGTGTGTTGGTGGACAGCTCAATGAAGGTGTCTACCCAATGTGTGGCAGCAGTGAAGAAGGCGAATTCCATGCTAGGGATTATCAAAAAGGGGATTGAAAATAAAACAGCCAACATTATAATGCCATTATACAAAATGATAGTAAGGCCACACCTGGAGTATTGTGTACAATTGCACTCACAGTATCTCAAAAAAGACATAGTGGAACTGGAAAGGGTGCAGAAGAGAGCGACTAAAATGATTACTGGGCTGGCACATCTCCCTTATGAGGAAAGGCTAAAACATTTTAGGCTCTTTAGTCTGGGAAAAAAGGTCCCTAATGGGGGGATATGATTGAGACGTACAAAATAATGCAGGGCATGAGTCAAGTGGATAGAGGGACATTTTTCTCCCTCTCACAAAATACCAGATCCACTCAAACTGAGGGTTTGGAGAGGGAGAACAAACAAAAGAAAATATTTTTTTACTCAGCATGTTGTTAGTCTGTGGAACTCCCTGCCACAGGATGTGGTGATGTCATCTGGCCTGGAGGCCTTCAAAAGGGGATTGGATAGGAGGAAAAGTCCATCACAGGTTACAAACCATGATGGAGATGTGTAATCTCCAGGCTTAAAACCAGGGCACTTCAAGGGCCAGATGCAGGGGAGTGGTATCAGGAGACAGATATCTAGTCTCGTGTATAGCAATGGGCACAAAACAAAAATGAAATGCTGTTTCGTCATGTCATTACCTAACAAAATAAAACAAAATGAAACAACACAAGGAAGCAGCATTTCATTACAGATGAAACTAATTGTTTATTTGTTAAACGAACCATTTTGTTTTGTCTGTAAACCACTGGGGGGGGGAGTTTTTTTAAAAAAGCTCCGGGCTTTTTAAAAATAGTTTTTCCTTCCCCCACCCCAGCGCCGCTTTTTCTCCGTCCTCTACACCCTGCCCACCTACCATCTGATTGGTACTTTTTAGGGTTTTCTTCCCCACCCTAGCACCAATCAGCTGGCAAGCAGGGGTTGGGGGGAAGGAAAAATATTGGGTTTTTTAAAGAAAAAGCCCAGGGCTTTTTAAAAAAACTTTCCCCCTCTACCACTTTACAGGCCCCACCCCACAAACCATTTCATTAGTGGTTTGTTTTGTACAATTGTTTTGGGGGAAAAATCGTATGAAACAAAACAAAAAAATGAGGGGAGGACAAATGAAACGAAATGAAACATATTTTTTTCCTTTCGTGCCCATCCCTACCATGCACTCCAAGATGCATGCTTGGGAGGCCGCCGCCGCTCTTGCGGCTCCATCATGGCCCGCCGGTTCTCCCGGTTTCACCGACCATGGCCGCCCTGTCAGGCCTGCTTCTGGGGCCGCCGCTGCTGCAGCTGTGTTTCCGTGACCCATCGCCTTCGACCATTGGGGTGGGCCGGCCTTGGAGGCCTCTGCCGTTGCTGCCGTTCCTCCGCGGCTCGCCGGCCCGCGGCCCACCGATTTCCGCCATTGGGGCGGCCCGGACTTGGAGGCCTCTACCACTATCGCCGTTCCTCCGCGGCCCGCCTGCCCACCGCCCGCCGACTTCCACCGTTGGGGTGGGCCAGCCATGGAGGCCTCTACTGCTGCCACCGTTCCTCCGCGACTTGCCTCGGGAGCCGCCGCCTCGGGAGCTGTCGCCGCCGCCGTTGACCAGCATTATCACCATGGCCCTGCCTTGGGGGGCCCTCCGGAACTGCTGCTGCCTGCCTGGAGGCTGCTGTTACCTTCGCTGCCATCCTGTGGCCCACCCTTCGCTACTTCTATCATGGGCCTGCCTGGGGTCTGGCGTTGTTTGCCCTAGCTCGCCTCTTGCTGCCCCTGTGGTGGCCTCGCTTCGGAGGCCGTCACTGCTGTCGTTGCTCCCCCGGTGTTCTCAGCTAATTTCCATCGCCATGGGCAGCTTTGGAGGGCCGCTGCTATGTTCCCTAGGACCGGGGGGGGGGTGCTGAGCTTCCTTCTGTCGGCCTGGATGATGGTGGGGTGGGGTTTCCCTGGACGACCTGGATGATGGTGGGGGGTTTGGGGAGGTTCATGAAGGTCTGGGAGTGGTGGAGGACTGCGGGAGGGCTGGGGACTTTGGGGTTTTTCTATCTTGCCCCCTTTTTTTCCATCTTTTCCCATGCCGACCTTTGCTGCATTGGCCCCTGGGAGGACTCTGGACTGTTCCAGCTGCTTATTAATAGAAACCTGGACTCAGCAACCTGTCTGGCCCGTCGTCGATCAGGACTGGGCCCGATTGGGCCGTGAGGCCGTCGTTTGGCCCTTCTGATAGTCATTAGCTGGACTCTGTTCCCTGTTTTTCTCCCGTCTATTTTCCATTCTCGCCCTGGCCATGTGCCCTACTATGTATTATTTTCTACCTTTTATTTAGATATTGTATTGATTTGTATTAGCCTACTTTTGTTCTATCTTAGTTGTTTGTTACTTCTGGGTTTTTTTGTTTTTGTTTTTTTGGTCACTATGTTGGCGGGGACTATAATTCCTGTGGTGTCTGGCCGTGGGATATACGCTTTGAGGGGGGGATTAGTCAGGTAAGAAGAACTCGGGTCAGGCAGTTAGTGCCTGTCCCCCGTTCTGATCCCTCCACCCACCGTCACGTGCCTGGGTGCCATCCCGCCAGCGCCTCCGGCCTGTCTTGCCTCCTGGTCAATGCCAGGTCGGTTCAAAATAAGATCCCTATCATCCACGATGTTATCGTGGATGAGCGAGCCGACCTGGCTTGCATCACCAAGACCTGGGTGGGTGCAGAGGGAGGGGCGTCCCTCTCCCTGTTGTGCCCCCCCGGGTTTCAGGTCCAGTGGGCTGGCAGGCCGGAGGGTCGGGGGGGGTCGGGGGGGCATCGTTTACAGGGAATCCCTTTATGTTAGCAGATCTGCGACTTTGGTGTGTCCTGGGGTGGAGTGCCTTCATCTATCGGTGGGTCAGCGAGATAGGTTTGGTATTGTGCTGGTGTACCGTGCTCCCCGCAACCCTGCACAATCCTTTCCAGAGAATGCGGAGTTCATCTCGGCTGCTCTGTTGAGGTCCCCCCGCCTTCTGGTGGTTGGGGACTTCAACGTGCATGCCGAGGGGCAACTTTCCGGAGCTGCTCTGGAATTCATGGAATCCATGGCTTCCATGAATTTATCTCAGCATGTTGTTTGCCCCACCCATAGAGCAGGCCACACCCTAGACCTGGTTTTTACCTCCATGTCATCAGATTCTAGTCTGAGGGTTGGGGGCATTGTCCCTCTTCCCGTGTCATGGTTGGACCATCATCTGCTAAAATTTTCCCTGTCGATCACCGCCCCACCCCACGGGGAGCGTCGGCCGTTTGTGTGGGCCCGCCCCCAGAGGCTCCTGGACCCTGCCAGGTTCATGGAGGCCTTCGGGGAGCTTTCTGGCAGTCTGGCAGACGATCAGGCCGAAGCCCTGGTGGAAAGGTGGTATGAGGGAGCCACCGGGGCTGTCGACCGGATCACCCCCAAGCGTTTCCTGCGATATGGAGCTCGCACTTCGCCGTGGTTCATGGCTGAGTTGCAGGCGATGAAACAAGAATGTGTCAGCTGTAGAAGGGTTAATCAACAAATATGTAATCAATAAGTAGTATGGATAAGTGATCATTGTGTATTTAAAATGTAACGTAATCACTGTGCAATGTTACAGAGTATATTAAAGAGTTAAAGAGTATATTAAGAGCACAAAGCTGTGTAGCAAAACCACAGTGGCTTCCTGTTGACGGCTGGCAGTGCCCAGTAGCGGAAACACCTGTTAAGAGAGGGGGGTTGAAACTAAGACTGGCAGAAAATGCGGAAGTTGCACGGGCTTATTGTACCTTACTATTCTAGGGTGGGGGGATGTGAATAATGGGCAGTGGCTGAAGGTGTAGCTGGTCAAATGAAGGAGTGGACAAGGGTCTGAGATTGTATAAGAACCCTGGATTTTGGTGAAATCGGGGTCTTCTCTTGCTTGATGAGAAAGACCCTTTACGCGTAAAGTCTCTTTTTGATTTCTGTATGATTTTTGCCTGCCAGTTCATCTTCACTGAGCCTTGTCACCAGTGGTCGTCGAAAGCTGATGCAAGTTGTCCACCCGACTGACAATCCTTTCAAAAGTAATTGGTTTTTGCAATTCTTTGAAATTTATCGTGCAATTCATAATTCCTCTGGTCTTTCAAAATGTTGGCTCTGTGCATCTCTAACTGAATCAGGTCAGCACTCTGTTCCTTTATATGGGGTCCCAATGAACGTATCTTGGTATGAATCTCCTGCTCCCGATGATCCTTTTCATATTAATGCTCAATTAATGTTTAAAACTCATGCTCCCCCTCTCCTGCTGAACTCAGCGGTTGAGGGTGGGTATTGTGTTACAATTAAATACAACCACAGCAGTTTTCCTGCCGATTCGCCTTATTTACAGCCATGGACAGTCGGCAATAGCCGCTGTAATTTTACCTTTGTCCTGCAAATTTCTGTCATTAGACGCACTAATTGGGCTGATTTTTCCCCACGTCTTCCACCTGTGGGTTTCTATTGTGAGTGCCCAGCTGGAATGACTCGATACCGTTCAGATCCTGCAGGCAAGTCTGTAAAAATAAAAAACCGAATTTGTGGCCAATTCACTCCATATCCTGGATACTCGTGCTACTACATGGGTGATTTGCTCGAAGCCAGGATGCATCAGGATGGGTCTTTCCATACTGTCCCTCATGCCCCCAATTGCCTAGTTCCTGGCCCAAAATCTGATTGTGGAGAGAAGTTTCGAGGGTGGAATGATGAAGTCATTCAGAATGCCCCGACAGGTTATGAACTAAAACAGGCTCTACGGATATCAATGTGTTGCTCACGTCCGTTGGGAAAAAGGGGGGAGACATGTTCCTCAACAAATTGTTTGCAACACTTTACCACTTCCACCATGTTCAGGAATACCAGCAATTCATGGATGCGTAAGATGTTAACTCACATTCGGGGATGGCACAATGGTGTGTCTATAACAGAAGGACATTACTTTATTTGTGGGAATAAAGCTTATTCTACCTTGCCCCCAAGATGGGAGGTATCTTGTTATGTGGGAGTAGTAGTTCCAGGAATAAAACCTATTGAACATCCTTCACGGTTAAAACACAGATACAAACGAGAAACAGTGTTACAAAGCAAATGGAATGAATTTTGGGGACTTGTGTTCCCCCGAGCTGGTATTTATATGTTGTGGGATCAATGCAGAGCATTTGCTAAGTTAGTAGATTCATTTGTCAACTACACCACTGATTCTTTGCAAATAATAAATAGAGAGTTGTCTGCCATGTGCAAGGTTGTAATACAAAACAGGGTCGCGTTGGACTCAATCCTGGCAAAAACAAATGGAGTGTGTGGCATGTTCGGGAAAAAGTGCTGTGTTTATATTCCAGATGGCACAGTCCCTCTGGCCCGAAACATTGCAAGCATCCAGAAAGCTGTGGCCCAGTATAAATTGGAAACAACATCAGGGGTGGGGGCATATTTTGATCAATTGTTCTCTTCTCTTACCACAGGAATAGGAGGATGGATAATCAGGATTTTAATTGTGCTTATTGTCGTGGTATTGCTCATTGGGATAGTGTGGATTTGTATCAAGATGGTGATAGGCAAAATGTGTAACACAGCATCACCTAAACCCACTGCAGTTACTCAATTATGGATGGAAGCACATGATACCAGGCTTAGTGGCATGACAAATGAGGAACAGGTGTATGGAGATGTGTCCATCTACAGTAGTTCCTCGGTTGGCCATAATTCAGTTGGCCACGGTATGAGATTACCATCATTTCTTCAAAATATATCAGAAACTGTCAGTCATACCAACAGTGACAGTGACTATGTGGAAATGAAAAGAATATCTCCTGACACTGGTGAATGAGGAAAAGAGCCAGAGGTAGCATTATATTATAGCTTAAGCAACACATAAGTATGCAGCCGTCAAGATGATCTTATATCACCTTGGCTGATTAGGCTTAGCTATCACTCAGCATGAAGCTCACTCAGCATGTAGCAATTAAAAGAACTGAATAAAATGTATTATGCTTTGTTAATAATCATGGTGTTTTGGCCATCCAAATGGCCAGAGGAGGGAAACTGTCAGCTGTGGAAGGGTTAATCAACAAATATGTAATCAATAAGTAGTATGGATAAGTGATCATTGTGTATTTAAAATGTAACATAATCACTCTGCAATGTTACAGAGTATATTAAAGAGTTAAAGAGTATATTAAGAGCACAAAGCTGTGTAGCAAAACCACAGTGGCTTCCTGTTGACGGCTGGCAGTGCCCAGTAGCGGAAACACCTGTTAAGAAAGGGGGTTTGAAACTAAGACTGGCAGAAAATGCGGAAGTTGCACGGGCTTATGTACCTTACTATTCTAGGGTGGGGGATGTGAATAATGGGGAGTGGCTGAAGGTGTGGCTGGTCAAATGAAGGAGTGGACAAGGGTCTGAGATTGTATAAGAACCCTGGATTTTGGTGAAATCGGGGTCTTCTCTCGCTTGATGAGAAAGACCCTTTACGTGTAAAGTTTCTTTTTGATTTCTGTATGCTTTTTGCTAAATAAACCAGCACTGAAGACCTGACTTTCTGACTTAGCCTCATTTTTGAGAACTTCTTGTCTTTTTGCACTAAGACAATTTTTGAGCTCTGAACCACCATCTCACAAATGCAGGAAACTTGAGACCATATGGAGGACGAATTGGACGGCATCAAGTAGGGCTGCACTTAGTCAGTTGACTGGCCGCTATGTTCGCGCGATCAGGGACGCTAGAACATCCTATGTCTCCTTAGGAATTGGGGAGGCCTCGAACCGCCAGGCGGAGTTGTTCCGAGTGGTTCGGGACCTCTCCAATCCCAGTCAGCTGGGGCCTCCTCCTAGTGAGTTCACTAGTGAGCAGTTTGCTGCCCATTTTAGATCCAAAATAGAGGCCATCCATTCTGATCTGCCCTCCAGTTGCGTTAGTCCACCCCCGGATATCTCTTGGACCTCACCCCTCCCTCTCCCTCCATGGTTGAGTTCGGACCAGTGTCTCTAGCGGAGGCCTCTAGAGCTATGGCTGGTTGCCGCCCGGCTGCTACCCCTTTCGATCCTTGCCCAGCTTGGCTGGTTAAATCTGCCAGGGGAAACATGCCTGAGTGGGTTTTGGCTATTGCCACGGCCTCCTTTAGGGAAGGTATTTTTCCTTCCCACCTCAAGGAGACCGTGGTGAAGCCCACTCTGAAAAAGCTGGGCCTGGCTCCGGACGATATTTCCAACTATCGTCCTATTGCCATTGTTCCCTTCCTGGGCAAGGTTGTTGAGAGGGTGGCGGCCGTCCGGCTCCAGTTGTACCTGGAGGAAAATCGTATCCTGGATCCCTTCCAGTCTGGGTTCAGGCCGCTTCGTGGGACCGAGACTGCCCTGGTCGCTCTGCAGGATGACCTCCTCAGGGAGGCCGACAGGGGGTGTTCCTCCCTGTTGGTGCTCCTTGATCTGTCAGCTGCCTTTGATACCGTCGACCACGGTAACCTGCTGGTCCGGCTTGCAGAGGCGGGAATTGGGGGCCTTGCTCTGTCTTGGCTCCGTTCCTTCCTCCGCGGCCGGACTCAGCGGGTTCAGCAGGGTGATGACTTGTCGGCTCCTTGGACGCTCCCTTGTGGGGTGCCCCAGGGGTCGGCAATCTCACCCATGCTGTTCAATGTTTATATGAGGCCGCTGGCGGAGGTCATCATGAGATTTGGAGTCTGCTGTCATCAGTATGCTGATGACACGCAGCTCTATCTCTCCTTTTCGTCTTCTGCAGAGGAGGCAGTACGCTCCCTCAATCTGTGCCTGGAGGCGGTCCTGGAATGGACCAGGAATAACCGGCTCAAGCTCAACCCAGAGAAGACGGAGGTTCTGTTGGTACAATGGCCCCCTCCCTAGGCTGGGGGGTGTTTCCCTCCAGCCTACAGACAGGGCCAGGAATCAGCCCTCTCCCTGGAGGCCCAGGTGATGGCAGTCTCCAGGGCTGCTTTTATCCATCTCCGCAGGATCGCCCAGATCCACCCGTACTTCGACGAGTCCTCCCTGAGGACAGTAGTGCAGGCCCTGGTGACTTCGAGGATCGACTATTGCAATGCCCTCCACGTGGGGTTGCCCTTGACCCTCCTCCGGAGGCTCCAGCGGGCGCAGAATGCGGCGGCCAGGCTGGTGGTGGGTTCTCATAGATTCAAGCACATTACCCCAGTTCTGGCTCGCTTGCATTGGCTACCCGTTGTCCTCCGGATCAGGTTCAAGGTCCTGGTTTTGATTTTCAAAGCCCTCCATGGCTTGGGACCAGAGTACCTGGCGGAACGTATCTCCCAGAGGTCAACTGGGTCTAGACCCACGAGAATGGCGCAGGCGCGCTCACTGAGGGTGGCCACACCCAGAGAGGCACGGAAATCGCGTACGCATGACCGCACCTTTTCTGTGGTTGGACCTACAATGTGGAACCATCTTCCCAGTGAGCTGTGCCTTGCAGTGTCTCTGCCAGCCTTCAGAAAAGCCCTGAAAACCCATCTATTCAGGGAGGCTTTTGGCAACCTTTTTAGTTAATTTCTTTCCTTTTTTCCTTCTTTTTTCTTTGCCACCATTGCCATCTGTTGTGGGGGGTTATGGTCCCCCTCCTGTTTTTATTGTCTTTTCTTATTTTTATCCTCGTTTCTTTTCTTGTTTTTATTGTTCACCGCCCCGAGTTCCTATAGGAAGATGTGGCGGTATACAAATGCAACAAACAAACAAACAAACAAACAAACAAACAAATAATAAGCATTTGGCCGGGCCACTGTGAGATACAGGAAGCCGGACTAGATGGGCCTTTGGCCTGATCCAGCATGGCTCCTCTTATGTTCTTATGCTGTGTTCAGAAACCCCAACTAGCAAAATTGCTGTGAAGGTTTCTGGGAGTTCCAGTCCAAGAACACCTGACTCCCCCAAGGTTGAGAGCCACTGTCCTAAAAGGATATAAGGGATTATTCAGCATATAGATATATACAGTACCTGTGATTTGACTGTACGTGAATTATATGAATATTTTCAACACTCAAGACTAATGTGTTTAAGACTAATGCATTTCTTTCTGTTTTGGTTGGATTACAGTATATTATCCTCCACACTCATTGGAGTACAGTTTCTCAGCCACTGGTTTATATATAGTGTGCATGGTTTGGAGATGAGTGGAAACAGGGTAGAATGAGAAATGGACATTACAGAAAATTGGTGGCTCCCAGGCTTTGGAACAAGTTGCCACCTGAGACATGCTAGGTTCCTTCCCTCCTTGTGTTCAGGAAATTGGTAAAAATGGGATTACAGGATTTAAAACTGACTTCAACAACTAAATTACTAGGAGGATGAATTTTCCCCCTTCTTTTCATTTTTCTTTTTGTTTGAATTTTAAAATTTATAGTTGTGCTGTGCATCATCATATTGGTTGAATGTACAGTATGTCATGTAGTGCCTAGTGCAATTTTAAATTTTAATCTGAAAACTGCCCAGAGTATAAAGGGCAGTATATAAAACAAAACAAAACAAAAAAATAACAATTGCCTATTAACTCATGGGACATGAATTTCTACGCCAGGGGTCTGCAATTGTTTGTTTCTGTACCAGAGCCATTCTGCAGCCTGCATCATTGTAATTCACTCATTTAAAGTAACTTTAAATTTCTCTGGGACGTTGATTTCCATATTTAAATCTTCTTTCCCATCTTTCAGTTTGTTGATCTACTGGTTTATTAGCATTTTCAAAAAAGTTTTGTTTTGCTCTTTTAATTTGTTGAGCTATCTCTTCTGATTCAATTAAGTTTAGTTTTTGTTTAATCACTTTTATTTATTTTTTGAGTAATTTTTTCTGTGGGAATTTCTGCATTTTTGATTCTAGCTTATTGAATTCTTTAAGTTTGGTTTGTTCATGCCCTTTCTCTTTATTTATTTATTTATTTTACATTATGTTATGGCCAATCCCCTAAAAACAGCTTTAGCTGTGTTCCATATGATTTGCAAAGAGTTTTCCTCATTTGTGTTTTCTTTGAGGTAAAATTGCATTTACTTTCTAGCTTTCTCCAAGAATTCTTTATCTTTCATTGAGGCTGAGTTCAAAGTCCATTTTTGTTTTCTCCTTACTCCTTTCCACCTCAAGTTTATCGGATTGTGATCTGCCCATATATTTGTTTCTGCCTCTGCTTCTTGTATTCTTGTCCCGTAGATATCCATATAATATCAATTCTTGACCAGGATTTGTGTCTATTTGAATAAAAGGTAAATTGGGAGCTTTTGGTATTTGTTTCTCACCATATGTCGTGTAGTCCCAATTCTTCTACTATCTGGAAGAATATTTTTGGAAGATTCCTCCTTTTGCCTTTCCCTTTTCTTTCCATTTCTATAATCGGGTTTTTTTCATCCACAATTGCATTAAAGTCTCCCAGTAAACATATATTTTGGTATTCTTTTTCCAATTTTTCTTTATAGAATTTTCTATAGAATTCTTCTTGTTTGTTATTGGGTGCGTATATTGCTATCAGGAGGATTTTCTTTTGATTTATCATTATTTCGACCATTAAAATTCTTTCTTCTTCATCTGTGTATATAAGTTTGGAATCTAATGTTTGTTTAATATATAGAGCTACTCCTCTTTTCTTTTGTTGTGCTGCTGAATAGTATAATATCCCAGTCTTTGGACATTCTAAATATTTGTGGTGTTATTTTTAATATGCATTTCTTGGAGGCAGATTATATCTGTTTTAATCTTTTAATTTTAATACAAGTACCTTCTGGTGTAGGGAGAGCTTACCTCCCCCTCCCCTTCAGCAAAGCTGTATCTGCTAATGGAAGACTTTGGTTCTTCAGAAGAAAGTTCTGCTTTTGCTGAAAAGCATGATATGATGAGCCTGCCTTTCCCTCACAATGCTTGTCTACTTCTCTTGACCAGTGCTGCCATCTTACCTTTTTGCTAGATTTTCCTTGTGTGGGTTTCATCCATTCCTACTCCTTTCCAGAAACAAAGAAGAAAAAAATGTGCAGGGAACTTTTCTTTGTATCTGTTTGTGCTGTTCAGCCTCCTTGGGTCATGCATGGGTGGCAGGAGGTCTATGAAAAGAAATAATCAAATAAAGAATATTCCTCTCACTCGCCTGCTTGTTCAGGTCAGGTAAACAGGCACCCAGCAGCAAATAGAAGCGAGCCGCAGCGGTGGTAGCACCTGGGCCTGGAGTCTCTGAGGATTTGTAGTGAGCACCCCTACGGCATACCCCTGTGCCTCAGCAGAGACCCCATAGCGCAAATCACGAGTGTCACCTGCTATAGGGAACTACAGGAAAACAATTCTGAAAATGTCACATCTTAAAACTCTGTTGGTGCCGTTGTTCTTGCCTGCTGCACAGAGTGGTGGCTGATTCCCTCCGGAAAATGGATCTGGCATGGACCTCAAGATATGACTGGCTAGTCCCTTTGGCCTGGCTTGACGGGTACGCTCCGAGGCCAAATGAGAGCACCGCTAATTTTCTGTGGGCATGTAGGATAACTGTTTGAATGATTCCAAGAACTGACACATGTTCAGTTAGCTGCATTTTTTCATTCTGTGCTTTTTGCTGTTGCCACATCTGGCTCTATTTCAGTTCATTTTGTGAGTAACCTTTTCTCCCTTGGGAGATCCTGCAGTTTGAAAGAGAGAATGTGGGAGACAAGTCCTGAGAATGAATGTGGAGGGTGGAATCCTTATAACAGAATAGTTATTATATGACCCATATAGTGCTGTTGGACAACACTTCCCATCATCCCTGATGGCTACAGCAACTAGGGCAGATAAGGGTTCTACTGTAAAACATGTAGTGTAGTGGTTTCCAACCTTGTCTGAGTCATGGCTCCATTTTGTAATGGCAAAGTAACCCACAACCATCCCTACCACATTTGTAGTAAATTGCCTTTTTAATGTTATATTGCTGATGTTATATTGTGGTAAACAGCCCAGAGTGGCCTGGTTGCCAGATGGGCAATATAAAAATCAAATTGAATGAATGAATGAATGAATGAATGAATGAATGAATGAATGAATGAATGAATGAATGAAGGCATCAGCATCCCTTCTCAGAATGTAGACGCTTCTTTCTCCCCCAAAGGGCCTGTTTCTCATACATACACATGCACTTACGTTAATATTCCACTCCAAAACATCAAATAAATTATATAGCAAGGACTATAACATATATAAGGCAACCTGCAACCTCTAATAAAGCACTTAGCCACCCCATTGGTGGTCACAATACCCATTTCTAGATACTGATCTAGAAAGTCACAGGATCTCCAAGCCTGGCCTTCTTTGATGCCTAGTTGGTACATTTACAAGTTTCTATCTCTCTAATCAGGATAATCATTTTCTGAATAGTTAAATAGACTTTGTGGAATGTTCTCCCTTTGTATGGTACAGACATGGAATTATATTATCTCCATCACTGTTTATCAAACAGGTTTTGGAAAGCCTAGGAGAACATGCCAAATATATTTTCTAGAGATGAAACTGGAGTGTGCATATCTACCACACAGTATATTTCAGACAGCTTCAACTATCTGGGGATACAGAAAGAAAAACTCAGCAAATCCACTCTGCTTTTACCCTCAGTTCCCAATCTGTAAATGAATTGCCCATTTCAGATAGACAGACAGACAAGGAACAATGATGGATGAGAAGAAGCTGGTTGATTTTCAAAATCTTGGAAAAGCTGGTGGTTTTGTTTGTTTGTTTGTTTGAGGGACTGGAATTCCCAGAACAATCCAGTTAGTATGTAACAGGTCATACTGTTCAATGAATTCTGGGAACTGTAATGCAAACAAGTATGTTGCCTAAGAGCCACACTTTTTAACATTTTTACATCCTGTTGCAGCAACCACACGTACACACACATGCTGCCTCTCCATTGACTGACAAGGAATTGTAGACATATTTTGATAACAGAGATTGGCTTCGTTCATGGCCGTGGAAGCCAGGTCACCCAAAACACAAGCTGCTAAAATAAGAGAGCAAGTTTCCTGCATAGCCAGACTGCGGCTCTGCCCTGTAATCAGCCAAGGGACCTAAATACTGTGTTTATTTATAACCCTTTCATTTCTCCCCAGCTCTTTCCCTTTGGTTGGGTGACCGCAAAACTTTGAATGGACTGAAGGGCCCTCTGGGTCCGGCTTAGCAGCTGGAATGGCTGCCAGGGGAGGCCATCTTGGATCAACATCTCTAGAGGAAACATCAAGAGATGATCACAGGCCCCCATGGGGGAAACAGCCTCAAAGCATAGTTGGTTCTTTAGGCCTCAGGTTGTAAAAGTTCAACTTGAAATTAGCAGGAGCCAATGGGTGGCGATCACCCCAGCTGCCTGTTTGATACTGACTGCGGATGTTTAAATGAGAAGGATGTGTCCTTTGGCCCCTGGCTGTGGGAATGTTGGATAATAGGGTGCCTCTATACACCCATAGCCATCAGTACTCTAGGGGACTGGACCCCATGATAGAGAATGAAGGTGTCCTTGAGAGTAGTGGTTTCCTGGGTGCAAGAGCAGAACCTGGAGGCAAGATTCCATTCACGAAGAGACCTAACCTCACATCATCCATGCTTGAACCTTGGCAGGGGGTCTCTGGCAGGTGCTGAATATCAGCCTTCAAAAGACTCCACAAGCCAAGTCAAATCAATCCAAAGACATCGACACAGTGACACAAATGCAACGTTATGTGCAGCCAATGGAGATAAAGAGAAACACTATCTCCAGCAGTGAACTTGGCCAGACGCAAGGGTGATATTCCACACTTGCCTCCAACCCCCCAGTCACCAGCAAAGGTGATTCCTCAGAAAATGCAACCAACAGCCTTGGGTCTCCATCCAGCTTCCGTGTAGCTTCCCCTGATTGTGGGTCAGCCCTATTTTCCCACCCCAACTGGCCCACAAAATATTGTGAAGTCCTCTCCACAAATATAAAGGGTAAGGCAGACTTCTCGATTGCAGCTACTCAGGCTCATGTGTGCCCCCAGCACCACAGTTTGGAAACACTAATAAAGTTCCCAGAATCCCTGAACCCTCATGGCCACAGTTATGTCCTCTGGGGGAATTCAGGGAGAAGTCTTCCAGCTTCACATTCTGGCTGACCTCCAGTAAACAAGAGTGACATCTGGAGGTGCGTTGTAAGAGGTGTCCTGCCAAAGCTTCCATTGCTATTTACAGTGGAATTTTATTTAGTTTTTAGATATGGCTGCTCTACTTATGAGTTGCTCAACTTAGGATCACGCATTTGGAACGGATTAAACTCGTAAGTAGAGGTACCACTGTATACTGAAATGCAGAGAGAGAGAGAGAGAGAGAGAGAGAGAGAGAGAGAGAGAGAGAGAGAGAGAGAGAGAGAGAGAAGAGCTTCCCACATGGCCAAAATCCAGTTGGAGAAGAACAGCCCCTTAAGGACTATCTCCTCCCTCTCTCCTGCTGGCTCCCCTTCATGTGATCTGGCAGTAGGGTTGGCAGTTTGCTAGCCATTATGAGAATGTTCATCCTTATGTGATTGTGTAAGCAATCACGGTCCAGCTCTGTCTTTGCTTACAGAACACAACGTATCAGGGGGCACAACCAATGTTGACCATGTGATTCTTTATAAGAACCCAGGCATGAAATTATGGATTTAAGATAATTTTCACCCTGGCCTTCTTCTTAAAAGTGTCCAATGTGGGCAGCCATCGTTGTTGTTCTGTAACTAGAATCCCAAGCGCTGTCTTCTATAGACTGGAGGTTATGGAAAGAGTAGCCTAACACATCTGAAAGGTGCCAGGTGGGGGAGAGTGGGGATGTGTGGGGGAGAAGGTGACATAAGGTCTAGGAACCTGCATGGTTTTAATCATGCTACAAATACCAAATATGAACATTCAAAGAGGAATCTGGTAGCGGCTGTGGAATCCCGACAATTTAAGCTTTCAATTTCAATTTTGTTTTTGACAGATCAAAATGTTGAGCCCTGATTGCTGGGCTAGGGGTGGGGAAGAAAAAGCCTGAAAACATGTGTGCAGGGTTTTTTTTTTAAATCAAAGCATTTAGAAATGATAGAGGATTGATTTGAAACTTCTAGTAAGTCAGAGGGTACAGCAATCACTCACTCACTCTCACTGGATTTGAACCAGTGTTTTTCTGTTTTTTCCTCATGATTCTCAGTCCTTGTTTCCTTGTTCCTGAATATCAAGTATTCTCTCTCTCTCAAGCTCTCTCTCTCTCTCTCTCTCTCTCTCTCTCTCTCTCTCTCTCTCTCTCTCTCTCTTTGTGAGGGGGGGGCTCTGTACCTGCTAATTATCCCTCCCATTTAGGAAGGAAATGGAACATTTTCCCATTCTCACATTCATCTGACTACATTATGCTTTCTGTAGGGCCATGGTTCTGAACTTTGGATCCCCAGATATCCTTGGACTCAGACTCCCAGAAACATTCACCACTAGCCATGCTGGCTAGGATTTCTGGGTGTTGTAGTCCAAAAACATCTGTGGACCTAATGTTGGGAACCACTGCTAGAGGATTTTTATAGCTGGTCATCTGGTTATTTCTTTCATATTGGGACAAAGGTAGCGGTACTTGAATCCCACCAAAGCCTATATGGAAAATAGGTAAAGGTAAAGGTTCCCCACACATATGCTTGCTAGTTGTGTCCAACTCTAGGAGCAGCACTCATTTCCGTTTCTAAGCCAAAGAGCCAGTGTTGTGCAAGTCCGTGGCCATGTGGCTGGCATGGCCAAACACATTTCTGTGCACGGAACACTGTTTACCTTCCCATTTTTTTCCAATGGTACCTATTTATCTACTTGCATTTACATGCTTTCGTACTGCTAAGTTGGCAGGAGCTGGGGTTAAAAATGGGAGCTCACTCTGCTGCATGGCACCCAGGATTTGAACCACTAAGCTGTGGAAAATAAGCAATGACTAAACATCAAAGGAGCAAACCTACGTGAGGGAGGGAGAATTATTTGGTGGTCAATCCTCTACCTCCAAAGTTTTCTCATTTTATTGTGTGGAAGGGTGCGTGGTGATGGAGTCATTTTTATTGTCTTCTTAAAATATTTCCAATAATTGCTATGCCAACCGGAAGTTGTAGCTTATGGTCTTGCTCCAGTGCTGTTTCATTGGAGTGATACAGGAGCCTAAGTATCCACAGCCAAGGTTAATCCGTGTCCATGGTATATTGCCAGAACTGCCTCTGTTGGTTGGCATGGAGACAGTGGTGGGCATACTGCAGTTGGATGCTGCCCTATTTTTTTAGCTTCTCTCATACAAAGTGGCAGTTCTTCCCCTATAATATATGAACGTCCCTCAGCAGTCTCCTGCATCCAACTTACTGCCTATCTAAACCATTTAATGGGCTTATTACTGTATATAATACCCATACATGCTAACAGCACTACTGTTTGTTTCTGAGCCATAAAAATGTCTTGTGTTGATAACATTTCTGTGGTTATTATAAACAACAACAGCTGTTGTTAAAGTATTCTCCTCCTCATATTAACTTTTTGTAGTTCTGTGTGCTGCCAAAAGGCCTTACTATCAACAACCCCACTCTGGCCTTTCTCTTTCTTTCTTTCTTTCTTTCTTTCTTTCTTTCTTTCTTTCTTTCTTTCTTTCTTTCTTTCTTTCTTTCTTTCTTTCTTTCTTTCTTTCTTTCTTGTCATTGTTGTTGAGTAACCTCATCTTGTATTTGGTCTTCTTCCTTTTTCCCTGATACCTTCAGCTTTTTCAGCCATTATTGTCTTGTCCAGGGAGACTTGTCTTCTTGTGATGATATGACCAAATGACAAAAGGCACTTTTTAGTCATTTATTTTCACTTCTTCTTTTGAAACAGGCGCTTAATTCTGAGCATAAGGGGTGCTTCATTCCCATATTAGGCTATTCTGACTGCTGCATGTCTCTGACTGAATCTTGCTCTCCTTTTCTACTAAAATATCTTTGTAAATCTCTTCTAAATTGGTTCATTAAAGTTAAGTAAGTGTTGTTCAGGGTTTGGAACTTCATTTCGTAAACATAATTTGTTATTCATTACTTGACTCTTCCTGCTCTCTTGCCCCCTGGACCTAGTCAAAATTCTAGTAGTAGTAGTAGTAGTAGTAGTAGTAGTAGTAGTAGTAGTAGTAGTAGTAGTAGTAGTAGTAGAAGAAGAAGAAGAAGAAGAAGAAGAAGAAGCTATTATTTAAAAGACTAATATTTAAAAAGAAAACAAAACTTAGAGGAGTTGTTGAAGTGGCAGATATTAAAGACTCTATGCAAGGATCAACCACAGGCCATCCCTGAAGGGAACCAAATTGACCCATTCCTATATAATTATCTATGAGGGATCGTCATCTGATTGTAAAGATCCCCATAGAAATCTTTGGGCATCTTTATTAAAGTAATGAGAAAGTAAAAGTCCATATATTCTGAATCCCTATCCTGTTTTGGAATAGCCAAAATACTTTGATTGGTATACCCAAATAGCCATCATTCTGGCAGTATGCCAGATGCTATGCATTGCTTCCCATTATTGAATTAAATGTGGTTAATAGGAGGGGTAATCGTTTTTCAAAAATCTTCAGTAAAATCCTCAGTAAAATTGCCTTTCCCTGGGGTCTCATTGGGCTGTAATTTATGAGCACTGCATGGAGCACTGGCTGACTAAGCAGAGTTTTATCCTCAGCAGAACTTTTAAAAGCACAGAATTATTTAAAAATGACCACTTAAAGGTTCATCAAGGGACAGATTCATAAAACTTTCACTAGAATGTCACAAATTTAAAATTCAAGCCAAAAGCTACCCTTAATAATTCAATTTATATTTTGATTTTTCCCCTGATATAGTCTAGATTAGTAAATTAGAGTATTTATTGCTATATTTGTAACAACTTTGATTGGTATACCCAAACCCTTAGCTATTATGTTCTTCTCCAACAATTTTTGGTCAGGCTTCCTCTGTTCCAGAATAATCAGTGTTTAGGGCTGCAGTTTTGCTTATACTTAAATGATGGCTCTGTAGTTTCACTCAACATTTTGGTTTTAGCCAACTTTATGGGGGGTGTTTCCCCTATTGTACTGCATTCTTTGTATTCCACCACAAAGGACCACTTTCAAAGTGTCCCAGCGAGTTGCGATCATAAATTCAGGATTCATATATTCTTTAATAAGGCCGGCGATCAGTGACTGAATTTTTGCTAAAACTTGTGTGAGAAGAATATTGGGGTTCAGGCTTCAGTTGTAAATTGGGTATATCATCAGCAAAAGTAAGGGTTATGCTTATTGACACATGATCAAACATAGAAGAGAGCTTTAAGGATTCCGAGAGGGCAAGATATATTCAATCATATAATATGAGTTGTGTCTTTTGGAATACTGTAGTAAGTATTATCTCTTTCACCCTCTTGTGCCTTCCTCCCCAGTTCACAAACTGTTACAGTACAACAAATAAAACCTAATAGTCTGTAAGTACCACAAAATTCTTTGATGTTTTGAATGCCCTCTGGAAACTTTGAAAGGTATTCCCTTGTGTCAAATGGACACACATGAACATCAAAGCCACTTTAGATTTCACTGGAACTCCTCCTTAACACTACCCTCCCAATATTTATACTGTACAGTATTCTGTTTCACTGCTAGGGGCTATGCTATGGTAACAAATAATATTCATAGGAGAAGTTGAAAATGTTAGCTTTTGCACCAAATGTGTGACTGGGGATTTCAGAGAGTCCCAGAAAATGACATCTCAGTGTCTGCTTCCTATAAATGTTAATATATCAATCTCTGGGGGGAATTAACAAATTTGAAGATCCAGTTAATGTAGTAAGGCATAGATCTGAGTGAGCAGCTCAAAAGGCAATATCTACAGTGACTTGAAAATGGATGTGAAGTAACAGCCTTAGCTCTTCTCAAAGGGGATGTTTCCTTATCATTGATTGAATCAAGGATTCATTGCACCCCTTCATTCAACAAGAGTGATGAAGCAATAAGCAGAAGCTCCTAGTAATTGATTCCCCTCAGTCTCCTCCCACTTCTCCTCGTTTTCCTCATCCTCCTCTTCCTTTCCTTTCCTCGATTCTTCCTTTTCCTTAGTTACGTAGAGTGTAACTAAGCTCCCTGTTAATTGGGAATAAGTAGTGAAACTTGCTTTTTCTCTGGAAGCCACGTATGATGCACAACAGCAGAGGTTAGAAGAGTTGCTTTTAATTACTCAGCAGCAAAAAAGTTGTAGTTTAGAAAGGTGAGATTTTTATAATATTGCCACATCAGGTGTTGTAGCAAAGACAAAGGAATCTTAAATGCTAACATTTTATTAAAGCACTAGCAGTATTTACTCTTTGCATGAGTAGTTCATTTTGTGACATGCATCACCGCCCCATCCCTAGGGCTTTGGAATCGTGATTATCTGTGCACTGTTTTAAGACAAATTTATAAAACAGACTTCAGCTGCCTATGCATTAGCTAGGGCCAGGATTTCCCAAAATTGCAACATTTACCACGAACAAGTCTTTGGGAATCTGTAAGATCCTTTCAAGTTGTCAGTGGCTTCACTTTGACCAATCACACTGAAAGACTAGCTTCTTGCAAAAAAAATGGGCAGAAGAGTTTCTGAACATTTGGCCTTGTAACTCAGCTTCTACAGGGGCCAGATACTTAGAAAGAAAGAAAGAAAGAAAGAAAGAAAGAAAGAAAGAAAAGAAAGAAAGAAAGAAATCCAGGTAAGGTGAAAACCCACCTATTCAAGGAGGCTTTGGCGACCTTTCCAGTTTATTATTATTATTATTATTATTATTATTATTATTATTATTATTATTATTATTATTATTAATAATAATAATAATAATAATAATAATAATAATAATAATAATAATAATAATAATAATAATTTCCTCCTTTTTCTCGTCGCCAATGCCATCTCTTGTGGGGGGGGGTATTGTACCTCCCTACTTTTTATTGTTTTCTATTTATATTTTTGCTTGTCTTCCCTGTTTGTTTTATTGTTCGCCGCCCCAAGTTCCTTATGGAAGATCCGGTGGTATACAAATGCAACAATAAATGAATAAATAAATATCATCCTCATAATGTATTATCCCTTCCCCAAAGACCATGACAATAGTGGTGCATTATGTTAAGTTTTATGTTTATTTGGCCAGAGTCCTGTTGGATTCGTAGAATGCACACTAGCAACTATGCAAGATGCACCGTACTTTTTGCTCTGTAAGACACACTCCCTCTTAAAAGTAAGGGGAAATGTCTGTGTGTCTTATAGAGCAAATACAGTAGTCCCTGCTACATATCACACAATTTCATTTAGAGAGAAGCTACCTGCACTGAGCCACTGCCCTCCCTTGAGGCAGACTGGATTCCCCAGTCCCAATCACCTCATTTGCAAAGAGGTCTCCTCCATGGAGCCTCTGCCCTCACCTTCTGCAGCCTGGATTCCCCTCTCCCAATCACCTTGTTTGCAACCCTCCCTGTTTGCAGCTTGAATTCCAAAGTCCCAATCACCTCCTTTGTAAAGAGGCTTCCTCCAGGGAGCTTCTCCCAACCCTTCTCTTCTGCAGCAAATATTCCCCAGCCCAAAATCACCTTATTTGGAAGGAGGTCTCCTCCACGCAGCCTGTGCCCTCCGCTTTTGCAGGCAGGATTCCCCCACCATGAAACCTTAAGCTAAACATTTTTTTCTTGTCTTCCCCCTCTAAAAACTAGGTGCATCATATGGTCAGGTGCATCTTATAGAGCAAAAAAAAAAAAAACAAAAAACCACCAGCACTGTATGTGAAATCTTGCCAGCTGTCCATTGTATACAGCATCACGGCCAACTGGTACAGTTGGTCTCAACTCTGGGCATGTGACAGGCATGCAACAAAGTGCAAAACATGTATGAATATCTGCAAAAGGCTTGAACTTCATATGTAGCCAAGGAAGTGTTTAATAAACACAATGAGAAGGCATCGCTTTTCTGAAGACTTGAAAAATAGTCTAATTCTGACATAGTTAAAAAGATAAAAGATATTATAAAACTAATTATTTTCTCAGCTTCATTATGGTAATTAAATGTTTCTCCTATCTACTTTGAAAACCATATCTGAATGCTTAGAGGTGGTGGCCCCAGTTACATTTGACCTCATTGTCACCTTAATCTACACAAGAGGACATGACAGAGCATCATTAGAAACAGCATGAGCCAGCACGTTAATCATGGATGACACTCCACATCTTGACTCTTAAACTTGTGGGATTATTCAAGTCCTAGAAGTTCCTGGCCAAGTCTTAAATAAGAATTAAACCTAATAATCACCTTCAACCAAACACCCTACCCTTGAATTGGAACTGACCAAACTAACCATGTTGTGACGGTTTTAACAATAATTCCAAATGGTTTTAGAGTTGAAAACACTAAAGCTACTCCCTTTTGCTTTTTCAGATGTTCATGATACCTTCTTTAGATGGTACATCAAAATGCACTAGAAGATGCAACAGTCATATTGTTAACAGAAGCAGCAGCTCACTGATTCCATCATGCCCCTCTTACGTGCTAAAATGTGGCCTCATTATTAGTTGACAGGCTCATCATGGGTTTCTTTGTTGCTGGCCAAACAATGCATCCTGTCTGTCTTTCACCCTTGGATAGACCGCTGAGATAGGTGAAAACTGGCCTTCCAGAGATTCTTTGCCTGCAGCTTCCATCAGCCCTTACCTCTGACTGTGCTGATCAGCCTTGATAGGAATTGCAGTTGAGCACCATCTGAAGGTTGTCTATATCCCTGCTATATATAGACTGCTTTGAAGGCAGATCTCAACATATTCATGGAATGCTGGCAGGATCAAGTGTGATTAAATATGAGAACAAATCAGGGGGGAAATGATGATTTGTTTTGATTTGTGATTTGTCGCAGTCAACAAATTATGAAAAATGAAATGAATTTATGAATTTTAATCTGTCAAACTGATGAATCAATTTATTGATTCATTTTTTGCATTTAAAACCGTATACAATGCCCCCTAAGGTACCTAGAGATACGAAATTTGCAGAGGAGCTTCCCCTGATTCTCTTCTATAAGCTTTGCACATTTGCTGATATTTGGATTCCAGATTTCTGAGTTATGTACCTCCTCAAAAGCCCCACCAGGAAAGGAGCCCTCCAGCACTTAGAAACACCAAAAGTTTGCAGCCCCTTGTCCCGACTCTCCAATTCAATACCTCCAAGTTTGGTGAAGATTGGGTTTCAGACATCTTAGGGCCTTTTTACACGACCCCTAAGATCCGCTGGCCACTTAAATTCGGACCAGAGATCTTAGGGGTTCGTCGCTCTTCCTCTGTCCCCACCCCCCTCAGCACTTCCTGGTTGCTGGCTGCATGAGGGAGGGAGAAAAAAGAAAGAAAAGAATGCCGTCTTACCTCCGTTTTGTTCCCGGCAGCATTCAGATCTCTTAAAGGGGCGGGGCGCAAAAAAAGAACAAACAGAAGCCAGGAGAGCCCCGCACTCACTATCCTTACACCGGATCAAATATTTGTCACATCCAAAAAGCAGGTACAAGAAAACTGCTGTTTGGTCGCGCTAAAGTGGGCGGGGTCGCACTTAATTGTCTGCAAACTCCGGAGCTGGTGGGTAAACATTTTTAAAGTCCGGAGCTTGCAGCCATTTGCGGCGGAGCTTAGGGGTCATGTATAAACACCCTTAGTTATTCGCCTGCAAAATGTCCCCCAGACAAGGGCCATTTTATAGCCTGACAAATAGACAAATCAAAATCACCCCAAAATGCTGATTCGTATTTATTTGGACAGTATCGATTTGTACAAATGTGAATTGACAAATTAGCAATTTTAAAATGACTTCTGCACATTGCTTCTTAATTCGTGTCCATCTTTAGTGTGGATCTTTCCACAGTTTACATGATTGAACTCCTGAATAACCTCACCTGGATGACTGAGAATTTCTAGAGCAGTGTTTTTCAACCTTTTTGGGGCAAAGGCACACTTGTTTCATGAAAAAAATCACGAGGCACACCACCATTAGAAAATGTTAAAAAAATTAACTCTGTGCCTATATTGACTATATATAAAGTAATTTTTCAATTTTTCCCACGACTCTTGCGAGAAACAGTTTGAAAAACACTGTTCTAGAGATATATTGCTCCTCAAATGCCTGGTAATTTGGGGGTTCTGGAAACAGAGCTTTCACCAAGTACTTTATCTCAAATAACAACACTGCATAGACACTGCAAAGCAACATTGGTTCTATTTTTGAGCCAGAGAATAACAGATTAACCTATACTAGTATATTTATAAAAACATTATTGATAGCATCTGAAAGTTGGAATGTGTTGAGAGTCCCCCTGGCTTCACTCGATGGACAGTCAGTATGCAAATAGATGGATAAAGCCTGCAAAGTAATGCCACCGGAGAAACTAGCTGATAATAGAACACCAGTTTGTGCTCTAGAGAAATGAGAAATCTTTGGGGATATAAGAGACGAGCTTACTTTTTGTGCTATCACAGGGGTTTTCCACACAGCCTTCCAGCTGAACAGCTAACTCCAGTATTGCAAAAGAGCATTTTGAAACAATTCTATCTGTTCCCAGTCTTCTCCAAGAACCTGGTTTCCAGTTCTGACTCCATCTTCTCTACTAAGGTCTTCTTATGCTTGTGGCTAGTGGGTGGGTCTTTGTGTTTCTCCCAAACCCAGGACCCTGTACTTATTACTATTAAAGAAATATACATATTGAACAAAATGGTCCATCTACTTCTACATGACAGACCAGAGATATCCAAGATTCAAGGCAGGTTCTTCTCAGTCCTACTTGGAAGATGCCAGGGATTGAATCCCAGGCCTTTTGCATGCAAATAATGTGTCAGTGAACTGGTGAGTGCCCCTGCCCTTTTGGATGCAAAGGCAACCTCCTCTAGAACCAGTGGGTAAATGCACCCAACCAGGCCAAACAACCAAATCTCACAGAAGCATATAATAATTAAGCTGGAAGGGGCTTCCAAAGCCATTGGGTCCCTGTTCAAAGCAGGAATAAAAATCATAGGATACCTGCCAAGGGGTTATCTACTGTACATTTCTCTTGAATGCATCCAGGGTTGGAACACTCATCATCATCACCTTGTGAAGTCATTGGTTCTATTGCCATACTGCTCTAACAGTTAGGAAGTTTTTCCTGATATTCAACCAAAATCTGGCTTCCTGTAGCTTGAGCCCATTATTGTGTGTCTTGTACTCTGGGATGATAAAGCACAGGTCCTGCCCTTCTGCTGTATGACTACCTTTCAAGTAAAGTATCTGAAAAGTGCTATCATATCTCCCTGCAGCCTTCTTTTTCAAACATGCCCAGTTTTTCAGCCTTTCCTCCTAGGGTTTGGTTTCTTATCTCCTGATCATCCTTGTTGCCCTCCCCTGAACTTTCTCCACTTTGTCAGTACCCTTCTTGAGGTGCCATGTCCAGAACTGGACACAGTACTCGAGATGAGGACTAAACAGTGCTGAATTTCAGAGGAACTAGTACCTCACAGGAGGTCTATGGAATTGTGCACCATAAGTGACATCTCCAGAACAGTAACTGGAAAAAGTATGCATGTCTGAAATCCCAACATTCCTTACCCTGCATGTTCTCGCTCTGCCGGCATTCAGTAAACGAAACTACCCAAAGTACAGTACTTTGTAAGCCCAAGGCAGATCCAAGTTACTGAATCTAATTAAAATCTATCTGGCAGCCCCAAAAGAGGTTTACATTCAACCCGTGAGGTTTTGTGCTCACAAACCCTTCCTCCATCTCACTGCCCTCGGGATGGAGAGGGCAGATCAAACTGATTAACAGGCAAGCCCTTGGAGGAACCAGTTCACTCTTTATCCTTCCATCAGTGGATGTGGAAAGAGGTGAGAGAGGAACGGGGAGTTCCCTTTTATGAGCTGCAGTTGTTCGGCAGCTCTTCTGTCTGCTATGTTCTGCTGAGTTGGAACTTCCAGGCCGACTCTTGTAAACCACCTTGGGTCTTGTCCTGGGATATTTTTCTCACCCCTCTAAGACCTACCCTTCTAAATGTAAGCTCCATTCCAGATCTCAGGATTCCACACCGACCCACAACCCACGACCCTCTTTATTGTAAGCCACCTTGGGTCATTTTCAAAGGAGAAAGGTGGGGTAAAATATTCAAAATAAATAAATAAAATAAATATTAAATTCCCAGCATGCTCCAACATCATCTGGGCAAGAGGTACAGGCCTTCTGACTGGGTTGAGGGACTGCTTATAAATAGGCAAAGAAACTGCTTTTGATGTTCTGTTGTTACAGGTCCTACCACAAATGAGACTAGCTCCTTTAAATGGTCAACAATACCTTGTGGTGTCCACATGGGACATACTTATTCCTAATCCCTAATCTACACAGAGGTGGAAGGCAGCTGGAAAAAAAGGAAGAACAAATATGAGATGGGTTGACTGACACCCCGCCCCCAAAGGACACTACAGGCTTGAGTCTACAAGGGCTTTTGAGGGTAGGATGTTTTGAAGATCACTCATTCCTAGGGTCAGCATGACTTGGAGAGGACTTGAAGGCATATAACAAGAACAGCACCTAGAACTAAGAGACATGGAATCAAGCAGACCAGTTTCCATTTCTGGCTAAATAACAAGAGCCCCTTTTTAATCAAAGAGATTATTTTATGATCTGTGCAGAGTCTGATGAGAGGTGTGTACTTTCATCCAAGTTCACTTCTGAGCTTAACCCCAGCTTACTTATTAAGACCACTGACAGCTTTGAAGGTAGAGCATTAACAATGCAGCCACAACTCCTGCTGCCTTGAGCAGATGAAGAACGCAAGCCAATGAATGCAAACCTTCCTTTCCTTTGGAGTCAATGTAATAATATATATAACAACAATCAAACTTCATCATTTCCCATTTGCCATAAAGCTGTGCTGGAAAATGTTGACTAGGCAGCAGCCTTGAGGTCTGAACCCCAATGGCAAAGATCATCTTTGGTGGTGGTGGTGGTGAGGTCTACAGTTGAAATTGATCTTTTCCCCTCTGAGTTGGCCCACTTCATCAGAATATTCCTCCACTGGGAAGTTCCCATCTTTGCCTATCTGGCTATGCACATTTGTGCGCGCTTGTGCCTGTGCCCGAGCTTGTATATGTCTCTCTCCTCTCTCTCTCATTCTCACTGTATATGTATATGTGTAATTTTTTTTCATTTCTTTAATGTCATGCTGGAAAATCAATTTGAGGTCAGGAGTACATGCCACTGTGATCTTTGATTGCTTTTTTCTTCCACCAGTCACTGCTTCCCCACCACCACCCGCACACACACCATCCCCCTCTTACTTCAGATGCACACAAAAAAACAACCCCTAAACACTTCCAAATGTTAGTAAAGCGCAGACTCCAAATGACCACAAGAGCTGCCGTATCTTTAATTAGTGGCTTTTTCTTTTCCTAACTAAGGAGAACATACAAGCAAAAGGAAGGCTTGTTGGCTCCACAGAGCAAGGTCTCTTGTGTCAGGCATAGGCGCGGAGAGTGATCAGAAGAGAGAGAGAGAGAGAGAGAGAGAGAGAAGAGAGAAGAAACATGTTGGTCCTCGAATACATGACCACTCATGTAAGCCCATTCATGTGTCTTTTTCGTGTTGCAACAATCCAATGCAATCCGCGAATGTGTCTGAAAAACACTAATCTTGAAAATAACAACATCCAAATATTATTATTTATTTTCTGCCTTGAGTAACAACAATACATCAAGGTAATAACTTGCTCTAAGAGAACCAACAGGGTGCAGTGGTTAAAAAAGAGTTGGATCAGGGCTGGTTAAAAATTGAGGTTTATACCGAAACCATCCCCAGGTCTTGAAGTTCATGAGGTAACCTTGATGAAATCACTGTCTGACTGATCAGGCTGGACTACTTCCAGGGTAAAAAGGAGAGATCATGTCCAACCTATGGAGCAAATGTGATATAAATATAATAATAGTACTATGCCATCAAGTCAATTTGGGATTATGGCAATTCATCCTAGGGGTTTTTTTAGGTACTGAGTACACAAGAGTAGTTAACTATTCCCTTTTTCTGGGACTACCCTGGGAATGTGCAGCTTTGCATAAGGTTACATGGGCTGGGCAGCACAATGGGAGATTGATCTCCCAGTCGCTGGCCCCTCAGCCAGATACCTAGCTCACTGACTGATTTAGTCAGCCTTATAAAAATGTGCTGCATATGTTTTCTGGTTTTGCTTCATAGGAACTCGGTGAAGCAGACTGCGATAAAATATGGTGCAGGGCTAGGTTACGAACAAACACTATATGAGGAGCAGACCGATTGAAACAATACTGTATTGCCAGGTTTCATTTCAGATTAGATACAAACTCACTTAATCCATGGATCTCATCTATGAACAGACGTAATGACTGGAATCCTATGGCATAAAGATTCCAGTAAAGATCCATTGGAGTAAATTTCAGCTCTGAAATGCTGCAAGTTAAGAAGTCAGCAGGGGCATTTGCTGTTGCATATTCAGTAGCAGAACTAGTAGCGAATACTAGCTCTAACTTCTTAACTTGCAGCAATTCATTGCTGAAATGTATTTTTGTTGTTCAGTCGTTCAGTCGTGTCCGACTCTTCGTGACCCCATGGACCAGAGCTCGCCAGGCCTTCCTATCCTCCACTGCCTCCCGGAGTTTTGTCAAATTCATTTTGGTTGCATCAGTTCTCATTCTCTGGTCCTCTTTTCCTTTTGCCTTCGATTTTTCCCAGCATCAGGGACTTTTCCAGGGAGTCTTCTCATGAGATGGCCAAAGTACTGGAGCCTCAGCTTCAAAATCTGTCCTTCCAGTGAACATTCGGGGTTGATTTCTTTCAGAATTGATAGGTTTGATCTCTTTGCAGTCCAGGGGACTCTCAAGACTCTCCTCCAGCACCACAGCTCAAAAGCATCAATTCTGCGGCGAAGCCTTCTTTATAGTCCAGCTCTCACTTCCATACATCACTACTGGAAAAACCATAAGTCCTGACCTTAGTTGGCAAAGTGATGTCTCTGCTCTTTAGGATGCTATCTAGGTTTGCCATTGCTTTCCTCCCAAGAAGCAGGCGTCTTTTTTTTCGTTGCTGCAGTCGCCATCTGCAGTGATCAAAGGAAAATAAACTCTGTCATTGCCTCCATTTCTTCCCCTTTTATTTGCCAGGAGGTGATGGGATCGGAATGATCTTAGTTTTTTTGATGTTGAGCTTCAGCCCATTTTTTTCACTCTCCTCTTTCACCCTCATTAAGAGGTCCTTTAATTCTTCCTCACTCTCTGCTATTAGAGTAGTATCATCTGCATATCTGAGGTTGTTGATATTTCTTCCGGCAATCTTAATTGATTCATCCAGACCTGCCTTTCTCATGATGTACTTTGCATATAAGTTAAATAGGCAAGGTGACAGTATACAGCCTTGTCGTACTCCTTTCCCAATTCTAAACCAGTCAGTTGTTCCATATCCAGTTCTGATTTGCTTGTCCCATTTATAGATTTCTTAGGAGACGGATAAGGTGATCAGGCACTCCCATTCCTTTAAGGACTTGCCATAGTTTGTTGTGGTCTACACAGCCAAAGGCTTTGGCATAGTCAATGAAGCAGAAGTAGATGTTTTTCTGATCCCATGGTCAGAAACCAAAGGCTGAAATGTATAGCACTTGATTTTTGCCAGTGGGTGTACCAAACAGGATTCCGGCCAATAATACTATCATACTGCACAGGGTTTTTCTAAGGATTAGTAAACACATAAACTAATACGCCAATGTAAGTAGGATAGATTTTGTTTCTTATGCACTGTTAACTCACAGCAAAACTCCCTTCAGGGCATTAGAGGAAGGAAGATCAGTGAAAATTAGAACTTTAATAAATTAATTGATATCCATTGTAGTAGTAGTCTTTTGCTTACTTGTATTTGTATTTATTGATGACCTCGACAAGGCTTTCTGACAACTAGATGGTACAATTTCACCTAAGAATCCTAGAACAGAACTTCTGGGGACGCACAACCCCCCCATCCCCCAGCTACCTGGCCAGTGGAATTCTGGGAGTTAACATACATAGAAAAAGGTTTCTGAGTCCATAGTCTCTGATGATGCCGCTGCCTACTATCAGCGACCCCTTAATCTCAGTTTTGTGCAATCTCAATTATTCTATCTCAGTTCAGTTTTGTGCAATCCCAATTATTCTATCTCAGTTCAGTTTTGTGCAATCCCAATTATTCTTTCTCAGTTATTCTAAATATAACATTTATCCTTTGTCCTGGATGAATTTTATTTTATTTCTACCTGCTTAGGTCTCCGGTGACTAAGAATGGCTAAAAACTGATATTTTGCCAGAACCTGTATGTGGCCATTACCATAAGTATTTTAACAGGATTCCCGATTGTGCCCCCCCCCTTTGAAAGCTCATATCCTGGTAACATAAAAGTAATTGAAATGTAAGTTAAAATTAAAATGTTAGGCCAGAATCCTATCATGCTGCATAACTACCTAAAAGTCGTCACACAAGTGAAAGGAGTCATTTTGCTGTGTGTTTGTCACATATCAATGCTTTTTTGTTTTTGTTTCTTAGGTGCCATCATGTTGCATCCAGCATATGGTAATCCTCGTGTTTACCCACCAGTGAGCTTTGTCTGACACTCAGTTCACTACCCCATACTGGCTCCTTAGGCCCGTAATAAGATTTACCTTTCGACTTTATGAAATAATCCAATAAGATTTAGGCTGCCATCCATGGCACATCTACCCAGGAGTAAATCATGAAGAACACAATGAGAAACTTGCCTAGGACGGCATAGTTATGCTTAATGAGCTGCACACCACTGTAACGGCACATTGGAATTAGCATCCTGTTATAAACATTATTACCCTTGTCTGAACAGGCTCTTGTGGCAGGTGTACATCTGACTCACCATTACGCAGAGAGAGATGGGGGGTGCCACGGCAGGTAGCAGATCTTGAGAGCCAAGAGAGGCACTGGCAAGTTTTATTTACCTATTTGCTTTGCTTTGTTGTATTCTTAATGCAAGAATGAGACTCTTGTGAGGCATGTTGGCCTCAGGCGTACCTTGCCTTGGGTAGATGGGGGGTCAGCCAGCACTGTTTTGAATACTCAGAGGGGGCCCTTAAAGCTCAACAATCACCACCTTTAAACAGTTCCAAGCTGGAGTGTTGGAACTGCCCAGGGTAAGTACCTGTAAGTAACATGCCTCCCTCACAAGGCATTTTCCTTGGACAGTTCCTGCTTGTTTCAGTGCATTGTGTCCCTTCCCCACGGGTTGTGCCCCACTGATTGCCTTTGTCCTTTCTTATTTCCAAAATGCCTACTGTAATGTATTAATACTGTAAACAGAATCTCTGGGTAATGCATTTGATCCGTCTGAGGTGCCATAACGGTTTTTGTCTTTTTTTATTTATCACTTTTGTTTTTGTCCCATGCCCCCTCAGAATTGTCCCTAATATTTCAAGTTGTTCCCCTCTTAGGGGAGAGATCCTGTGCTAAGGTCATTTTTCTTGTGTAGAAATCTGTAAATTTTAAGTATGGGCTTCCAAACTATGTGCCAGTTTTCTGGGAAAATTAATGGAGTGAAAACGGATTATGTGCCACTGTGGTGGTTAAGATCCAATGCCGTCCTGAAAAGAAGAATGCCCACTGGACCGAGGGCTTCATAACTCCTCAATGGATGAATCCAAACACCTTAGCTAAAAATCTGGGCAATTGATTTTTTTTTTAAATTTGATCGTTTCTCCTCCCTGTCAGTTCTTCAGTTCCTTCTTTTTAAAATAACTTTTAATCTCTTCTCTCTCTCTCTCTCGTTTTGTTTCGGTTCCCCCTTTTAAGACGACCTCCTTGCTCAATAAATAAGGCGTCGCGGGGCTTCTCCGTGGCATCACTTGATGCCGCCCCTCCTCGGCCACCTAAGGCCGCCTTCCCCTGGCTGCAAGGTCGCGTTACTCCTGGCGAGGACCATTCATCCACCCGTTCCTTTGGGCTTGGCATCTGAAAGGGGGTGTGCCTGCGTATGCCCTCAAAGGGAGCTTTCCCCCTCCTCGCCTTCCTCCCAAAATGTCCCAAAAACTTTTCTCTTCTTTTGCTTCTTCCCTACGCTTCGTTTTTATCCTTTCTTCTTCTTCTTCTTCTTTCTTCTTCTTCTTCTTCTTCTTCTTCTTCTTCTTCTTCTTCTTCTTCTTCTTCTTCTTCTTCTTCTTCTTCTTTCCCCAGCTTGGCGCGCCCCCCTCCTTCAAAAAGTCTGAGTGAAAAGGAAAGAGGGGAAAAAAAAACCCCAATCTGAAGATGTGGACTGGTCTCCCTTTCTCGAGCGCCCACCCCACCCCTCCCCGCCGACGCCCCACAACTCCAGCCGCCCCGTCCGCACCAACGCGGACGACCACAGTCCCTCCTTCTTGACTAGATGCTAGCGGGTCCTCAAAGGCTCCCGGGCTGTAATTAGAGGGTGGATCCTGTAAAGCAAAGAACTTCTCTCTCTCTCTCTCTCTCTCTCTCTCTCTCTCTCTCTCTCTCTCTCTCTCTCTCTCTCCCAACCGCCGCCGCCGCCCCCGCCCATTCACCACCACCACCACCACCACCACCACTACCACTCCGGCCGTCTTTTCCAACTCCGGACCAACCCACACACCTCCCTCTCTGCTCGTCTCTCTGCTTCCTCCTCAGAAATCTGCCGCAACCCCCTCGGGCTGGGACAAGAGAGATGGCATCGCCCCTGCTAGAGGTAATCTCCTGCCGTGCGTGATCCGAGGCCCTCAAGACACAGAAAAAGAGAGAAAACAGAGAGAAAGAAAGAGAGAGAGAGAGAGAGAGAGAGAGCCCTGGCTGGGAGCAACCTGGAGCTTTTGTGTCAGCCAGGTGGGCGAGCAAGTCCAAACTTCAAGGAACTCAAAGTAAGGAGCGAGTTTAATATAACTTTCTTCTCTCCCTCTCTTCCACTGCGCACACCTTTCCTTCTGTCCTCTCTTGGCATTGCAGGGATCCTGAGCAGAACAACTAATAATCAAATTATAATTCAAGGTATGGAAGGGGGCGGTGGTTGGAGGTGTGTGTGGGGTGGGGGGTGGGGAGAGAGTTTGAAGGCAGCTTCAAAGAAAAACCGCTTTGGAAGGGAGAAGGGCGACTGGTGGGTTTATAGTCCCAAGAGGTTGGCTCTCAATTTTAAACCTCTGAGGGAGAAATACGTCTTGAGTTGCTTAGAGAAAGCAAGATTTTCGCCTTCTGAAATGCTATTCCGTTGGTTTATATGTGTGTGTGTTTTTCTGTGAGAAACCCTCCCCACCCACTTCTTGTACGAATTGCAAATGTTCTGCCGAACTGGTTTCCGAAAGAGAAGAGTTCTTATGATCCAAAGACATTGATTTTCTGTGATTCTACCCCCTTGCCTTTCTGGAAGGCGGACTGAGCGGCAGGCTGGAGAAAACCAACTTCTCAGCCACTGTATTCACAAATATTTAGGTTTCGTCTGAGGACAAAATCCCACCAGTTCAGGGCTATTTTTGGATTTTATTGGCTAGAGATATTTTCTTTTTCTCCCATCCAGCTACTCTGTTTACAACCCTGTGTTCAATCCTGAGGTTAAAAAAAGAAGAAAAAAAAAAGAAAGAAAAGATCCAAGCATGATGGGTGGGATTTCAGGATTTGAAAGGGTTAAGTTGATAATAGGCTATTTTAATTAAAAATTAAACTAATGGGGCTGGAAAATTAAACCACGACCAATCATAGCTTTTTTCCTTTAAGAAAAAAAGAAAGCGTTTTGACCAATATAAGCTGGAAATAAGGTGCATTAATAAGGTCATGTTCCACATTAAAAGAAACCCCCAGAGACAGACAACCCTGCCTTCCAGACTAAAATGTGCAGCTTTGGAAAAATAGAGCCGTGGAAGAAATGGAAGCCACCAAAGTAGTGGCCTTTTAGCGTGGCTGTACTTAAACAAAAGGCAAGAATCTTTGAGTGGTAGGCTTAGTACTCAACCAACAAGAAAAACAGGTGGGTCCTCAAACATATGCAGGCGTAAGGGCATCCATGTGCACCTATCTCCCTCTCTGCAGATTTAAATCTGATATGTTGAGCGACAGGCAGGCAGCGAGGACATCTAAATGAAGAGTGGCGTCGTGAATGATAGGCGACAGAGAATAATAGGGTTCTTGGAAGGATTCCTGTTTTTGCACATTCACATCAAAACAGAAGGGTTGCTTTTGGTCAGATGTCCTAGCCGCTGCCTGCAACGTGGGGTCTTCCCAATGTGTTGTGCTAAAATTTTCATATTCACCCCAAGCCATGCTGGTTTGTCAGTGATTCAGGAGTTAGGTTTTAGCTGCTAACTAGGTGGGCTGTTTGGAGCATTGCAGGGACAGGCTCTCAAAGACAACAGTCAGATTATGTCTTTGCTAAAGCACACCAGCCTGCCCCGGCCTAGAGCATTCCTGCCTGCACTTTTCAGGCCCCTGTCAAGGGTAGGATCACTCTAATTTATATTAGTTTCAGTGCACATGGTCTCTAGAACCCACCCAAAGCAAGCCTTTCACTTTCAATTTGTCATGACAATGAAGTGGCTTAATAAGCAAGCCACCTTAAGATATTAGTAAATCAATCACTTCCTCTGCTTAGGAAATATTTTTTTACTGTATACACACTATCGTTGATGTGCCATATAAGTTATCTTTAAAAAAAATCCTTGCCTTGCCTTCAAGGACCATTTGAGAAACTGCTTGCAGTTGAATCTATGGTAGTGGTTTCAGCTGCAGGCTGTTTCCTAACTAGCTCTTTAAGAGAAAGCAAAGAGAAAATTTTTTTAATTTTTTTAATATCTGATGCAGCACATCAGGAATAGTCTCTGTATAGCCCATCCCCCCCAGTTCTCCTGCCCTATCCTGCCCTCTCCCAAGTAGGTGAAGTTGCCAATTTGCTAATACAGTGGTACCCCTACTTACAAATTTAATCCGTTCCGAATGCATGCTCTTAAGTCGAACAACTCTTAAGTAGAGGTACCGTATCTAAAAATGGGGAAAAATAGATAAATAGAATACATTTCTTTCTGCCTGCTTTTGTTTTCATTAAACATATTTAATAATCACCTTTCCCTTGACCAAGCACAGCTTCCAGGGGTTATCCTGTAGAATCTAAATATTTAAAATCTTTAGTATTCAAATAGTAGTACCTTGGAGTTTTCTAATGTGCTATCTCATTAATACAGCTACAGGTGGAAAAAGTTGCTTTTTTGGACAGCAGCTTACCAGATGGACTTATCGGTCACAACAGCTGTGATCAAAAAGTAGTACCTCTCCCCTCTACTTACCACCAACTTGTAAGTTAGAACAATGTTAATTTATTCCCACTTTCCAAATGGAAAGCAAACGCTAAGATTCAGCGGCTCACTTAAGACCAGAGATAAGGCTGGACTGGTTACCATTTCTGGTCCATGGGTCAGCTTTTTAGCCCCTTCCACACTATTCAGTTTCCGTGAATTAAGCTCCTTGGAAATCAACTAAATAGACAGAACACGTGTGAGCGTAACTCAACAATGTTAGGAGACTCACAGACGGCATTCAGTCCAGATTGCAATTCGTGGTTAAGATGGTAAATAAATACTACTCAAGTAAATGAAGTAATTTTCAATTCATTAGAGTCCACAGTGCCCAATGTCTGGGTTTTCTGATGGAAACTGATTGTTTCGCTAAAACTGAGGCCAAGCTGCTGCTGAGACATAGTCTTGAATATAGGAATGAGTCTTTTAACAGGGTCATTTCATTTATCTCTCCAACCTAGGGCTTATTTGCTCTGGCTGGTGGTAGCTCAAGACCCAGGCTTCCCCTCTCAGCTTCTTACCCACTCATTATCTGGTTCATATGCTCACAAGGGGTTCCATGTGGTTCAGGTGCGGACAACATGCTACGTATGCAGTAGGTCTTGTGTTCAGTTCCAGTGCATTTCCAGTGAGGACCAGTAGAGTCTGGCTTCAGATTCTGGAGAGCCACTGCCCATCAGGACCAACAGTATTTCAAAGAAGTGGTCTGATCAGAACACCCTTGCCATATAACAGATTGAGTCGGTTGCTGTGGTGCAGTGGTTAAACTGCAGTACTGCAGGCAAAACTCTGCTCTCGAGACCTGCATTTGATTCTGGTAGCTGGCTTAAGGTTAACTCAGCCTTCCCTCTTTCTGAGGTTGGCATATTGACTACCCCACTGGGGTAGGGAGGAGGACAATGGGTAGCCTGCATAGTAATTTGGGGCCATTTGGGTTACAACCCCCCGTTGGCTTTACCATCAACCTAGGAGAGCAAAAGGTCTTTCTTCCATCCTGGGTGCGAACCACAACAAAACAGCATCCTAGTATGGACACACTGAGGCCAAAGTAGAGACTCCTTTATGCTCTTTCATGGGGCCACATGGCCCTTCCCGTAAAAATATTCTCCCTTCCAGTGCAAGATGGCTGATTATGCCTCATTGTGCTCACCTACTGGTGTTCAACTAGAAGCCATTGGGGGGGTTGTGCAACCCAAATGGCCCCAAATGACTTCACTCCATGGGCATCCATGAGGCTAAAATTGCCACTGATGTTCAGTTGACAAACAATGCAAGGGAACTCAGATTTAGTTGAGGCCTTTGGAGTTAGCATGAGACATTAGACTGCATTTCCCTGTAGTTATAAATCAAAACAAAGGAATCTAAAGAGATCAAGGCATTGACCATGATTTTGGGGGAAGATGATGTTTACAATTGTAGCTCTCCCTCCCTCCCCTTCTTTCTCTTGCTGTCTTTTACAATAAATAGGTTACAGTAGAGGGGCTTAGCATGATGGGAGGTTCACCACAGAGGGAGGATATGATCTGTTCTTTGCAGTTGGTCATGGTGGGAGTTCCCATTTGGTGCCCTCAGCTCTTTTCTGGTGAATGGGACGCAGTGCCCTCTAGGGTTTGACATGAGCCTCAAGTGCGAGACAAGGTGCAGGTCCTGTCTTTCCTGGGGGGGGGGGTAGTGAGAGTGTGCCACATTACAGCTAAGAGACACTCTTCTCAGATTGTTGGTCACTCTAAATTTCCTTTCCCTTCAGGGCCTTCTAGCATCAAAGAATGTCCTGGGTTTTGCTACAGTCCATGTAAGAGACATGGATGCTAAGAGACATGAATGTTTTTGGTTTCTGGAATTAAAATGGGAAAGTTACACACACACCCCGCCACCCGTTTTTTTATTTTTGGTCAGGGAGACCAACTTCCAAAATCACAGCACCAACATGCCCACTGGCTCAGGGTGCTTGTGGCCAAGCTTGTTTTGGCCACTGGATGCAACTGCCTGACAGTTAGCTGGTGTAGTGTCGTGGGTTTCCTCTGAGCTTACCTCGCACCGATACAGCTTTTGGCTTTTAGCGTTTTTTATTTTGATTTTTTTTAACTTTTTAAAAGAAGAAACAAAGTGAGGTGAGATATTGATACCCTTTTATAGCTAGTTCCTTAGTAGGAAAAGCAAAGAGAAGCCACCTGATTAGGCTACATACGCCTCCTAATCGGAGAACATTTGTTCTAAAGAGGCATATAGGTTTTGTAATAAAGAGAAATAATCAGGATGTTTTATGGTGTTCTCTTTTGGGATTTACTAGATAATAAAATGCTGCCCCAGCCCTCGGGAAAAGTAATAACAATTATTCTATTTTGTATTTTTGTCATCTGCCTGCAAACTATCTTGAAGAACATGGTAAAATGACCATAACATATATACCAGTGATGGCGAACCTATGGCATGGGTGCCAAAGGTGGCACTCAGAGCCCTTTCTGTGGGCACCCTACACCGTCCCTTCATAGCCACCTGTATACAGGTTAAATTACTGTTTTGGCACTTTGTAAAAAATTAGTGGGTTTTGAATTGCAGTTTGGGCACTCGGTCTCTCAAAGGTTCGCCATCACTGATATATACACTTCACCCTTGAATTGCATGGGTCTGTAGATAGATAGATAGATAGATAGATAGATAGATAGATAGAGAGAGAGAGAGAGAGAGAGAGAGAGAGACATCCATCTATCCAGTACATACATACATACATACATACATACATACATACATACATACATACATACATACATACATACATACATACATACATACATACATACAGTGTTGCCATTCATTTCCAGGAAGTGGCCTGAGAAAAGTGGGTCTTGGGCTTACTAAGGCCCTGTGGGTGGTGCAGTGTCCCCTGGCCCACTCTCCTGTCATGGTGGCTCCACGTGGCAGCCAGGGAAGGTGCTGGGGGGAATGCCAGGCGGCCGTTATGTTAGTCATCTCTTCTGTATGTGTGTGCCTGTACACCAGCTATTTATGCTTTGTAGTTAAGTCTCGGGGGGGGGGATAAGTGTTATACATGGATTTTGAACTACACGGGGGTCTGGCACCCCCCAGCAGTGTTGAAGGGAGAAATGTACTATCAAGTAATCAAAAGACAGTACTGTTTTCTCTCACACACACTTAACATCAGTTAGTGAAACTGAATGGTGGGAGATTTGGGACAGAGAAGAACATTGTTCTTAACATGGAACATATTTAGATGGAATTCATTGCCCTAAGATGCCGTTATGATTGCCAAGCATGAGGTATGAGGCAAATTAATGGTGGGCAAGGCTGTTTTTGGCTACTACTCGCCATCATGGCTATGTATTAAGCCTTCAGAGTCAGAGACCCCATGCCTCTGGACATCATCTGCAGCTGGTAGGGCATGAGTGAGAGAGAAGGTGCTATTTCTTTCCAATCTCACTTGTGGGCTGTTGGACATAGTGGGAACAGAACTCTGGACTGGATTGGCATTGGGACTGAACTGGGAGTGCCATTTATATTTTCTTATGCAAGTATAGAAGCAAACTTTCCCTGGGTTCAGGGATCTCTATTATTATTATTATTATTATTATTATTATTATTATTATTATTATTATTATTATTATTATTATTATTATTAGTAGTAGTAGTAGTAGTAGTAGTAGTAGTAGTAGTAGTAGTAGTAGTAGTAGTAGCAGCAGCAGCAGCAGCAGCAGCAGTCAAAAATACCAGACACTGTCAATCAAAATTATAAAAGCATTAACTGGTATAACAAATACCATTGATTGTTGCATAAGAGGTAAGAAGTTTAACCAAAAGCCTAGCTATCTGTTAAATTTTGACCTAGTATATATACTGTTCAAAATAGTACCATGTTTTGTAGCTCTGTTGATGTTATTTCTGGATTCTGCAACTTATTATTGTTATTTCTACTTCTCTTCTTCCTCCTCCTCTTTCTTGCTATTATTGTACCTTTCTTTGCTCTTCTTTCATAGCATGTATTTTTAACATTAAATAGAAGTGGCTTAAGGTACTGAAATCAATAAAATTTGGTGCCCAAGGATATTGACTGGGATAGGAATGGATGCAAAAGGCTGTGAAAGATTTGGATTGTGAATGAGATTGAAATCTGGGCTGTTAGTTCTTGCCGGATAGGAGGACAGAGAAAATAAAACATAAGGTGTCCTGGATGCTGTGATGCATGTTTGAAAGGGGAATGGGATTCAGAAAGATTACAAGTTAAAAATCTTTGATTCTTCTTCCAATTTCGTACTCAAGACAACTGAATTAACTAAAGTCATCCCCAAACAATGCACTGACTGTGCCATAAGCTGGTATGTTGGAGAAGAACATGCCACAAGACACGGGTGGTGTAATTAATGATTCCCAAAGTGTGCATTCATTCATTCATTCATTCATTCATTCATTCATTCATTCAATCAATCAATCAATCAATTTATATGCTATCCAATAGTATGGTATGTACTCTCTGGGTGATTAACAACTAACACCAATAGGCTACCTACCAGTAATGCCATACGAGTCATAAACATCAACAAACAACAAATGATAAAATGAAACCCCATAACTCCCCAAAGCTAATTTAACTAAACAGATCTGAGCCACAGTTGGATGTCAAAATAGCACACACCGTTAATAAAAGGCAGTTTTTCTTTTAACTTCAATTTACCCACGCCAGTCTGCTGTGTCTCCATGATTCCCTTGCCTCTTCCAATTCTTTTTAAGAAGGCAGGAATGGGTCCTTTCCCTTCATTTCTGCATCAGATATGAGTGGAGTGTGCCATTGCTTCTTTAAGGGAAAGCTGACTCAATGACAGTCCCCTAAAGGGAATTTAGGAAGTTATCCCTTTATAAACCACTGCACTAGAGAATGCCTCATTCTAGTTAGACATGTTCTGGAATGAAATAGGCGTCCACTTCTAATTCAGAAAATGAACCTGTGTCCCCACTATCAGAAGCCCAGGGAACACTAGGTTACCATCTCTTCTTGAGCTTTGGCACTCAATGGCTGAAATCCTTTTGCTTAGCATAGAGTTGGCCAGTTTGAATGGAAGAGTTGATTGACAAAATCCCCACAGATTCAGTGGTCCTACTCCAGCTGTGACTTCCTATGTTAAGCAACAGGACTTCAGCCACGGTCATTCATTGCCTTTCTAGTCACGCTGAAGTGTTACAAAACAGACTACATTTTATTGATTTATAAACTTGTTTACAAAAATGAAGAAAGTTACTGAGATTGACTATAGATAAACTTGCAGCTACAAATCTGGAGTCATTTGTTGAGGTTGCATATGGTAGAGTAAAAAAACTAAATTTCGTTGTTCCAAGAAATCAGTTCAGTACAGAACAATGTAAAACTTAAGACATGAATATAGAAGTCCCTAGAATTGTCTTTCATCCAGGGAGTTATGCTGAAGATCAACAATTATGCAGGCATCCTCACAGCCAGAAGAACAGCCTTTGCAGAAGGAAGAAAACAATAAAAATGATATAGCCACATAGAAGAGGGAAGTGACCTCAAAGGAAGTATCCTAATGGCCACCATATTCAAGGGGTTAGCGACAGAAAACCAAGAAAAGCCAAGAAGTCTAACACAGCTTTGCTCTCTATTTGCCATCCTGCTTACTGGTTATTTAAATACTGTGCAGTGTTCTGTACAATTCAGTACAGTGGTAACTTGCATAAAGGAATTAATTTGTTCCAAATGAAATTATGTTAAGCAAATTTTCCTTTATACAAATTTCCCATAGGAATGCATTGAAAACAGAGTGATCCCATTTTTATGTTGTGCAGATTTGCCCCATAGGTGATTTTGTTAAGCAAATTTCCTCTGTCTCCGGAATTTTTTATGTTGTACAAATTTTATGTTATACAAACCGTTTGTTATACGAGGGTCCAGTGTATTTATTTTGACACCCCTTCTCAGCAAGACCTAAAAAAAAAATCCACAAGGTCTACTTTTTCTTTCAGGGGTTGGTGGTAGCTTCTGGGAAGCAGCTTAGTGAGGCCAGTTGCAGTCATGTCTCTCGATGGGCAGTACTCTTGCTTCAGTAAGTCACTTTTCTCTCATGTTTCTCAGTAAGTGACATCTCACACCAAGGTGCTTTGGGCACGGAATTGTCTTTTCTGATAGACTGGATTTGTGCTGCTTTCGTTGTGCTCCATAATTCATGCAGGTTTTGCTTCAGTCACGGGCTGAATACTTTTCATAGCAAGGTAATTTCTTAACAGAATTGATGGGTACTCTGCTTCAATAGACCAGATCATCACTGAGTCTTACTTTTTGCTTGTCCATCTGACTTCCTCTTCCAGAGAAGAATAGGTTCCTCCCAGTAGGTTTGCAGTTACAAGTGTCCCTGGCCCATAGTCTTTCTGTGTTAACTACTCTTCTTGGAAATGTTATTGGGTTGCCTCTTTAATGTTAGATATACAGCGGCCTCAAAGTATTTAGTGACTCTTCTCTTTGTACTCCAGTCTATTGTGCTCAGTGAACTGGTTTTTCTATATAATACTCCAATTTTTGTTGTTATGTCTGGCGCTACGGTAGTGGCCAGGTACAGCAACAGAAACTATTCAATTTCTGTCATGGTTATTTTGCGACAACGTTGTTTATTTTTCTTGAGGTTGTCTGTTTCCCTGATTGTAGCTTCTGGGTAAACATGTTGAGTCGTTTATGGGTTCATCCCTCTTCTGCTTTCGAGTAAGATATCATCTTCCTTTCTTTCTGTTTGCATTCCAAAATAATAAGTGATATCTTCTTTGACTTTGGTTTCTTTACTTTGATAGCATAAAAAACCTCCTCCCCACCAGCTTTATAGGCATAGGCTAGGATAGTGAAGGCAAACCTATGGCACGGGTGCCAAAGGTGGTACTCGGAGCCTTTTATGTGGGCACCTGACATGGCCCCTTCACAGCCGCCTGTGTTCAGGTTAAATTGCTGTACTGGCACTTTGGCAAAAATTAGTGGGTTTTGAATCACAGTTTGGGTCCCCTGTCTCTAAAAGGCTCGCCATCACTGGGCTAGGACCACACTGTGAAGACATGTCAGTAGGTATCTCTGGCTGTAATTTCTGAACTCTGGGTAAAAGGCTTTATTCCCCCTCAAGAACATAGAACATAAAAAGAGCCATGCTGGATCTGGCCAAAGGCCCATCTAGTCCAGCTTCCTGTATCTCACACTGGCCCCACCAAATGTGTCTGGGAGCGCACAATACTAAATATCTGTCTCTTTATACCACTCCCCTGCATGTGGTCCTTGAAGTACCCCGGTTTTAAGCCTGGAGATTACACATCTCCATCACGGTTTGTAACCTGTGATGGTTGTCTCCTCCAGAAATCTGTCCAATCCCCTTTTGAAAGGTATCCAGGCTAGATGCCATCACCACATCTTGTGGCAGGGAGTTCCACAGACTAACAACATGCTTGGTAAAAAAATATTTTCTTTTGTCTGTTCTCACTCTCACAACCCTCAGTTTGAGTGGATGTCCCCTAGTTCTGGTATTTTGTGAGAGGGAAAAGAGTGTCCCTCTATCCATTTTACTCATGCCCTGCATTATTTTGTACGTCTCAATCATAGCCCCCCTCGGGCGCCTTTTTTCTAGACTAAAGAGCCCCAAATGTTTTAGCCTTTCCTTATAAGGGAGGTCCCCCAGCCCAGTAATCATTTTAGTCGCTCTCTTCTGCACCTTTTCCAGTTTGCATGAAGCCTTCTGCAGTATCTGGGTGAGTTTCTCATTCTTTGCCTTTGCTGCTTGCTCCAGGCCATAGGTGCATTTCTGAAGTTTCTGTACAAGTAGCTTGTCTTCCAATTTTTCATATCCAGGAGGTAGTTCCATGAAAGTATCCTCCTTGATTTTTCCCATGAAGGAAAACTACTTAGCAGCTGAGCGTTCAGCATGCATCTTCCTGAATGCTGCTGCACTTAAAAAGTATTCACATCATGTCATGCGTTATTAGAGGCTGAATGTCTCACTGAAGCTTCCTCCATATGCCTGAGCATAGCTCTTGGCCCTTAGTCTGACCTTGCTGGACGGTTCCTTCTGCATCTTGTTTGACTTTGGAGACCCGCTCAAAAGCTTTAAGTCTTTTGATTAGTCTCCAATTGTCCAGGTTTCATTTTGGGATAGAGCCTCCGATTCCCCTCTTAAGAGATTTCCCCCCATTAGTCTGCTTCTACCACAGTCATCCTTTCACTTTCTTCCTGTTCTTGACGGATCTTGTGATTGCATTGTACCTATAAGATAGGACAGCAATCTGGCCAATATGCCTTTTTTGGGGTCAGGAAGGTTGCCTAAATTCTGAAGCCTGCTTTTGGGGTGACTTTTGACAACAAACCTTCTCCTGCTTCTTCTGCATCCCTTTCCGCTTCCACTTCTTGATCCTCCTCATCTAGTGGTGACAGACGCATGTATACTTCCCTGTATAAGGGAGGACAAACAGCTCTTTCTGACCGCAGGTTGCCTCCATAAGACAGTCTGCCCCTTACTCATGTATTTTGTCATCTCCATCAAAGAACAGGGCGCTGCTCACAGCAAGTCTTCCTGGTTTTGGATCTAAGATTTAGAAGCCCCTATGTCCGGCTGTAACAGATAATTACACCTCCTTTCGGCTCCGTCACTTAGCTTTGATTTCTTTTCCTTTGGCTTTTCCTTTGGCAGGTCAACAGGCCTAAACATGATTACAGTATTTTTCTGGTCATCAGACTATATTTTTGTCTGTAATTGTTAGATTAAAAATTGAGGGTTGTCTTATACACAGAAGTAAGCCAAGGAGAGACCCACACTGTTACAAAACTGTAATTTTGGGTTGGAAAAGTGGGGATTGTCTTATACATGGGGTTGTCTTATAGACAGGAAATACAGTATATACTTCAAACCATAAAAACTTTCAGTTTTTATGGAGTTTTATTAGTTAATTTGGTTGTCTGTCTGATCTACAAGTATGTAGGGGGTGTCACCATGATCTCTAGCTAGCATAGGCTGGGTAGTTTAGAGTCTAGCAACAGGTCCCTCACCATCTGTATAAGTGATCTGTGACACCCAGTGCATAGATGCCTATGTATAATGCCTTGCTCTCTTCAGTGTGCACAGCTGTGGTGAGAAGTGTGATCACCTCAATTGTTTGTTTGATGAGCTTTAGTTTTTGTGCCTTCTGGAGCTTACAAGTATGAATTTTCTTTTTGAGTAGGTAGATCACATAATAATAATAATAATAATAATAATAATAATAATAATAATAATAATAATAATAATAATAATAAACAAACTTTATTTTTATGCCGCCTTTCGCTCTGAAAGGACCAAAGGCGGCTTACAACAATAATTTAATACAGTATATTAAAACAGCTCATACCTGAAGTATTAAAAATAGCAAAAAAACCCAGCATTTAAAAACAAGCATGAAAAACACTATAAAAACAATATTAGAGCAGCGGCAGAGTTTTAAAAGGCCCCCCGGCTGATAAAAACTGAATATTAAGATGTTATACATAAAAAATTTAAAATGCTGGAGGCTCAAACGTCTTGCCTGAACTAAACTTGACATTAAAAAACACACCCTAAACAGTTTGGGACCTTGTTATCTGTCAGACCAGCTTCTTCCACAGAATTCTGCCTGCATCACCCACTCATCTCAAGTTGGTAACTTGAGGGTCCCTACTAGAGATGGGCACAAAATGAATTTTTAATTCATTTTGTTATTTGTTATTCGTTTTGTTAGCTAATGAAACAAATAATGAATCAACCCATCAAAGAAAAATGAAATAAAACGAATGAATCAACCCCTTGTCTCCTATCAAAGAAAACTGAAACAAAACAAAGCCCTGCATTGGTGACTTTTAAATAAAATAAAAATATTTTAAAAATTTAAAAAGTCCCTCCGGCCTGCGGGCCAGCTGGTCTGGCCTGCGAGCCAGTGGGCCAGGAGGAAAATTTTTTAAAAAAAATGAAACCAAGGTGCATGGAAGCCAGCGCCTCTCAGCTGTGGGGGGAGCCCCAGCGTCAGGGACTTTTAAAAATAAAATAAAAAATTAAAAGCGCTGACCCAGCCCCTGGGACCGCATGATCGGCGCTGTAAATTTTTTTTTAAATAAAAAATAAAAAATTAAAAGTGCCGACACAGCCTCTGGAGCTGCGTGGTCAGTGCTGTAAAAATTTTTTTAATGATTCTAAAATGTTTTTAAAAGTGCCAGCCCAGCCCCTGGTTGGCGCTGTAAAATTTTTTAATTTTTTTTTAAAAAAGCACCAACCTGGCTTCTGGGGCCGCGTGGTCAGCGCTGTAAAATTAAACATAACATTAAATTTAAACGCGCTGACCCAGCCCCTGGGGCTGCGTGGTTGGTGCTGTAATATTTTAATTTTTTTTTAAAAAAGCACTGACCTGGCCCCTGGAGCTGTGTCGTCTTTGCTGTAAAATTAAAAAAAAAAATAAAAAGCACTGCCCCTACCCCTGGAGCTGTATGGTCTTTACTGTAAAATTTTAAAAACATAAATTTAAAAAAGCACTGACCTAGCCCCTTAGGCCACGTGGTCGCTGTCGGTGGTGTCAGCCGGGGTGGTAGTCCGGCGGCGGCGGCAGTCCCCCGGTGTTGGCGTTGGCAGTCCCCCAGCATCAGTGGCGACCCCCTGGCGGTGCCGGCGGCGCTGGCGGCAGTCCAGGTTAGCTGAACCAATTCAGTTTTGGTTTGGTTTGTATGAATTTTTGTTTTAAAAATTCGTACAAAATGAAATGAAACAAAATGAGGGGGGGCGGGCGAAACAGAATGAACCAAACCATCGGTTTTCTGTTTGGGTGCACCTCTAGTCCCTACAGCAATATAAGCCCGTAAATCATCAACAAGGAACCGGGCCTTTTGGAAGCAGGGCCTTGGTTGGGGAACCAACTCCCACCCGAGATTCGACTAGCTCCCACGCTATCTGTCTTTAAAAAACATCTGAAGACATGGCTTTATAGATCTGCTTTCCCTGATCATTAATTACTTTTCATTACCCGCTTTTTCATTCTTATGCTGTCTGCTGATCTTTGTTTTTTTGAATATGTGTTTACTATTTTAATGTAGATTTAGTTGTGTGTATTTTTTATTTATGCTGGTTTACATTGTATATTGTTTCATTTTTATGATTTATTTTGTAAACTGCCCAGAGTGGCCATGTTGCCAGATGGAAATCCAATTAATAATAATAATAATAATAATAATAATAATAATAATAATAATAATAATAATAATAATAATAATAATAATAATAATAATAATAATAATAATAATAATAATAATAAAATGTCAAAAACTTATCTAAAACTCTAAAAGCTTCTGTACTCAAATGGTTTTAAATTGCTTTTAAACCCATTTCTGCTGTATGGTGAAGATGAACATGGAAACATCCTGACAGCTAGACCTCCATTGTAAAAGGAAGAACACAAAACAAAAACAAGTTCCCTGAAGATGTGGGAAGCGATTTTAGGAAAAATGACCCAAAGACTAAGGTCATGTACAGAAAACTAACATGAATCAAAGTGCCTAATCATTCTCTCTCTTTTTTCTCTGTACATGCTGTTTAGACACAAAAATTTGAAATATTTTTAATATGTGGATTTAAATGCCATGTTGCTGCACTTTTTAACATATAAAATAGAGACAGAAGTCTCTATTTCCTATTCCACCTACAGTGCTCTATGATTCTGTGAAGTAGTCAATCACTATTGTGTTGTTCCAATAGCAAGCATTTGGGGCGGTGTAGCAAATAATAAAGGTAAAGGAGAAGGAAATCCATCACATGATGACAATTGTGGGGAAAATTGCAAGGAAGAAAATATCCCCCTCTCCAATTGATACTTGAGCTAAATTTGCCCACTCGTACTCATCTGCAGTGGAAATTGTTGCAGTTAAAAAGAATTTTAGACTCTGGCCTCTTAATCCAGCTCCCTGGATGGTTGCATCTGTTATTCTCTCAATAAATTCAAAATATAGTATGCCACCCTGTTGGATACAGATGCTCCAGAGCCCAACCTTGACTGCAACTACCCTGCACAAGTGAAATGGATTCAAAGCGCGCAAAGTAAAGTGTTATTTTTAATTACCATTTTTAATACAATACTTGTTTATTTATTTTTTCAAACATTCGTATATGCATTGTTTTTAGCTTTTAAATGCTGTCTTTTTAATTATGTGAGCCACCTTGGGTCCTTTTAAGGAGAAAGGCAGGGTAAAAATATTGTGTGTTTGCACGGGTGTGCATGCCCCCCATCACACCCACATACTGTATATGAATGAAAGAGAAGGATTGAAATTCGGAGACTGGCACTATCAAGAGCTACTATGCAGGTCCATATGTTCTTCTTCCAGTAGCAGAGATGATCTGCCTCTGTGTATCAGCTTCTGAGAAATATAAGTGAGATGATAACACAGCTCTTCCATGTCCTAGTTTACTTTCTGTGGACAACTGGTGGACCACCACGGGAACAGGATGTTCAGACTATGTTGACCTGTGGTGTGACTGAACAGAGTTCTTCTTATGTTCTTACTTCTTAGATGAGAATGGCCAATATTTTATCAAGACCAGTAGTCTATATAAAGGTAACCAACCTGCTAGGTCTATCCCATTTACAAAACAGCTTGGACTATTTTAATATAAACATGTACTGACATGACTGGAAACCCATGAGCTGTTTACTCATAGCACTTCTCATGAAAGACTGAGATCTCGAATTGCAACTGTAGTTTCATGATAAACCTTTTGATGAGTCTTTAACTGCAAGGTGGTATCACAGGGTTTCCCATCAAGAAGAGTGGTCCATGAGAACAAGGAGTCTCACTGCTGTTCACTTGCACCCAACCGTATGCCATCTTTTGACAAGGGATGCTCACACCAGTGGCCACAAGTTGTTTAAAACCGGTTGCCCACTGGTAGAGCTGGACTCGGAGCTCAGGTAGAAATTTCTATGAACAGTTAACTTTGGCAACCATAAAAACATATCTGCTCCAGGAAAGTTCATTTTTGTCCTAGCTCATCTTCCTCCTCCTCCCCTCCTCCTCCTCTTCCTCTTGGATCTCATCATGGCTATTCTGACATTGGAAATATACATTTTCTTTTGCTAAGGAGGATTTATATATATAAAAAATCTGGCTTCTCAGCCTCTCTAAGGGCTTCTAGAGTGTGGAGGATCCATTCAAAACCCTTGTGCTACACTCTAATCTAAAGGGATATAGCGAGAGAGGGGACAAAGAATCGGCAGGATAGGCAGGAGGGAGGAAGACAAATAGAATGAGGACATACAGACCTGAGATACTAGCAGAGTGGGCTATGGACTACGACATATAGGACTAAAGGAGAGCGACACCACTTCTGAAGGTTCCGAAGCACTCTTTGCAAATTAAAACAAAGCAAAACAAAAGTACCCTGGGAACAAGGGGTCTGTTTAGCCTCTGCTGATCTTGTGTTTGCAGGGATTTTGTTTGTTTGTTTGAAGGGAGTATTTATTTATTTATTTATTTATTTATTTATTTATTTATTTATTTATTTATTTATTTATTTAAACACTTAATATGCTGCCCACTGCCCAAAGAGTTGGTTCCCTTATTTGAAGTGTTGCAGTGTACTTCTGCATCTTTGCAGGTCATTCTGCTGGATGGGTAATTTGAGAAAGTTACTTTTTAAAAACTACCGCTCTCTGGATGCCCCCCAACACACACTGTATACTGTGTGTGTGTGTGTGTGTGTGTGTGTGTGTGTGTGTTCTCTCCAAAATAAAACCAGTGGAATCTAGCCTTAGTAGTTCAAGAATTTTGTTTAATATTTTTAATTGGTAGCCTGTTTTATATTTGTTTGCACAGCTTAACCTGCTTGGTTTGAATGCCATTTGCAGTCCTGCTGTGATAAATTTAAAATTGGCTTCTATAAACGAACAGCCCTGATGATTTGTTGATGGGATACCAAAAATTTTCTTGCTCAGTGTAAACAAATGCACTAGAGTAGAAGCACTGGATCGATGGAGATTTGGTGAGTTACCTCTTCCATAAGTTCCATTGATTCCTGCGGACCTGCTCTAGTTGTGACGTACTTGAGCTTAGTAAGTTAGCATGAGTAAGAATTGACTCATCAAATCCCCACTGATTTCGAGTGCATACTGTAGTTGCAACTTACTGTGCTAAGCAGCAAGATTTCAGCCAGTTGGTCTGGTATTTGGGATAGTAGATTTGACTTGAAAGCCCTAGTTTTTGATCCCTCTGATCTCATGATGATTAAAAGACTGTGATCAGTTAAGGCAGCATTCTTAACCATATTTACCAGGAGGCAAACATTCGCGGGGATTGATCTCGAGTGCTGACCATTTTGAGGGTTAGGCCAGGAAATGTCACTGAACAAATATTGGGAGCAGACATCTGTCTAGGAACCTGTGGTGTTATTGCTTTGTGGCAAAGTGACAGCAGAGCTGGAGAGAGGAGGTAATTTGGAAGGGGGGGTGGGATGCATGCATGAAAGGTAAACTATTTTCCAAACAGTAGCTGCACCTTGGCCATTATTCTGCAGCTGGGGGCTTCCAGTTCATCAACTAAAGAAAAGGGCTGGATATGGAAGAGGATTAGAGATGGGCATAAAAGTGCTTCTTGCCGTTTTCTAAAGAGGATTATATTGGTAGTAGGACAGGCCAACACTATTCCAAATGAATGAAAGAGTTGGTTTCCTTCTCCTGCATTCCTTTTGAGGTTTGCCTTTTGGGAAGTGAACAATCAATGCTTCTTCTTGCTGCCTCTCCCTTGCAAAATCTTCAAATGTCAGCCTAAAAGTGCTCAAGAATGGATGGCTTCAGCATGTCATGACATCCATTCTTCTTAAAGGAGTCTTTCCAAGGAAATCCTTTCAGTCTCCACTCTCAAGAGGCACCATTTTAAGAAGGCTGAGCTTTACTACTGAACATGTAATTTATTTGTTATTTCTTCACATTATATATAAACCAGTTCAGGTGTTCTTTTACCCACCAGTCGATGGGCCTCTTAAAGAATTGGCCTACATAACATCCTGAAATTAAGGTGAAAGCATCAAACATCTTGTTTTCTATGTCTGTTTGATCTCCACTTGAGTATTTCCTAACCATAAAAACATACCTTTATTTTGCTGTGGAACTCATGGCTGCAAGATTTGGAGCTAGTGATTAGAGATGGGCACGAAACGAGCAATTTTTTGTTTCCGTTTTGTTTCACAATGAAAACGAAACAGATTTTTTTAAAAACAAAATGAAAACAAAACAAAACGACCAAATTTGCCATGTTTTTCGTTTTCATTGCAGCAGATGCATTGAACTAAAAAGAATGCTAACGAAACAGCAATTTTTCATTTTCGTTTTCATTTTTGTTTCATTGCCTAATGAAACGAAAATGAATTTTTTTGCAAAAAACGTCATGAAAATGAAAACGAACCGAAACGGACCCCTAAACGACCAAACGACAAACAAAACACCATTTTTTGAGTCATGCCCATCTCTACTAGTGATATAAAATTGCTTTTTAAGAAATCCACTAAATGTATGGGAAACCAGAGCCTGTTATCATTAAAAATTAAATTTCATTTATTACATTTATAACCCGCCCATCTGGCCGTCTGGCCACTCTGGGCGGCTTACAACAGACTGTATCCATTACATGTTACATAAATGTAAACAACCAATATGCAATAAAACCATAATAACATCAAACAACAAACCTATACATGAGTATAAACCCAAAATTATATTAAATTAAATTAAAATTAATTACAATTAACATTAATTAAACTAGCACAGCAGTTTAGAGCAGAAAGAATTTTTAAAAATCCATCCTTTTTTAGGTTAGTCCACCCTTGTGTTCATCACAATTCTCTCCAGCAGGATCCAAAGATGTTTCTTCTCATAGTAGCACGTACCACCACTACTACCAGCACCTCCTCCTCCTCCCTGGCTAGCTGCTTTTGGACTGGAGTTCCGAAAACAATTTGTGAAATGGCACAAAGGTCATTTGTTCAAAGAGTGGGGGAAAGAGTAGGCAAAAAACCCAACAAAAATTAAATTCCAGTAGTTGAGCATGTATCCTGTTTCCTCGAAAATAAGACCTCCCCAAAAAATAAGCCCTAGCAGGATTTCTATGCATTTGTTAAATATAAGCCCTATCCTGAAAATAAGACCTAGTGATGGGCGTGGCTACGGTTGTGTGCAGGGCTGACATTCAAGCATATTATACTTAATAAAAGTAAGACATCCCCTGAAAATAAGCCCTAGAGTGTCTTCTTGAGAAAAAATAAATATAAGACAGTGTCTTATTTTCTGGAAAACACAGTAGCCTTTGTGTCATTTACATATACTGTAACCACTAGTCTACCTGGTATTATACTCCTCAAGTGATGGGCTTACCCATACATTTGAAGCATCCCTGTGACTTGCTCTGATCCAGTTCAGCAGTGACAGCATTCTGAGCCATAACAAGCAGCGACTGGCAGTGCCCCCCCCTTCTTCCTCCTTCACCTTTCTTTTGATTTTTTGAGGTGGAGAGCCCCAGGCAATTTGGGAGGCCAGAGGTCAAAATGCAGGTGTGATTCTATTCTCCTCCAACTGCACCCCCAGCCTGTCCCTGGTTCTCTTTGATCTTTCTGGTGCATTTCCCAGCACAAAGATTCCAGGGAATTCCCTAAAGGACAATGGGGCTACCCATTTGAGCCTATGTTTTACAAGCAGTAGAGATGCAAGCTGGTTTCTCAGCTTGTAGGTTTCAACCAAAAATGAGTCAACAGGATGTGAAAGGGGGATGAAAACCATTGTGTATTGTTTTCCCCCAGTCTCTTTGTCCATGAGGATTCAACAAGGCTTTCTATTTGATACCTCAATCTGAAAAATACCCTCCTCAACATCAACAGGGCAATTTAGACTAAGAGTCAACAACACAATTGTCTGCAGAAGTCGCCATTAATGCCAGCATTAGGCAATGTTTGCAGAGTCTGTTCTTAAATGCTTTTATTGAGTCAAAGGTGACTAAGAGTGTGATCAGATGGTGGGAAAGGATCTCTTTGCAGGGAGCAATTGCCCTTAAAGTGACCTTTCTTTCTAAACCCAGAACCACTCCAGCTCAGACCCCAAAAGGAGCAACCCTGTTATTGGACTGGGATCAGGCTGGAATGCTATTTCACAATCGTTGTGCGATTCCCAGGAAATAGCTCACGACGGACTGTGCCGTGAGTGATCCAAAGTGCGAGCAATAGGCCTGTGTGATCAGAACAGACAGACACCTTGTGGGCTGTATCCTTATCCACCACCCCCAGCTGTTTCATTTGAGACTCTTTCTCACGCTGCCCTGGACTAGCAAGATGTCTCACTCAACGTGCCCAAGATGAACCATCACTGCAGTGACTTTTTAGAACACATTTGGACGGGAACAGGTTGGCTACATGCTAGCAGGCACATAACCAGCCAATCCGCTGTCTTTACATTTAAATAAAAGAGGTTTATGGGAATAAGAAGCCAGATCTTATCATATCCTGTTGATTACATATGATTTTTGCATGGGATCTTTCCCAATCACCATAAAATCATCCTCCGCACTGATATATCTGACAGCCCATCTCTTCCTAGATGGATCACCATATCTTACTGGTACATCATCCATTCCTAGGTGCATATATTATAACTTCTTCTAATCTGCTGCCCCAACTCTTGAGCTACCTGCAAAATTGGTCCAAGGGGAGTAAATCCCTATAGTTATATAATGGATCACTTTGTCTTGTTATGATTTTTTTTTTAAAAAAAGTAATAATGAAATAAAACAAAATGCCATTTTTCTGTTTTGCGCCTATCTTTAGCAGCCATTTGAAAATAATAGCAGTAAAATAGCACCTGCTAATAAATGGATCTGATCAATGACCCATGGAAATGTTTTTGCCTACCAGTGGAAGGTTAGTAGAAAGGGTGGCCTACCTGTCATGCCTCCCTGAGAGGTAATGTCTTTCATTTCCTCATACACTTTCAGAGCTTCCAAGCTGCACTTGTGTTGAAAATGTGTGTGTGGTGATAGAGATGTAAAAATTTTGGGACATTCTGAAGCCATGGGGGGAAAAAAACTTTTAGAGGAAAAATTTGGGAGAGGGAGGACAATGATTTTTTTCCTCATACCCCCAAATGGAAAAAGTGCAGAGGAGGGCAACCAGAATGATAAGGGGAACTGGAACACCTTCCTTACCATCTGAAGCTGCAAAGGCTGGGCCTCTTCACTCTTGAACGATGGTGCCTAAGAGGTGACCTGATTGAAGTTTATAAATTCATACACGGTGGGGACAAAGCAGATAAGGAAAAGCTGTTTTCCCTATTGCACAACACTAGAACTAGGGGGCACTCCATGAAACTTTTGGGTGCTAGATCTCAAACAAATAAGATAAAGTACTTTTTCACCCAGAGGATCACTGGTCTCTGGAACTCCCTGCCAGAAGACGTGGTGACAGCTGTCAGCCTTGACAGCTTTAAGAAAAGATTGGACAAGTTCATGGAGAACAAGGGTGTCAACGGCTATCATTATGGATACCTAAGGACAACCTCCGGGTTGGAGAGATAGGCAGGATGTCTCTCAATGCCATTTGCAGGGAATCGTAAGCAGGTGAAGACATCTGCTTGGGAATACACTGAAGCAAATGGTGAGCTGCTGTGTGAGACAGAATTCTGGACAGGATGGGCTGTGGCCTGTTCCAGCAAGGCTGTTCTTATGTTCTTATGTTTCCAGAAATTTTGACAAGCGCCTGCTGCACATGTGCATTACAAAGAGCAGCTAGGGGTGGCTTCACACATCAGTTGGATTCACCTGGAGCATCACTCTTCACAGCTGAGGGAGCTGAGAAGCACTCGGGAGAAAAAAAAAGAACAAGAACAAGCCATTCACAGGCATCCCAAAAGGGCAAATATGGATGCGTCTAATAAGGAAGGAGTAGTGTTCCAGTTTTCCCAATCTCGGATGTTGAGACAAATTCTTCCACTCACATTGGTTGCATGCCCGATTACAGGGGTTGTTGGCAGGGAGACGGCATACTGGTGGTTTCCTTTTTCCATGCCGAGTTGTGTCAATGGCTGCACCTGTGAGATAGCGGTCTATGTCTTGTTTTAAACTTCTGAGGACAATTTACATTGCTTGGAACTGCTACTGATTCAACATTATTCTGATATGTGTTACATTTGATTTCATTGATAACTCAAGATGGAATGGTGCCCAGAGCATGGAAGCTTCTCTTTGTGTGTGTATGCGTATGCATGCGCAACCACTGCAACCACTGCACATGGGATTCTGGGGTCCCAGGATCTTTACTTTTCAGGTCAACCACTGTATTAGGAGTGCTTTTATTTTTATCATGTTTGTACAAGGAGACATGCAGGACCTCCTTGTGTTTGCCTAAGTCAGGTATTTCTAAAGGAGAAACTCCTCCACCCTCTGCAATGTTAAGGGTACAATGCTTGCATAAACAGGTAAAGTTTTAGTCCAAAATGAGGTTTTCCAAAACTCTGATCTTGCCCCTGAACAAATATTCTACTTTATACCTATTGTCTTAGTTGAGATGTAATGAACAAAATAGGACTTCCCAATATGAGAACAACCAGTGATGAACCTGAAGTTGTTCTGTATGCATCCCTTGAGCTACTTGCATTTTAGCTGACCACAGACTCTTGTGATAACTGAACTTGGCAGATTGTGGTTTATTTAAACTACAATTGGAGACCAAACCAAGGTTTGAAGCCACGCCCTGATGCTGTTTTGTTTTCACCTTCAAGAGAACTGTGGTTATTTTAGTACAATGATCTCCAACCTTTTCTATGTCATACCCCTTTCTTCAATGTTGAGAAAATCTTATACCTCCTAGCCTCTCCTTTGCTGTCACCCAACTTTAAGGGGGTATTCCCCCAATATGCTGTGCAGTTAATTCTGATTTATAGTGACCCTTGCTGAGGTTTACTATGTATAAAGCACTCATGAGTAGTTTGCCAGTTTCTTTTTTATGTTGATGCTGTAGTAGGACTATAGAGTTTGCCTAATGTTATAGAAGCGGCATTTTTATAGAAAACTATTAATGAAAAATTTTAAAAGAACTCAAAATGGAGAGAAATTTCATTCTGACATCTTCAGCTTGGAAAATAATAGTCTAGAATCAAAAGTGGAGTCTTCTGTGGGTACAGAAGAGGTAGGAAGAGGATATGGGCAGAGGATGGGCAAGAAGGATGCCAGAGGTTATTGAACTGGGAAACAATGGTTGTGCCTAGACCAGTGGTGGCCAAACTTCAGCCCTCCAGATGTTTTGGAACACAACTCCCCCAATCCTTTGTCATTCACAGTCTAGGCTTGGAATTCTGGGAGTTGTGGTCCAAAACATCTGGAGGGCCAAGGTTTGGCCACCACTGGCCTAGACCATGGCACCATGCTTCCCCACTTGAATCAGCTGCCCACTCAATCCACCCCCCCATTGTATGCCATATCTGAATTAAGCAAATGGCAACTTGCATGTACAAGGGACCAGGAAGAATTGTACGGCCAGGTGAAGAAGGGAGGCAGAGCCAAATGAAAAAGTCTGGAGGATCTGTCATTGACTTTATGAGGGAGCAAGATCTGGAGAGCACTAGAGGAACAAGGAACTACCTTATCTGTCATGCAGGCATAACTCTTTGTGGGTTTTTTGGCTGTAGGCAGCAACAAACTTGAATTTCTTGCAGCCCTGGTACACCCGAATCCCTTCAGCATCTTGTGTGAACAACGGGGGTTCTTGCTATTGCTTTCTTGGTTTCTGCTTTTCACGGACAGACAGGGAAGCCACCTTGCCGGCCACCTTCTTCCAAGCCAATTTTGCCTTTCCTCTCCCTCCGCTGGCTTGCCAATGGTCTGCAGTAGCCTGCATTTATGCTGCAAAGCCCAACAAGAATCTCCTGTTTGTTTGAACAAGCCACATTTGGCACACACAAACACACACCACACACAAAAAATAGATTCTTGGGAGTGTTGGGAATAACGTTGTACAGAATCCCAAGGCGGCGGCGACAACAACAACTGTGGGCAAATGAGAAAACAGCCCTGCCAGATTTGTGGCAGCAGGCGGGTGGTAGTGAATGAGCCTGGCACTAAATTGACAAGAAGGTCGCATCCCAGGGGAGTCTGTAACCAGCGCAACTTTATTGATCTTGTCTGTGGTGAAAGCAAATGAACACTAATTCCACCCATCCCCTCCAGTCCTGTCTCCACTTGCTGGGGAGCTTGAGTCTGGGATAGGCTCCCTGTCTCCTCTCTGGGTTGTCTCAGAGTCCAGGAATGTATTGAGGACACGGGGGGGGGGGAACCCACGAGCTAAAATCAATGGACAGAAGTGAAAGTGGCCTTGTTGGAAACAGAGCTTTCCCCCCTCTTACAGGTTTTCAAGGAAGGGCCTACAGAGAGCAGCCTCCCTGATCTAGGGCGTCCCATTTGGGTTTACCTACAACTCCCATTATCCCCCTTGGTGCCAGGTTTCAAGAGGCTGGCCCAATGTTCCTTTAGAAAGCAGAAAAGGTTACTAGATCATAATAACCTCAGAACTGTATGTGTTTGATTATATTTTTCCCACTTTAAATGCTCCTTTCCCAGGGCTACTCAAAGCAAAATGCAGCCAGCTGGAAAGTAGCAGAATGAATTACTGCCATAGAATGAGGCAGGTTTTGAGGATGGGTCTTGGAGGTCATCTATTTCAACCCCTAATGTCAAATCTGTACTGCAGAAGGAAGCTTTGCCAACCCTGGCAAATGGCTGTACAATTTCTGCTTAAATATCTCAGTAGCGGAGAACCTGCCACCACTTCCCAAGACACTCTGTTCGATATTGCACTGTCAAGACATTTGTGATAATTTTAAGCCACAATCTGTGTCGCTGCAATTTTCTACCCACTGGTTGAGATCCTGCCCTCCCAATGCATTTTAAAAACACCCGCTTAGCTTCGTCTTTACTTGTAAACACTTCCTCATGTTTGAAAAACACTGATGTAAAAACCGGCTTCTAGTCCTCTCACCATCCTATTCGCCTTCATCTCTGTTCCAGTTTGTCTGCCTTCCGCTTAACCTTGGCACATAGGAATGGGCAAAGTGGCACAAAGGGAGCCTGTGGAACGATTAAACCCCATGATCTAGACTAGAGACACCATGCTTCTGTTACTGCATCAGCTTGTTCAGCAGTTGAATCACACTGGTGGCGTATCACTGGTTTGTGATTATTAGGATCACAAACCTTTTAAGCTGAGTAGATGCCCTAAGCACATCGATCTCGCCTGATTTCGGAAGCTAAGCAGGGTCAGCCCTGGTCAGTACTTGGATGGGAGACCACCAGGGAATACCAGATGCTGTAGGTGCCAGGAGTAGGGGAACTGGCAAACCACTCCAGTATTCCTGCCAAGAAAACTCCATGGACATGGAGTCACGAAGAGTCGGTCACGACTGTAACGACACAAATCACACACACACATACACACACAAGTCCTCTTAATGCCTACCGTTGCCAAGCTAGATCTCCCACATCTTTTAAATGCAAGACTTTGGATTGATCTCTGTGGAGTTTCATCTTCCTAATTTCTAGGTACTCTTCTGGCTCAACTAGAATCTTTCTTCTGTGTTCTTGATTTCCAGCTTGGTGCCATCTCCAAATCTGCTCAACATTCCCTTTGCATCCTCCCCCAAACCATATATAAAAATGGACTGTGCCTTGTAAAGCTTGAGACCTCCCTCCAAGTTTATACAGAGCTATTAATAAGCATTATTTGATCTGGAAGTTGAGTCATGGCTACTGGACTTCTTTTTTGAGAGATAGAAACGTTTCGCTGCTCATCCAAACAGCTTCATCAGTCTGAATACAGCTAGTGCGAGTCCTCCATCTTATAGTCAGTCAGCTTTGACCTCTTGTCACCCTGGTCTGAATTAGGCTCATAAGATGAACAATGGCCTGAATAGGTTCGTTAGGGAGGCAATAGTATCCATAGCCTTAAGGTGAACAATGGCCTAACGTGCTGAAACCCATCAAGAATGGGTCCTTAGCTATGGCCTTGGTGATGAAGGCTTTTTGATTTGTCTGGATACTTTGGAAAGCACACCCTGATAAGTAGCAGATAGACTGTGCCTGAGGCCGCCACCTCTGTTGAGGGAGGGGGTTTCGATGCTCACATGAATGGCTTCCCTTACTCCTCTCTCAAACCACCTATCTTCTTTGTCTAATATGTGTACATCCTCATCTTTGAAAGAGTGCCCTTTGTCCTTCAAATGGAGGTGTGCTGCTGATTCTGGTCCTGAACTGTTACCCCTCCTATGTTGGGCCATCCTTCTGTTTAATGGCTGTTTAGTTTCTCCAATGTAGAGGTCTGAACACTCCTGACTGCATTGGACCGCATATACTATATTGCTCCTTTTATGTTTTGGTATCGGATCCTTTGGGTGGACAAGTCTCTGCCTTAGTGTGTTTGTGGGTTTGAAATAAACAGGGATGTGGTGTTTGCCAAAAATCCTTTTAAGTTTCTCAGACACTCCAGCCATCTAAGGAATGACCAGGTTCTTCCATCGGGTCTGGGTCTCAGACTGATCCCTTGTTCTTCTGGGATGGCCCACTGCTTTGCTGAAGGCCCATCTTATGACTGACGAGGACTCGCACTAGCTGTATTCAGACTGATGAAGCTGTTTGGATGAGCAGCGAAACGTTTCTATCTCTCAAAAAAGAAGTCCAGTAGCCATGACTCAACTTCCAGATAAACTCACCTGGATGACTGAGAATCTTCACAGAAGCATTATTTGAGTTTAGACCCCAATAACTGGGAATATTCAAATGAATGTTAAAATCTTGAGTATTCCCCTTCCTTGTTTCTTCTTAACAAAGTTAATAGCAAAACCTTGTCCATTATTATTATGTCCATAATATTCCCATGAACTACTAGACCACTAATTCCATTAAAGAAAAAGAAAGGAACTTGGTGAGAAATCTATCCACATGAGTAATCAATGCATTATTCTCTACATGCTCACAGTCCAACTGCTTAATAGTCTAGATTTTTTGTGTGCAAGACTGACATCAACTTAACTGGTCTGTAGCTTCCCAGGTGAACTTTTTAAACTTGTGGTAAGATGGGAACAATATTTACTCATCTCCAGTCTTCTGGCACTTCACTTGTTCTCCAAAAATAATAAAAATAGGTACAGACACATCTGAATTCAGCAGATCTTTTTAAAAGCATGTTAAAAATACTCAAGCAACCAAATACACCTTAAAAGACCTCAGCATTTGGGAAGTCTCCATGACTATTACAGATCTATAATATTCAGCCGTTGGTTGAAAAGCCATGTGGCTCACAACCAGAGCTTGGATGCGACAGGCAACAGCTGACATTATGTGTAACACAGTAATTTTTGGCATAAGGAGAGCATAAGATATTTTACAAATAATATAACAACTCTAATATTATTATTAATTTCTGCACAACAGGTAACATTACTTTTTCCTTGGCTTTTTTAAAGGGAATGGCTAAAAATACTGTTGAACATTTTGGAAAATTCCACACACACACACACCCTGGGGGAAAAGTATAAGTTACTTTCTTCCTTTTAAAATGTCCTTTTTAAAAGAGAAGCCAGAAATATGAGAAGCATTGTGATGAAAAATAAACATGCACGTGCATGAGCCAACCTACACACATACAGCGAAATGAGAATGGGAACAAGTTAATTTCTCACATCTTTGGAACAATATAATTAATTGTTTGTTTTGTTGTTGTTGTTAAGTAATGTACCAAACTGTTGACAACATAACCTACCAATGTGGCTAGCTCTAGTATATGGTAGAAATAAGGCAGCCATCTTAAGCAATTGATTTGGAAACAGAAACAGGCAGCAAGCGGCTTGAACACACTGAGGCATCTCTGGAACAACGTCTCAGCTGGTCACACCACTGGATTGCTTCCGAGAGGAACAAAGGAGAGTTGGTTTTTAATTTGGAACTGTTGTGTTTTTATTGCCAATTGGTAGGAGAGGTAATTAGCTGGCTTTGGGTATTAAATGCACCTTGACTGGGAGTAGGGGTGGGTGGAGATAATGGCATTTGCTTTTTTGCCTCAGGCAGCAAAGTGCTTTGGGTCCTGCCTAAACCCTGGAAAAAATAAAGGTAGCTTACTTCATGATTAAAAGCAGATCAAAAGAGACCAAACCTTGTATGGTTAGAGCTCAGATAAAGAAATTATAATATCAAAACCCCTTTTACCAGCACCAGTAACAAAGCACTTCAGCTGTAGCATGGCAGTATTGGATTTTAAAAAAGGCCTTTGCCAACAGGACTTGAGGTAAGGACTGGCTTTACCTCCCTTGTAGAGTAGCCCCACTGCAGCTTTCGACTACCTTGTTGTTGGACTTTCTGGTGCTTATAGGCCTGGTAACCGATCAAACCTCGTAACTGTCACCTCCGAGCGTTGCCAGGTGTCAGGCCACAGGCTGCCATCTCAAGACAACTGCTGAGCTTCTTCAGGGCATTTAGGACTGGAGGAGGAGGTAGTGGTTTAATTTTTGTGGACCAGGTGGCTTTAAACCTCAGGAGGGAGCCCTCATGCTCACTTCCTAGCTTGGGCCAAGGCTCCCTGGCACAGTGCAAAGGTGTTTGTGCATGTGTAATTTCTGAACAACCCCAGTGCACAGAAAAGAAAGGTTTGGGGACAGAGTGCCACCTGACGCTGGGCAGAAAGCAAAGCACCCACATCAGGCTTGTGAGCCTTTTTAAAACTGAAACACCAGCAGCTGAGGGGCCTGTGGAAGATTTCCCGTGGGCTGGACTGGCAGGCAGCCTTCCGCAGGCCCTAGCAGCCAAGGGGGCAGGATGAAAACGTGTGCCATGCTTCCTATACCTTTAATAGTAATGTTGAGGAGCAAATTTCACCATGTATAATTTGCATCAAAAACTCCACCTGCTGAAATGCTCAGTCCTAAGCGATATGAAAAGGTACAAGAACTCTCTCTACTTTCTCACCTGGGGTCCCTGTCGGCAAGAGTGAAAAGTGTGGGGGAAACGCCCTACAAGGTCATGTTGGATGTAAGCTCTAGTGGGAACACTGGCAATGTCTTGTGCACTTTTTCAGCAGCTTACTGGCTCAGAAGGTGTTCTAATCCCCCTCCCACCAGTCCTTACCTGTCTCCCTTAGAAAAACAACAGGGACCCTCCTGCTTCTCACGTTTTGACCTTGAACCTTGGAGAAAGAAGAGCACGCGGCTGATCTAGTGGCAACCTGTTCACGTCACTGTAGTGGCCCACACTGGCCTTTTGAGAGCCACATCTGCAATCTGATGGATGTAAAACCCTTACTTCCAGAATTCTCCGGCCAGAGTTCTAGGCGTCCCAGTCCACAAACACAAATCTGCAGATCCTTAGATTTCAGCTCCTTATACAAGGACTTGCCTCTGAAGCTACATTGGCATCTCTGTTGTTTGCCGGAAAGAAAGCTGATCTTGTACTTCCTGGGAGTTGTAGTCCCTTGGATGTCCTTTGGAAGGTGCCCTCTGCAAAGCCTGGTGGGCAACAAGACTACAACTACCAGCATCCTCTGCACCTGGAGATCCTGGCCCCTGCCAGAGAGAAAGAGAGGAGGGCATGAGCTAGTCATTGATGTCTTGCACTAACTTATAAACAAATGTTATGGCTAGTATGCTAATGCTAATCACTAGAGAGAAGACCCTTTGAACCAATTATGGAACAGGAAATCAATGCATCCCATTGAGTCAATTAGTCAATTGTGATTGGGTGTAGCAATGCAGTATTGGCCTCTGTGTCACAAACATACAAATAGATGTCTTATGGCTGAGGAAGTGCCCATAAAAGCTCACATTGAAATATAGCAGTTAGTCTTTAAGGCACCACAACATTTTTGTCTTCTTTATTTTTTCCATCTTCATTTGTTTTTTGCCAGATAGACAAACACATTTAACTGAGCCATTGAGCCCTAACACTACTTGGGAATGGGGAGGAAATGTGCACCCGGCATTACAAGTGCAGCATTACAAAATAAACATTGTGCTCCTCCTATTTGCCCCAAGATTTGGCTTTCTGCCTGGAAACCCAGTAAAAATTCCCTGGACTTGAGATGCTGTTCTTAGAGCTGGTGGCCAGAGCTGATGCACCATTTGCTTGGCATTGTCTTCCTACTTAGGAGCAATACCCACTCAAAGTACTGTACTATAATGAATATTTAGATTCCTCATAGAAGACCAGAGCAGATGTTAAGGGGGTTACAGTACATGTTCTCTTGAGTTTACTTTCTTCTTGATTTACTCAGAATGGGTTTATGTTATAGCAAAATCCGTGTTTGCCTTCCTATTGCCAGTCACAAAACAAAGCATGCTAATACGAGTCATGTAGCTGAGGGAAATCACATGCGATGACTAATAGCCATATTTCACTACTGAAGGCACATATCATCTAAAGACATGATAAATATATTATCCAGATTGAACTCCCAGTTCAAAAAGCACTTAAGCATTCCTGATTCCCAGGCCTCATCCAGTGCCTTTTTCTAGCCATTTCTTGTCATTCTATCCTCTTTCTACTAAGTTGAGCAGTTGTATATTTCACATGGTGTTTTTATTCATGTCTAATAATAAACATTTTTGCAAGTCTGTGAACAAGTATATGTTCACAATTTTCCAGATGAAATTAGTGCAGATTTGCAAAGCATAATGATTTTGGCAGGTTCGTGACTTAACTTTTACAGTTGATCCCACTTTGATAAAAACGTTAATTGACCGGTGTTAATCTATGAGTTCTAACTAGTAGGTATTCCCTGATAAGAGGGTTGTGATTATGTGCTCTCACATCCAAACCAACTTATAGCTCGTTGTGATTCTAATAGGGCGTTCAAGGTACGTGAGATATTTAAAGAGTGGATTAATTAGTTCCACATTCCCAATGACCTTCCATGGCTGAGTAAAGATTTGAACACAGGCCTCCTGAGTCCTAGTCCATCATTCTCTCCATGACACCACACTGGATGTTCTGCTAGAACAGGCAAAACTGAAGAATGAGACTCATCTACAATTGACTTGCCACTTCCCAGAACTGCTCTCTTGCTCTCTTCTTCCCTCCCCATCCTCCATTTTAGAAGACCGTTTCCATCAGATTTCCAAAACCACTAACTTCAAGCAAAAAACACACTTCGAAAACATAGTTCAGCAACACACAACACATTTTCTAGCTTATTTCAAGCCCTGTTGACTTATTATGCTTGGAAAGTACACCCTATACCGGAATCCTCATAAAAACAGCCCCGGCCCCAAGAAAGAGAGAGAGAGATGGTTAAAAACCACAAATAATGAAATCTGAAACATATAAAAACACAGCATCTAAGATGGCAATCTCTCTTTGGTAGCAAACAAATTCAGAGCCAACGACACAATGAGCTGCAGTAGAAATTACGCACTTCTGCTCCCACTGGGTAGGAATCTGCGCTTGACCTCAAGGCAAATCACTAGCTGCTTTTTGCCATATTACTCAAATGACTCATTCTTCATGTTGCTAGGTCATATCTGCACTCTTAAAAGTACAGTACTGCTGCTAATGCATTCCTATGGGAAAACGAAAAACAAAGCAGAATGAAATGGAAATTTCCGTTTCGTTTTCTTTTCTTTTCCTGTAATTGGTCAGTTCGTTATTCGTTCTGTTCCCTAACAAAATGAATAACGAATAACAAAACAAATAAAACATTTGTTTGGTGCCCATCTCTACTGAGGAAGTAGAAGTTGTTGCCGCTGCCTTACCTTTGGTCTCATTCACTCCCCAGCCCCTGTTGCCTACCCTCTTCCCTCCTCCGGCCTCCATTCCTCCCTTTTACCTTTGTCCGTGTCCCAGCGAAGGGCAGAGCATCAGCGCCTGCCTTCCAGGGGTCATTCTTGGAAGTCTTGCTTGACCAGAGTGTGTTGGGATTCCTTGGTATTAGGACAACCATCATCCACTCCCTCTATTCTGGTACCTAGCAATCTAACATTACTTGTTGAGTCTTAATTTGAAGCAAATGTTCATAAAAATTATAAATGTGAGTCTAAAGAGGGAGAATTTATGACTAATGATACTCCACTTGACAAAATACTATCTTCTGGCGATACAAAGCTTCTTAGTAAACTCTATACTATTTTGTTAAATGAGAAAATGATTGATACACTGGTAAAAGATACTATGATAAGATGGGCAGAAAACTTTGGCTATCCTATCCACTTAAACAAATGGGACTCCTTGTGGAATACAGTAAAACTTTTTAAATCTATAGCCTTTAAGGAAAATTTTTCTAAGATGTTTTATAGATGGCATCTTTCCCCTCACCATTTATCAAAGATGTACAATTGCTCACCCAGATGCTGGAAATGTAAACATGATAGCGGTACCTTTTATCACATGTGGTGGACATGTAAAGAGGCAAATACATATTGAAGAATGGTAAAACTATTTATAGAAAGATGTTTGAAGATTACGTTAGAGCTTCGACCAGAACTTTTTCTATTAAATATACAGTAGTAGATATAAATATCTCGTATGATCAGAAATATGTACTTCATCATGTAATCATTGCAGCAAGGATACTATATGCAAAATTTTGGAAACAACCAGAAGCGCCAACAGAGAGGAATCTTCATGAAAAGATAGGAGAATGTTTCGAAATCGACAGGCTCTCCAGATTTCTGAAGGGAGACTATGAAGAGATCTCCAAAAAATAGCAAGTAACAAACTTACTAGTATTGTGATATTATTCTTTAGCATGTACAAGTGTTATTTTTGACTTGATATATTCAACGTAACTTTTTATAGTGTATTCCCTTTCCTTCCTTCCCCCTTATCCCCTCTTCCTCCTAAAAACTAATAAAATTCTTTAATTAAAAAAAATATAAATGTGAGTGGTTTTTTACATGTTGGCTGCTCAGAAATGGCCAGGGACATTTGGACTGTGTCAAGTTAAAATCCGATTTTGGAAGGAGAATTTGAATATCAAAATGAAAGTGTTTTACATAGACTCTGGTTTCTGTTTAATTTTCTCGGGCATCAGAGATCAGATGCTATCATTGTGCCAGCTGTTGATGTATGCAGACTGAAGGCTGAAGTGAGCTGGAAGATTGTCATGTCCTCTTGGTATTTACCTTTCATAACATTCTAGGATTGTTATCCCTGGTGTCCCAGGTCTATAAATATAGGCAACATGAGGCCAGAAACTACTTGCTCTAAAATCCACTGATCAGTTTTAAGTACACTCACTTGGGATCCAATGATGGTGGAAATATTTTTGCCTCTTGCCAGGTTCTTTTCCTTTCTTTCTTTTTATGTTTATTATTTGATTTGAACATGTTTTAATAGTATATATGTTGCTCTTTTGTAAACCATAAAAATCGGCGTGGAATAAATAAATAAATAAATAAATAAATAAATAAATATTTGGGAATTCAAGTCCCCAGCGTGTCTCCCAGTAGAAAAGCCAACCTGTGGGGCCTTGGGCAAGTTGCATAGTCTCAGAGCATCCCCAGCAGAAGCGACTAATACATCACTGTGGAATATTTTATACCTCGAGGGCTCTGGTGTGGCCATACATCAGAATTGACACCATGCAAATATAATAATAACAGAAAGATTTCAAGTAGGTGATATTCTGTGCAGTAGCTCCTGATAGTTTGGACCACAATTCCCACAGTCCTTTTGTGAAGGCCTTTTTGGAAAACACATGAAGAGCTCTTGTTCTCACAGTCTAAAAACGTTTAAAGAAAACAGTTAAAATGGTATCTGTGTGTGTGTGTGCCATCAAGTTGATTATGGTTGTCCTTTCCAAGATTTTCTAGGAATATTCAGAAGTGGGTTCCTCTTCCCTACTTGTGGGGGTGCCCTGGGACTGTGCAGGTTGCCCAGGGCCACACAGGCTGGCTGTACCCATAGGCTATCAATTCCCAGATGCCTACCACACTAAGCTACCCAGCCAGCATAAAAACTGTAGGGTTGGGTATAATGGCTGTTGGGTATAAAGGCCACAGTGCTCTTGTTGTCTTGGAGGGCCAAGGGACCTTGGAAATCATCTAGTGTAAATCAGTTTTAGATGATATTTTTAAGGACTCTTCCTCTCTTCTGATTCTATGATGAAAGCATCTCTTGTACTAATCACAGAATGTTTTTTCCCCTCCACCACAAGTTTCGGTGACAAGATAAATGGACCCCAAGCAATGAGGCCTCTGAGTGATTAGCTGGAAACCAGATATCTTTGGGGCTTTTTGTGTTCCTTGCATTTTGTTTTAAACACAACACTACATGTCAGAATTGGCTGTTCCTTCCTCTTACAGAGGCAGATTACAAACATTAAAAAGCAGCAAATGAAGAGGAAGTTATTCAAGGAAGCAAACTGGAGCAGGATTAAAAATGCCACAACATAATTTAATTAAAAAGGCTATTTCAAAAAAACTAAAACCCTAAGGAGATTGAAAACAGAAGTACCAGCTCACTCTAAAAACCACAAGTAGCTCCTGCTTATAGGTTCCTAGCCATTTTAAGATGTCAAGTAGAGGACTGTTCAGAAGAGGGCTATAAATGGGGCAGATGGGTTAAGCTGTAAAGCTTCATTCCATCTCATTTATGGAAGTAATTAGTACAAGTAACTAGTTGTGTGTAATTATTTTTTTTCACTAACAGGGATATAGCTACATCACATCACAACTATAACTTGATAAGAGACAATGATCCTCTATATCTGAGGTTAATGGGATTTATAAAATTACTCTTACACTTATTGGGCTATGACCTCCTTAAATAGTTGTCATGTGCCGTCAAGTTAATTATAGGTGATCCTATAAATTAATCAACTCCAAACAATCCTGTATTTAACATCTCTGCTCAGGACTGCGAAGGTAAGCACATGGTTTCTTTTACTGAGTCAAACTATCTCATGCTTTATCTTCATTTCCTACTATCATAAGAACATAAGAACAGCCTTGCTGGAACAGGCCACAGTCCATCCAGTCCAGCATTCTGTCTCACACAGTGGCTCATTTGGTTCAGGGTATTCCCAAGCAGATGTCTTCACCTGCTTATGATTCCCTGCAAATATTATTGAGAGATATCCCGCCTATCTCTCCAACCCGGAGGTTGTCCTTAGGCATCCATAATGATAGCCATTGATACCCTTGTCCTCCACGAACTTTTCCAGTCCTTTCTTAAAGCTGTCAAGGCTGACAGCTGTCACCACTTCTTCTGGCAGGGGGTTACACAGACCAGTGATCCTCTGGGTGAAAAAGTTTGAGATCTAGCACCCAAAAGTTTCATGGAGCGCCCCTTAGTTCTAGTGTTGTGCGACAGGGAAAACAGCTTTTCTTTATCTACTTTGTCCACACCATGTATGCTTTTATAAACTTCAATCAGGTCCCCTCTTAGGCGCTGTCATTCAAGAATGAAGAGGCCCAGCTGTTGCAGCCTCAGATGGTAAGGAAGGTGTTCCAGTCCCCTAATCATTCTGGTTGCCCTCCTCTGAACTTTTCCTGGGGCTAATGTCTTTTCCACTGTGTCTTGTGTTCTTATACTATATATTTATTGAGAGAATGTGGGCTTATTTGATCTAGAACTCATATGTTTACCTTCCTAGGGGTCCATAAAGCTCTCTCCGGATACAACATTTCAAATGACTCTCTTGTTACTTTTCTTTGTTGTCCAGCTTTCACATCTAAGGGCGTTTATACACAACCCCTAAACTCCGGGGCAAATGGCTCCCAGCTCCGGAGCTTAAAAATGTTTACCCACCAGCTCCGGAGTTAACAGGAAATTAAGTGCGACCCCGCCCACTTTAGCGCGTCCCAGCGCAGCTTTCAGGTACCTGCTCTTTGGAGGTGAAAATTATTTCATGCGGTGTAAGGATAGTGAGTGCGGGGCTCTCCTTGCTTCTGTTTGTTGTTTTTTGGCTCCCGCCCCTTTAAGAGCTACTTTTACGGAGACGAGAGGCAAAACAAGGTGAGCGGCATGCTTTTCTTTCTCTTTTTCTCCCTCCCCTCATGCAGCCAGCATCCAGGAAGTGCGGAGGGGGGTGGGGACACAGGAAGAGCGACGAACCCCTAAGATCTCTGGTCCGAATTTAAGTGGCCAGCGGATCTTAGGGGTCGTGTAAAAAGGCCCTAAGCACACTAACTAGGAAGAGAATAGATCTCTAGGCCTCCCCACCAACACATTGGCACACTTCTTTCTTATCTGTAACTCTGAGTCTGTGTATTCTTTGGATTTCTTCGGTGCAGTCCTCATTTGGAGTGAGGACTGAACTGAGATACAGAAAACCTTAAACAATTTCAGTTTCCTTATTGCCAACTCTACAGTTGCATAATTATTATGTAGTCATTCTTTTTGCCTTCTTGTGTGGCCATTGTGTTGTATCATTATAGTCGTGACCGACCCTTCGTGACCCCATGTCCATGGAGTTTTCTTGGCAGGTATACTGGAGTGGTTTGCCAGTTGAACTTGAATCCTGCTTCTACACTTCCTTCTTTAACCTGTGTCACTGGAAATACTGTACGGTATGATCTGTGCGGCTATCTTTTGCTGCCTTGTGGGTTTGAAGGGCATGAGAGGAGAATCTGCTTTATGTCATAGGGCAGCATTGTGTTTGGGGCTGGGGAAGAGGGAACAGAGAGAAAGCATTCTGAGTTAAAAAAAAACCTATGTAGCATTTTTAAAACTTTCCATGCACTGTTAGATAACATCTCTGCCCAGTTAGTGCTTGAACCAGGGTGCAAGTAAAAATAATAAAATAATAAAATGCAAAACAACATAACCAAAATTCAGTGCTATAGGTCTCTGGCTGCGGAGCCAGAGGTTGGGAGTTCAATTCCCCGCTCTGCCACCTTGACAGAGACAGGAGCTGATGATCCATTGAGTCCCTTCCGGCTCTGCAGTTCAAAAGCTGTTAAGGTGTCAGTAGGGTGGAATAAGGGTCTACTCCAGAAAATCAGAGAGTAGTCTTAAGTGTTCAAAACTCAGTTGAATAATGTTCTCATAACCAGCTGCCTAAAACAGGACTTGTCAGAAAACAGATTACGGTCTATCGGTATATCATGAGGTGATTACAGCAAATTGGCAAAATTATCTGCCTCCTAAAACTGTTGAAAGACAGCTACTACCAACATTTCCACTGGACAGCAGGAAAAAAATAATAATAGATTCATATTTCATATAGTTTCACATAGACTTTGTGTTTATAACTACTTATAACCTTGTGGCTTTAATGTAATGTTGTCTATTAATGCTGTAAGATGTCTCTTAGTTCCTCGTTCTCAAATACTTGAACATGTCTTAATTGTACTGGACTGTATATTATCCCTCATTACTGTAAGCCGCCTTGGGTCCTTTTCCAAGGAGAAAGGCAGGGTAAAATACTCTAAAATAAATAATAAATAAATAAGATTTGGCTATAGTATTGCTTCCCCCTGCCTATTTTTATCCATATTTCTACTGCTTCTTGGGAAACCATTGGGATAAAGTCTGGGTTTGAGGGTCAACCCACTGAGGTGTGAAACAAATTATCTCCTGTCCCTCCCCTCCACACAGTGGCATTTATTCCTATAACCAGTTGAAAAGGGACAGCACAGGTGACATTTTAGGGGAAGAGGCCCTGAGGTGACTTCCTCCCTCCAACTTAGTGCTAGACAAGCCTTGCTCTTTAGGTCTGGAGCTGAAACAAAATCCTCGGCACAGGGCCTTTTCACACGACCCCTAAGATCCGCTGGTCCCTTAAATTCGGACCAGAGATCTTGGGGGTTCGTTTCTGTTCCTGCATCCCCACCCCTCAGCACTTCCTGCTCCTGTCCGCGTGAGGGGGGGAGGGAAAAAAAGGACAAAAGAAGCCTTTACTAACCTGCGGGTGCCAGTCAAAGTTTCCACGAGCCCTGTTACTTCCTGGTTTCTTCTCAAGGGGCTCTTAAAGGGGCGGGAGGCAAAAAACAACAGACAAGCTAGGAGAGCCCGGCACTCTTATCCGCATCAATTTTTTTTCACCTCCAGAGAGCAGGTACATGAAAAATGCGCTGGGTCGTGCTAAAGTGGGCGGGGTCGCACTTAATTGTCTGCAAACTCCGGAGCTGGTGGGGAAACATTTCTAAGCTCCGGAGCTGGGAGCCATTTGCAGCGCAGCTTAGGGGTCGTGTATAAACGCCCACAGAGGCATCCGCCTAAAGCACCCTCTGCGTGGTTTGCAGTTTAATTATGCAGGCTACACATTGCCACCGCCACCAAGCTGGGTACTCGATTCAGTGACCTTGGAAGGATGGAAGGCTGAGTCGACCTTGAGCCGGCTACCTGGGACCAAACCAGGGTTGCGAGCAGAGTTTTGGCTGCTGTTTAAGCACCACACCATAGGGCTGTCCCTTTAAGTCTAACTTTGGTTTTGTTTTGTTTTCTTGCACCCAGTTCTGGTTGACAGGGCCTGGAGTTCCACAGGGAAAACAAAAGGAAGTACACCTGATAAACCTGAAATCTCTCTCTGCTTCTGAGTTGAAGTTTTTTAAAGAAGAGGAGGTGGGGGTAGCTTTTTCTGTGGAAAGGAATTCCAGGGGCCAGGGCTGCTAATTTAACCTCTTTATGAGTCTGAATGGACAAGAGAGGGCCTCAGAGGATGATCCATCATCACTCATTAGAGGTTGTTTGAGAAGGGCATTCTGCTAATAGATGCATGGACTCAGCCCCAGCCCAAGACATCTGGCTGGCTGAGTTAAAGAGCAAAAAGTCACCCCTTTCCCTATTCCACCTTCAGCAGCTCAGTGCATGGACTGACAATGAGAATCAAGGAAAAGAGGACTCACAGTATTACCATGTATGGAAACTGTTTTTTCAATGGCTAGTAAAAAGAAACAAGGAATAAGAGTAAATTGCTTGTAACATAATAATGACTGCAACCCATGTAACATGGTGTGAAACAAATATCACATATACTTTTTTCATATAAAATGAATAAAATATAGTATATTTTAAAAAGAAGCTCTGTGGCAAGGTGTGATCCGGGCAATGAGGGATCCCAGCAGACCAGCTCAGGGGACTAGGACATGCTGGGCGGGCACTCAGCATTACCTCCCATTGGGGTGTGGTGGAAAATAGCCAAGAGGGAACAGTCAAGGGGTTGCCGGCAACTGCCTCCTGCCAACATCTGCTGCCTGAAGCCATTGCCTCCCTTTCTCTAAGGATAGCAATGTCGCTCTCAGAGCTTTGTAGGCAAAAACTGGCATCTTGGACTGCTGGAGAGTTCAGTGGCTTAAGTCTCTTTCTGCAGAGCCAGAGTTCAGGAGTTCAATTCCTCACTGTGCCTCCTTGGACAGGGGCCGGAATTTATGATCCAGGGGATCTCTTCCAGCTCTGGAGTTCAAAGGTGGTGGTGGTGGTGGTGGTGGTGGTGGTTAATCTAAACTCATAAATCATAGAATCATAGAGTTAGAAGAGACCTCAAAGGCCATCTAGTCCAACCCCCTGCCATGCAGGAACCCCCATCAAAGTACTCCTGACAGAAAGCCATCCAGCCTCTGCTTTAAAACCTCCAAAGAAAGAGACTCCACCACCCTCCGTGACCCCATATTCCATTGTCAAACAGCTCTGAACTGATCAGCATTGGTGTTTCAGTGTTACATCAAGTTCATGCGTAATCTCAGCCTGGCTGTTGTGTTTTGAAATGGACATTTTCCAAGAGTTGCCCCCTCGCGATCCTGCTACTGGACTCTGAATGCAGTGTTTGGAAAAGTTCCTTTTCTGCTTTGCCATTCCCAGGGTGTGGCTAGATTGCTTGGCCATCAAAACTAAATGAATAATAATAAGGTTTCCAAGCCCCACCGAAATGTGCAGTGATTAAAGTGTGAATCACTGTCGCCTCCTTATTTGTTACACGATTTCTGTGCACTCTCTTAAGTTGCAGGGATCTCTTTGAAAGCTAAAAGTTGGAGGAACATAACAGTTCAGTCCACAAGCCACCAAGGTTCCTAAAGCATGTCCTACATGTATTCAGTGGCAATATATTTTACTCTATGGGAAGCAGTTCTTGATTTGGAGAGCTGATGGAGGGCAGCCTTCCTTTTGAAAGTCTCCTCCAGGTCCAAGTCTAAACGTTAGGAAGGGAGGTCAGGGACCCCTGACGTTAACCCAGCCAGAGAGAAGAGCAGCTGGTGAGCAGACCCAGCAGGCACGGCAGTTGCTCAGCCACTCTCTTCCTACTCAAGGAACATGCTGCGATTGTCTTTGCAGTCCAAAAATCAGGTCCTGTTTTGCCTCTACACCTGTAAAGTAACATATGCAATTTTATGCAAAGCGGTTTCTTCTTTTCCCCTCCTTTTTCAGTAGTTTGTAAGCGGCCAACCTATGCATCTACTGTTACATGATATTCTTTGAACTGATAATTGTCTTAACTTTAAATCCTTGCGTATGTGCCAGCCCCCACCCCAGCCCCCTCCAATTAAGCCCTGAGGGATCCCACAAGTTGATACGGATGTCTGGCCTGATTTATTCCAGAGGCGGGTTTCCTTTGGGTGCCTTCCTTCCTCTTCCTTCCTCCTTTTCTGGAATTGCCGTGAGCTGATTGAATGTGTCTGAAGTCATAATTTTATATTTCTGCTTTACTGTTAGCTCCTTTGGCATATGTTTAATAAATGAACACGTTAGCGCAGCATAGCATCTTTTGGTTGGTAGTGCTAGGAGCTGTCCACTGGGATATTCTGCGAGGCCATCTAGGCGACATCGTTTCCCTTTAGAAAAGGAAAGTCTAAATGTTTCCAGTCCGATAGCCAGTGGCTTCAAGTCTTATGCTAATGAAAGAGAAGACAGAAATACATACCTGTGGCTTCGCATGCCACATTTTAAAAAGAGACCTAAACACCAAATATAGTTGTCCACTGTTAGGGTGTGCCAAACCCCGTTTCAACATCTGATGTCTTTTTGAAATGCTGGACTTGTGGAAATGAAATGATGGCATGCTCCTCTTAGCAATCCCTCCCTTTGCACATTTCTGAAACATTGACCTAGAAGCTGTTGCAGCTGAGACGGAAGACTGGCTTAACAGAGGCTAGATTAGTGTTGGCGAACCTATGGCACAGGCGCCAAAGGTGCCACTCGGAGTCCTTTCTGTGGGCACCCAACATCGCCCCTTCACAATCACCTGTATTCAGGTTACATTACATTGCTGTACTGGCATTTTGTGACTCAGGGGAGGGGAACCAGTGTTTACACACACTTGTGTACCCATTATACCATTTGGAACCAGGTCAAGAGTAGGATACCAGCGTCACCATTAGTGAGCCTTTTTTTAATCACACGGGTGTCATCCCTGTTCATAATGGTGAATCGCCTGGTCTCTGATTTGGGCCCTGAAATCTGGGGTGCTGCTGACCTCCCAAACCTGATAGTTTGACAAGTGGACTGTTTCTCTGACTTGCCAGAATAGAGACAAGTCTGACTGCCAAGTTTGGATGTCACAGTAAACCGTAGACAGGAGAGTCCTGGCTTCCTTGGCAACTCCTCCCTTGTCAAAAGAACAATCTGGCTTCAGTGACCTACACAAGGCCTCATTCCCTTCAAGTCAGAAGCAGAACACAATGAAGTTGGGTTTTGGGACTACAAACCTGAGACACATTAAAAACCCCAGCTGGGAGATTTTGGGAGTTGCAGTCTAAAGAACCTTGTGTGTCTCTCTCTCTCTGTGTGTGTGTGTGTGTGTGTGTTGTGTTGTGTCATTACAGTCGTGACCGACTCTTTGTGACCCCATGTCCATGGAGTTTTCTTGGCAGGAATAATGGAGTGGCTTGCCAGTTCCTACTCCAGGCGCCTACAGCACCTGGTATTCTCTGGTGGCTTCCCATCCAAGTACTAACCAGGGCCGACCCTGATTAGCTTCCAAAATCAGGTGAGATCGGATGTGCTTAGGGCAGTGATGGCAAACCTATTAGAGACCGAGTGCCCAAACTGCAATTCAAAACCCACTAATATTTTTGTAAAGTGCCAATACAGTAATTTAACCTGTATGCAGGTGGCTATGAAGGGGCGATGTTGGTTGCCCAAAGAAAGCTCTCCGAGTGCCACCTTTGGCACCCGTGCCATAGGTTCGCCATCACTGCCCTAAGCACATTAGAGCATCTAGGCAGTATACACAACCTCTAACTGTCACCCAAAACACCAAACCAAACAATACTTTTTGCAAACTCTGGCTACAGTTCTAAAGAATGTTGGTGAGCCATTTTGGGGACCCAGCCTTGGTTTGCACATATTGCCATGCGTTAATGTAACAGTAGTTTTCCTTCCTTTTTGAAGAAGGGTTTCAGAGTCCCCTTTAGCTGTGATGTCACAATTTGTGAAACAAGCAGAACAAAATGCAAAGGGACTTGAATTTCAAGTCTTTCCGCATAGCTTTGGGTTCTAAGCCATAACAGAGCCAGATGCGATTTTTTCCAGTCGGCTTTAAAAGGCCTATCTTTTCCTATCGTTATTACACAACAACGAAGCACTGTAGAGAAGAAACGATATGCTGCAGTCCAGACCGAATGGTTTACCAGACCACCTGGCCCGAAGCATCTAGATTTTAACAGAAGCAAGACAAGGCCAAGGCGAGGTGTGTGGTCCAAAATAAGTCAGCAACCACCAAAGATGTGGGAGAAAACACACTCTGTGTTACCATTTGTATGTTGCAGCTGGGGTGGTGGCAATGGTGGTGGAAAGCTTGCCCCAAAAAGACTGTTCCTTATTGCAGAGCAAAAAAAGAGGAGAGCAAATGACAGAATAAGAGGAAACCTAAGAATGGGAGGATGACTTTCATCCAGAGGTAGATGGTGCTGCAAATCAGAAGGAGTGAAACAACTGCAGAGGAGGGGAGTCTCAAGTAGGCTGTTCAACAGGTTAGGGCAGGCATGTCCAAACTTTGGCCCTCCAGAAGTTTTGGACCACAACACCCACAGTCCTTTGTCATTGGCAATCTAAGCTTAGAATTCTGGGAGTTGTGCTCCAAAACATCAGGAGGGCCGAAGTTTGGACATGCCTGGGTTAGGGCCACACAAGGGGAGGATCCATCTAAAGATGTGAACTTTAGATTGAGAGTGGGCAGAAGGAACAGGGCCTTTTTGGTGGAGAGTTTATGACTGGTGGCCTAACTCTAGATTTTTTTTCCGAGATTGCCAAATCAGACATCTTCAAGAACGGATGCACCAGCTTTAACTCCAAATGCCTTCTCAGCCAGTGCTGAGACTGGAGCAGCCAAAGACAGGGATGCATCCATAAGTACACCCAAGTTGTAAACCTGACTTGTAAAGAGGAGTGCAACTCCTTTCAGCACAGGTTTAGTCCTCTATTCCAGGGGTGCCAAATTTTTGGCATGCTAGATTTATTTGACTGCAATTGCAGTGTCCCCAGCCTGCGTTGGTAGTGATGAAGGATTGTGGGATCTATAGTCTAAAATATCTGGCATACCAAAGGTTCACCACCACCCTACCCTATTCCCTCATCTGCCTTTTGATTTACCAGGAGTACATCTGTTTTGCCTGGATCAAGTTTGAATTGGTTTGCCCTCATCCAGCCTGTAACCAATGACAACCACTGGTTTAGAACAGGAACAGGTTTCTTGGAATTAGGCGGAGAGGAGAGAGAGTGTGTGTGTTGGGTGTCATCCCCATACTGGTGATGCTGATCTCCAGAACTCAGGAGATCCTTTCCCTTTAATTTCCTGTACATTATATGTCTGTGAAGATTCTCAGTCATCCAGGTGAGTTTATCTGGAAGTTGAGTCATGGCTACTGGACTTCTTTTTTGAGAGAGAGAAACATTTTGCTGCTCATCCAAACAGCTTCATCAGACTGATGAAGCTGTTTGGATGAGCAGTGAAACATTTCTATCTCTCAAAAAAGAAGTCCAGTAGCCATGACTCAACTTCCAGATGTACATTATATGTTAAATAGCATGGGAGAACCCTGAGGGACACCCATAATGCTGATCCTGTTTTGGAGACAGGGTTCAGTATTTTGAAGAACCCTTGTAAAATTCAGATTAAAACCCAAATCAGACCCCTTCCCACACTGGTTTATTTCAGTTTAGCTTTGAGATTTGCTTCTGGACTTCTTGAAAACATCTCTTCAGATGCTTCAGGAAAGAGCTGTGTCTTGGTCTGATCCAGAAGGGCTTCTCTGATGTAGAATTTGGCGAAGCAACTTTTTGGCTTATCAGTCGCAGACTCCCTGAGCCATCGTAAGCAAGTCCTTCTTCAAACTTGGGATCTTCTCTGCATTTCTACCTACTTTTTCAGGTCTTCTTACATTTGTACCTGCTTTTTCAGGCCACAAACAGGGCTCTGCTGTGGAAGAGTGGTGTGTATTAAACAGGACTATATAGAGAGCTCCTGGTTCGTACACGGGGGGTGGGGTGGGGTGGCTGGAGGCATCCTGTAACTCTCACCATCCGAGTATATGTTATTCTTTGGAAAGGGGCCCGCCTGGAGCATTTGTATTGTAAGATGCCCTGTGTTGTGCCTCCTCTTACTTTGTCTCAATCTGCAGTCATGTCAAATTGTCCATTCTGTTTTTACCTGCCACTGCTCCTCCACTTCACTTCTTCGTTTCTCTTTTTCTTTCCATCTTAGGAGGAAACCTGCCATGGCCCCAACCCCCTGGCAATGCTGACGGACACTTGCAATAAATTTGAAAGTTCTAGTCCAGTTCAAGACCCACCCCCTCCTGGAAAAGCTGACGACTTGGGGAAGAAGCCTTATCTTCTCGGGGTAGAGCCGTCTCCTCCAAAACTCTGGGGCACCGAAGGCATGGGAGATTCCTACACGGCCACTTTCCCCAATGGGAACGGACTGATGTCTCCTTCGGCCAGCCCACAAGCATCCACGACCTACAGCAATGATTACAGCCCCTTCTCCCATTCCTTCCCAGCCTCGCCCACCTCTCAAGACCCGTCTTCTTTGCTGGTGTCCAAGGGGCACCCGTCCCCCGACTGCCTGCCCAGTGTCTACACTTCCTTGGACATGGCGCATCCGTATGGCTCGTGGTACAAAGCAGGCATTCACCCAGGCATCTCCACCAGCTCCAGTAACCCCACGGCTTCCTGGTGGGACATGCACTCCAACAGCAACTGGCTGAGCTCTCAGCCCCAGTCGGAGGGCCTCCAGAGCTCTTTGCAGTCCATGCCAAGCCAGGCCCCCATCAGTCCCCAGCTGCCCAGTTACACTTCCGAGTTCACCACTTTGAACCCAGCACCCTACCCGTCAGTGGGCATCTCGTCCTCCTCCCATCTCCTCCCTTCGGGCCAACACGTGCTGCCCCAAGAGATGTACAAGCCCAAGCCGGTCGCCAACAACTCCCTGATGGAAGGCGGGATTGGACTGAAGCCCGGGCGTGGCGGCTCCTTCGGCAGCACGGCGGGCCGGTCGACCTGCGACTGCCCCAACTGCCAAGAGCTAGAGCGGTTGGGGGCCTCGGCGGCCAGCCTGCGGAAGAAGCCCATCCACAGCTGCCACATCCCGGGCTGCGGGAAGGTCTACGGGAAGGCCTCCCACCTCAAAGCCCACCTGCGGTGGCACACTGGCGAGCGCCCCTTTGTCTGCAACTGGCTCTTTTGCGGCAAGCGCTTCACCCGCTCCGACGAGCTGGAGCGCCACGTCCGCACCCACACCCGGGAGAAGAAGTTCACCTGCCTGCTGTGCAACAAGCGCTTCACGCGCAGCGACCACCTCAGCAAGCACCAGAAGACCCACAACGAGATGGGGGTGGGCAAGCCCCCGGAGGGGGAGGGGGGGAGGGAAGAGGAAGCCGCCCCGGTGGTGGCCAGTTCCCCGAGCACGGCCCTGCAGGACGGCCTGGCAGGAGAGGAGAAGGAACCCACGAGCCCAGAGCAGAGCAATCTGCTGGAAATCTAGGTTGGGCACCGAGGTACTCCTCCTCCTCTTCCTCCTCCTCCTCCCTGCTTCATGATGTCCGCTGCCACCACCCCTGTTTCTGGATGCTTTTCAGCTAAGTAATTTATTTGCCAAGGAGAAGCACAGATGCAGGGGCTGTTAGGCCTTTCCTCCAGACCGAGATCTCGCCTCACCTCCCATGCCCCCCTCTGTCTTCCGTCCCACTGAACCCCAAAGCAAAGTCACCCGAGACACTGAGAAAGGCTGTGACTTTGCCGACCCAGACGGACGTCTCAGAGCCAGATCTGAAGCCAAGCCTTTCCCTCGGCTGTTAAAATATAAATCCCGCCCCTGACTTCCTCGAGTCACCCTCATCGCTCAAGAGAAGGCACAAGAACTCATGCCATTGCATCCTTCCACCAACAGAGCCAGCCAACGGGCAGGCAAGGCAGGACCAAAGTGGGTTTTTCTCAGGGCTTGTATAGGGATTGTCTTCCATCCAGTGCAACCCACTGACCATTTAATTCCAGCCTCCTTTGTTCCTGCAGTACATAGGAGAAGGCCGGCAGGGGAAACACGTGGACGTCCAATGAGACTAGGATGGAGTATGTCCCCCAAAAAAATAAATGTCCTTGCTTCACAGTTTCCAAAGAAAGATTTGGTGTCTTTGACTCAGGACTGGGCAAGCAGCCTTGATAAGTCCAAAGTTTGGAAGGGCTCCCATACCTTTTTACATTTTCCAGTGAAAGGGCAGATTTCACTGAAGCCCAGGGGTGGCTTTTCAGGTACGCCACAACACTGACAATTAAAACCACAGCTGGGGAAAAAAATCCTGCCTGCGTGCAAAGCTTTGAACGGCCTGCAAGCTCTCTTGGGGTCTGGACATGTTCTTTTGTGATTGAGACCCCTGTTCATAGAAGCGGGATGGCCGCCGGATTGAAATAAGAAGCATACGTGCAGACAGTGAGAAGCTTGGCAAGTAAAATTGCATCGTATTCAAGACTGAGCACGTTAGCAGGTCGTGGGGTTAGTTAAGGGATGAGTCTTGAAAAGGGATGGATGAGTCCTTACTTGCACATGCTCCGTCCTGACCTGTTCCTTCCGCTTGCTTCTTGACAAAAGCTGACCAGTCTGAATAGCTGAAAGGATATAACATCACTCCAAGGGTGGCATTTGCATTTTACAGGTGACAGGCGCCAAGTACGCTTATGCTTCTGGTTTATAGGGCATGGCAGGTCCCCAAGCCAAGAGCAAAGGCAATGGCTTCAAAATAGCCGTTTTCGGAGAACTGAGGGGAATGACCCCCCGAAGACTGTTCTTCCACTAAAATTCAAAAAACACAGATGTTCTTCTCACATAAAAGTAATCCTGTTGAAAAACCAAGGCCGTGCATTCTGCAGAAGTCAAAACAGGGGCCACCGGCTCTCCCACAAAGGTGCTACAGGGTCCTTGGGTCTCCCTCCCCTTCCCCATTATATTTAATCTAGAAATATATTTATGCCATAAATTATAATGACAGATTAACAGAAGGAAAGAGACAACTGGGTTCTGCAAGAGGCCTCTGTAACGCATGGCCTCTTTCTCTTATCAGGGTCATCCCTCTATTAATTAGGGGCTTTCTGCTATGTGGAGCAACATGATCTACAACTTACTCTGTACCTTTCTTCTCCCCAGTCTCTATTTCTTCATATGATGGGGGGGGGGGAATATCTGAATATTTATAACCTTGAAATGTGTTTGTTTATTTCCTGTTCATTTTTTAAAATGATACACCTGGATTTGAAAATGATTAAGATTCGTATTATATAGAGCCAAGTGCCAACAGCTGAGTGCTCAGTTTTTCTGGAAGTGATTTTCCTTCTTCCTCTGGTGAAAGGGCTTAAAATCAGGGATGGATGCTCATGATCCAGGCCCCTGTTGTTGTTATTGTTTGGGGGGGGGCATTATTCCTGTTCCAGACATCCATTCTCTGCAGAAACAAGGCTAAATTATTTGCTTCAATTTACTTGATGGTCCTTGATCCATCTTAAGCCCACTGAATGAAGGGAGTGACAACATGCTACACTTGACAAGAGGCTGCCCCCGAAAATGCCATTCCTGTTTCCTCCCCCATCTGTGTAACATGTAGGCACACTTCCTCTTACACTGTGACATCATGTTCCCCCTGTGTGCCCTCCCCTGCTCACCACAACCCCTACATTCCCATATCTCTCATTGGCTCCCAAAACGATGTGATGTTGTTCCAATATAGAGAAACATCTTTTATTATCCGGAGAACTATGAAATGATAACCTTTGGGTCTCTAGATCTTCTTAAATCCTTCAGGCACCATCTCCAGCAGAGAGTTATGGGAGTTGTAGTCATGATCATAACTCGTCTAAACATAAAGAGCACTAGTATAACTGCAGGTATAGTTTAGCAGGAAGTGTAGGAAGAGTTTAAAAAATCAGAAGGGCCAATCCGCACCATATATGTTGCCTGCTCATCACATCATTTGGCCTGGAGATTCTTTTTGTTTCTAACAGTTTGAATTTTCCTTGGTTCTTTTTTTAATTTAATTAAGAAAAATAAATATAAGCTATGTTGTTGTTGGGGGGGGAGCTTAATGGAAATGGATCCTTCTGTTTGCAGGAAAGCACAGTTCGGTGCTGTTGTACACCACGATTCAAATAAAATTGCACTCGTATTGCCTGCAACTGTACTTGCTTGTGGTTTGGGCCTTTATTGGTACTTCACTGTCTCACAGGCTTATTCAGTAAGCAGGTTGTCTCTATTGATTTGTTTTTTAAACTGCACTTGAACCACAAAAAAGCATTCCCAGGGACACTCACTAGAGTTGCAATATGTCATTCAAGATGTACACAGCCCATCAAATTCAGTCAAGAGGTGATTGTAAGAGGCTACAGACTGGTCCCAGACCGTAGTAGGCCATGGGTTGGGGACCCCTGCACTACACCACACTGGGTATTATCACATTCACACCCAGATCCCTTTTCCATGGAGTTCAGACCAGTGTTCATAGACGTTGTCCCTCTTTGACCTGGGGCCAAGGGGAGAACAGGACATCTGTTCTTGGTCTGGAATACCATAATATTTATATTTGGAAGTGGGGAGGAGCGGAGGGGCGGAGCGGGAGGATGCTTTTTGCTGCCCCACCTGAGACAACAAAAGACCTTGGCCCAGCTCGGGTGTGTATGGGGAGGTGCTTCCTTGGTCCCCATTTTTTCTTGCAGGTGTTTGTGGGTTATTTGAGTAGAAACAACACTGCCAAGTCATTGGTCTCAAAGTCAGCCCCCTTGCCTGTAGGTGTAACTCAAGTGAATAAAAGGGCAGGCCTGCTTCTAAAGGTCAGCAGAAGGCCACGTGGAATTCCCTCTGTTGTTAGTTCCCATGGCAGGGAAGGAATCACCATCCCCGCAGAGCCCCCAAGGCAGATTTTTAGGGGGGGGGAATGGTGCCTACCAAAGCTCTCAGCCCCCCAGGAGTTCTCTTGGAACAAAGGCCTTCTGTCAGCAAGCCTTTCACAAGGCCACAATAGAGCTTTGTACAGAGAGGAGCTCCCATCAGAAGGGCAATTACAACTAACACCAGCCAGCCTGAATTTTTAACTCCTTGGTATTCAGGATCTTGTCCACTTGCAGCCTCACGGGAGGGAGAAGCCCCTTCCCTTACAATATTTATTTTAACTAGGCTCATGGGGGTGTCATTGTAGCCTCAGGACATTTTGCCATCTGAAGGAGAAACCAAGAGGTACCCACCCACCCACATTATGAGGGCTACACACTTATTGCATCCATTTTTTTAGGGTCAACAGGTCAACAGCACCTGAGATTTTAAGGCAAATCCCTAAGAAGGGAGGTACACAGGTAAAATTGGGAGGAGGTAACAAGTGCTCGGTCCTGGGTCTGATGCTCTTTAACATTTTTATTAATGACGTGGACAAGGGAGTGCACGGAATGTTTGTCAGTTTCGCAGATGACACAACATTGGGTGGAATAGCTAATACCCTAAAAAGACAAACAAAATTCAAAATGATCTTGATAGGCTGAAGCACTGGGACAAAACCAGCAGAATGAAATTTAACAAAGGTAAGTGCAAAGTACTTCACCAAGGAAGAAAAAACTAAATGCACCATTATAAGGTGAGGGACACCTGGCTCAGCAGTACAATACTACAAGCGAGAAGGATCTAGATCAGTGGTTCTCAACCTGTGGGTCCCCAGATGTTCCTAGACTGCCACTCCCAGAAGCCTCCACCACTCGCTGTGCTGGAAGGGGTTTCTGGGAGTTGCAGCCCAGGAACATCTGGGGACCTACAGGTTGAGAACCACTGATCTAGAAAGACCCTTCCAATGTCACAGAAGCAGGGCACACAGGGGTTAGAAGGGTTCCATAAACAAAAGCTGAGGCAGCAATTTCTGGAAAGAGCCAAAAAATGTCCTTGTTACAAACAATGTAACAGGCTTGAATGCATGGACCCACCATATCTCTCCCATAGTTCAAGTGTAAGTACCAGGCCTGTGAGCCCTGAGGCCATTTGAGAATGGTTGGAGATGTGTTCCCAGGCTTTTATAGTACCTCCTGGGCAAAAATAAAGCTTTTTCCTCTTTGGAGGGCTTGGGGTGAGGGGATTCTTGGTCTGATGCTATCTCCCTGCCTGAAGAAAGAGAAGTATAGAAATTCCATGGGACTCCAACTGGCACTCGGAGACCCGGTGGGCAATTCCAACTGGCACTCGGAGACCCGGTGGGCAATCTCTCAGTTGCTCAGTCCAAGAGTTATGTCAGCCAAGTTCCCTCACCTTGATATGTGGTGAGGGTAGTCCTGCACTGGCTTCTCAAGTTGTTAGGACCCATGTTCGTAGCTGTATCATGGCCGTATGGCTTACTTGATAAAGGACAGTCCTCCATTTTGTGTGAAGGACTGCAGTGCAAATCTAGATGAAAGAGAGAAGCGCGCCATCCACTAACATCCAACATCTACTGCACATCCAGGACCAAGACACAGGTGACTTGGTCACATGTCTTCCTCCCTGTGGTGACCTTTATTGTATTTCTGTTTGAATTATGCCACACTTCTTAATTTTAATTTAATTATTAAATTACAGTAGCTGCACCAAAAATGGATCCATATCTATAAATCAGCAAATGTGTACTGTATTATTTTTTACAACTATTTGTCCTCTTTTTGTGATGTTTATATTGCACTATGTTGCATCCCGGCAACTGAGTATGACAATAGCAATGGAGCTGGGGATAAGATAGTTGAGCGGATAATAGGTTTTATTTTGTTCTAATTGATTTCATTCAGTTCCTCAATTTGTACTACAGAGTACTTATGTCCTATGAAGAGTTTATCATAACATGTAAACATAGTTTTAAAAGTAACAGAATGAGTTCTAAGGCAAATTTGCAGATTAAAAAAGTGTTGCTTATAATGGAAGAGGTTTTGTTTATTTTTAAATCAGTTTAAAATTAGCACTAGGGTACTCTTGCATTTATGTTCCATTATAGGATTACAGCAATATTTTAAAAAACTTACACAAACGTGTATGCTTGGGCAGCATACATACTGAAAATCTAGGTTACCCACCAGTTGAAGGACAAAGGGCACTCATTCAAAGATGAGGATGTATACATATTAGACAAAGATAGGTGGTTTGAGAGAGGAGTCAGCGAAGCCATTCATGTGGGCATTGAAACCCCCTCCCTCAACAGGCATAGTCTATCTGCTACTTATCAGGGTGTGCTTTCAACAATACCCAGACAAATCAAAAAGCCTTCACCAGGAAGGCCATACGCCGTTGTTCACCTTAAGGCTGTGGATACTATTGTCTACCTAACAAGCCTATTCAAGAGGTCAAAGCTGACTCACTCTAGCTGTATTCAGACTGATGAAGCTGTTTGGATGAGCAGCGAAACATTTCTGTCTCTCAAGAAAAAGAATTCCAGTAGCCATGACTCAACTTCCAGGTTACCCACTAAAGCATTTTACTGGTAACTGGGGAATTCTGGAAGTCATGGTCCAACAGTACAAAAACAAACTTTACAATTAATTAAAAGATTGCCTAAAATGGTTTTTACACTCATCAGGAAGGAAATAGTGCAGTCGTACTGAAATGATACATAACAGGTAACTGCACAAGTCAAAATGATAGATCTCTTTTTTTTTTAAGTAGAATACTAGCACTCGGGCTATTATACTTCTAGAGCAGCTGTTGCTGTTTCATTCTTTGAAGTGTAATTCTTTGCAGACTAAGAAAAGATGAGGAGGGTAGAAGAGGACAATGATTGGGTGCTGCCATACAGGTGTACAAGTGAATGAACAAGGCAATTAATTCACTATGGCAACACGAAGAATATATATATATATATTCTAATACTGGCTATATTATATACACACATTTATACAAATATATATATATAAATTTGTTTTCAATGTTTCTGATTTTTCAAACCATTTCTAGTCATGGGGCAGCTAGTCAAGTGTGTATATGGCTACAAACTGCATTTTATTATTGTCACATTAAAAACACAGGAGTAAAATCCTGTTGTTAGTCTCAAGCAGAGCAAATTCTGCAGCCAGGTACCTAAACCATGGTGTTGGCATGGACTTCTAGCCAACTTCTTTTGTGAGTTTTGGTATTTTGTGTGCAAAGTATGTGATCCCAGAACGCATCATCTGCGTTTCCATTATTTATGATGGGGACATCTGCTTTGATATAGGAGTGTTTTGGTTTACAAGCATGATTCCAGAATGGATTATGCTTGTAAACCAAGGTATTACTGTAATTTGAGCAAAATAAAATAGAAATCCAAATTACAACCTCCTCATCAAAATAAGAACAATGACAATCAAAATAAGAAACAACAGCATACATTAACAGTATTAAAACACCTGCCTCTTCTGTTTTCCTGATTTAGCCCATGTCCTTCAGTTAGTCAGGGGAAGTACAAGTTACCCAAATATGTGTGGGGTGGGTGTGGGTGGAAGAAACAGATGGGTATATGGAGCATGAGCATCTCTGGTAGGAACTGACAAAGGAGATGCTCTGTTCCTGTACCCAATCAAATGTCAGGGTCAGGCCCAGAGTCTCCTTTTTCCACAAGCCATCAAGGCCATTCAGGGGGCAGCATTCAGAACCACGAGCAGCAGCGAGAAAAAGTGAAGGAAGTTGCCAACAGGGAAGAAATACGTACTGAGTTCCATATGCTTGGTTTTGTGAGAAGGGATGATACATTACGCATCTACACGGAATGGAACAGTGCTGTTTGGCAGAAAGCCTGTTTGTTCCTTCATGTTCATGTTTGTAAATAAACAGGTATTACAAAAGGTGCCACCATGATTTGTCATCCTAGAGGAAATTAAGTTCTTAGCGCTTGGCAATGTCAACAAATGCATAACACTGGGAAAACATATTGATCCCAAAAAATATTTACTTTTGACAGAATTCATTTTCAGGCAAAGCCTAAAGGACAAATCATAGTTATCCCATAATCAGTTTTGTCTAAGGAAGTTGATTTTTATCCTTATTTCAGAAGGAATCTAATCTGTTAGTCTTCAAAGGTGCCACAGTCTTCTGTCCTCCCCTCCTCCGTCCCCCTTGTTTCAGTGAATATGTTTGTTATGTCTGGGTTTTTTTAGGTGTTGAAGGGATCAGGATGAGGCCAAAATCAATAAAACGTTTTTGACCTTTTCCAGCCCATGCCAAACTCCACACAAAAATTCTCTCCCTGTTTCTGCTGCAAGTCACCTAAAGATCCATCATCAGAGCCTGGTCTACCTTCTGCTTTGCCTGCCCCAAGTTGTAAATTTTATCGTTTTCTCTTAGCATAACCCTGTGGGAAGAACGATCTAATGCATGAGAGTCCTAAGAATGACTGTAGTACACAAAATGGCGACATAAAAAGAAGTCAGAGTAATTTGACTCCTCTATTTATGTGTCATCAAACCATTTCCAATTTACGATGCCGTCGTGAAGTGAAAACTTCCAAAAAGGCCTATCATGTTGAGGCTTGCTCAAGACCGTGGCTTCTCTTACTGAGTCACTCCTTGTCTTCCTCTTTCACTGCTGCCTTCTATTTTACCAGCCATTATGGCCTCTTCCAGCAAGCCCTGCCTTCTTATGTTATGCCCAAATTATGAGAGGGTCACCTTTACTTAGACTCCTGAGAGATAATAAACAGATGCGGAAATCTACAGAATTTGGGAGATACTAAGCAGGTAGCTAATCATTTCCTTCCTTATCCTAACATGAACCTACCTGTGTCTTAAGGGCCTTGAAATTAAAAGGCCCTTTATTTTATTAAAAGATTTTATTAAAGGTTTTATTAAAAGATATTTCCTATGACACAAACCACGCCAATTCCCAGTTTTCCACTTGTCCTTCAAACTACAGGTATGGACACTGGCTACCTGAGAAAGTTTGTTTGTGTGTGTGTGTGTGTGTGTTAGATAGATAGATAGATAGATAGATAGATAGATAGATAGATAGATAGATAGATAGATAGATAGATAGATAGATTGATTGATTTACAACATATTACATCATTACAATAGGGCAGAAATGTTAAATTAATCAAAAGATTACACAACATTTAGCAACTAAAACAGCATCTAAACAGATTAGAATAATGTAAAAGAATGAGGCAGATGGGGGGGAGATCAAGATCATAGATTATAATACATGTGGTATGCTGCAGTTACTGTATATTCTGGTCTGGGAAAAGCCTGCATAAGCAGACAGATATTCAACAAACTCTTAAAAGGTCCTAAGGTTGGGGGGGGGAGGTGAATTTCAACCTGAAGATAATTCCACAGGCAGCGGGCAACCGTAGAGAAGGCCCGGTTCTTGTTTTTTCTTTACGGGCCTCTCTTGCTGCTAAGGCCCTCAGGTGCCCTGCCTGGAAGGAGCTGGTGGTACAGGCAGTTCTCATTGGAAGCAGGTGTTCAGTCAGGTACCATGGTCTTAAACTGTTTGTCATCATCATCATCAACTTGAAGTCAATGCAGAATCATATTGGTAATCAGTGCAAGGAAACCAGAATAGAGGTTATATGCTGATGTTTACTAACCTCTGACTAAAGTCTAGCTGCCATCCCCTGGAACAGTTGTAGTCTGTGCATCAGCCTCAAGGGCAGCTCCACGTAAAGAACATTGCAGTAGTCTAATCTCAAGACTACCAATGCATGAACCATCATAGTGGGGGGACCTGGTGTCCAGATTCAAATGCAATTGAGCTATCCACGGCAGATGGAAGTGGCCAGAGTGGACCACAGTGGCCATCTGGGTTTCCAAGGTTTTGTGTTGGATCCAAAATGCTGCCCAAACTGTATACCTCCGTCTGAGTGAGAAGAGTAGTGCCACCAAAAGAGTGGGAGTTTCCCAACTCACACTAACATAAATACACCCCTCACAGGATCTCCATCTTGTTCGGGTTCAACCTCAGTCAGTTCGCCATCCTCCACGCCAGCATGGTCCCCAGGAAGTGCTCAAGGGATTGGACAGTATCCACTGCAGAATATGGCTGATGCCATTAGCTGCATAAAGACACTCCAGGCCATTTATTGTGTTCACTAAAAATTAATAATGCATCTATTAAACATGTTTGTAAGGTGCTTCCAACTTATGGAAACTCTAATTGGGCTGCCAAGGTGTCTGAGATGCTCAAGGAGTAATTTAGCATCGCCAACCCCATATAAGTGTCCACGGCCAGGGTGGGATTTGAGCCCAGATCTCCTGAGGTCTAATCTGATATTCTAACCACTTCACCGATTGGCTCTCACTGTTTAAATAGATTTCTGGGGTTCATTTATGTAAGGGGTGGATAACTGAGACCATCCACATATTTCTCCACTACAGCTCTAACCAGATTACACGGGAGTGGGGGCACATGTGGACCTGCCAACCAACAGCACCGGGAGGGTCAAACATTTGGTGACTCCAGATGGACAGCTTGGCTCCTATAGCAAGCTTTGCAGAATCAGATCCAGTCACTTATTGGTTACCCTTCAGCTATCACTCACTTTGGGCTTCATCAAGGATGTATGAGACGATCTGGTGCATCAAACCCAAACCCCACCCCGGACAAGGCTCTGTACAGTCTAACTCCTGCCTAGTTGTAATCACATTCACGTAGAGCAGTGACGGCAAACCTTTTAGAGACTGAGTGCCCAACCTGTGATTCAAAACCCACTCCCCCCATGCAAAGTGCCAATACAGCAATTCGTCCTGAATACAGGTGGCTGTGAAGGGGCGATGTCGGGTGCCCACAGAAAGGGCTCCGAGTGCCACCTTTGGCACCTGTGCCATAGGTTCGCCAGCACTGACGTAGAGGGCCACCCTGATGATTTTCCCAAAGGAAAATCCCCAAGTAGGGCATGAAAGCAATAGCCTTCTCCCATGTTTGTTTCCTGATAAAGGAAAAGACAGTGCTTCTATAATAAGGGCACCGATGGAACAGGTTGTGCAGACAGAGCTAGGAAGTAACTAATCAGAAGAAGTAATATATATAAGGCATATAAGGAAGCTGAACTGGGGCATTTGGGCAGGTGGAAACTGTCAGAGCTTTGAAGGTATAATGCTCAGATGAAGTTTTTCAGCTTGCAATTAGGACAAGTAAGTCCAGCTGTGGACAGAAGCAAGCAGGGTTAGGGCGTTTATACACGACCCCTAAACTCCGGGGCAAATGGCTCCCAGCTCTGGAGATTAAAAATGTTTACCCACCAGCTCCGGAGTTAAGAGGAAATTAAGTGCGACCCCGCCCACTTAAGTGCAACCCTGCCCAGCGCAGCTTTCACGTACCTGCTTTTTGGATGTGACAAATATTTGATCCGGTGTAAGGATAGTGAGTGCGGGGCTCTCCTGGCTTCTGTTTGTTCTTTTTTTGCGCCCCGCCCCTTTAAGAGATCTGAATGCTGCCGGGAACAAAACGGAGGTAAACCGGCATTCTTTTCTTTCTTTTTTCTCCCTCCCTCACGCAGACAGCAACCAGGAAGTGCGGAGGGGGGTGGGGACAGAGGAAGAGGGATGAACCCCTAAGATCTCTGGTCTGAATTTAAGTGGGCAGCGGATCTTAGGGGTCGTGTAAAAAGGCCCTTAGTTGGCCTTGAAAGGAAGGGAAGTGCCCAAGGAGACAGAAGGGAAGCGGAGAAGCAGAGATGTAAAAGGCATGTCATGTGATCATAAGGTGCACAGATGTATATTCAATAAATAAATAAATAAAGGTTTATCAAGGATTCAAGTCCCTAAGAGGAAATACAGCTTTTGTACAAACTGTACAAACTGCCCTAAATTCTTCTCATTTCACTAGGGCAAAATATGGAAATTAGGGTAGTGTTGCCCATTCCACCCTGCTTCTGTGATGCTATGGGATGCTGGAAGCTTGTCCCTGAGCATGTTGACTTCTCCATATCTGGACGTGGGCTTTAGAATATCAGGGGCAAGGTGCAACATAAAAGCAAAATTTGACTGACTGCTAACAGAAACCATCTAGAGAAGCTGTAGACTTTAAAGCAGAGGCCAGGAGCAGGACCAGCTCCGACACAGGCAGGCACAGTTGCAACAATAATCTGTTTTACAAGAATCCCTGAGAAGCTGGTTCTGAGGGCTGTGGTTTTCCCAACAACCAGATGTGTCAACATTTTATTTTCAAACAGAAAAACAGCAAGCCCTCTCTTATTGGCAGATGGGTGACTGGTCGTGGATGATGGGCCCCAGATTCCCGACTGATTTTCCTCAGGAGCACCGTTACACGATTTCCCCTACATTCGGCTGCTGACGTTTGGGGTATCCCAAGTGGGGTTTTTTGGTGTGGAAGGACGATGGGCTGCTGACGCAGGTCCCTTCCGTTCCGATCCTGAACAGCACCCGTTCCTGGTCTGTTGAGCTCTCTTCCTTCTTATAGCGCACGTCTTTTGCGCCCGGCTCTGCTGGATCGCGAGCTTCCATAAAGGAACCACGCAGACCGACAACAAAGGTGGCTGATCCTGGCGCCAGGTCATGTGTAGATGAATCCTCCCACCGCACCCAGTTTTAAAGCAGATTTCCTGGCAAACGCGGGGGGGGGGCAAGTCTCTCCCCCTTCAGCGACGGGGGGGGCAGGAAACCTCCCCGGGCGGCAGCGGCTCCAGCAGGGCCGGGCTTCAAAGCGCTCCCAAGCACGACCTCTGGGCGGACCACCCACCGACAGCGTACAGTAGCCGGCCCGGCGCATCTGGAAGCACATCTGTTCTCTCTTTTGCCTTATGATGCGAACACAGCCAGCCCCGTGCAGCCGGCCCCGCTGTTGCTCAAACCCAGGCCGCCTGCCCGTCCGCCCGCCCGCGCCTACGAAGCCTGGAAGGGAATCAGGGCAGCGCGATGCGCGTCTCATTATTGCGCCTTTTAAGACAGGATATCCTACAGCTCAAGCAAGCGCCCCTGGCAGGCGCCCACTCTCCAGGAAAGGAAGGAAGGAAAGAGCCGAGCTACTTTCCTGAGCATCTGCTACTGTCGGGATCGGAAGTGCGCCGCCTTCGGGTTTTTGCACGGCAACTTCCATCAGCCCCAGCCAAGCGTTGGGGAGTGGTGGTGGAGGTGGTAGTCAAACGCATCGGGAGGGCTGGCCGAGGGTAGGTTTGTTTTCCAAAACAGGACCCTATCTGCTAGGTCCGAACTGAAAATCTCTCTCTCCCCCCACCTCCATCATCCCCCTTTAGATCTAGAACAGTAAGCGCCCGTGACTCAGTTCCTGGATTTCCCCCAGGTAGGACTGGGAAAGGCTCTGCCTGAAAGTCCAGAAGGTCATCACCGATCACTGCGCATGGGCTGGGCCACTGGCCTGATTTGTCATACATGGCAGTTCTATCCTGTTTGTTAGCCCCATCTGCTGGGACTGGGGAATCATAACAGAATCTACTGCCTGCTATAAGGTTGTGAAACACACACACACACACACACACACACACACACACACACACACACACACACACACACACACACACACACACACACACACACACACAGAGAGAGAGAGAGAGAGAGAGAGAGAGAGAGAGAGAGAGAGAGAAACTATATATTGGATAGCACCTTTAAAGTTTGGATTAAAACCCAGAGCAGATACATTGCTCTCATGAAGACAGGGTTGCCACCAGCCTCCACTGCAATGAGATCTGCATGTGGCTCTGCCATCAGAAATGTGCACTCAGGTAGCATGGGGAAAAGGAAAGTTTTCTTGCCAGTAAGAACCTCCTGGTGGGGCTGTCTCCTCCGATGCCAGTATCTGCTGGAGATTGGTTCCAAACCTTCCCGTGGATAATGAAAACTGTGGATAAGAGAGAACACCAAAATGTTTCCCAAAACTGCTGTTTGTGATCGTAACTTGCTTTACAGCTGCTGTTTTGCAACAGTAGCTTGCTTTACAGTTGTTGTTTGTGATGATAGCTTGATTTGCGGCTGCCGTTTTATGACAGTAGCTTGCTTTACAGCTGCTCTTTGTGACAGTAACTCGCTTTGTGGCTGTTGGATTATTTATTTAATTTTTTCTCTGCGAACTATGGATAACTGAATCAGTGGTTAATGAATCAGTGGATACGGAGGTCCTACTGTAGTTAAATATACTGTAATCTGTTCCCCCACCTCCATCCTATGTTATTGAATGCTGCCTTTAAAATTTTGCTTTTACATTTGTGCACATAGACCAATTATGTATTTGTACTCTTGTACAGTGGTACCTTGTATAAAGGAATTAATTCATTCCAAATGAAATTATGTTAAGCAAATTTTCCTTTATACAAATTCCCATAGGAATACATTGAAAATGGAGTGATGCCATTTTTATGTTGTACAGATTCTCCCCATAGGTGATTATGTTAAGCAAATTTCCCCTATCTCTGGAATTTTTTATGTTGTACAAATTTTATGTTATACAAGCTGTTTGTTATACAAGGGTCCACTGTATTTATAAACCTACCTAGAAAGATTTATATCAAAGGGTTAGGTTAAGTGTTAAGGACATCTATGTCCTTTAATAAACAATTCAGCATGCAGGCTGACAGTTTAGAGGAAGTTTCCCTCCGATATTTGCTCTTTCCTGTGCTTCCCCTTCCCCTCCTCTCTTTATACTAATTTCCTTTTTTTTTTTTTTAAAGTTCTTTCATCCACCTACACCACCATAATAGGGGGAGGGGGCTTTTTATCACCTTCTTTAAAAAGAGAGAGAAATTTTGCAACAGTTATGTTTCCCCATTTCTTAAAAATATTTGATACTGTATTTACACTCCCTGTTATAAACAAAATAAAAAGGGAAAGCATTTATAGCATTGAGGTAACAAACAAAAACTGAGCAACCACTCGACTATTTTATTGAAGATCAAGGTATCCCCCTTTGCCTCAGAAGATGTGGTTGCCAGGCCACATACCGGAGGTAGCTCGTGCCCAGTGCTTTTGTTTTCAGACAATGGAAAGAGATAGGGTTTCATTTCTGGAACAGCAGCAATGCAGTAGCTGCTTCCATAAAAGGCACACGCAGGACTGGCATGATGCCTACAGAGAAGTATTTTGTGTATTTGCTTAGGAAGACGCTTACAGCTCTTCTGAAACAAATCCCTAAACCCTGCTCCTACCTACACCAGCCACTGGAATGGGTTCTCTCACCTTACCATTTCTCCCTAAAATATAATTAAATGATGGGATTCGTTGCCACAGGATGTGGTGACAGTGAGCACACGACAAGAATGACCTTTGGTTGATCTTTCAAAGTACTGTAATTATTATGGTGGTGTTTTTTTTTTCTTATTGTAAGTTGAGACAGGCTCTCTCCATGCTCTAACCTAGACTTCCTTCCAGATGTTTTGAATTATGATGCCTATTATTCCTAACCAGTGGCCAAATGGCCACTGCTGGCTTGAACCAATGGGAGTTCAAGTCCAAAATATCCAGAGGGTAGTTGGTCTTGGAGGACTGCTCTGGCTTCAGTGTTTTGGGAGATCGCACAGAGATCAACCAAAACTAATGGCAGCAATAAGTCCAGTTTTGGAGGTCCTCTCCATCTGCTCTGGCTTTTTGTCTGCATTTTCCGATAGTTGTCTGAGCTGCCAGATTGAGTTGGAGGTTGCTTGATGACTTTGGAGTTCCTATAAGTGGATCCCCCAAAACTAGAGTTACCACTGGCCAAATGCAGATCGCCTCTCCCTTCCATACCTTGGCTCACTAGTCAAAAGGCTTATTGATGGCAATTTTAGTGGTGTGTTTTTAATATATTGTATTTATTGCATTTACATGTTTTATTGTTCTAATTTTATTGTATCTTGATGTTTTAATTGTTCATTCTGATTGTGAGCCGCCCAGAGACCTTTGGGTAGTGGGCGGCATACAAGCTATATAAATAAATAAATAAATAAATAAATAAATAAATAAATAAATAAATAAATAGTATCAAAAGTCTGCATTTTTTATTCTGGGAGTCAGGTGGCACCAGGAAACAAGCCCTTTGCCACTTTCTGCTCCAAGACCAGCTGTTGTTCCTTAGCATAGATAGTGGTATGTTAAGGGAAGCCTTGCCCTTGTGTTTAACAGGCTGCTTTAGGGGTTTCATGACTTTGCATTGGAAAAAGATTACATTGAAATAGCAGTACAGTAGGACCTCCATATCCACTGATTCATTAACCACTGATTCAGTTATCCATGGATGGCAGAGAAAATAAATAAATAAATAATCCAACAGCCGCAAAGCAAGCTACTGTCAAAAACAGCAGCTATAAAGCGAGCTACTGTCTCAAACAGCACCTGTAAAGCAAGCTACTGTTGTAAAACAGCAGCCATAAAGCAAGCTCCTGTCAGCAAACAGCAGTTTTGGTGTTTGGGGCGTTCTCTCTTATCCACAGTTTTTATTATCTGCGGGAAGGCCTAGAACCAATCTCCAGCGGATACCAGGGTCCTACTGTACTTCTTGTTTACTTATGAAACCGAAGTTAGGGGGGCAAATTACCTGGCTTCCTGGGTTCTACCTGCATTTTAGTTATGCCACCAATACCCATTCAACCCCTCAGCTGGCTCAAACTCTCACCTCTCATTTACTAAGTCTGTACAACAACTCTGGCAGAAAATACAAGCAGTGCAGTGCAAGAAACAAGCTTGGGTGTGTGCATGTGATTAGTCAGTGAATCAAGACATGCATGATTTGACAGGATCTCATAACACTGTCCTGGAGAATACTTGAAGCCCCATGGGATGGACTATAAATAACAAGCTCTAATTTGATATCTGCTGCCTGAATGTAGCTACTTCATTTTGCCTAGTGGTAGGTCCAGCAGGGAAGTAATGTATCCCAAACCCCAGAGAGTGTAATAGAATGAGTCAAAGTGCTGATGAGGCCTGAGGGACCCTGCAACCAGGGCCCAGGAAGTAGGAAGTCATCTCTCTGGAGATGCCACTGAAACTTGCCCTCACCCCTTTTCCACCTTTGGCTGAGGCCTGAAAGGCCTCCTCCAAGTCAAGCTTGTGGTGCTGGGTGGCTCCATGGGGGCTGAGCGGTGGTGCCAAGCGAAGCTTTGCCGCAGGCCAGCTCCTTCACAGTGCCTTGGGCTCCCGCCAGCCCTTTGATCTCTGGGAGTTTCAGTTTGGGGCTTTTCTGGTTTCTGTAAGATTTTTTTTTAAAGGCCTTCAGTTCATCAGCATCTCTTTCTGCCAGTACAAACAGAGGAGGAGGAGAAGAGGGCCCAGGCAGAGTTGGGGAGGAACAGCAAGAGCTGGCTTAATCTGCAAAGAGACATGTGCAATTTGTTACAGGGCTTCTGAGGAGATTCCAGGCAATAGGATTCTCTGAGGAAAGATCTACTGATGGCAGTATTTGCTCCCATGTTCATTTCCTCTCTTTCCCCCTCCACCGTATCACAGCATTGTAACAACACTGCCAGCAGTGAGTGTGAGTGACGTGGAGGCAGTGAACAGGGGGATGATGATGCCAGCGGAACTGGGAAGCTACATTTGAACTGCAATGCCCAGGCTCCACAGCCTGGCCATGGGATTCTGTAATTTAAAAAAAAAGTAATTTCCCTCTTCACTGGTGATCCCATATTCAGCATACAGAGGGAGAAATAAGACTTGTTTTTATTTAACAAATTCATGCTGGACTTGTTTGTAGTATCTCTTGTAAGCAAAGTGGAGCACAAGTACTGTACTTGGAGAAAATGATACAGTACCTATATTTTAAAAACATACTTCTGTGGCACAGTAAAGTCTTAACAATTTTTACAAGCATTAATATTCAAGGCCTTTGGCACACGTTATCAGATGCAAGACGTTCTAGCAGACAGTCTGCGATACAAACAGTAGATTAGTGAGGTTAGAAGAAAATTAATGCAGAAACTAATCTCTGTGACAATTGGCCAGTCTTTCACACAGATATCATGGCACGAGATATTATTATTAATATATTATTTCATCTGTGTTATCTCCATATTAATATGAAAACTCTCTGAGTGGTTCACAGCATGTCAGAGTGTAAGGGAGGACATTTGACTAATTATATATTTATAAATATATATGGCTGCTTCACTAACCACAGGTATGGACAAGCCCTCATGTATTCAACAACAATGTATTCTAAGCAATACATATATATATATAGCCACACTAGTGACACGAATAATGTAGTTATATTCACTTAAGCACTCCACGTATATATATATAGATAGACATATATGTATCACATACACATGTATCTACAGTGTATTCTTGTAAACTTAGAATCTTTGGTCAAGCCTTTCCGGCTAGAATAGAGAAAGGAACTTCCGCAAAGTCAGCTAAGGCAATTATGAATTCAAGGATCCAATTAAGTTCCAAAGCTTTGAGGATCACACACTAGCAATTAACGTGTGTCCAAGGCGTACCAGGAGGCCTTATCTCAGCGTCTGGTGTTCGTAACTGTCAAAATGTCCAAGGACATAAGGATGATCCTACCCTCCCTGCCTGTGAGGGGAGGAGATCAAACGTACCAGTCAGAACTTCTAGGCAAGTGTCAGGAATACAAAATAAATGACCAAAGATGTCAATTAGTGTTTGATGCATGTAACAAATGTATATGACGTAAATTCGGATGGGCGGAGGGGATAGAGTGCTGGAAAAACCTTATAAAAATATCTCCTTTCGTTTTCTGGGTGGACTTCTCACCACCAAAAAGTGTGGAAGTCCCTTGATTGATCAATCAATAAATTCTCGTCTCCTGAGACTCAGACTTGGTCTTTTGCAGCCCATGAAGCGCAGGCACGCTGGCACGGGACCCTCATAAATTTAAATTCCTTACATTTCTGGTGGAGATGCCGGGAAAAGTGCCACTGCCCCAGCGCTCTTGGGAGTCTGACTTAAATCACAGTGAGGATTCATGCTGACCCTAGAACAAATCTAGTCCGGACCCTCTGATTTTGAGAGGAGACTTGTTCTATCAGCATTGGACACAATACTGTTATTTAAGGAGAAAACAAAGCCGGCAGAACAACGGAGGAACTGTAAGAGGACTGCGCAAAAGAAATCTGGTAAGAAGAGAAAACTAGTTGTGGGGTGGCGTGAGTTCGAATCTAACAGCTCTGTGGAGTGGAGAAGATTGCGGATTCTTATGAGTCGGCCCCGGGAGGGAGGAAGACGAGAAGAGACACTGTGTGTGTCTCTAGCATCCCGCGGACCAGGGTGGACTCAGAGTTGAGAGACTCTGAGGGCCCCGAGGGTGGAGGAGAGCTCCTCTCGAATAACCCTAGTGTCCCCCTCCCCAAGTGTTTGAAGAATTAGAAGCAGAGCACTGCTCTGGCTTCCTCAGAGGATTTACTGATGTTTAAATATATATGTGGGTGTTAAGTTGAATTCTTTTTGGTAACCATAGGGAAGTGGCCATTCCCTGTGTCTTAAGCAGGGGCAAAGACTGGCAATCTTTGCCCCACAATACCAACGAAGTTCCACCATCTTCGTTTGATTTTAGAGAAGTTAGAAAGATCTATTCTTAGGCAAGGGATCGCAGTTAACTGGGGAAACAGAAATGTGGGAGAGTTGTGTATGGTTGCTGAATCACATGTTGGCGTGTATGATGTGCATTTGATTGTTGAGGTGTGAGTCCGTTTGATGCTTGTGTGGGAGAAATCATAGGAACACAGTTAGACCTTTAAAGTAAACCTATGGGGATAAATTAGTGCAGTTTATGCACCCCCTTTTTGATGTGCGATGTGGTAACATTGGAATTCTGCCACCAGAAGTAATGATTTTAGTATTAAATGGAACATGAGTAAGCTTTTTACGAAGAACCCCTCTAACTAGGATGAGGCAGGACTTTACCATCTCAAATTAAGATTCTAGCCCTCAGGAGGACAGACCAATTATGACCTGCTAGCAAGAGGTGTGTGAATGTACAAGGACGTGCTTAGTTAATTAATATAAGAGACTAAAAAAACTCTGCCAACTAGGAGACCCCTCCAGCAATTTTGATAATACCAGGGGGTATATGGGCAGTGAGAAAATACTTTTGAATACTCAGGGATAAACAACATCCCGCATATTTTGTGACTGGCTGGTCACGCAACAAAATTTACCAGCTGAAGGGATATTTTACAAGGAAAAAATCATAGGGTATCTGAGTAATGCATTTTTAGTAAAACTGGGTAGGAAACCTGAAAAGATGATGGAAGGAAAGGCAGGATGATGAACTGAAAAGGTATAGAGAAAGACAGATGAATAGAGGAAGTGGAGTAGAAGGAAGGCAGCAAGACAGAAGTGGGATGGATAGGTATGATGTTGAGGGAACGGGAGGAGAGCACGGAGCATTGAGGGGACAGGAAGTGCTAGATGGGGATGCGTACCCTGAATTGCCTTATTCAAGCATTCAGGAGGTACTTCCATCCCGCTCGCCAATGCCCAACTCTTTGGATATGGAAGCTTTAAACAGAACTAAGGGTTGCTATGCACCACATGAGGAGACAGGTAGGGACGTTATTTCTGAACTATTAATAGTCAAAAGCAGGGAAATCAAATCTTAGTATCAACTGTTGTGTGTGCTTGATGTGTAATTAATTGAGTGTGAGTCCGTTTGGTATGCGGGAGAATTTATGAGCATACTACTAAACCTTTAACAAAAAGGTAGATGGGCATAACTTAATTCAGCTTCTGTGCCCTTTGTTAAGGAACCCTGTGGCAAGATTGGCACATTGCCATAAGGAGACCTGATTTTGATATTGAATGCAACAAATGTAAATTTCAAGAAAGTCCCCTCTGACAAAGGCAGGACTTTAACATCCCAAAGATTAAGTTTCTAGCCCTCAAAAAGGGAGGGTGGCAAGCCATGTATTGCCTGTTAATATGTCCAGAGGTAGTAAAAATCACCCAAAATGAGAAGACCCCAATTTTATAAACCAGGGAAGTATAGACACTGCAAGAAGATATTTTTGAATACTCAAGCCGCATGTTTTGTATAACTTAGCCTGGCTTGTTACACAATATAATTCACCACCTATAGGGACATTTTAAGAAGAAATCATCACAGGGCGTTTGAGAAATACGTTTTTTTTTTTTTTTTTTAGGCCGGTCCCATGGGTGAAATGAACATCCACCCCTTTTCAGACCGACTATGTGCTCTGAAAAGACAGCTAGCATTTTTGTACTCATAGCCCAGCAAGCTAGCAATTAAAAAACCAAGTGATAACATCATTCCTTAAGATTTTGCACCTAAAAGGCTTAGGGCAGCCTTCCCCCCCCTCCCCTTGCAAGTAAGCCCTGGCTGGAACCATAAGACAATTTAATTTGGAACAAGGAGATTCTTAGGAGCAACTGAAAATAGAATTCCCTCCCATCTCCTACCTAAATCAGGACCTTGGAGATGCCATTAGAACGGGGAGAGGAAAGGAAAGAGAGAGAGAGAGAGAGAGAAAAGAAATAGTTAAAGGAAACGAGGTAGAAGGAAAGTGTAAGTCAGGGACGAGAATGGGCAGGGTTCATGATGGGCAGACTGAGGCAGCAACCCACAGAACGCTCCAGCAATTGAGAAGCAGAGGCTCTATTTGTATCCCATTACATTATTTAATCCAAGCTTTTAGACAGTCCCTATTTCCCCAACAAAATTTGTCTAAATCTCTGAATATGGAATCTTTATCCAAATCCCTTGTAGTACGTCAGCTCCATGAGGAAAACGAAGGGCCTGAGACTTCTGTGCTGGAAGTGGTCCAAAGCAGGGACTCCCCCTCCTCTTTTTAAAGCAGCTGCTAACAGGTTTTTGAGAGCAGGACAAGGTTTTTTTTTTTTTTAATTTAGAATACGAAGGGGTTCTTAAAAGCCGCCAAAAAGGTGAAAATAACATAAAATAAAATCATTTTTCTTGTTCTCACATTCTGGCTGGAAACGCCTGTGACATTTTTTTAAGGCGTATCAATAACGCGGGGTCTCACACTCTGGCTCCTGTTTCTTTGTACGGGAGCCATGCATCCCAAATTAGGCTTAAGTAGATAACTTCACAAACCACAGGGATAATAGGTTGCCTTAATTAGTTTAGTGCCCTTTTTCACCTAATTACAGGGTAATTGAAGGGGCTCACCTTCCTGCCTCAGGCTGTGTAATGCAGCCTGCGGGGAGAATTCAAAAGTCCATTGCCCCGCCTTCCTTTTTCTGCCTTCACCCCCCCTCCTTCCCCTTCACAAAGTAGACCTCATCCCTCTTCCCTCAGGAATTTCAAGCATGCTGGCAACCAGCCTGATTTTTTTTTACACCTCTTTCACATCCTATATTCCTAAAAATCTCGAGCAGACGTTCTCCTTATTTCCGTCTGAGTTTTTTTTTAACCCTTTCCTTTCCAAGTAGGACACCTGCTGGAAATAGACTCTTAGTTACTTGATAGCTATTAAACTACTATCAGCCTTTTTCCTCTCTTTCTATCTATGTGTGGTCAAGCAGTTTGTGCCATGGCATGTGTCACTCCTAACCAGCCAGCAGAGACACTAGGAGAGGGCTTCCTGCCTTTCCCCCTCTTTTTTCTCTCTATTGTTTTGTGGGGGAATGGGGGCTTTTGCAAGCACCTGACTTTTACTTTGAGGTGAGGCTGACAGGCCAGCAACTTCACCCTTTTTATACCCTTTTGCGCCAGCATAGAGAACTAGCTGTTTTTGAACCTGGTGACATCGTCACTATTTTTAAACCCATGGCAGATGCCAACATGTGTGAGGCTGTGTACTCGTGGGTGTTTGCATGTATTTTTTCTTGAGTGACGAACCAGAAGAGCTCGTCTTGCCTCGCACACACACACACACACCAGCCCCCGACACGCACTAGGACAGATTGGCGCCTTTGCAGCCTTGCAGAGAGACACTAATTCTCTTTTACCATTTTTTTTTCCTCGCCGTGCCCTTGGGGACTTGGTAGTAATATGAATGTGGTGCCTGCTCCTATTTTTCCCAAATCCTGTATCAGCCGTACTTTTTCCGAGACTATACCACGCCACATTCCAAGCCCATCTCCCCCTGGCGCATTTTGCTTCATGCTCAGAGATCACTTTGCGACCCTGGGACATTTTTGCCTGTTCCATTTTTGATTGTCCCCATGTAGCAGAGCTATTTGACTTTGGGGATGAGATCTATCTCAGGTGCCTGTTTGGGAACGCCTGAGCCCCTCGCTTGTGAGATCCTGCGAGATCATCTTGCAAGCACTCATCATACACGGCCGACTACAGATGCGTCCTCACCATAAACTTTGGCTTCCCCCATTCACAGACTGGTTCTACAAAAACGGAAGCCTTATCCTACCTGTTGCAACATTTTTTTCCTCTCCTTCCTGTTTTTAAGACTGTCAGATAGACTGTGCCACCCTGCCTTGCAGCACAAAGACAGCTGCGGGGGCATTTCGTGTGTGTTTGTGTTCTGTGGTTGTCTGTGGTCGTGTGTCTGTTCTTCCCTTACCCAGGTACATCCTGGAGGTCGGGTTTTTGCTCTGGGAAAAACGCCCACCCGTTCTTTATTTTTGGATCACGGAGTCGGTCGGGTTTGGAAAGCTGACGCCGCCGGTCGTAGATGCTCAGATGGGGACCCTCCTGCCCTCCATTCTGCCATCCCTCCTGGACCTCCCCTCCCCGCCTTTGATGCCTTTGATGATGCCATCTTCGTGATGACTTCGCTCCGCGGGTTCGATCGATGTGGGCTCCAGGATCCAGTGATGTCAGCCTTTTCACCCAGCCTGACCCGTACCCGCGACCGAGAGGGAGTGAGGCCTGACCGGTGACGCCTTCTGCCCTCTGCTGTAGATTGCCCCTATGCCTTAGATGACTTCACCCTGAACGGCGGGCGACAACATGAACCTGACCTGTGGTCACCGCATCCTTGCCCATCCTTCCCCAGATGACAGCGTGCGTTTGATACTTCGGAGGGTCCCAAAGCAGCCTGCGGATTCACTTTCAACTCAGGTTGACAGATTAAAATCCTGTCTTCCTGTCTCTCATTTCCTTCTTTTTTTTTCTTTTCTGTTTGTTTCTGGGGGAGAGAGTGGGTCTGAAACAGCCACTGACTCTTGTTTTGGATTGCGGCCAACAGACTTCACGTCTGCAATTTAACCCCTTTTTCACCGGGACAGAGACTTGGGGTTTAAATACTGCTTTCAGACCTTCATTGATGCCTGTGCGCGTGCCCTGGATCACCATGAACTTGTGTTGCCACACACGCACACACCAGCCTCCCAGCATCCGACAAGTGAGCGCTTATTTTTTTCTCCTGCGTACGGTAGGCTTCAGAGCAACTTTAAATATTTACATTACCCTGGGCTCTATTATGATAGTGTTTATTGTCTATTATTGATAGTCACTGTGAAAACTCTTACTGAAGTGCTTCTCTGGATGTGCCTTTTTATGTAATGATCATGCTTGGCCACTGAAAATGCTTTTTACTCACAAAGCATTGAGTGCCAGAGATTATGACTTGCCTTTCTATGCAATTTGTATTGAATGAGAGACATTTTGGTGCCCATGGGTGTTCACGAGCCTTTCTACCAAAGAAAAAAGTGGCTTTATGAAGTAGCTATATCTACATTATTTTCTTCACCAAAGACACTGATGAACTAATCTTGGCCCCATGTTTACGAGGCAGATTTTTGTGTGTAAACTATCAGCCACAGAGACATTTCTGACCGGATCTCAACGGCTCATTCATGACTTTACCATGAGAATGTATGGCGCAAGGTGGGTTTTCTAAGCACCATCTAGATGTGTCTTATGCCTTTTTCAGCCTTCATGATATGTATATTACCTTTATTTAGTATCATTGCAAATGTCTATCAATTGAGAATGCACACACAACTGGGTGATTCTGCACAGCCTGCTATTATCTGAGTTTGAATGCACACCACACACACCTAAATAAGGTTGGAAAAAACCTAGCAAAGTAGCCTGGCCCACATATTTCCTTGGTGGGCTAAGAAGGGCATATTTTCCTTATAAGTATTTGGTTTGCAAAATGAACCTACAGTGTGGTGCTTTGTTAGAATTCAGGGTTCTCAGCCTGACTACCAAACACACAAACACAAGATCTCACATGTGCACTGCTGTGGCAGGCAAATTAATTTGGGTTTCATGATGGTCCTAAAATAAGGTAATGAACAAATCTGCTGTTTAAAGCATGTTTAATTATCGCTTTGGGACGGGATCGTGATATCCAAGTCTATCACAATATTAGCAAAAATTCTTATGCCAGCCCCCTTTCAAAAGTTGAGAATTTGGGATCCTTGAGAAGTGTACAACATGGCCTGGGAGGTCACCTTATACTGCTGTGACCACGATGCATTTCTCCAACAGGGGAAACTTAAATGCTGTGGTCCATGGAACATATCTATCCATTGCAGTCTGTGGGTCCGACCAGGGGGAAGTCTTCTTACATCCCAAGCATGGCAACACTTCATCTGTTAACTTAACATTTTACTCTAGAAAGTGCCCTAATGAATTAAGGGGTATTCCCTTGGCCTTCACCTATTTGATGCGTCCCCCTGACTTGAGACGCCACAAATCATTTTATGATAATTCATTTTCTTGAACTGTGCCTATAAGCCCCTTGGGGAAAAAGGACTGAGAATGTTTTTCTGACTGCCCTGCCTAAATTTTTGTCAGGAAAATAGAAAGTCCTTCCATGAGCCATGAAGACCATCTCACCCCAGGAATGACATAGGGGGGGCTCACGCAATGTTCACACTTTTGTACATATACCTTTGATATGTTTTGTTCGTCCCTTACAAGTCCATGACGTTTTCTGGGAAATTTACTGGCATAAATTTCCAGAAATCCGTTCAGGGCCGAGTGTAAGGGAGGACATTTGACTAATTATATATTTATAAATATATATGGCTGCTTCACTAACCACAGGTATGGACAAGCCCTCATGTATTCAACAACAATGTATTCTAAGCAATAATTATATATATATAGCCACACTAGTGACACGAATAATGTAGTTATATTCACTTAAGCACTCCACGTATATATATATAGATAGACATATATGTATCACATACACATGTATCTACAGTGTATTCTTGTAAACTTAGAATCTTTGGTCAAGCCTTTCCGGCTAGAATAGAGAAAGGAACTTCCGCAAAGTCAGCTAAGGCAATTATGAATTCAAGGATCCAATTAAGTTCCAAAGCTTTGAGGATCACACACTAGCAATTAACGTGTGTCCAAGGCGTACCAGGAGGCCTTATCTCAGCGTCTGGTGTTCGTAACTGTCAAAATGTCCAAGGACATAAGGATGATCCTACCCTCCCTGCCTGTGAGGGGAGGAGATCAAACGTACCAGTCAGAACTTCTAGGCAAGTGTCAGGAATACAAAATAAATGACCAAAGATGTCAATTAGTGTTTGATGCATGTAACAAATGTATATGACGTAAATTCGGATGGGCGGAGGGGATAGAGTGCTGGAAAAACCTTATAAAAATATCTCCTTTCGTTTTCTGGGTGGACTTCTCACCACCAAAAAGTGTGGAAGTCCCTTGATTGATCAATCAATAAATTCTCGTCTCCTGAGACTCAGACTTGGTCTTTTGCAGCCCATGAAGCGCAGGCATGCTGGCACGGGACCCTCATAAATTTAAATTCCTTACAAGAGCACCATTAAAATTAGCAACACACGATTATAGCATACAATAAAAACCTGTCATTAGCTTTACAAACTGGATTTATATAGAATTAACAAATTTAAACAGATTTGGGCATCTCAGGTCAATGGTTTAAAAGCACTAGTAAAATGCAGTTTTCTGTAATTCTGCTTTTATTAATTTCCTAAAAGCACTAAGAAATGATACCTGAAAAACATGTTCCAGAGGGAGAGGGGCCATGACCAATAAGGAAGCCTTGCTCCTGGATTTGTGCTTTTTGGCCTCCTTGGGTGCTCCAGTTCTATCAAGACCTGTGAGGAGCATGTGGGATGGGTAGCTATTTTGTGGGAGAAATTTTCCACCAAAATCAAGATCCTAAACTATGATCTGTCTAGCGGTCACATTTTGGACCTGCTGAAGTTTCCATGCTAAATTCAAGGGCAGCTCTACAGACAGATCGTTACCGTAGTCTATTTCAGAGATTACCAATGCATGAGCCATGGTAGGGAGGGATTTCTTATCCAGATAGGGGCACTGCCAGGCAATCAGTCAACACTGATGAAAGGCATTCTTGGCATCAGCAGATATTTATGCTTCCATCAAGAGAACTAGGTTCAAAAGTACCCTTAAGATATGAACCCGATCCTTCTGAGGGAGTACAGTCTTGCTGAGGCCAAGTAAACATCCCTCTAAGTCAGGCATGTCCAAAGTCAGGCCCGGAGGCCAAATGCGACCCGTTTTCAAATTTTGAGTGGCCGGCGGCCTCTTCTCCCCGCCAGCTCAGCCTGTCAGGCATCCCCGCCAGCTGGCACCTCCCCATACTGGATGGAGGTGTCAGCTTGCAGTTTTACAGTTTGCCTGCCCTCCCTGCCTCTGTCTACCACCACCACCCAGCCACCTGCCCAGCCTACCCACACCCAGCCCCATTGCTGCAGCGTCCTCCCTACCTCCTTGCATGTTAGAGACTTGTCCAAAGTCCGGCCTGGGGGCCAAATGTGGCTGAATGGTCGGCCCCCTCACATTTTCACCTCGCCAAATCTGGCCTTCCTTGCAAAAAGTTTGAACACCCCTGCTCTAACTGGTACGACAATTCTCCCAAAAATAGAATCTCCATTTTATCTGGATACAGGTAAGCTAATCAAAGCATGCAGAATAATACCAATATTTCTTTCGGCTGTGCTGGTAGTAGATAAATTAGCAAGCAAGAAAAGCTACTCTGTGCAGCTAAAGCAGGAGAAGAGCGTGGACCAAAAAAAAAAAAGGCTCAGTGGTTTATATACTACAGAGTCAGAAGTTGGGAGTTCGATTTCCCCACCCATGCTCCCTGGACAAGGGCTGTCTGGGTCATCCACCGGGTCTCTTCCAACTCTGCGGTTCAAAAATTATATGTGTGTTTTTTTATCAGTTTATTTCACATGGCATAACTGAATACAGCATTATTGAATAAGACTTCACAAAGACAATATAAAATGTATATAGAATATAAAACCGTAAAAGTATAGATCTGATGAGATTCTAAAAATTTGTGATGCTGAGCTCTCCCTTCACTCTCTTACCTCTTTCTCTCCCTTCCCCCTTCGCCTTTTCTAACACAAAGAACCTGGCTTTTCCCAAGAAGACATCTGCATTATTGGGAAAGGCGGCAGGCTGGCAATCATAGGACAGAGAAGTTTTTAAGACTGCCAGCGCAATTTGCGTGGATGATGGTTTGTGATTGCTTTCTGGGAGGTCGTCCCTTAATCGGATCATTTGCTGTGTTTGATGGTGGATGGGCTCCGCCACTAACCACACTCGCCCAAGCGGCTGTTGTGGGTGGCAGTCGAGGGGCAGGGGAGGGCTTTTTTTTGCCCAAAGTCCAAGTCTATGAAGTGGTTCACCTTTGCTGGATGTTTCTGGGCTCATTCCTCGGCTTTTTGTGGTAGCTTGGTGGGAAGAGGAAGGGAGGTGGGGGACATGCCATCCATCACAGAAGGATATGTGTGTCTGTCTGTCTCTCAGTGTGTGTATGTGTGTGTGCTCAGTCTATCCCATTCCATTGCTTAATTCATTTCAGGTTAATAGGCCTGGAAGCTTGTTTAATCAGTCATTGAATGAAGGAAAAATTCAATTGGATTGGTCACCGGAGGCCAGTTTTAATTGGTGGAACTGAGAACTCAAGGCATACTGGTTTGCTTGTTGGTTTTTTTAAAGACTATTTTGATTCTGGTGTGTTAGTACTAGAACGATAAACAAATTACTTAGAGCTGATTTTATGCCTAAGCAGAATGACCCAGCTGCCTTGTGGTGACATTAAAGGGATAATAACAAGTGCAACAGGAAGGGAAGGTGGGTGTCTCTCTGTGTGCATGTGCTAGTTTATCAGCTGATAGGTGGGCAGCACATGCACAGAGACAATAGACCTGGCTCCCAGAAGGGAGGCCTGGCCATTGTTTCTGAAGATGATGACAGTGTAGGAGTAGGAGGAGGAAGAAGAGGAAGCAGGACCAGCTGGGGAGGTGATGGGGGTAGCAGGAAAGGGGCAGGGTTCATCTGCTTTGCCAAAGCCGAAGAAATTGTCAAGCAGAGAAATGTTCAGTGCTTTGTTCTATTTCAGCAAAGCACTTTGAATGAACCAAACCATGACTTAAACCAGAGATCAGCCAAGTTTTTTTTTTTTTTTTTTTAGGCTTGTAGCTTGGATCGTGCCCACCTCTAGTCCCAATATAAACTGGTGACATCTCCACCCTTCATAAAAATGTGTGGATGAGATCATTCCACAGTTCTTAGGTGTAATTTTGAAATACCTTGATTAAAAATGTGTCTTCTCAAAGAAAATACAATTAGGCATACATTTTTATATGCCAATTTTCCTGAAAAGGGATTTTTCTTACAAAAACAACCACACACCAAGGCAGCAATGTGGTAGTTCATGACGACACAAGTGGCACGGGGCTGAAATAGATGCCTTTGGACATCCTTGAGTACGGTACTTATTTTTACTTATAAGGTTATAGGTTATCTAGGTCTCCATCAGAAATCAGAAAATTAAAATGAGCAACCAGACAGTAGTCAGACAAAAATTAGATTTATTAATCCCCGAAAATTCCAAAGAAATGATCAGCAATCTGTTATTTCTTGTTTATTTCATATATATTTTTCTCCACTGGCAATGGCCTGCTGCTCTTCTCCCATGGTGTTTTGAAATGACAGAGGCAGAGAAATAAGAGGGAAAAAATGGGTGTTTCCAGATGGATAACTTCCAGTGACACCAATAAAACAGCACTGTAGTGTAATTTCTATTCTGTAATTTCCTCCTTAAGGGAGTTTTTTTCTGCTAAGAAAAACAATAGAATAGTTGAGAAAACAGAGGACAGCTATGAACTGAAGATGTCTAAAATTCCATTAATGAGGCAGGAGGTTTTGACAATGTAAACCTCATCTAGAACAGAACTTAGAAATTTTATTTTTGGGAAGACTAGGATTCTTCAGATCTCCCAGCTACTAAGGAACCAAGTTGCCCACCTGCTGTAAGGCGAGTAGCTTTCAAAACAACTTGCTCATTTCCAAAATTTAGCCAGGCCACTTTTTTCTAAGGTTGCTTGGCAACCACAGCAGGGTTCTGTTAAGGAGATAAGACCTGCCTCTTGAGATCTGCTCCAAAGTTCTTTGCAGTAGGGCATTTATTGTGGCAGTATGCATCATGTGGAAGATTTTTCACACTGATGTATGGCAAGAACCAATTGGTTTTTATTTTTAGATCCATATTAAAGGCATTGCTATTTTTATAACCTTTCTATCATTGTCCAGTCTAACTTTCCTCTGAAGTATTTAAGAACTATTGCATTTTGGTCTGGATGTTCTGTTATATCATTTATGTTCTTTTGTGTTATATAATTTGAAATGTTCAGATGTAATTGGCTTGTAAACATTCATAAATAAGCAAACAGAAGTCACAGTCGTTTTGCCATGTCTCTTGACTGGCAGGGCTTGGACCACCCCGTGTATAAGCACTCCTAGTTTGATGGCTTCAGGAATTCTAATGGCCTTGCAAGACCCTGGTGGTTACTGTTGAAAATGCCCAGCATCTATCTGGAAGTTGAGTCATGGCTACTGGACTTCTTTTTCTTGAGAGACAGAAACTTTTGGCTGCTCATCCAAACAATTGATGAACTCACCTGGATGACTGAGAATCTTTACAGACATATTGCCCAGCATCTAGGTAGTGCCACTCATCCCTTCCACAGTTTATTTATTTATTTGATTTATATACTGCACATCTGGCAGAAAGCCACTTTGCCAGAGAACTGACATATGACAACATATCATTCTGCTTCACAAAACCAGCTGTTTGGTGAAAAAGAAGATTTATTTATTTATTTATTCATTCATTCATTCATATCCTGGATTTCTTTTTTAAAATGACCCCAGGTGACCTATGCCATTAAAAGACAACATTTAAGAGCTACAAACAGAAAGTATACAAATATTTTAAAAAGGATCAAACAGATGCCGCATTAAAAACTAGGATCAAGAGAGGCCTTTCTCTTCATCCTGCCACCCTCACAGGTATGTCTTGTGGGAACACATGAACGGGCCCAGACTCTGGAGCTCCCTCCCATTGGAGGCCAGGACTGCCCGTCTCTGCTGTCTTTCCAGAAACAGGCAAAGCCCTTTCTCTTCAGGCAAGCTTTCCCTCAATGATGTAACCGTACATGGCTACACAGACCTGTGTTTATAACCACTTATAACCTTGTGCCTGTATCTCTCTCTGTGGGATTACATTGACACTGTTATCAGTTGTTCCTATCCCTAATAACTTTTAGATGGTCTACCATACATAATTACATGGAATGTACAGTATATTCTTTTCTTAACTGCTCACATTCTCTTTCAGCATTAATGTTGTCTTCTAACCCCTCACAGTTAGCTAGTCGCTAAGAGAAAGCCTGTCTGAAGAGAATGGTTTTCTGGTCTGACTTCAGGAGATGGACGGGGCGGCCCAAGACGTTTTGCAGCAGGAGGCAAGGGACGCAGCAGCACTCCGTTGTGGGTATAAAAGCATACTGGTTGGGCAGTTGATTTTTACTTCAGCACCGATGACTGCAGTGTCTTCCCTGTCTCAGAGGGCGACTGAATAATAATAGCCTAATAACCTTAGAACTACAGAACAGGGAGGGAACCTGCGTATGGATCATTGAGTTTATCCCCACTCAAGGAGGCACAGTGGAGAATAGAACCCCTAACCTCTGACTCTGCAGCCAGAGACCAAAGTCATTGACAGTAGTTTGTAAGGTGCAGGGAAGACCTATACCAGTGTTGGTGAACCTGTGGCACAGATGCCAAAGGTGGCACTTTCAGCCCTTTCTGTGGGCACCTGACATTGCCCCTTCACAGCCACCTGGATTCAGGTCAAATTGCTGTATTGGCACTTTGCAAAAACTTTAGTGGGTTATGAATCACATTTTGGGCACTCGGTCTCTAAAAGATTCACCATCACTGACGTATAGCATGCTCTGTCCTCCTGCAGAGAGCTGCTAGGATACTCAGGAGAACTGGTTGACAGGCAGGGAGTGGGGGCTACTGTTTTTGCCCTCCCACCATCTGTCACCTGGACATGAACAGAGACATAACAAGCCATTTTGGTGCTGAGGGCGCAAGTCCCCCAATCAAAAGGAGAAGGAGAATGTGCAGTGCCTCTGCCCCAAAAGGAGAAAACAACTATGCTTTGATAAATAAGAAGGTAAATGGGGTACAACATGTTTATTTGTAATATATTTAAAATATTTATTGCATCTGCCACTTTTCCCCCTAAAGGATCCAGGGCTTCGTACAGTATTAAAACAAACCAAGTTAACAACAGCTAAATAATAAAGGATTGCAATATGAAAAAGTATTAAATAGATATATTAAAACTCATAAGAGGAATTTTAAATAGACAAGTAAAACAACAGACACACACATACTAGAATAATCTTTTTAAAAATCACCTTTGTCAACCTGTCATTTAAAGGAAAGGCTGCCTGAAGAGAAAGATCTTCACTTGCTTGCAGAAGGGCAGTAAAGATGGAGCCAGGCAGGCCTCCTGTGGGAGGGAATTCCAGAGTCTGGGAGCAACAACAGAGAAGGCCCTCTTCTGTGTCCTCACCAAAACGCACCTGTGAAGGTGGTGGGACTGAGAGAAAGGTTTCTCCTGATGACCTTAACAGCTGAGTAGGCTCATAAAGGCAGATGCTATCCTTCAGATAGCTTGGGCCCAAACAATTTAGGTCTTTATGGGTTAGAACCATAACTTTGAATTCTGCCCGGAAACAGATTAGCAACCAGTGGAGCTCATATAGTGAGGGTGTGTATATGATCCCTATAACCAGCCTCAGTTAACCATCTGCCCCCTTGTTTTTCAGATTCAACTGTAGAGTTTGGTGCCCTCCTAAAAGTGTCATTTCTATTCTGGACAAGTAGAATTATTTGGTCTTAATTTGAACAGGATTATATGGTATGGAAGGAGTGTAAGCCTTCAAGGGGGTTCCTTGTCCCCCCATTTCATAATCGTCACTCAGCAGGGCATGCACTGTGTGTTTTCTCTGGCTTCCCCTAACCACAGCCTCCCTGCCAAACTTCTGCCTATGTTTGTGTCCAAACACCAGAGAACTCAATGCCAGGTCTGTGGTACTTCTGATGTCTTTGAGGTAAAGGCGCCATCAACATGACTAGCTCTGATCAGCCTCTCTCTCTTTCTCTCTCTCTCTCTCTCTCTCTCTCTCTCTCTCTCTCTCTCTCTCTCTCTCTCTCTCTCTCTCTCTCTCTCTCTCTCTCTCTCTCTCTGATGGGTCAGGAATGCAGGCTCTGCAGGCCCCTCCACTCCCCCTTCGGCCACAGCGTTTATTTAATATCCTGAAAAAATTTAAAATAACTTCTGCGGCCTCTAAGAAAAACAAAGATAAATATAATAAAAATTAGACAAAAATATAACCCCAGAGAAGGACTGGAAATGTTCCTAACCAGAGACTGGGATCTAGGTGGGGCAAATGTGTAAATGAGAACAGACACACACATACAACGAATCGTGGGTGGACGAGATGGACAAATGTGGACTTGAGACATCCAAGCACAGACACACCCACAAGAATAGCCACTGACAGGAAGGAATGAAATGCATTTCCTAATGTTCTCTTAAGCTTTCTCTTTTGTACTTCTACAAAATCTGAGATTCCTTCAATGGCTTGCCACCTCTTCCTTGATTCCCAGGTGCACTGTTTTGGCAGCTTCTTGGCAACTTGGCAGTCCCACACATAAGTTTGATGTTTTGCGTGATAAGGTCCATTTGTGGATATTAACAAAAATAATCCAAGGGGAAACAATGTATTGAATGTTGCAACTCCTAATCACTACATGTTGTTGTTATGTACTGTGACATTGGAGCCAATTTATGGTGACCATATCATAAGTAAGATTTTTTTAAAGATTGATTTTTTTAATTTTATTTTTTATTAAACAAAGAAATAACATTTTCAAAAATACAGTGTTACCTTGTATAAAGGAATTAATTTGTTCCAAATGAAATTATGTTAAGCAATTTTTCCATTATACAAATTTCCCATAGGAATGCATTGAAAATAGAGTAATCCCTAATTGCGACCATTTTATGTTGTATGGATTTGCCCCATAGACAATTCTGTTAAGCAAATTTCCCCTATCTCTGGAATTTTTTATGTTGTACAGATTTTATGTTATACAAACCATTTGTTATACAAGGGTTCACTGTAATCATTTTACATTCAATATCATATATTCCTTTAGAATTACCTCTATCTCCATCATATTATGCAATCCACCCATCCACTTGGGATGGATTCCATTCTTTTTATTCTTACAACTCAGATCTACCCATTTCTCTACAGTCATACATTTATTCTTCTCCTGTGGTGTACATTTCTGCCCCTTCTGGAACATATGTACCAAAAGCAGATTCCATATTGATTTGAAATCATTACTTTTCTTCATGCCCTTTCTAATCTTCATTTCACACGTTAATTTATCACTGATAGCCATATTCCACATGTCTCTATACTACACCTCCAACGTACTGTAATTTGGTTGCTTTCCTTGTTTTTTATACTGTATATATTTTTGAAAAAAAATTAACCTTGCCATCATCACCATTATACTTACTGTTAATTCCATTTCTCTCCTTCTTCAATTGGTTGTTAAAGAGTGATTTTATTAGTTCCTTACCTCTTGTGACCTTTCAATTGGCTGAGCAGGGATTAAAAGCCCAGCCCTCCAGAGTCCTTAGTCCATTGCTCTACCAACTACACCCCAGTGGGTATCACCAGATGGTTTTTAAAAAGGAAGTAATGTACATCATACTTTGCTTCTGACTTTCCAAAACATGTATGGTTATTAGTCATACCAAGCACATCCGATCTTGCCTGATTTCGGAAGCTAAGCAGAGTCGGGCCTGGTTAGTACTTGGATGGGCGACCACCAGGGAATACCAGGTGCTGTAGGCGCCTGGAGTAGGAACTGGTAAGCCACTCCAGTATTCCTGCCAAGAAAACTCCATGGACATGGGGTCACAAAGAGTCGGCCATGACTGCAATGACACAAAACACACAAGCTGCATAGTTGTGAACCTCAGTTTATAGGTTTATGCCAGTTTGTATGCACGGCACTAGAGGTTCACTTTTCCTGCCTCCTTAGCCAATGGCCAGCTCAGAAGCCAGTGTCCAACAGGAGAAGGGGCTTCCCTTTCCTGCCTCCCTGGCTGATCACCCACTCAGACAATGAGCCAAGACAGGGAAACCTGGGCTTCTTCTGGGGATTGGTCGGACAGCCAAAGAGGAGGAGGAGAGGAGCACGCTCTGGCTGGCGAGTGGGAGATCCAGCCAGGGAGATAGGAGAAGGGAACTAGCAGTACATGCGGGGTGTACGAACCAGGACATACCTCCGAAGCAAGGTTTGTGCCCTTCTTCTGGCAAAGCAATCATGAGATTCGTTAACATTGGCCATAATCAATGTTCCCTCTAATTTTCCACTAGCATATGGTAGGGCTGGCTGTGACAAGAAGCAAATGGGCAGCAGCCAAGGTTTCCTGTTAGCTGTGCGGCCACACATGCCCCTAGCACCCTCAGCACAGGGGTTTTCCACCCCAGCGCACCCATAATAGCTGCTTTTCTTCTGGTTGCAACAGAATCCACTGGGGCGGAGGGAGTGGCTTGCACTGTTATTTGTCCTAGTGTGGCTACTTGCCAGGCAGGCTCAATATGCTAGGATTTGGAAAAACTCCCTGGGAAACCTTCCTCCCAGCTTCCTTGAGCCAACTTGCTCCTTTAGTGCTCCGGGAATCAACAGAAACTTCCAGGTCATTGCTTGTGACTGCAAAACCAATCTTGAACTAAGGGGAAATACTGGAAACCTCAGAGTGCAAGGCACTTTCCTCAGTACCACCAACCCTTTTATCTGTCTGAGTGACAATACAGTGGCAAAATGTTACTAATTTTATTGAAGGTCTCTCGAAAAGACATACAGGTTCAAAAGTAGGTTCAAAGCTTATAAAAGAAGGATGCTTCCTCGGATACGACCCATTTGCAAAACTGGCCATCTATTTGGCCGAGGATGTTGCTGTAACAGAAATGAAAAGACTAACGTCTTCTTGGAAAAAAAACAGACAAAACCAATGTTATTGACTAAGAACCAGAAATACTTCCCGATGGCCAGGTTGAGTTCCCACTCTCCTCTGTTCTGTAGCCTCATGATAAACTGATGATGATGTGCTGAATGTTATTCTGTACTCCTGGCACAGATCTGAACATAACAGATTTATTTCTCATTTACTGATATTGCCTTCCTTTGGAGTAGAGTTTTTGGGCGTTGTTTTTAAAGGTTCATTGGGAAGTTGTATAAATGCCATGCAGAGCATAAATGGTTAAAAAAAAGAGCTGGAAGGAGTTGATCTCTTTAGTGTTGAATGACAGGTCTGGCACACAGCTGTCAAAATGGAAGAGCACCTGCCAAAAGAATCCAAAATGAATGAAATACAGAAGTGTTTCCCATGTGTATCCTTAGTTCTCTCATCCTGCTGACTTGTTATGGTAAGGTGAAAACAAAATACAAGTACCACAAATCAGTAGCTTGTGTGTGTAAAAACCCCCTCTATTTAAAATACTATACCTACTTTAAAGACATGACAACATTAATTAAACGTAAACAAACCACACCCTTTGAAACTGAAACAGCATTTCTTTCCTTTTAAAAACTGGACAGTTGCTTGTCTGATTGCCATACAGCCTGAATAAGAGTGCAAATTCAAAAACCTGCTCAACTCCTGGATCTTGATTGGTTGAAATAACAGAATTGATTTATTTAGTAGGTTCTCTTCCTTTGGTTCTTTACAGGTTGTTACAAACAAGAGAGATACCCAGTTTGTTTGTTTAATTTATTTCTTTGCTGCCTTTCTCCCCTTAGTGGAATCAAGGCTGTAGGCAACAAATAAAACCAGACAATAATAGTTAAAGCACAATACAAAGCTTATTTAAAAGAAAGAAACATTATTCAAGATTAAAAACATATTTGAAAACTTTTTAAAACGGTTATAATATCTAAATTTTGAAAATGGAGCATTTCCACCTAGACACTTATCACTTAAAAGTCTTCCTGAAAAGGATGATCTTTGCCTGACGACAGAAGGACAAGAGAAAGGGGGCCAACTTGACTTCTCAAGGCAGTGCATTCCAAAGCCCAGGAGCAGCTACAGCAGTAAACAATGACAGACTAGGGCTCAGAGACACGAGTTCGAATCCCTGCTTGGGCAGGGCGTGCAGGGAATGCTAAAACCATGCCTTCAATGTCTCAGCCTGAAAACTCTGGGCGTTTATACACGACCCCTAAACTCCGGGGCAAATGGCTCCCAGCTCCGGAGCTTAAAAATGTTTATCCACCAGCTCCGGAGTTAACAGGAAATTAAGTGCTTTAGCATCCCATTTACCTGCTTTTGGAGGTGAAAATTATTTGATCCTGTGTAATGATAGTGAGTGCGGGGCTCTCCTTGCTTCTGTTTGTTGTTTTTTGGCTCCTGCCCCTTTAAGAGCTACTTTTACAGAGACCAAGAGGCAGAACGAGGTGAGCAGCATGCTTTTTCTCTTTTTCTCCCTCCCCTCACGCAGCCAGCAGCCAGGAAGTGCTGAGGGGGGTGGGGACAGAGGAAGAGCGACTAAGATCTCTGGTCTGAATTTAAGTGGCCAGCGGATCTTAGGGGTCGTGTAAAAAGGCCCTCTGTTAGCTTTAAATCCAGCTACATGTTAAGCGCCCTGCTGTACAATTTATTTCCCCTGAAAATTTCTTCCACCGGATCTAAGCACCGCAGCTCTGAAGATGCTTGAAGGAAATACCCCCAAACCAAACCCCAGTATTGTATTATGCCCTAAGCACATCCGATCTCGCTTGATTTCGGAAAGCTAAGCAGGGTCGGCCCTGGTTAGTACTTGGATGGGCGACCACCAGGGAATACCAGGTGCTGTAGGCGCCTGGAGTAGGAACTGGCAAGCCACTCCAGTACTCCTGCCAAGAAAACTCCATGGACATGGAGTCACGTAGAGTCGGTCACGACTGTAACGACACAACACACACGCACAAACTCGGGAGGGCCGCTAGGTGGCGATCGTGAAGGATGGCTGGTCAGAAAGGAGGAAGTGAGGCTGTGCGCAGCGTTGCCGCGCTAGGCGTCCGCCCGTCGCGACGGTACAATTATGTCCTTCCTCGGCTGCCGTCGTTAGGATCCGAACGGTGCCCGGGAAAAAGCCAAAGTTGGTGCTCTCTACGGTTCGCGCACCCACCCCCACCCCCCCAATTCTTGACTTGCACGCAAACCTTCCCTGCGGAGCCACTCGGATTCCTTACGGGTGAGTGAAAGAGGGGCTCGAAGGAAGGAAGGCCACCCCCCCCGGGTGAGGAGCGTGGGCAGCTGAAGCAGGCGTTGCCTTCTCCCCCGCCAGCTTGTTAGCAATGGCTCTTCATGGGGGCTGTCCGATGGTCGCAGCCTCTTCGCTAGCCTAAGGCGGATTTCGGGATTGCTTTTGCATTTAGGCCATATTAACCCCGCTTTCCTGCAAAAATCAAGTGCAGAGAGCCAGCTTGCCATAATACCGACCTGCGGGGTAGGTGGGTGGGTGGAACCGCAGTGGGCATATGGTCATAGAGGCTTGAAAGTAAATCTGTGTTAACAGCCACGCTTTGGAAGAAGAAAAGAGCTGGATCCGACTAAAAGTCCAGCGGACCTGGAAGGTGGTGGAGAGCCACCAGATTTGGGATGGGTGTGTGTGCTGTTCCTATAACCCTTCAGTCTTGCCTACGATAGTTAGGGAGGGTTGATGGAAGGCGTTCCTGTTAATCCCTGCTCTAGTCTAATCCACCTCGCTCTTTTGTAGAGGTCAGAATAAGACACCTATGGAAGCCGTTTCTGTGTGAAGGCATTGCCTCTCCTGGCTATTGCCCACCCTCAACGCCCCTGATGCAGAGCGGCATTCACTCATATCTTTTCACCCTGTAGCTTTCTTTTCTCAAAAGTTATTTTACTCACTTGCTCTGTTTAGGGACCAATGCTCTTTAATGGTTTGGTCGTGATGCCTCTTAATATAGCAGTGTTCTGCTACTTTATATTTTAATTATTTTTACTTATTTAATCTTTTTTACTTGTTTATTCAGAATAAGTGAGATTAGAATGAATAATAAACAAACAAACAAACAAACAAACAAACTTCAAAATGGAATTTATTATTTATTTATTTATTTATTTATTGTATTTATATCCCGCTTAATATCAAAAGATCTCTAAGCGGCTTACAAAGCCACAATCAGACGATACACACAACAAACTAATATAGTTAAAAACCAGATAGTGTTCCTGATACTATCTAATAAAAATCTAATCAAAATATCATTCAGAGACATGGCGATGGCGGGTAAAGAAAGAAAAAAAAAAACCCTAGGAATCGCCGAAGGCCTTCCGGAAGAGGTAGGTTTTTAAAGCCTTCCGGAAGGCCAGCAGGGACTCTGCAGAGCGCACTTCAGGAGGGATGGAATTCCAAAGGCTAGGGGCCGCCACTGAGAATGCCCGGGCCCGAGTACTCGACTTCCGGGCTTCTCGAGGAGTGGCGACCCGCAGCAAGTGCGCTCGCGCCTGCCGAACGGGACGGGCCGAGGTGGTTCGCTGAGCGATACGCTCTGTCAGGTAGTCCGGTCCCAAGCCATGGAGGGTTTTATAAACTAAAACCAAGACCTTGAATCTAATCCGGGCTGCAACGGGCAACCAGTGCAAGCGGGCCAGGACTGGCGTGATGTGATCATACCGACGACGCCGCCGGCCACCAGCCTGGCCGCGCATTCTGTACCCCGCTGCAGCCGCCGGAGAAGAGTCAAGGGCAACCCCATGTAGAGGGCGTTACAGTAGTCCAGCCTCGAGATCACCAGTGCTTGGACCACTGTTCTCAGAGAGTTCGCGTCGAGGTACGGGCGGATCTGGGCGATCCGACGGAGATGGGCCGACGGAGATGGTAATAGGCGGACCTGGTCACCGACGCCACCTGGGATTCCATGGAGAGCGCCAGGTCCAGGAGCACGCCCAGATTCCGCACCCTCTCCGCGAGCTGGAGGGACACTCCCCCAAACAGGGGAGGGGGCCACCGTATTCCGACGGCGAGCTCCCAAAGAACATAACCTCCGTCTTCTCGGGGTTGAGCTTAAGCCTGTTCGCCCCGGTCCAGGTCAGTACGGCCTCCAGGCACCCATCGAGGACTTCAACAGCTTCCACAGCAGAGGTGGAAAAGGAGAGATAGAGCTGCGTGTCATCAGCGTACTGATGACAGCAGACTCCAAAACTCCTGATGACCCCGCCAACGGCCTTACGTAGATGTTAAACAGCATGGGGACAGAGACGACCCCTGTGGAACCCCACAAGGGAGAATCCAAGGGCCGATAACTCCCCCCATGCTGAACGCACTGCGGCCGGCCCTCCAGGAAGGAACGGAGCCATCTGCGAGCAGAGCCTCCGATCCCAACCTCAGAGAGCCGGGTCCAACAGGATACCGTGGTCGACGGTATCAAAGGCCGCTGACAGATCCAGGAGGACCAACAGGGTAGAGCAACCCCTGTCGGCCGCCCGGATAAGGTCATCTTGCAGGGCGACCAAAGCTGTTTCGGTGCACCCGACGGGCCTGAACCCGGACTGGCATGGGTCGAGGCACTGCCGATCCTCCAGGTATGACTGCAGCCGATCCGCCGCCACCCTCTCGATCACCTTGCCCATAAACGGACGCTGGCGATTGGGCGATAGTTTGTTAAATCGTCAACTGCAAGGCCGGGTTTTTTCAAATGGGCTTAACCACCGTCTCCTTCAGACGGGAGGGAAAACCCCTCACTGAAGGAGGCGGTGGCGATGACAGAAGCCCATTCGGCCATGGTCCTCTGGCAGCTCTAATTAGCCAGGCAGGGCAAGGGTCGAAAGGGGTGGAGGCAGGCCGGCAATGCGCCATAGCCCTGGAGACCTCGACAGCGGAAACAGGCCCAAGCGCATCCAACCGAGGCGACGAAGGCGGACCAGCAACTGGTGATGGCGGGCGGGACCACTGCAACCGAGTCAAAGCCGGCACGGATGGCCTCTATTTTTGTTCGAAAAAGGCTGCGAACTGCTCGCTACTGAAATCAGTAGGAGGAGGCCTGGCCAGACTAGGATTGCTGAGGTCACGAACCACCCGAAAAGCTCCGCCTGGCGGTTCGAGGCCTCCGCAATTCTCAGGGAGGTAAAAGATGTTCTAGCCTCCCTTATCGCGATGGTGTAGCGACTAGACTGGGCATCAACGGCAGCCTTACTCAACGCCGTCCAGGTTTTCCTCCAGCTGCGCTCTAGCCTCCTCCTCTCCTGCTTCATTGCCCTAAGCTCCCCGGTGAACCAAGGGGAAGGCCGGGCTCGGCAACGGAGGAGGCGCTTGGGGGCGATCCGGTCTATGGTGTGGGCAGCTGTTTCATGCCAAGTGTTAGCCACAACCTCGGCCGGAGCGCCAGTCAAACCACCAGGCAACCCCGAAGAGCTCACCCGAACCGCTGAGGGTCCATGAGCCCTCGGGGGCAGGCCAAAACAGAGGCCCGAGGGTCCCGCGGGGAGGGGCCCTGAATCGCCAGGGAAAAGGAGAGCAGGTGGTGGTCTGTCCATGACACAGGCAGGGAAACAATGTTCCCCACCTCCAGACACGAGTCCCCCGACATGGAGGTAAAAACCAGATCCAGGGTATGACCTGTGGGTGGGGCATAAAACATGCTGGGACAGACCCATGGAAGCCATGGATTCCATGAACTCCAGGGCATTCCACCACCGAATGAAGTCACCCACCACCAAAAGGCAAACAAGCAGCAAACTCCGTAAAAGGGATTGTCCTGGGTTGCGGGAGCTCGGTAACAGCACAATGCCAAATCTGTCCCGCTGACCCACCAACAGGTGAAGTACTTCCAACCCCTGGCTAACCAATGTCGAGGCCCTGCTGACATGAAAAGAATCCCTGTACACGATCGCAGCTCCTCGATGGTGGAAGCACAGTGGAAGCACAGAATGGTGGAAGCACAGTGTTGTAGATGGTATATAAACAACTTATGTAAAGCTTCCCCGTGGTTATCATTCTCATTACAATCCACTGTGATATACAGGTTTTGCACGTAATTTTCATGGTTCTGCTCCATTATGAAGTTTTTTTTCTTTCCCTGCTTTTTGCTTCTCCCTGAATCTCTAGGAGGATGTGTTCACTGGCACTCTTCCCACCCCCTCCCCCTCCGGGAGACATTACCCTTTATGAATTTAACAATGCCTTGGTTTCTGGCCGCAGCTATGAGATGCTTCCGCTTACTTTCCAAGGACAGGTAAGCATCCGTTTTTGAGCACAGAATCAAACCATACAGACTTGGCGTTCACCAAGAGTGAGAAAAAGTGAACATCAGAGTTTAAGGTCTGGTCTGAGAGCTGGGATTGAACTGCTCAAGAATAATGCGTATACTGTACTCAGCTTGGCCGTATCCACCCACAAGCCTCAGTAGCTAGCTACTGGTTGATCAAGTTTTTTGTCATATAAGCATGATGCCAGCTACTAGAATTCAGTAGGATATCCCCCAGTTATAATACTGATAGCTTTAACAAATATAAAAAAATAAAAATTTATATTTTTTAAAAAATCTAATTTTTCAGAGGAGATTCAGAATATGCACCTGATATTTGCCAAAGCTCTGCTACATTAAAGCATGGGGAATAGCATGAGTGGAGCTTCCTAAGTTCCATGGGAGCTGTGAAGCATTAGGGAAGAGTAATTATTTTAAGAAGCACCACTTACAGAGCCCAATGAACACAGAAATTAATGTCTCTGAATGCTTTGCATGTCACGTGCCTTCTCATTTTGGTCCCTGCAGTGCAAGGCTGCCATCTGTGTCCATGCACGCAACTTCCCCAGTGCAAATCCCATGGCAGCTGGAAGAAAAATGGGGTACACTAGTGTGGGAAATCCCTGCACAGAGGGTGCCAGAGTCATGTGTGGCCGCACAGCTTGTTTGCACAGGGCTTCCATGCTTTAATGGCCACTGCTGCAGAGCCTTGGCAAAGAACGGGTGTGTGTTGTAAAACTGCTCCAGCAGGAACTTGCATTTAAAAAATAAAGCTGCCAGATTTCTAGCTGTGTGGAATTCTGAGAGCTGAAATGGAAATCATTTGAAAATCCCACCTAGTTATAAAAGGAGTATAGCTTTCTCTGGGACTTTGTAATGTTCCATATCTCACTTGAAGAATTGGTGACATCTGGCCTAATGGTGGGATCTGTAGAATCAGATGCCCGGTCTGTGATACGGCCAGTGCCCCAACCATTGCCTGGTTTTTGTACAGTGGACCCTCAAACAGTTTGTATAACATAAAATCTGTACAACATAAACAATTCTGGAGATAGGGGAAATTTACTTAACAGAATCGCCTATGGGACGAATTCGTACAACAAAAATGGTTGCGATTAGGGATTACTCTGTTTTCAATGCATTCCTATGAGAAAGTTGTATAAAGGAAAATTTGCTTAACAGAATTTCATTTGGAACAAATTAATTCCTTTATACAAGGTACCACTGTATTTGCATTTAGGGTATCCGACTACTGTTCAGATTTCACCATGGTTGTTTTTAAGGATAAGAGTTTCTAGATCCTGCCTGTGGATCGCCATATGCCTTTGTGGGCCTTCAGAATAGTCCTTGAGTGGTTGGTCTGTTCTTTTGTTCGGAAGCTATACTGTCGTCCCAGGTTTCCTCCCCCGTGTCTCAGTCTTCCAGTTCTTTTTGTTCAAGTGCTTTTGATGAACGGTTTTCACCCCCCCTTGGTTGTCCCAATGGCGCTGCAGCTGGAGGATCTTCCCACCTTGACCATCCCCAAAGAGACCCTGAAAGCTCATAGCCGGCTCGAACACAGCACTAAGCCTGCCTTCATTCATCATCATGAAACCCTCTGGAAGAGGTGCCTTAACGCCTGGTGAGTGTGGGTCGACCGAGACATGACAGCTGCTGATCTATGTCCTTGAAAACAAATATCTTTGACTCTTGCTGAGAAGGGTGTATAGTAGGGCAGAGGAGCGGGAGTCTATTTTTAATATCAGAGGGCCTTTAGAGAAATAAAAAGTAAGCTAAAATCCTCCTTGTTTCGCCGGTTGTGACAACACCCTGGAAACAGGAGTAATGAATATACAAATCATCAGCCAGTCCCAGCAGGAGGGCGGGGAATGGTATGATATAAAAAGGGTGGAGCCTAGTCAGTTTTGTTAAGTAAAGTTGAAGGTTTTGAGAGTGAGTGCTGGGAGAGAGCACTGCTCTGTGAGAGTTCTGTCAGGCAGTGAGGGCTATACTGTTTACTAGTTATTAAAGACAGGGGGGCTGGAAGAGTTGATGAAATCTATTATATGTTAAAGGCAACACATACCATCCTCAGATATTGTTATATTTATTATTTTCTCAATAAACTTTGTTATTATTTTTATATTATACATCTGAGTCTGTCCCAATTCCTGAGGCGACGATTTTAAAAGGTGGCAGCATTACCAAGTGAATAAAAGGTGGCAGCATTACCATTTCCATCACAATTACACGTGTAAAAGGGAGGTGTCACAATTTGGTGGCACAGCAGTGGGATGTCGAAATAAACCCAGTTGTGCCTTTGAAAACCCAGTGACTGTGAAAGGGGTGACGTCACACCGGTAGCCTCTCTGTGGCTCTTCTTTGCCAACTTTTCTCTCTGAGCCACATCCGCGTCCCCGGCTGGAGCTTGACTTTGGAGAAAAGGGGACCAGTCGTGGAGTGAGGTAAGCCGCATTTAGAGGGAAGGCTCACCATCTCACACGGCAGCCCCTTTTACCAGAGAACACCTCCACACCCACCACTTTCCGTGGGACAGCAGCCACACTGGGCAGGTTAGGTCTGCTCTCCTTGTGTTTCCCTGGACTGCACCAAAAGGAGATGTATATATTAACATTGCTGCATTTGCTGGGACAGGGATGGCAAACCTATGGCACACGTGCCAAAGGTGGCACGGAAAGAGCTTTTGCCTGGCACGCAACATGCTCCTTCCCCCCCCCACTTCCCCCTCCGCTGGACCAGCCATGAGGAATTTGTGGAGGGGGAAGTGGGGGGGGCATGGAGCATGTTGGGTGCCAGGCCAGCCCTGCCATCACCATTGCCACCGCCCCCTGCTGCCCCTGACCCCGCCTCCGCCAACCCTGCCACCATCACCAACGCCATCCCTGCCCCTCCCACCGCCGCCGATAACTCTAACCTCGTCGCCCTTGCTGACCTCGACCTCGACCTCGACCTCGCCCCACCCCTGACCCCCCGCTGCCACCGATCCCAACCCTCCCACCGCCGCTGTCCCCATCGCCATCGCCCTTGCCACCCCTGCCGCCGCTGACCTGACCCTGCCTCCGCCGCCATCCCTGCCGCCATCCCTGCCCCTCCCACTGCCAACGACGATGACCCTGATCCCGCCCCCTCCATCACCCTTGCTGCCTTTGCCCCTTCCCCCCCTGCTGCTGCCGCCGCTACCACCGCCAAGTTTGGGCACTCGGTGGCAAAAAGGTTCGCCATCCCTGAGCTAGGACATCCTTGCTGGCTGTTAAACAGTGCTTTCCAAGGGGTAACAAAGCTCCCAGGACAAAAAAGGTTCTAGATGCAACTGGCAATGGCAGTCACCCGATTCTTTACGATAAGAACAGGAGAGGGGCTCATTTCTGACGCTCTTGAACCATGTCGTTCTTGGACAGAAAGCAGTTGTGGGGCTTCCGCTGCACTACAGTGTCTGTGTTTTCCCACGCACACCTGCTTAAAGCCTTTTCATGGTGGTCAAAAGTGGTCTAAAGGTGTGTGTGGGGGGGTGATGAATGGGAGGAAACCCAGATTGCAGAATCTGCACTCAAATCCAAGTCCTTTGGAGCTGGAAGAGAGAAACCACCTTGTCTTTGCTTGATTAGTTTGCATGCGAACAATGACACCGACATCCACAATCTCCTCCTTCCCTCCCCTTTGACATGCAAAGAAATTTGACACCCTGTGTTGCCTCTAGGCGGGATGTCGGTGTCGCCGGAGTCCTTGAAGAGCTGGCTAACGCGGAGGAAGGAGGAGGCCAGGGTCAGAGGACAAACGAGCCGTCTTGGGTGGACTCGGCAAGGGAACTAGGTAGCATTCTGAACCATCACATGTCTTGAGTCACTGTTTCCTTTACCTTCCCACTGTAGGAGTGTCCTCTGTGTAGCTGGCAGTGGCGGTGGGTGGTGGTGGTGGAGTCTGTCTGCCTCACCTTTTTAGATCCAAAGACATTGCAACTGCTTTCCTGAACCCTGGCTCCGTGCTCTTTCTAAAACGAAGGAGGGGCAGATGTTCTTTTAAAGCCTGTCGCTCCTGTCGGCCTAAACCTTGCACAAGCAGCGATGAGGGATTATGTGATTTCTGGACTAGCAACATCTGGAGGGCCGTCCCCGTATTATACTCTTGCTAGATCCTCCCCTGTCAGCCCGCACAGAGGCAATTCTGCAGTGGAAGACAGAAGCATGATTCCATTTCTGCCGTTCCTCTCTGTGGACGCAAAACTTTGCTCCTTGTACAAGCCAGGTTCTCTACCTGGTGGTGTTTAGTGAAGAAGGCAGGCAGGAAAGAGCCAAAAAGGTGTTTTTCTTCAAAAAGCACATTGCTTGGCCTTAATGCCCATTCCTCTGGTGAAAATAGAGGATGACCATGAATGGCACAGGGCTGGGACCTCATGCCCCTTGCTTGTTTAGCTTAACTACTTTCTGGATGCCTGCGTATGGTGCTAGGCAGAACTGGGGGACTGTACAGTGCACTGGTTCTTCCAGGGTTCGGAGTAAGCATTTTTGCCCCTCTACAAGGTGGAGGCCCAGGGGTGCTGTTCTCAGCAGCAGCCCCTGCATCTCTGAGACTGTTTAGCATTGCTTCTGAGTAACAGCGTCCTGTTTTTCTGCGATACTCAGGCGGTACGATGGAGAGAGCGATAGACTAGGGCTCAGGAGACCTGGGGCTGCCTGAATCCCCTCTCATCCATGGAAGTTTGATGCATGGGGCGCTACTGTTAAAACCACTCCTTAAATGTCTCAGCTTGAAAACCCTCTGAGTGGACTGCGACCCCGATGGTGTTGCAATTCTCTTGGAAACTGCACTTTTGTACTACTGGTGGCGAGGGTCAGGCTGTCACCTTGGTGTCGTCTCTGTTCCCTTGCAGCTCTCCGTTGGATGAAAAAGGGATCCCATTATACGCTGGCCCTCTGTTGCTGGGTTTCTTCTCTCCATGGCTCCTTCTTTCCCCATTTGTCGGTGAGGGATGTCAAACGTAGGCCTGGGCAGGGTTGGGAAGGTCAAAAGAGACGGGGGATGGAGACTGGGTTGCGGATTACGACAAGAGAGCACAGACTGCTTGAACACAAAACCCCACCGATGAACAAGGAGAGGGAATTTTTCTCCTCCGTTTATCCGTTGACTAACAATCCAAGGTGTGTTCAGAGGCTGACTAGCTTTGGGCGCACATTTAAAGTTGAAACAGACAATGGGTGGCTGCTTTCACACTGCTAATTCTTTCTTTCTCAATCGGTCCTTTCCCAAAGCTTCAAAAGGAAGACATGATAGCCAAATTCTCCCAAGCTGTAGATTGGTAAGTTTTGTGTTCTGTTTCTGTACTTCTTGGAAAGCATCTCCAGATGCCTGGTGCTTTGAGGGAACCGTTCCCAGACATTTGCACATCACACACCCCTCTTTGATTTTCGTTTGACCCTGTCCCGCCTCCCTAGCCTGTGCTTTAGCCTCATTGTGCTCTTTTTTATTTTTACAAAACTCAACTTGACTTTAAAAATAAACACAAGCACTTAATTAAAACCATCCATTAGCAATTTAAAACGAAAAAGAAACAGCAACCTAAGATAATTACTTTACTTTAAAAATAGGCAGTTTTTTTCCTTGGGAAACCCAGCGTCCGTCACAGAAACCTGTTCAAGCTGAAAAAAATATTAAACAGCCATGTGTCCCCATTTGCAATTTTCTTTCAATTTTGAGAACATCTGCTATGCAAAGCATAAATAGTTGATATACATTTGTTGATTTCTGGGCCACCGCAAATGAACTTGTTGTCATGAAGGGGTGTGCCTTTCCCAAGTGAACAAGCCATTGTCTCTGGTCTCCTGGTCTATTTCAGGCATAAGATGAGGTTAGGGGAGATTGGCTGTGCTTTCCTGTATTAAACATGGAGCTGGGGAAGAGTAGCGGGGGAAGCATCCTGTCCCCGCAACACACACACACAGTCCAGAAAGTGTAAGGGATGCATAGAACAACTCTTCTTTTGCATACAATCAGTACGTCTTTTGTAGATGGCTCATGATCTACCAAGGCCACTTTCGGTCTCTTGTAGTGGGCATTAAGAAAATTCAGTAACACAGTCCCCGAGTAATCCCTGGACGAACCCCTAGAAAATCCCATTGAAGGTTAATCAATCCCTGCATAATGTTTATACATGGCTTCTGTATCTTCCATCACAAGCACAGAACTAAAAGCAGAAAGGTCATAAGACCGCGATAAGCTTTTTGCTGGGTGTAAAGGCTCCAGTGAGCCCCTGCCTCTCCCTTCAGATCCAAGGACTCTGGCCGCTGTCCTTGCCTCCTCTCTAGGGGTATAAAACACCCTAAGGGTCCCAAGCACCATCCTCTTAGGACCGTTGCCACTTCTATTATATTATACAGTAACCCCCCACCGATCGCGGGGGTTAGGGATCCACCCCACCCGTGATCCATGAAAATCCGCGATATGCGGAAGCGGGTGGGGGGTCTGGGTGTGTGGGGGGCGATCGTGCACCTGTCCGAGAAGTCTTGGGGCGGCGCGCGCCGGCGGCGGCAGGGGGGATCTGACCTCCCGCCGCCTCCCGCCCATGCCGCCCGAGACTTCTTGTTCAGGGCCGTCTCCATTGAAATGCATTGCCAATGCATTTCAATGGAGAAAATTTTCCCCATTGGAAAACATTGGCTCAATGTTTTCCAATGGGGACAATTTCTCCATTGAAATCCATTGACTCAATGCATTTCATTGGAGATTGCAGCCCCCCCGCCACCCCCTGCATGGCCCCGAGGCTTCTCGGAGGGGCTGGGGGGCGGTGCGGAGTGATCCGATCGCCTCCCGCCGCCCCCCGCATGCCCCTGGGGCTTCTCAGAGGTGCGGGGGCGGCGTGGAGCGACCTGATCGCCCCCCGCCACCCCCTGCACGGCTCCGAGGCTTCTCGGAGGGGGCAGGGGGGTGGCAGGGAGCGATCTGATCGCCCCCGCCCCCCGCCGCGGTGCAGGTACTGTGATCCCGCAATGTAATGGGACTGCAGTACCTGAACCGCAAAATGGCGGGGGGTGACTGTACTATCCTTGCTTTGTATATGGAAATGTCTGCCTTCTGTAGGTGTGCTTACGTCTGCTTCCCTGAAGATTAATGCATACCAGAAACCTTGGTTTTTCGCTAGGTTGCTTTGAAATCCTGGTGTTTCTACACTTCCAAGTGAGTGGGGAAGGGATTTCCTTCTGGTCCCATGTTTAACCATCCTGATAGCAGATCCAAGGCGAGTGCATTTTCAAGGGTGGCCAGCTTGCCTTGAGATTTTGGCAGGTGGTTCCCCCTTCAACCCCCCACACATACACTCTGAATTGGTCTAGCTTATGCCTTTTAGCTCCTGTTAGATCCCTCTGTGGCAGAGTGTGTGCGTCTGCTGCCGCGTTGACATCTCCACCTTCTTGCCTCTGCAGGGCTGGCTGCCCGATCCGAGCCTTTGCGTGGCATCCGCACACGAGCAAGTTTGCCGTGGCCCTGCTGGATGACTGCATCCGTGTTTACAATGCCAACAGGTACGGAGGTTTCCCAGCGCAGACCTGAGTTGATGCCCTTCAGTTGACGCAGGCTGAGCCTTTGCACTTGCCCAGGACTAGTTTCTGCTCAGCCATGGGCTGCAGCTGGGTGAGCAAACAGGCCCTCTGCAGGTGGTTGGCACTCTCACCCCCATCAGCCACAACCAGTGTGGCTGTTGGGCTGAGTTTGTCAGAGTCTAAACTCTCTGGAGGGCACAGGGATGCATGCCCATCCTGCAGAATGGGTTTTGGAAGCTGTCACTCTCTGGGGCCACTGTAGAGTCTTGCACAGGTTTGCAAATTCTTGCCATTGCAAGCCAAGAAATATCAATGGGTTTATTTATTTATTTATTTAACTTATTTTATTTATTTAACTTATATGCCGCCCACTACCCAAAGGTCTCTGGGCGGCTTGCAATCCAAAGAATAAAACAATTTAGAATAGTTAAGAGTAAAATATCAATAAATCATCAATAAAAACCTTACACTAAAATCATTATTCTAAAATTGTCATCAGCGGACCCACAATCTATATTATATCAATTAAAACCTTCTGGAACAGGAAGGTTTTTACCTGGCGCCGGAATGTAATCAGTGTTGGCATCTCGATCGGGAGGGCATTCCATAGCTTGGGAGCAGCTGCCGAGAAGGCCCTGTGTCTACAGGCCATCCCTCTCACCTCCTTGAGGGATGGCTCTTTCAAAACGGCCCCCTGGCTAGATCTTAATTGCCGGGTAGGTTCGTATGGAAGGAGGCGATCCTTCAGGTATCTAGGTCCTAAGTCGGCTTTGTATGTCAGAACAAGCACTTTGAATTCAGCTCGGGCAGCAACTGGTAACCAACGAAGGTTACGAGAATCGGCGTGATGTGATCCCTGGCGGCCCCACCACTTACCAGCCGTGCCGCACGATTCTGAACCAGTTGCAATCGCGACCGTCTTCAAAGGGAGCCCCACGTAAAGCGCATTGCAGTAATCAATACGGGATGTTACCAGTGCATGCGTAACTGTCATGAGGCTGTGCTGGTAGGGGCGAAGCTGGTATATTTTCCGCAGCTGAAGGAAGGCACCCCTGGCCACCGAATCCACCTGGGCTTCCAGAGTTAGACCGGGGTCCAGAAGCACCCCCAAGCTGCGGACCCTGTCCCTTAGGGGGAGTGCAACCCCATCCAAGACAGGAAGATGGCCCTCTAGCCTGAGAATATATGAATTGGAGGGGCATAGCTCAGTCAACACAGCATCGAGTGGCATAATGTGGTCAAGGGAGAGTGAAGAACAGGCATCTTACAAATCAGGGGTATGCCCTCTGTCTGTGGAGCGGGCTCTCTGGTGCCACCTTTGCCCTAGCCTTGATGTAGTCTATGGTTATGCTTTGGCTTTACCATCATGAGAGGCCATGCATCAGTTCCTAGAATGGCTGGGCATTATTTCCCTCTATTAAATGATCCAGGCAACATGTTCTCACTTAAAAACCTAAGAAGTGCTTTAATGATTGAGTCCAGATTTGCTCAGCTCTATCATCCCTGCAAGGAGCCTCACCTCCTGGAACTGCGAGGGAGTCCACTAGAAACAAGTCAGAGTCTTCTGGCTGCCCTCTGACCACTCTCTCGCACACAATTTAAACCACAACAGCATTGCTCCACTGTTCTCAGCATCAATGCTCAACATGATAAGGAGACAAATCCCTGGAGCATCCGGAGTTTTTGGACAAGTTACAGAAGGTTTGGCCATCCAGGCCAATAGGGACAGTTTATAGGAGGTGCAGTCCTCAAAATCTCCAGGGCTGAAGGTTTTCCACCTGCAGACCAGCGCAGGAGTGGAAGCCAGGGCCCTTCCATTCAATGATCTGGTGCTGTGCCTCCAGTAGTGGGTCTCGGATGGAACACATCCATCTCGAGCACTGCCGGCTGCAAAGCTTCCAAGGACAAATCAGAGACCAACCACCGATGGTTTCTGGGCCTTGCATTGATGCGGCGTTCCCATCACCTACGTCTCTCACCCTTGCTTTTCGTGTCTACCTCTGACTCTTCTTCTCCTTCTCAGTGCCACGGTGCCCGTCCTGAAGCACCGCCTGCAGCGGAATGTGGCGTCAATGGCGTGGAAGCCGCTGTGCGCATCCATCCTGGCCGTGGCCTGCCACAGCTGTGTTCTGGTTTGGCATTTGGACCCCACGTCCCTTTCCACCAGGTAACCAGTTGGTGGATAAAGTTAGTTCCTTAGCGGGGATGGTCCAGGTTGGCTGGCAGGCACAGTGGCCGTTGGCTGTTACACTTCGCCCTGCAAAGGAACAGGAATCAGATTTCCGATGGCTGACACAACTGGCGCACCCAATTTAATGGACTGCTTCTGCTATTCTTCCCAGCCCACAAAACAGTCAGTCCACACTCTTAGAAACTGCAGAAGGGATCCTATGGATCATGGACTTCACCCCCAAAACTAGGGGACATCCTCTCAAACTGAGGGTTGTGAGAGTGAGAACAGACAAAAGAAAATATTTTTTTACCCAGCGTGTTGTTAGTCTGTGGAACTCCCTGCTACAAGATGTGGTGATGGCATCTGGCCTGGATGCTTTCAAAAGGGGATTGGACAGATTCCTGGAGGAGAAGTCCATCACAGGTAACAAACTATGATGGAGATGTGTCATCTCCAGGCTTAAAACCGGGTACTTCAAGAACCAGATGCAGGGGAGTGGTATCAGGAGACAGAGATCTAGTCTTGTGCACTCCCAGACACATCTGTAAGGAGGCACCGTGGGGAATCAAACTCCCAACCTCTGGTTTCACAACCAAAGACCTAAACCACTGAGCTATCCAGCAGTTTGTAAATGCTGCATCTCTGGATCCTAGTTATCTTACTTGGCAGGGCGGATTCTGCCTTTGACAGCAAGTGCCACCTTAGGGGTGTTTCCTATGCACCCAGTGCCGTCTCTAGTCCTGGTGCTTACACATTCCTCCTCTTCCTAGAGGAATGACCCTGTCTTCTATCCCTGCAGGCCTTCGTCTGGCTGTGCCCAGGTGCTCAGTCACCCTGGCCATAGCCCAGTCACCAGCCTGGCCTGGGCACCCAGTGGGGGGTTACTGCTGTCAGCTTCACCGGTTGATACTGTCATGCTTGTGAGTATCTTGACTGTGTGCGCATGTGTGTGTGTGTGTGTGTGTGTGCGTGTCTCTAATGTTCAGTCTTCCAAATGTTGGTCTGCAATTCCTTTTAGGCTTAAGGGATAAAAGAGTGGTGAAGGGTGATGGAAAGAAATAAAAATAATTTTACTTAGTAAAATAAAATAATAAAATAATTGTGAACCATCAAGTCAATTCTGAGTTACAGTGACCTTTTGGAGGAGGCTTTTTTTGGAGTAAAGTGGTTTCCCACTTCCTTCATCAGGAGGCTGGCTGTGTTTGCAAGAGGCATGGGGGGGGGGTTTGAACTCCTAACTGCCTCAGCAGCCAGATACCCGGACCACTGAGCTCTCCAGCTGGGTGGGAGTTGCCGGCCAACAGTACCGGTGTGTGGGGGTGGGAGAGAGACATTCCCTCCCCAGCTGTAGCTTGTCTTCTGCTCTTAGGATGCAGGAGGATGGGGAGGTAGCATAATAGCCATGTTTGGTGAAAGTTAATTTTTTTCCTGTCCGCCATTTGCCTTTTATCACTGATTTTTGTGAACTGTTTATTGCCTCATGGTATTGTTGTTCTTAATTTCTGTATATTGTTTGCTTCTTTTTGTTGTCAACCGCCCGGAGTTCCATCCGGAAAACGGGAGGTATATAAGGTCAAATAATAAATAAATAAATAAATAAATAAATAAATAAATAAATAAATAAATAAATAAATAAATGTCAGCCAGTGAGGAAAGGGAGGGTGTGTAAACCTTTTCCACAGAATGAACCGGTGTCTCCCTCTCTGGTTCTCAGATGCCCATCAGAAGAGTACATGGGAGAGGAACATATTTTCTTCCTAAATGAATTCCCCTCCCCTTCTTTCTGCTGTGTTCTCTGTAGGTGTGGGACGTATCCACCGAAAACTGCATTCAGTTGCAGTGGTTTGGAGGAGGTGGGGTCACGTTCCTGGCGTGGTCCCCAGATGGCAGCAAAGTATTAGCGGCAACCCCTTCGGCCGTCTTCAGGTGACTAGAGGCTGAGGCTAGCATTGAAGTGGGAGGGCTGATTAATGGGGGTGTGAGGGATCATTCCCTGTGGTGGGTCTCCTTCCTCGTGGTTCCTCATGCTGAGTCCCACCCACCTGACTGTTCTGCTTCTTCCTGCTGGCTTGTGTGCTTCTTTGCAGGGTGTGGGAGGTCCAGATGTGGACCTGCGAGAAGTGGCCGACCATCAAGGGCCCCTGTCGGGTACGTGGGGGGAACAGGGAAGGAGGGAAGCGCTGGATAGTTGGCATGGGTAGCGTGTGTTGAAATTGGCAAGGCTGTCCATTAACTTGGGTTCCCTTGTTACATGATGAGCCACACTTATTTAGATTTTTTTGTTATTAAAATACAGGGTGGGGAGTGTGGCTTAAATCTTGTTCTTCCTGGGTGTGTGTGTGTCTGTGTGCTGTGAATTCATTCCTTGGTTGCTCTGGAAAGAACAGAGGCACTAGGTCTGGGTCAGGGTGTGGTTTCCCAAAGCCTGCTCAGGGATCCTGTGGCGTTTTTGAAAGACAAAAGCTTCCAGATTCTTTCGTGGGCAGACCAGCATCTTACGCTTCACTTTGTCTTGACTTCTTGGCCCTTTAGTTCTCTTCAGAGCTTGACAGAGCTGATTCCCAAGAGAGGAACTCCCAGAATGCCACAGGTAGCCGGACTAAGCCTCATTTCCCTTTAGGGACCCCCCCCCTATCCTGACAGGCTCCAGGTGACAGAAAATAGCACTCTTTGCTTTGAAATACAGAAACTGCTTATTATAGGCCTCTAGACCAGGCATGTCCAAACTTCAGCCCTCAAGATGTTTTGGACCACAACTCCCACAGTCCTTTGCCACTGGAAATACAGGCTTGGAATTCTGGGAGTTGTGGTCCAAAACATCAGGAGGGCCAAATTTTGGATATGCCTGCTCTAGACTCTTGTTTTTTAGCTAAGGTGATAACGTGTCTGTTGGGTGTTTTGTCTCCTCTCCGTGCCTTTCCTCAGACGGGTTGCTGGAGTCCTGATGGTAGTCGCTTGCTTTTCACAGTTGAGGGAGAGTCCTTGATATACTCCTTGTCGTTCTTGGAATATAGCGGTGAGTATGGGAGCAGCAACTAGGAATCCTGGGTGGATGCTGGCCCTGCCAAAAACAGGGTCCAGCGCTGCCCTCAGCAACTTTGCTTTAATAAAATAAGGCTCTGAACCTCTAGAAGTGTGCTTGAACACAAGAGAAATGTTTGACAATCTCAGAAATGGCATGCAGTGGCATGTCAGGTGAGTGATGGAAGGAGGCTGAATCGATTTTCTGCTCTCTGCGGATTTGCTTCTGTGCTCTGGGTAGCTCCTAGTCCGTACCTCTTCATTGCACAGTTTGGATTATTTTGCATGAGTTATTTTACAGCAGACATTTGCAAAACAAAACAAGAGCCTTTCTTGGCAAAACAATTCAGCCTTTCTTGGGAAATGATGGCTATTAGTGGCAGGAAAGAGAATAAAACCAGAATAAATTTAAAACAAAACTTTTCAGGAAGATACCCAGAAAGCCACACCCAAAGCTGTTGGAGCTATAAAAATGTCCTTCTTGTGGCACGGGTTTTGGAAATAAGTTTTTAAAGCATCATATTACACACACACACACACACACACACACACACACACACACACACACACACAGAGAGAGAGAGAGAGAGAGAGAGAGAGAGAGAGAGAGAGAGAGAGAGAGAGAGAGAGAGAGAGAGAGACGTTTGTGTCTGTATCTCTGTGTGGAAGGGTTTGTGTTCTGCTCTAGCAGAATCAGATACTGTTCTTCTTAGGGTAGAAACGGTGGCTGTGGCAAAACAAGGAAGGACTTGGGAAAAGTTGCAGGAATTCCCCCTGCACCCCATGCACAAACTTCTCCTGAGAGAAGAGGGAGAGTTAAAAAAACACAGCCTACAACTTCTGTTGTGAGCTCCCCTTTACATGGAAAAGGACCTAGATTCATATGACTTGGGAGGGGAGGGGGGACAGGTGATAGGAAAGTCCTCCTTGGTGCCATTCAGGGGCGGCAGTGACTGGGCCAGAGGACTGAGTAGTTGAGCTGACATAGCATGCCCACGGCAGCTTCCTCTTCCTGTTCCGTAGTGTGTCCCTTGGCCTGATTTTTTTTTTTCCCTGCCCTGCAGGTGAACAGCAAGGCCATGTTGGTGGGTCGAAAACAGCTTCCATTGTGGCAGATTTGTCAGAAACTACATTTGAGACTCTCTACGGGGAGGAGAGGTAAGAGAAAGAGAAGGAGAGGTTGAAGGGTGTTTGCCAATGTGTTGTTCACACCATGATCCTTTTCCGTGGGTGATGCGTGGCTGCCGTGGTGGGATGAGATTCAAGCCCCTCAGGCTGCAGCGTTAGCTAGAAAATGTCCAAGTGATGGTTTTTGATCTATAAAACTGTAAATGGCTTGCGTCCATCTCAAGGAGCTTATAAAGCAGTCTTATAAAGCCTCCCTTTATTAGACTGCTTGGGTGTCAAGATCATCAGAAGAGGCCTTTCTCTCAGTCCCACCACCTTCACAGGTGCGTTTTGTTGAGGACACAGGAGAGGGCCTTCTCTGTGGCTGCTCCCAGACTCTGGAACTCCCTCCCACAGGAGGCCTGGCTGGCCCCATCTTTGCTGTCTTTCCACAAGCAGGCAAAGACCTTTCTCTTCAGGCAAGCTTTCCCTCAGTCACTGTCTATGTGAGTGTGACTTTCAAGTGGATTGTTATTGCATTACTGCTAGAGATGGGCACGAAACGAGCGATTTTTCGTTTTCATTTTCGTTTTTTCATTTCGTTACGCAACAAAACAAAACGAAAACTTTTTAAAAACAAAACGAAAACGAAACGACCAAATTTGCCGTGTTTTTCGTTTTCGTTGCAGCAGATGGATTGAACTAAAAAGAATGCTAACGAAACAGCAATTTTTCATTTTTGTTTTCGTTTTTCGTTTTGTTACCTAACAAAATGAAAATGAAATTTTTTGCAAAAAACGTCACAAAAACGAACCGAAATGGACCCCTAAACAACCAAACGACAAACGAAACACCATTTTTTTTGAGTCGTGCCCATCTCTAATTACTGCTCTGACTGGGCCTTTAGTACTCCTTCCTTGTGTTTAGTTGTCTTTCCCTCAGAGTGATATTTGTTTGTTCCTTTTAATATTTGTATAATCATTATTTGTGGCTTTAAATACTGCCTTTCCATGACGTAAGCCGCCTTGTTTTCTTTTTTTAAGAAGAAAGGCAGGGAACAAACGAATGAGCAAACGAATGAGTAATCCTGACGGGCTTTCCTCCTGTGTTTCAGGATCGGAGGGGAAGTGCACTCTATGGTTTGGGACCCCAGTGGTGAGAGGCTGGCAGTCATCATCAGAGGTAACCTCTTGCGTCCTGGAAAATGTTGATAAGGTTGGCTGCAAAGACAGAGGTAAGGGCTGTACAGTCACCCCCGCCATTTTGCGGTTCAGGTACTGCGATCCCACTACATCACGGGATCGCAGTACCTGCACCTTGGAGCCGCGCGGGGGGGCAGCGGGGGGTGACGGGGTCGCTCCGCCCCACCCCCCCCCGCTCCTCCGAGAAGCCTCGGAGCCACGTGGGGGTGGGGGTGGCGGGGGCAATCAGGTCACTCTGCGGCGCCCCCCACGTCCCTCTGTGAAGCCTCGGTCCTCATGGGGGAGCGGCGGGGGGCAATCGGGTCGCTCCCGCCCTCCCGCGCTCCTCCGAGAAGCCTCGGACAGGCGCGTGATCACCCCACCCCCAGGCCCCACCCCACCTGCTTCCGCATATCGCAGATTTTCATGCATCGCCGGTGGGGTGGGTTCCTAACCCCCGTGATCGGCGGGGGTGACTGTATACCTCATAGTCAGTGTTTGAGAGAATCTCAGGATGAAGCAGGTTGAAACACACACACACACACAGAGTTCTTGCGTTTGTCTCTCTTTTAGAAGGCTGAATGCTACCTCACTTTTTTGGACCAAGGGTATGTGCCACCCTAGTAGTTTGTGACCAGATGCCTTGTCTGGTGACTAACATGTTATTGTCATTGCCATTGTTGTCTGCTTGCCTTCTGTTCTTATGCCCTTGAGGGCTTGCCAGGCCTTTTCCTTCACCTGCAGCTGTGCGGGCCAGAGTTTCTGGGAGTTGCAATTTCAGAAGCCCTGGGTTACCTCAGGTGGGAATCCACTGAGATAGAAGAGGAAAGCCATGAATAGACAGGCTCTTGGCACCAAGACCACGGGCTTTTCACCAGTATGTTTTCAGCTGCCAAATTTTGTCTTGTCTCTGATAATTCAAAAGTGGGGAGGGAAAGGAAAAAGCAACCAATGCAGGCAGCAGGGGGTGGGAGGTGATTCTCAGAATGGTGCATTACAACTATGCAAATTTACTACAAAACACTAAAATGTCCCATGCATTTTGGTGAAGGATACCTTCAGGGGCACAAGAATATGGTCTTCATAGTCACAAAAAGTGTTTCCTCTTACAAAAGTGTAGTCCTGTTTGGGAAATTGTAGTCTTTTGTGCCAGAAGGTAGGCTTTATGAAAATTCACTCAGCATTTTATTATATTATTATACCTTGTTCATCCCCGGGGAAGCTCGGTGCAGCCTGTGCAATGCTGGAGGACTCCATACATTATACCTTATTGGTTAGTATTAATTAGAACACACAGAAACCACAACTGGTAGATTTTGGGAACCTGAGGGTGATCTCAGGTGAATTCTAACTATCAAATGAATAAGGTCTTACAATATAAACTTTATGATTAATTATGAAAAATGTCCTCACTTGCTTAATTTTAATTTTGAATTTTGTCTCCAAGATTCACAATTTCTGGGTGCAGGATCGGATTCTATTCATTGTTGCTGTTTTTGCTGTAGGAAATTTTAGACACCATTATGTACAGACCACGCTGTGAATCAAACAAAGCCCTTTCCTTCTGCTTTCTTTGTGCCCACCCACCCTTCTAGGCTGGTGATGTTGTTTGTCCAGAACCTGTAAATCTATGCATAATATTCCCCAATGCTAATATCTTCCATCCTTTGTGCGCTTAAACTACGTACAAGCAGCCATTGATTGATGGTACTCATGATTATTTGAAATGGGGAAAAGAATGTTGTGTGGAGGGAAAAAATGTGCATCTTGTACTTTCATGCGTGCGATCCTTAGTCCAAAAAATGGAATGAGATTGAACCCTTTGGCTTACCCGGACCAAGAGGGCAAGCACACACTCTGTCATCTTAAGAACATAAAAGCACTTTGGGTGCTTAAAATAACTCTTCTCTAATCTGCATCTTAACGCTGATGCTTCAGAAGGCGAAAGAGGCCACCTCTTTCTGAAATTGGATTCCAAACCAGACTCTGAACCTTGGACCCTTTTTAACAAAAAAATAGAAAAAAATGTCTCTGTTTTGGCTGCTTTTTCTCCAACGAGCCCGGGAGTCTTTCTCCTTACTTTCTCCTCACAACAGCCCTGTGCTGTAGGCGAGGCTGAGAGACAGACTAGCCCAGATTCCCCTATGAAGTTGATGGCTGAATGGAGCTTTGAACCTGGGTCTCCCACTATGCCACGCCATCTGTCAGGGCATGTGAGCAGTGCTAAGAGGGAATATTCGGGCAGGACTAAAAAAAGGTAAAGGTAAAGGTTTCTCCCGCACATGCGTGCTAGTCGTGTCCGACTCTAGGGGCGGTGCTCATCTCCGTATTCAAGCCAAAGAGTCAGTGTTGTGCAAGTCCATGGCCACGTGGCCAGCATGGCTGCAAGGAAACACTGTTTTACCTTCCCGCTTTTTACGGCTATACCTATTTATCTACTTGCATTTTACATGCTTTCTAACGGCTAGGTTGGCAGGAGCTAGGGTTAACAGCGGGAGCTCACTCCGCTGCATGGGACCCTGGATTCGGGCTGGACTAAATGCCCTATCAAATGCCGAGAGGTTTATGTTTGAATCACTCTGGTGTTCCCATTCTGTTCCCAGAATAATTCAGTCTTATGCCCCACTATGTTTTATTTTTGTTAAATTTTAAAGAAACAGCTTAGTAAAAGCAATTGGAGTTTAAAAAAAAAGACTGGAAAGGCTTCTTGTGGTCACTAATGGCCTAAAATTATATATATTTTAGAAGAACAAATTGGAAAGGCTGCAGGGTCTCAGAAAATGGCAAAATTGGCTCACGAGTCCCTAGAGAGCACAAGAGCCAAAATATATTTTAAAAAAATAAAATACTGGGTTTTTTTGAGGGGGGATGTTTAGGGGGTCAGGGATGCCCCTGTGGGCCATAAGACAACCCACCACACACTATCTATGGGAAATTAGTCAATCCAAGTGGAAGCCTCTCCTTCCCTGCCCAAGCTCAGCCCCAGCCCTGGTAGAACCTAGTACAGTCGTGTCCTGCTCCGAAAGCTAAGGATCGACATTATAAAAATGCTCAGGAAAACATTATAAGAATGTCCAGCAAAAACACGTACAAATCATCAGTAATCTCTATAGGAATGAGAGCAGCAACAATATCTAATTGCATAAGATGTTAGATGATCTACTAAATGGTCTATAAATCTTTAATCCCAAGATTCTCCCTAATGGGGTATCCATGCTGACAAGATGCAAAAAAATTGGTATTTTTTAAAAAGCATCGTTTTTAGGCATGGTGACTCTTTCCTCTTGGGCCCCTATTTCATTGTGGGTGGGTGTGGGGGACAACTGCTGTTTACAATTATGGCTTTCCTTCTGATCAGATAAACACAAAAAAGGTGTCTCATCTCAGATGTTAAATGAGTTTCTGCCAAGCCATCACCAGGATAGAGGATCACTCGGACACTCTGCATGCACTACCATTACCATTTCAGGCATCTGAGTCATGATATGAGCAGAGACCTGCCTCAGCCCCTCTCCCACTCTCAGCAGTCTCAGAGAAATCTCTGCGGGTTTTAAAGGCATGTTTTAACCCTTGCCCTAGAACAATGGTGGCCAAATTTCAGCCCTCCAGATGTTTTGGACCACAACTCCCACAGTCCTTTGTCATTGGCAGTGAAGGCTTAGAATTCTGGGAGTTGTGGTCCAAAAACTCTGGAGGGCTGAAGTTTGGCCACCACTGCCCTAGAATCACAGAATAACTGAGTTGGAAGAGGCCAATCAGGCCATCCAGTCCACACATCCCCCCCCTTCAAGGCCAGAATCCAAATCAAAGCAAATCTGGCAGATGTCTCTGAAGATTCTCAGTCATCCAGGTGAATTTATCATGGCAACTGGACTTCTTTTCTTGAGAGATTGAAATGCTTCACTGCTCATCCAAGCAGCTTCATTTGGATGAGCAGCGAAACGTTTCAGTCTCTCAAGAAAACAAGTCCAGTTGCCATGACTCAACTTCCAGATCTGACAGATGGTTGTCTAGTTTTCTCTTGAAGACCCCAGCGTTGGAGTGCTTGTCACCTCCAGAGATCTTTGGTCCCATTGACACATTTTTTTCCTGATAGTCAGTTGAAATCTGGCTTCCTATAGCTTTGTGTGTGTTGTGTCGTTACAGTTATGACCGACCCTTCATGACTCGATATCCATGGAGTTTTCTTGGCAGGAATACTGGAGTGGTTTGCTAGTTCCTACTCCAGGTGCTGTATTCCCTGGTGGTCTCCCATCCAAGTACTAACCAGGGCTGACCCTGCTTGGCTCCTGAAATCAGGCGAGATCGGATGTGCTTAGGGCATCTAGGCAGCTTCCTCTAGCTTTAGCCCATTGTTAACATGCCCTGCACTCTGAAATGGTTGAGAACAGATCCTGCCTCCCCTCTGTTGGCCAGCCCTTTAAATATTTGAAAAGTGTTGTCATATCTCCCCTCAATCTTCTTTTCTCAAAGCTAAATGTGTCCCAGTTCTTGCAGTTTTTTTTCTGGTAAGGTTTGGTTTCCCGCCCCCTAACCATCTTTGTTGCCCTCTCCTGAACTTGCTCCAGTCTGTCAATATCCTTCTCCAAATGTGGTGAGCAGAACTGGACACAGGACTCAAGATGAGAGCTAACCAGAGCTGAATAGAGGGGGAACTAGTACCTCAAAGGATTTGGAGATTATACTTCTGTTGATTCTGCCTAAAATGGCTTTAAAATCTAGAACCAGGGAAGTCCAGTACTCTTAGCTCAGATTTCTGTTTTGGCAGGAAATTGTGACGTTTCCAGTTCCAGGACCATCATTGCAGTGTTTTGTACCCGCAACAGCCCAGTGTTTGAACTCTTGCCATGGTTTGTATCTCTTGTATTGATTTATAAGTTTCTATGAAACTAGTAATCCACATGCCCCCTCATTTTCCCTATCTATCTATCTATTTTTTATTTATTTATTTATTTATTTATTTATTTATTTATTTATTCTGATACTGTCCGTCTTCCAATGGAACTCCAGGAGGGTCACAACCATCAAGTTATCAATTAAAAACAAAAAACAAATATCAAACATATAATTCAATAATTATGATAAAAAAACAAAAATAATAAAATAATTGGGCAAGATGGTGGCTTATATATTACAAAATATGTAATAGACCTATACAGTTTGAAACATATTTTATACAAAATCAGCCCTAATATTGTCTACAGTTGGCCAGCCTGTTCTGCTAGCTTCTCATGCATTTAACTCACTTGATTGCTCTTCTTTGCAACCAGAGATGCCAGAGACTGGGCAAGTGCTGTACCTGGTGGGTGGATGAGAGGACAGAATCCTGTGGCAGATTTACGCCTCCATAAGGGAAATCATGGAACCTTTGGTGCCAGACTACTACCAGTTAGGGAGGTGCTTATTGCATTTTTCAGTGTCACCAGATCACGTGATCAGGGTACATGCCCAAGGATGCAGTCAACACCTTAATGGGAAGCGTTTTGTCACCAGGATGATGCCCCATATGTAAGGGGAAACTGGATCTTCACCGTTAAATCCCAGCCACCCATGAAATGAACAGGAACTTGCTTGGGGCTGTTCCACATATATGCCAGGAACAGGTGGATCTCACAGAGCATTGGTTGATACCTAGGGAGGAACACATCTGTTTTTCTGCCTAGACATAACATGAGAGATTCCACTTGGCTTCAGGAACATGAGAGAGAGCAGATGTGAAAAAGCTGAAAACGCTTGCATTCTCTGCGTATGTATGTCAACACGCGGGTGGTGGATACAGATTGATGCACTGAAATCAGCATTTCTAGGTTTGATCTAGCCATCGGGGTTAGCCCCAGTTATGTGCTTGGCATTCTACAGCCGAATACTTCAGGGTTGTGAGGTTGTTGTTGGTTTTTTTGAGACGAAGGGTACAAGAATTACAGTGCACGCCCTACTCTAAAAATGCTGTTGACTGTGTTGTATGCTGTGTATAGAAGAAGTAATCAGAACCTGACCAAAGAACGGACATTCTACCGTGAAGTATAAATAGGCAGTTTCAGCTGACTTAGGATACAGCTGCTGTTTTTGCAGAGCTTGGGGGAGAAGCAGCGTAAGGGCTCGCAAGGCCTGCTCAAGGGTCTTCTGGGGAAGGGCCTCCAACTCCTTCAGCTTGGAGATTGTGTTGTGTGCCCTCCCCACCCTGTGTTTATAAGCAAATCTGCAGCCCTAAAACTCCAAAGCATAAGGGGGGGGGATGAAAACCCAGATTTGGAGGCCTTGAAATTCTCTGGCCAGGGCCGTTAAATCTCAGCAGAAAAATGCATGCCTTGGTTAGAAAAGTCCCAGATGCAGTCTCTGGTATCTCTGGACTGAAGTAGCAAGAATGAAGAACAGGACCTTAAGCCACAGAAGACAGCGAGTGGCTACCACACAAGGGATGAGGGACCTAAGCTGATCTTCAGAGCCTCCTTGACACCTGGGACTTCCTAGTACTACCTTCCTCCCAGACCTCATCCTCTTCAGGGTACAAGTAATGGGGACTGGAAAGAACAGTGAGGATTTATTCCCCTATACCAGTGGTGGTGAACCTTTGGCACTCCAGATATTTTGGACCTCAACTCCCACAGTCCTTTGTCATTGGCAATCTACGCTTGGAATTCTGGGAGTTGTGCTCCAAAACATTCTGAAGTGCCAAAGGTTCGCCACCACTGGCCTATCCTGTACTTCCTCCCCAGTCAGGAGGCAGAAATGTGTGGGGGTCTCCCTGCTTTCTCCAGCAGACACTGCCCGAAAGCTCGCCTTTGTTCTTCTTCCCAGAGAAGAGGGAGATGGAGCAGACCTGAGTTGTTGGAAGAGCCCCCAAGCAGAGAATCTCCATGATGGTCCATCCAGTTCGGGGATATTGGTTGGCATTATCCATCCTTCCCAAATGTCGTTCCGGCTCTGTAGCAGCTGTAGGCATTCAAGTGTGGACTCTAGCGCCTTACCCAAAATTGGTTCCCCAGTTCTGGGCCAGAAGGATCAGTGATCCGACTCAGTATGAAGACTCATAACGCTATCACGCTTGCAGCCCTGCTTATTAAGGCGTGCCTTATTGCACTATTTTAGGGATGATTTCAGAAATGCCCCCTTCTGTTGCTTCTAAAAGTTTTCTCCATGTTCCAAGGGTGATTCCAGAATGATTATTTGGGTCTGGTAGAACCAAAGTCTTCCCCGCAGTGCCGTCCTGTTGCACTCACTGTTGATGGACAATGAATGGTGAGACAATTCAGGTTGAGCAGAAAGCTGCATCAGTGCCCAAAGTGGGACTGCAGTGTAAAAGAACTGCATGATTGCACCGTCCAAGAATGGATTTAAAGGCTGTCCGTACTTGGTCATCATTTTGAATATAGAGGCAATATGCCATCTTAGAAGAAGGGGTGTTCTCTCAGTTATCACCATGGGGGTTACTAGAGGATTCTTACCTGTAGAACACCTATGTGCATCATTTAAAAACACAAAATATTTACCATCTCCAGGACTGTTGTTTTGTTTACTTGATTCAAGTTTGTATGATTTATTGACAGAGGTTTTTTTTTTTTTTAATTGACATACTTAAGTGCTCCAAGTATTTATAGCTGGCTTCTTGCTGTGGTTGGCAATGCCCAGAAATGATTTAAAATAGCATCATCTAAAGTGTATGTTGTAAAAGAATACAGGATCAATACCTGACAGCATGAAAGCACTAACAATAAATGAACCCTCTTCAGGATCAAAATCTTTGGCCACTGTCTGTGTACCAGGTTCCCAGATGGTATTTTCAGGCCTTTAAGTGACACTGAAAGAAAAATAGTCTTTTAAAAGTGCATTTTCTACTCCTGGAAGCATCGGGGAAAACGGCAGTTTTTCACTGAAATTACCCATCCTTCCCAAGTGGCAAGTGGACATCTTGCTACTTTCTATTTAGTGTGTTTTAATAATAATAATAATAATAATAATAATAATAATAATAATAATAATAATAATAATAATAATAATAATAATAATAATAAATTAAACTTAATTTTATTCTTGGGGTTTTGGCATGCTGCACCTTGTGGCATGTCTTCGGAGACAGAAATCGAACCCAAGGCCAGTGAAGCTCTGCCCATCCCTTCTTTCAGCCAAATGGATTTTGCAGTCATTTTTGCACGTCACAGTGAGGGTTCTGATGGCAAAGCTTGGGTGCATCCTCTTTTCCTGCCATTAAATGGAACTCTCTCTCCCTCCCACCCTAAAACAGAGAAAGAGACATGTGCACAAATGCAGTACCTTACGTGAGTGGAGTGCACTTGAAGCGCACCCATGAGTGTGCCTGGTGTACACAAGGAAAGGGATTTTCATCATGATCACAAAAACTGTGTGTGTGTGTGTTCTGTACAACAGCTGTATGACCCTCTTCTTCATCTCCCCCCCCCCCCAGTGGCTTCTTACAAGGTGAAGATGGTGCAGAACCACAACTGATTGCTTTCCACTCTTGCTTTAACAAGGGAGCTTTGCTGACAGTGGTACGTTCAGCCTCTCAACTGGGGGTTGGGTGGATTAGGGTTAGGGGATTGAGAGGTACCCTGACTGCACAGGGCACCCTGGCTTCCTTGTCACAAGGTATGGGGATTGCCCATTAGTAAGTCTGTGATTGACCTTCACAATAAATGTGCCTCCCTTGATGTTTGAGAGGCCAGGCCAGGCTCTCTGCGGCCATCAGGAGCAAGTCAGATGAGGCGAGGCAAAAAAAAATTATTAAGTTTTGCAATCTCTACAGAGGGCATAATCAATCTGCATGGGGGCCATCTTCTTGTGGCATGATTCCTTGCTTGAGGAATATGACAGTGGCAGTTCTTGACATTTCTCAAGATTCCATGAATTGCAGAAATTATGATTAAAACCAGTCAGGGGAAGAAGACAGAAACCCACCAGGGCAGCCTATGCAAATGTTAACCTTTCTGTTCCTAATGCCCACCCCCAACCCTGGTTCTCTTTTTTTTTCAGTGCTGGTCAACGGGAAGGATCAGCCATATTCCTTTCTTCTTTGTGACTGCCCAGTTCCCCTCTTTAACCTCTGGGCAAAGTCCCCTTGTGCCAATGGGCAGCCGGAGCAGCACACGGGAACAGCCCCTGTTTTCAGAACTCTGAAGGTCGGCCGGCTGGGATGCCCTCGAAACAACTCCCGTTCCTTGGCTTCCAGCTTCCAAAGGTCACTCTGAGAGGTGCCTCCAGCTTCCTTGCCTTCTTCCAAGGGTGGTTTGATCTGGGACTATATCTTCCTTCAGTCCGGTGCAATGGGGATTGGATGACCTGCCATGAGGCCTATGTCCAGACCCTGTGGGAGTAATCTCTCAAGCTCGCCTGAGATGGACACCTTTTCATTCTGCTTGAGGTCAAAAATAAAAATCCAAAGAATGCCTGCCTTGTGCCCGCCTGCTGCTTCTTTCTGGGACAATTAAGGAGTCTTTCAAGGAGAAGGTCCTGTCTAAAATAGTGTTTGAGATCACTCAAAGGCCACCTTTTTATGTTATTCTAGAAAAGGCGTGGAAAGTGGAAGACATACCTGTACAAGAAAGAAATTGCCTGCATGTTATCCCAGTTTAGAAGGCGGTAGCTGCAGCCATCCTATATGTGGTGAAGCTTAGGCCTTGGGGCTGTTGTGGGAACATGTCATGCCATAAAGGTTTTGTGATTGTGTTTAGTTTCAAGAGGAGATATGTTAGAAGGCCACAAATGTTAATGGTATGGAGAGAGACTCCCCCATCCTTTCTTCTTCCACATGTTTTGGACTCTCAAGAGGCCTCCACCCAGCATTGTTAACCATAAGGGGTTGTGTGTGAGCACTGAAGTCCAAAAGACATGGGAGGGTGAAAGTTTGAGAGTCACTGAATGGTGGACATTTCCTCTTGCCATCTCGCCCTATGTGTATTTATCTAACCACTAGCCTCCTTGTCTTCAGTGCAAGTAGGTCTGTGTACGGTTGCAGCTTTTTCCGTGGGCCCAGCCGCCAACAGAATGTCGCCTTCATATAAGGCTGCTCCTACTATTAAGCAGGTGATTTCCTCAGGCAGCAGGTTTAGGTGTCACAAAAACTCAGCAAATTAAAGAATACTGTATATATAAAATCAGGGTTTGGGGAAAGTGTTGGTGGGTTTGTTTTTCTCTCTCTCCCATGCCTCCAAATAATGGACTGACTGAATTCTTTGTGTCTTCGTGTGGGTGGGTAGGGAAACCCAGTTATTTTTGTAGCTCAGTCAACACCACCGTCTCCTGGGGACAACCTCCTTTCCCTAAGACACTCAAAACAATGGGTTTTACTCAAGGCCCATGTGAAGACTGTTAACACAAATTATAATTATTCTCTCTATTGCAGGCACATGCTTATAAAGCAGACCTGTTTTATAAGCATGTGCCTGCAATTGTGTGTGTGTGTGTGTGTGTGTGTGTGTGTGTGTGTGTGTGTGTGTGTGTGTGTGTGTGTGTGTGTGTGTGTGTGTGTGTGTGTGTGTAAAAGACTGGCAGTAGACAGATATTGGCCTTGCAGAAAAAAGGGAGAGCAAGGCCCCAATTGTCTTTCTAATATTTCAAAAAGATCGCATTAAGTGGCTTGAAAGCTGAGGTCAATTAAAGTGGCCTGAGAAACCGCAGTTGGAAGGAAGCAAAAACATCTGATGCCCCAGACTGAACCTCCTTTGTATTTCATCCAAGACTGCTGAAGACATACTTGGAAGGAAGAGCCAAGACCCATTATTCAGTCTTGAACATTTTTTTTAAAAGTTTTTAAAGGCCTTCCCTTTCTCCAAAGACCCATGAAGGACGTTCACGTTTTTAGAACTGATAGAATGCAACAAATGTCCAGGAATGAACTCTCCTCCGGGCAACCAGTGTTGCGTTATTTCAGGGGTGGCTCTGAGCCTTGCTTTGTTGTCTGTGCTGGAAGCAGGGACAAATGGATCACTTGTCATCCTTCGGGGGGGGGGGGGATATGATCTGATCCCAGGAGAAATGCTTCAAGAAAGACACCCTCTTCACATATTTAGTGCCACCAACTTTGTGTTGTTGTTTTTTAACCAGCCCTCACTCCCATGCCTTCAACAGAAGCAGGACCCATTGGCCTTTATAGGCAAGGATGGTACTGTATGCAGTCTGCTTCAGCCTTCTAAGATGGTGGCCAACCCGGTGCTTCTAAAAAGCCCATCCGCCAGGTTCCCTCTCACTTAATGTCTTCCAAAACTGGAATCTGAATGTTTTTTAGGTTTACTCTCGTATTTCAGATGACACAAGAGATTCTAGTACAGTGGTACCTTGTATAAAGGAATTAATTCGTTCCAAATGAAATTATGTTAAGCAAATTTTCCTTTATACAAATTCCCACAGAAATGCATTGAAAACAGAGTGATCCCATTTTTATGTTGTATGGATTTTCCCCATAGGCGATTATGCTAAGCAAATTTCCCCTATCTCCGGAATTTTTTATGTTGTACAAATTTTATGTTATGCAAGCTGTTTGTTATACAAGGGTCCACCGTATAAGCGTTTCAATTGTGAATCTCACCCTCTGACTTAACCTGCCCCGCCCCCATGTGTTGGACTACATCTCCCATCACCAAGTCACCAGAACCAACAATGGGAGTGGTATGAATTATCCAGTGGATTTAGAAGGGCCATGAGTTCTCTTCCCGTGGTTTTGTCTTAAGGGATTTCAAGTTTGCACTTGGAAACATAATATGTAACTATGATTCCGGACGAGACATCTCATAAGCTCAGTGGATGCCTTGTGGCTACAGATCTGGTTTTTTGCTGTTGTGCTATCCAGGGGTGTGGTTTCCCTGGTGATAAGGCCAGAGCCAAACTGGGTGGAGAGGAGGGGGTTTTCTTTCTCCAACAACCGTCTCTTTCTCTCTCCTGTACTTCCGACTCCTCTTTTTCTGTCCGTTTGTCTCCCTGCCCCAGTGCGGGCTGCTAGCTGATGGCAGGATAGAAGGCATCTACAGAAGCTTTTGAAATTGAGCCACCAAGGGTGTGTGAGAGGTTCAGAAATGAAGGGTCAGGAGGAGGGAGTCAAAGCTGCCCAACGGAAAGGGGTTGTAGATACACAAACTGCATTTTAAAAGAGAGAGAGAGAGAGGAAAGGATTAGGCAAGAGGGCTTTATGATTGTTTCCATTGGTAATCCCTTAGCATTAAGCTGTAATATCTCTGCTTAAATCCCTGGCAAACAGGAAGAGAGGGCTGGAAGGACGCTCAGTAATGGGGGATCCTGTTGAATGGAGAGATGTGTTGCAGCCTCTGATTGTGAAAAACACATGGCAGGTATATGCGCTGGAAACGAGATGATTTTTTAAGCAAATGTTTTGATTTTCATATTAGCATCTCATGAATCTTGACATCTGAGAAAGACCAACCCCTTGATTGCTAATAGGATATAGGGTTGGTGGGGGCCAGGAATCAGAGTCAGTGAACCTCACAAGAGGCATCTGCCCAATGGGAGGTCTACAGCAACTGCTACTGCTAAAAGCACACAGCACCCTTCCTGGGAAAGGAACAAGGGCATCTGAACTTGTTTTCCCCACCCACACCCTTCAGAGTCTTTGAAATGCAGAAGGGAATAAGCAGGAAAGTGATCTGCAGTCATTTCAGATGGGGTGAAGGCAAAGTGGAGCCTCCCCCAAGAGGGAAAGTCTATCAGAGGGAGGGTAGCGCTCAGTTGTAAAAAGGAGGAGGTGTGGCTTGTGATTAAAAAATGAATATGGTCATTACCATCCCCATCCCATCTTAGAAGGGGGAAATTAGACCATAAGTGTTAAACAAGGCTTGATCCAGTCAATCAGTGAGGACACTAATAAATTAGCTTGGGAAAAGAATACAAACTGCCTGTGTCATCTTGTGATTTAAGACCTCTAAGTCAGTCAGAGGCGGCAAGAGCAGAATTTCACTGATCTAGTACGAAATAAATTAGTGATGGGTTTTGTGTGTGTGTGTGTGTGAATCTGTCAATGAGTGGGGCGGGTGTGAAGTCAATAGACAACTCAATGTCGTTGTTGTCTTCTGTTGACCTTGGTTATGGACAATGCCTGCCCATGCACAAAATTTACCTGGCTTGTTTTACAAAAGACCAGCCATAAAACTCGAGGACTGGATTGCTTAGTGCAGTGGTGTCCAAACTTTTCCCTCCAGATGTTTTGGACCACAGCTCCCACAGTCCTTTTTCATTGGCAATATAGGCTTGGAATTCTGGGAGTTGTGGTCCGAAACATCTGGAGGGCCGGAATTTGGACACCCCTGGCTTAGTGGCTTGGCCCCAGAGCTTGGGAGTTCAATTCCCCCACTGTGCCTCCTTGAGAGGAGCTGGACTTGTTGATTCGTCGAGTCCAATCCAGGTCTGCAGTTCAAAGGTGGTGGTTGCTGTTGTTGTTGAGTCTGTTTTTATAAAATGGCTGTTGGTTGGCCCACTGGACCAAGGACCAGCTTGGTCCTAATGTTTTATTTATTAAACCCTCCAGAATTTCAGGGGAAGTGCAAAATACCCTGATTTCTCGAGCTAACGTTAATGTCTTTTGATGCAGGCCTGTTTTGAGAACCTGGCTTGAAGGAGACCTGGGCTGTCTATAGTTGGAAGCTGATGTGTAGTAGCCTTCCTGAGGTTGTGGACTAGTCTCTGTCAACCCTAGCCAGCAGGTCCAGTATGAGAGAGATGGGTGTACAAGAGGGGTTCCCAACCTTGTGTCCCTAGGTGTTCTTGGACTGAAACTCACCACTAGCTGTGCTGGCCAAGATTTCTGGGAGTTGTCGTCCAAGGACCTCTAGAAGACCAGGGTTGAAAGCCAATGACTGTACAGCATAGATGTGTGAGGTAGGGTTTCATCGCCATGAGGAAGTTTGGCTTTTGCTGTGACGAGGCCTCGGGTTCAATACAACACTTGTTATTATACTAAGTTCCCTCCTAAGAGGAATGACCACTCTAGGACAGATAGACAAATCCTCAGGAGTCTCTCCCAAAGAGTTTACCAGGTTAAGAACAAAGCAAACAAAGATACAAGAAACAAGTGGAAGGCTTCTTTAAAACTGGAATGTTCTTCAGGGCGCAGATCAGGGTGTTGTGTCAGTTCAGCCTTCAAAGGATGGTGCTGAGAGTGTCATCCTCTTCCACTTCTCCCTCTTTCCCGTCTTCCTCCTCCTCCTCTTCCTCCTCTGGGCTAGATTGCTTGCTGGGCAAGGGCAGCGACTTGAGGTACTCCAAGTGGCGCCGGGATTCGGCCTGGTTGCGCCGGACATAGTAGATGACGTACGTGATGACGACCGTGAACCAGCAGAACATGGTGAGCAGCATGGCCAGGTCCGTGTTCCTCTGCTGGCTGAAGCAGAAGTTGACGCCGGAGCGGAGCAGGTGCACCAATGTCTGGCCGGCGTATTCCTCCCAAGTGGCGGTGGTGCACACAATGTCCTCCACCGTCTCGGCGTCCAAGGGAAGGGCCTGCATCAGTTCCTGGAGGGTGCAGTCGCAGTGCCAGGGGTTGTCATAGAGCTCGAGGCGAACCCAGGTCAACATCACGAACGGGGTCAGCTCCATCTGCTGAAGCTGGTTACCCGAAAGGTCCAGGAGCCTCAGCCCGGCACCCAAACCCCGGAAGGCTGCCGGAGCAATGCTCTCGATCAGGTTGTCTGCCAGGTGAAGCTCACGGAGCTGCTTCAGGCCGTGGAAGGCGCCGTTTGGCACATGAGTGATCCAGTTCGAATCCAGGTACAGGATGCGTGCGTCATGTGGGATTTCCAAAGGGATCCTCACCAGATCCCTCCGATTACACCAGACCATGCCGCTTTCGGGTGGGCAGTCACAGCTCTGGGGGCAGGAGAGGCTGCTGCCCAGGCTGACGATCAGGAACAAGAAGATGGGCGCAGGTGGCATCTCTGCATAGTGCTTCTCTTCCTGTCGAGATGGCTAAGCAGAGGGTGCGAAAATGGCCCACAGGCCCAGCATTCTTGGCTGGAAACGCAAACGAAGGGTGGGTTGAAGATAAATGGATCACAAAATATGACTTTCTAACCTCAGGGGAAGCGGGGAGGCCACCTTTGGTGCAGCTTCTACTTTTGACTCCAACTATCGTGCTTTACTATCATCATGTTGGCTAATGCTTTTAAAGGCTGAAGTCCGAAATATCTGAAGTGTCAAAGGTTTAACTTCCTCCATTCCTACAGATCTCATGGGTTTGTTTTCACATATATATTTTTTGACAATGAATCTCCTCCCCCCTCCATGGCTTATTTCTTACTCATGCCACTGGTTTATTGTTAAGGCCAGTCTAGCAGCACCAATCCCTGGTCTCCTCTTGTCTCTTTCTAGTTTCTAGGTACTGTACTTGATACATGCATCATTTAGTCACTCCAACCTAATGAGGTCACTCCACTTTCCACTTTTAACCACACCCAGGTGCTTTTTCCAAGTCACCAATCAAGACATACCTTATAAAACATGATCCTATTTCTCCCTCCCCCAATTTTTTAAAATTTTGAATTGCTTTACAAACATAGTTCCAGTCTATGAGTTTAATGCACTGTGACGCATGTTAACAGGCAGTCCTATCAATGTCCACTTGGAATTAGGTCAAATGAAATTCAGTGAAGCTTTCTTCCAGGGATAGGCAGGAGGGGAAAAAGACTTGTGGACCAAAAAAATGATGCCCCTCTCCAATTTTCATTATTTTTACCTTATATGCATATACCAACCAATATAATAAAATTTTCTTGTAGTATCATAGCTCTTCTTTTTCTGATTTTTCATCTTGTCTCCTATATAAAAGGCATGGGCATGTATTTGTCTGGAAATGCTGTATGATTCCTTTTTAAAAGTAATCATGAGATTTAGCGTACAAATTGAAATAAGTGATCACTTACTACAGGTAGTGGTGGGGAAGGGGAGAAATCATTATAAGGGTAAAATATGCACAAATATAAAAATGGGGAATCATCATCATCATCAGGTTCTTCATCATCAGCATCACTAACATGACCACAATAATCAAAATGCCTCATCAGCTATGTAGTCGATAAGGGTTATATTCAGAGGAAAGATTCCTGACCACAGGATTATAAGATTAATTATTAAGATGCTTTGGTATACATGGTCTGTTATTATCTGTTTCTAATATTTTAAACACTGCAAACTCCCAAGTGTTTTCCAATTTATTTCCCCCTGCTTGCAGGGAAAAAAAACCCCAAAGTCTTTTATCTATGGTAGCAGACCAACTCCTGGTGCCTAGCATATAATCCCATTCTGTCCCACTAACCTTCCTGTTTAGGACTGCCAACTTTTTCCTCCTGCACTTGCTCCTGTGCCACCATAGCTCGACAGCTTGTGCTACTGATGCAACTCTCCTTAGCACGCAAACTTTCACCTGCCAATTTCTACCATTAGTGACACCCACATTATTTAGGTTGTTTTCTTCTTCCTTCCTTCTCTCCCCCCACCCCTCAGTTAGCAATACCAATATTGCAAAATCCTTTGGCAGCAACACCTGCTTCCTGAATTAGATCTGGGGGCACATGTCACTCCAACAGCCAAAGGTTTAGTATTTAAGATGTGGGAAAGTAAGAAATACCCATCCTTGGAGGTCGCAACTCCTTCGCGCTTCGTAGGTACACCTGCATTATGTGAACCCTTGCTTGCTCTCTGCAGAGTCAGGCTTAGAATAGGGACTCATAAAGAAACAACTGATATAGGGGAGTAAAAGGAGGTGACCGTTTCTTTCTATGCCATTAAAAGACTGGTTCACATTGGACTGCCACTAAAAACGCAACAGCTGTTCCCCTTCATGCCTGCCATCCCCACTGCCCTGGCAAACTGGGAAGCTGGTGCCCCATAAAATGCTAAGTGTACTTCTCTTCTAAATTAGAGAAAAGAACCAAGGGGCTCTCCTAATGTTCTTGGACTACAGTTCCCCCCTTCGTCCTTGATGACTAGCAGCAGCTAAGACTGATGAGAATGGCAGTCCAACAGCCTTTGGAAGGCCAGAGAAGTTCCCCACCAGTTTCATCTTTCCAGCCAAAGGAGCGCAGTCCTAGGGACAAAGTCAGCCCAAATGCTGGTAAGATTATGGTGGTTGAAGTCACAGCAAGCAGCTAAAAGGTACTGATTCTAATCAGCTCAATCACCACCCACCAAAGGACCTCCCCCCCTCACCCTCACACCCACCCATCCCCGGCAACTCCAAACACACCTGGGTGATGCGTGCTGTCCTGGATTAATCTTTGGTTCTGAAAGAAGCCAGGCAGTGCTCAACAGACCCTCTCTTCTGCGGATGGTACAAGCCCCTGCCTGTCCTCCTGTTCCCTTCCGCAGCCTGCTGCTGATCAGGAAAGCACTTGCAGGGCTGAGAAATTAAGAGAGAGAGAGAGAGACTGCCCCTGCTTGGCTGCATGAGGACTAGCAGAGGAGAGACTTCATTCGTGCAGCATGCATCTGGATGTCCAGCCATCAGCTCCAGGACCAAAGCTCATAACCAGGGTCAAGCATTGGCTGGCAGACAGTCAGTGGAGTCATTCCAGTCAGGCAGCCCTGCTGGTTCTGCCTGGCAACTGGAGAGACCACAGCAGACCAACTCAGGCTTTCTTCAGGGTTGGAAATAGCCAACAGTCTGGGGAAAGTGCAAGAAAGAAGCCTCTGGAGCTTTCCCCTTGATTAAAGCTATATTTTCCCAGCCTGATGGGCCTCCAGATGCTTTGGACTACAGCCCCCCACCCATCTTTCCTGAGTATTACTTCTGCTGGCAGAAGCTGTTGTGGGTTGTAATCCAAACATCTGTTAAGGGGACGGACACACACACACACACACACACACACACACACACACACACACACACACACACACACACACACACACACACACACACACACACACACACACACACACACACGGATGCTCATAGCTTGTTATTCCTATTCTCCCAACCAAGGCACATGGGGTTTGTTGCTCCATGAGGCAGCATCTCCTTCAAGGTGCCTCCCCCTCCTTGGCATTAGAAGTGCAAAAAGATTAAATCAAAACAAAGACCCATTGCCTCCCCTTAATGATACTTAAGGTAGTGCCCTCACTCTGCCTCTTGTATAAGGCCAGCTCTACTGTGTTCTGATAAGCCCAGTCCACACCCTCTGTCCATTTGCAGATGATGCTTTTGGGTCAGTTATTCACGTTAAGTTCTTAAAAATACACAGCCAAGTCTAAAAAATGGTGTTTTCCGTTAAGTGGGCAATGAATGAAACCTTGATGCCCAATTCAGAACTTTGGTAGTGGAATTTCTGAATCCACATCAAAGGTTTTCTCAAAAGCTGGCGAGTTAGTCTGTGGGGCAGATCAGAACCAAAAACACACAAACCCCCCAAACAGAGCAAAAAGTGTTCTATTTATATACCGCCCATTCAAAGATGAGGAGTTACACATATGAGACAGAAAAGATAGGTGGTTCAAGAGAGGGTCAGGGAAGCATTGAGAATTCTCTCATCAGAGAGGTGGGGAACCTAGGCACTATCTGTCTGCCTCTTATCATGCTGGCCATCCCCAGACAAATCAGAAGCACTTCACACCTCCACCAGGAAGGCCACTGCTAAGGATCCATATTTAATGGGTGTTGGGAAGGGTTGCTTAGGTGTGACTTTTCACATTCCCCAGGATCTTGTCCATTTAGCAAGCCTATTCAGGCCACGGTCCACCTAACGAGGCTATTCAGACCAGGGTGGTGTGAAACTAAAGTGGACTATAAATTGGAAGCCTTCCGCTCTTTTTTTATCAGACTGATGAAGCTGCTTGGATGAGTAGCAAAATGTTTTGATCCCAGAAGAAAAGCAGTCCAGTTGCCATGACTCAACTCTTAAATTCAGTATCTTTCCATTAAAAGCCATTATCTTTCCTAGTGTTTTGACCTCAGTCGGAGCCCTCCTTGGTGTGTCACCTGCATCCCTGGTAAATGTTCCATCAGCTGCTGCACACTATGCATGGGGTGAAATGAACTACTTGAGTAGTTATTACGAAGGATTCTAGGACAAAGCAAAATGGAACCCCCATGCACCTGAAGTCTACCTGCTCCTGGTTTAAAGAATGGTAGGAGGCCAAGCTTCCACTTCATAGTCAATAGGGATTCTGCTGCTGTTTACCACATGGAATGACGATGGCTAGTCATACTGGTATACTTTAGAGTAGATTTGGTTCATGTTGCCAAGCAGGAAAAATTAACCATATATCTAAGAGAAGAGATGTAGAATCATAGGGAACATAAGAAGAGCCGTGCTGGATCAGGCCAAAGGCTCGTCTAGTCCAGCTTCCTGTTTCTTACAGTGCCCCCGCCAAATGCATCTGGGAGTGCATGAGACTAGATATCTGTCTCCTGATACCACTCCCCTGCATCTGGTCCTTGAAGTACCCCGGTTTTAAGCCTGGAGATTATACATCTCCATCATGGTTTGTAACTTTTCCTCCAGGAATCTGTCCAATCCCCTTTTGAAGGAATTCAGGCCAGATGCCATCACCACATCCTGTGGCAGGGAGTTCCACAGACTAACAATGCGGTGGGTTGGAAGAGACATCAAGGGCCATCTAGTCCAATCCCCTGCCATGCAGGAACCCCCATGAAAGTATTTCTGACAGATGGCCATCCAGCCACTGCTAAAAATCTCCAAAGAAGGAGCCTCCACCATAGTCCATGGCAGCATATGCCACTGCTGAACTGCTGTCACCGTCAGAAAGTTCTTCCTAATGGGGAAAACATTGACCCCAGAAACACTAACAGGAACTAGTTGCAGAGGTTTACTTGCATACTTGCTTGATCACTTGCTACCTACCTACTTTAAATGCAGCTTTACAACTTTGCTGTTGCAAACATTGATCTGAAACCATGCAGACACTTTTGGGGCAAATTCTGAAAGCAGAGGATTGATTGAATATTTTAATGCTACTGTCAGCTCCATAAAATAGAGGAAAGTGGAGAACCAAAGATGGAAACTGATGCAATACTGCACAGTCTGGTGTGCTATAGAGCTCTATTTGTTGTGCGAATGCTCACAACCCCATATTCTTCAGAAAATAATCTAGGATTTTATCCAAATGAGCCACTGGCGCAGTGGTCTCCCAGCATATCATCTCAAACTTCTCTTCATAGTTATTTCTGTTGCTATATCCACCATTTTTCCTGAGCCATGTAGCTTTACAGGGATCCAAGCTGTAAAGTCATCAGCAAAAAGAATCTGTAGGAAAACAGGGAAAACTCTTTTACCAGCCCTGCCTAATAATTACCAAATAATTGTTCAGTGCTTGGAAAAGTTACTTTCTGGATTATCATGCCCAGAACCTACTAGCCAACATGTTAAACCTTGATTAGTATTGGAAGTGCTGGACTGGAATTGAGTAGATACCGGTTCAAATCTCCATATGGCTGTCTTTAATGCCAGCTATTTTCCCCCAGCTTCACAGGGTGGATGTAAGGAGAAAGTAGAGAGGGAGAGAGCCACTTGCATTGTCTTGAGTTTACTAGATGAACAGTTGAAAAGAAATGTAACAAAAAAACAACAACCCAAACCCAAATAAATAATAAAATATTTTACTTTGTGATTACCCTGACCCAACATCAAGCGTTTGGCACTAACTCTTAAACTAATGTTTTGCCACAAAAATCGCATAAAGATGGCTGGCATTTCAATAAAGAACCACACACATACATGGTTCATCTACACACACAGTAAACCAGCCCCACAAGTCCAGCCAGGCGAGGCTTTGTTCCTCAGGGGGTGATGTCCATCTGTCGAGCCAAGGTCTTCCGGGCCATTTCCAGGGCCCCCTCCTTTGTGAGGTTCCCCCCAATGAAGCCGTTGGAATGCACAAAGATGCAGCCTGGTATTCCGCTGACCTCGGAGAGCTCCTCGTCCCGTAAACCTCTCCACTCCTCCAGAAGAGACAACCTGTGGACCACCGAGGAGAGACAGAGAGGAGAGATGGTCTAACAAGAACAACAAAAGCCAAGGGAGCCACACAATCTAAAACCAAGGGTGAGGGACGGCCTTATAAGGGCAGCCACAGTTCAGCCTAAAACCCTTAACTAGTGTATCTCAGAAAGATACCACAGAGTAAAGTTTGGTTGGGAGATGGGAGTGGGCCTTCTCTGCTGCTGCTCCCAGATTTTGGAATTCCTTCCCATGAGAAGCCAGGCTGGCCCCATCCTTGCTGTCCTTCCACAAGCAGACAAAGACCTTTCTCTTCAGGCAGGCTTTCCCTCAGGGACTGACGGCTGAGTGGGGTTTAAAACAGACTGTTGTACCTTACTGTTTTGAATGTATTTTGGTATTGCTTAAGTTTTTTAGTATTGCGCTTGTTTTAATCCTTTTTAGTATTTCTGTTCTCACTGCTGTTGGCTTTTATTTTGCCTTTTAATGATGTGTAAATGATGTAATGATGTCTTGGGTCATTTTTAAGGGAAAAGGTGGCATAAAACCAACCAACCAACCAAAAAGTCTGATGCTCAGATGTTTTTGTTCTGTGATGTTTCTACCCCACTTTCCCACTATTAGATAGTGCTCATGGCAGTTTAAAATCAGTATAAGACTGTGACAGGAATCTTGTTTGACTACTAGTGATTCCCCAATCTCTTCTCGAAAGATGGGTAATAAAGTTTTCTGCTGCAACTACAGCCTATTAACTAACAAAGGTATATTATGAAATATGACATCCATGGGTCCAACTTTGGCCCTCGTGAGCCAATCGTCCTTTGACTCAGGGGTGGCAAAAGAGTTCACCAATGTAGGTTCACCCCAAACCTCTCACAGTCCGTCAGTTTCCTTCACTGGTTTCGTTAGGCTGGGGCCAATAATCCCACAATATGGATTATGGGTCCATTACTCTTCTTTGGTGAAGAACACTGGGTTTTGTAGTCTATAATTTCCAGAGGGCTGCACTGTATCAATTAATGATATAAAACAATAAAGAGGTTTTAAATAAATCCAATTCCAAAGAAGGGCAGCTGGGTTAGTTGGCAGCAGTAAAAGCCAACACGCAATCTTAACAGCATTTAACAATGAATGTTTGTTGTGGCATTACTTTTCACAGGCCACATCAAATGCCCACTTAGGGTACAACTTCATTTATCTCCTGATGTGAGTATTGGCCTCATACCATGAGATATTGGAAGCATTTAAAGCGTCGTCCAGATGCTTTGCTGGTTTTAAGTAACTATAAGCACATGAATGCAAGCAGAGCTATTGTTCCTAAGATTGAGAGTATCCTAAAAGCTATGGTATTTCAAAACCTTTCCACCCTTCCAAGAAGGGAAACAAGACACAGGGTTTTTATGAATTCCCACTCACCGATTCTGGAAGGTGTGCAGGCCAGCGGGAACACACTGTACTCGCCACTGCCCTCCCAGGTCTGTGTATAGGATAAATTTGAGAGGTGTCTTGACATTCATCTCTTCCTCCAGTTTGAAAAGATGCTCCTTCCATGGGCAACCACCCTGTGCCATCACCAGAATCTCACCACTGGGGTCAACCTTCCAAAGAAAAATACTGTAGACATTACTTATGGTCAACAACTGCCTTGCTCTAATAGCTCACAGAGTGAGGATGGGTAGCCTGTATGAGACATCAGCAGGATAGGGGCAATTGAGATATTGCTAATAATTATTTCAAGACAAATAATAACCTCTGCCTTTCTAGCTCTTAGGGCAAAATCAAGTGGCATTATCAGACTGTTGTCATTAGGTGCCATCAAGTGACCTGATTTATGTCATCTCAGTGAATGAGTGATCTCCAAAATGTCTCCTCCTCAGCAGTCCTATTCAACTCTTGTAAACTCAAGCTTGAGATTTTCTTTAGAGGATTAATCCCTCTCGTATTTGGTCTTCCTCTCTTCCTGTTGTCTTCAACCTTTCCTATCTTTATTGTCTTTTCCCAAGAAGGCTGCCTTCTCTTCATGTCAGACCAAAACAGGCTTTTCTCCTGTCTAATTTCCAAGCCCTGTGATTCACTAGAGCAGTGGTTCTCAACCTGTGAGTCCCCAGATGTTCCTGGACTGCAACTCCCAGAAATCCTGGCCAACTCAGCTAGTGATGAAGACTTCTGGGAGTTGCAGTCCAGGAACTTCGGGGGACCCACGGGTTGAGAACCACTGCACTAGAGGAAAGCATGGGAATCTGCACTGTCTGTTAATGCCTCTGGAGCGGACAAGAAGGAAAAGAGGAATTTGGCTCCAGTGAGGAATGGAGCTGCTTTCTGTGAGAACAGAAGTTTCAGCTTATTAGAAGACCTGTTTGCGAAGCTGGCCTTCAGCCCAGGCAAGTAACCCCCAAATGCTGTTGGACTTCACTTCCCACAGTTCCTCATCACTGCTCGGCTAATGAGGGCTGCTTTGCATTTGAAGGCTGCATGTCCCTGACCCTCTCCAGTGAAGGCCTCCAGCGAAGCCAAGCGGCGACCGTACCTCAAAGCGCTGCTGGATGGCTTCCTTCACAAGGGTGCGCGCGGGCAGCCAGGCCCGGTAAAAATAGTCCAGCCGATCCAAGAATTCATTGCCCACCAGCTCCATGGCCTTCTGGAAACCTGCCTGGGAACGAAAAGACAGGCACAGAACAGGATACAGATCAGGCCCCTAAACTGTGGTGCCTAGCATAGTCCCCCATGTCTCTTGAGCTGCCTCTATGCTGGCAACAAGAGAATGGAAAAGAACCTTGAGTTCATTACAATCGCTCTTAAAGTGGTGTGGAGAAAAGATAGAAATAAAGAAATTAGTGGAGATAGAATAATAGAATCAAAAAGTAATGAAGTCGGAAGGAGTCTATAGGGCCATCAAGTCCAACACTCCGCTCGATGCAGGAATACAAATCAAAGGATATCTGCCAAGTGGTTGTCCAGATTTCTCTTGAATGCCTCCAGAGCACCCACCACCTCTATGGATAACTGGTTCAATTGTCATACTGCTTTAACAGTTAGGAAATTTTTCCTGACATTCAGCTTCTAAATCTTGATAGTTTTAAAGGTTATTTTTATTATATCACTGCTTTGTGGGTTACATTGTATCTTACTTTTCGTTATGTGGAATGCTCTTGAAAATGGCTGAAGGGTGGTTATACACCTTTGAAAATAGGGACACTGCAGCTTTATTTGTGTGCTATGCCTTGTTTCGTGAGAGAGTAAATGGGTGATGGAGACCAGGGAGTACATGTAACCTGTGTGGCCACACACCACCATAGCAAGACCCCCAACTCCTGCCTTCAGCTGTCCACATCGCCAGGGCTCCTGTGACAGGGAACCCTGATAAAGCAGAGCTTGCAAATATCCGATTGCCTGCTTCCTTCCAGACAGTTCCATCAAACACACAAATGTTTTACTGACTTTTAGGTGGGAATGAAGGGGGCAAAGCTTATATAGGCCCCCCACTCCTTCATCACTGATTCAGCTTTCCAAAGATTCAAACGTAATGCTTGAAGATGGCCAATCAATCCAAGGTGTTGATTCTAACCTACAAAATCCTTAATGGTTTAGGGTGTTTATACACGACCCCTAAACTCTGGGACAAATGGCTCCCAGCTCTGGAGCTTAAAAATGTTTCCCCACCAGCTCCAGAGTTTACAGGAAATTAAGTGCGACCATGCCCACTTTAGCGCATCCCAGCACACCTTTCAAGTACCTGCTCTCTGGAGGTGAAAATTCTTTGATGCGGTGTAACGATAGAGAGTGTGGGGCACTCCTCGCTTCTGTTTGTTGTTTTTTGGCTCCCGCCCCTTTAAGAGCTACTTAAGAGACTGGAATGTTGCCGCGGCAAGAGCGAGAGGCAGAACGGAGGTGAGCCACGTCTCTTTTCTTCCTGTTTTTTCTCCCTCCCCTCACGCAGCCAGCAGCCAGGAGTGCGGAGGGGGTGGGAACGCAGGAACAGCGACAAACCCCTAAGATCTCTGGTCCAAATTTAAGTGGCCAGCGGATCTTAGGGGTCGTGTGAAAAGGAAGTAAGAATGTTGATCCTTGTCGGAATTTGCGAAAAGCGGGCACATCGAGGGAGGCCAGAAAGGTGAAGACAAGGCTTTGGGCTTTTTCCATGGTGGCCCCGTTTCTGGAACAGGTTACCAATGGAGACACATCAGGCTCCTTCCTTCCTTATATTCAGGGAACAACTGAGTATCCTGGATACTGTTAATATAAATGTTTTCTTTCTTTATTCTCTCTTTTCTTTTTGAATGATTTTTGTTTGTTTTTAGTCACCATATTTTTGTATGTATTTAGTGGAGTTTGTTGGATTTTTAGGTTTTAACATGTAAACTGCCCAGAATAATGGGGCCAATAAACAACCAACCAACCAACCAACCAACCAACCAACCAACCAACCAACCAACCAACCAACCAACCAACCAATAAATGAGCCCCAAGACTTTCAGAAGTTTACCTCAGTGTCTTGATCCTTCTCATTCCAGGGTGGGTTCAGGTACCCCACTCTGGCACTGACATTGGTAGTAATGGCATAGCGGGGCACCTCATCCCACTGGAGGATCCCATTGTCAATTGCATCAATTTCCTCCACAAAATTTTCATACACCTAAAAAAAAAAGAGGAAAAACGAAGAAGTAGTAGTTCAATGTGAGGCCTGTGGGACTGATGTTGAGAAGCTCAGTCACCTCAACTTTTTTTTAAACAAACATGCAAAATCTAACAAAATCCATCCCCCCTGCCCAAATAAATAACTTAGATTAAAGTAGTACAGTAACCCCCCGCCTATCGCGGGGGTTAGGGACCCACCCAACCCGCAATGACTGAAAATCCGTGATATGCAGATGCAGGTCGGGTGGGGGCTGGAGGGCAGGGGACGATCAGATCCCCACTGCCGCTCGCTCGGGCTGCTCCAAGACTTCTCGGAGCAGTGCGGGTGAGTGGCGTTGGGAGAGCTGATCCCCCGCCGCCACTCGCCCGCGCTGCTCCAAGAAGTCTCGGGATAGCATGGGTGAGCCCTGGGCTCCAGCTCAATGGTGGAATAGATCCCCTGCCACTTTTATCCATTAATGACCTTTGTGGTGTTGAGAGAGTTGCCTTTTCTCTCACGCGCCTGTGCCGACACACATACCTTGTCATACAGCACATGTACCACAGGGTCTTCTTCTTTGAGGCCCAGCTGGGTGGCCAGAATCTGAGAGCCAAAATGGCAGTACACCAGACCTGCACTGCTTAATTTGGTCTGCCATGGTTTATCAGGATTCAGGCTGTGCATTGACTCCCCAAACGACCTGCAGGAACAAGAATGGAAAATCAGGAAGATCAGACACAGAAAGGAAAGCCATTCCTGGGAGCCCTCTTTCCCCCCCTCTCAATCATACCAAACCAATAGGAACCCCTACTCCCAAGTACAAGAAAAGGAACTCCATGAGACTTATGTGTCTTATTTTTAGCTAGACAGAGGGACTATCTCATTACTAATCTCTATATGGTGATGAATGCTTCAGAAAGTTCAAAATAATAATAATAGGGTATACGGATAAATGGGGAACTTATTTCAGAAATGGTGTGACCTCTCTTCCCTAACACATATTGGGAAAAGAAATGAATACTTTGTCTAATTTATGCAGACTACAGGGGGGTTCCTAACTATTTTGTTTATTTTAGATAGTTAGGATCTTTAGATATACGTAACTTATAATGTTTACCCCTTTGTTTTTATGTAGTCTGCCTGAGCTCAATATGAAATGATTACACTAAATGAGAAATAAGACTGTAATTAGACTTATTTGGTTTATACCCCACCATAAGAAAGTGAATTAAAAAGTGCATTAACAACAACAGCAACAGAACCTCTCCAGCTAGGGCACACCTCTTACAGTCTTCCAATGCAGTTGGGAAGAAACAGCAGCGGTGGCCTTTCCTGCTTCTTAACCCCCTTTCCGTCATCTTCCACCTCATCCTTTTCTGTGGCAAATAGGAGAGGAGGAAGGAGGAAACAAGTTCTGAGGAGGAGCTACAATGACCTCCTCATCAGCCACTCAACAAAGAGCTTGGCTGGGTCAGGCAGGAGGTCCATCTCAGAGCTGGTGAACCCGTAGCCATCTGGTGTTCTTGCTACTCCTGCCAACATGGTCTCTGGTGAGGGAGGAGGGGAGGAGGAGTTAACTGATTTTTAGGAGGCTCCAACTTCCCCCAGGCCTGGCCTATCAGTTTCAGCCTTCTGCTCCTACGGAGACCAACAGGATGCTTCCAAGATCAAGCTGACAAGCAGGAAGGAAGAGCAGCTGCACCTCCAGGGTTTACCTCTGGTGATGATCATAGCGGTTCCTTTGAGGATCATACTCTCCACCAACATCCACCACCACATCACATTCTGACAACAGATGGGGATCCCTTGTCCGGACGATCTCGGCATCCTGGGGTGGGGGGAGACACAGGTGTGACAACAAGCCCAAAGAGTGAGACAAAATGGGTGCCATGCTTTGTTTGGCCATCCACCTTGTGGATATTTCTCCTATTCTCTTTGGAGTTCTGGATCCAGATGATGAAGCATTCTGTATAATATGCAAATGTAAGGTTGCTTCAAAAATTAATACCCCTTTTCCTGTTTCCATACATCGGCAGGGACTGCATATTCTGTTGGAATAAAACTGACACACTGGTAGGTCAGAGTTTATTGCCACAAAGCTTAACTAAGAAGGCATCTGGAATAACACACAAGTGGCAAGTGCCTGAATAATTATTGTTGCACAAGCTATTAGTCAGAGAAAGGATACAATTGTTTAAATCCTGTTGTTCAGATACACAAACGGTGTAACTTTTAGAAGCGAATTGCCATAAGTTAAGAAATCTCCATTGACCTCGTTGCACACTAGGCACTGCAACTCACTATGCTCAGTCCAGCGTGACTACAATGATTTTTTTTAACATGTGGCAAATCATTTCCAAACATTATACCAATTGCGTACCTGCAAAACAGGATTTCAGCCAACTTCTATATTTGCCTGGGGGTTATGCATAGTGTGTATGTATAGTATATATCTGGTATGTAAATTTCTACATATCTAGTGTACAATATCAGCATATAATGTACACAATGTATATTATGTACATAAATCAATGTTAAAAGAAAAGCACAGCTTTTCTCTAGAAAGCAATCTATCTTTCTAGCCCTCATGACTGTGAAGAAAGCACAACTTGAGAGGAACAATACTGTTTGTGGTGAATTTGCAGAAAGCAGTCCAGGCAGGGATGTTGTGACAGAGGGAGGGGAGCTAACATTTGAAGACATGAACCGCAACACGCTGATAATTTGAAAATATATAAATTAAGGTAGAGTGAAGCAGAACATTTATTTTTCAGGGGTGTGACAGTCTCTGTCATTTATACCAGGCATGTCCAAACTTCCGCCCTCCTGATGTTTTGGACTATAACTCCCTGTATTTCCAACGGCAAAGGGCTGTGGGAGTTGTGGTCCAAAACATCTGGAGGGCCGAAGTTTGGACATGCCTGCATTATATGGTGACAGCAATTTGAGACCACACGAGCTCTCACGGCTCCTTCCCATGGAATTCTGGGAGGTGTAGTTTGGCGAGGACCTGTAACTCGCAGGTGAGCTCGGGCAGGAATCCGAAGCCCTTTCTAACAGAACTACAAATCCCAGGAGGCGCCAAGGGTTCGTTCCCAAACCTGCATGCAGCTGTTGTCGTCGTGTGCCCATAAGGACCCTGACGACTCGTGCAAGTTGCGGCAGCAGAAGGCGTGGGCACGTTCGGGATCGGGGGAACCCGCGTGGATCCGAATCCTTGCCGGAGGAGGAGGAGGAGGGACACGCGTTCAGCTGGGGAAGCTTCCCTACTTGGAGCTGCCAATACACGAAAGGCAACGTACTCCTACCAGCAAGCAGGCGGATCGGACTGCGATGCAACTGAGCGGTGCGTGCACGGGAGGTGGGGAGGTTGGGGGGCTGCAGGGGAGGAATCCGGAGTCTGATCCGAATGATTGCATACCTGATAAGAAGGAAGCAGCCGCAGGAGGAAGCACGCCAGCGCCTCGTCGCAGTGGAAGGTCCCCCCGTGGGTGCCGATGCGGGGCGGGCGGGGGCGCTTCGGGCCCGGCATGAGGCTCCGGCTCAGGCGTGGAAGCACGGCGAAGAAACGGAGCATGCGCATAGTGCGCGGTTTCAGGGACGGAGGGGCTCGGCTGCCTCCTAACGCCGCGGCCCGTCCCCGTTTACCGTATTCTTGAAGTTAGACGCGCAGAGAAAACTGCGGTGGAGCCTAGAAAGAAGGCGTGGTGTAACCAAATGTGGAGCCATGGCGGTCTTGTGGAGCGATGGCTCCCGTGAGGTCCTCTTCTAAGCAGTGCTCGATTGGTAAATTGGAAGTACAGGTCCCTATAGAGACAGCTTCTGTAGCCAAACCCAACTTGCCCGTCATGAAAGCCCAAACATGCAGGTTGCAAAATGGGCGCATATCAGTCATTGAGGATCAAGTATTTCAGAAAATCATTACAGCAGCTCTTAATTTCCCATTTAAGACCAGCCCACACTCGATATGCTACTCTACTTGTGGTTAAATCATCTACAGTGGAATCTTGTATAAAGAAATTAATTCGTTCCAAATGAAATTATGTTAAGCAAATTTTCTTTTATACAAATTCCCTAATTTATACAAATTCCCTAATTGCAAACATTTTTATGTTGTACGGATTTGCCCCATAGGCGATTATGTTAAGCAAATTTGCCCTATCTCTGGAATTTTTTATGTTGTACAGATTTTATGTTATACAAGCTGTTTGTTATACAAGGGTCTACTGTATTGTCATACCCAGTGAGTCATGTCTTTTCATGTTCTAATCCAGTGTTTTTCAACCACTGTTCCTTTTTTAGCATTACTAGTGGTACCTTGATGTTGCCTGGATTCGTTCCAAATGAAAAATTGAAAAATTTTCTTTATATAAAGTCAATATAGGCACAGAGTTAAATTTTTGCAAACATTTTCTAATGGTGGTGTGCCCCATCGGCGATTTTTAAGCAAAATCAAGTTTTATGCCTTTTATGCATCCAAAAAGGTTGAAAAACACTGTTCTAATCTATCCCAACCCAAGTACAATAACCTCTATTTAGTCATTTGATCTTCTAGCATGTATTTACATTTGATCTGATCTGGAATTCTTTAGGAAGTTTCTTTGTTTCTTTTAGTGTTCTTCAATTTTAATCAAATGGGTTAATCATCTGTTCCACCGTCTTCTGTGAATCCATGACAATTTGGCCCACAGATCCCTGTTGGTGTGCTCTAGTGGTCTATTAAAGAAAAGGAATGCTTAACTGTAGTGGCAGTGCCTGTGGATTCAACCTCTGTCAGTATGGATTACTTGCAAAAGTCCTGTGGATCCAAATGGGTCTGTTTCATGTACTCTGTAGCATGTTTGTGCATGTACTCTGTAGCATGTTTGACTGACTGGGATTTTTTGGTTCAGTGTTTGGGCACAAATATAATCAAATATCTACTCATGAGAAAGCCATGATCTGGATCTGAGATCCATGTTCTTCTACAACAAGGAATCTTTCTCCCTTTTTGGTTAGTTATTTTGGTTCAAACTGTTAGGCACAGATGGGGGTCACAGAGTTTGCATTATTTATTTATTTATTTAGAATATTTCTACCCCACCTTTCTCCTTGGAAAAGGAACCAAGGTGGCTTACAATAATGAGGGACAATATACAGCCTAGAGATGTATTCAGGTTAAGGACAGGGAATTAGGAGAGGCATCTTAGAACATTAAAAGGTAACATTAAAGCTACAAAGACCACACAAAAAGAAAAAAATCCATTACGAGGGGTGGAAACTAACTTGGAAAACACTGGTGTTCTTATGAGATCATTCAATGCAATCATGCATGGTAATCCATATAAAAGTCACATAGTAACTTGTCCCTCATTCAGGGAGGAAGTTATTTGCCTGCTTCCGGAAAAACAGCAGAGATGGGCCTCCAGCAGGAGGTAGCTCCAAAGTTTGGGAGCAGCAACAGAGAAGGCCCTTTCATGTATTCTTCTGAGGCACCCCTGTGAAGGTGGTGGGATGGAGAGAAAGACCTCTCCTGATGACCTTAGCACCTGAGCTAGTTCATACTGCGAGATTTGATCTTTGAGGTAGCTTGGACCCAGACCAATTTCTCTGGATAATTTCCCCCAGTGGTTTCATATAAATGTTAAATAACATAGGAGACAGAACAGAACCCTGAGGGACCCCACAGGTCACTGGCCATGGTGTTGAACATGAGTCCCCTAACACCACTTTTTGCATTCTCTCCTGCAGGAAAGACTGAAGCTACTATAAGACAGTGGCCCCAAGTCCCATTTCAAAGAGACGAGTCAGGAGGATGTCATGGTCTATAGTGTCAAAAGCAGCTGAAAGGTCTAGCAAAACCAAAAGGGACACCGATCCCCTATCAATTTCCCTGCGTAAGTCATCTACCAATGCAACCAGTGCCGTCTCAGTCCCATAACCAGTCCTGAAGCCAGATTGAGCTGGATCCAGATAGTTTATCTCATCCAGAAACTTCTGGAGCTGCGAGGCCGCAACCCGCTCTAGTACTTTTCCCAAAAATGAGATGTTAGATACTGGTTGGTAATTTTCAGTATTGTTGGATCTAAATAGGGCTTTTTAAACAGTGGTTGTACTATTGCCTTCTTCAAGCATGCTGGAATCCTGCACTGTTCCAAGGAGCCATTAACTACTCTTTCTAATCAATCTGCTATACCAGGGGTCCTCAACCTAAGGCCCGGGGTCCAACATGCGATGCCCTCAGGGTCCTGAATCCGACCCCAGGGACCATCCATTAATACAGACACCCCCGGTCCCACCCCCGCCGCAAGCTCTGGACCCAGCCTCCACAGCTGCTTCTATTGCTGAGGCAGTTCTCAGCCCTTGCTGGTGTTCCCATCCCTCACTTGTGGTGCATCAAGTCAGGCCTGTCCGGTGCTGGGCCAAGAGGGAGAAAAAGCTTTTTTTGCTGCTCCCGGGCGCAGCATAAGCTTTGATGGCCTTTTAGGGTGCACAGCTGGATCTGTGTGCAGTGGTGCCAGCCTTGCTGCCTGCTGCTGCTTCTCATCCTGAGTGGCCGCCTAGAAGGTGATGAGGGGCCTGAGCTTGCCTGGCTTGCCACCTCCTTCCCGATGCAATGAAGGAAGGAAGGAAGGAAGGAAGGAAGGAGAGCTGCTCCAATGCTTGCCTGTCACTGTAGGAGGAGGAGGAGGAGAGGAGGCGCAGCAGAGGGGGGTTTAGCAGTGGCACAACCCGGGCAGGAGGCATTTGCGGGGGGTTTTTGCAGATGCACTGATCATGGGCTGATCATGGGGTGGTGGTGGCCCCACTTGCCCAAATCCCTCCAGATGGGGGTCCGGCCCCCTGTGGTGTCTGAGGGGGTCTGGAAACTAAGGCCCGATCTGTTTTGAAACGTTGAGGACCCCTGTGCTATACCCTCTCTGGCAGCTTTTATGAGCCAGGAAGGGCAAGGGTCCAACAGACATGCGATGGCCCTCATCACCCCACGGGTCCTGACCTCAGACAGCAGGAGCTGAAAGTCATCCATTAATACAGGACAAGCACGGTGGGGTGTTTTATTTACAGGCTCTGGATCAATAGCAGCATCCAGATCAGCCTGGATCGGTACAATTTTGGTTGTAAAGTGTTGTGCAAATTCTTTGCAGCTAGTTAGAGTGGTGGTGTTATCCATCTGTGGGTCAGCATGTAGCAGACTCTTGACTATTCAGAAAAGCTCTGCTGGGCGATTTTGTGCCAAAGCAATGGTGGGAGAGAAAAATGATTTTTTTTTTTGCTGCTTCCCTGTATTAGAATAAGCTTTCCAGTGGCCTTTTACTGTTTCTTTATCTGCTTCAGTCTGGGGTTTCTGCCAACGCTTTTCAGCTCTATGGGCCACCTGTTTCAATTTTGCCAGTTCCCCAGTAAACCAAGCAGCCCGTTTGGCTGTACTTCGAGGAAGGAAGTGTTTAGGAGCAATCAGGTCAATGGCTTTGTTCACTTCCCCATTCCAGAGATCAACCAAGGATTCAATGGGATCACCCGTGAAAGAGCTACAAAACCAACTGGATCCATCAACAACCTTCTTGGATGAATTGCCTTTGTCTGACTTTCACCCCTGCCCAGGCTCTGGAGTCCCAGTGAGACAGACCCATGCTTGAGATGGAGGTTTAAGGACAGAGATGTAAGAGTTTAGGTGTCAGTCCATGGGCGTGTCTATCCATATTTTTTGCAGTGGTGTAATGTGAGTGCCAAGTAACAAGGATGTGGATGTATGAGGATCGGCACCTCTTATCCAAATGTTTGCAGATGGGGGGTCTTCGGGAACCCTGTAAATGTGATTGTTATGACTAGGTCTGTAAACTAAGGCAGGATCTGTGATTTGAAGGTAGTTCAGAGAGGACCTCTGACTTAGACTAATCTCATTTCAGACCTCAGTGATACTACACAACAAGGGATCTGTGATGCTTGTGGGTCTCTGAGTTCACCAATGAACATTATGCATTTATGGCTTGAAGAAGGTGCCAAGTAAAACCATGTGGATTGATGAAGGTCTGTGACTCTATGTTTTAGAGCCATAGCAGAGCAGTACTATGTATGTATGTATGTATGTATGTATGTATGTATGTATGTATGTATGTATGTATGTATGTATGTATGTATGTATGTATGTATGTATGTATGTGCACATGCGCGCATTTGTGCATTTGTGTGTTGCTGCGTTTGTACAACTGATCAGTCACACACATTACAAAGTGGGGCCTCCATGGATTGGATTAGGTATTCCAGGATATTCCATAGATGCTCCATTGGATTGAGATTTGTGGAATCTGGAGAAGGCCATGGCAACACCTTGATCTCCTTATTGTATTCCTCAAACCATTCCTGCATGGTTTTGGCAGTGTGGCAGGGTGCATTATCCTGCTGAAAGAAGCCATTGCCGTGAAAGGGTGTACGTTGTCTGCAACCAGCAAAAGCAAAGTGTTCTGCATATATATCACCCCATAGTGCTTAAAGCACTCTCTGGCTGGGTTACAGTTTAATCATGCAGGCTACACATTGCCCCCCTTCCCCAGCAAGCTAGGTGGTATGTGTCAAATTAACATCCACAAGAATGCCAGGATCTAAGGTTTTCCAGAAGAAACCTTGGTCTGCCTTCTCCCGATAGTGCATCCTGCTGCCCTGGGTAACCAGTACACGTGAACCTGGCCATCCACCTGATCTCAAAGGAAAAGTGGTTCATGAGACACCTTCTTCCAGTTTTGATGATCATGTCCCTGTTGTATGTGGTTTTGCCTTTGAACAGGGGTCCTCATGGGCAGTCTGCAGCTATGTAGCCAACTGTGATTCACTGTGTGTTCTGACACCTTTCTTTCATGGTCAGTGTTAAGTTTTTCAGCAGTTTGAGCTACTGTAGTTTCTCTGTGTGATCGGACCAGCTGGGCTAGCCATTGCTCCTCAGGTACATCAGTGAGCTTTGAGTGCCTGCTACCTTGATGCTGGCTCACTAGTTGCCCGTCCTTGCACCACTTTTGGTAGGTACTAACCATTGCATACAGGGAACACCCCACACCTGCATACCTCCTGGTCAGAATCTTAGTAGCTGCTAGATTTAAGCCTGACTGGTCTGGCCTCCACCTACTCTCTGGCCATCTCCTAATTAACTTCATTACTCAAAACCTCGCCGTGAACCAGAGGGAAGGTCGGGTTCTCAAGCCAAGAGGGCTTTTGGGGCGACTGTGTCAGCTGCTAAGGCCACTGGACAAACTACGTAGTAACCTGGACTTCCAGCAGGATCGCCAGCCAGATCCACTGGGTACCTTCCCAAGGCCTTTTTATATCCATGTGGGTGGAGATGCTTTCAAGAGGGACCATTTAAATAGGTCTGATCTTCCTGTGGTGGTAGTGGGGAGGCATCATTCACATGGTGAATTTCAGCAGAATATGATCTATCTACAACAAAGGGAGGGAACTGACAGAATCATAGAATGAATCATAGAATCATAGAGTTGGAAGAGACCTCAAGGGTCATCCAGTCCAGCCCCTTGACATGCAGGAACCCCTATCACAATATTTCCGACAGATGGCCATCCAGACTCTGCTTAAAAACCTCCAAAAAAGGAGACATCACCACCTTCTGTGGCAGCATATTCCAATACCGAACAGCTCTGTTATGAAGTTCTTCCTAATGTTCAAATGGCATCTCTTTTCCTGCAATTTGAAACCATCACCCCAAGTCCTACTCTTTGAAGCCACGGAAAACAAACATGCTCCCTCTTCAATATGACATCCTTTCAAATATTTAAGCATAGCTATCATATCCCATCTCAGCTTTCTTTTTGAAAGGCTAAACATTCCCAGTTCCCTAAGCTTTTCTCATAAGACATTTCTTCCAGACCTTCAACCATCCTGGTCACCCTCCTCTGTACCCACTCAAGGGTTGTCAACATCCTTTTTAAATTGAGGTGCACAGAACTGGACACAGTACTCCAGGTGGGGCTGACCAGAGCAGAATAGAGTGGTACTATCACTTCCCTTGATCTAGACACTATGGTTCTGTTGATGCAACCAGGAATCACATTGGCTTTCCCAACCACCGCATCACACTGCTGATTTACAGTCCACCAAGACTCCCAGATCCCTTTCACATGTACTATTTTTCAGCCAGGTATCCCCCCCATCCTGTATCTGTGCAATTCATTCTTTTTGCCTAGATGCAGCACCCTACATTTCCCTGTTGAAACCCATTCCATTAGCTTTGGCTCAGCACTCTAATCTATAAAGGTCATTTTGGATTTTCGTTCTATCCAGGGAATTAGCAACCCCTCCCAATTTGGTATCATCTGCAAATTTAGTTAGCATACTCTCTGTTCCTTCCTCCAAGTCATTAATAAAGATGTTGAACAGCACTGGACCCAGAACAGAATGCTGGGCACCACACTGGTCACATCTCTCCAAGCTGAAGAGAAGCCATTTATGATCACCCTTTGGGTGCTATCAAACAATTACAAATCCACCTAACAGTAGCACTATCTATCCCACTTTCTACTAACTTCTTAGCAAGAATACCATGGGGAACCTTATCGAAGGCCTTACTAAAGTCCAGAAAAGCTATATCCACAGCAATCTCCTCATCTACCAGGCCTGTTTATTCTATCAAAGAAAGAGATCAAATTATTCTGGCATGACTTGTTTTTAAAAAACCTGTGTTGACTTTTTGTAATGACAGCATTGTTTGTTAAATAATTACAGACTGCCTGTTTAATAATCTGCTCTAGGATTTTTCCAGGAATTGAAGTCAAGCTGACTGGGCAGTAATTATTTGGGTGCTCTTTCCCCCTTTTTCTCCCCTTCCCCTTTTTTCTCCATCCTCAGACCATTACCCACCTGTGCCCTGGAGGTCCAGAAAGTGACAAGCAATATATGTGAGGCCCGACTTGCTTATGGTATGTGTGTGCATGTGTGTTGATGTGGAGTCCATGAACTCCAGAGCTACCAGGGTAGATATCAAAGTCCCCAGCTATCAGTAGTCTAGGTGACCTCAACATCACTGCTGAGCTAAACTCTGCTAGTCCTGGTATATTGAGTGTTGGGTCATGGGGAGAGCAGTACACCAGCACCTTAAATTTATCCCTGAGCACCACTGGCAGGTGCAAACACTCCAGGCCAGGGTTGGACAGTGGAGAGGTCCTGCTGATATTGATGCAATTCTTGTAAAGCCCCACCCTGTCCCTCTGATATGTCCTGATGCTGGACCAGGTACACCGAAGGGCACACCTGGGAAGAGGGCAGCCCCTCCTTCAGTGCCAACCTAGATCTCTGGGATACAAGCCAGGTCAGCTCACTTCTCCCTAATAAGACGTTAAATAAGGTGAGATTTATTGACAGCTGACCTGGTTTCATGACTTTAACAATATATTCCCCCCTCCCCCCCCCGAGCTTCTGCCAATCAACAGTACAGCAGCTGATTGGGGTACGTGGATCAAACATGTAGCTCAGTATAAGGTGGCTTTCTATTGGATGCCTCTTTATTTCAAAGAGGAACCCTTTCTTTTCCTGGAAGTAAGATATCCAGTGAAGGCAGTGGGTCTGATGAAACTTGAGCTGGACTGGATGACAAAAATATCACTCAAGTGGAATTTTCTTTTTCACAAAGCAATACATTTTTATTAAGGTAACAACATATTACACTTACAACTATGAAAATAGCATTTAATCATTCTTTATCAATAAAGCTCTGAAAGTTTTTTTTCTTTTGTATCCGATTTTCCTTTTGTCCATTTGAAAAAAAAAACCCAAGATGTACAGAGGAATAAAAATATAGCAACAGCCTCTAAAATGTCATTGTCATCATCATCACCACCGTAATTAAAATATAATTTTCTCTTTAAATCATTCTGCTTATTTTAATAAAGTGCATTGCATGACAAATTAACTTACACAAGGCAACAAACAAGAGATGATTTGTGTTTCACATCTGGAAAGAAGCTACTGCTGTTACACTGCACAGGTTTGGCTTTTACATGCAAATTTGGAGGGGGGGGACTGGCATTTCTTAAAAAGAGCTGCTTGGATTCAAATGTCATTTTTAAAATATCTAAAATTTAATTTCCATTTTACAGCATAACATTTTAAACTCACATTAAATAGCTATTTACACATTCAATCATGCCACAGAATCTGGTGCAAATCATTCAGGAGAGGCACTGTGAGTGGATTTCAGATAGGGACTGGGCACCAAAAGTAACCACTCAAACTTGCTTTGAAAATACAGTCACTAGGTTTATTTTCTTAATAACTACAGTGACAATGCATTCATTTAGATCCAGGATGTTTCCAGACAGAGGGCTCAGAGACAGATGAATGCAACCCAAAGAGTCAAGACTGTGTCCAGAGGGAGGAAGCCTAGCACTGATGCACCTTTTGGGTTACAAGCGGAAAACCCAAGAATGAAGCAAAACGTGTGACTGGAAGTTGAGTCATGGCAACTGGGCTTTTTTTTTTTTTGAGAGAGATGGAAACATTTTGCTTCTCATCTAAACAGCTTCAACAGTCTGAAGAAAGCTAGTTGCGAGTCCTCCATCTTATAGTTCACTTTGATATCATGTCACCCTGGTCTGAAATAGGCTTATAAGATGAACAATGGCCTGAACAGGCTTGTTAGATAGACAATAGTCTTAATAGGCCTTAGGTGAACAAAGGCCTGAGGTGCTGAAACCCATAAAGTATGGGTTGTTAGCTATGGCCTTGGTGGTGGAGGCCTGAAGGCTTTTTGATTTGTCTGGGCATTGTTGAAATCACTGCCTGATAAGTAGCAGATAGACTGCATGAGCCCCCCACCTCTGTTGAGAGAGGGGTTTTCAATGCTCACATGAATGGCTCCCCTGACCCTTTCTCAAACCACTGTCTAATACAATGATTCCCAACCTGGGAGTCAGGACCCCTTTGGGGGCTGAACGACCATTTCACAGGGGTTGCCATGAGCCAGTGAAGAAAAGAGCACACACAGCTTGGGTGTGGAGGAGGCGGGAGAGAAAGAGGAATTACAACTTGATAGGTTGGAGGGGATGTCAGCCAATGGCACCGGAGGCTGTGATTGGCTGAGGGTGCCTATAGAGGGAAGTTCTCTATGGCACCTGTGGCAGTAGCCTGCCAAAGGAGGCTTGTGGCCTCTTCCAAGCAAGGCAAGGGGGTCACCACAACAGGAGGAACTGTATTAAAGGGTCACGGCATTAGGAAGGTTGAGAACCACTGGTCTAATACGTGTACATCCTCATCTTTAAATGAGTGTCCTTTGTCCTTCAAGTGGAGGTATATGGCTGATTCTGGTCCTGAGCTGTTGCCCCTCCTATGTTGGGCCATCCTCCTGTTTAATGGCTGTTTAGTTTCTCCAATGTAGAGGTCTCCACACTCCTCACTGCATTGTATCATGTATCCTGTGAACTATAAAATGGACTATAAATGAACTATCAAATGGAGGACTCGCAACTAGCTTCCCTCAGACCGATGAAGCTGCCTGGATGAGCAGTGAAACATTTCAATCTCTGAAGAAAAGAAGTCCAGTTGCCATGACTCAACTTCCAGATAAAGGGAGAGGGGAAAAGAGAGGAGTTTGATGAAAGGATTCCAACTGACTCAACAAGGTGTTTGCACAGAAAGTATTTAGATAAAAATCTTTAGATAGCAGCTGATTTGGCAACAAGATGGCAACCACAACTCTCTATCTTTTTAGGCTCAGAAAGGATTCCAAATCTCACCTGTAACTGCAGCTCACAGGGAAGTGCAGTTCAGTGGCACAGTGCATGGCTTTGTCGCAAGAAGGTCCAAGGTTCAGTCCCTGGCATCTCCTGGGCCGGCTAAGAAAGAACCCTGCCTGAAGTTCCAAACAGCTGATGCCAGTCCTAGTTGGCATTACTTAATATTGGGGCCCAAGGCAGCTGATGAGCCTTTGGGCATCACTTAACATAGGGGAACAGAGACTTCCTCAAATCCCCTCCTGTAAGCCTACCATGCGCTTGTAGATATATAACTTGCATCCAACTCTTGCATGGTTCATGTCAAAGGAATAGGACAATCATATAGTAAAATTCACCCAGCATTTAAATAGGATAAAAAGCCAAGACAAGCTGCAAATGCCACTACAGGGTGCTATAGAAGCAGCATTCTGATTTTTTTTTTTTTTGGGTGGTGGTGGGGCGGTTGTCTTGCTGCAAAGGTTGATTGAACCAGGCACTGACTCCATCTGGGTGGGCTGCTTTTGTGCCAACTCTCAAATGGGAACAGAAGGAAGTGAATTTAGATCCTTCCAATCCTAGTAATTTAGGACAATTTCAGAGTAAAACAATCTACTCATAATTTTGGGGAGGAAAGAATAATTGCTTTGGCACACGTTCAGGACACTTTACGCAAGCATTTCTTTATAGTTTATTGCCTTACTGACACCTAGTGAGCAAAAAGGAGATTTTATTTTAAAAAGAAAGCTCCCCTTGCCCACAGCACAACCCCAGATACCTCCGGAACTGTGTGCTGTTTTTCGGAATACAGTACCCACAACTACCACATTTCGGGTGACAACCTGTCTACCCAAAGGGCAGCTTCATCAATCATGTACAAACATATACAACAGTGGTGTCCAAATTTTGTCCTCCTAGATGTTTTGGACCACAACTCCCACAGTCTTTTGTCATTAGCTATATAGGCTTGGAATTCTGGGAGTTGTGGTCCAAAACATCTGGAGGGCTGAAGTTTGGACACCCCTGATATACAAGAACATCCTGGCTAGTGTGGAAGCATGTAGGTGACACTAACAGTATGTGTATTCTGCCAATCGGCCATTATTTTTCTAAGGTGACAAGAGAGCATATTCATCTGTAAGCAGCTTTGTGCTCTCGGCAATTTGATAATGAATTTATCTTTCATCGTCTACGCTTAAGAGGTCTGTGGCAGTCAAAAAATTGCACATTAGTACAACAGGAAGTTGGTCCAAGGAAAGGATATCAGCCTTATTTCAGATTCTTTGGGACAAACACTATAGCTGCCTATACCAAACAAGTTCTCTGCTTACCAAACAAGTTCTCAATCTATATTTACCAAATATAAACAAGTTCTCAATTCTATACCAAACAAGTGATTTCCCTCCCTTGTGACAGCTTGTACTTAATTTTTCCAGACGTTATCAATCTCACAGTAAACATCTGATAAGTGACAAAAATAAATTAGGTTCAGCCTCCCTGAGTATAATTAAGGACTGACTCAAACATTCGGCTCTGGCATAGAGACAGCTGACAATCAATGATGTTCACCAGGTCATTAGGTGGCAATGACGAACATTCGGCACTGCTTTGCATACAGCTCAGTCAGACTACGAGGGGTTTCCCTCCATGTTCCTCTACGAAAGATTCTAGGACACTATCGTGAACAACTCAAAACTCCTGGATGGATTACGATTCTGCTCCAGTATCATCGGCTCGCCTGAAATCTGTTAGTTATTGGTAGTGTTTGAAAATGTGTGAGGAAAAAAGTTGCCAAGGGAGCACACAGGTTGTGTGGACTTACTTCTTGTGCAATGGCTAAGTTTCTGGCTGGGGCTCAATGTTTCAGCATCCCCAAGATTTTCACCAAGGAGTGTGTGAGTGTGTGTATGTGTGTGTTTCTTTTCCTCCAGTTGTGTATTTATTGCCAGCAATTTAATAGGCACTATTTTACACAGCGGGAAAATCACTTTTTATAAGCCAGAAAGACTGGAACAGGAGACTTAATCCAATAAGTACATTTCCCCTATTAGGCTAAAAATGATTGCGCTGAAGAGTCTTGGTAGTTGGCACAACACGGAGGGCAGAGTGGACACTGCGCACAATAAAAACAGAAATTACTCATCTGTGCATGTTACAACCATCCTGGACTGCAGCAAGGCTACCCATGATCCTGTCATTCTCAAGCCCTACGTTCCGCCATTACCTTCCTTAACACACAGTGCAAAAGTTTTGGTTGCTGGCTTGAGAAAGGCGCAACACCAAGGAAAGCCGCAAACAGCTTCATCTTAGGCAAGCAGCAAGTGAGAGAGCTAGTAGGTTTTGATTGGCAGGAAAGAGGGGGGCGAGGTTACAGAACGCTGCTCAGCAGCAATGCGAAGGATTGAGGGTGAGGATGTACAAACCGACGCCGTCCCTCCGGTAGTGTGAAAAAGAAATCTAGAACTCGTGCTGACCGAATATACAAAAAGTTCACTTGAGCAAAGCTCTCACTCCGCCAGCAGTGGGAAGCTGGGCTGGCGGCTTCCTCGTCTTCCGTCTTCTTCAGTGACTGAGGCTGAGTCAGGAGATCTCGTTGCCAAAGACTTCAAGGACCAACGGAGTGAGCTGCATGCTGTGCTCGGGCAGGAAGGAAAGGCAGCGGTACTGTTTGGAATGCTCCTCGTTCAGGCTCCGCAGGTCTGCCAGCTTCTGGATCATCTTCGCATAGAGCAGCCGGTTGCCCGGAGGAGGGTGTCGGCAGATGATGTACGTCCGCAGGGTTTCAGAAAGGCGATCCTGGATGGACTCCACCAGAGCAGTGTCCTGAACACCAGGACGATCTAAGGAAAAACACAGAAAACACTTTTCTAGTGACCGGACAGACAAAGGACATGGGCTGCGTGCACTCCCGTTGGGCTGGATTGCTGATCTGTTATGAGCACCCTCACAAAGCACCCAACACAGCTCTAAATCAAATCTTGAAAATAATGCCAAGTTTTCTCAGGTACTTTTTTACACATCCTCTTAAAATTTTTATGCAAAGCGACTGAAGAGCTAGACGGGCCATGAACCATTAATGTTCAGGGATCATGAATACCAAGTAGCAGAAGGTATAAGCCTGCTGGCTATGGCAAGTGGGTGCAAAGGTGCAGAGTTGGGGCAAAATCCTCTGGGAAATGGGCACAAGAGAAGGTAGAGGGAAGCTCTTCTCCCTCTCACACACAATACCAGCACTAGGGGGCATCCAATCAAATTGAGGGCTGGGAGAGTAAGAACTGACAAAAGAAAATATTTTTTCACCCAGCGCGTTGTTAGTCTACGGAACTCCCTGCCACAGGATGCGGTGATGGCATCTGGCCTGGATGCCTTCAAAAGGGGATTGGACAGATTCCTGGTGGAAAACTCCATCACAGGTTACAAACCATGATGGAGATGTGTAATCTCCAGGCTTAAAACCAGGGTACTTCAAGGGCCAGATGCAGGGGAGTAGTATCAGGAGACAGATATCTAGTCTCATGCGCTCCCAAACACATCTGGTGGGGCCGCTTTGAGACACAGGAAGCTGGACTCGATGGGCCTTTGGCCTGATCCAGCATGGCTCTTCTTATGTTCTTATGTTCATCACCATAGACCATGCTGGCTGGGAAAAAGCCCCCAAAGGAACATCTCCAAGCTTCACTTAAGATCTTTTCCATGGACATCCTAAACCGAAACACAAATCATCATAATGATGTGCTGTTAAGTCAATTTTGAATTATGGCAACGTTTTTCATTTCCAACTGTAACCAAAATAAAAAGCACCCTTTTATTTATTTCTTTTAATGTAAAAACACTTTCAAAATGTTTACATGTTGCTGTATACAAAGCTCATTTGCTATTTACTATGCAAAATTTGTGTCCGCATCACAAACATATGATGTGGGTCCCAGAGGGTAGCACTTGCTGAAATGAAAGCCAACCCAAATGCAGCCTGAGATGGTCGGTTCCCTCTTACCAGGAGACAGGATGCAGATGGCCATGAGAAGTACGTGCTCTTCCTCATGCAGGCTCAGTTTCTTCAGGCTGATCTGAAACTTCACAAGGGGCTCGAGCAAATCCAGGCTGTGGCCAGCTGAAAGAGAAAGGGAAGGAGTCTCTTGAGACAATGACAGGTCTTGGACCAATTACCAGCCCGCTCAAAGCAGAGTCAAGGATAACCTCAAGCATAAACACATGCCAATAGCTTAAGACCTAAAGGATTGGTTGGCCCAAGTATACTTTTCCCATACTGGAACATCTCACAGGACCAATGAACTTCAGAATATAAAAAGAAATTCAAAAGAAAACACTTAACTCCCATTCAAACTGGATGCCAGGTTGGGAACTTAACTTCCACTGGATTACACCCAATGAGCCAGTTTATATAACTGTTTGTTCAGCTTCCTGTCATCCTCCATCTTGGTCTTAACTACTTCTTTTCTCATCAAGGGCAGAAAAGCAGAGAGAGCAAAATATTGCCTACATAATTACACTGATGCCCAACTCCCACCCTGGCACATGATCAGAAAACATCATCTTTTGAAGCATGTATACCAGAGGTTTGGTAAATCAGGATTTTGGTCTATTCCTAAAGCACTCAGGTGGCCCACCAAGCCTCCCTCGTGATCAGATAACCCCTCTGTAATTGGGAAAAACCTGCTGTTTTATGAATCAGCTCTAAAATATCATTTGACAGAAGTCATAAACATAGCTTTCCTCTTGTCCAATTCACCAGTGTCATCTCTTGGCATCCATTTTTTCTAAATGGCCTGTTGTAGAAGGCCTTGGACAAATGGAAAAGTTGGTGTATAACTATTTTGTAAGTAAGGAAAATGCTCCTCTGAATGCAGGCTACCTGGAGCTTCGCACTCCTTTGGGCTGCTTTTTCTGCTCATCATAACGGACACCACCACGATTGAGAAGGAGATCAAGAGGCGTGCAAGGCTGTTTACCCGGCTGCTCCTCCGTTGTTTTCTGCTTGACATGGGTACCCTATGCCATTCATAGCCAGTGGGATGTAGCGGCTGGGAGTATTGGACTACAGCTCAGCAAGCCTGGGTTCAAATCTCCCCATTTGGCCCTGAAATGCACTGGGTGACTCTGGGCCCATCATACTCTCTCAGCCTGATCTGGTCGTAAGGCCAGAGTAGAAGGAAGGGCTGCTAAGCACACTGCCTTGAGCTCATTGGAGGAGAAGAGGGATAGAAATGCACATCGTCATCATATGTGAAGCTAGGGTACCTTGAGTTACATCACTGATCTGGTATTTGAAGTCATTGCTGCCACAGGTCCAGGCCATATCCTCCAGAGAAAACGACTGATTTGAACGGAGCATAATTACTTCAATGGCACTCGATTTCAGGAGAGCAATCTGGTCCTCGGCTGTTAAATCTCTAAATATTGTGAAAAGAGAATATCTATCTGAGAACTTTCATCCTCCATTGCCGCTGTACTCCACAATGTAAGGGTTAAGCCTGATGATAGTTTGTGTACCTCCCTCTCAGTGGTTTGTTTGCACGATAAAGGAGCTCCTTTCCTGAATAGCCTGCCATGTATCATCCCCTAAAGGGCAGCTTCTAGGCCAGCGGTTCTCAACCTGTGGGTCTCCAGATATTCTTGGACTGCAACTCCCAGAAGTCTTCATTACTAGCTGAGCTGGCCAGGATTTTGGGGAGCTGCAGTCCAGGAACATCTGAGGACCCACAGGTTGAGAACCACTGGCCTAGACACTTCAGAACCGTCATGTCCTCACTGCAATTAACCATAGGGAGGTACACACTTTGCCCGAAACACACCGACTGTCACATCAAGTGACAGCAAGCATGTGGGAATAAACTTACAGCAGACTGCACTCATAGGTGACCCAATATCATTTCCAAGTGCTACACCTGGAAATGGCCCCAAGAGCCCCTGAAAGCTGACCAATCCGTGCAGAACCCCTCATGCTTCAACTCTGACAATGGAATGAATCCTCATTTTGAATGGCAACATGGTTGAGTGATTGGCTGAGCAGTCTGACACCGCCACTCAAGCTCAAACTGTGGTCAGATCGTCCAACAGACCCTGCTAGTGGCGGCTAAGCGGATGAACGGAGCAAGTGGCACCGCAACTGAAGTACTCGACTCTTTTGGCTCACAGCCAGCCGTGAAGAATTTTATCAGTCATGCTCTGGCCATGGAAGGAAGGTGAGGAAATGGCTCTTGTTTCTCCTTCAGTAAAAGCTCAATGACTGAAACATACGTACCACTGTGAAGGTACGTGCAATGCAGCTGTAACTCCCTAAGCTAAAAAAATTGCTGTTTTGGAATAACTTATAACGAACCCCGCAAAATAAAATAAAATGTGCCTTTATTTTGGAGCATCGCATCTAATAATAAATAAGTAAATGAGTTCTAGTTTGTAAGAAAAATGCTAACCATTCAGAGGTGGATTGGAAATAGAATGGTTCTGGGGGCTGTAACAACTGGAAGGAGGCACCCTATTCCAGGGGCTCCTACACTACAATTGAGGGGAGATCCCAAGGTGAACCCGATGCTAGTATGTCACAAGTACTCAGACTCTGCAGAATGTAAACTGGAAGATAAATCCTTCCACCTATAGAACCGCAGGCAGGGCATCAGCAAAGCCTTCAATGTGACTGTGAGACAAAGCAGTAATCTAGTTCTCGCTGGATCCCTTGCCCTGGACACAGCGAGGCTCAACTCTGCAGCCACACAAACTCCTGTGCAACAAACCTGTGACAAGGTTGGAAATGTATGGGAAGTTTCTGGCCACAGCTGGCCTTATCCTGATTTCCCTGTATGCTTTTCTTAAGAAGGCAGTTCCACCGGCGGTTGCGTGTGCAATTGCGTACAAATTGTTGCACACTTGCCATCTGAAGAGATGGCCACGGAGGATTTTCCAGCAAAGGAAGTGAGCATTTGGGACTGAGGCTTGAGTCTGCTACATTTGAGAAATCTTGCAATACACTAAAGAGGTTCTTGTTTCTATTTCTATGGCGCTGCCATTTTTGTTAAGATTCCAGCTTTTCAGGGTTTACTTATTTCACTCCACTTCAGTGACAAAAAGCAAAGTGTTCTGCTTATCTACTGCCCATAGTGCTTAAAGCACTCTCTGGATGGTTTACAATTTATTTATGTAGGCTACACATTGCCCACCACCCCTACCCTCCAAACTCGGTACTCATTTTACGGACCTCAGAAGGATAGAATGCTGAGTGAACCTTAAGCCGGCTATCTGGGATTGAACCCCAAGTTGTGAGCACAGTTTTGGCTGCAGTACAGTGGCTTAACCACTGCACCATGAGGCTCTTTGCTATGCATGCATACTCAGAATGTGACTGGCATGTTGCTGTTTTATTTTCTAATGCTGTAACCAATTTTATTTTATTTTAAAAAACAGGAACACCCGCAGATACACAAAGAAAAAAAAGCACACACTGTTTTAGAAATCCGATGCAATTCTTACTTGAACCCTGGAATCATTTTTGCGAAGCCAATCACTTTCTGGATGCTGTAGCTAACCAGGTCAGCCAGGTGAGGCAACATGGAGAGGTGGGAGAAGTCAATTGACATGGATGCACTCTCATCGCTGTCATCGCTCAGATCTGGAATCTTAGAATCTTCTGCAGGGGCAGAAAACACACAATTGGACTTCTTCTCCTGGGAAGCATTATAAAGGCAGCCCAAATTGAAGCAGGAGGGGGGAGAGGGGTAAAGAACCTGTTCAAAGCAGTGTATGAAACACTCTTAATCCTCTGCATTAGAGGCAATACAAATGCTTAAAGTTTTATGATGACTGGGACTAGCGAGTCTAAATGTTTAAAAAATGTTTTTCTACTTTCAAGTGTCATCAGGGTCTCACTTTGAAAGGCTTTATTCACCTTTTTTCTTTCTTTTTAAACTTGTGAAGTGGCTTATATACCGACTGTTTCATGTTCTGCCCTAGATGCTCAACCTTGAAAACAGACATGATGCAACTCTTTGAGCTCCAGCCGATATGCTTTGAGTATTACATATGATTTAACGTACACTTCCACTTGGGGTGAAAACAAGCTAGTAAACCTTAAAGAAGAGCTCAAAGGATGAAAGCTGAAAATCACCAAGTATCTTCAGCATTCACAACTTGGAAATTCTCATTAAGGGGGGGGGGAGGGAGGGAGAGGATTGCGAGGAATGGTTCAAGTATTATATGATTCTATGATTTATTGTCAGGCTTCTGGGATGAGTTACCCAGGACACTGAATATTCAATGGAATAGAGTTACATCTGGAATGACCCATGCATTAAGAATGTAGATGAATTGAACTGAACACATGGTTACCATAAAAATGGGCTGTGATGTTTTGCTCAGTATGGCTTGAAATCATGGTGTATGTGTGTGTGTGTGTGTGTGTGTGTGTGTGTGTGTGTGTGTGTGTGTGTGTGTGTGTGTGTGTGTGTGTGTGTGTGTGTGTGTGTGTTCAATTTTGCTCTGTATTACAGATTGCTGTAAGAAAGGATTGTTTACTCACAACACAGATAAAGATACTATAGCTTGTGAGGGAAGACTCAACACAAAATAACAATGTTTTCAGTGACAGCTCTGCTTGTCCAATGGTGGAAGGGGGCACTTTTGCCCTTCTTCAGTAGGACAGATGGAGCGGGTCCAGAAAGATAGATAAGACGAATGAAAAGACATGGAAACAAACATTTAAAACAGGAATCCAGGAAAGTATTTGGAGCCCCAGATGCAAATCCTTTGAAGACCAAATTAAAAAAAAAAGTCAATGTCCTAACATTTCTAAGCAAGGGGGTGGAGTGGGGTGGGGAATCCATAGATGGTATCCATATCCCTGCAGTAGTTTATCCTTTGTGTTACTTGGCATCCTGCATATTTACCTGGGGAGTAGCTGAACATGTCTAAAGAGTCTTCCGAGGAGGAGAAACTTTGGGTTGCAATAGAGGAAGATCGGCTTGGAATTCTTCTGCGCCTTACAGGAGGCTGAAACAGAAAGAACAGTACAGTATTTATGTGGTTTGGTTACCTTCCTGGTGCCTTCTCTGTATCCACCACCTTCAATTCTAGCTGTTGGAAAGTGTGTACACTTAAGGAACAGCTTGCTGGGAGGAAAAGCAAGACCAAATATCATTCGAGAACACCTGGCACTTCCGTGAACATTAGACCAAATCAATACAAATGAATACTTTTTGCACATCTCAATTCACATTTCTGTTCTATTACCTTTGGCCAATTTGTTCACCCCACTCATTCTTTTCCTAAAATCATAAGAACTTCCAAGTAACAAATTTATCTGACCTATCACACTTTCACCACAAGATTAATTTCCACAACATTGTAGTGAACCTTGATACGGGAAAAGATCCAACCATTAGTAGGAGTCCCAAGGGCCAAGGCAATGGTTACTGGCATGATTCACATAATTTGTATGGAGCATTTGAAAGGGAGTGGCAAATGACACTCCACGAGGGCCAAACGTAGTCAAATAATTTTCACACATTTGCAGTTTTCAGGGTGAGGGTCAACACAACCCTGTGGAGATGGTTGCCCCACGTGGAGATGGAGATACTGATTGTCTTTGGAATGCATGAACTGTCAATAAGGAAGAGAAGGGTAGGGGGAAAGCCTGTTGGGAAATTCTACCAAAACAACAACCAGTGTTTTTGACCCCAAAAGTTTCTAAAACCATGAGTCAGACATAACTGGTTCTCTTTCCTCCACTGCATCTCTCTATCAGTCTTTCTCCCTAGTCCCTGTGTGCGTCATTCAACCTCTAAAGCTGAACTCTACTTCTCCAACTTGCTGCGTGACAGGAAGTGCCTGTGGTTGGCTTGGCCACATGTACTTTCTCTTGCCTACTGTGGTACTTTTACTCAGAATTCAAGGAAACAGCTGTTCAAGGACCCCAGCACAGACGAGGAGGAAGCATTCCACCAAGTGGACCAGTAGCCCTCCCTAAAGGCCTGGTCCAGAACTTGAAGGTAACGCAACACATTAACCTATAACAGTGTTGGTGAACCTATGGTACGGGTACCAAAGGTGGCACTTGGAGCTCTTTCTGTGGGCACCCGACATCACCCCCTGCACAGCCACCTGTATTTGGGTTGAACTGCTGTATTGGCACTTTGCGAAAAATTAGTGGGTTCAGAATCGTAGAGACTGGGCACTCAGTCTCTAAAAGGTTTGCCATCAACAAACCACTTCAAGTCTTTGTTTAACAGTAATGTTAACAAAAGGGTGAGCAGGTTGTAATTGGTGGCATAATGAACACCATTAACAAAGCCTTTTCCTAAGTTTTGAGCTGTTGTTCCACTGTCTATGATTGCCAGTAGATTTCAGAGTTCCACTTCCAAAAGATTAGTTCAGAAGCTGCAACATTTAAAACTAGAAAAACATGTTTTTGGAATGTTGCTCCATCATGGGTATTTTCACAACAAACTGCTATCATTTCATATTGATCTAATGCAAATGGGGATTTTGAAGAATTTTTCATAGTGATCAGTAAAACTCGTCAGTTCAAATTCCCCTTTATAGTCAAATCCCCATTCAAAGCCAATTCCAAAAACAGGGAACTTCTACGCATTCTATATATTTGATCCAAGGAAATATTAGTTGCTTTATTTACAGGATATATGTTGTAATTCTTTGGGTCCCAATCTGCAAGGTGAAACCACTTTGTTTCCCAAGTGAGACATGAATTACAGTTTTCTCAGAAAATCAGATTTTTTAAAACACCCAAACTAAACAAATTAGTAATTGTTGCTTCAGTTCATTTGATTTACCAGCAGAGGTCCTGCTAGTCATAGTTATAATAAGTTTAGACAGGAAAAAAGAACCCCTATTGCTTACCCGGAACTGGCTGAAATCAGAGTAAGTTGGATCAAAGGTTTTGCGGTGGGCTTCAAGGAGGATGTCGATGACTTGTTGTTGTTCTTCCAATAATTTGGGCTTTAAGCTCTCCTTGAGAGCTTCCTCCTCCTTTCTCTTCATTATCATCTCTCTTTTCCTTTGAACCTCCTCATCTGTCAGAATGACTGTTAAATAGATGGAGAAAAAGAGAGAGAGAGAGAGAGAAATTCAAAATAGTTAGGACTGAAGTGCTCTAATTACCTGAAGAGTGACAACAAATACAGCATAGATGCTCCATATTGGTGGTGGTATATGCTGTCAAGTAGCCTCTGACTTATGTTAACTGCAAAATGACTGATCTCCAAAAAGTCCTGCTCTCAACAGCTCTGCTCAGCTCCTGCAAAGCTGAAGCCTTCCAAGAGTTCATCCATCTCACATTTGGACTTCCTCTTTTCCCACAGCCTTCAACCTTCCCCAGCATTATTATTTTCCAGACAGTCTACTTATAATAAAGATATGAAAGGATTAGCATAGCACCTGATGTCGGGGGGGGGGGGGAGGAGCTACCTCCTGATTGGGAAAGGCTGTCGTATCAGCTAATCCAATCCATGAACTTTAAAAATCCAGGATTTTCATATCTTGCCTAGCCCATGAAGCCATATATCTCTTTTAGTGATACATGTCCCACTCAGCCCTGAAATTCATGATATCTCATTGATGCCAAAGACACACGCACACAAAACAGCATTTTACCCTATAACCAGGCATGTTCTAATAAAATACAGTGGTACCTTGTATAAAGGAATTAATTCGTTCCAAATGAAATTATGTTAAGCAAATTTTCCTTTATACAAATTTCCCACAGGAATGCATTGAAAGCAGAGTGATCCCATTTTTATGTTGTACAGATTCGCCCCATAGGCGATTATGTTAAGCAAATTTCCCCTATCTCCAGAATTTTTTATGTTGTACAGATTTTATGTTGTACAAACCATTTGTTATACAAGGGCCCACTGTAGCTATTTTCCGAGTACCAGTAAATAGCAGAAGAAGCAAAACAAATTCATCATCATCATCATCTCCTCCTCCTCCTCCTCCAACTTCCATAGCAGTAAATTGCTGTGAATATGCAGCAACAAAGCATCTCACTGAGCAATCTCATCCCAGGAAGATGCTGTTTCTAAGGACAATACTGCCTGTTGCACCAGAACTTGTAGCAGAGCATTCAGAAATGGAAGTCATCTGACGACCAAACATCTCTGGTTGCACCTAAACGTCTTGGTGCTTGACATGTGGGCCCTTGCATCAGAGATTCTCACAGGGGAGCTATGTCATAGGAGATGGCTGGCAGCAGGGTGTCCACGGCTGAATAAAAGAGGGGCTGCTGCCAATATTCGCACGGAGGCACCATTTTAGCAGGCCATCAGACATATTCTCTTGAAGAAGAGAGGAAGGCTCTGACCAGAAACCAAAAAGGCTGGCCTAAAAGGGCGCTTTTACACGACCCCCAAGATCCACTGGTGTGGAGAGGGTTACAGGTTTTAGATTTTTGGGCATTGAGTTACAGGAGGATCTGTCCTGAAGTGTCAACACAAGGGGGCTTGCAAAGAAGGCTCAGCAGAGACTATTTTTCTTGAGAGCCTTAAGGAAAAACCATCTTCCACAAAAGCTGCTGCTGGCCTTCTATCATTGTGCAATTGAGAGTGTGCTTACTTACGGGTTATGTGTGTGGTATGGAAATTGTACCCTCCGGGATAAGACAGTGTTGCACAGAATCATAAGAATTGCAGAGAGAAGAGATGGGCACGACTAGGGAAAATGACGTTTTCGAGTTGTCGTGTGTCGGAGGCAGTCTGTTTCGGCTCGTTTCCGTTTTTCGCGAAATTTCGCAAAAATTAGTCGGTTCGTTTTTTCGTTTTTCGTTGTCGTTAGTACTGGTTGGGGGGGTAGCGGGCTCCTGGAGGGAGCTGCAGGAGTCAGCCAGAGCCACAAGTGACGGACTGGCAGACTCTTTGCACCCGCTGTGTCTCACGTACTTGCATGTAGTGCAATGCAAGTAGATCTGGCTTAGGGTTAAGACGGTCTTTGAGTGGAAAGATGGCGGCGCAAGCACTTGCAGCGGCTTGGCACTCCAGAGATCGGTATCTTTTAATTAATGTTTTATTTGTGTATGTTTTACTATGGACTCTGCACATTCAGGCGCAAGTAATTTACAGTCGACAAGAGCTTTTAACTATCGGCAGAGAAGGCTGCAGCCAGGAGGTTACAACTTACAACATTCCAGCTGAGCTTATCAGAGGGCCTGCATATCCTTGGGCTACTCCCCCTGCTTTCCCTGCCAGAAAGAAAAGAAAACGGAGAAAACGCAAGCAGAAGCGGGGCTGCAGAGCCGGACTTCGAGTGAGGCTAAGTAAAAATCCTTACAAGCCTGCATTGCCAAGTCTTTTTGTTTCAAATGTGAGATCTCTTCCCAATAAGATCGAGGAGTTGGAACTTACTATCTCTCTGCAGAAAAATATCCGGGATTGCTGTGCTATGGTCCTTTTGGAGACGTGGCTGGGTCCTGCCTTTCCACAGGAGCTTCTACATCTACAGGGACGCTCAGCAATTAGAGCAGATAGAACTATTGAATCCGGGAAGAGCAGAGGTGGAGGGATTTGTGTTTACATAAATAACAACTGGAGCACAGATGTTAAAATAATGGATATTCATTGTTCTCCTGATTTGGAGTATCTAGCAGTGAAATGCCGCCCCTTTTATTTGCCACGTGAGTTTAATGTTGTTATAATAACTGCAGTATACATACCTCCTGATGCAAACACTACTACAGCTATGGGCCACCTGCTAACTGCTATTAGCAAACAACAGCAGGCTTACCCAGACGGAGCTCTGGTGGTTGCAGGTGATTTTAATCAAGCCAATTTAAAGACTGTTCTCCCTAAGTTCTATCAGTATGTTGACTGTCCCACCAGAGGGAAAAATACCTTGGACCAAGTATATAGTAACATCATGCATGGATACAAGACTAAGCCTTTGCCCAATATAGGACAGTCAGATCATATATCTCTGTTCATGATTCCATCATACAGACCTCTCGTTAATAGAATCAGACCATCAACCAGAGAAATACGAGTGTGGCCAGCAGGTGCATCTGAGCAACTTCAAGACTGCTTTAGGAGCACTGAATGGGCACTGTTCGAGGATAACAATGTTAATACATATACCTCGACAGTACTGTTTTATATCAAAAGCTGCATTGATGTTGTCACTACCATCAGACAAGTACGGGTGTTTCCTAACAACAAGCCCTGGCTAAATAGAGATGTGCGCCTTCTGTTAAAGGCCAGAAATGCTGCTTTTCACTCTGGTGATGCACTACAGTACAGAGAGGCCAGAGCTAAATTGAAAAAGGGCATCAGGGATGCCAAAGCTATGTACTGTCGGAGGATTGAACATCATTTTGAGAGCTCTGATCCTCGTCGGGTATGGCAAGGTCTGCAACAAATCATGGGGCAGAATATTAAAGATAATCTGTCTAGCAGCAGTGAGTCTTTGGCTGATCAGCTGAATCAGTTCTTCAGCCGTTTTGAGGTGGAAACTGGACCCACTATGACTACAGCATCGACCATCAATAGCACACCAATAGAATCTACTACTGATAGACAACCACTTCTACTGCAGATTTCTGATGTGCAACGCGCTTTCCAGAATATTAATGCTAGGAAGGCAGCTGGACCGGATGGAATCATGGGACGAGTTGTTAGGGACTGTGCTGCAGAATTAGCTGGAGTATTTACAGACATTTTTAACCTATCCTTGTTGCAGTGCTCTGTCCCTACTTGCCTGAAGACATCTATTATAGTGCCAGTCCCTAAGCAGTCAGTAGTGGCATCTCTCAATGACTACAGACCAATAGCTTTAACATCTGTTATTATGAAGTGTTTTGAGAGATTGGTGCTAGATTATATTAAGGCTAGACTTCCATCTACTCTGGACCCGTTTCAGTTTGCATACAGGAGTAACAGATCCACTGATGATGCTATATCCATTGTTGTCCATACTGTATTGAGCCATTTAGAACAACAGGGAACATATGCAAGGCTGTTATTTGTGGATTATAGCTCTGCTTTTAATACAATTCTACCTAATAGGTTGTTTTTCAAAATGGCCAATTTGGGTATACATCAGAAGATTTGTTTGTGGGTAAGGAATTTTCTGACTGATAGGCCACAGTCAGTAAGGATGGGATCCCACCATTCTTCTACTCTTGTATTAAGTACAGGAGCTCCTCAGGGTTGTGTGCTAAGCCCCTTCCTCTACTCCTTGTACACACATGATTGCACCCCACTGTATAACTCCAACACAATCATCAAATTTGCAGATGATACAACAGTGGTGGGGCTCATTAGTAAGAACGATGAGTCTGCTTATAGGAAAGAAGTACAAGGGTTGACTCAGTGGTGTAAAGAAAATAATGTTATACTTAACACCAAAAAAACTAAAGAACTTATAATTGATTTTAGGAGGAAGAAAGATGTACATTTACCATTGTACATACTGTAAATGGTGAGGAGGTGGAGAGGGTTGGTAGCTTTAAATATCTGGGCACTTACATCTCAGAGGACCTCTCATGGACTGCAAACACCAATATGGTTGTGAAGAAGGCACAGAAGAGGCTGTATTTCCTGAGAATGCTCAGGAAGATGAACTTATCTCAGCATCTACTTCTGTCTTACTATCACAGCACCATTGAGAGTGTCCTAACTTATGCCATGCTATCATGGTATGGGAGCAGCTCTGTAGCAGACAAAAAAAGCTCTACAGAGAATAATTAAAATTGCCCAGAATGTTACTGGGCTCCAGCTACCAACCCTGGATGGCATCTTCACATCTCGCTGTTTGAGGAAGTCACACAACATTCTGAGGGACTCTACGCATCCTGCTCACAATTTCTTTGAACTGCTGCCTTCTGGCAGAAGATACAGAACAATTAAAACTCGGACCACACGCCTTCTGAACAGTTTTTATCCGAGAGCTATAATTGCACTTAATAATGAACTCAAGAACCACCAGTAGTGAGCACTTGGACAGAATTACCTAGCCTGTTGTGTAGATGCTTGTGTTTTTAAGGGGGGGTTGGTTGGTGTTTTTAAGGGGGGGTTGGTGGGTGGGGGAGTGTTCAGGGATTTTTATGTGTGTGTGTTGAAGGGTTTTTTGTTTTTTGTTTTTAATGTGTGTGAGAGTGTTTGGAGATTTGTGTGTGTGCGTGTTGAATCTGGTCTCTGGGTGTCTGAATTTCGTTGTATGTATATACTGTGTATATACACACAATGACAATAAATAAATTATTATTATTATTATTATTATTATTATTATTATTATTATTATTATTATTATTATTATTATTATTATTATTATTATTATTATTGTTAGCGCAAGGGCTAGGGTTAGGCTAGTTACGGGTGAGGTTAGGGTGAGTATTGGGATGCACCTCTGGGTGCCTCTCTGACCCCCTTAGAAGGACAGTGTACTGGCGTATGGGTTAGGCTTAGGCTTAGGGTTCGGGTTTGGGCTACGATTAGTGGGCTGTTTATGCCCGATTGGCACATCCCAGAAGTCTCTGTGGTCAACCTGGCCAAGTGGCCATGCGATTGGTGGAAAATTTGCATGGTCCACTCCCATGGGCGAGCCCATCATTGCAAATGTGCAGGTGTAATAAAATAAAATAAAATAAAATAAAATAAAATAAAATCAACGGATACTTTTTTTGCAAGAAAAACCCACTGCTGCTACTGTAAAAATTCAAGCATTTAAAATAGCTAATTTTCGCATGTTTCTGTGGTGCTTTGGTGGGGTTTTTGGCAACGATTTCAAAAAAAAATATTGCGGTCGCCATTTTGGATCCCCCGCACTGCATGGCAAATGGATGCGCCCTCCCAGCCTGGTACAGTCAGCAAAACCTGGCCATGCGATTGGTGGAATGGCTCCAAAACTTTGCATGGTCCACTCCCATGGGCGAGCCCATCATTGCGAATGCGCAGGTGTAAAAAAATAAAATGAAATAAAATAAAATAAAATCAACATAGACTTTTTTTTTGCAAGAAAAACCCACTGCTGCTACTGTAAAAATTCAAGCATTTAAAATAGCTAATTTTTGCATGTTTCTGTGGTGCTTTGGTGGGGTTTTGGGCAACGATTTCAAAAAAAATATTGCGGTTGCCATTTTGGATCCCCCGCACTGCATGGCAAATGGATGCGCCCTCCCAGCCTGGTACCAGCAGCGCAGCAGTAGCAATAGCCAAGGAGAGGGGGGCGGGGAACCCCCCCAAATAAAACACCCTTCTGGCCTGGTAGGTGCCCTCAGACAGTTTTCGCCTACTTTTAGGGCCGGGAATCGGTTTTTTTTAACTTTTAAAAACTTTTTTTCTGTGCCGCTTGGCATTGTGCGATCGCCGCGATGCAAGTAACGAGCACGACAAATCAGACCAAATTGTTCATTCATCGGTTCGAGCTCAAATTCTGGCAGAGTAATTCCCGTTACCATTTCCGTAGAGTAACGGATACGAGTAACGGAAACGGAAACGGGAATACCGCTAAGCCGTGCCCATCTCTAGCAGAGAGTATTGTGGGCTGTTCACTCCCCACCCTAGAACAAATTTATACTACCAGGTGCCACGGTAAAGCATTAGATATATTAAGAGATCCATCACATCCTGGTCATCACCTCTTCGAGTTGCTGCCATCGGGACGGAGATATAGAGTACTTAGGGCAAGAACAAACCGTCTCAAAAATAGCTTCTTTTTTAGAGCAATATTGGCCTTAAACGGAAATCCTGGACTTTGAAGTCAGCTTATTTTATATGTCATATTTTAGTCATTTTATATGTCATATTATGTGTTGTACCTGTTTTTAAATCTATGTGAAATGTTTCAAATGAGTTTTATATAGCAACCACAAAATTTCGTTGTTCCTGCGAGGGGGCAATGACAATAAAGATTCCTATTCCTATTCCTATTCCACATAAATTCGGACCAGAGATCTTAGGGGCTTGTCGCTCTTCCTGTGTCCCCACCCTGGCTGCTGGCTGCGTGACGGGAGGGAGAAAAAAAGGAAGAAAAGATTGTGGCTCACCTCTGTTCTGCCTCCGTTCTTGCCGCAGCAACATTCCTGTCTCTGTAAAGTAGCTCTTAAAGGGGCGGGAGCCAAAACAACAACAACCAGAAGCGAGGAGAGCCCCGCACTCACTATCGTTACACCGCATCAAGCAATTTTCACCCCGGAAGAGCAGGTACTTGAAAGGTATGCTGGGACGCGCTAAAGTGGGCGTGGCCGCACTTAATTTCCTGTAAACTCCGGAGCTGGTGGGGAAACATTTTTAAGCTCCGGAGCTGGGAGCCATTTGCCCCGGAGTTTAGGGATCGTGTATAAACGCCCAAAGTTAGCTCCAAACATTCTGTGTGACTAACGTGAGTGGAGATCAGGCCAAAGGAACATACACCACCATTGGTATCTGAAATATTCACATATTCTCTATACAATTTTTCACCTTCATTACACCATATGCTGTCAAATACAAGGGCAAGGAGAAACTGCCTGTTTCTTGGGATACTGATACTATAAAATGTTCCTGTTTCAACTGGCACCTGAAAAAATGGTTTCTTTATGTTGGACTTCAATGGTTTAAAAACTGCCTCCACGGGTACAGTTAGGATGGCTCACATTACTTCAGACGGTCACACACATACAAACGGGTAGAGGTGGCTTACCTGATTTTTCATCACCTACACTATTAAATCAACAGACAGGTCAGCGAGTAAGTCAACCAACTCTAACTGTGAAATATGCGTGTTTTCTTCTGCTACCTGCAAGTTGTATGACAGCATCATATGGTCACATGATGAATTTAAATAATTATTTAATAATAATTACAGGCCATCCAGGTGATTCTGTCTTATGACAGACCTCTTAACGCTTTCAAGATATAATTGTAAATAGATTGTTAAGGAAATCATCTATGGCTGTGGTGAGAGAAGAACAAGCAAACAAAAACCAGGAGAGACAAGGCCAAGGCAGGAAGACTGCAAAAACTAGAAATTAATCGTCAGAAACCCTGGCAGTGAAAAGATATCGCGATGCAGATCAGTAGGATCTTTCACCACCAGCCGTCATTCTGAAGCTAAATATAAGCCGATGCAGGCGCCCTCATGGTGCAGAAAGGAGAGTCACGTTTTCAGTGAGCCATTCAGTGTATTTTTAGACGTTGGAGGTTAACCATAAAGTGGGGCCCTTCCAATTTGTTAACAGCGGCAAGGTTTCCTACTGCTAGGAAATGGAAACCAGTTTATAATTTCCAGTTAAGTGACCGGTATAGGGAGGTTTGGGGTGTAGCTCTCAGTGATAAGCTTACACATATGTAATCTAAAAGTTGAGAAGCGGGAAGAGCAGGCAGAGATGAATTTAGAGATACATGGGGAGACTGTATTGGTTTTGGATTAAGAAAGGGGAAGGGGCAAGGGCCCATGGCAAGAATCAATACAACTGGGAAGGGAGTTTGGGCTTCACAAGGTTGTACTCCCAAATGGCCCCTGGTGGCGATGGTGGAAGCACTGGACGTTTAGATATTTGTTTATTAGATTCATATCTCTCTCTCTCTCTCTCTCTCTCTCTCACACACACACACACACACACACACACACACACACACACACACACACACACACACACACAGAGAGAGAGAGAGAGAGAGAGAGAGAGAGAGAGAGAAATGCATCTCAAACAGTTAGCATAAGGTAGTAGAGTCCATGGTACGGACCCATTTCTCTACCCCTTTCCCCCACACCAGTGTATGCCCAGAGGATATAGGAGAAAAATATTGCTCTCGTTTTTTACATTTCTGCTGCAAAATACCTGGGGTTGCTATCAGTAGTAAAATGTACTACTTTGCTGTAGATATGTTTCTTCAAACCCATTCTTATATCATCTGCTTTCATCCTTATGGCTTTATTGAATTGTTCCTCCACCACCTGGCCACCCTCTAAAAATATCATGTAAAATTCTAGATCTGAAACAGAGACGCTTGCATGTAAACAGTATGGATTCCAGGGAAAGGGCAGTGTGTGAAAGCTCCTTCTTTGAGGAAGCTTTGGCACATGTGAAAGGATTTCACAGAGGCCTAAAAGAGCCAGCCCACCCTCTCCTCAGCAGGCTGTTTACGGAAGAGAGAAGATTTCTTTTTCTCTGAATCAGATGCATGACTTATGGGAAACTTGCACAATACACCATGCTCACGCACAGCGGCCCTCTTCCTCTACCAAATGAAAAAAAAAAAACTGGTGCCACACCCTGGTGCGTTTTTTTTACAACCACAAAACATTTAGGGCCTGCGTAACCTTTCACCCTATTTGAAGGGAACAATGAAACTCAGTTACTTAACGGCACATCTCTCAAACCACCTTGATTAAAATTCATGTACGCTGGAAAGGGGATAGACTGTCCGATGTAAATGAGGAAAGTAAATAAAGTAAATGCCTAACAAGACGGATCAGCTCTTTGATTATGTGCTAACACTAACTTATGTGCTAAAGGATGTTGTTTCCCTCCCCCCCCCAAAAAAAACCACAAATCAAAACCACATTTGTTTCATTTGTTAAGCTTTCATAGATTAAAACCCACTTCTTCAGACACAAATTGTACAAACACATGCCCTCTCTATTTACAGTATATGTCATACATGCATAAAACAAAAGCCTATATAAGTCATATATGCATAAAACAAATGCCTATCTCATATCAACTAATAAAGCTACTTCCTTGGAAACGGGACTCTAAGTCCAGCTCACTTGTGACTACCACTGGAGAGGGTCTGACGGCCAAGATTCGTGAATAGAATACATCTACACTATAAACTGCTCTACCACCTCACAATTCGTGGAACTGTATTTTTTACAGCTGCATGAAGGAGCCGTACGCAAACATATACTCCCTGGGATCTAGTTAAGGAAACTCATGCCAGTTCCCTTTCTTTACATTTTATTTGATGCCTTCCCCTTGGAACTTGCCAGCTTGTCAAGGGGAAAGGAAAAGCAGAAATCAATTCTCCCCCCCCCCCATGAATGAGCATGTGAAATTTAAGTTGCCACCGTGCATTCGAAAATGTGTATTCCAGCTGAGTAATTAGACATATACACATGGCAACCCTCTACAGGTTTATTCAGAAGGGAAGACACCCTGGGTTCAATGGGGCGTATGCTCTAACACTCTTGCCTTATCCCTGCAAAAAGCAAAGCAAAGTGTTCTGCATATATACCATCCCATAGCACTTAAAGCATTCTCTGGGTGGTTTACAATTTAATTATGAAGGCTACACATTGCCTCCCCCTCCCCCCAGCAAGCTGGGTACTCATTTTACCGATCTCAGGAGGATAGAAGGCTGAGTCAACCTTGAGCTGCCTATGTGGGATTGAACCCCAGGTCGTGAGCACAAGTTGTAGCTGCTGTACAGCAGTTTAACCACTGCATCACAAGGCTCCTGCTAGTCTTACAGAGAGGTTTTCTGAGCATAAAATATGCAATAAAAGATTTTTCTATCTCCATTTTTTGCATTTAAGGGGAACCAAAGCCTACTGCTCATAAGACTCTTTTACTACAACAAACTACCAGTTAACACACAGTGGGGAAAACAGTTAACAGTAAGTCTGCTTTGGTCAAGACACAAGTAACTACACTAAAAGCATTAACAGATCACAAGGGAACATTTTGTCATATGACTGCTGGGGGCTTGAGATGTTTTTGCAGACATTGGGCAGAAGAAACGTGTTATGGTTAAGGTGGAGTTTGGAATGAGAGGTCTGGAAAAAACAAATAATCATAATATAGTCGGGCTGTTTGTCATTGAAGCACATGTGGGTGATGGAAAGCCAGTCACCGAGGTATGCTGCCTGCAGCTATTTCAGCTGCGGGCTAGTTAGCTGCTTGTGTTTTTCCAATACAAATGTTGCACAACTCTGAGTCTCCTGGAAAATGATCTAAAGATCAAGCTGGTATCCAGCCTTGTGTTTCCAGGCTAGGAGGTGGTTAGATACCAACCTTCATTTGTGGATGTAATTAGCTTTGGATCACACAGCCTTGCAAATGTGTGGGTTTTTTTAAAAACAACTTATCTTCAGCATGAAATTGCAGGAGGTCCTTTTAGAAAAAGCATCAGGCTCCCTTTTGAACTGAGGGCAATGATTACCCCACCCCACTTAATTCAATTGTACAGGCTACACATCCCCCCCCCCGCAAGCTGAGAGTACTCATTTTACTGACCTCGGAAGGATAGAAGGCTGAGTCAAACATGAGCTGGCTACCTGGGACTAAACCCCAGGTCGTTGGCACAGTTTTAGCTGCCATACAGGCATTTAACCACTGCGCCACAAGGCTCCCAATAGGGCCTTCAATGACCAGCAGTCAATGATGGCCCTATTGTCTATGAATTTATCTGAACTCCTTTGAAAGCCATCCAAGTAGGCACACTTATATTCTGACGATTTAGTTTCTGGGTAATACCACCAGTTTCGCTGTGACTGAAAGTTAGGGAGCCCAAGAGTTAGTTATTTAAGGTCACACAGATGTAAACCCAAATCATGCCAGCCTGTGAAATAAACAAACACCAGGTTCACACTTCAGTAGCCGCTTAACCAGGGACTTGAGGAATATCCGTTCTGCACTAAGGTCTTGAGGAATGTCTCTGCCTTGTGCTTAATTTGGATATTGGAAGGATTAACTTTCAATCTGCTTGCCTTTGTCTATACCTGCTCCTAAATCCGAGACCTACTTCTGCACACAATAATGGGCTGTTGAGACCAGTTTGCTTGGCTACAAGCCGTCTTCCTAGTCACAAATTGCATACACAGGCACAGATCTACAAAATACAGATACTTGCTTTATTGCACATCTAGTTCTTATAAGCTTACAGTATAAATTCTCACAACAGGTTCACAGATAGATGGAAACATACACATATGTGATGTAGGTTTAAAAGGGTCCACAATCCTATTGATTTAGGATTCCATAAGGGAAATCACATAAATTCTGGGAAATTCTTGCTCATCAGTGAAGTCTTGCTTACGTTCCCAGGCACACAGCCACCATCTTGTCAATGAGCAGTAATTTACCACCAAGACTTATACAATTTCTCTTATGTAAGTGTAATTTTACAGTTGGATTCTAGCCAGTGAGTTTTACATAGCAACCATGTGCACATAGAGAAATGGATGCTGGAGAGAGGACTTTGTGGTCTCTTTTTGTGTTTTAAATATGATTTCAAATCAAAGGCACTGGCTTTAAATGCTTTAAAGCAGTGTTTTTCAACCTTTTTTGGGCAAAGGCACACTTGTTTCATGAAAAAAATCACAAGGCACACCACCATTAGAAAATGTTAAAAAATTTAACTCTGTGCCTATATTGACTATATATAAAGTAATTCTCTTGAAAAGGAATCAAATAAACACAAAGAAAGTATTTTATAATTACTTTATTATGAAATAGTAAGTAAACAGAAATATGAAAAATTATAAAATACTTTATTCAGTGCGCAACCTGGGCCTGTTTGGCTGAACATAAAGCTGATATTCTTCAGCTTTTCCAACGGCACACCAGGCAACATCTCGCGGCACACTAGTGTGCCACGGAACAGTGGTTGAAAAACAGTGCTTTAAAGCACCTGTTCCAAAATGCACTGAGCAGGCAGCTGTTCTTCCTGGGAAATTATACAACTGGTATCATGCATGAGCCTATACTCCCATCATGAGATACTTAAGTAAGTAAGTAAGTAAGTAAGTAAGTAAGTAAGTAAGTAAGTAAGTAAGAAAGAAAGAAAGAAAGAAAGAAAGAAAGAAAGAAAGAAAGAAAGAAAGAAAGAAAGAAAGAAAGAAAATTTTCAACATTCCCTCTTACTGGAGATTACATAGCAAAAATTACAATATTTTACTTTAGCTGGAGAAGGCATACTGATATATTCACACTTCTTATCCGACCTTTCTCTAGAGCCCAGCCAAAGAAAGAGTTGTCCTGTATTTTGCATGATCAAATTTCTTGCTTCACTGAAAATCCCTGATAAATCTGTCACTGGCAAACATTCATTTTGACTATTTGCTAATGACCTGCCTTGCCTTGTTCTGCAGCCCAACATGCAGTGGTACCTCAACTTATGGTTTCTTCGACAATTGAATTCAACATATGAATGTGAATTCAGAATGGATTAATGTCATAAGTCGAGATACCACTGTACTAAAATATCCCAACACCATGTCTTTAACTAATTACAATGTTCTAATAATTACAATCTGCTCTTCTCTGCCAGTTTGAAGTGTATGTGTATGTGAAACAAACCTGGAGCATCTATTCCCAGAGGGGTTTAAAAGTCACCCCTCCCCCCCATAAATGGAGGTAAATATTTTATCATTGTCAACCACTTTAAGCAAACCACTTCACGAGTTGAGATTTTCATTTCCTTCCATGGCACCAGGTATTGAAAGATTCATAACAGAACCAGGTTGCTTTTGCTAATTCCAAAGAAAGATTTGTTAATACTAAAAAAAAAAAAAAAAGGAAACCAGGGCACAGTTTAAAATCTATAAAGATAAAGAAAAATATTTTTGAACAGTGCAGAAAACCCTGTTGCAACAGCTTGTGTCCTCAGACCAAACATAGGAAATGAATCACTACAGTTTCCCATGCAAGTGTTTTCTTGAGAAAGATTAAATACTGTAAATACCTTAGATTATAGCAGATGCTAAAGATATAAGCATTATGCACAGGCATCTCAAGGTCCCCATCTTTTTCATTAGAGTGTTTTTTCTGTACCATGCCACCACCCTGGAACCAGTTTTGTTACTGATGCTTTCAGGACATGCACAGCTACACACAACGTGCTCTGTAAGCAGTGCCAAGGTCAAGAAAGAGGTGCATCTGTCAATGCCAGTGTCAACCTCAACCCACGTGGAAGGACAGGAGAATGCTTCATGGAAATGTTCTGAAATACAGTACAGTATACAGGCTGCAAGCTGGGGGCCGTTATCTCAGTGGGGCCATTATCTCAATGGCACTGCCTCATTCTCTATAAAGGAAACTTAGTTTCGCCCCCTTCTGCTTGCACCGCCTGACAGGCTAATTAATGGCATACATGCCTAGGCTCCACTGCGCCACAGCTCAAGCAATATTCAGTTGATGAGCACATCAGTCGTGTCACAAAAACATTTTGCTTTCTGCAAAGGCAAAGGGAAAAGACAAACAGTTTACTGTAAGTGATACCTTTCACACAATATGTGGATCATAAGCTACTCTTATGACTAACCATTATGTCTCCACCCTTTTTATCTGAGATGTGATAGCTTTGAGCACGCTCTAGTTAGGGTGATCTGCTTGTGGAAAATCTAACAAAAGTAAACCTTTGAAGTTGACTAGATGTACAGAATCTAGCAAATGATTTTTAGCTTGCTTGCAAGAGATAGCAAGTAAACCTGGAAATGTAGCTAAGTTAATCCATGATGGGGGCAGAGGCCACAACTCTGCACTGCACACATATAGAAAGGATGTGGAACCACACTTTCCATCCCTCAAGTAGAATCATCTCCTTCTTTTCCCAAAGCCACTTCTGCTCCAGGTACCAGGCCAGTGAGTTTCAGATATGACATTTAGAAATCGCTCCAAACATGCGAAAGACACAAAATTATGCCTTTCCAACTGGACACTATGGGTGCAATTTCTATGCACACAGATATTCAGAGATCTCTTTCACAGTGCAGAGGCAGAGATATTAAATACAAGTAGAAAACGGAAGTACTGCCGCATACATTTCAGCACATGCCTTTTATAGCTTGCATGGTCATCACATAAACAATAGCTAGGACACCAATAGCTGCTCCCACCATCACCACCAAACTTTGCTGCTCAGTCTGCAGTGATCCCATCAGTTCCTGTATTCTTTTCATAGGGCAGGATGGAATCACTTCCACTTGCACTGGATTTGGCCATACCTACATTGACAGATCTAGTCTTTTATATTCAATGGGTAGAAAATCTATAATTCCTTCCATTAGGGAAGCTAAGATGGCAACACAGTGTATTTGGCTACACTGCAACCAATGGGAATGCAAGCATTAAAAAAAGATTATTGAGTGTGATCAACCAATAGAATCCCACTTCTTGCTTATAAGAGAGAGAGCAATGATTAGCAGTTATAGGATCCTCTGTCTGGAAGCACCATTAAATTAGGGGAATGAGAACTGCTCCACAGTCTGTTCTTTGGACATGGTGCAGCACTGTGAACAAAATACTCTTTTGTCACCTCTATAAGATCAAGTGCTTTATTCCTATTTGGAAGTATATATAAAAGTCAACTGAAACAGACTGAAAAGTAGGGCTGTTATTGCAAGCAACAAGACTAGCAAATAAAGAATGAGAAGCCAGGATTGGGACAAAATCGATACCCTCTCCTACAGGAAAATGGAAAAAGAAATGGAAGCCCATACAGCCAGACGAAAACGGAAATTTGACAAATGGCATACAAATCAACCAAAACCTGCACTAGACACGTAACAAATTATCATCAACCTAACTGAACACCAACTGTCCCAGGAAGAAACCTCAGTCTTAGCCAAAGGAGGAAACTTTGCAGTCACACAGAATAGGATTCCAGTGGAAGACATCATTGCAAACATGGAATCAGCCATATACCATCTTCTGGAAGAAGAAGCAGAGGAAATAAGAAGTGAAATGACAAGGATCCTACAAAAAGCTAAAAACCCCAAACAGCAACATAACAAGAGAGAAACACCATCAAGTCCCTGAATGTGGATCCTGACATCATCATCCTACCAGCAGACAAAGGCAATGCCACATTAATCATGCAAACCGAAGAATACAAGGGGAAAAAACTCAGACAACGTCTAGACCCCACCACCTACAGAAAACCAAAGCAGGATCCCAACAACAAAATCACAAAACAAACAAATATGCTGGTCAGGAGTTCCTCCCTCCACCCCAATGTCATTCCACGAAGTTGCACGATGGAAACTCTTCCACCAAGATTATATGGACCTCCCAAAACCCCACAAAAACTCAACCCCACTCAGGCCTATTGTTAGCACCATTGCCTTTTCAACATACAAAATTAGCAAAATACCTAGCCACCCTCCTACAGGTCCACATTGGATAGACCTCATCCCACATCAAGGACTCAGGACATTTCGCAGACAAGATTAGCACCCTAAAACTCAACCCCAGGGACGGACTGATCAGCTTTGATGTAGTATCCCTCTTCACTAAAGTACCAATAAAGGACACTTTAGCCCTCATCCAACAGATCTTCCCAGAAGACATTAAAGCCCTATTCCAACATTACCTAATGACTAGTTACTTCCAGAAGGAGAATGATTTCTATGAACAGACAGATGGAGTTGCCATGGGGAGCCCTCTCAGCCCGGTAATAGCAAACTTTTACATGGAATTTTTGAAAAACAAGCTCTGGATGCGGCACCCTTTGCACCCACCATCTTATTCTGATACATGGATGACACATTTGTAATTTGGAGCCATGGTGAAGATAAACTGGAAGAATGTCTAAACTACCTCAACAATATCCTCCCAAATATACAATTCACCATGGAAAAAAGAAATACGGTGAGGGGAAACTCCCATTCTTAGATGTCATGGTCATACACAAACCAGACCTCCAATTAGGACACAAGGTCTACAGAAAACCCACCCACACAGATCAGTACCCACATAAGAATTCCAACCACCAACCACGACAAAAAAGAGGCATAATCAAAACTCTTGTAGACCATGCACACTGAAAATGTGAAGCTGAGTACCTTAACACTGAACTTGGCCACCTGAATTGGGCCCTACAGGTAAATGGCTATTCCAAGAACAAAATCAAAAGAGCCATCAAACTGAAAAAACAACACCAAACTAAAGAAGAAAAACAGCCTCCAACAAAGTATTTTTGCCATACATAAAAGGAGTCATGGATTGCATGGACAAAGTGCTGAAAAAACACAACCTACAAACAGCATTTAGAGACCCGCCACAAAAACACAACAGATGCTACAGTCTGCAAAGGACAAAAGGAACCCACTCACCACTGCAGGAGTATTCCGGATACCTTGTAGTTGTGGCCAGGTATATATTGGGACCACAAAGCACAGCATCCAGACTAGAATCAAAGAACATGAAAGACACTGCAGACTAAAAAAAAAAAATCAGCAGTAGCTGAACACATCCTGAAACATACTGGACATGAAATCCTCTTCCAGGACACAGAGGTACAGTAACCCCCTGCCGATCGCGGGGGTTAGGGTCCCACCCCACCCGCGATCCATGAAAATCCACGATATGCGGAAGTGGGGGGGCTGGGGGCGAGGGGAGCAATCTGATTGCCCCCGCCCCCCCACAGCTGCGAGGCCCTCCGTAGTCGCCCGGGGTGGCTGCATGGAGGGACGCCGTCCGTCCCCGCAGCCGTTCCAGGCGGCTCCGAGGCCCCCTGTAGTCACCCGGGGCGGCTGCAGGGAGGGACGCCGTCCGTCCCCGCAGCCGTTCTGGGCGGCTGCGAGGCCCTCTGTAGTCGCCCAGGACTGCTGCGGGGAGGGACGGCGTCCGTCCCCGCAGTGGTCCCGCACGGTTGCGAGGCCCTCCGTAGTCACCTGGGGCGGCTGCATGGAGGGACGCTGTCCGTCCCCGCAGCCGTCCCACACGGATGCGAGGGCCTGCCCGAAGGGGCGGGTGATCTGCACAGCCGGGCGGGAGGGCCGCTGGCAATGATCGGATCGCTCCCAGCGGCACCCCTGCCTGACTCCGCGGCCTGCCCGAAGGGGCGGGTGAGCCACGCAGCCGGGCGGGAGGGCCGCCGGCAGCGATCGGATCGCTGCCGGCAGCACCCCCGCCCGCCCCTGCGGCCTCCCAGAAGGGGCGAGGGGGCGCGGAGAGCGATCGGATTGCTCCCCCCCACGCGGCTTCGAGTCCTCCCAGAGGGGCCTTGGGGGCAAGAGCGATCCGCCTGAGGCTTCTCCAGGGTGCGTGGAAGGGCCGCGCGGAGTAACCCGGCTGCCCCCCGCTGCCGCCGCCACCCCCACAGTTCTGGTACTGCGGTCCCGTGATTTAGTGGGACCGCAATGCTCGAACCGCGAAATGGCGGGGACGTCACTGTACTGGACAACACTACTAATCACTATGTCAGGCTACTTATGGAAGCCGTTGAAACCCACAGTTTCAACAAAAAAGAAGAAAGTCTAAAAATCAACAAAGTCTGGCTTCTAGTACTAAAAGCTGTAGAGTGTAAAAGGTCAAAACTTGATGATCCCCACCCAGCCACAAGCAACAGTGATCAGTTCACACAATAGATCAGCCAGTAACACTCATCAGCTACACAGATGGATCACTGCTACCCGATTGCATTGAAATTTCTTAATCCCTTCATCACAATACAATGACTAGTACCTATTCTCCTGCATAGGACAAGTTGTTTCCCACAACTTTAAAAACCCCAGTCTCACTCACTCTATATCCCAGAGCACAGAGAGAACTCCTGGTTCCCTGAGCTCCTTACCCTCTGAAGATGCCAGCCATAGAGTTTGGTGAAACGTCAGGAAGAAAAACTTCCACAACCTGGCCAAACAGCCTGAAAATCTCACAACTAAATAAAGTTATTCTTAAATCAGTATTCAAGTTTTTTAAATAAAGTAACTAAGATCCGTTTTATGTTTGGCCCGAAAAACAGGATAAATGAATCACTTCACAGCATGGAATTCAGCAGACTCTGAATATATCCTTCCACATTTGACTCAGTATTAATCAGAATCACAGAAGAAGTAGAAAACAAGGCAAAATGAAATGAGGGAGATGCTTAAATGTTTTTGCTTTAAATAAGGATTGATGATGACAGCCCCTGACATACATTCAGAAAGGAATACGATTGTTCTTCCACACTGATTCCACTTAGCTTCTTCCACACTGATTCCACTTAGCTTCAAGTTAATCACGGGAAAGAAAGAGCTATTTCAGCCCAAGGCTCGTACAAGACAGGACCTGGACTTAATGGGTCTCACACTGTGAGACTATAAGTGAACTAAACAAACACCAGGTTCATTGTTCTTCAGTCATTCTCTCAGTATTTCCACACTGGCAAACTCTATGTCAGCATTTTATCTGCTGGAGACCTCCCTGGTGGCTCTTGGTTCTCAGCCCTTTTGCAGGCAGGTTGGAATAGGAAGGAATAGGAATAGGAATGCAATTTATTGTCGTTGTATAAATACAACGAGATTAAAAGTGCCATCCAGTCAGTCATTCACACAACCCAGCATAAAAATCCAAGACGTAAAATCTACAATTTAAAAACAAACCATCCATACACATACTCCAACATTCACATGCCAAAACATCACTTACACTCATTTAAAACTGACATAAAATCCAAACATACCCACATCCCTACACTCTTTCACCTAGCAACATTCCTACACAATCCATAAAAACTACAATTTAAAACAACAACAACAGCCATACCCCTATACGATATATATGTAACACATTCAACACCAATATTACCCGTCAACTTAATTTTTAACAGAGTTTAGCATGGATAATGCTATTGGGTAAAAACTATTTTTGAATCTTTCCGTCCTTGTTCTAATAGATCTATACCTTCTGCCTGATGGTAGTGGTACAAACAGAGAGTGACCAGGATGAGAAATATCTCCTACAATATTCTGAGCTTTCTTAAGACAGCGGGAGCTGTGTAATTCCTCCAATGTGAGGAGTGGGCATCCGATGATCTTCTGTGCCATATTGATAACCCGCTGGAGTGATTTCCTCTGAGCCACCGTGCAACTGGCATACCACACACATATGCAGTATGTCAGTACACTTTCTATTACACAATGATAAAAAGACACCAATAGTCTCTGAGTGATGTTATTCTTTCTGAGCACTCTCAGAAAGTACAGTCTCTGTTGGGCCTTTTTCAGCAGCTCAGAGGTGTTTACACTCCAGGTTAAATTCTCCTCAATATGGACTCCCAACAAACGGAAGTCGGTCACCCTTTCTACACAGTCTCCACTAATGAATAGTGGTTGAAGATCTGTTTTCTTCTTCCTGTAATCTATTATGAGCTCCTTAGTTTTTAATGTGTTCAGAAGCAAGTTATTCTCTCTGCACCACTCAATCAACCGCTCCACCTCATCCCTATAAGCAGACTCATCTCCTGCTGAGATAAGCCCCACCACTGTTGGTAACTATTCCTAAGCAACTGCAAACTGAAATTATCATCTATCCCTGCCCGCTGCCCCTCTCCTTTTCCTGTTGTTTTGCCATTCCAGATGTGAGACTGGAAGCTCCTCAGAACCCATCCAGTGTTTTCTTTAAAGCACCATGCACTCCAAGGATGCTACGTAAATGAATTAATAGATTTATTTTATTCAACGTGCCCTCTAATTTTCATCTCTTCTGTGCAAGCACAACACCCTCCACATGGATTCCATCGCCACTGGAAGAACAGGATCACGACGGGTGCACGGGGAGTGTGGAAAACCCCGTCCAGACTGCACCAGAGGCATGCACAGCCACACAGCTTGGAGAGAACCTTGACCGTATTTATTAGCTATTAGATCTGTCTGCTTACATCCCTCCAAGAAGCTCAGATCTGCATCCATGGCTCCTCATAGCCCTCTGTTGCGTCATTACAGTCATGACTGATTCTTCGTGACCCATGGAGTTTTCTTGGCAGGAGTACTGGAGTGGTTTTGCCAGTTCCTACTCCAGGTGCCTACAGCACCTGGTATTCCCTGGTGGTCTCCCATCCAAGTACTAACCAGGGCCGACCCTGCTTAGCTTCCGAAATCAGGCGGGATCGGATGTGCTTAGGGTATCTAGGCAGCTCTCCTCATAGCCCTACTCTGTCCTAATGGGAACCCTGTGGTATAGGTTATTAGGCTAAGAGATAATGACCAATCCAGGGCTACCCAGGCGGCTTCACCGCTGAGTAGGGACATTACGCTGGGCCTTCCAGTCCTTGTCTGACACTCTTAACAATTATGTGCCCATTTGCCACCTGCAGATGCTCTTACATTAAATGATTCGTGTTCTTCACGCATGTAATTAGACTAAAGGTCAATTCATATAATTTTGTCTCACCAATAGCTGCTGGCTGCTAGGCACTTACGGGGATGCTGACAGGCTGTTGATACACACAAAACTGTCCATGTTCTGTCAATTAATACAGAGGGGAGCTTGGCAAGCCAACATGAGTGCATTCTGTGCCCAGCTCCTGGGACCACTGATAGAGCCATTTAGGTTGTACTAGGAGTGGGGCAAAAACAGGCCAATGTCCTGTGGAAAACAAGTAGCCTCTGCATGCTTGTGTCCCCAGTCCTACCACCACCAGACCACAGCCTGTTCTCAGCCTGTGCACTTATCATGTCTCTGGGAAGAACAGAGAAGATAAGGATATGATCAACTGGAGAATGAGAGATAAAGGATATGACAATACAAACACTTCTAACATGCGATGGTGGCATGGCATGGCCTGCCCTGAAAAAGATGATCTACTTTCTCAGGTTCAGGGTCAGAATCAATCTTGAGAATCAACAGGCGTGCGGAATTTTAGTAGACAAAGCAAACCCCCTCCATATCCAGTGCTGGCTAGTAAAAAGCTTAGATATATATCTCTCAGAAAAATGCTAAAACCTGTGGATTTTTCTAGCAGAACAATCGGGGCTGATTTAAATCAGAGCTGCTCAGCAGTAAATGAAGACCAGTCATGGGAACCTAGTTTGTACTCAGTATCATTATTATCACATATAAAATTCTAGAAAGACTATTTATACACATTATCTCCACTAGTGGTGTTGCCCCAAGCCATGCAAAGTTATGCTGGTGTGAATGACAAGTTGCAGGTATCGACAAAACAAAACAGAACAAATTCAATAAACTAATATGGCCAGTGTCAACTTTCCAATTAAAAGTTTTTAACACTGGAAACAAGAGATGTGGTGCAATTATTCCTTTCACTTTTTCCATTAACAAGTTTTTCTTGTTTTGCATGTGGAAGGGATGCGGTGAGACACCAAGCATAAGAAAGTGGCAAGAAAACATGCCTTGGCTACCATCTGGAAACACTGCCCAGCAGATTTGGGGGTGGTCTCTATTAAAATAAAAATATTATGATGCGATTCACTGGGAAGGAAAAGCTGACATGAGAGAATGCTGAAGAAAAATCAACATCAAAAATTCCTCCTTTGTGCAATAGTCCAATGAACATCCCCCCAGGTGAATTTTCAACACACAGCCCTTGCCCCATCCCAAACACAACCTGAAGGAAATCAGCATAATCAATCCTGGCCCTGACTGCATTTCAAAGGACTGACTTCTTTACTCTGCGGACCCAATGCTCCCGACCTTTTTACACAACTGTCCGTTTATTTAAGAACCCCGGATAGCTCTGTGTTCAGGCCTCTGGCTGTGGAGCCAGAAGGGGGGAGGGAGTTCATTTCTCTACTGTGCTTCCTTGACAGGAGCTGGACTCAGTAATTCACAGGATGCCCTGCAGTTCTAACTTCTTGTTGTTGTTGTTGTTGTTGTTGTTGTTGTTGTTGTTGTTGTTGTTGTTGTTGTTGTTGTTGTTATTGTTATTATTGTTGTTGTTGTTGTTGTTGTTGTTGTTGTTATCCTCTGGCTAAGAACTTTTTTGTTTGCTTAGTACTTATTTATTTACTTGGTATCTTGCCTACAGCTTGTTAACGCTCCAGCAAATCAGAGGAAGTTGGTTTCCAAACTGTGGTTTAGAGCAGTAGTTCTCAACCTGTGGGTCCCCAGATGTTCTTGGACTGCAACTCCCAGAAGTCATCAACACTAGCTGAGCTGGCCAGGATTTCTGGGAGTTGCAGTCCAGGAACATCTGGAGACCTACTGGTTGAGAACCACTGGTTTAGAATGACATGTGAATTATTAACTATAGTCTCAGCTTTTCTCCACTGCACCTGGAGATGGGAAGTGAAGGAAACAAACGGACAAAAAAGTTCATAAACGCCTCTAAATCCCAGCTCGGGTTCAGAACCAAGTAAATGGTTCCGATTAAGACACCACCCCCAAATCTGAAAAATAATTTCTCATCTGACTCAACTATGGATATGAATATTTCAGTCTCTCATGTTTGCTGTCAATAACAAACTGCAGCAAGGGGGGGTCTCTTTCCTCCTTGTTGCATGATTTCTCTATGCAAGATCCCCTCCCCAAAAGGAATTTCACAGATGTTTTATGTCCATTTTTTCCAAGCTTCAGAGGATTATTACAATTTCAGGACAGAGCGGCATCTTTTTTCCACTTCAGGATTTAGCTAGAAAGGGCAAGCCACATAAGATTATTTACATTTCCGCTGTTGCAAAGACATGAAGCTGTGCAAAAATGTTTCCTACACAAGGCAACAGGCAAAAAAAAAGGGGGGAGAGGGGGAACCATGGTCCCATTTTTACGGGAAGCCAGGAAATCTCCCTGGAGCAGAGGGAAGTCTCCACAAGGATGCTCGGCACAGTTGGACGCAGAAAACTCACAGAACAAGAACATTGTCAAGTATCATTCTTATCCCGAGTCAGTATAAACAAACTTGCTTGATGCCTCCCAGAACAAGACAAATCTGGAAGCTACCTAAAACCTAGGGCTGACAAAGAAAGCCTTCATGCTGCTGAACTGCTTCACAAACCAGATGTTGTAAGTTTTAGTCAACAGCAACACTGGGTCTGAAAAACAAACTGAATGAAGCAGGCACTGGCGATGTTGCAGATCACAGTCAGCCTTCTGGGGCGATGAATGCAATCACTGGAAACAAATGCTGTAACTCAGATCTGTTTCCTTCCTAGGCTGAAGCAAGCACACTCAAATAGGGCTGTGTGGGTGAATCTATGGCACGGGTGCCAAAGGTGGCACTTGGAGCCCTTTCTGTAGGCACCCGACATCGCCCCTTCACAGCCATCTGTGTTCAGGTTAAACTGCTGTATTGGCACTTTGTGGAAAATTAGTGGGTTCTGAATCACAGTTTGGGCACTCAGTCTCTAAAAGGTTCGCCATCACTGAAGTAGGGCAATAAGGACACCCACGACAGTCTCCTCTGGTCAGTTTATTAGGCAGGTGTCTCAGCCTATCCTATAAAACAGGCATGTCCAAACTTCAGCCTTCCTGATGTTTTAGACTACAACTCCCAGAATTCTAAGCTTAGATTGCCAATGGCAAAGGACTGTGGGAGTTGCGGTCCAAAACATCTGGAGGGCCAAAGTTTGGACATGCCTGCTATAAAAACAAGGGGGCTGACTCAGCACTTGTGTGGTTCAAACCAGAAAGCTGACACATGCAGGCACCAGCGTTCCTCTTGATTTAAGGACAAAACCTAGACGAGGCATCCCGGTTGTCTGCCACACAGTCTTGCACCCAGGAGGCATGATGGCCTGCAGCGGCGTTAACAGGGGGAGTGGGGAGGCACTTGAGTCTCCTGCCAGTCATTTGGCCCAGAGCCCTTTGAGGCACATTCTGTTCCCGTTCATTTAACTGGCGGTCAGTTTGGAATGGCTATTTTTAGCTGCAGTGGGTTAAGGTTTTCTTGACCAAGTAACTATGTAATTAAAAGGATAATTTACAAGTCTTACCTCTGTACTGTAAAACTCCCACTGTAGTTCTGGAAACCTCTCCCTTCCTAGGCTGTGCTGCTAGTAGAGTTTAATGCAGGGGTGTGTGTGTGCCCATGGCAGATGGTGCAGCAGAAAGCACTGCAACCAGTCATGCACAATGCCAAGGCAAAAGTGAACAAGCTGACACTGGTGTACTGCTAACACTGTCAGGCTCACTTCCGCTGAAGCTAATAGTTGCTTATGAATTGGGCGTGAAAATCCAAGTCCTCATCTTTCTTCAGGTTCCCCTTATGGAATATCCCAAATAGGCACAAAGGCAGTGCTTCTGTTTAAATGCTGCTGGTCTAATGGCTACAGTGAGGTAACTGGGAAGGAGTGACAGAAATTGTGCGCTTAAAAAAAAATCTGCCGATGCTTACTAACATGGAAAATATATATACTTGTCTCCTTATAAAACTAGCTTTAATCCCTATTAGAATATCTTTAATTGTAGATCTATATCTGGACTATAAGCGCCAGTCCAGTGAAACAATTCCTGTTTGTGCAATAACTGAGCACGACTGAAACCTTTAAACATGTTTCTGGCAAAGGATGAAGCAAATAGCCTCTTTCATAAATGCAGTGCTAGGCAACCTTGAAGGGCACACCAGATGCAAATGAAGCCTAATATTTAGGTATTGTCTAGTATAGATATAAAACTACATTATGATGACTAGGTAAACACATGAATGGCAGACAGAAAAGAACTATGTGACAGAACATACAGGTGCAAACAATTTCTAGTAATCCACACGGCAAGGCAGTATATATACCATAGGCTTAATTTTGTCATTTCTACAAATGTTTAGAAATCTTGTTCAATTTGGTTGCATGAATGAGAGCACAATTCATTTCCCTAACTGCAAGTCTTTTGTTTATGACAGAGTGTTGTACTTTATATTCTCATTGTGGCATAAAATCTTGATGGTTCCTACACTTAAACGAACATACTATCTCTTTTCCAAAGATGGGATTTTAATAATTCTAGGATGTTCAGTCCAGAATCCACCAGGCAGACTTTTGGGCCTGTGAAAGCAGAAATCAGAAAGCAAAAAAAGATTCCCTTCCACCTTCATGTTGTATTTCTCTCCATTTGTCTTGGGCTGGGAAGTAGAAAGGAAACTCCTTCGGTCACACTGCTTCCTAAGAATTGCTTAAGTGCCTTATGGATAGGTTATTGTTACCCAATAGAAACTCTAGGGAGAACCTCTCACTAAAATGCCCTTCCATGGAACACTGAGGTGATGTCCAGAAAGCAGTGTGAATGTTGGCGTATTCTCTTCTGTTCAGACAAATCATGTGGGGTGAAGCAGATACTCATAGTACAAAATCATCTCTTTTTCTTTCTGGTTTCTGCTCTTCCAGTCCCAGACGTCTGTTTGTCAAGGTGACTTCTGGGAGTAGAAATCCTAGGAGTTCAAAAATCCCATCCCTATTCTTTTTCCCTATATCTTGCCACATCAGATTAATTTATTACAGCAAGCTTTCTATATACAGATGTGGGGAAGACACAGAATGCAGTATGTGACTACTCTAAAGCATTCAGGTAAACTCAACAAATTGTCTCAAACCCCAGGAATCACTGGCATTAGGCTTCATCTATGCTCCGTTGGTGTAGAGAATGATCGTATTGTTAAACATTTCAGAGAAGTGCTGCTTATACTGTATTTCCTGAATTGACTCCACTGATCTTTAAAGAAGCAATTTTTTTCCTCAGATATATCAGTTAGTTCACTTTCTAGAAACATGCATCCAGCTAGGGCTGGGGTCACCACAGAACGGCCCCCAGAAATCCTGTAACAGTCAAATTGGTCCACTGGGATATTATGATTAATAGTACAGAATGCTGCTGGAATGTCCAGCAGAAATGGGACAGCACCCTTGTGTCAAATTCCTGACATCCAATAAGGCTTTCCTGTCCCAGAGCTATTATACTTCCAAAACTGGACACAGACTGTTCATAATGGATTCATATCATTCATCCCAGAAAAAAAGCCTAGAGTTGCAATGCCATCAGTCAGTCAAAGACATTACAGTACTTTAAAATGGAAGACTGGGCGCTATCCAGCCATTATTTACAGTGCAGCGGGATCCATGTACTTGAACTCATGTGCAAAGTACAAGAGGATGTACATGATGAACCACTCCTATGCTGTACACTTCAAAGGGCATGCTAGCCTGTTGCAGCACAAACAGCGTCTCATGGCACCTTAATAATTAACAAGCATCATCCAGTACAAGCTTTTGTGGATTGCATCCCAAATCTATGAATGGAACAAGCCCAAGTTGCCTCCCACTTACAGCAGCCCTATGAATGTCTGATCTCCAAAATGTCCTGTCCTCAACAGCCCTGCTGTTGACAGATTGACAGACACACCTCTTCTGAGCATAAGTAGAGTTCTATAGCACACCAATGGAAATCCAGCATCTGGGGGGCAGTCATTTATAGTTTATACCCCTTCCGCCAATTTAACTGCCGTTTTAGAAAGCTGATTTTTGATATGGTTATAGGAAAAAGGAACCCTGCCTTTTTTTTATTTTTTGCTACATCACACTGTGGGGATTACACCTGATTCTCTAGGGCCAGCAGCACTAGCACAAATGGTTAGGTAACATCTACCCACGTGGAGTCTCGGCGTGCAAGCTGTTCATGTGAATCGATTATTAAGAACTTGCCCAAATCTCAGCTAATAATCCACATCCTCAAGAAACATTAAAAAAGCCAAAATATTAGGCTACTGCTATGGGTTCCCTGCATCTTCTAGGTTACCAAGAGGAAAACAGCACAACCCTAGATGAGTTATGTTTGCTAAGAGGTGGTCCAATCCCAGGAGGGCAACAGTGAATCATAAGAAAAGGAAGTACAGTACTGTACTTCTGCCACATCCAACTAACACTTTTTTTTGAAACATAGCCCAGCATCTGAACCCCTCTAACTGTCTGTAAAGCCAAGATGGCACTCAATCACCACTTCCCAATCTCTCTCTCTCTCTCTCTCTCTCTCTCTCTCTCTCCCTCCCTCCCTCCCTCCCTCCCTCCCTCCTCTCCCTCTCTCTCTCCCTCTCTCTCTCTCTCTCTCTCTCTCTCTCTCTCTCACACACACACACACACACACACACACACATTTAGGATGCTCCCTGATTGGATAGAAAAATGAGGAATGCACATTCTAATAATCATATATTCTGATCAGTGTTTGCATTGATAACTGTTTACAATTTTAAAAAAGCTATACCAATGTCATCTGACGAGACTTTAGCACATTCCAGAAATCTAAACTTGGAACCCGAAAAACATTTGCATACGGTAGTACTCCTGTATCCGTGGGAAATTGGTTCCGGACCATCCCGCAGATACCAAAATTGGCGGATAAGAGCAAATGCCCTGTTGCATCTATTTGCGAGCACTCCCCACAGCACCTATTTGGGGCAGCAAATTATTAAATTATTTTTTGGTGGCCAACTGCAGATAACTGAATCAGCAGATGCCGAATCAGTGGATACTGAGGTACTGTACTAGTGTATTATAAAACAGTCAAAGGGAGAGCAGTTGACCACTAATTAGTATTTTTTAAAAACTGACCAGTTCTAGAGGATGGAATTTCCAAAACAATTTTAAAGAAATCAAAGCTACTTGAAGCAAGTTCTCTGGATCCTTAAGATTTCTAAAATCCCAAGAGTTATAATGCAAGACAAGGCACCTGATGTTTACTCACACTCTTTCATCATGCCAATGTCAATGCAGCGCTTCAGTCGACAAGCCTGACAGTGCCGCCGGTTATCTTTGGTAATTTTACAGTCGCCGTTGAACGGGCACGTGAACATTGCTTTCCTTTTCATGCTCCTCCTGGAAAAACAGACAGAAGCACACAAAGAGATATGAAAAACAAATGTCATCCTGGTTTGTTCATTCTTAGGGCAAAATACAACTCAATGACTGCTGCACAAATCTCATTCTGAAAAACAGTTTGAGTAGCTGCATACAATATATAACATCTCTACTCCAAGCAGTCAGCATGGGGATATTTAGTAACCATGGTGTAAATACTCCAAATGTACTACTCCTTTGTTTGAATGTTTGCTGATTAACATCATGCTTTGATATCACATTTCCAAAGCCCTAATAATATTCGGCATGTCTCCAATGTTTCCCCCCTCTCTTAGAATCTCTTAATATTTTACAAACTGCAACCAAAAAGGCAGTGTCTTGTACTAGCTAAACAGCTACAGCTTGTACCATGAACAGGAAAACATTAACCATAGTTCAAATTGCTTAAATGGCCCAGTTTAAACCTAAGAAATTAACTGGAAACTGTATTGGGAGATGAGGAACTAGAACTAAGGCATAAGCAATACAGAAGGAAAGATGGTCTACTTGACAATTCATATATATTTCCAATTACTTCATAATTCCCAGAAATATAGCTTGGGGCAGTAAGATGGTAGGATGCTGTAAATTTGTAAAACATTAAAGACTAAATGATAATCATTCATCAGATGCATGAAACAAACTTGCAAATGTGGTAGGCTTATATCGACAAAGATAGGATTCAAACCCATGCATGCAGTCCATCACCTTAACCAACAATAAATAAATAAATAAATAAATAAATAAATAAATAAATAAATAAATAAATAACCACTTGGCCAACATGATAGGCTGCATGTACTCATAAGACTGTAATTCTGTTGGAGGATACAAATAAATCAAAAAGGTAAAAACCAATACAGAGGGAGACAGATATACATTTTAAACACACCATGGTCTACAGCTGTGGTTCCCAACCTTGCGGGTCCAGACGTTCTTGGAATACAACCCCCCAAACCTTCACCACTAGCTGTGCAACCAGGATTTCTTGGAGCTGTAGTTTAGCTCCAGTAAAGCAATGTCTCGTCTTGGAAGACTGACATTTTCCTTCATTACTTCATGAAACCATTATATTACAGTGGAACCTTGACTTACATGCTGCTTGACTTGCATCATATTTGACTTGCAGCAAGAAGGGGCCTGTTTGATTTGAGTCACAGGGTTTGACTTACAGCGCAGAGCCCTGGTGGAAGGCACCGGAATCTGGCAGCAGCCACGACCCAGCATCGCGGCTGCCGCCTCCAAACTGCTCCTGACTTCTTCCGGCAGTGGTGGCTTCGGCGAGGCCAGCTCCGAGCACCTGGAACTGGTCCTTGGCCTCACCGAAGCCGCCGCTGCTGCCAGAGGAGAAGAAGGGCCGGGAGCTCGGGGCTGGCCTCGCTGGTTAGAGAGTCGGCTCAGTCTTGTAAAAAATCTGGCTGCAGAAGTCTGGTCCACAATGGAAGCATTTTAGTTGGGGAGCTGTACAGTTGTGGGACTCTAATGGTAAGCATAGAGTTGTTCAGAACTTGGAACGTCAGGTTAAAAATCAGTAAAACTTAAATGTTAGACATTGTTGCTATGAACATTAAAAAATAGAGGCGTATAACTTGTGGACTATAATTCCACTGCCTCCTCTCTTTGAAGAGACATTTCATTTACATCCCTGGAAGGAATCTCCTATCCCAGTCAAATTTGTGTTAAATTGCTGTTTTCGAGTGTCTTTTTCATCATCTGGAACGGATTAATCCACTTTCCCATTACTTTCTATGGGAAAAGTTCATTTGACTTAAGTCATGTTTGACTTATGTCTAGACCTCCGGAACGGATTAATGACGCAAGTCAAGGTTCCACTGTAGTTTCCATTTGTGCAATGCACGGATTTAAGACTAACTGACCAGCCATTTGGGATAAGTTCCTGTGAATATTTACAAGAACAACCTAACAAAATGTCAGCATGCCTAAGGAAGGAGTTATCCTCATATTCATCACAATAACATTAGCACATTTAAATGGGAGGGGGCGTGTTCCAATTTGTTGTATACTTTCAGTGCACAGTAAAAATGGAAACCCAAAATATCCTACAAAACAGATTATTTTAAAAATGGACTTTATTTATATGCTAAATTCTGGCACCAAAATTATATAATTAAATTCAAGGGTAGCAGACGTCCTAGCCACAATTACATGACAAGTGTACACAATCTGAGTCCACCCATCCCAAAAGTATTTTTATTTGCCTGCATTTTTAAGTATATCAGGTTCATCTGAAATTTTATTCTAGGCATTTGCTAAAAATTGAAGAACAGAAGACTCTCCCTCATACACAGTATAAGTGGAAGAAAATGTCCGTTGTTGTTGTTGTTGTTGTTGTTGTTGTTGTTGTTGTTGTTGTTGTTGTTGTTCCAAACTGTTTGTCACTGCTTCACAAAAATCATGAGCCATTACTAATTTCCATGTATATGAGTGTGCAAACACACCACAGAGATATGCTACAGTACCTCAGTGAGGATAGGTTGATGTTTCTGGAATTTCAGATTGTGCATCTCAATGGCCCATATCATTTTAGTAACTGTTGAGAATTTCTTAAGGCTTGTACAATGTCTAGAGACTTAATGGTTAATTACTTTAAAAAAATATGGGGCTGTCCTGCAGGCTTATATACAATTGACTAATAAAACAATTGATAATTTAAAGCAGGCATGTCCAAACTTCGGCCCCCCAGAAGTTTTGGACCACAACTGCCACAGTCCTTTGCCATTGGCAGTCTAAGCTTAGAATTCTTGGAGTTGTGGTCCAAAACATCAGGAGGGCTGAAGTTTGGGCATGCCTGATTTAAAGTATTGTTTGATGTGTTTTCAAGAGCACGGTTTGCATCATATGGCCAAGTACAAGACCAGTCCAGGGGCAAGGAAGATACACCACCCTCCAGTTTTCTGCTTCCTTTCCACTCTTTCCCCCCCCCAACTTTGTTGGAGTTTTGAAATACATTTGCTTTGGATAGTGCCAGACCCAAAAGCAAATACCAAAGATACACAGAATACCCAATTGTAAGTGAATCCTCATACAAAAGCAACTTTTTGGATATAAAACTGCCCTGACTATGTAATGTAAAAAACTAGGAAACTGAATCCTATCTCCATGATTGGGAGAACAAGGGAGAAATAAAACTGACCGGAGGACCTAACACATATAATTCTCTAGCACTGTCTGTGTTGGAGTAGCTCCTCAGGCTTCCCAAGAGAAGATAAGGAGACCTTTGTCACACTTGGTCTCTTGCCCTCCACTCCAGTTGCCCAAATGTTACCTTCTTTTCCAGGAATCAGAGTCATCTGTGAGCCAGTCAAATTGCTGCTTGTGCGATCCTCATTTGAGCACTCTGGCCTAATGTTATTTGGGCCTTTGCTGAACAACTTCACCTTCAGCCCACCTACTCTCAACCACCACCACCACCACCACACAGATTTTATACATTCTTGAGTTCACAGATCAGGAATTCCATTCCAGTTGTTCATCCTTCAATTATGTTTCATGGGAATCTCTTGGGTGCTAAAACAGATCTCTGAGATCTTTCATGGCTAAATAGGCAAGGAGCTCAGCAACTTAAAAGGGATACATCCAGGCTCTGTAGTAGAGGAGAGGCATTAAGGGAACTGTAGGCTCTACTGATTTGAAATCGAAGACACAAAAGAGTTAACTGGATTTTAGTGCCACAGTTGTCATATTAATTGGAAAACTTTTGCAATACAGTTTCTGAGTCACAACAGGACAAGCTGCCTCAAAGAGAAAACAGTCTTAAATAATTACAGTATCTTCTGTATTTTCTTTGAAAAGACTGAAGCTAACTAGTTTTTAACATAAAAATAAGACTCCGGGTGAGATCAGAGAGGAAAACAGTTTACATTGTGGAACGCTTGTGAACAATCCACGTGAGCTATTCTCCGGGGATCCCATGACGTACATAAGGTCATGAACTGTGCCTAAAATGGACCTTTCTGGGGCGCTGGCTTGAATGATTTCTCCATAGACAGAAGAGACACTTCAAGGGCAACTTCTTCCATTCAAGAAACCCTTTTCTGTGCAATGAGATGCAATCCCTTCTCATTGTCTGATTACACCTTTCATCCTCAAGCTCTGATTATTTTATCCTCAAGCACCACAAATTTTAGCTTATTAGTCTAAAATTTCTGTGTCCTATGGTTCTGATGCTCTCTAGGCGCTACAGATGGGCAATGACCTTGGCTAACTCAAGAATGGCTGTAGTGAGTACAAGTTTGCCCACCAGCCAGATCCTGAGGGGGGGGGGAGTGGGTAAGAATCATCCATACAATGCAAAGCTCCAGAGACACTCGAGAAACAGCCCAAAATCCCACTGACTTTGTAAAGCCATCTTCTAATTCAGCACAACGTCATTTCTTTCTGCTCCCTAGATGGGCAGAAATACTCCCCAATGTAAAAATGCCAACAAGCCATTAAACGGGCTCGTTATTGCCAAAGTCTTTTAAGAGGTTAGATGCATCTGATGAAGTGGGCTGCACGGCATAAAAGCATACGCCAGATGGAATTTGATAGTCTTTCCAAGAACCACAAGACTCCTTGTTTCTTTTGCTGGAACAGACAACACAGCTATTTCAATGGAACTCTCTTCAGCGCTGCCTTCTTACCAAACTGAAAGGCAACAACACACACGAGAGAAAAATCTTATGCAAGAAAGGCACTGGCCTATCAGCAGTTATCGCAGGTGTCAAGGGGTAGTGGAGTAAGGGAGAAGATCTAATCTAACCTGTTTGAAGATTAAAAGGATCCCAAGCATTTTGCAGTAAAAGAGCATTTGAGCAACCAGTACAGTTTGCCTGGTATCTATTTTACAATATAGCTGAGGGTTGTTTATGAAAGACGCTGGCAAGTTATATCTATGTGGTTCAGTCTGTGTCTGCAAAGCAGCTGACAATTTGTCATTTCGGGTGCAAAATGTGCAGGGCTTAACAACAATTAGTCAGTGCTCCTTTCCAAGACATGCCACTTTCACATACCGTCCAAGGAAGGAGGAAGGGCAGAGCATTTGGCAAAATCTTTGAATCATGCTCAGCAGAGGAAAATGTCCAGAGGGGTAGGCAGTTATGCGACATGCATCTAATTTCTAACGACCTTGTTTGGTCTCAAGACATCATTACAGTTGCTTTGAAACAAATAGCCTACTTCAAGTTTCTCCTATGACACATCTTAGCCGATGGACATTTTCACCCATATTCAAGGTCAGATCCTGCTGCAGGGATTTTTGGGTTTGACCTTGTGCATCCCTTAAACTATGGATGGAAATGCAGTTACTAGTGTGCGTGTGCAAAATCTGGAATATCCCAGAGAAATTCCAGATTCTTAACCTATTTGTTCACAGTATTTTATTGAGTTTTATGGGCCAGAACTAGATTTTCCAAATAAAAACTGTGTAGTAGGTGACACTATTTTTCTCTCTCTCGGCTCCTCTCGCTAATACTGTACAGGAATACCTCAGATCACAAGTACCTCTGATAACGAATAATTCAGATAGCGAATGGAAATTTCTGGGTATAGTGCTGCCTCGGATAACGAATTTTCCTTATGGGCTGCCCCCGATAACAAATTTTTTTACCATGCTTTGCAAAAAAGTATACCCAGGATGCATTGCACCCCCTGTAGTTTGTGGAGGAGTGGGAGGAGTTAGAGCATTTTTTCATGGTGTTTTCGAGCCATTCTGGACATTTTTTGCTGAGGGATTTGGACCTTTTGAACTTGGAAATGTAGGATGTTAGATTTCATTAATCTTTGCAGTGCTTTTCTTTTCATTTTTGGTGGGAACATGCTGGGGTAGTCTTGCTGCTTTCATTTCTCCATGTTTCCAATCTTTTCCATTTTTCTGCAGGCAAGAATGGCCTGGGGTTCTCTTGCTGCTTATGTTTGTGTATGTTTGCATTTCCCTCCATTGCATTTTTGGCAGGAACAGGATAGGGTAGTCTTGCTGTCTTGCTGCTTTCTTTTCTCCATGTTTGCATTGCACTGCAGGGTGGGGTGTTCTGGGGGAGGGGTTCCAGCACTTCATGCCTTTAAAGTGCACTTTATAAAGAGGTCTGGGGGAAAAAACTCAACGTTTTTGCCTTTTTTGGGACCTCCAGAATGGATTAATCAGTTTCCCATTCATTTCAATGGGAAACTATGTTTTGGATAACATTTATTTTGATGAATTGCCTCAGAGAATGAATTAAATTCACTATCAGAGATACCACTGTATTTAGTTTATCAGTAAGTGTTGTCATATCATTGGAAAAGAGAAGAACTGTTTCTTCCAGATAGCAATTATAAGCTGTTTTGTTTTTAAAATCTTTTTTTGATGAGGTGCAGTGGCGGCTGCTCATTTCTTTTTCCTTTTCCTTTATCATTATCATATTTTAATATTTTCATTTCATCATTAAAATAGTGCTCAAGGTAGCTAAAAGACACTGAGAAACAAATTAAACAGTAAAAAGTCACCACAACGCTTTAAAATCAGCAAATTGAGAGGATGTTTCTTCACATTCTTCCTGAAAGGAATTAAAGTGGCAACTGACCACAACCATGAAGAAAATGCAGCACTCCATCACCTGGTGCCAGCATGCAAGAAGGTTTCTCCCACATGTCCCAACAGACATACGCAGGCGATATTCTCAAAAAGGGGACTGACTTCCTGCAGCCCTCTTTGAGGGGCTGTCTAGACAAGGCCACAATGAGACAGGTGGCTCCTTAGACAACACCGAGCCCCCAAATAGTTAATGTTTAGCACAAAGCACTTTAACTTGGGCCCAGAAAGCAACTGGCAACCATTTCCCTAGTCAACATTCAACCATTGCCAAGACCACCCCCACCCCCGTCTCTACGATGTCTCTTTTATGGTCACAAGGCTTGAGTTTTAACTCCTTTCCCCACAGTGGTTGTGGTAAGGAACCTTAAAATTCAGCAACCTACAATAATAATTTTGATATTTCCTCTCATTTCTCCTCCCTTTCATGGGTTTCATCTTTGTTCCACACCACCTTTCATTGAGTTCCTCTTAATCTGTTTTCGGTTTCTTTCATCTTCCATCCCCTCATGCGTCAACCCTACATCCGTCTGGAGGCGGGGCTGCGCTCATGCAATTGTTCTTGTATAGCACTGAGCTGCCAGAGGCAGTAAGCATGAACAATTACACTACAGTACTTTGATTACAAATGAGTATTAACCCATCCTTGCCTAATCCATTTATTAAGAACCATTTCACATGTTAAACAGCAATCTGGTGAAACGTGAGTTTCCCAGGAATTTAAACTAAGAATGAAGCACGCCTGAAAGTTCATCAGCTTCCAATGTGAGACCTTAGACAGCGCTTTAATGCTTGGGTACATTAGAAGAGTAGAGTAAAGACAATTCCACAGCTGTTGTGCACAATGTTACTGTATTTCAAACCACTGGGACAGCAGTGGGAATGCTCCAATGTATTTATTATTCATTTATTATTTATTTGATTTATATACCATCCATCTGGCGATGAGACCACCCTGGGCAGTTTACAACAATTCAACATACAACACCCAATACAATATATACAATAATATACAGTGGTACCTTGTATAAAGGAATTAATTTGTTCCAAATGAAATTCTGTTAAGCAAATTTTCCTTTATACAAAATTCCCATAGGAATGCATTGAAAACAGAGTAATCCCTAATCGTTACCATTTTTATGTTGTACGGATTCATCCCGTAGGTGATTCTGTTAACCACATTTCCCCTATCTCTGGAATTTTTTATGTTGTACAGATTTTATGTTATACAAACCATATGTTATACGAAGGTCCACTGTATAGCAAAGTGAAAATAGTACATAGTACAACTTAATTAAATCAATAACATCACTCATAAAGTCAAAGATCGAGAGTAAGTTAACAGCACGTGGGGACTGATAGTAGTTGTTAGTAGTCAGGGAAAGCAATTCTAAACAACCGGGTCTTCAGGTGTATTTTGAAGAATCAGAATCAGAATCAGAATCAGAATACTTTTATTGGCCAACTGTGGTTGGACACACCCAGAATTTGTTTTGGTAAAATATGCTCTCGATATAAAAGGAAATATAAGAATCAGATAGTCAACAATAAAAATACAGCACAACAATACAATATAACCTATTATTTAAAAGGAAGAGAAGTAAAGATTAATTATTCAACAGTTTGATAGCACTTGGAAAGAAACTATCTTTATATCTAGTTGTCCTAGTATGCAATGCCCTAAAACGCCGCCCTGAGGGTAACAATTGAAACAGGTTATGTCCAGGATGTGTGGAATCTGTGTATATTTTCATTGCCCTCTTTTTAGCTCGTGTGGTATACAATTCCACAATAGATGGCAGATTAGTAGCAATAATTTTTTCTGCAGCTTCAATTATCCTTTGAAGTCTGTATCTGTCATGCTTAGTCGCAGAACTAAACCAGACAGTTATAGAGGAACAGATAATAGATTTAATAGCACCTCTATAGAATTGAATCAACAGTTCTTTTGGCAGTCTGAACTTCCTAAGTTGATGCAGAAAAAACATTCTTTGTTGTGCTTTCTTAATAATACTTTCAATATTAGATGACCATTTTAAATCTTGAGATATAATAGTACCTAAAAATTTAAAGGACTCCACTATTGACACTAAGTTATTTGATATCATAAGAGGTGGCTGTATAGAACCAGTCTTCCTAAAATCCAACAAAAGACCAACAGTCATGGGGCCTGGCAGATCTCCAAGGGGAGCTGGTTCCAGTCTTGGAGCCACTACTGAGAAAGCCTGGTTGTTACTATCTTATGGGCTTCTTTTGGAGTCGGTACCCTCAGATGACCTGCTTCTGAGGAGCGAGGGTTATGAGCAGTGTTCAAGGGCAGGAGCCATTCTGACAGATAAGAAGGCCCTAAACCGTTTAGGGCCTTGTGTGTCAACATAAAAACCTTGAAGTCAATGTGGTAACTGATTGGCAGCCAGTGCACTGCAGCCAGCATAAGGATAATATGGTGGAATATTTGTGGCCTGAATTATTCATCTAACTAGCCTATTTAGGCCACTGCCCACCTAATGAGCCTGTTCAGACCAGGGTGATGTGAAATGAAGGTGAACTATAAAATGGAGGCCTCACTACTAACTATCCTCAGACGGATGAAATTGCTTGGATAAGTAGCAAATGTTTTGATCTCGCAACAAAAGAAGTCCAGTTGCCATGACTCAAATTCCAGATACAGTAGGACCTCCGTAACTACTGATTCATTAACCATCGATTCAGTTATCCATGGTTGGCAGAGGAAAAAAATAAAGAATTCAGCAGCACCAAAGCAAACTACTTTCACAAACAACTATTGTCGTAAAACAGCATCCATAAAGAAAGCTATTGTCACAAACAGCAGCTGTAAAGCAAGCTACTGTTGCAAAACAGCAGGGGTTTTTTTGGAGGGGGTGATGTTCTCTATTATCCATGGTTTTCATTATCCATGGGAAGGCCTGGAACTGATATCCAGCAGATACTGGTGTCCTACTGTTATCTCATTTGGCTGATTAAGAATCTTCACAGACATTTCAATGAGCTGCACATGTCTTAAATGATACTAAAATACTAATGCTTTCAACCATGATTTGAATAATAAAACATTGTGGTACTACTGTTCCCATTATCCCCAACCAACAGCTATGTGGACCTAGAATTGTTCTTGATTTGTAATTAATTCATCAACGTTGATGAACCATGAGTTTATGTTTTTTTAAATGAACTGGTGATTTGTTGATTCATCTCCCCTTTAAAAACCCCTATAAAACAGCCCCATTGGCACCTAGAGACACCAAAACTGCGAAGAAGCTTCTTCTGACTTTCCTCTACAATCCCTGCAGGTTTGGGGAAGTTTGTCTTATGAATGTCTGAGTTCTGCACCCCCAAAGAGCCTCCCTCAGGAAAGTGACACAGGCAGCAGGTGGCAAGGGCTACCGAAACAAATAAAAAAGGGGTAAATATTCTTCACTACAGCGTCGTCACTTTGAATGCATATGAAGTGATTAATTTTTGGTGAACTGACATTTTAAATGAAAACTGTGATTCCTTTTTTGATTTGTCTCTATCTCTATTGCTTACTTGTGGGATTCTGAAAGTACTATTCATATGCAATGAGCAACAGCAATGAATTAAATAATTAAGGCTCAGGAACAGCTTCAGGTGTGCCGAATTTCAACCAGTTCTCCTATGAGCATTCTGCTGTGTGTCTGCCTTGGAAGAAAGTGAAGGATGCAGTCGCAATCAGGGCAGACGAACCAGAACACTTTACTATTCAAGAGTGTCCTCCTACACACTGAGCGCCATTGTTCTAGGTGTGGTGCTTTGCCATCTTTCCAAATATAGGAGATCCCTTTAATATTAATCAATAGAAACACTGTCCCTCAGCTACTCAAAACGTGGAAAACATTAGCTTACAAGCCTGATTACAAAGCAGATGATCCTATTAGGTCAAATCCTTTGGCACCAGGTTTTCCAAATAAATCTGAAAGAATCGGTCAGATTTCTTAATAATCTGGGATTTCATTCTTCATCTTCTCAGGTTTTGATCAGGTGTTCATGGCAGACATTTTAGTCAGTGGCCCAGCAAAGACGATGAACTGCCTACACTGATGTGCACCGTGTGAAGGACACAAAATGAACAACAGATTAGCTGAGGGGGCATGAACCTCCTGTGTGGAAATATGCCTGAAAGGTGAGTTGCTCATTTAAACAACAGCAGTTGAGGAAAATGTTGCCTATCTGGTTCACCAGGCTGCTTTGTAACCCAACTGGAAATCTAGCTGCAAGGTCTGGGGCAGGCAAAGCGCTGCATCCACCAAACTAGCACGACGGGCCTGTTTGCTCAAGAGACGCTCATAACTAAAGAGTTGTGTTAAGAGGGAAAAGGTCTTCTGTAACATCACATTTAGTGTCCAGCCTAATCTTACGTTTGTGCTATTTGGTATTACCCAGCTGGACTACTGTAGTGTTTTTTTTATAAAGTGTTCCGCTTATATACTGCCCCATAGCACTTAAAGCACTCTCTGGGCGGTTTGCAATTGAATTATGCAGGCTACGCAATGCCCCCGCCCCCGGTAAGCTGGGTACTCATTTTACAGACCTCAGAAGGATGGAAGGCTGACTCAACCATGAGTCGGGCTACCTGGGAATGAACCCCAGGTTGTGAGCACAGTTTTAGCTGCAGTACAGCAGTTTAACCACTGTGCCACGAGGCTCCTATAAAGCTTCCTTTGGAAAGTACGTACTGTATTTGGCAACTTCAGTGGATCCAAATGCTGCATTCAGAGTACTAACTGGTGCCGGTTACAGGGGTAACATAACTCACCCACCCACCATTACAGCAGCTCCAGTGGCTGCTGATCTATTTCTGGGCACAATTCAAAACATTACTTTTAACCTATAAAACCCTAAATGGCTTTGGGTCGAAGCTATCTCAAGAACTGCACCTGCTTTTATGAGCCTGTCCAAGTGTTAAGATAATCAGGGGAGGCCCTCCTCTTGATCCCACCACTTTCACAGGTGCATTTGGTGGGATACAAGAGAGGGCCTTCGCTGTTGCTGATGGCAGACTCTGGAACTCCCTCCCACTGGAGGCCAGGGTGGCCTCCTCTTTGCTGTCCTTCTGCAAGCTGGCAAAGACCTTTCTCTTCAGACAGGCTTTCCATGAGTGACTGGCTGTCTGAGAGGATTGTTGTGCCTTGATTGCTTTGCATGTGTTTTTGGTGTTGATTTTGTTTAGTGTTTTAGTACTTGTATGATTCTTTGGTAATATTTATTGTAAGCCACTTTGGACATGGAAAAATATTTTAAACAGACAAATTCCTATCACAGCATTAGATGTACGTGAGTCATCCCCTAATTAGTCATATAGGATATCTTCATTATACCTGACATTAGTCATCCACTTTCAACCACAGGTTCCCAAGAAATCCTCCTTATATAACACTACAGAAGTGGGTTTTATGATAAGTAGGCATCTCATTTATGAGATAGACTCATTCCTGGAACGTTCTTGCTAGCACAAAGACGATCTGTTTACTTAGGATTGAGAAACAGAGAGCTAGCTGTCCTCCTGCCTGGTATGGTAGTCACAGATGTCCCAAATGGTCAGAACAGGTAGGGAAACTCAGGCTGCATATGGGTAGGAACAGTCCCTTAAGTAGGAAGACAAGCAACTATGGAAACCAGCAGCCACTTATGCTGCAGGTAGTTTCTACTTAACCAAGAGAGGGTCACAGTATTCAATAGCAGAAAAAACACAATTTGACCATGTTATGGACAAATCCTGTTTAAATAATCCAATTACAGTATACAGGAAACATTTCCCATTTCTTCCTGTATCACAGTTCTAATTTCTAATGAAGTGGGAAACAAGCAATGAAATTAATTATATGTGGCTTCCTATCTGGTTTGTTTAGAAACAATTAACCGTAGTTCTTCAGCTCAGACTTGGAAGAAGTTATGGTTTACTATGGCTTCTTGTTTTTTTCTGTTCTCCTGTGTGCAAAAGGTAGAGTGGGAATGGGGACTGAAGCAAGAGCAAGGGGTTTCATGCAGGCCCAGAAAAGTCATCCATGTCCTGGCCAGAGCTTGAAAGCATAAATTTACATCTAGAATAGTTACAGTACTTGTAAAAACTGCACTGAGTATAAATTTTCATTCTTGTTAACAAGCAATGAAACTAGTAGTTTAAAGTTACTTCTTAGGTATAACTACTAATACCACAGTTACTTACAGTAGCACCTTGATTTACGAGCATAATTTGTTCTGGGAGCAGCTGGTAAACCAAAATACTCGTAAACCCAAAATAATTTCCATATAGGAAATAATGGAACCTGAGATGATTTGTTCTGGGCCCCCTCGCCACTGCTGATGTCATCCCCTCGCTACCACACCCACAGCAAGGGTGACAGTGGCGGCAGCGAGGGAGTGATGGCTGCGGCAGCAAGGAGTTGGTGGCCATAGCAGGGAGGAGCCAGTGGCTGCAAGAGCAGCAAGGGGATGGTGGCCATGGCAGGGGTTGATGGTGGGTCCAGCGGCAAGGGGAACAGCTGCCACCCGGTGCTCATTTTCCAAGACAGAACTCATTAACAGGAACAAAAATATTCCACAAGTTTTGCTCATCTTGGAAAATGCTTGTAGACTGGGGAGCTCGTAAACCGAGGTATTACTGTTTTTACATTAGTAATCTTATTTGTAAATTCTGTAATCCATCCTAAATAGAAAAGGGTGTAATTGGTTTTTTAGTAAACATTTCCAAGGTACAATATCAGAACTGGCCAGTTGGAGTCATAAGAGGATATGCCTCTGGATTTTTCTTGATTGTTGGCAACAACACTTTGCTGCATTAATAACAAGTAATGTTATAAATGCTTACATAAATGGAATGATAACAGAAAAAACAACTTCACGGCTATGAAATAATAAGCAATGTTCTCTGTCTGATTAATTGGACTTATCCATGAACACTAACATTAAAAAATATAAAATTAGTCTTTAAGGGGCCACCATATTTTTGTCTTCTTTTACTTCTGATTTTGTTTTCATCTATATATAATTTTTGCACAGACTAACACAGCTACCTCTTCTACAACTACAAATGAAAAAGTAAAGTTCCAAGTTCTGGTCCTAACTCATTGAACCACTAGTTACCGATAACTGTCTAAAACAGCAACCAAATTTCCAAAGGTAGTAACTGAAGCTAAAATAAGAAACTTTCATTTTAATGTAAGCAGCACCAAGGCATTTATTTAGTGGAAATACAGTACAGCAATTATACTGAAAGGCTATAGCAGGGGTCCTCAAACTACGGCCCACGGGCCAGATCCAGCCCACCAGGGTCCTGAATCCCCACTGTCCCCAGAGCCAGCCTGTTTGGCCTTGGGCAAGCTTCACAATCCCAGGGGGCCCCCAGAAGAAGGGAATGGGAAACCACTTCTGAGTACTCTCCAGTTGGAAAACTCTGCAAAGGGTTGCCATAAGTTAGAAGTGACTTGATAGCACATCCACATCATCATCAATGTCATAAAATCAGATGAACCTAAGATAGTCATGGTGAACCTGCCTGCCTGATTTCAATGGGCCCAGTTCTAAGCATTATTACTAAATCAGGATCCAACCCTCTGTTCATTGTCACACTACTTTTTAAGGAAAGAAATGGTCTTTAACCAATCAACTTTCACCGATCCACTTGAGTGATTACCCCAATAAAAGATGTGTCTTTTCAGGATCACAAGCCTTGGAGTACACCAATAAAGCATACGTTAGAGATGGGTGACTTACCTAAAAAACCCTTTGCAGCCTTCACATGTCATAGCGTTAAAATGAAATCCAGTAGCTTTGTCTCCACAAACACCGCAGATGCGGGGAATGTTTCTGTCAAACTCGCTGCTGGTTGGATCGGTAAAGGATGGGCAGGAGGCCATTTGCTCCATTTCTATAAAAAGAGGAAATACAGGAATTACTCATTTCATCTCAACAGTTTACATCAAGTCAGAAGCTAATGCCATAAAGCATCATAAACTCTGCAAAAGACAGCAAAAAAATCACATGTGCCAATACTGGACTGAAGTCCTTACAAACACTTAATGGAACAGTAAAAAATTCTAATTTACACTGGAATGAAATGACACTCTGCAACTAAGTTTGCTTTGGGGTTTGGTTTTTTTGGTTTTATTTCTAGATAGATGCATGAGCCAATAGGAAGCAAACACTGCAACTAATGCAAAGAGATTTCCACCCTGTTCCACCCCCAGCCCCGCAAAAAAACCCTACCAACATGGGAGAAGAGTGGATAATACAAACAGAGATAGAATGGAATTTTAAGTTTATTTTTACATCACCTCACCTCATGAACAAGTCTGGGCAGAACAGCACTATAAGACGCAGAGCTGCCTTGAATTCTATTTTTGCAGAGGTCCCTACCTGAATTTGCATGTTTGCTTTGAAAATTTAGTTTTCAAAGCACACACTATACCATGTGATTTGTCTGAGTAGATTCAAATTCATTGCACAAAACAATGACTGCCATGTAGTTCAATAACAGAGAGAACTAATGCTAAGTGTGTACACAGGTAGGCTGTTCAGAGTTTATATTTTTAATGAAAGCTGAAAATTAATAATTCTAAATCAAAAATATCCTATGCTGCTTCTGCTGGTAGCAATGTCCTTGTTTTGGCAGAACCTTCTTTCGGTGGCTGAGCAGCACATTTCCACTGACTGATCTCAGAGATCTGCCAACAGAATGGCTCTCCTGGGTATAATCTGACACCAAATAAAAAAATAAATAAATAAGAGTCAAGGATCAGCGGGACAAGGGAAAAGCTGAGTTATTCTAATCTAAACCTTATCCAGCTCAGGGACTATAATGCAGTCAGAAGGTAGATGTAAGGATAGCCAGGGGTGGGGAACCTTCAGCCCTTCAGATGTTTTTTGAGGGCAACTCCCATGGTAAAGCACTGTGGGAGATGTGGTCCAAAACATCTGGAGGACTGAAGGTTCTCTACCCCTGTTCTAAACTCACTAGCTAGGAGGAGTTTGGCCTCACACTGTTTCATCTGGCCCACTGTGAGTTCAACCAGCCCCTGGCCACCTTGGCTAGTTAGGAATATGCTCTTAGGAAGAGGAATTGAGAACACTTGTGAGAGGTCAAGTTTCTGCAGGTGCCCAACAGCCCAGCCTTTCCTATACTGCTACATTGGCCACTGTTCTGGGTTCAATGTGTAAGGAACGTATAAGGTTAAAATGTACATGCCAGTAACGCTGGGATTCAAAGACCCCTGGACAAGGCTAGCACCCTTTCTTTCAGCTGAAGTCTCTCCCAGACAGAAAGCAAAGGAAGGCTCTAATGTTTGGCACACGTGAGAGGTAATATTATTTCTTGATATCCTTGTGGCCTCTATCCCACCAAAAAAAAAAAAAAAAAATCCCAGCTGGCTTAGGTCTGAGAACTACAGCTCTGTGAAGCAGATATGTTCTTGGGGGTGGACTTGTAGAAGACCATGTTTGTATTCCGCTCTCAGCGTTATACACGGTTTGGGGCAAACTCAGTTTCAAACCAACGGTCTGGTGGCTGTTACATGCAGTGTAAACCATAGGGGGAAAGAATCTAGCGGCACACCTGTATAACAAAGACTAGAAGAGGTAGTCTTTCACCTCCACTGAATCCAAAATCTAACAGGCCTTGCTGAGCCCCTCTCAAAACAACTTAGAAAAAGAAGAAGAAAAAAAAGAGCATTCATTTACTAAGGGCATCAACAGTCCTATTTCCTACTTAGCTGAAAATTTACAATTATCTTTTTAATGGACTTAACCCAAGTCCTGGGCATGCAAGGCAAGCATCCACTGTCTGCCCTACTGCAAGTGCACTTATTAGTTACTATTAACTGCATTTCTCCATTTGTACTAATCAGTGATGAGTTGCTAACCTTTGAATGTCAGTTCCCATTTAAAACTTAGGCCTGAAATCTGAAACCACACCTCAACCAACAATTCACACAGCCTTGCCTGTTTTGTGAATGAAAATTCAGTCGTGTCCAGATAGGAGGGAGTTTCTTGGCCTTGGTGTTTGCAACCAAAGGGGGCTTTTTAAATGTATTATTTCTCATTTTGTTTGCTTTTACTGTTCCCCATACAACACATTTCCTACCTAATGGGACTATCAAACAGCACTTTATTGAATGGGTGAATGGGATCTGAAATAGTGTAATAAATGAAAGGCAAGGTATAAGTATTAAGGGGCTTGTTTGCTTGCCCAAACTATATTGGTTCCATTCAGATGCCTGACCCTAGATCAGTGATGGCAAACCTTTTAGAGACCGAGTGCCCAAACTGCAATTCAAAAACCCACCAAAGTTTCAAAAAGTGCCAATACTGTATAGCAATTTAACCTGAATACAGGTGGCTGTGAAGGGGTGATATTGGGTGCCCACAGAACAGACTTGTCAAGTGTCACTTTTGGGTGGGACATTCAACGATCAACCACTCTTTCCCGTTGTCTTCTCAAAAATTATTTTTCCCTGAAATATCCTGCATTTCCGGCGGCAGGTGGCTGAGTTCCGTATGCTGCTGGGCAGCCGGCCTCCAGGTGACCTGCCAGACAGCACTTCTCCCTGCACAACCCCTGATCCACACCCAACCAGCTGTCCAGATTGGTATATATATCCCCTAAAAAGCCAAGAGACCTAGGTCACAGTGAGCATTTTGAAGCCGCCGCATCAGATTCTGGGAACCCTGTATGCAAATGAGGCTCCACCCCCTAGCCAAAGGGCCCGGCTGCCAGTGCCCCGCCTCCCTGGAGCTCCCAGTCCCGGGCGGCCGTGGGAAACACTTGACAGCTATGCCCCCATGCTTTAGGTTCACCAACACTGCCCTAGATCAACAAGAGCTATAAAGCTACAATATTTGCTCACAACTCCTTTGCCTTGGAATTTTTAATTCATCAGGCTCGGTTAAACCTTCCCAAATACAAACAGGAAAGGCAGGAGGAGCGAGTAACATCTATAGAAACAGCAAACTGCAAAGAACAAGAGAAGGAGGGAATCTTATCAGAAGAGCATCTTCTGGGTGTAGAATCTACATCCAATCATGTAAGAATAGTAGATAAACTTAAAGACAATTTATCCTCTGTGAGCGAAGGGAAAATGAACCAGGCTGTGAACCAAGCCAATGCACACCCTTTCAGTACACAAAATACACAGATCACCAGGCAACTGCTCACAGACCTTGGAAGCACCCTTCTCTTACAAGCCATTCTTCGCTCATTAGTTTTTATGAGTGACATATTACCTGTTATTCACGAGCAAAGAGCTATGTTATGAACATGCTATTAATGTTTTTCTATCATTATTTAAAATCAAAACATCAATAAAACTGGCTATGAAGGCCACCCTGGATATTGGCCAATCTTAATATAGGGCAATTAAAAAAAAGTAAGTACAATGTCTTCATAACTGAGTATTTAGTAAATACTAAATTTTGTTTTGTAAATGGAGGCATTATCCAGCCTCTGTGACCTTTATCTCTAAACCCCCCTCATTATACTCCCTTCTTCAGATATTCCCCACTTGAGCTTCAACATATACCATATATACTCGAGTATAAGTCGACCTGAGTATAAGTCGAGGCCCCTAATTTAACCCCCCCAAAACTGGGGAAATGTATTGACTCAAGTATAAGTCTAGGGTGGGAAATGCAGCAGGGCCTGGCAGCTCCTCCTTTGTAAGCTGGGGGAGTGGTGTGTGATGTTTAAAATGACTTTTAGCCACTGACCCAAGCACTTGCTAGACCCTGCTGCATTTCTCACCCTAGACTCCCCTGTGATGCAGAGGGGGGGTCATGAGAAATGGCATGCAATATTTAAAATGACTTTTAGCCACCGACCCAAGCACTTGCCTCAGTGGCTAGAAGTATTGACCTGCATATGCCCTAAGCACATCCGATCTCGCCTGATTTCGGAAGCTAAGCAGGGTCAGCCCTGGTTAGTACTTGGATGGGAGACCACCAGGGAATACCAGGCACTGGAGGCACCTGGAGTAGGAACTGGCAAGCCACTCCAGTATTCCTGCCAAGAAGACTCCATGGACATGGGGTCACAAAGAGTCGGTCACGACTGTAATGACACAACGCATAAGTCGAGGACCCCTTTTTTCAGTCCAAAATTAGGGCTGAAAAACTAGGCTTATATTTGAGTATATACAGTACTTTAAAATCAATGCCATGTCTAAATTTACTTTTAGACATTAAGGAACACTGGTGTTCAGATTAAGAGAGCTTGACTAAGAAGAAGATGGACTATAATAATGAAGTTCAGCATTTATATGGGAGCTGGTATGTCATGTGTAGGGGATAGAGTGTCAGAGTAGAACCCAGGAGTCAGGGGGTTCAGATTGCCACTCAGCCACAGAAACTTACTGGTGAATGGCACTGGCAAAACCATTCTTTAAGGATCTCACATTCTTTGGAAAACCTACTAGGGTTGTCACAAGTCAAAACTGATTGGACAGCAAATAACATATACAGAATAAGCCTTTATATCAGGTATGACCAAACGTCACCCCTCCAGATGTTTTGGACCACAACTCCCACAGTCCTTTGCCATTGGCAATCTAAGCTTAGAATTCTGAGCGTTGTGGTCCAAAACATCAGGAAGGGTGAAGTTTGGACATGCCTGCTTTATATACTATTTCAGGCAGCACTCCTAGTTCTTTGATTCCAATGCTTCTAACAATGGAGAAGATTGGCAGTGTAGTTATCATTCTCCAAATATGAGGCTGACAGATAGCAAAAGTCTTCCTTTTAAGGCCACCACATTAATTTCTAGCAGATGTGAGACAAGAATATTTATTTATTTATTTATTTAGAATATTTTTACCCCACCTTTCTCCTTGGAAAAGGATCCAAGGTGGCTTACAATAATGAGGGACAATATACAGTACAGCCCAGAACATTTAAGACATACTCAAGTTAGGAACAGGAAATTAGAAAAGGTATCAGCAAGCTTGAATCATACATACTACAAAGTTTTTTCTATTTGCCTCTTCTAAGAAGCCAAGAGAAGGCAACTTTAAAAACACATAATACTGCTTTTCCCGACTGAAAAATCTATCACATTAACATTTTTTTAAAGAAAGAAAGGTACTTTACCATCATCCAGCTCATTTGGCATAGTCCGCTGGTACAGCTGCCACGGGCTCTGAAACTGCGACATGGAGCTACCTGTGATCCAAAACACCAGAAAGGCAAAAATTAACAACAAGAAGTTGTCAAGAGAGTTTCCTTATCTCTGGATCTACCTGAGCTTGGGAATTTACTCCAGCTTTTAACTCCAGTCTACTGACGTAAGCAACATACTGTATATTAAAGGGGAGTGGCCTCTGGCAAATAATCTGCCACACCCCTGGAGGAATTAAAAACACACAACAGAAAGTGTCGGCTAAATGCTGCTTCCCAAGAACCTGCATCATCACCTCCCAGGCGATAATGCTAGGTCCTCAGTGTATTATGCTCAGGGCACACCACAAAGGGCAAACTTAGTTATTCAGCAGAAATTTCAAAAAGAAATGCTGCCCAGTCACCATGGGAAGAGATTCTTCCTTCTGAATAAGCATGGCCCAATTGGATAAAAGGGTGAAACAAATGCTCAGAGCTAAGAACCCTTTCATTTGCATGATTTATGCAAATATTCTAAATAAGGTTGCTGTTTTTAAGATATTTATAGTAAGGGATAGAGGTGCACTAGTGTTTAAAGGATTTTCTTTCCCCCACCTTATACAATCCATCATGCTTTTAAAAAATGAATACTATATATCACTCGTACTACCACCCTGCTATGTTTCGGATCTGAGGTACAGAGTTTGCCACAAGGGGTCAGTTCAAGAGTTCTGTCTGTTTGTATTATTGCAGCAGTCAAAACAGTAGATAGATGCCTTACACATCAGTGGATTATTCAGCATGCACCCCATCTCCCCTCCACAATACTCAAAACTGAGATTCAATGTCACAATGCACACTTTCCAATCATTGAATGTCACTTTGGTAACACTATGACAACACACATCAAACCCAGCATGCTTTTACTGACTTTTTAACTTCAGGGGAAGGGTGGGAGGGGAATTTTTACTGAAATGTATCAGTGAACGAAGACTGTTCATAGCAAGAAATGTGCTGATGGAATACCTGTGAATGGCATGTCTCAAAGAGATGGGCACAGAAGCCAAGCGTGCACTACTGCCCAGTCCTAAACCTAATCCTCCCTGTAGCTCTGATCTCACATTTCACTTCTCCCTAAACATGAAATGGGACTTGAAAGGTAACTCTTTATGAAGGTGACAACACAGTAAAAGTAACAGACTTGGAATACCTAACTGACAAAGTGAAGAAACTGGTTTTACTTTGGGAGATGTGAATTGCTGGGGGCGGAGGTGGTGGGAGGCAGGGGGAAAATAATAACTGTAATGCCAAAAAAGGACATTCTAAGATTCATTTGCTTTTTTTATTTTTTATTTCTTACACTCTCTCAACTTTTTATCAAGTTATCAGTCAAGAGGCATATGTAATGTGGAAGCTCTGCAACTATACCAAACTCGTTTTGTCTGCATGTGCCAACAGGCATGTTGTCTGGTCCTGTTTCGTATGTAAAACCCAATTCTCTGTCATCAAATGTATTTATTTCAAGTACTAAAAAAACTTGTGGCATCTAGGAAACTGGAAAATTGCTCAGAGCTAAGACCTCTATAGCATCCCCCCCAGTCTATTGTTTTTTAGTCAATGTAGCTTCCAGCCTCTACTCATTATCTCTGTATCAATTGGCCAACATTTTCCAATACAAATATATATATATATATAGCAAAATATCTCTACAACAAACGATTTCATACATGCAAATGACACCCTATAACATGATGTTTCTCCTCCTTTCCCCCAGAGTTCTAGAAAAATCAATAAGGACAACCCTAGTGGGAGAATGTGGGCAGAGATAGGATTTGCTACTGTGAGTGAGGGCTTGTCACAGGCCCTAACCTGAATGAGTGTGAAAAGGGAATTGACAAATTCCTGATAGACAGAGCTATCAGCAGCTCCTGGCACATATACTTCTCTGTATCTGTTGCATGGCAACAACAGGCAGGTGTTGCACCTACATTTTGGTTCTGAGGGGACAGTAGGCCTCTGATTGGATTCAGCGGGGCTTATCTTATGTTCTTTGGAGCCTCTTTGCTTCTGCATATCTGTAAAAGGCATGCTAGCATCTGTACAACCTCCAGTGTCTCCCTAGAAACATATGTTGATTCGGTTCACATCCAGAGGTCCTTCATTTCCCAAAAATCACCATCCCTGTATCTGCTGTAATTATAACACCTTTGATTACTGGGCATTTAATACTTGGAAATTTTTAAAGACAGGGTGTAGAAGCCATGTCTCACAATGGCTCCACAGACACTACCAGATATATTTAAATTTACTTCTAACGCCGCCAAAAGTAAAGCGTGGCTCTCATTAAGTATGAATCACACATGATACACTGGGTTCAAGAAGACGAGGAGCGACTAATAGACATTGCAAAATCCAGGACTGCTTTTCCGGTGCTAATACACTACCTGACATGCGGGGTCACCTAAGAATTTCACAGACATTTTAATGTAAATTTTGGCCACCAGTAAAATAGCAGCCTTCTACTTCATTCCATTGCCTTGAACAATTGCACACATCAGAGCCTCACTTAAGGCAGAGTTTCAAGCACTCAGGAGTATATTTGGCCATAAGGATAGTATCAGTGAAAGGCAAAAAGGACTTCTGCTTTTTATAGAAACCCAGGTCTTGGCAAGATCTGCAAAGAAGGCTAACACTGGCATGGGAATCCATACCTAGTCAACTACCGTGTTTCACCGAAAATAAGACACTGTCTTATATTTATTTTTTCCCAAGAAAATACACTAGGGCTTATTTTTGGAGTAAGTCTTATTTTCGGGAAACCAGGAAATGCAAGCAAACATGCTACAAAGTACGGTAACTTTGGTGGCCCAAGCAAAGAGGGGGAAGGACCATGGATGGAAAGGCAGGGGCAACATGCACTCTCTCTCTGTGTGTGTGTGTGTGTGTGTGTGTGTGTGTGTGTGTGTGTGTGTGTGTGTGTGTGTGTGTGTGTGTGTGTGCGTGCGTGCGCGCACGCGCGCGCGCGCGCGCCCAAACACACATGCATGTGCAGGCACAGCCACGCCCATCACTAGGTCTTATTATCGGGGTAGGGCTTATATTTAACAAATGCATAGAAATCCTGGTAGGGCTTATTTTTGGGGTAGGTCTTATTTCCAGGGAAACAGGGTATGTGTATGCTGCTCCCATTCATGTGGCTATGGCTTGGAGGGTTTTTTGGGGGGAAGCCTACAACTCTCAAGAAACAAGCAAGCATTTACAAAAGTCATTCTCGTGTTCTAGGAAGAGCGATAGCCACAAAAAACATTGCTACAGAACTCATTTCTGTTTTTGCATCTCCAAACGCACTTTCTTTCCCCCTTGTGTCACAACCAATCACTCTGGATTTTTTTTTAAAAAATAATTCCTGATAAGCTTTTGCTCTATTGTCAAAATCAAAACAGATTGCTTAAAAGGCACTGGAGAAGTTCATTGACCAGATGAAGAGTAGCGATATTCTATAAAGCCTAGTTAAAGGTCTGGCTGATTCTTTTTCTTCTGGTAACTAAATTTCTCTTCCTGTTGAACAGACTAAATCAAGTGTCCTATGAACGTATCATTTTAGCAGATCACAATCTTTAAAAACCACGAAAAAGCTTATGTGTGACTTGCATGGCATATGACTGTTTCACAATACAGTATCTGTCCAAGTCTGAGTCGCATCCAAACCTTGGCACCCAACGGGTACCTCAATGCTTAAAGAAGAGTTGAGTCTGGGAGTACAAATGGCAAGCCAACCCACACACAAACAAATTAGAGGTACCATGTTTACACATGCAGTTCTGTCACTCTCCACCTTCTCCTTTTCTGCTTTAAATTCAAACCTAGCCTTCCCAGCCTCAGAATTTATCACCGTCTCTGCCTCCATACACCTTAGTCTCATAGCATGTTCTAATTATACAAGTACAATTAAGACACCTAGATACATTCCTTATGATACAGATAGAAAGAATAAAAAGTCATATGGATTTTCCCTACACATTATGACTATGACATTAAAGAATGACTAATACCGCTTTTAGGTGACATCCCAAGACTGACGTCGCCACTCTGGCTGTCTGGGCCTTAATTATTCCCTTTAGAGAAATGGGACACGTTGTTCCATTATAATATTAAAAGTCCATTTCCCATTTGCTGACTAAATGAGTAAATGTGCAACATAACTACAGTATTCTATTTACGGGAATAGTTAGGAAACATATCTACCCTTTAAGACAGCTGAACCTTTTTCTTCTTTGACAGGAACCAACACCAAATGTTTCAAAAACTTCCAGAAGCAGCAGCTCCCTGCAGATCCCATTATTTCAAAATACAGTGGACTCAAATGCCTGGTTTCCATTTTGTGAGCTAAATTAAAAATAAGATGAGATTTGCTTCCTGTTGATTTCTTTGCTAATTTATCTCAAAATTTTACACTCAACATTTCCTTCCTTCCAGACAATGAGTAAAGTCTTGACAAATCGGAGCTTATCTATCAGACTTTATACACAAATACTTTGATCCTATGTATTCAGCATACATGGTGTTGAAACTTGGACCCTCACAGACACATTATGCAGGAAGCTGGAAGCATTTGAAATGTGGACATACAGACGAATTCTGAAGATACCCTGGACAGCCAGAGTCACTAATAAAAAGTTAGAAATCCTCAATATTGTAAAGAGAAGAAAACTGCAATATTTCAGACACATAATGTGCAATAAGAAATACCATCTGCTGCAAGTTATCCTTCAAGGAAAAACAGCGTGGCCCGGGGCGTAGAAGAACATTCTGGCTTAAGGACTTAAGCCAATGGTCCGCAGTGAGCACAGCTGCTCTGATTAGAATAGCTTTAGATAGAAACCAGTTCAGGCTACTGATCACCAACATTCTACGAGGACATAGCACTTGGAGAGGAACCAACAAACACATAAGTCACTTTCCATCAGAAGAAGCTAAACATTTCTTAGGCAGCTTTTGCAGATGACATACAGCATAATCTGGATTAATTTACATTACTAGGATACAGTATTTCAATGCCAATTACATTTTATCAGAGCTAGGTTCTGTTTTCAGGACAAGTCCTCCCAGAATCCAAGTCCAAAGATGTGCAAGCTCTGCAAATTATTATATATTACATATGAGACATCATCCTTTTATCTTACTGGTTACCTGAAGGATGACCTCCTTCCTTATGAACCTACCCAGCAGTTAAGATCTAGCCAGGGGGCCCTTTTGAAAGAACCGCCCCCTCAAGGAGGTGAGAGGGACGGCCTGGAGATATAGGGCCTTTTCAGTAGCTGCCCCCAGCTATGGAACGCCTTCCTGAGTGAGACCCGCCTGGTGCTGATGTTGATGACATTTCGACACCACGTAAAAACCTTCCTGTTCCAGAAGTTCTTTAACTGACACAACATACATTGTGGGTCCTGGTAACAATTTTAGTGTATTGCATATCAACGTATTTTATTTTAATTGTATTTTATTGTATTTTAATGCTTTAATTGCTTTTAATTGTTCATTTTAATTTTGAATTGTAAGCTGCCCAGAGACCTTGGGGCAGTGGGCAGCATATAAATAAATGAATAAATAAAATCTCCATTCACAGAAATTTCTACAGAATTGTACTTTCAAACACCTTCTGAAGTTCACATGATTACCTGCTATACATCCTTAGAGAGATATGGTGACACCCAATTTGAAGTAGTAGGTACCGTAAATGACAGTCTACAATTCAGAGGTGACCTGGGTTCAAATCCCTGCCATGGAAACTAGATGGTAATGGCAGTAATGGTAAAACTGAACGTTAAACATCTCACTTACCTTGAAACCCCTATTAAGAATTGCTAAAAAGCAGCTGTGACTTGATGACATACAAGATACACAAAAGAAAAGACAGTGCACAACTCTAAATTTTAGTTATGAAAGAAAGCATGAAGGCAATGAAACCCCAAAAGACAAGTTATATTTTGTAGGCCTCGCTACTTGCTGATGCCATGTTACCCACATTCAATATATGTGTGTTGGTATTTTAGCTTTTACTATTTTTTCTTCTAAACTAAAACATTTCATTTGGGAACTGAAAAATATCAGGTAAATTAAGGAACAGAAGTCAAAATTATAACGGGCAAGATGATATTTAGGAAACATTATAGCCTACAGTATATGTGTCTACTGTGTTGTACATTTCAGTCTATACAGTATGCAGGGCAGCTTGTAATAACTAACAGCAAACAGTAAAATCCAATGCATAGATGTAATATTTGATAAAAAATAAACAGCAAGCTACAAGTAGAGTTGTTAAAAGACTATCCACCAGAGAAACAAAATTTGAAATCAGGCTGGTTTAATGGTGCTCTGAAAAGGCAGACAGCTTAAAAACTTATTTCCTGAATCACAACATCAATTCCAGAATTTCTGCCCACAACTTCTAACTTTGGTAAGCTTTCAAAAGGAGAACACTGGGTGCCTCTCAAGGGATGAAGCAGTATTAGCCAGTCACTGACACTGGAAAGTCCTTGTACTGGGGTCATGGAGTTAGTTCTCCAATGATGAAAACACCCCCCTATTACTAGCCAAGGGCTAGTAAGTTTTCTCCAACTAGACATTCTGAATGATCACCTTCTCCCATTTTTCCATCATATGAGCAACAGGTTTCTGCTCCTAGGTAGGCCCTACAGGCAAGCAGAGTCCAGATTTTTCAAGGTCCCTCTACCCATGGGCAGGAAGCTCTCCTCCTCCAACCAGGAAAATCTGGGTTCTTACGAGTACAGAGGCTGATACACAAGCAGGAAGCTTCAAATTCATAGCTGCTTGTGCAAAGAAAGAAGTAGGCTAGCTGCTCCCCTCTAATTGTGGTAACAACTGATGGGGTTATATGGAAGAAGCTCCCATGAGAACTGTGGTCGCCTTCCGTTTGGGCCATTTGTTACCAACCTTTGATTCTGAACAGCACTGAGAAACAAACTGCCAAACAGTGCTCCCCAAACACTAACACTGCATGCTCTGACAAGCAATCTCCGACAGCATAACTAGAATACTGAATCTGCCATAATGCTGTAGCTGAAATCATCTTGTGTAACTATGCAGGGAAGACATGGCAATGATGTCATCAGTATGCAACACTGATCTTTATTATATTACCATAAATTAAACATAAAGCTTCCTAGTCCCTCCCTCCTAACATCCTGGTTTAACCTTTGGGAGCCTTGGAATGCAGGCAGCCTTTAATATTCCAAGAGCCCTGCTCTGGAGATATGCTATTTGATGCAATCCATCACCTTCATATTACAGGTCTTTGAGAATCCCATGTCAGTGTGCCCTGGGTTACTAAATTTAACAATGACAAACAGAACTAGTTATCCACCCTTTAAAATCAATCTTGTTGGCAGACCCAACAAGATTGAAGAGCCAAAATGTGCAGCTCCTAAGGGCATGTCTACTCAGTGCATAAAAAGGCAAAGGTCCCCCTTCCCACACATGTGTGCTAGTCGTGTCCGACTCTGGGGGCAGTGCTCATCTCCGTTTCCAAGCCAAAGGGCTAGTGTTGTGCAAGTCTGTGCACATCTGGTCAGCATGGCCAAACATATTTCTGCACATGGAACACTGTTCACCTTCCTGCTTTTTACAGTGGTACTCATTTATTTACTAGCATTTACATGCTATGGAAGTGCTTGGTTGGCAGAAGCTGGCGTTAAAAACGGGAGCTTGCTCCACTGCGTGGCACCCAGGATTCGAACCGCTGAGTTGCCCTCACATTTTGCACCCGCTGAAGTCACCAAATAAGAGTCAAGGGCAACCCTACGTAGAGAGAGTTGCAATAGTCTATTCTCAAGATCACAAGCGCGTACTAGTCACCACAGTACTAGTCACCACAGCAATAGGAATGACAGGAGAGTTCATCCGATCGCATGTGGACACTCCCAAGGTGTCTACCCTTGGTGAATATTATTGCAGCCAAAATATTGCTTTTATAGCAATATTAGTTGTCATGTTGGTCTTATTATGCCTGTTGTATATGGCCATGGTCTGAAATACTAAAGATCTCGAAGTACAACACATTGAGGATGGTGTACATGTAAGATAGAGGGAACAGCTACTCCTTTCAGTCTTACAGGTGAAAAACGACAACCAGCACATCAGAATATTTGACTTAAGGTTGAAAAGTCTATGCAACTGTTCCTTTGAAAATATATGCAGAAATGTAGGGCCCTACATAGCAAGTTCTATGTTAAAAATTAAGACATAATAATCACCTTTCAAATAATACATTTTGCAGACTGCATAGTCTTAAACACACTTTTTGCAGATCCAGGTTCTTTTATGCATTGAATTGTGTTGCAAATTTTGTGTTACAAAGCTAAGGAAATCTTATTTAATTCTGTTAAGACAACTAGGTTACACATCCTGAAGCATAGCTCAGAAAACTCAAGGGAAGAATTTGCAAGAACCAACAGTCTTCTAATTTTCTAAAACAGTAATTTGGACTTACTGTAATACCTTTTTTAAAATAAACTTACATTTCATAGCTCCTAATAATGTGAGACAACTTACAACCAACAGATCATATCATCAAAGAAATCAGAGTTTTGCAACATTGTGGGCAACTTACGTTGAATACTGTAAATTGTATTTCACAGCAACTGGGTAGGAACCATTCAAAAGACTTCCAAGGAAAACCTACAACTTCTGCTTTTAGAAAACCACCAAAGCTCACGGTCTTCACTGTGGTTTGTGACATCTAATTTACCTGCTTTTGGGGGGGACACAACAATACAGTACTGTATATGAAACTATTTATTCAGGAGAATAACACACTGAGCCATTACAATGTATACTGCACATAAGGACTCAAAATACAATGGGCAAAACCTTGTTCACATTAGTGCAACAAAAATTATGCTGGCATAAATGTGACAGGCGTCATGCTCAGCAACAAGAAATTGCACAATTCTGTACAATTCAATTGTGCAATAATGCACTGACAGAAGTGCTCTGAGGATGGCATTTCCTCCTTGGTACCATCAAAACTAAAGCTGCCTAGATGCCCTAAGCACATCCAATCTCGCCTGATTTCGGAAGCTAAGCAGGGTCAGCCCTGGTCAGTACTTGGATGGGAGACCACCAGGGAATACCAGGCGCTGTAGGCGCCTGGAGTAGGAACTGGCAAGCCACTCCAGTATTCCTGCGAAGAAAACTCCATGGACATGGGGTCACAAAGAGTCGGTCACGACTGTAACGACACAACACACACACACACACACACACACACACACACACACACACACACACACACACACACACACACACACACACACACACACACCATCAAAACTACAACAGGTGCCAACCTTGAGTTGTGTGCACACAGTTATGCAATATATTAACCATCATGTATGGGAATTATTTTGATAATTCCTACAACAGCCCTGTAAGATATACTAACATAATGCAGCCTGCATCTTTCCTTACTTACATCTAAGAATTGGCCTGATATCCAGCTGACAGCTGGGTTCTCTGAACTTCAGCCCATTGTTATGGTCCTGCAATCTTTTGTGGCATTAGAGGGTACAAGGAGGCTTCTTCAATTTAAAAAAGCCCTTTAGAAAAGTTACAACTTTTTTGCATTGTAGCAGCAAACTATACAGTAAATAATCCCTACATGAAAATAATAATAATACTAAAAAGTTCAACAAGATTAGCCTTTTGGACCTTGTCCTTCTCCTTTAGCTCTGCTCCAAATGTGCCATCGTCTCAAAATCTCAGGTGGGGACCGTATGTTTTCTGGATCAGTGTGTGATGAAGATGAGGTCCTTTATTTGCCACAGTAGGTAAAAGGGTTGACCATAGATAATCTAAGGCTCTGCCCAGGTGCAATTAATTTGAAGATTCATGAACAGTACTGTATAAGTATATCACAGCAGATAAAGGGGGAATAGGATCCATGGAGGTAAAAATATAAAAGGAATCAAAGACAAATCAATTAGAGATGTAATTTTTTTGGAAATTTTGGGGGAAAACTGAGAGAAACCCTCTCTCTCCCCTTGTGTGTGTGTGTGAGAGAGAGAGAGAGAGACAGGTTGTCAGTGACAGCTGCTGATGTCACAGAATCAGTAAAAAGGAGGTGGCAAGTCTCATCTTGTTAGTTTCCACTAGTGAGCAGACTTGCTAAATCAACTCCCTAAATCAGGCATGTCCAAACTTTGGCCCTCCAGATGTTTTGGACCACAACTCCCAGAATTCTAAGCTTAGATTGCCAATGACAGTGAGAGTTGCGGTCCAGAACATCTGGAGGGCGGAAGTTTGGACATGCCTGCTCTAAATGGAAGGTCTACATTTATGAAAATCCTTCCAAACGGGACTCCTCTAATTAGGAACCAGCGAGAGGATACTGGCCAGAATATCTCAAGAATAGTTCCATTTTACCAATTTTGCAGGAGACCCAAACAATCAAGAGCAAGATCCCTCATGTCTTGCTCCAAAATGGGAAGAACTACTTGCATCTTCTCTGCCGCCTCTCATTTGGCTGTCCTTCTTCATCTAAGGGCTGTCAGGTCTGACAACAAGAACTGCTTGGACTTGGGGTCCTCAGAAGGCAGGGGCAAAATTTCATACCAGAGTCAAGGAAGGGACAGTACATGGGACAGTACACGGGCTAAACAATAAAGAGTGTTGTGACACATTAAAGATTAACAGGTTTTACTTGGCATAAGGTTTTGTGAACTATAGTCCACTTAAATCACATGCAGTGGGCTACAATTCCTGAAATCTAAAGCCAAATTAAATTTGTTAGTCTTCAAGGAGACATGGTTGATGTCACTCCTGCGGGTCTCCTCGTCACCCCCACCAAAAGTCTTGTGGAGGAAGCTGGAACCATTTGGTAGCAACGGCAACTCCAAAACCTGATGCATTCCCGTGGTGGATAATATCACACATAGGCCAGAGGGGAGCACACGGAAGAACTGGTTCTTGATTGCATATGTGACCTTCAGAAAATGCAGGTTACAAAAGTTATTTTCAGGGCGTACCAAGTGCCAATGTCAAAACCACAATCCTAGAAGGTAACCAAATGCCTGATATAGATGCAGTTATAGTTAGTTTCTCCTTATATCAGTTGAGTATGGAGTTGCTAAATGGTGGAGAGCTATCAGGTGGCTCAAGAATGCTTCGTGCTGCTGTCTAGTACTATGGTATAGGAACTGAAGCACCAAAGCATAGATGGAAAGAGAGTGTGCTTTCTTCTACAGGTCAACAGTTTGTAACAATTCAGTTTTCAAAAGTAACTAATTTAGTTACTACTGAAAAGAAGGGAAAATGTATGTCTCAGCATATACTGCAATTATAGTCACAACTAATGCCTTTTGGAGACCCTCAGATTGAAAATTCTAACCAATTATTTTTTTAAAAAAAGTAATTTCCTAAGCCCTGGGGGAGACATACTAAGCAGAGACAAAGAACAGGTATCGTAATATTTTTCTAGCAAACTCTGGCTTCAGTCAATTAATGGCTTGTCAGTTAATTTGCATACTTTCCATTTTCAATCCCTGGCAACTATGGCCTTGGCAAGCCACAAATAAATGCCTGAGTGAATATTTAGATCTCATTTTGCTTAAGACCACATACTCAACTGAAGGGACTTTTTTTTAAAGGTCACATTAATTTAATAATTTTTAGCTTTAAATGCTGTATTAAAAGCAAGCTATTTATGAAAAGCATTGAAGATACATGCCTTGCAAAGATGCAGTCCAGTAGTAACCATATACTTGATGACAAATTTGGAAATGGTGCCAAGTTAGGAACGTAGAATGCCTGTGAGGAATACTATGTCCTGCTAAATACACAGGCACAATTATAGATACACATCCTGCCTTCGCTTCTGTTCCAAGTTTCAGGTTGTGTTTGGCGCAAAGGAGCCATCTCTTTTTAACAAGATCATGATGCAAGCAGCCGCCCAGAGACCTTTGGGTAGTGGGCGGCATATAAGTTGAATAAATAAATAATAAATAAAATAAATAAATATACATATCAATAAGCATGCATTACTAATCCAAAAACATGTTGAGTATCATATTTCTGTTCCAGGTAGCAGGAGGCAATCCCCCAGCAAAGAGAGGCAGGTTACAAAAACAAGGATCTTCCCCCGGACAAAAGGTGCCATAGCTGGCTTACTTCCATGTATAAGACAACCCTAAATTTTTAACAGTTTTAGCAAAAAATATAGTTTTATACATGGGAAAATACTTTTATACTGTATTTGAGAGACCTAAGACTCCTGAAGGCCAGTTACAAAAGGAAGTGGGTTAAAAGTGCTACTTATAAGAGGCAATAAGTGCCCATTGTGCACTGAAATGCTTGCAGCAGTTAAGGAATTCCCCATTTAATATTGGGCTATTGGCAACATCTCTTTCTGCTCTAACTGTTGAAGGGATGGGGAGCGGGTTGTAATACCTTGCATAATACTTTTGCCCCTAGATATGCCATTGACTGCTCTTTTCTACATTTTCAACAAAATCTCTTATACCCACCAACCCTACTCTTGCACCCATGTTCCATGTTCCTCCCTTTCCTCAGTGGCACTATATATGGCCCAAACATGTGCTATGTATGTCTAATAACATACTCATCTTTTTATAATAATAATAATAATAATAATAATAATAATAATAATAATAATAATAATAATAATAATAATAATAATAATAATAATAATAATAATACAGTGGTAACTTGTGTAAAGGAATTACTTCGTTCCAAATGAATTTATGTTAAACAAATTTTCCTTTATACAAATTCCCATAGGGATACATTGAAAACGGAGTAATCCCATTTTTATGTTGTACAGATTCTCCCCATAGACGATTATGTTAAGCAAATTTCCCCTATCTCCGGAATTTTTTATGTTGTACAGATTTTATGTTATACAAGTTGTTTGTTATACAAGGGTCCACTGTAATGGTGTTGGCTTGGAAAGATCTGACAAAATTTATCTATCTGGAGTCTGAAAGACGCCCTACCTGAGGTTCTTACCAAAGGGAACAGCTACGTGGAAGCTGCAAAAACATACCCTAGGCTTTCTGGAAGTTGAGTCATGGCTACTGGACTTCTTTTTTGAGAGATAGAAACGTTTCGCTGTTCATCCAAACAGCGAAATGTTTCTATCTCTCAAAAAAGAAGTCAGTAGCCATGACTCAACTTCCAGATAAACTCACCTGGATGACTGAGGATCTTCACAGACATATACCCTAGGCTGGGCAATCAAAGAGCATGGCCTCCTAGAAAGGCAGCACCAGCCAAGGGCTCAAGAACAAAATTTAGCAGCCAATGAATTAACCCCCCAACAGTTAACTTGGCTCCTGACACTGAGCTCCGTCTCTCTGTATGTTCCTTATGCGGGGATTAGAACTGGTTTCCTTGAGGAGAAGGCAAGTTGTACTACTGTATTACAGCTTTCCTCTTAACAAGGAAAAAGCACTTCCCAAAATGCTGAACTGGGTTCTAGAGAAAGATATGGAAGTTTGCCCAGCTGTTTTCAGAATTCAAAACCTATATATCACAAATTTGAGTTTTCCAAGTCATTATGTTAACATTAAGCAAAAATTGGCACTAGGCATTAAAATAAGTAACCCACGTTAACTGTTTCTGAGGCTCAATACAAACAAGCTAATGAAAAGATCCAATTACACGTGGGCAAAAAATAATAGCAAGCAACATACCCGATTTCCATATCTTATCTGAAGCCATTATTTCAGCAAATTGCTTTTCTTCCGCTAAGAAAAAAGCAGCTTTTTCACTTGGTCAACACGATATCAATACTGAAAGCGGCAATGAGTTAACTATACGAACATATCCTTGTTTCACAGCAAGAAGCCTCACCATGTCAGCATCCACGATCACACAGAACAAAGCAAAACACAGGACAGAGTTCCAAGAGCGCCGCTCTGTAGTCAAGTTTTCTATATTAACATCAATACCAAGGGCTAGGGTTACTCAATCTGCCAGACCGGACCTATCACTGAAGCAGAACGCTTGCTACTCTGAGGCATGTTGGCTTCTTATAGCTCAAGCTATAAGAAAACCTGTATCTGTTGTTCTGGATGTGATTGCAAATTTAAAACAGAGTTGGTTGTACAGGACACCAAGCAAGAGCCTCGTGTTAAGCTGTGAAAGCACCGCTGGATTGCTTCTGACAGGAACAAAGAAGATGGAACACGAGACACACACATAGCTCTGTCTGACTGAAGACAGACAGACCACCATACCCAGCTATCCAACGTCCATGCCAACTATTTTAAACTTTCCGATTAAACTGACTTTGGAAGGAAAATAAATACTCCTGGGAAGGAGCAAGGCAACACATGTTTATACTTAAAGGCAACACCAAGACGCTATCAACACTTTGGATTAATCAAAAGCTCATGGGCTGTTCTGAAAAGTCCCTGCAGTTTTATCCGTTAACACTACATCAAATGGCAATACAGAGGACCCCAGTATCTGCTGGGGACTCGTTCTAAGCTTTCCCGTGGATAATGAAAACAGTGGATAAGAGAGCATGCCAAAACGTCCCCAAAACTGCTGTTTTGTGATAGTAACTTGCTTTTCAGCTGCTGTTTTGCAACAGTAGCTTTTACAGCTGCTGTTTGTGATGGCAGCTTGCTTTGCAGCTGCTGTTTTATGACAGTAGCTTGCTTTACAGCTGCTGTTTCTGACAGTAGCTTGCTCTGCGGCTGCTGAATTATTTATTTTCTTTCCTCTGCCAACTGTGGATAACTGAATCAGTGGATAATGAATCCGTGGATATGGGGGTCCTGCTGTATATCTACTGGCTGCTAAGCTGTAGCCCAAGACCGCTGCTGCTCAAGGCTCAGGGAACTGGAGCAACAATGCCTCTTTGACTTGTTTCTGCCTGCAAGCCTAGCAAAGAAAGGAAAACTCTCCAACCACGGAAGCAGCGTTCTTGAAAAGACATCCCTCTGAAAATACACAATCCCTCTGAAAACACACAAACAAGCCACATCTACAGTCTGTTTACAGACAATTTGGATGGCATGAAAGATATTTTGTGAGCCACAAACCAGAAGGCAATGGCATTAAATGGCCCATTTGAACCAACAGATTTCCATGTATTTACACCACTAGAAATCATTCCAGGAACTATCATGTGCACACAACTTGTCAACGGAATACTATACACAGAATAGTCAATACTGGAGAAGGAAACTGCTACCAACCCTCATTTGATATAGAGATATGCAATATTAATTCATCATATACCAAACTCTATGCCCCCAAGTATGTTCGCATAATGCACCTAAACCTTTTAGATTTCCTCAGTTGACACATGAACAGCTGCTCCCTACACAGGCCATATTTATTTAAATACAAGTTCATGTTGAACTAAATACAGAGGAAACTACCTCTAAGTACTGCTAAAGAAACCACTGCAGTGACCCCCCTACAACAAACTTCCTCCTCCTGCCTAAAGCTACCATAACCATTCTCAGCTGATGAGATGCTGTCCTCTATTCAGTCAGCAATCATTGCTCTGTCTATCTTGAGTGACAATGTCTTTGAGGAGCAAAATAAAGCCTATGGAATAGATATTTTCCTGTGATCCCCGAGTAACAGGAAATGCCACCCATAGCGAAGGTGAGCAACAATGGCCTTACAGCAGGCATGTCCAAACTTCAGCCCTCCAGATGTTTTGGACCGCAACTTCCACAGTCCTTTGTCATTGGCCATCTAAGCTTAGAATTCTGGGAGTTGTGGTCCAAAACATCAGGAGGGCCGAAGTTTGGACATGCCTGCCTTACAGGCACCTTCCAATTCAATTGTTCTATGAATTGTGTTTGTTGTAAGATTTAGTCAGACATGGAAGACTTGGGTAAGAAAACATGATCCATAGACAATGGGGATTGTAGGTGGCAGAGAAAAGCAACCTGAGACTTAATGGTTCAGAAGGCTTCTTGGACCTATAAGTTGGCCTGAGTGACAAGATTAAGCACAGACAGGGATCATGCAGCCCTCTGGATGCTGTTGGAACCGCAATTCCCCTCTCGTCCCTCAATGGTGAGGGCTGTAGACCAACAACCTACAGAGGGTCTCTTGTATTTATATAGGCCGTGAGGCACACATACACCTGATTGGCTTTGAAGTGACTAAATGCAGGTTCACTGTTCACGTGGTAAAGGAATACTGTATTGCATTTCTCTCTCACTAAATCGTATGAAACAGATGGAAGCGTCTGAACTTGTTGCATCAAGCAGCAGATATGCAGACAGACTTTGCTTTGAGGGTTTCCCTTTTCACCTACTAAGCCAAAATACACACCATGTGATTAGTAAGCTCCTAAACAGATTGTTCACATTATTTATTGCTATACTGGGGCAGAGGACGAAGGCTGAAAAAACAACTATTTTGCAAATCAACAAAGAGGTGGCTCTTCGCATTAATTAGGCCCAATTAATATACTTGCTTAAACCGATGGTCTCTTTTATATACACTATAACAGTGTTGGTGAATCTATGGCACAGGTGCCAAAAGTGGCACTGGGAGCCCTTTCTGTGGGCTCCTGACATCACCGTGTCACAGCCACCTGTATTCAGGTTCAATGGCTCTATTGGCACTTTGTGAAAAATTAGTGGGTTTTGAATCGCAGTTTGGGCACTCGGTCTCTAAAAAGTTCATCATCACTGCACTATAGTGACCAAAGCAGACTTGATACAGTGGTACCTCAATTTATGGTTGCCTCGACAACCGGATCATTCAGCTTATGAATGCTGCTCTCTGCTCTGTATGACAGCTGACTTTCACAGGTCTGACCTGTCAAAGTCACCTGTCGTGCGGAGTGGAAAGCAGTGTTCGCTGCCCATCGCCACCACCTCCTCCTTCTTGGTTGCTTCCATCTCTGCAAAAGAGATTGAAGCAACCAAGAAGAAAGAGGAGGTGGCCATTATGCCTCCCTTCCAAACTGCCCGGGCTGGCCGAAGCTGCATCGTTCCAATACAACTTCAGGCAGCCCAGGCGCCTTACAAGAGAACCACTTACCTCCAGGAAAGCACTTCCCTTGCAAAGTGCTCCAGCTGCGCGAAGATCGCAGGGACCATGGATCTTTGGCCAGCCTGGGCACCCTGCAACGCAAGCAGCAGTGGCGGATCACCCCCGCTGCTTCCCTTGCAAGCCTTCTGGGCTGGGTGATGATCAATGGGTCCATACTCTTCCCACCAATTTGGTGAGCAGATCATGGACCCATTGATCTTCACACAGCCTGGGAGGCTTGCAAGGGAAGTGGCGGTGATGATCTGCCACCACTGCTTGCCTTCCAAACTGTTTAGGGTGGGTGAACATGCATCCGCCCCAGGAGATCCCAGGTGCCTTGGAAGGGAAATGCTTACCCCCGGAGGTAAGTGTTTCCCTTGCAAGGCACCTGGGCTTCTCCCTCAATCAAGGGCAGCCAAAGGCTCGTCTCCGCACCATCACCACCCCTGAGCTGATTTTGACAGGTCAAACCTGTCAAAATCAGCTGTCTGGTGGGAAAGCCGAAAGCAGCCTTCGGCTGCCCTTTATTTGAGAGGGGTTGGGACAGCCTTCCCATAGGAATGCATTGAAAACCTATTAATCCGTTCCCTCTGGATTTTCAATGCATTCCTAAGGTAAACTGCTGTTCGACTTATGACTTGATTGACTTCCGAAAATGACTTTGAAACGGATTAATGTTGTAAGTCAAAGTACCACTTTATTTATTTATTTATTTATTTATTTAGAATATTTTAATCCAACTTTCTCCTTGGAAAAGGACCCAAGGTGGCTTACAGTAATGAGGGACAATACAGAGCCCAGAACATGTAAGATGTATGCAGATTAAGAGCAGGGAATTAGAAGAGGCATCTAATTAGAACATTAAAACGTAACATTAAAGCTACAAAGAGCACACAAAAAGAAAATAATCCATTATGAGGGGTGGAAAGTAACATAGAAAACACTGGTGTTGTTATGAGATCAGTCAGTGTAATCATGTATGGTAGATTCACATAAAAGTCACACAGTAGGGAAAGCTTGCCTGAAGAGGAAGGTCTTTGCTTGCTTCCGGAAAGACAGCAGAGATGGGGCAGTTCTGGCTTCTAGTGGGAGGGAATTCCAAAGTCTGGGAGCAGCAACAGAGAAGGCCCTTTCATGTGTTCTTATGACACTGCCTTTTTTACCAATACAGTTCTTCGCTATTTAAATACGGACACTATTAATGAAGCAGTTAATCTTACTGGCTTATCCTGCTATATTTGTGTTTTGAGGCATCCTTTTAACCCGAATATCAATCTATAAACTTCACCGATCTTACCTTACCATAGTGGTGGTGAAACTTCAGCACTCCAAATATTTTGGACCACAACTCCTAGAATTCCAAGCCTGTATTGCTAATGACAGAGAACTGTGGGAGTTGGGATCCAAAACATCTGGAGTGCCAAAGGTTCACCACCACTGCATTACCAGTATGTATGGCAACTGTCCGGCAAAGGATTTTGAACTGTATTGCATGGAAAACAGTCAGCATTTAGAGAGCTGGAAAGATGGATCTTCTCTGAAGCTAAACTAAGAGCAGCAAAACCATTTGCAACAAGATCTTCCAATCATTAGTTGAGCAGAGTGAGGAAATGAGAGAATGCAATTGAGGGGGAAAGAATTGCATCCTCCACCAACAGGTCCATTCATCTCTTCCCTTTGATTCATGTGTGTTGTGTCATGACCAACTCTTTGTGACCCCATGGAGTTTTCTTGGCAGGAATACTGGAGTGGTTTGCCAGTTCCTACTCCAGGCACCTACAGCACCTGGTATTCCCTGGTGGTTGCCCATCCAAGTACTAACCAGGGCCGACCCTGCTTAGCTTCCGAAATCAGGCAAGATCGGATGTGCTCAGGGCATCTAAGGCAGCTATTTGATACCATCCCTCGAACCAGACCCCTTTTCATTATTGTAATCTAGCTCAGCCATTCAGTGGGGGCCCTGGTACATCTCCAAGGCTCGCTAAGGGACTTATATATAGTGTATTTCTTTCATATTTCTGGCTGGAACTAGTGGACAGGAAAGGGACAGAAGGCAAGAGATAATGAATGAGAGAGAAATAAACCATGGGAAGGTTCAGCTTCCTTCACCAGTTATGCCATTCCATCTTCAAATCAATGGGTAAAATCTTGTTGCACAATTCTGCATGAGCAACAGGGACAGTGCCAGTGGCAGCTGCAAACCACAATTAGAAGAGATTTCAGAGTACACATGAATCATACAGAATGCAATAAATTTGCACATCCCCCCCCAAACAATCAAATAATGCTTTTAATCAGCAGCAATTTGCCACTGATGAAGGCATCACCACCAGTGGGCAGGCAGAGCTAGGCAACAGAATTTCAGCCCATGCGCCATATCTGCCACCTTTCAGATGGGTTTAAACATAATCTTGTCCTAATCACCCCATCTGCCTCCATCACCTACAGCTTGAGCCTGAGGAACAGCTTTCTATAACTTGTCAAAGCCGGCAATGGTAACAGGGCAGCAGGTACTGTATGGTGTGCAATTTGGCAGGTCATTTCAAAAAGCCTTTTCACACGACCCCTAAGATCCGCTGGCCACTTAAATTCGGACCAGAGATCTTGGGGGGTTGTCGCTGTTCCTGTGTTTCCACCCCCTCCGCACTCCTGGCTGCTGTCTGCGTGAGGGGAGGAAGGAAAAAAGGAAGAAAAGAATGCCGGCTCACCTCTGTTCTGCCGTCTCGCTCTGCATTCCAGCCTCTTAGTATCTGTTAAAGGGGCGGGGGCAAAACAACAACAAACAGAAGGGAGGAGAGCCCGGCACTCACTATGTTACATTCGCATCAGGAATTTTTCACCCCCAGAGAGCAGGTACTTGAAAAGTGCACTGGGACGCGCTTAGGTGGGCATGGTCACACTTAATTTTTTGTAAACTTCGGAGCTGGTGGGGAAACAATTTTAAGCTCAGGATCTGGGAGCCATTTGCCGCGTATTTTAGGGGTTGTGTGAAAAGGTTGAAACTGTTTTTAACTGTTACAAACATCCGTCTCCAGCCTTAGGTAAAAACAGACCATTAGGAACATTGGTTTCATGGGGAAAGAGCACAAGTATCTCTTGTCTGGCTTGAGTACCCTCAGGGCAGGGAAACAGGCTTTTTACTCCCTGAGTAGTGGGGATTCCCAAGAAACCTGAGCCACTAGAATGGCTCTGCCAACAAACTGTGCAATGACCATTAGAAGGAAGACGGATCATTCTATTTTTGTCTCCCACTGCTATCACGTCTCCCTTATTTCTAGACGATCTCTTTTACTAGCCCCTCCCCCCCGTTATGTTTCCATTTTTACTTACTTCTCTGTCAGGTTCAAGATCACACTGGGGTTGGCGGGTGTTCTGGTTTTGTTTTACAACCAAATTCTCAGCAGCTTTTCTTATCTATTAACAGCTTTCTTGGTTTCCTGGTCTCATTTTCACCTCTGCATCCTCCATTATTATTTTTATACATCTATTAACAGCCTACAGTGCTTTCTGTAAACTATCTCCTTAAAAAAACCATTCAAAAGTCACTTTGAAAATTATTTTCAGAATCAGAGCAGCCTCTTCTTCCAAGTACAAAAGTGGAACAGGTGATACCTTTAGGCTACTAGAAAATTCCCAAAAACATTGCTAATATTTTGAGGGTGAGCCTCCCCTTCCTCACAGCAGTACCAATAGGTTATGACATGGCAAAAGATGGATTTGCCAGGAGTTATTTCTTAGATGTAAAGTCCTTGGCAAGATGGGGGCGGGGGGGGGGGGGAAGCCAGGCAGTTTCTTAGTTGAGGCTCAGAGCTTGGCTTTCTCTGAATGTTCTCACAAATCCACAACGATTTCCGTTAAACCAGGCCTCCATCTTTCCCTTGCCTAGATGCAAACATACTTGTCACATATAGCATGGACCTGTGGTAATACATCCTCTGTGTAATAATCTCACTCATGAAGTGTCTCTTAGATTGTAAATGCACATGGAGTATTAAGACCTGTTACGTGCTTGCCACTACATTCAGCAACATTGACAGTCATGTTTTTATTTAGTACAGTAAATAAAAAACTTCAAATCTAGGCAGCATGTACACATGGCAACCATATGACAGATCTCCTGTATACTCTTGGGCCTACAGTCTAATTGCAGTGGTTCTCAACCTGTGGGTCCCCAGATGTTGTTCCTGGACTACAACTCCCAGAAGTCTTCATCACTAGCTGAGCTGGCCAGGATTTCTGGAAGTTGAAGTCCAGGAATATCTGGGGACCCACAGGTTGAGAACCACTAATGAGACAAGGGGGCGAAAAAGGAAATAAAGGGAAAGGCAGACGAAATCAAGTACTGGAAGAACTGTCTTCTAAAATGTGCATTAGACTGAGTCAGCAAATAAGTCTGAGTCTACCAAAAGTCTCTGTGCTTCCTGAAACCAGAGCGAATGCTCCTCTTGCCCAACAGCACACTCTACTGTGGTTGTGCCTGCTGTCCTACATTTATCCACAGTAAACAGTGGAACTCTTTATACAGCTCAGGTTCACTATTCCTGAAGCCATGATGACTGCAATTTCTTCTATTCCTGCCAGCAACCAAGACATAAAATATATAAATCTTAGCTGCTTCTGCTCAATTCTGTCTCAGATGTCAAACCAACATGACAGTGATTCCACATTTTGGGGTCCAAGATATTCTTGGTCTACAGCTTGGATAGTCAACGATCAGGGTTTCTAGATTGTATCACACTAGTACATCTGGGTCATTTAGGAATTTTGCGAGGACAGCCATGTGTTTATTTGGATTGGTTGTTATTTAAACCTGTTTTCTGAAGAAACTCTGTATTCAAACTCTGTATTCTGGAACTCTACATTTATACTATACACATGACATTTCTTGTAATAAACTGCCTACTCAACAGTTGCCAGACATTTTGTAGCACCATTAAGACTAACTAGTTTTGATTTTCATCAGCTTTTCTGCAACCATCCACCCTTCTTCAGGTGCTACAAGAATTCTGGTTTCTATTATGCTACAAAGAGACTAACACAGCTACTGGCTGGACTAACCATTTCTCACAAAGTTGTGATCATTTGGCATACTCAATGCTGCTATAATGCAAAATCTTCATATTACCAGCTGGCTTGTCTGTCCTAACACAATTGAAATTGTAACACAAGATTTGTGCTAGATATACTCTACTAGAAATGCTGCAACTGTGGTGATAACAGACATCAAAATTACCCTTGCAGAAGGAGTAAGGAAAATCGTAACAGAAAATTATACAATGCTCATTGTTCAAGACCCATAAATATATATTTTGGGGGGTAAGAATCTTGAGATTCTGTTCAACCCTCTCCTTCTGGAACATACACATCAACTTCTAGACTACAAATCAATAAGAGCTCTGCTTCTCTTAGGGTTTTCTTAAAAGACAGCCACCTTACATTTGCATGACAAGTATTCTCTCAGTGGTGGGTTGAAACAAACAACCTAATTTGGCGCAACACACAAGCAATATAAGATTGATGAATTCATCCTCTTCTCATCTTAACGCAAAGTTTCAAATACTGTGCTCTTCCCTAGAAATGACATCAAACAAACAAGAAGGAGCATAGCAAACCTACTAATTAGTACTAAATCTGCTGGAATACTGGACTGCAAACTGTATTATTTGCAAAATAGTTACAGTCCTGTGGTTTATTTTTCTTGAAACCAGTTTGTTCTGCCAGAACAAATGAAATAGATGTTTAAAGGAAGGGAGAAGTTAGGAAGTAAAGAGGCACACTTCTACCTTTTTGAAAAAGAGATTTATATCTCAAAGGTCTACTACAAAAAAGCAAAACTAATAAACACCAATGCAGAAAAGAAAAAGAAAAAAGTTAATTGCTAGAACTTTTGAACTATGTATGATAAATTAAGAATTTTTTTAAAAAGACACCTGGCTTTATCTTTAAAAATATGTTTGCTGCTGTATTCCTGAGTAGAAAGAACCATGAGGAAAAGTCGAAGTTTTGGGGGGGGACGGGGGGTTGTTTGCTGAACTGTTACAAGTACCTAAACTGGAGGCAGGAAGCTACTCTATGGATTAAGTCTCCAAGGTAGGAACCAGATGGAATACTTACCTTGTACAGGTACGGTAGCTCTAGCTACAGGAGATCACCGCTCTCAAGGTCTGTCCCTTCTTCAGTGAGTGACTGTTTGATCCTACAAGTGAACTGACAATTTAGAGGCTCTTGGGCAGAGCTGCGGTCATGTGACGCACAGGCACAGTCAGAACACACTCGCCTCCAATTGCTAGCTCCTTTTCTAGCAATACCAAGAACCACCCTGGGACACTTTCTAAGAGAAGCAAGCCCACGTGCTTGATTGTTCAGTTCAAATGATGATGAACATTATGCCAGTGTCAGTGTTCCTGAGCTTGGAGAAATATGCTCAAATCCCACCTGCACATTTTGCAGTCTGGCAGTCTGTAGCATCTAACCAGAACTGTATGCGCTCTTTAAAAGGACATGCACATGCAAACTCTTAGAATAGAAGACTTTTAAAAAAAGACCCACTTTCAACAACAAAAACTCCACCAAAAAGAAGAAACATATCTTCAAGCACCATGGAGTTCCTATACATTTTTTGCCACCTAGGAACCACCACCACCCCGAAAACATCTTTTTCTTTAAACGGCATAACAGACCTCAAAGCGACCCTGTTTAGCATGACCCAGGGTGGATTAATGTGGCCATCTAGCTCACTCATAGCTTCCAGACTAGCTATAAACCTTTGACATACTTCTCACAATCTGAGAAGAGCAGAACTGCCAAAATCTCTCGTGTACTATGCCCGGGCCAGCACAGGTGTATTGAATCAACCATCTATACAGTTTATCAGCTGTCAACATTAATCAACAGAAAGCATTTAAGAGTTATAATCTGACAAAAATGAATTAGTCATCCACTGAAAAATAGTGAGCCAGTTTAAACAAGTACACGCTGCAATGCAATGCTGTTTCCTTTTTCTGTTTAATCACTTGCCAACATGAAGAGTTAAGTTTACTTATTCATATCCCTACATCTATCGGTACCTTTTTCTAGTAATTCAAAGGCCTATAGCTGCACTATTGAAACAGAGACTGACCCTGAGCCTTAGCAGGCTTAACGGAACTGGTAAGGATTCCTGTTCATATCACAAGAAACTCAGGTCACATTTCCGAACAACTTAAAAATGTTATACGGGGAGAAGGTGAGGTTAGAAATAGTAAGAACAGATCCAAATGGCCATTAAGTATAGCAGACTCTTCCTTCTGCAAATTATTTCTATTTATCTGATGACAGCCACACACTACATCCATAAAGGGAGGCAGGCAATTGTGTATCTAATTAGAACGCTTTAGTTATGGTTGATTTTATTCCAATGTTCCTTTAGTTACAGAATGCTAAGAGTTTCTTCCGCATGAATTCCCGCCATTTCTCCTTCCATCCTCTGGGAAACAACTGATCATACCATAGGCCAAGGAAGATTTACTTTTCCTGAAGTTACCAAGAGAAGAGATTTCAAGGGATTTTTGCTGCCTTTCACTCTCCCCCTGAAACGTGTGGCTTGGCGCACTCCACGAGTCCGTTCAACCTATTTGCTCCATCAGCTTTGTTTGGCACTGCTTTCATTTCTCCATACATGGCACACTGTGGCCTTACTGTGTCTCTCATCCGGTCAGTTGTTTTGAGAAGGGGAACATTTCTTTTGTTAAACCCCACCCTTCTCAAAGGAGACAACCCGCCCCTCTTCTTGGTGTGTTTTGGAGAAGCAATTCCATGTGTTAGAGGCTCGGAGCTCGAGCAGAACACCCACCAAGATGGACTTAACTCACTCCCTTTGGGCTGCCTTCCTTGGCCAAGCCTGACTTTTCCCCCCCAACACACTCCCAGTTTTCCAGTCCAAAATGCTCTCCTGCAGATGCCCTTTCCCATTGCACCCCAAAACACTCTACATATAGTGTCACTATAAGGGTATCTTGGGAGCAGAAATGGCAAGTATCAGCGACCAGAAATCAAGCAAGCTATGGTGATATAAATGACAGCACACACACACACACACACACACACACACACACACACACACACACACACACACACACACACACACACACACACAGAGAGAGAGAGAGAGAGAGAGAGAGAGAGAGAGAGAGAGAGAGAGAGAGAGAGAGAGAGAGAGAGAGAGAGAGAGAGAGAGAGGTGAAAAGCAGGAGATACCCTGAAACACACTTGGCACAGCCATGTCACAATTTCAGTTTTAGGTTTTTCAGCACCAGCTTTCTGCCTCACATTCAAAGATGTCTCTAGCTACGCAAGTAACCAGAAGCTGGACCACACCCCCTGAAGTGGGAGCTGGAAAGGTAGAGGAAAAATGGACTGTAGATGCTCCTTTAATAATAAGTGAAATGGAACTTACTGGAAAGGACACATTATGTAGCAACAGACACACTGGGAGCAGTAACATTTTCTCTAGTTGCAAACTGTTTACGAATGTTAGAAGCTTAGGAGGCAGTGGGTTGTTAGTCAGACCCCTGAAACTAGAATGACACATTGGGGAAAAACATGGGGAAAATAGAGCAACCTGAGACAGAGATACAGTGGACCCTTGTATAGCAAACAGCTTGTATAACATAAAATTTGTACAACATAAAAATTCTGGAGATAGGGGAAATTTGCTTAACATAATCGCCTATGGGGAAAATCCGTACAACATAAAAATGGGATTACTCTGCTTTCAATGCATTCCTATGGGAATTTGTATAAAGGAAAATTTGCTTAACGTAATTTCATTTGGAACGAATTAATTCCTTTATACAAGGTACCACTGTAAACTGATTTGCCCAAGGGTATGCCTTAAACTGGTAACTAAAACTGGTCTGAGTTCAAGGCTTATTCAGCAACTTTGTTCTACAACCACTGCAAGTGTACCATGTTGCCAAAAGATTTTTTTTTGAGGACAGATTATGTATTATAAAAATAAATCTTATCTGATATAAACCATTAAAGACCAGCATAATTGCAGTCCAAACTACCATGGCACTATTTTTAGCTGTTCGTAGATATAAAAGGTTTCTGCAATTACAAAGTTCCAGGTCAAATGTTAGCCAGGAAACCAGCAGCGTGAGCCAGTGAACAGATAATCTCATGTAGAAACTTGTCAACAAAACACTTCAAATGTGAAGGATTGATATATTACTGTATATATAATATAAGGATAAGAGTGCCATGTTCTGCAGTTGTGACAGCCACACAAATTAATTAGTATGGAGTGTCTAGCCAGTCCTATATTAAGGAAAGTGATAGTGAAAATGTTACAAATGGAACGGCACTTCCTAAATTCTGAAGTACTCACTAGCCATGCTTTGCCAATAGAAGCCCCAAAGTGGCCATTAGTGGCACATGAGTCCAGACTGGTGCACCTCATTCTACCCCTGATCCAACAATGAGAAACTAAATGTTGTTAGTTATGCCCTGGTAACCAATGGAATAGAATACAGCAGTACTTCTGTGCTGTGAGGCTACCTCAAAGCTTCATTCGCAGTTCAGCACACAGTTCCTAAGCTGGCTATTAACTGGGAATGGTCACTGGAAACGTATCTCACAAGAACCTAAATAGCTGCAAATCAGAAGAAGGTTGAGAGTCAGATGAGCAACAATGAGAGCTTTGGAACTGATTACCAAATGTAAGGATGTATCAATGGAGACCAAGACCAAGATAATCCAAATTCTTGTATTCTTATATGGATGCAAAAGCTGGACAGAAGATAGCTAACAGGAAAAAATTGTATTCTTGAATGCTTTCAAGGCCAGGATCTGATAGTTGTTGTGAGTTTTCCGGGCTGTTTGGCTGTGTTCTGGAAGTTTTTCTTCCACAACGTGGCCAAACAGCCCGAAAAACTCACAACAACTATCGGGTGTGTGTGTGTTATTTTGAAATATGGAGCTGGAAAAGGGATCTGTGGATACCCTAGAGCAGTGGTGGCAAACCTTTGGTATTCCAGATGTTTTGGACCACAATTCCCAGAATTCCAAGCCTGCATTGCCAATGACACAGGACTGTTGTAGTCCAAAACATCTGGAGTGCCAGAGGTTCGCCACACGTGCCCTAGATTGCCAGAAAAACAAACAAGTGGGTCCTAGAGCAAAGCAAGCCCAAACTATTTCAAGAGGCAAAAATGGTGAAAGTGAGGCTGTCCTACTAATAAGAAGGCAAGATTCTCTGGAAAGGACCATAATACTGAGGAAGGTAGAAGGCATCAGGAAAAGAGGAAGACCAACAGCAGAGTGGATGGACTCCCTAAGGAACCCACAAACTTGAGTCTACAAGAGCTGGACAGAGCTGTTGAGGACAGGAAATTTTGGAAATCATTCATTCGTAGGACCACCATAGGTTGGAGGTGACTTGACAGACCATAACAACAAACTCTTTTCCATTGAAACCCAAAACAAAACACCCGAGGTTACAAAGCAGCCTCCCTACTTATGTTGTTATTATTTTTTTGACTGTACTCAAAGCCCTGAAGACAATCTCCTTTCTCCTCATACACACTTGGCAGAAGTGTTAGGGGGTTGCCTGACAGCAATGGCAGTGCTATGGAGAAAAACATTTCAGACTTTTCAGTAATAGAGGCATGTTTGAAAGGGTGCCTTGTAAAGAACATAGGTGTATAGACTGAATAGCAAGGAATGTGAATGGTCTTGATCTAGAACCTCTAAGGAGGAACCACACAGCCAACTCCACCAGATTAAGAATCCCATTGCATCCATTTATCAGGGTCCCTGAAAGATGATGGTTTGCTAATTACTTAAAAGACTACTGTATCTCATTCTAGACTTCAGTCAGCAGTAGCCATAAAATTATACAGCATTATAAAATGCATAATTTCCCATAGATAAATCTAAAGCACTGCACAATCCCTGTGGCCCTGGATTCAAGGACATTTATACCAGCCTTTGGGTGGTCTTGGACCCCCCATCTATGCATGAATCACAGTTTCAGCTGATACCACTGATGGCCCCTTTGCATGCAGTTATGGCTTCATAAATCTCCCAGGTTAATTTGAGAAGAAAATAATCTCATACTCTTAGAGTTCACTGAAAGAAGGATGGACTACAAATGTGACAAACACTACCAAATAAAAAAATTTAAATCCTTCGGTCTTATACTTGATTGCTAAAAGGCAACAAGGACTCTTTCAATTTAAAATAGTCTATGAATTACTCAGGTTAAAACCTAATGTAACTATTGATTACACAAAACAGAATTTAAAGCCAGCAAGTTTGTAAGCCATATCACAGTAATTTAAGGAACAGAGAGCATATGACCCTTGTATTGTTTAAACTTTATATGCAAGCTGTCCTGGAAACCACTCCTAGAAAGACAGAAAACAAGTCTTTAAAAGAAATGCAGTCTCTCTCTCTCTCTCTCTCACACACACACACACAAGAATAAAAAAGCAAGCAAACTCTTCCAAAAAAAGCACTGTCTGTTAATAAGACATTTGTTTTTACATATTCACAGGCAAAAGAACAGGGGCCCTCAATTTTACTTTGATCCATCAGTTCTAAAAGGTCACTGCCAAATTACACAAGCACTCCTTCACATTTCTGTGCCTGGGTCAAGGAACTTTAAACAAATAGTGTTTTGCAGAACTGTATGGAAAAGCCCAACAAAAAACACAGAATTATAACACAAAAAGATTTCTTACCTATGCTCTTCCAAAGGAATTTGATCAGAAGACGTGGGAAACTCCCAAGCAATATAATGGAGTGTTGTCCAAATCAGGCGAACTCTAGAACCAAGAAAAACAAATTACGCATTTATTTCACCATGGCTATAAGCCAACATTGAGTACCATTACAATTTAAAAACAAACAAACCAGCCTAAATAGTAACATGTAAGGAGACGGGGCTGCTTTACACAATCCAGGCACCAGAATCCTACTGGTTTAAGCCACTGTGGAAGGGCAAGTGCGCACGGGCTTCCCCTGATCTGGATGGGCTCTCCTGTGGGTGGTTAGCTAGCCATGCAAAAGTTGTAAAATCATGTGCAGGACTAACTGCAAAGGACAGCTCACAGAAAGGGAAATATCACTGTGTCACTCCCCTTGGGAGCACGGATTTTCTTCAGGGGATTTTGGCCATAGAACGTCGACACAGAGCTAGGATGTTTATATAGGGTCTTATACAGACTAGGTAGGTCAACTGATAAGGTCATCCCTTCCTTATAAAAGAGGTACACTCCAAATGTAGCAGCAAACTAAGGTTGGGATGGGGGAAACCACTGCCAAGAAGATGACTGTGTACACAATTTGCATGACTTTAAGCTACTAAAGGCAGAGAACTGGTTGAATATTGAACCTGTTTTGAAGAACAGAACCTTCTTGTTAGAGGGATACTGGCAACCGTCTCCCTGACCATCGGAAAATTAAAAGCTGATGAGATCGTACCTGTCTGCTGTTTGTGCATTACTTGTATACAACATTTATGGAGTGTCTACAATTCTCTACCACCCGCTGAAGATACAAAGAAGAATGGGCAGCCTCTGTCCACAGTCCCACATTCCAATAAGCACTCAACAAAAAGAAAGGGCAATGGGGAAGGAAAGGAAGGCAAGTGCTGGAGCAGTAGCTTCTTCTCAGATCAACAAACAGGGCTGTTGAGAGTTGCAGTCCAACATCTGGAGCACTCCAGATGTTTTGGAGCACAACTCCCAGTCTCGTCATCACTGGTAATATAGGCTTGGAATTCTGGAAACTGCAGTCCAGAACATCTGGGGGGGCCAAAGGTTCCCCACTCCTGATCTTGAGGGTTGGAGTTACTCACCCCAGCTCTAAAATAAGGAACTAAAGGCTTTCTTAGAAAAGCTTGGTATCTGTTGGATGTGAATGACTTCATTCAAAGTTTTCAACTCAGCAACCCAAAAGCTAAATTAGAAACCACTCAAGCAGAAAACAAGTTAGGAAGGGGGTGTTTAAACCCAGTAAACCTCAAGTGGTAATAACACTGGAAAATAACACCCGTTTCTTCACAGCAAGGCTTTCTGTATTTATAACAAAACCAAGTACAGTATTTAAGAAAAAGCCTGTGTTAGCTATAGCAGAATCAATAAGAAAACAGGGCTAAATGAATTCTTACCATTTCCCTTCTGCAAATACAACCATAACCACTTCAATCTAAATCACAGCAGATACAGACAAATACTTGCAGGGGAGCTCTTAAATCCTGAACAGAGAACGACAGCAGTAGTTCCAAACGCTTATTCAAAGTGATACGAGGAATGCATGTGGCACTATGAGTTCAAGCCTGCACTATATTTGGTGTCACTGTATATAGAGTTGATCCCCTTATAGCTTAACATGGGGGGGGGGGTCTGTGTGTCAAAGGCCGAGAGCTCCCACTCCTAGTAGTGTCAACCAATGTGGAATGTACACAGCTGAGAGAGGAAACTAAGTGACAAGTACTCATCTGCTTCAGGAGTAACAGCCAAAGCAGCAGAAGAGAAGGAGTAGTTCCAATGGTGATGGGAGTGGAGGAACTTTTTGAGGGCAACTACTAGACAGCACTGGTTGAAGGTGACACTGACAGAGGATCTTTCATAGACAATGGCAGTGGCACTCGAGTTACATTTTGTTAGTACTGTACAGAAAGTGGCAATGGAAAACCATTGTTGAACATTTAATGTTCTGTCATGATGAGACAGTCCAAAATGAAACAAGAGACAATGCTGGAAGATGAGATTCCCAGGTCGGGAAGCGCTCAATCAGCTACTGAGGAAGAACAAAGGAAAAGAATGACTAGTGCTGTTACTAATGGTGCAACTATATTAAAGTCAAAAGGATGTCTAGTTGCTGATATGTATAGGGGTGAAAGGAAAGTCCACTTATGTACAACACATACAACTGGAACATGGAACATGAGAAATAAGAATCAAGGTAAACTGGAAACCGTAAAACAAGAAACAAAACTTTTGAACACTATAGTACTTAGTGTCAGTGAGCTACAGTAGATCAGAATGGGACATTTTTGGTTAAAGCATTTTAATCTGGAAATGACAAACCCAGAAAAAAGGGAAGTGGTTCTAATACTGAGGAAAGATGTAGAACTGGCACTAAGGGCCTATAAAGAAAGGTCTGACTGAATGAATAATATCAATCAGGCTTCTGGGTAAACCCAGCAACATAACCATTGTTCAAATCTATGATCCAGCTACCAATGCTCAAGAAGATTACACAGAAAGCTTGTATGCAAGCATTTAGGAGGGTATAGATCGCAGGCCAAAATAAGACATGCTTATAATCAAAGCTGACTGCAATTCAAAAGCAGGACACAAAGGGGAACCATGGACATTTTGGCCTAAGGGTCAGAAACAGAGCAGGAGAATCATCTTAGTGAAGCCAACAATCCCTTCATCACAAATGGATGCTTTTAAAAGTCAAACAGACAACTGTACACACACACATATATCACCAGATCATCAATTCCAGAAATCAAATGGACTATGTAACTGAAATAACAAGATGGAGAAGCTGTACTCTCTATAAAAGCAAGACGAGGAGCAGACTATGGTACTGATTATGAATGGTTAATATCCAACATCAGAGTAAAGGTTGAAAAAGAACACTAAAATAATTTTAGTGTAAAAATCTAATTTAAAAAGCATTCCTGGCTAATTTAAAGCCCGTATAAGGAACAGATTTGCATTCAACCTAATTGACTGTGAACCAGCAGAACTGTGGATTGAAATCAGAGACATCATTAGGGAAGAATAATTTAATTCCTCCAATAAAAGAAAAGAAAAACCTTGATAGATGGTGGAAGAAACATTTAATATTATCAAAGACAGGTGATGAGTAAAAATGAAGGGTGACAGGCATGGGTCCAGAATGTTGAATGCAGATTTTCATCAACTGTCACACAGTGGCAAAGAAAAACGATGACCAGCGCAAAGAAATAGAAGAGAACAGAAGAGGAAAAAGCAGAGATCTCTTCCAGAAGAGCCAAGAAATCAAAGGGAAATTTAAGGTTAGATTAGGAATGCTGAAAGACTAACAGGAAAACACATTAACTAGAAGAAAATCAAGAGAAGGTGTCAACAACAGTATACTGCAGATTTATACAGAAGAGATAAAAGAATGAAAGAGAAATCCTAGGATGAAGAACTCCAATGATAGAAAGTGAAGTGAAATCAAATCAAATTGAATCAACACCTTTATTTATTTATTTATTTATTTATTTATTTATTTATTTATTTATTTATTTATTTATTTATTATTGAATTTATACCCCACCCATCTTCCCAAGGGAACTCTGGGTGGCTTACAATAGGCTGAACTAATCAGCAAAATTACAACCAACAAGCAAACAGAACAAACCAATAATAATTAAATCAATTAAAAGCAATGCAATAGCACCCTTGACAGAGAAGCATTTGTAGCTCATAAATAAATAAAACATATATACAAAAAGTACATTGGGTTTTCCAATAATAATTAAGACAATAGTTACAACTGGCGGTCCTTAGCCATAGCTCAGAGTGGGAGTTTTGAGACTGGCTGTGGTGTTTCAGCACAGTTCACTATATATATGCCATAAAGCCCACTACTTTCTTCACCCTGTCTTCAACTAGGTCATTTTAACAGAAAACACATTATATCTACATCTGACCATCCTCTCACCTTAGACAATATTGGGCCCAGATTTTGCATGCAGGGTTCAGAATAGTGAGGGCAATACAAACACATATGTGCAAGATCATGTGAAAGTCCTGGGAAGAAATAAATCACCAGGAGTAGGTAGGACACCTACATAACTGTTTCAAGCAACGGAGACAATCTGTCAAAATCCTGACAAGAATAAGCGAACAAATATGGAAAACAAAATAATGGCTGATACAACTGGAAACATTCAATATAGAGTACATTCCAATCTTCAAGAAGGAGATGCTAAGGAATACAGTAACTCTATAACCACTGCTCTAAATTCCTATGCAATTAAATGATGCTCAAGGTATTGTAAACAAGGATTTAACCTGACATGGAGTGCTCCAAAGAATGTCAGAAGAGTCTATGCTTTATACTTCAGACTGCAGCAAAGCCTTTGCCTGGGTGGATCATGAGAAACTGCGAGTTCTGAAATGCAATAGATGTGCCTCAGCACTTCATTGTCCTGATACACAACCTCTGCTTTGGACTAGAAACTACCATTAGGACAGAACAAGGAGAGACAGAATGTTTTCCTATAGGCAGAAATGTCAGATAAGGGTTGCATTTTATCACCCTGGGTGATCAATGTATTCCTCATCACTATATGCTGGTATGAAACCAGAACAATGAAGAAGGTTGACATGAAAATATAAACTGTTCATTTGAAATATGGTGCCGGAGAACAGCCTTGTGAATATTCAAACAATTAGAAAGACAAACAAGTGGGTCCTAGAGCAAATCAAGCCTGAACTTTCTCTGGAGGCAAAAAACAATGAAACTGGGGCTGTCCTACTCTGGGCACACCCTGAAAAGGCAAGATTCACTGGAAAACACACTAATGCTGGGAAGAACTGAAGGCAACAGGGAAAGAGGAAGACCAAATATGCGATGGACTGATTCCATAAAGGAAACCACAAGCTTGAGTTTTATAGGAGCTGAGCAGTGGATGTTTTGGAGATGATTCATCCAAAGGCTTTCCATAAATCAGAGACAACTTGACAGGACACAACAACAGCATATAAGGTAGACGGAAACATAAGAATATACCAAGACAGGTGACTTGCATATTCTAGCAGTGCCTCTCCCAAGTCCCAGACTTTTCAATGACATGCTACATGTCCCATTTTGAAACTGAGAGGCCCACGAGGAAAGCTGAGACATTTTACATGCAAGCAGTTGCTTCTTATTTACCAGTGAGCGATAACCTCTCTCCAATTGTGCCCATTTTTGCTCATTAACAAGTTTTAGTGTTGAAGTATCTTGGCTTTCAGCATGCCACTATTTTACATTGTTATTTCAACAAACAATCATAGTCACGAACCCTGAAGTCATGTAAGGAAGCAGGTCACAGAGTCTAAACCTTCTGAAGTCACATGCCCCAGCCAAAGAAAACAAGTACTGTACTGTACTGTGTAGAAACTTTCAACCCCACTGGAGGTCTTTGGCTATTTCCCTCCTGAGGTCTGGTCCCCAAAGCCAGTCCTTTTAGATACATATATTTAAAACTAACCCAAGTACAAGGTAATTGTTCTGGTATCCCTTGACAGCTTTAGGTTCAAGCTACCGTACCTTGAGCAGCCAAGATGGACTCTTAGAGGCAAAGACAATCAACGTCTAATTCCATCCTGAGCCCAAGAGTTTTTGCTAAATGCTAAGATGCCATCTTCCTTTCCATAGAGATACTTCATTCAGGCATGGTATCAAACAAATACACATACATTTGCGTTTTAAACAATGTTCAAGGATACAGCATTGACAATGTGGAATGAGTCTACATGCTACATCTTGCACATGTTTATCTTTTCGTTAATAGTGATGCAGAAGACTAATCTTTTAACCCCATAGTTATATTTAAAATTACTAGAGCTGCCTAAGACCAACACATAGAGTCACCAGCTGGTTACCTATAGTGTACATAGGGAACTACAGTGGCACCCGACTTGAGAGCAGTTCGACAAGAGCGGAAAACTGTTGGCGTTTTAACTGCCACCTTACAAATTTTAGATATGGTCTGTTCGACTTACAATATTTAAAAAAATTTAACGTATTTTTTTCAATTTTTTTAGATAGGTACCCCAACTTAAGAGTAGTTCGACTTAAGAGCATGCATTCGGAATGGATTAAATTTGTAAGTTGAGGCACCACTGTATTTCAGTATGTCCAGGCCAGTAATGTATTACTATCCACTGCAATGTTCATGTTTTTTATGGATCAAGTCTGCTAAAAGGACAAGCACTATTAATCTCTCATTAGCACACTCGAAGATCAAGGAAGATCCACAGAGGTCAAGTAACCTATGCTATACTAACTGGAGTTTTCACTCCTTTCTGACTTATTTTAAGATGCGACTAAAACCGCTTATTTCATATTAGCATATACAGTAATGCTGAATCTGCGCGCCCCCCATGTTGTTTTAATCCGTAACCTTGGCAAGCTTATCCATTTTAAATGGATTTTGCTTGACTTTAGTGGTTTTACAAAGGGGAGGGTTTGTACATTATTTTTTTAGCTAAACATGGTCTTATCTGTTTTGATTCTTTTAAAAAAGCTTGAAAGCCACATTGAGTGCCACCTTCTAGTAGATATAAAGTAAAGCAGTTTCAAGATTAAAATGAATGGGCCTAATAAATATCACAATAAGCCAACCTTCTTGAGACACCTATCCTATAATGTAAAATGAAGCATACTGGTACACCATTTTTTCTTGGTTTGTTTCTTTGGGTTGTCAAGAGGGAAGTGGGCCAGAGTACAAAACTGGGATGTCATCATAAGGAAGTCATTTTTTTTAGTTGCTTTGGCTTAGAACATTAAGCCAGGGTACCACTGGATGTTTAATTTTTACAAGTTGGGTTGTAATGCCTCCAACTACAAGGAATGCTAACTAAGAAGTAGCCATGTTTAGCTAGCTTATCTAACAGTTAAACTGATCTCAAAGTCCCCAGAATATCTAGAAGTGCTTAATTCCCAATCATGTATTTCCAAGCATCATGCAAAAATACCTGAGTTAGGAATTTTGCATAAAAGTGGTTTTTAAAACCACAGCAGTCTTTGCCCTGCCTTATCTGGTTGGACTTTTGTTCTCTCTTATCTTGCCATTTTTATTCCTTATGATCCAGAGGAACAGTTCCCCTCTCCATTCTTAGAACAGACAGTTCCTAAAGCTGCTGATAATGGACTGTTCATTGACACTGCCATGTGTACCTGAATGGAAAAATATTGATAATCAGAATGTTTTCTCACAGTACAGGAGATTACAATCACCCGGATTCCATTGTTTTTGAGCTACGTAGTTGAACAAAAAGCTGCCCTCTGTAGACTACTGGTAAAATCTACTGTCTTCAAAATGGATTTCCATGGGTTGCAGATTTTTTTGAACGTTTAAAAAGTTTGTACTATTCACAGGCATAGGGCCTACCCACTTGATATTGTGTTTGCGTCCTGTTATTTATTATGCTGTAAATTCTTGAGATCCGGTTCCACATACAACTCACCCAACTGCAAAAAAGTGTCTAAATTCCAGAGTGGCCCCATACAATTTTAATTGCCTTGAGCAGTCAGGATCTTGGGCTTCTGGTAGCTCTAAAAATCCAAGTCTAGAGGCCAAGCTGACACCCATGCTGGAGTTTGGTGACAAATCCAATCTGTTCTACAGGAAGCCATTTCCCAGATTTATAAAGGTACTACAAAGTCAAGCAGAACGTGGAAAAGTAGCCTCTTTCAGAAGAAAAGGAAAACCAATATTTTCCTTTCAACATGTTCCTGTTACATCGGATCCAGTATAAAGGAAGGTGAGTCATTGGCCATAGTGTGGGAGGGAGAGCACACCACAGAACACAGGAAGCCTTGAACAACTCTGCCCAAAAGCTTGTTTTCCAGAATTTGAGTATAGTATAATTCAGGACTTTTTAAAATGATGGGGCATACAGAGATACCACAGAGATATGGCATGGGGATGAATAAAGCACACAAACACACCTCTTTCCCTTCCCTCGGTCTGCTCCTAAAATCTTCTAGAAACATTCTACCCATTTCAAAATCCAGTGCTCAACAAGCTCCAGAGACGCCTCGCCCTTTTTACGTCTCCCAGACAGAGTAGTTGGAAAAGATGCACAGTCACTGACTATGACCGTGCCTCTGCCCCTAAGGAAAAGAAAGAAAGCTTGTTACCTCTCCTTCCCTATTTGAATTCACACCTATTCTACCCCTCCTTCTCCTTTAAAAGAGGAAGACAAACAGATCCTGCTTAATAAAAGACCCCAAACCTAACCTATGTGGCACCAGAGCTACAGAGCAAAAGGAAAACAAGAACCACCATCTTTGAAAGCTGACATATTACAGGCAGACTTCCTTATCAGAAAGCCCACTTTTCTCATCTTCTTTCCCTTGAAATTAACAAAACAATGGTAGTAATAAGACATGATTTGCTCAGCTATCCAGTCCATCATTAATACTGCACACTAGACTGCTTCAGATTGCTGAAGAACCTATAAGGTCCCTGTTGACTGCACTCTAAAATGCAATGTAAATGCTAAATAATATTCTTTCAGTTATGATTTTAAGGCAGCCTCTAAATCTTAACTAGAGAAGTTTGATTACAACGCCTGTGAAGATTCCCAGTCATCCAGGTGATTTTATCTGGAAGTTGAGTCATGGCAACTGGACTTCTTTTTCTTGAGAGACTGAAACATTTCGCTTCTCATCCAAGCAGCTTTGTCAGTCTCAGAAGCCCACTCCACAGCAGGTTCTCAATAGATTTAACAAACATGCATATAGCCCCTGGAGCTATTGCTATTCTTATTGCACAGAGTGACCTCAGGTCAGATGGTGCAGTATACAGTATATGGTAAAACAAATAAATAAATATAAATAAATAAATTACCATTTATTCTGTAATTCAACCAGATTAACAGATTTATGTTCCAGAGTGTTTCACGTTAAAAATAAAAAGATAATTTTGTGATTGACATTATGGCAGTCAGGCAGTCTTGTCTTGAGCTGCCACCACCACTAAGAAGGAAAAGAAACAGAACTGGCACTAAAGTGAATCCAAGTAGTATGTGCATGTTTATCTAAAGCAGTGGTTCTCAGCCTGTGGGACCCCAGATGTTCCTAGACTGCAACTCCCAGAAGTCTTCATCACTAGCTGAGCTGGCCAGGATTTCTAGGAATTGCAGTCCAGGAACATCTGGGGACCTACAGGTTGAGAACCACTGATCTAAAGCAACACAATTTTCCTTGCTTCAAGCCTGAGCAGATGCTTACACATGGCCCCAATGTGGTGTGTGTATACTTCCACAGTATATGCACTGCTAAGCTTTTCGCCTGTCAGCACAAATTTCAGGAACATGAGCAAGCTGAAGGCCTTCCAGTAAATTTATGACTGAAGCAAAGTCCACACCAAGGGCTTCCAACTCATAACTCAGGTTCTTAACTAGTAAAACAAGCCAACTTCCTTTGAGCATGTGAACATGTGGTGTGGATCACAGAAAGATATGTCTTGACCCATATGTGGAACATGGCACTTTCGGCAAGTAGTTTTTCTACCTTTCTTCTGAAGCGGTCGACCAATAAGAAAGGCAGAGAAGAATTTCAAAAAAGCTGAAAATGTGTGAAGACAGAAGTTTACAATATATAGCTGTTTCCATGTGCAAATCTTTGCATGTATATAGTAAAATCTATTCATTTATGGTCAACAAATTAAATAATACTTCCTTTTGGAGTGTATATAACAGTAAAAGACAAGGTTAACCTTTTTGTTGCCTGTTAAAATCACTTCCACTTCTAGGTGTGCCAAGTAGTTAAAATTATTTCTCCTCATGAAAGTTCTCTGAGAACTGAAAGTGTTCAAGGCCAGCCAACAAGTAGTTAGCAAAGCAACAATTTAACTCAGACTAGAGTCACCTACTTTTTCACAACTTTTGTTATTCAGACAACCCTGCATGAGCAAGTACAGGAAGCATAGGAAAGGGTGTTTTGTGTATATACGCACATCTCTTAGATCTTAAAAATAACCAAATTACTATTTGGGGGGGGCAAATCTCCCTCCAAAACTGTTAAGGTAATAACACTGTGGTCAGTAAATCTGAAGTTCAAACCCTGGGTTTGCTCTCAAATAATAAAAGCAGTGAAGAAAACCTTTGCATGGATAAAGCATCAGGTATGAGGAGAATGCTCAAATCCTCCACATTTACAGTTAATGAAGTTCAGGCCAAATATCAGCCTGGCTGAGAGGGAAAGCTGTGGGAAAGAGAGGGATATTGAAGCATAATGTATCCTCTCACCTTTACCTCTCAAACTGTAGTGTTACCCAAAACAAACCCAGCTGTTTGGAAAATATTTGGATTGAATCAAGCAGGCGGGGGGGGGGATTCCTAAATGAATATCCTGCAAAAGGCTTTACTTATATATTACCCTGAACAACACTACTACTACTAAATTATGCTGACCAGTATAATACACAGTTGTATGGTTCATCCTAACTACAATACAGATACAACTATATCTAGGTTTAAACTAGCCAGGGGGAAATAATTTGAAACAGAACTGAATGAAGTGAAGACCTGAATGAAAACCAGCTAGGAGACTTAAAAAAAGATAGTTACAATGTTATTCACATAACATATTTTTGATATATAACTAGCAACCCAACCTTGGCATAGTACTCAACTAGGAACAGCACCTGCTAAGAGGCAGTTCTGTAACAAAAATAGATCGGCACCACTGGAACTTTTTGGACTTGATTGAGTAAAAGCAGGATTTGAGCATCCTAGGTTGCCCTTCTTCAGTGATCCTGGCCTGATGAAGTGTACAAATCATTTAGATACTGTATACATCTCACTCTGGATGCCTTGGGTCATTTTAAGAAGGGCAGAGTAAAAATATTTTAAATAAATATTAGAGGTGAGTAGGATAACTAGAAACCTTGAATAAAGTTGGTTCTAGACAGGTTCACATGCTTGAAAGCTCATTTTAGAACTTAAGCAGCATCCAAATCCACAATTTAGACTGAGCAGTCTAAAACTACCAACACAGGGCTCAGATAACATGGACAGCATGTGCCATGCAGTCATTTACAGATGACATTGCATCAGAACAGGTATAGCATGCAATAATCTGTGTAGCAGCAGTTAGGCAATGCTGCAGTATATGAAAGATACCATTTCAAGCAGCTGTCTTTAAGCCTCCAGACAGTTCTCCCATTTTTTTTCTTCTATCACCAAGCCAGGTGCCAATCATTCCTACAGCCTTAGTGGAGACCAGACAATTGGCTTCGGAAGGAAAGCAACATGTACATATTGTGCAAGTCATTTCTTGTTTAATTCATTTCTGGCCCTCCAAGAAATTAAGACTGCTGTGGATAAAATCTCTGAACGCTCCTGCTGACACATGACAGCATCAGGGAAATCATAACTACAAGATCAGAGTGACATCGGTGGCTTGTATCCACAGTCTAGAATGTCAGGAGGATTTGTGTTCTGCTGGTTCATTAACTTCAGGTTTCATAAATAAGGCCTAAGCACGGAACTTTTAAAAAAGTATAAAAAAAGAAAAAAAAAGTAAGTACAGTCTCAATGCCTAAGGTAGCAGATGCTGCTGCTAGAGAAACAGAACAAGAAAATAGGGAGATGATAACATTTCATACGAGTCTAGATTCCAAGGTGCTATATTCAAGAACCCCATTATAAGAGGCAGCTGATAACTTCTCAGATCTATACATTCGCACCAGGGCTCGCTTCCAGTTTGAAAAAAGCCTTGGGCAGAAGGACCAGTGGTAGGTTCCTTCCCTTTTCAGGGGCTCCCATCAGGCTCCCCTGGCAATGGGCAGCACCACCCTGCAATAGAATTCAGTAGCAAACGAGTCTAGCAATTACAGTGGACCCTTGTATAACAAACAGCTTGTATAACATAAAACTTTTACAACAAAAAATATTCTGGAGATAGGGGAAATTTGCTTAACAGAATGACCTATGGGGAAAATCCGTACAACATAAAAACGGGATTACTCCATTTTCAATGCATTCTTATGGAAAATTTATATAAAGGAAAATTTGCTTAACATAATTTCATTTGGAACGAATTAATTCCTTTATACAAGGTACCACTGTATTTCAGTTTTTCACAATGTCTGGAGCAGGGGTTCCCAACCTTTTTTTCAAGTCATGAACCCCATTTATATTATCTGGAAGTTGAGTGATGGCAACTGACTGATGAAGCTGCTTGGATGGGTAGCAAAACCTTTCAATCTCTCAAGAAAAGAAATCCAGTTGCCAGCTTCCAGATAACCTCACCTGGATGACTGAGAATCTTCACAGACCCTTTTATAATAGCCTATGACCACCCCCAACACATTTGGATAAAAAGCCTTCTTTAATGAGTCCTCTCTCTGAAAGTAGAAGCTTCTTTCTCCCACAAAGGGCCTGTTTCTCATACATATATAGACCGGTTGTTCTGAAATTATTTAACAACAGCTAAACATAAAGAGACTCTCACACACTGAGAAAACATGTTGTGACCCCCACCCCACTCCAGTTGGGCAACACTGGTCTAGAGGATGCAACAGAAGGGATATTGTGGGAAATTAATATGCTACCTAGATCAAGAAGTCTGCTCCATCTAAGGATTTGGCATGAAAAGAGCATTATAGCAGCAGGGCCCTCCAAAGTGTTGGGAATCCGTTGTAAAGAGATGCCATATAAGCTGATGCCAGTACAGATACATGTTGTGCTTTCTCTTTTGAAGGAAAAACAAAGCAATTTGGAGAAGGCAGCAGAGCCACCTCCATCTCTATATACTGTAGGCTTTGTTCCACTACCAAATCTGACTACAGATCAAAGTGACACCACAGCCCTGTTTATGTGTGAAGTTCAGAGCCTACTGTGGATCCTGTTAGAATCCAGATACCATCACCTGGAATGATTCGCAAAACAGGTAGAAAACTGTAGAGAAAGAACATTGTTGATCAGTATACACACCCTCGACCACAGTCCCTTTGCTCATTGGCTCAAGTGCACATCCTACACAAAGCATGGCATAAGGCACATTCAGGAGCACTTGCGCTGATGCTTCTGAACTTCAACTGACAAGCTTCTAACCTATCTCAAGAAAATTATAACACCCTGTAATTGCTATCATGGTTTTTATGGGTCTTGGGTTTCTCAGTTTTTCTTTCTCCTCCAGAGGGCCTATTTCTCATACATGCATATGAAAAGTTAAGGATCAACAGCTTTCCCATAAATTTGACCACAGCAGGCATCACCCAAAGCAGCATGAGATCTAGAAGGCACCAAGCTGACAGGAAGCCTGGGGAAAAGAAAACAAATGGGAAAGTCCAAAATAGATTAAGCACAGAGGAAAAGGGAAACAAGGTCTCTCCTCTTTCCCTTATACTGTACTAGCTTACACTCTTGGTCACCCCCTCCCACAAATAAGGCATCTTATACAGTAAGCATACAGTATTCATAACTACTGTAAAACTTACAACCAGTTCCTTTGCCCATTCACAAATGCAGGAAAATGTGACACCTTTATTAGATCACTCAAAAAAGAAAGAAAGAAAGAAAGAAAGAAAGAAAGAAAGAAAGAAAGAAACCCAAACTTTCGTGGATTAAAAATTAAAAACCCAGGTTTACCCATTTAAATCAGTAGTGCTTTCTTGAGTTACTTAACAACGGTGGGAAATTTAAAGAAATAAAGAAAATAAACCACGGCTTTCAAATTATTTTTTAACACTGTGTCCCCTCTCTTTCTCCTGTCTCCCAAAACGTATTGCGTTTTCCTGTCCCAATAGATTAGTTCCCCCCCCCAAAAAAAATCCATCAGTTCAGTAGGCATTTTCCTACATCCATGTTTCTTGAACCCCGCCTAAATTACAGCCGTCTTCACCTCCCAGCGGCTTTCTACACGCGTCTGGCACACATTCACACGTACACACTTCATGCCAAGAGTAAGAGGAAGGCAGCACGTTGAAGGCAGCACGTTGACACGAGCAATACCTGCGCTACGCTCCCCCATCCGCCACCCATGACCGCCTTACCCACCCCCAATTCCTACCTTCGCTCCCCGTCCCGGCTCTCTTAACTAAACGATCACCCTCCCTACACCCCCTTCTAGTATCCGCCTATTAACTGGAAACTACCCCGAGCCTAGCTCTGCCCCCATTCCCACCGCCCCGCCCTACAGGACTGGAGCCAATAAGGATCCGCGGTCCCGAGTTCTAACCCCGCCTCTCCTCCTGCTCCTCTTTGGGCGGCTTTTCCCGCTGCCCTCCGAGCAAGGGGAACGCAGGGCCACAGCTCGCGTTGTGCCCGAGGGTACACGTGATCTGCCCCGTCCTCCCTTCCGCCTATACGGGTTCCGGGAGGGGAGGGGAGGGGGCCATGGGGTGGGGTGGGGACTTCCGAGAATAGGAGACGATGAGCCTCCGCCTTTCATTAGTGTCCACGACACGTTGCATTTAAAATATGAAAGTTGGTCTTTTTGACTTTTGTATCTTTTGTTTTGTTTATCTTTGATTATTTTTTTTCTTGGAATTCATTCGTTAATGGGGCCCGTCTGTGCACTGCGTTTCCCCTGAACTGAAGTGTTGTCTCTTGAGTGGGACGTGTTCTCCGTTGAATTGTGCCAGGGGAGTGGAGCTTGCCTTACTGTCACCCACGTGTTGCCGTTGACGATGAACAAGCTCAAGTTTGGGAAAAGTTGCTTATCTCAACTACAACGCAGAAAAAGTGGCCCTGCTGCTTAAGGGATCCTGGGAGTTGTAGTCTGGAAAAGCAAATGTTAAAAATGTTATTATTCACCCACAGTTTCCAATCCCCCTTTTTTAATGTTATACCTTCTACACTTGCTCTCTACGCTTGGGAAGTATCATGCACCCAGGTTTGCAGTGTAAATTCTGCCTACTCCAAAGTAAGCTCATTGGCTTCAGTGAACTTAACTGGGAGAGAATTGGGGAGAGGACTCTGGAATTCATATGGGATTGCTTTGTTGCAGAGAACCCTGGGAGTTGTAGTTGAAATCCCTGGGAACTGGAGTTGAATGAGAGCAAGGTAATCAAGATTTCTTAGTAAAATATTTGTACAGGGCAACTCAAGGTCATTTCAGACTTTTCTGACAGTCCTAGCAGTTTGTACAGAAGAAGGGGGCGGGGAATGATATCCAAACAGACCCTTGTTACACTCCTGCTGGACATGACCTCTGTGTAGGGACATATAGGTCTTCTTGGCACTTTCAGCGCTTACCATCCCACTTCATTTGGACTTCTGTGTGCATTGTAAAATGCTTCTCAAGGGACTTCAACAAGCAGGGTGGTGAATGCTGGCCTTCTCTATCCCAGCCCAGAAGATTTCTACCAGTCCAGGATGGACATGCATGAAGTATCTTGCTAGGGGCGGGGTTAGTAAATGATTATCAGGATTACATCAGACTAATTTCAGGAAAAGAAGAAGACCAAATGCACAGGATATATTGACTTCATAATTGAAGCTACAGTCTTGAGTTTACAAGAGCAGAGGATGGCATTTTGGAGATCACTCATGCACAGGGCTGCCATTAGTCTGAGGGGACTTGACCACACAGAACAACATCAGACAAATGCCCTTAGGGTAAGGAAAGACACGCACAAAGGTAAATTACGTATCACCTCTTTTCTTATTTCCCATAATCTTTCAGTGATACCTTAACTTCAGAGTGCCTAACATAAATCCAAGGAAGCACATTAAAACTGACCAGGTCAACATCTTTATGTAAACAACCTGCAAGATGGGTGCTGAAGACGGGTGCCTTTCAGATATTCCTGAAGCACAACTCCTGTGACTTATATGACCATTGGCCATTCAAGCTGAGGACAATGGTTGTTGTTGCCCACTATATCTCAAGGGAACCTGGGTTGGGAAACCTGGCATAGCCTGTCAGAATACAAATGACTGCAGAGCCAAGTCAAGAAAATTACACTAGAAAGGTCTGGTAGCTCTCACCCTCAGTCCCACATAGCTTGATACTTTCCCTTCTCTGACTGAAAGTACACAATCTGTACTTTTTGTATGGCAACCAAAAGGTTAGTGAGGTAAGCACGTCACCCATGTGCCCCTGCCTTTTTGTTAAGAAGGAAACAATGTGTCACCTAAAGAAGCATTCAGGGTATTTAGCCAAACGGTTGTTTACTTTTGGGTAGCTTGGGCACATGGCTAAAGGTCTGTGCAAAAGAAAGGTGTTGGTTTAGTCAGTTCCTAAAAGGCTGGAGCAATACATAAGATTAAAGGGAGGTCTGTGCTGCTACTCTACTTCTGTGAGTGACACTGGCTCCCCAGGAGAAAGGAAGTGGAAAACATGATGAACCTGGTACTATAAAACAACAGCCTGCTTAGTTGGTAATGCTAAGGTAATGGCACTTCTGCCTTATGGAGGAGTTGTTATAGGAAAATCTGAGAATTTCTATTACAGAATCAGACACCACATTCATACCATTTCGCTAGTAGTTTTGTCATGTTTTGTATGTTTTTCTTCTTAATTTATTGCATTTTAATTGCTTGCCAATTTGGTTTTTCTACACTTCCCCCTTATTGGTGAACACATTGATGTGCTGTTGATCGGCACCTTCATTCTTTCCTTCTTTCATTTCAAAATAAGTTGACTGGTTCTCTTTATTTTAACTATTACGTCTGGTTTGGCTCTTATGAACCAACATTAAATAAACTCAAGCCCATTGGGGGGAAGTCCGAGAATCCCGTTGGGGATTCTCACCATCTGAAATGCATCCAGTTGTTGCTAATTACAGTCATGGGCTCCTGCTCAGTTTCTGGCCATCTCATAGGACATGTGACTGAGGAAGAATGTGAGTGGCCAGTCATTAATTGGCAGCATTTTGTTGCCACAATTTACACAATTATAATTATGCTGGAGTAAATCAGTATTTATATCAGATAAGTTTTTGGTTATTCAAACAGGCTTCACTTTGTATTAGTCACCATTTTTTGGTAAAATCTATATGTAAGCCAAGAAAAAGGACAAGCAGCAACAGTCCATTAATTTCCTTAGAAGCAAATGGCCAAAATCCAATTATTGATCCCAATCACAACAGACTTACTGAATCAACAGTTATACTGTACCTAAAAAAGAAATTTTGTTACTATTTTCCTTTTTTGGTATTAGTTATTTTTAGAGATTATATTTTTATCGTGTTTCAATTTAATTTTATTACTGCTAAAATTATTTGTATTCTATTTATTCATATTTTTATCTTGCCCAATTAGTGGTGGAGCCACTACTCAGGGCAGCAAACAGGTCAGAATAATACATAAAATTATATGTTTATATTATGTTATTTTGAATTGTTCACTGCCTCCAGAGTAGTTGCTCTGCCATTAGTTGGGCAGGATAAAAATACAATAAAATATTTTACACTTATCCCTGTTGAATTTAATTCTATTGTCTTCAGCCCACTGCTCAATCCTTTGTAGATTATTTTTAATTTTGTTTTTCTCTTCCAGGGTATTAGCTATTCCACCCAATTTTGTGTCATTAGCAAATCTGATTACCATTGTCTGCACTCCCTGATCCAGGTCATTAATAAAAATGTCAAAGAATACTGAGTCCAGGACCAACCTCTGGAGTACTCCAGCTGTTACATTCCCCTCCCCACCCCCCGGTTTGAGAATAAACCATTAGTAATCACCCTCTAAGTTCAATCTTCCAGCCAACTGTATATTCGCTTAATATTTGTTCTATCTAGGCTACACCAAGTTAGTTTGTTAATAAGAATATTCAGGGCCACAAGATATACTATGTCAGTGATGGCGAACCTATGGCATGGGTGCCAAAGGTGGCACTTGGAGCCCTTTCTGTGGGCACCCGACATTGCCCGTTCATAGCCACCTGTATACAGGTTAAATTACTGTATTGGCACTTTGCAAAAAAAAAATAGTGGGTTTGAATTGCAATTTGGGCACTCGGTCTCTAAAAGGTTCGCCATCACTGTACTATACGTTCAGCATTTCCTCTGTCTATCAGGGAGGTTACCATCAAAAAATGGAATCAGGTTAGTCCAGCAGGAGTTGTTCTTGATAAATTTGTGTTGATTTCAATACTTTTGGATGCAGATCATCTGGTTCTGAAGATCTGAGGATGTTTGGTAATCAAGTACTGTATTCGTTGACTATTTGTTAATCAGTCTTCAGCTTCAATCATGTCCCCTCCACTTGCATTTCATGTTTGTCTGGAAAGTCATAGTTTACCCTCTGAAAAAAGACCTTTCTTTCTCATCTCTTATCATTTTTCCATCCTCACTGATCAGCTGAGCCACTGTTTCTTCTTTGTCTTTTGCTACACACATATTCAAAGAATGTTTTTGTTGCTTTTAATGTCTCTAGCTAACTTCAGCTCATTCTCAGCTTTTGCCTTCCTAATGCCATCTCTGCAATTCCTTGCTACTTGTCTATACTCTTCCTTTCTGGCCTATCCTTCTTTCCACTTCCTATGCATGCCTTTTTTTGTTTTTAGATCCTCGCTGAGGTTTTGTGAAGCCACACTGGCCTTTGGTGCTGTCTCCCAGTTTTTTCTTTCTTGTTAGAATCGTTTGTAGTTGTGCCTCTATTTTTCATTTTTTTTTTTTTTAGAAACTCCCACTCTTCTTTGACTGATGTGCTTGTTAAGATCTCCTGCTATAGTTGTCTCTATTGGCTGGAACCAGTCAAGGATGTCGAGTCCTCTAGTTTCTTTCTCCACTTTTGTATTATTATTTATTATTTATTTGTTTGTTTTATTTATTTGTTTTAGGAGAAAATTATCAGCCCCACAAGCCAGGAAATTCTTGGAAGGGCCATACTTGGCAAAAATTGTCTCCTAACAGATAATTGAAATATCCCATAGCAATCACATAATGTGTCTTTGAAGTCATTTTAATTTATTTTCTAAAAGTTTCATCTGTATCATGTCCTTGATTTGGCAGTCAGACTCCAACTACTCTGCTCCTTTTGTTTTTCATCCCAGCTACATTTATCCAGATGCTCTCAATGAAACTGCCAATCTCCTCCTGTATGTCTGTGCACAAATGTGTATTTTTTTTACATATACTGCAACTCCACCCATTTTCTAATCTTTATGTTTGTTTTGAACATTTTATATCCTTCAATTTCTGTACTCTAGTCATGGAAGTCCCTCCACCAAGTTTCAGTTATACCTATTAAGTCATATTTACTTTACCGTCCTGAACTAGGATTTCCAGTTCTGCTTAGTTGTATTCCATTTTCCTGGCATTTGTATATGGACATCAGAGACTGTGTGATTTATGGCCTGCTTTTCTTTGTATATTTTTCTAAATGTTGTTATCAATGTTAATGTTATTATTAGAGAGGGACATGAAATACCAAAATGGTGTTTCGTTTTGCTTTTCATTTTGTTTATCGTTTCAATCCGTTTAAAAATACATTTTTTTAAAAATTTTTCATTTTTTCATTTTTCATTTTTATGTTTTATGTGTTTTATGTGCATGTTTAATGTAACTACTGTGTGTATGTGTCTTTTATGTTTTTTGCCTTTGTTCTATGTGTTATGTGCATGTTTTATGTAACTACTGTATGTGTATGTTTTTTATGTTTTTTACCTTTGTTTTATGAGTTTTAGGGGTGGGGGAAGTGTGAGCTTTTTAAACATTTTATTAGTCCCCGAAGCAAGCACCAATCAGCTGGTGCTTCGGGGACTAAAAAAAAAGTTTTAAAAGCCCACACTTTCCCCCACCTGATCTGGCGCATGGGGGGGGCAGGAGCTTTTAAAACTTTTTTTAGTCCCTTAAGCAAGCTCCACGAGCCAGCTGATCAGCAATTGCTTTGGGGACTTTAAAAAGGTTTTAAAAGCCCACGCTTTTCCCCACCTGATCGGGCATGTTGGGGGGGGATGGTGCAGGCTATTAAAACTTTTTTTTTTGCCTCTGAAGCAAGTGCCAATAAGTAGACGCGAAGGGCTTCAGAAGCAAAATTTTTTTTACAACGTTTTAAAACCCTGCACCATTCCCCCACCTGATCAGGTGCATTGGGAGGAATGGTATGGGCTTTTTAAAGTGGGTTTTCATTTTGTTTAGTTTAGTTTTTCTATGAGGGGGCAGTTCATTTTTCATTTCATTAGGGAATGAAATGAAAAATGAAACAATTTTTTTTCATGCCCATATCTAGTTATTATTGAGCTCCATTAGAACTTTGGTCCATTCCTCGTATGGTATGCAAGGCTTCATCCATATTAACCCCTGTGCTTGTTTCTCCCCCCTCTTCTGATTCAGTTTAAAGCCTTTCTGATGAAGTTCTTCATGCTGTGGCCAAACATATTATTCCCAGTCCTTGAGAAGTGCAAGCCATCTCTTTCTAGCAATCTGTCTCTCAAGAAGCTCAGCCCATGATCCCTGTCATGTTGATACCATCTTCGTGGCCAGACATTTACCTGGCATATTTTCCTTTCTTTTTCTATTCCTCTTACAAGTACTGATAGAAAGTTCCCAGAGCTTCAGAGTCTGGTGTGAGATCTTGCAAGTTGCTCTTGGCTGTGTTCCCACGTGAGCAAGAAGAAAGAGAGATGTATCCTTGGGTTTTATAAGTGGTGGCAGTTCTTTCATTACATCCCTAATCTGTGCTCCAGGGAGACAGCATACCCGATGGGTCCATGGATCTTTCCAGCATATTTCAGTTTCAATCCCACACAGTAAGCAGTCTCTTATTACAACTATTCTTCTTTTCATCATTTTGTAGTGTGTAGGTTCAGTGCCTCTGCTTGGGTGCATTTCAGTCCCTATTTTAGACTCCTGTGTGGTCTCCTCTGACTCCTGCCAGACTCCTCATCAAGAACCTGAAAGTGGTTTCCCAGTTCCACCAGTGACAACAGTGATCTCCTTTTGTTCCTAACTGTGATTGTTTTCCATGGTGCTTCATCCACCATGCCTTCTCTTGTTGCTCTTCCACCTCCAGGGCCTCCACTGACTGCTACTGCTCAAGAGTTCTGCTGATGTATATTTCATCTTCCCTTATAGCCTTAAATGTGGCTAGTGATTGCTCCAGGTCTCTCACTTTTTCTTCTAGCAGTGACACTAGTTTGCACTTGCAGCATGTGTATGCTGTGTTACACTTAGGCACAAAGACAAACATTGCAGATCACCACAACCCTCCCTGGAACCTTTTAACTTTAGTTTGTTCAATTCCTGCCTTTGAATCCCCCTTTCTTTTGGCCCTTCTTTCAGTAAACCATGTCCTAACTGGTATTATAAACTGGTTTCAGGTCTACGTCTGAAGTCCTTGGTCACTCATGGCAAACAGCACCTGCAACAACCCGCAGATGTTGAGTCTTTCGCTTGCTATATTCCTATTGTTAATCTCTTTCTTTTCAGCCCCTTCCCAAGCTGGTGGGATCTACATACAACAGTAAAGAGCAACCAGCCAGCAAAAGCAAGCAGTAATTTTATAAAATATATGTTTTAAAACACGAAGCCCTTTTCGTCACTCATGATTTGATAGTCCATCAGTTTGAGGCTTTTATTATATTGTGTTGTATGTGTGTATAAAACCATAACCAGTGTTTGGTACAATGATGCCTAGTTACCAGGGTGCCATAAACGTTTTTCTTTCCAGCCTACCTATACTACCTGAGGATAAACAGCCGGTTCTTTCTGTCACTTTCATATACTGTACATCTTCAGGTCATATAAGGAGAAAGGACAAGCCAAGACACAACCATATCCACATTCGCCTTCTAACATCCCACCCATTCGCTTCATCACCTGTTATTAACACCTATCACGTCTTTTGCATCATGTTTGCCAACTTGCCTTTATCAGACAAATGACTGGATTGCCTCATAATCCCTCGACCTTTAACTCTTTGAGTACTGCTAGCAATAAAGAGGAGTTGATTACTTTCTAGATTAAATGCAGGAGACTGAGAAGTGAATTTAAGTTTAACTGACGACTCCCATCATACAGAGATGAGACTTGCAGGTTACCTTGGCTGTCATTTGATGCAAGAAAAAGACACAGAGGTTTGTGGTATTTCAGACCCAGGCTTAACTATGTATGAAAATATGTGTTTCATTAACTGAAATCTAGGAGCAAGTAGAGACGGGCATGAACTGCTGATTGGCAGTTGGTGCCAGTTTGGTGGCCAACCCAACAGGTGTCTGGTGATGTCCTTACAATTCTGAGTTCTGCCTCCTCTGGCAGGTGCCCACTCAGGGGCGGCTCCTGGAGGGGGCAGGACTCCAGAACCATGTCAGCACCAACACCTATTGGACCCACCGCCAACTTGTTACAAAACAGTCTGTAGCGAGTTATAACTACAGTAGTGAGTTATAACTACTGTAGGCCCATTGATTCAATGGAACTTACATAGGCACTGACTCACCAAATCCCCACTGCTTCAATGAGCCTACCCCAACTGCAACTTACCATGAGATTTCAGCCATTGTTGTTTAATATTTAAAACTATGCAGTAGTGCAGCTATACATATTGCATAGCTATCTAGTGTTTTCATCCATTTGGGTGGATCATGTTGTAACAGGATGTGTGCATGAAAGCGACAGAGAGAGGGAGAGATCAACACCCTGTATCATGATCTCCACATATCAGAGGGAAGTTCAGGTCCAAACTCAAATCTGGTTTAAGAGATAGAGACTATCTCAGGGTGTTGAGATTTAACGGGATCAGAAGATAAGATGGATGACGCAGTACTAATGGTACTGTCTACAGGAAGCTAAACTTACAAGAAGAAGCTATCTTTGGTATAAATCTAACCCTGATTCCAGTTAGAGTAGACCCTTAGAATCAACCACTGATCAACAAGTCAATATTTATTTAAATTCCATTTGTTTAACAGGTCCATTTTAGCTGACAAAACAAATTGGATTCATTTGGGGTCCCCTAAAGTTCTCTGCTATGGGGAGAAAAGAGCATGTGTGTATGCTAAAGGTACAATTTATTAGGAGCATCACAAATCCTGCAGGCTGGGCTTTGCCTACACAAGATATGTTTGAGGTGGCCAGCAACGGCATATCTGGTATTTGCAGAAACCTCATAGGAATCCTTCTCCCAAATTAATTCAGGATTACAGTACTCTCTATTAGACATGGGCATGACCAGAAAAAATAACGTTTCGAGTTTTCGTTTGTCGGAACGGGTCCATTTTGGGTCGTTTCCGTTTGTCGTGAAATTTTTCAAAAATTTGTCGTTTCCATTTGTCGTTCGTCGTTTGTCGTTTCCACCGCGATTTAGCGCGATTTGACTTCCCAGAGCATAGGGGCGTCCCGCAATCAGGGCTGGTGCTAGGTGTTTTTGCGCCCTAGGCAGTGGGTGGGGCGGGGCGGGGGGGCGGGCGGGCGGGCGGCGGCGCGGGCGGATGGGTGAATGGGCAGTTAGGATATCACTTAGGATAGAGGTTCTGTTCTTGGCTTGCACCCCAAATGTGTGTGTGTGCAAGCAAATTGAAGTTGGGAAAATAGAAAATAAATGGTAGTATATAATATATATTTAAAATAAATCCACACCTCCCACTCCCAGTCGAACCTCCCCCTTTATCCAATATCAGAAAAAAAATCCTCAAAAACTGCCAGAGAAGAAATAAAGAATAAACTGCTATTCCCTTCAGCAGACAAAGCTGCAGGGAATCAAAGAAATTATTTTCTAAATTGAATTCCCTCCCTGCCTGCCTAACTTAAATCCTAAAGCCTCCAGCCTTCCTCCTCAATCTCGATCGGATCACACCAGCACCAGCAGCCAGCCCTCCTCCCTCAACCACATCCATACACCCGACTGCGATTTCTGGAAGGTGCCTCGGCTTTTTATGCCCTCCGAGACATCCAGAAATGTCAGTCAAAAACCTGGCGATGCCATTGGTGGAATGGTTCAAACAATTTGCATGGTCCCATCCCATGCCCAGCCCAAATGGGCAGGTCTAAAAAAATAAAAAATAAAATAAAATAAAATAAAATCAATATGACATTTTATTGCTATAAAACCCCCCACTGCTGCTACTATTAAAATTCAGGCATTTAAAATAAATAAATTTCACATGTTTCTGTGGTGATTTGGTGTGTTTTTTGACCACTATTTCAAAAGAAAAATTGCGGCTGCCATTTTGGATCCCCCCCCACCGCATGGCATGGCGAGACGACGAGGATGACCCCCCCCAGCCTGGTGCAAGCAGCCCAGGACAGGAGAAGGGGGGGAGGCCGGGGACCCCCCAGAAACCACCCGTCTGGTAGGTGGCAAAGCCTCAGGCAGGCATATTTTCGCCTGCTTTTTTGGCCGGGAGTCGGTTTTTTTAAAAAAAAACTTTTAAAAACTTTTTATGTGCTTCGCATTGCGTGATCGCTGTGATGCCACAAAAGGAAACGAAAAACCCGACCAAATTTTTCTCTTTTCGGTTCGAGTTCGAGTTCTGACGGCTTAATTATCGTTACCGTTTCCGTTATGTAATGGAAACAATAACCGAAAACGGAAACGACAATTTTGCCGAGTCGTGCCCATGTCTACTCTCTATACCAGTGTTGGTGAACCTATAGCACGGGTGCCAAATTTGGCACTCACAGCCCTTTCTGTGGGCACCCGACATCACCCCTTCACAGCCACCTGTATTCAGGTTAAATTGCTGTATTGTCAGTTTGCGAAAAATTAGTGGGTTTTGTATCGCAGTTTGGGCACTCAGTCTCTAAAAGGTTCGCCATCACTGCTCTATACCATCCAATCAACTTTAAAAAAACCATACCAAAACTATTATACACCCCTATGGGGCAAATGTTCATGTCAATGTCAATGCTAAAAACATCAACTTCTCTCTCGCTAAAGGCTGAGAAGAAAAATTAGAGAAGCAGGAATAACTTTGCAAACAATATCGAGTTCAGTACTTTCCTAAGAGAGCTTTGTTCCACTCTCAAACTGTTGCTGAGAAAAAAATAACTGAGACTAATTAGGATCATTTGATGTAAGATTTCAGGGACTGCCACCCACTTCTTCAAATGTATTAAGTGCTATTGCAGTATTTCCAAAGTATGCATTCTGACAACAGGTTGTTGTTACTCATGTTTTTTTAAAAAAATCAATTAATCTCATTGATGAGAATATGTGTGCTACAAAAAAATATACAATTAAATATGCCCTAAGCACATCTGATCTTGCCTGATTTCAGAAGCTAAGCAGGGTCGGTCCTGGTTAGTACTTGGATGGGAGACCACCAGGGAATACCAGGTGCTGTAGGCACCTGGAGTAGGAACTGGCAAACCACTCCAGTATTCTTGCCAAGAAAACTCCATGGGCATGGAGTCAAAAAGAGCTGATCACAACTATAACGACACAACACACACACACATGAAGAAGACAGAGGTCAAGAGTTTAATTCCTCACTGTGCCTCCTGCGAAGACAGCCAGCCTGTATAGCCTTGGGAAAGCTTCAATGCCTCAGAGGACGGAAAGGTAAACCATGTCTGAATGATCTACACCTAAGAAACCCTGAAAAGGGTTGCCATAAATTAGAGTGTACGTGATAGCACTCTCTCCTCCTCCTCCTCCTCACCAGTTTGATAGAGTGATGGACTAGGATTCAGGAGACCTGGCCTGATGTGCCCACTTGGCAATGGAAACTCACTGGGTGCGATGGGCGGTTGGGGGAACCATTCCTTAAATATCTCACGAAGCTTAAAAGCTGCATTGGGTATTGCCATAAGCTGGAATCCATTTGAGAGCCCCTAATAAACTAAGCTGTACAAAAGGAAGGAAATAATAGAAGAGCCCACCTACAGATTAGAAACAGGAGTCAAAGTAATCATATATGAAAACTTTTAGGAACTGCAAAGCTCAACCCGAGACCAGTCGTTACACACTAAAATATCCTGCTTGTAGAACGTCAGGAGAGTTGCCTCACCCTTACCCCAAATCATGCATGTGTTCCTGTTATGACACCTCTCAATGTGCAACATTTTGGTTTTCTGTTTTCCTGTGCCAGGTCTTTAAATAGTCCATAGTTTGTCATGCAGTTTCTGTTGGTCACCCGCTCCTTCCTGACTGGTCAGAGGCTCAGGCCTGGGCTTCATCTTTCCTCGGTTGGAATTACTTGATGATCATCTCTTGAGTTTTAGTCATCAGCATTTGAAGGAGGTAATCATAACAGCTCAGAGGAGGGGCCATCGTAAGGGACGAACACTGAAATAAACGTGAAGGAATAAAAAGCAGGAGATGGGGACAATGATGAACAAGGAGAGATAGTCTAGGAAATAATCCAGATTTGACAGACATGGCATATGGCAGTGCTGTGCCACTTTTTGTAGAAGTAAGCCTTATTGAACACATTGGTATTTATTTTCTTTGAAGTAGACATACGTAGCAGGCTCCTGTAAGTTTCCCTTCAAGAAATCAAAATCCAGGAAGAGTCTTGAATTTTCCAGGGCACAAGGAAGGAGAGAGTTTGTGTTACAATACAATGGGATGGTTTTCATATAGGAACATATTGCTTGCAAGAACAAAGGTGACAGGAGCGACTGTAACAACTATCGTGGTATCTCTCTTCTTAGTGTTGTCTGGAAGCTGTTTGCACGTGTTATACTGAAGAGGCTCCAGATACTTGCAGAGAGAGTCTACCCAGAATCACAGTGTGGCTTTCGAACCAACAGGTCCACTACTGATATGGTATTTTCCCTCAGGCAGTTGCAGGAGAAATGCAGAGAACAAGGACAGCCACTTTTTGTTTATTTATTTATTTATTTATTTATTTATTTATTTATTTATTTATTTATTTATTTACTACTTTATACCTTACATCTTTCCGATAAATAGAGACAACACAATAAGATCAGACAACAAAATAAAGCAAAAAACAAACTATTCTAACCGGCATTGGCGCCCTGACAATATGTACAGTTCCCAGTGGGAAACTTTCCTAAAATACAAGATATGAACGGCGGGAGGGGGAAAAAACCTACAGCAAGTCGCCAAAGGCCTCCCGGAAGAGCAGAGTCTTTAACGCTTTGCGGAAGGCCTGCAGGGACTCTGCAGAGCGCACTTCGCTTGGGAGGGTGTTCCAGAGGGAGGGGGCCGCCACTGAGAAAGCCCGGTTACGTGTAGATGTTCTACGGGCTTCTCGAGGAGTGGCGATCCGAAGCGAGTGCACTCGCAACTGCCAAACTGGTCGGGCCGAGGTTGATCGCTGGGCGATCCGCTCTGACAGGTAGTCCGGGCCCAAGCAATGGAGGGTTTTATAAATTAAAACCAAGACCTTGAATCTAATCCGGGATGCAACGGGTAACCAATGCAGGCGAGCCAGAACTGGGGTGATGTGGTCATAACGACGCACACCCGCCACCAGTCTGGCTGCCGCATTTTGCACCTGCTGCAACCGCCGGAGGAGAGTCAAGGGCAACCCCATGTAGAGGGCGTTGCAGTAGTCCAACCGTGAGATCACCAGCGCATGAACCACTGTTCTCAGAGAGTCGCCATCCAGGTATGGGCGGATCTGGGTGATTTGGCAAAGATGGTAAAATGTGGATCTGGTCACGGCAGCCACCTGGGCATCCATGGTGAGCACCGGATCCAGAACCACGCCCAGATTCCGCACCCTATCCGTGAGTTGGAGGGAAACTCCCCCCAAACAGGGGAGAGGGCCTCCATACCCAAAGGCATTTGATATGGTTAGTAGGGACGGACTCTTTAAAATACTCCTCCGGGTTGGATGCCCACCCAAGATCCTAAACATCATTAGGATGAGGATATGAAGGGCAATGTAGTTTTTGATGGCCTGGTGTCAGATCCCTTCAACATCCGAAGCGGAGTGAAGCAGGGCTGTGTCCTTGCGCCAACCTTGTTTGGGATCTTCTTTGCTACCATGCTGAAGTATGCTTCTGGAACTTCAACAGAGGGTATCTATCTCCGGACCAGATCAGATGGAAAACTCTTCAACCTCTCTAGATTGAGAGCAAAGTCTAAGGTACAGGTGAAGTGTTTGCGGGATCTCCTCTTCACTGATGATGCCGCCATTACTGCTCACTCTGCCGAAGATCTCCAACAACTCATGGACCATTTTAGTAAAGCTTGCCAAGATTTTGGGCTAGAAATCAGCCTGAAAAAAACACAAATAACGGGCCAGAATGTGGACTCTCCTCCTCGCATTACAATTTCTGAAAAAGAACTGGAAGTTGTCCATGACTTTGTGTATCTTGGCTCAACTATCTCAGATACACTCTCACTAGAGTCTGAGCTGAATAAACGTATAGGTAAAGCAGCAACTATGTTTTCCAGACTAACAAAGAGAGTATGGCTCAATAAGAAGCTGACAGAACATACAAAGATACAGGTCTATAAAGCTTGCGTACTGAGCACACTTTTGTATTGCAGCGAGTCTTGGACCATCCATGCCCGACAGGAAAGAAAGCTTAATACCTTCCATATGCGCTGTCTTAGGTGAATATTCAACATTACCTGGCACGACAAAGTTCCAAATAGCATAGTCCTGAATCGAGCTGGAATCCCTAGCATGTACACTTTATTGAAACAGCGACGCCTACGCTGGCTTGGACACGTTGTAAGAATGGATGATGGTCAGATCCCAAAAGATCTTCTATATGGAGAACTAATGCAGGGAAAGCGCCCCAGAGGGAGACCACAGCTGCGGTATAAGGATATCTGTAAGAGTGACCTGAAGGCCTTGGGAATGGACCTCAACAGTTGGGAAACCCTGACCTCCGATCGCACTGTCTGGAGGCAAGAGATACAGCATGGTCTACATAAATTTGAAGAGCCATTTGTCCAACAGGCAGAGGAAAAGAGGCAGGCACGGAAAGAACGAAACTCGAGGACTGGGCAAGAAACAAAATACATCTGCCTCCAGTGCGGTAGAGACTGCCATTCCTGAATTGGTCTATTTAGTCACACTAGGTGTTGTTTTTAGGATCTCTACTCCAGGCATGATACCATAGTCTTTCGGGACTGAAGGGGCGTTTATACACGACCCCTAAGCTCCACTGCAAATGGCTGCAAGCTCCAGAGCTTTAAAATGTTTTCCCACCAGCTCTGGAGTTTGCAGACAATTAAGTGCGGCCCCGCCCACCTAAGCGCGACCCAGCGCACTTTTCTTGTACCTGCTCTTGGGAGGTGAAAAATATTTGATGCGGATGTGCTGGGCTCTCCTTGCTTCTTTTTGTTTTTGTTTTTTGCCTCCCGCCCCTTTAAGAGGAACCAGGAAGTGACTGGGGCTCCCCCGGCAGCGTCCACCAACACCAGGAGGTAAGGCTTTATTCTTCTGTCCCTTTTTCCCCTCCCTCCCCTCACGCAGCCGGCAGCCAGGAAGTACAGAGGGGTGGAGATGCACGAAGAGCGACAAACCCCTAAGATCTCTGGTCCAAATTTAAGGGGCCAGCGGATCTTAGTGGTCGTGTAAAAAGGCCCAAGGATGCCAATGATGCTTGCAAGTAATGAAGGACATGGTAGAGGTGCATCAAGTTATGCATCATGTGGTAAAAACATGGGCTTTTAGCAAAACATTTGGTGGAAACCTGCTTTTATTTCTGTATTCAGTTGCTATCTCTTCTGGGTCTTCTGCTCTGTTTCCCAGCTGTTTCTGTTTTTGTTTGCTTTGGAATTTCCAAACGCTCACTGAAGACCTGGCTTTTTCAGAGGTAACATCTTAACAATACAGTGGCAGTCTCAGTGCTTAATTTCATCCTGCCATCTTCTTGTTCAAATGGTTGTGCTTTATATTGTTGTTTTTATCATTTTTATTTTTATTTGTTAAAATTACCGTAAGTGCATCTATAAAAGTAAGGGGAAATGTCTGTGCATCTTATAGAGTGAATATAGTAGTCCCCGTTGCAAATGTAGCACACATTTTCATTTAGAGAGACATTACCTGCATGGAGCCTCTCCCATCCCCTGCTGCAGCCGGGATTCCACAGTTCCATTCACCTCATTTGCAAAGAGGTCTCTTCCATGGAGCCTCTGCCCTCACCTTCTGCAGCCTGGATTCCCCTGTCCCAATCACCTTGTTTGCAACCTCCCCTTTTGCATCCAGGATTCCCATCCCAATCTCCTCCTTTGCAAAGAGGCTTCCTCCACGGAGCCTCTGCCCTCCCCTTTTGTAGCCAGGATTCCCACACCATGAAACCTTAGGCTAAACATTTTTCTTGTTTTCCTTCTCTAAAAACTAGGTGTGTCTTATGGTCAGGTGTATCTTATAGAACGAAAAATACAGTAATTTCTTGTCTCTTGTACAGTATTGCCTTGTTTTTCTGCAGTTGTTTGGTTTATTATTGTAAACCACCCAGAGTGGCCTTGTAGTCAGATGGGTGGGATATAAATTCAATAAATAAATAAATACTATTATTGCTGTTATTTAACTACAGTACTGTACTGCCTGCTGCATTGCCAGATTTTTAGATAGGAGAATTATATATATGCTTTTCAATTTTACAATTCCCACAATTTGTACAGATGATCCATAATGTATATGTCATTGTTGTTATATGCCTTCAGAACTAACTTACAGGTATTTAAGGAGTGGTTTTACCAATTCCACACACCCAATCAGTTTCCTTGGCTGAGCAGGGGATTGGACATAGGCATCCTGAGTTCATCACTCTATCCACTATAGAACAGTGAGAATGTTATATATAGAGAAGGTACAATTCCATCTATTGGTGTATTTTTGATATTAATGCATGCCTTTTTGCTAGACATCAAACAATATCTCTGTTCTGTGATGCCTTTACCTATTTCCTATGTTTGGCACAACATCAAAGGAAGCTATCAAGAAGGATTTTTAATTAGTGAGACCTAATGATTTACAAAGTTAGACAATTTTAGAACAACTAAGAGTCCTGTAGCTCCTTAAAGACTTAAAATGCATTGGATATAAGCCTATGTGAACACTTTCAATGCAGACCATGAAAGAGTAAAATGCTTTATCAGAACAAGTCTCACAGAGGTAGAAATAAGCAATGGCAGGACCTGGGTGGAGCCAGAATCAGGTGGGAGAAGTTAGAAGCTGAAGATGATATAGGCTGAGATGATTTTTTAAAAAACCCAACATACTGTATATAAAGCCATAATACTGTGAAGTATTTACAGCTAGAAAATAAAAGTCCTCTGCAAATTGCCACCCTTTACTCAGTCACTAACTAATGCAAGTTCATTTCTAGATTTGGAAAAAAAAATCCCATCCCTAACACATGCAACACGAAAAATCCTACATTCCACTCACAACACCCTCTCAAGTAATGTGCAAGATCTTCATGGAGTTAACTTTTTAAATAATTCTTTTAAAAGGCTCTGGAACTTGCCAATTACTGACATGTTTCCCACATGCAAGGTACACCTTAGGTTTTAAACCAAAGCAGTGGGGTGAGGGGAATGCCAAAAGTTTCTGAATCCCATTTGTTGCACTGTCCATTTAATCTGCAGTCAAAAAGTTAATTTGCTGAAGTTGGGGGCCCATAAACCTGGAGCCTGGGATTAAGAAGGCAATGTAGAGATTGGTGAAGTGCTTCTACCTGAAGGATGAGTGTGTGCCATTAAAGCAGTGGCCGAAAAAGCCCTGCTCCAAAGCTTGAGCCACCAGCCTGAGTTAGATATTTGGAATAGCTTTGCTGCAAGCCAACAACATGCTCTGGAATGCCTTACATTTAACGTCCATCTTTGTTCTGAAAATACCTTGGTGACTTCAATATACACACAACAGACTGGCCTGGCAGATTATCGTCAATAGACCAGCTTCCTGAAAATGACCCAGCTGTGCGTCATCCACAGAAGAAATCACGCTCCGCAAAGCCACAAAGATAAATGAGCTTTATAAATGCAAAACTAGGCTACAGGCGATACCTTTATAGGCCACTAATATTTTTTTTTAAAAATCACCACAAGCTTTTGAGTGCAATACACTCTTCTTCAAAGCATGGACCAAAAGTCCAAACATGGCAAAAGATGTGCTTTGCCTGGAGGTCATTCTTAAAGTTCTTGGCAATCTTAGGAGACAGGAAGTGAGGGCAGTTGTAAAGGCTGCTTAAACATTGGGTTTCAGGAACATGGGTCATGCACCCCCCACACACACTCATTCACCCCTCATCTCCATTTGGCTCTTTGAGACATACAAACCCCTGTTGGTGCGGTTGGGGGGATGGAGGAGTTGATGTAGAGGAGCCATGTGCTTCATTCTGCGATTGGAGTAAAATTTAGTGAGCCCACTAGGTTTGCCATTTGGGATTAGACTGAAATAAAATTATATTACCTAGTGGTTGCAGTCTTGCCCTTGGGTGATGAGAGTCCGTGCGCCTCATTCTTGGTGCATGGGGAATGGCAGCTCTTTCTTGGTATGTCCATAATTCCACCAAAGTAAAACACACACCCTTGCAATTATTTTTAAAATTTTATTAGTGGCCTATAAAGGTTTCACATGTAGCCTAGTTTTGCATTTGTGTTTTGTGATGGCCATGTGGCTCCCCTCCCCCCTTTTAAGCTTTATAATTTCATGCAGGTGGTTACTAGAGCAACCCACAAATCATTCAGGATGGAGTATATGCGCATAAATCACTTTGGTCTCAAATAAGTTAACGGTAACATCTTGCTTTAAGCTTCAAAGTACAGTGGTGCTTCATACAACACTGAAACAGAGGGAGCCTAGTCCGAAATACTGCCTCTTGGAGGCTGCAGTCTCAGTTATGTGAAGTACCTGTCCCTCATCTTGTGACTCAGAGCCTGAGGCTGATACTTGAGTTCTGGAACAGTCTTTAGTTTAGTTGTAGGTTCTGTTCAACCACCATTCATTACCACCAGGTGTTCCACTCCCTTGCTCATTTATGACCCTGAGTTAATTATCTTTTATTAAGAAGCCTTCCACATTCTTTCCATTTTATCCTACTTAAAAAGTTTCTCTGGGAGCGCCCTTGAAGGTGAACCTAACAGTTGACAATCTGGTTAACACAGGAATGCCAATTGTCTTCTGGGGCAGTGAATGAAATGGTGAATATTATAACAGCACATCTGGCTTTACACCTTGCCCTTAAACAGGTATCAGCTTGGGGGCTACTAACATTTCTGCAACACCTGGCATTGCTCAGTGCTTGGGAAATTGTGCCGTACGAAACAGAACACATAAATCAGAAACAGGCGATCTCAGTGGGTCCTTATCCTCACAACCATGGTCATTCATTTATTTACTTCATTTATCAAGGTGGTACTCTTGGCAGTTAATAGTCAAATGAGAGGAAATACAGTAATGTGACAATGAAAATAAACAGTAAAGGATAGAGTAGTTAAATCAAATCAAGTCAAAACATTATGAAACAAAAAACAAACAAAAAAACACCCAAGAGGAGTTGTTCAGTGGTTCAGTTGTGTTCGACTCTTCATGACCCCATGGACCAGAGCTCGCCAAGAGTATCAAACCCTAACTGGAGAGGCAATACAGATGGGCTAATTCCTCTGAGGATGTCCTTGAAAGCCTTTGTAAAGGGCATCATCTTAAGCAACATCTTAAAGGTTTCTCCTGCAACCTAACTACAGTATTTCAGTCTATTTCTTAGGACATGGGTTGTTATGTTAAAAAAAAACCTGCACCAAAATAAATCTGTCCATCTTAAAAGAACCGCTTTCTGTTTTTATTTATTATTTATTTCTTCAATTTATGTCCCATCTTCTGAGTCCTATTTCAACAAGTCAGCAACTCTAACCACAACATCATACCAATTCTCGTTTTTGCGCTGCTTTCCTTATGCACACTGAAACAGATTCAGGTGGCTACATCTTGGAGTTAAAAACAAACAAACCTCTGTGCCTGCTTGCTGTTCAAAGATAGCTCAAACTGCTACTTTAGCCATGCCCAGCCACATATGTGGTGCATCAGCACAAAAGAAGTATCCTCCTCAGTGATTGCAGGGATTCTCTCTTGTCATGTTGGTTTTGATTGACTAGTTCATTTATTTACTATTTTAAGTTGTATAATGTGTTTTATTGTATTTTGTTTATGTTTGTACACCATCCAGAATAGCTTTCTGCTAGATGGCTGTGGTAAATAAATAAATAAATAAATAAATAAATAAAATTTCCTCTGAACTACAGTATTCCACATTTCAAGCTGTCTTTCTTCTGCTCTGTCAGCCTAAGGATGAAATTAAGCCATTCCTATGAACATTCATGGCTGCTCTCTCAGACTAGACTTGGATAGGATCACACTTTGTTCTTTCATTGCAGCAGACAATATATATTTTGTTCTGGAAGCTTACTATGTACCCCCAAGGCTGAAGAAGTACAAACACGTGAATAAAATAACCCAGTCAAACCTGCCATATGAAGCAACAGGGTTGAGCCATACTCATTAATCAACTTGCTGTCTGGTGCTGAAAGCCTTTCATATTTTATAAAACTTTCCCAGTCATCAAATCTACTTGATAAAAAGCCAAAAGATAGTTTACAGATAGAAGTGACTTTCTGTCAAGCCAAAAGATCTAATATTTATTTATTTATTTATTTATTTATTTATTTATTTGATGTATATACTGCCCACCTGACATGAAGCCACAGCATAAAACAAGCAATATATAATATACAATAATATAAAAATCATAGTAAAAACAGCATAATTAAGTAAAAGGCACACATACAAATCAAAGACAAATGACAAATTGTCAGCACTCTAGATGTTTTGGACCACAACTCCCAGAATTCGAAGCCTGTATTGTCAATGACAAATGACTATGGGAGTTGTGGTCAAAAACATCTGGAGTGCCAAAGGTTTGCCACGACTGCAATAGGCCAAGGGCAGACGAGATGAAATCATAAAGTCAGTGAAACAGTGGAGCAGTTAGTAATCAGGGAAAGCACATTTAAATAACCAAGTCTTCAGTCAATCTTTGAAGGTCAGCAATGTGGGGCCTGGCAGATCTCTGAGGGAAATTGGTTCTACAGTCTAGGTGCCACCACCAAGAAGGGCTGATTTTATTTATTTATTTATTTATTTATTTATTTATTTATTTATTTATTTATTTTAAGGCTTATATACCGCCCGTCTTCCTGAAGGAACTCCGGGTGGTTCACAACAGTTGTAGTTGGAAATTAATATTAATTTTAAGGCCCTTGAGACATCAAGGAACTTGTGCAACCAAGCCTAAAAATGAGTCTCGGATCCTCCTTGAATCTGGATAAATGCACAAATTATTATTGCCGTCCCGAGAGAAGAGCAATGATCCTGTGCTGGCAATGCTAATCAGCATTCTATAAGGCAATTCTAAAAATGGAGGAGGTTCAAATAAAAAAATGAAAGTTTTAAATTGTGCTTCAGACCAGAACTATTTTTTCAGAATTATAGCAGACAATCTGCTCTTGGTCTGCACCAAATTTTGGGATGTCTGGACAAAGGATTCTCAAATTATGATTTTTTTAAAAGCAAAATTGTTTTCCTCAGTCAGAAACAGACAACCCTAGATGTTTCCAGATTTATATCAGATCACATCAATTAAAAAACCCAATCTTGAAAGACAACGGTTGGCGCAACCTACTTTTTAAAATTTGAAAATAATTAAGGCTTCAGAAGCTGAAGTACTGATTCTTTAAAAAGCACTTTCAAAAGGAAAAAAAAACAGGTATGTATTTTGTTATAAGACGTCTTAGTACAGCCTAGCCAGCTGGAGTTTTATGAAATGAAACATTGTACATAGTCATAGGTTGGGGAGAGAGATATTTAGAGAGAAAAGTCATAGAGACAGACAGAAAGAGAAAGGGGAAAAAAACTGTGTTGCTTCAAAAAAGTAAAAGGGTACAGTTTTGCCAGTATCTTCAGTAAACACTGTCTCAGGATTTCTGAGACCAAATAGTCTCCTGCATAGAGTTTCAGAGAGGAAATCAACAGGAGGCAGAGGAAAATACCAGAATCTGATTCCTTTTTCCATCAGTTAACCACTTCTCATCCAAACACAAAGCAATTGGAAGGGCTGTTTTTCAACAACTTCGCAAAGTATCAAAGTGCCCAAAAGAAATGGCAGTGAATATAAGAGAAACCAGTGGTTTCCAACTTTGCACAACTCAGATTTCTTGGATTACAATTCCCAGAAGTCTTTAGCACTATCTGTCCTGGCTGGGGTTTTTGAGAGCTCCAGTCCAAGAACAGCTGAGCATCCAATGTTGGGATGGGAACCAACACTGTAGACCATCTGGACTGCTGACACAGATGTCATCAACATTCAGGCTACCCTCTGTGTGTACAATTTATCATCCTTTTCCCTGGCAGCAATGCAGGCCCAATATTATGCAGCAATATTATTGGACCATTTCCTGGTTTTTTAAACTGTGAATTTAAAAGCACAGTATGCCACATTCATAAACCAAAAGTGGTGTTTTTGTTTGTTTGTTTGTTTGTTTGTTTTTGGAAAGAATTTAAACTACACTTCTACACTTGATCTTAGCCAAAAGGCCGAGAAGCGATTTAAACTGTCCTAGGACAAGAGTCAGCTTGGTATGATTCCCCCAATTATTGTCAGCCTTCAACTCCCAGCATTCCTGATTATTGGCTAGGCTGGCTATGGCCAATGAGATCTACAAGCCAGCACTATCAGGAGGGCAGCAGTTTGCCTAACCCTCTCCTAGGGTTGAAGAAAAAAAATCAGTGTGAAACATGTGTCTTGTGTTCACATCCTAGGATCAGCATGAATATCAAGGGCGTTTATACATGACCCCTAAGCTGTGCTGCAAATGGCTCCCAGCTCCGGAGCTTAGAAATGTTTTCCCACCAGCTCCGGAGTTTGGAGACAATTAAGTGCGACCCCGCCCACTTTAGCACAACCCAGCGCATTTTTCATGTACCTGCTCTCTGCAGGTGAAAATTTTTTGATGCGGATAAGAGTGCCGGGCTCTCCTGGCTTGTCTGTTGTTTTTTTGCCTCCCGCCCCTTTAAGAGCTCCTTGAGACGGAACCAGGAAGTAACGGGGTTCGTGGCAAGTTTGACTGACCGGCACCGGCAGGTTAGTAAAGGCTTCTTTTGTCCTTTTTTCCCTCCCCCCCTCACGCCGACAGGAACTGAGGGGTGCTGAGGGGTGGGGACGGAGGAACAGAAACGAACCCCCAAGATCTCTGGTCTGAATTTAAGGGACCAGCGGATCTTAGGGGTCATGTGAAAAGGCCCTAAGTGTCTGGTTTTGTTCCCCGAGCGAACCATCTACATTCTGCAATCCTAAACACATTTATGAAAGTATAACATCTCAGGAAGAAATATATCTAGCTGCAAGAGCCGTAGCCACAGGGTCCTTTGTCTTTTGAAAAGGAAACAGCAACAACATTTTGAAGCTGCATTGGATTTTTAGAGAGTCCAGCACGAGAGGCAGGAAAGTCACACTTGCATTGGGAAAATTCCCAGATGGTAACATTCCAGCAGAGTTCCTCATATGCCCTGGGGCATAGTTTGTTCTAAAGTGATTAAATGCAAAAGAGAGCCAGGCTCCTGCATTAAGAGTAGCTGGGCAAAAGAGGGGATTCCGCCAGGTGTAGCTTATATACAAAACTTCAAAACCTACTGAAATCCCATATTTTATATCAGTGGTTTCCAACCTCAGGTCCCTTGATTTTCTTGGGCTAATACTCCCAGAAGCCTGCACCACTCACTGTGCTGGCCAGGATTTCTGAGAATTGAAGCCCAAGTTTATTGGGGAACTCAAGGCTGGGAACCACTGTTCTACATGAACTCCCAAAAAGGTATGGGCCTTTCATTTCGGATTGGGTCTGGTTCCAAATCAAGGCACAGCAACACAGGTGCTGTTTGGAACTTGGAACCACCCTCCAAAATAAAATCACCCACTGACTTACCTTGACCTACCTCACACGGGCGCACCTCCAAACAGGAAGAAGCCTCTGATGGGTCATCATTCCTTCTCCCTGGCACTGGCCAATCAGACAGGGAAGCAGGATGGTGCATGTCCCTGCACAGCTCCTGACTGGCTGATGCCAAGGAGAAGGAACAATGACATGACGGAGGCTTCTTCCTAGTTGGAGGTGGGCCCTGCGCGAAGGAATGCAAGGTAAGTCAATGGGTGATTTCGTTTCGCAGGGTGGTCCAAGTTCTGAACAGCACCTGTGCTGCGTGCTTCGTTTCGGAACTGGATCCATTCCGAAATGAAAGGCCCATGCCTATTCCCAAATAGGTTGGTGCTAATGACTTTATTTAGGATGACCAGATTAAAGGATTAATTCTCGATCTCTGGTTGTGAAACTCAATGCAGAGAAATTTAGGAGTAGACAGAAGTATGGTGTGTAAGGTAAAAACAAACTAGTGGTCCAAAGTATTTCTGTGTTTTAAGGATACCCCTTTGAAGCCATTACGAATCAGAAAACTGCTAAAAAAATAAAAATAAAATTGTAACAGAAGAAATACAAAGGAATACAGTTCAGAAAAATATAGAGTCAGAGCTTCCACAATGTAAAAAAGGGAGAAAGAGAGGTTTGGGAAGGAAAGAGAGAAGAATATTTATGTATTATCTTCCACAGTCTCTGAGGTGTTTAACCAATCACAGCATAGAAATCTGCATATTCATCAGGTTTTTGTCTTCAGCTATCCCCTCAAGTTCCTATGAAAATGATTCCTTGCTTTCCTGGCAAAGGCATATTGATGTTTTGACTTCCCTACTAGCTCACACCTGCAAAAGGCTGAAAAACAACTTGCCACAAATCCTTGATCCTCTCTCCTTGAGAGACTACTACACAACCCATTCAAACTACCCAATTCCCTGGCAACCTTCACATATGTTGAAAATTCAAATTAAATCAATTTTATATCTGAGTTAAAATAAATGACCCTCTGGCAGAAAAGTCAAATATCCCGCTTCTGATCAAATAATACAATTCTATGTCAAAACAATCTGTGCTTCCTGATGCTTCCATTGATGTTTTTATGTGCTGTCAAGTTGGGACTGAGTTAGAGTAACTAGGGCAGTGGTGGCAAACGTTCAGCACTCCAGATATTTTGGACCACAACGCCCACAGTCCTTTGTCATTGGTAATACAGGCTTGGAATTCTGGGAGTTGTAATCCAAAACATCTGGAGTGCTGAAGGTTCGCCAACACTAAACTGTGAAACAGCATGGCATGAACTCGTGAGTTCTCCCACTCAGGGAAGAGGCTGGAAAGAGCAGTTTTCCAAAATGTCTTTACAATCCCATAAGGCCAGGATGGTCCTACTCCTTATCCTGCCTATCAATCCAAGTCATAACGTGCCTTTTAAAGATAGGAATGGTTGGGCAATGGATGAAAGTATGGCCAGTAAACCTAGAAGGGAGCCTTACATCTCCTAAAGATAAACGTGTTCATTTTCTAAACCCAGAGTTATAAGCGACTTGCCTGTTTTCAATGTGTGAAGCTGGCTCTACAGGTCAAAGAAGAGACAGGGGCACTACTGATTACTGGCCAAGCATCCCCTGCTCCCCAACCCCGACCCCTTTGCCTGCTTGATGTTTTCTGGTTGAGCATGAGCTCCTGGAGAAAGAACACATGTATGCATGTAGAGTTCTCTGTGCATGTCTGGAACATCTATTGCATGGTCTGCTGTATCACCCTCAAGGCTGAATGCCATGTGTACAGTATTCCTCTCCTTCCATGTGGATGGGATGGTGAAGCATGCACCTGCTTGATCCTGTATCCATTGCAATGCCTGGAACCACCTTAGTTGATATATTACTGTATAGCTGTTCTGCCAGTTTCTGAAAATACAAGGCACAGTGGGGAATGGGAATTTCAATCTTTAGCTCCATAGCTAAATGCAGACCTGCCAAGTGTCACGTTTTAGGTGGGACATTCACAGATCAATCACTCTTTCCCACCGTCTTCCTGAAAAATTATTTTTCCATGAAATGTCCTGCATTTCTGGTGATGCAGGCCACCAGGTGGCCCACCAGAGAGCACTTCTCCCTGTGTAACCCCTAACCCACATGCCACCAGCTGTCCGGGTTGATATATATATCCCCTAAAAAGCTGAAACACCTAGGTCACAGTGAGCATTTTGAAGCCTCCGCATCTGATTCTGGGAACCCTGTATGCAAATGATGCTCCACTCCCTAGTCAAAGGGCCCGTCTGCCAGCACCCCACCACCCTGGAGTTCCCAGTCCTAGGCAGCTGTGGGGAACACTTGACAGCTATGGCTAAATGTCTAGCTCACTGAGCTATTTGGAAAATTATTAGTCTGTTGCACGGGGCATGGGGGTGAGGGACAAATCAACTAATATTGTGGAACATTAAAGACAAACACGTTTCATTTTGCCACAGGTTTTTGCAGACTGCAACCTTAAACTGCTGGTTTGAAATTTATAGAAAGGACTCCCCCCCTATGAGTGGAAATAAGTTCTGTTTTTTAAAAATCAAATGTGCTTCCAAATAGACATACATGGGCTTCCATTTTTGTTTCCAGAGCTGTTGTAAGTTGTACTTGGCTCTACCTGCGTTTGTCCTGTGAAAGTCACATGCTAAACTGAAGTGGAAAAACCTCTCAACAGAAATGATTAGGCTTATTCTCAAGGGATTTTGAATGGGTTATTTCATTTTTAAAAATCAAGCCAAAAACCATGTACACTAGAAAGTCATTAGCAGAAAACACATCTGCAAGAAAAGCAACGACCGAGAGACTCAAATAGCAGTAACAAATATTATCATTCTATTTGTGCATCACTGTTCAATCACAGTGGTTAGTTATTTTTTAATAAAGTACATTACAGCCCTCGTGTTTTCCCAGACGGGGCACATGGCAGCTTTGCATCTGGAATGCTTTACATTCTCAGAGAGAATGCAACCTGTAAAAAGGTTCAATGTTTTCTTTTTTGCTCCATATCGCAGACTTCCTAAAATGTAATAAACAAATTATAAGTATACACAATGTGTGTGTTCTTCCTTGGTAATTGTGTTTGCATTTGACCATGTCTTTGGGTTGCATGGCCACACTCTTTACCCCATCTTCACATTGCCTCAGCATGTTCTCATTATTCATGTAAATGTAACTCCTGTAAGAGTTCTGGATACACTTCTTCTTGAAAATTTACAGCTGATCCTAATTTTATTTGTGATGTGCTAGATTAATATGCAAACCATAATCTTTCTCAGTCTAGAAAGATTATGGTTTGCAGATTCTCTAGCAACTGGTGACTCTCCAGATATAACCTCCCACTCACATAGCCAGTAGGAATCATGGGAGCTGCAGTCTAAGAACGTCTGTGGGAACACAGGGTGTCTATTGTTGCCTAAAGCTGACCTTTCTAATTTTTGTGTAAGCAATAACCAGACATGACAATTAAATCTTTTGGAAAATATTTTGGCCACAACTTTATTGGTTACACTCAAGCAGTACTCTGGCTGAGTCATTGGGTCGGATCCAATGCATCAAGGAGCCCGCCTGCCCCTTGATGATGCCACGTTCCCCGTCCACCTTTTCAAACACCTTAGCCAGTTCTTACTGTGGGTCCCCCTGGGGTGTCCACCCCAATGGTAACCCATGTCCATTAGTCCATCAACAGGACCCCTGAGGTGCGTAGACCCCAACGTTGGTCTGTGTCATTGAATCCTTCCAGAGGCCTTAGGTTGTCCCCTTGTAATTCAACCCATGGCCATCTTCTGTTTTATGTGACCTTGACAGTTGTTTTTCCCTGGTGCAGGTTCTATCCTGCTACTTTAACTGCTTGGATCCCTCCCAATGGCTACAAAAACCACCACAAGAGCCGCCACCTGCAGTGGTGTAACTCATCATCCACTGCACCAGAGCCTGCAGGTCCTTCCACAGAGGTGCCTGTGCAGGGGTGGCCTTCAAATGTACCCTTGGAGCTCGTTTTGCCAGGACCAGCACTTGTGCTGCCTTTGGGATCGGCTTTTGCTGACGGGCACTGTGTCTTTCTGGCCTGGAAGGTCCAGCCACAGAGGTTGCGGTCCCGAGTTGTGTGCCATTGCCTATGGCCTTGGGATGTGCGGTCATGTCTGAGGCCTTATGAGATCGAGTATGCTTCTTTCCACTGGGAGGCATTAGCACTTATTAGTGCCTTTTTGTAATTTGTGTATCTATTGTTTGTATTATTTATATATTTATTTAGGCTCATTGATTAAATAACAAATACCATAACGTGATTAGTGTGACTAACCAGTGCCAAATCTTGCACCAAAGTGACGAGTTGATCCTGTGCTGTTCCTGATTACTGGTAATTGGGTATGATCGATGAATTAATAGTATTTTAATTGATCAATTGATTGTATAATAATTGATTGTATTTTAATTGATTAAGTGATTGTATTTTGCTCTAATTTGATAAGGCTCTGAATCAAAAGGGGTAGCTGGAATTTTAAAATTGAATTGTATTTAATTGATAATTGACTGTATTGTGCTCCAATATTTGATGAGCCACCTCCTAGATTGGTAGAGCCTGACCTGGCAGCAATGGAGCCACCTCCAGAGGACTTGGCCCCTCGCCTGACCACGCAGCTTCTCCAAAATGGCGGCGGTGCTAGTGTGGACGGGGGGACCTTCTGATGTTGTTGCTCCATCTCCTTTGCGAAAGGGGGGGGTCTCCTTCCCACCTCCCCCTTAAATTAGTTGCTGATCCGGCACCTAGGAGCACATCATCTTTCCCCAGAAGCCCGAGTTGTTCTCATTCCCATGTTCTGCCCGAGCCCACTTATAGGCTCAGGTCTGCACCCTGCCGATTATGCTGCTCCCTCACTTGCATGTGGTCATTGTCATTGCCCCTTTGTTGTGTGGTTGTCACACCGGCAACAATCAGCGGACCCGGTGAGTCAGGTCCTTTCCTTTCTCTGGTCTAGATCCTTCAGGGAGGCCTCACTGAATGGTGTGGGTGGAGGTCTGAGGCCTCCTCACATGTAACAAATGAACCTTCTGGTGAATGCAATTAGACACTTATCACTGGTTCTTCTTGTTTGCCCTTCTTTTATTAAATGAAAGGAACAGAGTTTGAGGGATCCCCTAGGGAAGGATGGGGAACCTTTTTCTCTCCGAGAGCCATCTTCCATTTGTTTTTTTTAATTTTTAATTTTTATTGGATTTTTAAGGGGGGAACAAAGGGAAGGAGTATGGGTGAGAGGAAAAAAAAAGAAAGGGGGGGAAGAGCCATCTTCCATTTGAAGGCAATCTGTCTCCTGCCTCCCACCAGTGTAAACAATTATCATGTGCTGTCAGGTTGATTCCTATTTATGTTGGCACTTTTCAGAGTTTTCCAGATAGGAGAGTACTCAGAAGCAGTTTACCGTTCCCTTCTTCTGGGGCCACTTATTGGACTCTGTGGGTTGCCCAAAGCTACCCAGGCTGGATCTACTCACAGGAGGCACAGCAGGGAATCAAATGCCCAACCTCAGGCTCCACAATTTAACTCACTGAGCTGTCCCATCTTCCTACCAATAAGGCCATTTGATTCTCCATCCTTTTCAATAATTTTGCTTCCTGCCTCACCCAGCAGCTTACCAGGAAAGAGACAGATGTCTGCAGACCGCTTTTGGAATTAACGTTGGACCCCAGCAAATCAGGCTGAAGGGCTTACATGGTCTTCAAGGAGGAGTGGGTCAAGTACAGCCCTACGGTGTTCGTATGCACTACCAGCATTCCTGATCATTGGCTAGGCTGGATAAGATTTCTGAGAACTGCAATCTAAATTACATCTGGACACACTCTCTTTAGCTCTGCCTCGGGCTTTCTGCTTGCCCACCTATGTCCTCAGCATGGTAGTCTATATCGGAGTGTGTTTTAATGTTTGAAAAATAACATCACCAGATGTAGAGTGCAATCAGACAGACATTTGTCCTCCTGTTCATCTTGTGTTCCTCACAGATCATTTCAATATTCTCTATGAGGATCAGATAGTATTATTGCTGCTCTTGAATAGATCCAGTCCTTTTTGTATGACACCTTTTTGTTCAACACCCAATGCTCCTTTTAAAAAAAATCCTAACTGCTGTGTTTTCTTTCTTTTTATTCTCCTCCTTTTTTGGCTCATAATATTTTGCGTGAATTTTTTTCCTTCTAACATGGCTGGACATGCTGGATAGCTGGTATAGTTTCCATGATCATGAGGTGCTGAAACCTCTCATTGACTGGCTCAAAATGCTAGACAACACCAGCGGCCATGTGTGATGCTCAGCTGGCCTCTCTAACAGTTTTCCAGTGAAGGTTAGAGTGTGCCAAGGCTCTGCACTGTCGCCACTCCTGTTTATGTTAGTCATGGATGCCATCACACAAGACCTGCTGACGCTCTGTGCTACTATCACCAGGAACAAACTGCTGTGGCAAGATCAGACATGGAATGACCACCTCATCCACTTTGTGTTCTGCCTAAACATAAAGAAAACTGAGTACCTAGAGACTTTCACCACCCATGGGATGCTCCAAGTAAATGGACAAAACTTAAAGAAGGTGTATATCTTCCAGTATCCTGGCTCCCATTCCCAAGGTGATTGTGGGCATCAGTGGCAACGTGTAACCAAAGGTGAAAGCAGCCTAGTTGCACTGGTGAGAACTCACAGGTGTACTTGACAACAGACAAATGCCAATCTGTCTTAAGTTTAATCTACCCTGTTGCACTGTACAAAACAGAGTGGTGGGCAGCAGCAATGGATGTAGAGAGCTGTCTCCATGCCATGGAAAAGTACAGGCTCCGTTGGATATTGGGTATCTCCCTGCTCGACCACATCACAAATGATATTACCGGACCGCAACTTGGTGTGGTTTCAGTTACGTGGAAGATGGGAGAAAGCCAGCTTTGTTGCTATGGAGATGTGCCCAGAGCAGCACCTTCCACCATATGAAAACCAGTGGCCAGCAGGCACGTGGGCCACCAAAACTGAGACGGCAGGGCACTGACAAGAACATGAAAATCATCAGTCTGCATCCTGAAGGTGCAGTCAGTTAGGCAAAGTGGTATATCAGAATCCAAAGTGGTGTCTGCACCTGTGTGAAAACTCTAGGAAGAAGAAGAAGAAGAAGAAGAAGAAGAAGAAGAAGAAGAAGAAGAAGAAGAAGAAGAAGAAGAAGAAGAAGAAGAAGAAGAAGAAGAAGAAGAAGAAGAAGAAGAAGAAAAGAAGACATTCTGGATAGCTCAGTGGTTTAAGCTGCTGTCTATATGGCATGAGAGGTTGGGAGTTCAGTTTCCCACTGTGGCTCCCTGACAGGCTGGATTTATACATAGGGTTCCCTTCCATCTCTACAGTTCTGAAATGACAAAGATGTCATTAAGATGAATATAGTAAGGTATGGTACGTGAGTAGGTATTTTTGCCTCTTCCTTCCCACGTTTTATCCCAGTGAGTTTCCTGGCAAAGTGGGGACTTTGAACCCAATCTTCTGAACCCTATCCCCATCACTCTAGCCATACACCACACTGGCTCTTGGGCTGTGAAAAATACTTGCTGCATTTCCTTTCGACTGCAAACTCAAAAAGAAAGAGTAAACATAGAAAATAACATAGAAGTCTGTTCCTTTGATGCTGAATAATCTCTAGCCAGTTTGACAACTGTAATTTGCTGAGGTTGAGTGTTTTTCTGGCTGTTACTGAATTGATTTAATAGCTGCAGATTTGAAAATCATTATGAAATTGAGACCTCCTATTTACAGTAAGTTTAGACAGTGCTTAACTTTGAAGGCAGGAAGGGTGAAGATAAGAAACATACCTGTGCAGCACAGACTTTTTGTGAGAGCTTCCATGAATAATGTTTTAGAAGGCAAAGGAACTAAGGCCGGGACAGGCTTTCTGACTGGGAAGCTGGTGAGGAATACTTTTCTGACTGTAGCTGGAGAAGAATACAGTGGTACCCCAATTTAAGAGCAGCTCAACATAAGAGCAATTCAACTTAAGATCAGAAAACTGTTGGCATTTTAACTGCCACCTTACAAATTTTAGATATGGTCTGCTCGACTTACAAATATTTTTTTCATTATTTTTTATTTTTAACTTATTTTTTCAAATTTTTAGATAGGTGTCCCAACTTAAGAGTAGTTCGACTTAAGAGCATGCATTCGGAACAGATTAAATGTGTAAGTTGAGGTACCACTGTACTTCTGGAATGAAGAAGTGGTCCATTTGTAGCTGTATATGGATTGGAATAAGGGGACTGCAGCAAAGAGACCCTGGTCGCTGAAGAAGCTTTGTGATGTTCATCAGAAGATGCAGGAGAGGCAGGCAAATGCTCAGGGGAAGGGCAGATGGGAAGTGCAGATGGGAGCTTCAGACCTCTCCACACCTACACAGAACCCACACACATCCTTCTCTTTCTCTCTGGGGAAAAACTTGTCTTTATTAGGATTCATGGCTTGTGATTCGGGACCAAAGTTTTTAACTTAGGACTCAGACCCCAATACTTGGCAACATCCTTGTTATAAGGCCATGGAGTCCAACCCCCTGAGCATGTTCAGCATCCTTGGAACACCACAAAGAGAGTGTCCCTCCCAGATGCTTCTTGCACTGTCCCACTGTCCGTTTCCTTCTGCCTACAATTACATCCAGGTGCCCAGTTTTATTTTACACCAGATGTGAGAGGAAGGTGGGTAAGAGGACTGACTGAGGACTGAGGTTGATCCAGGACATCTTAATGCCTAAGTTGCAAAGGCTCCTTTCCCTTATATCGACACCAGTCAAACTGCAAGTTCTGCCCAAAACTGGCCAGGTTATTCTGGAATATGTGTCAGAAAAGCACATCCAGGACTGCCCCTCTCCCTTGGTAGCAAAAATTCAATAATAATGAATCAAGGAATTTAGCCTTCAGATAGCCTTGCATGTCGCCCAAAACTTGCTGCGTGTGGTGGGTACCTTACTTTGTCCAGTGGTAGAGCCGGCCCTGCGGAAGCGAATGGTAAGTTGTGCATAGCATCTGTTGCTTCAGAGAAGAAACAAAGGAAGTTGTTCATTCTCTCCCAACAAAGAAAGATTGCATGGGTATCCAGGTGTGTTTGGTCCTCAGTCGCTAAACTAGCATCATGAATGGCCTTCTGGTACAAAAAGTTGTGCACCATTGTCTGGCATGCATTGTTCTGTACCTCATTGCTCTGTCCTGCCCCTTCTGTCAACAACCCAGCTGTTTGTTTTGTTTCATTCTTTGGTTGCTCCAGTTGCTCTTCAGAAGGTATAAATTGCTACATAGTTTTAAATGTTATTCAATTGTTTTTTGTTCTTTTCTTTGTTCTTGCTGTAGCAATGCAGCAGTTCAATCCTCTTTCATCGCTCATAGAGGCAAAATATATTCCAGCCAGTACCAACACCAAGCAAAACTTATATTGGGACATCTGAAGTCTGCTTCTGCATGTCTTGTGTCATTGGCCACCAATGACTGTCACTCACCACATCTGGAGAAGGGAGAAGCACACAGCCTGCATTGTTCTATGTCTTATTTTGAGTAGAGAGGGAGTGAGTGCACGGCCATCCAGATGTTATTTCATTGCAGCACTCAACAAATCTAGCCAGCTTCGCTAAAACTAAAGAATCATGGCAGCTGTAGACCAACAACATCCATACATGATTCATCCTCCAACATCAGATCACATTTTAAAGCTGAGTGAAAGGAGGGGTAAAAATACTTTGAAATAAATAAAATAAATAAGGCACCAGTCCGAGGTTTTCTAGAGTGTGCATTAGCCCCCTCCAAAATCTGGCCAGAAACGACCACTGAATATTATGTCAACCTTTGTGTTTAAAAGCCTCCCTTTACATGGGGACCTATAGGCCCAGTTCTTTTGTGTGTGCATATCTCAAGTAATCCAACTATAGTTATACAGCCTGATCTTTGCTTCATGGTATGAAATGAAGCTATGCTTTTGATGGCAACTTTTTTCCCCTATCAGCTTGGAAGATTAATGGGCTGGAATTAACAATCTTCCCAGAACGCCCACGGAAGAGAATGTGTTGTGTGCAACAACAGCTGGCCATAGGTTATGTATATGATTTATCCCTGACAGAGGTACATTTCCTTCTGGCATAGGCTGAGAGCAAAACAATGCTCAGGGAGATAAGATTCCCGGGAACTCTCTGAATGAATGTCTGTGGCGTAATTGGCCAGTTCTGGAGAATTTTAGAGTTCCAATAGAATTTCCTCTTTGGGGAAAAGCAATCAGTATGTAGGGAGCCAGAGAAAGACACGTGATGCTCTACTAACTTCCTGTCTTTTTCTGGGCCAGGTTAAAAATAAATAAATAAATCTGCTGTTTATGTTTAAAGCTGTGAATTGCCTGAAGTCAGAATACTTCAGGAAGTTTCTCCTGGCAAATATACCTGCATAGATCAGATTCTCTTTTCTGGACACTCCTTGTCCAGAACTTGGAAATAACACGTTAAAAATGGTGTTGTTACCTGTGACACACCCTTTTGACATCATGAATGTCCTTTTGCATAAATAATAATAATAATAATAATAATAATAATAATAATAATAATAATAATAATAATAATAATAATAATGGTATAGCTTAGAACATCATTATTTTTATGTATAATGGCCAATGCTTCTTACTCTAAAATACCAGAGGTGTGGGAAGTTATTGAAGGAATTGCGATCAATTTTATCATTCTAGATTCCCCCCCCCAAAAATATGGCAATTAAAATTTGCATAGAAATTATTATAATGATCCTGAAAAATAATGAATAACATTACCCATATCAAATTCTTAGGGGTTTCCCTGTGTTGCCTCTTTTTAACAACAACAACAACAAAAACAGCCACATTGTAATGCTATGCGAAATTTCTTGGTATTATTCCCAAACGCCCGATGACTATGGGGATCACTGAAGTGTCTTTCCTCCACAAATGAGATGTTTTGATTGCTATATCTCAGTATTTATCCAATTTATTTTCAACTTTAGCACCCCCATGGAATTGCAATGCCAATGATCCAGCCATTTCTTCCTCCTATTACTACTGTGTCTATTGTGTTATATTTGAGGTGTCGATTAGTTTGCATCTGGAAATCCCACAAGATCTTGATCATTTTCTAACACCTTCTCTGCCTTAAGTTCCTAGGGATTCTTGGAAACTGGCAAGTTATTATTATTATTGTTGTTGTTGTTGTTGTTGTTGTTGTTGTTATTATTATTATTATTATTATTATTATTATTATTATTATTATTTTGCATAATTTTGCCACTCGTAACACATCTATTTTTGTAATCTGTTTGTGCAGTCTTTGACAGTCACATATGAGTGTGACACAGTTTCATCTTTTTCTTGGCCACGTCAGCATCTGCAGTTAGCACTAATTCCTTGAACCTTATTTTCATCACATTGGTCTGGAGTGCTTGCTCTTGTACAGCAAAAATCAAGGTTTCTGTTTATTTCTTAATGGTTCCTGGTTTTAGCCATGCCAATGCTGAATTATTATCATGCTTTCCATAAATACTTTTCAGATGTTGTCCCTGTACTGGTTTATTTTTCCAACTGTTTAATTTATTTTCTAGCAGCATCCTCAACAACATTGCATTTTATGGCTCTGCACTATATTCCTGTTTATAATCTGTCCAGAGAACCTTTGTTGTTGGTTGGATTAGGAATATAATAAATAAACGAAAGCCACTTCTTATCACTGGAAATTCTATTCCATGCCTGCTCTGAATGCTGTCATTTTATCAGATATTTTCTGCATAATTCCTGGTGTTATATTGAGAATCCTGTGTACTAGAAACTTGGATTTTTAAAATGGAAGAAGGAAAACCAAGACTCCCCAGAAAACAATGTCTTCATCTCACATTCTGCATTGCAGGGCACAGGCATGTTATTTGCTTGTGCAGAATTGCATCACAGGTTGATTCATATGTGACAGAAGGGAAGCTAGAGGAAGGAACTGCATGAGGAAGGCTGAGTGATGGTGAGCAAATCGGTGCTGCAGAGTAAGGCTGGGGAAGAGGCAAACGCCTTCCTTTCCCTTCCTACTTGTTCTGAAGCAGTTGTGATAAGTTCAGAAATGATTGTGCACTCTTCTGTCCTCATTTCTCCCTTGCTTTCTCTGCTCCTTGCTTCCTGCTCTTTGCTCAAGAGTGAACCAAGGGCCAGAATCCACTGGAATATTTAATACCTGTGAAAGGGCAATGGTGTAAATTGTAGTAGCAAATAGCTGTGAGTTAGCAAGTGCCGAAATGAATTCTTAGTAGTACTCACTGCTCAAGCATTCACTTGGATCCAGGCCAGCAGGGTACAGGGCTTAGAACAGCTGTGGGAAACCACTGCCCCCCTTTCGCAGTTCATATACTGCGGTCCCAGCATATCGCGGGTCCGCAGTATATGAAAAAAGGCTCCCTGGAGTAAGGAGGAAAGTCCTTCCCATTGGAGGCCCCAAAAGTGCTTCCTCGCAAGCCGGAAGTGATTTCCAGTAAACCAGAAGTGACCTCCAGATCACTAGAAAGCACTTTTGGGGCCTCTTGGGAACTGGAAAGCCCCTTGCAGGCCCGTTTGCGGCAGCACCAGGCCTGCGGTAAATACAAGAGCCCCCAGAGAGACCACCCAGTCCTGACCTGACCCAGCACCCGCATATTGCGGATTTTCAATTATTGTGGGTTGGGTCGAGTGCCCTACCTCCTATGATAAGTGGGGGTTTACTGTACAATCCCCCAAGCCACTAAATTTGTTAATGGCAGCTTCTGGGAACTCAGCTCCAAAACATCTCATCTAATCTAACCTAAATAAGACCACTACAGATCTGGAAGACCAAAGGCTCAAGAGCCTGACTGGGTTATTTTCTTCCTCACTCTCACCTGCCTATTCGATTTAATTAAGAAAAATATGATACCCATCAGGACTGGCATCTGTGCCCACCATCTCTCAGGAGCTGCCAGGGTTTTCCAAGGGACAACTTTGGATACCTATGCTGGGCAGCTGCAAAGAGCAGGCACTGCCTGTAATGTTCCTGTGCTTTGCCCCCAGCCCTTTCACAGGCTATTGACAAGCACTGCTTCTAGTTTTCCTCTTCTGCTGCCACCAACTAGCTTTGCTAGTAAATTAATGCCTTCAGACTGACTTTAAACTGAATAAAAAGCAAAGAAGCTGATTTATTACAAAGTAGAATCAAACTCATAAAGGGTAACACGTAGACATGGGCACGGAGTGGGGAAATTGTCGTTTCCGTTTTCGGTTATCGTTTCTGTTACGTAACAGCTCGAACCCGACTCGAAAAAAGAAAAACTGGGTCAGGTTTTTCGTTGTCGTTAATGGCATCGCGGCGATCGCGCGATGCCAAGCAGCACAGAAAAAAAGTTTTAAAAAGTAACCCCCCCGACTCCCAGCCAAAAAAGCAGGCAAAAATATGCCTGCCTGAGGACACCTACCAGAGGGGTGGTTTCTGGGGGGGGGTCCCCCGGCCTTCCCCCTCCTGTCCTGGGCTGCTTGCACCAGGCTGGGGGGGGGGTCATCCTCGTCGTCTGTCTCGCTGCATGCCATGCGGTGGGGGGGAACCAAAATGGCGACCACAATTTTTCTTTTGAAATTGTGGTCAAAAAAACACACCAAATCACCACAGAAACATGTGAAATTTATTTATTTTAAATGCCTGAATTTTAATAGTAGCAGCAGTGGGTTTTTTTATAGCAATAAAACGTCATATTGATTTTATTTTATTTTATTTTATTTTTTATTTTTTTAGACCTGCCCATTTGGGCTGGGCATGGGATGGGACCATGCAATTTTTTTGAACCATTCCACCAATGGCATCGCCAGGTTTTTGACTGACACTTCTGGATGTCTCGGAGGGCATAAAAAGCCGAGGCACCTTCCAGAAATCGCAGTCGGGTGTATGGATGTGGTTGAGGGAGGAGGGCTGGCTGCTGGTGCTGGTGTGATCCGATCGAGATTGAGGAGGGAGGCTGGAGGCTTTAGGATTTAAGTTAGGCAGGCAGGGAGGGAATTCAATTTAGAAAATAATTTCTTTGATTCCCTGCATCTTTGTCTGCTGAAGGGAATAGCAGTTTATTCTTTATTTCTTCTCTGGCAGTTTGTGAGGATTTTTTTCTGATATTGGATAAAGGGGGAGGTTCGACTGGGAGTGGGAGGTGTGGATTTATTTTAAAAATATATTATATACTACCATTTATTTTCTATTTTCCCAACTTCAATTTGCTTGCACACACACACACATTTGGGGTGCAAGCCAAGAACAGAACCTCTATCCTAAGTGATATCCTAACTGCCCACTCGCCCGTCTGCCCGCGCCGCTGCCCGCCCACTCGCCCGCCCGCGGCTGCCGCCCGCCCGCTCGTCCACCCGCACCTCCCCCTGCCGCTGTCGCCGCCCGCCCATGCCCCCCGCCACTGCCGCCTGCCCACACCTCCCCCCACCACCCGCCCCCCCGCCGCCTAGGGCGCAAAAACACCTAGCGCCAGTCCTGATTGCGGGACGCCCCTATGCTCTGGGGGAAGTCAAATCGCACTAAATCGCGGTGGAAACGACAAACGACAAATGAAACGACAAATTTTTGAAAAATTTCACAACAAACGGAAACGACCCAAAACGGACCCATTTCGACAAACGAAAACTCGAAACGTCATTTTTTCTGGTCGTGCCCATGTCTAGTAACACGAATAGGTACAAACAAAAGGACGAATACAGCTCAATCACACTAAAGTTATGTTACAGACTATGGTGATCACTTGCATGCCCAGTTCTTAAGGTTTCAGACACTCATCACTTTAGTTTCCCTCACAGAAGTTCTAAATCCTATCTTCCTCTCTAGTAGTAACTATTACGTCTCATAGTCAGACCCTATCTGTCCCTATCTGATTCTCTCAGACTCTCTCAGATTCCCTATCTGACTAATTCAGTGGTGGGCTGAGCCCCAAATTGCCTCAGGCTACCCCCCCCCCAGACTTTCCCATTGGTCAACAACCAACCAGTCAATAAAGACACTTCTCATGAATTTATTCATCACCAAGGGGGAAACACCACACTGCCCACTCTACCGCTTTAGGTGCTAGTGAGGGATAATATACCACAGGATGGCAAGTGTTGCCTTTTGCCAAGCTCCTCCCACTGATGCTAGCAATATTCTAAGTCAGGCATGTCCAAAGTCAGGCCCAGGGGCCAAATGCGGCCCGTTTTCAAATTTTTAGTGGCCTGCAGCCTCTTCTCCCCACCGGCTCAGCCTGTCACGCATCCCCACCAGCTGGCCCCTCCCCATACCGGATGTAGGCATCAGATTGCAGTTTTATGGTTTGCCTGCCCTCCCTGCCTCTGTCCACCCCCCCAGCCACCTACCCAGCCTACCTCCCCCCCCCGCTGGTTCCATTGCTGCAGCATCCTCCCTGCCTCTTTGCATGTTATAGAGACTTGTCCAAAATCCAGCCTGGGGGCCAAATGCGGCTGAATGATTGGCCCACACATATTTTCACCTCACCAAATCTGACCCTTCTTGCAAAAAGTTTGGACACCCCTGTTCTAAGTGAAACAGCTGGTGGGCGAGGGCACCAGATGCACTCTGCCAAAGAAACCTTTAACTCCTGCGCTGGTTCTGCAACTATACTCTGATTTCTGTTGGAGTTACTGTAATCTTATACCTTATACTGCCTTTAGTAAGTGCGGCTGGGAGGGACCTTTAACGGTTGGGGTGATTATCAATCTATCCAGCACTGGCCAATTTTTCCCCCTTCCCTGCCTCTGAATTCAAACCACTTCTCTGTTTAGAGCTCCCTGCCCCCCTTATGTCTGTTGAGAGCAGTTAGTCTGTTGAGGCCTGTTGCTATAGTGAGCCAGGCTATTAGCTTGCTGTTATTTGTTCACTGTTTGTAAATGGAACATTTTATTCTTTCTTCTACTAATATCTCAGAGTGAGTTATCAAGAATGTTAAGTGCCGGCTGATGAGAAGAAAAGGGGCAGGCTAATCTGGGTAACTTGAAGCTAATTCTGCTTTGTGAATTGTTACATTTCTGCTGCACAGCTAGAGGAATTAGACCAGAAATTCAAAACTCTCCAATTATTTCACTACATACATTAATGTTGCCTTGTCTTGTGGCCTGCTTGGACTACCACTAATCTTTCCTCTACTTGGGCTTTGACATGGAACTCTAACCATCTGATCAAGACTGGATTAACCATTCTGAACTGTTGGAGTGAGGTCCCTGGCCGCTTTGGTTCACCAACTGCCTTCGTCTAATATGTGCTTCCAGATGCTCAACCAGGTCTCTACTGCTTTCTGCTGCCTCTCCAAGTGGATAGGGAGGCATAATGTTGCTTGTTACGTAGGTGGGTTACCAGGGCTGTATGATGTTTGCTAATGGCCCTGCTGTTATACAGCCAACGTCAATAAGTGGCATTTGGGAGAAAGATAACAGTTTTAGAGGAATTTGTAAGGGAGTTATCCTGCCCACTCTAGACATTCAGGGGTAAAAAGAACAACAGTGCTACAGAATTTCAGCTAAGTGAGGAGGAGGGTGTCCTGTCTACCCCACAGAAGAACTTGTTCCCATCGGATGCAGAACAAACTTGTATGACCTCAGCCACAATCTTTTTGTTTTCAGAGTGGCTGCTGTATTGGTCTGTTACAGAAGAAGAAGAAAAGAAAAGAGTATCATGATACAGTAATTGCCAGCATTTACTTCTGCTCATACAGGAAGCACTACCTAAAAGTGCAGGTCTTCATATTTGTGAGAGGTAGTGGTGGAGGAAAATAGGGAGGGGTGACCTCGGATACCAGTAAAGTGCAAAACCAACAGTGAAACAAAGCCAATAGTATGAATGTGAAACAATTACGGTAGTCGTTAACAAAGAGGTATAGATGATAAAGCTGGCTGGATAAGCTCAGTGGGGTAGGTATCTGGCTGCAGAGCCAGAGAATGGGGGTTCAATTCCCCAGTGTGCCTCCTGCAAGTAGAGCCAGCCTGTGTGGCCTTGGGGAAGCTGCACAGGCCCAGGGTGGACCCAGAAGAAGGGAATGGGAAATTTCTTCGTTGCTATTTGCCATCCGCCCTTTAAAAAATACCTAAGTCAAAATTGACTTGGCAACACACTGATGCTGGATTATTATTAAAGATGGGCTACTGATTTTTTTTCATTTGTTTCCTGGCATCATTGGCACCCCCCCGCCGACAAATAAATTTTGTCTCCAAAATGAAACATGGCAACAGAAACACTGCCCTTTTGCCGCTTGTGTTTCATTTTGCCTGCCCAGTGAACTGCCCTAAATGCTAAAAAAATCACAAAAATTGAAATAAATGGTAACAAAATGGTAACAAAATGAACAAAAAGCGAACCGAATTTTTTTGCAAAAATTCACGAAAAAGAAACGAGCGCAAAACGGACCCTCCAAGCGATGCATCAAACATCAATGTTTGATTATTTTTTCTCTAATTATTAAATAAAAGACAGCAAAAAGTGGTGTAATGGTTAGAAGGTTGGGGACTGGGCCTTAAAAGAGATAATAGATTCTAGTCCTCTGGCAGCCATGAAACTCAGTGTCTCACGTTTCAGGCTAAGAAATACACCTTGCAGGATGTGCACATAAGCAATATGAACTGGAAGGTTTGAATCACAAAACAGGGGGAAGGGTTTGGACTTCTGTTGTGCTTGTTTTTATCATCAACTGAAATGAGAATGTGCAATAGAGAGGACACATTTTGTGTATTCCAACTTCAGCACACCCAAATAGTATGATTCCAAAAAGATGTAAAACAATTAAATGATTGCTTTGGCTAACAAAGAGTGTAGATGATAAAGCTGGCTGGATAATTGTGGACACTATGGAATGGGGATCTGGCTGCAGAGACAGAGAATGGGGGTTCAACAGTGAAGGCTGTGCCTCCTGGATGGAAGGAGCCAGCCTGTTTAGGCCTTGATGGTAGCTTGCAGTGCTCCCCAGGGTGGACCCAGAAGAAGAGAAATGGGAAATGACTTCTGTGTGCTATCTGCCTGGGGGGTGGGGAGGGGGGTTGAATGCGAAAGTCAGAATTGACTTGGCAACAAAGGGGGGTATATATTATTATTATTAGAGAGGAGGGGGAGGCACGAAATGAACAATTTTTCATTTCCGTTTTGGCGCGTTTTTGCCACTTCCCCCACACACACAGGCGGGGTGGGGAATTTTGTCTCCAAAATGAAATGAAACAAACAGAAACACCGGCGCCCCGCTTGTCATGCTGCTTCATTTCCTCCTCCGCTGCAATACAGTGAACTGCTTTAAATGCTAAAAAAATCACAAAAATTGAAATAAATGGAAAGGAAATGGTAACCAAATGAACGAAAACCTGGCTCAGGCAATTTTTGCAAAAATTCACGCCAATGGAAACGCGGCACCGAACGGACCCTCCAAACGACAAACAAAACATCATTTTTTTGATTCGTGCCCATCTCTAATTATTATTATTACAGACAGCAAGCAAGTGGTGTAATGGTTAGAAGGTTGTAGGACTGGGCCTTAAAAGAGATAATAGATTCTAGTCCTCTCAGAGCCATGAAACTCAGTGTCTCACATTTCAGGCTAAGAAATACACCTTGCAGGATGTGCACATAAGCAATATGAACTGGAAGGTTTGAATCACTCCACAGTGGGAAGGGTTTGCTCCGACTTCTGTTGTGCTTGTTTTTATCATCAACCGAGGTGAGAATGTGCAATAGAGAGGACACATTTTGTGTATTCCAACTTCAGCACACCCAAATAGTATCGATTCCAAAAGGATATGAAACAAAATGATTGCTTTGGCTCGTATGAGTGTGGACTGATAAGGTGCTCCCAAATATAATTGTGGACGCTATGGAATGGGGACTGGGAAGTTGGAGACTGCCAGTACGTCTGCTTCGCTTAACAGTGAAGGCTGTATTGGCTGCCTAGATGGAAGGAGGGGAGAACAAGTTTAGGCTGTGATGGTATATTGGTCTTACCTCATGCCAATTTTCTGGTGCTTGAGCATGAACAGTAACAAGCAGGTGTAAGCTGAGCACGTGTTGCTCTGCAAACCTGGCACCTACACTATGGATCTGTACCCATCAGTCGCGCTAACGTCATGTTACGATGCTATCTTGAGATTTGGCAAGAGGAAAGACGCAAGCCATTCAAGTGCTGGCAATCATTTGTAAGGTTCTTATTGAGAGTGTCAGCCTTGCTACAAGGTAGAGGGAAGTGGTCACCATTATCACGAGACTTTGGAGACACAGCTGAAAGTCAGAAAACCTGGTTGCCATGTATCAGAGAGTGGAGCTATACCTTAACGATGATAGAGTTTCTGCTCAGCCTGAGTTCCTTCCTTCTTCTGATTAGAGAAATGCAATGGCGCCACAGCAACCCAGGGACTCTAATGTCGAAGTAACTACACTCCTTCCTAGCATAGGATGTTAAGGTGTGTACATCATGTGAAAAGCGGGACTGGATGAATCACAAGGTTGAATTAAGATTGCCAGAAGAATTATCAACAACCTCAGATATTTAGATGATACTACTCTGAGAGCAGAAAGTGAGGAGAAATTAAAGGACCTCTTAATGAGGGTGAAATTTGGGTTGAAAAAGTGAGGGTCATGTGGCTTATGGCGTGACTTACAGACAGGAAAATATGGTAACACTTTGGCACTCCACTTGTTGCTTTATTCCAGGATAATGAGAAAGAGGAGAGTTCTTAGATATAACTCATCCACAGTGGCATTGTCAAGCTCACAAGAATATCAAGGGGAACTTCATGAAAAGACATGGTAAATCAAATGCAAAACTAGGCTACAGATTTTGCTAAATCAAGATAACCTACATCCACAGCATCTATAAACACAGGGCTGATTCCATGGAAATAAAAGGGAGCTGTGTGATAGGTACAAAATACAAATACTAGAATATTTTACATTCTACATTTTGAAAGACATTTTGGCATTGTAAAGTGTCTTCTGGTATCAGATGATTCTCCATGTCTTGATTCAGCCTACATTTGGAGAATGGTTTCCCAGATTATGATAAACTACGATTGAACCTATGTTAAACTATTAATACAATTTATTAATGCACTTAACCAGTGTTTTTCAGGTATTCAATATCAGGTATTCAATATCTGATAGTTTTGATTTCAATTACTGATAGTTTACTGTGCTCCCTTCACTCATAATTTGGAATATCACTGTTGAGCTCTACTATATGACACTCAAGCAATGACCTCAGAACATTGTAAAACTCTGTAACACTGTTTGATAGTTTGAGTCTGTGGTCTGTCACAGCCGATATCTATCACTGAAACGTTTAATTTCAGTGTGAGATCAGGTAACCTTTTCCGTGTGTGTGTGTGTGTGTGTGTGTGTGTGTGTGTGTGTGTGTGTGTGTGTGTGTGTGTGTGTGTGTGTGTGTGTGTGTGTGTGTGTGTCGTTACAGTCATGACTGACTCTTTGTGACCCCATGTCCCTGGAGTTTTCTTGGCAGGAATACTGGAGTGGTTTGCCAGTTCCTACTCCAGGAGCCTACAGCATCTGGTATTCCCTGGTGGTCTCCCTTCCAAGTACTAACCAGGGCCTTTGCTTCCAATATCAGTAGAGATTGGATGTGCTTAGGGCATCTGTACGGTATTATTAATGTTCATCTAGGCATCAAGTATTTTCATTGTTTAAATACATCGTTCATCAGATATAAAGAGTGTTATACATTCTACAAGCTTGATCATTTTTATTAATTGATAAGCTGGCTTCCAGTTATAAGAATCTCCTTTTGATAACAGCAAGGCTGACCAGCTCTTCCACTAGACAGTGAGGCAGCTGTCTGAGGTATCATAAAAAGGAAGCAAATTGTTAACTATTTGATATGCTATTCATAGATTATTGCAGTTTAAAAAATCAGGAAAGATGCTTGACAAAGTGTCTTCCTCTTTTGCCATAATAATGTCCTCGCATTTGGGCATTATACCTTCACTGGGTGTAAGGGAAGATATTCCATCTACTCTTCTGATTCAGAAAGCAAAATGTTTGAGAACAAAGTTTATAACCAGCAGGCTGTAGGCCACTGTTGGTGAACCAATGGCATGGGTGCCAAAGGCGGCACTCGGAGCCCTTTCTGTGAGCACCCAACACCGCCGCTTCACAGTCACCTGTATTCAGGTTAAATTGCTGTATTGGAACTTTGTGAAAAATTAGTGGGTTTTGAATCGCAGTTTGAGCACTCGGTCTCTAAAATGTTCAGCATCACTGCTGCAGGTAATGGAGTTTTATTTGCAACATTGCAAGCTGTTTGTGGTTTGTGTGACTGGAAGGGACCTTCTGGGCTAGAGTGCTATCCAGCACTAACCAATTGTTCCTTCCAGCCTTTGAATTCAAAGCAAGTCTCACCCCTCTGCTGAGTGTTCTTTTGTCTGTTAGAAAAGTAGTCTGTTCTTTGTTTGCTGTTGATCTGTTCAGTTGCTTGCCAGTCTATGAACAGTAAAGAAATGTTGCTGCAATAGGAAAGTCCTAATATCTGGTATTCAAGTTTCAAAACTTTAAACTTCTGAAGCAGTGAACAATGTCAAAATATGTTAACAATTTATAAATAGCTATTAAATTATTTCCATTCACCATGAACATGCTGTGTTTTTGTGTGTGTGTGTTTCCTGTACTTGGTGCTGATGCATCCCGGATCTACTCTTCTCATATCTTATGTCTAACCAAATACTGTGAGCCAGTCTTAAGTAACAGGCTTCTCAGGGTGGCATATATTTTAGAACCAAATATAATAAAATCATAAAAACAAACCAGTAAAACCATAGAATCACATACATTGCAGTCCTGCAAAACTGTAAAACTACACTAACACCAGCTATGACATAAGCTGAATTTCTTGTGCAATCATCTGCTTAATTCTCTAAAAATAATGGAATTGGTCCCAGGTGAATGGGCTGATGGCAGTCAGATGTCGTCCTTACATTGCCTGTCTCTGGACTTTGTGGAATGAGAGGAAGAAGATTTAGCCTTTTTTCCTTTAGAAGAGGCAAAGGAGGAGGAGGTAGTAGATCTTGTGGAGTGATATTTTGATTGCTGTATAGCATGTAAGGTATGGTAAAAGGGCTGGAAATTGGAACGTTTAAGATGGTAACGAAAGGGCCACTGCTGGCGCTGAGGAATAATGTTGTGTTTTTTAGCTGTGGTGTGTTTTTTGTGTCGATCTTCCATGAGGTCATCAGTGGTAGGATGGAAGAGGCCATCACCCTGAAAGGGAAGTTGCTCAATTTGAGCCTTATGTTCACCGGATAGACCCGTGCAGCGTAGCCAAGCATGCCTGCAAAGGCCCACAGCAGCATCCATAAAGTAGCGTCAAATTTCAATGAAAAGGTTGCCAATGGCGACATCGGAATCAATACCGATGGCGTAGGTGCTGCAACCGCAGTAGTTTGAGGTGGAGGCACCTTCGAACCTGAGACTTTGTGTTTTTTTTTTTTTGTACTGAGACCTTGGGTGTGGTAGGTGGCGAAGCTTCTTTTGAAAATAATTTTGGTACCGAAGTCAGTACCAAAGATAGGACTGATGCCAATACTGTGATCGAGATTGATATCTGTATAGAGGGCGAAGCCAAGTTTTGTAGGGCAGACGCAATGGCCAAAGCTGCAGATGGTGACATTGCAACCAAAGATGGTACAGAGGACTGCAAAGCAATCAAAGAAGGGATAGTTGATGCAGCCAGATGGAATGGAAGATGCACAATCTTGTGCCCATTCTTCTTTCCCTTCTCGGTATGGTGTTTTGTTTGCTTCTGGGCAATTGGCTCCGGAGCTGGTTGAGGAGACAGCAGTGATGGAGGTAACTGCTGTGAATCTCCCTTAGGTACCGAGGAGGCTGGAGAGATGGACGCTCGATCCAAGCCTCAGGCTGAAGAAAAGACAGGAACCTTGTGTCTTGACACATCCATGCAGGGCAAAGTGGATTGCATCTGCACAAAGAGTTCCTTCATGGTGAATGCCTAAGGCTGCTCTGCTTCAAGCCATTCCGAATTTGAAGAGGAGGAAGAGAAATCCAAAGGAAACAAGGATTTGTAGTTTAAAGATGGCATCGAAATGGAAGGATGTTTCAACATCTTTTTCAATACCGTCAATGGTATCAAAATCTTTTAAGACTTTGTAGCAGTGGAAGAAACCGAACGAGAAGTAGAACCCTGATCCATCGTAGCAGGATTCAATGATTGCTCAAGGAGATGTGTGTTCTAATTGTGTCAATTATTCTTAAGGGTTTGGGCACTAAACAAATACCACAGGAGTCGTGTCGATGGGATTTGCCGAGGCAGTATAGGCACTCCCGGAGCCCTTCAGAGTGTGAGATTTTCCCACTACAAGAAACGCACCGCTTGAAGGGTGGCAAGAATGCCATAAAATGGTCAAAGAACGGGGGGGGGGAGGAAGAAATGTATGCTTTGCAAAGACTAACAGGAATGCTACCTCTTAGTATGGTTGTAAGAGGGAACTGAGTCGTTTGAGTGGGAAGCACCTTGCACAAGCTTAGTGTGAGGGGGAGGAGACTAATAGACTTTCCTATTGCTAGGTAAGTCTGAGCCTTGCGCGTGCACGCTGGGAAACCCATTTGTGTGGCTTCACGAAGGCCACGAAGGAGAACCAACAACATCCAGCAGATCCCAGCCGTGAAAGCCTCTGAGACTACACTGTTTCTTTTCTCTGTCTTTTTTGCTACGCATGTACCTGAAGAATGTGTTTTTGTTGTTTTTAGCGTCTCTTGCTAATCTCAGCTCACTCTCAGCTTTTGCTTTTCCAACATCATCCTTGCAATTCTTTGCCACTTGTCTGTACTCTCCCTTTATAGCTTGGCCTTCCTGACACTTCCTATATGTGCCCTTTTAAATTTTTAAGTCATTTCGGAGCTTTTTGTAAAGTTAACGAAGGCCAAGACCCCAAACTCAAATGAACCCATGAATAAGACTGACAATTTTATTGAGCTCACATTTTGCAAGTAGCACACAAGGAAATTATGGAGTATCTCTCTCTCTCTCTGTTCTCTCTTCATAAAAACATCTTGATTAAAATAATGCGTAGGAAGGTAAATCCCCTGAACAAAACTGTTGCCGCGAAAATGACTGACGATTAAGAGGTGCTGCAGTTCAGAAAACAGGGTGTGTTTACAGAGGCAAAGGAGGACATCTCTTCTCCAAACTCATTAGAGAGCATTAGAGAAATGTGAACAGCAAATCTGGTAGAATGCAATGAAACCACACCTGTGGTGAATACAGAAAAACCTTTCAAATAAATCCACAAAGGTTACTGCGCTATAATATTTTAACTAGAGCACATGCCTATGCAAACGTGTGTTCGTCATTGGTGGCACCTTGGCAGCTTGCAAGGGCATGGGAACACAGTGACTCTTTAAGTTATATGGAAGTTCCCAGGACTACTTCCTGTTTATGGCACCCCCTTGGCAAACACCTCAGACAGGGCTGGCATCAGCAGTGAACATGGCTCAGCACTTGCTCAGGCCCTTGTCTTGAGCCTGCGAGGACCTGGGTCTCCTCTTTCTCCTCTTATTTATTTATTTATTTATTTATTTATTTATTTATTTATTTATTTATTTATTTATTTATTGAACTTATATACCCCACCATCTAGCAACAAGGCTACTCTGGGCGGTGTACAATCAATTCAACAAGCACATAAGAACAGTTTACAATATAAATATACAGCTAATAAACAAAATAAACATAAACTAAATCACCAATAACATCATAAAAATCACTTAAAGAACAAAGGGATAACTAAAAGAGGCAGATTAAAGATCAGTGAATCAAGAAAGGATGAATTAATAGCCAGGGAAAGCCTTTCTATAGAGCCATGTCATAAGATGTTTTTTGAAAATCGACAGTGTGACTCCTCTTCCTCCTTCCCATCACACAGTGCCTTGAAATGGCTGTGTGAGCTGAGCTTAGGAGGACAGGTGAGCAGGAAGGGTCAAAAATGAGGCAGTGTGAGGGAGAAGAGACTGCTGTTGATATGTTGATGTACAGAACTAGCCTGGCATAGATATGTGGAATATTCATAGATCCACAATAAAAATAAGAGCAGCAGTTCAAAACCGCAACTAAATTTCTATTGAGAAAGGCACATTTCAGTTTTTAAAAAAGAACACTATATCCTAATACTATCTGAATAGATAATGAGTCCCAGGAAGGTAAAATGGTTGAAGGTAAAACGAGAGTCTCACTTGCTCACACGTGTTGAAAAACAACCATGACAATTGCAGCGTGTTTTGGTAAGGAATGGTTAATCAATTAATTGCTTAACTTGATGGGTAATTGTTGGTTATTGATATTTTGCATTTGTTTGTATTATATAAATTAAATTTGATTTGTAATTACTGGTGTACAATATAGTTCATCTTTATTGTGTTTTGTATTGTAAACCACCCAGAGTGGTCCTGTAACCAGATGGCGGGTATATAAATCAAATAAAACAAACAAACAAACAGATTGGTGTTGGTGATGGTGGTTATGAAATGAGTCACCTTCTGGGATTTCCCCTTGCTTGGCGTCACTTTGTGAACGGTAGTGAGTAGAGATGGGCACAAACTTAACTACAAACCAGAAAAAAGCAAGGAATTGGGCTGGTTTGTGATTTAGTTTGTGACTCTGTTCAGGAATCTTGTTTTGCTAAAAAAAAAAAAAAAAAAAAAAAAAGAACCCTTTGACTTTTTCCCTTCCAGTGCTTCATTTTGCTTTGGCAAAATGAATGCCCACCAACCCCCTTCCCGCTGCCCCCGGCTCCTCCCTGCCTGGTCCTGCTAACTCCACTACCACCTCTGCTGTTGCCCTCATATTCAGAGCCAGTTCAGCCAATTTCCCTTCCAGGAGCCAGGCCTGCTGCCTCTGCACATGTGCCCACAGCCCAGCTGATCAAGGTGACCAGCAGGAGACTGGGTTGCTGAGCAGAAGCAGTACCTGGGCTCCTGCAAGGGAAGCTGGTTGTTGATTTCTCCCCATGCGCCTACTTCTAATGGTGACCAGTAGAGGATCAGGCACCAGTGCAGAGCCCAGGCTCCTTTTAATTGTGCCACTGACGTGCCATTGACGTGCCACCACTGCGCTGGCAGGGCAGTGATGGGAGCAGTTGGTAATGTGGCGGCAGCGGGTAGGAGGAGGAGCAGGTGGCACTCCTCCAGCCATGAACTGGAAACCAAACCACATGCCCAATTCGTTCATGGTGGTTCAGGTGGGAAGAAGAGGTCGGTTTTTGTGTCATCCGTATTCAGAGGCAGGGCCGGTGCTTCCATTAAGGTAAACTAGGCACTTATAAAAAACAACTTGAAGTACAGTTGGGGCTATCCAGTATTCATCAAGATTTGGAAGGATGGGATTCTTCATAAAATTTACTCTCCGGAAGAAGGAAAACACCTATTAGCTGCATGGGGCCTCTCACAGGAAGATCCGGGAGCAGCAACATCGAGTGGCTAAGTGAAGAAATCACATGGGAAGAAAGTGGATTCCTGTATAAATTTTTTACATATTTCTCCTTTTGTCTTTTTGGGTCTTTTTTTTTGGGGGGGGGGGTCTTTCTTTTTTTTTTTTTTTCATTTTTGTTCCTTTTTTCATTTTCTTTATTTTTCCAGTTTCTGATTTCTTTATTTTTTCCTATATGGGAAGAAAGTAGATTTTATCATAATTATTATCTATTTTTGTATTTGGGTTTTATTATGGGGGAGTTTTGTTGGGGCCTTTTTATTTTTTATTTTTGATTTTTCCATTTTTTTTTTTTTTTCCATTTTTAATTTTAATTTTTATTTTTCATTTTTTATTTCTATTTCTTCATTTTCCCTCTGTTTCCTTTTGTTTTCTAGTCATTGTTCCTTTTCCCTTTCCCCCTCCCTTCTCCCTCATCCCCTTCCCCCCTTCCCAACCTTCCTGTTTTCCTCCCTTTCTTTCTCCTTTTTTAAACTAATAAAATTATATATTTTAAAAAAGGTGAACTAGGCAGTTGCCTGGGCGCCAAAATGGAGAGAGAGCGCTGGACAACCTGCGCCCCCCCTCCGCTGGCCACCGCCGTCTGTCCCCCCGACCGCCAGCCGCCAGTCGCCGTCCACCCATCGCTGCCCGCCGCCGCCCCCTGCGCCCATCGCCGCCCACCCCCGCGTCCATCGCCATCCCCCGCCATCTGCCGCCCCCCACCGCCCCACCCCACCTGCTGCCCCACCTGGGAAATTGCTCTGTTGACATGGCAACAAAACTGCACAATAACATCATAATAACTGGCACCGTAGAGGCACCATGGTGCTCAGAAAGTGCCATAGGCCTACCTATGACAGGACTGGCTCCCAGAGGTGGACTGGGTTCAGGAAAACTCCTGCCCTCAAACTCTTTGCCTTAATGGCCACACACAAAACGGCTGCTCCTGTAGAAAATGTCACACTCATTGGACATGTTTCCTCCATGAGCTTGACTTCAATGAAGGGGAAGGCAAAGAAGGGTTGGGTTGCTTTTCATCAGCAGCAAAGCCAAGCCATCTCCAGCAATGCAGTTGCAGGGGCAGCCGGAGGGGGCATGCAGTATTCATGCTCCCAGGTAGATGCCCAGAACCAACATCTGAATGGCAAACCGACAGAGAGTGCAGAACAAGAGAGACCTTTGGTCCCACAACCCCGCAGGGCAAGTGGCATGTCCTTATAGCTGTTATCTGCTCCATTAGGTGATTGGCCTGCCCACGCCTGTCATTGTTTAGTAATTTATAAATTTTATAGATGCCATCTTGATGCCAATATTGATTGGATAGATGCACTCATATTGCCCACTTATGCACCTTAGCCTTGTTTAAAGAAAGCGAGCCAGTAGGAACGCTGAACCTCTTTAATGACATGCAGTTGGCTAATGTATACTGTATTGTTAGTTTCAGGAACTGGGCAAAGGCCATTTGTTGCAACCATAATTCAAGGATAAATGAAAGGATGGAATCAATTGACATGAGTTACAGAGTTGAAAAAAATACAGTGATACCCTGTATAAAGGAATCAATTCATTCCAAATGAAATTCTGTTAAGCAAATTTATACAAGTTTCCCATAGGAATGCATTGAAAATAGAGTAATCCCTAATCGTGACCATTTTTATGCTGTACAGATTTTATGTAAAACATAAAAATGGTCATGATTAGGGAAGTAGGGACATATACTGTATTTCAGACTATAACTCCAAATACAGTTTGGGGACTTTTAATATATCTATAAAAGTACCCTTTCCCCATATCAAGTTGCTTCCAGAAAAAGTTCCAGAACATGGCCAAACAGCTCGCAAAACTCACAGTGAAAGCCTTCGAGAATACATTACTTCTAACCCATTCCTTATTGCAATAACTGAGACATAACTAAGTTACTTGATTACTGTAAAACTCCCAGAATTCCAAGCCTGTATTGCCAATGACAAAGGACTGTGGGAGTTGTGGTCCAATACATCTAGAGGGCTGAAGTTTGGACATGCATGCTCTGGAGCATTCTCTTTTTCTAGTTTCTTTGTATGTTCCAGTCTGCACAAAAACTTCACAGAAAGAGTTCAGGTGCCCTGTGAGCCTCCCACAGTGTTACCGGCAATACAGGCTTGGAATTCTGGGAGTTGTGGTCCAAAACATCTGGGGTGCTGAAGGTTCACCAACACTGACCCTAGACATTCAAAGCATGAATCTTTCTTTCATCCTGAGCTATCTCACAGGATTGTGAGGATTGATGTGCACAGGCCAAATGGTGCTTAGGGCCTGGGTGGTTAACAGTGCATGGCAAGGGATGATGCAAAAGTTCATCTGATAAAGATCCCCCCTCCCACCACTGCTTTGGTTGCAGGTATTGGTTGGAGAACTCTAATATATCTTTCTGTTGCAGTGGCATTGGCTTCTCTGTTAGTATAAACAGAATTTAGGATAGAACTTGAGATGTTTCTTTTTTAACACCTCTCTCTCTCTCTCTCTCTCTCTCTCTCTGTGTGTGTGTGTGTGTGTGTGTGTGTGTGTGTGTGTGTGTGTGTGAGAGAGAGAGAGAGAGAGAGAGAGAGAGAGAGAGATGTGATGTCATGTTGGCACCAACTTATAGTACTGTAGCCCTAACAAGACTTTAAAGTAAGGATCTATATAAGGAATTATTTTAACAGTTCCATCCCTGCCCTGCCCCAGTGAATTTCCATGGATTTTAACCTAAATCTCCTGAGACCCTGGTCCATTACTCTATCCACTACACTATACTGTAAAGTAGTGAACAGAATGCACTGTACATCCCTTTTAAAAATGACACTTCCACAGACCCTTCACAAATCTCTCAGCCAGCTTGACCAGTGAAGTCTGGCAATTGTAGCACAAGGAGTAATTTCTAGGACTTTTGTTTCAGGGTGCCTGAGGGACTATGGTCTATTTACTTCTCCACCCAAATGTTGCCCTTGAGAGACTTGCCTTGCCACGAGCGAACTGTTAGTGGGTGTCACAACAAACAAGTGAATCCATTAAATGTTCCTGTGTGCCAAAATCCTGGCCTTTAGAGCTGATCTGTCACTCCCCGATCACAGCTTTGATCTGCCTCTTTCAAGTCATCCCCTGCTGGCAGGTGGGTGTACCAGGTTTCCAGTGCCCCAAAGCCCATTTTCTCAGAAAGCAGGACCTGGTGACATCATAAAGCAAGGCCTGGTGATATCTGAGACAATGCCTTGATTGCATCACAATGGGAGGCCAAAAACCTGGGGTATCAGTTGATAGGAATCACTCTGGCATTCCTGTTTCACTCCTCTGTCTGTTTGTGAAATGACTTCTTCATTGTCTCAAGGAACATTGGAGACATGATAATTTAAGCACCGGCAGAGCCATCAAATCCATTGTCCTAAAACCCAAAATTGAAAGCCAGATGAATTTCCGGACTACAGTGAGGAGTGGTGCACTGCACTTGAGTTGGACCTAAGAATGTAAGCAAAAGAGCCTTGCCTTGATAACCGGTTACTCTAGCTGAAGATGAATAACTCAGTTCAGTCAGCCACTGACACATTATCAAAATCAATTAATTAATTAATTAACAGGGAGACAGGTTTGCATGTGCTAATTATATCTACAGATACAGATTTAGAAATAATTGCTATACATCTTATTGAATCACAATGCATTATACTGTATTAGGAAGAGAATTTTGTGGCCAAGTGACCTGTGTGTTTGCTTAGTTCACTATCCAAGTACTATACAATACAATCTTTATTTATGGTCACAGACCCAACCACTATCCAAGTACTGCTGCTCCAAAAGGGAAACCTCAAGGGACCTCCTTGTTCTCTGTTTATAGATTTGTTTACCTTGAAATTGGACTTGAGGGTGGCTGGGTCTTGAAACACAGAGTGTTTCTCTTCAGTAGAACATATGGCCATCATATGTGTTCACAGAGGCAAGAATCCTGTGCCAGGAAGAACCAGGTTCCCACTCAACTATGAAACTCTGTGGGTGACTTTGGACCTGCAGTCCATCCCTCTGCCAACCTTCCTGGAGGTGCTGTAATGGTAGGATAAAGTGTAGGATAAAAATGTAACCCATGTAAGCCCTCTGTACTACAGTACTTCCGTAATTTTCTGGAAGTAATGTTTATCACTCTTTATAAAAAGTCACAAGAGGATTACTTTAAAATAAGCAAGAGACAGGGCAAGAGCAAATCCAGGCCAAATGTTTGTGAAGAAAATAGTCCTAAAAAGGATAAGCTACGGTTGCCGGAAGATGAGGCTGCCGAGGAGACTCTGCTGACCAATGGCTTCAGGAGGTTTAGTCTAAGAACTTCCCGGATCACCCGTGCTAGCCAGGTAGGAAACCTGGGAGTTCCAACCCCAAGAGAGGCCTGGAAAGTTGTAACAAGGAGTAGGGCCTTCTTGGTGGTTGCTCCCCAGTTATGGAACCATCTACCTCCAGAAATTCGCCTGGCACCCTCGCTTCAAACTTTTAAAAACTATTGAAAACTCGGTTGTATAGAATGGCCTTTCCTGATTTCCCAAACATCTAGTAAGACACTAGTCTTCTTTTTACCACTTATCTTCTTTTTCTTGTTTGGTTTGGTTTTGTTTTTATTTAGCAATCTCCTGGCTATTTTTACTTTTATTTTAGCTTTACTTTAGTTTACTGTTGTTGATTTATGTATATTTTGCTTATATTATATTGTTTCCATTTTTGTTTGTTAAATGTGTTACTTTGTTATTTTGATATGCTATTTAATGTTGTAAACTGCCCAGAGTAGCCCTAGGGCTAGATGGGAGGTATAAAAGTCAAATAAATAAATAAATGAACCAGGGCACTGCAGAGTTCCAGCATGATCCATAGCAAGCTCCAAATCTCAGCCTCCTTGGGCAAGAAAAAGACCTCTGAACCTGTACAGAGTGCCCTTTCCACACTAACGGTTGACTACTTGGGACACGACTTTCCATTTCAAAGACTTTGGCCTATTTTACAAATTGAGAACTGACTATGATACTGTACCGTATTTTCTAGACCTAGTGAGTTTTCCAAAATCAGTTATCTTATATGTTTTACAGCTTATTACTGATGCATATGCTGTGCATGTGGTGGGGGGGGGAGGGAGAGAGAGAGAGAGAGAGAGAGAGAGAGAGAGAGAGAGAGAGAGAGAGAGAGAGAGAGATGCATGACAAATCCAGCCCCCATGTTCTAGGAGTTAATTAGGTTTCCAAGAAAACTAATAGAGAGAATTTAGGCCAGTCATGCAGGACAATTGAATGGTTAGAACCACTGAGATTTTAAATGAACCCATACACCATTCCTGCATCCTTTTATTTACATTACCTCCAATTCATGTGTTTTGTCAGTGTGCATGGGCTGTTTCTGAACAACCTCTGAGGACACTGATTCACTAAAATGCAGTGGTTCTTGTCAGTCCTACTGGAATGTAAATTCCACTAATATCTTATGAAGTGCTGTGGTGAAAAGGCATTTTTTGTACAAGTTGATATACTTGTTATAATGGCATTACAGCTGCTGAATGATATTTTGTATTAGTGCTAGTGTATTGTAGGGCATCAGAATGTGCTTCCTCTTATGCATGTCTATGCGTACTAAAAGATGCAGTTCAATCAGTAGCAGACAGGTTCTTCCGCAGTAGATGACCACAGAATATGATGGAAATAGGGATGGGAAATAAATAGCCCTTCTGATGTTCTTGGAACTACATCTTTTGTCATCACTCACTACCGGCCTGGGGTGGAGAGATGGTGAAGAGTGAGATGGCTTTTATTTATTTATTTATTTATTTATTTATTTATTTATTTATTTATTTATTTATTTATTTCATTGAGCATTCTCTCCTGCCTGTTAATACAGATAATTTCCTGAGCTGTGCTGAACCCTTCCAGAAATGAGTTGAGAAAATGCCTTCTAGAGCAGTGGTGGCAAACTTTCGGCACTCCAGATGTTTTAGACCACAACTCCCAGAATTCCGAGCCTAGAATGCCAATCACAAAGGACCGTGGGAGTTATGGGCCAAAACATCTGGAGTGCCAAAGGTTTGCCACCACTGTTCTAGAGGGTCAATGAGTTTGAAGGTGATATTGCTAAGGCCTGCATTCAATTTCATAGGAACCCCTTTCTTGTAATTCATTTGCCCCTTGTATTTTTGAGTTTACATGGAAAGCAGTTTGAGAAACTAAGGATTAAGTTTTATACAGCCAACCAGCACAATGGGTTCATGGTGATTTTCTCTCAATCTTGCCAAAGAAAATACACTTGCTATTACTCTTGTATTGTCTGTTTTGGTCCTGTAGGCACGAATTTCAGGAAGGCAATTAGGTTTGATTCCCGGGAGAGGATGAATATGTATCTGTGAAGCTGGAAAAGGTGGTGGTTGTGAACAGGTGAACCAGGACAGATGGGAAGGGATGGCCTCAGCATCCTAGTGACCTATTCTGGATCCTTGCCAAGGGTATGCAATGAGCATTGGGCGCATCTCTTTGCAGGGATATTATCCGGGGGTGTGTGTGGCCAATCTGCTGGAGCCAAGCTACGAGAGACAGAGAGACCAGAAAGGGCAGGCAAATGAGGAAGTTAGGAGAACACCTGCCAAGGAAATTTCCCACCATGAGGGGGAATAAAAAGAGGTAGAGGAGGCACATTTGAAGGGCTGTCATACAGAGGAGAGGCAGGATCTGTTCTTGATCATCCCAGAGTGTAGGACTGGCAACAATGTGCTCAAGTTAAGAGAACTCAGTTTTTGGCTGAATATGAGGAAAAACCTAACTGTTAGAGCAGTACAGCAATGAAACCAATGACCTCAAGAGATGGTCCAATGCTGGAGGCATTCAAAAGAAATTTGGACAAAAACCTGGCAGATATACTTTGATTTCTTTTCCTGCATGGAGCAGGGGCTTGGACTTGATGGCCTTTTAGGCCTCTTCCAACTTCACTATTCTATGATTCTATGACCCCCACAATATATGCAGGGTAAGCAAGGGCCAAGGGTAGTCCTCCTTTGGGCCTGATTATCCCTCAGTCCCAACTGAAGGGACTAACTTGAGGAAAGGACTCTTGAGAAATCAAGGAGGCTGGGTCCAAACAAACAGTAGAACTGGAAAGCTAGAAGAGACAGCCTGTCCCTGTAACAGTGCCTCTTCCAAGCTAGTTGTGGGAACAAGAATGTAAGCACCTGTAACATCTGGCTGATAAAATTTGTGGAGGGAGGTATGCAAAGGCATAGATGCCCTGACTGTATGTTGGACTTTTTGTGTGAGAAACAGGGTGAAGTCAACCCCACATCTCCTTGCTATAGGGGACGTGGTGGACTAGAGTTAATTCCCCTTCCGGGATATGGCAAAGAAAACCATGCAGCAGAGCGTGATTGTAAATAGTTATAAAATGTTCCATGGTTGAGCTGAATGCCATTTCAGAGTCTCCTCCAAGATGGTGAATGAACACTGGGGTATCTTTCATGGTCCCAGTCCTTTTAGAGGAAACAGGCCCCTTCACACCAATGCATTGGAAAGGAGGCATCACAATAAACGTTGACACCTTACAGCCATGTCATAAGGAAAAGACATCAACTTGCTCCTCCCACCTCACCCCACCCCACCCAAAAATTAGCTCACTGTGCAAAATCTGGCCACAGCAGGTTGCAGGGGAAAGAGAATACGTACCAGGCAAAGCATTAGTAATGGCGGCCAACTTGGATGGCTTTAAAATGAAAAGGGATGTCATACATTTATTTATTTATTTATTTATTATTTATGCTTGTATACCGCCCCATTCCCACAATGGGGACTCTGGGCGGTTCACAGCATCAAAGTTTAAAACAGCAAAAATCAATTACAAACAACAATAGCAAAGCTGCAATGACCAAAAGTAATTTGGCGGGATTATAATATCCAGAAATATTTAGGCAGGGAAAAAAAAAACAGAATGGGACCTTAGACAGAAAAGAAGCAGAAAGGAACTTACTCAACGTAGGCTCTGGCCCTGTCCAGCACAGCTCAGTTCAGGCCTGTATTCCCAACAGATGCCCACTGAGTGAATGTGGCCTTCAAACATTAGAAAAAAGATGCCTTCTCTTGATGTCAAGGAACAATAAATGTCAGCCTCAGTTTTCCCTCTTGACATTCACAGACAGTTTTGAATTATGGTTCAGGCAGTTGGCATCAAGGTCACATCTCGGCCAGGATACACCAAGAAGGGCAAACATGAAAGGTAGCATTTCACTCTGAGACAGCTAGTTTGGTTTCCAGTCATTTACATTCCATGCCTAGAACAGGGACAAAGCAAGGCTTTGAAAGCACCTATGGAGCCTCCCAACTGAGGAAGAAAAAGGAGGCAACGTCTGAAGAGAACCCCCTCCTTTCTGTGTGCAGACAACAACACAGACAGAGAAATGGTTGTTACAAAACCACTCCACCAAATAAAAATAAACCCAAACCACCCTTCCTTCCAAATTATATATACCACAAGGAACACTCCATTCTGCCAGGAACCCTATTGTTCCTGCTTCACTGTTGATAATTAAAATCTAAATTCTGCCATGCTTACTTGTAGTTGACCCAATATTGTTTTTCAAGAGAATGTTGATTAGTTGTTTCTGGACAAACAGGTAAGTCATAAACAGGGCTGGGACATATGCCACATTCCTGTACAGTAGGGTTGGGAATGGAGCCGTTTGCCCCTTCCCCCACCAGCTGTTTCAAGGGACACAGGCCACCTCAAAACTGTAGCAATGAATTTCAGTGGCCATAAGAACACATAAAAATGAACCCATTTTACTGTGTTGTAATGGATTGGCACCAAAATTCAGCCACAAGGAAGAAAAGCCCCAGTAAAACAAGTCACTCCTTGCTTTAAACAGTTTGTGGTGATTTGGTGGCAGACTTTCATCATGCAATGAAAGCAAACAAAACATACAATTTAAATAGGATGTGTGTCAGGTGTGTTGACCCAGTTGGAACCAAATTTTGGCTGCAGTTGTGAAATCACAGGGAGCAAAATTGGTCTCCAGATGGGTTACAGCTGCCCACCCCTTCTGGGTTGGATGGTCACAGGTTGTTTTTAAAAGAGAATCTTTCTGGCAGTAGTGTGAGGGGCCATAAGGCTCATTTTTATTAGCAGAGGCAATTATGTCACTTCCTTCCCACCCTCAGGGTCTCCTTTTTCCCTCTCTATGGTCACAGAATCAGGATCAGTTAAGGCCAGGAAATTGGCACGTATACCTGCTGGCCTTTAACCCAATTAAATCGCCTGGAGCAATCTTGGCTGGTAAACAAAGCATGGGAACTCTGGAACCTCCAAAGGGTCTCTATGCTATGTTGCTATAGTTATTCTTTTTGAGCCTTTGTACATGACCCCTAAACTCCGCAGCAAATGGCTGCCAGCTCCGGAGCTTACAATTGTTTCCCCACCAGCTCCGGAGTTTGCAGGAAATTAAGTGCGACCATGCCCACCTAAGCGCGTGCCAGCACACTTTTCTTGTACCTGCTCTAGGAAGGTGAAAATCCCCAGGTCCGGATTTAATCTGGTGAGTGCGGGGCTCTCCTCGCTTCTGTTTGTTTGTTTTTTGCCTCCCACCCCTTTAAGAGAAGGGGCGGGAGGCAAAAACAAACCAACAGAAGAGAAGGAATCAGGACAATGACGGGGCTCCGGGCAGCTTCGGAGGTGAGCCTGCATTTTTTCCTCTCTTTTTTCCTCCTTCCCCTCACGCAGACAGGAGCAAGGAAGTGCGGAGGGGTGGGGACGCAGAAAGAGCAATGAACCCCCAATATCCCTGGTCCGAATTTAAGTGGCCAGCGGATCTTATGGGTCTTGTGAAAGGAAGGAAGAGAGAAATGAGGAAGCAAGAATGGCAGCTCAATGAGTGCAGGATCAGCTAAACTCTCCCCCCTCCCCGTTGTTCCCACATCTTCTGGACTTATGTTGGGTATATGAGTGCAAGTCCATCAGTCATGTGATACTGTGAAACTATCATTACTTTTTCTTCTCATCCCCTGCCCTCTTAAGTGATGGCTTTCATGAAAATGGTCTTCCCTAAAAATGAAGATGAGCTAAACATCCCAGCTCAAGTGGCCAATCTAGAGTCCTGGCAGGGAAAATGCTCCATTCATCAAGCCACTAGAGAAGAGGCATTTGTTGTCCTTAACAGCCATTAAGTCAAGGAGGGTGAAATGTATGGCCCTATCATGTCACTGAACTTAAGGGCAGCATAGGCAGTGCTGAGAAAGTAGTCCCAAACCATCCAGAGGCCCTCTGACATTAACTCCTAAAGTTCATAGTATTCATAGTACTGTATTCATAGTAACCTATTGTTACTGTTTTGGGTAATGGAAGACATGGCCATCTTAACGTTCCTCAGCACTACAGAAGAAGGAAGGACTACAGGGTATTGATAACTCCCAAGGTACATACAAATTTGAATTTCTAAAAAATGTGGTGACAGGATCCCTGGACTGAAAACTTTGCTGGTAAATGCAAGATCAGTGAATGGGAAATCAACAATCATTCAGGACCTGATCCTGCTGGCCTCACTTATATCACAGAGACTTGGCTGGGTGAGCCTGAGGGTGTCAACCTCACTCAGCTCTGTCCTCCGGGTTTCTCTGTGGAACAACAACCCAGACCAGGGGGACGGGGTGGTGGAGTGGCAATAACCTACCACAACTCCATCCCTCTTGCTAGATGCCACATTCCCCAATTCCCTGGTTTTGAATGTATATACTTAAAAGTAGGAGCCAGGGACAAAATAGGAATCCTCTTGGTATATTGCCCTCCCCGTGACCCAAAGGGAGAATGGACTAGATGTGTTTCTGGAAATGATATGGAGACAGTTAAAAGACAGAAAGAAGATTGGATATAAGTAAGGGGAAATTAAGTAAGGGTATATTGGTTCCCAGGGTGAAGGGAGCAACATTTTATGTTAATTGTTTTTCCGTTGTGTGTAATTTATGTGATTACAATGCAGCTATATTTAAACATTTAAAAAAAGTATTGCACCAGTTGTATCAGTTAGTGTGGGAAGGCTGACAAGTGTATAAGCACGATCCTGTTGGATGTTGAAAATTAGCTGATTCCCCATTACTAATTGGCGCAGAAACATTGTAAATAGTTCCGAACAAATGTGTTTGGACGTTGGACACACACTCTAAGCATGTCAAGAGAAGGATGATGCCAGGGTGTCTTTCATGATTCGCATCTCCACCCTGGGTGAGGCTCATCCCTTCATCTACTATATTGGAGAAGACTGTTCTAAGGAGCTTGCCTTCATATGTTCCCCATCTGAACAGCTGTGTAAGCAAGGTGCCAGAAAGTCTCTCAGGCTCCATCACATGCTTAGCAACAGATGATGAAAACAAGTTTCCAATACTTATGAAAAAAATCACACTGCCTTGTTTTAATTATTGGTATTAGTAGTTCAAAAGTTTCCATGTTTTCTTCCTTTAGATTGTATTAATTTTCATTTATACTATTTTTATGAACCGTCAGCAAACTTGGGAACACAATAGAGATGTGCTTTCAGCAGGGTTGTTGTTATGTGCCATCGAGTTGCCTCCAACTTATGGCAAACCTGTTGTAGTTGTTTCTACACTGCCCATCTGGTGAGTCAGCCCAGGCAATTTACAACAACCAAAACAATTAAAACATAGGTGTACCCAAAAAAATCAGCTTAAACTAGTAAACATAACCAACAATTACATAGACAGATTAAAAAAATAAAAATAAGAATAAGATGGTGGAACCCTATCAATGTGCAGTCTCCAAATTGTCCCTATCAACTTTGTTCAACTCTCACAAACACAAAGCTATGGGTTACTTGATGGAGTCAACCCATCTTATTCTTTTCAGTAGGGTTGCCAAAAGAAATGCATAACCCCAGAAGAGGGAACAGATTTGCATAAAGCTTGCATTGGTACATTAAATGTATGCATAAATATGGAAACCAAGAAGTGACCTTCTAATCACAATAGAAATACAGCAAGTTGCATAATTACATGTGGCAATAATGTGGAGTAGTCTCTATGACTAAGTGGCCTGTCTGCTCAGCCTGATGCTCTGATATGGGGAAGTACAGTCTGATGTATCACCAGGAGGAATACATCTGCCTTGAGCATGGCTGTAACTAGTGAATTAATTAGGGCACTACGGTTCGGACTGATCCAAGGCACTCAACAGGGCCCATAAATAAGAAGGCCAGAGGCTCAACACCCCTCCATTTTAAAAAGGACTGGGATGGAGATTATGGGAAAGATCCTTCTCTCATGAGATACTGGAGAGCAGCTCCCCAAGTGGGTAATACATGGTAGACATTACTACGAGTCTGGCTAGAGGGGTGGCAACCTCAGCTAATATTATCTAAATGTGGCTTATAAACATGTAAGCAGTCAGAACCAGAAAAGGTTGCTCTCTTGGGTTACAGTTCCCAGAATCCTCAGTGTGGCCAGTGGCTAACGGAGGCATTTTAGAATGCTCAGCAGTGCAGTCAGCAGTGTAGACCAGATGGGAGAATGTGTGGGCTTCTGGGTCTGGACTGTAACCCTTATGATGCCTCACCAATCACCAATAGTAGCAAGGCTAGGTAAGATGGCAGTTGTGATCCACTGTCTAAAGGGCTATACATTTCACATTCCCACTGTAAACAATAGGGAGCTAAATGGACCAAATGAACTGGCAGCTTCCAAGCCTCTGTCCTGAGTCGTAATAGAGTGAGGCTTGGCATGGTGGTTCCTTGCTGTTTCCTCATCTTGATTCCTGGATTATTCCTCTGTCACTGGAACAGCTGTTATGGCTCACTTAAATGGGTTTAAAAGGGCCTTTCCTCAAGGAATATGAAGTTTATAATCTTGGCAATGCTGGGGGCACTCTTAAGAACACCCTCAGGATTTACCAGTCCCAGGATTCTCATTTGAAAGGCTACAGTCTTTCCATTCACCACCACCTCTTATCTTGGGTTCTGCTGTTTTACCTCTTAGCTCAAATACACCAAATAAATGCTGCAGAAGTCCTTTTTTAAATGTAAATGGCAAATGTCAACGCCCTGGAAACATTAACTATGCAGGTAGGGGAGAAGGACAAACTGTAAGGAGATAAGAAATCCTCTCTCTTGTTTGGCTTTTCAGGAAGGAGAAAGCTAATGAGGGTGAAAGTTTCCATCAGTAATATGTTGCTGCCGTGGGAAGGAGGTGTGTGTGTGTGTGTGTGCGCACGTGTGCGCACGTGTGCGCACGCGCATGCACATGCCTGCATGCATGTGTGTGCATATGGGAAACATTCATGTTGTCCCTGCATGTGGCAGAAATATACAAGTATTTTCTAGCAAAATTTGGAAGAGACAGTGGAGAGCACACAGCTAAAAAGAACGGGATCTGACTCAAGTTAAGCTTGTTTTAAAACAATGTTTAAATTGGCTTAGATTGGCGTTGCATAATGAATTCCAAAGTGCAGATTTTTCTGCCTATGACTTGGGTTGTTTTCTTTAACCATTGAGTTAAAGTATGGAGACCTTTTTTGCAATACAGTGCTGCTTTTTTCTGACATATTTACTAATTTACTTATGTATGCCTGAATTATTCCTAGTGATGGGGCCCAAAGTGGTGAAAAGTAGCTTTTACAAACACATATGCTTAAATTCACAAAAATTAAGGTATTAATTTTAAAATGTAATTAAATTTAAATAATGTTTTTAAACCCCAACATTAAAAACATTAAAAAAACACAGATCAAGAACAACATGATAAGAAATGTGGCATCCCCTATGGAAAAACCGCAGGGCCTTCAGAGAGACTGAAAGCTCATTTAAATGCAAAGATTTTTACCTACTTGATGGCCTTGAGAAATTGATTGTGCTCAAGAGGACCACCTGAGGGACCTAGCTTTGCCTTCCAACACCTTTACTGCAACAAAGGATCACTTATTAACATCTGGAGATCAGACTGGTGCTAAAATCGTGGGAACTAGGTAGCCACAGTCCTTTTGCATAGATATAAATAGGAATGGTTTACAAAAAATGGCAGAATAAGGACACAGCCTTGCCCACATGACCTAAGCCACTCAGAATATCTCCTGTGTAAGGTCCCACCGAAATGAATAGCAGTTTATATCAATTTGTTTGATTTACATTCATTTCAGTGGGTGCCTTGGATGTCAATATTTCTCCATGTACAAATATAGACCAAGTGATACCTTTTAAGCTACTACTAAAATAACAAAACAGTGCAACACCCTCTTCCTCAGAGCTGGCAAGATGAACAAAAAAAGTCTGGTAGTTAAGGGCCAGAGCTGAGATGTTGTGAAGCTGCATCTGAAATAAGGGTGGTGTTTTTACTGTCCCAGTCCTTCAAACAACATTTAGCACTGTCGCACGTCCACACACACTTCCATACCCTCTCTATGTGGCACCTCAAGGCTAATGGGCCCTTGCTGGTCAGAGGGTGGGGAGGGCTGGTGCAGAACAACGATGCATTTCATTTGGGGCCTGAGATACAATTTAGAAAAATCCAATAGGTGTAGCCAATTGGATGAAATAAAAAGGAAAGAAATTACCTAGTGGTTGCAGCCTTGTTGTGCCTCAATTGATGGTCCATTTGCCTCCTCCTTGGTACGTGTGTGTGTGGGGGGGGCAGCTCATTCTTGGTATTTCAGTATTTCTATTTGAAGCAAAACAAGTTGGGGAATTGTGTGTGTGTGTGTGTGTGTGTGTGTGTGTGTGTGTGTTGTGTTTGTGATAGCCGTCATAAAAACCAAATACAAACATAGGCTAGGTGACACCTTAGGCTACTAGTAAAACAACAAAACAGTTACTTATAATTCGAGGGCAACACCCTCTTCCTCAGAGCTTTACATCTTTACATCTAAGAACTAACTTCTGACATTTCCATTTTTGTCATGTTTGGACTTTTGGGACAGCTCTGAGGAAGGCCCTTTGTACACGACCCCTAAACTCTGCGGCAAATGGCTCCCAGCTCCGGAGCTTAAAATTGTTTCCCCACCAGCTCCGGAGTTTACAGATAATTAAGTGCAACCACGCCCACCTAAGCACATCCCAGCGCACTTTTCAGGTACCTGCTCTCTGGAGGTGAAAATTCCTGATGCGGATATAACGTAGTGACTGCCCGACTCTCCTTGCTTCTGTTTGTTCTTTTTTTGCCCCAGCCCCTTTAAGAGATCGGAATGCAGTGCCGGGACGGCAGAACGGAGGTGAGCGGCATTCTTTTCTTCCTTTTTTTCTCCCTCCCCTCACACAGCCAGCAGCCAGGAAGTGCGGAGGGGGTGGGAACGTAGGAACAGCGGCAAACCCCTAAGATCTCTGGTCCGAATTTAAGTGGCCAGCGGATCTTAGGGGTCGTGTGAAAAGGCCCGAAGAGAGTGTTGCCCTCGAAATGTTAGCAACTGTTTTGTTATTTTACTAGTAGCCTAAAAGGTATCACTTGGTCTATGTTTGTATTTGGTTTTTGTGATGGCTACATGGCTCCCCAACTTGTTTTGCTTCAAAATTTCCCCATGGTTTCTATGCTAGTTCAGTTTTCATCTCAGGCAACGAGATGATTTTTGGAGTGCTTCTCTTATGTTCAGAAGCTATGCCAGTACAAAGTGATAATCTTTTTAAAAGGAGGAATTTTGACACTACGGTGTAGTGGTCACACTAATATTTTTCCTTTCCAGATCCTAGGGTGAAGCAACAAATGGTTCCTCAGTCATGCCATCAGAAACAGAGGCGTTCCAGCCTCTTACAGCCAGCGAAAAATGCCAGTCTAAACCTTCTCCAATTCTATCTCCAAAAACTTTTCAGCTGTTAAAAATGATGTTTGTATAAGAAAAAGACAAAGTAGAAGTGTGTGTGTGGGGGGGCAAGGTTAGCTGATATTTCACAGTGCCTTCCAGGTACGTTTGTTTTTCAGTGTACTTGACATCAATCTGGTGAATGATGATGACGTCAGATGACTGAGAGATAAATGCAAACATAATCATATTTTCCTCAGTGTGGGATCATAAAGACTGTTCATAAAGGCAATATGAGGTTGCTAAGCTTCTTTTGTTGACAGACATAATAGAGCACAGTTCATAGAATCTGGGGAATCTTTCTCTGTGAAGTCAGATAATTCAAAGTTTTCGCCCCATCTAGGAAAAGCCAGTGTGAAATAATAGATAAGAGTTGCAATTGGCGATTCTTTTAAGCCAAGTATGCTGCTTCTCACGGTGACAACTGGCAGGGAGATGATTCCTGCAAGACTACAAGCAGGACAGAGGGACAAGGATTGAACGTCTGGGTGGGTCAGTGGTTTAGGCATGGTCGAGAGGTTGACTCCCCATTTGATAGGGTCTGGGCTCGATGTCCATAGGGTCCCTTCCAGCTCTGTGGTTCTAAGATTACTGTGCATCTTGGGGTTTTTTGTGATTTACCAAACAGTAGCTAGAGGTACAGTGTCAATTAACGTGGATGTTCTAGTTTGCTTTCTGATTGACAGATGGACCTAGCCTCCATATATTTTCCCTTACAACCAAGGCAGGCAACTTAATGGGCAGATCATCATCATCACCATCACCATCACCATCATCATCATCATCATCATCATCATCATCATCATCATCATCATCATCATCATCATCAAACTGCAAAATTAGAAGGGACCCTATGGATCATCCAGTCCAGTTCCTATCAAGGAAACTGGCCCATAGTATCTATCTGGTGACTGACATAAAACTGGCTGTCCGGAAAAGTGAACCTTCCAGATGTACAAACACCAGCACAGCTTCAACAAATAATAAGAAAGTCTAAAGAGCAACAAAACCTGGCTACCCATACTATTTATTTATTTATTTATTTATTTATTTATTTATTTATTTATTTATTTATTTATTTATTTAGCTTGTATGTCGCCCACTACCCAAAGGTCTCTGGGCAGCTCACAATCAAAATAAACAATTCAGACAATTAAAACATCAAAATTGCAATAAAAGTAAAACAATAAAACATTTAAAAACAATAAATATAATATATTAAAATACTACACTAAAATCGCCATCAGGGCCCACAATAATCTGTTAAAAAACTTCTGGAACAGGAATGTTTTTACCTGGTGCCAGAATGTCATCAACATTGACGCCAGGCGGGTCTCACTTGGGAGGGCATTCCATCATCTGGGGGTAGCTGCCGAAAAGGCCCTGTTCCTATAAGCCATCCGTTTCACCTCCTTGAGGGATGGCTCTTTCAGGAGGGCCCCCTGGCTATATCTAAAAAATACAGCCTGAAAAAGGTCAACCATCTCCTCCCAGCCACCAGCACCACTGATCACTTCACACAATAGAATAGCTAACAACACCCGTCAACCACAGATACAGATCACCCCCCCACCCACCCAAGCACAGTGAAACACTTAATCTCCCATTATCAAAAGAAATACACAGAGCACTAGGAACCCCTTAATCTTCTGAACAGGAAAAAATCCCTTTTGTGCACTGAATAACAGTCAACAACATTTGAAATACTTTGTATATATTGTTAATTAAATCATTTATTTTGAATGTTTTTATCCCACCTGTTTACCTTGAAGTATTTTGGAAGCTGAATGTTGTACCAGAATGGCCATAAACACCACCTCCCTCCACAATCCTAAGTGTGAACACTGACTATTTTTAAAATAATACAAGGGACAGATAGTGTTAGAAACTGCAGTTTGAAAAATGTCTTTGCAGTGGAGTGTGCCTTTTCATTTATTTATTTTTGGTTTTTTTTACTACAATTGAATGAAGCTGTTGTTCACTTATTTGGAATGTACAAAGCTAACAACACAACTGTAGTGCAGTATTCAAAAGAACTCACTGGTGATCCTTAGCATGGCAATATTTCTACACCATATAATTACAGTATATGAATACCATACTGGCCCATTTTTAAGGCTGTTCTACAACTAATTACTAAGTAATCAGGAGTTGTCTGGGGAAATCTATAGATGACTTGTAACTGTAGCACAGAGTACCCACCCAAAGAAGGAGGGTTAAGTTACTTTTTCTTTTACCCACTCTACAAATCTAGCTTTCTAGGGAAAGGCACTATATAAACAATAAGCATTGTACTTTATTTTGTTTTCAGATTTTTGGAGGGCATGTTATGAGGTACATAGTGCACATTTGTTTGCTTTTACATTTCCATGATTCTCTCTCCGACTGGAAGCAGCAATGTTTATAACTGGTGAACTGCTCTCTTTTTTAACTATTCCTAGAAAAGGCTATGGCAGCTTTGAGACAATTACTGCCCCATAAAAGATGCACAGAAGTCTATGGAAACCTTTGTGGAAACTGTGTTCCTGCAGGTGATGCTGTACTGCCTGCTTTCCTCTTATAGAAAAGCAAACTCTGTATCAGGGCTTGGGCTGGTCCCACGGATCAGTCTGATCAAATTAGCTCTGACTCTTTCACGCAAAACAGAGGGCTTAAGTTTGTCAGATTGCAACTCCCATGATTCTTCGTTGGCTAAGACTAGTGACCTTGGCTAAGCAACTGCATCTGGAGGGCTGCATACTCTAGATCTTTGCTCAAGACAAATGGACCAGGCAGGAGTATACACCTAAAAAGGTAATTAGAAGGCACTGCATTTTCTTCCTCAAATACTTTTTAGTGGTCAGGAAAAAACATGGGCATTGTGGTTAAAAAACAATGGATTCCAAATGGAGGAAGAAACTGCAGACATGTTAATACATACACTAATACAGTAATGCCTTGAATTACGAATGCCTTGAGTTAAGAAAAACTTGAATTACGAAAGGAAATCCACAAGTACGGGAAATTTTCGAATTAACCCTGGGTTTTTTTGAATTACAAAAAGTTTCCAATTGCAATGCTGCCATCTAATGGCTACCCTCACTACAGTACTACAAGTGTGAAGTAGGAAGCATTTTATAGTCAGACGCAGATAAAAGGAACTGCCTGTTATGGAGGGATTCTGGAACTATTTGGCACCATTTGGGGGACTTTTTGGAACTTTTCTCAAGTGGTTGAAAGCTAGGGAGCTGAGCTTCTGTTGTTTGCATGCTTGTTAGTGTGCTTTTTTCATTCGGTGTGAGTGTGTGATTTCCCACTTGAAACGAATTAATCCATTACCAATGCAGTCCTATGGGAAATTACGTTTTTGAGATTAGAAAATTTTGAGTTAAGCAAATCCCATTGGAATGGATTAATTTCATAATTAAAGGCATTACTGTACCTTGGTTTAAGAGTAACTTGGTTTTCCAGGACAAGTGAACATTTCTTCTAAATTTTGTCTTGATCAACAAGTAATGTATTGATATACAAGCACTGGAGCAGGTCACATGATCATGAGTGAGCCAATTGTGTCTCTCTCTCTCCCCCTCCACTGGATTGTGGGTGACTGTCTGGAACATTCTGTCTCAGGGACCCTCCAAAGCAGAGGGAGAAGAGAGAAAGTTAGGTCTCTCTTGCACCAGCCAGGAATGTTTTCAAAGGGGAGTGCAGGTTTTACTTTATATTTTTAATATTATTTGTCTTTATATTTATATTTATATTTATATTTAATTTCTTTCTTAGTTTTTCAAATCATTTCCAGTCATGGGACAGCTAATCAAGTGTGTATAGGACTACAAATTGCACTTAATTATTGTTACATTAAAAACAGAATAAAATTCAGTTGTTAGTCCCAAGCAGAGCAGATTCTACAGTCAGGTACCTAAACCATGGTGTGAGTGTGGTCTTCTAGGCAACGTTTGTGAGTTTTAGCATTTTGTGCACCTGGTATGTGGTCTATGGGCCCCTAGAACGAATCGTCTAAGTTTCCATTATTTCTTATGGGGAAATTTGCTTTGATATAAGAGTACTAGTTTACAAGCATGTTTCCGGAATGGATCGTGCTCATAAACCAAGGTACTGTATTACTGTACACAGAGACAGCAAAACAACCGCACTTAGTTCTGTTCAGTTTCCTTTACTTGCAGTGCCTGGACAATTATAGTACGTGGGAGCAGCTTGGGAGGCACTTTGTGGTTCATGATGCAGTTTAATTCACTTTGGTGCAAAGAATGCAGGGTACGGCCACTGTCCATAGGCACTTGTTTCTCAGGTATACAGTATGTGCCCAAAACAGTGCAACCTTCTTATACTTTTTAATTGCTGCTATTATTTTACTCAGATATCACCAGATAGTCACAAAATATACTGATTTGTGGTCATCTATCATGAGTGTGCATAGGTTGTTCTCTCTATACTCAGCAGTGGAACAAAAACAATGGAACTGGGTCAATGAAAAAAAGGAGTTAAAAAGAGCCCTGTGGGATCAATACCAAACTCTATTCGGTCTAACGTCCTGCTTCCTGTAGGAAGCAGGCAGGTACCACTGGGAAGCCCACAAGCACACCATGAGATCAGCAATACCTTCCTGCTTGTGGTCTTCATCAATTGGCGTGGAGAAGGTATGCTGCCTGTGATCTTGGTGGCAGCATATAAGCAGCCGATGGTAATTGTGCCTTCCGTGAATTTGTCTAGGCCAGTGTTGGCGAACCTATGGCACAGGCACCAAAGGTGGCACTCAGAGCCCTTTCTGTGGCCACCCAACATTGCCCCTTCACAGCCACCTGGATTCAGGTTAAATTGCTGTATGGGTACTTTGTGAAAAATTAGTCGGTTTGAATAGCAATTTGGGCACTCGTTCTTTAAAAGGTTCGCCATCACTGATCTAGACCTTTCCGAAGTATCCAGGTTAGTGGCCAGCACTATGTCTTGTGGTGCCAAGTAGTTAAGTACTGTAGATGCCAATTCTTACTATAGTAACACTGAATGGGGCAGAATAATTATAAAAGCTGTGTCTGGAACTACTCTGACATGTATAACATAACACAGCACAGCACAGCACAACATAATATAAAACTAAATTAACAGAGCACTAATAGGAAGGGTTATTTTTATCTAGTTTTTTTAAAAAAGATTGTACCTCATAGTTTCTATTGAACTTCCTGGGAGAAACCTATGGTTTTTGTCATCCCTCTAGTGGTGAGCACTGGTTTGGTGAAGTTATTTCCTTCAACAGTTGGGACACTGTGTGATAAATCATGAGAAGATGCCATCTCAAATGAGAAAGATTAGACCACAGTCTCCCTGTGGTCTCCCTGAGAAAAAATACTATGCGCTGAGAGAAGAGACTGGGATCTCCAGGGACAACACCACGGTGGTCAAGATACTGCCCCAGTACTTGCTGGGAGTGGGGGGTGGAGTCCTTTTGAACAGGAAGCTATGTCTACGCTAAGCCACAAAAGCTTCCCAGCTTGGCTTGTCTCCCAGATGAGCCACATTAAGATTCCATAGGGATCTGTCCCCCAGATGGGACTCCCAGAATGCAACAGTCTGGGTGGACTTTCTATATTAATACAACCTTGTTGATTTATGCTACCTAAATAAGTAAGTAAGTAAGTAAGTAAGTAAGTAAGCAAGCAAGCAAGCAAGCAAGCAAGCAAGCAAAAACTTAATGGAATGAATAGGAAGAGGAGGAAAAGAAAGAAAGAAAGAAAGAAAGAAAGAAAGAAAGAAAGAAAGAAAGAAAGAAAGAAAGAAAGAAAGAAAGAAAGAAAGAAAGTTCCATAATGGAATGCACAGTCCAAGAATGTATACTGTAGTCCTTTCTGTGTGGCACACAGAAAGTTGAGTACAGCTCCTAAAAGTGTTCACCATCAGAGCTTTCTATTGCCACTACACCTGTGCTGCTGCCAAATTTGTCCACTCAGTTATATCTACTCATTTGTTCACCTGCCCTGTGGACAGCTATGGTGACTGGTCCCCCACAGAGGTCACCTGAGTAACCTAGCCCTCCCCAGCAGCTTGCACTGCATAAACAAGATGTACTCAAAGTGAGCTTGCTTGAAGGGGAAAACACCATGTACCACCTGAATTTCTACTTTTTGCATTATAAAGTTCACATATTTTCTTCCTTTTTCTTTCTCCTAGCCAACCAAGTAACACCACAAGACTGGCAATGTGCCTTGTGCATTTCTCAATCCAATGGTTTTCCCTGGCAGCTCCCTCTGTAATTTTCTATCTTTAGTTCTCTATTTCAAGAAACAGTTGTAGTGTTGTTTACCCAATGACATCCCTGTGTTACTGGAGGGAGAACGCTGGGATTAGACACGTATATTAACGAGTCAAGCTGTATAAGCTACTATACTTCCTAAAACACCAGCTTATTGCTTTCAAGGGAAGGTTTCCAGTGCTATCAGGCACAGAATAAATCATAGTCTTTCATGTACAACTGCATCTCCACTACTGCTTTTGAGCATTTCTCAAAGATTCATCATCAAGCAGAAACATGTATGCATGTTTATTGCAATCATTAACAACCTATGTGCCACTAGAAACAAGGGAACCAAAGAATTATAGCTCAGGCATTTTTCTTGTGAAACACAATTTGGGAGTGGTTTGTACTCCTATCCAAAATTTTCCTTGAATGCTGCTGGGCATGAGGTACCCCATATATTGACGGGTGGAATCACCTCTTATTCTACAAAACAGGGAGGACACTTGTATGGGTTCTGGATAAGCATGCTGGAGTCACTGCAAGTCTCTGGATATGGTTCTTTAACTTAGGGAAAGTCAGTCAGTCAGCCAGTCTGTCTGTGTGCCTGCCATTTAAAATATTTTTACCATAACAGTAGTTGTTACATGCCTTAATAGCCTTCTACCCTATCAATGCATGGCTAACTTCCTTGCTTAGCATCAGTGCCACTTCATATTCATGTCAATACTGATGTCCTGAGTCTTCCCATCACTGGTAAGTTTACCACTTCCATAATTAACAAAGCTAAAAACAGTAGGTATTAAAAACACTCGCAAAGAGCAAATAAATGCCACTCTAAAACACAGTAAACAAAAGCAACACTACAAACATATTCAGTGCAATAATGTACAATAATCCATTTGAAAACCCTACTTGGCAGCCAGTCCCTGAGCGGGATGGTTTCCTGGAGAGAAAGGTTTTTGTCTGCTTGCACAAGGAGAGTAAAGAGTGGTCCAGCCTAGCCTCCAGTGGGATGGAGTTCCAAAGTCTTGGAGTAGCAACCACCTAGACCCTCTCCCTGGGAAGGTATGGACCAAGAGAAAGGCCTCTCCTTATGATCTTAACACTTGAACAGGTTCAAAAACAGAGATGTTCTCCTTAAGATAGCTTGGGCTCAAGCCATTTAGGGCTTTATTTAATAGTCAATAATGATCTTGTTTGTATGAAAGATTGTGCAAACCACAAACACTGACTTTTGTTTCATCAAAAAGCCAGTCCCTTTTGAAATCTGATTATTAGGATGAAACCTCAGTTCTGTTAGCTTTGAAAGGGCAATAATTAGGATCTGCTTCATGGGATCGTTTCCAGGACAACAAGGCATGGGCAACCAAATCTACTTTGAAGTATTATTTCAGACAGAGCAAGTGGTATATAAATTGATTAAATAAAGAACACAAATTTTAAATGTGCAATTATCCTGCCAGCTGTACATGTCTTTGGCATTTCAGGTGGGGGAAAAACTTCACCACCACCACCACCATTACGCACATACATACACACACACACGTGCGCGCTTTAAACAGGCTTCCAGACAATGCCTTCATCACATTCCACTCTGACCAGCAGACACTAGGCTAAAAGTACAGGAAAGAAATCCAGTGCCACCAACTATTCTGCCATGCATCAAGGGGTGATCTCTCTCTCTCTCTCTCTCTCTCTCTCTCTCTCTCTCTCTCTCTCTCTCTCTCTCTCTCTCTCTCTCTCTCTCTCACACACACACACACACACACACACACACACACACACACACACACACACACAACCAATTCCATGACCCAATCCTATCAATAGGCAGAGTAAGGCATTCCTTTCAGGCACATTCTTGGTTTTGTGAAAGAGTAGCAAACTGTTAAGTCATCTGCTACAGTTGTAGTTTTGCGACCAGGAAAGAGGAAAAGTGCTTGTGATATTGTTTTTTTAATGTTTTTGTCCCAGGTGCAAAAATAACTCTATTGGCTCTGGGCATCATGTGCCTTGACTTTTAGGAGCAAATGTGTGCTGCAGTTATTGTGTTTTGAAGGGGCTTCGAAACAAGGCACGGCAGGCTTTTCTCCTGCCCTTTGGTGCCACCTAGTGGAAATTTTGGGAAGCTGCAATGTGAAGACACAGGTGCACAAGCCAACAGGGGGCCTTTTTACACGACCCCTAAGATCCGCTGGTCCCTTAAATTCGGACCAGAGATCTTGAGGGTTCGTTGCTGTTCCTCCGTCCCCACCCGCTCCGCACTTCTTTGTTCTGTCTGCGTGAGGGGAGGGAGGAAAAAAAAGCCTTAGACAGAGACAAAATAATGCATTCTTACCTCAGGTGCCGGGGGGAAGTTGCTCCGACCTCCGTTAACTTCCTGGTTCCTCTTTAAGGGGCGGAGGCAAAAGAAAAACAACAGAAAGAAGCGAGGAGAGCTCAGGCACTCTCCGCATCAAATATTTTTCACCATCAAAAAGCAGGTACAAGAAAAGTGCGCTGGGTCGCGCTAAAGTGGGCGGGGTCGCACTTAATTGTCTGCAAACTCCGGAGCTGGTGGGTAAACATTTTTAACGTCCGGAGCTTGCAGCCATTTGCGGCCGAGCTTAGGGGTCGTGCCCAGGGTTTCCTTTCTTCCACCCATCTCAGTAAGGGAACCAAACCTGTCCGTAGCAAGCCAAAGTTGGGCAGCATGTAGATGGCTGCCTACAGACCCCTAGACCCATTTTTGCAGTACCATATAGCAGACTGAGCTTTTCTCTCCCATGGGGGAGGCCGCTGTCTCCACAATTTCAGATAGTTTGCGTGCCATCCCTATGAAGAGCTGCCAGTCCTGGCCTGTTTCTCTTTGGACTACGTTGCCATAGCCAGGACTATCCTATTACTATGAGACAGGCCTACATAGGCTAGGAAGCACAGTGCCTCCACTCCCAATCGCCACAGCCCATGTGGCTCAAGAGCCAGTATGACAGAATGGACAGACAACTAGATCAGAATATCTAGGTCCAAGCTCTACTGAGCTATAAAATTCATTGGGTGTATCTTGGACTAAGAATCTTCATTCAGCCTGACCTACCTCACAGGACAGTTGTGGTGATAAAGGATGTGAAACTCATGAATATCACACCCGTCCCATTCCATCCCACCCCTTCATCTTCATCAATTAGGCAACAGGAGCTTGCATGGCATTTAGGGCTGTTTGAGAATGGGAACTCCAAATGAATACTGCAAGTCATTTGCTGCTTGAGGCAGCTCCTGAAATTATCCTATGGTGCCCAGGCCCCAGAAACCAATCAAATTATTTTAGCACTTCAGCTGGAAAGCTACTTAGGCCAAGGAATCCCAGAACTGTTTTTAAGGGGAGGCATTTACTGACAGGCAGGTCATAAGGAATGTTGCCTCCTTGCAGGTATGTTCTTACATCTTCTTATTTCATCAGCTAAATAAATAAAAAAAGTCTGTCATCTAAGTCTCAATCTTATTATACTTAGTAAGACAAGTATATATCGGGTTGAGAAATAAATGATTGAACAGCTACAGTTTGACAACCATGAAGGCACTGGCAAAATGGATAAAATCATATTACAAATGTTAAATTATTATTACCACGCAGAAGGAAAATATATAAAATTTATAAAGCAAATGCAGGGAGGGCTAAAAAGCAAAGTTTTCTGCTTACATACCGTCCCAAACCACTTCAAGTAGTCTCTGGACGGTTTACAGCTTTTAATTACAGTATGCAGGCTACACATTGCCCCCCCCAGCAAGCTAGGTACTCATTTTACCTTCTAATATAAATGCCCTTTTAGCATAATTGATGAGTAAAAGCTAAGGACATCCAGTAGCTATTCTTGTATTCTCCTCCAGTCTACATTCAACTCTTGGGCTAGGTTTGTGCTATTGGGGCTAAAATCTTCTAAGCCACGTAGGATGCTACACTTGCATCCATTTAGTCTCTTGTATAGAGACAGTACTGATTGTCCTATGTAGAAATCAGAAGGACACAGATGATGAAGATCAGCATACTAGCACACAGCTACTCTCTAGTTAAAGCTACAAAAAAGAGGAGCAGCTGTTATAGACCTTTGTCTCTCAGCCTCTGGTACATAGTCCATATTTTACATGACCAAATTCAAACAGATGAATCAAAATATCCTCTGTCAGTCAATTACTACCTGTGACTCAAAAGACACAAACCAGGTAATCCTGGAAGACTCCCTGCATCAAGTATTGATGACATCACTGTTGAGGTGTTTGACTATATAGATTCTTCCCTCAAACTATCTGCTGCCAATGGACTTAGCTATATAAAGGACACCACTAACTTCCTGCCATCTGTTCACAAGCTCCTAGACTACAATGTCCTAGGTACCATGTGGTCACTAAACATTGTGACTCTGTAATACTGTACACAGCATGTATCTTCTAGTTATGGACACATATACAGTATATGGTACCATAGTATTAAGAAATAATCATGGCTGAGATGGAAGAATGCTTTTAGTGTCTGTACACATTTCTCTGAGATGATGGACACATTAGGATTCATGGAAAAGGAAAATTAGGACTCAAGAGAAATTCTGCAGAACAGTAGTAACATTTCATTATGAAACTCAGCCTAAATCAGTATCCTGAACAGGCATATTTTGTGGACACTACCACACAATCATAAAATAGACATTGAAGAACCATAATCAATTGCTAACTGCTGCCATCTCCCAGGCTACAGGTTGTCACCCTGTAGTTGCCTACAGCCATTTTGTAATCTGAAGAGTGAAGAACAAGTCACACAGCAAGAAAAAGTAACAAGAACAAGACTGTGGAAGGAAACTAGGTGCCACCTGTGTCTCGATTCCATGCCTCCAACACCACCATGGCCTGCCCAACATCCCCAAAACATCAGAATTTTATTTCCTTGTTCATCTTCCAACATCACTTATGCCATCTTTTGTCCCAATTTTCTGTATGTCTTAACTTCCCAGGACACACTTTTGCATATTTCAGACAAACTTGTTCCTTTCCTTTGCAGAACTTTCTTAACCTCAGCACAGCTTCCCGAAAACAGTTCTGTGGATAATTCAAAGACAGCAGGGTAGTGTTGGTATCAACGGACAGAAAAGATTCCTCCTGTGGTGTTACATCAGTATTTTGTATGTTTATTACAGTACAAGCATGAACAAGGCTACTGCTGCTTTAAAAGTTCTTTTCAAAAGTACCTGTCCCTTTTTCTCCTTCCCATCCATGTGTCCAAGGAAATGGACTGCAAATCCTCAAAAGCAAAAACTGAAACACATTAAAACATGTTTGTCTTTAATTGCCACACTACTTTTGTTTTTAACTTCTTGTTGTACATACTGACACAGGAATACAGTTGCCTCTTTAGAAATTCCTACCATTTAAAATGTTATGTGCTGTCAAGTTCATTCCACTGACCTTATAAAGGAGCAATTTCCCAAAGGTCCTACACATCTCTTGTTCCGGTTTGTATTTTAAAATATGTTTATTCTGTTTTTTTGTCTCCTGAAAATAAAACCTTTTCAAGGCTTGTTACAAGTCACGGAAGAAGGTTTCATTTTCTTATGTCTGAGGAAGTGGTCTTAATCTACAAAAAGTTCACATTAAAATATATTAAGTCTGCAAATTACTGTTTTAAGGTGCTGTGTGGCTTTTTTTTTTTATTATTAAATTATCACACAGCTAACTGCGCTGGATTTTGTATTATAAATCACTAGTCAAACACTTCCCAAGCGTTTAGGACTATGTGATGTATCGGCAAATTATGTGAGCAGATCCCAGTAAGGTGACTTTCTGCAGCTGACTGATGGTGACTTTGTCAACTCCAGTTTCTAAATAATAATAATAATAATAATAATAATAATAATAATAATAATAATAATAATAATAATAATAATAATAATAATAATTTTTAAATTCTTTAAAGTGCCACTACATATTTGTCTTTGTTCTTTTACAGTATTTGCTCTTTTTACCTATAATAATGCTTAAAAGAACAGTTTCCAGGGCGTCTGGGGTTATTTCTTTCAGCGATTCAAAAATATGGAGGGGGCAGAATGGGAGTCATACTGCCTAATAATAACCAAAATGTCAGTGTCAATCCGTCTCAATTCAGAGTACAGCACAGTAACTCTTTCCCTCACAGGCCCTTTACTGGTTGGGGGCAGGCTGCAATAACCACGCGCCGTAAAGCAAACCGGCCGGGAGTCTCGGAACGACGCAACGCCTCTCACCCGTCCTGCAGCACGGCAGGCCCGGGTGAGAACTGCCGGTAGCCATGACTACCGAACTCACGTAGAGCGTAACACCTCACGCTCTCTCCCTCGAGTCCTCTCGCGCTCGCATGCGCACGGGACAGAAAGCTGTGGCCGTGAGGCGCGCACCCTCGCCAGCTTCGTCCCTATTTGGGGGGCGTGGCCCTGTGCTGGTAACGCCCCCTTATTATGACGCTGCTGGCTGTAGCCGCGACGCTGAGCGGCGGAAGGGCGAGGGACCTGATTGGCTGCTGGGGGCGGGCTCACCTGTGGAGTCACAGGTTGTTAGTAAATGGAGGCGTGAACTTGGCGGCGCGGGGGGGCGGAGTTTGGAACGAATTGCTCAGGAGGCGCGGCGGGAGGGGGAAGAGGTGCTGTAAGCTGCTTAAGGGCTGCGGGCCGGTTCCGGGCTATTGCCTTTATACTCCGCTTGTCCGGGAAGGTGTATGCGTGCATATCTTCTGCGCCTGCCATCTTATTTGCACAACCGTCTTGTAAGGTAGGTCAGCCAGGACGGATTGGGGGGGGATGGGGAGAAGAAGAAGAGCGGGAAGGGCCAAAAGATGCCTGTCCCAAAGTCCTCCTATGTCGAGCTTCGTGGCAAAGTCGGGGCGGGGGCGGGATTTGAACCTGGACCTCTTGCGTCGTCGCTCGTCCCTCTTAACCACATCCTTTACTGTTTCGCTGATCGTGACCATCATATCGGCGGAGCCATAATATAGCCCAGGACTTTTATTTCGTTTATGCATTTGATTTATCCACCACCGTCGCATTAATGCAAGCATCTACGCTTGGGCGGTTTACAGAAAGTCGACAACCCTCGAAACACCCTACTGTTAAGAAATGTTATTGAAAACAATAGGGTGGTGCAGCAGATAATAATTATGGCTCTAAATAATGAGTAAGCTTATTTTAAAAATCTGGAATTGATTGAAACGTCAAGGCATCCCCTCTCTGCTTGCCACACGGACCTTATTCATGATTTCATTAAGCGCCGTTGGATCCCTTGTTCAACTTTCCCTTTCCCCGTTATCTAAAATTTTCTTCTTTTGCCTCTGTATAGGATCAGGGTGGCCTCTTCCTTCCTTCCCCCTCTTTAATGGCTCCTGGAAAAGGAAAAGGAAAAAAAAAAAAAGATAACTTGTGCCCCAGTTTGTGTTCTGAAGCCCCAAGAACAGTAAGGTGGGCTATTTAATCAGAATTCAGTTCCAATTTGTTACTGTACTTCCCAAACCGTGTTTTGGGAGAGAATTGCTAGTGTACCGTGAGAAACAAAGGTAAATCCCTACGAGGTGCTGCCCGTTGCATCCCTGTATGATGCCTTGTTTGGGCCTTGCTTTGTATCACTCAGCCTCACCTGCCATGGTTTTTGCCTTATTTAGGAAGGGGGGGGGCTCTCTTTGATTCAGTCCTCTGGTTCCTGATACAGAGGCTTCCCAGGGGAAAAAGAATGGGCGCTTTTACACGACCCCTAAGATCCGCTGAGCCATACCTTTGTTAGGATCAGCTGTAAAAGCAGGAGATGTACAAGTTTTCCATGTCTGGAGAACTTTTAATCAAGCTCGAAGGCTCCACGCTTGCCTCCTGGCAGCCAAAGCAAAGCCTCCAACACTAACTCCCACAGAAATTCAAGAATGAGTTCCCTTTAGAGAAACAGAAATGGCCTCAGAATAAAGTCTTTTTCAAGGGCAAGCAGATGTTAACAAGCCTTGCGTGGCAGGACCCACAGTGTGAGGTTGTGTGGTGCTCCTCCCCGCTAGCGTTTTGACTGCATTGTTTAGGTGGCAGTTTGAAGAGTCGTGCTTTTTGCTGAGGGTTAGCCCTGTGTTTTGTTTGTGTTGCTGATCTGGCATGCAGGCTGGCCAAGTAGGATGGCTTCTGTTGAACGCTTGCTGCGTATGTGCAGCCGGAGAGACCACACAGACACCAAGAAGTTTTAGGTGGTCGGAGTGTATATTGTAATGCCAGTTACTGTACTGTAATTCAGATATTAGAAACTTGAAATCATTTTCTGGGCCCTCCTTCAAGACCGCACTAGTCAGTGTGTAATTTTGTTTAATCGAGATGTAACACCAAGGAATCAGTTACTGAGGCCCAGATCTGATTTGTTGTCCACGAAGGGGTTGGCATACAACTGGAGACAGGTGTAGGGTTGTACAGAGGCAAAACTGGATCCTAGGTGGTCCCCCCACTCCCACTCCTCCCCATATAGCCGTAGAGTGCAACCCCATCCAGGGTAATCTTAAATTATTAATCTGAATAAGCAGACACCCTTCCATCCCTAGGTGACATCTCTCTCTTTCTCTATATTGTATAAGAAACGATACTTCTAGCATCGTTTATAATTTGATCTGTGTGTGCGTATCTAATTAGTCTCTGTGATGACGTTTACCCTCTTGCTAACCCAGCATATTAAGGTTGTGTTTTGGGGATGGTGGGTGGGGGTCACAGGAAGTAGTGCTGGATAAATGGAGGGTTTTGTTTTGTTATTGTTATTCTTTATCATCTTATGCTTGGCCAGAGCTAGCTGTAAAGTCTGATGCGAGGGTGGAGCTACTGTCGTATTCCTTTCCATTAGATAAGCAAGGGTAAATTTTGGAATGTAAGGAAAATAGGCAAACAGACTTGTTCTTTACTGATCCCCAAGTGGGGTTTTGGTGCAGAATAGGACAGCTTGGCTTGAAATCAGAATTCTAGATGAGGGTTTCCCCCTGCCCCCAGTCTTAATGAACTGAAGTTGAGATAGTCTGGGAAGGAAGACGGTGTCTTTTCTGTGTAACATTCTGTTCTCTTTCCATTGTAGCTGCTGGATCCCCCCCCCACTAGCTGTTCCCATGGGGTCCTCTCAGTCGTTGGGCATGAGTTGTTCCTCTTCCAGGCAGCAGAACGGGGAGGAAGAGGAGGAGGAAGACTTGCTGGACAACAAGGAGGAAGACATTGCCAGGTTCCCCTATGTGGAGTTCACTGGGCAGGACAGCATCACCTGTCCTTCCTGTCAGGGCACTGGCTGCATTCCCACAGGTAACTTGCCTTTCAGTATACATGGCCTTTTTTTCTCTTACTGGGAAAGGGGAGTCTCCTGGAACCCTGAGAGCCAGTGTTGCATAGTGGTCAGAGTATTGGGCTGAGACTGCTGAGCTCAAATTCCCAGGGTGACTGGACCAGCTGTGTACACGCACACATGTGTGCGCGCGCACACACACACACACACATACACACACACATACACACACACACACACACACACACACACACACACACACACACACACACACACACACACACACACACACACCAGCCTACCTTACAGGATTATTATAATTATTAACACAGAGAACAGAACTATCTGTTCTGTCTCTGTTGTTTTGAGCTCCTTGGAGGGTAGGTGAAATAGAAAGAAAAAGAAATCAATGTTCTTCATCTGAGTCCTTAACTCCCTCTTGCTGTTCCCCTATATCCTGTGTTTAACATTTCCTTCTTGTCGACATCTCCTGTTACAGATCTCCACTCAGATTATCTTTGAGGAAAGGCCTTCTTGATCAGGGGCTTGAGAACAGAATGTCATCTCTAGCATGTGGTGTGGGTTCCTACATTGATTTGCCCGCAATGGTTTTTGTTAAACCATTTCCTTCCCTGCCATGGTATTCAAAGTTGGTGACTGCTGGCCTCCTCTCCATTCTGCATGCTGATCTAATAAGACTGGGCTGGAGCAGTGGAGAATGAAGAGGACATGTTGCATTTTAGTTGTTAAGTTTTTTTTAAAAGGCCTTTCGGGGCATCACTGGTGCCATGTGTCAGTTAGCAGCATTTTAAAAAAAAGCTCTATACCTTTCTCCTTTGTAGGTGAGTGGCGAGGAAGCTTTCCATTTCGCATGATTGTTAAGCAGTTTAAGCAAAGCATGGAGGAAGCGGCAGGGGGTGGATTTGTTTGGTCTAGATGAGTGGTTCCCAACTTTGGGTAACCTAGGTGTTCTTGGACTGCAAGTCACCACTGCAGCTGGTGGTGACGGCTGCTGAGAATTGCAGTCCAAGAACTCCTGGGTTACCCACGGTTGGGAAGCACTGGTCTACATTGTGCTGGGTTGCTTGAGGTGAAGTGTGGGCAGTCCTTGCACAAGTATGTGAGGCACTCCCTGGGTGGTGTATAATACCTCAAACACTGTTGGGCTGTCTTGTCACAGCCTTGGTTTCCTCCCAAGTGAATATCCTGAAGGTTTAAAGCAGGTATATCCAAACTTTGGCCCTTCTGATAATTTGGACCACAACTCCCAGAATTCTAGGCTTAGATTGCCAATGACAAAGGACTCTGGGAGTTGTGGTCCAAAACATCTGGAGGGCCGAAGTTTGGACATGCCTGGTTTAGAGTGATTCAGACCAAAGGCCTAGGTAGTATAGGGACCAGCCTCAAATCTGGGGCAATCTTCACAAACAAAACATGAGTTTACCCTTTTCACTTTTGTTCCCCAGCAACTGTTGTTTTGAAGCCTTCTCTTTCTGGTCCTGGAGCTGTCATGATGAGTAGTTGCTGCGCATCTGTCTGTGACACACAGCATCTTGCCTCATACCGTAGTTGCCATTACTGTACTATTTTGCTTCCCCCCCCAGACCACGTTAATGAGCTGGTAGCTCTGATACCCTACCACGACCAGAGGTTGAAGCCTCAGAGGACGTAAGTACAAAAGGGAAGGACCCGGGTTCACTGTTTTTGTCTGTATGCTTTGGGACAGTGATGGCGAACCTTTTAGAGACCAAGTGCCCAAACTGCAATTCAAAACCCACTAATTTTTTTTTTTTTTTGCAAAGTGCCAATACAGTATTTTAACCTGTATACAGGTGGCTATGAAGGGTGATGCCGGGTGCCCACAGAAAGGGCTCTGAGTGCCACCTTTGGCACCCGTGCCATAGGTTCGCCATCACTGCTTTGGGAGATGTTAACAGATCCATGTCCCAGCTGAAAAGTCTTCTTGCTGCCACAATGTTTGTCTTGTTCTTTGCGATGGCTTGTCTGAGCACTTTTCCGATTGCAAATAGGAGTCTTCCCAGGAAAGCATCATTCATGTTGAACAAACGTTACCATTATCAGCATTTAGTTGAGATGCAACTTTTTTTCTTTGCAATTCTAAAAAAAAAATATGTATGTGGAACGCTCACATATTAGTAAATAGCCGTGGAGGGTCTCATCTTATAGTTAGAGCAGAAGATTTTATTTGGAAACATAATTGAATAATATCTTTGTTAACTCCTTTTTGTGTGTGTTGAAAGGTCTTGTGATCACTACAGTATTTTTGTGTGGGGGGGGAGGTCATTAAAAGCCATCAGATAGAGACCTATCAGGTATCAGTCCCCCCCAGAAATGGCCCCTGAGGGCTACATAGGGCCAGCAGGAAACACTAACCCCCAAGTCTTTATTTATGATGGGATGGGCAAAGGCACAATAAGGAGGTCGTATTGGTCACATGTCTTGTATCGTTGAGCAAAATGAAGATGACTTGAAGTGTATAAATGCATATGGAAAGCAGCAAAAGTTGCTCCTTCATCCAGGGACAGTGCCAAGTAGCACCTCGTCTGAGGTGATGTTCCTACATAGGTTCACCGCTGCAGGTATCCATGAAGACAAGGTACTGCTGTGCTCATAGAGCACACATGTCCAAACTTTGGGCCTTCCAGATGTTTTGGACCACAACTCCCACAGTCCGTTGCCATTGGAAATACAGGCTTGGAATTCTGGGAGTTGTGGTCCAAAACATCATGAGGGCCAAAGTTTGGACATACCTGTCATAGAGGCGTTTACGTAACTCAGAAACCTACACAGCTGAAGATCTGAGTTACATGGAAGCCTCCACAAGCACAGATGTCCCCATGAGGGTGAGCCTTCTGCAGGTATTTGTGCTGTTAAGTCTGGATACCTTGTGGGGAAGAGTTGAGTTGGTGGTGATGTCATATCATTGGGTAAGGGTACTTGTGGTCACTCCCTTTTGCTGACATGGCGGGCTTCTGCTCTCTTTCTCTTTTTTGCTTTTGTGTGCATCAGAGGGGGGTCTGTTAGCAGGAGCTGAGCATGGAGGGAAAGCCATCTTAACAGTGGGTCTTGCCTTCTGCAGGAAACTTTATGTCTTGGTGTCAGTGTCACTGTGCCTCCTGGTGTCCGGGTTGGTGGTCTTCTTTCTCTTCCCGCATTCGGTCCTGGTGGATGACAATGGCATCAAAGTGGTGACGGTCTGGTTCGACGAGAAAAACTCCCTTGTGGTCCTCGCCATCACGGTAACGCACAGGCATATGTACCCTAAGACAGCTGGGATTGGCTAGGGTGGCTATGAGGAGGATCTCTCTACTTTTCAATGGTTCATGTCTCCTCTTTATTAGGCTACTCTCCGGATCAAGAACTCCAATTTCTACTCGGTGGCAGTCACCAGCTTGGCCAGTCAAGTGCAGTATATGAACACTGTGGTGGGAACGCAGCAGATCAACAACGTCACCCACATCCAGCCACTGAGTGACCAGCTGGTACAAGCAGCTGTCTGGTTTATACAAAGCAGGGATCTGGTGGGGAGGATAATGCCATCTTTTAACAAATACTGTTCTGGATGGTTGCTTACAGCTTGTGTCTCTCATATCTTTGCAGGTGAATTTTACAGTGAAGGCTGAAATGGGAGGACCTTTTTCTTATGTATAGTAAGGATATTTCTATGTTTGGATCATAATTAGGTTCTGTATCCTTGATCTCATGGTTGCTGCAGCTTTTCTTCTTCCCAGAGAAGTATGGCTGCCTTAAAACAGCTTAGTGTCTCTTGCCTGCTAGAGGACAAGGTTGCTCTTCTACAGCAGAGAAAAAGGATAAGCCGTGTGTTAGAGATGGGCATGAAACGAAAATATAGCATTTTGTTTTGTTTGTTTAATTTTTTGTTTCATTTTGTTATTAATGAATTTTTAAAGAAGTTTCAGAACAAAATGAAATGATTCGTTAAAGGCTCCCCTGGGTCCTAGGGGCACCAAAATTGTAGGGTAGCTTCTTTGGACTCTTCTCTGTAAGCCCCCAAAATTTGGAGAGGTTTGGGATTTGGGGGGGGGGCTGAGTTATTAAACTCTAAAAGGGGTCCCCCTTGGAAAAAAAATCATTCCTAATTGAGTCAGGAAGCCACTAATACCCTCCCCCCCCAAGCTGGTTAATTCATTACCTGCTTAGGGAGCATAGTACATGGCTGATCTGTTTATATTTGGCACAGCAGTCTTACACTTTGAACAGGATTTGGCCAAGTACTTGGATTCTAGAATGGGGGACACATGGTCCATGAACAGCATACAGTCTCCCCCCACCCCGCCCCACCTCACCTTTTTGTTTTCAGGCTATGAAGCCTCACTCCTTTAGCCTATTGATTATGTTGTTGTTGCAGCTTTCTGGAAAACTTGTGGGACTGCCTGCAGTGGCCCTTAATCTGTTTATGAAAGGATCAGTCTTTGAATACCACAGTTGCTCACTTGCTGCTATCTGCGGACTTTAGATTTTAAACCACCCATATTCTGGCAGTCGTTCCATGTAGATGCAGTTAAAATGCTGGCAAAGCCAGCCGCTTGAGAGGAAGGGAGTTTATTAGAAGGGGTAGCCGTGTCAGTCGGTACAAGCACTGGAGGTAAAATCTGTTATGCCTGATGAAGTGGACTTGTCCACAAAAGCGCACATTACATACACAAAAATATAAAATTTAGATTTCAAGATGCTACAAAGTTTTTGTTTGCTTTTTAGTTTTGTTTTGATTTTACGTACCGTGGATATGTAAAGGGTAGACCTTCCGGCATGGCTGGGGTACCAGAAAAAAAAGGCTTGTCACTGGAGATCACAGGTTGGGTCTCAAATTAAGATAGAAGGGTCCTTGGGGACACAATGTTATCAAGGTATGAAAAGCATAGCCTGTGGGATGGTAATTTTCTAAACTGATTAACTTGCAAGACCTCCCTAATAAGATGTGTTGTTTTTCTTTTCCCTTCCAGTTATTTGAAGTTTCTTGATAATCTGTTTTCTTTATCTTGGTCTCTCCTAGCTTTTTTTGCACACTTCCCAAGATCAGAGTGCACAACATTGTGATATTTATGAGGTAGGCATCTCTCTTGTCACTGTCTCTCAGGGAACAGAAGCAGTTTTGTGCTGTCCTCGTGTTACATTCTTTTATGATACACAATTCACCACGAAGTCCTTGGGCATTCTCTTTAGAACGAACTGTTCCATCCTCAGCCCAATATCTATGACCAAAGTAAGGAGCGAGGAGCCTTAAGTCAGGTTTGTACAGTGACCCCCTGCCTATTGCAGGGGTTAGGGACCCGACAAGACCCGCGATAATTGAAAATCCGCGATATGCAGATGCAGGTCAGGCCAGGCCTGGGGGGGCCTAACTGGGGGCTCTTGTACTTACTCCCAGCCTGGTGCTGCCCCGAACGGGCCTGCAAGGGCCTTCCCAGGCCTTCTGGAGGCCCCTGGGAAGGCCCTCGCAGGCCCATTCGGGGCAGCGCTAGTCCTGGGGTAAGTATGGGAGACCAGAAACAGCATTTGACCCTTACCCCCAGTATAGCGGGACTGCAGTATATGAACTGCGAAAGGGAGGGGGACCACTGTTTGATCGGTGCTGAATGAAAAGCAACATATTTACCATAATTGGGAATTCAGAAGATTTGGATTCTGTGAGCTGGGCAAATGGAAGTCCATGCAGATCCCATTCTTCAGCAAAAACGGGGGATTGGGTGCCTGCCTCTGGCTGCTTCAAGAAAAATGGCTCCCAGTGCTGCCTTTGAAATGGCAGGACACAGCTATCCCATGCTTTCCTCAGTGGATACTCCACAAGCTAGCAGAAGTGATGGGAAAACACGGAAGCCCATGTGGTGGTCATGGACCCCATGTATACAAGGCTGGGCTTTGGTGGAAGGAAAAAGGAATCTCATCGGCTGCGGGCAGATTATGAGCTCTTTCCCTGAACGCTTCTCTTTCTTTCTGCCTTCAGGACTTCGGTGAAGATCTCCTATATTGGCCATATAACGCAGAGCTCCTTGGAGACGTACCATTATGTGGATTGTGGTGCCAATTTCACAGCTTCCCTTGCGGGTCCGTGGCCACCCAATCTAGAAGATGCAGCGTGAGCTGGTTAATCTGTTTCAGCAAGGATAAGAAGTGGAGTTCCGCTGCTGTTTAGCCTTAGGACTGCTTACAGGGAGACTGTCTGTCATTTTGAGGGAAAGAGGAAATGGGATGTTTGCTGCAGCTGTTATGAAATGGCAAATAAGAGTGTAGCCCTTACATAGACAGTGTTCCATAGACAGATGGGCTGTGCCTAGGCCCTGCTTGGAAGAGAACCCGCAGAGCTTTTCCAGATCACACACACACACACACACACACACACAACATGGAACATCTGCCTCTGGCCTGTGCTATTTTGGTTTCGTTGGGTCCCTCAGCTTCTTTTTGAGATACCAGTTTTTTCAGCTATTGCTTAAAATTAGTTAAGGGCATGTTTCTGTAGGTGTTTTATCCCACGCATTTCTACAAGATGCAGAAGGAAAGGCGCCTAGCTTCCAGATGTGGAAGAGGAAGTATATCCGCTGCTTTTTATATTCTGGTTTTATATTTGCATTTTGCTTACTGTCCAAGAAAAAGAAAGCCAGTGCATCATAATTTGAAGTGGCCAACTCCAGACTTTGTTGGGTTAGAGTTCCGACAACCGTAGCCACTAACAATTGGTGAGGGGATGATGTGTGTGATCCAGAATGTCGAGGACCAGAGGTTGACCACCACTGTGTTCTAGTGAAAGCCCTGCTTTCCTGGAGGTCATTCTTTAAGCTACATTTTACTGTATCAACAGTCTTAAGTCCACCATTCTCAAGGGCACTCCATGCAAGAATTCTAACACTTCTGTATTTATTTTGTTTGTTTTTTCTTTTAAGACTTGAGTATCCTGAAAGGGCTATAGTCTTCCGATTTTCTGCATTAGGATAGCCTATGCAGGGTGCAGTTCAAATCTTGGTACCCCCTTATTCTTTAGGCTGAGCCAGTTTGATCTGTGTTGCTGGAATAGAGGAGCTTGGTGTGTCTGTCTGTCTATTTCCAGCACCAACATGTATTTGTCTTGCTTTCTTCTTAGTGTCTCTAAATTAGAGATGACCAACTTGGAGCCATCTTACTGTCATCAGATGACTGTTCCTATCACCCATTATTTGCTGATATCAGCAGCTAGAAGAGTATTGTCATCTATGCCTGGTCATTTTCTCTCTCTTGCAAGAATCAAGCTAGAATATCTTTATGGATGAGGTAAATTTGGAGAGAGAGGGAGATCCCCATGGCTCTTATTTTTTTTCATATACAAGTTATAACAGTTCCCTTTTAAAGCTCTTCATGGTTGTAGCCAGTATATTGCAGTGTTTTTGTCTTGCGGAAGAAAATATAAACCTACTTAAACTTGAAATGAATTTTAAACTATTTTTGGATATTTAAATGAGGATAGGAGTTAATGTTTAGCATTTGTACATTTTTGTTAGGTGATTGCGGAGCAGAACTTTCTTCAAGATAATAAACCTTAAACTTTTCCTTCGAGAAGGGGTGTTGCTTTTTCTTTTTGTACCAAAGTATTATGTCTCCTATCTATAATATCTGGGGTTCATAAGAGTTGCATTTGAAGAATGGTCGGCGGCTTGGCTGTCCTCCACCTCTTGTTTTAAGTTGTTTGTCCCTGCTCTCTGTTAATAGATTTTGTGCCTGGTATGGTAAGAGGTTTTTCATTTTGTGTAAGACAGAAGAGTTAGAACTGGAGAGGGTACAAATCAGATTAATTATGATTTGTGATTCTTCAAGGTTAATGAATAGCAAATTTATGATTTTTTTTTCTGACAAATTGATTCATTTTTGCCTTTAGAACCCTATAAAACAGACCCGGAGCACCTAGAGACTCCCAACATTGCAGAGAAGCTTCCCCGATTATCCCCTACAAGCTTTGCATGTTTGGGTTTCAGGCATCTGAGCTGTGCACCCCCAAATAGGCCTCCCCACAGGAAAATGCTAACCAGGCATGCAGAAACACCGGGATCACAAAGAAACTTCCCTGGACATTCCTCTACAATCCCTCCACACTTGGTGAAGATTGGGTTTCGAACATCCAAGCTGTATACCCATAAAGTGAGTCCCCCAGCAAAGTGCCCTTTAGCCGCTGGCTTATGGAAAAGACAAATTTAACCAAACGTAAGAGCCACCGTAAAGGAGAATCAGGAGTAGCCTCTCTGACATTTGGGTATCTCTAGGTGCAGGGGGCGGGGAGCAGCTGTTTTATAGCCCAAGGAATCAAAAACGATGTAACATTTCTTGATACATATTTGTCAGGGGCTACGATTCAGATGAATGCAAATTTTGCTATTCATTTTTAAATTCATCCCCGTCCCTAGTTTGAACCAATAATGGAGTCGTTCTGTAGCTCCACCCACCACCAAATTTTCATCAGCAACTACAAGCAAGAATAACCAGTCATTGTTATTATATCTTCTTACATTGTCACATACTTACAAGTTACAATCCAAGAGATTACATCAGCTGCACAGGGCCAAATTTATTTGCTCCGGCACCTCCGCCTACCCCCAAACCTCCCCACCCCACCACACCTTCCCCTGAAGACAGCCAAAGTCCAAGGCTTTCACAACAGACTCTGCCAGACCATTGTGCCGATTTGCCAGGCCAAAGACCATAAATTACATTCAGTCTTCAAAAGCCAGTGCTGCCAGCCGTCGTCTCCCCCCCTTTTTTTGGAGGGGGAATCACGGGCTCTGGCCATCAGAGCAGGAAGTCTTGCTGAGGCCAAGATGCAGGGGAGCCTCCCCCCATCAAGCTGAGCTTTTTCCGCGAGACCTTGTGTGCCTCCACAGAGTGGCTGTGAGGGGACCGGCCTTATGCAACACAGTGGCAAATACATTCAGAAGGGTTAGGGAAGAATAATGTTGCTCAGATGGGTTGTCGTCCCCCCCCCCTTTTGCTCTACTTGGGCAGGTACAGAACAGAGCCAGTGGCTGCCACGGTTTGGTCCTCCTGGCCCGCCCAGATGTGCCTGCCAGAGGGGAAGTGGGGATTCACAGCATTACCCTGATCACAGATTGGAAATAAAGCCTGAGACCACGTCACTCGTCACAACCACACAAAGGCCTCTGCCACGGCAATAGACAAGAGGCCTAGTAGACACTTGCACCAGGACAGCTGCCAAACCAGAAAGAGGAAAAAAAGAGAGAAGGGTGTTATCCTCCCCAACACACACACCCTGGCTCTCAAAATAGAACAATAAATAAAAAACAGGAGCCAGAGAAGTTGGAAAGGGCATTGAAATCCATAGGGGGTGGATGAGGGAGAATAGTTTTTTAGATGTGTTCTCAACATGAGGGCCTTTGTGGCTTAGAAAGGTGCTCCCCTCATATTTTGGCTTGTCTTCTCAGCATCCACACAAGATGGGCGTGTCTTGTCCTCTCAAACGCCCAGCCCCATTCATCACCCATGTTAGTGTTTGGCCACCAGCTGCGGCCTGGTTAGCTGCCCTTTTGAAATGACTTGCCAGGGTGAAAGATCTCTTAAGAGCAAGGCGGAGGTACCCTTGGGCCTTCGATGGAGCGCAGTAAGATATATACATATATTTATATAATTATTTTATTTTATTTCAGTGCAAGGGTCAGGCCTAGGAGCCCGAGGAACGTTGGCAGAAGGAATGTGTTTCAGTGCAGTTTGAATTAAGGTGTGTGCATGGTTTTGCCAGTTTACGATGGGTGTGTGTGTGTGTGTGTGATCCTGAGTCTGCCTGAGGGGGAAAAGGCAAGGCGATCAGTTTGGATCGATCACGGCAGAGGAACGCTGGCTGACTGGTTTTGGCCGAGGAGGCACCTGGTGCCCCCCCGGCCTGTGCTATATGGCCTCTCAAAAGGTCAGTCAAGGAAAAACAAGCATTTGGAGCACTGACCTCTTAATAAAAATATCCTCCCCCTTGGAATAAAAACAAAACCTTCTAGGCTTGAAAAGAGAGAGGCTGCTCCTTTGCTCCCTTAGAAAAACAGGAGGCTCTTCTCTTCTGCATGTGGACAGGGAAGAAAACCCAGCGGGTGAACGGAGACAAAGAAACCAGAGCTGGAACGCTGAGTTCTCCCTAACCAAAGCAGTATCTTTACATTCTTCCATTGCTGCTTTGCTTCCACCCACATTACGTGTCTGTCCTCTGGGGAGAGGGCAGACCACCAGGCCTGTAGCCCCTTTGCGTGTCCCCACCGCCCAGACGCATTCAGTAGGCTCAGCACCCAGAAGCCCCAGATACTCTTACAAGCTGGTGGAGGTCTTGAGGGGAAGGAGTTCCCATAAGGGGGCCCATTAAGCGGCCTGAGCGCTCCCTCGGGTCACCACCCTCAGTGACAGCATAAAAAACAACAACAGACTCTCACAGCCCCTTCAAAACTCAGCACACCCTTCCTCACGTTAAGCCCACTTCACGGTGGTTGACTGAGGCTCAAGTCACTGACCACTTCAATAACACTGATTTACATTCCACCTTCAAAGCTTGTTACAAACACAGAAAGGGAAAGGAGGGAAAAAGAAAACCCAACCCACGTCACGGCTTGCCCTCCCCCTCATTGGCTGACATCCAGCTTCGGTCCCTCCCATGTGCCGGCATGCCTTGTTGCCTGGTCCCCCTGCGGGGCTCGTCCGTCAGTAGCCAGCTGGCCAGGAGAAGCGCCCGTTGTCTTGGCAGTTGCTGGAGCTGCTCCAGGCCTGGCAGGAAGGAGAGCTGGAAGCCTCCCCCCAACGCCCCCGAGGGGGTCCTGCTGGCTGACGGCGCCTGCACTCAGCAGAGCCCATCAAGGGAGGACTTGGGGTGGCAACAGCCACATCCTGCACAAAGCAGGAGGTCTTGATTCAAGCGCCTCGGTGTCTGGGTCCAGATGCCAGAGGGGAGTGAGGTCTCCTTAAGGAGAGAGAGCTAGAGGGAGAGAGGGTCACTGTATGTGCCCCTGCTGGCACCACATGGATGGGGAAGAGGCTCCCCCTGGCATGCTACACCAGGGCAGTTCGGGCCTCAGTCCTTCCTACGCTGGCACTGCTGCTCTTCCGGCGCAGGCCAGGGGTGGCGATCGTGCTGTAGCCTTCGTTTGGGCAACCATGCTGCAAAAGGATGTCGATACATTCCTGGCTCCCGGATCGGCGGGCGTAGAAGAGGGCAGTGTGTCCCACGGCATCGCGGGCTTTCACATCGGCACCATACTGCAGGGGAGGAAAGAACGGGTTGAGCAGCATCAGATGTGCCCCCCACACACACAGTCTCCCTCTCCTTCATCTACACAGGCACACGCAGTCTCCTTTGGACAGCTGGCAACTTGGGGCTTCTTAGGAGGAAGCAGGTAAGGCTGGCCTTTCAGTGGCTGTTTATATCCACTGCTCCTTGACAGCCATGGGAAGAAGAGGCTGCTTTCCCTGGCACACTTGGCTTCTTCCACATCTCTTTCATGTTTTCCACAAATTCATAGTGGCTGGCAGCTAGAACACCTCCTGACACTGGAGCCCTGCAGCATGCTCATTTTGCTGCAGAGGGACAACAGGCTCCATGCGCATGCTGATTTAGCAAACACCCTGTCACTGAAGAGCTGCCGGGCAGAGTGTTTTGGCCCTGAAAACCAACCCTAACCCAAGAGAGCCGTGCCTCTTTTTAACCAAAAGAATCCTCTGCCTGCACTCCTGGGAACCAGGGTGCATAAAGAGAGCCGGAGGGGGACCTACCCCACCCTGCCTTTTGAGACCCCTTCTATTCCCAAGAACTACTCACCCACACCAGAAGCTGGGTGATGACCACATGGGACAGGTCACAGGCCACGTGCAGGGCGGTGCGCCGGTCCTTGTCGCCGGTCGGGGCATTGATCTGTTCCTTGGAACTGTGCGCCAGCAAGAGCAGCACCGCAGCCAGGTCTTGGTCCAGCACCGCCTGGAAGACCTGGCACCCCAAGGAGAGTTCAGAGTTGGGCAGTGGGGCCAGAAACAGGCGCTGCTCGTATTTGGCTCGGATCCAAGACTCCCGCTCTTCCCTGGGAAGACAGGCAGAACAGGCCCGACTAGTCAGGACGTTTTTATATGAAACCCCACAGGTCCAGAACCAGCGAAGATGTCACCGGGGGGAACCCTACAAGGGGCAGCGTCTGACTGCCATCCCTTGCTGGCAACCGTTTGTGCCTCTCAGTAGCCCGCTGAGGCCATGAAGCTAGAATGAGTCAGACTTTTACAGTGTGATCACTTGATTTGTCCTTGTAATTGCCTGTGGGTTTCATTTCAGTGATGTTGGCAGTTAGGGGCGTAATTTTCTGGGCCACAGGACTACCCACCTCCCTGTTCTTTCTCCCTGACCATCCTCTAATTTTAATTTTGTTTTTGACGCATAGGGTTTGTTACTGTATACTAGTTTAAGCGCAAGATCGCCTCTGGATGAAAACAAAAATTAAATATGAACAAAGCAGCAGCCATGGTGTTTCCCTAGATGTTAAGACGAACTTTGGAATATTGCCACCTTTTCTGGAACGCTGTGCAACCCTTCCAAAACCAAGCGGCTTGACAGTGGACCATAAAAGGGTTGCTAGAGGCAGGACCAGAGGGAGAAGCAAAAGAAGAGGGGGTATGAGCTGAAATGTGAATCTCGTCACATCCATAATAATACCTTTATTGTCAATGTACAACATGTGCACAATGAAATTGGCTGAGTCTCCCTTGCCCACCCCCACCCCCATCCCACTGGCAACCACTCAATCTTATTGCACCTTGTGTACTTGACACAGAATGCGCCAGCCCACAGGTCAGTTCTTCTATACTTGTCCTGGGATTATTTCCCATTCAGCAGTCTGACAGCCCATGGATAAAAACTGTTCTTCAGTCTGTTGGTACGGCAGGCTATACTACGATATCTTCTGCCTGATGGTAACAAGGTAAAAAAATGCTGACCGGGGTGTGAGTCATCCTTAAGAATTTTTCCAACCCTCCTGAGGCAACGATCCCTAGCGATGTCGTCCAGTGCACTCAGGGGACAGCCCGTGATATACTGAGCTGTGCTTACCACCCTCTGTAGTGTCTTCCTGTCAACAGCTGTCAATCCAGCATACCAAACGGTAATGCAATATGTGAGGATGCTTTCAACTGTGGACCCGTAAAAGGAGATCATCAGTTGTTGCGTCACTTTGTTCTTACGAAAGGCCCTGAGGAAATGCAGTCTCTGCTGGGCCTTCCTGACTATTTTGGTTGTATTGATTCCCCAGGAGAGGTCTTCACTGAGGTAAACTCCCAGAAATTTAAAGGAAGAAACATCCAGTATGAATGGGAAATTCCTAAACCAATCCACAACTCCTATGTAAGCACTGAGGGCAAATTCAACCATAATACAGTACATGCTGCCAATCCTCTGGGAATGATTTGGCTTGCCAGTGTAGTCACAGGCTTGAGTTGCTGGACTACAAGGATATATAAGTCTGATTCATCCAGCAGATTCGCTCTTTACAATGAAAGATATCCACCATACAGAGCAGTGGAAGAACAAGTGCAACAAAAGCATAAAGGAAGAGCAGTGCCCATGGCAGGGGATACTTAATAGAGATGGGCACGACTCAAAAAATGGTGTTTTGTTTGTCGTTTGGTCGTTTAGGGGTCCATTTCAGTTCGTTTTCGTTTTCGTGACGTTTTTTGCAAAAAATTTCGTTTTCGTTTCGTTAGGTAACGAAACGAAAAAACGAAAACGAAAAATTGCTGTTTCGTTAGCATTCTTTTTAGTTCAATGCATCTGCTGCAATGAAAATGAAAAACACGGCAAATTTGGTCGTTTTGTTTTCGTTTTGTTTTAAAAATTTTCATTTCGTTTTTGTTGCGTAACGAAACGAAAAAACAAAAACGAAAACAAAAAAGCGCTCATTTTGTGCCCATCTCTAATACTTAAGAGTTTTAAAGAATCTCTCTTTTTTTGGTAGTAACTGTGATCTCAAGTTTTAATCAACTAAGGGCACAATCTAGCCAAAAATTAAGTGCTATTAAGATACAGTATCAGTGGTTCCAGGATGAAAAATGCATTGCTTGACATCTCCACTGCCTCTGCTGGGAAATCCTTATGACTTTAAATATGTACATCATGCCCTCAGTTGGCAACTTAACAAAGTAAATCACCCATGCCTTAACTAAGTAAATTACCCATACAGTTGTACCACATTCATTTCAACAAGGATGATGCCTTGGAGGTGATGGCTGTGTAATGTAAGAACCTGCACCCACCGTGACGATTCACTGGTGGGTTTCCGGCGTCCCTGGGTGCACTTCTCCCAGACGCTGTTGGCCGTCTCGTTGCCAATGGAGGTGAGCACCAGTGTGAGCTCCAGGGGCCAGTCATCCAAGTCAAGGGAGCGCACGCGGGACAGGTGGGTGCCTAGATTCCGGTGGATGCCCGAGCACTCAATGCAGATCAGCGCCCCCAAGTTCAGGCTGGCCCAGGTTGGGTCTGGTGGAAAGAAATCAGGCCAATGAGAAATAAAGGAAGACCTGACCCTCCCTCCTGAACAAAAGCATGATGATAAATCTGAATGTACAGCATCTGTAGCCATCTCTCAATGAAGGCTTCCAAATGCAGGCTACTGTGTTGATCCATACTGACAAACCCAACATAATTACTGTATTTTTCCATCTATAAGACAACCCCTTGTATAACATGACCCTCACTTTTCCAACCCAAAATTAGTTTCCCAACCATGTGATTCTCTCATCTTGTTTCCATGTATAAGACAACCCTCAATTTTTAGTTTAACAATCTTAGACAAAAATATAGTCTTATACATGGAAAAATATTGTATTAGATTTCTGCGTAATTTTGAAGTTCTTTTTCTTGTGATCCTTGCTTCTTTACAGTCATTGGTGAAAACATTTTTTTAAATTGTCAGCATCCTCTCACGTCAACTCCTCTCCTGGTACTGTTGGTATTTGCTAACTATAGGCCACCACCCTCTGAGCAGAAACCACACTTGTGTTGTGGTTCCTGACAGCATTGAGCACTTCAGAGAAATGCTAAATAAGCAGGGTGTTGCCATAAAAAAAGGTACAGGCAATCTCCAGAAGTCTGAGGGCCCTGCACACTCATCTCTGGATTTTGCAGAGCTGCATCTGCCCTCCTTCAGTTTTTTTAAAATGACATGATTCTGCTCTATCCAATAATGCCAAAATGAAAAAAAACTATAAAGGGGGGCATGGAAGCCCCCCCAGTGCGCGAAAAAGCTGCCTCTCACACCCCTAAGACAGATGCCGATGTTTTCCAGCCCATGCACAGAGCAGTTTTCCCATACTTGGTGCCACCCAGGTGCTTTAAACCAGTGGTTCTCAACCTGTGCGTCCCCAGATGTTCCTGGACCACAACTCCCAGAAGTCTTCATCACTAGCTAAGATGGCCAGGATTTCTGGGAGCTGCAGTCCAGGAACATCTGGGGACCCACAGGTTGAGAACCACTGCTTTAAACGACAACACTGAACAAACTTTTTACACTGCCTTGAGTTGCCTCTGTGCAAGCAGTCGGTATATAGATTTCAAATGAACTAAACTAAAACTCCAGCCCATCTGAGCTAGAATGGTAACCCTTAGCCAAGGAATGGACAGTAACCAGACACAGAGCACGTCCAATGGCAGGATCCCAATCCCAGTGATTTCAGTTCTAATCCCCTCTTCCTAACTAAGCAATGAAAGGACTCGATAGATCCCCCTACAGAGACCCATCAGGGACTGAGTTGGATTTAAGTTGCAACAATAACTCGACTCGGGGTTGTTGTTTATTTGGATGTGACTCAGCCCCATTTTTCCTGAGTCATGTTTCCGAGTCCCTGTTCTTTTGAGAAAGGACACTGCAAGCCCAGAAACAGCTTTGTGATGCTTCCTAGAAGATGTAGGAGAGGTATGCAAATGGGGGCAGCGCAGGTAGTGACAGGAAGGCTTTTTGAGAGGGTGGATGGATGAGGGAAGACAAGGCAAGGTCACTGTCCCCCCCCAAGACTCTGAGCATAAGGGTGGGCTGGACAAGGGGAGTGGGGCAGGGAGGAGGAACCCACACACACTTCCCTTCCCTTTTTTTCTGGGGTGGGGGACTTGTTTTTAATAGGCTTGGGACTTTGTAGCAAAGACTTGGACTTGTGGCGTGAACCCAAACACTTGATCCCTTTTTAGACCACTATAATGGCACAAGGGGAAGAAATACTTACTGAGTGCTCCACAGTCCACACACAAGGAGTTGCCTTTGGCATTACGGATGGCTTGGATGGCCACTGCTTCACTCTGGCTGTCCATCCGAGCCTGCACAGAGGAGAGGAGAAGATAGGAAGCCCGCCATTGTACTAGCCTTGTTCCATAGGTTGAGGTTAAAGGCCTTGGAAACTGTTCTTTATTTCCTCTCTCCTCAAGCAGACACCACAGAGAAGAGGGAGATCAACTATCTCTTTTAAATCCCTCCTCAAAACCAGCGTGAGAGTTTTGTTCTGCATCTTATTAGCCTCAGTTCATGGCTATCACAGGGGAGCTACTGGACATCGCTGCTTTGCTTCATGCAACTTGTCATTGTAGATGAGCTTGAGATGAGGGGCTGGGTCACAAAAGCAGACCTTCCATTGTGATGTAATACCTTGCACAGAAAGGCTCACCAGGAAACCTCCTAATGCAGTGGTGTCCATACTTTGGCCCTCCAAATGTTTTGGACCAGAACTCCCATAGTCCTTTCTCTTTGGCAATTAAGGCTTGGAATTCTGGGAGTTGTGGTCCAAAACATCTGGAGGGCTGAAGTTTGGGCACCCCTGTTCTAATGCATCTTCTTCAAAAGGTGCAAACTCCACACTTTCAAATCACTGGACTGAATTTTCTGCTCTTTACAGAATGGTTAACTGATATTCATTCTCCTATATTTTTACATAAAACAGTTGCCTTGGCGGTTTTTTATGCCATAGAATTCTGACCATGGCTTCCATAGACTGGCCAGTTCTTGGCACCAAGATCTCAAATGTACACAAGACGGGGGGAACCATCCACTTGTATGCTTCCAGACAAAACAAAAGCCTGCCCCTTAGGACCTAGGAGGCTGCCTTCTACAAGGTCAGCAGCTGGGACAACACTGGCTGGCATGGACGCTCCAGAGCTTTAAGCAGAGATTCCCCCCCAGTTCTGCTTGGACATGCTGGAAATTAAACCTGGGACTGTCTATGTTGAAAGCTTACATTGTGCTACTGAGTTACGGCCCCTCCTTCCTGTTCGTATGAATGAAATCAAATCCCAGCCCACAGAAATCTAACCTATTAGAAAGCAGACTAGGTTAGAATCTGCTTCCCTGACATACTAGATAAATGTATGGGGGAGCATTCATTCATGTGTGCCTGAAGTCTGAAAAGTCACAGCCAGAATTCAGATTTAGTCAGAGGAGTGACTCTTGTGGTGTTCTACATACTGTTGAACTGTAACTCCCAGTAACCCTGGCTAGCACAGCCAACAGTGAGAAATGATGGGAGGTTCAACAACGTCTGGAAGGACACAGGTTGCTCCCATTTGATCATAAAATAAAGATAATATTAAAAGATTGTCTGTGAATACATTCACTTGCATGGATCCTACCTTCCTTTTCTTCTCCCAACTCTTCCCCACTAATCTTCACAGGCTCTTCAGAAAAGTCCCCACTGCATGGCCACTCCTCTGCTCTTATGAGGACCTGTCATGTGTTTTGATGGTGCCGTGCAGACATAATAATAACATCCAGTGCCAGCTATGCAATTTTCTGATCAATAGGATTGCCACAGCTGGCTCTTATGCTGGAGAGCCCTTCTTCTTCCTTGACCATCTCAAGCCCAACATGAAAACCTATTCAAGTTAAAAGGGCTTCCAGAAATGACATTTAGCATACAGTAGTAGTGCCATTCTGGGAAGATCCTGGTTGCATTTAATCCAAATGTTAACTTCCTGGAACAGCCTTTCCCCAGATCTATAGAGACTGAGCTGAGGCATGGATGGGGGTGGGATGGTCCTGCAAGCCTGAAGCAGAAGCCTCTTCTACAATAGTGGGCACCAGCTGGCATGGGTGATGCCAGAAGGAAACACTTAAGCCCTGTATTGGTTAGAAAGTTTTAAAAATTTTCCTTGGCAGGGGGGGATACGTAGAACAAGGAATGAGCAGGAGAACATACCCGAAAAAATGGATCTCTTTCCTGAAACACACTGGGTGGAGCAAGATTACTTTACATACATACATACATACATACATACATACATACATACATACATACATACATACATACATACATACATACATACATACATACAGTGGACCCTCGTATAACAAACGGTTTGTATAACATAAAATCTGTACATCATAAAAAAATTCCAGAGATAGGGGAAATTTGCTTAACAGAATCGTCTATGGGGCGAATCCGTACAATGTAAAATGTGTGTGTGATCTCTGTTGTCTGTTTCAGAGAATTAAGGCCATCAGGAGCAGACAGCTGAGTTCTGCTGCCTATCTAATGCAGCGGAAGATGATCTGTGTGTCTACTTTAGCCATCATAACTTACTTAACACGCAACAACCCTTGACCATTGCAGGGTCAATTGGAAATACAAAAAAGTGTTCTGCTTATATACTGCCCCATACCACTTCAAGCAGGCTATGCATTCCCCCCCCAGCAAGCTGGGTACACATTTTAGCAACCTTGGAAGGATGGAAGGCTGAGTCAACCATGAGCCTGCTACCGGGGATTGAACCCCAGGTCGTGAGCACTGTTTTACCTGCAGTACAGGGATTTAACCACTGCACCACGAGGGTTAAAGAGTTCCATACCTTGTTCTTGCTGCTCTCACAGCACTGCAGGCTAGCCAAGATCTGGCTCTCGATGGCCTGGACCCAGGAGTCCCTCTCCTCGAAGCTGCTGGCCTCAAAGTGCCAGGTCTGCCCTGTGCTGGAGACGATGATGAATTCAAAATTCTCCTCCTCTGCGGGGGTGAAAGAGCAAGCTCAGGAAGGACAGGAGCCGAGGTTGGAGTCACCCTCCACTCTGCAACCCATGCTTGGAGGACCCCTTCCCTCCCTGGGCTCACCTGGGCATGGGGTGTATGACAAACTAAAGGGTGAGTAGAATGCTAGTTGTATCAAGAGCTGGAGGTATATACATTTTAAATAAAGTAAAGCTGACCCATTAGTCCCATAAGGAGAGGCTGACTGTATGTTATGAAGTCACCACCCTTCCTAGGACAGATAACCCTTACTGCAAGAGTCTGCTGCATATACAGTAGGACCCCGGTATCCGCTGGGGATTGGTTCCAGGCCTTCCTGTGGATAATGAAAACTGTGGATAAAAGAGAATGCCAACCCCCCATTGCTGTTTTACGACAGTAGCTTGCTTTACGGCTGCTGTTTTGCAACAGTAGCTTGCTTTACAGCTGCTGTTTGTGACAGTAGCTTGCTTTTGGCTGCAGAATTCTTTATTTATTTATTTTCCTCTGCCAACCATGTTTAACTGAATCAGTGGTTACAGGAGTCCTACTGTGTTTGCCATGCCAAAGGTATTTGCACAGTATGTAACAGTTTGTTTGCTTTTTCTCACAAGCTGTTAAGGCCACCCGCTCATTTCCAGTGTTACAGATGGTGGGCTGAAGCCTGGGTAGATGTAGAAAGCCATGCAGTGGGTCCATGGCAGAGGTGGGGCTTGAACTCGGATATCCTCATATCCTTCCTTACTTTAACTTTGCCTGCAACGTTTGGCTCTTTGAGAGCTAGTCAAGGTGGCAGTACCAGCCATCAGGAAAACGGTCCTATTGGTGTTAGGAAACTGGAAAGAATTAGCCCAAGCTTCTCCTGCCAGTGGCCCCAAATCTAACTGTGGGCCAAGACTGTGTGGTTCCATTTCCCTTCTCAGCTGCTTTGAATGGAGAAGGAAGGCATACACAGGAACACAGGGAGGGAAACAGCAGTGTCCACACACCAGACCTTCTCTAGTAAACAGAAGTACCATAACTGCAAACCACTTCTCTGGGATTCTTGAAGTCTGGCAGGAGGGCTGGAGTTTGAGGAGGTAGATCATTTTGGTCTGAGTCCTGGCAGGAGTTTCACCCCTTTAGTTCATGCAACCAGGTGCACACCCATCTTCCGTTAAGACCTTAGTAATGTTCCCTTTTGGGGGCTACAACTCCCAGAAATACCTCCCCCCATGCGAGCCAGCATAGCCAGAGGTCATGCTGGTTGGATAATTAGTCCAAAGGGGTGTGTGTCCAAAGGGGTGTGTGTGGTTCTCAACCTGTGGGTCCCCAGATGTTCTTGGACTGCAACTCCTAGAAATCCTGGCCAGCTCAGCTACTTAGGAAGACTTCAGGGAGTTGCAGTCCAGGAACATCTGGGGACCTACAGGTTGAGAACCACTTTTTCTAGAGAGGTGGAAATTGAGACCACAGGGGCAATGCTTCTTGCATACTCAGCCCTGTTTGTCCCCACCACTGCCTTTGATGTACAGTACAGCTCACTGAATGATGTATCCTGACCAGAGACAAGAGTGGGACAGAAGATAAGAGAATGTTCCGGATTATGCAGAACAAAGCCAGTCGGACGCATTGGTTAGAGTCAGACTAGCAGTAACAGGATTAATTTTACAATCTATATGTGATCACGGAGCTCAGTGGATGACACAGAGATGATCATGCTTTGGGTTTAGAGGATAAAATTTGGGGCAAAAGTGGGGCATGGTCTCCTGAACTCTGCCCTGAACTATTGAGAACTCTTTGGGAACAAAAATGTAATCAATGCTTAATGAGGAATAATAATTTTGTTTTAAAATTACTGCCTTGCAGAACTTGCAGAATAGGATAAATAAAAGGAAATAGGAAACAAGCACTTTGTTTTACAGAACCAGTTTCTGTTTTTTCTCTTATCTTAAGTTCATCTGGTCCTGTGGCCATAAGAGGTTGCAATTTAAAATGAAAACTCCCATGTGTGTAGATTTTCTCATTCATATTCATTTTTCTGACTTTATCAAAACTCGTGGCAAAATGTCCTAAACTAAACCAGTGGCTTCCTTTAAAATATATATATTTCCCCCCTTCAGGACTCTCTTCCTTTCGGCACTCATTTGTCTGCCAAGGAACCATTGCATGGCAGAGGTTTCTGGGAATATACACTTTATAAACTATCCCTGTGTGTGAAGTGTTGCCTTAGTGGGATTCACTGTTCACCTGCTCAAACTCGAGAGTTTAGGCGGCTGGAACACACTGGACCGTCCTCATGGCTGAACAATGCCAGAAAAGATGGCAGTGCGTCAAAGGATTTATCTGCCCCCTCTCGATTCAAGGCTCATAGCATTTCCGTGATTGTGAGACGTGACCGCTATGTGAAGGGGGGGGTGCTCAATTCACTTCTCAAGGGTTATCTTCCAAACGAGGCATCACTGATAAATGACTGAGGGATTCCATGGTTCCCAAGGACATGTCATGAAAAATGTCAACACAACGGATTTCTCAGAGCTCAAGCCGTCTTGGCCCCCACACCGTGTGAAGACAGGAGGGGACGTGAGCGCTCCCATTTTGGCCAGAGAACATCATGCGAAGGCAGTTCTCTTGGTCAGACAGGAAGCATTTGGGGTTGGGTGGGTGGGTGGGTAAGACATCTATGCAAGCCGCACGTCACGACGTAAGCACACCCGCATGCAACAGGCGTCACGGCACACAAAGAGCCCGCGCCTGCCACCGCCGCTCATTACCTGTTTTATAAATATTTCTTAAACTACCAAAGGTTTTTAATTTCCACATTTTACGCTTGGCTGCAGAGGGTCCGGAGGGGAAGCAGGAAGCGAGAAGCAGAGAAAGAGAAGGGAGGAAAAGAAGAAAAGGGGAGAAAGTTCAGAGGAAGAAAATAAAAAATAAAATAATAAAAAAGCAAAGGCTATCAGAACCCACAGACCCAGGGAAGAGGGTGGCAGTGGAGGTGGTGGTTGCGTGAAGCGTGGCAGAAGGGAGCAGTGGAGGAGAAAGCTGTGAGATCAGTGGGAATCCCCTCAGTGGGCTGGGTGAGTGGGGGCATACAGTGAAGTCCTATTCAAGGTGGAAATGAAAGGCTTCACAACAATGACGCAATGCAGGCACAACTGACTGTCCTGAAGGGCCCAAAGGGACTTAACCCAACCCCTTCTGCACAGCGAAAATGTGTGTGTGTGTGTCTTTTAGGGAGGCCTCTGCTATCATTGTAGTTTTCCAGCAGCTGATAATAATAATAATATACCTCCCTACTCCTTCACCATCACACTATCAACCCTTGGCCTGAATCTAGCCCTATTCAGGCATTACAGCCTGACACCGAGTAAGGTTTGAAGTGTGATGGGAACAGTCATACGTAGGGATGCCTCTGATACCTCCGTCCTCACCCTACCTGGAAGTAAGGCAGATCTTTATCTGTTTTCAGTGAGTGTGTGCGGTGAGGACTGTATTTTTTTTTTTTTACCAAATGCGTTCAAGGCATTTATGTGATCCAGAGATCTGATAAGGAATGTCTCTCAAACAAACAAGATGCTGTAAGCTCATCCAAGTGAAGATGCTCATAATTGTGGGCCTCTGCTGCGAAGGAGTGAAAGTCTGCCTGATGTCTAGCTGAGCTGAGAACATGGGGAAGGGGGCTGTGATATGCACCCCTATGTCACCCCTGTGCTTCAAGCCCGACCTGGCTTCAGACCGTAATTCCTGAATAGGGCTTCTGTCTTCCTAAGTTCAGTCAGGGAGAGAACGGGAAGGAGGTTGGGGCTCCACTTGTGTTAAGGCAGCCTTAGTCGGGGGTCTTCCCCCTTCCGGAGTGCTTTCATAAACTGCATTTTCATCATTCATTTTCGGGCTTTGAAAATCTAGTTTTTGTTCAATGTAACAGGGAGACGTCCAGAGACAACACAATGCCCAAGGTTCTGTAGGCTGATGGCTATATATTGTATACCAGCTGCCACAGAACACAAGCAGGAGGATTGCTCTTGAGCAGGTCTTCCTGTCGTGTCTATCTCTCATACGCTTGAATGAGAGGTAGCCAGAGATGATCCATTAAGTAAAATTCATTGAGGGAGAACCCTCGTGCAAGCCCCACTGAAATAAAAGAGAGCTTTGTACAACTCCTTAGAACAGATAATTAAAAGAGTTGTGCTGGATCCAACCCAAGGCTTGTTGCTTTTCCTGCTTCCACCTGTAAGCCACTTCCCATAGCTCACTGCATGTAGTGTAAGCACTGTGCTCTCCAAAACAGCAACCAGATGGTTCTGGACAGAGGCACAAGCACCATAAATAACAGTCTCCTGACCCTGTTCTTGGTATTCAGACACCATCTCTCTGGTAGCAGAAATAATATACAGTCATCTTGAAGGCAGTGGCCCTAGAGCACTTGGTGAACACATTCCAACTCCTTCCAGGGAGGGTTGCACAGGACAAGTGATCTGTGGATTATATATGCCATGTGAAAAGGGGAAGGAAGGATATATCTAGATTTTTCACCTTGGGCAACACCACTGTCTTGGCCATTCCCAAGAAGAGCCATTTTTGTGTCCAATCATAATAGCCGCCGTTTAGACATTCTGTTCCTCTGCTCCCCTGTTCACAGTTAACATCTAGAGCAGAGGTTTGCAAACAATAACCTGGGACCACAAATATGCCACCAGAACCCCAAACCCCACCCTACCCCACATACGATTACTAAAAAATGCAACTTAAAAGTTTTGACTTTTGCTGGGGGGGCTCCATGAGTCTTCCCCTGCCAACATTTTTATTTTACTTCTTTTCTGATTTTGAGGGGGGGGGATAATCTTTGACATAAAACAGCTGGAGATGAGTATCTGAAGGGAAAGGCCCAGACCAGACAGCATAAGGCAGCTAAATTGATTTGTAAAATTTAGGTTTTCAGGGATAAGGGAAAGGCTTTCCCATGTTAGATCTGTACCAGCCCTGGACATCTCAGAGGTTGTCCACCATGACCTAGAGTGGCCTTCAAGGTCTTGCCTGATCCAAGAGCCCATATTTGATGGTGAGTGCGAGAAGGTTTCTCCCAGCTGTTCTACTGGCAGAGTGACTCCCAAACATCTGGGAACAGAAGTTGGCATTTTCTAGAGCAAGAGCAGGCAATGTCTAGCCTCCAGATAGGGTTGGACTATAACTTCTGCCAGCACTAGCCAGCAGAGCTGTTTGTCAAAGACTCTGGAGGTTTCAGTCCAACAACACCTGGAGGGCCACAAGTTGCCCACCCCTGTTCCACCTGAAAAGCAGAGAGAGAGGCTCAGGCCTACAGGGGGTATGCTAGCTTTCTAAATAGTAGCAGGGGAAGTAGCAACCCATCAACGCCAATCACACCTCATTATTCAGACAGCTCTTTTGCATGATTTCTGTCTTTGGAATAGATGCTCTTATGGGAACTCAAAGTCATGTCTTATAGTAAATATACGGAGTATTCGGTCCCCAGTAAAGCAATCGTTTACGACTAAAAATGATCTACTACTGGATTTTGCTCCTTCTTCACATACATGACGAAGTCTTAAAAGTTTTATGTTGTTAGTTGGAAGAACCAGCCTTCATTGCCACACCTGGGGACACAGCTTTGGGGAGTGATATTTGTAAGATCATAATATTAATACCCACATAGACAATGTCATGTGACAAACTCTCAATGCAACTGCGATTTTTAAAAGAGCTACTGAAAATTTCTCTTGATAATACCCCCACCCCACCCCCACGCCCACACCCCCTATACACACACTATATACCTCCACTTTAACAAGCCCAGCTGAGACAATGGCCCCTTACCTTCTGCCTGGCCTGTTGACCCCTCTGTTTTTGAAGGTGTGCTGAGCTTCTTCCGCCTGTGTTTCTTTCTGTCAATCATAGGGGAAGGAGGCGGGTCTTTGCCACTGCTGCCGGGACTAGACAGCCCTTCTGCAGCCGTGGCCACCTCTGTAGAAATGTGTGGGAGAAACAGGTCACACAAAGGAGGTGGCAAATCCTTTCTCCATGGGCCCTTAGGGCCTTAGCAGACGGGTGGCAAACCTTCGGCCCTCCAGATGTTTTGGACTACAACTCCCGCAGTCCTTTGCCATTGGCAGTGTAGGCTCGGAATTCTGGGAGTTGTGGCCCAAAACATCTGGAGTGCCGAAGGTTCGCCACCAGTGGCCTAGCATGTCCAGGCATCCTCTCTTCTCCTAGAGGTAGTGTATTTGGGGAGCGGGGGCTGCTGAACTTACCAGCCTTGGAAGAAGACACAGAGCGCTGCAGGCGTTCCGGTTTGCCCAGGAGCTTCATCGCTGGCTCTGTTGGAGGATTCAGCAGTCCAGGACTCGGGCTAGCTGTTGAGGGAGAAAAACAGGAATTGACAACATGGCTCTGTTTCAGAATATTTGGCTGGCCTATGCCTACAGGCCTTGGAAATCTCAGAGTGATCCTCCTTCCAGTTGTACTAAAACAGGTACTGATAAATGGCTCACCACCTGGGAACGGGATTTGATGCCACCTACATCCAAAGGGTAAGACAAGGCCTGCGACGGTGTCCCAACTTCCAAGCCTGTGACGAGGGAATGGGGACACAAGAGCTTGCCGCCCCTGGTTATTCAAACAGCTCTTTCATGATGGCCCAGCAAGGGATAACTGCGCAAGGCAACTCATTATCCAGTGTCTACAGCCAAGCCTTAAGTCTTCTTCAGCACTCTTTTATCTCAACAAACTGTATTTCCCCCCTGTATAAGACTATATATATTTTTACTAAAACTGTTAGACCAGTGATGGCCAAACTTTGGCCCTCCAGATGTTTTGAACCACAACTCCCAGAATTCAAAGCCTGTATTGCCAATGACAAAGGAAAGTGGGAGTTTCAGTCCAAAACATCTGGAGGGCCAAAGTTTGGCCACCACCACATTACACTAAAAATTTAGGGTTATCTTATACACCAAAGCAAACCAACAAGATAACCACACAGTAGAAAAACTGTTATTTTGGACTGTAAAATTGCGGGTTGTCTTATACATGGGGTCGTCTTATAGACGGGAAAATATGGTGTATGAGTGTAAGGAGGTCAAAAGATAAAGGGGTGAATAAACCATCATCCAGATTGCCTCCTCCTGCCTGACTGCCACGTGTTTCCACTGGCAACCCGATGGCAGCCTACATCCAATACTCCAAGAACACTTCCAAAAATTGTTTTATGAAAATGTGATGGAGCATTCATGTTGTGGGGTGGCAAGACCAGAACTATGGGGAAGCACCACATCCATCTCTTATTCCACCCACATCCCAAGACTAATTGTACTGCTTCTGCTGCTTAGGGATGGAGCAGCAAAGCTGGGTGGGCATTTAGGCTCAAGCACAAGGCCAAAGTAAGCAGCCTGTTTTAACCACACTTGCCTTGATCTGCATATATGCTTGCTTTTGTTTTGTAAGAGGTCATCTGAATACCATTGTAGCCCTCCTTGGCTTGGTCTGATTTCTGGAACAATAGCTCCACCCCCTTAGATGCATATTTTAACAGGGGGGATTGAGAGAAATACTGTCAAGAGGCTAGGTTCTGAGTCTAGATTCCTAGGAGGGTCAACCAAGGTGGAATTACTCAAAACTTAGATACCAGGAGAAGGTGTAACAGTTCTCCAGAAATTAATAAGGACATCAGCAGAATAGACAGTTTCAAAGCTGACATAGCAAAGCAACTTCTGATGGACAGTGGCTGAGTTGCAGCAGTAGTGGAAAGCAATGGAGGCTCTTTGGGGGCCATCAACAGTGAGATGCAAGCTAAATCAGAGCTAAGCAAAAGATGGCAATGGATGTGTGTGTTTGTTGCGTTGTTACAGTTGTGACCAACTCTTTGTGACCCCACGTCCATAGAGTTTTACTTGGCAGGAATACTGGAGTGGCTTGCCAGTTCCTACTCCAGGCACCTACAGCACCTGGTATTCCCTGGTGGTCTCCAATCCAAGAACTAACCAGGGCCGACCCTGCTTAGCCTCCGAAGCAGGCAAGATTGGATGTGCTTAGGGCATCTAGGCAGCTATGACAATGGATATTGAGTACTTTATAACTCAAAAAAATCCTCTGATGGGATGTTCCAGTGGGGGGAAAGGAGATAATACTGGAATCAGAGGGTCCTAGACTGAAAGGCACTGAAATCATTGGAGAGCAAAGGCTAAGCCCAAATATGGCTGTCGCTAATAAGACAACTAGATAAAAGCTGAAGAGACATCTAGAAACTGTCAGCGGATGTGCACAGAGACAGGAAGTGCTGCATGGCACATATAACTAGAACATGGAAAGCAAGAACTACGAAACATAGAATAGTGGTGTTGAAAGGGACTTATAAAGCCCTTGGATGCAACTCCTTGCTCACTGCAGGAATCCAAATGAAAGTGTATTTGACAGATGATGGTCTAATTTTCTCTTGAATGCCTTCACTACCTCCCAGGGTAACTGGTTCCACTGTCATACTGCACTACCAGGCAGGAAGCTTTTCCTGATACTTCAACTGAAACCCTGACTTCCTGTAACTTGAGCCCATTATTAAATATCCTGCACTCTGGATTGATTGAGAACAGATCATCCTGCCCCCTCCTATGTATGACAGCCGTTCAAGTATGAGAAAAGTGCTCTCCTATCTCCCTGCTCTTATCTTCTTTTCTCAAGGCTGAATGTGCCCAGTTCTTCCAGTTTTTTCCTCATGGGGCTTGTTTTCCAGCCCCCTCATTATCCTTCTTGCCTTCCTCTGAACTTGCTCTAGTTTGCCGACATCCTTCATGAAGTGCAGTGTCCAGGCTACCCAAGATGAGGCCTAAACAGTGCCAAATAGAGGGAAAATAGTACTGTGTGGGATTTGGAGACTATTCTTCTGTTAAGGCAGCCTAAAATACCATCTGCATCTTTTGTACCCACTTCACACTGCTGGCTCATATTCAGCTTGTGAGCTACAGCAATTCCAATATCCTTCTCACAAGTAATATTACTGAGCTAACTATCCTGCATCTTGTAACTGTGAATTTGGTTTCTTTTTCCTGTGGAGCTTTGCCTTTATCCCGGTTAAATTCCATTCTGTTGTTTTTAGCCCAGCGCTCAGGCCTATCAACAGCAGAACCAAACTTCACTGAAGGACGGATTTGCCCTATGGCTCCGAAAAGAAGCACGGGCACAAATTTCAGTCAGTGTGAAACTGACTGTTTCTTGTCAACACATGTAGAGATGGGCACGACTAGGGAAAATGACATTTTCGAGTTGTCGTGTGTTGGAGGCAGTCCGTTTCGGCTCATTTCCGTTTTTCGCGAAATTTTGCAAAAATTAGTTGGTTCGTTTTTTCGTTGTCGTTAGTACTGGTTGGGGGGGTAGCGGGCTCCTGGAGGGAGCTGCAGGAGTCAGCCAGAGCCACAAGTGACGGACTGGCAGACTCTTTGCACCCGCTGTGTCTCATGTACTTGCATGTAGTGCAATGCAAGTAGATCTGGCTTAGGGTTAAGACGGGTTAGCGCAAGGGCTAGGGTTAGGCTAGTTACGGGTGAGGTTAGGGTGAGTATTGGGGTGCACCTCTGGGTGTCTCTCTGACCCACTTAGAAGGACAGTGTACTGGCGTATGGGTTAGGCTTAGGCTTAGGGTTCGGGTTTGGGCTACGATTAGTGGGCTGTTTATGCCCGATTGGCACATCCCAGAAGTCTCTGTGGTCAACCTGGCCATGGCCATGCGATTGGATGGTCCACTCCCATGCGTGGCCCATCATTGCAAATGTGCAGGTGTAAAAAAATAAAATAAAATAAAATAAAATAAAATCAACGGAGACTCTTTTTTTGCAAGAAAAACCCACTGCTGCTACTGTAAAATTTGCATTTAAAATAGCTAATTTTCGCATGTTTCTGTGGTGCTTTGGTGGGGTTTTGGGCAACGATTTCAAAAAAAAATATTGCGGGTGCCATTTTGGATCCCCCGCACTGCATGGCAAATGGATGCGCCTTCCCAGCCTGGTAAAAACCTGGCCATAAAATAAAAACTTTGCAAAATCATTGCGAATGCGCAGGTGTAAAAATATAAAATAAAATAAAATAAAATCAACGGAGACTTTTTTTTTGCAAGAAAAACCCACTGCTACTACTGTAAAAATTCAAGCATTTTAAATAGCTAATTTTCGCATGTTTCTGTGGTGCTTTGGTTGGGTTTTGGGCAACGATTTCAAAAAAAATATTGTGGTAGCCATTTTGGATCCCCCGCACTGCATGGCAAATGGATGCACCCTCCCAGCCTGGTACCAGCAGCGCAGCAGTAGCAATGGCCAAGGAGAGGGGGTGGCCCCCCCCAATAAAACACCCTTCTGGCCTGGTAGGTGCCCTCAGACAGTTTTCGCCTACTTTTAGGGCCAGGAATCGGGTTTTTTTTTAACTTTTAAAAACTTTTTTTCTGTGCCGCTTGGCATCGCACGATCGCCGTGATGCAAGTAACGAGCACGACAAATCAGACCAAATTGTTCATTCGTCGGTTCGAGCTCGAATTCTGGCGGAGTAATTCCTGTTACCGTTTCCGTAGAGTAACGGATACGAGTAACGGAAACGGAAACGGGAATACCGCTAAGTCGTGCCCATCTCTAAACACATGTTTCATCAGGCTGTCTACAGGATTATTGTGTACATGGAGGCCACTGAATGGTTGATATAGATTACATGGTTGATGCAGAAATAAAATCAGGAATGAGCCATAGTATAAATCATAACCTATCAATATATAAATTTAGAATAAAGCTGAAGAAAACATGAAAACAATAACTGTCCAAAATTACATTTAAATATCATTCTTAAAGATTTAGGGAGCATGTTAAACTCTTTTAAAAAACACAGATTTGCCCTACTAAGATCAAATATGAACAAGAAATACTGTAGTTTGAAACCAACAATATTATCAAAGAAGAAGGCAAAAATGCTATTCCTGTAGTATAGCCAAAAGAAAATCAAAGCCTTGAAAAATGACTGCTGAAATGCCTAAAAGTCTTGACAAAGATGAAATGCAAAAGTAAAAGAGGACATAAATAGAGTCAGAATCTGAAATAGCTGGTAGGGATGAAGGGACCTGTTATAATATTTATAAAGAAAAAAAGAGAACAAAGAAAAAGAAAAACAAGATATCATTTTCATAAGATCCAAAAAATCCACACAACCTTCAAATCTAGATTAGAGATGCTGAAAGACCAACAGGAGAATAGCTTATGTTGAGATAAAATAAAAAAGAAGATGGAAAACAACAGATTCTGGATCAAATCAAGCCTGACCCTAGACACAAAGAGCTAAAATGACTAAACTGAAGCTATCCTCCATTGGACATATCACAGGACAAAAGGCCTCACTGGGAAAGATGACAATGCAAGGACAAGTGGAAGGCAACAGGAAAAACTGAACACCCAATATGAGGTACTGTATCTCAGCTCACTCAAGGAACCTATGACCTTTAGTTTGCTAGATGGCCTCCCCAAGGGGGATTCTAAAGCTCACTTCCTCCAGGGGTCATGACTGGATCCATGCCAAACCAAATTGCCTGCACTTGGGCTGGGGAGGAACAGGCACCTCACCAGTTCTGTGAATTAAACCTGAACGCTTGCTTGCTTGAGCAAACACACCAATTCAGCCTGACACCATAGGAGTTTTTGTACAACATTTGATTTGTTAATAAGTTAAGCAAACTGCCCAGAGCTAAAATCTATCTGGTTAATTCAATTTCTTTTTTCTTTGACAGTCACTTTTTCACAGAGCGAGGTAGTACCCCTGGGCCAGCAAATGCAAATATGCCATGCAATTCATTAGCTTTCCCTGTGTGAGAGGAAGGACCTGCCAAGGTAGTCGGGATGCCTAACTGCAAGGCAACACAATTTGTGGCAGACCAACGATGTTTGGGGATCTCAATGAGGTGAAGTGAGGATGGGAGTTCAATAACCCAGCCTTGTAAACAGACTCTAGTCTGCTCACCTGTGGTATAAAATGAGTCCAGGGAACAAAGCAGGAGTGTATTTATTTATTTATTTATTTATTTATTTACAAAAGTTAGTTCAGCTAGACAAATGCCTCATGTAGTCCTCAGCTGTGGAATCAGTTACTATATGCTATTTGCCTGGCCACTTAGTTGGGTACTTTCAAGAAATAATATAAGGCCTGCCTGGGAGTTGAGTCATGGCAACTGGACTTCTTGTGTGATTGAAATGTTTTGCTACTCATCCAAATAGCTTCTTCAGTCTGAGAAAAGTTTATGGGAGGCTTCCAATTTATAGTTCACCTTGGTGTCACCCCACCCTGGTCTGTATAGGTTTGTTAGGTGGACAATTTTTAACCAAGTCAATGCCTGTATTCCTTGTCACACACCAATTGTGTGGCTTCCCCCATTTCTCATTTAGTGTAACTGGATTACAATTGCAGACTATTATTATGCTTTTCCATTTTGATGATTTACACCCCTACTCTGTTTTCTTGTAACAACTGCATTTGATTGGATGAAATTCTCCAATTCTTATGTATTGTGATAAAAGAAACAGTTACTTACCTGTAAAGGTGGTTCTTCGAGTGGACCTTTGTGAAGCCACACAAATGGGTTTCCGAGGCGCCCCTGCGCCAGAGGTCGGACTTCCCTAGCAATAGGAAAGTTCGTTAGTCTTCACCCCCTCACTCTGCGCATGTGCGTGGGTGTTCCCGCCTAAACGCCTCAATTCCACTGGACCGCCAGAATGACAGGTAAGTACCAGTGAAGGCGTGATGGTCAGAGGGGAGGCGGGCGGGTGCTGTGTGGCTTCACAAAGGTCCACTCGAAGAACCACCTTTACAGGTAAGTAACTGGTTCTTCTCCATCGTGGCCTTCGTGAAGCCACACGGATGGGTGATTGTAAGCAGTACTCACTGGCAGGAGGGTAGTCACGCCATCACAAAGGAAAGCACTTCCCTCCCGAAGGAAGTGGACGACCTCATGCAGGCATCCATTCTGTAGTGGGTCACGAAGGTTTCAGGCCTGGACCATGTGGCCGCATTACAGATGTCGTCAAGTGGGACACCCCTGAGAAATGCCGCTGAGGAGGACATCGCTCTGGTGGAATGAGCTCTAACAACTGCCGGCAAAGGCCGTTTTGCAAGTCATAAGCCAATTTAATAGTCTGCACCACCCAGCGAGCAAAGCGCTGGGAAGAGACAGAACGACCTTCAGCCAAAGGATTGTAGCAGACAAAAAGTCTTTGAGATTTTCTAATGGCTTTAGTCCTAGATACATAGAAGGCTAAAGCCCGTCGGACATCCAAAAGGTGCAAGTCTTTTTCCACTCTTGTAACAGGGTTCGGAAAAATAACAGGGAGGATAATTGGTTGGGAGACGTGGAAAGATCACACCACTTTAGGCAGAATGGTGATGTCAAGGTAAGCAACTACTTTCTCTTGGTAAAACTGTAAATAGGGGGGATCACATCGGAGGGCGCATAGTTCACTTGGCCTGGCGGCAGAAGCAACTGCTGCTAGCAACACAGTTTTGAGAATAACTAGTCTGAGGTCTATGGTGGCAAGCGGTTCAAAGGGCGGTCATTGGAGAGCCCTAAGAACAAGGGAAAGAGACCATTGTGGAGGTATTGGTTTACGGTCCGGAAAGGTATTCTTTAGACCTCGCAGGAAAAGTTTTAGCCCAGGATGACAGAAAAAGGAAGAGGCAGCAGACATCGGCGGTTGATGAGCAATGATGGCTGACAAGTGGACACGCAGAGACGACAGGGTGAGGCCAGATCTTTTGAAATGTAGGAGGTACTGGAGTACCCAAAAAAGTTATGGGTTGATGGGATCAAAGCCCTTGTCGGCCGCATAGAAAAGAAACCTCCTCCACTTATAACTATAGACGTTAGCAGCGGAGGTCTTACGGCATGCTGAAATGATAGATTCTATGAGTTCACTATCCTCCACGCAGTCAGTCGGAGGCGTGGCAGGTCTGGGTGAAGGACCTGGCCGGAATTCTATGAAAGCAGGTCCAGAAACTGATGAAGTCGGAGATGGTTGCTGGATAGCCTGAGCAGGGAGGCAAACCAGGGTTGTCTGGGCCACCAAGGGGCTATCAGAATAACATTCAGCCTTTCCTGGAAGATTTTGACCACCACCTTGTGGAGAGGAATCAGAGGGAAGGCATACATAAGGTGGTCCTTCCAAGGCAGGAGGGGAGCGTCCCTCAGAGAGTCCGTCCTTTCCCTGCTCTCAAGCAGTACAGTGGACATTTCCTGTTGCTGTGAGAGGCGAAAAGATCAATGCGGGGCAAGCCCCACCGGTTGCAGAGGTGGCGGAAAGTTGACAAGTGCAGTTCCCACTCGTGGAAGGAGCGTTGTCTGTGACTCCGGTCATTGGCATTAACGTTCTCTTCCCCCAGCAGGTGCATAGCTATGGGATGGATGTTGTGCTTGAGACAACATTCCCAGAAGATGATGGAGAGGTCCAGCAGGCGTGTTGAATGAGTTCCGCCCTGTTTGTTGATGTAGTACATGGCAGTGGTGTTGTCGGTCACCGCCAGTACTACATTGCAGGAGAAGTGTTGGAGAAACACCTGGAACACCTTGAAGATGGCCAGGAGTTCCAGCTGGATATGGAGCTGACGCTTCCATGGAGACCAGGTGTCGTGAATTCGGTAATTGAGATACACTTTCCCAGAACCAGTGTTGCTGGCATCCGTGGTCACTTATATTGTAGGAAGTGGAGCTCTGAACGGGTGGCCGGTGAGGAGGTTGGACCGGCTGGACCACCAGGTGAGCTGCTGGGGTAGGTCGGGCGGAATGGTGAGCATCTTGGAGGGAGGGTCCTGGAGGGGATCGAAGTGACTCAGAAACCAGCTCTGGAGATGTCTGAGTTTGAGCCTCGCGTGTACAAGTACAGATGTCATTGAGGCCATGTAACCCAAGAGTCTTTGAACTTGAGGGCTGGTATCCGAGCAGCCGGGCAGAAAAGATGCAGAAGGTTGAAGACATCGGCAATCCTGTCTCGAGGAGGGAAGGCCATAGCCCGAGTGGAATCAAGGATTGCCCCTATGAAGGCTACCACTGGAGAAGGATCCAAATGGGACTTCTTGAAGTTGACTTGAAGGCCCAGAGAGTCCAGCATTGTGAGGACGGTGGAAATGTCCTGACGGGCTCTTTCTTCAGATCCTGATACGACTAGCCAGTCGTTGAGGTAAGGGAAGACGATGACGCCCTGGGTGCGAAGATGTGCTGCAACCGGTGCCATGTATTTGGTGAAGACCCGAGGGGCCGTTGCTAAACCAAATGGCAGGATGGAATATTGATAAATGTCATCCCCTAGGGCAAATCGCAGAAGATGCCGAAGTGCAGGATGTATGGAGATGTGGAAGTAAGCATCCCGCAGATCCACAACTCCGAATCAGTCCCCTCTGCGGAGCAGAGGAATGATCTTCTCCAGGGTGACCATTCTGAACTTCTTGTGAACTAGAAACTTGTTGAGGAAACATAAGTGCAGAATGGGTCGTAGACCACCATCCTTCTTGGGAACTGTGAAGTACCATGAATAGAGGCCCATGCAAGCGAGACATCTTGGGACCTGCTGGATGGCACGCTTCTGGAGTAGAGAGGCAACCTTGTCTAGCAGACAAGGAGAGGAGTTTGAACAACATTCCCCAACGGGGGGAAAGAACCTAACTCTAAGAGGTAACCGTCTCTTATAACCGAAAGGACCCAACGGTCTGAAGTAATGGCCTCCCAGGCTGGAAGAAAGGGATGTAGATGAATGTCGTGGGCGTCTGTACTCATCCCGATGTCTCCTGTCCCTAGGGACAGAGGCAGAGGAGGACATGGGCTTTTTATATCTTGCCGAGTAAGCAGAGAAATTGGAGGATCGGGTGGATCTGTCCCGCTGAGGTTGTCTGGGGGACGACTGGGAGGAAGGAGGCCAGTAACTGTGGCATGATTGAGAACAAAATGGCTGCTTGGGCCGTAGTGGGATCACATTCAGCTTTTTCGCCGTATCTTGTTTTTTATGTCAGTCCTCCATCAAGTCATTTGTAGAGGCATTGAAGAGACCAGTGCCCTCAAAGGGAAGAGACTCAATCTGAGCCTTATGCTCATCCGACAACCCTGTAGTATGTAACCAAGCATGACGCCTCAAGGTGATGGAGGTGTTAAGCACCTTGGAAGAACAATCCAAGGTGTGCTTGGACGTACACATTTGTTGGGCCGTGGAATGGGTGCAAGTGAGGCAAGGTAGGCATCCATGGCGCCCTGATTGGAGATCTTATGGAGGAGAGATGCGTAGGTGTAGAGGTTTCTCCCCATAGAATCCAGTTTGCAGCCTTCCTTAGATGGAGGAATGGGCGTTTGCTTGGTGCGAGACTGCACCTGGGATGATGCCACCACTACCAAGTTAGGTGGAGGATGCTTATTGAGGTAGGGTGCCTTGTCATCGTGAACTCTATACAGAGCTTCAATTTTCTGGAGACCGAGGCGGACGATAAGGACTGGAAAGATTCTTCTGCCATGGATAAGAAAGATGGAATTAAGGTGAGATGAACTGGAGCCATCTCCTCCGAAGCGATGCGTCCAAAAATATGGCAGGAGTGTCTCAGTTTCGGCTGGTGAATGGGTAAATCGATGGTCTTCGCCATCCGCACCAAGAAATTAGAGTAATTATGCATCGCCTCCGACGATGATGGAGGTGACTTTTCTTCCACCTCAGAATCCAGCGATGTAGCAAGGTGCATCGAATCTGAAGCCTTGGATTCGGAGTCAGAAGGTGCAGAGTCAACAGATGAACCTGATGAAGAGTCGACGGTAAGCTTCTCTACTTCTGTCGAATCGGAGGAGTGGATGGACCACTGCCTTCCATTGTACCTGAGGGAGAACGCCGGAATAGGAGGCACCAAAACCGAGGGAGCAGGGGATTGGTGATGTCCGGTTCAATGTCTCTTCTTCGGTGGCTTGGACGGTACCGACAAGGCAGAGCTCGGATTCGACGAAGCTAAAGCCTCAGCCACAGCCATGGCCACGGACAGCAGTGGAACCGAAGGGGCATTAGATGGTTCGAAACAGATAGACGGATCCGACACTTGCACCGATGCAGCCAGGGGAAGTTGAACCCGTTTGCGGTGCACTTTTTGTCCTTCTTCTCTCCATGAGAAGAGCCAGATGCCTGGGCTAAAGCCTCCGGGACCGAAGGCAACTCCAAAGTGCGGTCCTCAAACTGGACCATCGGCAAGGGGGAGGAAGCGGCTCAAGATGGTATGGAGACAGTTGGTGATCTCGCCGGCAGGGACGTAGCAGGGGACCGATGGGTCCCAGCCTCTGAAGCTCATGTGCACACCGATTTAATGAGACTTATGTTCAGTAGCTAAGCCGTGTCATCATCCGATGACGATCACGGAGGAGTCCGAAGGCAGGAGATGGTGAAACTTGGGTCAGTCGGTCATGGGAGCTGCTGAACCCGAGAACTCCATTTCGACCACCAGCCTATCAGGTGAGGATGGAGCCTTGGAGGTCTCCAGTTTCGAAGTCTTGATTGGTTTCACGGACTTAGTGGTAGGTTTTGACTTCGAAATGCCCTCAAGTACCGGGATTTTCTTAGATTTTTCCAGTTGCCCCAGATCCGCAGACTTACGGGCAGACTCAGAAGTGGCCTTCTTCTGCTCCATGGGCTGAGGACAGAGGGAACACTCCAACAAATAGGAAGCTAGTCGGTTAGGACAATTCTTCAGGGCCTGGGCGCTGAACCCGCAGCTGATGTTACAGGCCTTGGGCCGGTGGTTTTCGCTAAGGCAAAAAAGACACCTATCGTGTCCGTCCATGTGCGGGATCTTGTTTCCGCAATTGGAACACTTTTTAAAGGGAGGTAAAAAAGACATAGAAGTGATTCTCACTAGAAAAAGAGAAAAAAAGTCACGGAGACTAACGTGACAGAACCTCTAGCCATGGCGGTTAAGAGGAACAGAGGCGTTTAGGCGGGAACACCCACGCACATGCGCAGGGTGAGGGGGTGGAGACTAACAAACTTTCCTATTGCTAGGGAAGTCTGACCTCTGGCGCAGGGGCGCCTAGGAAACCCATCTGTGTGGCTTCATGAAGGCCATGATTGAGAATGTTTAATATTACATATTAATAATAATTAATTCCTTCCCAACAAGTGAATTCTGATTCATGGTGACCCGTTCCAGATTTTCCCAGGTATATACTAATCAATAGTAGTTTACCATTGCCTGTTTATGGGAGTGTATTGGGAGCATGTAGCTTTTTCAAGGCCACCCTGCCCAATTCCCTTGCAAGGCACAGGAGGGAACTGAACTCCAAGTACCCAAATCACTGAAATATCCATATTTCACAATAATCTAGTTGCAGTTCAGTAACATAACCTACACTGTGTAAGGCTAATGTCATGACATGGGTTTTTTTTTTTGGGGGGGGGGGTTTACACATTTCTGATTCTCCTTCCCTCAACTCCTGAGGTTCCCCTGAAGTCCCCTTCATTGCAAGGAAGCCTTTAGGGGCTGCGGAATCAGGAGGAGGGAGTATTTTATTTCTGAAAATCATCACTGCCAGTAAAATTATTGAACAATGGGATTTCAGCTGCTGCATTATAAATCCAGTGATTTTGTTTTTTTAAAAAAATATGCACCCGTTTATTCCTTTTTACTAACTCTTTTGTTTTTTATTTCTATGACAGCAAAATATTTATGCATAATGGGGGCCATTTCAGATATCCTGCATGGAAATTGATTTAAGAAAAAAAAGTGATGGACATAGGTTATAATAGACAACAATTAAGCATGTATTTGCCAGGTTGTATATATTGTACTATGATTTGGGAGACCCAAATCCCCACCCCCACCCCGCCACAAAAATTCACCCGGGGGAGAGAGAGCACTAGTAAAACCACTCTTTTAAATGCCTCACTTACCGATGAGGGTCACTATCAATTGGTTCTGACTTGGTGGCACATAACACACACAGAGAGAGAACTGCACGCAACCCAGTCAATTGTGACTTGCCTGCATGTGTAAATGCACTGAATCTGATGCACGTGCATTCCTCGCACAGTATGTGGGTTTTTTCTTTCTCTCCTACTTGCCACTCCAGATGGAAAAGCTTTCCTAGCAGAGAATGTGTCATGCTTGAAGCCCTTTGTGTGTGTGTGTGTGTGTGTGTGTGTGTGTGTGTGTGTGTGTGTGTGTGTGAAAAACCATCTGTTGTTTTTTGATAACACTCTTTTTGGCTGTTACTTTTTAAAGGTTGCCTCAAAGTGCAGCCTTAATCATATTGGAGGGCAAAGTGAGGTAAGGGAGGAGAGAAAGGACTGTGAGATGCCTTCCCCGGGTCTTTACTGGATGTCTGCAATTTCCCTGAGAACTGACAACGAAGGAAACACAACATATAACAGTGTGAACCAACAAACACTGATTATGCAGACACAAGCGGCCTACAGTATCCCTTCTTTGGCAGATCTCCAAGTGTATTGGGTCCCGCTGGCACTTGACCCTGCGGACCAGAAGGATCACAAGGCCCAAACTTGTCAGGAAGGACACGAGAGCAGGGAGAGGAACAAGCATTCGGTCAAGGAGTCAGGAATACTGGGAGAGGCTGGGCCAGCCACCTTCTCTCAGTCTAACCTCCGGATACAAGATGTATGTGTGGGTACTGGGAGGATAAAGAACAGATCTGTACTCCACACTCTGAATTCCTCAGTAGAAGACCGGGATGAAAAACATTAAGAGACAACATCCTTCTGATTCTTTTCTCTAATGTCCAAGTGACATAGAAGACCCAGGATGCTACTGGGACAGCATAGCATCCTGATGTACCGAAGCAAGTGCCATTCTGCATGGCAATGTCACCACAGTGCTAACATAAGAACTGGAATGACAGCTTCCAAGATCAGAAACGCGCATGCGCACATGCACGCACGCACGCGCACGCACACACACAAACACACAGAGTTGATTTCTTATTCAGACACTATATCTATATCTATATCTATATAATATGTATATAGTGTGTCAGTTCCTGGTAGGTTTACACCTGAATGATCCTTACACTCACAAGTTGTCTTTGTGTGTACACACACACACACACACACACACACACACACACACACACACACACACACACACACACGAGTGCTAGAAATACTCTGGTGGACAGCAATACTGGAACACTGTGAGTTTTATGAGACAGTTGAGAAACAAAAAAGATGACACAGTCATTTAGCTATTCCTGAACCAGCTGGTGGCAAAAACAGATATGATATAGGGGACAACTCACCACCACCACCCCTCACTCATACCAGAAAAGATGAGCACCTGCCACAAATCTTTAAAACCACTTTAAAACTGGTCTTTCTTACAGTGCCAGGAGATCTGACTGAGGTTCCTCCCCTTGTGCCCTGGAGAAAAGCCAAAAGGCCACTCACCGCTGGTGTCCCCAACGCCAACGGTGCTGACATCTTTAACCAAGCCATTGATGCTCGAGGAAGCGCCACAGGCTGAGATGGCTCTCGGCGGCCGTTTGCCAGGCACCTTGACGGTGGTGCGGAGCAAATCCATTTCTTTCCCATGAGTACTATGGATATAATCCTGGAAAGGCAAAGGAAAACCAGGGGATTGGAGGCACGCCATGATCATGCCTTGCTCCCCATCACTTTCTTAGGGTGCAATCAGGTGCGGTTTTTAGATTGCATTCTGCCGTGCTGACAGGATGTTCTGCTTTGCTCTGTTTTCCAGTGATGAGACAATGTCCTGTCCTGCCGATTGTGAACCAGTCGGACCCTAACCTTTTTTTGGCCCAGTGGCAGGGCTGGGATTGTTTTGGGGTGGTGGTGGTGTGGTGATGGGGAAGGCTGGAGCAATAGGAATTGGATGGAAGGTTCCCTTGAAAAGGTCCAATTTAAGATCACACCTGGAAGTGACAATTTCCAAAGCAATCCAATGTGATCTTTATGTTGTCTGATCTCACACTAAGTCTGAAATCACTAGCAGGTTCATTAGCATCTTTGAGGCCAAAGATTGCTCAGAATCTGCTCTCCTTTCAAAGCCTAGAAAACCTGGTGAGTTTTGTGGTGGAGGAGGATCCACAGTTAACAAGTCCCCCTTGCTGCATGTAGAAAGAAAGAGATAAGGAGGTGTGAGAGAGAAGTATTCTACGTGTGTTCATCACATATAGCTGCTTTTAAGCCTATAATACTGTATGTATTAAATGTATAGAAAGCTGTTGCAACTGTCGCTGCATCTTCATAACTGACGTATTAAAAAACAGAAAAGATGTTCTTCTGAGGAGAACTTTTTGGGTCTTCTGTCGAGGGAATTGTTTGCTGTTGCCAGGAGTGCATTTGCAAAATTAAAACTAGTATGCCAGTTATACCCGTTTCTTGAAAAACCTGCTCTGGCCAAAGTGACACATGCCCTAGTGACCTCCTGGCTGGACTACTGTGATGTGGGGCTACTGATGGAAAGTCTCAAGAAACTTCAACGGGTCCAGAATGCAGCAGCTAGAGTGTTGACTTAGGCAGCGTTCAGAGATCACATTACATCCCTACTAAAGCAGATCCACTGGCTGCCAATCAGCTATTGGGCACAATTCAGGGTGCTGACATTAACCTACAGAGCACAAAACAGCCTGGGTTTTTGGATTTTTCTTTTCTTCTTGCATACTCTTTGTAGCTCTAATGTTACCTTTTTTTAATGTTCTAAGATGCCTCTTCAAATTCCCTGTTCTTAACTTGAATATGTCTTAAATGTTCTGGGCTATATATTGTCCCTCATTATTGCAAGGCACCTTGGGTCCTTTTCCAAGGAGAAAGGTGGGGTAAAAAGATTCAAAATAAAATAAAATAAAATAAAATAAAATAAAATAAAATATATAAGACAGAAAATATAAAATGTCACCACAAACTTTTGAAATCATTCTTCCTTGTTTCAATATTGTGCCTGGTTTTGGAACTACATCTCCTACGATGGCCATGCTAGCTGAATGATTTTGGAAGGTACAGTCCAAATATAATGTTATAGGTTCGGCCTTTCCTATGCATCTATGAAAAGACCTGAGGTTGCAATGGTGCAAGTGATGTTTCAAGCATGTTAGGGAAATGAGTAGGGATCTGATAGCCCTTCCTATGTTTTTCTAGCACAGATGCTCACCATCTATGACTGTGATTTTTGTCCTCTGGACAATGATAGCTAGATCTGCCCCCGCCACTCTTATACCTGTGGTAGGTATACCTGCTGGCTGGGAAACGTGGGACGTATAATCCAGCACAGCAGAGTGTCAGGCCAGGACCAACTGGGGAAACATCTGTCACATACCGCTCTGTAGTGTACTTACGTTAATGCTGGGGTGATAGAAGAGAAGCCCATTGCTGGAGAGGGTCACGTATTTCTTCTTCCACTCCTTGTTCAGGGAGTTGCCACTTCGTTTCAGCAAGAAGCTCTAATGCCAGAAGAAAGGCAGAGTTTGTTAGGAGGCTGGGGTTGGATTTTCTCAGAAAACCCAGCAGCTGGTCTGTGGTGTCACAAGTGGGCAGCAAATTGTTATTTTAAAAGCCGGATGAGAGGTGGTTGTGCAGTCATCAAAAAAAAAAAAAACCAACAACCCTGGTTAGTATTGAGTTGGGGCATGTGGAGGCGAGGGGAGGGAATCAGAGGACCTCTTTGCTGGCCTGCCTGAAGCAGCCAAATGCCCCTGGGCCAGCCATGTGCAGGCAGCAGATGGGGTGAGCAAAAGAGAGACCAAGCGAAGGTTGCACGCTCACCTGTTTGATGGGTATGGCTCGCCCACTGCCAGTGTGCTCGCCGCGGCTGTCCAAGCTCCGCTTCTCTGTGTCACTCCCTCTGCGGTTCTAGGATGAGACATAGGGGCCGTGTCATCCTTCTGTGCACACAAAATGCCATACTCTTGCCCTTCTGCAAGGTTCTCTACTTGAAGGGCAGCAGGAGGAGAATGTACTTGGGGGCCATGAGACAAATTGTATGTAGGGTGGTGGTGGTGCAAAGACACCTCTACCTTTAGTACAATGCTAGCGTTTCCTGACCTCGATACACAAACAAAAAACAGCTGGAATGGATTTAGTCAAGCTGTCTTGCAGTTGTTGGGGGTTTGTGTTTCTAGCAGAGGGTCCCTTTACTCAGGAGCGGGGGAAACCCTTCACCCACTGGCTTTTCCTTCTCCAACCCTGTTGGACCACCCAAAGAACTCACAGCAAAAAGGCTCGTCCTCCGCTTGGTCCCACGGTGCAAGGAGCTCGGGGTGCCGATGATAGCCGCAGCCTCACCACGCAGCTCCCGGTGGCTGATGTTGGGCGTGGAAGGCAGTGAGGATGAGTAGTCGCTAGTGTGCCCACCGTTGCTTGCCTGAAAAAGAGTCCAGGGAGACTTAGGCAGTCCTAGGGAAAGGCAACGTCCAGACTGGAAGGTGGGAATGCTCCACCTGTTCAATGGCTATATGGACTCAGGCTGTAAGTAGGGGGATGGCACGTGGCTTGCTTGAATTATACACCACAAAGGGAATAAAATAAAAGGCATCTGCAAGGGTAGAAAACTAGCAGGAGAATCTTTCTTCTTGATTTCTAGTTTTCTGAGGCCAGAGAGTTATATGCTTGCTTTTAAGATAGAAATGTTCAATCATCTCCAGCCTGAGATACTACACCCCATTTCTGACTCTTTGGGCGTTTATACACGACCCCTAAGCTCCGCCGCAAATGGCTGCAAGGTCCGGACCTTAAAAATGTTTACCCACCAGCTCCGGACTTTGCAGACAATTAAGTGCGACCCCGCCCACTTAGCGCGACCAAACTGCAGTTTTCTTGTACCTGCTTTTTGGAGGTGACAAATTTTTGATCCGGTGTAAGGATAGTGAGTGCGGGGCTCTCCTGGCTTCTGTTTGTTCTTTTTTTGCGCCCCGCTCCTTTAAGAGGTCTGAATGCTGCCCGGAACAAAATGGAGGTAACCAGCATTCTTTTCTTTCTTTTTTCTCCCTCCCTCGGGCAGCCAGAAACCAGGAAGTGCAGAGGGGGGTGGGGACAGAGGAAGAGCGAGGAACCCCTAAGATCTCTGGTCCGAATTTAAGTGGCCAGCGGATCTTAGGGGTCGTGTTAAAAGGCCCTTTGTGAGACCAGGCCTCAGCTGAGTTTGGATGGGTTATAATATGATGGTGGGATGCTGAGAACCAATCACCATGAGCCATGGATGTGTGACACTTGTACTTAAGAGTTGACATTGTGCCCCAGAAAGGAAAGTCCTGTCTCTGTGGGACAGAGAGAACCCCGCTCTGCCACTCTGCCTCCACAGGAGCTGTTTGGCGGTTACTTCACGTCCGTTTTTGTTTCTCTTAGTGTTGCACTTTGGAGCAGTAGAAAAAAAATCTTACTTCATGTTCGTCGCACAACAGCTGGAATTTGTCTCGACCACGCCCCCAGAATGGGTATTAAGCGAGACAAATCTGTACCTGGCGTGGGGTAGGGTATTTCCTTGTCACGGTTTGTTCCCGGTTTGTGTTCCGAGACAAGAAACTGTGAGGTAACCACTGTCACACAACAAAACATCCGTTTCTCTCAGAAAACTGTGTCCCAGCTACTGGGTTGGGTTTTATGTTCAAAGTGCCCACCCACCCCAGATGATCACCACCTCCTTGCCCTCCTCCATTAAATACCATACCAAGAAAACAAAACAAACTTCAAAGCCAAGTAAGAGGGACACCAGACAGGCAATTAATTAGCAAACAAAAGGAATAAAGAACAAAGAAAGCCCAAAGGCTATCACCCAGAGCATTCCAATGCGGCCACGTGGAAAAGTGAAAGCTAGCCAGATGAGCCACAGACTCCTTCCCTGCCAGCAAAGATTTTGACTTTTCAGAAGCGAAATATCGAAAAAGAATTTTAAGCCCCCCCCCCCCCAAGGAAAAAGGAACCTAGACAAATTCAGTGTTTGTCATGGTACAAGACCGTGAGGTAAAACTTGTCACGAGACAAGTTATCATGACCATGGGAACGCTGAAACAGGGACAAAATCATGTGATCGCAACCAACGCTGTCGCGGTACAGAACTAGTCACAGAACAAAGAAGGATGTGAAGTAACCGCCCTAATAACCCATTAGTGCTACTGTACCAGCCTGAGCATGATCAAACTTTGGAAACAATGGGGCACATCCCACATTCTAATTGTGGCAATGCCAGCGGAGTACTGTACAAAGAGCTTCCCCTTTCCTGTGCTGCCACACTATGGCCGAAATCACCCTCTGCACAGTGCAGTAATTTCTTCTTTGTCAATCCTTCCTCTTGCCTCCGTGTTGAAATCCATTTTCAGAATCATCTGATGGCAACAGTTCATCCACACTGCATGGTCTGAACTTGACCCCACAAGGACGTTTATGTTCCTGATCGTTGACCCCACAAGGACGTGAGGTAACATCCTTCCCATCTGTCATCAGCAATCATCTGATGGCAACAGTTCATCCAAATCGTATCCTTCCCATCTGTCATCAGCAATCAGGGGTAAAAGTAGCAGAAGAAGGGCCATGTAGCGAAGTGGGCTGCATTGGGGGCAAACATACTTTATGCCAGCATACCCTGAGATGGTTTAAGATTCCACAGCAAAGAATAAGAGGTGTTTTGGTCCAAAATTCTAGACACCATCTAACTTTACCCTTCAGTGCCTACCTCCAACATGATGGCAACTATCTTCTGTTTGCAAAAATGCACTGCAGGATCCGAGTGTTTTATCCCAAGGCTATTTTGCAATGCCATGGAACATGAGACAGCACTCCTCTCCAATCTGTTCCTTCCATCCCTGCTACCCCGCAACAAGTGAACACCTGAGTTGTTTGGGCAGCTGGTTTTGCTGTGCAATTATACTTCATGATATGAAGGAATAAGCTAAGGCATTAGGCTGATCCTAACACTCCCCTCCCCACCTCTGGGGCAATTTTTTTTAGTGAGTTTTAAGACTCTAGAAAGAGAGTGGAATGTACTAGCATCCCAGGTCCCCTGTGCTCTATCTACATCCAGTCACAAGGGAGCCCCACATTCTGCAGATGGGAGAGGAAAAGGAGGGGTGTGTGCTTGCGAATAAGGCAGCATCCACCTACCGGTGTGGAGACAGCGGAATGGCTGGGGGTGCTGGGTAGAGATTTGCAAGAGGCAAGGAGCTGCTGCTGCTTCTTCATGTTCACAATCTTCTGAGCAACTAGAAGGAGGGGTGGGTGAAAAAGCCATACAGAGGTTATGGGGCTGCTCTAACCTTCTCTTTCAGCAACCCACAGAGTTATGGCTTTAGTATATCCCAACAAAGGCGTGGTTATCAATTCACAGAAGCCCCACAACTGCTATGCCCTCCCTCACAAGATCCTGGGCCTGTTCCCACCATTGGAATAAAGCAGCTGAAAGGTCTCATTCATTCATTCATTCATTCATTCATTCATTCATTCATTTTCTCTCTCTCTCTCTCTCTGTAAGTTATATACCTACTGTATGTGGAACCGATTCCCATGTATCAATTCCATATCTGCCCCCAAATAAATGGAACTCTGGCAGATGAGCAGAAAACCCCCACTCCCTGGCCACAGGGCTTTGCATGTGTGCATACCTCATGTATATGCTAAACATTAAGTCTTTTTTTTTAAAAGGAGGACCTGGTCAAACAGTGGGTTTTATGGTCAGCGGACTCAAGTCCCCATCAGATCCAAAAGAATCTTATTTTGGTTCTCCTTCAGCTATACATCCCTGCAGTGTTAGAATTCCTTCAACGTACCCTGACTCCGTGCTATAAGGGAAAGTGGTTGTGTTCATCCTATGACTATTTCCCTGACAATGACTACTTGCTCTGAAGATGCTGATCTGATGGGAAAGACCCTCATGATCAGTCTCATGCACCCATGGTCAAGTGTGCTCCCCTGCAATCCAGACTGCATACAGATCCTGGCATGCCTTGGTACACGAAGGAAGCAGGGCAAATAAATGCCCAGGGATGCTATCAGATACCATCTTACAACAGGAGGCTTCCTATTCCTCCAAAGTGAAGAGAGCAGAAGTACACTGGCCTTAAGCAAACCTCTTTTGACAGCCACAGAACTGTACACAAGACCAGTCTATGATCTTTCCAGCTCTTGCAATATCTCTGTCCTAGCCACTGCTGAAGATACTGACAAGTATACAGAGGTTCTTCCAGAAACGATACACATACCCAGGTAGCACAAGCTCCTCGCATTGCTTCATATGCAGAAAAAAACCATGAATGACCTTACTCTGGTCCACCTGTCCCCTCTGGTCACTCATATTGAATTTATACAGCCAGTTCTCACAGCCCTACATATGATGGGACAGAGCCTTGGTCATGGGCACCCTCCCACTTCTCGTTTATTGATGATTTCTCTTCTAAATTGGATTAAACTCTTCCTGTGTTCTGGACCATGGCCTCAGAGCAAAAATAAAATAAAATAAAACACTGAAAACCAGAAATATAAAATAATTCCAGAATGCAGCAGCAATTCACAAGGAAAATTCAAACATAAAAGGGGGCACAGAAGATGAAAGATCTAAGGCATATCCAGGCACAAACACACCTAATACACCTCTCTCTCTCTCTCTGTCTGTCTGTCTCTCTCTCTCTCTCTCTCTCTCTCTCTCTCTCTCTCTCTCTCTTGCTTGCGATACAGCAGGTGAAAAGGAATGGCCAGTATGTAGCTTTCCATGAACAGAACTGAACTGAAATTCTTACTAGCCCTTGCTAGCCCAGTCAGAGATCAGGTATAATGGGAGCTGCAGTTCAGAATATCTACAGACCCCACACAGTCTACATCCCTCCTGTACACCCATAAATGCATAGGTGGATGTACGGCAATCATGCACGATGTTTCATACCACCTTACAAGACCAGGCATACTCTCCTGCCCGAGCACGTGTGGCCACTGCATACTAGGAAGAACTGCCTTCATTTACCACTAAATTTGTCTAGGAATAGGATTTTCCCCAGGCTCTAATGGAACACGGCACTCCCCTCCCACCCCTTCGCCCACCAATAAAAATACACCCTAGGAAACATTCACCTTCACTGAAGACCCGATCTACATTCAGCCCGTAAGTGGCACATGTCTCATAGTACAGGCAGCGGCGCATTTCCGTACACATGGCCCGGGCTCGGGAATCCTCAATCACACGAGGGTTGCTGGCGCTGATTTTATCTGGAGATAAAAGGGGGAAGAAAAACATATCTTTCTGAATTGGACAGAAGTTCATTGAAATAAAAATATTTTGTTTTTAGTAAATGTTATAATGCTACTGTATGACCATTGCCACTTGGTCCCGCCTGTGTTCTGTCCCTGCAACAGGCAGTTCTTTCATACAAAAACAGATCCATTTACTGTTTCATTCTATGGCTCCTCTCAACAAATGGAAGTTTTTTTTTTAAGGTGGGGGGGATCCTGGAAACAGAAACTGGCCCAACACTTTTATGGGTTTTAAAAATGCTTTTCTTTCCAAAGATCAGGGGGATAACATTAAAGAAGACAAAAATGTTTTTTGTCATATTTATTTATTTATTTATTTATTTAAATAAAAAACCTTTACTGGCATTAAACTAAACATATGAAGTCCAATTGATTGATTGATTGATTGATTGATTGATTGATTGATTGATTGATGGATGGATGGATGGATGGATGGATGGATGGATGGATGGATGGATGGATGGATGGATGGATTGCCTGATATGCAAGCACAGACTAACAATCTTCTTCTAAAAATATTTTCTTTTTAAAAGCACTCCCAAGTTGTTTCTGGCTCATAATGAACCTTCTGAGGGATTTCTAGGCATCGAGTCCCTGGAAACCATGTGACTGTTCCCTTCTGGTGGGGGTGTCATGAAGACTCTGCAGCTTATCCAAGGCCCTCCAGGCTGGCTCTCCTCCCAGGAATCCCCAGGGGGAGAGGGATTGCCAGCTCCTGGCTGTGTAGCCAAGGGCTCCAGCTCACTTGGCTTTTGTCTAAATCGGGTACATTTCCTTCTCCGTTGAGGTTCTGCATGTTTGCCCTCTATTACAGCTCTGCTGGAGTGTGCTTCTGCAGTTGGTGCACTCTGGTTTCCTCTGGCATCGCTTGGATCCTGACCTCAGATAGCCTCTTTATTCTGCTCCAGCCTTCGTCTCAGGACCTGAAGCTCAACCACACAGGTGGCTTAGGAAGAATTGTCTGCTTCTGTGCTACTTACCTGGCTGGGTCAGCCTTGTGGCTGCCCTGGCCCTTGGACAGAATCCAGCAAAGCCTTATCTGACCGTATCATCCTACCTCCAGTGTCTGGCACATGCCAGGGTTTTGGGCCACTGCTAAAAGCAAGGATATCCCCAGCTCAAAGTGAGTCCTCTAGCCCTTCCTATACAGAGCAACCAGGTGAATATGTCTGTGTGTACCCTAGAAAACCGCATGGTGCATTTGCAGGAAAAGATATTGGAAGGGATGCTGGATACTATGGATGGTGTCTGGGAAAAAGCAGTGATGGGACACAAGGCTGGAGCAGGATTTCAGGTGACTAAAAAAAAGGTACTGTAACCTTTATAACACGTCTGCCTTCACACAATCAGCAAAAACAACTGCATACAATATGAAATAGTTGCAAACTGGAAATAGCTGCAAATTTATAAGAACATTTCTGCTAATTGGGAATACATTCAAGGGCAGTTTTGCTCCATATTCTAAAATTCACTTGTTATTCAGCACAAAATATTAAGTTATCTCTTTTATTTTGGGGAATCTTCTCAGCAGGTGAACACACACACACACACACACACACACACACATGCCTGGCTCACATGAACAGTAAACCATGGAAAGAGTGCATGGAAGATGCAAACAGAGCACTAAAAAAAAAAAAAGACTTCTGTCCAGGAGACCCATGCAAGACAGCCAAAGTATATGCTTCTTTTCTGAGAGTCACTTTACTCTTGTCCAGTATGGCTAAAAGACAGTTTCTTCATCTTCCAACCCTTTGTGCTACCCTATCAAATTCTAGATTTATATTCCTCATTAAACTCAAGTGACTCCTTGAATGCAACCATTAATGCAGCGTAAACCCCAACACATTCAAAACAGGCATGAAATGCAGCAATGTAAAAAATAATACCTACCTTTGGTTATCCAAAATGTCAATACAACTCCCCGCCACACACATACAAACTGAAGACTACAGGGAAGAACCTAGGCCATGCCAGTGCCTTTCTCTGCTGGGCTGGCTGCCCATCCCCCTCTTCCACTCAATGGGCTCATGGTTGGTCCCAAAGCCCCCAATGTAGCTAATCCCTGGAGCCAGCCACGTGCCCTTGGAGCAAACTTCCTGTAGGTTATATATCTTCTCCCCAACTCACCCTGAGTGCCCACCAGTGCGAGTGCCATGTCTGAAACGGCACGGTAGTTGGTGAGCAGCCCATAATACTGAGTCAGCTCTTGGAAACTGGCTTCGTTCTCCAGACTGAAGACAAAGATGACGGCATCCGCCCAGTTGGCAAACTGCAAGGGGGAAAATCAAAAACAAAAAGGAGATGGACATCAGCAAAGGAAAGTTGTCATAGTTCGACTAGCTGTTTGGGGATTCATTCAGAGCGGGATCAGGAGCACGAGTTCTTAGGAAAGAGCTCGCAGTGGCATTTGTGAGCACTACTGTGATTTCTAAGGTCCACCATGGATTTCTCAAGAACAAGTCATGCTGGACTAATCTTATCTCTCTCTTTTTGACTCCCTCACAGGCGTGGTAGGTAAGGGGAATGCTGTGGATCTAGTGCATCTTGATTTCAGTAAGGTTTTTGAAAAGATCCTTTGTGATATTTTTGTGTCTGAGCTGGTAAGCAGCATGACTGTTAAGACAGATTTGTAGCTAGCTCATCAAGCTAGAAAGGAACAGGGAGGCAAATTGTTTGCCACAAAGTTCTATCCTGGGCCCATTACTATTTCTTCTCTTTATACTGTATATGAATGGGATTGAGGGTATGGAGGGAATGTTCATCAAGGTTGCAGGTGACCCCAAACTGGGAGGATAAACTAATCCTTCAGAGGACAGAATCATGATTCAAGATGAGCTGAACAGACTGGAAAATGGGATGAAAGAAACAAAGTGAGTTTCAACAGAGAAAAAAATGTAGTTCTGCATTTAGGAGACAAAACCAGATGGGTAAGAATAAGACATGGCAGTTGCAGAAATGAAAAGTATTCATGGATCTCAGTGGACTACAACTTAAGCATGAGTCAACAGCATGATGCAGTACTGCGGCAAAAACAAGCAAATGCAACTCTCAGTTGCATCAACAGAAAAAAATAGTGTCCAGTTCAAGGGAAGTAATAGTGCCACTCCTCCATTCTACCTCCACTGGACATCACTTGAAATCATGTACCTGGCTCTGGGAGCCACAGTTCCAGGATTTCAGGAGTTTGGAATGTGTCTAATAGGAGTGGCACCAGATGGTAAGAAGGTCTGCAAACCAACCTCTGTGAGAAACAGCTGAGTGTGCTTTAGCCTGGAGAGGAGAAGAGGTAATACGCTAACCACCTTTGAAAAGCTCTCAAGTGGAAAGTGGAGTAGGCTTGTTTTCTGTTGCTCCAGCCACAGGGCCTGAGGTAGTGGATTCACATCACAAGGAAGGATATTTTGCCTGGATCTTAGAACTTCTTTACAGGAAGAGCTGTTGCCTTGGGGCAGTGGTGCTGTACCTTTGGCACTCCAGATGTTTTGGACCACAACTCCCACAGTCCTTTGTCATTGGCAGTACAGGCTTGCAATTCTGGGAGCTGTGGTCCAAAACACCTGGAGTGTCAAAGGTTCACCATCACTGCCTTAGGGGGGTGGATCTCCTGGGAGACTGGTGGGTTCTCCTCTGTCGGAGGTTTTAAAGCAGAAGTTAGATGCCCAATTGTCCCTGCTTAACTATGGATTTTGTGCTTTGGCAGGTGGTTGGACCCAGTGACTCTTGGGATCCCTTCTAGCATCACAGTTCTATGATTCAAAGGGTGCAATCAGAAAAGGACAACAGGATTGTATCAGATCATGTCAGAAAGTCACTTCTAGCATGTAATCTTAAAATGGACGCTTTAAAGCATCTCTTCCATCTGGACCTGGTCAGATCATCCTGTTCCAAACAAAACAAAACAAAATGACAACAAGCAACAACAAACAGCCCATGCTGACAGTGCTTCAGAATGTGGTCTAAATAATCATTTGATTGTACCCTAAGGGCGCTTTTACAGGACCTCTAAAATCTGCTGGCAACTTAAATTCAGACCAGAGATTGTGGGGGTTTGTTCTGCTTCCTGTGTTCCCACCCTTCCGCACTCCATTGCTCCTGTCTGGGTGAGGGGAGGGAGAAAAAAAAGGGAGAAAAGAATGCTGGCTCACCTCCCTCTGCCGTTGGAGCAGCCCTGTAGCGATTCCTGTCTGTTAAAGGGGCGGCGGGGTCAGCAAAAACAAACAGAAGGCAGGAGAGCCCGACATCCACAGCTTTACAATCCGCATCGGAATTTTTTTTACTTCTGGAGACCAGGTACTTGTAAAATGCGCTGGGGCGCGCTTAGGTGGGCATGGTCATACTTAATTTTTTAAAAAGTCCGCAGCTGGTGGGAAAACAATTTTAAGCTCCGCATCTGGGAGTCCTTTGCCTCGGATTTTAGGGGTCATGTAAAAGCAGCCTAAGTTGTATGAGCAAGTTAACAAACACAAACATACAAAAACTCAGTTCAAACTTTTCCTAGCCTGCGAAGGAGAAGATATGAAACACACACACCCCTTCAGGCATCTAAAACAATCTTCACAGATCTATGTGTTACCATACAAGGGGGAAAGAACTGAATGAACTAGACAACTGGGCATATACTGCATACATTTTCCCATTTGGGCATAGTGGAGACGCATTCAGCCTGCCCAATGTGAGCTGAAGAACTGGTCCAGTAAACCTTTGAATGGGTCCGACTAACCATGATGAACAGCAAGGAAATCTAGCCCTTCTTTTCCTCTTTATGTGCCTTCAGGTTAGGTGTCCTTGATACCTCATTTCCATCCCTGGATGCTGTTGTTATGCGCTTTAATTGCATTTTCTTGCCTATTATTATTTCTAATGTACATCTGCCAATTAACCAGTGTACACTGACTTAAACATTGCTGTCAAGGTAATGGGATGTTTATGAAGTGGTTTTACCAGCTCCACACTGCCAGTGAGTTTCCATGACTGAGGTGGGAATTTGAACCCTGGTCTCCTAAGTCCAACTCCATCCCTTCACTCACAACACCACATTGTGTATACCATACCTTAGCTTTCCATCCCTCTGTGAGGGAGCATTTTAAACAGCTGTGCATATCTCAGGGATTCAACATATGGCAATGTGGCAAAGCTGGCATTCACAGAAAAGGTAGCAAATAATGAAAAGGGGAAAATTCTGTGCAGCCTACAAACCATCTTTTAACAAACCCTCTTGGCTCTTGAAGTGAGTGAAAATATTCAGGCATGCGAAAAGTAGAACTTACAGTAGCTCCATCTATGTCCTAATACCAAAGATTTGTTATGCCAGTTATTTGGTGGATGTAAATTAGAAATAATAACTGAGAAAATCTCATTAAAGTGGAATCATATTTTCAATACAATACTATGCATTTCCAGGATAAAGGGAGTGACAGTCATCAAAGGGAAAAATGTAGCAGAGGAGGTACAGTAATACCTTGGTTTACTAGCATAATCTGTTCCGGAAACAGCCTTGAAAACCAAAACAATCTTACATCAAAGCAAATTTTCCCATAGGAAATAATGGAAACTCAGATGATTTGTTCTGGGACCCCATAGACCACATACTGTACACAGAAAATGCCAAAACTCACAAAGAAGTTGGCTAGAAATCCATGTCCTCACCATGGTTTAGATACCTGGCTGAGGAATCTGCTCTGGGACTAACAACTGGATTTTACTCTGTGTTTTTAATGTGACAATCATCAAGTGCAATTTGTAGCCCTATACACACTTGACTAGCTGCCCCATGACTAGAAATGCCATGAAAAATATGAAAGTATGTTGGAAACAAATTAAATAAAAATATAAATACAAAGGAAAATAAAACCCTAACCTGCAGTCTCCTTGGAAAACGTTTCTGGCTGGTGCAAGGGAAATCTCCATTCCTCTCTCCTCTCTCTGCTTTTGAGGCTTACCTGAGATAGAATGCTCCAATCATTCAAAATCCAGCATGGAGGGAGGGAGAGAGTGACACTTGGCTCACTTTTGATCATGTGGCCTGCTCTACTGCTCATATTGCAAGACACTACTTTTTGATCAAGACAAAATTGATCAGAAATGGTTGCTCATCTTGAAAATCACTCATAAACCAAGGTATTACAGTATGCATATCTGTGAGGATTAGGCTAGCTATGATGGCCAAGAAGACCATGGAAGTATACCTGATAATGCTAGAAGCAGGGAGGAACATATACAAAGAGACAGCTGCCCTTTGCCATCCTTCCCAGGAAGACTTTGGCAGCTGTGAGAGAGTGGACAATGCACACGATTGTTTGGCAACAACAAAGGACATGACTCCTTTGCAAAGTGAAAAGAGCTCATAGAGAAACGGGCTGCTTGTGCTCTCTCCTAGGGATACGTGGTTGTTTGACACACCCAGACAGTGGAAGAGAATGAAAGAGCACTACCTTGGCATCCGGAGGCCCTGCTTCCTCCCGAATCAGCAGGAGATGGCTTTGCCCGTCAACCACCACTTCCTTCTTGAACTGACCCCCTGAAAAGCAGAAAAGGGAAGGAGCTGAACAGTAAAAAGTTAGGGTCAAACCAGAAGATAATTTCAGCCTGAAGGGACAAACATCCCCACCCTCCAGCAGTGAAATATATATGTTTGTTTTTAGTATGTGTTTATCCTTAATTGTGTATCTTGCATTTGGCATGTTTTATTTTGTAACTGGTCACTGGAAGGAAAAACCAATGTTTAATTTACAAATCTGATTGCTGAGATGCGTATCTTGGGTGAATTTGTGTTAACTGCAGAGAATACGCAGTCTCCTTAATGTCCAGTGCAACCCTCAATGTATAGGCGGCTTACTTTTTTAAATGACAGAGAGAGAACTAGTGGCTCAGGAGGAGAATCCCAGACAATGGTATAGCATGGCAGCACCACTACAGCTCAATGGCACAGTAAGTACTCATTTTGTTTGCCAATTCAGACTCTGGCAGCTACAGTGAAAAGGATCTCATCCGCAAAGATGTTAGGAAAGGTCCCGAGATCCTAGTCAGCCACTAGCAATCAGATACCAGGCTAGATAAGTGAATGGTCTGGTCTGATCTCATGGAGGTTCCTCTATTGCATGTCTGGTCAAAATACAAAGGTTTCTTCTATTCCCCCGCCCTGCTGCCCAACCCTCCCGGTGCCACCTCTTCTTTCCTGCAATCCTAAACTTTGTAAGGGGAAGGAAGATCCCTGAGTGGATGAGCAAAGGGCTAAGAACAGAAGGAGCTCTGGCAGGGAAGAAGGACACCTCACCTTCTGTAGGTTCGAGGCCCAAGTAGGAGCCAGTCAAGTAGCGATGAACAAGGGCTGACTTTCCACTCTTGATAGTCCCAAGGACGCCCTGTGGAGAGGAAGGAGCAGGAGTCACTGCTGGATGGAACACAATATTGTCTGGGCCCTCAGGAAGCTTTAGAAACCTGCTGATCTCACAGCTGTCGTCACGTGCCATCAGGTTGCCTCAAACTCATGGCAACCCTATAAACGAGTGGCTTCCAAAATGTCCAGCCATTAACAGACCTGCTCAGCCCTTGCAAACTCAAAGCCCTAGTGTCAATCCATCTCATACTTGGTCTTCTTCCTCTTTTCCCAATTAAGGAAAAAAACTAACAGTACCAGATTTTTATCCCACTCTGGTCACTGAGCTGGGCAGGAAGAGGGAAAGTTCCTCCATGATGAAGACTTCTATGCAAGCAAGGACAAGCCAGTCTGTTTTTTATCTGTGCCACGGTGAGACAGACAGACCTACCATCCCCCAGCAGACTGTCTGCCTCACCCATGGGTCCCCCACAGACATCCTGGGGACAGGGCAGCCTGACACAAGTGGTGGCACATAGGCAGGCAGAAGATGACTCTGGAGCAGCAGCTTTGGTAATAGACCACAGGTGCCATTGGTGGGGAGGTGGGTGCCCTTGAGGCTAGTTGGGAGGGGGCAGATATAAAGGGGGAGGCAGAGAAAAAAAGAAGGGTGGGAGGTGCTAGAGGAGCAGATTCCCACCTTGGAGGCAACATGGAGGAGCCCTTCATCCTCTAGAACCCTCGGACTAGGGAGCGGACCACCTTCACTTAACAATCTGAGACGTGCGACCCACCCTGTGACGACAACCAGTCTGGCTGGCTGACAGAGGGTGCACCCTCTTGACTCCTCTGACAGGGTGCCTGAACCCAAAAGAAGTGGGGTGCTGCCAGCAGTAGAGACTGTAGAGAAGTGGGCTAGAGAGCATGAGGGGCATCTGCTATGCAGGAACCCATCATCGTACTCACTGAGAAAAGCCTATCCACTGGGGATAGAAACGGAGCCCCAGTTGTGTATTGTGAATGGCACAGAGTCAGTGGCACAAGCCAGATGGACCACAAAGTGATACAGAGGGGAACGAGACCAAAGGGGTGTGCTGGTCTACTGGACTATATCATAAGATGTTGAGCGTGACACACAACCTGCTGAGTCAATGTAATCCATAGCAGCGAAAGTTTCCACTGCCCTGTCCTTGGGGAGGGGTGGGTGAGAGGGACCACAGCCACTGTTACGTGTGTGCAGTACTTTATCTTGGAAACTTTACTTCCCGAACTACAGTTATGCTGATCTGGGGATCTAGCGAATTACATTCAAAAATGTCCAAGGTTTCATATTCAAGTACAGCCAACCCAAACCCATTTCAGCCTTAATCTGAGATTTTGATTTTTTTAAAGTACAAAAAGCATATTTTACACCTATCCATTGCTAAAAAATATCTTGAATTAGATTATAATGCTCAATGTGTGGAAGGCAGTTGATCACTGAGTTCCATTCCACATATTTGATGGGGATGAAACAATCAGGTGGGTTTAGAAGAGAATCAACAAAAGGGAATTCCTCAAGAATCTTGATTCCCAAAACCCTCCTGACAAAACAGCAAGGCAATGGATAGGAGGCACCTGAGAATAATAAGAAGCAAGTGGAACAGTTTGTTACTCACACCTGTCATTTAACTTCCTTTGTAGTCACTGCAGCTCTGAAACCATACCAAAAACATTGACAGCCCACTTTCCCAAACATGAAAATCCATCACATTTCTTAAAATTTAAAAGTGTGCATTAAATGTGTATTTTTTCAATCCATGAACATTCATAGTGAAATAGATCTACAGAGTGCCACACTATTTTCAGTTTTGTGTTTTGATAAACATGCTGAAGCAGGCTAGGACAGCCACCTATTTTGGAAAGTATGGTAAAGTATTGGCATGGCTCACTAGACTGGAACCATTGGTAGTGGAGCCAGGGTTGGGCATTTGAAGAGGGAGCAGCCAGGGTCACCTAGAGAGCGTGAAGCTGGAGGAGTGAAGTGCCCTGTGGACTCAGGAAAGGGGCACAGTGCTACAGCACCACCACTGGTAGGAAAGACTGATCATAAACCATTTGTGAGCATTTTACATCCCTCCACCCCCTGGGAGGGCTGCTGTAAATCAGCATTGACTGGAGAGAGGAAGTAGTTATTATTCTGGCTGCGCTGCACACTGAGTGACTTGCAAAGTTTGCAGGATAGTATGTTGTTCTTTTGGAGGAAGACAGTGTCTGAGGATGCTGATGTAGATCTGCAATGACATACAGAAGTACTACATGTTTTGCGTGTTATTATTTGTTTTGCTTTTCTAGTTGAAATTATGTATCTTTTCCATTGACATGAAGGAAATTTCGGCTTCCTTCCTTCCCATTTTTATCCATCCTGGTAAAGTCAATTAGGCTGAGAATATGCAAAACATCTGTGGTCAACCCGTGAGTTTCACCAGATGGGGCAGTGAGGAGACCTGAATATGGGCTTTCAATTACCAGTCAAAAACAAAGGAAGTAGTGAGAAAAATAACGCGTCCTCAGTCTAAGAGCACAACCACATCTCCCCACGTGCTCTCCATTTATCTAGTGCGCTCCATGTCAACTGTGTTTTAAAAAATATTAAGAGTGCAAGCCAAGCCTTTGCTTCCGGGGAGCCTGCAGCGTAAGAAACAAATCTGTAGCATCAAGAACTGCATCCAGCATACAGATCATTAACAAAGGTTAAGAGACACCTACCAGTCGTAGCTCGGGGATAGAGCGGCCAAGAGTCCATTCCTGGCTGTTTGCAACGGCCTCTGGGGAAAGAAAGTACGACAGACAGATTAACGGTAACCAGGACATGTCCAACACATGCCTCGTAGAATTATATCCCTACTTGTTTCAAAAAGTGGCCTTGTGAAGCAGGCCAGTAGGGTTATGGTCCAAGTCACAGAGGGCTGGAGCTACAGAAAACAGTGATCTGCCTGTAGCCCCAGTTTCACAGGGTACCTCTGCAGCTGGGACCATTTCACCTGGGAGCTTGTCGGTTCCCATCCCATGCTTTTTTTTTAAGCCAATCCCAGTCTTCAGATGAGACCCAAGGCAAACTCCTCTTCTTCACAAACAAACACACAGAGCTCAACACCATCCTGACAAACCCCTCTTTTCAGTTTTCTGAGGAGCCAGGAAGTTGGGGACCAAAAAAAAAAGAAGCCTATTGAGGCCCCAGCTGGGGGAATGCATGGGAATACAGAGGAGAAAAGCAAAGATGAGCCTGTTCCCGTCACGAACCGGCCACTGCTCTGTGGAGACAACTCCTGTCGTCCTCCAGCTCTGCCACACACTACACTTGACTCTTTGTGCTCTTTTTAGGGGGGCGGCAGGAAGAACAGGAAAGGCAGCTGCAAATGTTCAGCACTACTCTTCCAGCGTAGTCCCTGAGACAAGTGGCCACAGCAACGAGATGCCTCGGTCCGGGCATAAAGAGCCAGTTCAAAGCCAAACCCCAGCAGCCTGGGATCCAGGAAGCTAAGCTAGAAGCAGGTGCTCTTGCTGGCATCCTGAGAAAGCAGGACCGGAATATTTCAATCACTTTAACAATGGCACCTAAGGTTTTCATTAACAGCTCAAGCTGCAAGGCACCCCGGAGGCTAATAGGAGTTTGCTGCAGGTTGTCGGTGTGCAATGTTATGGGCAGCAGAGAACTGGGGGGGCAGATAAATAAACAGCAGTACTTGTTTATTGGACAGAAGAGATCCCACACATAGGAATGCAAAGAGATAATGACAGACAGCTTGCCTTAATCTAGACCGTCCTTAGTCCTGCATTCTGTTTTCCTTAAACATCGATAAAAATAACATCTCTGAGTATGTGAAGAGATTCCCCCACACACACACACACTATGATCTGCCTCTGCAAACCTGTGGTTACGGGACTAGTATGCCTCCCAAACAGACATCAATCCCAATACACGTACCTCTGTTTTTAAGAGAAGCCAGTAATAGAAACCAAATGGAAAAGAAACTAATTTACAAAAATTACAGGAAATGGGGATGCCTCATTTTAAAGTGTTCTGCTGATATATTGACTCATACCACTTCAAACAGTCTCTGGGCAGTTTACAATTTTAATTACAGTGTGCAGGCTACACATTGCCCCCCCCCCACAAGCTGGGTACTCATTTTACCAACCTCGGAAGGATGGAAGTCTGAGTCATCCATGAGCCTGCTACCTGGGATTGAACCCCAGGTCATGAGCACAGTTTTACCTCCAGTACAGGCATTTAACCACTGTGCCATGAGGCTCTTAAGAAATGTTTTCAATGGAATGCCCTGGCTTAAGTTTTTTCGCAAGGCATTGATGTGTGATGTTCGCGCGACAAAAAGAATGGGGATGTCTCGGTTTAAGGAAGTTTTAAATGGATTGCCCTGGTTTGCCTTTTTTTTTCTGACCTCCAGAATGGATCAATTTTTTTCAGTGCATTCCTATTGGAAATTGTGTTTCGGTTTAAGGATTTTTCACAATACAAAATGGCCCAGAGAACAAATTAATTACTTAAACCGGGGTACCACTGTATATGTCTGATGTCTGTTTCTTTTCATATGATTCAAATGCAATGTGTTTATATAATCTTCCAATGAGCTCATATACACATATAGTATATTGTACAATATGCATGGGCACTCATGTATAACTGCATTTCTGCACATCCATATAGTACATATTCACAAAAATAAGTGCAATATATTTAGGTCTCTGCAACCTGCTCTGCCATTTGCACATACAATTAAGTGTGTATGCTACACTCCTTCCATATTGTCCCAGAACATTTATACCCCATGCTCTCTAACATAAGATCTCTGGGCAGAGTTCAACAAACAACATAAAAGTATCTGACAGTTAAACATAAAATTAATTTCTTTTAAAAAATCATAGAATAATAGAATAATGAAGTTTGAAGGGGCCTATAAGGCCACTGAGTCCAACTCCCTACTCAATGTAGGGATACAAATCAAAGGATATCTGACAGGTGGTTGTCCAAATTTCTCTTGAATGCCTCTAGTGTTGAAGCATATGTCTGTGAAGATTCTCAGTCATCCAGGTGAGTTTATCTGGAAGTTGAGTCATGGCTACTGGACTTCTTTTTGAGAGATAGAAACGTTTCGCTGTTCATCCAAAGGATCCAATACCAAACCATAAAAGGAGCAATATAGTATATGTGGTCCAATGCAGTGAGGAGTGTTCAGACATCTACATTGGAGAAACTAAATAGCCATTAAACAGAAGGATGGCCCAACATAGGAGGGGTAACAGCTCAGGACCAGAATCTGCAGTACACCTCCATTTGAAGGACAAAGGGCACTCTTTCAAAGATGAGGATGTACACATATTAGACAAAGAAAATAGGTAGTTTGAGAGAGGAGTAAGGGAAGCCATTCATGTGAGCATTGAAAACCCCTCCCTCAACAGAGGTGGTGGGCTCCGGCATAGTCTATCTGCTACTTATCAGGCTGTGCTTTCCAAAGTCCCCAGGCAAATCAAAAAGTCTTCACTACCAAGGCCATAGCTAACGACCCATTCTTGATAGGTTTCAGCACCTTAGGCCATTGTTCACCTTAAGGCTATGGATATTTTTTACTGCAATTGATCCTTTTTACTGCAATGGATACTATTGTCACCCTAACGAGCCTATTCAGGCCATTGTTCATCTTATGAGCCTAATTCCCTAACGAGCCTATTCAGGCCATTGTTCATCTTATGAGCCTAATTCAGACCAGGGTGATAAAAGGTCAAAGATGACTATAAGATGGAGTACTTGCACTAGCTGTATTCAGACCGATGAAGCTGTTTGGATGAACAGCGAAATGTTTCTCTCTCTCAAAAAGAAGTCCAGTAGCCATGACTCAACTTTCAGACTAGTGTTGAAGCATTTACCACCTCTCAAGGTCACTGGTTCCTCTGTCATACTGCTCTAATAGTTAGGAAGTTTCCCCTGATATTCAGCTGAAATCTGCCTTCCTGTAACTTGAGCCCATTGGGTTGATCAAGAACAGATCCTGCCCCTCCTACGTATGACAGCCTTTCAAGTATTTGAAAAGTGTTCTAATATCTCCCCTCATTCTTCTTTTCTCAAGGCTACATATGTCCAGTTCATTCAGTCTTTCTTCCTAGGGCTTGATTTCCAGTCTCCTGAACATCCTTGCCTTCCTCTGAACTTGCTCGTTTGTCAGCGTCTTTAAGTGTGGCGTCCAGAACTGGATACAGTACTCAAGATGAAGCCTAAACGGTGCCAAATAGAGGGGAATAAGTACCTCAAAGGATTTTGACATTAAAAGCATTTGCTGCATTTCTTAATGCAGCCTAAAATATCATTTGCTTTTTCTGTAGCCATCTCACGTTGTTGGCTCATATTCAGCTTGTGATCTACAACGATTCCAAGATTCTTCTTACTCATAGGATTGCTGAGCTAAATATCCTCCATCTTGCAACGGTGTGCTTGGTTTAAATTTAAAACCATATTACTTTTTTTTTTTAAAAAATAACCTACTGAAGCCAAAATCTTCTGGTGAACAGCCATGTTTTAACCTGGCACCAAAATGAAACCAATGTTAACACCAGTGAAGCATCCAAGGTGGTAGAACAGTCTGATCAAGGTGCTCCAAGACAGCCCTCTCCTGTACTTCCCCATATATGGCAGTGTTTTTGAAATGAGCTGTATTGAAATGGGATGACCTTGCAGCAATTTATTCCGATTGGGAAAATCCTTTTCTTTGCAGATACTATGAGGACTGTAGCTGAGTTCAGAGAAAACAAGAAAGACTTTGGAAGGGAAGGTTGAAGACATCACCATTCTTGCCCATCAAAGCATCCAGGGTTTCAACCCTGCCAGAATAGCCTTCACCAGAACCTTGCATAAAATGCAGCAAGGGGGCTATACTGCACCTGGGGTTGTGACCACAGCCACCTGTGGAAACTTCCCTGGGGGTGGAGGACAGCTGCTCTGCTACTGAAACCACTATATGTACCTCTGAGGGTTCTGCAATTGTCTGGCTCCCTGAGCACATTGACTGCTATGAGAAATCAATTATAGAGTTTCATCATGGATAACAAACTAAGAGTGGGATGAAAAGATTAATATCCATTCATGTATTTCAACATTTCCAGTTTGGCCAGTCACTGAGAGGTTGTGAAATTTTAAATTAAAAAAAAGAGTTTGTATTTCAGTGCAAAGAATTTCCTCAAAATTTAAAATGTTAACACTAAATACCACTGCATACCTGTAGTATTACAACTCTTGAATTACTGGTGTATATTAATACCAATGTATGTCAGCTAATGTTGGTGGGGGCCAAGGGCGGGGAGAGAAATTGACCATCAATTACTGTGAAAGGTACAGAAAGGATATTGAAATCAGATTTCATAAATTCAGTAAATATTCATTAAACCTCCAAGCATCATAAGAACAACGGAAGCATACTCAACATGTGAATTTGCCACGGAAAACATGAGCTCTGGATCCATTTCACCCATAATGGTGGTACACTACAGCTGACCTGTAGAGTCACCCCACCTGTTAAGAACTTATTGCTGAAAAAGAGGATTAACCATCTACATCTACATCTGATCTACATCTGAAGAAGTGCACATGTGCACAAAACATCACATTAAAATATGAAAGTTAGTCTTTAAGGTGCCACATCTTTGTGTCTTTTGTTTTGTTTTGTTTTTCTTTGATTTTTGCCTGAAATTCTTGAAAAGACTAACACGGCTACCCTCTCTGATACATCTGATCAGAGATTGAAGAGAAGCAGATGTACTTAATGGCAATGTCTCATTGTCACTAATGTTAACAAATGACTGCCTATTAAGTAGCAGTAAAACACATACGGAAGTGATTGGTAAATATTATGGAAAGGGTTGTGCTGGCCAGCAATATATTCTGGGAGATGTCATCCAAATGAAGGTAAGTTTCCATATTCTTGTTAGGCGCCTTGGATCAGCAACAAACTGCCATGAATTCATAGATTCTGGGGAAACCTCTCCCCTAATAGCAGCCATTAAAAAAATACAATTCTGCAGAAAACACATACCATGATTAAATTCCCTGTGGAGCCCAGAAGAAAAAGATTAAATGTCCTTTTACACCTATGAACTGACTGGGTGCAATTCTGAGGTAATTCTGCCTGCCCCCCACTCCCTGCCCAGCCTTTCTCCTCATAGGAGCCAATACTTCCAGTGAGATATTGCTAGTATTAAACTACTTCAGATTTCTATTATCTGCAGTTTATTATTTCTCTGGGGTTTTTAAATATTATTTTGTTGACCACAACGTGAGCTACCCCAAGGGTCTCATATATGCCCAGCAAATTCTCTTAATAAAGCAAACCTTCCGAACAGCAGTTAAGGATTATTATGCCTTTTTGCAAGTTACAGGGACCACCAAAACTGCTTCAGTTACATCCCTCCACTGAAAGACTAAATAAAGCTACATAAAGATGGATTTGTGGCAGGGATGTTTGTCAGTGATACTTGGGGGTGGGAGGAAAGTCCTCAATCAGCCATTTCAGCTTCCCTCTGTTTTCTTCTCCTGGAAACTCCCTCCAGTTTGAACAACACCCTTTTCTTTAAGTGTCTCAAAGAAAACAGCCCTCCCTCCCTCAGACACCTGAGTGTCAGAGGCAAATATACAGACAGCCATATAAAAAAGCACAGCTAACACCTTTTCTCATTCTGTGTGTGTGTGTGTTACTATGGAAGCCGCTTAGCAACAGCAGCCTACACATCACCAAGGTAACAAGAGAGAAAGAGGGGCAAGGAAAGCAACTCATGCTGGCTTTTTACTACAGACACCCAAAAGGCTGCACTGTTGCCCACTTTGAACTAACGCCATCAACCTCCTTCATGGGACAAATCCAACTGCCACCCAGTAGCCAATCTATTTTCCCTCCCTCAGAGCCCCCCCCCATTTTCTCCCTGCCTTTTCTGGCGGGCTCCATGTGCCTCTAAGATCTATGTAAGTCACAAACATTCAACAGGTACAACAGAGCCCAGAATAAACATGTAACAAAGAAATCTGCCCCGACTCTAGTTCGGCCTGATAGAGCTGTTGGAAGCACCACCTACTGAAATGAATTCTACAGTACACAATTATCAGTGAAATTTTCTCCTCTTTCTGTCAATTCCACTGTGTCAATTCTCCATCAGTTCATGTAAGAACGTAATTCCCACACTTCAAGGCAAACCCCTCTTTTTATAATATGGGTATCTGTTGCTTCTGACGCTCTGTGGATGCCTGAAATGGAACAGAGTCACCACCAACTTAACAACAGCAATGATGGTGGTGGTGGTGGTGGTGGTGGTGATGATGATGATGATGTGCCATCAAGTACAAACTGACTTATGACATATGACTTATGACAGAGAATACTCAGAAGTGAGTACAGTATTCCATTCATTTCTTCTGGGACTACTTCTGAGACTGTGCAGCTTGCCCAAGGCCACACAGGCTGGCTCTCCTCCCGGGAGGCCCAGTGGGGAATAGAAAACCCAACCTTTGATTCTGCATCTGGGCACCTAAAAAGGTAAAGGTAAAGGTTCCCCCCACATATGCATGCTAGTCGTGTCTGACTCTAGGGGCGGTGCTCATCTCCGTATTCAAGCCAGAAGAGCCAGTGCTGTGCAAGTCCATGGCCATGTGGCCGGCATGGCTGCAAGGAAACACTGTTTTACCTTCCCGCTTTTTACAGCAGTACCTATTTATCTACTTGCATTTGCATGCTTTCGAACTGCTAGGTTGGCAGAAGCTGGGGTTATCAGCGGGAGCTTGCTCCGCTGCATGGCACCCAGGATTCGAACCGCCGAGCTGCCGACTTTGCAGTCTACAGTTTCGGTGCCTTAGTCCACTGAGCCACCACGCCCCCCATGGGCACCTACACGACAGAGCTATTCCACCAGCTTATAAAGACGGCATTTCCCGTCCTGGGATGAGATGTCTGGTCGAGTGAAACAGTAAAAACAGATATTTTATCTGCTAGTCAAACACACACTGCCATCCACATTCTTTCTACCAATAAAATTCTAGCTATTCACATTTCAGCTGAATGCAAGATGTGGAAGAGGATCATAAATACCATTCAGAAAAAACATTTAGCCACAACACTGGAAAGAGACTGGCTACCCTGACCCCTTGCCACTTAAGGACTCCACTACAGCATCACCCAAACAGGATACCATCCAAATGTTTTGCGGGCTATAAGACTCTTCCCATGAGGTACTTGTTAATTTTTCTCAGTGGACTGCACATAGATGTTAGAAACAATGAGGTGGCAAAAGCCTCAAGGAAGCTGGTAGTTTGTACGAAGCTTCCACCTACTGACTAGAGACATCATAGTTACCACAAGAAAGGATGACAGCATTGGTTCAGACCAGTACAGCCCTAAATCACTAGTACCTATCTTTGCCAAAATTGCTTTCCTGCCTGGTGTAGCAGCTGGCCCATCTTTAATGATGTCAAGACCATCCCTTGTCTAGTCAGGGCCTGTGGAAGACATTTTGATTCCTGAAACAAAAGATGGAGATGCCCACCACCTTCCTGTCCATGTATACAGACTTGGAGCTCATCTACGCTGGTCATTTTGGATTGGTGCAGGCAAAACAGGTTGCTGGGGGGTATGGTATGCCATTTGGTATAATCTTTGCATTGCAATGCCTTATTGGAGTTCAAGTAACCCTATATGGTCTGGCTCCTTCCTTTGTGAATTTCTGACATCATGAAGTGGCTTAATAAAAGACCTGTTTCAGGACATCAGCAAAAAAAAAAATCCTCAGGTAGACCATGACTGATGCATTGCAAAAGCAAAGCAAATATTTATTTCTAATGTTATTTTATTTTATCTTTTAATTTTTTTTCAAAAATAAGCTATCATTGTTTTGCTCTCCCCTCTAGCATTTGTCAGCTGAGGAAAATACATCACAGACAGTCTTGCAAGGGGTCACATTTCTTGTGAGTACCAAAGGTGGAAGCAGATAACTCTAAAACTTTCCATTTTATCCCCAGATAACTCCTATTTCTGATACTACTTTCCATTTCATTTCTCCTTGAACATGTCTGCTTCCATTTGTGAAATCCTTCTTCTTTTGTTAGTGGATACTTTTAAAGTACCATGGCCTCCAACCAATGCATTAAACAAATTTACCTTCCTATACAAAGCTGTAGGCTAGGGTTAGCATTACTGTGCCTCACTGCCCGAGGAGCAGGTAAGGGCTTGTAAGTTAAGCTCAAGGGAGCAATGCAGCCACATGAAGTATAAGGCAGAAGGGAAGAAACATCGACTAAGCGCACAGTGTGAATGCTGACCCAAAGCCCGTACATAATTCTCTTGTACTGTGGACTTCCGGTGACTGGCCTGGACCTCCCTAAGAGAACATCATCAGCCCCAGGCATTTATTGTCTTATGTCAGGCTATTATGTAAGCACAGGAACAGGCAGCAAGCAATGGCAGCTGGCATCCTTCTCTGCCATCATCTAACATGGCAGCGGTGTCTCTTGCAGAACTGACATTTCAAGATGTGGGCTCAAAGGCTACAAGGAGTTCGGATAACCCAAGAACACTGGCGATGTTCCTCCATTGATTGGAAAAGGAAGAATGTTTGTTGGTTCCTTTGCAAAGGGACACAGGGTTTCAAGCTACAGCTTTAGATCAAGTCTCAGTAAGGTCTGGTCTCCAAGTTTTCCAGAAGAGGACTAGATTCCCTTTTCAAAAAATAGCCAGCCTTGCGCCTCTAGGTATATTTGGGTTGCAGCACCTTGCAAACACATCAGATGGCAAATTCAAATGGGACCATTCAAATAATCCATCTTGTACAGAAGCTGCTGATTGTGGCCTTCCTTTAAAAAAATCCAGTTCTTTTCCAATATTATCCATGGAAATGGATAATTGAGGGCTTGTTTCAGCTGATGGATAGCCATGTTCAACAGATTGAGGTACAATATCAAGTGGTCACTAGGGCATCTGTAGCCATGTTGGATGGAGCAGGTAAGGTCTGAATCTGTTTATAACCATAGTTACAGGTAAGACCTTATACCACTATGCTAAGTGTTTGCGTGTCTGTGTGTATGTGCATGTGTAGAGAGAGAGACAACTTCAGCAAGGAGGCAGGACAGGGAGTTTATCAGCTCAGCTGATGAGTGGTTGGCTATGTGGAGAGATAGAGAAGGGCTGGTCAGCCTCCTTCCTGGATTGGAGTGCCAGCATTGTCCAAGGACCCCTGTGCCACACAGAGCCTAGTGAGTGGCCCGGCAAGTTTTTGGGGTAGGAAATGGGCCAATGCAGCACGCTTTGCATTTCATATCCCCTAATATGAAATATGGAGCTGCCTAGATTACCTAAGCACATCCGATCTCGATTGATTTCAGAAGCTAAGCAGGGTCAGCCCTGGTTAGTACTTGGATGGGCGACCACCAGGGAATACCAAGTGCTGTAGGTCCTGGAGTAGGAACTGGCAAGCCACTCCAGTACTCCTGCCAAGAAAACTCCATGAACATGGAGTCACGAAGAGTCAGTCACGATTGTAACGACACAACACACACACACACACACACACACACACACACACACACACACACACACACACACACACACACACACACAATATGAAATAGAAAGTGCCTATGTCTACCTGGTGTCAATGCTAAGGTACCCAGGGCCACACCCTACATACCTCCCTCCAGAGACCTGCCACCCCACGTAAGCTTTACTCCTCCTGGTTCAATAGCCTTCTCCATGCAAGCCAGAAGGGACAAGTGGTAGGAGGAGTTGGGCAGCAGCAGCAGCAGCAGCTGGAGTGTCTGTTCACCCTTCCCATTCCTTTTTGTACTACCTGGGAAGGCTCCCTTTACAGCAGGGGTGTTCAAACTTCAGCCCTCCAGATGTTTTAGACCATAACCCCCAAAATTCCAAGCCTAGACTGCCAATGACAAAGGGCTGTGGGAGTTGTGGTCCAAAACATCTGGAGGTCCGAAGTTTGGACACCATTGCTTTACAGCATCTCCTCATTGCAAGGCCTCTCCAAAGCCTGGCGTAGCCCTGCTGTGCCATAGACATCTTAACACCATGCTTTCAGAGCAGAATTCGTAAGGACAGAAAGCAGAGTGCCAGCTGCTTGGAACTGCTTGTCAGAGTAGAACTCGCCTTTTCTCCCCTAGTGCTGTGGCCAGGAGTGGGGTGGGGCCACGGGTGTGATGCATAGGCACAGGGCTGGCGGATGAAGAGCAGACTCTCCAAACCACGCAGAGCCACTTTACAGACAACGAGCAGCACAGCTGGGTAGGGCATACATTGCCCATTGAACCAAGAGATGGGATCATTTGAAGAAATCCATGCAAAATGGTCCAAAACACAATCCTCAAACCAATTTCAACATGGGACTCGTAATAAAAGCCATGGCTTGTGTGCCTACTATCTCTATGCAGGGCTGCCGTGTCCTATTGCCACTGTGGGAATAATGACCCTTTCAGCTTCCTCTGAGCCCCTACAGGCCAACAGGAATGGAACTGTCAATTTTAGCCCCATCTTTCCTCTGCAGCTGGCAGCTCCTGCAAATTAAATAGCCCAAAGCAGAAGCTATAAGAATTGTCAAGCAAAGGAGGCTTTAAAATTAAACACCCAGAACCACATAATACTCAACACTTAACAAGTCACTAGACATCACTGCCTTGAGAGATCTCCATCCCAATGCTAGGGATTGCACGACAATATGACACAACAAAAGCCCTGTTCTACTGGACCACAAAAGCAATCTGGGAAGAGCATCCTGTTCTTAATGGTGACTGATCAAAGTGTTTGGGGAAGGGCAACACCATTTCAATCCCGAGATGTCTAGTACCAGTAGTTTAAGAGATATCCTGCTACTGAACCTGGATGTTCTATTTACCCATCATGTTTCTTCTTCCACCTAAGTGCTTTTAAAGCCTGAGACCATTAACCATGTTTTAGAGCAGGTATTTGTATAAGTTAATTACAAACTGTATATTGTCCAAAAAATGTATTTGTCTGTCCCAAATGTGTTGCCCTTATCATTGTGTCACTCACACCCCATTCTTGCTTTCCACCTGTAGAACAATTAATCTGGGGAATAATGAAGGTATAATTATGCTATTTTTGAAACATGATACAGCTATCAATAACATTGCAGAGTGGAGTGTAACATTTCACTCATTACTCAAAAGAACTGCTGGGGGGACATGTTGGAGGGATTTTGGAGCTATTTTTGTATTTTAAGTATTTTAAGTGTGTTTTTAAATTAAATTAAAAACGACTCAAGAAGCAATGTACTGTATTTTAGTACACCATGACTCATGAAATGAAGAAAAGGAGGAGAAAGAGGAGGACAGGACCAACAGGTTGATTCTGTATGCTATCAAGTTACTTTTGAGACACGACAACTCTAGCAGAGTTCTCAACCTATCAGAGATATTAAGCTGAGCAGGCAGTGATTGATTGACTGACTGACTGACTGACTGACTGGTTGATTTTCTTCATTGATATACCACCCCATTAGTGCAAGATTTGCCCCCAGATGCCCTGAGTCTGATATATATTCAGCAACAAATATCAAATTACTTATACAGTGGTATCTTGTATAAAGGAATTAATTCATTCCAAATGAAATTATGTTAAGCAAATTTTCCTTTATACAAATTTCCCATATGATTGCATTGAAAACAGAGTAATCCTTAATTGCGACCATTTGATGTTGTACAAATTCGCCCCGTAGGTGATTCTGTTACTCAAATTTCCCCTATCTCCAGAATTTTTTATGTTGTACAAATTTTATGGTAGATAAACCGCAAGTTAGACAAACCGCTGATTTCACTAGCGAGTCAGAACCAAAATCAAGGCCATCTGAGCCGGTCTAGACTCCGGTGGTTCTAACCTCCCCTCGAGTATCCCGAGTGCTGCACCCCTTCAGTCTCCTCATATGGTTGAGTTTGGGCCTGTATTGTTACCTGAGGCCTCCAGGGCGCTGGCCCATTGCAGGCTGGCAGCTTCCCCCCTTTGGCCCTTGCCCGTCTTGGCTTATTAAATCTACCAGAGGGAGAATGCCAAAGTGGGCTTCTGTTATTTCCACTGCATCCTTCGGGGAAGGGATTTTTCCCTCTCACCTGAAGGTAAAAGTGATGAAGCGCACTTTAAAGAAAACTGGCTTGACATCGGACGATTTGTCCAATTATTGTCCGATCGCCAATATTCCTTTCCTGGGCAAGGCCGCCGTTTGGCTCCAGATGTACCTGGTGGAGGATCGCGTCCTTGATCCATTCCAGTCCGGGTTCAGGCTGAGTCAGGGGACTGAGACAGCCCTGGTCATGCTGCAAGATGACCTTCTCAGGGGGGCTCTACCTTGTTGGTCCTCCTGGATCTGTCACGGTATCCTGCTGGGTCAGCTTTCTGAGGTGGGGATTGGAGGCACAGCTTATAACTGGCTCTGGTCCTTCCTTGGTGGCTGTTCCCAGAGTATTCAGCTGGGGGAAGAGTTGTCGGTTCCTTGGACACTCCTTGTGGGGTGTCCCAGGGGTCGGCTCTCTCCCCCTTGCTGTTGAACATCTATATGAGGCCGCTGGCTGAGATCATTCGGGGATTTAGAGTCTGCTGTCATCAGTATGCTGATGTCACGCAGCTCTATCTCTCCTTTTCCACCTCTGCAGTGGAGGCGGTGCAGACCCTCAACTCCTGCCTAAATGCGGTCATGGAATGGACCAGGACTAATATGTTCAGACTCAACCCAGAGAAGACTGAGGTTCTGTTCTTTGGGGCATCCTCTGCTAGGTACAGTGGCCCTCTCCCCAGTCGGGAGGGTATTACCCTTCAGCTGGTGGACAGAGTGAGGAATCTGGGTGTGGTCTTGGATCCAACCCTTGCCCTGGAAACCCAGGTGATGGCCATCTCCATCTTCGGCAGATCGCCCAGATCCGCCCGTACCTAGACGAAGCCTCCTTCAGAACAGTTGTGCAGGTGCTTGTGATCTCTAGGATAGATTATTGCAACACTCTCTACGTGGGGTTGCCCTTGACCCTTGTTCGGGTACAAAATGCAGTGGTCAGACTGATGGTGTATGTGGGCAGATATGACCGCATCACCCCAGGTCTGGCTTATTTGCATTGGCTGCCTGTTGTGGCACAAATAAGGTTCAAGGTACTAGTTTTGACTTACAAAACCCTCCGTGGCTTGGGACCTGAGTACCTGACAGAGCGGATCTTCCAGAGGTCAACTGAGGCCTGACCCACCAGAATGCCGCAGGCGCTCTCACTTTGGGTGGCCACTCCTAGGGAGGCCCAGAAATCGGTCACTCAAAACCGGGCCTTCTCTGTGGCCGTACCTACACTTTGGAACAAACTGCCGCCTTTTAAAAGGTGTTTAAAGCCTCGCTTTTCAGAGAGGCATTTGGTGACCATTAGGTTGTTGTTGTTCTGTTCCACCATCTTGCTGAGTATTATTATTTGTTTGTTATTGTTTTTTGGTTGATGTGTTTGATGTTTGTTTTCAATTGTTGTATGCAATTGTTGTACACTGCCCAGAGTTCCTTCAGGGAGACAGGCAGTATATAAACAAACAAACAAAAACAAACAAACTGTAACCAGGAGGGCATCATCAGGAGAAGAATGAAAATCTTAATAACTTATGGAAGAAAGTCTGCTTTGAATCAAGGAGTCTAATTTCTCCCTCAGGATACAAAAACAGAAGAAAACCATCTGGGGTCAACAGCAAAACTGAGATTCAGCAGCTCCAAATTGGCTCAGACGTCCCAGGTAAGAAACAACTGTAGTCCTTCTAATTGCCATAGACCACGCAGAATATTTCAGCTCTCATAGCCACTATGGAACAAAAGCTGTGCCAGTCCTATACTAGGCCAGGCCAAAGCTGGTGCCCATTGCCAATAGCCACATAATCCATTTTTACTCATCATCATCTCTGCCCTTTCAATTGATTTTGGCCATTTTCCTGCTGAAAGAAATCCTTAATTCATTTTTTTAATGGCCTAAGAAGCAAAAAAAAAAAAAAAAGGCACGGTGGGCAGATTTACATACATCTGGTTCATGAGGGAATTTGTGTCTAAAGAATCTGGATTACTTTCATGTAGAATTCTTACCACATATCTTTCACTAAAAAAAAAAAAACCCTCCTTAGAGCTTTGAATACAGAGCAGCCTCGAGGACTCCATGGCACTCCAGACGTTACTAGATTCCAAGTCTTCTCAGTTCCAGTGAGGCATAATGAGCATTGTAGTTCAGCAATATATGATTGGGAGGGGGGGGAGACACACAGTTCCCCCCAATGTACCAAACTTCAAATATAATAATGCCCCAGTTCTTAAACAGGAAGGGATCGGGCATTCACACATGCCCAGGAACCCTACTTTCTGGCCAGAGAATCTTTGGGTGGCTAGTTGATAGATGATCAGTGGAACACAGAAAGAAACTGTAGTCCGCTCACAGGTCTGCTCATTTAGTCCTTTTTTCTTCTGCCTATCCTGGGGTGTGAGAAAGAGGTCCCTGAGGACAGGTCATGAGTCCAATTAAACCCCAGCAGATTTGCCTGTAGGAACCATCCAGGACACAGCACTTGTTAATCTCTGGCCTCTGACTCAGCCACCCACCCATTCCAGGGACTCAGCATTCCTCCACCCCCCCTGCCGGGGGCTCAGCGCGCATGTTCCAGTCGATTATGTGCAATGATGAGAGCCGACAGCTGCTAGTTGCCAATTGTAAAGGCTCAGAAGTGCGACCTAGTGCCAGAGCACCCAAAACAAAGCACATTCCTAACAAATCTCCCCCTTCCCATCCCGCCTGATTCCCCTAAGCTGTCTCTTTCCAAGCTCCTTGCATGCAGATTCTCTGGGGCTGGTGGCTTTTTGAAATGTCAATCAGCACAGGATCAAAAGGGAAAGCTGAAGAAGTCATTTTTACACCCTTATAATTCCTCCTGATTAACACATCTGCTCCGACAGAGGTTTGCGGCTGGGGAGAGAGAGAAAGAAGAGATGGAATCAGGGCATCAGAAGCTGCCTGGCCCAGCTGTCTAGGGGATTCTGTTCCTACCGCAGATCTGAGCGCCGCGGGCTGAGAAACGGAGGAGGTGGGAGAGTGCCACACTTAATGCCACAGCTGGAGCTCAGGCACCCAGACTCCCTCCAAGCATGAAGCCCATTGCCCCGACAGGGCTACGGGTAGCTAAGAGGCACAGAGTCAGGCAGGGGAGCAGGAGGAGGGATGAGCCGGACGCAGAAGATTTCCTTGCTGGAAATGGGTGCGCACCAGCTACCAATCTGAAACATTAAAAGAGACACAGTTTGAATGGGGACTGCTTTTGGGAAATGTTGTGGGCGGGTCACACATTACAAAAAGAGAAAAGGACTTTTTGTGGAACATTGGCAGGGAACCCTTGTAATAATTAATTCCATATCTAGGATTCCAAGCTAGTAAGAGATGGGTCTGGAATAGCCAAAATCAGGTGTTGCCTTTGCAAAGGAGTTGGATGCTTTCTGTACGTGGCAAGAATCATGCGATGCAAATCCATCATTTGTTACTCATAAAAAAATAATAAGATGTGAGTGTAGATGAGCTCAGATTTGCATTACTAAGAATATCTTGACTAAAGATATGTCTATGTACTGTACAAGGGACTTAGGAACAGTGGCTCCTTTTATCCCAAACTTCAGTCAAGGATAACGGATATTCACCTTGCTCCCAGCTGAAATCTAGTCGTGAATCACAAAGAGAGTAGGCCTATTGATTCATTGGAATTTACAGAGGAGTTGACTCACCAAATGCCCACTTATTCTGGATGGGATTTCCTTGTGGATTTCACCAAATGACACTGGAAGATTTTTACATTCTGAACACATCCACATTGAAAAAAACATTCAGCGGATTGAGGAATTGTTGCTGGCGAGGGAAGCAAGCCAATGGAACAACCACTGCAGTCACCCTTCCTTGATTTACACTGAGTCATGCTAGAAATCTGCAGAACTGACTACCACCATTTTCTACTGAATAATAATCCTACTTTACATAGATTCATGGTATGCTGTGACTTGTAGTTTCTGACATGGCAGGCAGCAGGGCAAGGGTGCCTTTACTATCTCGGATGGAGCAGCAGGTATCTTGTACAATCCAGATTTGCATAATCCAGATCTGCACCGTCCAGATCTTCACTCTTCCTGGAATTGTACAACAGCTGGAATGATGATTATGCAGATCTGACAGCTCAGTTATGCAAGTGAGTCTGCTGATCCTCAGTGTACCAGAATTAACATTGTCAAAAAGACATGCAGACTCTATGCCCTATGGCCTGCATTCATTAATCCAAACTTTGTTTTTACAAAGAGAACTCCTAGTTCCATGAGCTCCTTACCCTCTGAAGATGCCGCCGGCCACAGAGTCTGGCGAAACATGAGGAAGAAAAACTTCAAGAACATGGCCAAACAGCCCCCCAAACTCACCACAGCTTTGTTTTTACTGTTTGAACAACTCCAGCTTTAAAATTACTTGTCTGTGTATGGGTGGTTCCCTCAGCTTTTCTCTTTCTCGCTCTTCACTACACTCGTTTATATGCTACAGGGACTCACAGAGAGTTAGAGAAATTATCATCTTCTATAGCCAAATTTTCTCATGACATCTTAAATATGACAGTGTCTCTGGACAAGGCTGTGTGGCTTTAGCACTCAAACCACAAAGGCATGGGATAAAGTATTGAAATTGGAATTCTGAATAATTAAATTTCATTAAATTCTAGCCATTTGGGCTAGAAATGATAGCTGGGATGTTTGTGTAAACAGGATATGGGATTTGGGGTGGAAATACTGGGGCTTTCCTGCTTTCCCCTCTCATATATTTGTGTGTGTGTGTGTGTGTGTGTGTGTGTGTGTGTGTGTGTGTGTGTGTGTGTGTGTGTGTGTGTGTGTGTGTGTGTGTCCCCTCCCCCATTTGTAAGACAGGGACTGTAAATAAGCCATCCTGGCTTCAAAGCAAGGCAGAAAGACTTGAAATAAATTAAGGTGGCCCAATCTTTTGAAGGCAGGGAAGGAGCTGAGTAAAATTTCTACAACTCTATGAATCCTCTGGGCTCCTAGAAAGCTGAATACAGCATGTTATTTATTTATTTATTTATTTATTTATTTATTTATTTATTTATTTATTTATTTAATTTTTACAACTTATATGCCACCCACTACCCAAAGGTCTCTGGGTGGCTTACAATCAAATAAGCAAGTAGCTTGGTTTAATTTATGTAAACTGCAAAATATGTGCTATCTCAGTGTGGAATTATAATTTTGTTTAATCCATGGTCAATGTGATGCTATCTATGGCTCCAATTCAAATGGTACACAGTACAGTATTATGTTACACATACAAAGTGCAGCCATATCCTTCGCTTTTAAGACTGTAGTATTGTATATGCTAGCATGACCCTGATCCTTAACCTCTCCCCCCCCGCCCCCACTTCCCACTTGTTATTTTAAACTCTTACTCTGTGGGGATTAGTTATTTGGCACCCATCAAGGACTGCTACATCAACATTTACAGGAGTCACACTACCGATCCCATTTTTTACAACTGATATTCCATTTTCTCAGTCTGTTGGCAGCAGCCTCAGAGCACGCCGGTAGGTTTTCAACAAAGTGTGCAAAAACAAAAGCACAGCTAAAAATAAAAATAAGAAAATCATTTGGCAAAAAGGTTCCTGAAGGGTCCCCCCCTAAAAAAAAAAAAGGCCAGAATAACCCTGTTTACACAAAGTGAATGGCAGTTCCAAAGTGTCTGCACACTTCCCTGTTCCACACACCACTGCCTCCTGAGCTAAAAACTGCCTCTGCCTTCACATCCCCCTACCTTTTGTAAGCAGCCATCAAACTTCTATTCTGAGCCAAGGAGCTGTCATGTCTGTAGTCATTCATTCCTGCTTGAGGGGAGTGTTGATTCCCTCCCTAGTGCAGAAAAGTCAGCTCTGCTAACAAGCACAGCCATCCTACCTTCCTGCCCAGTTACCCACTCTGGGAAATATTCACTTTTTATTGGGATTATGCCCAACAATTATGTCCACAAAGTGACCCAAACTGTTTAGTCAGACTCCTCTTGGAAGTTCTGTCTACAGTTCTGCATATTTCTATTACATGAAACAAAGACCACTGACAACCCAACACTATGCATGGCCATTTAAAAAATAAGACCCATTGGGTTCAGTGCAAAATCAGTCCAATGAACACAAAATTGCAGGCAATTAAAACCTGGCAAAACTTGTGAGATAGAGTCTGGACAATGGTACTTGCTTGGAATAAAGCATATAGGGAGGGGTTCTGCAAGATCAAATCAAAAGATGCAATTTCTAATTATATATACCCTCTAATTTTCAGCCTGGCTGTGCAGGGTTCTTTCCACGCACACACACGTGACTCTCTCCCGCATGTGGACAGGTTCAATTGTGACCAAAACAAAAACTGTTACTGTGGGTGTGCAGTGGAGGAAAAGTCCTGTGCAGAAAGGACCAGTGGCCCTGTACCTAGCCCACCATCTTGTGTCCACAATTGCATGAGTAGGAAACCCACAAGCAGAACATGAAGGTAACACTTACAGATGTCCCAACTTGTGTTCCCCAACAAATTTGTCTTATGCCCTTTTAAGGCAATCCCGAAGATGGTAAATTCTGCTGCTCCACTATGTGAAACAGTACTTCCTTTTTTGTCGTGAATCTGCTACCATTTCAGTTTCACTTGACGACTCCAGGTTTTCTTGCTTAAGTACTTTGTCCTTTTTCTCCACCTTACATGTAATTTTGTACACCTCTGTTGTTGCCCTCATTGCTCACCTTTTTCTAAGCCCCAGGTGTTCTGCTGTTTTTGCCCTCAATCACTCACTCATTTTGCTTTCAATTATGCTAAACCTACCATTTCATAATTTACAGCGTATTATATGGTAGAGATGTATAGCTTGTGATGTCACAAACTTGCCTATGACACCATGACTCCTTGTGATGTCATGGGCCTTGCTTTAGAAATCAAGTAAACCAAGAAAATGGATTGTAGTCAGCATCTGGAGACAATGGGTTTTAGGATCTTCGGCTTCAAGTCTACCATGGATTTTGTGTGTGTGGGGGGGGGCTTGGGCATCTTTTTAATCTTTCCATCTCTCCCTTTGCCGTTGGTAAAACAGAAACAAGTGAGCTGCCTTAAAGTTTGTTTGAGGAAAAGGGTAGGTGGTGAGTGCTCCAACATACCTTCAAAAGAAAATTGGACAACCATCTGTCAAATCTCCTTTAATGTGTATTCCTGCCTTAAGCAGGGGTTTGGACTCCATGGCCTTCTATCTCATGTGATTCTATGACAATGCAACAAGAAAGTGCCAAATAAGAATGAAACAGGCATGTTTCCCCCACCTTTTCCAATAATTTTAGACCCATTTCAAAACGCATATGGTCAGAAGTATATCACACCTTATGCTGGGACAGACAATAGGTTTTGAGCAGTCTTAATTCCCTCATCAGACTACTTGACAGAGACACATTGTATGACATGTCATTTTCTTTTTGGTCGCATGCTTAAAATGTAGTAAATGTCCATCTGATACAATTTCTGTGGAGTCCTCCTGCCCTCTCTTATAGTACAGTACTGGAATTCTTTTGTGGACAGTTTCTCTCGGCCACCCACAGGTCTCTGTGCAATCCATTCAGGACATCCCAAGTCTGGTGATGGAATGAAGGCTGTTTAACCATTCTACACTCTCCAAGGTCCTGAACTAGCCTACACATTCAGTTCAATGCATTCCAACGCTATGTGTTTGTGTAAGCGATGGCCAAGATTTAAAATAGGGTTTTTATTTTGTTTTTACTATTCCAGAAGATGCCAAGAAATTTGGGGTGCAGTGAGGATTGGGGATCTTCCCTAGTTTGGTTGATTTGTGGTCATCTGTTGCTGTTTGTACTTTACTATGTTTCAATTCTCCTTCCTTCCCCTCTGTCCGCACAGCAAAAGTGACTCAAGACTAACTGTTGCTTCCAGGATCTCTTTGTCAAGCCCCACCCCAAACCAGGGCCAAGGTACACATTAGCAGCACAATATGGAAACCACCTTATATATCATTACATGGAGCGGGTGGTCTTCAACTCATACCTAAAATCTCATAGGTGGACTGAATTATTTTCCCCACACAACTGCAGACCGTTTGAAGGCAGCCTGACAAAGATATCAAGATGGAGGAGGAAACTTGCAGAATTGGTGATGGTGGAGAACTATCCACGTCCTTGACATTCTCAAATACATCTATGAGATCCTTCTGTCACCCTGCCTGATGCTCAAAGATTAGGCAGCTTTTACCACAGAATCACCCGGAAAGCTGAATGTTCCTCATCTTTGTTCTACGAAGCCTGTGTAGAGTCTCTGAAAATGTGCACCTTAGGTCAATTTTTATTGTTTTCCTTTTTTCCCCATGAGACACTCAGCTAGACTTATTTCTGTGTAGAGATGTACAGGGACTAAGCTATCATAATAGATTTGCTATTATCCTAGCAGGCCTCTTATTGTGTAGACATGCAGTTATGAAGCAGACACTATTAAAACAAAACAGGGGAAGCAATCCCTGAGAACAACAGCAGTGATTGCACTATTGCCATTCACTTCTCTCTCTCTCTCTCTCTCTGGCAGCTCAGAAATGGGCAAGAATAGAGATAGCTATAGTGAAGGGACCAAGAGTAGTATTCTCAAATTCAGAGAGAGAGAGAGAGAGAGAGAGAGAGAGAGAGAGAGAGAGAGAGAGCATTTTCATTTGAGCACTTGAATTGTTCAAAATGCACACAAAATGAAGGAAGGAAGGAAGCCAGGAAATAATGTGTGTCTATCACCTGGGATCTTTGTGTCTCAAATATTACTAAACATAACAAAAAAAGAAAGAAAAGAAAACAAGTCAAATGTTTGTAACCACCAGCACTACTAATAAGAGTCAGCATTTTGCAGCTAGACTGTGCTTTAAAAACATCAAGCAATTCAGAATCATCTCTTTCTGCGATGGCTTTCCAACAGAGCTTTTGGCCAAGAAACCAAACAGGAGAGCTTTAAAGACAGGGGATCCTGACACAGAGCAGTGGTGTGGACCAGATGGTTTCCTGACTCTCTTTCCAGAAATAAAAGAACTTGCTTAAGGAAGTAGCTGAATTCCAGGAAGCTCCTGTTTCCAGTCTCATGACATCTAAGTGCTCCACAGGCAGACCATCCTTCTTCCAGCCTCAGCAGCACCCCAATCGGCAAAACAGAGATTTTGGTCCCTCAGGGAGGAAGACATTTTGTAAGGACATCAACAATCCACATAGCTCTGACTGGAAGGATAAATACCATGTCTTTTTAAAAAAAAATTCTGCCAGTTGAGTCTGGAAATGTGTGATCCTCATTGCTTGGTGGTTTGGCATTCTCAGTTGCCCGTGCTCAGGTGTTCACATATGAAATTATTTGAAATATTAGCATCCTGCCTTTCCATTATAGTCTACTGGGCAGATAACAGAATGCATACCATTCATGCCCAAATATTTGAAGTACGCTGAAAATATTATGTAAATTTTAAAAAACAGCATCAAAACAGTCGCAAAACAGTGGCACAGCAATCCTCTAGCTACCCTCTCTTTAAATCTACACTAAAATGAGAACAGATACAACATTAGCAGTACTAGGACAGGAGAAGGCCCTCCAGACATCATTGGACTTCAGCTCCCATCATGCTTCACAACTGGTTATGCTGGGTAGGGCATAATGGGAGTTGCAGTCAAATAACTCTGGAATGGCCATATTTGGCCCAATTCTGCTGCAGCAAGATGCCCTTCTGATAAAGGCCTGTGTCCATGATGCCTTCTCTTGGTGACGAGAACAGGTGGTAGAAAGATCCTGAGAAATTTATTCCCTCTGCCATCACTGTCAGCCAAAGAATTTTGTGGTGCCTTTACCTGAAAATATATTCTTTACACACATGTCTCACAGTGATCTACACCTCCTCATGCCACAGCCTCACAAACATTCCTCAAAAGCCTGCCAGCCTCCCATCCACACATCTCCTGTGATGGACGGGGCTAAAAGCAGAACCAAAACACTTGAATATTTTAGTTTATAGCAAAGTGTTCTGCTTATATACCGCCCCATACCACTTCAAGTAGTCTCTGGGCAGTTTACAGTTTTAATTACAGTATGCAGGCTACACATTGCCTCCCTCCCCCCAGTAAGCTGGGTACTCATTTTACCGACCTCGGAAGGATGGAAGACTGAGTCAACCATGAGCCTGCTACCTGGGATTGAACCCCAGGTCGTGAGCACAGTTTTACCTGCATTTAGCCACCGTGCCACTACTGTTGTAGCCCAACATCTGGAAGGCGGCAAGTTCTCCACCCCTATTCTGCCATTTTTGGAACACACGGCATCAATATCTGGAGAATAGTGTGGTGGGAAATGTTTCCATAATGCCAGTTAGGTGAGACAAAGTAAAGTGGAGACAGTAAAAAGTGAGGGGTAAAAAAAAGCACATGGAAGCTCCCCTTCACCAGCACTCTCCCTCATGGGGCACACATTAAGGTAAACAGGGGCTGCGCGTACGCAGAACAATAGCTGTTTACTGCCCCTGAAGAGGAGCAGAGAGGAGAGGCCTTCAAAGGCACAATGGTGGGTGACGATGCCTCAGCTCAGAGCTGAAAAGTCACTGTCAGCTCTTGCTCTCTGAGTCACCAGCAAGGCAGTTCATTAAAATGTCAAGTCCTGCCAAACTCCGATGCTGTAAACCAAAGGGAGTGCAGCAAGAAATGGGAGAGAAGACCAAGATGCAGGGGGGTGGAGGGGGGTGGTGGAATGGGGAAAGGGGGGAGTAGGAGTCATCTACCAGCATTGTTTCATCCCCTGTGTGTCATTAACTCGTTTTAAAAAGGCTGCTAAGAGGAATGAGCGGGAACGCCCCTGAGTGGGAGTCTGCACACGATGGAGCTCTTTTTATAAGAAAGAGGAAACATCAAAGAGCAGGCACCCTAATGGGTTTAAAAGGAAAAAAAAACAATGAACAGAAAATCACCCAAAACAATCTTCTTGTCCCCTTTTCTGCCCACTAACTTTGGGCAAGCTCTTTTCTCCTTCCCTACCACCTCTCCTGCTTCTGGGTCACATCCTGCTCTTGTCAGAACATCAACCAGCAAGCACAGGTCAACCAGGGTGGCTTCCCCCATCCCCAGAGGAGGAACGCTGCAGGTCATTCACCCTGGGTTTGGGTGAGCCCTCTCATTCCACAAAAGCTTACCGAGGATCCCACTGTCAGAAGATTGCAGTGGTGGGCAAGTGTCCTCCCGCGCTCAGGTCTTCATCTTAAGAATGTAAGAAGTATTGTTATGGATTGGACTAGGGGCCTACTTAGTCCAGCATCCTACTGCCACAATTGCTCAACAGATGACCACAGGAAGCCTATCAACAGTATATGAGGGCAACAACATCCTGAAAGCAAGGAGCAGCTGATATTAAAAGATAGGGCACCTCTGATGCAGACACTTGTATACAAATATGGAAGCTTATATCTATGAACCAGTGTGGTTTGATGGCTAGAGCATTGACTGGGACTTGGAAGGGCCAGAATCAAGTCAAGGGACAAATCTCACTCAGTCAACTTGAACCAGTCACTGCCTCTAACCCTGACTGACCTCACAGAGTGGCTGTGCAGATAAAATGGAAGGAGGAGGAACAATTTACGCTACACTGAGCTCTAGAAGAGAGATGGGAGAGAAATGCCAACAAGCTGAACAAAAGCTGGCCGAGTAGCTAGAGATTGGGAGTTTGTTTCCCCCACTGTATCTCCTCGAGAAGCGCCGGACTCAACCCATAGGGTCCACAGGGTCCTTTCCAAATTCTGCCGTTCTAAGATTAATTAATGCGCCACAACACTCTCCACTGTCAATGCAAACAAACACACAAAATCATGACTAGTGTCTGCTTACAGCCATGAGAATGTTTATCTTTCACTGTTTTGCCATGTGCAGCTGCAAGGAAGCGTTGTACAACACAATGAAACGTGCACAGAACACATCAGGCAATGGCCCAGCAGATGTGTTTAATATACTGTTCACTGGCATCTTAGGCAGTGTAGCTAATGGAGAGTGACTACAGGAACTAATGTCAAGAAACCTCTAAAGGGCCACAGTTGAAAGGCAAAACGTCTGTCTACGACCTGTATAAAACATAAAGTATCCTTCTACTTTATGGTCCATTTTGCAACATGTAGGCAGATAGCCTGACATATAAAAACCTCTTTCCTTCCCCACATGCCAATCTTCCCTTTTACACTGCAGCTGTGAAACTCTCCCTTACTGCAGCGTTGAAATCTAAGCACATATTAGGATTTAGCAATTACAGTATATAAAGATAGCCAATGAATTTCATATGTACTATATAGCAAAGTCCAGTATATGGTGTCCCTCAATGGACCACTGGAAGACAGCTACTGCCTGAGAAATGTAGTGACACACACTTGCCCTGCCATTAGCAAAAGGATGATAAAACGATAAAATGCACAAGCTTCATCATGAAGCACTATCAAAGGGAAATCCTGAGATTTCAAAGAAACATCCTGAGAAAAGAATATCAAAGGAACTTCCTGGGAAAGAAAGTTCAGAAGAATACCAATTTAAATTACTCATTTTATGGCCACTTGTGTGTTTCCTATATAGCTATGTACTATTGTTGATTCTGTAGATGATCTTCACAAGCATTGCTCTTGTGTTTGCGTGGCTGTCTCTACTGGCCAGTGTGAATAAGTGTTCTCCTAAACTTTCAAATCCTTAAGTGAACAGTTCTCCACACCTCTTTGGCCATACTAGGGATAAATAAACAAGACAAACACACCAAACACCACTAGAAATATATCTACTATGTGGTCCAGCCCTCTGTGTGTCACTGCCCTATGTCAGGGGGGCGGGTAAATGAGAATCATGGCTGAAGCATTCATTCCATGAGCCCAAAGGTGCTTAGAAGCAGAAGATCCATTGAGGAAGTTGAGAAACTTTCTATATTACAGTGATGCCTTGAATTATGAGTGCCTTGAACAACGAAAAACTTGAATTACAAACGGACCTCTGCCAGTAGAGGGTAATTTTAAATTATGAAAAAGGTGGGGTTTTTTTTTACTAATGAAAATGTCAAGTAATCATTCTTCAAGGCAACCCTGCTTTGCTCCTCCCTTATCCTCCAGGCGAGGGTCTGACGGGTAGTGAGCCACCTGCACAGAGCCAGGAGAAAGGGGGTGGCAGAGCCTTGTGAGCTTCTTCATAGTCCTTTACTCACCAGGCATGCCACTCTGGGCCTCCCAAAATTGGCATGCCTAGAGAGTAAATGGGCTATAAACAAGCCCACAAGGTGCTGCCACAACCCCCCTTCACCCAGCTTTCTGCAGGTGGTTCACCACCTGTCAGACCCTCACCTGGAGGAGGACCTGATCTTGCTCAGCTGTCAAAATCTGCTGTGTGGTGGTAGGGGGGGATGCTTTACTCCTGCCCTCCGGTAGGACTTCAGCCAAATGGCTGCAGAAGCGAGACCCGGCAGCAGGAATAAAGCAGCACTGCTCACTACCGCCACACAGCTGGTATTGATAGCTTGTTGAGGGGGTTTCCGGGCAACATAGCAAACCAAGGGAAGCTCTTCCCCTGCTTTGCTGGGTCAGGACAGGCTTCCCATAGGAATTCATTGACAGAATATTGTAATCCGTCCCCTTTGAAATGGATTACAGTTTTCAATGCATTCTTATGGGAAACTGCATTTTGAACTACGAACATTTTGAATTACAAAAGATCCATTAGAATGGATTAATTTTATAGTTCAAGGCATCATTGTATCTTGGTGATAAGTCCTATTACATTTTTCTCTTCTGCCCTTTCTTCCAAGAAACTTGGAAAGACATACCTGAGGATGTTCCCCAATGGGTTTAATATCTGTGCTATGATCCAAAACTTTGATTCCTCAATCCTATTCTGACCATTGAACTGACTACTGTGGCGTGACTGCCTACCTGTGTCCCTGTCCTGCTAAGGAACCTCTTGTAAAAGACCCAGAAGGACTCATAAAACTGATTCAATCAGTATCCAATACGGCTGCTGGGGGGAGGTTTTTGGAGACGTTGGAGGGGACAACTCCTAGCAGATGCAACCACAGAGCAATCTGTTGGTTTTCACTCAGGTCACCCAAACAGAGCTTAACTTGGGTTACCCTGGAACAGTCCTTAAGCGCAAGAGCAGACTCCATTCCCATTTCCTTATTGAGGAGCCTACAACCAGAGTCCATTCTTTCAGAATTTCAGGCTTCTTACAAAGAAAGTATTGTATCAAGGTTTGGACGTTTATTGCCCTGGTCCCTTCAGACTTCTGTTAACCTCAAACCTAGAGCTAGATTTGAAAGCAAACATATGTGCAGGAGAGAAATGGGAGCTTCTAGGCTTGAAAAGCCGTGAGATGGCTGCGGAGGGAGATCAAAAGGCAAGCCCTAAACCAGTTGTAGAAAGATATGTGGAAGCAAGGGTTGGCGCTTGCAGCTAAAAGATATCTCCTAGGAATTGTCGTAATAAATGGGAACACAAAGAGCACGTGCCAGGTATATGCAACATACAGAGCAAGTGTGTGAACATGGCCCATGTTGTCCATTGTTAATTCAGCTCTTGTCCAGAAAGCCAACTGTAAGAGTTGCAGTGCTGCACACGAAAGAGAGGGGAAGGACAGACGGGAAACACAAAGTTGCGGGAAGGCAATGTTGCCTTGAACAATCCCTACATTTTCTTTCACTTGCAGTGCTGGATGAACACCTGGCAGATAGTTCTGTGGTTATAGAAAAACCATTTCTTGTTAAAGGAAAGGGTGTTAAATAGTACAGAATACCAGACGGGGCCACCCAAGCACTGCCTTCACACACACACACACACACACCTGCCCACCAGTGAGGACCCTGTTCCCTTGGCTGTGGTTTCGCTAGATAGTAGGTAAGGACAGTGGGAATCTCATCCATCCATTCATGCACGTCAGTAATTAGACAATAATGGCTGATACTTCACGTCCCTCTCACTGCAGTTCACGGCCCCGCTGGATACCGGTTCGAAGGAACGTAACCTCACGTCCTTGTGGGGTCAATCCGAGTTCACCCTGACCACGCCCCCTGAACTGCGCTCCAAGCGGGGTGAGAGATTCCCATCCTGGAGCTCGGGAACCTTTTCAATCCGCTTCTCGATCCGTGTTGAAAACCGATTTCAACACGGAGGCAAGTTCACCTCGGCTCGAGGAAGGATGTGAAGTAACCACCAATGAGGCATTTGGCTACCTTAAGAAAGTCATAGTTACTCCCACCGTTTACCCATGCTTCACTGAATTTCTTCACTTTGACATTCAGAGCACTGGGCAGAAATCATATCTCGTCAACACCCATTGCGGGCCTTTGCAATGCTTTGTTTTAATTGAACAGTCAGATTAATCTGGTCTGCACCAGTTCTGTCAACTGCTAGGCGCCGACTGAGGCGGAACACCGACCCGATGCCCGCCACAGCTGGGGCGATCCACAGGAAGGGCCCAGCTCATGTCCATAGTCACCGCCATGTGCCCCCCCCCCGGGTGTGGGGGGGGAGCAGGCACCTCTTCCAGCCGCGGCTCGCACCCAGCCTCACCGGCCCAGCCCTCAGAGCCAATCCTTATCCCGAAGTTACGGATCAGGCTTGCGGGCTTCCCTTACCTACACTGTTCTAACATGCCAGAGAAAATACAAAAGAATGTTCTAACATTCTGTTCGAACATTCTAACATTCCCCGTTCATATCCTTTTTTCCTAACTCATTCAGGTTTGCTAGAGAATAGTTAAGAAAAAATGGGGTTTGCCTCACACTCTTTAAATGCATTCTTGAAAGGCGGGATTCTAATTAAGGGGTGGGTCAATGCTACAGGAAAATTCATGGAAACATCCTACTTTGAAAATGGCTCATCCCCTCTAGGAAGTAGGGCATGACATGACATGAAACAATGCGTTTGTTCAGGATATGGCACCAGGAGTCTTGACCTCACTCTAAATCAGCATGGATGCCCTCAGTGATGCCACCATGTAGCAATTACATAATTATTAGGAGTGTGCCATTCTTTTATTCCAACTCCCACACTTCTCCAATCATTCCCCAGGCAGAGTGCTCTGAGTTCCTGGCAACACACGCTTAAAGACACCCGGACTTCACTCACCTACAACAGCCTAACTCAGCCCTACTTCCTGTACAGAAAGGAAAGTGCCCTAGCATTTTGTGAGAGATATTTTGAAGAAGGTACACTCTCGTGACCCAACAGGCTCTGTTAAAAGCACAACCAAAGGACTCCACCTCCTACAAAGATCTAAGACTCCCAGGAAGCACTGAAACAGTTTCTCCTTTGTGCAGTAGCTAGGCCCAAAACAGCCTAGAACAGTGGTGCTGAACCTTCGGTATTCCAGATGTTTTGGACCACAACTCCCACAGTCCTTACTATTGGCAGTACAGGCTTGGAATTCTGGGAGTTGTGATCCAAAACATCTGAGTGCCAAAGTTTCACCACCCCTGGTCTAGGAGAACTAGACAATCCAGGCTGTTCCAGGTGGAAGAAATGTGTGTGCTTATTATGAGCCAGAACACTCAGATTTCTGCCTGGGGGAATTTCTGGGGAGAATTCTGTGAGCTGGATTTCAAAAGGAATGCATGGCACACCTCTAATGATGACTGCAGCATTTTCAAGGCAGTAACTGAGTTAGGAACAGCATGCTTCTGAAGCAGCTACAATAAGCAGGCTGCAACTAAAGCAAACTGAGGAAGGGAGTATTAGAGGAATATATTTAGCCTCCCCGACAGCATTCTGTTTCCAAGTGAACTTATGACAAATGTACAGTACAAGTGAACTTTCATTGAAGCCAATGTCTGGGATGGGAATTATTTTCCATTTAACACTCATTACAAATGCTGCTTTTTCAAGAAATGTTATGGGCTATGGCCTATTTAGGGCCATACACTTGATCACTGAGCTGCGTACAAACATAAAGGGCAAGAAATGTTTCCACTCCAGCATGAAGGATTATACTCAGGTTTTTTTACAAGAAAAGTTGTCACACTGTTTCAGAAGATGGGAGATACACTGAAAAGAGGGTAAAGGGATAAGGTAAATTTGGGCCATGTGTTCTTTAATTTCTCCAGCAAGCAAAGTGATTTCAAGGCATAGCAAGCAAAGGCTTTTTCACCTTGTATGGAGGGAGAAATGTCTCAAATTCAAACTGGACTATGAAAAAGGAACAGACATTCAAGATCACGTTGCAAATATTCACTGGCACTATTGGAGCTCACAAAAGAGTTTCAGAAGAAGATCAATTTATTCTTTATAGACTACAGTAATGCCTTTGGCTGTGTGGATTGTGAGAAGCTATAGATTGTTCTGATAGAAATAGGTAGGTGTGCCTCAATACTTGATTGCCATGATACATACCTTGTAATGTGGACAAGAAGCTACAGTACTCTTAGGACAGAACAGGGAGAGACAGAATGGTTTCCTCTAAACAAAGTTGTCAGGAAAAGGTTGCATTGTATCTTCTTACCTGTTCAATCCATAGGCAGAATCCCGGTATATCATACCGAGAGTCAGACTAGATTCACATGAAGGAGCGGTGAAAATTGTTTGGAAAAAAACACCAGTAATTTAAGACACACAGACGACTCCATATTATCGGCAGAAAGCAGCAATGCCTTGCAACAATAGTTAGGAAAAGTGAAAGACAAAACTGCCAAAGCAGGACTGCAGTTGAATTGAAGAAGACAAAAATCATGACTACAGAAGAACTACACAACCTCAGTGTTGAGAATGAAGAAAATGAAATAGCGATTTTGTATACAGTACCTTATTTCAATCATAGTTCTAACAGAGACTGTGACCAGGAAATCCAAAAACTGAGACTTGGAAGGAGAGCAATGAAGGAACGAGAAAAGATCATTAATTGAAAGGATGTGCCACTGGAGTCGAAGACCAAGATCATCCACACTCTTGTGCTTTAAATCACCATGTACACGTATGAAAGCTGGAGAGTAAAGAAAGCCAACCTGGGGGCGGAGCGGCGGAGAGAGATGTCTGAAATGTGATGTTGAAGGGGAGCTTTGTGGTTGCCCTGGACTGCCAGAAAGACAAACAAGGGGTCCTAGACCAAATCCACATTGAACTAACTTTGGAGTCAACAATGTTAAAACTGAGGCTATGCTACAATTGGGCGTATACTCTAAGAAGGTAGGATTCTTTGGAAAAGATAATACAGTAATGCTTGGGAAGGCAAAAGTCAGCTGGAAAAGAGGAAAAGATCAACAATGAGATGAATTGACTTCCTAATAGAACAACAGATCTGGGCCCACAGGAGCTGAGTGAGGAAGCCGAGGAAAGGATATTTTTGGGGAATGTTCATTCATAGGGTCACCACAAACTGGAGCCAAGTTGACAGTACATAACAACAGCGACAGCAACCAGGGTGGCCTTCAAAAACGAATGCTGAGCAGCAACATTGTGGCTCCTATTTGATCCACATTTGGTTCAGAATAACCCATATGTTTCTTCCCATTTTTCACTAGGCCTTTTTAAACCCTCTTGCCTTGCTCAGGGTTTTATTCAATCCCCACTTTAGGAACTGCCCCGAGAGCTCCCATTAAGGCTGGTAGTAGTTTCAAACTCAGTTCACAGCAGAAAAGAGCTCTCGTCTTCCTTGTACTTTCTAGGTGCTCCAGAAACAACTTTCCTTAACCCCCCACCCCCCCCACCCCTGTGGTTTCCAATTCACCTTGACTAACCCCCTTGGGGGAGGACAAGATAATCCAGGAAAAACCCAACCCACAGAGAGCGGAACATTTAAAAGCCCATTATATTTTCTGACAAGATAAGAGAAGTTCATCACATTGAATCAGTCTCAAGAAGTGAAAACTGCCCAGAGAAGCCCAAACACTCAGCAGTGGCTCAGGAAATGCGATCTGGCATGTCTCAATTCTGCTGTGCTCACAACAAGGGCTGCATGCAGGATAAGACAGGAGAGCAGCCACTGTGCGTGTGGAGAGGTAAGTTTGTTTTCCCAGCATCTTTCTCCCCACTTCTATGGAAGATTTTTAAGGGCAAGATCTGATCCGTCTTGCCTTATACCAATATTTCCTATAGAGTGGCAAGAAAAAGTATGTGAACCTTTTGGAATTTCATGATGTTCTGCATCAATAAGTCATACAACGTGATCTGATCTTCCTCTTACGTCAAGTGTATTGACAAATATCATGTGCCTAAAAAACAAAAACAATTCTGACCTTTCATGTCTTTATTGAACACATTCATTCAACATGCTAGTGGGAAAAGTAAGTGAATCCTTGGAATCAATAATTGGTAGACACACACATGCACCTTTGGCAGCAATAAATTATTTATTTAGAATATTTTTACCCCACCTTTCTCCTTGGAAAAGGACTCAAGGCAGTTTACAATAATGAGGGACAATGTACAGCCAAGAATATTTAAGACATATTCAAGTTTAAGAAGTTTAACTTCAACCAGGCACTTCCTGTAGCTCTGGATCAGACCTGCACATCATTCAGGAGGAATTTTAGCCTCTTCATCCCAGCAGAACGGCTTGGATTGTCATATTTTGGGGGCATTGGATGTGTATGGCTCTCTTCAAGTCATTGCACAGCATTGGACTGATGTCTGGGCTTTGAGTTGGACACAGGGGCATATCTGGGGGGGGGGGGCAGAAGGGTACATCTGCCCTGGGCGTAGCAATCTGGGGGCGCCTGGAGGGGGAGCAGGAGGAAACCGTGCACCCTCCCACCACCCAGCAGTCCTCCTTTCCCCTAAGGCTTGGCGACGGCATCCCCTCTGCTGCTGTGCACCAGGCAAGCAGTGAGGCAGGCAGGCAGCAGTGTGGTGGGCAGCGGCAGGAGGGGCGCAAAAACTAACTTTGCCCCCAGGCACTCTAAATCCCGGCTACGCCTCTGCTTTGACACTCCAAAAGGTGGATTTTGTTTTTCAGAAGCCATTCTGTGGTGGATTCGCTCCAGTGTTTGGGTTCATTGTCCTACTGCATCACCCAACTTCTACAGAGTTTCAGCTGGGGTACAGACCTTCTTACATTATCCTGAAGAATTCTTGATACATTTGGGAATCCATTTTCCCTTCAAGGACTGCAACCCTGCCAGGCCCTGATGCAGCAAAGCAGGCCCGACTCATGATGCTTCTTCCTCCATCAAACTTTATGGCTGGGATGATGTTTTCATGATAATATGCTGAGTCCTTTTCATGCCAAATGTAGTGCTGTATATTATTTTCAAACAGTTTAGTCTTTGTTCCATCAGTCCACAAAACATTTTGCCAATACCACTGTGGAGTGTCAATGTGTTCTTTTGCAGACTTCAGACATGCAGCAATGTTCTTCTTAGTAAGGATCAGCTTCTTTCGTGGTGCCTTGCTATAGACATCCTGCTTGTTCAATGTTTTATGTACTGTAGACTCACGAACACAGATGTTAACCAGTTCCAACGATGCCTTCAAATCTTTGGCTGTCACTCCAGGTTGTTTCTTTACCTCACTGATGAGTCTTTACTGTGCTCTTTCGGTCATTTTAACTGGGCACTCACTTCTTGGTAGGGTAGCCACAGTCCCAAAGTGTCTCCATTTGTAGATCATTTGCCTAAATGTAGACTGGTGAATTTCTAAAGTCTTTGAAACCACTTTGTAACCCTTTCCAGCTTTATGCAAATCCACAATTCTTGATCATAGATCCTCTGAAAGCTCTTTCTGGTGAGTCATGGCTCACATCAGCATACTCATCTTGTGCAGAGCAAAAATTTGAGTGGTTTTTATCAGTCGTCAGTGACTCCGCACTTAACCAGACCCCAGGTGTGCTAACATCTGATTCCAACTGGATTTTCTGAGCTCAGCTCAAGGGTTCACCTACTTTTCCTACTAGAAGTTTGAATGTTGAATGAGTGTGTTCGATAGAGAAATGAAAGATCAGATTTTTGTGTGTTATTATTTTAGGCATATTATATTTGTCAATACATTTGACATAGAGGACAATCAGATCACATTATATGACGCATTAACGCAGAAGAGCATAACATTCCAAAAGGCTCACATACTTTTTCTCAAACCATTTGTTCGCTGCCTCCTGAACTGGGTGAGGGCGAATAACAATCTTGAGATGTCTGCCAAAACTTACTTTGCATCATAGCCTACTCTATTTCTTGGGAAGCATACCTTAATTTCTTCTTCTTTTCTAGTTTCCATGAACAGCATTGGTACATGGGAAAAACATCTCAGGAGAGAAGATGTAAATCTCCCTCACCGAACTGGCAGAGTTCCAACCAGTCCAAACAGCCTGTGCTTACTTGTGAAGAAAACAAGTGATCCTAAACCAGTGATGGTGAACCTTTTAGAGACCGAGTGCCCAAAGTGCCAATACGGCAATTTGACCGGAATACAAGTGGCTATGAAGGGGCAATGTCAGGTGCCCACAGAAAGGGCTCCGAGTGCCACCGTTGGCACCCATGCCATAAGTTCACCAGCTCTGTCCTAAACTATGTGCTATGATGTCCCAGGGAGGTCCATGAATTGGCATCTAAAATATTTTTAGCAGATATGAAAAATACGGAATTATATGCAGAATACAGAATTAGTGGCTAAATTTCTTTTTTCTGCACAAAGAACATAGACAATTCTTGCCTTTGTTTTATAATATTTGTTGTTTTTGGTAACTTCTATGCCATTTTAAATTGCTTTTTAAATGTATTTTATTGGGTCTGTGACTGTATAATAAAAGATTTATTGATTGAACTACCTATGTGCTATTTATTTAATTTGAATGAACTTTATGATGCCATCCAATTTAGAGGTCAAAAAAGAGCATCACAAAAAAGACAATTTTGTGGTCAAAAGAGCAAAACAAAACAACACAACCGACCTACCGCCGATGTTCCTGTTCAGACTAAGCATGCAAGTAAATTCAAGGGAATGCATATACACCTGATACATCATGTTAAAGTGGCTAATCATTATTTTTACAAATTATTTCTTGGTTCTGATTAAAAAATGGAACTCCTACAATTATCCTGAGGTGGATGCTGCCAAATGTAGTCTCCCCACTTTAGGTTAGGGCTCTAATCATTAGCTTGCCTGCCATGTGGAATACTTTCCTGAACCCAACCGGCCAATTTAGCATTCAGGTTCTAAAATAGAACAGTAAATTCACAACAAACAGAAGAACATGATGGCTGACTGTGCTCTGCTCTGCTCCCAATAGCTGGTATTTAAGCACCAGAGCTATAAAAGGTTAATTCTAGACTAAAACTCCTATAGAGCCTTCCAAGCATCATGTCTACTGCCTGAGTAGCCAGCCATCAGAAATATCTTGCTTTTCAAAAGGCCTGTTCCATCTCCCCCTGCAGGAACCTACGTCAACCTTCCATTAAAGTCCTGGCTGCCATCCGATCCCATGAAGTCATGAATCCCATAACTCAATTTCAGTAGGACCCCCATATCCATGGGGGATTGGCTCTGGGCTGCCTCACAGATATCTTCGTGCCACTGTGGCTGCTGGCAAGGACCTTGCCCCTTGCCATCTGCAGATAACTGAATCTGTGGATGGAGAATCAGTGGATATGGGGGTCCTACTCTAATGATTTTTTTAAAAAAAGTACAATACTGTATTCTGAAACTGAATTCTGAGACAGAACTTTCCACTAAGTTATTAAGAAAATAATTTCTTCACTACTGAATATACGTTACCAAAACTGACTGTCGGCCTCACAGAGGTTGTTTTTATGAGATAGGAGCAACCGCACCCACTGACCCATTCCACCTATGAGGTTTCCTCCTGGTTCCTCCAGGTACTTAACGAAGAATGCAACTGTTTCCTAACAGCCAGTTAACATGAATACTTCAAATCAGGGTAAGTGAGTTGTGGTCTTCTACACACTGTTGAACTGGAACTCCCATCATCCTCCACCGTTAACTATCCTGCCTCTAGGGCTGATGAGGACTTCATTCAAACTACAGCTGGAAGGCCACAGATTGCCCACAGATTGATTTGAACAGAGGGTGGCTTTTGAGATAGTTCTGCATACTGTTTATTAGTGAATGGACAACTCTGATACCTATTTAGAAGGTTTGGGTGGGTACAGAACCATCGTGGGAACAGAAAGCCGGGCTTACAAAAGGCACATCAGTCCTCTGGGACTGCAGTGTCTCCCTGCTTTCATGCAGCTCTGAGGGAGGGTGTTCATTCTGAGTGGCCATGCGTCAAAAGCAAGGCTCCGGGGCCGTCTTCCTCCTTGTGTTGAACAACTTTTCCATATTAAGTGTTCTGCTTCTACAGTGGACCCTCGTATCACAAATGGTTTATATAACATAAAATCTGTACAACATAAAACATTCCGGAGATAGGGGAAATTTGCTTAACAGAATCGTCTATGGGGTGAATCTGTACAACATAAAAATGGTCGTGTTTAGGGATTACTCTGTTTTCAATGCATTCCTATGGGAAATTTGTATAAAGGAAAATTTGCTTAACATAATTTCATTTGGAACGAATTAATTCCTTTATACAAGGCACCACTGTATCCCGCCCCATGCCACTTCAAGTAGTCTCTGGGCAGTATACAGTTTAATTACAGTATGCAGGCTACACATTGCTCTTCCCCCCAACCCCCAGCAAGCTGGGTACTCATTTTACTGACCTCGGAAGGATGGAAGGCTGAGTCAACCATCAACCAGCTACCTGGGAGTGAACCCCAGGTCATGAGCACAGTTTTACCTGCAACACAGGCATTTAACCACTGCGCCATGAGGGTCCTAGAAATGAGCCTCTCCTTGAGCCTAGTGATATGCACTTGCCACACAGAGGTGGTAGGAAAAGAGGCTTCTCCTACACCACAACAGCAAACTTTTACCATTGGATGAGGCTGCCTCATAACCACAGCACGAGACTACCTTTCTTTCCAAGGGAAAATTGCTGGAGAAGAAACCTGAACTTTTTTTCAGGATTGCTATGAGCCATTTTAGGTGGTCCAATCGCAGGCAGCTGAGGTGAAAGAGACACTCGGAAACTGATGAAAGCCCAGGAAAAAGATGGAGATAGTATCCCATTCTCCCCACCGAGTCTTGTAAGAGAAATGGGTGCTGTTTATAGACTGTCCCACAGCAGTTAAAGCTCTCTCTGGGAGGTTTACAATTTATTTATTTATATTTATTTATTTTTATATTTATATACTGCCAAATTTTCCCAAAAGGTAACTCAAGGAGGTTAACAAGTGTAAAATTTCACAATACAGAGTTCAAAAAGATAATAATTGGTCCCAAAAAATGAACATAAAAATAATGAGCAAATCAACAACGGAACCCAGAATTAAAAAGGAAAAACTAACAAACAATCAGATTGGTAATACTAAAACAAGATGGCGAAAGAAAAACGGGCGGACATGAAAACTCAAATCCATACTCATAGAATAAAACAACCCCCTTGATCGCCAAACGCAGCCGTATAGAGCCAAGTTTTTAATACCATCTTAAATGCTGGGAGGGACTCCGGGGTCCTAGTGTCGCTCGGGAGACAGTTCCACAGTGTGAGACCAACCACAGAGAAGGTGCGATTCCTGTTGGAAGTTTTACGCGCCACCCGAGGGGTGGCGATCCGGAGGGCATGGGACTGTGAGGTTCTGGTTCTAGGTGCATAATTTAATTATGCAGGCTACACGCTGCCCCCTCCCCCAGCAAGCTGACTACTCAATTGACTCAAAGGAACTCAGGTCATGAGCAGAGTCTTGGCAGCAGTACTGCAGTTTATCCACCTTGCCACAAGGCTTTTGTAAACAAAAATGTCAATTTAATAAATTTTCATTATTGCATTGGTTTCGGAGCCACAAGGTCTAGACTCTCCCAAGAGAAAATTAAAATGGTATCTATGTCCACAATTAAGACTTTTCACATCCCTCCCTGAAACTACTTTCTGAAGACTTCTCAAGATGCCGCAAATCCTAATTCAGATCAAGTAGGAGGAACATTATATTTAACATTCATGGACAAGTCATACAGTTGTAAAACCTGTTCGGTCAGCATACCGAGATCCAACAACAGAGTCATCCTGGGCAGACTTCAGCTGGGAAAAAGTAAACAGCTTTAAGTCTGTGACTGCTACAAGGTGGAGGAAAACCTTGCCAGACTGCTAATTTGCATGTAGGATGGAGGCAAAGCAAATGTTTGTTCAAGGCTGTGCAGTCCAGATACTTAATGCAACACAGGTCCGAAGCACTTCACAACGTTCTCCCTCTGGGTCTGTCTGCATGTGTTCGAGTGCAATCAATATCATACTTTAAAAAGTGCCCATTGCTTTAGAAAATCAGTTTTAAAACACTTGACTGGCGAACTGTTTTCCCGACCCGGCGTTACCTAAGCTGGTCCTCCCACCCATCCCTTCACAGTTTCCCTTGTCGTGAAGTATCCTTCCCATCTTAAATCCACCCAATCTACCTTGACAGCTCTGGCAAATCTTCTGCTTTCCATGGGCGTCCAGCTGCCAGATGTGTGACTGAAGCCCTCCAAGGAATGAGACCGGCTTTCTTCTTCCTCTCTTATGGCCAGAGGAGCATGTAAGCCTTCTTGGATCTGAACCTTGCCAACAGCCTTGCGATACAGTATTCCCCCCCATCTTGTAAACCAGTCAGTCAGGTGGGGCCTCTGACAGGAAATCTCAAGATGGCTTAGCTGGCACTGAGCCGGCCTGCCAGTGATGCTAATTGCAGCCAAAAGGGGGGGGGTGTCACCTTGGGGTGGAGCTTAAAAAAACAAGAAAGGAGAAAAGAAAGGAGGGACTTCCAATCAACAGCCTTTCCCCTCATGTCCAACATATGTAAGTGTTTCTAGGAAGTTTCATATTGAGAGACTGTCCCATATTTAAGGTGATTACTCATATCTGAAGACACTTTGGACCTCAATGACATATTAATAGAAAAGGTAAAATCAAAACAGTTGGGACACTGCCACAAGAGACAGGAAGCCAATGCTTTGCACAGATACATGGCCAAGATCTACTTCACAGAGCTGGGATGACGAGGATGATGGCAGAATTCCCTGTAGAACAGAAATGTGACAGACAGGTACATGTCTGAAAATGGAACATTTTCAACTCTCTCCTTCAAAACTGAGAGTGGTGGTGGTGGTGGAATTTCTTCATTACCGATGAATAGATAAGTACTACACCTACTATTACCTCCCCTTGTTGCGTCTATTTTTCCTCTCCCCCCGCCCCATACATAAGCACTGAAAATTCTCAGAACAAAAATCAGTTTAAATAACCGGACCTACAACAATTATTTATAGAACCTAATATTAGGCTCTATAAATAATTGTTGTAGGTCCGGTTATTTAAACTGATTTTTGGAAACTGGAAAATGTTTAAACTGATTTTTGGAAAAATTTTGGAAACTGGAAAATGTTTCTGCGTTGCATAGGTTTTGGACATCTACCATGCAATTGCCTTCCATTGGCCTATTTCACAACTCCCTCGTCGGGGATCCCATAATGGCCATTAAGAAACACGCACACATCCGCATCCACAGGCAGAATACAAAATGTATCTCCTTTGAAACTGCAGCTGGCATGCTCGTGATAAATGGTGCTGTTCTCCCTATGAGTGTGGCTAACCGCAGAGCCCCTCGCAGGCATCTCCTTCCATTCTGTGGCGCTTTGAATGCCAAGTGTATTACCGCTCACAGCCACCCTCTAGGACTTTTAATGGTGGGGTGGGAGAAGGAGGGACGATTTGGTATTCACCTTGCAATTACAGGATATGAATGTTGCATTTCTTACTTAATCATCTCCCATCAAAGTGAATACAAGCATGAAGGCCGTATGTCGACAGGTTTCATTTGTTCTTCCCCTTATAGGAGTAAGTGGATTTAATGAAAGTGGAAACCAAAATCTACATCAAGGCAACCTGTAAATCTGCAAGGGATGCAAAGTAAGCAAATGCATGCTCTTTGTACAGACACAATTTATTTTGCTTGTTTTCCTCAAGGAAAAGAAAAGAGATTGATGCTTCCTGCCACCAGAAGCACAGAAAAAGCCATCCCATTGGGACAGGGTCTTCCTAGCTAAGGTCTTACATGGATCTCACTAGTTATAATTGGTAGTATTTTTACCTTGCCTTTTTTTAGGCCATGAATCTATCTGAGTATTCAGAGATTTCCTCAGAGATCCCTTTAGGTTGTGTCATTATAAGGCTCAGAGTTAGGTGGGCAATCTGTGGCATGGCAGCTCCTTTCGGAGTGGAAGACACCTGTCGGCCCCAGGCTGCAGTGTTCATGGGGAGGAAATGGCACAGGATTTACTGCAATGGTTCTAACGTTTTTAATAGGTGAACGCTATTATTTGCTCTTTGATTTAAAGTTGTTTCAAATACCTTGTATGTCAAAGCGGTTTTTATACAGCTTTGTAATGATGCCCCAAGATCCTGTGATATGAGGTGGGCTGCACACGTTTGAGTGAATGGATAAATAAAACCACGGGAGCCATTGTTTAAAAATTAGGGCCACGCTCTTCAAAATTTTGGGGGAATTCGACTCCCAGAATTCTCCACCTGGAACTTCACCTGACACACACACACACACACACACACACACACACACACACACACACACACACACACACACAACCTCAATATGGCTCCCCTGGAGAAAGACCTGGAAGACATTATGGCCGGCCTTCCTTTTTGAAAAGGAAGTTGAACCATGCAACTTGGGCCGTTACTTCACGAACCGCTCGCTTCGCGGCAACCCCTCCTTTCTGTGCGAATCGATCGTTTCAGTCCGCACACCCCTCCTTTTTGGCTGCGATGCCACCCCGACCACGCCCCCTTTACCGTGCTCCAACCGGGGCGAGTGGTGCCCCTGCCAGTTGCCGGGAATCTTTTCGCTTCGCATCTCGCTTCGCTCCCAACGTGACGTGTGGACTCGGGTTTTTTTTTATTTTTATTTTTTAAATATCCAAACTCTGCAAATGACCCTTTCGGCTTCCAAACTGAAGATGCTCGGCGCGGCAAGAAGCAGTAACTGCGCGCGTGCGCGCGCTCCGACTCAGCAACGCGCCCTCAAGCCCGATCACCTCCGTCCCCTCGTGGGACGCCCAGGGAGTTCCGCTGCCGGGCGATCCGGTCGGGTCTGCATCAGAGGGAGGACTTGAAAATCATACCGCACACCCTCCGGGAGCGAGAAGGGAATGGGGAGGGAGGAAAGACGCATCCAAAGGGGAGAGGTTGGGCAGGAGTCCCTTACCCTGCTGGCTTTCAAGTCTCCCCATGTAAGGGGGGGGGGTTTCAAGCCCGCTTCTCTCCACCACCAGATTAGACACATAACCAGCTCTGTCGGAAATGACAGCCAAGTATTGATGCATCGATACGCTGAGATTTTTTTTTTTTTAAAGGATGGGAACAAGCGAACGTTGCAAAGCGGCGTCCTAATGCGAAGGGAGCACATGAGGTAGTAATTGATTCGGTAGTAAAAATGCAGCGCGTGAGCACTGATAAACAGGGGTGGGATCGAAGGGAGACCACGTGACCACCACCGAATTCACAGCGAAGGCAAGGTCGGTTCGAAGCGAGGCACTTCGTGAAGTAACGGCCTTGGCCATGAAGGCTTCCAGCGAGGCCATTCTCCAGGAAAAGCACATTTAGGCATCGGTAGGTGTGAGTATGGCAGGTGAAACTCCCAGACGGAGAATTCTGGGAGGTGGAAGTCCAGAAACTCCAAATGACAAATCATTACTAACAAAATCTAGAGGGCCCTGTGTTCTGCACCCATGCTTTTTAAAAAACCAACAGGACACTGAGACACTGAGAGTCCTTGGGTGTTTTGTTTGCAGCTAATACCACATTCCACAGCCATTTCTCTGAGCTTACAAAGCATTGTGGTAGAAGCATGCCCCAAGAAACTGAACTAACGGTATTTGATCTAACATGCCAATAAAACTGTCCAGTAAATGTAGCTGGACAGCAGATTTCACTAACTTCACCCAGCGGTGGCAGCAGGATTAACTGCTCACCTTGAGTGTAGCTTCAGAATGGGCCATAGGTTGCTAGCAGCCAGACAGTACGTCCTCCTTAGCGTGCAGAAAACCTTGCTTTCAAGTCATGACCCCTTCAGCGGTAGGGAAAGGTTGGAAAAGATCATTGCCTAACCTACTGCAGAACCCCCTACCAGTTCAAAAAGTAGTGTGAGGCTGGGAACAGTGTAGATCATGACCATCAAGACAGGGCAACCAATGGAAGGGAAGCCAAAATAAATGGAGGATGGAGCTAAGAATATACAGTACCTACATAGCAGAGTTATAATGGTTTGATAGCACTTCAGCTGTCATGCCTCCATCTGACACAGTGCTGGGATCTGTACATAAGAACATAAGAACATAAGAAGAGCCATGCTGGATCAGGCCAAAGTCCCATCTAGTCCAGCCTCCTGTATCTCACAGTGGCCCCACCAAATGCCTATGGGAGCGCACAAGACTAGATATCTGTCTCCTGATACCACTCCCCTGTATCTGGTCCTTGAAGTACCCCGGTTTTAAGCCTGGAGATTACACATCTCTCCATCATGGTTTGTAACCTTTGATAGACTTCTCCTCCAGGAATCTGTCCAATCCCCTTTTGAAGGCATCCAGGCTAGATGCCATCACCACATCTTGTGGCAGGGAGTTTGGTAAGGCACTGAGAAATCTGTATTGTAGTCCATGGCAGTGCTACCTAGCACTACAAATCCCAGCATTCCAAAGAAGGGAATCTTGGCAGTTAAAATGAATTCAAAGTACAATACTATAAAGGAGGAGCACAGCCACACCTCAACTAACTTGGTTTTGTTCTGTTCTTTTTCTTCCTCTTTCCTTGCCATGGCAGTACCAAGTTTTAACATCATTCTAACTGAACTGAAGGACAGGCTTTCATCCCTACTGCCGTTCCTTTGCTGCTGAGGATGGCACCATCACCCTTTCCAATCACCAGTTAAGAGAGTCACGTCCCACTTGTCTTCATGAATGGTAAACTGCTTCCAAGTACTTTATGCCTAGAAAACCCTGGTTTCATGACCAAAGGCTCGGATTCATTACACGCAAGGAGCAAAACAGTAACATGTCTGAATTTGCAAACACTTCCAACATCTTTGCCTTGGTGCAACTGTGGTGTGATGCAATATTAGAAGAGGCTGATCAAATATTTGCAAGCAGTACGAACAATTATTATTATGTGCCACCAAGTGGATTCTGGCTTATTGCCACCCCTTCCATGTTGCTATAGGTATAGAGTACTCAGAAATAATTTACCACTACCTTTTTTGTGAGGACATCCTGGGACTTTGAAGCTTGCGCGGGGCTACACAGGCTGGCTTTTCTCCCATGAGGCACAATGGGGAACAGAAATCCCATCCTTTGACTCTGCATTAGGCTCAGAAATCATACCAATCACAAGACCAGTAGGTATGGACAAGTGGTTCTCAACCTGTGGGTCCCCAGATGTTCCTGGACTCAAACTCCCAGAAGCCTCCACCACTCGCTGTACTGGAAGGGCTTTCTGGGAGCTGCAGTCCAGGAACATATGGGGACCCACAGGTTGAGAACCACTGGTATGGACTATAAGTAAAGCTGCCTACCTCTCTTACTCCTGCAAAGATTCAACATATAAGAAGCCTCTCCCCAAGTTAATCCAGAGAAACCAAGTCACCAAATCCTGTCAGGAAGTGCCAATGCAGAAAAGGTTCTATGAAACAGGCAGCTCCGGAAGAAGACTCATGGGAAAGGTGGAGAATGACTAGGAAAACAACCACTAAATCAGTAGCCGTGCCAATCTGTTTCAGCAAAAACAACATTGTCATCGTAGAGCTGCAGAGCTGGAAGGGGTTCCATGGATCATTCCTCCTGACAAGGAAGCACATTCGGAAATCAAACTCTTGTGGAGTTAATCAGCCAGAGGCCGAATCCACAGAGCCAAGTCTAATGGCACCTCAGTGATTAACTCCACAAGAGTTTGCATCATAATAACCACATGTGATTTTGATATATCAAAAGACTCTGAGGTTTTATCTCGGAAGGAGGAGGATAGAGGCTCTCTGGACCCACCCATAAATGTTCAGAGCAGCATCAAAGCATATTCTGCACTACTACCCTGCTTAATGCCTGGAGTAGGAACTGGCAAACCACTCCAGTATTCCTGCCAAGAAAAACTCCATGGACATGGAATCACGAAGAGTCGATCACAACTGTAATGACACAACACACGCACCCTGCTTAACCGTAAATATGTAGAAGCCTGGTATGTTCCACTATAATTCCATGGATCCCAAGGGACACCCCAAAACTCATTAGGCAAATTACAAGAGTCACAGACCAAGTCATCTTGACCTTGTGTCTGGCCTTCCCAACTCAAGCAGTTACTGCATTATTTCTTACTGGTGGGATTCTATCTTGATTTTTTTTAATGTTAGAGAAGGTTAGTGTTTTTAACAAGCAGAGTTTGTAATAGAATTCAAATTTTCAACAAAGCAAAAGAGGCAGAGCAAGTGGATAAATCTCAGCCTACAAGCCCATAAGCATGGTACACTGGAGACAGCTGGCTGCATGCAGCCAATCCTTGACACCACATATACTTCAGGTTTATACATGTCCCAATGTTGATGAAAGAAAAAGTGGGAAAAACTGTTCTCTGCCATGAAACCCCACCCTATAGCCATGACAAGCTGGGAAGTAAAATTACTCATGATGACCAGCAGGGAAGAAAATGCAAAAGATGTCTTGTACTGTACTGAACTGGTGAAATCAGAAGATTTACCCTGCTTTTTTGCTCCTTCTGCATGCAGCTGATTGGGGCAAGTTGGATTTCCCAGTGCCTGCTCAAGAAAGGCCATGTGGTGTAGTGAATAGAATAACAGACTAGGACTTCAGAGACATGGGTGCAAATCACCATTCAATCTAGGAAGCTCACTGAGAAATAGCAATGGTTTTAACCTACTCCTTAAACCTCTCACATACCTTGAAAACCTTATTAGGGTCACCAAAAGTTGGATGCGATTTGACAACACAAAACAACATATTATCAACACAAACCTATGCATGGCAACTCAAAAGTAAGCCCTGCTGAATAAATAATTCTAGCACCGCTTCCTAAATGTTTCCCAAATAAAGGGAATCCTATAACATGAAAGATCTTCCTAGTTGCGCTAAGCGCATCTTATCTTGCTTGATTAAGGCAATGTGTAGCCTGCACACTGTAATCAAAATTGTAAACCGCCCAGAGACTACTTGTAGTGGTATGGGGCGGTATATAAGCAGAACACTTTGATTTCAGGAGCTAAGCAGGGTCGGCCCTTGGATGGGAGACCACCAGGGAATACCAGGTGGTGTAGGCACCTGGAGTAGGAACTGGCAAACCACTCCAATATTCCTGCCAAGAAAGCACCATGGACATGGGGCCACGAAGAGCCAGTCATGACTGTAAGGATGCAACACACACATACATAACATTGATTACCGTATTTTGCCATCTATAAGACGACCCCATGTAGAAGACAACTCCCACTTTTCCAGCCCAAAATTAATTTCACAACTGCAAAGTTCTCTCCTCAGCTTACTTCAGTGTATGAGACAACCCTCCATTTTTAGTTTAACATCTTTAGACAAAAATAGTCTTATACATGGGAAAATACGGTATTTTTCTGCTGCTGCTGATTTTGCTGCCAAAACTGAACCCTTGCATGGCACGGTACACCATGGTACACCCTGTGCTTAAATGTAATGTGGCCTGCCTACAATTTAGGAATTGCTCAAACATACTTGACTGGAAGGAAACTTTATTGAACTACTGAACAGAATATGCACAGGATTTCCGTATTTAATACCCACTTCCTTAGGGAGCCTTGGGATGTGATGGTGGGAACTCTCAGCATCATTAAATTCCGAGAAAAATACGCTGCTCTAGATTTCTTATGGAATGCAACAACAATTAACATGGGAAAACATGTTAAACGGATGCCTTAATCACTATCAAGCAACTATGGCAAATGATAAAATTGCTGTTTTAAACTGGACACCTCCAGTTTAAGAAACGGTGGGAACACCGTGACAAGACTGTTAATCTCACGGGACCTGCAAGTCTGCAGCATGCTTCTACCGAAGAACAAATCTTTAAAATCAAAACTGCCACCAAGTCCTTGGAACTTGCTTGTACAACAGCTGTATAATGAAGCTGGCTGCGGAGATGTCTGAAATGCCCAAACCATGGTACAAAACAAGGCTGCAAAATCATGACATTCATTCAGAGTCACCAACACATCAGAGAAGGCAAACCGTGGTGGCAGTCAACAGCAAAACCAAGAGATCCTGTGCCATCTTAAAAGGTTGATGAGTTTGTAGGGATTTACATTTTTAGTAGGTTTATGGGGATAAATGTTTTATCTGAAGCAGGTTTTAGTTCAGGAGTGAGCACCTTGTGGCTTTCGGGAAGTAGCTTGTTTACAACCTCCATCCGCTCCACCCAACTCTTAGGGGTTGTAGTTCACAGATCTGGAAGGGCCGTGGGCTCCATGCCCCTCCTCTAGCCCGTGATTTCCAAGAGGAGACTGTAAGATGCCATAAGACCTTTTTGTTGCTTTTGGAAACAGATCAGGGATTAAGACAACATTCTCAGTGAGTACAGCTGTATGAGTCCAGTGGGAGCGGGACTGTCCAGTTCTATATCCCTGTGTCTTCCCATCACTTTCTATGGGTGTTTATACACAACCCCTAAACTCCGGGGCAAATGGCTCCCAGCTCCGGAGATTAAAAATGTTTACCCACCAGCTCCGGAGTTAACAGGAAATTAAGTGCAACCCCGCCCACTTTAGCGCGTCCCAGCGCAGCTTTCAGGTACCTGCTTTTTGGATGTGAAAAATATTTGATCCGGTGTAAGGATAGTGAGTGTGGGGCTCTCCTGGCTTCTGTTTGTTGTTTTTCTGCCCCCCCTCCCGCCCCTTTAAGAGATCTGAATGCTGCCGGGAACAGAATGGAGGTAAGACAGCATTCTTTTCTTTCTTTTTTCTCCCTCCCTCATGCAGCCAGCAACCAGGAAGTGCGGAGGGGGGTGGGGACAGAGGAAGAGCGACGAACCCCCAAGATCCCTGGTCCGAATTTAAGTGGCCAGCGGATTTTAGGGGTCGTGTAAAAAGGCCCCATGTGACCTGCAAGACACACTGGAGGAACCGAGATTGCAGCTTGAGCCTCTGCCTCTGTTTCTTGGTAGATCCGGGAAGACAGCAACTATTACCATTAAACACCACTCACAGCCCATCCATGTAAATGACTCTGTGTTCCTTATATAAGAGATGCTACATCCCGTTCATTGTCAGCAGCTGTAAGAGGTTCCATTAATCCTAGGGAGGGAGCCTGTCTGGGCACAGAAGCAAGAACGCTATATAGAAAGAATTGGCTGCTCTGGCAGGAGAAACATTCCCGTGACTGAGACGGATTTAAGAAGCAGCTGGGGTGGTGGTGGAGGGAAAATAGTGGCTCACTTCCTAAAGCAGCATGCATCTGGATGCCAAAGCTTTTCTGGATATTAAGGGTGGACATTGCCTTACATTTCCCAGGAGCTGCCTATACCGTTCCTGGGTGTCTCTGGCTGCTGTACTTCAGCTGTTCCAGCACTGGCTACTGAAAGATCCCCTTTCTAGATACATGCATGCATACATCCACAAACATGCGTGCATGCGCATGCACACACACACACACACACACACACACACACACACACACACACATGCCACAAACAACTTTGTTACATGCTTGTCAAGTGCATATAAAACTGTATATGAAAAACATACATGGCCAAAAAAGGGAGAGCAAGAGGGGTGTGTGTGTGTGTGTGTGTGTGTGTGTGTGTGTGTCTGTCTGTCTGTCTGTCTGTCTGTCTGTCTGTCTGTCTGTGCCTGTGTGTCTGTGCCTGTGTGTCTGTGTGTTTTTCCGCCTCATAGCAGCTTATCTGCTTGAAAATCATCTCATGTAAGCACGCAAAATAAGTAGCCCACTGAACACGGGGGGGGGGTAATCACTCCCCTCCTGTTTTTCCCTCTTTTACTCTCCGGAGTAGCAGGTTACCCAGCCACTTGGCTGCTGGGCTTCAATGCATTTAGTGGGCCACAAACCAATCATGTTTACTGTCTTGTCATCCACCCAGAGAGCTTTCTAAAGGGTGAGGTGTGACTTTTAATAAACAAATTAAAAATAAAGCAGTGGCCCAAGCCTGTTCTAAGGCTGCAGTTCTCTGGAAACCCAAGGGATGAGAAGGAGGCTTTCCCCCACTGATTACTTCAGCACTCCGCTGGAAGCAACAACATTCTAGAAGCAGAAATGTTCAGGGAAAGGCAAGCTTCACTCTCGGGGGGGGGGAGAGAAAGAGCAGAATATTGGCCCTTGCTAGGTTTAGGTTTTTTGCGTTCTCTAATGCAGTCTGCATTGTGCGTGTACTGTACAATTTTAAAGAAAAATCAGCAGCAAACACCCTGTTGAGTCTTTTTGTAAAAGCAAGGAAGGTGAAATATCGCCTCTTTGCATTGACCTGGTTGCCGATGCAACAAACACAAGAATTCCCAACATAAAAACTTCCCCGCCTTCATTGGAATCCACTGATCACTTAGGATGGATCTATCCTGCAAACCTAGCTTCTGCCAAAGAATCCTGGGGATTGCAGAATTTTGACAAGTTCTAAACCAGGCATGTCCAAACTTCAGCCCTCCTGATGTTTTGGATTACAACTCCAAGAATTCTAAACTTAGTAGAGTGCCAATGACAAAGGACTGTGGGAGTTGCGGTCCAAAACATCTGGAGGGCCGAACTTTGGACATGCCTGCTATAAACATTCTCTTTTAAAGGCTTTCCTTATCCTCTCTCCTTTTGGAGCTAGAGCTCACAAGGTCATTTGGGAGAGGAGGTGTTTATTACCTCTGCTTTAAATTTCTGGTGTAGATATATGCCCACAAAGGAGCATGCCAAACTCTCATCTGCTCAAAGATCTCCCAGGATGAAGGTCAATTTGTCACACCCACCCCATCTTTCACCATTCTCTAATTACCAGAAGCCCTCTGTTGCCAAGGAGAAGCGAACACAGAAATACGACCCTATAGGAGGTGAATCAGCTCTTCCCAGTACTGCAGGGGTGTCTCATGCTAAGAGCACAGAAGGGACATAGGCTTGCCTTCAGTGATGGGGGGCAGTAATTCCTGATCTCCACAGTACAATTAATCTGTCACTTCTGAGAGCAACCAGGAGAACAGTGATTCTGGGCAGAAGGTCTCCCTGCCTTCCCATGATGGAGGAACACAGCAAAAAACAGAAGGAGAACTAGACTTTCAGAGAAGATGATGAGCCAATAAGCACCACTGTCTGTTCTCCTGAAAGTGCCAAGCGTATGGAAGAGATGCCTCTAAAAGTCACAGGGAAATGTTCAAAGGATGATGTTGTTCAACAATCAGTGCCAATGTTTAAAAGAACTGGGAAACAGGCTCACCTGGCCGGTCATAACTTTTAATTTAATGTCGCCCATAGACCATTTGGTAGTGGGGCACCTAAAAATTTCTATAAATAAATAAATAAATAAATAGTAGGATTGTTTAAAAATTCTTCATTAACTTGGTTGTTCCTAAGATTCTTTGTCAAGCCTAAACCTTAAAGTACCAGAAATGACACATTTGGTGATACATTGATTTATCCATACAGGCTTACACTGTGCCAACATTTGAGTTGCATCTCAGTCTTGACAAGGTGCTTCAAAGAAAAGATAGATTCATCTCTCTTATGCCTGCTCACCTAAGCCTGATATTGTAGTATTTTCAATGGCAGCAAGGAATTTGAGCAAAGATCATTCCTGCCACCTGCCCCCTGGTTATTGCAAGGCAGAAGATGCTAGAGGCAGAATTTAGGGCCTTCCATAGATGCCCTAAGCACATCCGATCTTGCCTGATTTCGGACGCTAAGCAGGGTCGGCCCTGGTCAGTACTTGGATGGGAGACCACCAGGGAATACCAGGTGCTATAGGCGCCTGGAGTAGGAACTGGCAAACCACTCCAGTATTCCTGCCAAGAAAACCCCATGGACATGGGGTCACGAAGGGTTGGTCACGACTATAATGACACAACAAACACACGTCTCTGAACCATGTGCACCCAGCCAAGTTACAGGTCCATCTCTAAAGGATTTGGAAGCTCAGTAGGAGACAAATGCAGCCAAAGGCCATGAGAGAAGTCAAGGAACTAAAAGTTGCCAAAGAAAAAGAATATCTTTAGTAAAACGGAGGTTTTTGCCAATACAAAAGCTAATGCAACGAAAGCTACTTTTCTACACAAGCATAAGGTCTAGAAATGTGATTTGGAGAAAAAAATATGATAGAGAACCAAGTGCTACAGTCAGCAACAAGTTCTGCAGGTACTGTATTCCAAATTCTGTATACACATCCAGATGAAAATCTGTTGGAACTTTCAACATATTAGTAGGACATCGTTAGCAACTATAATTTTTGATGTCTGGAGACTTTTAAAAAACTCTCAATATTATTTCATGACAGATTCACTTGGATGTCAATTCTTGCTTTGTTAAAAAAAAAAAGAGAGACAAAGTGTCAGCAGTGGCACAGTGTCTGCATTGACTGATAAATACACTTGTCAGCCTTAACCGTCGTGTTCTCTAGAACTCCAAGGATCCATTCATTCAGCATGCTCCCTCACACGCCCCTTGCTTGCACCAGCCCACTTGCTTCCCATGCAACCCTAAGGAAGGAAGCGGTAGAATCAGCCACGACTCTTGCTCAGCACAGTCAACTAGGCTGAGGACCATTTGCTGCAGAGACAGATTCTGCTTCCTAACGCTTTAGCGCTTGCTGCCTCTTCCTCGACACACTCCATATCAGTTTGATGCCATATAAAGGATGCTGAGATGGCCCTCTTAATAAGTCTAACCTTGGAACCAAAGCTTTTCTAAATAGCAGAGTATCTCCTAGGCAACCTAAATCATACCTCTTCCTCAGCACCACCACTACCACTGCTCTATACAGAGCTTTGGCCACAAAATGCATAACGTAATCAGAGAAAAAGACTGGAGGGAGAGTGGTCTCATTTTTGAAAAGCCATCGGTTACTTCCCTGGCTAAACTGAGCCCTGCAGTTGTAGTTCTGACAGGACACACAGCTGCTTCTTTATACACAGATCACTTCCAAGCACAATTCAGGATGGAGAAGCAGCCTAACTTGACCCTCATAACATCTGGCCTGTTGAGCACAGGTCAGTCCCACGTGGAAAACCCTGCTGGAGAAAGTCTTTCCTCACCATCATTCAAGAGCCCCTTTATGGCAATAATAACATGATTATCCCCATCTCCCATGGAAGATGCCGAGGTCATCCGAATCCATCACACACCCTCCTCAAAACTGCTTCTACTGCAGTGGTACCCATCTGGGACCAGAAGGCCCCCTCCTCACCTCTGCCGACACCTTTGCAGTTTGATTACACATACTCATTGGTGGCCATCATCTACCATCACCTTGGCAACAAGGCTAGGCAGTCTGAAAGCTGCCTTTCAGGGAAACTGCAGGTTTCTTTCACAAGGTGCACCCACCAACAGCCTTAAAGCCTCCTCCCGAAAAATGTAATGAATCTTCTGCAAGAGAAGAAAAGGTCCAGAGGCCACATAGAATAATTAGTAACAGTCCATACTAATTTTCCTCAGATATTTCTGCTCATCATGGCATATATATATAGCATGACCACAATTCCGTTGTAATATCCTAAAATGAAAGCCTTGTGTCCAATCTCTTCCAAATACAACTGACCATAACCCTTTGGTCTTTAAGCCCCACCCCATCACGCCCATCATTCATATTCAACCTCTAATGCCCACACCTCGAGCCTCCAGATCTGAGCCCCAAACCATCCCTTGCTCTCTCTCTCACACACACACACACAGAAGAGAGAGAGAGAGAGAGAGAGAGAGAGAGAGATGAGGGCCCATAGGTCGCCATACTTACTAGGCAACTCTCCCTTGGCTAGTTCAACGCTGAGTAGCTCTTTGTGGCTGATGCTCCAGCCAGGCCCAGGGTGGGTGGGGGTGGACGCTGGACTCTTCGTGAAGATGCCGCTGATGAATTTGAGCATTTTACGGTCACGGGTAGAGGCCCGGCCACCCTCACGGCCTCTCTTCAGCCCTACCGCAGCCTCTGAAGAGCAGGAGCCAGAAGAGGCCAGACTGGCTGGGCCATGGTTGAGATCGCTGTTGTCCAGAGTCTTGCTTTTGTTTTTGTGAGGGGACAATTTGGCCCTGGAGCCCCCTCTGGGCACTGTTTCACCGCTGCCTTTGACGGACACCTTCATGCGTCCCTTGACTTCACTCTCTGGCCAGGACAGGCGGTTGGGGGTACCCCCCTTGTGCCCCCCTTTTGTGGTCTTTGGCTCAGCCCCCACCTTGGCCCCACTGGTGGTCACTGTTTTGAAAGGCTTGTTGGTAGCCAAGCGAAGGCGGCGGTTGCCAGCTGCCGGGTGAGGAGAAGAGGCCCCTGAGTGGGAAAAAGTGGAGCCCCCTACTCGGCTGACGCTCATTTCCAGGGTCCCCGGCTCAGGGCCACCCCAGCTAGCATGGCTGACCAACATCCGGCGTCCAGGTGCTGCCGCACTGGAGGAGCAGCTGGCAGTGGTCGAGGGAGAGACCGGGGACTCCTCGCTAGGCAGATCCAAAGTTTCTTTCAGTCCAGCCTTGAGGGGGATCGGAGCCACTTCGGGCTTGGGGGGTGGCACGGGAGGAAGGACCGGCACCATAATTGCTTTGGGCTTGGGGGCGACAGCCGGAGCCATTGGGATGACCGATCCTTCAGCCTTGGGCACCCCAGCTGCTGCAGGGGCTGATGAAGCCACCTCTGGCTTGAGAGCAGTTGCTGAGAAGATGGCAGCCAGAGGCATCTCGGGTTTCGGCGGGATTGTTGGCGCTATAGATGGGATCGTCGGTTCAGGCTTGGGAGCCAGTGCCGGGGCTGCACTGGGGACCACTGCCTCAGGCTTCAGGGGCACAGCTGGTTCCGGTTTGGGAGGCAGAGGAGGAGCCACAAAGGGTGCAGCCAGAGGCTCGGGTTTGAGGACCGCTGCTGGTGCAACAGGCAGAACCAGGGCCTCAGGTTTGGGGGGCACAGCCGGAGCGACCAAAGATCCCAGCCCTTCCGGCTTTGGCGCAATGGCCGGTGGTGTGTCTGGGCTGCCAGGGGTTTTGGCCTTCAGGGCTGCCGCTGAACCAACCTTGGTGTCCCAAGGACCAGCTTGGCCTGTGGGCGACATCCACAGGGAGCCAGCTCTCCCAGCACCATCCGGAGATGGTGATGAGCTGGGCGTCCCAGAACTGCTAGGCGACAGCTGCAGCAGATAGTCCGGGGTGCTGGCACTGCTGGTACTGATCCAGAGCGCATCCTGGCGGTGGAAGATCCGCTCTTGTCTCTTGATCTTGGCAGCCGCAGCCTCCTCGGTCTCCTTGCGGCCCTTCAGCCCGGAGGGCTCTGCAGCCGGAGGGGGTGGAGGTGAAGGGCTGGAGGCTCCATAGTGGCTGCTGTCCTCTTGGCTGTCAGGAGGCTGGGTGGTTCCATCGCCTGCCCCCCCTGCCTTCTCCTCTTCTTGCTGCGGCGGTGGACCCCCTTGGTGCTGTTGCAACTGCTGGACCGATTCAAGCTTGACAAGGGTTAGGGAGATCAGGTAGGTTGTCCGGCGCTGCAAGGTCGCTCCTCTGCTCATGAGTGCCGTGGAAAAGGGACGGCGGTGCCCTCAGCGCTAGCCAGCATCTGCCAGACAGTTCTTGCCTTGTTCACTGTTGCTGCTGCTGCTGCTGCTGCTGCTACCGCCGCCGCCCCCTTCGGATGGCACCTGATGCCAGCCACCAACCGGAGCCTTAACGCCCACCCTGCTCTGTCCATGCACAAAGGGCAACGGCTCCAGACGAACGAGGAAGGAGCCTGGGCATCTGCCCGTGCCCAGGGTGGTGGTGGTGGGGGGGTTCTCACCGTCGGGGCTGGTCGAGAGAGGCGGGAGACCTTACCTGCTGCTCCTCCTCTGCAGACCAGCTGCCAGCGTGAAGGTGAGCATCCTCCGACGAACCACCTGCCACCGGAGGCGGCCGCAGCGGCGTCGTTCCTGTGCGTGTGTATGTGTGTGTGTGTGTGTGTGTGTGTGTGTGTGTGTGTGGGGGGTGGGGGGCTACCGAGGCTGCCGGGGTAGGTAGGGCAAGCGGTGGCGGCGGCGGCGGTGGTCCTTTAGAAGAGGCACCTGCAGCCAGCAACAGCCGCGCCGCCGAAGCCTGGAGGGAGGCAATTCCTCCGAGATGACAAGAGGGCGAAGGATGGCTGTTCCCATGCAGACGAGCCGGATCAGGGAAGGAAAAGGGAGGGGGGAGGGGGGAAGTGGGAGGGAGAAAGGGGGAGAGAAATATAGAGATATACAGAGATGTATATCACGGCTCCGCCGCCGCCAGCAGATCCCCTTGGGTGGCGTTGCCGCAACCTCGGGAGCCCCTCGGTGCAGACCTCATCGTCCTGGCAAGCTGCCCAGGTCTCTCAGGCTCCCCCCCCCTCCGGGTCTTGTCATTCGCAGCCCTCCCACGGGGCATCCCTTCTGGACGGCGACAAATCCTTTTCTCTCCTTCGCGCAGCGTGGCGAGATCCGCTCCGGGTTTGAGTGGGGATGAGTCCCCCGGCAGAGCTACCTCATTCCCCCCCCGCTTCCCCCCCCCTCGGCTCCGCTGCAGTGCAATTCCCTCCTCCGGCTTGTTTGGGTTTGGGTTTGGGTTTGGGTTTGGGTCCTCTCTCCCCAACGCTTCCCTTCCACTCCTCTTTGGGGGCAGCAGGTCTGCTACTTTCTAAAGGCAATCCGTGCCTTTGCAGTGGGTCGCTGGGGAGGGGGGCGTGGGTAGGTGAGTGGGGGCAGGAAAAAAAAAGGGGGTTCTCCGCCGCTTTGCGAGCTGGGCGCCAGCAGCAGCAGCAGCAGCAGCAGGCTTGGTGGCGAGCAGAAATGCGGCGAGCAAGGTGGAAGGAGGGCGTGCGAGAGCGTGGCGATGGGAGGGATAGGAGGGAGGGAGGCGATGGGTGGGGTGGGGGGAAAAGCAACGCTGATGTCGGCAGCAGAGGCTGCAAAGCCCCTCCGCCCTTGGGGCTCGCTGGTTTGGGAATCGTAGCTCTCCTCCAAGCGCGGGGGATGCCTCAGGGATCCGAGGGATAGAAAAAGGAGATCGGGAGGAGGAGGAGGAGGGAGGAAGATGATTAAGGGCGTGGAGAGCCAAAGAGCGATCCTGAGAGACGGAGCTCTCGCATTGAACGCGCCATGCCAAGAAGTGAAGGATTTCTGCCGAGACGGGAAGGAAAACCCGGACTGGATCCTATGGAAGCGCCGACCGCCCAGGCAAGACACCTTCCAGGCGCCGCCACCGATCGCCTCTCCTCGGCGATCATTCACGGCCAGGGCACCACGTTGGGCGGGCCTTTCTCTTGGCGGGCCGTGGCTGAACCTCCATCCACACACGCCCTCCCGATGTTGGCCAATGCAATTTATTATTATTATTATTATTATTATTATTATTATTATTATTATTATTATTATTATTATTATTATTATTATTATTATATTTAATTAAAGAGGCGCTCAGGTTTTCTCTCTGTTGTGTGTGTGTGTGTGTGTGTGTGTGTGTGTGTGTGTGTGTGTGTGTGTGTGTGTGTGTGTGTGTGTGTGGTGTCATTACAGTCGTGACCAACTCATTGTGACCCCATGTCCGTGGAGTTTTCCTGGCAGGAATACTGGAGTGGTTTGCCAGTTCCTATTATCTAAAGATAAAAGGTTGCGAGGCGGGGGCTCCACCATGAACGCTGGTGCTGCTGACGGATGACCGGCGTGTGTTTCTTTGGCCCCCAGGGACAAGGTCACCCCCGGGCCATGGGCCGCGAACAGCTGGGGAGGCCCAACCTCTGGAGGCTTAGCTGGCCGAGGCAGCTAATGTGCTCAAATCCCCACCTGCTCTGGGATCATCAGGGTAATTAGGGGAGGAAAGCCTGTTAGGCGGGGCGGCCTGCGCGGAGCTACAGGTGGTGGCGGCGGCTTCTTTCCCTAGTAGGAGGCCTGCCTGCCTGCCTGCCTGTCTGGCCTCACCGGCAGCGCCTCCTCCCTTCTCTCGCCTCTGCTGCTCCTCCCATCCGTTTCCACACAGGAGGACAGAGAGCTCACACGATTTGGAAGAAGAAGTGCGGCGCCAGCGGCAAGAGAATGGCCTTCTCAACATAGTAAAACAAAAGCAAAGTGTTCTACTTATATACTGCCCCATTCCACTTCAAGTAGTCTCTGGGCAGTACTACAGTTTTTAATTACAGTCTGCAGGGTACACATTCCCTGCCCGCCCGCCCCCAAGCTGGTTACTCATTTTACCTTACCCGACCTTGGCTGAGTCAACCATGAGCCTGCTACCTGGGATCGAACCCCAGTTCATGAGCACAGTTTTACCTGCAGTACAGACATTTAACCACTGCGCCACGGGGCTCCCGTGTAGTACAGTACTGTATCTCTTTAGCAGCCACCGTTTTAGGCAGGGGTGGGCCTCCAAACTGCCCCACCCACCCACGGGGAATTATTATTTGTTAAAGCCACCTGTATGGGTGGCAGGATCTGCCACACAAAATCAGTGATAGAGTTGCCCAGATTTCTCCCCTGCTCACTTGTATCTGGTTGAGACTATAGCACTTCTTTTGTTTGCAGGTTATTTATTTATTTATTTTATTATAATGCTTATACAATATACTGCTCAACAATGAGGACTCTAATTGTGGTAGCTTAACATAACACAAAGTGTAGAATAGAAAATAAAATATACTCAATACTTTAACAAGTTTCTTAACATACGCCATGATCACAATTCACCACTCAGCTTATTTATTTCACTTTTAAACTGCCCACTAAATCCAGTATTCTAGGTGATTATACGGTGTATTAAAAATACAGTACAAAATAACATCTTGAAATGATATTGATCTGTTAACTAAGTTAAGGCCTGTCTGAGATATAATTGTTATCAGAGGTATGCAGATTTTTTAGACAACTCCCAGAATTCCACTGGCCATGCTTCTTTGGGAATTCTGGCAGTTATCATTTTAAAATAAATATACTGTACATTCCAATATGTCTGATTGCAACAGGGCTGGGCCCTTGCAGTCAATAGAGCATCACACTGGAATTCAAAAGACCTGGGTTCAATTCCTACTTGACTTTATACAGTAATTCTTTTGAGAGTTGACAGTGGTAGGACACTCTTTAATACAACTCATCCCTTGAAAATCCTACTAGGAATAAGACAGATGTGACTTGATAATCTCAGAATATATTATCAAGGCTGTTGCTAGACCAATATCTTGTGAGGATGTTTTGCTACTCATATGTCAGTCTGTGAGTCAGGATCGGGGCCATTTGACTCTGCCTCTTGGCAGAATCAGGGCCCCACTCAGGCAGAGGCAATCAGGGAGGGCAGCTGGTAGGCTTCCTACTAGCATAAAGCTAGCAGCTGACACTCCCTGTCCCTTGCCTCAGCAACTTGAGACTCTGGACTCTTGAAGCTTTGGCCCTGGTACCTTGATCTTTTCCAGAACCCTGCAACCCTATAAGTCTTCCTGTTTGTGTCCTCCTCCCTGTAGGACTGCATTTGCGTGCTTCTTGACATTGGACTGACTGACTGCTCTCTGTGTGTATCAAACCCGGACCACTCTCTTGGCTGCTGGAAACACCCTGGTCTCAGCCTCCATTGCAGATTTCCTGGTTGCTGCCCATGCCTCAGCTGTTACACTGGGATGAGTAGCAAAACAATATCATTCTCATAAGAAAAGAAGTCCAGTTGCCATGACTCAACTTCCAGATAAACTCACCTAGATGACTGAGAATCTTCACAGATAAAGGCAAGGAGGGGTTGTCAAAGCATCATCATCATCATCATGCCAAAATGGGTCAGTATTAAAGAACACAGTATAGGGATAAAAGAGAGGGGAAAAGTAAAATACAATTTCAAGAGGAGAGGATTACCTGGGCTGTTGCAACATAAACAGGAATCCAATCTTGTATTTTTGCTTGTGCTGATTAACTATCTTCATTGTGACTAAAGGAATTATGGGTCTTGTTACTTATTATGACAGTGTTCCTAAACAGGTTGTTTACATCATAGTTGCAATAATAGACTGAGAAGGGAGTAAAAGGAAATACAGCATTAATTGTGGTATATGATAATTGGAGCATTTGATAAACAGCACACCATATTATACTGCTAGCTGTGAAACAACAGCAAGGAGTGTGACTAGACAGGAATTTTGAGAGATCCAATTCATGTTTAAAGGCTCTTTGGTGCAATCTATTTAATCTCACACCTCAGTGATCCATCCATTCACACAGGAGATATTTCTCTCTGTGTGAAGGTTCCAGACAGCTGTTCAGATAGCTCTAATTTATTTCCTTTTATATTATGGACACCCCCCATCTCTGGTCCCTTTCCCATATTTTGTTGTTGCTGTCATTCTGCAGGCTACAGTGGCTTCCTCTTTTTTACTGAAGTTAGTAAGTGGCATAGTACTATAGCGATACATCAATTAGCACGGAAACTCCCTTATATTTGAAATAGGACTGCATCACTTAGGACGGTGGTCCCCAACCCCGGGCCGCGGACCGGTTGGAGAGCGCAGGAGGAGCCGCCGCCTCCCTCCTCCGCCCACCACCGGCGGCGGCGCATCCTCCTCCTCCTCTGCCCTCCTCCTCCTCGCCCTCCACCACCACCACCACCAGCAGCAGCAGCCAGCTCCTCCTCCTCCTCCTCCCGCCCCACCGCCGAAGGAGCAGCAGCAGCAGCAGCAGCGAGGGCACTTTGGCGGCAGCGGCGGCAGGACGGGGGCGATTGCAGCGCAGCCACCCCCACAATTGCCCCCCCGGCCGCCGCCGCAAATCCCGCCGCCGCCCCAATTGCCTCGCTGCTGCTGCTGCTGCTGCTGCTCTCGGCGGCGGCACGGGAGGAGGAGGAGGAGGAGGAACCTATAGCCAGGAGCCGCGCGGGTCTCGCTGCTGCCGCCGCTGCCGTGGGCCTCATCCTCCACCGGGGAAAGCGCTGCTGGCGCCCCGCTCGCTTTCCCCAGCGGAGGAGGAGGCCCACGGCGGAGGCGGCAGCAGGAGCAAGCGGGGCGCCAGCAGCGAGACCCGCGCGCGGCTCCCGGCGCTGGAGGAGGAGGCGGGGGCCCGCCTGCCCAGGAGCCCCGGGTCCCCCCACCCCGCCCGTGTGTGGGGGGGAGTGGCACCCCCGACGCCCCAAGCCGGTGAGTGCCGCCGCCGCTCTCGTGCCTCCCCCTCCTCCTTCCCTCCCATCCTTTGCTTTCACCCCCCCTTTTGCCTCCCCGCCGGACCCCCCTTTCGCATTCTCCCCCCCCCCCACCCCCACCCCCAGCTTCGGGCCAGAGAAAAATTATCAAAAATTTCCCGGTCCGCGGGGACAAAAAGGTTGGGGAGCACTGACTTAGGATATGATTTTTAGAAATTGTGAGAAGAGGAAAATAAAGGAGAAGGTTTCTCCACCATCTTTTCCCCAGTCAAACCCCCACTGCATACATCCTTGGCCCACTGCTCTATTTTGGAGTTCACTAAACAACCACACTGACTGTAGAATGGGATAATCAGGAAGTCACCCAATCACACCAAATAATCTGCAGCCCTAGCACTGTGCCAGAAAAGAATGGAAGAAGCTCACAAAAGGGGTGGGATGGATCACTCTTCCCTAAAACCAGAGACTGGCATGAACTTTAGTTCAGAACCATGGGTGTCACACCTTCCCTTCCACTGCTTCCTTGAACAATGACCCACTCATCAGTTGGAGCATGCTGCTCTCCTCCTCCTTGGTTGTTCCACCAGTCCCCGGCAAGAGCACGTTTGCCTGTCTTTCCTCGTCTGACTGGACGTACTCCTGCCAGAGACCTGTCAAACAACTGAAAAGGAGGAGGAGAGGAGTGTGTGCTGGCGGGTGAGTGGGGGATCCAACCAGGGAGGCTGGGGAAGAAAACGCGCAGCACTTGAGGTGCTGTGCATAGGAACCAACACAAACTTCCATAATGAGGTTCATGCCCATCTCTACTTAAAACATATGTGGAAGCCAGAAATCAGGGCAAATCAATCACACCAAAAGCAGACCAAACAAAGAGCTATGTGCTCACCTGATTGCCCTCCCTGAGTTAGCAAAAATGTATCCATACATTATTGACAGTACAATCATCATAGGCAAACACATTGTTTATTCTATAGGTTCTCAGCTTTGGCCTCTCTAGGCTAAGTTTGCAGTGCTGGTCTTGAATTTCAACAGCCGTATTCTCTGGGGACCTATGTACTTGAGGCACCACCTGTCTTCCATAGACATGCCAGTAGATATATTCATCCAGAAGTGCTAGTTATCCAGGAGAGGACCTCCTTAGTGATGGTACCCCATTTCTGGAGTGTTCTCTCCAGAGAAAGTCTGCTAGCACCCACATTGATGAAATTTTGAAATCCCTTTTTAATTAAACCACTTTTATCTATAATGCTAATTTTATACTGCTTTTGTTAGATATGCATATTTCAGTACAATGCCAGTGTCTTTTTAGTCATTTCTATTCTTATGATTTCAAGCCACCCTTGGAATTTGTGTCAAAGATGGCATAGAAATCCACCCAATGAAATAAATGAGGGAAAATGGCATCATTACCTGTGTCCAAAGGGGTGATTGTGAAGCAGCATGTACGGGTGATCTGCAAATGTTCCCTGATTCCCAGCTAGACAGCTAGTATGATTTGCCCCAGCTATACTCAAGCTGCCTTCCCTGGTGGCCTCTTATGCTTTCAGAGCAAGAGCCAAACCAACATCCATCTCACACCCTCACCTCTCCCAATGCCTGCGCCATACCCTCCTGAAGGGTTTCTGAATGTGCTGGTCCAGCCAGTCTTCTGGCATTGCCAGCAGAAGAGCCAATTAATGCTAATTGCATCTAAATATCCCAACTGACGGCACCACTGAAAATGATTCATGTCCAAAAAGCAGCATGCTCCACACTGGCTGCTTCCCTTTCCACGTGCTGAGGAAGCAATTCCAGACAACTGTACTTCCATCACAGGCACATCACAGGCACAGTTTTCGACCTGAGTAACAACCTCACATGCCAGGCTTGAAAAGGAAGTTTCACATGCACATATTTGCTACCGCTGCAGGATTCCTGTAGCCTTCAGACACAGCACCGCAGTGTAAGTGGAGTATACGCTGTTAATCTTATCCCTCCATCTGCAAAATTAATGTACACTCAAAAACTGATACAAGTGGACAGTTAACCCAGAGATGTGTACAAATGCAGAAAGAAGACACTGACTCCTCAGAGGACCCCAGATTAACAACTTCAGAATAGACCCCAGTATCTGCTGGGGATTGGTTCCAAGCCTTTCTGTGGATAATGAAAACCGTGGATAAGAGAGAATGCCATGTCCCCAAGACTGCTGTTTTGTGATAGCAACTTGCTTTACAGCTGCTGTTTGTGACGGTAGCTTGCTTTACAGCTGCTCTTTTATGACAGTAGCTTGCTTTACTGCTGCTCTTTGTGACAGTAGTTTGCTTTGCGGCTGCTGAATTATTTATTTTTCCTCTGCCAACTGTGGATAACAATCAGTGGATAATAAATCAGTGGATACGGGGATCCTACTGTACATGTATGCAAATGGATTGGACAATCTGCACCAAATATCAGTGCAAGTGCAACAGAAATATCTATGTTTCAAGTTTGCATAGAGGCAGAATACATATCATCCCCAGGTTATATCTGTCCGGCCTCAAGTATTCACCTTTGTAACCCTCTTGAGAGTAAAGCATCTCAACATCAAACTATTGATATTGATCCATTCCAGTCTGGGTTCAGACTGTGTCGGGGGACTGAGACAGTCTTGGTCACACTGCAAGATGACCTCCTCCGGGGGCCCGACAGGGGCTGCTCTACCTTGTTGATCCTTCTGGATTTGTCAGCAGCCTTTGATACCATCGACCACAGTATCCTGCTGGACCGGCTCTCCGAGATAGGTATTGGAGGCACTGTGCTCAGTTGGTTCCAATCCTTCTTGGAGGACTGCCCCCAGTGTGTATAGCTTGGGGGGGGGGAGTTGTCTGCCCCGTGGATACTCCCATGCGGGGTTCTGCAGGGGTTGGCTCTCTCCCATGCTGTTCAACATCTATGTGAGGCCATTGGCCGAGGTCATTAGGAGATTTGGAGTCTGCTGTCATCAGTACACTGATGACACGCAGCTCTATCTCTCCTTTTCCACCTCTGCAGTTGAGGCTGTTCAGACTCTCGACCTGTGCCTGAATGCAGTCATAGAATGGACCAAGACCAACAGATTCAAGCTCAATCCCGAGAAGACCAAGGTTATGTTCTTTGGGACTTCCCCTTCCAGATATGGAGGCCCTCTCCCTAGTCTGGAGGGTGTTTCCCTCCAGCTGGCGGATAGTGTTCGGAACCTGGGCGTGGTCCTGGACCCGGCTCTTTCTATGGAGTCCCAGGTGGCCGCCGTGTCCAGGACTGCCTTTTTCCATCTTTGACAAATCGCCCAAATTCGTCCATATCTGGAGGGGGCCTCCCAGAGAACTGTTGTGCAAGCGCTGGTGATCTCAAGAATAGATTACTGCAACACTCTCTACGTGGGGTTGCCCTTGACTCTTACTCGGCAACTTCAGTGGGTGCAAAATGTGATGGCCAGACTGGTGGCGGGTGTGCGTCAATACGACCACATCATCCCAGTACTGGCCCGCCTGCATTGGCTACCCGTTGCGTCCCGAATAAGATTCAAGATCCTGGTTTTAATTTATAAAACCCTCCATGGCCTGGGACCTGTATACCTGGCAGAGTGAATCTCTCAGCGATCAACTTCGGCCCGACCAACTAGAATGTCGCGGGTGCACTCACTTTGGGTGGCCACGCCCAGGGAGGCTCGGAAAGCGGTCACCCGTAACTGAGCCTTCTCTGTGGCTGGTCCTGTGTTATGGAATCATCTCCCGAGTGCGTTGCGCCTTGCACAGTCCCTGCCAGCCTTCAAAAAAGGTTTAAAGACCATGCTTTTTTGTGAGGCGTTTGGTGACTGTTAAGTTTTTTATGTTGTTCCTGTCCCGCCATCTCACCATTTCGGTATTGATTCACTTATTGTTTTTATTGTGATGTTGTACCTAATTTGCTTATTGTCATGTTCTTCTTTGTTGTAAACCGCTCGGAGTTCCTTCTGGAAGACAGGCGGTACATAAGCACTAAAATAAATAAATAAATAAAAATAAATATTGTGCACTTTAATTTCATGGTGTTTATTTACATGCTTACTGAAAGGTTTTCCACCTATTCCATGCTTTCTTTCTACAAAATACCTGCTATTCTGATTATAATTTGAAAATGTTGTTTTGTCTCAAATAAAAAATGTAAAATGTGTACGTGTGTCTCTCTCTCTGTGTAATAAGCTGAATGTTCTTTCTTTCTTTTTCTCTCTCTCTCTTTCTTTCTTTCTTTCTTTCTTTCTTTCTTTCTTTCTTTCTTTCTTTCTTTCTTTCTTGGATTTTTATACCGCCCATCTGTCAGCAAGGCCACTTGGGACGGTTAATAACAATTAATGAATACAATACAGTGCAAAATGAAACACAAATACTAATACAATAAAATAAACAAAAATACAGTAAATAAAAATAAAAATAAAGTGACATAAAATAGCATATATGTTACTGGCAGGCAATCTGTTACCCATTGTTATTGAGGATATCAAAAAGGTATGCAGATAATTTCACTTCATCTTTAAAGATCATGTTGATTCAGGGTTATTGTCCAAGCTTGTTTCATTTATTGAGTAGGCCTTATTTAATCCCATCAAACTACCGCCTGTCATTGCCCTGGACATCAGGAACAGAAAAGACCAACACTGCAGCCCTAAATTCCTATTTTGATTAGAATCACAGAATGCTATTTTATGTTTCTGTTTTTATATATCTGAAAATTGCACAAGTAAATATCTGCTTCTTTCTTTCTTTGTTCTTGGGTTATTCAGACCTATCACCTTACAGATCCTTGGTCCATGTAACAATTGCTGCAGTTTGAAAAAAACATAATGAAGAAGTGGTAACTTGGAGCTGATTTTAAAAAAGGAAAACGGGGTAACACCATGTAAATAAAATCCCCAGAAAACCCAACCTGTCTAGGAATTTTAAAAGACTGTTTATGACGTATGCATTTTATGAGTCCCAGATAGAAAACAAGTTAATCTAGCACTATTTGAGAATGTTTCAGTGTCCATTCTTTGTGAACCAAACAGGCAGAATGAAAAAGAGTAATCTCTGACCAACAGAATGCTACACTAGTCCTTTTCTAAAAAGTAAAAGTGGAGTGGTATTTCCACCATTCCTCTATCTTCATAGAATATCAGCAGAGTTGTCTACAACTAGACTCCAGAACAACGTAAATACAATACTACTACAGTACTATAATTTTATAATTATTTTCCTAGCAGTTCAAGAGACCGATGTAATGTGCCACATTCCATATGAGACACTGGTTGAGAAACTCAAAAGAATCCACAATATGTCCAAGCAAAGGTTATGAGAAGAACCTCAATTTTGAGAACTCACACAAAGTGTTCTATTTACTGCCACAGAAACAGGTTCATTCCTACGATCATGTGTAGAAGTTAGCCATGGACAATCCTAACTGGAATCCTATTAAGTTCTATTTGAGGATAATGAAATCATGTATATCATGGCAGCTAATTAACATGGTACCTGTAATATGACTGGTCCCATGAGAGTAATGAAGCCAGCTGCTTGACCAAGCATAGGGCCAGCAAATTATTAATAAACTACAATGTTCCCATTTCACTGAGTAGCAAAATACCACAGGATTCTGGGGATTTTGCTGAACATAAACAAATGCACCAAAACACCATGTGTATTTTGTACACTGCACATTATGGCTAAGATCTGATTCATTTGTCTTTCACAGATTTAAATGGGGGAACCCGTTAGTCTCAAAATAGGCTGTGCTTTTGCCTGGAAGCCTGAGATAATGATGGTAGAACATTATGGATCCCATAATCAATTATCCCTACCTGCAAATAATCAGTAATGATAACACAGAGTAACTCAAGTTGGAATTCACCAAGCAAGATCAAATTGGGGAGGGAGGAGGAGGAGGAGTCAGGGAAAACAATTTGCCAAGGGTCCACAGACTTAAGAGCCAGGCTCCACGAATTCCCTGGTTTATCCCTTGCCCTTTCAGGGATGTAAAGCTGGAGTCCTACTGAAACACGGCCCTCTGTCCATGCACAGGGGAAACACTAAGGTGGTGAAGCATACAAGTAGGCCTGCATTTTACATCAAGATTGTTACCATGGGAAGACACAGGTGAAGAGCTTGCCCCGCTACCCTGTTACTTCCCATAAGAAACTGAGGGATTTTTCTCAAAGGAGTCTAAACCTGCCAGACTCACTGCTTGCTTTCATAAAAGATTTGGCTACTTGGTCAGTCCAGTTTGGGAAACTCAGCCCCCTTGCTCTCATGGACTTCTTGGACCTTGCCCTTTGGCTGGCCTTAACCCAGAGGGGGACAGCCTGATCCTCAGACATCTACCAGAACGGTTTTGCTGGTGTGGACTTGGCGTAAAGAGAATGGCCTTTCATTTCTTTATTTGTTGCATAATTTAAAATTATAGGTGTATATGAAATCTAGACAAAATTAAAGACAAATTTAAAAATGAAGATAATCAGACTGTTTGTATTGTATCTGTTTGCAGCACCCAGAGTAGTGCCTTGGCATTAATGGGAATCGGATATAAATTGGATGGATGGATGGATGGATGGATGGATGGATGGATGGATGGATGGATAAATAAATAAATAAATAAAGATCTTCTTTTGGTAGGAAATAAATTGCTTGCGCTGCACTGATTGAATTTCTCCAATGCTACAGAAAATCTGACCTCTATCCTAGTAACCTCATTTTATTTGATTATTGTTTGATTCTCCTACTTTGCTTAGAAGTCTATTAAGCGACTTCCTGATGGTCCAGCCAGAGTCTTCTTCAGGTAGGAGACGCTCTTCAGCATTCATCCATTCAGGAAGTTGTGTCATGTTTGTTCTCCACGGGTTTAGCCTCTTCTGGTTTAATATTTAGTGCTTGAGATGTGTGCAGAAATTTTTAGCCATCATCTGGGCAGCTGCTGTCCAAGAAGTAGATGGGGTTTGTTGCTGTAGTACCTTATTTTGTTCATTATTTGCTAGCACCTTTGAATGTGCAGTACTTCTAGAAGGACAATACCAGCCAAATAATAGACTTCTTCAATGGAGCTATGCTTTGAGCAGTCAGTAAAAATCCTGCATGATTCATTCATTCATATCTATCTCCACTTGCATAAACAGCTCATGGGTTTCCAGATACATCAATACATTTTACTGTTAAAATAAAAGACTAAATAAAATAAAGGACTAAAATATTTAACTATATCCACTTGTTTGGCATATGCTGATTTATACCACACACCGCCAGCATATTCTGCTGTGGAGTAACACATAGATAAAGCTGTTGTCCTTATTGTTTTTGGGTGTACACCCAGTCAGACCCAGCCAGTTTCCGGGATGGCCAACAGAAAGTAGGTCAGATTTGTTATTTGGGAATATATTACTTCCAGTGAACATAATCAGGTTTGCCTCTTCTGCTAGGAAATAAATAAATAAATAAATAAGCATGTAGGGTATACAGGGAGATCAACATTCACTTCATTTCTCTCTTGAGACAGGAAACCAGAGGGGCTTTGGGGGCAGCCATACTACCATGTCCCACATGGTCACGTGTATTTTTAGAAATCTCAGTCAACTCAATGAACCACATTTAATCAGAAACAAGAGAACGTTCAGTACGAACCAGACCAGTTGTATTCAGCAGCCCTTGTTTCATTAGAAGCCAGATTTTCACAAACACATGGCGTGCTAACTAGAACCTTTCAAAAACCCAGTCTGCCATTTATAGAGGGTGGCTATGAAAGCACAAAATCAGAAACACTTTCGTTTTATTTCTATATCTTTGTTAGGAATAAATGACTAAATGAAAGAATAAATCAAGACAACAAAGAGCTCCCTGTCAGTCATGCTTTATATTGGACATTTCTATTACTCCTATCCTTGTCTAATCCGACTGCTGCTTTCTGAGTCACAGGAGCTAACAGAAATATGTCTTAGACTTTAAAAAAAAACCTTCATTTTGTTGTTATAGCAACCAAAGCTCTGAAAATGTAAGAAAACAGCGGGAATAATTAAGTGGTGAAATCAACATTAATGGGAACAGTAAAAAGTGCCTTGATTCACGACCATCAAAGGAAGCCCTGTGTGTAGTATGTGTGCATGTGCGTGCATGCACATGGTGAACACCCCAAAAGAAAGGTAAAAATAGGCTCCTTTGATAGATCAGGCAGAACAAGGCTTGTTACAACTACAGGAAATCTAATCCCTTTAAGTCTAAAAGGGACATCAAGGAAGGCAGGAGGGAGTAGTTAGTAGGGAAACTGGACATAACCCCTTTTTACATGACCCCTAAGATCCGCTGGCCACTTAAATTCGGACCAGAGATCTTAGGGGTTCCTCACTCTTCCTCTGTCCCCACCCCCTCTGCACTTCCTGGTTGCTGGCTGCCTGAGGGACGGAGAAAAAAGAAAGAAAAGAATGCCGGTTTACCTCCGTTTTGTTCCGGGCAGCATTCAGATCTCCTAAAGGGGCGGGGCGCAAAAAAAGAACAAACGGAAGCCAGGAGAGCCCCGCACTCACTATCCTTACATCGGATCAAATATTTGTCACCTCCAAAAAGCAGGTAAAAGAAAAGTGCTGTTTGGTCTTGCTAAAGTGGGCGGGGTCGCACTTAATTGTCTGCAAAGTCCGGAGCTGGTGGGTAAACATTTTTAAGGTCCGGACCTTGCAGCCATTTGCGGCGGAGCTTAGGGGTCGTGTATAAACGCCCAGACTCCATAGATTCCCGATTAAAAAACTAATTATTCAAAATACAGAACCTTGATCTCAGAGAAACCATGTCAATTCACACAAAAGTGTGCTGCTTATATACCCCATAACTTTAAAGCACTTTGTATGGCGGCTTACAAGTTAATTATACTAGCGACATACTGCACACCCTTCTCCCCTCCCAGCAAGCTAGATACTCATTTTACTGACATCAGAAGGCTGGAAAGCTGAATGAACCTGGGATTGAGCCCTGGTTCATGTGCAAAGCATTGGTTGCCGTAGTAGTACACAACAGTTTAACCACTGTGCCACTGGGCTCCACACAAGGTGGAGACTGGAGAGTTATGTCCCTTTTCCTGTAACTGCCAATATATTGGTTTACAATTGAACCCATAGGTTCCAAAAGAGAAATGAAGAGGGAATGTTTATAGCAAGAATGCCTTTTGAAGCTACTCTTTCTGATAAGCAGATTTAATCATATCTAATGATGGTCTGTTGCAGTAATTTATTTACAGCACACAGTAATTGGAATGGAACAATCTGGCCCCACACGATCTTGCCTCTCTGGTCCCAACACAGAAAAACAACAAAAACAGGCATTTCTTTTACTTGCTTAGATCTAGACTCCAGACCAGAGGTGTACACCATGCAGGAAGTTCCATCTTTTGCAATTGTTCCCTGTAATCTTCTCCTCTAAAACAGTGGGCAGTTCCAGATGGAGCATGAGTTCCACCCCTCCTATCTATCCCCTGGAGCCAAAGAAGCATGGGACTTAATCAGAATTCACATCCTAACGTCTCTCTCTCTCAAAAAAAATATAATCAATTCCTCTTCTCTTTGAAAAATCTGTTTCTCTCTTTTTTAAAAAAAAAAAATCTTTTAAAACCCTTTAAGAAATATTTAAGCCATTCCTTTCTCCCTTGGTGTTTCTTTCTGGGAGTTTTCATTTGTTTGTTTGTTCTTGAGTGCTAATTGAAAGCTTCCAACCAGGAGGCTCTCAGGACATCTGCTTCAAAGGGAAATTTTGCAGTCTGCAATCTGCTCCCAGGATACATAGCAATCCTAAAAGTAGACCATGTTTTCCAGTTGTAGGAGAAGACATGGAAAGTCAGGGGCGGGGGAACACTGCATAAAGTAAGACAAGAACTCTGTGCGGATGACAGGAGAATTTCCACTAACATTTAATGCAGAAACAGGAATTTGAAGAATCCTGAGTCTGAGCCTCTCATAATCCTTATCCGGTCAGCCATTTTATTTTAATAATAACAGAGAGATCTGAGAAAGGAATGGGGCAAGTCTCAGGGGATCAGAAAACTGAAGTAAAAAAGAAAGAAAAAGCTCTAAATACTTTGTTACATTGTTATTATGAATTCAAGGCTGATATTTCTTGGGAGTTCAAAACCCCATTGTGTGTCTCACAAGAGGGGATAGCTGAGATCACCTGGCATTGTGTGAGAATGATGGGGTTATATGTCACCTATGCCGCCTCAGGCAAAGAGCACAGTCCCAGAGCACTAGCAGTCAGAAACACTGGTAAAACACCTCTGACTATTGACGCCTATAAAGCACTGTGAGGGTTCCCATATGCTGGAACTGACCTGACAACTCGTCATCACTTGCTCCACTGCTGCCATTGGTACTATGTGTTGATATTCATCTACTAGGGATTATCCTAATTATACTGCTCCTGAAATAAAACTAAGTTCCTGACAGAGAATTTTAGAACAGAAGTCTTTGTTCTACAAAAAATGTGAAAACTAGCCATTAACTACAGCACTGGCAATTAACAATGACTGTACCAAGCTTTTAAAGTTCAACCAACTCTCAGTAACAAAAGGAGGGTGCCTTTTCAAAGGAATCATCTCTAATTGCAGGACACTGCAGACAGTTTGAGGGGTGGGAACGCAAGTCTCAAAAGACTTCGTTCACAGAGTAAGGAACCCCAGCCTGATGAAATGGCTCCTTCTCTAGCGGCTGACATCTACTTTACCACTGGCCCTGTACCACTCCTGATAACAAGTCAGGCTAGGTGGCATGCACATCATTGTCCTCTGAGAGAACAAAAAGGAGAGGCGATGAGGAGAAGAAGCCATGGGTGCCCCTCAGGATCTGCCACCCAAGACAGGCATCTCACTCTGCCTGATGCTAGGTCCAGTCCCACTAGTTCATACAAAGAAGCACAGACGATGGCAAACATATATGTGGTATTTGTTGTTCATCTGGATTACAGTGACGTAGACACGGACTAGAATGTTTATAACTTCAAATCATTGTTCACTCGCGGGCCAGAGAGCTCATTCCTGTTTTATGTGCCATCTGACCATAATCTGACCATACTGCAACAAGTACACTCATGTTTACTTGTAGAAACAGAAGCTACAGACTTAAGAACCTGGTTTGTCTGTTGTTCCCTATCCAGTTTGTAGGGAACGCGTGGAATGGTCATAACATGTGAATGGGCTGATGGTTTCTTGACACCATGTCCATGGACTTTTCTTGGCAGGAATACTGGAGTGGTTTGCCCGACAATATTTATTTATTTATTTATTTATTTATTTATTTATTTATTTATTTATTTATTTATTTATTTATTTTTATGTTTCTATCCCGCTGGATTTTCCTAAAAGGAACTCAAGGTGGTTAACATATATAACATATATAACATAAATATTCCATCAGAAAATGATACTAATAATAATACTAATGTAAGATGGCAAAGAAAAGCGGGTGAACATAAAAGCTCAAATCACTGCACAAGAATAGATCATCCCATCAGTAATGAAACAGAACAATAGCCATTAGTAACGAAACAGGCTTTACTGGGTAGGAGACTAGTGCTAGTCTCCAAAATGCAGAATGTACCTTCTGAGGTCTACATGCCAGTGGCAGAAGCTAAGACACTTTTGTTGCCTGCATTACTGTTCCCTCTGCAGCTTTGTCCCAAGGAGGCAAAGGAAAGAATGGTCCTCCACATGTTGTGCACTGCTGTCTCCTGCATTCATAATCATTGGTTAAGATGAAGAGCACTGGTGGGTTTTGCAGTCCAGCTACATTTGGAGAACCAGATTTTGCTTCACTAGGATTAGTCGCTCCAACCATCCTGGCCTCTTAAGAAAGTATCTTCGAATCTAGATGTCAGTGCCCACTGAATAAACCCCCGTTAGATAATAGTTCCTTTGACATCCCTTCATCCTTCCTTCCTTCCCTCCATCCATTTACACACCTATCTGCAAGAATCCCCCAGCAACATATTCTGAGTTCTCTCCTCCAGGACGGTGCCTCCAAATTTCATCCTAAAGAGATGGGCCAGCAGGAAAACTCAGAATTGCAAAAGTAAACAACTACTCAAAACTACAGCAGTGACTAACTAGTTTTTAAAATTACTGTTCAAGCCGCGGTCCAAACACTATCCAACTCTTGACTAGTTCCTTATCCATAAAAGAGGAATTATTACTTAACACTGTTGTGGAAAGCAAATGTAAAGGTCCTGGACTGGTGTATTAAATGTGGATGTGCAACAAGTATTTGTGAAGATAACCCTGTATTCTGAACCCTGTCGCTTCATAAGAAGACTTGACAGAGGAAATGCTGTCACACTATGCATGCATTAATTTGAAATTGCATCCAGCAGTTCTTCCTCAGATGTAGAAGAGAAAGATATACTGTATGTAGGATTTCCTGCCGCAAACCCTTATCAGGGAATAGCTTTTGCTGGTCAGCCAGAAGTGGCACATGCCAGCTCGCAAAAAGCCATACAAACTAAATCCCAGTGGTTTGCAGAGATCCAGCTGCTGCCAACATCAGCTGGGGAGGGGCTGCCCGAAGGAGGCATCGTTCTGCTGGCTGCCTTGGCACTGGTGCTCAGCTCCACAGCTGAACCTGGGGGCTGTGGGGGTTTTTCAAAGCAGCTCTTTGTTCCAGGGGAACCATTAGTATCAGCAGGCAGTGTGGGGGATGTGGCAGCAAGCTCACTTCCCAATCAGTAATGTAAGCTAGAGGGAAACCAAGTATGTGATTTTTTAAGCCGCATTAATCCCATTCAAAGCAATGGGTGAAAAATTCTCTTCCCCCCCCCTCCGGACTTGAGCGGGCTATGGATCATATTGCTTAACAGCTCTCTCTCTCTCTCTCTCTCTCTCTCTCTCTCTCTCTCTCTCTCTCTCTCTCTCACACACACACACACACACACACACACACACACACACACACACACACACACACACACACACACACACACAAATAACATGAGGGCTGAATATCAGTGAGGGTTCCCCTTATCAAAGGGTTTTTGATATGAAGACTCAGACATAAAAGGGAATGAAGGAGGAAGAAATGTGATTCTGTCACCACTTACTCCATTCACATGTGGAATTAGTGGGCAGAGATGCCAGGTCCATTGGGTCTGATTTGCCTCTGTCAATCAGAACTGGCCCTCCCCTAGCCAAAGAGGTAGAAGACAGCAGATTCTGGATCCCATGATAGGGCAACAAATAGTTAATTATTTGATTATTCGATTTGCCAGGGGAAGGGGTTGATGGGATTGGCAAAATAATTTAGGATGGCTTTGGGTATAATGCAATTTATCTTGGGGTGAGGGATTTGCTGCTCAACTCCAGGCAGCAAAATGGTTCCAGCTGGCTGTGCGGGTCTGCCCATTGACCATGTGTCAGCTCAGGTGAAGAAGTTAAAGGGTAATTAATCTGTCTTCACTCATCTTGCTAGTGATCAGGAAAAGGGCCCAGGAGTCTGTCAGTTCCTAGTTTTGGAAGAAGTAGTTGTGTTAGTCTGTGCAAGAATTTCAGGCAAAAATCAAGTCAAAACAAAAGACAAAAAAGTGGCACCTTAAAGACTATTATATTTTAATGTAAGCCTTTGTGGACGTGTCCACTTCTTCAGATCATACAGCAGCAGAGTTCTGCCAGTTCCCAGAATCTCACTGAGGGCAGCAAACAGAAAGACTGAATTTTTGGTAAAGAAGCACTTTTGCAGTATGAAACACTTTTTGGTACTCCCTGGTAGTCACGTCTGGTTGCAATAGCTATATTTGATTATATAAACTCTCCTGAAAAGTAATCATTACTTTATCTTTAAGAAATGTGCGGACTGGAGCTTCAAGGTGAAAAGCCATGATCTATTCCTGAGCTCTCTGTGGGGCTAACTCAAGATATTTTGCACCCTGAGGTGAAGAAACCAATGGCATTTTCCCCACACTCAAGATGCTTTAAGTTCCCATGACTACTAAACTTGTTTTGAAGCCTTTCTCCACAACTGGAAGTAAAAATACACTAGCTAGTTAACAAACTAGATAATATTTATACAGAAATATATAAATATTTATTATGTTTTCAGGGCACTCAAAATGCCTGCGACAGCTGGCCTACTTCACCAAATGGAAGAGCTGGCACAGAATGTCGCCCTTGCCATCACCTCAAAAAACCAGTCTCTCTCTCTCTCTCTCTCTCTCTCTCTCTCTCTCTCTCTCTCTCTCTCTCTCTCTCTCCCTCCCTCCCTCCCTCCCCTAAAGAGATAGAAACAATCAGAGACTACTAGACTGCTCGACATGGCTTCACCATATATTTTTATGGGGAGATAGAGGTGAAACTCGAAAAATTCAAATATTGTGCAAATGTTCATTTATTTCAGATAAGTCAACTCAAAATGAGAACGTAATATATGAGATAGACTTATTACATACAAAGTGAGATATGTCAAGCCTTACTTTGGTATAATTGTGATGATTATGGCATACAGCTTATGAAAACCCCAAATTACCTTTTTACTTTTTAAAATTGTTATCTTTTAACCTTTTTTATTTTGTGGATTTTCTGTGATTTTTGTGTGAACCGCCCAGAGTTCCCTTTGGGAAATTGGTACGGTATATAAATGTAAAAATAAATAAATAATAAAAAAAATTCAAAATCTCAGAAAATTAGAATTATGTGAAAAGGTTCAATATTCTAGGCTAATGAATCCATAACACCTGCAAAGGGTTCCTGAGCCTTTAAATGGTCTCTAAGACTGGTTTAGTAGGAATCACAATCATGGGAAAGACTGCTGACCTGACAATTATGCAGAAAACCATAACTGACACCCTCCAATAAGGAGAGAAAGCCCCAAAAGGTACAAATTGCAAAAGAATTGAGATGTTCCCAAAGTGCTGTATCAAAGCACATCAATAGAAAGTTATGTGGGAGGGGGAAAGTGTGGAAGAAAAAGGCGCACAAGCAGCAGGGATGACCGCAGCCTGGAGAGGATTGTCAAGAAAAGGCCATTCAAAAGTGTTGGGGACTTTCACAAGGAGTGGACTGAGTCTGGGGTTAGCGCATCAAGAGCCACCACACAGAGATGATCCTGGGCATGGGCTTCAAATACCGTATTCTTCTTGTCAAGCAGCTTGTGTTGCTCAGTGGTCCAAAGTCCTCTTTTCTGATGAGAGCAATTTTTGCATTTGGGAACCAAGGACCCAGAGTCTGGAGGAAGAATGGAGAAGCACACAATTCACAATGTTTGAAATCCAGTGTAAAGTTTCCACAGTCTGTGTTGATTTGGGGAGCCATGTCATCTGCTGGTGTTGGTCCACTGTGGTTCATTAAGTCCAGGGTCAATGCAGCCGTCTACCAGGAGATTTTGGAGCACTTCATGCTTCCTTCCGCAGACGAGCTTTATGGGGATGCTGACTTCATTTTCCAGCAGGACTTGGCATCTGCCCACAATGCCAAAAGTACCAAAACCTGGCTCTATGACCATGGAATTACTGTGCTTGATTGGCCAGCAAACTCGCCTGACCTGAACCCCATGGAGAATCTATGGGGCATTGCCAAGAGAAAGATGAGGGACATGAGACCGAACAATGCAGAGGAGCTGAAGGCCTCTCTCTATTGAAGCATCCTGGTCTTCCGTAATCCCTCAGCAGTGCCACAAGCTGATAGCATCCATGCCACACTACATTGAGGCAGTGATTGATGCAAAAGGGAGCCAAACCAAGTACACATTGCTGGTATAGCACATTGCTATCCAATCTTTGTGTTACTGGTGTCATGTAATATTCCAATTTTCTGAGATTGTGACTTTGGAGTTTTCATAAGCTGTACACCAGAATCATCACAATTATACCAAAGTAAGGCTTGACATATCTTGGTCTCCATGCAATGAGTCCATCTCATATATTAGTTCCACCTTTTGAGTTGACTTAGTGAAATAAATGAACATTTGCATGATATTCTAATTTTTCGAAACAGGCCTTTACACAAAATACAGGTAGTACATTCCTAGCTTCCCTTTCCCAAATACAGGTGGGCTGGGGATTTCATTCCAGAAAGATCTTCTTGCCACAGCCTGCTGCCACCTTTTACCTCCGATTTATGGTGACAGCGCAACACAGTCCCCAGCTCAACTCCCCTCAGTCTTGGCAACACCTGAAGTCAAATATCTGCATAGGCTAATAAGAGTGCCTCCCCTTAGTGTGACTGTGTTATCAGGAGACTGGCTGGTGGTACATAAATATGACTGAGGGGGAGTTCAGATGAAAGCAGGGACCCTGACCACCTCTCAGAAGCCAGAGAGAAAGAGAGAGAAACTCTGCTCCTGCCAAGCCACCTGCTTGACAATGAACAGAACATGCCTCCTTAGCCATAAAAATCATTGCAGATTGAGTTGCTTTTGGATACGCTCACGGACAACATCTGCATTGCCTTGCTATCACAGCTCCCTTTTGGACAGGGAGAGGTTTTCTTTCTAAAGCAGTTGGGAGCAAGGCAACGAGAATACATTTGGGGATGGAATAACGTGGCTCATGGATAAGCAAAGCAAGGGGGAATCTCTGTTATCACTGTAAGCATTCATAAATGTGTGCTCTTTTTCAGAACAGAAGCTTCTTTTCTCTTTAACATGTCAGATCCTTAATCCCACCACAAAATTATCCCTTTAACTTCCCACCTCCCTTTTTTCCCAACAAACCAGGAGGAGTCTTCTTTCCCTTTTCTTTTTCTAAAAAGCTTTAACATCTCTAAATATACTATTTATAGTCACAAGCCTACCCTCCCTCATCTCCAGACAGAGGTAGTCAGCACAATGAAATAGGGAGACTTCATAACCTGACACAAAATGGAAACCTTGCTTTCAGAGCCTCAAAGGAGTCTATTCTGCTTGTTTCCGAAACCCATCTAGAAACTCAGGAGGCTGAATCTCTGGCCCTGAAATGCCTGTCACACATGTTGTGGTATTCTTATATCATCCAGAAAAATTCTATCTCAATATTATAAGCAAATCATTCAAAACAAGGTGTACTTCAACCAATATCTGCTCTATTTTGCTGATTTTTTTTTAAAAAATAATCTTTTGCTTTCTCTGCAGAAGGTAGAATTATTTGATCAAAGTTGTGGCAGCAGGATGGGATGAAATGCATGATGCTAGGAAATCAATGCATCCATCTTTTAAGGTAGAGGAGGATGGCTTAATCTGAATTAAGATTAGACTAAAGAAGGAAATATACAGAACACAGCTACAGTATTCTCCTCCATAGATGGTAAAAGCTCTACACAACCAGATCACACAGTATAATGTTCTTATTAAAAAGTAGGCTTCTTATATACTTTCTCTTCATGTTAATGAAACAAAAATAATAATGATAAAAGTACATTCATTAGTTTATTACTCTTTTTTGGTCCTTTTTTGTTTTTGAAAGACGGTGAGAATACAGCCCCAAATCCGCACAAAGATGTGCCTCCCAAAGCATTTTTAGCCTGAATTATATCTTTTAGTAGCCACATTGTTGGTTTAAATAACTCTGTGCATGTGTGTGTGCATGTGCGCATGCGTGTACATGCATGTGCTGGGGAAATCTTAAGGAGGCCATTGTACACTCAGTTACTTGGGAATAGACCCACAGAACATACTGGGGCTTGTAGCTAAGAAAATACAGTGGACACTTGTATAACAAACGGTTTGTATAACATAAAATTTGTACAATATAATAATTCCAGAGATAGGGGAAATTTGCTTAACATAATCGCCTATGGGGTGAATCTGTCCAACATAAAAATGGGATCACTCTGTTTTCAATGCATTCCTATGGGAAATTTGTATAAAGGGGAATTTGCTTAACATAATTTCATTTGGAACAAATTAATTCCTTTATACAAAGTACCACTGTAATGTGTAGAACTGCAATGATAGCCTGCTTTACCTTCCTCATGGGGGCAGCAGCCAACACAGCAGCAATTAAAAGATGAAGAGACTATATACTAAGGGGCTATTTTGTAAGTTCTGAGTGAATAATATCAATCAGACTCTTCTGTGGAAATCTATCATGATAATCATCATTCACGTCTGTGCTCCAGCTATATGCTCCTCTTTACCGACGCTAAAGAGGATAAAATATAAAGCCTTCGTGCATGCATCCAAGAGGAAATTGATCACATAACAATACAAGACATGCTTATAGGTGATTGGAACATAAAAGCAGGGAACAAAGCACAACCAAATGTGGCTGGAAAAGTGTTCCTGCCAAGGGGAAAGAAATAAAGCAAGAGAACAACTTATAGAGTTCTGCGAAGCCTACAATCTGTTAATTGCAAATACTGTACTTGTACATGTTTCAAGCAACCTAAGAGATGGCTCTACAGTACATCTAGATATAACTAGATATCAATACTGAAACCAAATAGATTATTGGAAGCAGAAGGTGGAGAAGCTGTATTATTTCAGACAAAATAAAAGCAGGAGTAGGGTGTTCTAATATCAGAGTAAAGCTGAAAGAGAACACTTAAAAACTGTAGAGCCAAAATATAATTCAAACTACACTTCTGAAAAATTTAAAGTCCACACAAGGAACAGATTTGAATTACTAATTTATAACTATGATTTAGGAAGAATGCAAAAATATAATTCCTGTAAGTAAAAAGAAACAAAAAGAAAAACTAGATGGATGATGGAAGGAACACTTAAAAGAGTGGTAAAAGAGACAAGAAAAGCAGAAGTAAAAGGTGGTAGACTAGGGTCAGGGATGCAGTTTTTCAGTCACTGTCACATAGAAATGAAGAGCTATGCAAAGAAATAGAGACCAAAAGGGGATAAAGAAATCTCTCCTTGATAATCCAAGACACCAAAGGGAAATTTAACCCTAGATAAGGAATGCTGAGTGACCAACAGAGAAGTACACACTCTGACCAAGAGAAAATGAAGAAAAAATGGAAAAAATATACAGAAGAGATTAGTATCCTTTGAAGAGGAATCCTATGATGAAAAACCTACAGTTCTAGAGTGAAATGAAAACTGCTCTGAAAGCACTTGGAAGAAATAAATCACCAGGGATAAATGATATACAAATAGAACTATTTCAAGTTGCAGAGACTGAATCTATCAACATCCCAACAAGAATTTGCCAAATTTTGTTGAGATAATTAAAACTATCTTTTCCCAACAAGCTGCAAAAATCAGAGTCAATGGAGATAGCACATAAGAATTCAACTGCAAAAAGGCACAAGACAAGGATGCTCATTGTCACCACTGCTATTTTTGTAGTGATTGAAATGCTAATGTAGCAGATAAGAACCTCAGAAAAAATTATGATAAATGTCTAAATTTTAAGGAGAATCATATAAAGGCCTTTGCAGATGATTTATTTGTAGTTTTGAAAGATCCACAAGAATCAACAGAAGCTATGTTGATGGCGCTAAAATTTTTTGGAGAGATGGCAAGGCTGAAAATAAATTATAAGAAAACAAAGATTCTAACTAAAAACATACAAAAATAAGATACTGAAGACCTTTTAGACTAGAACTTACAAACTTCCAGAAAGAAAAAAAGATAAAATATATTCACATAATTTTTACAAAAATGACAAACACCCTTTTGAAAGACAATTTCCTGAAATTGATTGAAGAAATCAAAAAGGACTTAACTTACAACTATCATTGCTAGATAGAATTGCTATGGTTAAAAGAAGATTTTGCCAAAACTATTATTTTAATTCCAAACTATTCAAATCATATTGAAACAATTTTAAAGAACTTGAGAAATGCATCTCTAAATTTGTATCACAAGGGGGGGATCAAGAATCAAAATAAAGTCTTTGCAAAATTTAAAATTGAGAGGAGGAATGGAACTTCCAAATTGGCTTCATTATAGAGCTTCTTCACTAATGGGTCATTCCATGCCAAATCAACCAGTGCATGGAACCTTGAGGTCATGGATTTGGTTCATTTTTGATACCTTTGTATCTTATCATGAGATGTTTAAAAATATTTTTTCAATTTTTTGGTTCACCCATTTCTGAGATATTGCATTTTCAAAATTGCATAAAAATGCCAAAATTCACTAACCACCATAAATTCAAATGTCATTTGATAGATACTTGCGATAGCGGCAGACCTGGGACAAATGTCATTTTAAAGCGTATGAATTGTGCTTTCATTTGATATACAACATGATGCTGTTGTACATTTACAAAAAATTACACATTTAAATAAATATAAAATTTGAATTTTTGGAAAAACTGATTTTTAAAAAAAAATTAAAAAAATCACACTTAAAGATGCATGTCTTGTAGCCAGTCAATCCAAATTTCAGGATGGTATTTCAATAGTATCATACAAAACTTAAATTTTCTTATTGGCAGTAATAAGGAATTAAATTAACCTAGCCCGGAAAATAGATCAAAATTTCTATACCTAATTATTAAGAACATTTTTTATTTCTTGGCTAGGATGTTGGATGCTTTTGTCATCTCATATGTGGTTAGCTGGTATGTTCTCTCTCACACACATCCACACAGTGGGTCCCACTAGGTCTTAAATTAGTCAATTTTGAAAATCCTATCTTTTCAGATAGGTACTTGGACTTAAACAATGGTTACATTTTTCTAAGATTATCAAGTATCAAATGCTTTTGGATATGAGTTAGACAACCATCTTTGTCTTTGTCTTTGTCTTTGTGTGTGTGTGTGTGTGTGTGTGTGTGTGTGTGTGTGTGTGTAGCATGTCTTGTTAAACTAAATGCTAACAAATCACCAGGACCGGATGGCATCCATCCATGAGTTCTCAAGGAACTTAAAGATGAAATTGCTGATGTCCTAGCCAAAATATATAATCTTTCCCTTAAATCAGGTATTGTGCTTGATGACTGGAAAGTAGCGAATGTAACACCAATCTTCAAAAAAGGATCCAGAAGTCATCCAGGAAATTACTAACTGGTCAGTTTGACATCTGTCCCAGGTAAAGTGATGGAAACCATCCTAAAAGGTAAAATTAATAGGCATATAGAAGAGAAGGCACTGCTGAAGGAGAACAAACATGGCTTTTGCAAGGGCAAATCATGTCTCTCTAATCTGTTGGAATTTTTTGAAAGTGTCAACAAGCAGTTGACATTGTTTATCTGGACTTTCAGAAAGTTTTTGACAAGGTCCTGCACCAAAGGCTCTTGAGTAAACTTGCCAGTCACGGAATAAAGGAACAGGTCTTATCCTGGATCAGGAACTGGCTAAGGGACAGGAAAGAGAGGGTAGCACTTGGACACCAAGTGGTGGGAGTGGGGTCCAGTATTAGGACCCCTGCTTTTCAACATCTTCATAAATGATCTAGAAGTAGGAGTAAATAGCAAGGCAGCCAAATTTTCTGACAACACTAAATTATACAGGGCAGTAAACATTGAGAGAGATTGTGAGAAGCTCCAGAATGGGATCTCTTGGCACTAGGGGAGCGGGCAAACCAGTGGCAAATGAGCTTCAACATTAGTAAGTGTAGAGTGATGCACATTGGGGCAAAAAAACACCCCATTACATTTATAAACTGATCGTGTCTGAACTCTCTGCAACAAACCAGGAAAGGGACCTTGGTGTCCTGGTGGACAGCTCAATGAAGGTGTCAACCCAGTGTGCCACAGCAGTGAAAAAAGCAAACTCAATGCTAGGGATCATTAGGAAAGTTATAGAAAATAAGTCAGCAAGTGTCATTTTAAATTTGCCTCTTTATAAATCTATGGTGAGGCCCCATCTTGAGTATTGTGTACAGTCTGGTCACCATACCTCCAGAAGGATATTATGGAAATGGAAAAAGTGCAGAGGAGAGCAACCAGAACAATTACGGGACTGGAACACCTTCCTTACCATCTGAGGCTGCAATGGCTGGGCCTAAAAGGTGACCTGATTGAAGTTTATAAAATCATATACGGTGTGGACAAAGTAGATAAGGAGAAACTGTTTTCCCTATCGCACAACATTAGAAGTAGGGGGCACTCCATGAAACTTTTGGGTGCTAGATCTCAAACAAATAAGAGAAAGTACTTTTTCACCCAGAAGATCACTGGTCTGTGGAACTCCTTGTCAGAAGAAGTGGTGACAGCTGTCAGCCTTGACAGCTTTAAGAAAGGATTGGACAAGTTCATGGAGAACAAGGGTGTCAATGGCTATCATTGTGGATGCCTAAGGACAACCTCTGGGTTGGAGAGAGAGGCAGGATATCTCTCAATTCCATTTTCATGAAATTGTAAGCAGGTGAAGACATCTGCTTGGGAATACCCTGAAGCAAATGGTGAGCTGCTGTGTAAAACGGAATGCTGGACTGGATGGACTGTGGCCTGTTGTCCAGCAGGGGTGTTATTATGTTTTTATAACTTGTATTGTGAAGAAGTTACTGTTAGGACAGAATGTGAAGATATAGAATGGTTTCCTCTAGGCAAAGGTATCAGACAAAAGTGCATTTTATCCACTTATTTGTTCACTTCATACATAGAATATATCATACAGAAAGCCAGATTAGATTCAGATGAAGAAAGAGTATTGGTGGAAGAAACCTCAGTAATTCAAGTTATGCAGGTGACACCATATTAATGGCAGAAAGTGGTAATGATTTTCATCAATTGTTAGGGAAAGTGAACGAAGTAAATGCCAAAGCAGAGCTGCATCTGAACATGAAGAAAACAAAAATCATGACTACAGAAGATCTACACTTCAACGTTGACAGTGAAGAAACTGAAAAAGGCAAAGATTTGTATACTTTGGTTCAGCCATGAGTCCAAATGGTGACTGCTGCCAAGAAATTAGAAAAAGACTGGAACTGAGATGGGCAGCAATGGAGGAATTCAAAAAGATCTAAGGTGTAAGGATGTGTTACTGAAGACCAAGGCCAGGGTCATCCACACTGATGTATTCTCCATCACCTTGTATGGGTGTGAAAACAAGGTTTGAAATGCGTTGGGGGAGTGTTTTGCGGATACTCTGAAAGTTGAACAAGTTGGCCCTACATCGAATCCAGCCTGAACTGAAGGCACAAAGGTTGAAACTGAGGCTGTCCTTTGGGGACATCAGGAAAAGACAAGATTATCTGGAGACAACAATAATGCTGGGAAAGATGGAAGGCAGCAGGTAAAGAGAAAGACCAAATAAAAAGTATATTCACTCCCCAAAGCACGACTCCCTTTTTGAGTCAAGGCCCCCCCCCTTATAATAGCCAGGTAACCTGTGACCTCCCTGCCACATTTGCATAAAAAGGCCAACGTTGTCATTCCCTAACATAGCAGCAGCCTTGATGCTGATGCCGCTCACCCTCCCACCTCCTCACCAGCTCATCCGCCACCACCAGTTCAAAACTGGGGAGGGAACAGGGAGAACAAAAAAGCAAATGACTTCAAAGATAGGACAGTGGGTTGGAAGAACATCATGGTATCCAGCACGAGGGAGCCCCGTGGCGCAGTGGTTAAATGCCTGTACTACAGGTAAAACTGTGCTCACGACCTGGGGTTCAATCCTGGGTAGCAGACTCATGGCTGACTCAGCCTTCCATCCTTCCGGGGTCGGTAAAATGAGTACCTAGATTGCTGTAGGGAGGGGGGCAATGTGTAGCCTGCATACTGTAATTAAAACTATAAACCACTCAGAGACTACTTGAAATGGTATGGGGCGGTATATAAGCAGAACACTTTGCTTTGCTTTCATGTAGGGAGGATCCTACTCAGAAACCAATACAAAGCTTTACTTGCATCTACTGCAGAAGAGGTGGGCAGCTTATTTCTGTATTCCTCTTCTGGCGGTTTGTTGTGTGGTGGCAGGGCTTGTGTGTCATTTTTTCTTCCTACTCCAGAAGCAGCATGTCATAGTTTAAAATATCTTTCTTGTGGAAGCAGCAGCAATTCTAAGTTTATGCTGGCATCCCCCCCCCAAAAAAAAACCCTAATAATAATACAGTGGTACCTTGTATAAAGGAATTAATTCGTTCCAAATGAAATTATGTTAAGCAAATTTTCCTTTATACAAATTCCCATAGGAATGCATTGAAAACAGAGTGATCCCATGTTTATGTTGTACGGATTCTGCCCATAGGCGATTATGTTAAGCAAATTTCCCCTATCTCCGGAATTTTTATGTTGTACAAATTTTATGTTATACAAGATGTTTCGTTATACAAGGGTCAACTGTAAATAATCTACATACAAGGTAAGGTGATCCTACTTGGCGACCTCTTTGGATACTCTGCCCTAAAGAGAGCCACAAGCATGAGTTTATAAGAGCTGAGCAGGGCTGTTGAGGACAAGATATTTTGGAGATCTCTCATGCATAGGGTCACCATAAGTTCCAGGTGACTTGGTGGCACGTTAAAACAAGAAGAAATGAAGAACCAATTAACACATTTCATCACAAATCCTCCAGTCCAGTTACATTTAATGGGAAACAACAAAGAAAGGGGATACACAAAGAAAAGACACTTTTGATAAAAGGCACGAGAGCTGTGATTGTACAACCTATCCTGGACATGGCTATCTGAAAAAAGCAAAAGAGATTAACACAGGAAATCAACAAAATGTCAACTAGGCCCTACATATAAAAACCAATACAGAAAATATAGTAATTTCTCCAGAAGGAACTGCTATACATGCAAAGGTAAAGGCACAGGTTACAGGAGGAAGATCAAGTAAAGCAAAAAAAAAAAAAAACACCAATAATGATCAAAATAGTTTTTAAGAGATAGTTGGGTATACCATGGTTTCAGACAAAAGCCATGTCAGGGTGTCAGGATGCTCAAATGAAGGGTATCCCCTTATTTGCATTTGTATGGTCCAAAACAGAAAGAAGTGTGTGCATAGTAAAGCCTGATTCACCTAGGTAAACTTCTTTACCAATACTGTACTTAAGTAGCTATTGTAATAGGGATCAGTCAAAACACAGAACCTTGGAAGCCCTTATTCCAAGAGGAGTGGTATATTCTTCACTCTTAATTTTCTCTTTCAGACACTGATCTTCAGCAAAATTCGACAATACAGGGATGTGCTCTTATTAGGAGCAGTGTGGTTGAGGAATGGCACTCGACATTGCAGTGAGACTGCTGCTGGCATCTCCATAGCGACCCACCCACATTGTCCCAGCTTTCTGCTGGATGCATCATTGTCTCCCACCCCCACTAGAGCCCAGGAAAAAGGGACACCCCCCCCCCCAGAATTTGGTGGGAGCTACAGCAACAGACTTGAGGTGAGGTGAAGGTACAGAAGACGTATAATAAGCTTAAACTGCTTCAATGTAGGGGTTCAGTTTGAAGGCCCCTTGGGAACACAGTCTGACCATCCCTGATCTCATATGATATAAATAAATTGAAACAGAAGAATACAGTGGTGCTTTTTTCTGAGCACCAGAATGGAAAACAGCCACACACAAAAAGCTTTCTGCACAGATTGAACTAACTGAAATTTTGCAGCCGTGTTCTAACTGGTCAGGTTCTTCTACGACACAAGTAGGCAACCATAATACAATCGCTAAAGGTCATCAGAGGTGTCCTACATCTTCCTGCTCATTCTGCTTCCTGCAGGTATTACACTTTCAAAATGGCAGGCATATAAGAAAAAACAATTCTTTGGCAATGGTGGGGAGGGGCCTGCTCTAGTTTAAAAAAAAAAACCTAGATGTTGTAAGGCCAAGGGGTGAGTTGGCTTCTGCCTAGTGCCTTGCTTTCCCAGTCAAAAAGGCCAACAGGTATCATAGAAGCCTCAAAGCACGAAAAGGCTTCAAGAAACCAAGTAGGATATGGTCTGGGCCAACATCAAAGCAAGCTTTATATTAAAAAAAAAAACCCTGCTCCTGTCAACCTAGCAGTTTGAAAGCATGCAAATACAAGTAGATGAATAGGTACTGCCCTCAAAAGCGGGAAGGTAAAACAGTGTTTCCTTGCAACCATGCCGGCCACCTGGCCATGGAGTTGCACAACACTGGCTCTTTGGCTTGAAAACAGAGATTAGAACCATCCCTAGAGTTGGACACGACTAGCACGCATGTGCAGGAGGAACCTTTATCTTTTTTAACCTATATTAAAAATAGTAAATACCAAAAATATATTTAAAAGCCGTAGAGCACTAAAATCCAATTTGAAACCCCCTCTCAAATAGTCACTAAAAAAAACCCAAAACCCTGCCTAAAGAGGAGGACTGGAGAGGTGGAGCCAGTGTAGCTTCCTGTGGGAGGAAGTTACGTCATCCATGTATCCTACGTGCATGAATATAAAATACAGTACATTTATCACACTGGCACATGTCATCTTACAAATACTGTACCTGTATCGGTGTTAGGAAAGCTGCTTTGGGCTTTGGATCCTAAAATAAGCCAACCGAAGCATGTTCATGAAAGTCAATGTTGAAGTTTTTATAACTTTGCATGCTGCCTATGGTGGGAGGGACTTTTCTGGACTACAGCGACTGCCAATCAATCCAGCATGAATAATTCCTTCCCATCTTTCTCTGCAGGGTATTCTTTTTATGTCTCTTTAATTTGCCAGAAGGATCTGTTTTTGTTGTCTGCTGTTGATCTGTTTACAACCTAAAGTAATACAGTGTTTTTTGTTTTTCCTTCAAATGTCACAGAGTGAATTATTGAGACTTTAAGTGCCAGTTAATGAGAAAGGGATGGACTATCTGGGAAAATTACAGCTAGTCCCCTCTGTGTGTCTCCATACTTCTACTGCGTAGATAAAAGGAATTTTACTATAAATTTAGAACTCTGCAACAGTTACTTGTCCCCTCCTCCTTCTGCTGCAGTCACTGTGACTCATTGGTTGACTTGGAGGGGAGCTCCCCCAAAGTGGGGTCTTTGGGAGAAAAACTGCTCAAAGTTGGCCAATAAATGGTGATTTAAACTACACCAGCAGCCACCTAAGTCATATATCACATTGTCCAAAGCCCCCCTGACTCCGGCTTTTGGGCTGATGCAACAAACTGTGGGAAGCAGCAGCTACTTCTGTCCACACACTTACGTCAAGATCAAGCACAGATGTACAACAGTGGTTAAACATGCCTTTGCCACCACTCTGTATAATATGTAAAAATCCTGTAAGATAGGTACTGAGAGGGAGGTTCAAATAACTACTCTTACTGGTGGGGTGGGAAGAGGAGTGCCAGTTCAATTATCTGATGATAGAACACACCTCAGAATGTTTCCCTGTAAACTGTTGATGATTCATCTGCAACCACAGCATGACCGATCCTGTAGGAATGTTAAAAGCTATGGTTATTCTCAGGTTGAGAATCGGGATACTTTGCCAAACTGGTGCCTCTCCTGCCATGTTATATTACCACTTCCATCACCCCCAACCAGTAACATTCATTCCTGATTCTCCTGCCTAATCGCACAATCACTCACAACCGAATATGTCATTGTCTTATTGAAAATGCCTAGTTGAGAAGTAATGTGTCTTAGCTAATGTGAGGTGACAATTTAGACTTCTGATGACCCTGCCACCCATGTCAGTTATCACTTGGAGACCTCACAATTGTTAGCAAAGAGCAGAATTCTTTCTGCTTCAGAATTCTAAAAGCCTCAGAAAAATATTAACTTAATATACCATGGAAGAGAAAGCATACATTATTCCAGTCTAATAAGCTTTATATATACGTTTTCCCCTCAAATAATTACGTATTTGACAGGCAAATATGTCCTCCCAATTCTGTAACAAAGCCAGAATTATATTACTGGTACTTAACGAGGCACACACATGGATAGGGTGGTGGCTGAGAGAAAAATGTGTGCTTAATGCCACCTGCTGAGTTCATGATGACTTGTGGTAATATTTTCGTTTAACTCTCCTGTCGAAACCTTGTGTGATCCAGTAGCTACGGCTCTTATTTGGGGAAGCCTCCTGCCCCAGCTCAAATCTCATCTTATCCATGAGTTCACTACTGACGCTGCATTGGTAAGCAAACCAATATATGCTCTACCTCAGATTCCACCTGCACATGGAGGTGATAACACTCCCCTGTTTTCCAGGGTGGTGGTGAAGCGTTTCTGAGGGAATGTATGCAAACCATCGGTACGGCGCATGTCCGTAAACCACTTAAACTAGAGTCAAGGTAAAAAAAAAAGATGAGTAGAGGCCAAGAGATGACCCAGTATATTTTGATGTCTGAGACGCACACGCCCTAAATGGCTGCCTCTTATCACGATATAATTCTGCCTTAAGAGATGACATGTTGTTTCTTTGCTACCTTTAACTGTACGACTAAATCCGCCCATACCTCGTGGCATGATCTGCCCAAATTTAAAAATCGAGTTGAAACACCAAGATGGTTTACGTCAGTGCTAAGCAATTGAGATCTGCAATTATTTATTTTATTTTATTGCCAAATGAGTCCTCTACTAGGAACAGCTAGGAGGAGCTCTCAGCTCTCCCCCGCCCCATTTGCACTTCTCCAAGGGGCTGGTCTCTCTCTCCCCGCCCATCAGCCTGTCATGTTTTGACAGGCACAGGAGCAAGTTGTGTGGGATGTAACTCTCAGTCACGCTATGCAACTGCTCTTCACTTTTCTCCTCCCTTCCCCAGCATGAGGGAAAGAGCATGAGCCTCACCCCCACAGATATAAAACAAGAATGTCTTTAAATGGGCTGGAAAATTAGTATGTGTGTGTGTGTGTGTATGGGGGGGGGATATTAGGTGTCTGACTCACTCATAACCCTCCTCAAGAGGAGACCCCAAACAGCACACGGACCGGTCACTCCTTTTCTTCTCTCAGTCATGTGGGTGAACTGGCAAGTGGCATTGCATCAGCGAGCCTGCTTTGTGACATCACCAACTGCCATGAAGTGCACAACATACCGCATAATTCACATTTTCCACAAGGTACATATTTTTCCATACACGGAGTGCTCTCTAATTAGTTTTGCATTCAGCTTCCTTCACAAACGACCCTTTAATATTTTGTTTCCATGTAAAAGTTAGACCCTGGCGCCTCAGCATCACCAAATAAGTGAGGTCTCAGGTTTCCCACACACCAGAAAGGTGTCACACTATCTACTGCAACACAAGCAGCAACCTCACATGAACTGTCACACATATCTCCACGGTGTGGCACGACTATTTTACAGTAAATCCCTTCCGTCTCCTTTTCTGTGTATTTGTTTCTGTCACATTATCTTTTCCAAGGAAGATGACATTCAAGTTTTTTAAATGTTACTGTGCATTTTCAAATCTCCCCATAAGTGTATAACTGAAAGTCCTAAACTTATTTCTACAAATCAACCCAGTTTCCCCCTATCTTTGTTTCTTCTGACTTAAGAGTAGGATTTTGACCCATATGATTACTTCAAGTCTGGCTTTAACATTCCATGATTGGGGGTTAGAACAATCCAAAAACAAAAGAAAGAAAGAAAGAAAGAAAGAAAGAAAGAAAGAAAGAAAGAAAGAAAGAAAGAAAGAAAGAAAGAAAGAAAGAAAAGAAAAGTGTTCTGCTCATACCACCCCATAGTGCCTAAAGCACTCTCTGGACAGTTAACTATTTATGCAAGCTAAACGCTGACACCCCCCCCCCCCCGCAGCAAGCTGGGTTCTCATTTTACTAGCTTTGGAAGGATGGAAGGCTGAGTCAACCTTGAGACCGCTACCTGGGATTGAACCCCTGGTTGTGAGCACAGTTATAGCTGCAGTACAGCAGTTTAACAACTGTGCCACCAGGTAGTGCTAGTTTTAAAGTCTTTACTCCCATGTCAGTTCTTCAACTTTTAAATTATTCTCCTTTGAAGTTACTACTGAGAACCAATGTAATATAGCAGTGTTGGCGAACCTATGGCACGGGTGCCAAAGGTGCCACTCGGAGCCCTTTCTGTGGCCACCCGACATCACCCCCTCACAGCCACCTGTATCCAGGTTAAACTGCTGTATTGGCACTTTGTGGGGAAAAATGTGGGTTTTGAATCGCAGTTTGGGCACTCCGTCTCTAAAAGGTTCGCCATCACTGTAATATAGTGTATACTACAGTGGTACCTTGTATAAAGGAATTAATTTGTTCCAAATGAAATTATGTTAAGCAAATTTTCCTTTATACAAATTCCCATAGAAATGCATTGAAAACAGAATAATCCCATTTTTATGTTGTACAGATTTTCCCCATAGGCGATTATGTTAAGCAAATCTCCGGAATTTTTTATGTTGTACATATTTTATGTTATACAAGCTGTTTGTCATACAAGGTTCCACTGTAGAATAACACACTAGGATTCAAGAGACCTGGGTTCAGATCCCTACCCAACCATTGGGAAATCATTTTCTAAAGTTGTGTTTATTTTAAATTTAAATATTAGGGACTGTTTTTATTTTAAATAGGCAGTCGGATAATGATCAAGGACCAGTGCAGAAAAGCAAAAAAGCTGAAAAAATCAACACGGGGTGTGATGCCAAAAGGTTGCTCTGGCCTGATAAAGAGTCGGCAAAAGTTTTAGGAGCCTGGCCTTCTTGTGCCCTTGCTTGCATTAACACAGAAGTTCTTCTTGGTCTGCTACAGGCTCCAGTTCTTATTTAGGCTACTGGCCTTAGGGATCCTCCTCTAGTAATCCTCCTCCTCCTCTTCTGCCTGAGTCTGGACAAAGTTCTTGCTGCTCATATCCTTGGTTTAGCTGTCATAAAAGTTTCCCTTTCTTTCTGTTAGGAAAAGGAACTGCTCAGTGGTTGGAATGCCTGCCATGAGGGCGGGACTTTGAATCAGCCCTGTGTGGCTCCCAGGAGAGAGGCAGCTGAGATCATCTGGAGCAGGGGTGGAGTGATGTGCCATAACACCTGGACAAGCTGCATGTCCCAGAGCACCACTGAAAAGAAGAGGAACTGGCACACCACCTCCAAGAAGGTTATGCCTTGGAATGCCTGCCAAGGGTCCCTGCAACTCTGGATCAGCTCTATAACACAGCATCATCTCTCTCTCTCTCTCTCTCTCTCTCTCTCTCTCTCTCTCTCATCTCTTTCCTGCAAATATTCCAGTTTTTCACTGCTAGCAAGGCAGTAAAGGAAAGGGCAAAGTTCTTCCTATCTATCACTTCATCCATCTAATGTATCTGTTCTGTTCTGCTGGATGGCAAATCATTTACTTTTATAATGCAGCTGGCCACAGAGGAAAATATCACCAATTATGCACCAAAGGCCAGGCATTAGTTAAGGTCAAGGTCAACGTCAAGTGAATTGGCTGTGGTGGCTCCTCCAAAGGCCTGCTGTCTTGTCTTACTCTTTGCTTTGACTGACACTGATGGGGACTGGTGGGAGTGGGGTTATAGCCATCACTCCTGGCTGTTGAATTATTTCGCTGCTGAGATTTTTTTGTACTTATTGTGTACATATTTTGCCATCTACCTGGTTCCCCTTCCCCTGCCACCTCTGATCTTCTCCCTCCCTGTCCCACTGGCATATTTCAAAGAAAGGGCAAACAAAACCCACACAGAAGGGGCCTGGGCCTCAGCCAGGCAAGTCAGATTTGCAGCTCCATCTGATGAACGATGATTCTAGCGATACACTTGCACATGCACGTGTACAGTATATCACAGAAGTGAGTACACCCCCTCACATTTTGTAAATATTTTAGTACAGTATATCTTTTCATGTGACAACACTGAAGAAATGACACCTTGCTACAATGGAAAGCAGTGAGTATACAGCTTGTACAACAATGTAAATGTGCTCACCCCTCAAAATAACACAACACACAACCATTAATGTCTAAACCACTGGCAACAAAAAAGAGTACACCCCTAAGTGACAATGTCCAAATTGGGCCCTTTTAGCCATTTCCCCTCCCTGGTGTCATGAGACCCATTAGTGTCACAAGGTCTCAGGTATGAAGGTGTTATTGCTCTCACTCTCTCATACTAGTGACAACATGGCATCTCATGGTAATGAACTTATTTATTTATTTATTTATTTATTGCATTTATACCCCTTAATATAAGAACATCAGAAGAGTCATAAAACAAAAAAATAACACTAAGCTGAATCAGGATAAAATAGTTTACCAAATTAAAAAAAAAAAAAAAAAAAGGTCATCTTTAATCTTCTGCTTCCTGGGGATCTCAGAGTGGCCCACTGAGAAAGCCAAATGTGTTCCAGGCATGTGCACTCGCAGGGGAGACTGAGCGATAGAGGTATTTGCCTCCTGATAATCCACTGCCCCAGTGCAGGCGGGCCAGAACTGGGGTGATGTGGTCATCTGGCCTCCTTGACCCGTAGACCCAAGGGCAGTTTTAAGCCTGGAGATCACCAGTTTGAACCACTGTTCTCAGAGTTCACGATCTCAGGCGGGCGGATCTGGGCGATCCGACGGAGATGGTAGTAGGCGGACCTGGTCACCGATGCCACCTGGGCCTCCAAGGTGATGGTTTGTAAGCTCCCCAGACAGGGGAGAGCCACCGTACGACTTGACCTCCTCTTCAGGAATCTGTCCAACTTCCCCTTCCACAGCAGAGGTTTAAAGGAGAGATAGAGCTGCGTGTCATCAGCGTACTGGTGACAGCAGACTTCTGCCCAGAAGATGTTAAACAGCATATAAAACCCCACAGGGGAGAATCCAAGGGCCAAACAATGCTGCAAATAAATAAATAAATAAATAAATACACCCAGGCTAGATGCCATCACCAGAACATCTTGAAGAGTCATGCAGGGCCATCTAATCTTGTTCCATCTCACTGGCCCCACCTGAGGAGCTGAAACTAGATATCTGCCTCCTGAATTGTTTCTCCTGGAGGTACATAAAGATGGATGGACTTCTCCTCCAGGAATCTGTCCAATCCCCTTTTGAAGGCACCCAGGCTAGATGCCATCACCACATCTTGTGGCAGGGAGTTCCAACTACCTGAGGAGCTGAAAAAAAATGAATTGTTTCTCTACATAAAGATGGCTAGATTGCTAAGCTGCAGCACAATGGCCAAGACCATACAGTGGTTCAACAGGACAGGTTCCACTCAGAGCAGGCTTCGCTATGGTTGACCAAAGAAGTTGAGTGCCCTTGCTCAGTGTCATATCCAGAGGCTGGCTTTGGGAAACAGATGAAGGAGTGCTGCCAACATTGCTACAGAGGTTGAAGGGGTGGGTGGGGGTCAGCCTATCAGTGCTCAGACCATCCGCCACACACTGCATCAAATTAGTCTGCAGGGCTGTCAGCCCAGAAGGAAGCCTCTTCTGAAGATGATGCAAAAGAAAGCCTGCATAAAGTTTGTTGCAGACAAGCAGACTAAGGACATGGTTTTCTGGAACCATATCCTGTGGTCTGATGAGACCAAGATAAATGTATTTGCTTCAGATGTTGTCAAGCATGTGTGGCGGCAACCAGGTGAGGAGTATAAAGACATGTGTCATGCCCATAGTCAAGCATGGTGATGGGAGTGTCACGGTCTGGGGCTTCATGAGTGCTGCCAGCACTGGGGAGCTACAGTTCATTGAGGGAACCATGAATGCCAACATGTGCTGTGACATACTGAAACAGAGCATGATCCCCTCCCTATGGAGACTGGGCCGCGGGGCAGTATTCCAACATAATGACTCCAAAGAATGTCCAAAATGACCCTGTCTTGCTAAAGAAGCTGACAGTAAAGGTTATGGAGTGGTCAAGCACGCCTCCAGATCTAAACTCTATTGAGCATCTGTGGGGCATCCTGTAAGAGAAGGTGGAGGTGCGCAGGGTCTCCAACATCTACCAGCTCTGTGATGTCAACATGGAGGAGTGGAAGAGGACTCCAGTTGCAACCTATGAAGCTCTGGTGAACTCTATGCCCAAGAGGGTTAAGGCAGTGCTGGAAAATAATGATGGCCACACAAAATATTGACACTTTGTGCCCAATTTGGACATTGTCACTTAGGGGTATACTCATTTTTGTTGCCAGCAATTTAGACATTAATGGCTGTGTGTTGTGTTATTTTGAGGGGACAGCACATTTACACTGTTATACAAGCTGTATACTCGCTGCTTTACATTGTAGCCAAGTATCATTTCTTCAGTGCAGTCACATGAAAATATATACTAAAATATTTATGAAATGTGAGGGGGTGTACTCCTGTGATATACTGTACATACATACATGGATGCTCAGGAGAGCCAACTCAATGTCAGCCAAAAACTTGTCAGATTTCCAACTTGGGACCAGAAGGCCTTGAACATCTTGAGTTTTTTTGCTCCAGTGCCACCTCTAAACAAGGGGGTAGAGCAGGAGGACTACAGAACATGTCCAGCTTTTTGCTTCCTGAGCGGACAGTCATCAAGGTGCGCACTCAGTTGATCTGAGTGCAGTCAGGAGCCCCGCAAGATGCAACAGTTTTGGGAAAGCAGGCAGGCAGAGCCAAGCTGGCAGGAGAGAAAGGGCGAATAAGAGCAGCTGCTGCACACTGGCAGAAGATGGTAGAAACAGTGCTCAGAATAAATCATGCAAATTAAGCAAATCAGCTTATATTTTCTTACTTCATGTTGTTTGTACTGGCTCCAAGATCCAGGTTTTCAGAGAATGTGGAATTATTTTGGCAACAGGGAAAATGAGTCAAAGGACTTGACATCTGAGCATACATACACATAAGATGTGTATCTTACAAGAGCACCTGAAGGACCATCTCCATGGGGTGTGTGTTGTGGGGAGGGCTTATCAAACCGTGTACTGACAACAGCTATCCAGACTCCTCAGGGACACTTGCATGCAGATGAAAACACAGCTTTTCAGAACTGAGAACAGGTACAAACAAAATGTGGCGCTTCAGAAGTTGTCAAACTACAATTTCCATCCCTCCTCATCTTCCACGGTGACAAAGAGCTGGAATAAAACATAATCTAGGAGCTAAGTGGGCAGGATGTGCCGCTTTAGGTTTTGTTCCATCTGGAGCAAACTCCTTTTATTCACTAAGTTGGCCAGGGCTGATGAGTTCTGTTGGCCTGCACTCCAACAACATTTAGAGGGCCACATGTTGCATCTCTAACAAAGAAGAAAAGGCTGCCTTATAGTAGACTCATGTCCCTCTAGCTCAGTCCTCTGACTAACAGCAGCTCTTCAGGACCTCAAATAAAGGTCTTTTATGTTAGTACTCAACTGATCCTTTTAACTAGTCATGACAGGGACTGAACATGGGATTCTGTCCATTGAATGGCTATGCCTATCAAGATCAAAATGGCAGGTTGGGAATAATACAAGGCTGTGGATCTATTTATATCTTCCTCATGCTTTCACAGCAGCTTTCACTTCACTTTCTGGAACTGCAGCTTCATCATAAGAGTCTCTTTCAAAAGACTGACATCCTTTTATCTTTTCTGAATATGTCATCAGTACACGGTTCTATTTGTTTGTTTGTTTCCTGGTGAGACTGTGTGCTTCCCTGTCAATCATTTGACATTCCTAGTCTAGGCTTAAATTTACACTGGATTCTTATAAATCCTGGAAAATCTCTGTTGTCTCCCCACTCCCTTTTAGGCCCTCTGTATTTCTTTGCAGTGGTTATCGTAATACAGTAGTTTTCTTTGACTCCATGTGAGAGTCATAAAAAAAACTTGCATGCAGCTTTTAAGTCACCGAGGTTGAATCAACCAGAACATGCCAAGAAATTTAGAAACCAAAACAATAGCCACCCCATAGGAAATGCTCTTTACATATTCACATCCCCAAGAATGGAGATGCCAAGGAGTATAGTAACTATAAGACTTTTTGCTTTATTATTTCCCCACGCAAGCAGTTCCCAAAAGGAAAAGGTACTCAAGACCATTTTCTATTATCCACTGGCTACTAAGTGCTGAACATCAAAGAAGTTTAGACAAAATCAGCCTATGTATATGTTAGAATATGTATTGACCCGAATATAAGCCGAGAACCCCTTTTTTCAACCCAAAATTAGGGCTGAAAAACTAGGCTTATACTTGAGTATATACAGTATTTTCCTTTTTCACTCTAATGTTATGGTTTTGACTCTTTATTGCTGAAGTAACAAAGTTACTTTTCTGAGGTTATTACAAAATAACTCTGATTCTGACTTTATTCTTAACTTGCTCTGTGAGAGTAACTGGGCCCAGCGGACTAGGATCTCCAACATTATAGACTACAGTAGATGATCTACAGTCTCATGACTGTGTAGATCATGAGAAATTATGGGTTGTACTGAAACAAATGTGTGTGCCTCAACCCTTGCTTGCTATTCCTGATGTGTAATGTGTTGTGGACAAGAAGCTTTATTAGGTCAAAATAGAGAGAGACAGAGTGGTTTCCTACAGACAAAGATGTCAGACAAGGGTGCAGTTTATCCCCTTATTTGTTCAGTCTGTGCACAAAACATATCATATGGAAAACCAGACTAGCGTCAGATGAAGGAGGAATGAAAATTGGTGGAAGAAACAACAATAATTTAAGATATGTAGGCCATGCCGTTTTACAGGCAGAAATCAGCTATGCCTTGGAACGACTATTAGGCCAAGTGAAGAAACTGCCAAGCAGGACTACAACTGATATTAAGACATCAAAAAACACAACTACCGAAGGCCTGCAGACTTTTCATTTTGATTTTGACAATGCAGAAATTTATATAGTCAGAGATTCTGTATACATTGGTTCCATCATCAATCTAAATCGAGACTGCAGTCAAGAAACCCAAAGAAGACTGAGATTCGTAAGGGTAGCAATGAAGGAATTCAAAAATATCATCAAACGTAAGGATGTGTCATGGAAGACCAAGGCCAACATCATCCACAGCACTGTATTCCCAGTCACTACATATGAATGGGAAAGTTGGACAGCAAAGAAAGCTGACAGGGGAGGTAATGATTCATTTGAAATGTGGTGGTGGAGGTGAGTTTTGTGGATACCCTGGACTGTCAGAAAGACAAACAAGCAGGCCCTAGAACAAATCAAGCCTAAACTATTATTGAAGACAAAAATGTTGATGCTGAAGTTGTCTTACTTAGGGCACATCACGAGAAGAGAAGATTTTCTGGAAAAGACAATGTGAGACAGATTGTCTTTCTAAAAGCAGCCACAGCCTTGCATTTACAAAAGTGTGGAACACATACAAAAGATTTAACACTTTATAAAAAGGGCTTTCAAACCAAGACTCCATCCATAGCAGAACTGAAGGCAACTATTGTATTCTGTTCCATGTTTTGTTTAATCATGTCCAAAAAAGGTACCACATAGCAGCATCTCCTGCAAGCCTCTGTCCTTCCTACGCTGTCCTGTTGTCATGGCAGCAGAACGGTTGTGTTGCTATGTGGGAGATGGCAGCAATTGTCTAGAGCAGCAGATGCGGGAATGACTGGTGGCAGGAAGAGAAGAGGAGCAGAGACATGTGCCTTTCAACGAAGCCAAGGTTGAGCAGATGATTTTGCTGGACATGAGGACATGTGCAGGGCAAAAGTGGTGGGTTCATCTGTTCACTGTCGTTTTGCCTTCTGTGGGAGGTAAGGGGGATGTTATAACTCACTGTACTGGCAAAACAAAGTATGCCAGTCTGGATTTGGAGAACAGCTGGAGGGAGAAGGGAAGGGGAGCAAAATGGAAGCTGAAGTGAGCTATCGGAGACAAGAGCCCCCTGAGACATACAGCCACATAATGAATTGGGATGGAAGAGGGAAATGTGAAGAAGAAGGAGTGTCAGGTTCTCATCCCAGCTTACTGAAAAACCTTGGGTAAGTCACATAAAACCCTCTCTTGGAGCCTAACAAACATCCAGGAAAAGGTTGGAAAAGTTATGTTTTTTAAACCCCTTCTCCAAGGACACTCAAGTCTGGAAGCTTCAGGAAGCTTCAGTGCAAGAATATAATTTTTCTAAGGGCCTTTTTACACGACCCCTAAGATCAGCTGGCCACTTAAATTTGGACCAGAGATCTTAGGGGTTCGTCGCTCTTCCTGTGTCCCCCCCCCTCAGCACTTCCTGGCTGCTGGCTGCGTGAGGGGAGGGAGAAAAAGAGAAAGAAAAGCATGCCGCTCACCTCTTTCTGCCTCTGTCTCTGTAAAATTAGCTCTTAAAGGGGCGGGGCGCAAAAAAAGAACAAACAGAAGCCAGGAGAGCCCCGCACTCACTATCCTTACACCGGATCAAATAATTTTCACCTCCAAAGAGCAGGTACCTGAAAGCTGCGCTGGGACGCGCTAAAGTGGGCGGGGTCGCAGTTAATTTCCTGTTAACTCCGGAGCTGGTGGGTAAACATTTTTAAGCTCCGGAGCGGGGAGCCATTTGCCCCGGAGTTTAGGGGTCATGTATAAATGCCCTAAATCCTACTCAGTGAGGACTTACAAGGAAAAATCAGACAAAGAATGTCACACACTGAAACATGTTACAGGAATAATCAGCCTTGTGACCAAACTTACTAGAGGAGAGCCAGTAGGGTAGCCGCCTAGCCTCTGCCATGGACAGTTTCTTGTGATTATGGATATGAAAGTACGAGTCTCGGCAGTAGCTCCCTCTTATTTTATGCACCAGCTTTCAAGATTCTAGTCCTCAGGTTTACCTTGCCTCACCTCCAGTTCCCCCCAAGCACAGTCTCTTCATCGGTCTGCTTTTGCTCAGGATGCCTTCATCAACTTTATTTATTGTATTTATATTTATTTATTTATTTATTTATTTATTTATTTATTTATTTATTTTCATACCACTCGTCTTCCCAGGGGAACTCCGGGCGGTTTACAAGGAAGAATGAGACAAAACAATATAAAATCAATACAACAATCGAGACACACATGCACACACAAAGACAAAAAAAACTTTGGCCACTCCATCTCTGCAAGCTTTTTTGCAGCATGCTCACAATCTGTAGGCTGCTTTCCTTTCAGTCCCTCCTCCTGACACATTTCCTCTGTGTTTTCTTTTTCTATTCCATTCAAAAAGATAGCTCTGGATTTATGTGCACAGGATGCCCTAAACTCGAGTCTCATGCTCTAAACCTACAAGGGATCTTGGAAAGAAAGGAATTTCATGTTATCGTAGGTACTGTTCCTCATACACATTCCCTACTCATTTCCATGTAGATACCCATAGACAGCCTCTGCCCATTGAGGAGGCCAATGCTGACCTAAAGAGGACAATACTATCTAATTTGATATAAAGTGATTTCCCATGCCAGAGCTCATGCTCGGGAATCCTGATCTGAATGGCCTGGCAAGTTTGGTCCAAGTAAGCAAGAAACAGTTGTGCTCATACCCAGAGGGCTGGAAGGCTCTGTGCTCCTTTCTCTGCCTGTTTTGTTTCCTGTTCTGGGGTTACAGGTGCCGCTGGAAGGTTGACATCTGGAACCCTATGTAGGTGTAATAAGTCAACATGGCTGAGACAGAAGGATTGTTCCTCAATGAGACATGTCTGATTGCCACTAATCCCCAATCCATATGTTTTAGTAAATTTACCACATCAGTCAAGAGTAGCCATACATATACATTGGCAGCTGGCTTTCCACTGTTTCTACCACACACACATGCCTATGATGATGATGATGTATCTAGCAGTGGCAGCTATAACACAACCTTTCCATGTCCACTTGGCAAAATGATTAAACTAGACTAGCAACATTGACTAAAATACTCTCTGGATTTTATGGGGGTGCAAGAGGAATCATGTAATTTGTCACTGCTAATTGTAAAATGGCAAAGTGCATGGCGCATGGCAGGCATGTAATTGGGAACACTTCCTGCCCTAGGTCTTCGCTAGGGGAGAAATGCAGAATAAAAATCCAACAAACATGCACCCTCATACACAGTGGGCTGTGTGACACACATACACCAGGCACCTCATCAGGTGAGGGCAGATGCCAAGGGATGAAAGCCAGGCTCAGGCACATAAGTCCAAGCTTCCTCGCCTCCAAGGCTGTTTACCCTGCGATTTATCTTCTTGCTGGGAGACCCAAGGGAATTTTGCAGTTCCCAGAGACTTCAGCCAGCACCCTGAAACCTGGCAAACCTAAAATTAGCACAGTATCTTGTACTCTGATGGATAGCAGCTATCTAAAGTTGTGATGGGAGCTTTCTCCCCCATCCTTGCTTCCTGAACCAGGAAGATGGCCTAAATGGAACTCTGAAATTGTAAAATACGAAGTGCATTTTAAGATGTAAAAAATGAGTAACCAAGCAAATGAGCCCATGAAAAACGAGAAGACATTGAACAGCTACAATTTAATAAGCAAGGGTGCCTCTCACGTGAACTTCCTGTTCCGTTTCATTGGCCCAGTGTCACAGTTGCCAGATGCCCTTGTTTCATGGAAATGTTCTTTATTGTAGAGCATGGCATTTCCAATGAACATATGGATCCATGTGCTCTGTTTCAGAACATCCTGGCTCCCTAGAATTAGCAGATACCCTTCCCAGTACAATAAATATCACACGGAAACATTTAATCAGGGCATTTAATGAGGGAGACTTCTTGACTTCACTAGCTTTCCTTGTGAGGTAGAACATCATCCTGATGATTAATAGCCTATTTTCTTGAAGCTAGAGATTCTTCCAGCACTAAAACAGTGGGGATGTTCTTATGTAACAAAAGATCTAAATGCTATCTGAGCAGAAATCTGACACAATATAGTTCTATTTATACTGATTTTTCTTTTTAAAAATCAGTTCATTAGTGCATGTTACATTGTTAACAATGTTGTGACATGGGATGGCCCCATAAGGTTTCTGAAATGTGAGTTGTTCAAGGAGCAGTTCACTAGTGCCTTTTTTTATATAGGGAGTTTTCATGGCTGAACAGGAGTTGAGTACAGGTCTCCTGAGTCCAAGTCCAAAATGCCATGCACATTGGCTCTTTTTAAACATATGTGTATGTGTGTTTATGCATGTGTGTGCTATATATTTCACTGTGCAGTATTCTAAAAACAGAACGTGACAATGATTCTCATTGGGCAATTTTTTAAAAATGGTCAAGGATAGGAAGACCAAGGCTGACAAAGAGTTCTTGGACTCCTATTGCTTCCCCTCGACCACCATGACCATTGGTCAGGAATTATGGGAGTTTGAATCCAATAATATCCTAAGGTTTCCTGTCTCAGAGATAAACAGAGAAATTGATATTGTTTAATGAGAACACCTTGATGCTACCGGAGACCATGAGCATATGTTACACTTTTTTTTTTTGCATGAAAGTGCCTCCAGTGGCATTCCAAAGGCATCTCAGCCAATTGCCAAGTAGCAAGGAAATCCCTTAATCAGGGAAAGGACACATCTTTGGAAGGTTTGAATTCTCAGTTCAATTGTTGGGTGGCGCAGTCCAGGTGTGGATGAGTTTAGGCAGTTAGGCAGGCAGGAAAAATAATAGGATTTCCACAGGCTGACATTAAAAAGGAAACAAAAAGAGGCTAAACATGCTTTTGGAATGGAAAGGAAATAGAGGTTGGTTAATATTCTAGAAAGATATGGATTTTAATAAGCATAACAGTTTAATGCTAAAAAAAAGCCTGAGCTGGGATGAGTAGTACTTGCTACTTTGAAAATGGTTGAGTAGTAGGTTTTGTGCCTCAAAAATGAAAAACTGTATGGCTTTAACCATCAAGGACTATTTTAACAATAAAATCACAATCAAAGCTTCACATATTGCCTCCGTTTTCATTTCTACCCATGTTAGAAAATACTTAGGTTACAGAAGCCCTAAAAGAACTCAGGGTTATCAATGCCAATTTTATTCATTAATTAAAAAAACAATCCCATACAATTTTAAGGATACATATTTTTGATCCTCCCTCATCCCAGTCACTTAGGCATCCTCCCAACTTCAGTAAAGGACTGTCACATCTGCCCTGTAAACCTTTTGTACCATGGAAAGCATCCCTCCTTATTCTGGAAAGTAAAAGGGCTTGTTAAGATTAGATGCTGTTGAGGGAGATTCTGTACTTTTCCAGCAAGCCTGCAGATGTGGGGTGAATGGGGAAGGTTCAAATAGGTATATCCTGTTTGTGGCTGTAATTTGAGGGTTCACCTGAAGCCTTCAGGATGGTTTCCATCAGCAGTAATGAAGAAACAAATAGCATCTGGTAGCTCCTGGGCCAAATCCGGTTTAAGGAAGGCTACTCTCTGGCCACAGAGAGGAAGGATGATGCCTTGCATCTGGTGAGAAAACCTGCCTTTTGGGACTTCCCCATTCTATTATCCTTCTCATCCGGAAATACTAACAGCAAGATCTTGGAAGCTGTTCTTCTTTAGATGCCCATATACAGTATTCTAAGGACATATGCTCAAGAGAGTTCCATGAATATTTGTGAGGCACTGTGCCAGAAACTAAACAGGTGATGTGAGAGGATTTTGACTTAAAAATGATTTCCTATGGTAACCATAGCTAGCAATGGGAGCTCAATAGTACGTGAAATTCTTCACCACATATCCGGCCCTAGCAAAAGCAGAATAAATCATAGCAAGTAAGCAAATATATGCAAATACATCTTGGCTTCCACTCATTTTTAGTGCAAGACATGGTTTAGTTTGAGATTGAATTTTGATTTTAAATACAAGCAAGTGTATCCAAAAATACCCATGACAAACATACCATCTAAATGAAAAGTACATTCATCTCAGCACACACTCACCGCAACTGATCTGAACATATGTATCCCATCATTTGTGTTCTGTTTTTTGCTTGCCCTCAGGGGGCATCCAGAGTCTTTCTTTATTCATGTTAGAAGCACCAACAAATTATACTGATGGATAAGCATACACAACTAAGCAAAATATAAGTAAGTTATAACATTATTACATATAAAAAGTATATAAAATGAATAAGATTTAAAAAAAAAAGACATTCACCTGATATCAGGCCACATCAACAGTGTTCCCTCTTGCCAACATAAGATCTTCCTCCATGCATGTTGAATGGCATTGTGTGAATTGTAACATATATGAGATGGTTTGTTCTTCTCCATATTGCACAAGGTGCTTTCTGTGGGGAAGCCCCATTTTCTCAGATTATCCTTTGATCTTCCAACCCTACAGTGCAGTATATTTAATGCTTTCCATAAGGGCCAGGTTTTTTCCATAGGAGCCCCATGGCACAGTGGTTGAATGCCTGTACTGAAGGTAAAACTGTGCTCACAACCTGGGGTTCAATCCCAGGTAGCAGGCTCATGGTTGACTCAGCCTTCCATCCTTCTGAGGTCGGCAAAATGAGTACGAAGCTTGCTGGAGGGGGGAGCAATGTGTAGCCTGCATACTATAATAAAAGCTGTAAACCACCCAGAGACCACTTGAAGTGGTATGCAGCGGTATATAAGCAGAACACTTTGCTTGCTTTGCTTTCTTGGCCAGTCTTGGGAGAGTCAGTCATGTGGTTCTGCCAGTAGCTCCTTGCTCATCTTCCATAATTCTAGGGTGTTCTGTATAGGGGCTGATTGTTGGGAAGGACAAAGGTTTTGAGGAAACTATACCTTGAGGCATCTAAAGTAGTCCAAAGTAGTCATGGCTTATAGGACAATGACAACCCACAAATAACAATAAAAGATAAAGTCATGAAGAAACAAAACCAAGTGCAGAACCCGTTGGGCTCCCCGGTCCACCTCTACCCCAGAACTCCAAAGCCATCTGAAAATTACAAAAACAGCAAACCTCCAAACGATGGGGAGGGAGGAGGCCAAATGAGCTGGCCATGGGAGGGTGTCCCATTGCTAGTGGTGCTGACCAATTAAAAAGTGATCTGAAGGAAGCATCAGGTTTAGACTTTTCAAAAAGAGAGAAATCGCTTGTCAAAACAGTAGTACAAGGTGCAGGAAGCTGGGTCTGGCAGGAAAACCACATTGCTGCGCAGCTGCGCTCTCTAACCTAAAAAAACCCAGATGCTTCCTGGTGCCCCTGTTCCCCAAACCCCCATCTCTATAAGATAGCCTAGCAAGCCACTGCCTGCTATTTTCACACAGAGTACAACCATGTGCTTAAGAATCTGACAGAGAAAAATAGCCGTACAAGACTTTCTTCAAACAAGCAAGGAAGAAATTCCCAGAATGGTACTGAAAAGTTAAACAAGGCCTTGTCGTGGAAATTTGCCTAATTTTTTTTTTTATAATGCCGGACTTCTGTACCTTGAAAGAAAAATCTGGAATGTAAAAATTACGTAGATGGACCTTTTCTCAGATCTTTAACCACAGGCAAGAAAAGGAGTCACTTGCTTTAAAAATCAATCTGCTGCTAAATGCACAGGAGCAAAGTAATACAAACACGTTGGCAGCTTTAATACCAGGAAATCATAAATTAGGACTTCTGGTCTTTTCATCTGGCTGCTGAAGCTGTATCTTTAACAGCGGCTTCATGAACAAGCAGTAGGAAATGACAGCTCAAATTTCATCTGAGCGAGTCTACAGACCATAATCCTTATGCAAAAAGTCAGTTTCAAACTCTTGTCCAAACCACAGGAGCAAGTCAGCCGGGATTCCCCCCCCCCAGCTGTCAATTATTCACTTTTGTAATCAAGTTGTGGAGCAACTGTGACTGATCATTGGAATTTCAGCTCTTTTTTTTCTTCAAGGAAGGCATTAGATGCAAGCAGATTTATGCATTCTCATTCATACATGCAGACAAGACATGGGGTGATGCAAAATCTGGATCTAAATAATCAGTCCATGTTTTCCAGACTACCATCATTTACTTTTGTTAAGGAAGTCAAAGGGTCAATTGAGTGATATTTATTAAAGTTCTGGATGTGGATCCTTGTACTCCCTGATAATATACAATTAGTCAATACAACAATATATCTGACTCCTGTTATTATAGTGAACACAAGTCAACTAGCTCCTTTGACTACTGCTCTTTTAATGGACATTCTCCTTATCTTTTTAAGAGCTGCATTACTGGACAGAAGATATCGACAAGTGAAGATTTCCCTATTGAAAGCATTGCAGCTACCTGTAACAAAAGTATTAAAGATGCACTCATCACCTCTGTCTATAAAACAGGGACAACTCTGAAAGGTAATCTGAAATCTGTATCTTTTCCTATGAAGCTATGCTAGCCAGGGTATTTTGTGGGAAGCAGGGAAGGAACCAAAGATACTTCCATCAAAGACTGTCAGGAAGCTTTAAAGTTTCTCTCATGGGTATAATGAAGAAGTACCTTTCATGTTGACAAAGAAGAAATCAAGGTTACTAAAGGTTTTCTACCCCTTGGTTGAATCATCAGTCATAATGCAGGTTGCAGCTCTGATAGGCAGTTATAAGGATTTTTTAAAAAAATAACCCTCTGGTTTATGGATGTGTAATATTACTTTTGTATTCACAGTATAAAATGCCAAGAAATGGCCCAACACTGATTTGCAATATTGTGTCTGTGTTTCCAGCAGTAAGAAAATTACAACCCTTGTATACAAAAGGCCAGCCTGAATGCTTATGCGACATTGGTGTCAGCAGCCAAGATTATCAATAGCTATGGTTCCCAACCGTGGGTCCCCAGATGTTCTTGGACTGCAACTCCCAGAAATTGTGGCCAGCATGGCTAGAGATGAAGACATCTGAGATTCCATTGGTCTACAGTAGAGTATCCTACCTTTTCCTCACTGTAACTCATAATGAGATACCAGACAAGGAAGAATCCCAGAACTTGCCTCCTTTATTCATCACTTTAAGTACTTTTTGCCCAAACACAAAGCCACTGTCACGGCTGTTATTCAGCAAGTTCTCTCATAAAGTGTCTCCAGAGCTATTAAAAGTACAGAGGCAGCCCATTCTCTGGTTTGATAATCACTAGCCCGTAATCTTCAGAATTCATTTCAGCTATACAAAACATTCCTGCTGATGTCCAGCCATGCGGTCTTACCTCCAACAAACCACGTACATACTGGCAATATATCTAACATGGAGCAGACTCAACGCTGGCTCCATGGGCTGTAACAATAAGAGGCTAAGAACCACTTTTTAATTGAACCCACTGAATGATTGTTTACCTGCGTAGAGCAATACGTCTGTTTTCCAAAGTTAGAGCAACATATGGTATTAAACTGAAAGTTAAACTTTTGAGAATATTTTTGGCTGCAAGCAAGCTTGAATGAAGCAAACGAGGAAATGCTTTACTTACTTGAGTCATGGCAACTGGACTTGTTTTCTTGAGAAAAGACTTCTTCTCAAGAAAAGAAGTCCGGTTGCCATGACTCCGCTTCCAGATAAACTCACCTGGATGAATGAGAATCTTCACAGGCATACTTACTAGACGCCCATTCTCATTTGTAACTTCTTTGGCGAAAGAGCCATCCCCCCTCCTTCAATATAGAAAATGTAAAGGTAAAGGTTCCCCCCTCCCCCCAGCACATGCATGCTAGTAGTGTTGGATTCTAGGGGCAGTGCTCATCTCCATATTCAAGCCGAAAGAGCCAGTGTTGTGCTAGTCCGTGGCCATGGGGCCTGCATGGCTGCAAGGAAACACTGTTTTACCTTTCTGCTTTTTACGGAGGTACCTATGTATCTACTTGTATTTTCATGCTTTCGAACTGCTAGGTTGGCAGGAGCTGGGGTTAACTGTGAGAGCTCACTCCATGGCGTGGCACCTAGGATTGCAACCGCTGAGCTGCCAACTTTGTAGCCAACAGTTTTCTCAATAAACTGTAGTACCCAAGTATTTAATGCGGTGAACAAAAGATACCCCCTTGGAATGTTATTGGGCTGCAGCTCCCCCTCACCATTAGCTATGTGGTTATATGGATTAGGGCTGAAGGAGCTGCCAACCAATTTCTTTTCTAAGGGGCTGCTGTGGCTCTGGTTGTACGATCTCATGTGGCAGGGCATGAGGTGCAGGCAAAACCTAACAAGATTACTCATGAGCTGGTTTAAGGAAGTGTGGCCAGTGCTCTTCCAAAGGGCCTGTCTGTGCCACATATTTCATTCTCCACCAGCTTGGGGAGTGGGAGGAGGAAGCAGTTCAGTGCTGGTGCTTTGTCCACTGTTTTTTTCTTCTTCTTCAGCAGATTGGAGCAGGCAGAAAGAAACTGGAGAGCAGCACTATCTATTGTGGCCTATCCCTCTTAAATACCACCCAGACCGGTAAAGTCTGGTTCTTTGGCTTGTCAGAGAGATGGCAGTGCCAGTGGCAGCAGTCACCTGGAAATGGACAGCTTTTTCTCGGAGGGAGGATTATGGTACTATCTGATTGTGTGTGTGTGTGTGTGTGTGTGTGTGTGTGTGGAATCACACCTGCAGGGGTGGTCCTGAACTGTTTTTTAAGGAAGATGGGCCACATCTACTAGCAAAAAAAGGATGGCGAGCAGTGGTTTGTGGAGGGGGCACATGTTATTTGGCTATTACCCATAGGGGTTGTGACTTGAAAAAAAGCTGTGAAACCCTGCTCTAGAGAGCCACCCATTGCCCAGCCCTTTTGGAGGCAGAGGGCCTAATTTGCAAGCTCAAGATTCCAGGTTCAAGCCTTGCCATCTCAAGGTAGGGATCAGAAAGATCCCTGCCAGAAAGCATGGTGGGCCAATGCCAGTCCATAATGCATGCATAGAGAATGCAGAACTAGAAGGACAGTGCTCTGAATCACTGTAGAGGCCGTTTCCTGTATCCATTCTATCAACATAAGCACAGAAAGCACCCAGTGTGTGTGTGTGTGTGTGTGCGCGCGTGCGCACCCATGTGTGAGGATAGGCACGTACATCTGTCTGTCCACAGTATAGGTTCTATACTTTTATGTGCCTTGTTTCCCTGAGGAGGATGTACACGAGAAGCACTCCTGACAGACAACAGCAGGAGGGAAACTCTGCCGTCAGCATCATTCCCTGCCAGACTGAAACAAACCCCTTTTAACTAGATATTGAGGCAAAAGGGCTTCCCCCTTGAGGAAAAGCCAGTCTGCTCCTCCTCAACAGATACATTTCAAGCCGCTGAAGATCAACAAAGGGCATCTTACAGTCTCCCCCAACATGGAAAGTGATAACGGAGGCAAGGGAGGGCTCTTGCACTGCACAACCGAGGCCTGAGCTTTTCACTTGCTGTTTCAAGCTCCGTTGCACAGAAACACTGGTATGGGGGCGGTCGCGTAGTTATTCAAACCCCCACCCCACAACAGTTTGAGAACCCTTTGCTTAAGATGTGCTTCTATCAAATGGAGAAATGGCCTGCCTTGTGTGGGTGTGTCTGTGAGATAGTTCCCTATGCTTTCACACGCAACTGGAACTGAAGTACAAAAGGCACGCCACAACCACATGCAAAGGAGAACAGGGCTCTTGCGCCTCACATTGTTTTGCCGAGAGAGTTACCGTGCAGGGGCAGTTTCGTATGCCTGCAGAAATTCCTCAAACCTTTACCTTGTGTGAATTGCAACTCATAAAAGCAGAGATGTCTTCCTTTTCCTTAATTTCTGACCATCAGGCACAGTCTAACATTTATAATGTACCAGAAAAGAACTGCTTGAGAGAGTGTGCAGGGGTCAAACTACACATTACAGACAGCATGTAACCAAAAGCCTCTGATTTGGAACTTCCTTCCACAGGAGCCTAGACTAGCCCCATCTTTGCTGTCCTTCCACAAGCCGGCAAATACCTTTCTGTTCAAGCAAGCTTTCCCTGAGTAAACTAGCTATGGATTGTTATGCTTGGACTGAACTGTAGCAATACTTGTGTTTTTCCTTTTTTCGTTTTCCATCTCTCAGAGTGGCATTTCCCCCTTATGTTTGTTTGCTTATTATTCTTAGCTTAATATTGCCTTTTAAATTATGTAATATTCCTCTTCACGCTCATTTGAACTCTGTCCTTAATGTTTCTTGGCAACTGTTGTATACTCATTGTCTCCAACTTTGTGTATTGCCCTTCAGTGTTGTAAGTCACCTTCTGTCCTTTCCAAGGAAAAAGGTGGGGTAAAAATATTTTAAATAAATAAATGCTAAATCAAATTATCACATTAGGAGCTTTTCACGACTCTGTCACCAGAAAACTAGTGAACTGGTTTAGATTTGGTCATCTGTATTATCTCCGAAATACTAAGGTGATTCAGCTGCTAGACAGATCTAGGACACAGTTTGGTCCTTAAAATACCAATTTCCAACCCTCTTTAAAACTTGGTAGTGAGTCTTAGATCTTAATACAGCATGTTGCAGTACCTCATTGGAAGGAGATGACACCAGAGCAAGGAGTGATATAGAGTCAATTGAGTTGCTACCATCCTGAAACCTTCAAAATTTGTTCCCCAGCAACATTAAGAGCTGCCTGGGTGTGCATGTGTCCATCTTAATAAACAGTCCTGCCAAGGAGGCAGCATTGGACAGATAGCTTGGTCACAGAGGAGTCTTACTGTGACCAAGGCTGGCCCACCACATTTTGCAACCTGAAGCAAATGATACCCTGCATACTCGTATTTCCTTTATGTGCACAGCCTGGCTCAAGTAGAGGGTGAATCTGATAGTGAGAGAAGAGCCTCTTCCAGTGTACCAGTGAACAGCAGGCAAGCTCAGCAGGTACAGTGTAAGTTGTGTGGTGCACACAACCATCTTCCAGCACTTAGCTACTGCTGTGTGCCCCTCTGCTTTAGTCCACTGAAACAACTGCTGCTTTACTCCTCCAATCATATGGCCAGCCCGGTTCATGACACGTGACCAGTTTTCTTAAACAGGTATCTCAGGCGCATCAGTTCAGAGCTTAAGCCTTATTACCCTAGTTAGGTATCTACTGTATGTGGAAAAGGCAGTGTCATCTCATAGCAACAAAGCTCCTCACCCATGCTGGGGGGGGGGAGCTTTTATGAACCATGACCTTGCTGCCCAATACTTCCACACTAACCTGAAGAAATCAAGAGGGGGTAAAGGCAGCTGCATCATTTGGTAATCAGCTGTTGATTTCTGCCTTTCTGTCACACAGCTTCTTTATTTGTACACACCTTGCCTTGGAATTCTATCCTGATGGAAAACAAACAACCTTCAAGGGGAATCCCTATCAAAGCTCTAACCACATCCAACAAAATGCTGCTGAAAGGCCATGTGCTAGTCCTTAGTTTCTGGACTACTCTTCTGTGGGAGATCATGCAATTCAATTTATCCATCATGGAGCCAACACAATAATTATATTGCATGCAGGGCCTGATTTACTGTCCTGAGTAGTGCAGTTTGCACTAAGGGGCCAGTATAGAAATAGAAATAAATTTAGGATCGAGAGAAGAGCCATAAGTAACTTTCCACTCAGTTCCTTTACTGACCTTGATCCGGTTGCTCTCACTTTAGCCCACCTCATAAGAGGTGTGTGTGTGTGTGTGTGTGTGTGTGTGTGTGTGTGTGTGTGTGTGTGTGTGTGTGTGTGTGTGTGTGTGTGTGTGACAAAATTTAGACTCCTTAAAGAAAGGGTGAGCTTTGCATGTACTAAAGGAGCAGTCCTTTTCCTTCTATCTACATGACTTACATGTTCCTTTTGCATGTTTCCAAGTAATACTTGACTCAGAATTCCTTCTCTCGAGACAGCTGGATTAGCATGAAAAAACAGAGCAGATAATGAGGGCCTAAGAGAGGTGTAAAACCTTCCCATAGGGATGGGGAGAACAAATAAAGAAGTCACCTAAAAGCAATTGCCGGAGAATTACATACAGTTCAGCACATAATTAAATTTAAGCAGCCCTTGAGTGAGCTCCCCCCCCCAATATGATTCTTACAAAAAGCATCCAAGAACTTTTCAGAAGAAAGCATCCAAGAACTTTCCTTAGGGATCTGTCCCACTGCTCAGCTCATTTCACAGTTACAAAGGCTTCCCCTGTTGTTTAAACTTATTTGTGTGGTATTCCAAGCACCGTGTAATGCCATTGTCACACAACATGCTGCTAATATCCATTATAGTTATAATTAAGGCAATATCTTTCAGGGATGTTAGGAGCAGGGCCTTTCAGCAGCAGGCCAAGTGAGAGGGGAACTGGGATTGATGTGACTATGGTGGGCAGCACGTGTCCTGCAGGCTGCAGGCTCCCCTGGGTCCCTGTTGTTTTCCAAATTTGCTGGGGGGAAAGTCAGTCCCAAGCTATGGAACTTCCTCCCACAGACCGGCCACCTTTTAGCTGTTCTTCCTCAGGCAGGCCAAGGCCTTTTCCTGCCTTCCGGGTGGCTTTTTCTCAATGGCCTAAGAGTTGGGCTGCTGTTTTGTTTTACTTGAGCAATAATAAGATATGGTTAAACTAGGGCCCTTTGAACCAATGGAACTTACAGGGGGGGGTCGACTCACCAAATACCCCTTGACTTAATGGGCCTACTGTAAGTGCAGCTCACCAAACGAAGCAACAGAGTTTTGGCCAGTTAGCCTGTATGTATATCGTACATCTATATACAGCTGCAAAGGCTGCAGAAGTTCACACGGAAAGAAGGTGCATATAGTATGGATGAGCACTCTTGAAGGAAACTCTTCCTCCACCACCTCTTCAATTTAAACTGTTGGTCAATTGTATTTATATATAAATAAAATCAATTTTAATTGCCTGTAGTGCATAAGCTACCAAATGCACATGGAAGACAAGCAACAAACATTGCCAGAAGTCCCTGTTTTTAAGAGACCTTTTAATTCTCCAAGTGATTTTGCAGTGTAGCTGTCTGATAAATCAATTTAGGGCCTGGATGCCACAGGCCTTCTCTGTTTCCCTCACAGCCTATTGCTGCCCCTGTGTGGCAAGCAAGCCAATCCAGAGAATAGCGGTCAGGCTTTTTGTACAGGAAAGACCAAGCTAGATGCTGGTTACGACAAAAGCCAAGCTCTGGTGTTGGAGCAATTTTTACCCCCCCCATCACCGCCTGGGATATTCTGGAAACTGTAATCCTAAAAAGTAACATTTCCAAGAGAAATCCAGTCAGTTCATCTCTGCTTCTCTGGAACCCTTAATTAATTTATTGTTTTAATGCCCACCCGTGCTGTAATGACCCACACTGTATCACTATACAACTGCATCACTATAAAACAGCCTTTCCCCTCTGTTGAAAATTTCCAGTGGACCCTCTTGAATGGCAATAATAAAATTGCTATTGCTCCCCTTTTATACCAAGAAACAGTATACTGATAGAATGAAGAAAGCCTGAGACAACCAAGAACAATGTTTATCTATGGAAGGACTGAGCACTTCCTTCACTTTTGGTGCTCAGAAATTATTTCCTGCTCTCAGAACTCTATGGTTTTAAAGAGCATATTTTCCTACCAGGATTCTGTTGGTGTTTCCTGGGGTTCTAGTAGAAAACAAAATTGATTTCACAAGGCTGGCATTTGTTCATGTCAGAAAAAAAAAAGGCTGAATCTTGTCCCACTATAAATGACCAATGATGATTCTTCAAATGCATTTCTATAGATGACCGGCTCTTTTGTATGTCATAGAATGACTCCTGGTGGTATATATTTTGTCCTTGGTAAAGCGTGGTCCGTGTATGCAGAGAAGGGGATCTGTTCTCATCTGTGTTGGTTATATTGTCATGGATCTCATGAAGTTTCAAACTGAGTAAACCACAACAAGGGCTCTGAGATATCTTTGTGGGATTTGGACCTCTCCCCTTGACCAAGAGGTGAAAAACTGGTGCACAGTGACTAGCCAGACACCCAGTCCACTCCACCCACCTCCATCGTGGGTCAGGTGGCATCCAGAGTGTGACCCATGCCCCTTAAAGCCCCTACTACCCCATCAGCAGAAGCACCAGCAGGAGTATGAAAGCGGCAAGCAGGGAGTGGTGCTGTATGCACTTCATCCAGTGCAATGGGTGATGCCTGCATTCTGAAACAGGGACTCCATCAGCTCCAAAAGTACCTTTTGAGTGTGCTCTGCTCCCCTTTGCCAACCCTCTTGTGGGCTCTGTGGCGGCAGAGACACCCAGGTCCTGCCCCAGGCCCTTGCTATCCCGATTCCTTTTTGAAGGAGTGGAGTGATCAGGAAACCTCTGTGGGGTGGATTAGCAAACCAGATTATACTGTACCTCTGAGCCAGGAGTGGCCTTGGCTGCCCTTCAGATCATTTGACATGTTCCAACCCCGAGGGCTTTCAGGAAATGAATACAGACTCTTTCAAAATGAGAATCTGGCAGGTCTGCCACTGAGAAGAGTAACTGTCTGGTACTGTCAGTTCTGTGTTCAGCGTTACTTCCATGTTACAATCTCACAATCCTTTGCCCTTATAAAAGTGAGTAGGCTTTGGTCAGCCATTCCCACCCACCTGCAACCAAGCACCCTTTTTCTTTCTGGATGCCACCCTTCTGATTTCCTAGAAGGTTTTCTCCCCACCAGGTGGTGTCAGTAATTAAAGGATTTGGGGACATTATCAGAAATTAAAGCGTGACTGGCTAAACCAGGCATGTCCAAAGTCCAGCCTGGAAGCCATATGTAGCCCGTTTTAAAATGTTGAGTGGCCCTCAGCCTCTTCTCCCTGCTGGCTCAGCCTGTCACTCATCCTCACCGGCCGGCCCCTCCCCATACCGGATGGAGACATCAGCTTGCAGTTTTATGGTTTGTCTGCCCTCCCTGCCTCCATCCGTCCCCCCAGCCACCTGCCCAGCCTACCCACCCCCAGCTCCATTGCTGCAGCATCCTTGCCACCTCCTTGCGAGGGAGGGCAACATATGTGAGCAACTGTGCATCTTGGGTATGTGCCGGCCGATTCCCAGGCCATGCAACAGCCGTCGGGCCCTTGGGTGCCTTGAAACCGGAGCGTTTTTGGCTGCTGCATACGCGCGCAGGTCCATGCCCTTTCTACCCCCACTTTCAGGCTGAACAGTCAGCCCCCACACATTTTCACCACACCAAATCTGGCCCTCCTTGCAAAAAGTTTGGACACCCCTGGGCTAGACAGATAAGTCCGTACACGTAAAGTTTGTGCAAATCTGTGCCTTATTTTTCAGTTACATGCAAGTTGTCACCCCATCACTCCCAGACAATGTTAAGGAGGAATCTCCCCGCCCTAGTTTAAAAAAAGGAGCAGATGGGGCAGTGATGTACGAGAGATAGGGCCAAAAGGAAATGAGCCCTGTTGCTGGTGAACAGGGCCATCGGGAGTAACAGTACTACCAGATGATGTAGAAATGTGGGTGATCCTTGTCAGATGTGTCCCTTGTTTCCTAACTCCATAGATTAATTCTCCAATCCTAAATGTTTGGCTGGCTGCTATGCAACCATAGCATTATAGAGCAGTGCTGATGTAATGTCATGCACACTCAGAAGAAGAAATAGTTTCAGGGTGGGAGTCTGTACGTCACAGTGAAGCAGACAACATTCTAATATAGATAGTCTAATGTCATTCAAATTAACATTTAATCAATGCAGTGCTTTTCAGGTTACCCAAATGCTTTTGCATTAGCTGGCCAAAAAGTATGGAAAGTATTAGTTAAACTGGGTAGAATATTTCCTGCATGATTCCCCCGCAAGGATTCGTGTTAATTCACAGCAATTTTGCATGCTGAGGTTTTGCAGAGGTCCACAAGAGCACATGGAACTATCCCACTAGAACCAGTGGCCTTTAAAATGGTTTAATTTGGGTTCCATCACCTCTCCCTCCATACACAAAACATAATTGTTTTTGTAAGAGAATCAACTGTTTTGTTTTGAAAAGTGCCATCAGGTAAAGCAGTGGAATCAGCCGATGCCAGCATTAGTCACAGATGAACATTAGCTGCCTAGCCCAATTAACATACCAGCCTAGGAAGACAACTATGGCCGTCACTTCACGAAGAACTTCTCTTCGCAAAATTGCCTTCGCTATGAATTTGTGGGTCTCCATTCGCCCCCACCCCTCTTTCCGTGTCCTCACCGGGCGAGGTTTTAGGGTCGAATCCAGTAGTACTTCACGTGCTCCCTTCGCATTCGGAAGCTTACTTGCAACGTCCGGTTTCTACTTTCTTTTATTTTTTAAAAAAAAATTACCACGGCGTATCGATGCATCAATACCCGGCTGTCATTTGCGGTCAGAGGACTTGTGGGCGGCCATCGTGTTTCCCTGAAGCAGAGCTGCTGGGTTGGTTTTGGGGGCGGGGCGGGAGAGGCTTCTCTCAGCTTCATCGCCCTGTGTGCCCCGCCGCCGCTCTCTGGGTGGGCGCGCGCGGGTGTCTTGCAGCGGCGGCACCGACACCCCCCCCCCTCCCTCTGCGGAGCCCTTCGCCATCCCTTGCCAGCGGAGGGGCTCTGCTCACGTCACCCGGGGACGCTTGCCCCCTCTGTTGCCCCTGCCCCGTACAGAAGGCAAGATCAAAAGAACGGGTTAACCGAAATATCTATGCATCGGCATTTCGAGAAAAAGTAAGTTAAAAAAATATACTTTTAACTGGCCACACGTGAATTTGGATACGAAGCGGGATGCGGCGAGGAGATTCCCGCCTCCGGCAGGGGAATCTCTACCCGCTTGGAGCACGGTTTAGGGGCGTGGTCGGGCGTGGTCGGGGTGGCGCCGCATCCAAAATGGAGGATCGTGCGGACAAAACCGACCGATTCGCGCAGAAATCACGGCTCGCCGCGCAGCGAGAGGTTCGTGAAGTAACGGCCTATATGGTCCAACAGAGAGAGTTCTCAAGTGACCAAGGAAAAACTATCGGACCTACTGTTGTGCCTTTATCTCATTACTTTGGTCTACAGAGGCTGCTAGCTGAAGCTTTACATGCAGACCAACAACTAGAAGACCAGAGGGAAAATTAGCAACCTTATATACCTTTAGACTATTCTGATATACTGATTGCCTTCTCCCTTTCCAACATTTAATAAATAAGTGTGTGTGTGTGTGCTTTTCTTGTTGCTTTGTGTCCATAACTAGCCAGCAGAGCCTTTTTCAGAGCTGCCTGTTCTGCAATAATCAGCTCCAGGTCTTTTTAAAAGTCAGTTTGACTTGTCTCTGTGAGCACTCCCTTCCCGCAAGGTTTGTGGAGAACTTCTTTGAGGTTTTCTGACACGCAGAAACTGAAGGTTGATCGGTTCGATTCCCCCCACCCACCCATCAGCAGCTTGGGGAAAGGAACCTGCCCCAGCCCGCTCGTTCCGTCCCTTTGATAAGCCCCGAGCACATACCTCTCACAACACTGAGGGAAGCCTTGATGCTGCTCTTCAGCTGAGGGTCCCCAACCAGCTCCACCAGCCGGAAAAGTCTGTTGAGCTGCACTTTCACTCCCTCGTACCTCTGGGCCTCCGCCCGAATGGCGGCAGAGATGAACTGTCTTTGCATGTTCATGATGCCTCACCAGTCACGACTTTGGCAGGGCTGACCTTCTCGAGGTCAGCCCATGATGCAGCCTCCTGCCTTGTCACGGCCAGAAAACGTTGGCAGGCCTCGGGGAAAGCTATCGTGGCCACTTCAGCGCCAGGAGTCTAACCCCATGCCTTCATCTCACTCTCACGCGCCCTCTCTCTCTCTCTCTCTCTCTCTCTCACACACACCACACACATTCTGTCAGTTGCACTTCCTGAGTAGGACACGTCACGGTGCGAAGCCACTACTTTCGTTCACCCCATCCTTGTCTGATTCTCTGGCACAAGGCAAGGGCGTAGCTCGTGCAAAAGAAAAAGGTGTGCATAGGAGGGGGAGAAGATAAAATACAGCCCAGCTGCTTCTTCTCAACCAGGAGGACTGTGAAACATCCTCCAGAATCTCCCAGGCATAACTGGCTACTCCCAGAGCAGGTGAGACAGGATTTGCAGGTGCCTGGAACTCTGGCTTCCCTGAAAGGTATAATTATTGCGTTTTTGGCAGTTGAGCTCAGGTAAACAAAGAGCCACGTGGAAGCAGAAGGAGGCCAACACCGTCACCATCAATGCACACACACACACACATACACACCAATCCCAACTTTGCTGATGGGAATATCCTTATTGACTTTTACGGAATTGCTTTACTGACTGAGGTCAAGGGGAAGGTGGCCCCCTCGCGCATTCCATGCCCAGAAGCCCACGGGCTTGGCAGCAGAACCTTACTCCAAGTCTGGCAGGAGAACAGGGTCCTCCCTCATACCTGAAGGCAGCAGGTTCCTTGTGGAGCTACAGGAGAGGCTATAATAAGGGACACACTCTTCTGCCATTTTGGGTGCCCACCCTATTTAGTTAGCTTGTGTGTAGATTCTGCAGATTGGAAAGGATTGAATCATTTGTAGATGTCTTTTGAAATCAATCTGAAGGGAACAAGTTGACCCCCACCTTTCGAATTTCCTTGGGACTTCTGTTAACATTAACTGTGTTAGAATGGATAGCTTGTTGGTACCACCACCCATGACAAACATACTTCTCCCCATGCTAAATCAGAGCTATGGAAGCCTGTATCTTAGCACGAAAACTTCTCATTCTGCCTGATAGCTCACTGGATGGGATGGGCAACTGGAGCAAGACTGGGTGCTCAACAAAATAGCTACCTCTGCTGGTATGCTTGCTATTAGGTGCTCACCTAAAGGAAAGTCTAAAACATTTGGGGCTCTTTAGTCTGGAAAAAAGGCACCTGAGGGGGGATATGATTGAGACGTACAAAATAATGTAGGGCATGAGTAAAGTGGATAGAGAGACGCTCTTCTCCCTCTCACACAATACCAGAACTAGGGGACATCCATTCAAATTGAGAGTTGGGAGAACAGACAAAAGAAAATATTTTTAACCCAGTGTATTGTTAGTCTGTGGAACTCCCTGCTACAAGTTGTGGTGATGGCATCTGGCCTGGATGCCTTCAAATGAGATTGGGCAGATTCCTGGAGGAAAAGTCCTCATAGGTTACAAACCATGATGAAGATGTGTCATCTCCAGGCTTAAAACCAGGATACTTCAAGGGCCAGATGCAGGGGAGTGGTATCAGGAGACAGATATCTAGTCTTGTGCACTCCCAGACATATTTGGTGGGGCCACTGTGAGATACAGGAAGCTGGACTAGATGGGCCTTTGGCCTGATCCAGCATGGCTCTTCTTATGTTCTTTTGTTATAATCATATATTGACCAAAAATGGAAGCATCCTTGTTCTTTTTTGTTAGAGCAATTAGAAGGATCAAAGCATCACTCTTACCTTTTTCTTCAGGTGTGAAAACTTCCAAGGCTGACTTTGTCTGAAATAATTTAAGATAAGATAAATTTTCAGTCTAAAGTGGTACCACTAGCAGTTACAGCTGGATAATTGCCGAATATATGAAAATGTTTGAAAACCCTTCTAAACTGAGTCATAGAAAAGAGTCTATGGAAGAGATGTCCTCAGTCGTAACTAAGTCTTTCCTGTTCTTCCGAAGTCTGGGGGTCCACTGGTTGAGAAAATGCTATAGTAGAGTGGCAAAAACAGAAGGCAATGTTTCACACTCTCCTCAGGCTTGTTCCACTGCTGAGTCCAGGAGCATACATGAACTGTGAACCTGATTGTCTCACTATAGGCAAGGTGTTCTTTTTGATCCAAGTCAATGACACACTTGCGAAGAAAATACTGTACAGTACAAAAGGCTCTTATGACTTGGTATTGGCAAACACATCTGAATAAACAAATTAATTTTTTCTGTGATAACCACAACCTTAATGACAAGTGCCTGTCTTCCCAGATGATTATTTGATTAAAACATGTTGTTCACAGACAGTTATTTATCAGGTTATGGAAAGGACATGGAAAGATTAATTTTAAACTGCAAAACTTCACTATGAAACATAGAGTTAACTTCTGTTCAAGCTAAGAAAGGCCCATAAAAGCCTATAGAAAACAAAGATACATTCATATCAGACTATGCCTATGACCAAGGAAGCTTTGGTTTGCTTAGAGATTGGTTGCATTAGTAAATTGGTATGTACCACTGTGCCTCTTTGGAATATAGTAATTCTCTGTATAGCACTACAGGGTGTAATCCCATCCAGCACAGATTAAAAAATCCCAGTTCCCTGTTCTGCCTTTTGACTGACTGGGAGCATCTGGTCAGCCAAAAGGCAGAACAGCAAAGAGGGGTTCCATTTTATCTGAATTAAGCTTCAGATTGTTCATCCCCATTCGGTTCTTTACTGACTCCAGAAACTGGTCCAGAATCAAAACAGCATCCTCAGATTTAGATGGACAAGAGAGACTGAGTAGGTGTCATCAGCATACTGGTGACACTAAGTTCCATCACTCTGGACAACCAATTTCAGTGATTTCATGTATATGTTAAGCATCATATGGAAGACAGAATTAAGATAGCTGGAAAACAAAACTGAAATGGATAATAATCTACTTCATCGAGGAAACTCTGGAGCTGGGAGCCTACCAGATGCTCAAGAACCTTGCCCAAAAGTGAGATGCAAAAGACGGTCCGCTGCTAAGCTACAATGGAGGGGTTCAAAGAGGGCTTTTACAATAATGGTATTACAAAAGTCTCTTAGGCAGATTGAGATGTTGCCTTCTTGAAGAGAGGCATGCACTACCTTTTTTAACCTCTGCTGGACCTCCTCTGGCAGAGTGGTAAGAAACAGCCTGGATGAGCCGGAGGTGCAGCATGCAACTGGTGGCATCTTGTCTGTATCCTCAAACTGCATAAGCTGAAACATGTTAGTTATAACTGAACAACTGGGAGCTAAATTTACATCCAATGGAACCGTCAGAGTGCCTTCTCCCAATAAAAATTCCCCGTAATATGGCCTTTTCTGCCATTGTCCCTTGCCTGTGGAATAACCTTCCACCAGACATTTGCCTGACCCCCTCTTTGGCTGTTTTTTTTTTAAACTACTGAAAACTGTGTTATTTAAGCAGGCATTTCCTCAGAATATAACGTAAATCCAGCATTCACTCATTAAAACTACATATTATAATAAAATCTATTACCAAGTTTTTAGCTGTTTTATAATATCATAGGTTTATAGAAATTATGTTAAAGTATTCCATGTTAGTATAATTTTATTTTTACTTTATCTACTACTGTATCTTTATTTCTAGTCTATTTTATTGTATGAATCACGTGTTTTTGTTTGTATTTATCAAATGTTCTCAACTGCCCAGAGTGGCCTTGCTGCCAGATGTATAGATTTCTAATAAATAAAATAAAATAAACTGCCTTAGTTTCCAAATCAAAACAGAGTACTGTACTGTAAATACATTTTATCTGCAAAGTTTCCACCAGGCTGTTCAGAGGTTTACAATTTTCTGGGTTAAACCTCTGACTGTCCTGCCAGGCTTACCTCTGACCTATCGCCATGAAAAGTCCCCACACAGGGACTACTGCCTACTTTGGAGATTGAGTGGAAATTTCCAACCAATGGCACCAGGAGTGAGGCCTTTTAAGATCCACCACCACCACCACCACCACCACCACCACCACTGGTTGAAAACAGCTCTAAAAGTTCATCTGAAGCAAAATGCCAGGTGGGTCAGCTGCGCCATAACTATCTTGGGACTTTCATTCATAATTTTTCCACCCTGCGTCAGAGGAAGTGGATTTTATTCACAAAAGCTTGTGTTCAATGTTTGGTTTTTAGTGGCTTGAATGAAGGCATCACTTCTGCTTTTGATGTGTGTGTGTGTGTGTGTGTGTGTGTGTGTGTGTGTGTGTGTGTGTGTGTGTGTGTGTGTGTGTGTGTGTGTGTGTGTGTGAGAGAGAGAGAGAGAGAGAGAGAGAGAGAGAGAGAGGAGCAATTAGGTTAATTTTATGCTCTGAATTTAATAGTCTCTCTCTCTCTCTCTCTCTCTCTCTCTCTCTCACACACACACACACACACACACACACACACACACACACACACACACACACACACCTTGAGATTGCAAAGTATGTTATGTCACATACCGTACTTTAAAGTGTAATAAACCTGTATTTTGTTATTCTGTTGAAATGGGACCTGGATATTTGCTCCTCAGTCTTACCCTTTTGGTGCTCCAGTTTCTGGCCTCTTCATTCCCTTCTGGTAAAAATACTCTTTAAAAAATAAAAAATATCTCTCACATAACAAGTCTCTACAATCCCTAACTCCTACCTTAATGGGGACTGAACAAATCATTACCCCCATTTCACCAACAATGGTTTTCCTCAGTGGTATCACAGATGGGATTCAAAAAACTGACTTGCTGCTGCAGCTGTTTTGTGTTATAGTGAGTGAGTGTCATTTCCCTCCCCTGGTGTCTGAGAGGCTAATGCCATATAGCCAGCCACCCCTCTTTTCATTGCATGGGGGAAGGCAGATATCAAAAAGCACCTGCACCTTCTTACAATGCTGAATTACAGTAAAAAGGTCCTTCTTTCCGTCTTGAGACAATTTTTGGTTTCCACAAAGCTGAATCAAGAAAAGATGACACAGCTGAGGTTAAAAATGAGACAGGAAGTATGTGTGTTTTCTGCTGTGCTGGTAGACAACAATAATTGTGTGCCCTGTTATTGGACTGAGAGAGGCAATTGCCTCAGGGAAAAGGTGGTAGTGGTGGTGGTGGTGTTTCCAGGTAATCCCTTGGCTATTCCTTCTGGGCTCCCTGGCTGCTTTTCTCCTTGGGTGAGCAGAGAGCTCACCCAAGGCAAAGATCTTTCTCTTCAGGCAAGCTTTCCCTGAATGATGGAGCACCATGTGTATGTATTTCATATGAATCTATATTAGACTTTGGGTTTATAACTACTTATAACCTTGTAGCTTTAATGTAATGTTGTCTATTAATGCTGCAAGATGTCCCTCAATTCCTTGTTCTCAAATACTTGAACATGTCTTATTTTGTACTGGACTGTATATTATCCCTCATTACTGTAAGCCACCTTGGGTCCTTTTCCAAGGAGAAAGGCAGGGTAAAAATACTCTAAAATGAATAAATAATAAATAAATATCCCTACCTGAAACCTCCAGACTAGCTTCCTTTCCTGAAGTATGCTGGAGGCTGCTGTCACACTGTCACTCTTTAACATAAATTAGAAATTACTGTATTTTTAAAAATAGTACTACAGCTTCTAGATACTATACCCAGTATTGTCAATAGTCTGAGGGATTTTTTGGAACTATTCAGTTCAACTTGCAATCAAATTATCTTCTGTCCAATGAAGGGGTGGGTAACATGTCTTTTGGCATGAGTAGCAAAATACCTTGGCCTGCTTTTGGACATCAACAAATAAAATTTCATTATTTATTTATTTATTTATACAACTTATATGCCGCCCACTACCCAAAGGTCTCTGGGCGGCTTACAATAAGGAATCAAAACAGTTAAAACATCAAATATCAATAAATAATTAAAAAACAACAAATACCTTATACTAAAATCATCACACTAAAATTGCCATCAAAGGACCCACAGTCTATGTTGTATCAATTAAAAAACTTCTGGAACAGGAAGGTTTTTACCTGGTGCCGAAATGTCATCAATGTTGGCGCCAGGCGGATCTCACTTGGGAGGGCATTCCATAACTTGGGGGCAGCTGCCGAGAAGGCCCTATGTCTACAAGCCATCCCTCTCACCTCCTTGAGGGATGGCTCTTTCAAGAGGCCCCCTGGCTCGATCTTAATTGCTGGGTAGGTTCATATGGAAGGAGGCGGTCCTTCAGGTATCTAGGTCCTAAGCCATTTAGGGCTTTATATGTCAAGACAAGCACTTTGAATTGGGCAGCAACTGGTAACCAATGCAGGTTACGTAGAATCTGCGTGATGTGATCTCTGGCGGCCCCACCGCTTACCAGTTGCGCCGCACGATTCTGAACCAATTGCAATTGCCTGACCGTCTTCAAAGGCAGCCCCACGTAGAGCGCATTGCAGTAATCAATACGGGATGTTACCAGTGCATGCGTAACTGTCATGAGGCTCTTCTCGACTAGGTAGGGGCAGAGCTGGTATATTTTCCACAGCTGAAGGAAGGCACCCCTGGCCACCAAGTCCACCTGGGCTTCCAGAGTTAGACTGGGGTCTGGGAGCACCCCCAAGCTGCGGACCCTGTCCCTTAGGGGGAGTGCAACCCCGTCCAAGACAGGGAAATGGCCCTCTAACCTGTCCGGCGAAGCACCCATTTAACAGCACTTCCATCTTGTCTGGATTGAGTTTCAGTTTATTAATCCTCATCCAGTCCATTATCTGGCCCAGACACGAGCGCCATCAAGTCACTTCCAACTCACAGCAACTCTGGGATCAAATGACTGCCGAAAGCTCCTGTCATGAACAATCCTGCTCAGGTCTTGCAGACTGAAGCCTGTGGCTTTCCGAGATTGAATTGAGGAGCGTACAGAATATTGTAAATAATAGTCAGCAGCTGCCAACATGGCTTCTTCTCTATGGGCCTTTTCACATGACCCCTAAGATCCGCTGGCCACTTAAATTCGGACCAGGGATCTTGGGGGTTCGCACTCACCAGATTAAATCCGGACCTGGGGATTTTCACCCTCCTAGAGCAGGTACAAGAAAAGTGCGCTGGGACGCACTTAGGTGGGCGTGGTCGCACTTAATTTCCTGCAAACTCCAGAGCTGGTGGGGAAACAATTGTAAGCTCCGGAGCTGGCAGCCATTTGCTGCGGAGTTTAGGGGTCGTGTACAAAGGGCCTAAGTGAACACAACACACAGTGTTTGCACCATTTCCAATGTCCATATTAAATAGTAAGCAACAACAAAATACAAAATGCCAACTTTTAAGACTCCACATACTGCATTTATTAATCTTTAATAGCTTACACTTTTCTGGTTATTAACCCCTTTTGTTGGACAGCTGGTATACAATATATAGGCTACAGAGTGACACACAGAGAGTGTACTGTACTTGATAGTGGAACAGGGATCAGAATAAAATGGAAATGGGAAATTATAATTTTAATATTATCACTAGGAATTAAATTTCAAAGTGATGACTGCACAGACATCCTCACAAGAGATGAAGTAATATCTATGCTGCTGCAATTCACAATGCAACAGATCTGACATGGATATTTAGTGGATCATGGTCTACAGGAGTTGATGGTGAATATGTCAATTCACCTTTTAACTAGCTGCCCTTTCTCCAGAAAGGAAAATATGCCCCGGACTGTCTATGAAGATTCTCAGTCATCTAGGTGAGTTTACCTAGATGACTGAGGTTGAAATGTTTCGCTGCTCATCCAAACAGCTTTGTCAGTCTGATGAAAACTAGTTGCAAGTCCTCCATTTTATAGTTCACCTTGACCTCATGTCACCCTGGTCTGAAATAGGCTCATAAGATGAACAATGGCCTGAATAGTCTCGTTAGGTGGCTCAGTAGGCCATTAGGTGAGCAATGGCCTAGTGCTAAAACCTAGAAAGTATGGGTCATTAGCTATGGCCTTGGTGGTAGAGGTGTGAAGTATTTTGATTTGTCTGGGGATTGTTGAAATCACTGTCTGATAAGTAGGAGATTGTGCCTGAGTCCCCCACCTCTGTTAAGAGAGGGGTTTTCAATATTCAAATGAATGGCTTCCCTGACCACTCTCTCAAACCACTTATCTTCTCTGTCTAATATGTGTACATCCTCATCTTTGAATGAGTGTCCTTTGTCCTTCAAGTGCAGATGTACTGCTGATTATCTTCCTGAGCTGTTGCCCCTTGTATTTTTGGCCATCCTCCTGTTTAATTGATGTTTAGTTTCTCCGATGTAGAGGTCTGCGCACTCCTCACTGCATTGGACCACATATACTATATTGCTCCTTTTGTGTTTTGGTATCAGATCCTTTGGGTGGGCGAGTCTCTGCCTTAGTGTGTTTGTAGGTTTGAAGTAAACTGGGATGCGGTGTTTGCCAATAATCCATTTAAGCTTCTCAGACACTCAAGCCATGTAGGGAATGACCAGGTTCTTCTGTCAGGTCTGGGTCTCAGGCTGATCCCTTGTTCCTCTGGGTCGGCACACTGCTTTGTTAAAGACCCACTTTGGATATCCACAGGCCTTAACTGCTGTCTTCGGGTGCCTGTCTTCCTTATTCTTGGCTTCTGTGGAGGTGGGGGTGCTCTTTGCTCTGTGGTTTAGGGTCCTGATGAATCCTAATTTGTATTGTAATGGATGTCAGGAGTCAAACAGTAAGTACTGGTCTGTGTACTTTACAGACCACATCAGTGCGTTGGATCTTAATATTAAGTTCACTAGGGAAGACACCCAAGACAACAGGCTGGCTTTCCTGAATTGTGCAGTCATTATCAGATCAAACCATGGCCTGGGAGAAGACATTTACAGGAAACCCACCCACACAGATCAGTACTCAGCAGTACACCTCCACTTAAAGGAAAAAGGGCACTTATTCAAAGATGAAGATGTACACATATTAAACAGGGAAAATAGGTGGTTTGAGAGAGGGGTCATAGAAGCCATTCATTGAGTATTGAAACCCATCTCTCAGCAGAGGTGGGGGGCTCAGGCACAGCCTATCTGCCACTTATCAGGCAGTGATTTCAACAATCCCCAGACAAATAAATGCTTCACGCCTCCACCACCAAGGCCATAGCTAACGACCCATACTTAGGTTTCAGCACCTAAAGCCATTATTCACCTTAAGCTTATTGAGACTGTTGTCTAACTAACGAGCCTATTCAGGCCATTGTTCATCTTATGAGCCTATTTCAGACCAGGGTGACATGAGGTCAAAGTGAACTATAAAATGGAGGACTCACAACTAGCTTTCCTCAGACTGAAGCTGTGTGGATGAGCAGCGAAACGTTTCAACCTCTCAAGAAAAGAAGTCCAGTTACCATGACTCAACTTCCCGATATGCCCCTGACTGGTTTTCCTTCTTATGCATACAGACATCCTTTAACCACACACCTTTCTTCAGTTATTTCTGTTACTGTATTTCTTTAATTCTATTATTACTATTGTTATTCCAAAACACCAGGCACAACCAATCTACATTATAAAAACATTGACTGGTATTATATAACAGATACAAGTTTTAACCAAAATCTGTAATATCTGTTAAATACAGTGGACCCTCGTATAACAAACAGCTTGTATAACATAAAATCTGTACAACATAAAACATTCTGGAGATAAGGGAAATTTGCTTAACATAATTGCCTATGGGGAGAATCCGTACAGCATAAAAATGGGATTACTCCGTTTTCAATGCATTCCTATGGAAAACTTGTATAAAGGAAAAGTTGCTTAACATAATTTCATTTGGAACGAATTAATTCCTTTACACAAGGTACCACTGTATTAATATAGTTGTTATTGTAGTTCTGCTGTTGTTATTTTGATTAACATCTGTAGCTTGCAGCATCTGTAGCTTGAAGCACAGAAGCATTTATTATTGTTGTCAAAGGAAAGCAAAGGAAAGCATGCTGCTTATATATAGGTGAAACAAAAATAGAATATTGTGCAAATGTTCATTTATTTCAGTAAGTCCATTCAAAAAGTGAAACTAATATATGATATGTACTCATTACATGCAAAGCAACATATGTCAAGCCTTACTTTGGTATATTTGTGATTATTATGGCATACAGTTTATGAAAACTCCAAATTCACTCTCAGAAAATTAGAATATTACATGACATCAATAACACAAGGATTGGAAATAGAACAATATTGGACCTCTGAAAACTATAAGCATACATATGTACTAAGTACTTGGTTTGGGTCCCTTTTGCTTCAATTACTGCCTCAATGCGGCATGACATGGATGCTATCAACCTGTGGCACTGCTGAGGTGTTATGGAAGACAAGGATGCTTCAATAGTGGCCTTCAGCTCCTCTGCATTGTTCAGTCTCATGTCCCTCATCTTTCTCTTGGCAATGCCCCATAGATTCTCTATGTGGTTCAGGTCAGGCCAGTTTGCTGGCCGATCAAGCACAGTAATCCCATGGTCACTCAGCCAGGTTTTGGTATTTTTGGCATTGTGAGCAGATGCCAAGTCCTGCTGGAAAATGAAGTCAGCATCCCCATAAAGCTTGTCTGCAGAAGGAAGCATGAAGTGCTCTGAAATCTCCTGGTAGAAGGCTGCATTGACCCTGGACTTAATGAACCACAGTGCACCAACACCAGCAGATGACATGGCTCCCCAAATCAACACAGGCTGTAGAAACTTCACACTGGATTTCAAGCATTGTGCATTGTGTGCCTCTCTGTTCTTCCTCCAGACTCTGGGTCATTGGTTCCCAAATGAGATGCAAAAGTTGCTCTCATCAGAAAGAGGACTTTGGACCACTGAGCAACAGTGTTCATGATCTGCTTGAAAAGAGGAATACGACATTTGAAGCCCATGTCCAGGATCCGTCTGTGTGTGGTGGCTCTTGATGCACTAACTCCAGCCTCAGTTCACTCCTTGTGAAAGTCCCCAACACTTTTGAATGGCCTTTTCCTGACAATCCTCTCCAGGCTGCGGTCATCCCTGCTGCTTGTGCAGCTTTTTCTTCCACACTTTCCCCTTCCACATAACTTTCTATTGATGTGCTTTGATACAGCACTTTGGGAACATCCAACTTCTTTTGCCTTTTTTGGGGCTTTCCCTCCTTATTGGAGGGTGTCAATGATGGTTTTCTGCACAATTATCAGGTCAGTAGTCTTTCCCATGATTGTGATTCCTACTGAAGCAGTGTGAGATACCATTTAAAGGCTCAGGAACCCTTTGCAGGTGTTATGGATTCATTAGCTGATTAGAGTGGGACACTTTGAGCCTAGAATATTGAACTTTTTTCACACTATTCTAATTTTCTGAGATAGTGAATTTGGGGTTTTCCTAAGCTTTACACCAAAATCATCACAATTATACCAAAGTAAGGCTTGACATATCTTGCTTTGCATGTAATGAGTCTATCTTATATATTAGGTTCACCCTTTGAGTTGACTTATCTGAAATAAATGAACATTTGCACAATATTCTAATTTTTTGGGTTCTACCTGTACTGCCCCATTGCACTTTAAGTACTCTCTGGATGGATTTTCAAGTAATTATGCAGGATACACATTGCCCCCCCCCGTTTACTCATTTTACCACCTCAGAAGAATGATGAATCAACCATCAATATCCTGGGATTGAACCCTGTTTATTTAGCACACTTTCTTGACCCCTTGTCAAGAAAGGGTTTTAGTGGAAAAGAAAATAAACTTGGGGCCATGCACAAAACTTTTGTGAAAAACAATTTATTGTTCATCTTAATTCTATGTAGCATGCTAGAAGATCTCTGATTTTGTTTTAGTTTTCTTGCTCTTATCTGCTGTTAAATTCCTCTGATCTATGATGACTCTAACAGTGGTTCACCATTGCCACCTTCTAGTGAGTTGACACACACAAGCCAGAATTTACAACTAATCTCATGAGTCCAGGTCAAACCCTCACCTGACACCACCATACCGGCTCTCTCTTTCATAGTTACAGATTGGAACTGAAGGGTAGATCCCATGTCAGCCCTCATCTTCTCAAAAGCTCCTTTGAAAATGCTTCCTCTCCCCATCATATCTACTTTGAGAAGTGTGACAGGGTGTCCTGGGAGATTGATGTGTTCTGACATGGGCTTTTGTGAGTTGCCATTTCTGATGGCAGCTGCATATCCATTTTGAGACAGACTAGAATAGCTATTGCTTTCAAGAATTAGATTACAATAACTGTTCCTAAATGTGCACGAATGCCTTTAAAGTAGCATCTATAACTTTTATGCAAATATAAATATTCTTTTGTGCTACATTTGGTACTGCCTAAGTAGGCATCTTAAGCTAATCTATTATGAATTGACCCCTCATTGGTCAGCTGCTAAAAGCCACAGGGACAAGGAGAATTAAATGGATGGGGCTACTTATATGTCTGTGAAGATTCTCAGTCATCCAGGTGAGTTTATCTGGAAGTTGAGTCATGGCAACTAAACTTCTTTTCTTGAGAGATCAAAAAGTTTCACTACTCATCAGTCTGGTTCATCAGTCTGAGGAAATTTAGTGGTGAGTCCTCTAATTTATAGTTCAGCTTGATTCCACATCACCATGGTCTGAATAGGCTAGCTAGGTGGACAGTGGCCTGAATAGGCTCATAAGGTGTATGAAAGTCCCACCTATGCAACCCTTCCCAACACCCATTAAATATGGGACAGTAGCTATGGCCTTGTTGGTGCAGGTGTGAAGTGCATCTAATTTGTCTGGGGTTTGATGAAAGGGCCACTTGATAAGTAGCAGACAGATTGTGCCTGAGTGCCCCCTCCTCTGTTGAGAGAGGGGTTTTCAATATGCACATGAATGGCTTCCCTGACCCCTCTCTCAAACCACCTATCTTCTCCCACAGGGGTTATAGCAGGCACCCTCCCTTTAAAAAGCTCTAAAAACCAGTTAACCAGGACAGTGGAGGAAGCAGGAGGAGAATATTGTACTGTAGGCTCCAAAAGTGTTATTCCATTTGCTGTCTTGTTTGGGGTTTTTTTATTTGTAGGATAATTTTGTGGTTTATGCAGTAGTATTTCATAATGCTTGTTTCTTTATATACTTGCACACACACACACACACACACACACACACACACACACACACACATTTGGTGAGGAAATATGGAGGGGAGTACGTTTGATATCCGCAGTATATGTATGTATGTATGTTGTTTATGTGCCATCCTGCCACTCCTGACTTAATAGGTTTTATAATTAAAAGCAAAGTGTTCTGCTTATATACCACCTCATAGTGCTTAAAGCACTCTCTGGGCAGTTTACAATTTAATTATGCGGGCTACACATTGCCCCCTTCAGCAAACTGGGTACTCATTTTACCAACCTAAGAAGGATAGAAGGCTGAGTCAACCATGAGACGGCTATCTGGGATTGAACCCCATATATACACATCACACATGATGTACAAATAATGTCATTTCCTGCCCTTGGAGGCATAGAAGAGTCATTAACATTTGCAAACTAATCTTACAGAGCCAGGTTTAAAATCTAATTAAGCTAAATGTTAAGGCTGACTTCCACTGCTTTAACATTATAAGCAATATATTAATAATGTTCCAACAACCTTGGAAGTTTTGCTGATGCCATCTCTTTGCAGGGAAAACATGTATTTTGTTAGAAGTGTATATTTGTTATGCCACCCTTAAATGCATAGGTGCCCTTTCAGGGGGAAATGTATTGGTGCTAACCATACTTTACCTGCCTTGGTGTAGGCCTGTATGCAGAAGAACCCAGTGAAGATAGATGCCTTTCTTCTTGAAGGCCTGCATGCAGATAACAACTCAGCATTTGTTGGGGGTGTCGAGGGGGCTTCTTGGGCATTATATATGGGCCTTTTTACACGACCCCTAAGATCCGCTGGCCACTTAAATTCGGACCAGAGATCTTAGGGGTTCATCGCTCTTCCTGCGTTCCCACCCCCTCCGCACTTCCTGGCTGCTGGCTGCGTGAGGGGAGGGAGAGAAAAAGAAAGAAAAGCATGCCGCTCACCTCTGTTCTGCCTCTTGTCTCTGTAAAAGTAGCTCTTAAAGGGGCGGGAGCCAAAAAACAACAAACGGAAGCAAGGAGAGCCCCGCACTCACTATCGTTACACTGGATCAAATAATTTTCACTTCCAAAGAGCAGGTACTTGAAAGGTGTGCTGGGACACACTAAAGTGGGCGTGGTCACACTTAATTTCCTGTTAACTCCGGAGCTGGTGGGTAAACATTTTTAAGCTCCGGAGCTGGGAGCCATTTGCCCCGGAGTTTAGGGGTCGTGTATAAACGCCCATAGTTGGCCCCAGCATAGAACCTTTCGCTGCCTGAGGCCCAGGACAACCCCTCCTCTCCTCATTCCCATGTACAGATGCTGGCAGTGCTCAGAGCTGAATTTAACTTCAGCATTGGCAATTGGGACAATACCTGGGCACATACTTGAAGACAGCAGGCTGGAGAGGGGAGGGGAGGGGGGGTCAATGAGGTGCCAGGCAACTGCTGTTCATTGCCAGGCGTGTTTGTTGTCTGTGTGATTGTGTCACAGATGAGGGCAGATGAAAGGTCATTGTTGGGTTCAGACAGGACTCCCACATAGTAGGAGGGGAGGCACCTTTTACAGGAGCCTAGAGGGGCTCAATCTGGCCGGCACTGCAGTATTACTATCGAGGGAGAAAGGAGGGTACAGTAATTGAAAAATTACGTTTGAGGAGGATATTTCTAAACTGGTTTCCTTCCATTTAGGGGTTTCAGAGTGGTTGTAATTAACACAAAGGGCCTTTTCACACGAGCCCTAAGATCTGCTAGCCACTTAAATTTGGACCAGGGATCTTGGGGGTTCGTTGCTCTTCCTGCGTCCCCACCCCTCCGCACTTCCTTGATCCTGTCTGCGTGAGGGGAGGGAGGAAGAAAGAGAGGAAAAAATGCAGGCTCACCTCCAAAGCCGGTCGAAGCCCCATGGTCCTGATTCCTTCTCTTCTGTGTTTTTTTTTTGCCTCCCGCCCCTTCTCTTAAAGGGGCGGGAGGCAAAAAAACCAAACAGAAGCGGGGAGAGCCCCACACTCACCAGATTAAATCCGGACCTGGGGATTTTCACCCTTCTAGAGCAGGTACAGGAAAAGTGCACTGGGACGCGCTTAGGTGGGCGTGGTCGCACTTAATTTCCTGCAAAATCTGGAGCTGGTGGGGAAACAATTGTAAGCTCCAGAGCTGGCAGCCATTTGCTGCGGAGTTTAGGGGTCGTGTACAAATACCCAAAGACAGCAAATGCAGGCATGTTTCATAAATAGAGAATATGGTGTTATGGCTTCCAAATCAAATCAAATGCCTTTCATTGTATGAATTAGATGAGGATTGCAATGTTTGTGTGCTGAGGAGAGGTAAGTTTGCAAGGTCGGAGAATCAGAGTACATTATTGCTGAGAACTCCCATCTCTGCTCATTCCCATCTGAGGCTGGGGCTCACTGGCTCCATGTGGTGGTATTTGTGGCCCTTGCTCTAAATGGCACAACAGTCTCTTTCTTCTCTTTACTCCTGGCATTTTGGCACATCGACATTGTGCCTATTGTGCCATTCCAAGGGAGGCAGGTAATGAAGCTCCAGCATTGGGACTCAGGAGCCATCTTGTTGCACAAGCCCTGGCAGTAGCAGCAGCACCACAAAATTCCCCATCACGACCCTTGTCTGCCTCACCTTGGTGAAAGCAAGGCTTTTTCTCAGGCTTTGTCCCACCCCACCCCCACCCCCAAAATCTCAGGAAACAGGAGGCATTCATCCCTACAAACCAAGAGGCAGAAGGAAGATTGCTTTGGAATAGGTGCAGCTTCAAGGGCCAGATCCCTTTTGTCTCTTTAGCGGCTCTGAAGCATTTGGACAGTCCTTGCAGTACTAATTGGCTCTGAAGTAAGTGTAGACCTGACCAAGGTCACCCCAGGCCCAGGGCAAAGGGACAGGAGGAAACCACCCAAGCAGGAATTATCAGACCTCCCGTTCCTCCAGGGATCCATCTGGTTAGGGGAAGGTTGGTGGATTCCTTTCAAGTCACCAAAGATGGCTTTATTTTTCCTCTCAAACTTGTGAAGACTCCAGCCAAATGCCTGGCTGGCCACGTGCAAATTTCCTGCAGCCGATTTTCAAAGGGAGAGACTGCTTGGCATACTGGCCCTGCATGTGTCTAAGCAGCAAGGGACTGGTCTTAAGGAACTAGCCTGATTACACCCCTGTGCTAAAGCTCCGTCTGCATTGTGCCATACCCCAGCCAGAGTCAAACCTGGTGTCCCATATTCCTCAGCTGGCACAATTTCACCATAATTTCAGTGGGAAGGGTGAGGACCCCTTGTTATCATAGTTTGCAAATAATGTGTTAAAAAGAAGAAACTCACGTTTTGAATTTAAGAAGCCCCATACTCCTTAACTGGGGCATGGTGGCTCAGTGGACTAAGGCTCCAAAAATTGTTGGCTGCAAAGTCAGGAGCTCGGCAGATCGAGTCCTGGGTGCCACGCAGCGGAGCAAGCTCCTGCTGATAACCCCCAGCTCCTGCAACCTAGCAGTTCGAATGCTGGTAAATGTGAGTAGATAAATGGGTACCGCCGTAAAAAAGTGGGAAGGTAAAACAGTGTTTCCCTGCAGCCATGCCAGTCACGTGGCCATGGACTTGCACAACACTGGCTCTTCAGCTTGAATAAGTGGTGAGCACCGCCCCTAGATTCAGACATGAGTAGCATACATGTGGGGGTTACCTTTACCTTTACCTTTACCTATACTCTTTAAATCAATTGTGAATTTTGGCTTGCTGTTTCATTATTTTTCTGGCTGTTTCTCTGGCCGAGGAGGAGAGATAAGAGCTAGACCAAGCTTACCATTTTGGAAGAGGCAGACATGCTTGTCTATGCAAATGTATCAGGGAAAAATCCAAAGGAAAATAAAAAAACAACAAGAAAAAGACAAAGACAAAAAACATGTGGCACCTTAAAAACTATTATATTTGGATCCAAGCTTTCATGGGTCATGTCCACATCTTCAGACAAGAAAAATGTGTGCATTTGGTATTTCATCATTCTATGTTGCATTTTCCCCACATGTCCGAAGAAGTGGACATGATCCACAAAAGCTCACATTAAACTATGTCTTTTAGATGTGACATGTTTTTGTCTTTTTTGACTTCTTGTTTTGCATTTGATTTTGTTTTTCCTTTGAATTTTGCTTGAAGCCTGCCCAGGTTTTGCAGTGAAGTAAGCTCAGGTTTGCAGACCTCAGAGGTTTTGCATGGAGCGGGTGTTGTATTATTAGTGCAGATTAACAAGGCTGGCCAAGGAACTGGTGTTCTAGTTTGCAGACCATCAGTAGTTTAGCTCTTGAAGAACAAGAAGGGATCAATCATCCATCCAATGGAAAAACTCCTGCTTATTCCTGTTGATCTCTACACTGATTTTTTAAAAAGAGGTTAGTTGAAAAGCTGGCCAACCTATTTCTCCCTGTCCCACAATCTCCGTGATTTAGAAATGAGACAAAGCATGTAAAGGACCTGGCAAGTACTTGTGCACAGCGTGGCACAGCCCATTAGTTCTGCCCACCTTTTCAGGGTTGGCCTTAATGTTACTCAAGGTGAACCAAGCACCTCAGATCTGGGGTGTCATGAAACCACAACAAGCTAGTTTGCTATTATTGGTAAGAACCCAGGCTCAGCACAACTTAAGTAGGCAACCATGCACCGATCAGTGCTCTTGGATGGCCATCATATTCCTTAGCAATGAGGGACAAACAATGAGGGAAAACCACTCCGTGAGTCCCTTCACATGTACCTTCTTTTCCCAGTAGGATTTAGGCCACTGTATTTTCGGAAGCTCGGCCCTGGTTAGTACTTGGATGGGAGACTACCAGGGAATACCAGGTGCTGTAGGCGCCTGGAGTAGGAACTGGCAAACCACTCCAGTGTTCCTGCCAAGAAAACTCCATGGACATGGGGTCACGAAGAGTTGGTCATGACTGTAACGACACAACACACAGAGACACACAGACACACAGACACACAAACACAATATGCTTGGGGTTTTTTCGTAGCCATTTTCCTGAAGAGAGCATTTCTCAGCATCGAAAAGTGTTGAGAAATATGTGTTCCCTTCTGTAGCCAATGGATGCTTCCAGGATGCTGCCAGGTTGAGTGGGGAGGAGCTCTGCATAGTGAGAACCGTGTGGCCAGGTGCAAGCATGCACAGGGATCATATACCTTGAATTATAGCGCCATTAAGGTGTTCTTCTGCACCTGCAAGAATCTCTTCCAAGCCATAGTAAAGGAACGAGGAAGTGAACCTGCAGGTATCAATAGGATTGGAAGAATAAGTTAAGGCACCGGACACAAACGAGACCAATGAACTCCAGTAGCCCGCATTTCCTTCGACCGTTGCCCTGCGCTCTTAACGTTGGCTCGATGCGTTGCCATACCCCCAGGCTGGGAAATCGTTCACTTGCTGATTTCCATGGGTCATACTGCTGTTCAAGTACAAGAGCAGAACAGCCTGTTTTTAAAAACCTCCGCCGCCGTGCCTGGCAATCTTGTTAGATCGACTCTTCTGTCACCTATCAGGGGTGCACGTGACCTGCCATCTCTCTCAGGCAGGAAAAGAACTGGAGCCAGCTGTAAACGCCTGTCCTCCTTGGCAGCTCTTTCACCCTAGGCAGCTGCCTGCACCTCACCCATGAAATGGGATTGACTGCTGCCCCGTTCTTCACACCATTTTAATAGCTTATTTAACTCCTTCCTCCTTGGCCTGTAGTTCAGACTTCCCCTCTGAAGAACGATGTTCTCTGTAATCTGTCACCCACTTGTTCTTTGAAGTCACTTTTTAGTCTGCTTTAAGGATGAGGCTATAAATGTAATAAATGCATTAAAAAGATTTCTAGCCACCCCTAAGGAATTAAGTTGCTTCCAGATTGCCTCCTCTGATGCTGTGATTGGAAAAGCTGCTTTCTTTGGGTTGCAACCTTTTCTCCTCTTTTAATTATGATCATATATTCGATTTAATGGGTTGAAAACAAACAAGCAAAAGCTTTATGGTTCCTTTCTCTTCTCCTTTCTCTCTACCCCCTCTCCTCACCATTTTATTTTTTTCAGAAGTGGTCTGTAATTATGGCTGCCTGGGGGTAAAGCACGTTCTCAATAGCCATCAAAGAGAGGCCATCTGGACACCGTTTTTCTTTATAGTCCATGCAGCACACAGCTCAGATGAAGAACCAAGGACTTATGCCTGAGGTTCTCTCGTGTTCTTCCAGATAAGGTGAGACTGCATCTCTCACACAATTCCTCTCTACTTGCTGAGGCAGACAGGAATTACAGTCCAGCAGCAGAAGAACATAAGAACATGAGAGGAGCCATGCTGGATCAGGCCAAAGGCCCATCTAGTCCAGCTTCCTGTATCTCACAGTGGCCCCACCAAATGTCTCCGGGAGCGCACAAGACTAGATATCTGTCTCCTCATACCACTCCCCTGCATCTGGCCCTTGAAGTACCCCGGTTTTAAGCCTGGAGATTACACATCTCCATCATGGTTTGTAACATCTAGAGAACAACGCTCACCCTGTTTTAAAGACTGAGATATGGCCTCGTTGTTGCTTTGTGTCAGCCGTGGCCGAGTGATTGCCGGCAGAACCAGAGGTATCACTGAGGTACGTCAGAGAGAAGGCCAGCTGTTCCTGCTGCAGAAGGCTGCCATCACGACAGGGGGAGGAAGGCTTAAAAGATTACTGTTTTTGGTTTGAGAAGAAGAGCAACTTTTTGGAGGATGAAAACCTACCTGCTCTCTTGGCTGTCACTCCTCTATGGAGCCACCCATGTTCATGGAGTCAAGTCAGAAATGGAGAATGTACGGCCGTCCAGAGGTTGAGGAATTACTGCCCCTCGCCATCATCCCTCACTGCAGGTGAGGCCGGTAGAAACTGGAGTCCGGTGACATCTGAAAAAACTGTTTTCTCTCTAGTGTTGCCTAGCATACAAATAGGCCATCCCAGAATGTTAACAGCAAACCTTTTATGGGATGATCCGCCCTTTGACACATGGTTGCTCTGTGGACTGTGCCAGCTAAGAACTTACACCATTTTGTTTTGTTTTTTGACACCCAAATGCCTACAGAATACAGTTTGATTTAAATGTTCTGGTTCAGGTTCTTCTTCTTCTTTTAGCCCTCTGTTCTCGCTCTATTCTAGCTCCCTCTTATTAGAACTCCTTAGAATAATTTATAAGGTTTTATTTCAACATTAATCTCTTCACGCAGCATGTTTTATCTTATTCTGGTCGGCGTTTTCACTTGTATTCTGTTGTGTTTTATTGTGATGGCCTGTGGCTAAATACAGAGATGTTGGCAAGTCTCTGGGTCCGAGTCCCAAGTCTGAGTCTTTGAAAGCAAGTCACAAGTCCCTCTTAAAACCAATTTCACCCTCCCCTGAAAAAAGGAGGGGGTGGGCAGGATCCAAGTCAACTCAAAGTCATTGGGGGGTTGACCAGGTCAAGTCCAAGTTGAGTTACCAGTGCAACCTAAGTCCCTGACTAAATACAATATTGCTGTCCATGGAGAGTCATTCTTAGGGAATCCTCTCCTCTATACAGCAAGACAGAGAGGTTTATTGGGATCCTAGAACTGGAACAGGAGGGCCTGGAAAGCAGAATAGTAAAATTTCCCATGTATTTGTGACATAATGGGACCACTCCTAGCCAGGATGACTAAACATTTTACCAATGTGTGGGAAACAGAATACAATGGTACCTTGTATAAAGGAATTAATTCATTCCAAATGAAATTCTCTTAAGCAAATTTTCCTTTGTACAAATTTCCCTTAGGAATGCATTGAAAACTGATTAATCCCTAATCACGACCGTTTTTCTGTTGTATGGATTTGCCCTATAGGCGGTTCTGTTAAGCGATTTCCCCCTATCGCTGGAAATTTTTTCCTTTAAGCAGATTTTCTGTTAAACAAACCGCTTGTTAAATTAGGGTCCACTGTACATGCTAATTTGATTCTTCTATGGTTCTTCAAAGGCATTGGGCTTTATTGGCTACCAACACAATAATATTTTCACTCCTTTACTCTGGATTTAGCTGGCTGTGCAATGTTTCTTGGGGAGGCTGTGAAAAGAGGAAGGGCTGACCTCCAGATTATCTAAGCTTGTAGCCTATCTGTAAGGCTGGCTAAATTTATCAAGGTCAGGTCTTCCATTTTGTTTTGTTTGTGCAGCAATAGAGATAAGATTTGTTAGGCTGGGTTATCAGCGTCCCATACCACGTGGCCCTGCTTATAGGTTTGTTTTAAAGAGAGAGGGGAACAGGAAGGCTTTAAAGAATGATTCTGTGGCAGAGTTGGTGGCCTGTTGTTGTCGCAGAAAGATTTCCAAGGAAGGCGGTCAAGCAGTGTGTGATTAAAGAATGGCTGCTCCCAAATGGAAATCTTCTAATCCGGTGATGGCGAATCCTTTAGAGACCGAGTGCCCAAACTGTGATGCAAAACCCACTTATTTTTCACAAAGTGCCAATACAGCAATTTAACCTGAATAGAGTGGTGCCCTGGGTTACAAATGCTTTGGGTGCTACTCTTCGTGTGAGGATCAAAGAGCAGGTTTTTGAAATTCTTGCTGCCACAGCCAGGGCCGGTGCATCCATTAAGGTGAACTAGGCAGTTGCCTAGGGCGCCAAAATGGAGAGAGGGCGCTGGCCAGCCTGCTGCCCCCCCCGCCGCCCCGCCGCTGGCCACCTCCGCCCATCCCCCCACCGCCCATCGCTGCCCATTGCCATCCGCCCCCCACCCCCCGCGCCCATCACCGCCCACTCCCCCTGTGCCCGTCGCCGTCCGGGCCCCGCGCCCGTCCCCCTGTTTCTACCATTCCCCTGTCGTAGTTTAAAGCAGTTCAGCCAAGTGCAAACGAGGAAGCCCAATTGCTAAGCAACCGCTGAAGTGCGGATTGCCGAACCGCTGTAGTGACCATGTAGTTTTTGTTTCTGGATATTTTCATGGCATTACAGAGAGCCTTTAAAACTCAACAGGTTCAGGATTGAGAGAGAGAGAGAGAGAGAGAGAGAGAGAGAGAGAGAGAGAGAGAGAGAGAGAGAGAGGAAAGGCTACTATTGGGTTTACTCTTCCATAAGATCCTAGGTCTAGAGAGCAATCAAAAGGTCCCAAGGAATCTGTGGATGCTTCCGATTCACACATGCCCATCTTTCCTGTTGATGATGCTAACTGTGATGTGACGTGACATGAAGTGCTTGTTGCCTAAGTCTGATGAAGATGATTGTCTCTCGGGCACTGCTCTCCTGCTGCTTGCTTTGGGAGCAGATCCTTGCCTCTTGCCTTGACCCCTGGGTTTTGGGGAGTCGTTTTGAAGGTTCTGATGAGTTTAACTCAATCCAGGCCATCTTGGCTGGGGATTGAAATGTTTAAAGTCTGGTCTTTAAACATGCACATCAAGAACGGTTGCCGTCATGTCTAGTTTGGTCCCAACAACCCTCGGCCTGAATTGTGGATTAACATGAAGGAAAGAACATAATGCGCTGTCTTTTATAATATAGTGAACAAGGCCTAAACTGAGAGCTTGGGAGCAAGACAGTTCCTGTCGCTCGCTGTTATACCAAACATTCATCTTTTCAAGCTAGAGCTGCAAATCTGCTCTTAATTATGCAAGAAGACATGTCTGACCCTGGGTATGACTCTTCATTACACTTCCCTGTATGTAATGGCACTTTTGCATCAAATCTCCTAGGGCCCTGTGCCATGGCTGTGCAATGCCGCATAAAATATTACAGTATTTTACAATGAATATTACACAGGTGACTCCTGAGTGGCTGCTGTATAGTTTTGCATCTCTTTTATAAAGCCCTTATTTATTCATATTTTTTTACTCTGCCTTTCTCCTTAAAAGGAACCCATGTGGCTTAATTAAAAAGACCATATTTAAAAGCTAAAATGAGAAAGTAATATATTCACTTACTGTAATACATTTAAGAAGACTCAAATAAATTATTATATAAAAAACTGTACATGAAATCACTACTAAAAACACATTTAAACAACAGAGCACAACAACCCATCAAGTACAGTGGACCCTTGTATAACAAACTGTTTGTATAACATAAAATCTGTACAACTTAAAAAATTCCAGAGACAGGATAAATTTGCTTAACAGAATTGTCTATGCTATGGGGTGAATCCATACAACATAAAAATGGTCCCAATTAGGGATTACTCTGTTTTCGATGCATTCCTATGGGAAATTTGTGTAAAGGAAAATTTGCTTAAGATAATTTCATTTGGAACGAATTAATTCCTTTATACAAGGTACCACTGTACAAGACATGCGTATATATTTGGGAAATCTGTGAAATGACGTGAACATTACAAGTGAAGGATATATTAAGGGATGAGCCAAAAACATCTGTTTTCTGTCACCAGGAAGTTAGAGGTTGGGACCACATTACTCAGTTTAGGAAGAACTGAAGCATCAATATTTGGGGTTTTCTTAACATCAGGAATTCTGTGATGCCCTTCAAGTGAAACAAACAGCAATCACAAGTGGAGAAAACAATTCATATCCACAATTATTATTCTTCCAGAACTGATCTTGGGTAAGGTATAATAATGATTTTATAACCAAAATGGCTATACTGCATCTGCAAACAAGAATGGGGCAGGATTCTGGGATAATCCCGGGATTTGCAGAAATTAAAAAGAAATTAACTCAGATTTTTAAAAGTATCAATGCTTATTACGTGTTGCAATGTTTTTTACATGGACATATCCCTGGCACACAGACTTGCAATAGAGGCACAACAAGCAGCCAGGCCAGGGATGAGAAAAGGGAGCAAAGGCAGTAAATAGTAAATGTCCATAAGGTTATTCAAGTAAAGGCCCTTTTTACATGACCCCTAAACTCCGCCGCAAATGGCTCCCAGCTCCGGAGCTTAAAAATGTTTCCCCACCAGCTCCGGAGTTTACAGATAATTAAGTGCGACCACGCCCACCTAAGCGCATCCCAGTGCACTTTTCAGGTACCTGCTCTCTGGAGGTGAAAATTCCTGATGCGGATATAACGTAGTGACTGCCCGGCTCTCCATGCTTCTGTTTATTCTTTTTTTGCCCCCCGCCCCTTTAAGAGATCTGAATGCAGTGCCGGGATGGCAGAACGGAGGTGAGCGGCATTCTTTTCTTCCTTTTTTTCTCCCTCCCCTCACGCAGCCAGCAGCCAGGAGTGCGGAGGGGGTGGGAACGCAGGAACAGCGAAAAACCCCTAAGATCTCTGGTCCGAATTTAAGTGGCCAGCGGATCTTAGGGGTCGTGTGAAAAGGCCCTAAGTGGTGTAGAATAGTAGCTCTTTTGCTCTTTGGCCTTGTTAACACACATGGCAATATGCTGCCATGGACGTTGGTGGAGTCTCCATCTTTGGAGGTTTTTAAGCAAAGGCTGGATGACCAGCTGTTGGGAATACTGTGATGGGGGTTCCTGCATGGCAGGGGGTTGGACTGGATGGCCCTTGAGGTCTCTTCCAACTCTATAATTCTATGATTCTACAACTAGCCTGTGTACATATATAAGTGGCCTAACTCTTTGGAGATCTTTAACTAGAGTCTGGGTGGTCACACAGCAGGTCTGTGTGATGTGCTGTTTGCTAAAACAGTGTATGTCTTTTTCTGGGTTTGGGAATAAAAGCCCTACTACAGTTATTGTCAGCCAAGAAGAACATATTTTCTTTGTATCAATATTCCTTCTAAATAAACTCTGCATGCATGCAGACTTATTACAGACTTACAATTGAATTTAATAGTGTACCCACCCCTATGATATAAGTCAGGATACCAACTGACAAGCATTAGATGGAAAAGTCTTAGATTGGGGGACGTTAGCATTTAATTAAATAAACAGGTGAGACTGGCAGTACAGAAAAACCAAAGCAGGGAACTATCCCATGAAGGAGAAAGCTGTACTGTGACTGACTGCCATTACTTCCATTGCCTCCATAATCAAAGGTAATTTGCTGGGGAATACAAGTGTGGGTATGTGTGTGTGTGTGTGTGGGTTTCCCAGAGAAATCTTGTTGGCCACAATGGACGCACCTGCTGGACTAGATGTCTTCAGTCAGGTTCAGGAACCATCTCCTTACATTAATAGGAGTGCAGCAGGACACATGAAATGGTGGGTTAAAGCTGCGGAAACTGGCTGAACGGGTTGAGGGGGGGGGAGCAGCTGAAAATTCACCATTGTGGAGGCAGAAGAGCCTGAGCCCCTGGAAATCAAAATGAAAGGACAATCAAATTGCTGGTATATAAGAAGACATCACTCCCTAGTGGACATCCTTACGTACAAGGCATATACTCAGAAAAAGGCAAGTTTCTCTGGAAAAGACAGTAATGTTGGGAGGGGTAGAAGGCAGCAGGGAAAGAGGAAGACCAAATACAAGATGGATTGACTCCCTAAAGGAAGCCACAAGCTTGAGTTGACAAGAGCTGATCAGGACAAGGACATTTTGGTGGTCGTTCACTCGTAGGGTCCTCATAAGTCAGAAGAACTAGATGAAACACCACATAACACACACTCAGAGACACATGCAGTGTTCTAAATACAGGCAACAGCTTTTGAAGGATCTGAAGACAATAGGCCCACCAGCATGGTAAAACACACAAGAAAACCCCATTATGACAGAGGAAATAAAGCAAAACAGAAGATATGTACACAGAGTGAAGGGGAAAACCTTCTGCCCCTTTTGCTTTTTGGAAACTCTTTGGAAGTGACAGCAAACAAACCATGCAGCTAGTGAGTACTCAGTACCTCTCAGAGTCTCTACAATACCTCTCAGAGTCTCTACAACGAGACTCTCTTGGGAGCCTCACAAGGATTTATATGAGCTTTTGCTTCTGTTAATAACTCCTGTGTTTGAGCATTCTTGACAGTGGTCATATATTCTGGGCAAATCCAAGCAGTGCTAGCTACTCTGGAGGGTGCATAACCCCCAGCCAATCCTCTCTCTTTAAATTTAAATAAAAGAGGTTTATGGGTAAAAGAAGCCAGATCTTACCATATCCTCTTGATTCCATATGATTTTTGCATGGGATCTTTCCCAATCACCATAGAATCATCCTCCACACTGTTATATCTGACAGCCCATCTCTTCCTAAATGGACCACTATATCTTACTGGTACATGATCCATTCCTAGGTCCCACCTCTTTGCATACAAGTTGTGTTTTCCAGTCTGCTATTCTGACACCCTGTGATGGTATTAGTGTGTTTTGTTAAGGGAAGAGGAATGGTTTTCTTTCCATAACAGGCAATGGGATTTCATTTTGTTACTTGATGGAATGCTTGTTGTGTCTATGTCCTATTTTGGGAGCAAGCACTTTTAATTTTCTGTCAGGCTTAGAAATGATCTGTAGGTACTGTCTATTAGACACACTGAAACTCAAGGAGTGATGGCCTACAGATGAAGGCTGAAGATAGTAGATACATCAGCATGATAAATACATTTCTGTGAAGCTTCTGTCACATGGTAAGATTGATCCTGCATTGGAGTAACAGCGGAGGGCAGGCTATTCACTGGCATGTGTGCTCAGATTAAATTCATACAGAAGAAGCTGCATTTCCACTCCTCAGTTTCCTTGTATCAGGATTATCCCATGATATAGCATTTTGCTTGCATTGGCAAGATAATTGGTATTCAGATGGAAGCCCGTCATCTGCAAAGGGCACAAGGACGTCACAGCAGCTACATCTGCCTTGGCATCCATCAGGGCATTTTGCTGGCACTCCTCCTCTCCCCATGCCCAACTGAGTTTTCTTATCAGTTGCTTATCATAAAATCCAACCAAGGTATCATGTATGTTGTCTCCAGAAGCTCATTGAGCCTACAAGACGGTGAACTTTATTCTTAGAGGTTTGAGGCGGAAAAGTGGCAATTACATACAACACCCCTTCAGGTGTACGCCAGTCTACCCATGTTATCCTACAGACTGACCTTGTTGGGATTTCCTTGAGATTAGCTTCCCACCTTTGGAATCACTTGTGCTCAGCCATTGCAATTAACCCTTGCTAACACTGCCAGCTCCAAATCATAATGTCATCCGTGCAATGGGCAGTGGACAAAGCATGGCTCCTCAGGGTGATCTGTTCCAGATCTCTGGCTGCTAGTCCATGGCATAAAGTAGGTCTGTGCAGGCATGCTTGGGGGCAGAGCCTAAAATGTGGTCTGTTCTCCCTCACAAGTAAATGCTGATTGATCTTGAGAGGTTTGGTAAATGGGAATGGAGAAAAATGCATCAGCCAAACCCATCACTACGTGTCACAACTGAGTGGTTGACTCAGGGCGTTTATACACGACCCCTAAGCTCCGCTGCAAATGGCTGCAAGCTCCGGAGCTTAAAAATGTTTCCCCACCAGCTCTGGAGTTTGCAGACAATTAAGTGCGACCCCGCCCACTTTAGCGTGACCCAGCGCACTTTTCTTGTACCTTCTCTTTGGAGGTGAAAAATCTTTGATGCGGTGCAAGGATAGTGAGTGTGGGGCTCTCCTTGCTTCTGTTTGCTGCTTTTTGGCTCCCGCCCCTTTAAGAGCTACTTTTACAGAGACGAGGGGGTTGGACTTGATGGCCTTACAGAGACGAAAGGCAGAATGAGGTGAGCGGCATGCTTTTCTTTCTCTTTTTCTCCCTCCCTCACGCAGCCAGCAACCAGGAAGTGCGGAGGGGGGTGGGGACAGAGGAAGAGCGACGAACCCCTAAGATCTCTGGTCCGAATTTAAGTGGCCAGCGGATCTTAGGGGTCGTGTAAAAAGGACCTCAGTCTGCTCTACCAAGCTTACCATGTCTTACCCTGCAGCCATCAGGGGTGAAGCAATTTTATTTAACTGGTGGTAATCTACATTAGTCCTTCCACCACCATCTGGCTTCTTTAGATGCCACACAGGGGAGTAAGGAAGACACTGCTGGCCTCAAACTTCCTGTTTCTGTTGATGATCTCTGAAATTTCCTTATGTGCTCCTGGTGAAAGGTATCGCTTCATATCAACAGGCAGTTGAGTTGGAGAGGAAATGTAGGCTTTTAAAATTTATTTTACAGTTCTTACCTAATGTTTTTGCATATTTGTATGTTGCAGTTATAAAGTTTCAATTACTGTAGCCCCTCATATCCACTGATTCATTAACCACTGATTCAGTTATCCACAGTTGGCAGAGGAAAAAAATTAAATAAATAATTCAGCAGCCTCAAAGCAAGCTACTGTCACAAACAGCAGCCGTAAAGAAAGCTACTGTTGCAAAACAGCAGTTTGGGGTTTTGTTTTGTTTTGCATTTTCTCCAACCAAAATCTATAGTAGTAGATTTTTCTCCAACCAAAATCTATAGATTTTCTCCAACCAAAATCTATAGTAGTAGATTTTCAATATTTCGGGATTATAAAATATTTTCATGTAAGCCACGTTAGCTCTTTGCAAAGGGAGAAATATAGGACAGAAAACACACACACACACAGGTTTGTTTGGTGTGAAAATATGGAGGAGAGTCCATTTGGTGTCCCCAGTATAGTGGCTCACACCCTCAATGCAAGTTGACCTATGGAAGACAGAAATTCCCACTCCCTCAATAAATTAATCCCAACAATGTATTCAAGGGCACCAAAGATTAATGCAGTAGCCCAACAGGGAGTTGACTTTCTCAGGAAAAAATGTGCAAGCACTTGCCAAACACTCTGGTCCTCATTAGGCACCGACATACATGTTGTTCCCTTGTGTTTATCCAGATTCCAATGAATATCCCCTGAATCAAGTAACACCATTACTTGCTGGCTATTGATTGGCACCAGATCAATAAATGGTCTCTGGCTCTATCGATAAATGGTGTAGGTTTTGGCCTCTAGGTACGACTGCTTTTATTTGCCTTACTTCCCACCCCACCTCACCCCAATCTGCAGGAAGTGCCGTTTCTCAACTCCTGGGTTGGTCCTGGAGAAGACAACAGTTCCTTGAGTAGAATTGTTGGGATGGCCTCGTTTAGACCATCTCAAGAAATGCTATAAACATTTGTCTCCATGTTAATTTATTATTTGATTATGCTGGTCACCTACCCCTGCTGATTTTCTCCTCCCTTAGAGGGTCAAGTTTGTGTTTTTTAGTTCCCCTTTTTCTGGACATCTCTTCGTTCCTCTAACATAATATCAGCTTCTCCAATGGATGCTGGCCTCAGCAACATCAAGTAAAGGACCAGGCATTTGTACCTTAACGCTCACCATGAGGAATACTGCATATAGTCTCTGTTGCCCTACTTGCCGGTATGTCTCTGTTTGTAGGGCCATTCCTCTCATCTCTTTTGCAGCTTATTCTACAGCACACAACCTTAGTAGGGGTTCCTTCCAACTCATAGCTACAGGAAATCCATCCTCTGTCCCTGCCATTGGTAACCTGGTGTAGTGCAGTGGATGAAGTGATGAACTAGGACTTAGGAAATTTTGGTTTGAATCCCCAGTCAGCCAAGGAGATTCACTCTCTTTGAGTGTGTAACTGGTATAAACAGTTCTCAAATATCTCACTTATATTGAAAGCCCTATTAGGATCACTGCAAGTCAGTTCTGACTTGATAGCATATCACGCATACACAATTATTATTCATTTTAAAAAAGACTCTGTCATCCACCCCTCTTAGGTATTGGTTCATTAAGGCATCTCTTGATAAATTACCTAATTTAAGATGCTCCTGATTATTCACAAATCCACCAGTGGTTCTCTGATCCAAAAGACATACTAATTTGGGTATGGCTCGGTTACTCATTTAAGCACTGCTTTAGTGCTTTTAACAAGGTTGATCAATTCTTGCTGGCTACATTTCCTTCCAATTTGGGTAGCTTGGGATGATGCAATTCCTGAAACCCCCTGGATTATTTTGTTATTAGCTATGTTACTTCTGATGCCCATGTCTCATCTTTTCCTGTTTCTGAGTCCCATTCTTGGGATGCAATAAGTGCCTTCATTTTCCAGGGATTGGGCACATATCCCTGTTTAGCACAGGGAACAGCCATACTTATATAGTGCATTCTTCTGCCACATTACAGCTCCCAGAGGCAATGGGTAGCCTGCATAATTAAATTGTAAACCACCCAGAGAGTGCTTGAAGCACTATGGGACGGTGTATAAGCAGAACATTTTGCTTTTCTTTTGCTTCCAGTACCTACCCCAAGGGAGCCCATTGCTCTTTCAAAGCAGTGGTTCCCAACCTTGGGCAACCCAGGTCTTGTTAGACTGCAATTCCCAGAAGCCTTCACCTGCAGCTGTGCTAGCCAGGGTATCTGGGAGTTGCAGTCCAAGAACACCTGGGTTATCCAGGGTCGGGAACCACTGCTTTAAGGAAATAATATTATCTGCTTGTACTTGCCTCTAAGTGGCTTCTAGTGGTTCCCCGCCACTGTAGAGAAATACGTATCCCAGTGTTTCCCAGCCCTTCTCGAATTCCACTTCCCTTTTATAATAGCCAAGTAAGTCGCAACCCCCTGCCACATATGTACAAAAGGGCATTTTAAATGGGGTAAAGACAAGACATTAAAATAGGTTTTTCACAATATAATTCTACCCTAATAAATTTATATTAATGTAATACAGTAATACATAATGTGGGGCTGTACCTCTACCAGATAAAATCCAAGAAGGAAAAAAATGTAAATACATTTTCAATTTAATTTACTTTTTTTTTTGGCTGATTCTCTTTTAATGTCTCCCTTCCCCCAAAGGCCTACTCAGTGAGGAGCTCCTCTCCCTCATGTCCAAATAAGCACTCCCTCCAGGATTCTACCCCACACCCTGGTCCTCCTCCTTCACCTTTTTGCCCCTCTTGACTTCCTCTGCCATGTCTTAGGCAAGGATCAGGAAGCACCTCCTTGGCCAGATTCCATCTCCTTTTGCTGCACCACCTTCCCTGCACCTGAAAGAACTAGACACTTGGGTGGAGAGCGAGGCACCGATGCCTCAGTGGCAAGAACTTTTCAGTCCTGCCACCACCATCTTGAGTGCCAGTGTTCCTCAGTGGCAAGAACATCAATCTTCCAGTGGAGGCAGTGGAACAGCAGAGAAAAACAAGCGAGAGTGGCTCTTTTGGAGTGGGTAGGACTGATGCCCATGTATAAAAGGGAAATCACGCCAAAGAGGTGCAAAACAACTAAAAAACAACAACCCTACATTGCCTACAATTCTAGTTCAGATTAAAATTATCTTTCTGTGAGCCAAAAGGATTAAAATAAAACAGCACTATGTATACCATACTTAATATAATAATAAATATAAAAATAATTACAACCTAAAATAACTGTGCTGACCTCCCAGAAAACATATCCCTTCCACTTGTCAGGAACTCCTTGGAAATGAGAGTAGACAAACCCTGCAGCCAGCAGTTCCGTACTAGGCCCCTTGAATGAGCGTATGCCAAGGATTTATATACTATAATGCTTCCAATTAATAGCTGAGTAATCTTGCCAGTCATAGGTGTTAAAACCATATTCTTGCAAGGTTAAGGTGTTAACTAAAGTAAACGTCTCAATAACTTCCTTCAGCAGGTGGTTAATTTTGAGCCTTTGAGGAGTGAAACTATTTCTGAACTATACCAGTAGGAGTTTTCAAAGAGGTAGATCTGCTAGTCTGTGCAAGCATATCCAGAAAAATTCAAAGAAACAAAATGAAACAAAAAAGACAAAAACATGTGGCACCTTTTATCACAGGGCTCAAAGGTAAAAACTGTCATTATCCCACATGTGGTTCCTCTGCTATCTTATTTTACTTTTATGGTCTCATCCTCCCCTCTTGAGTATTTAACAGTCTTCACACACACACACACAAACACACACAACCTCTTCTCCCCCCCCCCTCCTTATTGCTCAGGTCTGTCCCCTATTTTCTGTCTCTTGTAGGACTGTTTACAACCTAACAGCAAACATTGGTCACAAATTACTGCAAATGAGATGGAATCAAATACCCAAGACTCTTAAAGCCAATGAATATTTAATATGTTTTATTTGTGAAATCAGCATTTATTTATTTATTATTTATTTATTTGGTGCATTTTCCAAAGGAACTCAGGGTGGTTTCCATTTTACACAGTACTGTATTTCATTTTGTCCATGTCTGACAAAATGGACTTGTCCGCAACAGCTCACCTTAAAATGTCTGTGAAGATCCCAATAGGGGGTCAGGGAAGCCATTCATGTGAGTATTGAAAACCACTCTCTCAACTGAGGTGGGGGGCTCAGGCACATTCTATCTGCTACTTATCAGGCAGTGATTTCAACAATGCCCAGACAAATAAAAATGCTTCACGCCTCCACCACCAAGGCCATAGCTAATTACCCATACTGTATGGGTTTCAGCACCTTTGGCTATTGATAACCAGAGGCCTATTGGGATTATTGTCTACCTGATGAGCCTATTCAGGCCATTGTTCATCTTATGAGCCTATTTCAGACCAGGATGACATGAGGTCAAAGTGAACTATAAAATGGAGGACGCGTAACTAGCTTTCATCAGACTGACAAAGCTGTTTGGATGAGCAGTGAAACGTTTCAACCTCTTAAGAAAAGAAGTCCAATTGCCATGACTCAACTTCCAGATAAACTCACCTGGATGACTGAGAATCTTCAGACATAAAGGGAATAAAGGTTGATTCCATCTGCTGAAGAGTAAGCTCAGGATAAAGTCTCTTTATCTATCTGGAAGTTGAGTCATGGCATGGCTGAGATGCAAACATTTCACTACTCATCCAAGTAGCTTTGTCATTCTGACAATGAATCTTCACAGACATATCTCTTGATCACTGTTATATTCAGGGAGATTTAGAGTAATAGAGCACCAAATTCCAGGCAAAAGGGATTGATCAGGATTTGGGGCTTGGTTTGGATGAGTGTTCAATGCATCTGCACAAGGGCTTCAATACTGGATTGTTATCCTGCCACAACTTTGACTGGTTAATGAAAAAGTTCTTTTTGGCAGAGACAGCCTGGCTTTTAATAAGTCACTGATTCTGAGGGGAAACTACTGCAGTACATTTTACACATGTAAAATATTTGCTGTGGCCCTCACTTCATTTACTCCTGAATTCTGGTAGTGCAGTTTGCTGCCAGATTGTGCCACTTGTGCCTCATGGCAAGTACTGGGGAAACAAAATTAGCCATTTTGTTGTACTTATCACAGCCAAAATTGTAGGTCCCCATGTGTGAAAAAGGGGTAATACACCTATTCTGCTGACTGGTTTTTACAAATGTCAACATAATATAGGTGAAGCAAATGGAGCACAAGCGATATGTGTGTGTGTGCATTTTTGTTACATTAAAATGGAGTCACTTCTGAAGAAGAAAGGTTGTGTACCAGTTGGTCCCCCAGGCAAATTGACTCAGGTTCCCTTCTTATGTCTAATGGCTGCCCCATGGAATGTGCAATGAGTTCATGACAAGCCATAAAGCTTCCTAAGGCTACAATTTTATCATCCCAGAACAAGATTCCGTTAAATACAGTATAATGGCTTTGAAGAGGCCTGCACTCACTTATTCGGGCAACCCAAGTTAGCAAATGGTGATCCAGAAGGGCTTTGGTAGAAAATAAGAATATTAATTCCATCATCACTTCCAGCAGCACCAATTGACACCATTTCCTCTGTTATTCATGACTGGAAAGGATGGAGGGGAAGAATGAGATCTATATGTTCCCTCCTGACACAAGAGGCACTACAGAGAGGGAATCCAGCTTAGCAATTTCCCAGTAATTGGACACACCACTAATAAGAATAACTGTCCATTAGACGAGGAGAGGGCAGCCATTTGAGGCAGCTGATTTCAGGAGTTATTAAAGGTCAGCAAATGCTCCCCCCCCCCGTTATTATCGGTTTGTGGCTGTCTTGGCTGTCTTTATTCCCATATAGGGGAAATGATTTGTGGGATTAAGTACCCCAGGTGCCAAAATAAGACGGCTTGTTGGATAATAGGCTTGTGGGATAATATGTCTGAAGGGTGGAAGTGGAGCTATTTGTCTAGGGACCTCTTGGCCACTTGAGAGCATGCAATCCACTCAAATGGCCAAAACATGAGTGCAAGGAGGGTTGGTATCTTTAGGCAGGAGGAAAGGAGCTGGCTCCTTGCAGCTATAGCCGCTGGAAGCCATGATGATGATGATGATGATGATGATGATGATGATGATGATGATGATGATGATGATGATGATGATGATGAAGAAGGCTCAGTGTAAGGGTTCGCTATTATTATCTGATGCTTCAGCAGATGAATCATAAACAGGCAAGCGAGATTCTTGCAAAATAAACGAACTTTTATTGAACATATCTGGCATTGTCTTTTCTTTGTCTTTTTTGTTACAATGTTCATAAACTGGGGTTCTCCATCAGTGGCCTTTGTGAAGCCACACAGATGGGTTTCCCAGGCGCCCCTGCGCCAGAGGTCGGAACTTCCCTAGCAATAGGAAAGTTCATTAGTCTCCGCCCACGCACCCTGCGCATGTGCCAGGGTGTTCCCGCCTAAACGCCTCAGTTCCTCTTAACCGCCTTGGCTAGAGGTTCCTTTTTCTTAGTCTCCGCGCCCTTTTCGAGATTCTCGTCAGATTAGATTTCTTCAGTTTTTGACTTCAGACTGTCCACGACTAATGTCTTTTGCCCCGCCGTTCAAACGCTGCCCCAACTGCCAGGCGAAAATCCCGCACTCGGACAAACACGAACTTTGTTTGTTTTGTCTGGGAGAACACCATCGGACCGACTCCTGTCCAATTTGCAAGGGATTCAGTTCGCAGGCTCTAAAAAACCGCCGCAATCGCCTGGCCAGTTATCTCCTTGAGCGTTCACTCTGACCGCAACCTATGGAACAGAAGGCAGCGGAACCGTTCTGTAAGTCGGAGGCCCCGGGGCGGGTGGAGAAGCCCAGGGAGAAGTCGAAGACCATCCCGGTCCTTCAGGCTTTGGCTTCGTCGATTCCAAAATCATATTCGAGTCCATCTTCTAAGTCCTCTAAACACTCAAAGACTTCCAAACCGTCGACTAAAACCACGTCGGTTTCGAAGACTACAGCCAGTTCTTCCCGGGCCTCCCCTTCCTTGACCGTTGAAACGGAGTTCTCCGGTTCGGCGGTGGCTGTACTGCCAAGGGCTCCGTCCCTGAAATGCCAGCAGCTTCTCCCATCCGACCCGTCGGAGTTGTCATCGGATGATGACTTTAGCCCACCGCCTAATATCACCTTGGTGGGCTCCACTCCGATGGAATCCGAGATCTGTCGATCCGGATCGGAAAGGACCTTTTGGTCCGCAGAGCTTCCGGCTCGATCTCCTTCACTGGCTTCGAGAGCGGCTTCGTCCCCGGTTCTCGTCCGGGAGACTGAATTGGAGGAACGTGCTGCCTCACTCCCGCCCAAACTACCCTCGGGTTCGGGTGTGGTTTCGAAGACTGAAAGGTCGAAATGCAGCAAGCAGGTTCATTTGCATTCCTCCATCCCGGCGCCGGTGGCTGGATCCAAGCCTCCAACCCAGCCTGTGCCTGTCGAATCCGTGCCAGCTGCACCTGTTGAATCCGTCCCAGCTGCTGTTGCCTTAGCGCTGACCCCGCCGAAGCGGACCACCGAGGCTTCGGATTCGGCCGAGCCGCCCAAAAAGAAAAGGCGTAAGGAACATTACACCCAGCTTCCTGTGGCTGTTCCACCTATACCGGCCTTTTCTCTTTGCTTTGATGGGAAGCAGTGGTCGATACAATCAACTGAGCAAGTCGAATCCGAGCATATGGCTTTGGTCCCGTCCTCTTCAGGCTCCAATCAAGAGGATGCAGCTGACTCGGAGGTGGAATCCGTCGAATCCGAGGCTTCGGATTCGGGATCTTTGCAGCTGGTTACCTCTCCTGACTCTGAAGTGGATGAAAAATCTCCTCCTTCCTCTTCTAGTTCTATGAGGAACTATGCCAATTTCCTTGTACGGATGTCCAAGACCATCGATCTCCCCATCCATCAGCCTCAGCCCAAGAGAGTGTGTCACATCTTCGGCAGGATTGCGAACGATGAGACATCTCCAGTGCATCTCACTCTCATCCCGTCTTTCCTCACCATGATTGAGGATTCCTTCCAGGCTTTATCCACCACATCCATTCCGCATAAACTGGAGGCACTTTACAGAGTACATGATGATAAAGCACCTTACCTCAGCAAGCACCCAACTCCCAACTCTGTTGTGGTTCAATCCTCACAAGTACAGTCTCATTCTAAACAGACTCCCATCCCTCCTTCCAAAGAAGGGCGGAAGCTGGATGCAGTTGGCAGACATCTCTACTCCTTCGCGGTCCTTCAACACAAGATCGCGAATTACCAAGGAGCCATGGGTGCGTATCAACGGGACCTTCTAACTCATCTTCACCCGTTTTTGGAGTTGATCCCGGAGGAAAAACGTGCAGAGGCATCTGCTCTTTACGAAGAATCTATGGCCCTTGCAGCATAGCAAATGAGGGCCTCCAAGCACTCCTTCGATGCGGCATCGAGGGTGCTGAATTCCTCCATTACCCTACGCAGACACGCCTGGCTGCGTACGATCAGCCTGTCAGATGATCATAAATCACAAATTGAATTTCTCCCCTTTGATGGTTCCGGTCTCTTCAACAAGGCAACTGATGACCTCATGGAAGATCGGCATAAGAAGCAGGATACTGCCAAGAAATTGAATGTAATCCCTGCTCGTCAGAAGTCTTCCTTTTGCTTCCACACAAGAAGACGTTTCTGGTCACCGTCAGCTCAATCTTCCTCAAAACATCAACAGAGAGATCATCCAGCCAGATCCTCTGCTCTGTCCAGTTTCGCCTCCAAGGCTAAGAAGTCCAAGCCTTCTGCTGGGGCCTCCAAGACCAGGGACAGGAGATCTAGACGACTACTGACCATCACTCCATCCGGCTCAATCCGTTTCTCCCGGCTTGGCAACGCATAACGTCCGACCAATGGGTACTATCTATAATCCAACGAGGTTACCTGCTGGAGTTGGATTCCTTTCCCCCGTTGGGGAATTTAGTCCACACCTCTCCATCTCCCTGCCTGTTAGAGGAGATTTCGTCTCTTCTTCAGAAGCAAGCGATCGAAAGGGTCCCAAGACACAGCTCTCGACTAGGCCTCTTCTCCCGCTATTTTACGGTCCCAAAGAAAGACGGAGGGCTTCGGCCTATTCTGGACCTCAGATTCTTGAACAGATTCTTGGTCTACAGAAAATTTTGCATGGTCACCTTGGAGAAGGTCATCCCTCTACTCAGACGAGGAGACTGGTTTTGTCTTGTCGACCTCTAAGATGCTTACTTCCACATATCAATCCACCCAGCTCATCGTCATCTGCTTCGTTTCACCGCAGGGGAAGACACCTATCAGTATGCTGCCCTTCCCTTTGGGCTGGCCACAGCTCCAAGGGTCTTTACCAAGTGCAGGGCCCCAGTGGCAGCCTATCTTCACACCTTAGGAATAGTGGTCTTCCCCTACCTCGACGACTGGTTGATTGTCGCGGACTCTCAAACCAAGGCTCGACAAGACATCGACACAGTTCTAGAGACTCTAGAGACCTTAGGTCTACAAGTGAATTACAGCAAGTCGCACCTAGAACCTTCTCAAATAGTCAATTTCATCGGTGCCATATTGGATTCAACAAGAGCTCTGGCCTTTCCTCCTAGCACCAGGATTGCAGAAATGCTCCGTCTGCTCCTTCATTTTCAACCACATCAGGTCTTGCCAGCTGTGGAGGTCCAAAGACTGTTAGGTTTCATGGCCTCTATGACCTCAGTCTTGGTACACGCGAGGCTTCGACTCAGACCTCTACAAGCCTGGTTTCGTCATTTCGACCCTCTTCGGGATCCTCCCAGCAAACCTCTTCGCATCCCTCCTGACTTACCTCATCACCTTCGCTGGTAGTCTTCTCGGACCAACATCCTTTCCGGTCGTCCGTTCAGGATCCCCTTCCCCACAATTCAGTTGACTACAGACGCCAGCAACACCGGTTGGGGTGCCGTCTGCCTCACTTTCTCTATACACGATACCTGTTCCCCTCAGGAGCAGATGCTCCACATCAACGAGTTGGAGCTGCTGGCGATCTTCAAGTCGTTCCGGGCGTTCATCCGACACCTCTCCGGCAATGTAGTACTGGCAGTGACCAACAACACAACTGCCATGTACTACATCAACAAACAGGGCGGAACCCACTCTCGCCGTCTTCTGCAGCTCACGATCCGCTTCTGGGATTGGTGCATTTCACACGACATTCATCCGATTGCGATGCACCTACCTGGAGAGGAGAACTTCGATGCAGACCATCTCAGCAGATGTCTCCATGCGACTCACGAGTGGGAACTGCACCCCGGAACCTTCAGCCTTCTCTGCCACAAGTGGGGCTACCCTCGTGTGGACTTGTTCGCCTCCCAGTACAACTCCAAATGCCAGAGTATTGCTCGAAGGCGGGAATAGGAAGGAACTCGTTGGGGGACGCACTTCTCCTCCCATGGTCCTCCAACCTGCTTTATGCCTTCCCTCCTGTTCCTCTGATTCACAGGGTTGTCATAAAGACTTTGCAGGAGAGAGCCAACATCATTCTGATAGCTCCTTGGTGGCCTCGACAACCTTGGTTTGCATCCCTCCTTCAGATGTCATCCGACTACCTTCGACTGGCCCAGTTTCCGGAACTACTTTCACTGGACAACGGCCAGATTCTTCACCCAGACCTGAATTGCCTCCAACTCACAGCCAGGAGGATTCAGCCCTGATCGACTCCATCATTAGTTCCTGCCGCAAGCCTTCCACTACAAGGCTTTACTCCTACAAATGGAAGAGATCTTCTCTTTTTGCGGCGGACAAGGGGTTTGATCCTGTTAATCCATCACGTACCTGGGTTCTCCAATACCTCCTTCACTTAAAACGCTCAGGACTTACTTCTGCTTCCTTAAGAGTCCACCTCTCAGCTATAGTGGCTCACCAACCATAGCTCTCGGAAGCAGCTGCCTTCTTCAGGCATCCTAGGATGAAGCAGTTCCTAAGGGGTCTCAAACATACTTTCCCTGACAGGAAACCAATTCCTCCTCAATGGTCCCTGTCCTTGGTCCTTCAGGCTTTGCAGCGCCCGCCTTTTGAGCCCATGGCATCTACAGACCTTAGATTGCTCACTCTAAAAACTGCCTTTTTGATGGCCATCACTTCTGCTAGGAGGTCCAGCGAGCTCTGCGCTCTACGATGTGACCCTCCTTATTTGCGTTTCCACCAGGACAGGGTGGTGGCCTATCCAGATGTCACTTTCCTGCCGAAAGTTGTCTCATCTTTCCATGTTTCTCAACCGGTCATTTTACCAAATTTCTTTCCAAATCCCTCTACTAGGATTGAAAGAGACATGCACACACTTGATGTCAGAAGGTCCCTAGCCTTTTATGTCTCTAGGACCAAATCCATCAGAAAGACTAACAAACTGTTTGTGTGCCATGATCCTGCGGTGCTGGGTAGTCCTGTCTCTCCCCAACGGTTTGTCCGCTGGATAGTACAGACTATTAGGCTCTCCTGTGAGTTGGCCAAGGTACCCTTGCCCTTGGGTATTCGTGCTCACTCCACCAGAGCTATGGCCTCCTCCGCGGCCTTTCTGAAGGGTGTCCCCCTGGAAGACATCTGCCAGGCAGCCACCTGGTCGACACCAGATACCTTCGTGACCCACTACAGAGTGGATGCCCGCGCGAGGTCGGCCACTTCCTTCGGGAGGGCAGTGCTTTCCTTTGTGACGGCGTGACTACCCTCCTGCCTGTGAGTACTGCTTGCAATCACCCATCTGTGTGGCTTCACGAAGGCCACGATGGAGAAGAACCAGTTACTTACCTGTAAAGGTGGTTCTTCGAGTGAACCTTCGTGAAGCCACACAGCACCCGCCCGTCTCCCCTCGGACCGTCACGCCCTGACTGGTACTACCATTACCTGTCATCCTGGCGGTCAAGAGAAACTGAGGCGTTTAGGCGGGAACACCCTGGCACATGCGCAGGGTGCGGGGGCGGAGACTAACGAACTTTCCTATTGCTAGGGAAGTTCCGACCTCTGGCGCAGGGGCGCCTGGGAAACCCATCTGTGTGGCTTCACGAAGGTCCACTCAAAGAACCACCTTTACAGGTAAGTAACTGGTTCTTAAAACAGGTATTTCAAAACTGGGATCAACAAGATTGTCCAACAACACATTTCTATTCTGTGAGCTTGGTTCTCTTACTTGTGGGGAGCTCGAGATTGCGCCACTAGGGGACCCACGCAATTGCTCCCGCAGCAATGGTGCTGAACGTTTTGAGGGTGACTCCAACCGCAGCCGGGGATCCATCCCACAGGATTAGGATGTGTATTTCCTCTCCTGTCCTTTTGATCTGGGTTGATGGTTCCCGAAGGGAATCAAGGAGGTCCCTCTGGAGTAGGGAGTGGGAGTCCTGTATCCTCCCCTCTGTATCACCTCCGTCTTCCTTGGTACCCCCTCCCTAACGTCCCTAACCGCCAACAGACCTCGCGCCATCCCCCTGCCACTCCGGTATTCCTTTCCTGCTTCGTGCCTCTCTGTCTGTACACTGGCCTCTCTAAACAGTACTCTATTCATTCTTGCTTCTGTTTGTGTTCCTTCTTGTCTATATATCTTTTCTAAATCTCTATTGACCTGCACCCCAACATGCCAATACATTCCCACAGATCTATCTCCAAATCTCCCGCCTACCTGCACCTTTTTATCTTTTCCCAAGCACTTCCAATCTTCAGTTTGTATTCCTCTTTCTTTGACTACCTTATCCTCTCCTTCCCATATCTCTGAGTAGACATATTTTTTACTTCTATATTTATTCCTTCCATCTCTTCTTTCAGCAATTCCCAAGTCACCACCCTTTTCATGACTGCCAAGAAACCCTCAGTAATCCTAGAGGGTCTTCCTTCCTCTATAGGGCTTTCTCTAGTTTTGCTATCCTGTTTCTATTTTTCCAAGGAAAAGTTTTCCAGGTATTTCTTCCTGGTCTCTTTTATTGTTTTCTTCCTCGCCATACTTCTCTGGAGTCTCAGCGGACGAGCCCGTTAGGTCTTTCTCCCTTTCACACTCCGTTGGAGGGATTATCTATCTATCTATCTATCTATCTATCTATCTATCTATCTATCTATCTATCTATCTATTTCTATACTGCCCACCCGTCTTCCAAAGGAACCCCCAGCAGTTTACAACAATTAAATGTAAATCAATTTTTAAAAAAATCTGATACCAAACACATCATTCAAAACAAAATAAAAACAAAACTAATAATAAAAACAGAAAATGCAAAAACTGATAATGAAAATTATTATGAAAAAAATATTATGAAAAGGAGACCACCTCTCCCGCCTCACGCATGTCGTGAAAAGGCGGCCCATTGTCCTTTGTCGCGAGAGGGCGCAGCTGGGCACAGGCAGGGGCTGCGTGTGTGAGTGGGCAGCAACAACACGTCCTTTAACCCCCCTTCCCCTCCCCGGGTTTGAGGCCGAGCCGCCCCGTCCTCCTCGAAGCGGCTCCTCCAGCCTTCTGGTCATTGCCCGCTCCGGGTCAGGGCGACCAGAGGGGAAAAGCGGGAGGGGGGCGAGCAGGCGAGCGGGCCAGGCTGTCCGGCAACAGGAGGCGGCCAGCCAATCACCTTCTTCCCCTGGGGTGGGGGGGAGGCTGGTTCCTCGCTGGAACTGGCTGTCGTCAGGAGAAGCGCGTCTGGGCGGGAAGAGAGCCCGCTTGCAGTGCGAGCGGTGGTGGGGGGGGTGGTGGGGAGAACAAAGAACACGCACACACACACACACACAAAGGTGCTGATGAATAAAAGGCACCTGCGCTCTTCTGCTTAGCTCGGCCCCTGGCGGCTTTTAGGCATGGAAAGTGTCAATGGAGGGAATATGCTATTCCCTCTATTGAATGTTACTTGAATGGAGGCAGTGCTACAGGTTGTTACAGTGCCAGATGTTTTGGACCACAACTCCCAGAATTCCAAGCCTGTATTGCCAATGACAAAGGACTGTGGGTGTTGTGGTCCAAAACATCTGGAGGGCTGAAGTTTGGCCACCACTGGGTTAGAAGGAAGAGTGTTGCGCTGCTGACGCGTACATAGATCCCTACTGAATGTCTTAGGACTTTCTTCAGACCTAGCAGGCACACGATGGCACTGGGAGATTACACATTATCTTTTTGAAGATAATGAATGTTTACATTGGTGGGTTTTTTTGGGTGGTTACTTCAGGCACCTCTCATGAGAAAGCAGTTGGGGTTCTTGCATTTTTAATTTCAGCAACAATGGGCGTTTATACACGACCCCAAAACTCCGGGGCAAATGGCTCCCAACTGCAGAGCTTAAAAATGTTTCCCCACCAGCTCCGGAGTTTACAGGAAATTAAGTGCGACCATGCCCACTTTAGCGCGTCCCAGCGCACCTTTCAAGTACCTGCTCTCTGGAGGTGAAAATTCTTTGATGCGGTGTAACGATAGTGAGTGCGGGGCTCTTCTCGCTTTTGTTTGTTGTTTTTTGGCTCCCACCCCTTTAAGAGCTACTTAAGAGACTGGAATGTTGCCCCGGCAAGAGCAAGAGGCAGAAGGGAGGTGAGCCACCTCTCTTTTCTTCCTGTTTTTTCTCCCTCCCCTCACGCAGCCAGCAGCCAGGAGTGCGGAGGGGGTGGGAACGCAGGAACAGCGACAAACCCCTAAGATCTCTGGTCCGAATTTAAGTGGCCAGCGGATCTTAGGGGTCGTGTGAAAAGGCCCAATGCTGGCGCATGCAGATTAAGCAGAGGCTCTCTGCTGCCATGGTAGCTCGTTGTGCAGGAGAAAAGCTACATCTATGCTGCTATTGAAGAGATGAGCAACCTCCAGAAGCCTGAGGACTGCATAGCACGCCTAATCCAGGGTTGGAGATGTGGACTGCACCTACTTCCTAACCTCAGCCTCAATTAATTCTTTTTTTAAAAAAAAAGCCTTCTTAACTGAAAAAGCCTCCTCACACCCTCTAGTGGTCAACTTTAAAAAAAAGAAATACAATAATAAAACTTTTCAGGGGGTGCTTGAGAGGAGGCGAGAACATGGAAAAATGTGCCCCCCACCGACCAATCATGGGAGAGCCAAGAGGAATTTCTGGGTCAACATGATGAAATAAGAAAACAAAGCATTGTAGGTTGTGGATTGAGGGGGGCACTGTGTAGCCTGCATACTGTTATTAAAAACTGTAAACCGCCCAGAGACTACTTGAAGTGGTATGGGGAGGTATATAAGCAGAACACTTTGCTTTTGTCCCTGGAGGCTACATTTAGTCCATATGCTGCCCTTTGATGCACAGCTGATCTTAACCTGCTGCCCTCCTCTGCCTCTGGTGACCCCATATGAGGTTCATATTGTTGTTGTTGTGTTGTTACAGTCATGACCGACTTTGTGACCCCATGTCCATGGAGTTTTTCTTGGCAGGAATACTGGAATGGCTTGCCAGTTCCTACTGCAGGCGCCTACTGTACATGGTATTCCTTTGTGGTCTCCCATCCAAGTACAAGCCAGGCCCGACCCTGCTTAGCTTCTGAAATCGGGCGAGATTGGATGTGTTTAGGGCATCTAGGCAGCTGAGGTTCATATTGCCTGTAGGTAACCTGTTTTAAAGTCTTACCTCATTTGTTTCAGGGCCAAATGCTTAAATATCTTTTCTTCTAGCACCAAACCCTGCTTGGGATAAAAAAAATCCTTAGCTGTTGGGGCCTTTCACATGAACTGGGATGTTCTCGAAACACAGAAGATTGTGAGGGTCACACAATAATTATAGCTAGTTGTAAGGCCCAAGTAACAACCAGATCACCAAGTAACAACCTCATCACAGCCAAGCTATTTTAGAGTCCTCTGGATGGAAATTCTGGAGAGCGCCAAAGTTATTTTGCATGAGAACAGCCAGTATTTTGTTGTCTTTTACAGTACAGCTCAGTATTCCCTTGCCAGGGACTAAAAAAAAACCTAATCTGGAATTTTGTGTTAATTTGAAAAAACACCAATATTATCTCTCTTGCGAAGTGACCTAGATAAAAATCTGAGCTACAAGTGCTGCTGATTCTTCGTTTTTCATGTGTTCACTGCCAGGAAGCCTCCAAATGGGAATTTGGGGGTCTTATAAGTAGGTGGTAGAAGATAATATTTTGCTTTAGATAGCAGCTGTGACCTGATTGAAGCAGCAAATTATGGTTTAAAATACATGACATAAATGGGATCTAGTAACAAAGTGCTGCAGTGTGATTTTAAAAAAACTTCTCAACAGGTATTCTTCTCACCAGGGCCTTAGCCAGCCATGAACTCTTCTAGAATATTAGGCAGTGTAAGGAGATAAAGGTGTGCCTTCCGCCATCTTTCTTTTCTAGCAGACTGACAGTGAACTCCTGACTTGAAGAAATTGAAGCTGTAGAGGTCTGGAATGGGCGAGAGCCTTTTAAGCCAACATCATTGGCCTTTGCCCACTGAACTCCCTTGGGGCTTCAAAAGAGAGCAACTAAAATGATTACTGGGCTGGGGGACCTCCCTTATGAGGAAAAAAAAACATTTGGGGCTCTTTAATCTGGAAAAAAGGCATTTGAGGGGGGGGATATGATTGAGACGTACAAAATTATGCAGGGCATGAGTAAAGTGGATAGAGGGAAGCTCTTCTCCTTGTCACAAAATACCAGAACTAGGGGACATGCACTAAAACTGAGGGTTGGAAGAGTGAGAACAGACAGAAGAAAATATATATATTTTTAACCCAGCGTGTTGTTAGTCTATGGAACTCCTTGCCATAGGATGTGATGATGGCATCTGGCCTGGATGCCTTCAAAGGGGGATTGGACAGATTTCTGGAGGAAAAGTCCATCACAGGTTACAAACCATGATGGAGATGTATCATCTCCAGGCTTAAAACCAGGGTACTTCAAAGGCCAGATGCAGGGGAGTGGTTTCAGGAGACAGATATCTAGTCTTGTGCGCTCCCATAGGCATTTGGTGGGGCCACTGTGGGATACAGGAAGCTGGGCTAGACGGGCCTTTGGCCTGATCCAGCATGGCTCTTCATATGTTCTTTTGTTCTTATGGGGCTGCCTTGTCTCAGGGGTCTTCCAGAAGAAGGATCTGTGAGGAGAGAATTGCTGTGTTGTTTGCTAAGATCAGCCAGTGGAAGAGTGGAATGAGGAACAGCTGAGGTAGATTGTATCAAAATGCTATACAACCAGGGATGCAACCACAATCCCAGCACAAATTAGGTCAAGATAGGAATTGTTCTAAGTAATTTCCAACATCCCTACCACTTTGAAAATCAGGACTAGTTCAGCTGGCCTAGTGTCAGTTTAGCTGGCTATCAACCATCTTGGCTAGATAGGGCTATACCATTGCTCTGTCAAGTATACCTGGGCAGTATTATATGATTATAAGAGGGCTGTTTGTTGGTTGGTTGGTCATTTGCTCTATTTCAAAACTCGAGGTAGGCAGCACATATTTACTGTATTTAGTGTATTCATTTCTGTGCCTGGCTCACTGAGGAGGTCCACAAAGCAGCAAAATCGTTACAAGTAAATCACCACAAGAGTGGGTGTTCGTATACTATTATGACTCAGACAGTAAATCAAAGATGTAAGCCCCACTTGTGAGATAAATCTGCATGAATTACCAGTAATACTGGTTGAAGTTTAGCAAGCAGAGAGTTTGTTCTCTCTCAGGCAAAACATATTTCAATAGCAACCAAAACCAGATTCACCTTGGGTTCTTAGTTATCTCTTAAAGAACACAGGATCTCATCATTTAAAATTAATGAGGAGCTTTATTCCTAAACTAAAATACAAAATGAAACAATACTGAGAAAGTATTAAAAAATCATCAAAAATCCTAATAGACTCAAGGCATGGATTTATTTGCCTAGAAAAATAACAAAAGCTATGTCATTCTCTCCATGTCTTTACAAAGTTCCATTTTGGCTATGCTAAATAACCCTGACTCTAACTAACTAATTAGGCAGCATTGCTAAAAGCAGTTTCAAGCATATAATAATGACGATTGCTTCTCTCTTCCTCAGAAGTTTTGTGGTGACAGTTCGCACATGATATGGATTGTTCAATGGTAGCTCTCTTCCTCGCCTCTGGAAGCTTTGCTAAAGTATGTCTAATTTCTGCATACCTTAGATAACATTTCAACAGCAAGGGGAAAAGTGTTTTTAATATCACATCTTGAGAAATGTCTCTATGGCCAATCATCCCTAATTTCCTTATACCACTGTTTTCACTAAACCTTAATTCCAGATAAGCATACTGTGAGGGACGTACCCCCGAAGACCAGCAGCAGAGAAGTTCGCCGTCCCTTCCTTTTGTTGGTCAAGAAGACCGTGGGGTGGAAATAGTGGTGGGAGGGGTTAGTGAGATGGGGGTAGGACCCTAAGAGAAGGGCCTAGGAAAAGAAGGGGACAATTGTAATGTGTGGTGAAGGGGGAACAATTGTAGAAGACTTCTTGCTGATGTAGGAGCTAGGAGCTGGAGTAGGAGTTTGGTGACAGAGGTATGGAGAAGGCAGGAAAGAGTTAAAAAAAAAAACAGGAGGGCTGAGGGAAGGTCTAAAATGGATAAGGCCCTCCAGGGGGACAGGATACCTGGAGGCTGAGGGCATCCGGATGGAAGGTCTACTGGAACCATCTGCCCCCTGAGCTGCGCCTGCTGGAGTCCCTGCCCGCCTTTAAGAGAGCTTTGAAGACCTTCCTCTTTAAAGGAAGCCTATGGTGCCCTTATTAGTTAGTTTTTCTTTTTCTTCCTATCCCTAAAGGCCATGGATCTTTTAGCTTTTACCTTTTTTAGCTTTTGCCTTGTTAATTCTTGGGAATATAAGCACTTAAATAAATAATAAATAAATAAATAAATAAACAAATTCTTGGGAAGTGATGGCGGTATGGGCGTGTCACCCTTGCTGTAGGACTCTTTTCTGGCCGTGGACTAAGCCTGCAGCCTCTGCAGGACTGGGACAGGTTTTGGAAGCTCCCATACCGCCAGGAGCACTGAATGTTGATGGGCCACCAAGGGTCCACCCTTTCCTTTTGGAGGACTCTTATGGACATTTTGTGCCCACTGAGGTTGTGATTCATTCTCTTGATGATGTTACCAATAAAGGTGACTGTTCTGTTTTCATGCCTGTGCTCCATGATGAGTCTCTGGGAAGGGAACTGCCCGATCTCGAACCAGAACCCACTCACACATACTTAAGATTATAACCATAATTTCACTTTAATGGCCTTGGATATGTTTGGAGGTCTGCAGAGATGACGTTTTGGAGGTTTGCATGTGGGCCTTAGTTTTTTTTTTTTTTTTTACATGAGGGGTGGTGGACTTATGTGATTCTCTATGCCTGCCTCACCTGACTGTTAGCTTATAAGAATAGCAGTCATACAGCTGGCAGATCACAAGTCTTCCACTCCTGGTTTTAAACTCAAGCACTCTCCAGAATTGGACTGTAACATAAAATAGCAAACATAAGAATCCCAGTGATAGCACTGCCAGGGCACTTATTCTACATGCTTCTCTTCCAATTTACCTGAGGAAAAAAAGGATTAACTGATGTTCCATAGCAAGCCACCTTGGGTGGTACACAAAGACAGGAACAGGGTATTGCTATTATTTCAAATATCCTTATTTTTACAAAATCATAAGTTGTCCCTCAGGTAAACAGAGGGCAAAACATAATTGTAGCTAAAAAGAGTAATGCAACCACAAATAGAATAAAAAGAGTGAAACACAGTCAAAAACTCGAATTTTAAAGGCTAATGTAATACACATTAGGATAGACTTACAATTTGACTCTCCCACCTTGATAAACTGAGGAAGCGCATAGACTAGACACTGAGAAGATGCAGCCCCCTACTTGGGTGCCCATCAACTCTTGGCAGCAGTGCTAATAGCAAAGATGACAGGAGTTGTAATTAGCACCATCTGGACAGACACAAACTGATTCCTTTTACATTGATCCAAATTCTGCACTTTAGTTCGTTAGTCCTCAGTCATTCAGTTTAAAGACCTGGATGCAAGAAATTATTTTGACTTGGGACAGGGGAAAGGAAGACATAATTTAAACAAACAAAGAAACAAAAATAACCAAAAAGATGAGAGGACTATGGATGGGGATGGGTGGGGTGTAGGGAGTTTAGTTTCTTTTTCAAGGTGTTGTAAATCTATTGCCACAGTTGCTTGGTGAGTGTAAGGCAGTGGGAGGACAGTTCCGAGATGGGACAAGATAAGAATAATAAACAGGAACAAAGCTTCTGCCATTTTGTTAAGATCTGTGTGGGTGGAAAAAAATATGTGTGTTTGCATTTGTGCACATGCAAGTAAGCAACATAGCATCCGAAGAACACAACTTTGTATCACTGAGGGCCATACCTTGGTCAATCACGGGTGGAAGGGGGAGTGAACTTGTGGCTTGGAAGAGCCTTGAAGGAAGAAAAAAATACCCAGGATTTTCTTTTCACCAAAAGTGGGAATTGTGGGGATTACTGTATTATAATCGGCTGGTAGTTGGGCTGCCACAGAGATTGGGGATACACTTCCTTGTTCTCTCTAAAGCCCAGCCTATTTTCCTATCTAGGATCATTCTAGGTATCTTGACTTTTAAACACAGTTTTAAGAATAGCCAATATTTATTAAACCTGATGGTTTGTGACAGTTTGTGGTTCATTGCTGTCCATGAACCCACAGAACCAAGAACCATCTTGAAACCCAAGAAAAATGAAATGGATTTGTTTGAGGGGATATGAACCTGCTGCTGCCCCCCTACCCTCCTTCCCATTGCTCCCATCACCTCCCTTCCTGGTCCTGCTGCCCCCCCCAGTGCCACTGCCACCACCATCAGTGGCCTGGCTCTGCTGCCTCTGAAGTTGCAACCACTTATCAGTTAAGGGCTGGAAGAGTAAGAACAGACAAAAGAAAATTTTTTTTCACCCAGCGCATTGTTAGTCTGTGGAACTCCCTGCCACAGGATGTGGTGATGGCATCTGGGCTGGATGCCTTCAAAAGGGGATTGGACAGATTTCTGGAGGAAAAGTCCATCACAGGTTACAAACCATGATGGAGATGTGTAATCTCCAGGCTTAAAACCAGGGTACTTCAAAGGCCAGATGCAGGGGAGTGGTATCAGGAGACAGACATCTAGTCTCGTACCCTCCCAGACGTATTTGGTGGGGCCACTGTGAGCTACAGGAAGCTGGACTAGATGGGCCTTTCTCCTGATCAAACATGGCTCTTCTTATGTTCTTGTGGAGGATCTCAGGGATGGGGATCACTGGCCTGACATTATCCTGGCTCCAATCCTTCCTTGAGGAATGGTCCCAGAGAAAGCAGAAGGGAGAAATGGACTTTAACCCCTGGACTTGAAAACTGTGGAATCCTGCAAGGATCAATCATCTCCTCTTTGTCTTTTAACATCTACATGAGACTGCTGGGAGGGGCCATCTTGGGTTTTGGAGTGTTGTGTCATCAGTACGCAGATGACACCCAGCCCTTTGTCTGCTTTCACCCTTTTGCAGTGGATGCTATCCCATCCCTGGACTGCAACCTGAGTGCAGTACTGGAACTGATGGGGGCAAACAGACTGAGATTAAATCCAGACAAGACAGAGGTCCTCTGGGTGGTGGCCCCATGAGGCCTGTGGATAGGTGACTCCCTCTCTTTTGAAAGGGCCGCTCTCGCCACTAAGGATGAGGTTCGCAGTCTGGGCATCCTTCTGGACCTAGCAGTATCAATGAAATCTTAGGGCGTTTATACACAACCCCTAAACTGTGCTGCAAATGGCTCCCAGCTCGGAGCTTAGAAATGTTTTCCCACCAGCTCCGGAGTTTGGAGACAATTAAGTGTGACCCCACCCACTTTAGCACGACCCAGCGCATTTTTCATGTACCTGCTCTCTGCAGGTGAAAATTTTTGATGCGGATAAGAGTGCCGGGCTCTCCTCGCTTGTCTGTTGTTTTTTTGCCTCCTGCCCCTTTAAGAGCTCCTTGAGCCGGAGCCAGGAAGTAACGGGGGGGGGGCTCGGCAGGTTAGTAAAGGCTTCTTTTGTCCTTTTTTTCCCTCCCCCCCCCTCACGCCGACAGGAGCAGGAAGTGCTGAGGGGTGGGGACGGAGGAACAGAAATGAACCCCCAAGATCTCTGGTCCGAATTTAAGGGACCAGCGGATCTTAGGGGTCATGTGAAAAGGCCCTTAGACAGCATCTGTAGTCTACCTCCATCTCAGGGGGATTGCTCAACTGCGTCCCTAACTTGACTGCAGGTCTCTCATCCCATTGGTCCATGCTTTGGTAATCTCAAGGTTGGAATACTGCAATAGCTCTGCATGGCACAGCCCTTGAGACTGATAGGGAAACATCAGCAGATCCAGAACACAGCAACGAGACTAGTTACAGAATTGTTTAAGCATCAGCATAAAATAAAAAAAAATAAAAGGAACGCCAACCTGACCCCAGGGGTGTCTGGGTCAGCACCCTAAAATTGAAAATATAAAAACCCAGCACCGACCAGGCTCCAGGGACCGCACAGTGGGCAGGTTCATATGATTTTTTTAAAAATGTATAAACCCGAACCCGAACTGAACCAAGGGTGGGCCCAAACCAGACAAGCCTGAACCATGGGTTTTCTGGTTTGTGCTCATCTCTAATTACGATAGTTTGAGTTATATCCTTTATTTTGTGGGAGGAAAAAGAAACTATAAGGGAGGTTGTGTCATGACCAACTTTTCATGACTCCATGTCCATGGAGTTTTCTTGGCAGGAATATTGGAGTGGTTTGTCAGTACCTACTCCAGGCGCCTACAGCACCTTGTATTCCCTGGAAGTCCCCCATTCAAGTAACTAATCAGGGCCGATGTGCTTAGGGCAGGAAACAAAAAGAAGATAAAATGAGAACATGTAAAATTAAGCGTGAAAAAATAAGAGTAAAATAACAAAACAATGCCCCTATATTCATGAAATATTACGAACGCATATTTCAAAGTCAACAAATACAGCTGCACCAACTTCATGTGTACCTTGCATAATTTAATTGTAAACCGCCCAGAGAGTGCTTGAAGTGCTATGGGGAGGTATAAAAGCAGAACACTTTGCTTTTTCATATAGAGATTGTTTCCTCTTAAAAACTAGATTCTAAACTAGGAACCCTTAACGTCTTCCCTGAACCGCTTCCCTGTAACAATCAAAAACTCAAGCGTTCCGCACTGTTCTAAATTTTTTTTATATAGATTCCCATATTTAGAGGATTCTAAATGGAAGAGAAAACAATGCGCAACTCTCAATTGCTGTTTTATTTATAACTCTTTCATTATTTTATCCTGACGCGCCTACCCTCGACCGATTCAAGTACCCGGATGTAGATATGAGAGAGAGAGAGAGAGAGAGAGAGAGAGAGAGAGAGAGAGAGAGAGAGAGAGACTCCATTCCACTGTGGGGCTCGGGAATGAACCCGGGGCTGAGGCGAGAGGGGTGGGTGGGTGGGAGGGATTGAGAGAGAGAGGGGGGGCGGAGCATGAGTGACGCGCAGGCGCGGTGGCGGTGGGGCTGGTATTTAAAGGGGTACGACCGGCGGCCGCTTCCCCTTGAAGGGGGGTGGGTGGGGGAGATAGATAGATTTACAGTATTTATTTCAAGAGCAGAAAGGGGGGGCGCGTCGCTACTCCTGCTCGGGAAGATGGTTTGCGGGGGTTTCTTTTGTTCGCGCAACGCGCTGTGCGCTCTCAACGTTGTTTATGTGGTGAGTGGAACCGCCGGCGGGCAACCCACCGACCCACCCTCTTCCTCCTCCTCCTCCTCCTCCTCCTCTTCCTCCTCCTCCTTTGGGGCTTGGGGAAAAGATGGAGGGTGGGGGGGAGAATGGGGGAAAGGGAAAGGGATAGGACGGGGCTAGGGTGGGCCGGGGGCTCCTAAATAGGGTTGGGATTGTGGTGTCGTCCCCTCTGGCTGGGAGAGGGACCCCCCCCTTCTTGGCCAGGTGATGTCTATGCCAAGGGGTGAGGTGGGGCCATCAGGGCTACAGACCCCCCCAGCCCCTCTTTGTGGGTGTATGTGTAGGGAGAAGAGGGAACCTCAGCTGATCTCTTGAGAGGAGGAGGAGGAGGAGGAGGAAGAGGAGGAGGAGGAAGTGGGTCATGGGGCTGGGTTGGTGGTATGTGTGTGGCTTGAGGAGGGGAGGGGGTGCCTTGCTCTGCGAGGAAGAGGAAGGATGGGGTGGGTGGGGTGGGGGCTCCCCGTGTACCTCATTTGGAGAGCACAGCCTGAAAAAAAAGGGGGTTGGGGGTTGGGGGAGCTGCTTTGTAGCAAACGAAAAAGTGAGACAACCCCGCTTCCCCCACCCCCCCACCCCACCCAGGAAAATAAAGAGGTGCCTTTGTCAAAAGTAATGTTCCAATATAGAAGTGCTGTCAGGTTAGCAGAGGAAATGGAGGCTTGTAATTGTAACCTAAGTTTTGCTCCATATTTCAAAAAAAAGTGCCTCTGTGCTCATTGTTCTCATCCTCAAACCCCTAGTTTGAATTTTAGTGCTGTCACATCTCAGTGCTTTGGACTGGTGAAGCTCAGTTTTGCCTTGGTGTTTTTTAATTGTTCCTGTCCTTTTGAACTAGCACTTCATCTTCCTCTACAGTCTACCAAATGTAAACTGAGATGGGCATTCACTCTGTATCTATTGCCTGATGTCTCCTCTCTCTCCTCTTACATATTTGATTTTATCAGAAGATGACAGTGACCTACAACAAAATATTATCTCAGGTTTCAGTAGGCCCCAGCTAAATTTGCAGGAAAATATTTTGTGCTGTCAAGTACAGTATATATAAAATAATTCAGCTGCTGTCAAAAGTTCTAAATAAGTACAGTCTCTTGCATGACAGCAGGAAGAATTACGAAATAATGATTCAGTGGCCTTTGTCACAGCTACTTGTTGGGCCATGGATTTGATTGAACTTTGCCCTTATTTTGGGAAATGCAAGAGATCTGGGATAGGTTAGACATCCTTGTGTGTATGGGTGATGGGAGGAGGCATATGATTGTATGAGATGCATGTTCTGTGTTAGGCTGTTGAGTGGTTTAAAAATTCAGAACTTCACAGGTGCTCTGAAACTAGTAAAAATTAGCTTACGCTTCCACTGTAAGCATATTCTGTTTGGTAAAACCTTTTGGACACAATCCTTGTATCAGAGTAAACATGCACAGGATTGCAGTGTAAGAACAGAAAGAATAACAAGAGCGTGGTGTCAGCCAGTTTGTGCATCAGATATTTAGATAACCTAATGTTCACAAGAGAAACCTACAGGCACACAGCACTGCTTTTTCTTCATCTTGGGCAAAGGTCCTTGAAAGCAAGGTCAATTTTCAGTTTGTTTTAGGCAGCAGGTGCTCTTCCAGTGTTTATCTATTGCCTTGACATGGAGAAGTACTGCAGTAGAAAATCTCAAAAGGAGTTGCAAATGGATATCAAGGAACTTGATGCTTTTTCATTTTTTTTGTTGCAAAACCGTAAGACAGAATCTGCCTGCTGACATAATTATAAATGCACTGGACAATTCTGCAGACAGATAAATGCTTATATGCCTGTGAAGATTCTCAGTCATCCAGGTGAGTTTATCTGGAAGTTGAGTCATGGCTACTGGATCTCTCATGGATACTCTATCTCTGAAAAAAGAAGTCCAGTAGCCATGACTCAACTTCCAGATAAATGCTTATACTATGCCACTAACGCAGCGAATCATAAAATACTAGAAGGGGCCTAAAAGGCCATCAAGTCCAACACCCCGCTTGATGCAGGAATACAAATCAAACGAGATTTGCCAGGTGGTTGTCCAAATTGCTCTTGAATGTCTCCAGTGTTGGAACACTCACCATCTCTTGAGGTAGTTGCTTCCATTGCTGTACTGCTTGAATAGTTAGGAAGTTTTTCCTGATATTTAGTCAAAAGCTGGGTTCTTGTAACTTGAGCCCATCCTGCACCCTAGGATGGCTAAGAGCAGATCTTGCCCCTCCTCTGTATGACAGCCCTTCAGATATTTGAAAAGTGCTATCATGTAGTCCCTGACTCTTTTCCCCCAAGTCTTTCTTCAGTGGGCTTGGTTTACAGGCCCTGATCATCCTTGTTGCCCTCCTCTGAACTTGTTCCAACTTGTCAGCATCTTTCTTGAAGTGTATGACCAGAACTGGACACAGTACTCAGAGTGAGGCCTAATAAGTGGTGAATAGAGGGGTATGAACACCTCATGGGATATTATACTCCCATTAATGCAGCCTAAAATAACATTTTTCTTTTTTCTAGCCACCTCACACGGTTGGCTCATATTCAGCTTATGATCTGCAAGAATTCCAAAACCCTTCTCCCTTGTAGTATTGCCAAGCCAGGTGTCTCCCATCTTGTAACTATGCATTTGGTTTCTTTCTAGGTTCAGTAGTACTTTGCATTTATCTCTCTTAAATTTCATTCATTTGTTTTCAACCTAGTCAGTGTTCTAGCCTATCAACATCATTTTGACTTTTGTTTCTGTTTTCCAGGGTACAAACTATTTCACCCAATTTTGTATCATTTGCAAATTTGGCAAGCATTCTCTGCACTCCCTTGTCCAAGTCATCAATAAAAATGTTGAAGAGCACTGGGTCCAGGCTGAGCCTTGGGCTTCCCCACTTGTTACCTCCTTCTACTTAGAGAAGGAGCCTTTAGTCATCATCCTCTGAGTACAAATCTGCAGCCAATTATGTACCCATCTTATACTAGATTTATCCAGCCCACATCTGGTTAGCTTGCTAATCAGAATATAATGGGAAACTTTGTCCACAGCTCCGCTGAAGTTGATATATATCTACAACATTCCCTCTTTCTACCAGGGAGTTTACCTGATAAAAAAAATCAGATCAGGTTAGTCTGGCAGGATTTGTTCTTGACAAATCCGTACTGGTGTCTAAGTTATTGTTCTATTACTTTCTAGGAGCTTGGATAGTGACTGTTAAATTATCTCTTCCAGGATTTTTCACAGTATTGATGTCAGGCCTGTAGTTCCCAGGTTCCTCTTTTTTGCCATTTTTGAAGATAAAGACAACATTAGCTCCCCCCTCACACACACACACACCAATCATCTGACACCTCACCTGTTTCCCATGATTGCAAGAAAATAATGGGCAGCCATTCTGAGAGTTCTTCGGCCAACTCCTTCAGTACTCTTGGATGCAGTTCATCCACCTCTGGAGATTTGAATGCATTCAGGCCAATAAGGTATTCCTTGACTATTTGTTCATTAATCTTGAGCTGCAATCCCGTCCCCTCTTCTGGCATTTTACTAATGTCTGGAGGTTCAAACTCTGTTTTATGGGAAAAGACTGGGCTAAAATAGGAATTGAGCACCTCTGTCTTTTCTTTGGCATCTATTACCATTTTTCCATCTCCATTGAGGAGCTGCACCACTGTTTCTTTTTTGCCTTTTGCTTCCCACATATCTGAATAATGCTTTTATTGTTTTTAGTGCCTCTAACTAATCTCAGTTTATTCTCTGCTTAATGCCATCCCTGCATTTCCTTGTTACTTGTCTGAACTCTTCCTTGGTGGTCTGGCCTGCTTTCCACTTCCTGTACATGCCTCACCCCCCCCCCCGCTTCCTCATCTTTGTTTGCTGCTTCCCACCTTTTTTCTTATTGGAATAGATTGTAGTTGTGCATTTAGAATTTCTTTTTTTAGATACTCCCAGCCTTCTTGGACTCCTTTCCTCATTATGATCTCCTGCCATGGGGACCTTACTCATCTTTGTTCTGAGGTTATTAAAATGTGCTTTTTTAAAAAAAAATCAAGCATAAGTGTGTGGCTGCACTTTGCTTTGGTTTCCTTTGGAATCAAGAATTCTCGTAGACCCATGGCCATTCTCCTACCCAGCTTTCTGCCACTTCTTCCACCAAGTCATCTCTGTTGGTTAGAATCAAGTTGAGAGTACTGTAGCTGGTCCTCTGGTTTCTTTCTCCACTTTTTGTAGGAGGAAATTATTAGCCACACAAGCCAGGAATTTCTTGGAAGGGCTATACTTGACTGAATTTGCACCCTCCCCATATATATCTGGATAGTTGAAATCTCCCGTCACTACTACATCTTGTGGTAGTTGACTCCAACTGCCATGTTCCTTTTATTTTTTGCACCAACAAGATTGGTCCGGATGCTGTCAATTGGAAAGCCAATCTCCTTCTCCTGTATTTCTGAGCATGAATGTGCATTTTTGTCATACACTGCAACTCCATCTCCCTTTCTATTTTCTGTTCTTTTTGAGCAATTTATATCCTCTAATTGCTGTATTCCAGTCATAGGAATCATCCTACCCAATTTCAGTTATTTCTAACAAGTTGGATTTGCCCACCTGAACTAAGATTTCCCATGCTTGTTTGTTTCCCATTCTCTTGGCATTCATGTACAGACACGGGAGATTGTGTGATTTGTGGTTTGACTTTGTACATTTTTATGAATATTATTGCTAATGCTGGTGTTATTATTCCCTCCCCCCAATCTGAATAATTTGGTCCATTCCTCTTATCATGCATAAGGCTTCACCTACCTTTAACTAAGCTTGGTGGCTCAGTGGACTAAGGCTCTGCAAAGTTGGCAGCTCGGTGGTTCGAATCCCAGGTGCCACACAGCAGAGCGAGCTCCCACTGATAACCTAGCTCCTGCTAACCTAGCAGTTCGAAAGCATGTAAATGAAAGTAGATAAATAGGTACCACCATAAAAAGTAGGAAGGTAAAACAGTGTTTCATTGCAGCCATGCTGGCCACGGACTTGCATAGCAAGTATAGATTTTGGAAGCTGAGCAGGATTGGGTCTGGTTAGTACTTGGATGGGAGGCCACCAGGGAATACCAGGTACTAGAGGTGCCTGGAGCAGGAACTGGCAAACCACTCCAGTATACCTGCCAAGAAAACTCCATGGACATGGGGGTCATGGAATGTCTGTCACGACTGTAATGACGCAACACATCATCAGTCAGAAACTGCCCTCCTTCCTCTGAGCTAATTTTAAACAGAAAATGAGACCTAGAAAAGACAAGAAGTCCACCTGCCACATCTGCTCCCTTCTTTCCCAGGCAGCTGTTTTATCAGCTAGCCAGTGGACAGGAGGCTGACAAATGGGAGAACAGCCACAGTTAGAATTTGGGGAAGGTGGGACAAGGTAGAAAAGCGGGCAAGCTGTGGAGTCCCCATGTGGTACCATAAGAAGGGAGTTTTAAACAATGCATGAGTTCTTCATATCCAGAAAACAACTGAGCTATCCAGAGAAGATCACTATAAGTTGGAAACACTTCATGGCACATAATCAATACAGTCATTTCCCTATTAGCTTGCAAGTGCTTGAATTCGCCAGAACTTTCATCAGGCTAGATGTTAAAAAGAGTAGGAAAGAAGAGAAAAATCTGACTGCTATTGAAATCAGAGAATGTGCGTTTTGATTGAGGTCTTGTGGTGGAATGCGAGAGGAGGTAGCAAATAGTCTTTTCAAACTAAGCCCTTGGTCCATTGTGATGCTTTCAGGTTGTATCTGTGACTGTCCCCTACAGTAGGATAGCAGAGATGAAAAAAAGATGTATTTTCTTGAAAATGTAAGATCTGTTTCCATTTTTTGGCAAAGCATGTAGCCCCCTTGTCAGTGGAAAGCCTTGACACTTATATAGGAAGAAAACTCCGATGTTCTAAAATGAAAATGAGAATGGAAGCAAAGTTGAAGAGAATACCCTATACCAGTGGTGGCGAACCTTCAGCACTCCAGATGTTCTGGACCACAACTCCCAGAATTCCAAGCCTGTATTGCCAAAGACAAAGGACTGTGGGAATCACAGTCCAAAACAGCTGGAGTGCCAAAGGTTCGCCACCACTGCCCTATACAGTAGTATTTATTTATTTATTTAGGAAGAAAGGAAGGAAGTACTTTCAGGGATTAAAGTTCCATCTTCAGAGGGTATAAAACCATCCAATATCAAATCCTATTGTTCAATTTATAAGCTTATATGCTTAATAATAATGATAAAGCACCAGTTGTCTACAAAGCTAGTATAGTACTAATAATCAGATTCTTGAAGATTCTACCCATCCTTAGTGTCTGACGGAGCATTTGTGAACTGAAATCATTCTTATACAGTAGTTGCAATCAGTTACTGTGCGGTAAGTAAAGTATTGGAAGGAACAGAGCAATTGAGCAAAATAGGCACCATTCTATACCACAAATGATCTTAAAGTACAGGAGTGAAATGTCCTCTCCTGTCTTACTTTCAAGGCAGTAATGTAGCTGCAAATTACTTGCAATAGATTGTCAGGCCCTTACTTAACTTTATATTCCACAGACCTGGAATTACTTTGAGTCATTTAAAAAGAATTGCTGCAATACAACAAAAGCTGAATACCGCAAGATGGGTCCATAAGCCAGGACAGACCTGTTCAAGGAGGAACATTTTGCTGTGTGTTTAAGATTGCTTGTGGTGTGGGGCAAAAATTAAGTAAGTGCTGAGCACAGTCTAAAAACAAATGGCAAGACAAATTGAGTCCATATAATTATCATGGAATTCAGCTGAGGGAACAGTGAGAGGGAGCATAGCCACAGAATAGGGATGTCTCAAGTCATGGCATAACTAGAGGAGGGCAAGGGGGGCATTTGTCCCTGGGTACAGCATCTTGAGGGGGCGCCAAATTGATTTTATACCGTGCTGGGTGAGCACCGCTGCCATCCTCTGCCTTCACCCCCTTTCAGGGAGGAGGGTATGGCTCTGTCTGTTCTGCAGCACTGCCCCCCCTTCCCCTCCCCTCTCCCGCTTCCCCCTGCCCAAGTGGGTCTCCTCCCGAACCCATGCCTGCCTGGGTGGCGTGGGGTGGCGTGGGGTGGGGACTGCCAGGTGTGGGAGTGAGGCGTTGTGTCGCCGTGAACTGTGGGAGCTGGCTGGTGGAGGCAATGGAGGCGTATTGGGAGCCCAGCCCTGAAGCCACCTTCCGGAGACACTCTCGTGCCCCCCCGAGAGGAGAAGGGAGTATACCTATGACCATGTCCAGCCTGTGGTAGGAGGTAGCATACAGAAAGGAAAGAGAGGGGCTTGTGGAACATTAGTGGATGGGATTTCAGACATGGTTTTTGTACAATAGGGAGCAGGAGTGAAGACCCTCCTGTTGCCTATGGGAGAGAAATATTATCCAGTACCTTTTCAGTCTTCTAAATGTGATGAGGTGAAAGGTGTTTCTGAAATCATTTAACTCTTCTTTTAAACAAAAAACTTAAAAAGATTTGGTGTGGTTAGAAAATTTAAAAAATATATTTTTCAAAACATGTTTGGTACATTCCAGTCATATGGAGGACATTAAACCCCACATGACTGGGGTTTATATATATCAATCTGCAGAGAAATATGGCTATAATTTTAAATATTTAGGCCCATAGGCTCAAGTTGAATTGAATGTGGGTACTGTCTATCCTCAGCTTGTTGCTTAGGCTGCAGAGGGTTGGGAAATGTGTAGAAATGCACTTGGCCTTGCAAGAAGGAAATGCTAGATTTACACCTACTTGTGTTCTGTGTTTCTGATTCTCCCATTCTTTCTCTCCCATCCCCAAACCCCTTTTCTTTTCTTTTCTTTCCTTTTGTTTTTGTTTTTGCTTTCCAGCTGGTCGGGCTGCTGCTGATTGGTGTGGCTGCCTGGGGGAAAGGCTTCGGCATTGTTTCCAGCCTCCACATCATCGGAGGGGTCATTGCTGTGGGTTTCTTCCTGCTTCTCATCGCCATTGTGGGGCTCATTGGTGCTATCAACCATCACCAAGTCATGCTCTTCTTCGTATCCTTCCGTGCTGCCGCCGCCAAACCCCAGCTTACCGTCTCTGTCTTGATACCCGCTCCCAGGTTGATTATCTTGCTGTGCTTTTTATTGGCAAGCACAGACCCTGGTACGCAAGACTAAATTGTGGCACGACATCTTGTCGCAGGATCAGAGAACTTGATTGGTAAAACCCGGGTTGTGATTTTATGTTGGTTTTTATCCCCTTATCTGTGGCTCGTGGATGCACCCATGCTGGGCTAAATCATTTATATCTCTTCCTTGCTTGTCTTTTGAAAATCAGGCAGTGCCAAAATAGATACCACCTGTCTTCTTTCATTTTGAGAATTAATAGTTTGCACTGAAGATCTTCTCTGAAAGTGGATGCTTTGTTTGTGGCATGTACTGTGATTCAGTCGATAGATGAAAGGAAGAAGGTGAGTTAGCGGAGGTTCTATTTTCATGCAAGGAGTGAGGATTTGATCTTCACCTGGCCCCTTTCTACCATCTTGACTGTGGGATTCTAAAAAGAAAGGGGGACTATGAAAGATCATTGGAAGAGAACATGGCTTACATGGCAAAGCTTCCATCTTCAGTCTTTGACATCTCCAGTTGAAAAGAAAAGTGACAAGAAAAATCTCTTCTGGAGAGCTATTACCAGAACAGACACTAGTGGGTTAAACCAGTGGTTCTCATTTTGTGGTAACCCCTTGCCCTGCTTGGAAGAGGCCACAAGCCTCCTTTGGCAGGCCACTGCCGCAGATGCCATAGAGAACTTCCCTCTACAGGCACCCTCAGCCAATCCTCTAACCTATCAAGCTGTAAATCACTCTTCCCCACCCCCATTCCTCCCTTTCTTCCTCCAGACCCAAGCCATTTGTTCCTTTTTCTTCACTGGCTCATGGTGACCCTTGTGAAATGGTTGTTTGACCCCAAAGGGGTCCCGACCCCCAGGTTGGGAACCCCTGGGTTAAATGAACAAATGGGCTGACCCTATGTAAGGCAGCTTCCTCTGAATTCATCTTTGAGAGTAGGGGAATAACACTTTACCTGCCATGGTTTTGGATTGCTACCTGTCATGTTATGCAGTTCAGGCCCAGTAGCCTCTGGATCCAGACAGGGATGTGTATGGGGGAAACTGTTAGATGTGATTTGTTTCCAGTTCGCCGGGGGGGTGTTGCCTGGTTCATTTGGGGTCTTGTGCTTTTTAGTCCTTTTGTTAAACATGAACTGGATTGGTTGTTTGGGGTTCTTTTCATTTTGTTTTTCCACGTGTCTTCCCTGGCTTTTGTCCAAAAAAACCCTAAAGAACCCTTAATATACTACAAAAAGTAGTTGCAGGGCCACAGAAAGTTAAGTAAATAACACAATTTTAATAACCAGTCTAGCAGGGAAACACTCCCCCAACCCAGGATTGACCATGAGATTTTTCTCCCCTTTGCCATTGATGTTTTCTGTTCTTTTTCTTGAGTCCATCACCTGAAGCAGCCGGAAGCAAAAATAATCTAGGAAAGATTATTTGGTAGGCATCCCACTACCAATAGACCACTCAGTTGTGGGGCGGCTATTTTTTCTAAATGAATAAATAAAAGGGAGAAAAGCAGAACCCTGCCTCCTCCAGGAATCGGGGGCAAGGTTTAAAAAAAGGCCAAGGAGTTACACTGGCTCCACAAGCAGGTTGCCTGGTGGTGGCAGCAAACGTAATCCTAAAATATGGCAGTAACATTGACAGAAACAGGTGGATGGTATGTTCAAGATGTGTGCACCATGGAACTCAGCAGCACACTAGTCCTGTCTATAAGGAAGCAAAGAACATTCTTCACTGGTTCCAAACAATTGAAGCCCTTCTAAAAAAAAATCTGTCTCTGGATATTCTGATTGGTTGGTGGCAACACCACATTTCTGGGTGAAGGAAAGAGCAAATGAGGGAAGGAAATACGAAAGCATCCAAAGCTTTCGTGTCCTTCTCTTCCATTCAGTTGAAGAGTTTGGGTTTAAGATGATGTCTTGGAGGAATCGGTGACTCTGAAAATGAAAGGTGGTCGCCTCTTTGTGCTTTTCTCCATTCACGTTAACCTGCAAGTTCCATTCCTAGGTGAAAAGAATGTTAACCATTTACCTGAAGAGGTCAGTAACAAAAACTAGACCAGACCAGACAGCATTATCTCATGTTACCATCCCCTGTGTGGCGAGCATTTCATACATATAAAGAGGATTACACTTGCTGCTGGATTTTCCTTAAGCTCCTTGGAATTCACAAAGATGCCCGAGAATAATGTAGGGAGAAGAGGTGGCGTCCTGTAAGATCTTGCAGGCAGAATTTTGAACCTAAGATTGCAGTGCTGCTGCTTCCTGGTTGATACAACCTGTGTTTCTGTGTGATTTTGCAGTAATTTCCCTTTGACTCAAATCTTTGTGGGATTTTGCTGTCTGGCTTGTTACACCAGACAATGGAGAGACATGCTGCACTCTAGGGTGTGATGAAGATGCCTTGATGATTGCAGTCCCACTGGAAGTAGTACCGGTGAAGAGTAAATCACTGTTTCTTTGCTACTGTGGGGAATGTTGTGCTTCAGAGAAGGCTTGAATCAAAGGAAGATGGATCTTGTGAGCTGCATCTGGTGTGTGGATTAATGCAACAATGTTAGCTAGAAGTGGGCTTTGACTATGCTCCCCCAAAAAAAAGGAAAAGGAATATTACCTTTAAAGGTAATCCCTGAACCTTGTGGAATCTTGGATGCTCTTCCTATCTGGAGACTCTTGGCTGCTGTGCCAAGACCACAAAAGTCTGCCAGTGAGCTTTTGAAATCTTATAGCAGAGCAGCAGTTAATGGCAGTCGGGCCCCTCTGTCTTTCTTGGACTCTCAGTTTTGTTTTATCATAATGCTTTATAGATTTCCTCCTTCTGTTCCTGGGGATTAACGAGGTGGATGTCAGAGTTTCCTTTAACAGTGAAACCACTTTTTCACTTGCACAAGATGGGCGAAATGCTGACGGTTTTCAGTAGTTTTTGTGAGGAAGCAGAATATTCCATTAGTCTTTCTGGCAGTGTTATAAGGGATCTGGTAAAAGGCCTCTTATAGACAGTTATAGCCACAATACTTATATAAATATACCCTTTTTGCATGGGGCTCTCAGTGATATTCTGTCCAATTGTTGATTAGGTCCATAGCTTAGTTTCAGTGGCTTTGCAGTATCAGGTGCTTCTGATTATTCTTTCTCAAAAGGATTACTCTTTTAGTTAGAAGGCTGCCTGATCTAATTTGCTGAGGTCACAAAACCAGTGCCTTCTTTTAGTTCGTCAGTATAGGGCACTGTGTATACGGTTCAGTAAAGCAACAGTGCATCCAGGACAGGGTTGCAGGAGTGCCCCACATAAAAGCTGGTATCTCCTTCTCCAGACGGTAGGGTTCAAGCAATCAAAGCTCAGCCTGCACTGGTCTGCAATCTGAAAGTCTTAAAGCAAACTGGGTCTTCTTCTTTTGAAGTTGTGAGGAGCCAAAGCTGAGAGATGATTTGAAGAGGAATGCAAATGATTCTTCAGAACGAATAGACATCAGCAGGTGATAAGCAGTCAGTTTGGAAAACTGGTATTTAAAATAAAGGCATCTTCCTCTGTTTATAGTATTGTGTATGGTATATTGTGCCGATCTGTTACATCTTTTGTCCAACATGTCTTTCCATTAAACACCAAACATTTCTGGGTGAGGGTGGGGCTTTTATTTTGTTTGTTGCTTCCTGCCCAGACAACCATGTAGAAGGCACCCAGTGAATGCATTTTAGCTTATAACTGGAAGAAGCTGAACGGCTTTATTTGAAAGATAAGTTGGTTCTTTCCATATTTTTCTCATTCATTTCCTTAATGGTACATTCTCTTCAGTATATGATAATTCTAGGAATAGTCTTTATTGTCCAGTTTGGAGTTTCCTGTTCTTGTCTCGCACTCAAACAAAGTAAACAGGTAAGCATGCCTTCCCACCTGAAGTTGGTTTAGGCTTGGAGGCAACCTATGCACTCATTGAGCCTGTATGTCAAGCTATGACATGCTCACCTGTTGGGAAAGGGCATTTGGGACCCAGAAGTGGAACAGCAAAACAAAAAGACACAAGTAATGGGCAAAATTGCATCTTCTAGCAGTTAATCTAGAAGTTGAGTCATGGTTTTTCTTGTGAGAGTGAAACATTTCACTATTCATCCAAGCAGCATTGTCAGTCTGAGGAAAGTTAGTGGCGAGACCTCCAATGTATAATTCACTTTGATTTTACACCACCCTGGTCTGAATAGGCTCATTAGGTGGACAGTGGCCTGAATAGGCTTGTTAGATGGACAGTGGCCTTGTGCGCATGAAAGTCCCACCTATTCAACCATTCCCAACACCCATTAAGTATGGGTTGTTCGCCTTGGCCTTTGTGGTGGGGGTGTAAAATGTTTCTGATTCGGCTCGGGACTGATGAAAGGGCAGCTTGATAAGCAGTTGCTTTTGCATACCTTAATAAAAGAACCTGTAGCAGAGATTTCAACACGAGGAAATCACGGTTTGGGTACTCTCTTGAGGAAAGAAGCTCTTGGAAGGGACTAGCAGGTTCTGATGAGCAGGAAACACTATTCCTCTCAGCTGTTGTCTGAGCTTGGGAGTGGGGAAGTGCTTTTACTGTCCCACACAAGGTAGTACATTTTCTGTATGTTCAACCTGCCCTTTAACTTGGTTGCCTACCTGCTCTCAAGCACATCCAGCCTGCACCTCAGTGTCCACTAGTTGGGAGCTCAGCTAAAGACTGCACAGCAGGCTGGACCTTCTCTCTGCTTTTTTGCAGGAGTACCACTAAAAAGTTCTGAATGCACATTAGCAATTCTTTTCCTTGGAATCATTGATTATATACTACTGTTCTGACACAATGCACATTTTCTTCTTCTTCTGCTGCTGCTGTTACTGCTGCACCTTAAAACTTTCCTGATCTGGTTACCAACTATTGTGAGTCACTAGATTAAGGGCAAGGAAGAACTTGGCCACTGTGACTATCTCAAAGTTATTGGGGAGATTTCTGTTTCAAGCCAGATGTTCTCTTTCTCTTTACCTTTCCTTACAGGAGAGTCTCTTGACTGGTGCCTGGAAAATCGTGAAGGACGACACCAAGAAGTCATTGGAAAATAACTTAAACTGCTGTGGCCTGTTCAACAAAACTGAATTTGCTGAGACGTTCAAGACTGAGGTTGAATCATGCACCGCAGTAAGTGTACACTCTTGTAACGCTTGGTGCTTTTCACATTGCAGATGTAACTACCTGCTCTGCTTTGTCCTGTGTTGATGGATAAGTTTCAGATTTTGCAGCCTGATGATGTGGACAGGACCCTTGGATTGGTGAAAGCCACCACTTGTCTGCTAGGCCCTTGCCCATCCTGGCTGATAAAAGCTGCCAGAGGGACTGGCTGAGTGGGTCCAAGGGACAGTGAATGCCTACTTGCAGCTGGGTGGAATTCCTGCCTGCTTAAAGGAGGCAGTAGTAAAACTATTATTGAAATAAAAAACCTCCTTGGACTCCACAATAGTATAATTACCAACCTGTCTCTAATACTCCATTTTTAGCAAGGTGTTAAGAGTGGCTTTACAGCTCCATGAGTTTCTAGCTTCATTTCATTCTGGCTTCAAGCCTGCTTATGGTACAGAGATTTATTTTATTTTATTTATTTATTTTTATATTTATGTACGGCCAGATTTTCCTAGGCGGGAACTCAGGGTGGTTAACAAGGAGTAGCATACAACAAAATACAGGAAAAAAGTAATAATCGGTTCCACAATATGACATAAAAAACAAAACTTTTTAAACAAAGATTGCTTTGGTCTCCTTGGTGGAGGATCTATGCTGGGAACTGGACAGGGGGGAGTGTGTCCTTGTTGGTACTGCTTGGCCTGTCAGTGGGTTTTGATACCATCGACCATTTATTTATTTTATTTTCAAGTATTTTTACCTCACCTTTCTCCTTGGAAAAGGACCCAAGGCGGCTTACAGTAAGGAGAGACTATGGTGTCCTTGTGGGCTATCTCTCAGGGATGGGATTTGGAAGCACTGTTTTACAGTGGCTTCGGTCCATCCTGGAGGGGAGAACTCAAAGGCTGATATTGGGGGACTCTTGTTTGACCTCCTGGCCATTGGCCTGTGGTGTCCCTCAGGGTTCTGTTTTGTTCTCTATGCTATTTGACCTTTACATGAAACCGTTGAGAGAGGCTTTCTGAAGTTCAGGGATTTGGTGTCATCAATACGCTGATGACGCCAAACTTTACCTCTCCTTTCCATGTAACTCCAAGGAAGATGCCTTGATCCCAAATCAGTGTCTGGTGTCACTAATGGACTGGATGAGGGTGAATAAACAGGAACTTAATCCAGAGAAGACAGAGATGCTCCTGGTCAGTTGAAAAACCAGATCAAGGAATGGGGTTGCAGCTAGTGCTGGATGAGATTACACTCCCTCTGAAAACACAGTCACACAGCTTGGGGATGCTCCTGAATTCATCACTGATCTTAGATGCCCAGGTTTCAGTGGTGGCCAGTAGTGCCTTCGCACAGTTAAAACTTCTGCACCCATTTCTTGAGAGGTCTAACTTGGCCATGGTGACACATATCCTAATTACATCCCATCTGGATTATTGTAACAGGCTCTACATGGGACTGCCTTTAGAAAATGTTCACAGTCTTTAAAGGATCCAAAATGCTGCAGCCAGGTTGTTAACTGGGATGGGCTTCAGGGAACATATAACTCCCCTGTTGCAGCAGCAGCTCCACTGGCTGCCAATCCATTTCTGGCCACAATTCAAAGTGCTGGTTTTAACCTAGAAAGCCTTAAACCAGGGGTGTCCAAACGTTTTGCAAGAAGGGCCAGATTTGGTGAGGTGAAAATGTGTGGGGGCCAATCATTCAGCCGCATTTGGCCCCCAGGCTGGACTTTGGACAAGTCTCTATAACATGCAAAGAGGCAGGGAGGACGCTGCAGCAATGGAAAACCGTAAAACTGCAGGCTGATATCTGACATGGGAAGGGGCCAGCTGGTGGGGATGCATGGCAAGCAGAAGGAGAAGAGGCTGCGGGCTGCTCGAAATTTGAAAATGGGCTGCATTTGGCCCCCGGGCCTGACTTTGGACATGCCTGCCTTAAACGGTTCAAGCTATCTAAATGACCGGATCTCCCCATAAGAGCCTATCTGGGCTTTAAGATCATCAGGGGACACCTTTCTCTTGGTCCCACCACCCTCTCAGGAGTGTTTGGTGATTACTTTGGAGAGGGCCTTCTCTGTCACTGCGCGCAGAATCTGGAACTCCCTCCCATAGGAAGCTAGATGGGCCCCATCTCTGCTGTCTTTCCACAGGCGGGCAATGACTTTCCTCTTCAGGCAAGCTTTTCCTTAATGACTGGTGGTTTGAGAGGGGTTGTAAATGGATTGTTTTGCTCCTTTTAAGGTTTGTTTTAATATAGGTTGCATTACTACTGGACTACATTTCCTAGAAACATTAACTATTCATCATGTTGGGTGGGCCTTCTGGAGCTTGAAGTCCGATAGTATCTTGGGGACTAAAGTTTGAGAGTCATTCTTCCAAAATTCCCAGAATTGTATAGATTCAACTTGATGAGATGGACTTTTGATCCGACTTTTGAGAAGGCCCTGTAGTGCCTACACACAGTTGTCAGTACCCAATGTTTCAGAGAAATTTGTGCATCTCTTGAAAGAAAGGACTTGTCCTCTCCCCATATTTTCCAAATGTGTGACAAGCCAAACCTTCAACTGAAGTCAGTTGCCAAAACATCTTGCTTTAGAAAACATCCTTCTTGAATAACTGGGGCCCATTAGGCTGAGATGATGTGAGAAAGGAGGTGGTTTTGGGTGATAGGAAGATGTTGTGAGGGTGAGGGTTTTGCCTCTGTCTGGATGAGCTCAGTACCTTTGGATAATAAAGTCTCAGGAGAGTCCACTGTAGGCTTCAAACAATCAAAGTTTATTTCTGCCAACTCTATGAAACAAGAAGTATCTAACGTCCAACTTCTCACCCCTGCCCAACAGGGTCCAGAACAGGTTTGAATCATGGATAACACAAGGGTTTTCTAAGACACTTTTACATTGTCCCTGAAAATTTCTGTGGTCAGTGTCCATTAATGCCTGTTCTGCTAGAGGTGGCAGCAGGGGCACACCACTCCTCCGTGTAGAGAGCCAAAGTCCCTGACCCCATCTTCCTCCTGGATGTCTCAGGGTCCCAGGTCATCACTTGTACGCTACCACACTCCAGATTCCATCTTACCTTCTCTTTTCATGTTTTGCTCTTGCCTCCTCCTCCCATGGTCTCCTTCTCTACTCAGAAGCCTCCTTCTCCCTCCAATATAAGGGCTTCTGGACCCCCGACCCCCCTCCTCTTTCACTCTGCTTCTTCCGAGGGTGTCATCAAGGGTCAAAGGGTTTTCCACCCAAATCCACTCCCACCCTGGTGGGAGTGTAGACCTTTTTTTCTTCCTACTCAATGTTCTCTTCTTCCATTGACTCTTCTTTTCTCCAGCCTTCCTCCTTACATACCTCCTCTTTCCGCTCCCCCCCCCTCAACCCTACTCTTTCAGGGGAGCCAAACCCAGACAGTCTCTCTCTGGACAATCCTTTTCTCCTAAGATGTCTGCTTTCTTATCTCTGCTTTCCTTCAGCCCTTTCAACCCCTCTCTAGCCTCAGCTTTCTTCTCCCTACTCAAGACAATTCCAGGACTGTTTACCCTTGCCTCTATTGGAACGGGTGGCACATGGCTGAAGATGTTCTCCGGTTTTCTCCGTGACTCACCGATGTATTGAGAAGAAGGGACTTCAAGCTAAGCAGGTTTACATGACAGTAAATCCCACTGAATCCACAGCATAAGGTGGGAGATACCAAACCTCAGCCCCAGTACTACTCCTTTCCTTGACTTTTGCTGTTGTTCTCTCCTTTGGAGTTATTTCCATCTTGATTGGGAAAGTCCTGTTCTTTCATGTTGTTTTTCCACCACCCCCTTTTTAACCCTGCTTTCAAGCCTGGATTCCTCATCAAAACATCTGGAGGACTCCAGCTTGGAAAGAGATTGTTTTAGGGCAGTGGTTCCCAACCTTGGTCCCGCAGATATTCTTGGACTATAGTTCCCAAAGATCCTGGCCAGCACAGCTAGTGGTGAAAATTTCTGGGAGCTATAATCCAAGATCAGAGACTGCTTCAGGGTTTGGGGCTTATTAAAATCACCCTCTTTTTGCTTCTTCTCTTTGCTCTTCTCAGGTCCTATCTGTTCTTTCTACATCCTTCCATTCAGTACCAACCATTTCTGAATTACTACATATTTGTGGAGTAGATCCAGCTGTGTGCCTCTGTCTCATTTTTACTAAGTACAGCTAACCTATTGGAACGGCCTAGGAACCTGGTCTTGAAGTGTTCATTTCATCCTAAGGGTTGATCTGTAATATGGCCTGGAAACATCTCCTTTCTTTCTCTCGTCCTGTGACTTTCCTTTGAAACGTTATGCCCCTACCATACATTTTTACGATCATCCATCCAAGAGCATCAGTGTGTTTCTGAGGATCTCAGAGGTACAATCACTCTGTAGAGAAGGGTGCTCAGGTGTATTCCCTTTCACTGTTGTGTCAAGAGTTCCAGACCTGTGTGGCTGGTGGACTCATCTGAAGACACAGTGGGCACGCCTTTCAGGTAGTTGTCATGATGTGTATGGCTCAGGATGGCTTTTATAAGGGCCTAGTGAGTCACAGAGGACAAATGATTACAAGGCAAATATCTGAGGTCACATTGTTGATTCCATACAGTCTAATACCCATTCCACAGAAGACAAGCTGGTGAGGCTGAGCGCCAGCAAACCCCTAGTCAGAGATCTGTCTCCCTTCCTCCCTTGTTCTTGCCCTCACCTACTTTCTTCGGTCTCTCCCCCACCCCTGCCCCCAGTGGGAGGATATAGAGGTGAAAAAAATCAAGTGGATTGTTCTGGGCAGAGGAATAAATAGCAAAAATAAGGGACCAGTCAAGAGAGGCAGTGTGTGCAAAAGTTAAGTAAGTGAGACCAAGGATATCCTTTGCTGCTTTGCGGCACCTTTGTTGATCAGTTGCAGGTTCGGGAGCACAGGGGTGGGGAAGGGAGGAGATTCTCAGTGTACAGTAACTGCAGAAAGATCCAAGATTGAAAAGCCTTGCGGATTAAATGGGAGAACTGCATGGGTGCTGCAGGTGCCACATTGGAGACTTTCATGCTGTTGCCTCCCGTGGGTGTCTTCTCGAACACAGCTCTGCAGCTGTGAATTTCAGGGAGGATTGATAGACGTGAGTGAGCTGTCTCTTCAGGGAAGATAGGCCAGCATGACTGTTTTTGCTCATTAAGCTTCTAAGAAACTCCAGGGTTCCCTAGAACACAGTTTGAAATCTATTGTGCCAGTGTATCAGTCACTGGGCAATTATGCTGCCCTCACCTTGCTGCAAATTAGTCATCTTTTTCTTCCTGACATCCAAGATCTCCATCTTAATACATGGCTGTCTGACTGGATTGTTGCCATTTACTAATGTCCACATTCTTTGTGTGCTTCCGTAGGCTTTGCGCAGAACACACACGGGCTGTTTTGTCCACCGTTAATACCATTTATCTCCTATGTACATTTTCATCACTTCCTTTCTATTTACTGCTCTGTGCAAAGCAACATAAAGACTTGGAACTAGAGATGGATGTTTCATTTTGGAAGGGAACTGGTTCTGAAGCAAAACACGCCAGTCCCACCCTTCAGAACAAAATCAACCACTGTCTTACCTTGCCGTAGTTTGTGCTGGGTGAAATTCCAACCAGGAAGCAGCCTCCAGTGCGTCATCTTTCCCTCTCCTGGCTCTGGCCAATCAGATAGGGAGGTGGGATGGTGCATGTCCTTGCAAAGCTCCTGATTGGCCAGCACAAGGGAGAGGGAAATATGACGCATCGAAGGCTACTTCCTGGTTGGAATTTCACCCAGCACAAACTACGGCAAGGTAAGACCATGAGGGTGGGACTGGGTTTTGAGTGCAAGCTATGCTGGCGTGTTTTGTTTCAGAACCAGTCCCCTTCTGAAACGAAAAGCCTATCTCTACTGGGATGATGATGATGATGATGATGATTGATGACGACGACGACGACGATAATAATAATAATAATAATAATAATAATAATAATAATAATAATAATAATAATGGTTGACCTGCTGTTGCTTAGAATCACAGCAGGATGCTTTGTTCACTGAGGTTGAATGGGCAAAAAAGCTACAATTTGGCTTGAATAGAGCACTAGGATTTTGGCCTGTTTTGGTTTGTGTTGTCTTCTTTATCTACAGCACCTTGTCCATCTTCTTTGTTTTTGGTCTCCTTGCATTATTTTGCTTTCATGCCCCTCTCTATCCATCTGTCTTTCATAGCCAGAGCTGCTTTTTCTTTCAGGTTTTTCCTCATTTGTCTCTCCTCTTGCTTTTACAGGAAGCACTTCCCTTGATTTTAGACCATCTGACATCTTAATCTTTCTATTTTTTCTCTTTCATTGAGTTTCTTCTGTAGAATTCTATCATTTCCTGCTTATGATTTCTTATAAAATTAGCATTCAGTTTGCACCCACTCTTGTTAAAAACAGTATGCTGCTCATCTAGGGCAGGTTTGGGCAACTTTAGTGTTCTACCTGTTACCAGAGTGCAGGTCCCATAATCCATTACTACTGGCTATGCGGTCAAAGGCTTCTCTCAGTCTAGGGAAAGGCCTCCTGTCATCCAAATCCTGCAGCAAAGAGGGAAGAATCCTGTAACAGGGAGAGATGTGTTATCAGGCTGCAATTCCCATCCTCTCAACTATTGGCTATGCTAGTTAGGATGGGTGGGAATTACAGTATAGTCTGACCACTGGAGACCCATAGGGGCTCCATCCCTTTGCTTTTAAAAGGATTGGACTTCAAGCTGTAAAATACAGTACAGTATTTACAATAATAACAGTGTAAGTCAGTTCTAACATGGTGATTCTTTTCAGGATTTTCCAGGTAGAGAACACAGTACTCAGAAGCGGTTTCCCTTTTTCTTCGTCTGGGGTTACTTCTGGGACTTTGCAGCTTGATCAAGGCCACACAGACTGCCTCTTCTTTCAGGAGGCTCAGTGGCCACCTCCGACTTCTAGCCAGAAACCTAAACCCTTATTTAGGACCAGTAATTGCTGGACCATTGCTGTCAGAGTGTAATGGAACTAAATAGAGAATGGCATTTGTTATTGAAGAAGAGAACATGCACAGAGACCATATGATCAATAGCATGAAAATATTAAAGACCCTTTAAACTTGGGCATACATGTGTGGCTGTACAGATAATACTGGACTGGAACTCCCATCGACCCTAGCCCGTGAAGCCCATTGTAACAGAACATGGGAGTTGTAGTCCAGCATCATCTGGAGAGCCATGCCTTCCCCATTCCTGACTTACATGTGTAGTTATATATTAAATTCACCCATTGCAAAAAAAAATTCTGCATTTTCAAACCTGAAGAGGCAAAGCAATTTTTCAAACCAGCGCTAGATCTTTTTAGAGTGCAACACAAATGATTAATTTCATCCAAGCCAGGCGCTGATTGCTTTCAGTTTTAAAGATGCTCTAAAGGGACAGTGACTCATAAACTTGCAGACAGAGATCTTTTCTTTTGTACCAGGCTTCAGAAAGAAACCCTTCTAACAACACGTTCTGTCAAGCCATTCTAGTTTATAATTGTATTTATTATTTTAGTAGTCTCTAGACAGCACATCAGGCGTGGAGCAGAATCAGCAGCTGGGATTGTATTTACTTCCTGAACAGTTTATTTCTAGCCTCACACAGGAAAGCCTTGTTACCAAGTCAGGTTTGAGTCACAAAATTTGTGGTCATTACATGGAGACATCAACCATTGATCATGCAACTTTTTTCTTTCTTGACTCCCACTACACTTGTTTTTTAAAGAGTTTCTTGCAGCTCTGGTGAGCTTTCATCCAGTTTACAGAGAAAGGCCATCTTGTCAGCAGCAGAAGCGTATCAATGTGTGTTTTCAGACAGTTAAAGCAGACAGGCGTTAACCTAAACAACATAGCCAGCAAATGTTATGCATCAAATGCATGATTGTCAGCCCCTGAGGTAAAGTTTTAATTTATTGAAATGTTTGCCCTTGTCAGTTAATCAGTGGGGCTGATTTTGCAGGGTGCAAATCTTTGTATGTTTGCTTTTCGACCCATCTGACAGAGTGCTGTTTGCAGAAATTTAATGTGGCCTGCCTAAGAATGAGATTTGTTTCTTCAGTGTGCTGGCAAGTCTCTTTTGTTATGGTCGTGATAACCTACAGATTTAAACTTACTTGGTTAATCAACCAAATCTTGCATTAATGGGCCACCCTAATAAATATTAAGGACAGTAAGAAGCCAACAGTTTTGTGTAGCATACTGTACTTTGTTGTGCTGTCATTTGAATTTGCTCAGGTATCTGAACTAGAAGTGTTCAGCTTAAGTGCATTCTGTTTTTCAGGATCAAGTTTTTTTGGGTGATACATACAATGAGTTCCCTTAAATTTTGACGGAGAAGCCACTTGTGCATTTATAACTGATCGTCTCATACATGCTGTCTCAAAAACAAAAAAAAAAAAAAAAAGTTCCCCTATATTTTCTGTCCTCTATTTCCTCTTGCAGTGCATCTGTGGCTCCAGTTTTACTACAGTAAGGCATTAAAAATAATAAAATGGGACAGTGCGCATAAACTATGAGGAAAGAGAGAGGCTAGTTGCTAAACCAGTGAGTTGTTTGTGGGTCTGCAGATCAGGCATTCTGAACTAGATCCAAGCTCAATCTGCAGTGGAAGAATAAGCAATCAAATCTATCTCTGTAAATTCAATCTCTCTTCACCCTTTTGGGGTGCTAGATCTTAAACAAATCAGAGAAGGTACCTTTTCACCCAGAGGATCACTGGTCTGTGGAACTCCCTGCCAGAAGAAGTGACAGCTGTCAGCCTTGACAGATTTAAGAAAGGATTGGACAAGTTCATGGAGAACAAGGGTAACAATGGCTATCATTATGGATGACTAATGACAACCTCCGGGTTGGAGAGATAGGCAGAATATCTCTCAATGCCATTTGCAGGGAATCGTAAGCAGGTGAAGACATCTGCTTGGGAATATCCTGAAGCAGATGGTGAGCCCACTGTGTCAGACAGAATTCTGGACTGGATGGGCTGTGGCCTGTTTCACTAGGTCTGGTCTTATGTTCTTCAGACCAGTTGGTCTTCTGGTAAAGGAGTTTTTCCACCAGGTGGACTCCTGTATCAGGGACATCATATCACCAGCTCCATTAAAGTTGCGGCCTGATCCAGCATGGCTCTTTTTATGTTTTTATTTTCACTGGCTGCATGTGACAGTATTTTGGAGTGTGTGATCCTCTTCCTGTCAAGTGACAGCTACCGTCACAATGTGCTTTCCTTCCCTCTAGCCGTGCAAGAAATCAAAGGCCGCATGCCCTCGTTGTGGTGACGTGATGATGGAACATTCAGATGAGGTCTTAAAAATCCTGGGTGGAGTCGGACTCTTCTTCAGTTTCACAGAGGTAACTATGTCAGTGAGGCTGAATAAAGGGGCAGGATTGCCCCTTTTCCCTCCTGGACATCTTGGCTATGCATTTTAGCAGGCACAAACTTTCCTAGCGGAGGAAAGCTATGCAGGCTGGACTGATGGCCTGCTGAGTGAAGAAGCCCAAGCATGGCAGAAAACATGAGAAACGTAAGCCTAGATCAGTGTTGGCGAACCTACGGCAAAGGTGCCAAAGGCGACACTTGGAGCCCTTTCTGTGGGCACCTGACATTGCCCCTTCACAGCCACCTGTATTCAGGTTAAATTGCTGTATTGGCACTTTGAAAAAAAAGTGGGCTCAGAATCGCAGTTTGGGCACTCGGTCTCCAAAAGGTTTGCCATCACTGGCCTAGGTGAATTGTCGCTCTGTCTTCTTATCCAGAAAAGGGAATTTTTGCATCCTTCCCATGAGGATTAGATGTTGGTTGTGGTCTCATTGGTGTAATAAGCCACAACTCCATGGGGTAACTGTATGAAACATGTTGCCTTTGGATTGCCTTTTGGATGGTGTTTCACTTATTTCTCCCCTCCTCTTTCAGGTCCTTGGAGTGTGGCTCGCCATGCGCTACAGAAACCAGAAAGACCCCAGAGCCAACCCCAGTGCCTTTTTATAGACCGTCCGCCTCCTCTTTCCTCCCACCGCCCTCCTTTTAGTTAGCCGCTTGCCCCTTGTTCAAGGTCTCCTGCCCCCCCCCCCACGCTTCAAAACTCCAGCCAACCTTTCCAGGCCCTGGGTGGCAAGTGGGACTTTGCCATTGTGCTGAGCTGCTGATGGAACAGAGCAGAGCCTGCCTCCTTGATGACATGAAGCCTTTGGCAGGTGGCAAAGAGGACTCCGGGCTGAACACACAAGCAACAGGGGGTCCTTCGTGGGTCTCCGGGAGGGTGACCGACAGCCACCCACACCCACTCACTTCTTTTATTGCTGCTCAATGCTACAATCACTTCGGTGTTTTTAAAATGTGTATCTTCGGTTACTGTATTCATTGTTAGTTTTTCTTTTCTTTTCTTTTTAAAGGCTTGCCCTAGAGCTGCTTCACAATGGGAAGACATTCTGGCAGAACAAAGACTTCTGCCCCACTGCCCAAGCAATGGCAGAGACAACTTTTTTCTCACAAACCGCTTCTCATTCAGATTCCCTTCTCACTTGGTTTTTCCTGTGGTCTCCCTTGGGCAGAGATTAGCATGCACCCAGGAAGCAGCTTTAGGGGAAGGGTTACATTTGAGCAGAGTACAGATGTATAAGCTGAAGCTCTTCTATTTTATTTTATTTTTTAATGCCCAAATCCCTGTTTTACAATCATATGTACAGGCTACCTCTTTCAGAGGGGGGAAGCGAGGGCCTGTAGAAACGTGTCTCGAGGACTAGATGGCTCATCATGTAACAAATCTCTCCTTGTCCTGACAAAAGTTCAAGCTGGTTTTACAGTGGTGTCTCCCGTGACTTCTTCTAGAGGAACGAGGGTTTTGTCTTGTGACTCCTTTCAGACTAGGTGTCCTCATCCTTTTGGGGGTACTGCTATCATTATGGAACCTTGACGGGGAAATTAGGTTTACAAGGGCTGCATGGCTGCAGCATAAACTATATCCCACCCTGTTCAGACCCTGTGTCCATTTGGTGTAAGGATGTATGAGGGAATTTGAAATAGCTGAGAGGAGCTTTTTCTTGCTCATGCACTAGCCCAGCTACTGACTACCTGGAAGATGCTTCTGATTCCAGGCCACGATCATTTCGCAAAGCAAATACATAAAATGGGGCACTCCTCTTAGACCAGCAAAAAAGAACTAGAATAGCTTATAGCCACAACACTGAAATGCTACACCCAAGTGGCTCCTGTTAAGGCTCAGGGTCAATGTTCTCAAGCCCCAGCTCACGTGGTGAATGTGAAGAGATGATGGGAGTTGTTTCCCCAAAACATCCGGGGTGGTGGTGGTGGGAATGTGGCCACAGCCACTGCTGTGGGGCTGCCACCCAGGAAAGGGTTTTGTTGGGCTATGGATACTTCCTATTGAACTGCAGGATTTAAGAGAACTTACATATCTGTTCCTCAACTTGGAAGGGCTGCCAGTCTCTGGCCCAAGAAAGGAAAGATGAGCTTTTATGTTCGATACGGGTGATCTTGAAGTCCTATCGAGTGCATTTCATAATGCAGCCTTGTGACATCTTATCCACAGTAGAAAGCACCCATATTTACTTCTTTCTAGATCAAACTGGAAAGGGATCTAGTGCTGGTTATGACAGCAGATGACAAAAGATCAAACAGTATTCAGCATCACCAGAATCTGGCCCAGGACAGATGTAACCTCTTCCCTTCATTTACTGTTCCCCTCTAAAATAAATTAATAAAGTGTCAGAAAAGGGAAGATGTCCAGGGACTGTCTCTCCCCCCCACCTCCCATTTTCTGCTCTAATGCTACACCCAGAACTTTCCCCTTTTCTGTAAGCTAGTTTTTTCAAGGGCACTGGGGAATCTCCTTAGGCAAGGAAAAGCCTTCTAGAAATCTATGCTCTTGTACTATCCACATAGAAAGAGCATGTACTTGCTTCCTCTTAACAAGGATTGGGCAAAGCTTAGAGACAAAAGGCCAAAAGGCATCAGGGCCCTTCTCGGGAAACACTGAACTTTTACAACAGTCTGCCTATGACCATTCTAGTGCTGAGAGGAACTGCTATTTATTCATAAATTTGGGGTGTTAGAAGCTTTTGCAAATTAAGCTCCTACGCATGGAGCTGGTAGAGAGAGGCTGGCAGTGGCTTTGGCAAAAACGGCTGGGACTTCTAGACTGGAGTCTGCTCACTTCCTGGATGAAGAAGCTACAGCAGACAGCATGGCTCTCTCCTACTAGCTAGTGGCTCGAGACTTGGCATGTAGGGACATTTCAGCATTTTAAAGTGTAGATAAGCCCCAGTGCTCTCCCAAATCAGTAGGTAATATGGGCCCCCTTTTTCTCTCAAACGTTTCTCCTACCATGGTACTCTGTCAGGTTGGAGAGGTTCAGTGATACATGCCTAGGTCCATTGTACTGGCAGGGAGTGACTGGAGTAAGTAAGCCATCATGCACTTTATTGAGGGTAGCAGGTAAAAATTGATTACAGCCCTATCGCTCCTGGAGAGAAAAGGCTTAACAGGTACCTGCTTGAGCTACCTTGTACAAACAAGAATATTACTGGCTACCTCCTTAGAAGGACTTCTTTCAGTGCTGCGTATTTGCTAAGGATTATCACTGTCCCCTAAGTAGCAGCAGATGAAGGAGAATGGGGAGACTAGAGTCAACTTAACAGCTCCATAAAGTTTTGTGATACTCAGGATTTCCAATCACCAGATGGTTTGCTCATGATTTATAGACTTGTACCATCATGTACTCCTGGACTGGTCCCATTAGAGATTGGAGTTACCCTGTTACAGGCCATTTGAATAAATACACTGCTGTCAAACCGAAGCCTATGATGTTCATTTCTTTCTCTCTCTCTCTCTCTTGGCAAAGGAGACTGGAGATGGGGGAAGAACCTGGGATAGGGCATGTTTTTACCGTAGTTTATGATACACTGCCCAGCAGTTTAAAGCCCATCTTTGCGGCCATGCAATTCACATTCTGTGATGTCTTGAAAATAGAAAATTTAGCTTGACTTCATACCCCCTCTCCCCAATCAGCAAGATGGACCTGAATAGGTGCAAAAACCATATTTAGGTGCTGGTCTCAAGTCCACTTTAAAAAATAATCTTAAAGTAATAATCACGGCCAGCTGTATTTGCATTGCCATTAAAAGGACTGAGAAATTAGGACAAATAAAAAGATAACAGAATAATGTAATACGATATTGGAGAACAAAATGCATTCTCATATCTGAGTAATATATGTGAGGAGGAACAGCAAAGAAAACCACTGCCCCCCCCCCCCAAGTCCCCAGAAGCTCCTGTATGTTTTCTCTGTAAAATTTAAATTCTGGTGCCTGGGGACCTTTGGGCAGACCACCTCCTAGGCCTCTTGAGCTATCAAGACAACTTTCCTGGCATGGTCAGGGTATCCAGAGATATCCAGGGAGTGGTTTACTGCTGTTCCCCAGTGAGCATCCCCTGCCCAGTGGGAACTGGAACCCAAGTTTCCTGCGTCTTAGTTCCAACCCTCGATCCAACAGCCAACGCTGGCTCTTGTGTTGGAATGTTCAGGTGTCTTACTTTGTCAGGTACACCAGGCACTTGATGCCTTGGCTAGTTGGGAACTGGCCATGGAAAGGAAATGGGATTAGAACCTGGCATAAATCCAATCGCCACAAATACTCCCTTCCACATTGAGATATGTAGGAGGGGAAGAAGCAGAAATGACTGTTACCTCAAACCAGGACCTGCGTGCCATAAAAGTGCCTGTGACCTGTAGCTGCAGTTACCACCACCAAGCCACACATCTTGCCTCTAATATTGCAAATGAGAGATGTCTTGCCCATCACAAACTGTCTAACCCCTTTTAAAATGCACCAAGTTGGTGACCACTCTTATGCCTCTTGATCTGGAATCCCAGACCTTAATTATTCTTGTGTGCAGAACTCTCTCTTGAGATACCCTCATTCAACTCCAGCATGTTCCAGTAATGGGAGGAAAAGAAAAATACTTCTATTAGATAACAAACCAGAACAGATGGCATTTTAAAGCAATAAGAAGGAAAAATCATCTGGCATATTATGGGCCCCACCCACATTCTTTTATTGAAATTTCATCGCCTTCAGAAGCTTCAGAAGTACCCAGCTTGCTGGGGGGGCAATGTGTAGCCTGCATTCTGTAATTAAAATTGTAAACCGCCCAGAGACTACTTGTAGTAGTATGGGGCGGTATATAAGCAGAACACTTTGCTTTTGCTTTTTTTTATTTATTTAGATAAGAAAAATGTTTCATGTCAACAGCTGGATTTCAGACAGATGCAGTGGTTCTCCACTTGAGCACCTATTCTATGTGATGACTACTGAGTTACTTCGGTCTGTCCTGACCAGTGTCTTGGCAATTCAGAACAAAAATAGGAATTCTGAATATTTATACAAAAATATCCTTTGCTCCTCTTTTTCCATGGGAGCTCTGTAACAAGTTAAGGCAAGGCTTTAGTGTCAAACTTTTAGCCACTGGAATGTGATAAGGCAGCAAACATTATTGTGTGTAAACGATTATTATTATTTTTTAAAAACCCTATTTTTTTTTTTAAAAAAAGGAAATTGGAAGAAAGACCTTTGGCAAAGAACCCACAGACAGCTCAGCGAGATCCCTCAAACTGGGGCTCTCCCAAACACAAACTGACCTTTAAGAACATCTCTGGCAATCAGCCCAAGAACAGCGGGGGTGCGCATGGTGGCAAAGAGAGGCTGGCCGAATCCTTGCGTTGCCCGGGTGGGAAGGATTTCATCCTTGCCTTTCCCACAAAGTGCACCATTTTCTTTTCTTGGCGAATGTCAGCCACAGCTCTTGTCTCCTGGCTCCCTCGATCCTAGCACAGCCAGGAGAGTTTGAAGATGGGCTTGATTGTGGCTGGATGCAACTTGTATCCTCATACACACACACACACACACACACAAGTACATATATAGTGTCCTTCGCACAGTCCTTTTTTTACCCCTCATGCAGGGGATCTGCTGGGTCGTTACCCTTCTCCTGCACTCCTGTCCTGGAAGTAAGGATGATGTAGCGCTTTGAAGGCAGAGATACGCTTCAGTGGATTGAATGTCAGCATTTCCTAGAAAGGGACAACCAGGAAACTTATGATGTTTATTGTCTGTATTGCACAGGCAAGCTTTTATCCCAAGAAAGGGCTGCCATCCTCCAAGGAAGAACAGCAGGAGGTGGTCTAAAACTATGCAAAGCTCAACTGCAGCAGAGACAGATTGGTGTGCCTTCCTTCCATGCTCAGCAATTATTGGTACCCAACATATGGGTCTTAAGTGCTTCTAAATTCAGGTGACAGCTTTGCCCCATACTATCCAATGACTAAGAATGAGTTCACACAGTCTATTATTCATTCTACCAGCATCTGAACATGTGAAACCCACACAGTCACACACACCTCTTAAAAAACAGTAAGTCCCAACAAACATTGCCTCTTCTTGATGCGCAGACAACTACCCCAAAACAGAGATGGGCACGAAGTGCTATGATGCACTTCATGCTGAATCAGTACCACAGCACCACAGGTGCCACACTTAGTCTCCACTAGAAATGGGCATTTCATTTTGGAAGGGGTCCGGTTCTGAAACGAAACACGGCAGCCCATCCTCCGGAACAAAATCAACCACTGATTTATCTTCTTTTGGATTGCGCAAAGCAAAACTCCAATCAGGAAACAGCCTCCAACATGCCATCTTTCCTTCTTCCCTGGCACTGGCCAATCAGACAAGGAGTCAGGATGATGCATGTCCTTGCACAGCTCCTGATTGGCCAGCACCAGGGAGAAAGAAAGATGATGTGCCAGAAGCTGCTTCCTGATTGGAGTTTTGCCCTGTGCGACCCAAAAGAAGGTAAGTCAGTGGTTGATTTCATTCAAGAGGGTGGGCCCTCATTCCAAATGGCAGCTGTGCTGCTGTGTTTCGTTTCAGAACCGGACCCCTTCTGAAACAAAATGCCCATCTCTAGTCTCCACCCTTTCACACAGCTGGGAGGCCCACTCACCTCCTTCAGTGCACTGCTAGGGTCCTCCTTTGCCAGCCCAGGAAGAAGCCGTGACTATCCTTCCCCACCTCCTCTGACAGCCAGCTAATCCAAAGAGGATGCAGGGAGAAGATGGGGAAGGGTAGACCCAGCTCCTTCTCAGACTGGCATGCTCATTGACAAAGGCAAGTGAGCCTCCTGGCCATGCGGGAATGGGGGAGGCCAACCCATTCTGCATGAAGCACTTCATAGTGCTTTGTGCCCATCTCCGGGTGTGACCAGGTGAAGGGATAATGGCACTGTGTCTGCTCATGCTCCTATTGGTTATTCTAACCTTCCTGGATCTCTTCCCCAAACCAGCATCTGCCCTGTCCTGCCCCAACCCACCCATGCAACGTACCAAAAGCAGCTGGGCCCCTGCAGGGTCTATTTCTGGCACAAACTTCTCAATAGGCTGTGGCGAGCGGGCAGCGAAGGCACAGCGGGGCAGAGAGACATCCAGCGGCCAGTCCTCTTCCGATGGGAGACCGATCAGACTGAAAGTCAAAGGGAAGAACAATGGGTGAGGAACAAGGCAGCCCTTCCCCTGTGCTGGCTGCTGCAAGACACCCCACCCCTTGGGTCCCATTCGTGAACGAATCTCAACTCTTTCCTTCTGTTCTTGCAACTTGTGCTGTAAGCTGGCACCATCCTCACCTCCCTAACTAATGTTTAGTTCCTTAAGAACTAAATAACACCCTCAAGCCTTTCAATAGCCCATCAAGCTCAGGATCTGAACCCGAGTCTTCCAGTGCATCCTCTTTACCCTGTTAAGGTAGCTCCCCAGTGCCCTTATCTTGTCAGTATCCACAATGCCTTCCCAGCTTGCTCAAATATGCCAGAAGAGGGTCGCAAATAATCTCTGACTTATTTTTATCGTCTCTTCTGATGCTCCCTGCTGTTTTACAGGCAGCCTTGCCCTCAATCGAGCACTCTCAAGATGCGATGAGGAGACACTGCCATAGCATATAGTCTGCTTGGCAATTGACTCTGCCAGCCTGGGGACAATGGGAAGTGTAGTACGACACATCTGGAAAGCACTGGGTTGATTTGGTTTAAAACACCACGGATTAGGTGGCTTCCATTTTCCTGTAGTTTCCACAGCTTGGGGAAGAAAGGCTGAGGTATCTATGCTTTGGATTTTGTAAGCCTCAGTAAATATACTTTGATCTAACTAGGGATACTGAGGTGGAAAGGCAATTTTGGTAAAAAAAAAAAATACAGAAGGGCCTTGTAACCTATTTAAAGGCCAACTGCTACTTCCTCCCTGGGGTGGGACCAGAGAAAAAGAGCATCAGGATCCAGCTTGGCGAATCATATAAAACAAGCTTGTGTGTGAGGGGGCATAATTTCTGCACCCTTGTGCTGGTCAGCCAGTTCCTTACACTGTCAGGAAGTTCAATGAACTGAGCTTTACACTTCCATGATGTCTTTCTTCCCCTTTCCCCAGCTCACCCCACAGGCCTGTAACTGAAGCCCACTTGCGAAGGGACACACCAGGCCAGGGTCTCATGAAGGTGCCGAGCATACCAGCCAAACAGCTAGCTCAGCTCACGTGGCAGCTTTTAGGTAATGAATTATCAGCCCAGGCCCTCCCAGTCCAAGCAAGGGGGTGTGAGACTCACTCAAAGATCTTGCCCAGTTGGTCAGCTTCCGAATTGCCACAGAAGAGAGGCCTGGAGAGAAAAGAAAGGGAGCCTGGAGTTACTGTGAGGGATAGGAAGCCACTCTGCTCTTGTGCTAGAGCCTCCGTGGCCAATTCAACTGAGGCCAGACACTCATACTCCGTCAACGGCTATGACATGCCCCTCAGAGCGGTGCCATGGTTCATTTACAACAGCCTAGTACAGACAGGCTGTAAACTGTTTGGAGAGGGTGTACTCGCTAAGCCAGGCCCCAGGCAGTTGAGCGTAGCAAACAGCAAGGAGGCCAGAGAGGGGGAAATGCAAGGTGACGGGTGGACCCATGGATAAGCCTGAAGAGAGTCTACTTCTTCACTCTCCTTCACCCATCTGGAACACCAACTGCTCACTGCATTTAACACTCTCCTCATTCAAGCAATATTTGTGTGGAGCAGTGGTTGGAGTATTGGGCTAAAGTCACAGTACTCCCACTAGGCCACAGATCCCAGGCTGGCACCAGCTCAGTCAAGCTTTCTCAGCCTCGTCTACCTCACGGGGCTGCTGTGAGAAGCCATAATGAAGCCCTAAGGACAGTTGTGCAGGCCCTCGTGATCTCGAGGACTGATTACTGTAACGTGCTCTACGTGGGGTTGCCCTTGACCCTTGTCCAGAGACTCCAACGGGTGCAAAATGCGGCAGCCAGACTGGTGGTGGGTGCTCGTAGATATGACCACATCACCCCAGTTCTGGCTCACCTGCATTGGCTGCCCGTTGTCCTCCGGATAAGGTTCAAGGTCCTGGTTTTGGTTTTCAAAGCCCTCCACGGCTTGGGCCCTGAATACCTGTCAGAGCGCATCTCCCAGAGGTCAGCTGAGGCCAGGCCCACTTGAATGTCGCAGGCGCGCTCACTTAGGGTGCCCACTCCCAGGGAGGTGCAGAGATCGGCTACGCGCAACCGCGCCTTCTCTGTGGTGGGCCCCTCGCTATGGAATCATCTCCCGAGTGAGCTGCGCCTTTCAGGGTCCCTGCCTGCCTTCAGAAAGGCTTTGAAAACCATGCTTTTCAGGGAGGCATATGGTGACCACCAACTTTATTCAAAAATTTTGCCCTCCTTCTCCTATTCTTGCCCTTTATTCAAAAATTTTGCCCTCCTTCTCCTATCTTGCTAGGGTTTTCCCCTATTTTTTCATACTGTATTGCTACTTTTTAAATTTGTAAACTGCCCAGAGTTCCAGATTGGAAGATGGGCGGTATAAAAATGAAGCAAATAAATAATTCAATTATAGCTGCCTGGAGAGCTCAATTTATTTATTTATTTATTTATTGGATTTTTATACCGCCCATCTGGCAGCGAGGTCATTCTGGGCAGTTTACAACAATTAAAAAATTCAAAGAATTCACACAACTAACCATAAAACAGTAACACAATAAAATAAAAATAAAAACAATATCAAAGTAACATAATGGGTTAGGTATCAGGCTGGGGACCCTGAGGTGGTGAATTTGATTTCCCCGCTGTGCTTCACAGTCAGGATCTAGCTTGGGCAATCATAAAAACAAGCTTGAGTGTGAGGGGGCAAGCTTACTCTTCCATGATGTCTTTCTTCCCCTTTTCCTAGCTCACCCCGCAGGCCTTTAACTTAAGCCCTATGGGCTTAGTTCATGCACAGGTTCATGGAGAACAAGGCTATCATGGCTATAATTATGGATGCCTAAGGACAACCACCGGGTTGGAAAGAGAGGCAGGATAACTCTCAATGCCATTCTCAGGGAATCGTAAGCAGGTGAAGACATCTGCTTGGGAAATACCCTGAGGCAAATAGTGAGCCACTGTGTGAGACAGAATGCTGGACTGGATGGGCTGTGGCCTGTTCCAGCAAGGCTGTTCTTATGTTATATACAGTCAGCCTAGGTAGCCTTGGGCAACGTGCACAGTCCTCAAATCCATCCCCATCCCCTGAAGAAAGGAATGGCCAAGAACTTCTAAGTAGAGGTGTAAAATGTCCAGAAATTTTGAAGCCATGGGGAGGAGGGGAAAGATGTTGGAAGAAGCGAGGAAGAAAAGTTTCCACCACCACCACAACCACCATCCCCCCCCCATTTTTTTTCTGGAAATTTTACATTCTAGTTCTGAGTACTCTGTACCAAGAAAATCCCCAGAAAGGGTCACCATAGTTAAAATTACCTTGATGGCATGTAATTACTATTAACAACCAATGATAACACATCCAAATTCAACACGTTCATGAATCACACACACAACATGTGGAAAAAATTATCAATCCTTTAAGTCTCTAGGCAGGGCAAGATAACTTTCAAAATGACTAGTTTTTTAAAAAAAATAAGAAAACTATAAATAAAATAGTTAATGGTTGGTTGTGCTTCCCTGGCTGAAAATAACAGCTCTCAGCAGAAATGAGAATTTGCATAAGGCAAAGAACCACTTTGGTGGAATCCAGGACAGCTATATATGCAAAGCCCCAGAACAGATATTATTTTCAAGGTGCACAAGACAAAGGCCAACCACTGTTCTTCCTTCTATCTAGAACAAGCCAATCTCCCCATCTCCTCCTCCCCTGAGTCTCATGCACGCCCCAAAACCAAAAAGCCCCTCTCCTGCTCCAATTCTCCTCACCTAATTCTCTCTACACCTGCATGGAATGGTCAAGTTAGAGAGGCACCCATCAGATCAACTTTGTATCGCAGCACTGAGCACACAGGTTGGTCTCAAAGGCCTTAAAGGCCCCTCCCCTGCTCTGTCCTTTTATTATTCAGTGAAATTTGGGAGGATGGGTGAAGTGCTAAATGAACAAGGTCAAAAAAGAGGAAGGCGGGTACTTAAGATCAGTCAGCCAGAGGTCAATCCCAGGGGAAAATTCTGGTAGATGACATTCTGCAAGCACCTTGAATGCAACAGGTAATGGACCAGGGGCATAAGCCAACCTTGGGCACAGATTGCTTATCTACAACAAAGAACCGGGGTGCTGCCAAGTTAATGAGGCTTAATTTAAAAATGCAACCTATGGTTTATATCAACAGTGACCTCACCAATAGACGTCTTGTTCGACATGCCTGTGCCATGAAGCCGTGCATCGTACACAAAAGGTGACACGTGCAGCCATTGGGCACAAAGATTCATCCACACACAGGCGGCAGGAGGGGCACAAAAGGTATTAATCAAGGACGTGCCCTTGTTTGCAACAACTTACAAGGATTCAGGATTGAGTATACATAGGAAGAGAAGTGACAATCTTGTGCGAAGTTTCCATGGTGTTTGGAAATACAGTGATTCGTTATCCACTGATTCAGTTATCCACGGCTGGCGGGGGGATTGAATAAATAATTCAGCAGCCACAGAGCAAGCTATTGTCACAAACAGCAGCTGTAAAGCAAGCTAATATCATAAAACAGCATCCCTAAAGCAAGCTACTGTTACAAATAGCAGCTGTAAAGCAAGCTACTGTCACAAAACAGCAGCCATAAGGAAGTTTTGGGGATTTTGTGTGTGTGTGTTCTCTCTTATCCACGGGAAGGCCTGGAACCAATCCCCAGCAGATACCGGGGTCCTACTGTCCTGCTTTTGGTGGACAACTGTCAAAGAAGTAATTCTTTCCCCTGTGGTTTTTGCTGCTCTTCTACGGGCTTACTATAGGCAAGCGCAAATCCTTTACGCCTCCTTCCCCTGCTTTAGCCTTCTTCCTTCTCAACCAGCAGTCTTACCTGAAACCCAGCCAAGAACCAAGGTATCACTGGAGTCACTGACGGGCGAAAGCAGCAAGACTGACCCCAGCCCATTTGCAACTCTAGCCCCATCTCTGCAGTCCCTGCCCATCATCCCCCCACCCCCATCCCGAGGCACAGCAGGCATCAACGGTTGCCACATCATCCTCTGCGGAGCAGGTCCACGGCTCCTCCCTGCCTTATCAGCCCTCCGGTCTGAATGATAAAGCAAGACAGAGGGTTTGGCAGGCCCGGCCCTAATCTATTGTCTCCAGCTGTGCTGCTGCTCCTGCTGGGCTCCAGCAAGCAGCATACGCTCCAGGAGGGGTTCATTCACACGATTAGGCACCCTTTCACTGCGAGCGATTTGGAAATCTTGGACAGGCATTATCCGGCTGCAGGGAAAGCCCCCCCCCCAAAAAAAAGCCACTGCATGTGGGTGGAGGGCAAGCAGTGGGGCAGCTTCCTTTTCTCAAAAGCAGCTCACAGGCCAGAGCACTGCCGAATTTAAAACCATGGTTTCATGATTCTTAAAGAATCATCCCCTTTTAAGGACCATCTCTTAAGGCAGGCAGGCATTGAGGGAAAGCCTGCCTGAAGAGAAAAGTCTTGGCCTTCTTGCAGAAGGAGAGCAAAGATGGGGCCAGCCGGGACCTCTGGTGGAAGGGAGTTCCAAAGTCTGGGAGCAGCGAGAGAGAAGGCCCTCTGCTCTGTCCCCATCACACGCTCCTGTGCAGGGGGTGGGATGAAAGAAAGGCCTCCAATCAGGAGCTTAAAAACCAGACATGCTGGAAAAGGGAGAATGGGGTCTTTGAGGTAGCTTAGACCCAAGCCATTTAGGGCTTTAGATGTTAAATCCAGCACTTTAAATTGGACCTGAAAGTGGAACAACAGCCGGTGGAACTGCTGTAACAGGAGCCGGGTAGGTTATGTGGTTACTATAACCAGCTCAAGTTAACAATCTGGCTGCTGCAGTTTGGAACTGCGTACTGTTGTCGTCCCCATACTGATGACATGAAACTCCAAAGCTCCAGACCTCTCCCAGTAGTTTTATGTAGATATTAAATAATATAGGGGTCAAAACAGAACCCTGAGGGATACCGTTGGCTAATGGCCAGGGTGTCAAACAAGAGTCCTCCCAGCTCTGCCTTTTCTCCTCCAGAAAGGACCAAAAACTCCATAAAACAGAGAGACAGGACAAGCAATTGCAATGGTTGATTATATAGAAAGCCACTGAGAGGTCCATCAGAGCCAACTGAGACACTCTTCCCCTGTACAGTTCCTGGTGCCACTCATCCACCAGGGTGACCAAAGCTATCTCCATCTCAACCAGGCCACAAGACAGATTAAAATGGATCTGGATAATCTGTCTCGTCCAGGAACCCCAGGAGGTGAGAAGCCAGGACCCGTTCCAGCACCTTGCCCAAGAATGGGATCTGAGACACTGGCCAATACCATGGGATCCAAGGAAGGCTTTTCCAGCAATTGTCTTACTGTTGCCTCCTTTAAGCATGGTGGGATCCTACCTTAATACTGCCCGGAGGCACTTGTGATGCCTCCTACTCATACAGCCAGTCCTGGGAGCTTTTTTATGAGCCAGGAAGGGCAAGGGTCCAGCAGATATGCAGTAGCCTTCACCTCTCCAAGGATCCTGTCTGCACACTGCAGAAACTGAAACCCAGGGGCCAGAATCCATAGGACACAATGCCTTCCAGAAGGTGGAAGCTCTGAGATTTCAAGTCCCAAGAAACCAAACAAAGTGGTACATCCTTGCCACCTATACCACCTGCCTCATTATTCCCTCTCTGGCCAAAGGCATCCTGGCCTATTTTGAGGAATTTTCAGAAAAAAGGAAACTGCTTAATTCACACACCTCCGACATCAGAAGTTTTGCACAAACACACATTCTCCATCCTTACTTTACAAGAACGCAAGCAATGAACTTTCGCAAGAGCCCATCCTCCCAGCACAGCATTCCCAGCTCTAGCTGCTGTAGAAGTTATGCATCACGGCTATGGCACAAGTGGGGAGCTTGCATCCCGCCAGATGTTGCGAGACGGCAAATTCCATCCACCCCAATGCATGCCCCACTGGGGACTGACAGGAGTTGCACGTCTTGCAACATCTGGAAAAAAATCACAGGTTCCCCACCCCTGTGCTGCAGCAAATCCTCCTCATTTCCCACTTCACACACACACACACACACACACACACACACACACACACACACTCCTTGCATCTGGGAGGAGTCACCATCACCGCCACCTCTTTGCTCTACTCACTTCCTTCGATACATCTCGGCAAAGATGCAGCCGACGCTCCACAAGTCCACAGGGGTCGCGTAGGCTGACTGCAGCAGCACTTCTGGCGCCCGGTACCAAAGGGTGACAACCTGTGGTGCAGAGGGAAGGTATCAGTGCCGTGGAAAAAAAAGCACCCCTCTGGGGCAAAGTTCCCTCATCCACCTCATTCCATGCAGCCTAAAGATCCCCACACAAAGGCAAGGAAGAACTCGGGATCTCTGGACTCAAGAGAGGTATACTTCTGAAGATGCCTGACAGCGAAGTCCCAAGAGGGAAAAAAAAGGGGGGGGGGTTTCTGCGCTATCCTCCATCTTTCCCTACAGCTGTATTTAGCTACTCCTTTACCCCTTGCCATCCTCAAGAAACTTGGCCTGCTGGGCCTTGAACCAACACAGCTCTACAGATAAGGATTCAAGGTATAAAGCTGACTTCCAGTATAAGGTACGTGTATCACAGATGTCCTGGTAGGGGGCTGATGCCCTTCCCACTAGCCGGAGAGACCCAAAGATTTGAGAATGGATAGCCTATGACAGAACCGGGCAACAGGGGCCCTACAACAGGTTTTCCAGGTACAACTCTTTGTAAGCCCAAGGTAGCAACATAACCAATGGTTACGTCACCAATGAAACCTTCTGGAAGGCCACAGGTGCAGTCCAAAGCCTTCCGGAGGACCACAGTTGCCCATTCTTGCCCTAAAGAACTTCCCAGCCCATCTGTTCCTATCAGGACTCCTCTATTTTTTTTTTTAACCAAGAGTCAGGCCCTGTCCGCTCACCAGTGGTGTCAAAGCCATTTGGCAGCTGTAGATCCGAGCCAGGCCAAAGTCAGCCAGCTTGACTTGACCAGAGCTGGTCACGAGGATATTTTCTGGCTTGAGGTCACGGTGAACAATGCAGTTTGAATGCAGGAAATCCAAGCCACTCAAGAACTGATGCATCATGTCCTGGGAGAAGGAAAAAGCAGAGCATCAACATCTATGCATTGAGCGCCTAACACAGCTCTCTCACGGCTGCTTGCTCAGAAAAAGAAAGATACCCTTAGACCAGGCATGTCCAAATTTTGGCAATCCTGATGTTTTGGACCACAATTCCCAGAATTCTAAGCTTAGATTGCCAATGGTCCAAAACATCTGGAGGGCTGAAGTCTGGACATGCCTGCCTTAGACCATTGTTCCAGGATGCCACTTGGGACATTTACCTTGATCACTTCCCCAGGTAAGCCGGGAGGTGGTGTTTTTTCCAAATATGCTTTGAGATCCTGATCCACGTGCTCAAAGACCAGTGTCACTTTGGTCTCGCGCTCAGTCCGTGTGGTCGTGCAAACGTCCATTAACCTGGAAAGCAAAGCAAAGAAAAGATGCAGCGCACATACTCTGGCAGGGCAGGAGTGGAGGCAGAACAAGGAATGCAATTAGTGAAGCCAGGAATTCATATTCTGAAAATGAGCTTCAAGCAAGATCCAAGAGTAGGACAGGTCTAGGCACAGACCCGAATGCCATGTGCTCAAGAGAAAGCTAGGAATGTCAGGCAGCAGTGCTGGGGAACATGAAGCCCTCCAGATGTTCTTGGGCAGCAACTCCCATCCACCCCAGCCATCGCAGCCACTGCTCTAGGGTTAATGTAGGGTCGGGGGAGATGAAATGCTGAGTTACAAGATGGGGGGTACTTGGCACACCATTATAGAATAAGCAAGAAGGATCTTGGAATGGCTGTAATTCACAAGCTGAACATGAGCCAACAGTGCAGTGGAGCTACCAAAAATAAAAGAAAGAAAAGGGGAGGGGGGGAAGAAAAATGAAAAATGCTATATTAGGTTATATTAACAGATGTATAGTTTTCAAGTCCCATGAGGTATTAGTCCCCCTCGATTCATCACTAGTTATCTCTTGAGTCCTGTGTCCAGTTCTGACCACTGCACTTTAAGAAGGATTCAGACAAACTGCAAGAAGTTCAGAGGAGGGCAAGGATGATGATTAGGGAGCTAGAAACCAAGCCCTATGAAAGAAGACTGAAAGAACTGGGAACGTTTAAGCTTTGAGAAAAGAATTCTGAGGCTGGGGAGAGAGAGATGAACACTCTTCAAATGCCCGAACGTTCGGCATACATAAAAGGGGCAGGACCTGTTCTCAAACAATGGGCTCAAATTACAGGAAGCCAGAATTCAGTGACATATCAGGAAAAACTCATTCCTTGTTAGAGCAGGACAACTATGGAGACAATTCCTTCAGGAGGTGGTGAGCGCTCTAGTGTTGGAGGCATTTGAGAGAGAGAAATAGGCAACCATCTGTCAGATCGGCTTTGATTTGTATTCCTGCCCTAAGCCTGGGTTTGGGCTTAATGGCCTTATCCAACACCATTATTCTATGATCCTATGGAAGATTAAGATCTAATAATGGTAGGAAGGGGGGCAAGACTTTGCCATTCTGGCATGAGAGGCTGCCAAGTCCAAATACCACATAGATAAAAGCACCAAGAGCTTTCTTTAACCATTGGCACACCCTGTGCCTGCCATTCCAAACAAAAATCACAAGCAACCATTTGATCAAACCCGCTAGACTTGTGCTATCTGTGCCATGTGGTTTTTCCTTTGCTAACATTCTGCCAGCGCCCCTCCCTTCTAGCCCTAAGGCCCTTCATTTCTCTCAAGAGCAGCTCAGTGGCCTAGCCGGTCACAAGCCTGGGCTCTCCAGATAGAACTAACAAAGGATCCTACTTGGAGCCTTGGGCATCAGTTGTTAATTAGTGTCAGCCACAAGGGGCCAGGTGGGCTAACATTCCCATTTTGTTGAAGGACCTTTCTTCCAGTTCTACCTCTCCCCACTCCCATGACACACATTCCTTCCTACCATTCCCTGAAATTCCCCATTATTCACTCACAGTTTCCAAGGCAAGTTTTACCCCTGAAGACAAATGCGATCTGAGCTACTAAACCGAGCTGCATACCAAACCAAGACTTCGAAACCTACTCTGGTTAAGAGATAACAGAAAGGACTATGTGGAAAAACCTGTCGGAATCCTACCTACTTTTCAGGCCCTAGCACTTCTCCAGGATCCCAAGGCTACTCTGGAATAGCTCATACTTTGCCAGTTCCCAAGATGGTCAGTATCACAAACGGTCAATGGCCAACCCAACCTGCAACCAGTTCCCTACTGCCTTTAGTCTGGAGGCTTGAGAAGGCAGGCTAACGACGGGCAGAGGAAAACACTCCTCTGCATCCTATTACTTAACACATCCTAGTATAATTTCCAGTCTCCACGGCTAGTTAAAGAGTCAACGCCTGTATCCCTTGTGGTAGTCTAGTGATACCAGCTGAGGTCCTAAGAGGAATACGAACACGGGCATCTTAGTTGGCATCAATTTTCCACTGCTGTTTACACCACTTGACTTTCCCTGGTGCGTGTAAGAAATAAGATTGTGGCCTTTTTGTTGCTGGGATGGCAAGGCTGGCAAGGGACTAGAAAACAAGGCAAAGGATGAAAAAGCAGAGATACACAGAGATAAAGCACTGTATGGTCACAGCGCAGAATATATGGTGCCTCTGGGCACGTGTTGGGCCCAAACTCCCCTCATTCCTCACCCCTGGCAATGCTAGCTGAGGCCGAGAGGAAAAGTCATTGTTATCCAGACAGCCACACCTTCCCCATCCCTTTCATACCAAATCCAACTCCCTATTTTTCAAGGCCAAGAATACCAGGGCTAGCCTGTATCAGTGCACAGACCGGCTTTTTGCCCTGAAGAAGCTGTGACCACTGTCCCGGAGGGGAAGGCCTCCCCTTTTCTTTTTCCAACCTCCCAATTTGTGCCAGTCCGGAATGAACCCGGAAGGGACACCTCCTTTCTCTTTCTTGGCCTCCATTGCCCATTCTGTTCACGGGAAGAGGACACCCTGGCCAATTCTCCATCCTTGAGCATTCCCAGAGGCCCTGTCTGCCTTGGTTTTCCGTCTCATGGCTGTTAAAGAGATAGCTGTGAAGGCATGTGATCCTGAATCTCACCTGACGTCTGGTTTCAGGACTCTGCATGAGAGCAGAATTCGTGAGGTGAGCTCATACCATTTTGCCTTGCCTTCAGTCCCCACATTAGGAGGCTCAACCCACTTCTGCAATCTGCTTTACCTAAGATAAACCCATGGTGAGATGGTGGAAGATGTGAAGGCCAAGAAACGCTTGTGCAGGCATCGACTACTTTCCCCCAATACACACGCAATCTGTACTTTGCATAATTATTTTACCATTTTATCTATGTGCTATTTTTTTTTAAAAAAATGTTATTTTATGGCTCTTTTATGTAATAAGTGGCATGGTGGCTCAGAGGACTACAGCGCTGACATGGTCAGCTGCAAAGTAGGCATCTTGGCGGTTCGAATCCCAGGTGCCACACAGCGGAGTGAGCTCCCACTGTTAACCCCAGCTCCTGCCAACCTAGCAGTTCAAAAGCATGTAATGCAAGTAGATAAATAGGTACTGCTGTAAAAAAAGTGGGAAGGTAAAAACAGTGTTTCCTTGCAGCCATGCCACAACACTGGCTCTTCGGCTTGAATACGGAGATGAGCACCACCCCTAGAGTCGGACATGACTAGCACACATGTGCAAGGGGAACCTTTACCTTTTTAATTGGAAATATCATTACTACCATTAATAACACAACTGTCATTTTCTATGCCAGAATTCCCACTGGTCCCTCCCTGAAAAACCATTGACTACTGTACTGTGAGGGTGTAACTCACTGAGTGGAAACACAGGGGTTAGAAGCAAAAGTCGCCATTGTGCTTCCTGGGAGAACCAACCTTTGTGGCCTTGGGCAAACTGCAGTGTCCCAAAGTACCCACCAGAAGGACAGAATGATAAATCTACTTCTGAGTAGTTTATACCTAGAAAACCTTGGTCCACTATTGCTATAAGTCACAACTGACTTGACAGAATGTTGCTATTGTTGTCATTTCTTCTTCTTATTAATTATTCCATACCTAAATATGTCTTGACTATGTTATACTCGACGAGTCTGATGAAACAAGACTGGAAGCCACAAAAGCTCCCAATCGCGTAACCTTAAAGGTCTCACAAGACATTATTTTTGCTTTAGCTACAGATCCTCAACAGTTAGTGACTCAATCAATTGGCCCCAGGTATTCCTGCTGCAACACTTGCTCAATTCATTAGGTTTACTCACCTATCAGTGCATGCCAGGATTATAACCTGAATATACATGCAACCTTTCTTACAGGGTTAAATGTTGCCCTTCCCTACTGCGTAAGTCTCATTTGTGTAAAGCAAAACAATCTACAAATCAAAGGCAATAAACCACCTCCCATTGTCCCTTGAGTTCCTTTTTGCGGCTCTCCCCCGTATCGGCAATGTAGAACCGCCATCACCAAGCACAGTCTGGGAGATAGTCATCTTCCTGTTTCAACAATGGTGAAGGTCAATAAAACAGTATTCTGGCACCTTGAAGACTAACCTGTTTCTTTCAGTAAGCTTTTATGGGTTACAACATACTCTATCAGATGCAATAAAAAAGCAGCAGTGGTTTGGGGTACCCGGTGTGGCGCAGTTGATAAAAGTTTGCTTTGATGGTTGGCCGCTTTCGACCAGGAAAGTCCTCCTTCCCATCACTAAGTTGGCCTAAATGGAGGATGGTGAACGCGAATCCATCACCCATGCTGTCCTACAATTTCTAGTCCTTCACCACTGCCTATGCTGGTTTGTTTAACCTTGTAAACTGCCCAGAGTGGCCTTTGTTGCACTGATGTACCGTTTTATAAGACACACCTGACCATAAGACACACCTAGTTTTTAGAGGAGGAAAACAATAAAAATGTTTAGCCTAAGGTTTCATGGCCAGGGAATCCTGGCTGCAAAAGGGGAGGCTTGCAAATGAGGTGACTGGAACTGTGGAATGCAAGCTGCAAAAGGGGAGGCTTGCAAATGAGGTGACTGGAACTGTGGAATGCAAGCTGCAAAAGGGGAAGCTTGCAAACAAGGTGATTGGAACTGTGGAATGCAAGCTGCAAAAGGGGAGGCTTGCAAATGAGGTGATTGGAACTGTGGAATCCAAACTGCAAAAGGGTAGGCTTGCAAACAAGGTGATTGGAACTGTGGAATGCAAGCTGCAAAAGGGGAGGCTTAGAAATGAGGTGATTGGAACTGCGGAATCCAAGCTGCAAAAGGGTAGGCTTGCAAACAAGGTGATTGGAACTGTGGAATGCAAGCTGCAAAAGGGAGGCTTGTAAATGAGGTGATTCGGACTGGGGAACTCAGTCTTCAGAAGGGAAGGGCAGAGGCTGTGTGGAGGAGACCTCTTTGCAAAAGAGGTGATTTTTGACTGAGGAATCTTGGCTGCAGAAAGGGAGTGGTAGGGAGACTCTTCCTGGAGGAAGCCTCTTTGCTAACGAGGTGATTGGAACTGGGGAATCCTGGCTGCATCAGGGGACGGGAGAGGGTCTGTGCAGGTAACTTCTCTCTAGAGGAAAATCTGTGCTATATAAGTAGCGAGGACTATTATATTAACTCTATACGACGCACAGACATTTCCCCATAATTTTGGGGGTAGGAAAAGTGTCTCTTATAGAGCAAAAAATACGGTACATCTTTCAGTTCTAGCTGAATGATATATATCAGGCTCCATTAGGAGTTCAATGGTTTTAAGTACAGTACAACCCCCTTATCTGCTGATTCACTAACTGCAGATTCAGTTATCCGTGGTTGGTGATCAGCGGAGGGGGGGGCGGGCGGGCAGCAAGGAGCGGAGGGAAATTAAAAATATAATTTACTGCCACCGATGCCCACAGCCCTCCTCCTCAATGCCACCACCACCGGCCAGTCAGGCACTCTCTGGAGGGGTGAGGTGGGGACTTTGAATTTCCCGGTCAGGTTCCAGGTGGCGGATCGGAAGTTTAAGCGGGAAGTTCAAAACTTCCGATCTGGGACCCAACCCGGTAGTTCAAAGGCTGGTTGGCCAGGTGGGTGAGTCCCCACTCCACCCCTCTGGAGAGTGCCTGACTGACTTGCAGCGGCGATGCCACCAGCAGCAATGGCAAGGAGGAGGGCGGCAGGCAGTCGGGCAGTAAGTTTTATTTTTAATTTTCTCTCCTCCTTGCTGCCGCTGCCGCCACAGCACCAAGGAGCAAATAAAGATTTTTCTTTTTCTCCTTGCTACAGCCAAGCAGCAAGGAGAAAGGGTGAAAAAGAAAGAGTGGCTGCTCTTATCCGCAGATTTCACTATCCATGGGGGATTCTCGAAACCAATCCCCCACAGATACGGCGGTCCTACTGTAACCGGCTGCAGAGCCACTCAATGCTTAGGCCAGTGGTGTCCAAACTTTGGCCCTCCAGATGTTTTGGACCTCAACTCTCACAATCCTTTGTCATTGGCAATACAGGCTTGGAATTCTGGGAGTTGTGGTCCAACACATCTGGAGGGCCAAAGTTTGGACACTCCTGGCTTAAGCCTTCAGTTGACCTGCTGCAAGCTTCAGAGTCCCAGGGTGAACCCAGAGGTACAGAATGGCCAACTACTTCTGTGTATTGTCTACCTAGAAAACCGTGGAAAGGGTTGCCACAAGTCAAAATTGACTCGAAGGCACGCAATTATTGCTACTCCCATTTAACTCTAGCATCTATTTTTAATCTCCACGCCCTGTTTATTTATTTACAGAAAAATTTAGCCACCCCACTACCAAGTGGTCTCAATCCTGTTGAGAGGGTTGCCCTTTCTTTTTTTATCTGACAGAGGAGACTGTTGTCAATGAATGCTTATGCTATAACACTATATAAGTAAGTTTTTGGGAGGCACAAAAGGACTGTTTTCATGGTTACAAGATTCCTTCAGGAGACCCAAAAGATACCAAGATACAAACAAAATTTGAGGATTTGGGGGAGAGAAAGTTACAGGCTACAATTCTTGGAATCCCTCAGAAAGTAATGCTGGAGGGAGGGGGGGTCCAATAATCCAAACTCCGGATACAACCAACCTCTATACATTTGGGATTAAAAGGCAAGTCTCCAGGTATACATGCCATGATTTCAGCCAGCCTGCCACGGCCACTTCCCCCATAGGACTCGCTGCCCCTCCCCACCCGATACTCGACCCCGCGATGGCCGGCCACGCGTGTCTGCATCCTCACCGCACAACGTTCGGGTGGTCGAAGTGCTCCAGGCGCTTCAGCAGGGCCACCTCGCGGACGGTCGAGTGTGGCAACCCATTCTCGCTGTTCTGCACCCGCACATTCTTCAGGGCCACAAATTTGCCGCTCTGCAAGTCGCGGGCCTTGAAGACGGTGCCATAGGCACCAATGCCGATCTCCGCCACCGGCTCGTACTGCTCTCGCATCCCCATGGCCATCCTGGCAGTCTGCTCTGACAGGCTCCGGATGCTGGGAAGAGAGGAAAGGAACAGATAAGCACGGAGGACAAGGAAGAGAAAGAGGCACTCAGGCCGCTCCCCCAACTGGGCTTCCCCTGGCCCAGTCCTTAGGCAGGGTTTGGAAGATACTTCTAGGGGGCTACCTCTCCCAGAATGCCCCAGCAAGGATGGCCATTTGGGGGCTAACCTCTTCCCTAGTTATTAAATACACCCAACTATTCCTTCCAGATTGTTCGTCAAACCTCAACAATACAGTGCACCCAATTATGTATGCTCCTGCCAGTACCATAAAAGGCCTCCAGGATTCTTTGCTCTCTCTAATTCTGTTTCCTGTTCACCACAGTAGACAAAATAGCCAAGGAGGAAGCCTGGTCACCTTGTGAGCAGGAAATGAGTTGAGAGCTCCTTCCTCTCATGTTTAAGAGACAGTTTTCCCTTTCTGGTTCATTTTGGTCTTGAGGGCCTGCGTTTCCCCAAATCCAGTTTCAAGGATCCATGCCTAAATTTCAGAATGGGTAAAAGCTGCCTCTCACAGATTACGGCCAAGGACAAAGCAGCCCTCTGCTTAAACTGAGGTGGGCAAAATGGGGCCCTCCAGAGGCCCTTGGACGTCCTATCCCACCATAAACTCTCTGCCCCTAAAAGCAAGAAATCACTCTACACTGAGGCTATCAAGTCATCAGGGATCATCACTCTGTGTCCAACTTACGACAATCCTAGAAGGGTTCCTGATGTATACGAGATGTCCAAGGAGTGGTTTACAGTTGCCACAACCCCCTCAATGAGTTTTCATGTCTTAAGCAGGGAATGTGAATCCGGGTCACCTCAGTCCTAATCCATCATCACTTTATTTGCTGTACCACATAGGAACTCAGAGGCTTATTAGACGTTGGGCCCTTACTGTGAGAAGGCAACCGCCATTGGAAAATATATATATTTAAGAATGCCTCAGTTAAAGAAAAACCCAGTTTAATAAAATAAATTATTGGAAATGGGGATGCTTTGGTCTAAGAAAATGTTTCAATGGATTAACCCAGTTTAAGTTTTTCCCCCCCTTAAGGCATTAAAAGTTGATGTGCGATGGTTGCAGGATGAAAGAATGGGGACGCCTCAGTTTAAGAAAAAATGTCAATTGAATGCCCAAGTTTCTAACCTCTGGAACGGATTGTTTTTCCATGCATTCCTATGGGAAACCACGTTAGAGTTTAAGAAATTTTCGCAATACAAAATGCCCGGAGAACAAAACATGAGACTGACTGACACCATGAAGGAGCTACGGCCTTTCATTTGCAAGGCTTAAGTATGGCTGTGCAGCTGGACCTTTCAAATGGCATGAATTCACAGGGTCATTATACATCGGAAGTAACTTGGTGATACTTAATGGCAGAGGGGTGGGCAGGGCAGAAGGTGAGATAAGGAGCACCACTGTAGACACAAGCCTACACAGAACAGAGGTGGGACTCATTTTCTGGCATTACAGCCTCCAGTCTCCCCCAGGCAAGATGGTGGCCAGTCATTCCAAGTTCACTTCATTGTCTGCAAAGGTCTAAAGTCGGCACAAATGGAACGCACACAGGCTCTGCGTCCATACACCCTATGAATGTACCCTCCGTGCTCACAAACCGTTGAGCAAACCCGATGAAAAGAGTTGGCCATGTGTCTTTGCCACAATCCCACAGTGTCCCAGCTCCGGATGTTGAATGCATACAATTACATTGTCTGAAAAGGGACGGTGTGTCATAATCACAGTCAGAGGGGTGGGGAGTGGGCGTGTTCTCCCCCATCCTCTCAACGATCATAAGTGAAACATGGGTTCAAAGCCATGTGAGGGAAGGTGAGGACAGAAATTAGGCCAACAATCTCCTTGTCATCTGGTACACTGACTCATTTGTACCTTGCTTTGCCACAATGCTCCAGTAACTTAAATAACCCCCCTCCTGTTCCAGGAATGCAGTTCTGGCTGCCGTCACTCCCAAACTCAAGTAAACAAAAAACAACTTCCAAAAAACTGGCCAAGCGAGTGTAGCACTACAAAAAATAGCCATCCTCTGAAATCCCACAAGGTAAGTCACCTTCCCTAATGACGTGGTGCCTTCCAGAAGTGTCAAGACTGCCACTGCCCATCACCCAGCATGTGTGTAGGCTATGGTGGCTGGGATGATGGCCTTTGTAGTTCAGGGGCTCTGGTAAGGAAAGTGATGTTGCACCATATGCTTCAGTGAATTCAACTCAACAGTGTTTGAAAGGCAAACTGTAAGGCTAAAGAGCTAAGAAACAGGGCTGAGTTTTTTTGGGCAAAAGATTCAGGACTCATAGGTCAGGACTCCCTGGAAGTTTAATTACACTTCAGAGGACGCCCAGAACAATCGTTATTTGGTGTGGTTAATGTTCCAATCGCCTTTTAGGGTCACTTGGTGGCATGAATGCACCGATTGGCACCCCTGCTCCAAATAATGCGAACTTCTACTCATGCTAACAAGGCGCTTTATTTATTTACTTATTTGATATTTTTAATAGCGTACCATCTGACCCAACGGTCACTCTGGGCGGTTTACATTGTTCACGTCCGATATTAGACCTGTTTTCCTTTGCACAGACGGCTAGTCCGGATGGTGGGGGAGGGGCAACCCCCTTTTTTCTAGTCCCATCCGTGGTCCGTTTAGGAACGATCCTGCCAGTAATTCCAAATAACACTTGCAACAACGCCCACCCCCCCCCACCCCAAGCCTCCCGCAATTCATCCCAGGGGGCTGCTGCCGGCCAACTTCCTCTTCCCCAACCCACCACCCAAGCAGGCTCCTCTAACAAAGCCCCGAGCCATCCCGTCCCTTGGAGGTCACGGAACCCTAAAGCAAACCTCCTTCCCCAGCCCGCGTCCACCTCCCTCGTTAGCCAAGGGAAGCGGAGCAGATCCGAGGAGGGAGCGCGTGGCCGGCTCCGCACGAGCAGGGCCCCAAACTCACCCCAGCAGCAGCAGCAGCAGCCCAGGCACAGCAAGGGTGGCGGCGGCGGCGGCGGCAGGAAAGGGGGGATGCGCCCTCTCCGCGGCGCTCGAGCCAGGGGAAATGGGGGCGTGGCTGGAAGACCCGGCAAAAACCAGCGAGGCGGGGCAGCCAGAGTGGCCACCCAGAGCGGAAGTGGGTCTCCATAGTTACCGGCCTAACCCTTCGCGCTCCCGGCCTCGAGGCGCGGGAAAGCGGGTGGGTGTGTGGGGAGGGGCGGGGCGGGGCGGGGCGGAGGCTTCCTTCCTTCCTTCCCTCGGGCGGGGGAAGCCGTGGGGTCGGCTCAGCAGGAGGAGGAGGAGGAAGAAGAGGAAGAGGAGGAAGGCGGGTTCCTTATGTTGGGAAAGAGACAGTCTCTCCTAGTGGTTGGGGCGCGGCGTAGAGGGAACCGACTCGCCTCCCGAAATCCTCATTTCATTGCCAAGACGGAGCCCCTCTTGTGGGCTGACCAAAGGGAGAGGGGAATCGGGGCGGAGGTCACGTGGGGGGGGGACTACAGAACCCACATGGCTGCCAGGCGCCGCCGCTTCTGCCGGTTTCTGAGAACCCGAGTTCTGCCAGGGGAGCTGGTGTTAGAGAGAGCTAGAGCTGCCTAGATGCCCTAAGCACCTCCGATCTCACCTGATTTCGGAAGCTAAGCAGGGTCGGCCCTGGAATACCAGGTGCTGTAGGCGCCTAGAGTAGGAACTGGCAAGCCACTCCAGTATTCCTGCCAAGAAAACTCCATGGACATGGAGTCACGAAGAATCGGTCACGACTGTACATACATACATACATACATACATACATACATACATACATACATACATACATACATACATACATATATCACCAGCTGCCAATATTTGTACGGGTATGTCGCAGGGCAGCCTCCGCCACCGCCTGCTTCCGGTGCCCCTCTCTTAGCTCCGCTGCAAAAAGTCGAAGAGGCCCCGTCGAGCCAGGCAGCAGGAGCTCCCCCCGTTCTCCTTAAGGGGAAGACCCAAGTGCACTTCTGCCACGTCCGTGCCCAGATGGGAGAAGAGGGTTGAGGTCATTACTGGAGTCATGGGTGTCACAAAAGCTCGTTACCAATGCCACTGACGGCTCCCCCCCCTGCACCAGTCCTTACCTCACTGCCATGTATTCAATATATATACAAAAAGGTGTGGCTTAATTACTGCTTGTGGTGAATGGGGTTGTAATCCATGCAAATTCACCCAGAAACATCTGTTTATTTATTTACTTTTGCATTTCTAGACCGCTCCGATTTCCCAGAGAGACTCTGGGCGGTTCACACGAAAGGCAAATAAATAATCAACAATTAGGATCCATAGGCAATACAATATACAGCAACAGCCAATAAACAAAAACAATAATGAACAAAGGCCCGGCAAGAAGCCAAAAAGAATGGGTAGCGCGAAAAATACAGCAAGACAAGGCAACAAAATACGGATAGCCGTATGCTTCTTTAAAAAGCCAGTTTTTTTAATGCTTTTAAAAAAGCTGTTAGGGCCTCAACTTGGCGAATCTCACAATGTAGTGTTGAGACCACAGCAAGCTAATCCTGCTGCAAGCTGTTGGATTTCACAAGAGCCAATAAAAAAATCCAACACAGAGAGATCCAGGCAATATTACCAGTTTATTAGGCCTAATAAAGATGGTAAGGCGAACGGATCACTCAAGGCAGAAGTGAGGCGTTCCGCCACCCAAGACAAAAGGACCCCAACTTTATTTCCTCCCTTCCCGCCCCCACAGAGTGGTACCTCCTCCAGGGTTGGGCTAGGGGTGGTGGTGTGGGGATCACCAATGAGGTGAGTCCATGAGTCTCTTGGGGGAAGGTCCTGGGCGTTCCACAGTCCATAGCCCGGACCCCTGCTTGGGTGGATTAGGCAAGAATTAATCCCTTAATGTGTGGCCAGGAGGTTTGACAATGAGAGGGGAGAAGTTAGCATTGTCCAAATGCCTGGGTAACCAGAAAACAATTAACAGGTGGATGGGGAGACGGAACAATCACAATGGGAGGTGGGGGGGGAATCACAATGAAGGTGGAAAAGCTAATCTGGAAAGTCCTTTGCTGCCAGACTGTGTCTTGAATGGATGTGGAGATGAAACAATGATGTGCCTCAGGCTGTGATATCATCTTTGGCCCATCTGCCGGTGTACGTGCTGGCTCCGCTTGGAGGGAATGGAGTTTCAATGGATCATTCCTCTTCAGCCATGCTGGTGCTCCTTTATTTCCCCAAAGGTGACTCGGGTCCAGGAAAGTGGAAGAATACAAGGACATGGCTTCAAGCATCTAGCCTTTAGTGAGACGGGGTGCAGAGGAATAGGAAAAAGCCAGGAGGAGATGGGGCAAAGGGGAGGGCAAGGGAAGGAGAGAGAGAGAGAGAGAGAGAGAGAGGGGAAGGGGGTAAAGGGTTTAGAAGGGAAAACATGGTGAGGTGAGAGGTAAGGGGGGTGACCTAGCTTGAGGTGGCGGAAGAGAGGAAGATGGGAGAAAGAAAGGGGGTGGTGGGTCAGCAAGCAACATCAATGGGTGAATGATGAGTCATCCATGATAAGAAATGGGGTGGGTATTGTCTTGAGGTAGAATAATGGCAGACCTTCCCATGGTCCAGAGGCAGAAGAAGGGATTTGATGATGTCCAGGTGCTTGAGCTGGAAGCTGGAGGGCTAAGCAGGAAAAAAGGTGCCCCATAGAGCCCATTGTCTCTGTGAAGGAAGGAGAAGATTCCTTCTGGCAAAATCCATTCAGAGGAATCAAGCAGTTTGAACTGGTTCTTCCATGTGGCGGGGTGGCCCTTGCATGGAGGCAACGTGTACCTTTGTCCAGGCCTTGAGATACGTGAAGGAAGAAGGAATTGGGAAAATGGAGGGGTCGGGGATATTACTGGAGGGCGGGGGGGCGCACAGAGGGGATAGGTGGAGGAACCTTTATTTTGGGGAAGAGAGAGAGAGAGAGAGGGAGAGAGAGGAGAAGGGAAAGAGGAAATACTTCTTGGTGCCCTTTTGGCTGTGCAGGGAAGGATGCAGTGTGGAAAAGGGGGTTAATATGAGATGATCCCTCACCCACCCCAAGTATGTCAAGGTCTGATCTACTGAGGAGTAAGGGGTTGCCCCATTCCCTCTACTTTCCTGAGGCTGGGGGGCACATGTCCAGGGGAAACAACTTATCGAATCCACTGTCAATCACCTCCAACCTTTGTTCCCAAGCCTATTTGCTTGCAGGGAAAGAAACCGGGGCTTAGCCATATCTTTTTGGGGGACGGCTGGGCCAATATGGACCAGGTTTGTTTGCATTGTGCTTGTGACGATATCAAGGATTGCAGCCGGATGCGGGGGTCTAATTTTGTCCTTGCCTAATTGACGTGTGCTCGTAGGAGCGGGTGCGGGCCTGCCTCCACAGACACGTGTCTGCTCCCAATTCACACACACACAGTTTTTTTTGGTGTCCTCTACATTTCCCCCCCTTTTTAACATGAGGGGTGCCTGGCATGCCGCCAGGCATCCCCTTACTTTGGTGCTGCGCCTGCCTTCCCTTTCCGGTTGGACTGGCCGCCTCATTTAACGAGGGAATAACGAGAGGTCACAAACATTACCACACACTGGATCAGGCCACGAGTCACCACCAAAAGCACAAGAAAGCCAATTATTATTAGGAAAAGTTCCTTTATCCAATTGATATTAGGAAGCCAGCCGGTTAATATTTCCCCCATGAGGGGCCAGCACTGGGGTAAGATTTCTGTGTGTCCTAGGCGACTTGGTGATTTTTTTTTTTTGACATTGGTCTATACTTGTTTACTCATATTTACATAAAAACAGCAAGGACTCAAGACTGTCTCAGTTGCTGAGCACAAAGTCGAAGGTGATTTTATGCTGAACCAAAGTGTCTGCCATGGATCCCACCTTCACTTGTAGGACAGATGCCGTGTCTGCTGTGACATTAGCGAGGGCTTCAAGTTGGCAAGAGAGTCGCCTGATTTGTCTTACATTCAAAGCGACACCCCACGCAGGAAACATGATAGCCCCAAATCTCTGAGCCTCAGAAAGGCAGGTGTGTTCTGGGTCAAAGCCTTGGTCCTCATTAAGGCCTTGCCTGGCTCGTCCCTGGTGAAGGGGGCCTGGCCAGGCAGAAGCTGGCTGGTTCTTAGGGTAAAATTGAATGCCAGCCGGGATCTCCCCAGTTGACAGAAGGGGACCTGTACCAAGGGAGAGGTCAGGGTCCTGTGTGTTGGCTGATTATGCCATGGCACACAGACGGGAGTCAGCGGCCAGTGCTGGTTGTAACCAAGGGAGAATTGGTCCAGATCCAAGACTCCCCCCTCTTGCTGTTCCCCAAGGGACATGGAGTACAAGTGTGTAGCATTCCACTTCTTAGGGTCCAGACAGGCAGCTGGCACAACCGGCCACCCTTGTCTATGGTGGGTGGGGCCATGTGCATGAACCCAACAGTCAGTTACGTTGAACATTTATGTAGTGTTGTGTACCAGCCTGCAGAGTGCATTTCTCCCTCATTCTGCAGAAATGGGGTGAAGGAAGTGTAGGAGGCTCCCTAGGAGGCATAGGAAAAAAGCATGTAGGAACACGATGGGGTGGGGAGGGACTAAAAACAGAGGGTGAAGGGACAGAGATGGCCTGGAGGGGTACACTTGCCATTTGCAGAGGTTTTCTTGGGCCGGCGCAGGTTCCGTCTCAGGTCCAGTACACAAGAGTCATCTCCTCGTCTCCCAGGGAAGAGAGCAGTGGCGCAATGATGTGGGCTCTGATCCAGGCGGCCGCTGGTCCTTCCGTCGTTGGATTCTCAAGCGCATGGGTCTCAACCGCTTACAAGCCCAGTCCTCTGTTGGTGGTCTCACGGCTTCAACCTTGGAAGGTGAACCCAGGATTTGAGTCCCTCAACTTTCACCATGGTGGGGGTGCTAAGGAGGACTTTGGTGTGGAGGCGACCATTTGGCTTCCAGGCGGCTGGGGTGCAGTTCTTTCAACAGGACCCAATCCCCTGGGTGGATCTCGATAGGGGGGCCTCTCTTGGGGGGGCGCAGCAACCTGCTGAGAGAGAGGGAGAGAAAACCCCTTCCCCACTCCCTAAAATAGACGGCAGGGGCTGATCCCCTGAGTTAGGTTTTGGGGCTAGAGCGACAAAGGGATTACCATGGAGGGGCTCAAAAAGGGGGGGGGCAGTCCTAGGCGGGCGGTGGGAGTGGCTCAGATGTGGGCCAGAGCAATGGGTAGGGCTTTTGGTCATTCGAGTCCTGTTTCTTGGCAAATTTTTAGCCAATTGCCGTGGGTTTTTTTGTTTTTTTTTGGTTTTTTTTTTTAATTTTGAGCCTCTTAACTTTTCTGGAGGCTTGTGGTCAATAAGTCGAATGTAGGGAGGTAGATGGCCACCCAACCAGAAGATTCTACTTAGCCCCAGCCCTGGGCATTTTCCATGAGATCAACGTGCCATGCCTCCCCTGGGTAACAGGTCTGTCTAAGAACCCCCTGGGGTATAGTTTTAGTTCCCCATGGGTTGTTCTGTAGGCAGATGAGGCAGGAAACAACCATGCCTTTGCAAACTGAGTGCAGTTCAGGGTGGAAGTATCGATGTCTTAGCCAATTGTACAAAGTTTTCCCTGAGGAATGTGAGCCCCTCATGGAACCGTTTGACTTAATAGGACAGTATTGCTGAGAGGAACTGCCCAAGCCCATTGATCACCCACTAGCCATTCTCCCACTTCTCGCCAGACTGTAGGGAATTCAGGGAGGAGTACAGAGGAGCAGTTCTTTGTTCAGGAGGCGGGGGGCAGGCTCCCCCTTTTTCAGATATGACAGTGTGTACTGGGGTGGAAGGAACTGCATGATGATGGGGCTAAGAGTACAAGGGACTACGGAGGAGGGGGGTTAGAAGGGAGGGGCTAAGAAGAAGGGGGTAGAAAAGAGAGGGGTTGCGAACCGGATGCCCCACCACATGGCTAGGACTATGATATTGGGGGGGACAGGGCGAAAAAAACCAGAAACTGGGTGAAGGACCATGTGGGGCACCTACACCATTTAAGCAGGGATTCATCCCAGCAACGGCCAAAACAAAAAGGGAAACAAAGAACGGGGCCCAGCAGTTGCCATGAGGTCCCCAGGCTGCTCGAATTAGGCCATATAGTGGGTCTGGAGGGGGGGGTAGCCTTCCCCCCTTTTCCACATCGGGGTTAGAATGTCCCCACCCCGGTGTAAAACCTTTAATCAGCGAAAAAGGGGGGTAGGCGGGGGGAAAACACATGCCTTCTCTTCTTAGAATGGAGAGGGCAAGTAAACATTAGGGCCACTTTTTTCAGGGCCATGCCAGGCTAGGATTAATCCAGCCATCTTTTAAAAATTGAGGAGCTAAAGGGTGGTCCTCCTTAGAGCCAGCCCACCCGGGGGGGGGGGACTTGCCTCTATGTGCAATAGGCTTTTTCCCTCAAGCTGGTGGTGGGAAGGGAAAACATTAAAACGCTAAACAGTAAATACACACACCTGGCAACCAGGACACAACAAGGGGGATGCTTAGGATTCCAGCCTGGAATTACTGCAGGCTGGAAAGGGGGGGGGCACCCCTACCACCCATGTGCAGCTCAAAACCATCCAGCACACAGAGGGAGTGAGGGGGCATCTCGCATGGGCACACACACATACATATACATACACAGTTCTTGCTGCTCAGACAGAGAGTGCACTCTGCAGAAGCTCAGAGGCACCATCATTCTCCGCCCCAGGGAGGAAAATGAGGAAAGGAAGGCATTGGGAGAAGGGGGGGTGCATCCACATGGTCCTGTGCTTTCCCATGTGCTCTCCGTACACACACACACATACAACACACGCAGCTATCGGAAAGGGGGAGTGCAGCAGCCAAGGCAAGAGAGGGGCCAGAAATCGCAGGCACACGTTGGTACACACACACAAGGGTCACAAGACCACGCACCCCAGACTCACAACAGAGAAGACAACACATTCATTCAATGCTCCCCGAAAAGGGAAACAGATAAAGTGTCCCCCCCCCCAGGTAAATCCTGGAGGAAAGGCAGTGGGAGAGGATCGGGAAGCGGTGGGAGCTGAGGGACCCCCATTTTGGTGACTTTCCCCATGGGAATAAGGGGGGTTTTAGGGGTTACAGGAACATAAGGGGGCGGGAAATCTTCTTCCTCGGAGTTTTTGTTCAGGGCGGACCTCCCCCGAAGAGAATTTTCGTGGCGGCTGGTCTTGCTTTTGGGGCCGCTAATGCTGCGAGCTTCCCCAGCCGTTGTTTTTTTTTTTTTTTTAAAAACTGGGGCTCGAGACCATCTTCCTTACATAGGGTGGCCTCTTCTCCCAAATTATTACCAATTTCCCTACCACCAGAACTTTTATGTTGTACAAATTTTTAGGTTACACTAGCTGTTGGTCACACAAGGGTCCACTATAGATAGATAGATAGGTAGGTAGGCAGAGAGCAAGGGAGAGAGAGAGAGAGAGAGAGAGAGAGAGAGAGAGAGAAAGGTGAAGAAGGCTCACCTTCCCTTTTGGATTGGAGCTGAATGATTTTTCCTCTGTAGGAGAGGAAAATCAATCGAGCTCCAATGTGCTTGGCATCTGGGGGTTTGGGTATTTTCAGAATAACCAGGTCCACATACTTTTGCTAGAGCCTCCTTGTAAGGAGGCCTCCCCTGGATTCAGTAATATGGACCCAAGGGGCAAGGAGGTTAGTTTATGTACATAAGTAGCCCCAGAGGAATATTGTCTTGTGGGGGGGTCCCCACGTGAAGGTGCCTGGGTTTCCTGAAAAGAGGGGCTTTTTGGCATTCTGACCGTCTGGTCAGTTCTAAAGACAGAGGTGAGTCTCCCCAAGGGGCTAGCATTTGAATTCCCTTGGGACTGAGATAGGAGGATGAAGAAGGCTGGTGCTCTACTAGCACCCCCTTCTAGAGATGATGGGGATGGGATCGGCTGATGATGAGTCAGCCATGTGGCTGGCACAGGAGAGGGTCAGATGGAGAAAGTCTTCCCCCCCTCCAAACAGGATCTGTTAGGTGGTTGGGCTTGCATTTGGTGGTGCTGAGGATGCAAGTTTTTCCCAACCCTTGACAAACTGGGGTTTTGAGGCCGCCTTGCCGGCAAATGCCTGCCTCTCTGCCCAGATTGTAAAAAAAATCCCCTCCCGTGGCCTTCGGGAAGGGTCCTGGCCAAGGTGGTATAAAAGCCAGTGTTTCTCTGCAGAGTTTTGCTAGCTTAGTCCTTTTTACCTTTTTTTTCTTATTTTTTTATATTTTAGTCTCTGGATCCACCAAGGCAGGGAAGTGGTCCAGGGCGCAACCAAGGGGAGTCTTTTGGACACCAACGGAAGACAACTCGTTTCCCATCACGGCAGACACTAACACTGGGACTTCCCTACTTCCACTAAAAAAATTTGGATTTCCTAATTATCTCTTTTATCAATTTTTCCTTCGAATTCCCTTACCCTACTCCTTATAATTCCAGGCCTGGGGAGTTTTTCGCCACACGCACTGCGACCCTAGTGGCCCAGATTGTGCCAGGAGGACGTCTCCTCCCCCCCTTTTTGGCTCTGGCTTCTCCCCGCTCCCAATCACGCGAGTCCCACTGCCCTCTGGGACTCTCGACCCCACGGTCCAGGCCTCACCTCTACCTGGGGAGCACACTCAGGAGTTTGGAGTTACCGCAGGACAAGGTTTTTGTGGATCCCTACGCAAGGGGAGGGAGTTTTTTAATCCTCCGGCGGCATGGGTGGCTCGCTACACCCCTACCCCCCACTTGGGCCCCCGTTCCGGGAACCCTACAGAGACCCCCTTGTCCTACCCCCAAACACGCACTCTCTCGCTCGGACGGGGTAGAGCCGTCCCTCACTCACGCACACTCAGGTTCCGGGGCGTTTCGCAATTCTTACCACTCTTCTGGTCCCAGCTTCTTCGTCCGAACTCTCAGCTCACCGCGATGGTCTTCCTCTTTGAACCCTAACAGCTGGATGTCTCTTACTCCGTTCGTTGGGACTACAGGGGTCTGCCAGAGGGGGTCTAGGCTCCCTCCTCCCAGCAATCAGGCTGGTGGCGCCAGAGAGAGAGCTGGGCCGCCTCTGGTTTCGTCCTGAGTCCCGCAGAAGGGAAGCTCCCAAAACGGGGCCAAAAGAACTTTTTGAGCGGCCCCAGAGGTTTCAGGGAGAAGCAATCCCTTCCAGCCCACCCAGGGACGCCAAATGTTGAGACCACAGCAAGCTAATCCTGCTGCAAGCTGTTGGATTTCACAAGAGCCAATAAAAAAATCCAACACAGAGAGATCCAGGCAATATTACCAGTTTATTAGGCCTAATAAAGATGGTAAGGCGAACGGATCACTCAAGGCAGAAGTGAGGCGTTCCGCCACCCAAGACAAAAGGACCCCAACTTTATTTCCTCCCTTCCCGCCCCCACAGAGTGGTACCTCCTCCAGGGTTGGGCTAGGGGTGGTGGTGTGGGGATCACCAATGAGGTGAGTCCATGAGTCTCTTGGGGGAAGGTCCTGGGCGTTCCACAGTCCATAGCCCGGACCCCTGCTTGGGTGGATTAGGCAAGAATTAATCCCTTAATGTGTGGCCAGGAGGTTTGACAATGAGAGGGGAGAAGTTAGCATTGTCCAAATGCCTGGGTAACCAGAAAACAATTAACAGGTGGATGGGGAGACGGAACAATCACAATGGGAGGTGGGGGGGGAATCACAATGAAGGTGGAAAAGCTAATCTGGAAAGTCCTTTGCTGCCAGACTGTGTCTTGAATGGATGTGGAGATGAAACAATGATGTGCCTCAGGCTGTGATATCATCTTTGGCCCATCTGCCGGTGTACGTGCTGGCTCCGCTTGGAGGGAATGGAGTTTCAATGGATCATTCCTCTTCAGCCATGCTGGTGCTCCTTTATTTCCCCAAAGGTGACTCGGGTCCAGGAAAGTGGAAGAATACAAGGACATGGCTTCAAGCATCTAGCCTTTAGTGAGACGGGGTGCAGAGGAATAGGAAAAAGCCAGGAGGAGATGGGGCAAAGGGGAGGGCAAGGGAAGGAGAGAGAGAGAGAGAGAGACGGGGAAGGGGGGTAAAGGGTTAAGAAGGGAAAACATGGTGAGGTGAGAGGTAAGGGGGGTGACCTTCTAGCTTGAGGTGGCGGAAGAGAGGAAGATGGGAGAAAGAAAGGGGGTGGTGGGTCAGCAAGCAACATCAATGGGTGAATGATGAGTCATCCATGATAAGAAATGGGGTGGGTATTGTCTTGAGGTAGAATAATGGCAGACCTTCCCATGGTCCAGAGGCAGAAGAAGGGATTTGATGATGTCCAGGTGCTTGAGCTGGAAGCTGGAGGGCTAAGCAGGAAAAAAGGTGCCCCATAGAGCCCATTGTCTCTGTGAAGGAAGGAGAAGATTCCTTCTGGCAAAATCCATTCAGAGGAATCAAGCAGTTTGAACTGGTTCTTCCATGTGGCGGGGTGGCCCTTGCATGGAGGCAACGTGTACCTTTGTCCAGGCCTTGAGATACGTGAAGGAAGAAGGAATTGGGAAAATGGAGGGGTCGGGGATATTACTGGAGGGCGGGGGGGCGCACAGAGGGGATAGGTGGAGGAACCTTTATTTTGGGGAAGAGAGAGAGAGAGAGGGAGAGAGAGGAGAAGGGAAAGAGGAAATACTTCTTGGTGCCCTTTTGGCTGTGCAGGGAAGGATGCAGTGTGGAAAAGGGGGTTAATATGAGATGATCCCTCACCCACCCCAAGTATGTCAAGGTCTGATCTACTGAGGAGTAAGGGGTTGCCCCATTCCCTCTACTTTCCTGAGGCTGGGGGGCACATGTCCAGGGGAAACAACTTATCAATCCACTGTCAATCACCTCCAACCTTTGTTCCCAAGCCTATTTGCTTGCAGGGAAAGAAACCGGGGCTTAGCCATATCTTTTTGGGGGACGGCTGGGCCAATATGGACCAGGTTTGTTTGCATTGTGCTTGTGACGATATCAAGGATTGCAGCCGGATGCGGGGGTCTAATTTTGTCCTTGCCTAATTGACGTGTGCTCGTAGGAGCGGGTGCGGGCCTGCCTCCACAGACACGTGTCTGCTCCCAATTCACACACACACAGTTTTTTTTGGTGTCCTCTACAGTAGTTTGTTCCACATGGCCAGGTTGGCCACCGAGAAGGCCCAATTACAGGTAGAAACCTTATAGGCCGGGGTGGGGGGGTAGCCATCCAGAACAAGAGTGCCAAGAATGCTCTGGTGGGCTGGGCTGACACTGGCCTTTGGGAGATCTGCTCTGCCAGATACTCAGGCCCCAAGCCATGTAGCGTGTTGTGAGTACCTCAACCATTTTGTTTTTATTTGTTGTTTGTTTCTATGTCCACGGAAAACATACTCAGTCCCCTCATTGTTTTCTTTTTATACTTGTCCAGTATGTGTGTGTGTGTGTGTGTGTGTGTGTGTTGTGTCATTACAGTCGTGACCGACTCTTTGTGACCCCATGTCCATGGAGTTTTCTTGGCAGGAATACTGGAGTGGCTTGCCAGTTGCTACCAATTGTTATTAGTTTGTGGTTTGTATTCAATTTGAGTTGGATTCACTATGTTATTGTCTGTTTAATTGTTCCATTGCCTTATTGGAAACCGCCTGGTCCTAGAGTGACCTGTAGCCAGATGGGTGGGTTATAAATCAAATAAATATTTTTTTTGTAATACAGGTGGCCAATTGAATCTTATTTCAACAGAGGTAAAGGGTGAGTGCTTCCCATCATACCTGAGAGCCGGCAGACTTGCTTAAGAAGTGTCGGACAAGACTATGTTGCCAAGTTTTGCCTTCCAAAATTTTCCTGGTGGCCTTTTTTCAGCATCTGCTCTGTGGAATAGTTGCTTCAGTCTGCTCAATGATAGGGCTTGTTGGATGATGCCAGTTGGCAATTTCTGATGGCCTTGCTTGGCTGAAAATGTTTCCTGTTAAAAATGAATCCCTGGCAATGAATATAGATACCTTGTGGATGTCCTCTTTCTAGCTGCATGCACGCACACCTTGCTTATAGGACATGTTCATTACCCTTCTTGGATGGTTGTGGCTGATGGGGTCTCAGGCAACTGTTGGCTTTCTCTGGATTCCAGACAGGAAGACAAATTTCTGTGAGAGTGATCCTGGTGGAGAAGAACATTTGATTTTAATATGAGACTTGAAAGTCTAAGCATATATCTCCACCTCTTCCTACCTAACATTCAGATTCAATGACAGGGCAGAAAGTCTTGGTATGTGTGCTGCTCCACAATATGGCTCAAGAACACACATTGACCAGTTTTATCCCTAATTCCTTTCCATCACTCCTAGGGGTTTCGGAAGAGATGGGGACTTGAGTCACAGGACTCTCTGTACAAGTTAGATTTAAGTCACACTGGGCACTCGATTCAGGCTTGACTCAGTTTTGTTTTCAGAGACACGGATGCAACTTTTTACTTGGAACCCACCCACCTCTCCCCTTTTTTTCTGTGGGAAAGAGTTCCTTAATAGGGACTTGAATTTGGACTTGGCACCACAGACGCAAACTTGGGACTCGGACCCAAAGATTTGCCAGCATCCCTGGTTTTTGGTATGCTCACACTGGGCCCCAATGCCATTTATACCATACTATAATATATTAAGATACTGCATGCTTTGATTGTGGGCCTTTTTACACGACCCCTAAGATCCGCTGGCCACTTAAATTCGGACCAGAGATCTTAGGGGTTCATCGCTCTTCCTGCGTTCCCACTCCCTCCGCACTTCCTGGCTGCTGGCTGCGTGAAGGGAGGGAGAAAAAGAGAAAGAAAAGCATGCCGCTCACCTCGTTTTGCCTCTCGTCTCTGTAAAAGTAGCTCTTAAAGGGGCGGGAGCCAAAAAACAACAAACAGAAGCAAGGAGAGCCCCGCACTCACTATCCTTACACCGGATCCAATAATTTTCACCTCCAAAGAGCAGGTACCTGAAAGCTGCGCTGGGACGCGCTAAAGTGGGCGGGGTCGCACTTAATTTCCTGTTAACTCCGGAGCTGGTGGGTAAACAACAACAACAACAACCTTTATTGGCATACAACGGAGCACAGATATGTGGTGTGTCCTAATGAATATCCCTTCTAAAGTCAAAGTTTACATTCTTTTTGAATATTCCAGACTACCACAAGAACTAAAACGCGAGTTTAATACAAGGATAAAATAGTAATACCTTCATTAAAATGAATACTAATGAGCATCCTAGGCACGTGCTGTAACTATCGCTGCTAAAAACATGGCTACTTTTTCAATTATAAAATCAGATTTGGACCCCAACAGATGACGGATTTTATCCTGGTCAGACCCAACTTTTAAATTCCTTAGAACTTGTTCCAGAAATTTTTGACGTGGCTCTTTATGTAAGGGGCAGTAAAAGAACATGTGGTCAAGCGTTTCCACACTTCCCATACCACAAGAACAGCATCTCTTATCCAAAGGTAAGCCTTGAAACCTGCCGTACAGAACGGCAGATGGCATGACGTTGCATCTGGCTAAGGTGAAGGCTCTACGTATTCGTGGATTTTTAAGCAGCGCTAGATATGGGGCCTGCTGGCTAGGCGTAACCGTAATATGCCAGTGTAGTGGTGAGCATACGCTATGAGGTAGGCTCCGCAGTGTCTGTTGTTCTATGTCTAGCACCCGTCTTTTTATGACCCGAAAAGCTTGCTTCTCACCAAGTGAACCAATATGTTCAACATGTAACCCCCATGTCTGCAATTTTTTTATCCAAATTGATGATCCAAATGGTGGAGCCCTATCTTTTAGAAGGTGGTATAAGAGAGAATGGTTGTCAGTATTGTAATAGATCTTTAGCCAGAATTTAGTTATTTGCAGCCACGCCGTAGTTTCCAACAATGAAAAACCAGTCTCTAGGCATAAAGCAGCATAGGGAACACATCTGGGGAGTCCCAGGATTTTCCGAAAAAACTGGGATTGAACTTGTTCCACTGACACGTCTATAGCTGCCTGCCAGAGTGGAATGCCATACAATAACTGTGGGATGATCTTTGTTTTCCATACCTGTAAGGCTGCAGGTACGAATTGGTTACCTTTGGAGAAATGAAAACGTAAGGTGGACTGTGCTGTAACTCTTGCTAGGTTTACAGCTGCTCTCCGTTGTGGCACCCAGGACTGTTTGAAGTGAAAAAGGACACCTAAGTATTTGAATTGTTTAACTTGTTCTAGGTAGTGTCCGTTTATTTTCCACAACATTTTCTTCCATGATCTGGAGAAAACCAGAATCTTGGATTTATCGTAATTAAGTTGTAGATTGTTTGTGGCAAGGTATTCAACACAGCTGGTAAGCAGCCGTCTTAAACCTATGCGGGTTTGTGAAAGCAGTACTGCATCATCCGCGTAAAGTAATAAGGGCGTAGGATGTAGCCCTAATTTTGGAGGATGGCCGTCGACCTTCTCTAAGTGGGAGGCTAAGTCATTTATAAAAAGATTGAAAAGGGTAGGTGCAAGAATGCAGCCCTGCTTCACTCCTTTGTTGGTAGGAAATATTTGAGTTAATTTCCCATCCCATGAAGATCTCACTTGTGCAGTTGTAGCAGAGTGTAGGGATATGATAAGGGACAAGAGTCTTTTATCTATGCCCATTTTTATTAGTTTAGACCATAGGATGTTCCTATCCACTGAATCAAAGGCTCCTTTTAGGTCAAGGAAAGCTACGAAAAGTTTAGAGTTCGTCCGCCTTATGGAGCGATTTATCAAGTGGTCCAAGATTAGAGAGTTGTGTAGTGGGCCCCTCCCCTTTCTGAAACCCGTTTGCTCTATGCCAAGGATAGATTCTGTGTTTATCCACTGAGTAAGTTTGTTCAGCAAGTGTCTGGCATAGAGTTTCCCAATTACAGAAAGTAAACTAATTGGTCTAAAGTTTTTGGGGTGATGCGGGTCACCTTTTTTATATATTGGTACTATAATTGCATGGAGCCACTCCCTGGGGATAATTCCCGTTTGGTCTATGGTTGTAAATAAGGGGGCCAGTAGCTTCCCCCACCAAGCAGGTTCGTGTATTAGTAAATCTGGAGGGATAGCATCAGGTCCTGCGGACTTATGAGGTTTTAGGTGTCCGATGAGCTCCATGATTTCCTCAGGTGTTACGGGGGGCCATGTCAGTAATCTCGTCAGGTTCAAATCGAATGATTCTCTGGGAGATATTTCTTTATCGAAAAAGGTGTCAGAGAAATAGGTTACCCATTTTTGGGGGGGAATTATTGCAGGATCATGAGATTCATGTTTGAAGGTACCTGCAACGATGTCCCAGAATACTTTGTTATTATTGTCATTTATTGCCTTCTGTAGCCTATCCCATTGAACAAGTGCAAAGGAATGTCTTTTTTCATTTATCAGATGTCTCAGTTCCTTTTTAAAAAGAAAATAATTGTTCAGAGCACTAGGGGAACCTGAGCCTCTGTACACCCTATAAAGTTCACGGATATAGATTTTCAACCTGACACAATCCTGGTCAAACCATTCTTTCTCATTTGCAATAGGCGGATACCTGTGCGAGGTTGGTTTGTGCTTTAATTCAGTTTTTAGAAATTCTAGTAGCTTTTCATATGAGTGGATTCTAGTTTTGAGATCCACTTCTGTGGTGACTAGCGACGTTAGAGCCTGACATACATGGCTGGATACAAGAGCCAAAAATTTCTGGTGTGTTTGGCTGTTCCACACTAATTTTGCTGGGGGTATTAAGTCATGGTTTTGCTTAGCCCTTATGTTTCCCTTAGGTATACCCAAGTTGATTTTTGCGGTTATAGGAAGATGGTCGCTTGATAGAACATCACCCACTATAAATTCTTTTACCTGTGATTTCATTGTTATTGGGATCAAAATATAATCTATGACACTTGATCCGTGTTTTGTTATATGGGTGAATTCACCGGATTCTGGAAATTCTACCAACCCATTTAACCAACAGAGATTAAATCTCGTGCAAAATTTGGCGAGTTCTATCCCCGCAGCATTATGATGTGAATCTTTGGATTGTCTGCTTAAAGTACACCAAGGAGGGGTGGGGTCATCCTCCTCCACACCTAAAGCCTTTATAAAGATCCTCCCGTCACTCCCTACCCTTGCATTGAAATCGCCTGCCACTATATATTCGATTGATGGAAACCTCCTTTCCAAGGACTTGATTGAATTTGTAAGGCTTGCCCAAGAGACTCTACATTGAGTGCCATTTATCCCTGGAGGGATGTAAACGTTAATTAGGATCCAAGACTTTGTCTGAAATTTAAGCTTGGAGGCTAAGATGTATCCCTCTCCATTGGGCATGGTGATGGGTTCGGAAGCTAGGTTTGTATTAATTAGAGTGGCTAGGCCAGCTATTGGCCTCCCTTTTGCTTTCGTTTTATGTGCTGGGAGACAATAAGCCCTATAGCCAGGAAGAGTAATTTCTTCTTGGGACCAAGTTTCTTGTAAAAGAAGAATGTCAAATTCCCTTAAGAATTCAAGACATGTAGGGTCATTATGCTTCCCTTTCCAGCCCGCAATGTTCCACGATAATACTTTTAGAGGTGTACAGACATCTAGGGAGCTGTCGGCCCCTTCCAGTCAAGAGACCACATTACAGTCTTTTGGGGAGTCCCGAGTGTCCAGAGGGGGTAAGGCCCTTTTGACCAGGGCTACGGGATAATTGTCCATTTTCTCATTTTCAGACGTGGCTGGATGGTGAATGGAGGCTTGAGACAGTGATGATAGCAAGCCAGGGAGTGAATGAGGTGCATCTGGAGGCGCACAAGGGTCTGCTGAGATGCCAAACTCGATGGAACCAGAGGATGTGACTGATGTTCCATCGTCTGGGTTTGTTGTTTGGACCAAAGTATCATTTAAATTGCAAAGCAGTTCCATCCTCACTCGGTCTAAGGAGGACAGGATCCTAGTTTTCTCAGACATGTGAAGCTTTTTAAAGGAGTCTATTTTTAACTCATCCCCCTCAACATCGAGTTGTACAAGCAAGTCATCTCCCCGTTGGCTAGGCATTGGTTTATTGTGGCCCTGCTCTGTGGTTTCAGGAAGGAGGGCCGGACTCTGCGTTTCTTTTACCTCCCTTGCGTTGAGGTCATCTGATGAGACGTTGGTAGTCAACTGGGATTGAGTCTTAATCCGTCTGTTATCCATAACTCCCTGCTTCGCTTCTGTTGTGTGTTCTTTGTATTTTGCAAGTGCTTGTACTAAGGAGTGAGTTAAATTCCGCAGAGTTTTAACTTCATGAGACATCTGCCTTTCTGGGATTGAATGGGGCTGCTGTGGGCGTTCGTCGTTGTTTGGGCTGCCCTTAATCAAATGGCCTGTATTATAAGGTTGTGGGTCAGATGCGACAGTTGGGGGAGAGTCTTTCTTATGTGGTAACAAGGGCTTGATGCCATCATCCTTGAAAACTCTTCTAGTTTTTATACTGAAGGCTTCCAAAAAGTTCCTCATTTTCATCAGCATGAGTGGAATTGTTGCAGTGTAAAATTCCAGCAGTATCCGTGTACAATTAAATGTTCTGGGTAAGAACTGAATAGTCTTTAGGTCGACTGCTGTTGGTATTATTCTAAGCAAAGAGCTTAAGGACGATAACGCCTTCTGTCTATTTGACCATTTCCCTCTGTTAGTGCAGGTGTCTGCTACCTCAAGCATTATTTTGGATGGTTGAAGGCGGCGGCAATAGGACCTGTTAAGGGAGTCACTCGAGATAGGCGGGACACTGCTTTTGTCCTCAGCCTCTAGATGGACATTATACCACATCTCGTGAGAGGGCTGTCCGGTGGAATTGTATTTTATTGCTTCTACTTTGTTGCTAAATAATTTTTGGACAGATCTCAAATGGGCAGCTATGTTTTCCAGCTTTTCAAAAATTGCAGAGACCGTTCTCCCCGTGGCAATACAATGATCCCCAATCAATTCCACTAATTGATACTCAACTCCCCTATTCTCGGTGGACAAGGATGGATGGTTTGCAGCCTTGTTTGGGTTACAAATAAAAGAGGTCTGAGTACCTTCTTGTCCTTTGGGAAGAGGCCCAGAGACGGGAGGGGAGAAGTCCGTCGATCCAGAGTTGCCATACGATGACCTTGGCAGTTCATCCTCTAATACTGCAAACTTGTTTGGAGAACACAATCATGACAGCACGTCCAGGGTTTCAGCTGCCGGTCGCTCCAACATTTCATCAAGACGCAGTTGTTTTACCGCTGGAACAGGTGAGCTGGAGGAGGGCCTCAACCTTTTTTTCCTCTTTCCCATTTTACTCAGAAAAGGGGGAAAAGTGAAACAGTTTAAAAAAGTATTCAAACAGGCTGGCTGCTTCCTCTTTGCTTAAGATATCAGGGTATTAATTACATTGTAAATCCAAGTGAAAGCCGCTGGCACAGTCTCAAGGTTAGGTCAGCTTCCTTATCGTTGTTGACGAGATGAACCCAACAACAGGAGCTGAAGCGGCTTGCTTGCTCGAGAGCCTCCGCTCCATTAACCTGCGCCGCCTCTGCTTCAAGAGCAGTCTGGCCTTTACATTAAACATTTTTAAGCTCCGGAGGTGGGAGCCATTTGCCCCGGAGTTTAGGGGTCGTGTATAAACGCCCTGTGTTTCACACAAGTGTTTTTGAGGAAAGTGGAAGAAAGAGGTGACCATGAAATCAATTGATTCAATAGCATTCAGTAGGGCCCACTGCACCTTGCCTGCAATGACACCACCACCACCACCTCTTCTTCCATTCCAAGGCTGTATGGATGGGTCTGGGAAGCTGCCATTTTATATTTACTACTGCATGATGTTACATTGGGCAATAGGTAGAACGAGAAAATAAAAGTGGCATATTCCTTGATATTATCCACAATTTAATATCATTTCCTTTAGGCTACTTCCCTGAAGTAACCAAGAGCCTAGTGTACGGAAGACCTTTTGTTATTTGAGGAAGAGTTGGAAAATGGGTGCATACCATCCAAACCCAACCAAACTATTCTGGCACAAAATCTCAGCAGGATCTCCCTCTCCAATCCTGGAAGTGAACATCTCACAGCAATGCATTTTCCTTCTGTGATACCTCGGCAGTCTCAAGTCGAAATGGCTCCGTGAACAGAGCCAGGCAAAGGGGTGGCAGCAGTTTATGGACTCCTTCATAGCTCCAGTTTACTCTCCAGCCACATCACTCTGGGCATCCCAAAAGCAGCATGGGTGGAGAGTAAACTGGGGCTACAAAGGAACCCACAAACTGCTGCCTCCCCTTTGCCCGTCTCTCTGCACGGAGCCTTTTGGGCAGGCTTGAAAAGATTTTTGAATTTCCCATAGCCACAATGAGGGTGGTGTGGCCATGGGAAATTCAAAAGCCTGCTCTTCGATACTCAGTTTCCCAAACGGTAGCACCCTGGCTCTTTGATCCTGCTTTCCTGAAGGGTAGTACCCTTTGGGAAAATGAGGATTGAAGAGCAGTTTTTTTAATTCCTCGCAACCACAGCGAGAGTGCTGTGGCCTTGGGAAATTCAAAAGCCTTCTCCTTGATCCTCGCTTTCCTGAAGGGTAGCACCCGAAGCATTTGTAACCCAGGGCACCACTGTATTCAGGTTAAATAGCTGTATTGGCACTTTGCAAAAAATATGTGGGTTTTGAATCGCAGTTTAGGCAGTTGGTCTCTAAAAGGTTCACCATCACCGGTTTAGTTTATGTGGGAATGCTACTTTTTAAAAATCAGGACCTGAATAGGTTAATGGACGTCACCCATTACTATTGGGTAGATAACATTTGAATTTGGAAGTTGAGTCATGGCAATTGGACTTCTTTTCTTGAGAGATCAAAACATTTCACTACTCATCCAAGCAGCATCGTCAGTCTAATGAAGGATGAGTAGGGAAACGTTTTGATCTCTCAAGAAAAGAAGTATAGTTGCCACGACTCAACTTCCAGATAAACTCACCTGGATGACTGAGAATTTTCACAAACATAACATTTGAGCATTTCTCTGCCCTTGATTGCTGGGGTTGCAGTTGCCCTCACTCCAGGTTGATGAGGAAAAAGAAAAAAATGCTGAAAATGGTACATAGTGCCCTTTGGATGACTTATGAGAGGAGACAATTTGCCATTTAAATGTTATTACCTCAGGCTTGTTTCAGGAGTGGAAAATCCTATTTTAGAAATGAGAAATGGCTAGATGATAGCTTATGGTTTCTTTTTAAAACAAACTATTCTAGGCCTCTAACAGGCAAGGGCTATGAAACGGACTTGAAATGGCAAAGTCCAAGGCTTCGGGGTTCGCTGTTTGCTATTTTTCAGCAAAATTTGGATGCGAATGGGAAGGACTGCAATACGGGCCATGGAGTGGAGGGGGGGGGCGTGAACAGCCCTTTCCCCACTATTCTGCTTGCTTTGCTGATTTCATTTCCAATCTCATTATCCTCCTGAAAATTTTTACCTGGAGGGTAATGCCATTATCTCAGTAGTGAGTTGCCTTGGATGCCTGGTGTTGTTTTTGTTAGATCCAGCCTTGCTCAGTGGATCACAGCTTTTGGCTATGATGGCTTGGAGTTTGAATTCTCCCCTTGTTCTTCCTGGGAGATGATGGAGAGCTTAGATCTTATATAGCTGAGGGAACGATGTGCACTGCCATGTGCATAGATTTAGGCAGACTGCACAGTCTCGGGCATGGGGTCCGAAGAAAAGATTAGTGAACCACTTCTGAGCACTGTGTACCTAGAAAACACTGGGAGGGTTTCCATAAATCAAAAAACAACCTGATGACATGTAATTTATGAAATACAGTATATCGTGTTTATTTTCCAGAGTAATTCTGTAGAGCTATCTGCCCATTTTGAAGTTCTGGTGTGTGTAACACTATATTCCAGTGGTGGCAAAACTTCCGCACTCGGGATGTTTTGGACCACAACTCCCGGAATTCTGAGCTAGACTGCCAATGGCAAAGAACTGTGGGAGTCGTGGTCCAAAACATCTGGAGCGGCAAAAGTTCGCCACCACTGCTATATTCTCTCTGACATGCAGAGTAACGCTATCCACAGTCCCTCCCTTCCCGCTACTTCACTTTTTATCCCAGGACGATCTTCTGGTTCTCTCCCTTCTACCATGCTTGTGTCATGCTCATAGATTTCTACGCGATATTCCTTTCTTCTTCGCCCAGTCTCCCTAAATGTTACCATTTTAAGGATAATCACTGCAGAGCAGGGGGCTTATTTTAAATAAAAGGTAAACATCAGGATTGCCACCTAATAATAAACAGTCATTTCTGCAACCGACCAAGGTGTCTGTTTCTAACACTCTAGACTCAATGTAAAATTTACCGAAGATTTTGAAACTGCTTTTGGTTTTGATTTCAGTTTAAGAATTGTCATTCAGCGGTAAACACCAGGCAAGTTGCATTTCAGCACATGTTCTCTGGCACAGTGTTTGTTGTTAGCTTTGCATGGTTTGGAAATATTCTCATGAACCCGCCCACTCTAAGGAAGAGGAGGATGCGCCACCAGTGAGGCTGTGGCACGATCAGTTCATTTCAGGTTCCTGGTCTCAGTCCAGGATTCCCAATCGGTGCACCTGCTTCCCGGGGGTGGTGGAGCAGTTTGTTGTGCATCTGTTTTGAGGTCCACTCCCGTTCATTTGAAACCCAAAGCTTGAAACCTGGCGGGCCTGACTCAGCAGTGCGTGTTTCTGTGGGAGATTATCTGAGCTGTGCCACAATTCTGAGAAGAGGCTTCTGTCCCAGATAAGGCAAGAGGGAGGTTGTGGAGGGGAGAGGCCTCTAAGCAGAGATTTCTCTGTCCTCACCTCTCTCTCTAATTTTCTGTGTCTTTGCATTTTTAAACATTTTGAGACAAACAGATCTATTAGCATTTTTTCCAGTATAAATTTCAAAGAGACTTGTTTATCAGAGAGATGTCACTGCCGACAGCCTAGTGTTTTTTTCTCATTTTAGTTTGCTTGCAATGAAATACGAGAATGTTGGAAGTTGGGGGAGGGGCAGAGGAAAGAAAAAGTAGACGTTAGCTAGTATTGGAGCAGGGAGGGCATTCAGAGTGGTTTTGTATTGGTATGTGAATTGGTATTAAAGCTTAATTAAAGCTTAATTTGGTGTGTGTGTGTGTGTGTGTGTGTGTGTGTGTGTGTGTGTGTGTGTGTGTGTGTGTGTGTGTGTGTGTGTGAACAATGAGCAAAGCTGTCAGATTTGCTCTTCATTCTTTGTATTTATTAAGATGAATACGTTTTACACTCCTTTTCCTAGTGAGACTTGCATAGGGCAGCAGAATGTTTACTTCTGACCATTTTATGTCTTATTCCGTCACTTCATTGACTTGCAGGATTTTACTGGGCATGGCCCACATTCTTCACAACATAAAGATTAGAATTTGCTTTTAAAAAAACCTCACCCATATTACTTTGTGTATGAAAGGATGAGACACAGAAATTGCCTAGATATTGAATCCTGCATTCATAACTGCATTTTTCATTCATTCAACCACTGACCAATTTATTCATACATTGGTTGAAATCATGTGTTGTTACACAAACTGCCTAACTTTTAGAAGTGCAACAAATAGCTTCTATGAGGATTTCCTAATTTATGGTAATTTGCCTCTTAAAATTATTTAATTTATGTAACTGCAAAGCAGGATTTCAGCCATCACAGTCCTAGGAATAATTAGACATACTGTATGCATGATCCACTAATATGCTTGGTTTATGTTAGTGGTTCCCAAATTAGGGTAACTCAGGTGTTAGACTGCAAATCCCAGAAGCCTTCACCATATGCTGTGCTGCTCAGGGTTTCTGGAAGTTGCAGTCCAAGCACATCGGAGTTATCCATGAACGGGAACCACTGGTTTACATCTACAGTATTTAACTTTTCAGGACTAAGAAGTTAGTAATAAGGGTGGAGAACTTTATACCTTCCAGATATTGTTAGGCTACATCTCCCATAATTTTGTGCCATTGGGCTGATTGATACTGTAGTACATTATCTGAATAGCCTCAAGTTTAGAAGTAATGCATTTTGCATTTGAATAGCCTCAAGTTTAGAAGTAATGCATTTTGCAAGCTGAATAGCCTCAAGTTTAGAAGTAATGCATTTTGAGGCAAGGAGAGGATAGAAGTTATTATTATTATTATTATTATTATTATTATTATTATTATTATTATTATTATTATTATTATTATTATTATTATTATTATTAACCACACCGCTAACTACGCTAGATTTTGTATTACCAATCACTAGTTGAACGCTTCCCAAGCATTTAGGACTATGTGATGTATCGGCGAATTAGGCGAGCAGATCCCAGTAAGGTGGATTTCTGCAGCTGATGTGACTTTGCCAACTCCAATTTCTTTTAAACACTATTATTATTATTATTATTATTATTATTATTATTATTATTATTATTATTATTATTATTATGCTGCAAGTATCTGTAATACTGAAAAACATTTTCCTTCTCCCCATATAATTTACAACTTGCTTATTTACTTTAAAAAAAGTCACTTTTTGAGGGCTAAAGATCTTTATTGGAGCAGTTTCAGGAGAGTCATCCCTCTCTCCAAACTGTAGGCCACTTTCTTACATTTTAGATCGATTTTGTTCAGAAATAAAAAGGAGCAACAAAGTAACAAATAATGCAAATCACTGTTTGTAATGAAAACAAATGAGTGGCAGGGGGTGACAAATCTGTAACAAATTACAAAATAAAGTAAATAAAATATATACAGTGGTACCTTGTATAAAGGAATTATTTACCTTTATACAAATTTCCCATAGGAATGCATTGAAAACGGAGTAATCCCTAATTGCAACCATTTTTATATTGTATGGATTTGCCCCATAGGCAATTCAGTTAAGTAAATTTCCCCTATATCTGGAATTTTCTATGTTGTACAGATTTTATGTTATACAAACTGTTTGTTATACGAGGGTCCACTACCTCTTTAAAAGCAGATTTCCAAGTTCTAGGAAGACAGAGAGGTATGCCTGTGAAAGCTTTGTAAGCAAAGGTGTTCATGCTCTCTGATTGCTCTGAGCTAAGGATATTTTTGCTCTTGGAACTGCTGATCTGCATGAGCAAACCTACTCTGGGCAGGCCACCGGGTAAGCAAAAAGCAAGCACTCAAAAGCACATGGGGTGGGGAGGAGGGTAGAACTCTAAAAGCCACCCTGATTGAACGATCCCAGCCCCTACCCCATGCAGGGAGGTGCGTCTTGGATGGCCCTGTGTTCAAGATAAAGTTTAACCTGCCTCACACATATTGCTCTGAGTATGGAAGGATGAAGCACAACGTACATACTCCCTGCAGAGGGAAGCCCACAGTCATCCTCACTCTTTTAATATCAGGGGTGAGCCCATTGTCATTTTGTGTCTGAAGGGGATGGCACCAGCCCCCACTTACCCAGTTCAAGATGCCGAGTACCCAAGGCTAGCCAAACTGTTTTGACACCTGAGGCAGTAAATAGCAGCCGCCGCCGCCACCACCACCACCACCACCACCACCACCACCACTTTCAAATGGGACACCTGGAAGGGGCCCCGTGGATCATCCAGCTCAGCCCCTGTCAAGAGGAACAGGAGAGAGACTCCCAAACTCTGGCTCAGCGCCCAGACATCCAATATATTGAGCTATCCCAGAAAGTACATTTTCTCACACCTCGCTGGCAGGAATGATGTAACAATAGCCAAATAAATAAGAATATAAGAGCACATAAAGAGAGCCCTGCTGGATCAGGCCAAGGGCCCATCTAGTCAAGCTTCCTGTACCACACAGTGGCCTCACCAGATGCCACTAGGAGCGCATGGGATACTAGATGTCTGTCCCCTGATACTACTCCCCTGCATCTGGCACTTTGAGTTACCTTCTTTTTAAGCCTGGAGATAACATATCCTCGTCATGCCTTGTAACCTATGATGGACTTTTCCTTCAGAAATGCCTTTTAAAGGCATCTAGGCCAGAGGCCATCACCACATCCTGTGGCAAGGAGTTCCGTAGACTAACAACAAGGAATATTTTCTTTTATCTGTTTTCTTTTGTCTCCCAATCCTCAATTTGAGTGGATGACACCTGGTCCTGGTAATGTGTGAGACAGAAAAGAGCTTCTCTCTATCTACTTTATCCATCCCCTACATAATTTCATACCTTTCAAGCATGTTCTCCTCAGGTGCCTTTTTTCCAACCTAAATTGCTGAAAACGCTGCAGCCTTTCCTCATAAGGAAGGTGTCCCATCCAGAAATGATTTTAGTCGCTCTATTTTGCACCTTTTCCAGTTCCACTATATGGTATAAACTATAAATAGTGCCATTGTCTTGCTGGCTTTTCCTGACACATGAAAACTGCTGTGTGAGGCAGCCCCCTCACTCTGCTTAATAGTAGGATCAGGCCTGTGCAGTAGAGATGGGAATACTGTACATTGCATTATACGTCAATGAAAACCGTAGCATTCTCTTGTGCATCGCTAGCCGGGCAACCTTGTAGTTTTTAATATGGCCCACTGCACTTGAGGCCAAGCAGATATTTCTCAGCACAAGATGTCCCTCTAGTGCTCAGATGGGCCTGCACTTCCAGATAGGGGCCACTGAACTTCAATCAGGCAGACAGAGCACAGATCTGAGCTACATTACGCTGGTGGCAGTCACAGCAGAAGCAACAACTGTGGCAGCAAAAGCAGCAAACAAACAAAAAGAAGCTCACGTGGCATCCATTTTAAAGGCAATCAATGCCATAAACTCGAGCGAGCCAGGTGCTTCAGGCAGTGGTTAATTTTGAAGTGTCAACAAAGGACAGAAAATTGTTCTTTAATTTGTTGCACTCATATTTTTACTTTCAGAGGGAGTCATTCGTGGTATTTTCTGCCTCAGTTGCAGAAATAAGGAGTGGCCAGCCCCAGGGGTATTCTACGCCTTTTCTTGGTAGGTTACAGGTAACATATAGTTCTCCTCCTCGAGTCATCGGATCTCTTGGACCAGTCTACTTGTAGTCCAGCACGACTGCCTCAGATTGACAGAGGCACAAATCTGCCATGATCTGAAGATGCAGATTCCGGAAGCTTCATTGGCTTGTTTGATGTCATGATAGCCATGTGAGAGAGATTAACCCTCTTTGCTCCTTTTCCACCCCATACGTATACCCTTCTCTGATTTTCAAATTAAGTTGAGAGTTTCAGGACGGGCACAGATAAATTTATTCCAGAGTGTTGACCAGCCTATTATTGCCAGTAGATTGGAAGCTAATTATTTTCAGTCCCCTAACAACGTCCAAAGTCATTGAGTGATCTTTGTGTGTGTCCCTCCCTTGATGTATAACTGTGAGCATTGTTTGACCAAATGTGATTGTATACTAGAAGAGTAATGTGTACTCATATTGCCGGAGATAATTGGTACTGAAGTGATAAGTTCAGGTATCATCAAATCTTTTGTCTCTCTTCTAGCCCATAAACAATAGTAATCTCCCAAACAGCAGGCAGCCGAGAGGGAAACTCTTGCTGAGTCCCTTTTGAGCCACTGTACATGACTAGTATGCCACATACCATACAGTCCAGTATTTCAAAAGTGCCTGCATTCTACGTGCAATAGCTCCACAGGAAAGGCTAGTACAGCTGTGCTGCGCTAATTCCTTCTTTCAGGCAACCCTCTTTTAACCCGTTGCATTAAGGCAGAAAACCTTCTTAAGTGGTTCTAGGATCTGACATTCTCTCCTGTGGCAAATTGTACGTATCAGTTCTGTATCGCCCTCTTTAGTGGTATGGGAGCAACATTATTTTTGCTCATCCTTTCTGTTTCCCTTCTGCAGTCGTAGAGCTCCATACTTGTTTACTGTATTTCTAGACATGGCTGGCTCTTGCATGTCCGGCCGCCATGGATTTAAGAGCAATTTGTCAAAAGATATGCCATACTAACACTTCAGTGTCACCTGAAATGGAAGTGTGCTGTCACTGTGTTCTTCCTAGGCGGGCCAGGCAGGAAGCCGCCAACATAACCAAAGTGTCTTGTCAGGAAAGATGAAGGACAGCGCAATCCAAAAGAGCCAGAGGGGCCAGAGCATGTATCACTACCTTCATGCCATCATAGAAAATTTTAAATCTCTCTGACTCACTTCTGGCTGGTGTTCAAACAGGGGATGAATGGAAAGGATATAGAACAGAGACCAGAAAGCTGCTGCTTTTCTTAGTTCACCACCCCCACCCCATCGATCATAGCAGAGCAACTCTAAAGGCAGCTGTATTTATTTATTTTGAATATTTTTACCCCACCTTTCTCCTTGGAAAAGGACCCAAGGTGGCTTACAATAATGAGGGACAATATACAACCCAGAACATTTAAGTCATATTTAAATTAAGAGCAGGGAATTAGAAGAGGCATTTATAATAGTAAAAGGTAAAATCAAACTTTCCAAGAGCACGCAAAAAAAAAATCCATTATACATGATACAACCTCTAATACTGGATAGGGTCACCCTCCAACTAAAAAAAGAGGTGCACAGCTTGGGGTGCTCCTGGACTCATCCTTGAGCTTGGATGCCCAGGTCACAGCTGTGGCCAGGAGCGCATTTGCACAATTAAGGCTAGTATGCAAGTTATGCCTGTTTCTTGAGAAACCCACTTTGGCCACAGTAACACATGCCCTAGTGACATTCTGGCTAGACTATGTGGGGCTACTGACCAAAAGTGTCAGAAAACTTCAATGGGTCCAAAATGCAGCAGCCAGACTGCTGACTGGGACAGGGTAGAGAGATCACATTATACTCCTATTAAAGCAGCTCCACTGGCTGCCAGTCAGCTATTGGGCACAATTCAAGATGCTGACCTTGACCTACAAAGCACTGTACAACCTGGGTCCAAGCTACCTCAAAGATTGAATCTCACAGTATGAACTGGCTTGGGTGTTAAGGTCATCAGGAGAGGCCCTTCTCTCCACCCCACCACCCTCGCAGGCACGTCTCGTGGGAACCCACGAAAGGGCCTTCTCAACCGCTGTGCCCAGACTCTGGAACTCCCTTCCACTAGAGGCTAGGACTGCCCCATTTCTGATGTCTTTCCAGAAACAGGCAAATACCTTTCTTTTCAGGCAAGCTTCCCCTGGATGATGGGCTACCTATTATGTGTCCTTCATATGAATCTATAGGATCACACAGACTTTGTGTTTATGACCACTTATAACCTTGTATGATTACATTGACACTATGTTTTCAATGTTAGTTTCCATCATTCATAACTTTACATGGAATTTTACTCTTCTTTCAACTGCTCGTGTTCTCTTGTAGCTTTAATGTAATATTGTCTTTTAATGCTGTAGATGTTCCTATATGCCCTGTTCTCAATACTTGAACATGTCTTAATTGTACTGACCTGTATATTATCCCTCATTACTGTAAGCTGCCTTGGGTCCTTTTCCAAGGAGAAAGGCGGGGTAAAAATACTCTAAAAGAACTACCTCTGGCTTTAAAGAGAAAGCATTATTTCTCCTGAGGGAGAGCATTCCTCAAAGAAGCAAAATGAGTGGCAAAAATAGCAGCAGAAAGAGGCCAGAAGGTGTGGTATCCCAGGGAGGAAATGGATGCGAAAATATTGTCAGCTGCTGCCATTTCCTACAAAGGCAGCAGCTGACAGCTTTTCTCAGCCCCTTCAGTCAGGCCTGAACTTCGTGGGTGGCGACAGTAGCAACCCGACTCGGCTCACATCTTTCCCTACAAATGCAGTTGCCTCCAGGTTGTCAGGATCCTTGAGAGAAAGAAATCCTTGTGGGGGTTCTCACTGGACAGCTTCCTTTTTTTATCACTCTTCTGCAGCCTTCAGTTCTTGCTTGACGACTGGAACCTCAGCTCCTTTGCTCGAAGGCACAGAGGGAAACTGGGGAGATGTATGGCATGGGTTCCAGTTTTTGTCACCACAGGGCCTGTCGGTTAGCTCTGCTCCGTCTTGATCAGGCTTAGAGGGACCAGGAGATATTAAAAATCCCAAAAAACACCTCATAAACGAACATTTCTGCTGCTGAACATCAAAAATGTTTGTGAATGTGGGTATCTGGGCCAATTTTCTGTTGGGACCTCTTTTATTGCTATAACATGTTTCCTTCAAGGACCTCACAGTGATGGTACTTAGTTCTCCGTGCGTCTACATATTATTGTTACAATAACCCTATGGCAGTGGTTCCCAGCCTTCCTAATGTGGCGTTCTTTTAGTACAGTTCCTCATGTTGTGGTGACCCCTTGCCCTGCCTGGAATAGGTCACAAGCCCCCATTGGCAGGCCACTGCCGCAGATGCCATAAAGAACTTCCCTCTACAGGAACCCCTCAGCCAATCGCAGCCTCCGGTGCCATTGACTGACACCCCTCCAACCTGTCAAGCTGTAAATCACTCTTTCCTCCCTCTCCTCCTCCAGACCCAAGCTGTTTCTGCCTTTTTCTTCACTGGCTCATGGTGACTCCTGTGAATTGGTTGTTCGACCCCCAAAGTGGTCCTGACCCCAAGGTTGGGAACCACTGCCCTACGGCATTGTTCCATGCAAGTATAACTGGGCACTAATGAGTTTAGTGGCTGGGTGAGGATATTTCCCCATGGTAGTCTAACGCAGTAATCTGGAATTTTTGCCCAGCTCCACATTCACTTGAGGGTAATTTGTGAGGCAGGAGCTGTACTTGTAGTAGATGGTGCCAGAGCCAAAGAGGGCAGCATGGGCAAAGGGGGCTCCAGTCTATCTGTGGGGCATATGCCTCATGTCCTGAAGGGTCTTAATGGAAATATAGTCACAATAAATAATTGGAGTGGTTCCGAGACTCTCCGGAACCGCCAGCACCTGCCCCACACCATCACAAGCACAACACTTTAAACCCGGTCCCAAAATTCCATTCCGTTCCCAAGATATCGGGAAAAATACATCTACCGCCATTTCTGCAGGGGTGCTAAGGATTAACCGCCTACACCCTAGCTGTGTGCTTTAACCAATCAGCGCGCCCCTCATCCGTCAATGTCTCGTTAATTACAAGGCCGGAAGGGGGCGCTTAACAGGAACAGATTGTGATAGATTAAACCGGTAGACCACTACAACGAATTTGCTCCATAGCATCTGGACCGCGGGAATTCAAAACTCCCAACCGACCCTGAGTTCCAGAGAGGCGGCTGAGGTCTAGCGATGCCAGCAGTATAAATCCACCTTTCCCTGACCGATTCACAGTTCCATGAACCTGGCTTGAGTCAGACGTTAGCCCCAGTCCCCTTTTCCTTGCCGTGTCTCAATTCCAGAAGATTTCTGTCTTTGGTCGGTAATGATTGTCTATGGCAGTAGACCACCCCGCACTTTCGAATTGAGCGAATAGAGCCATTCCCTTTTGTGGGAACCTTTGGAAACTTATTTCTTCCATTCCAAGGGTTCCCACCAAGGAATAGCCAAAGTCCCTCACTAGTAAGTTTGGTTAACCCTTTCTTGACCAGATTGGATCTTATTTTCTGAACATTTAAGGCAGCCAGATATGCAATTCAGGAAACCTTCCTGAACTGATGGTTTATTTCCACCATGCTCATGGCTCATGGGGTGGTGATCATGAACAATCATCTCCGAACCCCAGCGACTTCCCTTTACACCTGAAGCTGCTTCCACCGTCTCCCTGTCTATATGGACTCTGGCTTCTGGTCCCAACTAGGCCCCCCTCTTCTGCCCTACTCTCTCTCTCTCTCTCTCTCTCTCTTCCCTTAACCCACTCTCCCTGGGTGTGTTTAAAACGTGTTCCTACACTGTTCTACCTTCCCTGAACCTACGCCATCTTGGGCAAGGCATGGCAGAGGGAGATGGCCACATGGCAGGAAGGCTGAATCTTCAGGATGGACTCTATTTCTCCACAAGGACTTCAGCACGTCTTACTCCAGAATGTACCATGGACTAATCCCAGCCCGGAGGCGTCTCATTGTCTCATTTCCACATCCACCAGGAACTGTGTCTGGCAGTTCGGACTTCCCCTATTGACTTTCCAGCTCCCCATTGTGTCCTCCCAGCTCCGCCATTGACCTGCTAATTACCCAAAGATTACCCAAACCCTTGGACAATGCCTAGTCCCCTTCCCTTCTATTATCACCTCCATGATGGCTCAAGTTCAAGTTCAAGTTTATTGCGGCCGTATGACCCGTATAAGCAAATATACAGTGAATCATAAAAACAGTGAAAAAGAGTAAAACTGCGAATGGGTAAAAACATCAGGAAGATGGATGGATGGTCGAGGTAATCTCTGCTTTCTTGCGTATAGCGGCCATAAAAAACTTTGCTACCTGGGCTGTAACATAAGAGTTCTTGTCTATTAAACAGTATTGGACTAACCATCTAGAAGGGTGGCCTTGGAACTTCTTCAGCAATGGGGCAATTAAGTTGTTTCTAATATGAACATAAAAAGGGCAAAATAAAAGCACGTGTTGGATAAATTCTGGGGACTGGTTTCCACATGGGCAAAATCTTTCTTGGCGCGGAATCCCCGTAAACCTACCCTAAAGGAGTGCTGATGGCAATACATTCATCCTGGCCAACATGAAAGCTCTACAAGCCTGTGGTGAACTAAGTGAGGTTAAATATCCTGCGGGGGTCTTATACGTTGGAAACACACCTTGTGACAAAGGGGAGCAGGTTCTATGTGCCAGGGAGAAAAGTTCCTGCCTCTCTATGTCATTTAGCCTCTGAGTAAGAATTCTTAGAGCCTGTTTCTGCCCTAACGTCAAGATATGGTCAAGCGGGATACCTACAGACCTAATTTTTTGATTAATGAAGGATTGCCACTGGCTTTGGTAAGAATCAGACAGCATGTTAGACATGTACCCCAGTTGGTCTGCACAAAAAAGGATTCTAAGCCAGTACTTTAGGGTCTGGGTCCAGGCGTTAATTTCCAATCTACCCACTCCTGCCTTGAGGCACAACACTGCATAGGGTACACAGTTTGGGACCCCCAGAATCTGATGCAAAAAAGCAGATTGAATTCCCATGATGGCTCATTAAAGGACAGATATGGCTCGATCACACCTGTGCAGGTATCCTGTTCCAGGACAACAGGAACCCCCAGGACCTCCCTTGGGCAGGCCCCAGACTGCTTCCATTGGACATTCCCGAAGACCATCCCCTTTGCCCACCCCAGGGAGGCACACACCTTGTGGGGGGGAGAGAGGGGAAGGTATAAAATGGTATCCATCTTTGTCTTCAGGGCTGAACATTCTCGCACTGTCCTGGTGGGGTGTTCGCCTACTGACTTTTATTGGGCTCAATAAAACCAGTATTTTTCTTGGATCGCTCTCCTGCTGGACTCTTTATTGGGAATTCTGAGGCCCAGCAGCACCTAGCAGGACTAGCCTTGCTAGAAACTCAACAGTCCCCTGCCCTGTTCTGAGCACCACACTATTCTGGCTCTTCGCTTTCATGGGTCTAGAAGCTCCTGTTCTTTAAACTACAGCTATCCATTGTAATTTTTCTTTTCTTTGCCATATTCTGAATAATGAACGTTTAGTTATTTGTTATAAAACTCTGAGAAAACAAAGATTTATTTTGTTATATTTGTATCCTGCATTTTCTTTAAAAAAAAACCCAACAACATTGAAGGCAATGTGAATGGATGTAGGGTGCATATGCATATACAAGGATTAAGGATCCACCATCTGGAGTTTCTGGACTTCCTCTCCCATAACCTCTGTGAATTCCCAGACAGACTTTTTCAAGATCCCACCCACAGACCCACACCTTTATTTTGGTCAGCTACAGAAGGTCCTGGCTCAAAGGCTCGCTGGCCTAGCTTCCAGTTTAAAAATGGAAGCTGCCTCAGCGTTACTTGAGAGTCCTAGAGCAGTCTCTTTTAGAGACTGAGTGCCCAAAATGCAATTCAAAACCCTTTAATTTTTCGTAAAGTGTCAATACAGCAATTTAACCTGATTACAGGTGGCTGTGAAGGGATGATGTCAGGTGCCCACAGAAAGGGCTCCGAGTGCCACCTTTGGCAAGTGTGCCATAGGTTCACCAACACTGTCGTAGGGCAACTCTGGAGCTATAGTTCTTTGGGAGGCAGTGTCTGTTGAACCTAATGGGCACTGAAATTGTATCTCCCAGAAGCCCTAAAACTTCCGAGCACTGGAAAGGTAGAGGTGGGCCCTTCTCTGGGCGAGCAAAATGTAAGTGCCTCTAAGTATGGGCTGGAACTCTCAGAATTCTGTCTGGAGAATTCCTGGTTAATGTTGAATGCTGGAGTCTAAAAACTCCAAATGGCACATCTGTAATAAATCTACAGATTAAAATAATGGAAGATTATAGATCTGGTAAGCCTTTAGTTTTAGCACACCTAATATGTGCAAGAAAGGCTGTGTTTGGCCAAGATAAGAAGAGCAGCAGAGAGGAAGGAGCTGGTCAGAGGAGCACAGAACAAAGGGCAGAGCTAACTTCTTCTTTTTGCAGGAGCAAGGGGCGGAGTTTTAGCTTTAAATAGCTGCTACCAGCAGTCTCTCAGTCCTCTTCTGGCAGAGCAGCAGAGAGGAAGGAGCTGGTCAGAGGAGCACAGAACAAAGGGCAGAGCTAACTTCTTCTTTTTGCAGGAGCAAGGGGCGGAGTTTTAGCTTTAAATAGCTGCTACCAGCAGTCTCTCAGTCCTCTTCTGGCAGAGCAGCAGAGAGGAAGGAGCTGGTCAGAGGAGCACAGAACAAAGGGCAGAGCTAACTTCTTCTTTTGCAGGAGCAAGGGGCGGAGTTTTAGCTTTAAATAGCTGCTACCAGCAGTCTCTCAGTCCTCTTCTGGCAGAGCAGCAGAGAGGAAGGAGCTGGTCAGAGGAGCACAGAACAAAGGGCAGAGCTAACTTCTTCTTTTTGCAGGAGCAAGGGGCGGAGTTTTAGCTTTAAATAGCTGCTACCAGCAGTCTCTCAGTCCTCTTCTGGCAGAGCAGCAGAGAGGAAGGAGCTGGTCAGAGGAGCACAGAACAAAGGGCAGAGCTAACTTCTTCTTTTTGCAGGAGCAAGGGGCGGAGTTTTAGCTTTAAATAGCTGCTACCAGCAGTCTCTCAGTCCTCTTCTGGCAGAGCAGCAGAGAGGAAGGAGCTGGTCAGAGGAGCACAGAACAAAGGGCAGAGCTAACTTCTTCTTTTTGCAGGAGCAAGGGGCGGAGTTTTAGCTTTAAATAGCTGCTACCAGCACTCTCTCAGTCCTCTTCTGGCAGAGCAGCAGAGAGGAAGGAGCTGGTCAGAGGAGCACAGAACAAAGGGCAGAGCTAACTTCTTCTTTTTGCAGGAGCAAGGGGCGGAGTTTTAGCTTTAAATAGCTGCTACCAGCAGTCTCTCAGTCCTCTTCTGGCAGAGCAGCAGAGAGGAAGGAGCTGGTCAGAGGAGCACAGAACAAAGGGCAGAGCTAACTTCTTCTTTTTGCAGGAGCAAGGGGCGGAGTTTTAGCTTTAAATAGCTGCTACCAAACTAAAAAAAAAAAAAAAAAAAAAAAAATCTGGGTTTAATTGAGTTCCCAAGCCAAGTGTAGGAGGTCCTACACTTCCTGACGTGCTTGTAGTTGGAGTAGAGGTGCTTTAGCGGCCCCTACACTGTTAGATTTTGACTAAACAATAAAAGAAGTAAAGAGTCTTACTAGATTAAAAAAAAGTGCAAGTTTACATTTTTGAGACCTTGAATACATTTTATTGTAATAGTTAAAATGGAGTTGCAGGGAGCAGCTGTAGTTACCTGCAGTACTTGTGCCATGTTTGTTGTCTTGACAGAGCGTGTGCAGAACTACATCTGCTGCAAGTGCAAGCTGGTTGCGCTATTGGAAGAGAAGGTCCAGCAGCTAGAGGCTTGCATAGCGGACCAGCAACATATTAAGGAGTTTGAGCGGTTCCTGGAAAGAGCGGAAGAGACTATCCAGGTCCAAGAAGAGACAGGGCACACTTCAGAGGAGGAAGTCACTCCCCCAACTCAGGAGGTGGATGGATGGAGGAATGTGACTCAAAGGAGTAGAAGGCCAAGGCATCGCTCAGAGAGTCTCATCTTGCACAATCAGTTTGAAGCTCTTTCCCTCAGCACACCTCATGAGGCACACATAGAGGAAGAAGTGGTTCCGCCGGAGGATCTCTCCCTCATCACTATTGATGAGATACAAGATCAGGTACATGTTGATGAGCAGGCTGCAGGAGAGAAGCTCATTGTGCTAGGGGATTCTATCATTAGAAATACGGAGGGATGGATTTGTGAGGAGCATGATAACCGGATGGTCACTTGCCTGCCGGGTGCAAAGGTTGCAGACATCACCAGAAATATAGATAGCTTGTTAGAGAGAACTGGGAAGGAGCCAGTGGTCATGGTACACGTCGGTACCAATGATGTCGGGAAGGCCAAGCGGTCAGTCTTGGAAGCCAAATTCAGGTTGCTAGGTAGAAGATTGAAGTCCCGGGCTTCCAAGGTAGCATTTTCAGAAGTGCTACCTGTTCCTCGTGCAGGTCCCGCCAGGCAGGCAGAACTCAGAAGCCTCAATGCGTGGATGAGGCGATGGTGTCGAAGGGCTTTAGATTTGTCAGGAACTGGAGAACATTTTGGGACAAGCCAAACCTCTTCAGGAGGGATGGGTTGCACTTGAATCATGATGGGACCAGATTGCTGGCACTCAACCTCAAAAAGGCAGCAGAGCAGCTTTTAAACTGATAACTGGGGAAAGCCGACAGGAGCTGTGTGGCATCCGGTTGAACACCTCATCCTCGGGAATGAGGTTGGAGAGGGTAGAGAATCACATAGAGATGACATAGCAAGTATTAACACTGGCAGAATAGCTGAATGTGACAGTTCGTCTACTGAAAATAAAAGCTGTGGGGGGAGAAGAACAAGGCAGCAGCTGTTGCGGGACCCACTGTACAAGTGCTTCTACGCCAATGCTCGAAGCCTCCGAGCAAAGATGGGAGAACTTGAACATCTGGCAGCTAGGGATAACATTGATATAATAGCCATAACAGAAACCTGGTGGAATGTGGAGAACCAGTGGGACACAGCAATCCCAGGCTATATACTCTATAGAAGGGATAGAGAGGGGCGGGTTGGAGGAGGAGTGGCCATCTATGTCCAAGAAGGCATAAAATCCAGCAGAATGGAGATTGACAGAGGGTCTGACTCCGCCATAGAATCACTGTGGGTTAAACTACCAGGTCCAAAGAGTGATATGATAGTTGGAGTATTCTATCGTCCACCAGATCAAAAACTTGAGGGGGACCTTGAAATGAGGAGAGAAATCATGGAGGTGGCTAAGAGGGATAGGATAGTAATCATGGGGGACTTTAATTATCCCCACATTGACTGGGCCAATGCGAGCTCCGGGCAAGAAAGAGAAACTGGGTTTCTCGACTTGCTGAATGACTGTGCCTTAGAGCAACTTGTCATGGAGCCCACCCGAGAACAGGCAACTCTAGATCTAATATTGTGTGATACTCAGGACCTCGTCAGGGATGTGAATGTCACTGAGCCTCTGGGGAACAGTGACCATGCTGCAATTACCTTTGCCATGCATGTCGGAGGAAGAGTGTCAACCAAATCAGACATAAAAACCCTTGATTTTCGAAGGGCAAACTTCCCTCAGATGAGGAAACTAGTTAGAGAGAAACTGAAGGGGAGGGTTAGAAAAATCCAATCTCTTCAGAGTGCATGGAGCCTGTTTAAAACAACAATAATAGAGGCCCAGCACAAGTGCATACCACAAAGAAAGAAGAGCTCATTTAAGTCCAAGAGGACACCGGCATGGTTAACGAGTGGAGTTAGAGAGGCTCTAAAGCACAAGGAGAGGTCCTTCTGTAAATGGAAATCCTCCCCAAATGAGGAAAATAAAAAGGAACACAAACTCTGGCAAAAGAAATGTAAAAAGATGATAAGGGAGGCAAAGAAAGACTTTGAGGAACGCATGGCTAGCAATATAAAGGGTAATAATAAAAGCTTCTTTAAATATGTTAGAAGTAGAAAACCTGCCAGAGAACCAATTGGGCCTCTGGATGGTGAGAGAGGAAAAGGGGAGGTTAAGGAGGACTTGGACATTGCAGAGAAATTGAACGAGTTCTTTGCGTCTGTCTTCACGACAGAGGACCTTGAGCGGATTCCGCTGCCTGAGCTGCCCCTCTTGACTAAAGAATTAAATCAAATACAGGTTAAAAGAGAGGAGGTTTTAGGACTAATTGATAAATTGAGGATTAACAAGTCACCGGGCCCAGATGGCATCCACCCAAGGGTTATTAGGGAACTGAGAAATGAAATTGCAGATCTCTTAACGGTAATATGCAACTTGTCTCTTCAAACAGCCACAGTGCCGGAGGACTGGAGGATAGCGGATGTCACACCAATTTTTAAAAAAGGAAGGAGGGGGGACCCAGGAAACTACAGGCCAGTTAGTCTTACATCTGTCCCAGGGAAGATGGTGGAAGGCCTCATCCAAGAGAAAATCTTAAAACACATAAAAGAACAAACCTTGCTGAGAGAAAATCAGCATGGCTTCTGTAAGGGTAAATCTTGTCTTACAAACCTTTTAGAATTTTTTGAAAAGGTCAACAGGCACGTGGATTTGGGTGAACCGGTGGATATAGTCTATCTGGATTTTCAAAAGGCTTTTGACACAGTCCCTCACCAAAGGCTGCTGAGAAAATTGCATAGTCAGGGGATAAGAGGGCAGGTCCTCTTATGGATTGAGAACTGGTTGAGATCCCGGAAACAAAGAGTAGGTGTCAATGGGAAATTTTCACAATGGAGAGAAGTGAAAAGCGGTGTGCCCCAGGGCTCGGTCCTGGGACCGGTGCTTTTCAATCTGTTCATAAATGACCTGGAGACAGGGATAAACAGTGTGGTGGCCAAGTTTGCAGATGACACAAAACTTTTCCATGTGGTAAAAACCAGAGAAGATTGTGAAGAGCTCCAGAAGGATCTCTCCAAACTGGGGGAGTGGGCTGAGAAATGGCAAATGCGTTTTAATGTAACCAAATGTAAAGTAATGCATATTGGGGCAAAAAATCCAAACTTCATCTATCAACTCATGGGCTCTGAGTTATCCGTGACGGATCAGGAAAGAGATCTTGGTGTGTTGGTGGACAGCTCCATGAAGGTGTCTCCCCAATGTGTGGCAGCAGTGAAGAAGGCCAATTCCATGCTAGGGATTATCAAAAGGGGATTGAAAATAAAACAGCCAACATTATAATGCCGTTATACAAAACAATAGTAAGGCCCCACCTGGAGTATTGTGTACAGTTCTGGTCACCGCATCTCAAGAAAGACATAGTGGAACTGGAAAAGGTGCAGAAGAGAGCGACTAAAATGATTACTGGGCTGGGGCACCTCCCTTATGAAGAAAGGCTAAAACAATTGGGCCTCTTCAGCCTGGAAAAAGGCGCTTGAGGGGGATATGAATGAGACATACAAAATAATGCAGGGTATGAGTAAAGTGGATAGAGGGAAGCTCTTCTCCCTCTCTCAAAATACCAGAACTAGGGGACATACACTCAAATTGAGTGCTGGGAGAGTAAGAACTGACAAAAGAAAATATTTTTTCACCCAGCGCATTGTAAGTCTATGGAACTCCCTGCCACAGGATGTGGTGATGGCATCTGGCCTGGATGCCTTCAAAAGGGGATTGGACAGATTCCTAGAGGAAAAGTCCATCACGGGTTACAAACCATGATGGAGATGTGTAATCTCTAGGCTTTAAACCAGGGTACTTCAAGGGCCAGATGCAGGGGAGTGGTATCAGGAGACAGATATCTAGTCTCATGCGCTCCCAAACGCATCTGGTGGGGCCGCTGTGAGATACAGGAAGCTGGACTAGATGGGCCTTTGGCCTGATCCAGCATGGCTCTTCTTATGTTCTTATGTTAACTAAGGATGCAACTACTAGATTGTTAAATTAAATTGAGAGCTGTCTTGGATTTTGGGAAATTGATTTAATTGCTTACTTGCAACCGTGCTTCTCTGTGGTCGGCCTCTCGCTCTGGAACCACCTTCCGAGTGAGTTGTGCCTTGCAGAGTCCCTGCCCACCTTCAAAACAGCACTTAAAACCTTGCTTTTTCGGGAGGCATTTGGTGACCTTTAATTTTTTTTTCTTCTTTGACGCCTCTTGCCAATGATTTTTATCCCATTTTTGTCATTTTTTTCTCTTCTTCTTTTTTCTTTTAAATTTATTCCTGATTCTTTTGTTGATGTTGCACTGTGTTTATTCAGTTCTTTTAACCCATATTGGTAACTGCCCGCAGTTCCCTGGGAAGACGGGCGGTATAAAAATAAAATAAATAAAATAAAATAAAATAAAATAAAATAAATAATGTCTTGTGGTTTTGTGTTGGTGTGTGGATCTACCACAGGGGAGAATACTCTGGAAGGTTTTTTTTTTAAAAAAAACTCTCTTTTAACAAGCTTTCTCAAAGTTAAAAGGGAGACTTTCATGGCGGAGCATTCCAGAGTGTTGCGGCTACCACTGAGAAGGCCAGTACTTCACCTCAAACACACCTTGTACCTTCGCTCGGGTGGAGCCTTCCTGCTTTAAATAAAGCCAGCACCAGCAACCTGCATTGCAGCTAGCACAGTGTTTCCTCTGTACTTTAAGAATAATCATGTCTGGTCAAAATAGTATTTTACTTGGCACCCAATACTGTGCATACTTAGCAGACAAACCACCACCACCTCTGCACTATTTACTCCAGCACAAGCAATCACACATGGTCAAATGAGTTTTAGGGAAAGGGTGACTAGAATCAAATTAAAATAAACAACCCCTTGTGTTTTAAAAAACTTGCTTTGCAGCTAGAAAAAATGCACACTTAACTGTCATGTAACTGGAGATTTTTAATTCAGCTCCAAATGGGCCATCCCCCTGCATGAAAACTGAAATATTCCAGTGTGTAGCCAAGCCCCAAGATGGGCTGATTGGAGCATTAACACAGGATGCAGAAATTTAGAGGTCACAAGCATTTGTTGCTGGAATGGCATGCATCAGCACTTGGTTCCTGGAAGGGCATATGCTGTCTTCAGCCTGTCCTCCCCGAACAGAAGGAACCACAAAACTGGGAGCTCAGATTAGAACCAATATGGCCATCATGCGCTCAGGTCGTCACACACTTATCCCCTTTACTCTGCCCTCTCTGCGTAAGACTAATGTCACACATAGACCCTTGTTTAACCAAATGGGGCGCAAATTCACAGTTGCCAAAAGTGGCTGGTTGCAAGGGTAGGTTTTGGAGCTCCGTGTACTGCTGGATAGTGTTCTGTCTAATTTTTGTCTTGGCTGCGTGGGAGCCTCACCTGTTTGCATGCTGGGAACAGGATTTTGTCCGAAACCTGGAAGTAAACAGGCATCGACCCCGACTGCCTCTGTGTGGCTCCAATGGAGCCCTGAGTAAGCACACACTTTCGAGAGACCATTGCTGCAGGATTACAACTCCCATCACTCCTGGGAAGTGCTACCAATGGTGAAGGGTGATGGGTGTCACCATCCAACAGCACCTAAAGTTGCCTAAAGTTACAAGTTGCCCAACCTTCATCAAGAGAAGTCAGCATGGGAGTGTTCCACCTTTATCGCAGTATCACGCTTTAAAACACAAAGACAATAGCAAAGGCTTTCACAGTATTTAATCCCAGTTCCCAAGTGGCAACCCACTTAATTCTTCTCCTTGTTTCCCCACTCCGTGTCCCTGAGCTGGAATGGAAAGTGTAGCTCTATCTCCCCATAAAATGGGGAAGAAGGAGAGATTAAAGAGAGAGAGAGGTGTTAAAAGGCTCCAAGGACTGGGGAACATCCCAGAAGGACATTATTAAACATTACGTGAGTGGCTGGGTGTGCAGAGATGTTTCCCTGCCACTCCTGGAAAGGGTTAAAGGCTCAAGGATCTTTTTTTCTCCCCACCCCCACCCCCACCCCACCCTAGGGAAATAATTGAAATTACAGCTCTGGCCATACTCTTTCCTTGTCCATTACCTTGATTGTCTTCTGAATGTGCTAGATGGATATCAGGCACTTTGGAGGCCTTGGCAAAAATCTAATCTGAGTGGTTCTTCTTGAAAGACAGGCAATAAGGCCCCAGCTGTCTCATCCAAAGACCTTCTCTTTAGCTAAAGTTTAACACCGTCTCTCATTTGGCCGTCTTAGTTCAGTCTCCCAGGTTTTCTTACCTGATGCCTTTTCTTTAGGCGGTTGTATAAGTGCAGGAAGGGATTTTCACTGTGTCGTGTGATCCCAGCTGTGTTTGCTAAGTGCAGTACTGATCTGGGCACCCCCAGCATATGGGTCCTTCCTCTCTCTTTTGGACTGGATTCCCTTTGGGTTGGGGATTTAGGGATGAAAGAAATCATACATTGAAGCCATCTTTAGAAAGGGAGCTTCCTTAAGAAGTTGTGTTTTTGTGTTACATTTATTACGTTTGTTTTATTCAGTTCATTTCTCGGTTCACCCAAGTAGCAAATGAATTCGATGTGTACAATTTAGCAGATCCACTGTCCAAACAGACTGTGCCTTTGGAAAGAAAATGTTTTATCACTTTCTAATGGTAAAGCTAGCAACTCTCATCTCTTTCAGCCCCCAATGGGCTTGCTGACCCTTGGTCAACTCACACCCCAAACTGTTCATCTCCCTGTCTCTCAAAAGCCTTATTTTTTAACCCTTTAGTTTTATCACACTTTCCCCAGAGAGAGCAAATGCACCTGTTTAGTGTTTCCTGAAAGGTACCAAAATGTCTTACAAGCATTGGTATATTAAAAATAACAATATAATCACAAGTAGCAGCAACAGCAAAAACACTGCCTTACGAAAGCAGGAATTGCGGCACATCAGTAGGGGAATTGGCAGGCGGGGGAGAGAAGGGAAGGACCTAATGAGAGCAGACCTCCTCAAAGGTTGCTGTGAAAAGCTAGGCCTTTGCATAATGACTGAAAATGTGTTCTATGTTTTGACGAATGGGCTTCCTTAGGAATAGCCTCTTGGAGGGGTGATGTCACAAACAAAATGCCCCCCTCCTTTTAGATATGCCATTCCTCTTTAAAATGCAAATGCTATCTACATATAAGTGAGTCACAGCCTGGTCTAAGCTCTGCCACACCAACAATCCTGTTTGGACAGGGAGGGAAAACATGGTGGGGAAATGCAAACAGATGGAGGTACCAGCATCCAAAATATATGGGGGAGGGTTTGGGGGGAAAAGAGAAATTATTATTTGTTAGCTTACTTGAGGTTTTCTGTTAAATAAGAATATAAATACATAATAAGATATAGATAAATACTAAAATAACTAAAGGCAGGATTCAATACAGCTGTGACTCAGAGACCACCAAGACCTCCTGGTTCTAGCACTCAGGAAGTCAAATATTGCTTTTTGTGTTCCCTCCCTAATGATGCTTTTTTGCTCATCCATGCTTCACGTCTAGACTATGTTTTGCTCTAGAACCTCAACGTTTAGGCTCTCCCCCACCCCTTGCTGTTTCCAGAAATTTAAATGGCGAATACAAGTGCACAGGGACACAGAACACCCTTTAAAGAAAACAAAGCATATATAAAAAAACCCATTGCAAACCTATAGACCATTGCAAGCAAAGGAGGAGGAGGAGGAAAAATGAAAACCACTTTTGCACAAGGTATCTACAGTGCAGAATATTGAATATCTTTGTGCATCTTGATCAGATCTTTAGTTTGCTTTCTGCTAGTGGCATACCATTTGGCTTGAGTATGAATTAGCTGTTCAGCCACAAATCTCCCTGGCATACCTTGGTGACTGAGAAGTTAGGTGTTAGGGTATAGTTTGCATTCTAACTATCGAACAAGACTCAAGGGAGATCCAAAAGGTGATTAATGAAAACAAGCTTCTGTTTCTGGACAGGTTTATGAGTAGTCACCTCCACAACAATACTTTCTGATGAATAAGCCCCACTGAATTCAACGTGGCTGACTTTCCATTTAGGTGTCTATAGGGCTGAGGCCATATTCACCTATGGTGCATTTTAATCACAGGGAGGTGACAAAATAGACAAATGTTAGGAACTTTTGCCTCTTTGCTTTTAGACCAGAAATGGTTAACACTGGGAAGGTGGTAACCATTACTTGTACCTACAAGCTAGTTTAAGTGGCAAGTTATTTTTGCAGGCTTACTTCCAAGTCTGTCTTAGAAGGCTTATGTCACTTTTCTTTTTAAAGTCTTGGGATTAAGAGACTTAAGAGAGGACGCACAGTCATTAAAGAGGATTATAATCATCTCCACTCTTTGAATGTTCTTTGAAAACGTGAAGGGAAATCCACCCACACTCCAGGATTAGACCAACCTGACAATGTTTAGGTGAACAATCTGCTTCAAGGGTGTATTTTTATTTTATTTTATTAAGGAAGGGGAAGCCCTTCTGTTTCAGCCTCTCCAATTCATTGGTATGTTAGATGCTCTGCACATTCTGCGTCTGGAGTGCTTTGGCTTTGAGAGAGGGAACGGTGTGCCTCCCACTGGCTCGGTTTTCTTCTGAAGCATTTCTTCTGAGTTGCCCGTGTGTGGAGATTTCAGCACCACGGACAGGGATCCCAGCTCTCTCTGCCTGGCTCAGTCTTGCAAATACCAATCAGGTTGACACGATGAGATTTAGCAAGGAGAGGGTGTGGTGCTTAAGCACAAAGGGTTCTGTTTGTGTTTCCCCACCCCACCCCACCCCGTCGTTTCCAAGTTCCCTTTCTTCAAATAAAGGTGTCTCTTTAGTTAGGATCAGAAAAATAAAAGGCACGGAAGCCACGTTCCCCCAAAGTCTTGTTCCTGAATCTCAACAGAATTGAGCACACGAGGCAGGGCTCATTAAACAGCACATACCCTCTGGTGAGACCAAAACGCCACAAGAAGAGGGAAAACAAGATGGAGGCAAATATTCATTCATGGAGGAAAACACTCAAGCAGTGGTCCCTAACCTTTTTGAGGTGTGACCTGCTTTTAGAATAGCCAAGAGACCTGGGAAACAAACATGCACTACATTTCTAATAAAAAGGCCATTGTCATCATTCCCCAGCATGGTGGCACCTTTGCTGCTGCTACTTCCCTTCCTCCTGCCGCCAATTCCACCAGCTCCACTTCAAAACTGGAGCCGGAAGAGTTTGGGAGGGGTTCAAAGTAAGGAGAAGAAAATGCAACAGATTTTAGAGATGTGTCGAGGTGGGGTGGGGGGCAGAAGGACACCGTAGTACAAAGCAAGGGGGTGAAATCTTCACGCAGAGAAGATCCACCTCAGACACTGGCACATCATTTTATTCGCACCTCCTGGAGAAGAGGAAGACTGGGGTTTTTTTGGTCCCCTTACTGGGGGTTTGTTGTGTATGTGTGAGTGTTGTTCCCTTCTTTTTCCTTTTCCTCCCTTTCTTTATGCTCTCCAGAAGTGACACATCACTGTTTAAATCCCTTTCTGGCAGAGTTGCCAGCAATGCTATCTTTATGCTGTCATTTCTCTTCTTTTCGAAGAGTACTCCTGGTCATCCCTTCTCAGAAAGTAGAGGCCTCTCCCATAACCACCCCACCCCAAGGGCTTGCTTCTCATACATTCAAATATACACTAACTTTGCTAACCTGCTCTGAAAGGTCAAGGAAGAAATTATTTGACAATGGCTACAATATCTATAAGGCAACCTGTGACTCCCTTAGAAAACACTTTGTGACTTTTTCCGAATAGTGTTTCTTTGATATTTTGAGCATCTGTATACCTATTGTCTTTTAATGACATAAGCCATCTTTGTATAGTCATTGTTTTTAGGTTTACATTTTGTCTTTTAACGATACATTATAAGCCTCCTTGGATCCTTTTAAAGGGGAAAGGCAGGCAAAAAAATTTTTTAAACGTAAATAAAAAATAACATCATCTACAATGTGCTATGGAGCAAGATTTCCAGGTGTACATTGCTAAACAGGTTTTTCCTTCACCTTTTTTTTCAGTGTCCTTTATTTATAATCCTTGTCAACATTCCTGAAGCAACCACCCCCAACCCAAGTCAAAGGAACCAATGCTATTTTCTCTAGCAAATTAGTCTATTGGATTTCCATGCAAATCCTGTCCTGCACAATCTTTGTGCTATAGGAGAAAATGCAAATTTCATGGGCCTGGCAAGGCAAGCAGACAAAGGCCAATGAGCATTCAAACACAGGACAAATGAGAGCATGCAGATTCCCACCCCTGGTATGCGTTTCATCAAGGCACAACATTCAAGGTGAATGGTAATGTAATTGTACACACAGCAACGAGAGACATTATAATAACTAGGCAGTGTTTTACAGCACGCAGCACTGTGCCTTTCAGTGTAATCAGAGTGCCAGTTAACATTAGGGGATATCACACCAAGAAGCACAACTGTCAGGATGTTCAACACGGTGCAGTGTCAGGTGAACTATGGAATTTAAATCAATTATGATAGATTATGAGAGCTATTACAGTTACGTCACTCAGAATGCAGGCCAAATGACAAAGAGAGCAATCCTAACTAGCCAAAATGGCTCGGCGCCGAGGAATTTGAAGGAGTTACTCAAATCTACCCTTTCTCTGGCATAACCCATCGCCTCCCTTGCCCTGCATTTTCTCCTCCCCTTCTTTGACTGTGGTTTCCTCACCAGCAGTTCCATCATCGAGATTTCTCTAATGGTAGAACTCTGCAATCAGCCAGCACAAAGGGCCTCTGCTGGAAACAGAGGTGTCTGCCTGTACCTCACCCCCAAACTGAATCTCTCTCTCTCTCTCTCTCTCTCTCTCTCTCTCTCTCTCTCTCTCATGGAAAGTGCATTAATTTTGATTTAGAGGAAGCTTAGTGATTCTACAAATGATCTGGAAGTACCTGGTGTTATATTCTTGCAGTGGCTAGGCAAATGAAAAGATTGTCACTTTCCACAAACAAAAGACTATGGGGAGGGGATGAAGTGGTACCAGCCGACTGGGGAGCTCAGTGGTTTTAGGCTGAACCAGAGGTTGGGAGCCTGATTCCCCGCTGTGCCTCCTGTGAGCAGAACAAGCCTGTGTGGCCTTGGGAAGAGGCACAGTCCTAGGGAACCTCTAGAAGAAGGTAATGCACTCTGAGTATTCCCTACCTCAAAAACTCTGAAAGGGGTCAACATAAGTCAGAATTGACTTGATGGCACACAATTATTCTTATTAAAGCATTGCCTCCCTAAAAGCTAAGGTGCCCACAAGGGGGACATAATGGAAATGACCATGATAGTGCATGCATTGTCTATTTACATGTAAGTGGGAGAGTCCAAAGTGTTTACTTAAAAGTACTAAACAAAAGGGAGTCAGTCTCACAGAGAGATATTAGGCTGCGGACCCCCCCCCCCGAATGCAAGTTGAATCCCCATGATTTGTCTTTCTGTCCTGACTAGCCAAGTTGGCTGGGAGGCAAACTGAGCTGACACTAGGCTTGCTGAAGCTGTGCCGAATCCAAACTTTTCCTAGGTGAGGGATACAGTATTGGAAATTAATTAGGTCTACATTCATATCCACCCAACATGGCTGTGCTCTGAACTGGAAGAGGTATGGATCTTATTGAACTCATCTCTTCCCTCCACCACATCATTTCTCTGGTCCTTTTGGGTTCTGCCAATGGCTGATCTTTACCGGCACAGCAGCTGTGTGGGCAGATCTATAAGATCACCCAGTAGAAGCTAGTATACACCCAATGATATCTAGCACTGGTTGTGTACTCAATAATGTCTTTGTTTGTCAAACTGTTTCCAATGTATCCAATGTCCCTTATCTTTCCCTTCCTCTTCTTCACTCCCCCCCCTCTTTTTCTGTTTTTTTTATTTCCCTCCTTCTTTCCCTTTCCCTCTTACCCCATATTTCAAGTAACCAATAAAACCTTCAAATGCAAAAAAAAAAAGAAAAAGAAAAAAATATCACCCAGTAGAAAGGGGTCTCTGATGGCCCAAGGGGAATTAAACCAGAAGATGAGACGCCTGCCTCTTTCCAAACCCACTACAGATGATAGCATCTTCTGGAGAGGTCCTACATTGTTATTTAGATAAGCCCTTGAAATTTGAGCTGCTGCATTAATGAAAGTGTTTGTGATTGTTTGGGTGTTAACTTATTTTAAACTGTTTCCTTTTAGCATCAGACAAGATTTTACTCTGGTACACATAAACATTAAACATCCAGTGAAACAGAACAACTTAAAACATAAACATAAATGGTAACATAGAAAGATGGGAAATTATCAATGAGCATGTTCTCTTTAAGTATGCTAAAAATGTTAAGGCATTAGTTATTGTCACTGAGCTTTAATAGATCTGATTTTTATTTCTAGACTAAAATTCTGTTTTAGTGATTTTTTATTATTGCTAGTAGTCCTGAGTGGAAAGGTTAGATACTGTACAAATTTTAAAAATAAGTAAATGAATGAATGAATAAAACATGTTATGTAATGCAAAACTCCAGACATACTACTAAATATTTATAATACTAATGTGCCTATTGTCCAGAGAATATAATAGGCCTTTATAATGCATATCTATCTATCTATTCTATCTATCTATCTATCTATCTATCTATCTATCTATCTATCTATCTATCTATCTATCTATCTATCTATCTATGCTGATGTGCTCTAAGACACAATTATAGAACCTTACATCTGGAAAATACTTTTGAATGCAGGAGTTTATCTTATCAGTTTGTTGTAACCTCTCAAGAACAAATGTGCTTTCAAAGGCTCCTATCATGAGATAGGGAAGCCACAGCTCTGATCCTTTCTCCCTTGTATCCTTTTGTCCAATTATCTGCTGTATTTGGGCAAATGGGCAGGGAATGATAAACCCAGTAAGGTGGGAGCAACCACACTATCTTTACGATTTCAGGCCCTGCCTCCTGGTGTTCTTGCTGAGGTTCCTTCCCTACATCCTGCAGGAGCAATTTCATAATTGTCTATAACAACTTATTGTGACATGCCCAGAGTGGTGTAGTGGACAGAGTAATGAATGGACTAGGTACATCTACTACTGACTAGCACTCAGCTAGAACTGGGTGCAGACCCACAGCTCTCGGATGGTCACTGGTCACTTACTCTCTCTCTCTCTCTCTCTCTCTCTCTCTCTGTGTGTGTGTGTGTGTGTGTGTGTGTGTGTGTGTGAAACAGGTAAAACCTCTCTTTGAATAACTTAAAAAGGTAAAGGTTTTCCCCGCACATGCTAGTTGTGTCTGACTCTAGGGGTGGTGCTCATCTCCGTATTCAAGCCGAAGAGCCAGTGCTGTGCAAGTCCGTGGCCACGTGGCCGGCATGGCTGCAAGGAAACACTGTTTTACCTTCCCGCTTTTTATGGTGGTACCTATTTATCTACTTGCATTTACATGCTTTTGAACTGCTAGGTTGGCAGGAGCTGGCGTTATCAGCGGGAGCTCGCTCCGCTGCGTGGCACCCGGGATTCGAACAACCGAGCTGCTAACTTTGCAGCTGACAGTTTTCGGAAGCCTTAATCCACTGAGCCACCATGCACCTTGCCATGAAAATCCTGTTAAGAGTCACTGTACCTTAGTTAGCTCTGACTGGACATCATGTAGCAACAAATGGTAATATGTGGCTTACTGGTTCCTTTTCCAGTATGATGGTGAGCAGAATCTAAGCAGGGAGACTCCCAATCTCTGGGGAAAAAAAAACTTAGAATGTGTTCCCCTTGATGTAGCCTTGAAATTGTGAGTATTGCTCGTATTTTGAAGGAGAAGAGATGCAGAATATTGGCATTGTTAAGAGGAGGGGAGAAGATGTGCATTGAGCTGCCCCCTTCAGGAGAAACTCAGGTGGCATCGGATGAATGCCCAAATGACAGAAATAAGGAGGGAGAGAGGAGAGCTTGGAAACATGATAAACCTCACCCTGTTTGCCAAACTTCAAAATGTTTAGAACCCAGCTCAGCAAAAGAGCATAGAGTTGAAGCTACTGAAGTCTCTTCAGTATGTTGGGAGATGTACAATTGTGATAAGCTTTTGGGAGAGGATGCACATTTCTCTGAACTTGCTGATAAATTGAAGGCTACAGTGTCACTGCTGGAAGATGTGACTGTCCTGATGACAGAATGCTAGCTCGTCTAGAAAGTTTGGAACTATTCCTCAAAGAAAAGTGGCAAAAGAAGAAACTGGACAATTAGCAGATTTTTTTTTTTAAAAATGAATTTTATAAAAATATTTTTAAAAAATACATTATTTCCATTATTATAAGACATTGGGCAATAGAAATGGGAAAGCAACATAGGAAAACACCACAGGGATTTAAGAACCATTTGAATGTGGCAATGAAGAAAACCGCAGCAGAAATAAAAGTAGAGACGTCGAAAACATTATCGGAAATTAAGGCCAAAGTGAAAACTGTGGGTACAAAAGTTAAGGAGATTAATAAAATGGCCAAGGCTAATGCCAGGCAGTTGTATATGAAGATAAGCTTACTGAAATTGATAAAATAACTGATACAGTAATCTGGACTAGATGGGCCTTTGGCCTGATCCAGCATGGCTCTTCTTATGTTATGTTATTGTGATTTTGAGAACCAAGGAAGGAGGAAAACTGTGAAAGTACTCGTATGGTATGTGGATTTCCAGAAGGTGGAGCTGAGGATAGGGTCAAGCTCAGATGTGTGTGTTGTGTCGTTACAGTCGTGACCAACTCTTCATGACTCCATGTCTATGGAGTTTTCTTGGTAGGAACACTGGAGTGGTTTACCAGTTCCTACTCCAGGCGCCTACAGCACCTGGTATTCTCTGGTGGTCACCCATCCAAGTACTAACCCAGACCGACCCTGCTTAGCTTCCAAAATCAGGCGAGATCAGATGTGCTTAGGGCATCTAGGCTGCTTCAAGCTCAGATAAGTAACATTATAATAAATTAGGGCAGTGGCTCCGTGACTGGGTTGTGTAGAAGATGCTTTAGAGAGATTGCATAGATTGAGACTGAAATGAAGGGAGATGCATGGCCCCCTGGGACACTGCGGCTCCTTTTGCAAACTTCTATAAGAAAGAAATACAGTATTTGTGAAAGCAGTCAGAGAAAAGCCTGGAGAGTTGTTATACTGTATAACAATATGCTGATGCAGTTGTATTTGGATCTTCATTTCTCATCAGTGATTTGGATGTACTCAATGAAGCTGATTACCACAATACTTGTGAAGAACCATGTAAAATTTGGGGTCGAGTGGGTTATTCAGGTTTTTTTCTCTTTTTTTTAGAGAGAGAGATGTTTATATGCTGGAAATTTTCATAAGATAATATCATTAGAGCAGAATTTAAATTTTCTGAGTGTGGTTTGCTGGATGAACAACAATTGGAACAACCTGGATGGACAGCTACTTGATTGGTCTACCACTTCAGAGGGAAAAACTCAAATGGAGCAAGAAGAGAAACAACAGATGGAAGATGGAACAGCCTACCATCCTACAACTGAAATTTAAAAGTGCCCATGGCGTTCTGAGGATGCAAAGAAGACTTAGGACTATTTGAGATTGCTTTCTCTTGGACTACTGGACAGGTATGACATATGCTAGAAAAAAGAGTTTACAGCTTCTAGAGCCATAGTTGATTTGGACATGGCTGTGAAGAAGATTTAAAGAAAATGCAATATGGAAACCTTCAAGGCTGGTTTTATATTATTTTATTTTTAAAGATATTTTTACCTGTCTTTCTCCTTAAAAAGGATGAAAGTGGAATGTCATTCTATTATTTATTTAAAACAAGCATTTTTTTAAAAAAAAATTCAAAGAAAACGCTTTTGACTCTGTTTCTGCGACCTTTTATTGACCTAGTCTTCCTCACCTACAGAGTACAACTATGTACACCGTATCTACTTTGGAAGACTCTTGCTAGTAAGTCAGGCATGCTCAGTCCTATAACAATGTGGCTCTTGTTTTTTTCTCTTGAAATGCCCTTTTTGATTAATTTTTCAGTCTCATTGCCTGGATTCTTTCAAAAAATTGAAAACAAAAACTGAGGCTTGCCCTTCTTTTTCAAAATAAGCAAGCTTGGTCTTCATAAGAGCTGTTTTAAATTTAGGAACATTTAGGGTTATTTCTTTCTGAAGGGAGAGGAAGCAGTTTTAATTTAAAAAATCATAACTGAAAAACCCTTTGCCCAAACTTTGCCAAATTTGGCATACAACAAGAGCAGACCACCTGACACATCTGTTCTCATCTGAAGGCCAGTTTCAAAGCTATAAAATGTGTTTGGGCTGCCCTGGTTTTTTAGAACATCCTGGTAGAATGTCGATACAATTTGCTGCACAATAACATAGTTGCATGATTGTGCAGGTACAATAAGATGTTTGGATGAAGCAATCCTCTACGTCATTTCCTTCCTGCTTTATTTTACTCTAAGAAGCAAAACTTTACACCAAGGGAGCATAACCTGTATCCTACAGCTACATAATGTGTGACCAAAAAGCTAATGAAACTAGACCCACCTTATTTTAGCTGTGGACAGGTGTACAAGAGGGAACAGTTGTTCCCTGGTTTTGAAGACCATTGCTTTCCTGGTGTTAATAGTAGCAGATCTGAGTGAAGACTAGGGGAGTGGGGCATTTTCATATTTTTGGTGTGGAAACGTGTGCAAAGTTTGGAAAATGTGTGTGTGTTGTGTCGTTACAGTCATGACCGACTCTTCGTGACCCCATGTCCATGGAATTTTCTTGGCAGGAGTACTGGAATGGTTTGCCAGTTCCTACTCCAGGCACCTACAACACTTGGTATTCCCTGGTGGTTGCCCATCCAAGTACTAACCAGAGCTGACCCTGCTTGGCTTCCAAAATCAGGTGAGATTGGATGTGCTTAGGGCATCATAGTTGATGCACACACACACACACCCTTTATAGACCCAGAATCTTCTGATTAGCATTGGTACCAGTGCATGGGTGAGGGACATTCAGGGAGCTATGCTCCCCAAAATGTAATATGACTCATTTCTTGTTTTTGGCTTGTGGAAATGTATGTGTGAGAATAACAGTACGGTCACATTAATATGAGTGTGCTGTCCACACATTGAAAACGTTGTGCATCCTTGGCTTTATTTTATTTTTGACTGCGGACACAAGAGCAATGCCGATACTAATTCCAATAATTGTGACCTTCTTGTTCCTCTCTTACTGAAACTCAGATGGAGAGCATTGAGCCTCAGCTGACTATGGGACGTGTGCAGTCCCAAACGGTTCCAACCACAAAACACCAATCTGCTCACACCTAAGGATGATGCCTCTACTTTTTGCATCGCTCTTCTCTCCCCTCAGTTGTGTTCCTGCACAAGTTCAGCTGTTGCCGCCAACCCCCCTCCCACTCCCACCTCTGTGCCTTCTGTCAGGCTGGTGACTCTGCTCGGAACAACCGCCCCCTTGCCATTCACCAAGCCCAGGGTTTCTGAGTCCCCACACCCCAAGGCACGGACTGTGTTGTCTTTTTTTTTGTCCCACCTTCTCCATGTCACGTTGTCTCCTGGCCACCCCACCCCAATGCCCAATTTCCTCCACTTGGCAATCCCATTGCATTCTCCCTTTCTGGGTCCCTGTTGTGTCACTCCTATAATAATCATTGTGTACCAGCAAGTCGATTCTGACTTATGGTGACTCTTTTCAGGGATTTGCAGGCAGAGTTTCCCATTCATTTCTTCGGGGTCTATCCTGGGAATGTGCAGCTTGCCCAAGGCCACAAAGGCTGGCTCTTCTCCTGGGAAGCCCAGTGGGGAATAGAAAACCCAGCCTCTGACTTCACAGCTACACGCTTATATCACTGAGCTATCAAACTGCAAAACACTCAGATAAGGATGTCAGGTGGCAGGTTGGAATAGGACTGGGGAGAGACCTAGGTTCGAATCCTCACTTAGGGAAGATGCTGACTGGGTAACCAAAGGGCAATCGTTATCTTTCAAACCAATTTGCCACACAGGGTGATTCTGAGGCTAAAAGCTAGCAGGTGGGGAGACTAAAACACCACTTCAAGCTTTTTTCAAACAAAACAAAACAAAACAGGGAATATACAAGGAAGGAAGGAAGGAAGGAAGGAAGGAAGGAAGGAAGGAAGGAAGGAAGGAAGAAAGAAAGAAAGAAAGAAAGAAAGAAAGAAAGAAAGACACGCACACATATGTATATACATCAAAAGATGGTGTGGCAGCATTTAGAACACTTTGAAGAAGTTATGAGGTAGAAGTAGACGAATGAAGCAGTGGCTGCTGGTGACTTTAGTTTCAGAGGTATGTGTATGATGAATTCACTCCAGGTTTTAGTTAGGTTTTAGTGTGCGTTTCAAGGAATCTCTCCAAGGTGCTGAACTTCATTCCTGAAACATGCTGAGCATTTTCATTAACCCTTGCAAAGTGCAGGTTAAAACCCAGAGTGGAATCACAGCCCCTCTGAAATTGGACCCGCCAGCTGCTGCTAAAATGAAGTGATTTATCAATAGGGCCTGCAGGCCAGGAACAATCTTTCACAGATTCAGATTGGGAGACACAATCTGAATCTGTGTATTCATGGTCAGATGTGCATGATCAAAGTCAAGGGACAGGGACACCCAGATAGCTCAGGAAGAAGAGCTAGGGGCCTGCTGCCGCTGACCCCCTGGAACATGCCTTACGAAATTTCTACTTTGCTTTGCCTAAAGGTAAGGCCAACCCTGGCACGGAATAGATGATTATACCCTAATTGCAAGACAGCGCTCTCTCTCTCTCTCTCCATCTTGGGTTCTTTTGCTCTTGAACCCCCATCCCATATACTATCCGCCCCACAAAATAGTCTCACATCCATTCCTTTGGAGGAGGGCGTGTGCTGGAATCCCACCAGCAATTTCAGGGTTGGTCTTTCTGGGTCTCTTTCTTGACCTGAGGCATCCCTGGCACTGATCTCTCTCTCTCTCTCTCTTGGCAGGGGGGGGGGTTCATATCTCCAAAGGACTAGTCTCCTGAAAGGGCCCTCTTTGGGATGCATGGATCTGAGAGTCCCAAATTTTCTAAATGTTGACATTTCATTTTTTTTTCTTTTTAGCGAGGTGGGTGGGTGTTCTCAAGGAAAACTCGGGTGGGCTTTGCAGAGGCCTAGCTAGGGTTTTCATTGCCTGGGGACAAAGTCAGTTTTCGAGGCCCCCAAGGGACGGGGAGAAGGCGGCGGTGGCCAGGGGAGCCCCTCCGCACCATCCCCCTGGCAGGTCGCCCACAACGCACTGTCCCGTGGCTCCTGGGTGGGGAGCTGTTTGGCGCCCAATTGGGTGCCCCCAGATGCTGCGCCCGGGGACAGATGCCCCCCTTTTTTTGGCCAGGCGATTTCTTTTAAAAAAATGGCTTCTTTCTTCTCTCCCTCCCTATCTAAGGATCTCTCAGACGTGTCTGGAATGGACGGTGGTGGTGGTGGGGGGGGCGGGGAACAGAGGGAAGAGGAGGTTAGCCGGGGCATATTTCGCATTTCCCGGGGCCTCTTCGCCCCCCTCCACGTGGCTAAGGTCGATCGACAGCCGAGAGTGGCGCTGCGGTTACGCTCCGACCCCCTCGGTTTGGGCCCGCCGCCGCCGCCGGCGCGCCTTAGAGCCTCTTCCTCTCTCCCCCCCCCCCACCTTCCACGCCGCCAGCCAGCTCCGTCCCCCGCCGGAGCAGGCAGGCAGGCAGGCAGGCAGGCAGGCAAGGAAGCAGCCCCCCCCCCCGCGCTCCGCTCGCGCTCTCCTCCCGAAATGTTTTATTTAACATGCTGTACCGGAAGGAGAAGCCATCTTCCTTCTCGCCAGCCCTGAGCCATCGCCGCCGCCGCCGCCACCACCACCCCGGCTGCCCGGGGACGTCGTCGGGGGTGGCGGTGGGAGAAGGCGGGAAGGGGACGGGGCGGGCCACCCCGTGCAGCGGCGGCGGAGGCGGCGCTGGTGGGCGCCCTAGTCGGGCCAAGCCCTGTTGCACGCCAGGCCCGGCTGCATAAAAGAGCCCCGGCGGGCGAAAGGGGCCGCCGCGGAGAGGGGAAATTTGGCCCTCGGCGTCGAGAGAGACAGAGAGAGACCGGCCCGCCCGGCCAAGGAGAGGGAGCCGTCGGGATGCGGGTCCTCCAGGCCCGTCGGCGCGGGCGCGACTGCAGCAGGGAGCGGACCTGCCCGTAGCTCTGCAGCAGACAAAAGAGCCGCCTGCCTGCGATTGCAGCCGCCCGCCCAGCCAGCCAGCCGGCCCCTCGAGGGGAGGAGGAGGAGGTGGCGGAGGAGGAGGAGGAGGAGACCGGGAAGGAGGAGGAAAAAGGAGAAGGACCCGGCCACGGCCGCCGCCGCCGCTGCCGCTGCTGCTGCAGGAGGTCCTGAAGAGAAGGAGCCGCCTCCCCGGCGCGTGTTGCAGGCCGGCGGGAGGAGAAGGGAGGAAGACCGCGCAAGAGGAGGAGGCGCAGCCCTGCTCTCGCCGCGCGCCCGCGGGGATCCTGCGCGCCCCCTCCCGCGGCCCCCCCCTCCGTCTTCCTCGATCTTCCCTTCCCTTCGCGCCGCCGACCGCAGGCCCTGCCTTGCCTGCCTGCCTGCCTGCAGGAGAGGCTCTCGCGTGTTCTTGGCGCGCCTGCTCTTCTTGGCCATGGCCCCGCCGGGAGATCGGGACACGGGCTCTCCGCTGGGGGTCGCGGAGGTACCCACAGAACGCGCGGCGCCTTCTTAGGGCCAACCTCCCCCGTCCGCCGCCCCCCCCCCCCACACACACACACACACACACACACACACCAGGGAGGGGAGGGAGGGCTTTTCGTTCCCCCGCCATCGCCTTTGCCCCTCCCGGGTCTCCCCCATTGCCTCGCCTGAACCTCTTCGCCGGGCCAGCGGCGGCTCCAGACGCCCACCCGGAGACCTCGAGTTGTATAACCCCCGATCTCTCGGTCCCCCCCTCCTCCGTCCCCCTTGAGGCCTTTTCTTTATAGGAGGCTGCATTTCGCGTCCCCTCCCCCAACCCTCCACCCTTTCATCTCTTGCACCCTCACCCATTTCACGCGCACACCTGTAAACACGCCGCCTCCCTTCCCCTCGCGCCTTGCCCTGCCTCCCCCTCGTGTGCCCAAGATGCGGGGCCCGCGTCTAGCTCCCCGCTTTCCCCCCTGCGGCCTGCCGGCCCCCACTTGGGGGCACCCCCCTTCCTCCTCCCTTTCCCCGTCCCCCGATGCGGGGCAAGGGCACAGCTAAGCGCCCGGGTCCCCCCACCCCTTCCTTGCTTCCCTCCTCGCCCACCCAGCCACCCACCCCAAGGACTCCCCAGCTCTCCAAAAGCGGGACGCTGCCGTCGTGGTTGTTGCTGGTCCAGCCACCGCCGAGCGAAGTCAATGATGTTCAAGTATCGGATCCGCATGTTCTTCAACGAGTTGAAGCTGCTGGTGTTGATGCGGCGGGGCCGCCCGGAGCCCGAGCCTGGAGCCGGGGGAAGCCGCGGGGCGCGGGGCGGCAGCGGTTGCGGATGGCCCCCTTTCGCCGATTGCTCGGCCCGGCAGGACGATGAGGCGGAATATTACGGCGGGGGAGGCGCCGAGACGCGGCCCCGGAGCCTGGCCTTGGAAGAGAAAGACCCCCGGCCTCAGCCCCCCGGGCACCAGCCGGGGCACCAGCCCGGAGCCGCCACCGCCGGGGGGCAGGAGGAGCTTTGGACTCGGTCTCGCTCACCAGCAGCCTGGATAGTGGCATGAGGACTCCGCAGTGCCGGATTTGTTTCCAGGGACCCGAGCAGGTCAGTGGGCATCCAGGAGGGCAAGAATGCCAGGGTGGGGTGATGTGGAGTTACCAGGCTAAGAAGGGTGTGGCCTGGCTGGACTCAAGTAGGGAAGAAGCCCTTGCACCTGTCCAGGCGGGAGTGATGCTGTTGTCCAGGTAGGGCAGGCCAGGTGGTGGAATGCCAGGTGATTTTAGCACCTGGAGAAGGAAGACAGGCCTGAGGGGCAGCGGCCACCACTTGGCAACTTCCTCATGGAATACTTAGGGTGCCCTGAGTTTCCTACCCAATGGCTTCTGTCTTAGAAAGGTTATGGGTTCTGATGACTTGGGCACAAGAGGGTGGGGGCGGGGGTAAAGAAAGGCCAGGTGTGACGGGTCCATGTGCATCACAACAAAAACACACCCAGCTGATGACTCTCCAAGAAAAATGCTTACAAGTGGTCACCAGAGGGACACAATCAGGACATGGCAGTTTTGAGACCAGAAGAGAGAAACATAAACATTGCTTGAGATTTATCTGGTGGGGGTTTTTTTGGGGGGGGGTGCTTTGTGGCCAAGGAGCTGCTGAAGGTGCCGGCGTGTGGGCCTAACCGTCTGCTTTGCAACTTCTCTGCCAGGATGTTGAGGGCACAGAAGGGCAGAGAGAGCGCCAAAGAGACTGGATGTTGTGTGGCTCCTTGTTTTACTTGGCAGGATCAGGACCAAGGGGTGGATCAGGCCCATTTCTTTATAATTTCACTTCCAGGTGCGAGGTCACGAAAGATACATTTGAGGGCACAAACTAAGTTGTAGGTGCCAAAACTGCTTGGTGGTGATGGTGGAATGAATGCTGGAATAATAAGACAGGCAGTTTCTCAGTTAGCCTTCTCTTAGGAGATGCTAGATGCCCAAGTAAGGATCCTTCTTGGGTATAGGGTCTGTGTGGATAGGGAAATGGCTGGCATTTAGAGGCTTTTTTGGTCACCTGCCTCCTCATCAGGGTCTCTGTGACTGCTTGCATCCAGGGGAGCTCTCTTAGACCTTAAAGGGAGTTGAAGTGGACTTAGGTTGTTTGATGGCACACCAGGGATGGTGGTGGCGGCTTCTGGAACCAACTGGCTGTGTTATACCTCATTAGCAGATCAGGGGAGCATGCCGCTTTTAGGGAGGGCTCAGGCTTGCTTTGGCATGGGGAGGGCAGTGGTGAAGGGAAGGTCCTTGGAAGTCACAAGCCAGGCCCCTATTTGTCTGAGAGCCAGAGGTGTCGGCTGATTGGAGATGCCAACACAGATGGCACCTCTGAGCAGGCTGGACCAGAGCCCGAGGCTGCAGTCCAAAGAGCACTCACCTGGGAGGGAGCCCGGTGGAGCCGTATGGTTCACCTTGCCAGTAAGCATGCCTACGCTTGCTCTGGGCTGAGATGCCCCTTTTCCTCCTTTATGCCAAGAGAGAGTGTCTTCAGGAATTCCTCCTCCACCCCCCTGCCCCGAAAAGCAGCGGCCTTCAGAGACAAAGAAGGCGAATTCTCCTTTGAATAGTGCCGAGAAGGCAAAATGTGTGTGTGTGTGTGTTTTAGGGAGACGGGAAGGGGTGGGGTTGGGTGGAGAGAAGGCTGGTCTGAAAAATATGAAGTGGTAGGTAGCCCATGGCACAGGGGATCGGCAGAAGAGCAGGAGGAGGGTGCTTGAAAAGCCCAACCTTTCAAAGACCCTCAGAGCCAGGGTGACAATGGGAAGGAGGCCACACCTCCAGGAGTAACCTGGTTGGCTCTGACAAATGCCACCTTTTGATCTCTGTTGCCACCTCCTGCAGCAAAAGCGGTGCTTTCATGCAATAACTGGGTCTCTCTCTCTCTCTCTCTCTCTCTCTCTTTCTCTCTGTGTGATGTTTTTTTTTGAAGCGCGGTGGTCACTTGTGGCCAAGGCTGAAGCTTTGCAATGTGTAGGGATTACAAAGGGCTCCATGGTGCCAGGCCTGCCTCTGTTCCTCCTCCCATCCCACCCCATCCCACCCCACCCCCCTTTCCTATGTGTATAAGATAACCCTTGGCGGTGGCGCAGACAATGGGAGTGCCTTCCTCGGGGGTCTCCATGCCCTAGTTAGAAACGCTAGAATCTGTGCAGCTGGCAGAGCTGGGTTGCAGTAGTTTGGAGGATTAAAAAGGAAGGTGGGCATTGTTTACCTTTAAAATCCTTAGAGGAAGGCTTGAGCCGAGGAGAGGTTAGTAGCTTATTCTGATGCTGGGCAGTTTTAGGGTTCCCTCATGGGGCCTCATTTAAATACAGACGGGCATGGGAGGAGAGATTAAGTGTGTGTGTGTGTGCGTGCGCGTGTGTGTGCGTACGTGCACGCGCATGGTGTGTACTGGAATCCATAATTAATCACGTTCTCTAGGAACAGGCAGCCAGTGTATTTAATATTGGGCAATTCCCCATGCAGACTGTCTAGGACAAGGAAGGAGCATTTTATGAACATGCCTTCGCTCCTCTGCTTCTCCACGTTTCTTCTCCCGGTCTTGGGAGTTGGCTTCTAGAATTCACAAAGAGAAGAACTTCTCCCATAATATTTTCTTTCTTTCTCTTTTTTAATCTGAGGAGGAATCAGTCTTTTTGTAGAAAGTGTCATGCTCGCAAAGTGGACCCAAGAAATGCAGGAACGATAGGAATGGAGTCAGAGGGTTTCCTGTGAGGGGAAAATGATCTTTTTTTAAGGGCATGCTTGGGAAACCATGATGGACCTCCAAGATACATTATTATACAGTACACCAGTTTCCGGAAGCAGCCGACAGGATGACTTTTGGAAAAAAGCGATGGGAGTTGTAGTCCAAAACAGAGGGAGAACCAAATGTATCCCGCTGTAATTGAAGCAGGGGAATGAAATGATTATGAAAAGCCAGGCAAAACTTGAATGTTTTTACGATCTTAGTTAATTGATGTGGAATGAACTGTGCTCCAGTCCTGGGCTAGTATGGATCAGAACCGCAATGCACAATGAACAAGTTTTGACCAAGTGACGAGTGTCTAGGACGGTGACCTATTTATTACAAGTCAGACTAATTGTATCTTCACCACTCACCCACCCCGATGGCTGCCTGGCTACTCCACTGTTGTCACACCTGAGAAACAGTGGCTCTCCAGGGTCTCCAACAAGGTGGCCTGAAAGTGTGTCAGGGTGTGATGGATCCGTGTTTAAGAGATGCAGGCGCCGCTTGGTCTGTGCCTCTGCCTATGGGTACTGGAGAAAAAAAAACAGTGAACACTCAGCAGGTGAAGAAGGGCTTCATTGTGTTTGCTGGAAAGAAGCCAGTTGAGTCTCATTCAACTAGATCTATTGTTTACATTTAAGAGCCTACATGAAGTACTAGGAAGAAGGCAGGGGTGGGGTGGGGTGATGTTGAATGTGGGCCATCTGTTTTCTTTCAGTTGTGTGCTGTGTGTACTTGTTCCACCCCCCACCACCACCACCAGCATCCCCTTCTAGGGAGGGTCTTCTGCAAAAGGTAACAATGACTACAGGTCTGTTTGTATCAGTCGGTGTACTCAATCAATGGGAGCTACAAGAGACCAGGTGACTGTACTTGTGGGTTTTCTAGGGTGTGGTTGTCTTTATGTTTCTATAGCTACACACATTTGTGAAAGAACACTCTTTTCCAAAATGAAGGGGGCTAAATGGACAATGTGTGCATTTGTGCACATGGCCGTGGCCCATATTCAGAGAGCACTGTACGCACACATGGTTACATCTGGATGCTCCCATGTCTGCTGACTGTCTTATCTCGCCCTCCACGGGTACCAAAGGAATGTGGGCAAGGCTGTATCGATTCAGGAAGCCATACATGTGCCTTTGTCTGCTCGTTGGTGAATTCAATTTAAGGAAGTGTTTGGCGATTTTTGCACATCTGTCTTTACACTCATGTGGATGTGAGTCCGTACTATATACATATACACCCTCACTTGACAGCTGTCACTTTTTGTTTGCCTCTCTCTGTGTTGCATGTTCCCTCAAGTTGCTGTGCGTGTTTCTTTCTGTGTGTGCACAACACACACACACACACACACACACACACACACACACACACGAATCTACATTTCAAAGAACATGTATGTGCCCCCATTCCTAAGCATTATTTGTATAAATATAGTATAGACCTAATTGGGGAATGGGGAACAAATGTAGCTGTCAATAAGTAAGGGATGTGTGTGTGATTCTATGTGTACACTCTCATTTGACTTTTTGTGTGTATCCATTTGCGTCCTCGTGTAATCGTTTACCCGTGTGGCCATTCCATTGTATCAATGTGCCCTTGTTCCTTATAACACCCTCACCCAATTTAATGCCCTCCAGGTGTTTGAGACTTCATCGTCCACCAGCCCTTTCTAGCAAAACAGATGGTGAAGGGTTCTGGGAATTGAAGTCCAGCCACATATGGAAGGCACACTGAGTTGGGTGGAAGGGAGCAGGACACAAAGCGGGTGGATGTTCACTTGATTTCTGCATGCTGTGAGCGATACAAATACCTCTCTGGCTGACTTTCGAGTCAGGATCAGGTCTTGAACTTTTAAAGCTCAAACTCTTTGCTGAGGTTCAGCCTTGAATATGTGAAACAGTGAGATGGGCATTATGTTGCCCATCGAGTTAGAAGCGGCAGTAGCATCCTTCTACAGCTCCCCTTCATTCCCTTGGGGCTTGCACTCGTCTGAATGATCTCTTCCCTATGCTGCTGCCATTGTTGCTGCCTGATCCTACTTGGAAGCACGTTACGCTGTGTAGAATTCACCCCCCTGCGAACGGCAGCGGGTTTACTTTGGTGTTTCCTGACTGTGCCTTGTGCTAGTATCGATTGGTTCTGCTTAAAATATTACATTACTGAAATGTACACTTGAATACATAAAGAGCAAATGCAACAAAAAAGTGTTTTGCAAACATCTGTGGGGCCAGGGCATGCAAATTGGGGAGCTATGATTTTCTAGTGGCTCCTTGTTGAGTGCACATGGCGGCCAACCTGGGATTTTCCCTCTGTCTAATGTAGGAACTGTTACTTTGCTTTAAAAAAAAGATATCTTCATCCAGATGTTGAGAATTGCAACTAACTGGCAGCCCAAGGTGGAAAGCATCTGAGGGGACCTTGACTTCTTGTTGATACCAGTAGATCTGATGAAGATGCTTAGTGCACCACCTAGTCAAGTTAAATTGGATCGGTTTCAGCTGGTTCCGCCTGAAGATGTGGGCGAGGCACTCTCTCTTTCTAGGCCCTTGCCCATCATCATGGCTTTTAGAATCAGGAAAGGGAAATGACAGTATAATGAGCTACTCTCATCATTAATGTAATCTCTGTGGGGGAGCCATTTACCTTCTTGTTTCAATGAGACCATTATAAGGCTCATTCATTTAAAAAAAAAAAAAGAAACCCAAACCAACCAGGTTTAGCCATGGATTATTTTCATGTAACTAAATGCCCATGGTTAATATTCCACTCTCGGGCAAGTCAGTCAAGAAGGTGGCAGCCTGCCAGCTGCAGACATTTTTGAAGGAAACCAATAGTCTCAGTCCATTCCAGTTGGGTTTCAGGCCATAGCATGGAACTGAAACGGCATTGGTCACCCTGCAGGATGATCTCCTGAGGGAGGCAGACGGGGGGGAGGGTGCAGGTTCTCTAGATCGTTCTGTAGCCTTCGATACTGTCAACCAGAGGATTTTTCTGAGATGGCTGTGGCATTTGGGACTGGGAGGATTCCATTCAACAGTGGTCCCAGTCTTTCCTTGAGGACTGATTTCAGATGATACAGCTCGTGGAGGCCATGTTTCCCTGCTTGGAACCTCTGCTATGGGGTCCCTGAGGGACCAGCAATTTCGACAGTGCTTTTCAAGATCTATATGGAGCTGCTGGGAGAACTCAAATGGAGGTCTGGAGTTTGGTGTCATCAGCACGCCGATGATACGCAGTTCTAGCTCCCCTCTGCCAGATTTGCAGGGGATATACTGTACAAGCCTGGCAGTGATAATGGACTGGGTGAGGTCCAATAAACTGAAACTGAATCCAGATAAGCTGGAGATGCTACTATTAGGGGGAAATGAGTTACACTCATAAACCAAGGTATTACTGTATATGGTATTTTGTACTATTCATTTTATTGTGAGTTGTTGTGTCGCCCTGAGAGTGTTTGCACTGTGGAGTGTGGTAGGCAGATTGAATTAATTAACAGTGAGGAGAACCTCGAGATTGAAATACTGTACTTGTTATGGATAAATAGGGAATGCCAGTGGTTGCTTCAGGACAGTTGCCTAAAACAGGAGAGGTGCTGCTGACTTTGTGGGAGGGCCAGGACAAGGTGCCTTTGAACATTTGTTTGGACGTTGATACCTCAAACCAACCCTTTCCCTTCCTGCTTGAGGTCAAAAGCCACAGCCTCGGTTTGCTTGGATTCTTATCACCTGGACTGAACTGCAAAGGAGATGAATTAGTTTGGCCATGTTGACTGAGTATGATGAGCCTTGTACAAAATTCTGCAAGCTGCCCATTTAGGAACGGCTGCTGTGCTTGCAAGGATCTGGACCGGGGTGTCTGTGGTCCTTTGGACTCCTGTTTTGCTCAGATTTCCAGACCAATAGTGAAATCCAGACCAGCCAGTGAAAACTGTCCTTCCTCTTCTCTGTTCCTTTTGTGTACAGAGTTCACAAAGAGTTCTCTGTATTAGCAGTTGAATCTTTGTTGTTGTTGTAGGTGTAAGATGTACAGAGCTACCAGCTGCCTCGGTTAGGGACCTGGGTTCTCTGAATGCAGCCAGATTAGAAGTGTGCACCAAGCTCATGAAGAACTTTGTATGAAGCTGCCATGTGGCACCCCAGATGCCACCAATCTCTATCTCACCCACCCAGCCTGGCTGGACTACTGACTGGCCATTGGGTGTCATCTGGGTCCTTCCCTGGGGTGCCCCCATCCCAACCTCTCCAACAAGGAGGTGAGATTGGGGCTCCTCCCCACAGGCCAAGGAGAAGTTTGGATGCTGGTGGAGGTGGGGCCTGGCTAACCGGACTCCTGTCGGGATGGGAGCACCAACATGGAACAAGGACCCCAGTGGTGCATAGTGGTAAGTGGCCCAGCCAGTCTGATTGGAGTGGGGATGGAGTTGTGAGGCTCCTGGGATGCCATGTGGCAAACCTTGTACAACAGGGGTTCTCAACCTGTGGGTCCCCTGATGTTCCTGGACTGCAACTCCCAGAAATCCTGGCCAGCTCAGCTAGTGATGAAGACGTCTGGGAGTTGCAGTCCAGGAACATCTGGGGACCCACAGGTTGAGAACCATGGTTGTACAAAGTGCTTTGTGCCCATCTCTCATCCAGGTATAAATTACCAGCCCTATGGTTTCCTCCAGGACTTGCACACAACATCTTGCTCCTTCAGGCAAAGGACAAGGTGGCATTTCCTTTTGGCGGCTGAATCTTACCTCTGAGACTGGCAATGCATAGTATCACCCTATGCAACTAAGGACAAAAGTCAGGTGGACCATAGGGTGTGCACAGCCCTGTCTGCTGCATGCCCCTCCACAGGCACTGCTCGAGGCTGCAGCCTCCCTGTGCTTAATGGTAGGGCCAGTCCTAAGTCCCCTTCAGTTTTTAGCTTCACGGTAGTAACTCCCACTCAAGGTGCGTCAACAGTTATCGTTTAATTCCAGCTTCAGGAGCTGTGGCTCCATCTCACAGGGCTTTGTGCTTTGTAAGTAGGTGAGGAAGTCCATCAGAGTCTCTGCTGTAGTTTCAGGAGATGCACGACGACAGCTTACTGGTGGAGAGCTCTAAAGACCTGGCCAAACTTTAAATCCCAGCATTTCCATTGAATCGAGCCATGGCAGTGAAAGGGGAGGCAGATTATAACTAGGTAATGTAGACATACTCTCAGAGGAAAATGAGACCCCCCCTCCCCTCCCTGCTGCCCTTGTTTATCAGACAAATATTGAGGGCATGTATTGTTTGTTTATTTACAGTAGAACCACAGTATCTGCAGGGTGTGTGTCAATTCCAAGTCCCTCTCCCCATAGGTGCTGATCTCACAAATGCAGCGGCCTTAATATATTTGTTACATGCCTATCCTGCCTTTGAATGAAATCAAATTAATGAACGCGGCTCTTTTGCATGTCCACTGCAATCCTAGCAGAGAGAGTGGGGCAGGCCCAAGACTGAATGGGGATTTGAAGGGATGACCCTCAAGTCCTGAACGAGCGTCCAGTGATACCACACTGGTGTGGATACTCTGCCTAAAGGTGGATTTGCAAATTCAGAATGCTATTGCTGCATCTGGGAAGTAATTCCGTCTCGCCTTGCTGCTAAGTGGAGCACCCACCACTTCTTCAGTTTGTTAAAGCAGTCTGTTGCAGTGCTTTAACAACACTTGTCCTTAGGAATTTCCCCCCTAATGCTTAGCCAAAATCTTCTTCCCTATTGTTTATAGAACAAAAACAAAACACTGCTTAAATCTGACACAGCATACGTCTTCTTTCATTCCATATTCCTGTGGAATAAATTGGCTATTAATATATTGGTTGTTATTTTGATTTATTGTGTTTTTATAAAAACCAAGATTTAATAGCCACCTTCAGGCGCCTCCTTTTGTTAAATCAAAGATGGAATATTAATCCATGAAGAAATCGTGACTGTCAGGTTGGAGCTTCAGGAACATGGCAGGGTTGTAATCTAAATGAAGGAAAGTTTTAAACATGCACACACTTAAAAATGAAATAACGATTGGAGTATCAGAAAAATCTAAGACTGGAAAAATTGCAGAAACCTGAATGAAGCGATAAAATGAAATCACCCTTTGGGCTAGATGGGTGGTACACAAATTCAATCCAGTCCAATCAATCAATCAATCAATCAATCAATCAATCAATCAATCAATCAATCAATCAATCAATCAATCAGTCAATTGTGGCAGTCGAGCTTGAGCTTCAGGGCCAGGGAAGGGTTTGTTTAATTGTTTCTCTCAGAGCTTGGTTAACATTTGTTTTTAATTCCTACCCATCCATATCCCTGAATTTCATATCTGGCGGTCATGATTTCCTTTAGGCATTCCAGGTTACTAGACCCTGTGATGCAGGACATTGACACGTCCAGATGGCATGTCGGAGACAGCAATTCACTCAGATAAGGCATTTGGGCAGAACCTTGAACTGATAAACGCTGAGCCTTTCTCTGGTTGTCCACTGTTGGTAACCACCCAGATTGCAGCTAGGGAAATTCCTTTGGCAGACTTTTCATTGCTTCCTGCTGGAGGAATAAAATAAAAGGTTCTAGATCAGATCCACTATCTCATTTCTGTTTGTGTTATCTAATTTTAAATAAGAATTTTTTTAAAAAAATTGCATTATTAATCAGCTTACAACTGAGTTCTCACTCAACTCTCTCTATATATATCTACATATCTATACTGTAGCAACTGTATATCTATATCCATATGCTTGAATGCATGCATGCATGCGTGCATGGCCACAAACCTGATTACCTGTTAATCAGGTATTTATTACGATCATTGCTTTTCAACATTCCCTTTCCCTTGTACCTGGGTATGCTTCCCTTTCACCCACAGGGAAATGTCTTTAGTTCCATTTATAAGTGTGTAACAAGATATAACACTTCATGTGGATAGTAGTCCATGGAACTTTATGCCATAGTTAAGCTTTCACTCTTCGAGGTGTCAAGGGAACCCCTGCAGCTCCCTTCCCGCCCCTTGCAATGGACAGGCCGTACAATCCACATTCAGAAAGATGAATCAGATGCAGTGAGCATGGAATGAGCTGGGGGTTTTGTCCTGGCACAACCCTCTTAGGCTGGCCGGATCTCAAATATCTCAGCTCAAATGCCTGCTGGGTGAGATCAGCATGTGCCATGGATGATTTGATATTACTGCCCCAAATGCTCTTGATGTTGCCTGTCACTGGGCAAAAATGATCTGGTATAGTCAGTCAGTCATTGTACTGTCTGTGGAAAAACCCAAAAGGGAACAGAGAAGGGGAAGGACAGAGGAAGACTTCAGTTATACCATACGGAAACCTCTCTCAGGCCAGCTTCACCCATATGGGCCAAGGTCAAGTTACACTTGAGTAATTTTGGACCTCCTTAGGCTAGAAGGGGCTTGGATCCAGTGCAGTCAGCTTAGTGCAGTGGTTCTCAACCTGTGGGTCCCCAGATGTTCCTGGACTGCAACTCCCAGAACCCTCCACCATTCGCTGCACTGGAAGGGATTTCTGGGAGCTGCAGTCCCAAGAACATCTGGGGGCCCACAGGTTGAGAACCACTGGCTTAGTGCCACCCCTCAGCCAGCTTGACTAATTAGGATCATACCCTCACACAAGCAACCCTCAATAAATTCCTAATTTGAATACCTTTCCCTGCAGTTGCTGAGCATGGACATAATTTAAGGTGTATCTCACCCAGTCGAATGGAATCAAAGAGTTATTCCATTCAAACTCCAATTTAAGAAGGTTGACCTCTGGCTAGATCAACTGTATAAAGAGCAAAGGCAGTGGTTAGAGCAATTAATAGTTTATCTCTCAAGAACAGATCAAATGTCTGTGTTGTGTCTACAAGGAGACATGAGAGTCTTTTCTAGCGAGATATCTTTAGGGACAAGACATTAAAGGGCAAACTGTTTTGATTAAAGAATGCTGTGAGTATGAGGCATAGTGGAGGGATAACAACAACAACAACAACAACAACAACAACAACAACAATGTTTGGTGCGGTGCCTAAAGAGCTAAGCAAGTATTTAAAAGAAATTGGAGTTGACAAAGAAAGCCACCTTACTAGGATCTGCTCGAATAATTCACCGATACATCATGTAGTCCTAAACGCTTGGAAAACATTCAACTACTGGTTTGTAATACAAAATCCAGCATAGTTATCTTGTCTGCTGTGTGAAAATTTGATGATGATGATGATACTACTACTACTACTACTACTACTACTACTACTAATAATAATAATAATAATAATAATAATAATAATAATAATAATAAGGAAGGGAACCTGTGCATCATCAAAGCCCAGCCCCTGTCGAGGAGCCACAGTGAGGAATTGAACTCCCAACCTCGTTCCACAGCCAGAGACCTAAAGCACTGAGCTGTCCATCAGATGGGGAAAGCACACCTCTGGAAGTATTGTTGGTCTTCTACCCTCCTTCCTTATAACTGGCTCAGCTGGCAAGGGATGGTGGGAGCCTTGAGAACATTTAAGGGATTGAGATGCCAACTGTAGTAGGGAACCGCATGCCTGATTGTCCTGGGTTGTGGCCTTAGGTTGGGAAGCAGAACCCCTGAACCCCTGTGACTCCCTCATCTAGGCTGCACTCTGGCATGTACCCATAGATCATCTCTGGTGTGCTGTCCCTTTGCTGAGTGTAGAATCTTTACAACATAATTGTATATGTTTGTAGGGTTGCTCTCTTCTGCTTTCTCTTCTTTTTGTATTTTGCATTTCTCTAATCCTCCCTCTCTGGATTTGTTGAGGAAGCGTTATGCTAGAGCTGTGTCATGACTAAGGCTTTGGATGAAATCTGGAAAATTTGGATTCAAGAGACCCTTCAGTTCCAGCTTTTCACCATATCCACACCCAGGCAAGAAAATATCGGATCATCACATATAAGACTAAAATAGCCATTTAAGGAACACATACTACCCAGGACTTCCAGAAAGATGAACAAGTGGCTCTTAGGTCAAATCAAGCATGAATTACAGTGGTACCTAATTTTAAAAAAATTAATTCGTTCTACAGGTAAATTTGTTTTAAGAAAATTTTGTCTTCCAACATGTTGTTTCCCATAGGAATGCATTGAAAATGGATTAATCCATTCCGGAGGCTATGGGTCGCTTCGTTTTATAAAATTTTGTCTAATGAAACACAGTTTCCCATAGGAATGTATTAGGAATGGATTAACCTGTTCCGGAGGCTACAGTAAAGACAAAAATAACTGAGGTTTTTTTTTCCTGGGTGCATGTCGAACGGTTTTCCTTCTTGCAAAGCATCCTGTAGGTCAGTGGTGGCAAACCTTCGGTCCTCCAGATGTTTTGGACCCCCCCAAACTCCCACAGTCCTTTGTCATTGGTGATACAGGCTTGGAACTCTGGGAGTTGTGGTCCAAAACATCTGGAGTGCCGAAGGTTTGCCACCATTGCCATAGGTAATTATTTGTCATGCGAAGCATGCCTATTCATGGAAATTGTTTTCTTCCTACAAGTTTTTTTCCCTTAGGAGGCATTTATCTTAAGAGGTACCACTGTCTCTCTGGCGGCATTAAGGAGAGTGCCTCCTGATGGAGAAAATTTCCAATATCTAGGTCTCTGTGTTGCAGAGGTCTTGCCCAGCACCCAACGGACCAAGTTCCCGATGTCACTGGGATGTTGATGCAAGGCTTTAGATGACAGTTGACAGATGGGTTTTAGAGAGTGAAGGCAGACCTTCAGGGAGCAGGCTGCTAAGTTGTCCGAAGGGTGAGATGAAATAAAGTTCATCTCCCCTCCCCCAAGTGAAGAAGCTTCCATTGTTTGTTAAATGCCACCAATATGCAGTGACACCATGAGTCAATGACCTGCGGAGCATCCCATCAGTAGCAGCTCTGTTCAGGTCTTGCAAATTAAAGGTTGTGACTTCTGTTCTTGAGTCAGTCCATCTTATGTCTGACTTGAATGTTTTTGATTGACTTTCTGCTTTTCCCAGCGTTCTTGCCTTTTCCATTCTCCTTTCATTGCACGTCCAATGTAAAATAAGCCCAGTTTGATCATTTCAGTTCTATTGAGAATTTAAGCTTGATTTGATCTAGAACCCATTTTTTTGGTGGTCTCTCTATGGTATCCATAAAGACCCTCCTCTTCCCATACTGTATTTCAAATGAATCCACTTTTGGTCACCATATCAGTTTTCCCCAGTTCCCAATTTTCAAATCCACACAGTGTAGCTGGGAATGCACTAATAGAAGTGACCTTGGCCTTGGTCTCCAATGACACATCCTTACATTTAATGATCTTTCCTAATTCCTCCATGGTTGCTTTTCAAAGACTTTGATTTCTTGGCTGCAGTCTGCATTTTGATCAATGATTGAACAAAGGTTAAAAAATCCTGAACAGTTTGTTTTTTCACTGGCAACATGTAAATTACATAAATCTTCTGCATATGACCCCCTATAGATTGTACAGAGAAGGAGATAAAATGTCCCATTTTCTGACACCTTGGCCAGCAGGGAACCATTCTGCCTTAACGGAAGCTACTGGGCAATAAGACAGATCATGAAAAGGTATAGATCATTTCCAAAGAAACAGCACATTGGTTTCTTTGAAAGAGAGCCAGAGCTTTTCATGATCATACAGTCAAGTGTGTAATATATAAAGCACAAGTTATTTTTCTTCAGTATGCTCTGATATCCAGCATATATTTGCCATTTGATCTCTAGTGCTTCTTCCTTTTCTAAATCTACTGGCCTTTTAAAATATTTTCTTGCTTCATATACAGTAAGGGTCTTTCTTGTAGGATCTTGACCAACATTTTGCTTACATGAGAAATTAATGCACTAGTCCTATAGTTACAGTTATTCGAGTTGAAATGTATAACAGTGGTCTGCTGGCCACTGTTTTATTTTCATATCAGTGGACATGGCCTTGTTAGGATTGTAACAGATGTGGTGTCTATCACTTGAAACATCTCTACTGATATTTCTTCTACTGTTAATTTATTTCTTCAAATTAGTTTGAGAGGAGCTTCTCTTCACTTTCTAAAATTGCAGTTCCTTCTCAAAAGAGTCTTCTATGAAAGACTCGCACTTTCCTTTCATCTCTTTTATATGTATGGATTATGTTTTCCTGTATTTTCTTTTATCTTGGTCAAATAATATATTCACATGTTGATCTTTCATCATCCCTAATCTAAGTTTAAATTTCCCTTTGATTTCTTGAATCTTGTGGATGGGCTTTTAAAAAACAAAACAAAACAATATCTCCATTTGTTATTATCTTCTGTGTGTGTATGTTGCGTCGTTACAGTCGTGACTGACTCTTTGTGACCCCATGTCCATGGAGTTTTCTTGGCAGGAATACTGGAGTGGTTTGCCAGTTCCTACTCCAGGCGCCTACAGCACCTGGTATTCCCTGGTGGTCTCGCATCCAAGTGCTAACCAGGGCCGACCCTGCTTAGTTTCTGAAATCAGGCGAGATCAGATGTGCTTAGGGCATCTAGGCAGTGTGTTATCTTCTACTTTCCCATTATTATAGCAGGAGTTCTCTTTGTCCCCATGTACCACTTTCTGAAAATGTACATTTAGGATTTTGGCCCTGTTTCTGTCACCTTTTTACTTTTGGTTTTGAACTGTCGTTAACAAAAATTTCATCAGACATTCTTTAAAGTTTCTTTCTCCCTTGGATGATGATGATGACTGTAATAATTTTGCACCGTCAAGTCAATTCAGACTTATGAAAACCTTTTGGGGGGTTTTCTAGATAGAGAATAGAAGCACTTTTCCTGTCCCTTCTTCTAAGGTTACCCTAGGACTCTGAAGTTCGCCCAAGGCCACACAGGCTGGCTCTTCTGGGATGCATGGTGGGGAATTGAACTCCCAGCCTATGGTTCTGCAGCAAGAAGCCTAGATGCCTAGTATCTTTCGGTGTCTTCTTCAGACTCTTTAGCTGGTGTATGGACTTGAGGAACAGTAAATGTCGATCTGTTTTCCATGAAGCCTTAATAATATTATTTGGTCACATTTTGCGTTATAGCCCTTCACTGATGATGCTGATTTTACTTTGTTATTAAAGCCATACATTCCGTTTGAATATGTTGGAGCCAAAGGCCAAAATCCAGAATCAGAGTCAACAATTTAATTGCATCGTTCCAATGGTAGAAAGGAAAAAGGGGTCATTCACAGCAGCCATTGCTGCTAATCAAGCCCCTGCTTGGTTTCCCAGTCATGCACCAAGCCACCTGACTGACATGTGGTGAAGAATCCAAGCAAAGAGTTGCATATTAGTGGCAATATGTTTATTAGCAGCAAGATTTTAGTTCCAAAATTGAGGCCATCCGATCAGATCTGGACTCCAGTTGCGGTAGCTCCAGCCAGGTCATCCCCTTTGCGGCATCCTCTCAGTCTCCTCGGTTGGTTCAATTTGGGCCTGTAACACTAGAAGAAGGCTCCAGGGCTCTGGTACATTGTAAACCGGCAGCCTCTCCATTCGGCATTGCCCTTCCTGGTTTATCAAGATTGCAGGGGGGAGCATGCTGTATTGGACATCTTCTATTGTTGACGCCTCCTTCAGGGAGGGAATACTCCCCGCCTGTTTGAAGGAGACGGATGTTAAGCCTATCCTCAATAGATCTAGCCTGGCACTGGGCGATTTCTCCAACTATCGTCCGATAGCCATTGTTCCCTTTTGGGGCAAGGTGGTTGAGTGGGTTGCCGCCAAATGGCTCCAGATGTTCCTGGAGGAGGATAATGTCCTGGGCCCTTTCCAGTCTGGGGTCAGGCCACGCCACAGGACAGATACAGTCGTGCTCACGTTGCAAGATGACCTATTGAAGGAGGCCGATAGGGGATGCTCTTCCTTGTGGGTCATCCTCGATCTCTCGGTAGCTTTTGATACCATTGACCACGGTGTCCTCCTGGACAGGCCCTCCGGGGTTGGAATCGGTGGCTCAGCCTTGTGTTGGCTCCGATCTTTCCAAGGGGGTCATGTCCAGCACGTAAAGCTGGGAGAGGAGCTGTCGGCCCCATGGACCCACAGTTGTGGAGTGCCTCAGGGCTCCGCGATCTCTCCCATGCTGTTTAACATGTAGGTGAAGCCGCTGGGGGAGGTTATTAGGAGATTTGGGGTTAGCTTCCATCAGTATGCTGATGACATGCAGCACTACTTCTCCTTTTCCATCTCTGTGGTGGAGGCTGCCTGGACCCTGCGGCGCTGCCTGGATGCAGTCTTGGAGTGGACCAGGGCTAATAGGCTCAAGTTGAACCCGATAATACTGAGGTTCTGTTCTTTAAGGGGTCTTCAAATGGGTTTATTGGCCCTCTCCCCAATTTGGGTGTGTCCTCCCTCCAGCTGACTGAGAGAGTGAGGAGTCTGGGTGTTGTACTGGATCCGACCTTCTCCCTAGAATCCTAGGGGGTGACTGTTTCCAAGTTGGCCTTTTTTCAACTATGACTGAAACGCCCAGATTTGCCCATTCCTTGACAAGGATTCCCTGAGGACAGTTGTGTATGCATGGGTGATCTCTAAGATTGACTACTAAAATACAATCTACATGGGGCTTCCCTTAGGCCTGGTTTGGAGATTGAAACAGGTGCAGAATGCAGCTGCCAGGTTGGTTATTGATATGGGTAGATATGCTCACATCACCCCTATCCTGGCTCACCTGCACTGGTTACCTGTTGCATCCTGAATCAGATTCAAGGTAATGGTTTTGGTTTACAAAACCCTCCACGGCTTGGGTCCAGACTATCTGGTGGAGTGTATCTCCCTCAGATCAGCAAATGCTCATCCCACAAGAGCTTTCCAGGTGCTTGTGCTTCGGGCGGGTACTTCTAGAGAATCCCAGAAAGTGTCCACTCGAAATTGGGGTTTCGCTGTTGCCGGCCCTTCATTGTGGAATTCCATCCCCAGTGAGATCCACCTGGCACAATCTCAGCCCACTTTCAGGAAAGCTTTAAAGACCTGGCTTTTCCAAGAGGCCTTTGGGTGATTATTCCTATTGTTGTGATTCTTTACTGCTTGCCTGGATGCCAGTATCTAGTATCTAGTGTTTGTTTTATTGCACATTATTTTTGGATGTTATTGGGTTTTGTGTTCCTGTTTGTTGTGCATTTTATTTATTGATTGATTTATTTTCTTGTCTTGATTTTGTGCATCTTTTGGAGTTGTTTATACAAACCGGTGGTATATAAATCGTAAATAAAATAAAGTAAAAGATAGGTCATTTTCCTTCCACAGACATAACTATGCTATGGGATTTTGGTCAGTAATGTTGGATAGATTGACTTAAGTACAGCCAACTAAGACAGATTTAGTGACTTCGGAGTATTCAGACAATAGGTTCCATAGTAAGGAGTTGTATTCAAGTTCTTAGAGTGCCACTTGTCCCATTAGGAGATGGGAAGAAATTTTCTTAAAGGTAAAGGTAGTTGAAGTTGTTTTATGTTTTTCTTGTTTGTTCTATTCCTCTGCATTTTCTTTAATTTGCAGCTCTGCTTAGTTTGCGTGTTAGGATAACCTAGAGGAGGAGAGAGTCATTCGATGCCATGTGGATGTTTAGACTACAACTCCCAGTAGTACCTAGTCTAGATCATGGATTATGGTAACTGCTATTCAGAACATGTGGAGGGCTCCTTACCCTTAAACCAGAGTGGTTTGCAACCCAGATACCTTGGGATTAGAATGTACACTGAGTCTCTCTTGTAGCTCAGACTGCTTTGAATTGAGCTGGGATGTATCATTCGGAGCACAAACCAGGAAGGGTCCTCTCTGGTTCATATCCCATCCTTCTGTGAATTTCTTGTTCAGGCTTCAGCAAGGCACTCTCTCTGAGCCTTAGCTCTGTAGAATGAGGGCTAATAGTATATGGTTGTTTTAAAAAACAACGAGATAGCATCTGTGAAATCCCTTTTAGAATTATAAAGTCACATGAATGCCAATGAGGTGCAAGGATGGTCTCTTTGGGGCACTGGGTTTGAGAGCAAAAGTTCCTGAAGCCTTCAGGCATATGCTTTCTATGATAGTTGGAGAAGACTTCCCTGAGGCCAAGCCCAAAAGTGGGCCTCTATGGCAAAGTGGTTGAGAAGGTTTCCTCATCATCAGCATAAGCTGGGATATCAACCCTCTTCCTGTCTCATCAGCCCAGATAGACCAGAGATTCCAGGTGAGCTCTGAAAGACCGGCTTAGTTGTCAAAAGCCACCTTCAGAGGCTTTCGTTTCTAATATGAAAGAGCCCTTGGTGCCTGTCAGGCAGAAATTGTCTGTCATGGAAAGCTAGAGCCTGAGTCACAGGTTCTGGGTTTTGTTCTCAGCAGGTTACAGTTTGAAGGATGGCTCGGAGATTTTTTTTTTTGGGGGGGGGGGTCATTTTTGCAGGAGTCAGCTCCATAAATGAGCACATGCATTTGTTGCACAAATCTGCATTCTGTTTTTGTCCTGGTGCAAAAATGGAATCATGTCTTGGATTTTTTATTTTATTTATTTATTTTGGCAGTGTTCGTGCGATCGCCCTGTTGTACAAGAACACTGGGCCTCGGACCTCTTGAGTGTATCAGATACTGGGGCAAATTTTGGGGGAAAGCATTTTAGAACTATAAAGCAATATTAATTGCTGTTAGATCCATTCTCCATGGGGGCCCTTGGGTGGGAAGAGGACACTTTTGAAGGGGACCACAGTCTGGGCACGGTCCTTCATGCAGCAACTTACAAGGTTTGTTGTGCAACTTCTACAATCCTGATTCGACCTGTATTTCATTCATATTGTGATTTTGGCCATCACAAAACAAACAAACAAACAAAGTTGAGAATGGCTAGGTTGGAGGATACTGGATGAAATGGATCTGGACATTTTTATAACTGGAATCCCATCGGACTGTGATGGAACATAAAACTCCACCAGCCCAATGAATTGGAATCTCCTAGCAGGGTAATCACTGAATCAATGGATGTGGAGGTTTCTCCTCCCTCCTATGAGAAACAGCCAAATTATACTTGAGCAAGGTACTCCTAGACCAGGCATGACCAAACTTCGGCCCTCCTGATGTTTTGGACCACAGCTCCCAGAATGCCAAGCCTGTATTTCCAATGGCAAAGGGCTGTGGAAGTTGTGGTCCAAAACATCTGGAGGGCCGAAGTTTGCACATGCCTGTCCTAGATACTTTCTAGCGCAACCTCTGTAAAATTCAGACCACCGGTGTAACAGCTCTTGAGTGAATGGTTTGCTCTGGATGGGTTCCTGGCCCACGTTCCTAAGCAACTGAAGCACGGTAGCCTTCATAATTCCATGGTCTGCTGTACTTCAGCCATGCTACTAGTCTTCATAGCCAACAGAGAACCCTTCCAGAGGATAAAGTTTCTGAAGAGGGGTTATCAACAGTGCATATAGCCCGTGATTTGTATTACTGAACAGAATAAGTCATTAGTGATCTTCTCTCTGTCATCAGGATGCTTGGAGAGGAAATGAAGGGAATGGTTGAATTGAGGGGACAAATGTTAGATGCTTTTGATTTTTTAATTGAAACAAGGACTTTTGGGCTTCACCGATAGACATATTTGCTCTTTTATATATAATCAGAATTATGAACATTCTTCTAAAACAGAAAGAATAGTGCAGTGGACATATCCAGCAGTGTTGACATCCCTATGAAGAGTCAGACTGTAAGGCTCACATTTCTTTCATAGGCAGGGTAGATAGATTATATGGAGATGTACTTTCCCTACCTTTTCAAAACCTCTGAAAAGGTAGGATTTTATTCCTCCTCTGCATTTTGTTCCTCCTAATTACGAAATCCTTTCAACTGCTTCTGAGTCTTTATTATGATTTCAGTCAGTGCATGGTGGCTTGGACTGATGAGATATATATAATCTTTTGTCGCTATGGGTTCTTGTAATGGGACGATTGTCACCCAGGGTGAATCTTTTGGCCTAGCCTGCTGTGTGTGGAGCCACTGGGAGTGCCCAGCTAGGGGGTCTGCCCTTCTTCATTCTGTGGATTGCATAGGCTGGAGTCAACAGCAGCTTGCTAGAGACGGAGTCTGTGGAGGCGTGACTCATCGCGGAGGCGGGAGGTGCACTGAAATGTCATTTTAATTGCAAGCTTGACTTGCCCTCCTGGCTTCGGGCAGTGGGTGAGACATTTGCCATCCCATGCAGAGCGCTGTCCCTGTGGGAGGCTTGGCTGACCAATGAGCTAGCAAGCTAACGAGAGGCAAGCAATTTTGTCCTCCACCCCCACACCCCCATTGCAATTTTGTTGAATGCCAGCCCCAACCAGGGGTTATGTGAGCTAGTTGAAAATATCAGGTCACCCAGTTGCTTGTCCCTGACTGAGCCACTGCTGAGCTGCCGTGTAGGTTCTGCGTGCCAGGAGGATTCAGTCAAGGGGAGAAGAGAAAGCCTTTGAGTGTGGATGGAGGGTGGTTTCAATCGGCATGAGGGCTGGAACTCCCAGCTCGTCTCAAACAGGTGTCAGTGTGAAGCCATGTTCATTGCTTTGCATGGCGTATACGTTATTATGCTCCAATGGAGTGTGCATTTTGTGCCACTGCAGCACTCAGTAAGGCTTCAGATGGCCAAGAGAGCTGTTTCCATTGGACAGGACTTGCTTGTCCAGGTTGTACAGTAGGCAACTTGTCAAGGGCAGCTGGGGAAGGTGGTAGCGTGGCCAGCGGTGGAGCATCTTGGACAGCAGAGTGGGACATCTGCTGCCGTCATCCAGTTGTCTGCTGGACAGGCAAGACCTGTGGAGGAGACAGGACATCTACCCCAATGTCTTCTCTCTTAATGTTTGTCTGTCGCTTCTCTTGGCTCAGCTCCTCTGATCTCAGAGAAGCTAGTTGAGGCAGGAAGGAGGAGCTAGAATCGAAGGGGATTCAAAATGTGAGCCTAAGGAAGGAAGTGGTGCCAGGGAAGAAAGCCAGTAGCTGCTGTATAAAATGGTGGACTGCTGGCACGAGGCAGAGCAAAACAGTGGGCCAGGCACTTGAAGGACGAAGGATGGCCTGAGAGGGGACGAAAATGTGGGAGAACAACCAATGTGCTGCTAGAGATGTGAAATGAATTATTTCTCCCTTGGAGGTTGGATAGAGGGAGGCACTGTTAAGCAAAGCTCCCCATTTCTCTGGCCCCCAACCCTCTGGAGCTCAACATGGTTGACTCCCGTCTTCCTTAAGGGTCTGTTGCTTTGAAACATAACAGCAGGCTCAGATTGAGGATTTGCATTATTGCCTTTTAGCATATATTCAATGCCAGGAATGTGCTGGGAGCTGGACAGAACGTCGTCGTGACAGTTCTTTGCCTAAGGGGCTGGACGTCTTAAGGCTGTACGCATGCCGCTACTGAAATTTTTGGCAAGGTGTACCATGCTTTGTGTATCAAGGGGTCCAAAATAGTGGCCTGCTTCTAAAGCTGCCACTGCGATCTGGTTTCTTCTAAAAAATTAATCACACTCTTTATCTGAACCCAACTTTTGCTCCTTTGCATCCATGGGCCTGATTCTCACATTGGGTGGTATCCAACTGAATGCTTACACCGGCTTAAGTGCACTGGCATCGCTTGGAGCAGTGAATAGCTGCTAATTACACGTTTGCAAATGCATGCCAAGTCACAGACTTGGCACACTACTAGGAATTCAGTCAGAGCCTTGCTAATTAGCAGCTGCTGATGCTATGAGTTACACTATTGCATTTGTTCTGACATAATATCCAGTTGGGGTTGGGTTGTCACTACAGGCTTGAAAATAAGTCTTCAAGAGTCTAAAAATAAAAATAAAAAAAATCAATTATGGTTTCAAGGCTCCCTGCCTCAGAAGACAGCAAGTGGCCCATTAAACTGGTATGAACACAAGGATTTGGTTGTTGTTGTTGTTGGTGGTGCTGTGTGTGTGTGTGTGCATGTGTGTGTTGGGGAGGATACTTTTGAAGTTGGAGTAGTAATATATCTTTGATGAGTAGGGCCAGGTAGTGGCGGTGGTGGCCATTGATTACAGGGAATCCTTTTTTATCAGCAGATCCGTGGTGCTGATGTGTCCTGAGTTACTTCATCTATTGGTGGGTCAGCGGGACAGGTTTGGCATTGTGCTGGGGTAAAGTGCTCCCAGCAGCCCTGCATAATCCCTACCAGAGCTTACCAAGTTCATCTTGTCAGCATTGTTGAGGTCCCCCTGCCTTTTGGAAGTAGGGGGACTTCAACGCGCATGCCGAGGATGGGCTTTCAGGAGCAGCTCTGGATTTCATGGAGTTCATGGCTTCCATGAATCTGTCCCAGCATGCTGTTTGTCCCACACATAGAGCAGGACATACCTTGGACCTGTTTTTTTCCTCCACATTGATGGACTTTAATCTGAGAGGGGGGGATATTATTCCCCTCCCCGTGTAATGGTCAGACTCTTATCTGCTGTCTTTTCCCCTGTCAGGCACTGCCCCACCCCACAGGGAGCCTTGGCCCCTTGTTTTGGCCCACCCTGAAGGCTTCTAGACCATGAACAGTTCCTGGAGGCCTCTGGGGAGCTTCTTGATGTACTGGCTGATGATCCAGTAGAAGCCCTGGTGGAGAGGTGGTATGAGGATGTCACCCGGGCCGCCGACAGATCGCCCCCAAGCATCTTCTTCGCTGTGGAGCTCGCTCCTCACTGTGGTTTTCGGCTGAGTTGTGAGCAATAAAGCAAGAACGACGAAGACTTGAGAGCAGATGGAGAAAGGACTGGTTGGCAATTAATCAGGCTGCTGTTCTTGCACTGACCAGGCGCTACGTTCATGCAGTCAGGGAGGCTAAAAAACCTTACGTCTCCCTGAGAATTGGTGTGGCCTCGAAGCACCAGGCAGAGTTGTTCCAGTTGGTCGAGACCTCACCAATCCTGGTCCGTCTAGGCCACCTCCTAGTGATTTCACTAGCGAGTCATTTACAGTCTTCTTTAGAATCAAAATTGAGGCCATCTGAGCCAGTCTAGATTCTGGTTGTTTTAACCTCCCCTCGAGTATCCTGAGTGCCGCACCCCTTCGGTCTCCTTGTATGGTTGTGTTTGGACCTTTATCGTCAGCTGAGGCCTCCAGGGCACTGGCCCATTTCAGGCCGGCAGCTTCCCCCTTTGACCCTTGCCCGTCTTGGTTTATTAAATCTGTCGGAGGGAGCATGCCAGAGTGGGTTTCTGTTATTTCCACCGCATCCTTCAGGGATGGGATTTTCCCCTCTTGCCTGAAGGAGACAGTGAAGAAGCCCACTTTAAAGAAACCTGGCTTGGCATTGGACGATTTGTCCAACTAAATTGCCAGAGATCCTTTCCTGGGCAAGATGATCGAGACAGTGGCCGCTGTCTGGCTCTAGACCAGGCATGTCCAAACTTCGGCCCTCCAGATGTTTTTGACCACAACTCCCAGAATTCCAAGCCTGTATTTCCAATGGCAAAGGACTGTGGGAGTTGTGGTCCAAAACATCTGGAGGGCGGAAGTTTGGACAAGCCTGCTCTAAACGTACCATTCCAGTCCAGGTTCAGGCTGAGTCGGGGGACTGAGACAGCCCTGGTCGTGCTGCAAAATAACCTTCTCAGGGGGGCTGACAGGGGTTGCTCTACCTTGTTGGACCTCCTGGATCTGTTAGTGGCCTTCTATACCATCTATTTATTTATTTATTTATTTATACAGCTTATATACCGCCCGTCTTCCTAAGGGAACTCCGGGCGGTTTACAACTATACAACACAGCAAAATTACAAAACAGAAAAGTAAATGGTAACTAACTAATAAAAGCAAATATAAGCAACAACAGCAGAAGATGGCGGGACCGGACCGGAAAAAAAAAAAAAACTGTTTGGGTCACCCAAATGCCTCCCGGAAGAGAAGGGTTTTCAGCGCCTTCCGGAAGGCAGGCAGGGACTCTGCTAGGGGCAGTTCTGCTGGAAGATGATTCCAGAGGGTTGGGCCCGCCACAGAGAAGGCTCGGGCGCGGGTGGAAGTTTTCCGAGCCTCCCTGGGCATGGCCACGCGCAGCATGTGAGCCCGCAACGACCTAGTCGGACGGGCCGAGGTTGATCGCTGGTCGATCCGCTCCGTCAGGTAGCCAGGTCCTAGGCCATGGAGGGTTTTGTAAACCAAAACCAGGACCTTGAATCTAATTCGGGCTGCAATGGGTAACCAATGCAGGCGAGCCAGAACTGGGGTGATGTGCTCAAATCAGCGCACACCCGCCACCAGCCTGGCCGCTGCATTTTGGACCCGCTGCAGCCGCCGAATGAGAGTCAAGGGCAACCCCATGTAGAGCGCATTGCAATAGTCCAATCTCGAGATCACCAGCGCCTGGACCACTGTTCTGAGGGAGTCCTCATCCAGGTATGGACGAATCTGGGCGATTCGACGAAGATGGAAAAAGGCAGCCCTGGACACGGCGGACACCTGGGCTTCCATGGTGAGCGCCGGGTCCAGGGCTACGCCCAGATTCCGGACACAGTCTGATGGCCTGAGGGAAACACCCTCCAAGATGGGATACAGGCCACCGTAGCTGGATGAGGAAGCCCCAAAGAACATAACCTCGGTCTTATCGGGGTTGAGTTTGAGCCTGTTAGCCCTGGTCCATTCCATGACCGCGCCCAGGCACTGATTGAGGGTCCGGACAGCCTCATCTGCAGCGGTAGAAAAGGAGACATAGAGCTGCATGTCATCAGCGTACTGATGACAGCAGACTCCATGTCCCCTAATGACCTCAGCCAGCGGCCTGATGTAAATGTTGAACAGCATGGGAGAGAGGGACGACCCCTGTGGAACCCCACAAGGGAGTATCCAAGGGGCCGACAACTCACCACCATGCTGAACCTGCTGGGGACGGTCTCTGAGGAAGGACCGGAACCAACTGTAAACAGTGCCCCCGATCCCAACCCCAGAGAGCCGATCCAGCAGGATACCGTGGTTGACGGTATCAACCACAGTATCCTGCTGGGTCGGCTTTCTGAAGTGGGGATTGGAGGCACAGCTTAAAGCTGGCTCTGGTACTTCCTTGGTGGCCATTTCCAGCATATTCAGCTGGGGGAAGAGTTGTCGGCTCCTTGGACGCTCCCTTGTGGGGTGCCCCAGGGGTCGGTAATCTCCCCCATGCTGTTCAACATCTATATGAGGTCGCTGGCTGAGGTCATTAGGGGATTTAGAGTCTGCTATCATCAGTATGCTGATGACACACAGCTCTATCTCTCCTTTACCATTTCTGCAGCGGAGGTGGTGCAGACCCTTGACTCCTACCTGGATGCTGTGAGGGAATGGACCAGGACTAACAGGCTCAGACACAACCTGGAGAAGACCGAGGTTCTATTCTTCGGGGCATCCTTTGCTGGGTACCTTGGCCTTCTCCCTAGTCTGGATGGTATTACCCTTCAGTTGACGTATAGAGTGAGGAATCTGGGTGTGGTCTTGGATCTGGCCCTTTCCAAGTCTCCAAGTCCACCTTTTTCCATTTTCAGCAAATCGCCCAGATCTGCCCGTACCTAGATGACGCCTCCTTGTGAACAGTTGTGCAGGTGCTTGTGATCTCAAGGATAGATTATTGCAATGCTCTCTACGTGGGGTTGCCCTTGACCCCAGTGGGTACAAAATGCAGAGGCCAGACTGGTGGTGGGTGTGGGCAGATATGACCACATCACCCCAGTTCTGGCTTGTTTCCATTGACTGCCCGTTGTGTTCTGAATAAGGTTCATGGTACTGGTTTTGACTTACAAAATCCTCCACAGCTTGGGACCTGAGTACCTGACAGAGTGGATCTTCCAGAGGTCAACTGAGGCCCGACCCACCAGAATGCCACAGGTGCTCTCACTTTGGGTGGCCCAGAAATCGATTATTAAAAAACCGTGCCTTCTCTGTGGCTGCCCCTACACTTTGGAACAAACTTCTGAGTGAGATTCACCTCGCAAAGTCCCTGCTGGCCTTTTAAAAAACACTTAAGACCTTGCTTTTCAGAGAGGCATTTGGAGACCATTAGGTTGTTGTTGTTGTTGTTGTTGTTGTTGTTGTTGTTGTTGTTGTTGTTGTTGTTGTTGTTGTTGTTGTTGTTGTTCTGTTCCGCCATCTTGCTGAGTATTATCATTTGTTTGTTGTCATTTTTTGGTTGATGTGTTTGATATTTGTTTTTAATTGTCATATGCGATTGTTGTATACCACCCAGAGTTCCTTTGGAAAGATGGGCAATGTAGAAATAAATAAATAAATAAATAAATAAATAAATAAATAAATAAATAAATAAATAAATAAATAATGTTCCTAAGATTCCAAGTTCCTCTCTTCGGTACTGACAATGGACAGTGGGGGCCCACCTATTTTGGAAAACCCCACACTTTGTGCATAACGACTATAGCACCAAGAATTCCCAGCTGGGTTGGCCTGTAGTTGTCCATACTTTTCTGGATTTGTGTTTGGATTCAGATACAGTTGCCCACTAATGGGCTTTTGACCATGACTAAAGGGCTCCGGGCTGTTCCTGCCTGAAATTTCATTTCTGTTGATGAACTTCTTCCTGGGGCTTCAAGCAAACCTCATAGAATCATAAGAATAATGGTGTGGGTAGAAGTCTATGCCATGGAGCCCAAACCCCTGACTTCAATGTAGGATGAATACAAATCAAAGGATAGGTGGCTGTCTAAATTTATCTTGAACACTTCCAGTGTTGGAGCACTCACCACTTCTCAAGGCAAAAGATTCTACTGCTGTACTGCTCTAACTGTTAGGATGTTTTTCTTGATACTTAGCTGAAATCTGGCTTCCTGTAACTTGAGCCAGTTGTTGCGTGTCCTTTATTCTGGGTTCATTGAGAAGAGATCTTGCCTCTCCTCCCTCCCTGACTTACTTTCTCTCCTCATCTCCACCTCAGCCTTCTATCAGCAGCATAGGGCTGATGAATCTGAACTCCGTGCCAAGCGCTTAGGAGCGTTGCTAAGAACTGACGTTAATATGAACTTGTCACGAGCAAAACTAAATCCTATGACACAACTCTGACTATACTTTGGCATCTGTTAAGCTGGGACCATCTCCTGCTGACTTTCTTGCCCTGGGTTGCTCCCATCACCAAAAAGAAAGAAAAATTGATCAAAGAAAAGGTAGACATTTTGCATCAAATTTGCATATGGTGATTTAAGCAGTTTTATACATATAGTCATAATTTTGTACACCCTTTCCAACCAGACTTTCTTTCAGTCTTTATGAACGTCTACCTTCAACTATGCTCGGGTTAGGGCTGCCAGACACCCATATAATTCAAAATCCTTGTATAACTCTTATGTCTCTGCCCCCCCAAAAACATTTTACAGTGTTTTTCTGTTTAAGACTATATTTTGTCTAAAATTGTTAGACTAAAAATTGAGGGGCAGCAGTCTGCCTGGCTCTAATTCCCACCCAGGCTCAGAGAGGAAGGTGATTCTAGCTCTCTGGCCATCCTCTCTTCCCCTTCACATCCATGTCTAGTGATGGGCATATGTTGACATACTGCGGGGATAGCCCTGGCTTACAAGGTGGATGCCATACTAGAAACTGCTGCAGTTGGGAAATTCACCTCATGGTACAGATGGCATTTGCAGTAGCTCTGAGGTAAAGTTACTCAAAGGACATTCCTTGCATTGTACCTCTTAAGGCTGCTCATCTGAATCGGCCATAGGAGACCATTTAATGCTCGGCAACTGCGGTTTTGATAGGCTGTGTAGTCCTTCTCGCAGTCCTGCTACCATCAGAGGCATAGCTGGTGGGGATTTGAGAGGTGGCCTTAAGGAAGGGCCTTCTTGGTTTGGAGCTGACCATGCCTTTGTGTTCTTGTGAGGTTCTTAATTCTGTGCTTTAATCAAAACCTATAGTAATTTTGCAAATCCGTATCTTATTGTTGTTCCATCTTATTCTGTGGAGAAAGGAGGATATAAATAAAATAAATTTGGGGTAGGGAGCCAGGCTAAACAAGGTCAGTAATTGGGGGTGGGGGAGAGAGCATTTGTGACAGACTATAAGCAGAGTAGTACAGTAGCAATTTTATCTATCTATCTATCTATCTATCTATCTATCTATCTATCTATCTATCTATCTATCTATCTATCTATCTATCTATCTATCTATCTATCTATTTATTTATGCTTCTATGCCAGCCTGTTAGTGTTGCCGCTCTCTGGGAGGTTTCCAATATACAATAAAATCATAATTTGATTAAAAGACTGTATAGCTGGTGGGATAGTTCATTGGTTTAAGTATCTGGTTGTAGAGCCAGAGGTTGGGAGTTTGATTCCTCACTATGCCTCTTGTGTGCAGAGCCTGTCTCTGTGGCCTTGAGCAAGCTGCACAATCCCAGAACACTTCTGAGTATTCTGTACAGTGTACCTGGAAAACCCTGAAAAGGATCACCCAAAGTCAGCAATGACTTGACGGGATGTGATTATTGTTAAAACCCTATGGAATCAATACAGGAAAATAAAGAAATATAGAATAAACACTACCACTGGCTAAAACTACAATTAAATAAAAATGCACAGATGAAAACCCGTTTGAACATTTCAGGCAATGTTGACATTTGTAAAAGGCAGCTTTATATAGTTCAGTCCTTATTAGCTTCCTCAGAACAGAGAGGAGTGGTGCCTGGCATACCTCTGTAGAAAGCTTGATCCATTGGGAAAGGGCCAAGATAGACCAAGAAAGCTCTGTTCCTAGCTTTGGCAGTTTTTGGCCACCTTGGATGGTACAGTTCTTAACATCAAGGACTGTGAAGAGTGTGTGGGATGGTAGTGATTTTGTGGGAGAGCCGTTGAATCAATGTTGAGGCTCTAAACCAGTGGTTCTCGACCTGTGGGTCCCCCAGATGTTCCTGGACTGCAACTGCCAGAAATCCTGGCCAGCTCAACTATCGATGAAAACTTCTGGGAGTAACAGTCCAGGAACATCTGGGGACCCACAGGTTGAGAACCTCTGCTCTAAACCATTAAGGGCTTCATAGATTATGGCCAGTATCTTAAATTGAGCATGGAAAGTAACAAGTAGCCAATGAAGGCATGCCAAGACTGGGTATATTCATTCATGTTTGCTGCTACCATTATAATTAGAGAGCCTTGTGGTACAGTGGTTAAATACATGTACTGCAGCTATAACTATGCACACAAACCATGAGGTAGCCGGCGCATGGTTGACTCAGCTTTCTATCCTTCCAGGGTCAGTAAAATGAGTACCCAGCTTGCTGGTGGAGAGGGGATGTGTAGCCTGCATAAATTGCAAACCATCCAGAGAGTGCTTTCAGCGCTATGGGGTGGTATATTTTGCTTTTGCTTTTTAATTAGTCTGGCCAGTGCATTTTGGACCTGTTAAAGTTTCTGTACTGACTTCAAGGACAACCCCACATAGGCAGATGACAAGGAGAGACAGACTTGTGTGGCACCTGCATGTTATTGATAGTGAATTCAAAATTTCCATATGACTTCTCTCAGGGACTTTATGTAGATAATCAAAAGCACTGGGGAGACAACCAATCCCTGTAGATCCCACTGGGTGGACAATGCCTCCACAAGTTATACCATCTGAAATTGGCCCTCAAGGAAGGACTAGCACTACTGAAGAACAGAGCCCCGAAGTCTCAAACTCAGTAAGCATCTCAGAAGGATGCCCTTGTCAATGACATCAAAGGCTGCAGAAAGATCCAGAAGACCAGAAAGTTTGTGCCCCTTTTCGGCCTCTCTCAGGAGATTGTCCTGCAGGGAGACCAATGCCATTTCAGTTTCATTGCATAGCACTTCTCTAGACCTGTTACTTCCAACCTTGGTTAACCCAGGTATTCTTGGATTACAGTTTCCAGAACCCTTCATCTTCACCACCAGTGGTCCTGGCTAGGGTTTCTGGGAATCCTAGAACACCCCGGTTACTGACTGTTGGGAATGATACAGCTGCCCAGACCATCGACCGGATCGCCCCTAAGCGTCTTCTCCGGTGCCGAGCTCGGTCCTCGCCGTGGTTTACGACTGAGCTCCGAGCGATGAAGCAGGAGAGGAGAAGACTAGAGCGCAGCTGGAGAAGAACCCGGACGGTTATTAGTAAGGCTGCCGTCGTTTCCCAGACTAGGCGCTATTCCAACGCGATCAGGGAGGCCTTAAGATCTTTTGTTTCCCTGAGAATTGGTGAGGCCTCGAACCGTCAAGCGGAGCTTTTCCGTGTGGTTCGCGACCTCACCAATCCTAGTCTGGCTGGGCCTCCTCCTACTGAGTTCAGTAGTGAGAATTTCGCAGCCTTTTTTGTTCTAAAATAGAGGCCATCCGGGCCGGCTTCGACTCCGGTTGCAGTAGTACTGCCCGGCACCCCCAGATGCTGGGCCGCCTTCGTCGCCTCGGTTGGATGTGCTTGGGCCTGTTTCTGCTGTCGAGGCCTCTAAGGCTATGGCTCACTGTCGACCGGCGTCCACTCCTTTCGATCCCTGCCCAGCCTGGCTTATTAAATCTGCCAGCGGGACCATGGCCAATGGGCTTCGGCTATCGCTACTGCCTCCTTCGGGCGAGGGGTTTTCCCTCTCGTCTGAAGGAGACGGTGGTAAAGCCCATTCTCAAAAAACCTGGCCTCCCTTTGGGCGATTTAACCAACTATCGTCCAATTGCTAACGTCCCGTTTATGGGCAAGGTGATCGAGAGGGTGGCGGCGGTTCGGTTGCAGTCATACCTGGAGGATCGGCAGTGCCTCGATCCATGCCAGTCCGGGTTCAGGCCTCGTCGGGGACCGGGTTTGGGTCGCGCTGCAAGATGACCTAATCCGGGCGGCCGACAGGGGCTGTTCTACCCTGTTGGTTCTCCTGGATTTGTCAGCGGCCTTTGATACTGTCGACCACGGTATCCTGTTGGATCGGCTCTCCGAGGTTGGCATCGGAGGCACTGCTCGCAGTTGGCTCCGATCCTTCCTGGAGGACCGTCCACAGTACGTTCTGCATGGGGGAGTTGTCGGCTCCTTGGATCTCCCTTGTGGGGTTCCACAGGGCATAAATCCCTATGCTGTTTAACATCTACGTAAGGCCGCTGGCTGAGGTCATTAGGAGATTTGGAGTCTGCTGTCATCAGTTTTGACACGCAGCTCTATCTCTCCTTTTCCACCTCTGCAGTGGAAGCTGTGAGGATCCTTGATGAGTGCCTGGATGCCGTGCTGACCTGGACCGGGCGAACAGGCTCAGGCTCAACCCGAGAAGACGGAGGTTATGTTCTTTGGGAGTTCGCCATCTGGAGTACGGTGGCCCTCTTCCGCAGCTGGGGGTTTCCTCCAGCCTGTGGAGAGGGTGCGAAATCTGGGCGTGGTCCTGGACCCGGCGCTGACCATGGAGGCTCAGGTGGCGTCGGTGACCAGGGCTGCTTATTTCCATCTTCGCCAGATCGCCCAGATCCGCCCGTACCTGGATGTCGACTCTCTGAGAACAGTGGTCCAAGCACTGGTGATCTCGAGGCTGGACTACTGTAACGCACTCTACATGGGGTTGCCCTTGACTCTTCTCCGGCGTCTGCAGCGGCGGTTTACAGAATAATGATAAAACAGGCTGGTGGCTGGTTAATAATAAATATATCACCCCATAAATAAATAAATATAATAAATAAATAAATAAATCTTGGTTTTAATTAAAAAACCCTCCATGGCTTGGGACCGGACTAAATGTCAAAAACAAAAGCGATCCACCTAATGATAAAACTAGCCACCCCTGAAGAACAGGAGCCGTTTACCCGGAACCGGGCCTTCTCTGTAAGCCCCAACTATATGGAAGGATCCCCAGCGTCGCTCTGCAGAGTCCCTGCAGGCCTTTCGCTTTAAAGACCTTTTTATTTCGAAGGCCTTTGGCGAATTTTAATTTTTTTTTCTCTTTCTCCATCTCAGGAGATTATTATTATCATTACCGTTATTATTATGCCCATTGGTGCCTCCAAGTTTATTTTTTTTTAGCATTCACGTCTTTGACGTGCTGGACCTTGTTTAGAATTTTAGAATTTTAGAATTTTGGATTTTAGGATTTGGAGGATATTTTATTGTTTGTTTTGTTTAATTTGTTATTTTGTTATTTTTGTGATCTGTTTTGTTGTATTCACTTGGTGTTAGCCGCTTAGAGTCCTCGTTGGAGATAAGCGGGATATAAATATAATAATAAATAAATAAATAAATAAATGAGTGATTTAGACAATCCGTTTCCTCCAAGAACACCTAAAGCTGACCAGCCAACTTTCTCTCAATCAACGTGGCCTCAGGAATGGAATTTTAGCAACAGGTCTGTAGTTTTTGTAGAATTGGATTTCTTTGGAATGGGCCTTATAATGGTTTCCTTTAGACAGGAAGGTAAATGACCTACCCATAGGGACACATTAATGGTGCAAGTAGCCTATTCCACTGTCACTTCCTTTCCTCATTTTAAAAGCAATGGCAGGGCAAGAATCGAGAGAGGAGGTGGTGGCTCTGCAGACTGCAAGTGCCGTGTCCACATCTTGAGGCTGCACTAGCTGAAACTGATCCAATTGTACCTGACTAGGTGGTGCATTGAGCATCTCCATCAGATCTAGTAGTATTTACAAGAAATCAAGGTCCCAATGGATGCTTGTGACCTTAGATCTACAATGGGTTACCAGTTGGCTGCAATTCTTAGCACTTGGATGGAGACATTATTTTTGTCTGGAAAAAATGAGGGCACAAACTTACATGAATAGTTGTGTCTGACTGGAAGTTGCCTCAGTTAGTTGGATATCGTGGCTTCTTTTGATGACCCTGAGTTTATTCTAATATCTTCCAGATACTTCTCTGAGAACTGCTATGTGAAATTCCATGGGCACTTCCTTCTACTGCATTCTGTCCTTCTTTGCAATTGTTTCACTGCCCATAATTCCTCCATACATCACAGGGGAGGCTGTACTCTGCATCAAAGAAGAGGTTTTGGGGGTGATTGTGTCTGCAGCTTGGGTCATCTCTAATTACCAGTGGGTGACCAGAGAGTATCAACAGAAGCACCGACTATATCAGCTGGATCTTCTCCCCAAGGCATTCTGGAAACCAGTCAGATCCATCAGCCTTTGAGGGCAGACCATAGTAACAGGTCTCTCTTCTTGGTGGCGGGGTTTAGTTGTGCAGAGGCCAGATCTTAGCAGGGGATGATCTGGCCATGACAAGCTGTAGGACTAAAGGTTACCACCTTTAGATCATCCTTTCCCATTCCTGACATGCAGACCAGATCAAGAGTGTGAGCTACAATATGTGTAGGCCTGGACACAGGTCAGGAAAGTCCAATAGCAACTGTGGCCTCTGTGAACGCCAGAGCTGCTCCAGTCAACTGTGTCTCTGCTTGTATGTTGAAATCCCCCAGAAGCAAAAGTCTGAGGGGATTGCAAGAGACCACAACACAGCAGTTGATATATGCTCCAATATGAGTATGTTGCATTCTGAGGAGAGCAGGGCACCAACATCAGTCCCATTCTGTCTTGGCAATCCAGGATTAGGCGAAGACACTCTGGAGTCAGGCACAGCAGGCCGGAGATCATGTTGGTGTTAACGGGATTTCTATGGACTACAGACACACCCTGTGCCCTGCCCCTCAGACCTTCCATGTTGATGGATCAAACATGAAGGGGGGACATAACTGGGTTATGCTCTCTTTCACTCCCAGTCAGGTTTCAGTTACACATGCCAGGTCAGCCTTTTCCTCTTCCTTTAGATCTAATATTTGTTCTGAGGTATATAGAACTGACCTGGCATTTAACAGCCACCTGTGCAGATCAGAAGTTTGGCTGACAGGGTTACCTTGATTCTCTTGGCTGGGAAGAGGGGCCAGAAAAGGGGGCAGATATTAGACAGCTAGGGTATGCTCTCCTGTCATGGCCTGCTCTCCACCCAAGGCCACAAAGAGAATTAGCCAGCTATGAAATTGCTGATTACAATACTGAGGCAAGCTCATGGTCTATTCCCAGCCTGAATTGTCAAACAAGCCCATGGCAAACCTTGAGAGAGAGAGAGAGAGAGAGAGAGAGAGAGAGAGAGAGAGAGAGAGAGAGAGTGTTTCACTTCTGAAGAAGGCAGAGGGAGGGGAATCTGGGACACCACAGATGTTGATGAACTACTACTTTTATTTATTTATTTATTTATTTATTTATTTATTTATTTATTTATTTATTTAGCTTATATGCCGTCCACTACCCAAAGGTCTTTGGGTGGATTACAATTAAAATGGACAAGTAAAACAATTAAAACATTTAATGCCAATGAAACTAAAACAATATTTATGCATAAGAAGTATTTCAATATTAAAGTTCTCCTCACTATTAATTAAATCAATCTGCCTACCCCACTCCACAGTGCAAACACTCTCAGGGTGGCTTACGATGCAACAACTAACATTAAAATCAACAGTGCAAAATATAATATACAGTAATAACTTGGTTTATGAGTGTAACTCATTCTGGGAATATGTTTGTAAACCAAAACATTCTTATATCAAAACAAATTTCCACATAACAAATAATGGAAACTCAGATGATTCATTCAAGGGCCCCATAGACCATATACTAGTGATGGCGAACCTTTTAGACACCGAGTGCCCAAACTGTGATTCAGATCTCACTAATGTTTCGCAAAGTGCCAATATAGCAATTTTACCTGGATACAGCTGGCTGTGAAGGGGTGGTCGGGTGCCCACAGAAAGGGCTTCGAGTGCCACCTTTGACACCCATGCCATAGGTTCACCAATGCCGCCACATATTATACACACAAAATGCCAAAACTCACAAAAGAACATGGCTAGAAATCGATCTCCAAACCATGGTTTAGGTACTTGGCTGCTGAATCTGCTCTGCTTGGGACTAACAACTGGATTTTACTCTTTGTTTTTAATGTGACAATAATAAAATACAATTGTAGCTCTATACACACTTGAACAGCTGCCCCATGACTAGAAATGGTGTGAAAAATAAAAAAGGATGTTGAAAACAAATTAAATAAAAATATAAATAAAAATAAAAATAAAACCCTAACCTGCAATTTCCTTTGAAAACATTTCTGGCTGGTGCAAGCAAGGGAGACCTTCCTTCATCTCTCCCCTGTCTGCTTTTGAGGCTTACCTGAGACAGAACGTTCCAGACAATCACCCACAATCCAGCAGGGAGAAAGAGAGAGAGAGAGAGAGAGAGAGAGAGAGAGAGCATTGGCTCACTTGTGATCATGTGACCTGCTCCTGTGCTTGTATTGTAAGACATTGCTTGATGATCAAGGCAAAATTTAGAATAAATGTTCACTTGTCATGCAAAATGCTCTTAAACCAAGGTACTTGTAAACCAAGGTATTACTGTTTAGCAAATGTCATAAAATAAATAAAACACATTCATTAGCCAACATGTCCTACATCCAAACAGAATTAAACAATTTAAAACAACTTTGAACATCTCAAACCAACAATTTAAAGCACTCGATGCCATCTGTAAATAAAGTAATTACTTTACGTTTTTACTAATTTCCTGAAAACTGGGAGGGATGGTGCCTGACGAATGGAATCTTGTTTCAGAGGGAAAGGGTGACAGGTGAGCAAACAAAGTTCCTGGTGTTAACTCTTCTGGCCTCTTTAGGTGTCATAATTTTTAACATCACAGTCTGCAATGAGCGAGTACTGAGGTCCTCAATGATTAGGGGATTTCCATGTCCAGACCAGCACAGAAATGAGCAGAGAGCCAGTGAAGACTGGGGACATGCATTCATATCTGCTGGTACCTATAATCAGTCTGGCTGCCACATTTTGGAGCTACTGATGTTCCTGGACTGACTTCTTCTTACCATCCTTCATATTGGCCACATTTGCAAGAGGGCTTCTCCGAACTGGAGTCGGAACAACATCAGGAGAGTCCCACCGGTCCAGCAGCAACCACCTTGTGTCGTGAACCTGTACTGGGAAGGAAGGTAGATGAAGGCATTCCATTCGGCCCTCACTGGGTAGAGGAGGCTGGTGGCCGGATCCCAGTGCCTAATCACTCAGGGAAGCTGAGAGGGAGAACAAAAGGGAAGTGAGGAAATGGGCCGGGACACCCCTATTAGTAATTTTTTCCTGCAGTGTGAAATAGGCCCCATTACAGTGCTGGGACCGTGTCCTGAAATGTAAAATCAAGGGAAGCCAGGCAAGGTGGTTATCATCCCATGGTAATCATATGGCTGAGAATGGATTTAGATGAACAATTGATGCCCTGTTCATATTGTAATAAAATGCCTCACCGAGATGTTTCCCTCCCATTGACAGCCACTGCCTGCTGATTACATGGCTGTCGGGAAATTGTTCTTTTTTAAACTCTCAGATCCATAGATGTTTGGGAGAGGAGAGAAATGTTTCACTCCATGCCCCCTGGTTAGAAATAATCAAAAAAAGAATCTATTGGCTGAAAGACTTTCACTCGCACAGTGGAAATCTGAATGTGTTGCGGTGAGATGAGCAACCGTTGTTTCCCTCGATTAGGTACAGACTGGATATTGATGAAGAGTGATAGAAGCTAATGGCTTTTCCATACACCGAGGCCGCACTCACCAGTAGCAGGGTGAATTTAATTGGCTGATGTTGGGCTTGCCCAGTCTAAGCTGAACCAACATATTTTCTAAAGCAAGACTAGGGAATTGCACATGCACACACATCTTTGCAGCAGTAGTAGCAGAATTAACTTGGCTGTTAGGATTTTTTGTTCCCAAGGCTGGGGAGAGGGTATGAATCTTGGGAGCAAGGATCAGAGCTGGCAGTGCCTTCCTGTGTGCTTGGTTCTATACTCCCATAATATGCACTTGGTTTGTGTACTACCGGGGCACCATAAGTTCCTAATTGTCTCTTCCCCAAAAGCAGAGTTTCGCAAATGTTCTCAAGTTGTGATCCTCTTTTATAATAGGCGGTTCTTACCACAAAACCCTGTCTCCTCGGAGGCAGCAGCAATAAGAAGCGGGGCAGAGAAGCCAGGCTGCTGCCTCTGAGTGGGCGCCTACTGGAGGAGGCGGGGCTTCAAAGTGCCGAGCACCTGTTCAGGTAATAAATGGAACTGGAACGAACCACTGAATCAGGAGTTCGTGCCCATCTCTCATGAGGGCCATCAATGCAGATTGCTTTAAAAGGGGATTGGATGCATTTGTGGAGGCAGTAGCCATCAGTGGCTACTAATTACGATAGCTTTGTATCACCTTTAGTAGCAGAGGTGTTAGGCTTCTGTGTACAGTATCCGTTGCTAGGGAGCACAAGACAAAAGATTAGATTGCCCCTATTGGCCACTGATGGTCTCTCAATAAGCAGCCAAAAGGCTGCTCTGTGAACATTGGTCCAGGAGGACCCTTGGTCCTGATCCAGCAGGGCTTCTCTGATGTTCTCAAGCTGCCTGTGTAAATCCTCTGCCACCTTCTCTCCTCACCCTCTCCTGGCTTTTGCCATCTTAGCCTTTGCCTTAGGATGTAACGTGTTATGAGCCAACATTGTAGGGGTTGGTTGGTAAATATTGTTAACTTTGAATGAGGTTTGGATGATTTGTAAATTAGATGGAGCTTTTGAGAACTGAGCTTTAAGCTGGTTTTGAAAAGGACTTCCTGCATCTCCCCACACACACTGCATACACACGTACACACATATACTCAACCAGTTAGCATGGCCAGTGGTTTCAAAAATGTAACTTTTCAAAGCTTTCTCTAAATTTGACTGTGTTTGGTTTGCATTCCACCACTGTAGCCCCTCATCAGGAAGACTCGCTTGTTGTGCCTTGGCAGCTTTTCAGCCTAAAATGTTCCCAGATCACCTGATCTTATGTGGCATGTCCATCCTATTGTGTCCCACTACAACCTCTTTTCATCAGGACATAGTTCTTCTTCTGAGGGAAGACATAAATCCATATTCCATCTTGATACTTTTATGTTTTTAATTTTTTTTTAAAAATGGTTGGCTTTGATCAAGAACCTGGGGAATGAATGGGGCCAGATGGTTGGCAGAAGTATACAGATCGGAAGAGTGGGGACAGATGCTTTTAGTAAGGTGTTAGCGGCTTTGAGTTCACTATCATTCATTTGCCCATGGATTTGTTTCACTAAGAATTAATCACCACACTGTTTTAGGTTTCCATAGATTTTCAGTCTATGTCTTAAACAGAGATGTAATTTTTTTCCAGAATTTTGAAGCCATGGGGAAAAATACCTTGAAGAGAAAAGGAAAATCTGGGAAGGCATAGCTGGGAGAGGGGAACACCCCCCTCCTCTCCCACCCAGGTCTGGATAATACATGCCAAGTCGGTACCCTCGTCCAGAATGACATCTTGGATGAGGGTGGTCTTATTTTGTACCGACCTGGCATTCAACAATAGCACCGTATGGCTCTTGGACTCACTAATATGGTCACGTGATTCCTTCCAGCTAAGGTATCTAACCTCTCTTCTCCTACGTGAGCACATTCCACTCCTACCACCATACCTTCCCCTACCTGGCACAATTTTAATGGCTCCCCCCCTCAAATGCCCTTCCCCCTTCCTGTTCCCTCAGTTCCATTGTGGGTCTCATCTCCTATAGCTGATGGCAACAAACATCCACCCATCCACCCCCACCATCCCACCTCCGCCTCCCCATCATATCCATGCGTCCTGCAACAGTTATGTGCCAAGGGGTGCCAAGATAGCAAAGCTTGGCTAAAAGTGGCCTTGGGTGGGCATCCCTCCTCTTCAGCCCCTTCCTTCTGATAGTAGGCTGGCTCTGCCCCTCCCAAGTCTCTCTCACTGACACTAGAGTAGTAGGGAAGGGAGCAGGTGGAGACCGAGGGCGGCTCCTCCAGGACCAGTCTGGCAGTAGCAGCAGCAGCAGTGTTTGCTGAATGTTGTTGTCATAACATGTTGTGGTGGGCACAAGCATGTAGAGCTTCACTGGGGACTGGTAAGCCTATGGAGAACAGGTTACCACTGCTACTGCTCGTGATATGGACCAGAAAAATTGTGATTTGCTTTGATTCATGATTCATCATGGTCAACAAATTCCAAAAAATGAATTTATGAATTTTATTCTGATGAACTGGTGAATCAATTTGTAAATTCAGTTTTTACTTTAAAAGCCTGTAAAACGGCCTACAAGGAACCTAGACACCAAAATTGTAGGGAATGCTTCTATGACTCCTCTACAATCCCTCCAAGTTTGGTGAAGTGCCGGGTATAAGACATCTGAGTTACACACCTGCCAAATGTCACCCCCCCCCGAAAGTGCCCTTTTGCAACTTGCTTGGGGAAACCCAGTCTTAACCAGACTTGGAGGGATTATAGAGAACAGCCAGGGAAGGCTCCCTGCAATTTTGGCGTCTTGAGGTGCCGGGGTGGGGGGTGGGGAGTATTTGATGACCCAACAAATTGATGAATTTAAAAAATGCTAAAAAAATTGTCAATTCATATTCATTAGGGGTATCAATCTGTACAAATACAAATTGATGAATTAGCAATTTTTGAATATATTTTGCAATTCATTTTTTAATTCATGCCCATCTTTGTTTATTCAATTATGTGAAACAGTACGCTGTGAAATCAGTCGCTGGGAAACATGAGTGGGAGGATATTACCCTCACATCCTTTCCATGGGTTTCCTACAGGGATTAACCAGATGACCTCTGAAAAGTCTATGAAGTGGATATGCTGGATTTTGATCTAACTCAATAAAAATCTTCATAGATTTTACGAAAGAAAACCCATCTCGCCACTGCCCTCCTAACTATCTGTCAAGAATTTTCTGTCATAGAATCTTTAGCATGTTAATCATATTTTGAGCCATGTGGTATCTCTGCTAATCCCCCATTCCTCCAGCACACCAATCAGTGTTACTTCATGTTTAATGAAACTACTGTGTGTATATTTACTCCTAACACTGTTACTGAAGGTAACAGGTTCCTTAGCTGTAGCTTTATGTTCCTTACAACTAGGAAGGGGATCCCCCCTCTATTTTTTGGACTACAGAACCCATAATACTTCATTCTGGGGCAGCTGTCTGACAGACACCTACATGTGGGTCACTTGGGAGAAAGGCCTAATGGCTTTAACGGGTGTATGTTGAAATCCCCCAAGTTTACTGTTCCTGCCCCAGTGATGTCTGGGAGCTGTCTTTCTCAACAGGAAGTTTATGTGGTGCTAGGCCTAGTTAAGCCTCAGCGCCTTTCTCCTAGGTAAGCCACATTTAGGTGTCTGTAAGGCATCTGTGTATTTGGATGGAACTCCCAGGATGGATAGTTCATGAAATCCAAATTTCCCAATCCCTACTTAAAACCTATAGTAAATGTTTTAGATAGATAGATAGATAGATAGATAGATAGATAGATAGATAGATAGATAGATAGATAGATAGATAGATATAGATATAGATATAGATATAGATATAGATATATAATGTGTGTGTGTGTGTGTGTGTGTGTGTGTGTGTGTGTGTGTGTGTGTGTGTGTGTGTGTGTGTGTGTGTGTGTGTGTGCATTCGCTAATAAGGCAACACACATTGTAAGTGCATTTCTGTGCGACGTTTAAGAAGTGCTTTTGCTTCTAGCCAGCATCATATCAGTTCCCCGCACAAACACAAATGAAGATGACCAGTTGAATGGACTGAGTCGTGCATTCAGTGTGTATGTAAAAGTTTTACATGTATTACTGAAAATGTAGTGGGGTGAAAAACAAAAAGGGACAAGCGTGTATTTTCAAACCCCTCCTGTCAGGCACACTCATTAGGAAGCCCAGAATGGCTGTGACTCCCTGTCAAGTACAGTTTCAGCTGCAAACCAGACTTTCCTGCAGAAAACTATGTGCAAAGGCCCCATATCTGTAAGACTAATATCACAAGTTTAAGTGGCTTGAGTAGCACAAGAAGGAAGCAGGGAAAGCATGCTAAGAGATCTTGGTTTTCTGCCCAGCGGAAAGTCAAAATTCTGCAAGCCTTCAATAAAAATTCTGCAACTGAAATTCTGCCTGATTTCCCACAACGAGCAGAATAAATTGTACAATATCCATGTGACTTCCGATTTTCCAAATTCAATGAGCAGAATAATTCATTTGATACAAATAAGCATCCATGTGACTTCCTTTCTTCAGTTAAATTTGATTTTTAGGCATTCCATCTTTGTTCTAAGGGTCTTATCTTTGTTCTAAGGGTCTTATCTGGGTAGAAATGGAGTCTCCAGTGTGCCATGAAGCCTGGCTATAATCGTCTCCATTTTAAACATTTTTATCACTGGATTATGGAATTCCCTTCCATCAGGGATCTGGTTTCCCATCCATCTTTTGTCTTTCAGAAGCCAGTTAAAAACTTACTTATTTCTACATACTTGGTGGGAATAAGCAAATGTTCAGCTTTTCTTTGACTGTTGCGTGTTTATATTGCTTTGCTTATGCAGTACTGCATTAATGAACAAGCACTTGCAATCTGTATCTTTTGGTACAGTACTGTAATGGCCTGAAATATTTGCAAGTTTTGCTTTTTTAAATTTTGTTTTCAATAGCTGCTCTGGGTTCTCCCAAGGAAAGGCATAAGTCAAATGAACAATAGTAGAAAGTATCTCCCTCTCCCACCCAAATGGCAGAATCAGACAGAAACCAGATGCGGAGGGAATGAAGAGAGATGTCCTTTGATGTGTACCTTGAAGCAGAAATATCATGTGCTGCTAGTCAGCAACTACGGTACAGCGTTCTGGCTTCCCTAACTCCTTGGCCTGCAGATAACGCTCCCATACAAACTTACATACACTATCGCTGCCTTGTCTGTATTCCCCCACCTGACCCCCAGCCTTTTATCACACTTTGTCTTAGCTCTCATCTTCTTACTTATCTGACTGGGAACAGAAGCCTGGATTTCCATAATTCCACAGAGGCCCAAAACAGCAATGAAAGGGATATAATTTAATTATTCAAATCTGCTTTGCTTCTGAATAGTTTTGTACTACCCAAAAGGGATGATTTTTCCGCTTCAGACCTTGAAGTGTTCTGCTTTTAGTCCTTCTTCTTGGGCTGCTTCATTTCGGTTCTCTATTGTTCTTATGTTAGATAACAAAAAATGTCAATAAACCACCATTAGAAAATGTTAAAAAAATTAACTCTGTGCCTATATTGACTATATATAAAGTAATTCTCTTGAATAGAATCAAATAAACACAAAGAAAGTATTTTATAATTACTTTATTATGAAATAAGTAAACAGAAATTGAAAAATTATAAAATACTTTATTCAGTGCTTTGTTTGGCTGAACACAAAGCTGATATTCTTCAGCTTTTCCAACGGCACACCAGGCAACATCTCGCAGCACACTAGTGTGCCGACAGGGGGATTAATAAAGCTTTGGGGGGGGGGGCTCACTATGGCAGAGGCAGCAGTAAGGTAAGGTTCAGAGCTGAACATGTCAACCTGCACTTTTTTTGGTCTCAAACTAGCCTTCTCTATTGTGGCCAAGGTGTTCATCGGCTGAAACCCTTTTGCTTACCATAGCAAGCTGCAGCTACTGTCAGCCCATTGCATCAGTGTAGATTTGGTGAGTCAACTCCTCTGTAAGTTCTGTGATTCACTGCATGGGCCTTCTGTCATTGTGACTTACGATGGCTAAGACACACGATTTCAACTGTTAGATGATGGTTTGTTAGCTTTTTACAAGTATGTTTAAGGTGACTAATTTTGTGATACAATAATAGAAAAAAGCAATATTATCCCCTGATCTAGACTTGGGGCTTCCACTGGTTGGGTTCTAGATGGAAAACTCTTGCCTGCTGTTCTGCTCTTGGAAGCAACGGGTGCCTTAGTTCAAGAATTTTCAGAATTGCAGCAATGGATTATTTGGACCAGGAAATCAGTTTAGGAGCATAGTGGAATAATGGGACCCTGCACAGCTGCTTCTCCTTCCGAATAAAACTGGCTAGCGTTGTTTGTTTGTTTTTTAAAATGTGTTGTTTGGTCTGAATTTAGTCTGAATTTATAACTATAGCTCTCTGTGCGCTCCCCCTGACTCCCCTTGTTGTTGTGATTTGAGCTGCAGCGTGGTCATTTTTCTGAATGTGATAAGAGACCTCCCTTTGTGACCCCTTTGCTCCTGGCTCTCCATCCGACTGTAATTCACAGCAATTTCCTGAATCAGAGCATATATCCCATAACACACCGTTAATACTTCCTGCAAGTGGGTCTGAAATATTGATGCTAATGACTCCTCTTGCTATCCTGGCAACACATTAAGCAGGTGGAACAACCAAGCCATGTTTCCTTGTGTGTAATGGGGTATGGGTGTTACAGAAGGCCTAATGGACTACCGATCTAAAGATGCTCACTTACCCAGAAGTCTCCTCCAGGTGGGCTTCAAGGAAGAAGGCCTTGTCCTGTTTTGTCTCAGATAGTCCTGTGATGGTGGGTGGCTTCTCTGAAGGGGAAGGGTGGCAGGGGTAGGATCAAAGTGGGCATTTTTTAAGGGTTTACTGGATTGACCCTCAAACTGGAGTCAGGCATGCCACAGTGGCTCAGGAAGGAAGAGAAAGAACTGCAGAAAAAGCAGGGTGCCTCTGAACATATGCTAAATCCAGGAATGTGTTTTTCATTTTCATTACCACTTACAAACAAATCGGCCCATGGTTCACCACCACCAGCTGCATATAAGCATTCTTGATTATAGTAGATTTAAGTCTGTCTTGATTTAGACAGAGCTTGGAAGGGGAAAATATTTTCTTTCTTTCTTTCTTTCTTTCTTTCTTTCTTTCTTTCTTTCTTTCTTTCTTTCTTTCTTTCTTTCTTTCTTTCTTTCTTTCAGCTCCCTGAATCTTCTAGAGCAAGTGTGGGTCCAAGTTACTGTATTCTTGGACTGCAACTCCCAGAAGCCTCTGCTATCACAGTTAGTGGTGAAGGTTTCTGGGAGTTGTGGTCCAAGAATGTGTGAGGATCCAAGGCTGGGAACCACTAGAGTATTCTTGGAGGTGAAGTACAGAAAAAAAACCAACCCATTTATTTTTAAAGTTCTGGTTTTAGGAGAGAAGAAAGGAATTTTTAATGCTGTAAAACTTCAGAGAGCAAGAATTCATCACTGACGTACTGCCCTTTAACTAGATGGGTGGTAAATAAATTAAATAAAATTATAAATAAGAATGAACTGAAAAGGTGGCTTTGTGACCCAACCTACCTTCTGCCTCTATGTCTAGGTTACCATATATCAGCTGGCAGTGAGTACCTTTTGCGATGAAGTCCCTGACTCTCTGATTACCTTTCCTTGCAGGGGGAGCTGCTAAGCCCGTGTCGCTGTGACGGATCTGTCCGCTGCACCCACCAGCCCTGCCTGATTCGCTGGATCAGTGAGAGGGGCTCCTGGAGCTGTGAGCTGTGCTATTTCAAATACCAGGTCTTAGCCATTAGCACAAAGAATCCCTTGCAGGTAAGCTCTGGAGGGTGGGCTGATCTTAACATCTTAACACCTTGGGTGGGAATGGGGCTGGAGAAGAGTCCATGGCGGAGGATAGGATGCAGACTACCCATCTGCTGCTGGCGTGTGCACATGTCTGCCAGCTAGATTAATCCACTCTTTCCCCTTCTTTCCCCTCCCTTTCTGATGGATAATGGACAAAGCTGGCCCTCTGTTAGGCAAAGAGGGGCAGCCATCTCAGGTAGCAGATGGGAGAAGGCAGCATCTAGTTTTGGGGGGAGAGAAATATATGCCACCCAGCCTTCAATAATTTAAGTTAATCCTCCTCTTTCAAGGCGCAGTAGAAGCTGCAAGAGAAATTTGGAAAACCACTTAGCAGATCGTCTTTGATCTAGATTCCTGGATTGAGCAGGGAATTGGACTCAATTGATGTATAGGGCCCTCCCAACCTCATTGTCCCACTTCCGATGCTGGAGAAAGAATGGACTTCTGGTCCAGTTGTCTTGCTATAGGGAATACTCTAACCTTTGCTTCATGGAGCTGTGGCCAGAGATGGGACATTTATTAATGCTTAAACTACAACTCCCAGAGTGCCCATGACAGCTGTGGGATGCTGGGAATTGAAGTCCAAAAAGAGTGTTCCCATTTAAGGGAGTGGCAAAGAAAGCAACAAAGATGCTGCTCAGGTGTATGCGTGGAGCACTCTGGGGCACCCATCCATGCAGCTCAAATGTACCCATCACCCAAGGTCTTTCTGAATGAGGAACTACCTATTATGTGTCTTTCATATGAATCTACAGGATCACATGGACTTTGTGTTTATAACTACTTATAACCTTATGGGTTTACACTGACACTATGTTTTCGATGTTAGTTTCCATCACTCATAACTTTTACATGGAATTTTACTCTCTTTTTAACTGTGTGGGTTTTCTTGTAGCTTTAATGTAAGGTTGTCTGTTAATGCTGTAAGATGTCCCTCAATTCCCTGTTCTCAATACCTGAACATGTCTTAATTGTACTGGACTGTATATTATCCCTCATTACTGTAAGCCATCTTGGGTCCTTTTCCAAGGAGAAAGGTGGAATAAAAATATTCTGAAATAAATAAAATAAAATAAAATAAAATGCACACTGCAAGGATTCCAAGGGGATGATGAGCATTCCAGCCACAAACCCTGGGCGCAATTCAGGGAAGACTTGTGCTTTTCCTAGCAGCTGGATTCATGGTTGTGTACATACAGACCACCATGAACCTAAGACTTGGGATTCTCTCCCAGACATCTTTTTTAATAGGACAGAGATGGGAACATAAATCTTTCTCGGTTCTTACGAGTGTAACTCCCATAGCCTTCCAACCACTGGCTGTGCTAGTTGGAGCTGGTGTAGTGCAACAAAATCTGGAGGGTGTTACATAGCTGCCCAGAGCAACCTTTTAGGCCAGATGAGTGGGATATAAATAAATAAATTCTCCAGCTGATCCATAGAGAATAATTCCGGCATGAACTTCAGTTGTCAAAGCACATCTTAGTGACTTCTACAACTCGTTCAGTGACCACTTTCTCCCATCTTGGTACTCTCTGGATGTTTGGGGTCTACAGTCCACAATATTCCAGGGAAAGGAACATTTTCTCTCTCCTTCATTCTTGTGTCACCTGGGCTGAGAGTGTGATCTAGTGGGTCATTCATTCTGAGCCTTTGGCCTTCTCCCACATCAGAGTCAGTTCCATTTAATGATGAGGTGCCTTGTCACATAAACATCCCCACATATGTTTTGGGGTGTTGGAAGTAAGAAAATTGTTCTATTTCAGCATTAATATGGCAGGAACCTTTAGGGTGGAGATGGGACGAGATGTGGCCATCCAGAAATTGCTAGACTGCAGATCCCATTAACATCACCACAGGTTCTGAATTCTAGGGTTTGCAAAAGTTGCCATAAACATCCAGCTCGAAACATAGACCTTCAGAAAAACCCGGTTTCAGCATGAGTCTTCAGATTGTCATGCTTAAAATATAACAAAAAGAAATAGCCTTTTGGGCAGCCTTAAAAGGCCTAAACCAAACCAATCAGTAATAAAATGATGAACAGGTTCAATCCTTAGAATCCTGAGTCCTTTTCCTTGAATTTCTATACGCTCCCAGAAGCCCCGTGATCTTTGGTGAGAAATATTGGATTTAAAGACCCAAGGTTCTACACCAGTGGCCTAAAATTACTTCCCATGTATAAGACAACCTCCACTTTTCTAACCCAAAATTACAGTTTTGCAACCATGCAGTTCTCTACTTAGCTTACTTCCATGTGTAAATTTAGACAAAAATATAGTCATACACATGGAAAAATGCTGTAATACATCCTGGGTGGCTGCCAGTTATGAGGGGCAGTGAAGGAATTGTCTTTGGGGAAGACTTGGTTACCACTACAGTATATTGAGGAACTCTTACTAGAACTCCAAGGAACCTGTGAGTACTGGAACAGAACTTGAGTAGTTATGATACAGTGGCCTCCTTTGGTACCCAGGTGTGACAAGGGCACCATACAAGACAGAAACATGAACAGAATGGACAGTGTCTTAGAAACTGAATTGTGCTGCTAACGCCCACGCTATCTGAGCTGGGTATCTTAGCCTTCCTATCCTGGAATTTTGCAACTTTGGGCCCCATGGGATAGCCTCACTTCATTGTTCCATCCTCAATGGATAGCTCCATTGTTTAGACGTCTGGCAGTGGAGCCAGATGTTGGGAGTTCAATTCTCCCACTGGGCCTCCTTGACAAGGGTTGGACTCAATGACCCATAGGGTCCCTTCCAGTTCTGCATTTCTAAGATTAAGATCTCAGTGAAAGGTTCCAGCCCACATTAACCACAGTGTGTTCTTTCCTCCTCCCTAGTGGCAGGCGATTTCCCTGACGGTGATCGAAAAGGTGCAGATTGCAGCCATCATCCTGGGTTCTCTCTTCCTCATTGCCAGCATCTCGTGGCTCATCTGGTCATCGCTCAGCCCCTCGGCCAAATGGCAGCGGCAGGACCTGCTTTTCCAGATCTGCTATGGGATGTATGGCTTTATGGACATTGTATGCATAGGTGAGAACTTCCTCCCACCCGAGGCCACTTTCTTGCAAAACGGGACAGGCGTTAGCTCTGAACCCACAGAATGCCCATTGTAGGAGGAAAGTAAGCACGTTTTCACTTGCATTGTGATTCCCGGTGGAATTCATTGGAAAGGAAGTGGTAGGGTGGAGTTCAGCAGATTTCTGTGCATTAGAGGAGTGCTAATTCTCAAGTAGTGCCGCCTGGGAGTAGTCTTGGGAGCACATTAACAGACTACAGTACATGAAATTAGGATTAGGATTGTATGCCTTGGGTGAGGTCAGAGGACTTCTCTGCAGACATGTTTTATTGCATCCTGCTTTTGCTTGAGGCTGTAACAATTTAGTGCAGTGTGTTATGCACTCTGTTTCACTCTTGTTCTCTCTCTCTCTCTCTCTCTCTCTCTCTCTCTCTCTCTCGTCTCCTCTGTGGCATTTTTAAAATAGTTCTTTAGATAGGGTTTATACAAACAAGGTATTTGTCTCTCTGAACAAGCCTCAAACTGTGTTTGGCTTTCAGCACTCAGCCTTCCAAGAGTCAAAGTCTTTTTTACACATGTGAACTCTACATTAGTCTCTAGTCCCCAAGGCTAAGGATAAGATAAATAAATTAGCAGCGTTTAGTAAACTCCTAAACAATCAGTGAAGAGAAGGTGAACAAGATTTCCAGTGGGTAGGTGTTGAGGTCTATTTCCTTATGTAGCTTGTTTTGCTTCTCCGGAAAGCAGAGTACGCCAAATACACAAATGATTATGAATGTGCTTAATTTGGACATTTATTAAGAATGTGCTTTTGGATTTAGTGAATAATGCCATATTGGGGTAATTCCAAATAACTCCAAAACTGAATGTGATTGTTCCAAATATCTATAATAATGATTCCTAATAATTTCCATTTATGCCTATAGATTAGAAGGAAAGGGTCTGTTTCTGTTTGCTACAGGAAGAAAAACAGGAAAGTGAAACCTAGTTCTCATGCGTCTTGGAGTGGTTTCTTAAGATATCAAACTTAAACACCCTCTGGCACCAAGGGTAGTTCAGGAGGCACAGAATTTCCTGGTTGAGTTTGCCTTAGGTTGCCCAAAGGAGAGGTCTAGGGTGAGACCACAACCTGTAAATAATGTCCGTCTGTACCAATGATATCTATAAGAAAGCACTTACACCAGAAAGTCTTTTTCCCCACACTGGTTCTTTCCAATTGAATGGTGGACATAACTTCTTATAAATCCTCTGAGCATTCACTGTTAAGATATGCTCTGGTGCAAGCCTGCACTGCACCAGCTTTCTCTGTGTTCTTTTCTGAATCCTCAACTTACACTTGCATTCTCTGCTTCATTGAATATTGCTTACTTAATAGAGGTAGGAGTAAAATTTAGGATCCGTAAACTCATAGATTAATATGTTGTAAATCAACAGAGAAATACTCTGTTAGATAGAGGCACCTTTGGGATATATCAGCCATGTGAACAAGATTTTGTTATGTATAGACATATATTCCATGAATAGATTTTGTTCTGCTGCAGCATCGGACACTTTTGTCTGGGGTGGGGGGTGGGGTAGGAGTTGCAGGCAATATGAAATGTGGGGGGTGGTAGAAGAAGTATGCACTTGGGGAAGGCTGCAGGAATGCTGCCTGCACCCATTGCGGCATCTACTGAGAGGATGGAAAAGGGAGAGGGAAAAGAAGCCTGTATCCCAAAGCTTCAGACAGAGTTCATTTGATCCCTATGATCTGTATCTATGGCTGATAGGTGTTGTTAGGTGTTCTATTGTGAGAAGTGATCACAGGTGTTTGTGACTGGGTGGAGATCATTGACCTTTTGCAGGCTGTATTGGAAGCCATGGTTTATTGATCTTTAGAGGCATAATCAAAACACTGGTAAACCGTGCAAATTGGAACTGTGAAGTTCATTTCTTTGGAATGGGCATGCCAAGAATTCCTTCTGCCTCTTTCCTTCTTCCAACAAACTGGTGCTCTAAGGCTGTGCTCACTTCCTCAACTATACTGCTATCCCATGCTGTTGGCACAGCTCCGGCCCACCACAGGATATCTGCTGCTCCAACCTTTCACTACTGCCCAGGATATATGTCCACTTCTCAATGTGACCTGCCCTCTGTTTCCCCACAAACTGTTGGATAGCTCAGTGCAGAGCTGCAGAGCTAGAAATTGAGAGTTCGATTCCCCGCTTGTGCCTCTTTGACAGTCTTGATCCATAGGATCATTTTCAGCTCTGCAGTTCTAAGATTAAGATTATTAGGACGGCTCACATTTCTTGCTGTCATTCCTGTGTTTCAGGGTTAAATCTGTATTCCCATTAAAGTCATTTCCTGATGGCGTGCACTCGTTTTGTTTGGCATAATCACTGAGAAGGTGCCAGAGAATACAGAAACCCTTTAAAATAGTTTTCCTGAGGAAAATAATGACTAAATGGTATTCATATTGATTATGGCAGAGTTCTTGATATCTGGGAATCTTGAATTTTAAACTTCCAAACTGCAAATCCAACAGACTGTAATTCTGAATTTCAAATCTGAATCCAAATGTTGGTGCTAGTGCACAACTATTGCATGGGATGCAAAATTTAGTTGTTCCTGGTGTAGAATTTTTGCAACCCCAAACTCAGCCAAGAAGTCTACCCTCATTGACAAGGATAACCAGATTTCATTGTGAGAGTCTGCAAAATCCTTTGCTTGAAACTAGGGATAAAGCTCAAGGTTTCCAGGTTAAATGATGTAACTCTTGGACCTCTTTTTCTGCTTCCACTTAGAATGATATGGAACATGCCAGTTCCACTTATAAGCCTTTACTGCCCTGCCTGCTGGCACAAAACATTGGGATAAGCTTTGGGAATTTGTTTGTCTCCTTTGGAAGCAAGAGAAAAACTCTCTGTCACAACATTTAACATGACAGGAAAACCTTAGGGTAGGGAGGGGAACATTTCACGCTTCCAGAAGTTTTTAGGCTGCAGTTCTCATTGTCGCTTATCATTGCTTCTGCTGTCTCGATTTGATGGGAGTTGCAGTCTAATAATACCTGGAAGGCCGCTCTTTCCCCAGCCATGATTTCGTGGTGGGGAGTCTTCAGATTGGCATGGCTAAAATGCAAGACAAGAATCAGCTTTAGAAGACCCACACCCACACCTCAACATCAAACAAATCAGGAATTTTTTTAAAAATGTAATTCTTAAAATCCCAGCTAGCTTTCTCTTTTTGTTAACATTTTGAGGCACCACATAGTAGCCGGGGTCAGTCTTGACATGATGATGGACAAGATGCTGAAGAATTTGGAGGAAGGGGGGGTGATAAGAGGCCGTATCCATGATCTAGCAAAGCTTCCTTTAATTTGTTGTTCATTTATTTACCAGCAGGATGATCACTGGTTGCTGTTGTTTTAAGTACAAATCTTGCAGCAGCTTTCCCTTTTTGGGATGATGAGTGATTTTACTGACGAGAGGCATCGGATGTAGTGGAAGGGACGGTGATCTTTCTGAAAGAAACACGCTAAGCAGTCTAAAAGAGCAGCTTGAGGGCCCGTTGTAATTCAGCAAAGTAGTAACACAACAGGGTGACGTGGCCATATACATATACATGCAACTTAATCACAGGTTTGTAACTCATGAAATATTTCGGATCTAGCCCTCAGAGCTAAACACATGGCCCACCCTTGGAGGAAGGAGAAACCATCTGTCCCCGAGCCTGGCATGTCAGCGTAGTAGAGTTTACAAACCATCCCAGCCTCCTCGCACATCCCTGGTGCCACCTTCTGGTTCTCCCTCCCCTCCCGCTCCTGTTTCCAGAAGTATGCCAAACAGTCCATTATGACCTCAAGCGCAAGCGAGCCAATCACCCTGCCTGCATTCTACGCCAGGGTTCCTGTTCCCGTACGTTTAAGCTAACAACACAGCCAGCATTACGAGCAACGTTGAGGGGCTGAGGGAGAAAAGAGGCCTGAACGTTTCAAAATCTCCTAGGTGGGGAGTGGGGGGAGGCAGCAGCACTGGGAACTGGTACTGTTCCAATATAGAGATAGCATGTCTCAGGCTGTGCAAAAGAGTCTGTCAATTCTTGGAGGCAATGCAGTTTTTATTTGGTGGTGCACGCCTTTTTAAACAGAACATTATTTGACTACATCCTGCTGCTTTGTAGCATGGCCCGTAATTAGCAACCATTATATTTGTGGATTCCCCACCCCCACCCCAATGACTAAAAGAATTCAGTAGGAATTCTTCAGCTATAATCCTAATTGTTTTAGCCCATCTCTCTCTCTCTCTCTCATTGAAAATATCTTACTGATATTCTCAGGCCTCTGTGAGAAAGAACATCACAGGTAGCATCAGGCTCATTTTAAGTGGAATTAAACAGATCCAAGAGTTACATGTAGCTTGGAAGCCTGGAAGTTGAGTCATGGCAACCAGACTTCTTTTCTTGAAAGATTGAAACGTTTCGCTACTCATCCAAACAGCTTCGTCAGTCTGTTTGGATGAGCAGCGAAACGTTTCAATCTCTCAAGAAAAGACGTCTGGTTGCCATGACTCAACTTCCAGATAAACTCACCTGGATGAATGAGAATCTTCACAGACATAAGTTTGGACGCCTCAAGCACTGTCCCTGATTTCAAACATAGGATTCTGATAATTTAGATTTTATGTGTGCGTGTTTTTAATCTTAGCTAAAATTACTTGCCTTCTAGCTGGATAATGCCAGCTGAATTGGGGTGGGGGGCTGAAAACCCCAAGCCTTGTAGTCACCATCCAGTGTCTTGACAGGCCTTAAATTGTGGTCTTCAGTTGGAGACCTTGGGAATGAATGGGTGCAGATGGCTGATGGAGGAGATCTATGTGCTTGAAGGGAATGGGAGATAAGCAACAGCTGCTTATCTCCTGACTTCAGCAGCATTAGATTCGTATGGCTCAATTGCTATGGCATCATATACCCTATACATCTGCACCCCTTCCTCTTGCTTGTTTATTATTTATTTATTTAAAATATTTTACCATGTATTCCTCCACGAAAGCTTATTGTTACATGATATTAGGTTGCTTCTAACTTCTAGTAACTCAAAAACAAATTTGGTGACCTCCCAATGGGGATATTGTTAACCATTTCACTATTCCAGGGACATAGAAGTCTCAGTAAACTGATTCCAGTTTACATATCCCAAGACTGAAAGGGTTAATAGCCCTGCTCTGCTCCTGCAAACTCAAGGCTGGGGAATCTATGGAGTCAATTCATCTCTTGTTTGGTCTTCCTCTCTTCTTGCTGCCTACAATATTCCCTGGCATTATTGTCTTTGCCAATGAGTCTTGTCTTTTCGTGATGAGCCAACGTATAATAGTCGAGACATTTTTGCTTCTAAAGAGAATTTAGGCTTGATTTGGTTTAATAGCCAGTAATTTGCTTTACGGATGGTCTGCTCTACTGTATCTGTAAAGCTCTTCTGCAACACCCTATTTCAGAGTAACTGATCTTTTTTTCTGTCAGGTTATTTCAGGGGTGCATTTCATACCTGTACATAATAACTGGAGATACCAGTTTGTGATGCATTGCATAGAACGGGTTAAAACAGTGAGGTCCATTTTCATGGAACTCAGTCTGAACCCTTAAAGTAGCAGAGCCGGCTAGGAAGATAACAAGGACCCTGGTTGGCTTTTGCTGAAACAGAGCCCTCGAGATATGTTTTCTCCTGCAATGTCTGTCTTCCCAAGCTACTCTAGGTGCTAATTGTCAGGGGTGGAAAGGCATTGTCGTTGAAATCATTTGGAGGACATCAGCTTGAGAAAGACTGTCCTAACCCGTGATGTTCTTTTCTCCAGCCCCTCCAACTGATGTTCAGAAAGAGTGGCTCAAGGCAATAATCTTCCCTCACAGTTGTACTTTCTCTCAGCTTGATTCCTCAGATATCCAGAGGCATGCTGCTTCGGAGCCTAGGGGTGCATTCCATTATTATGCTTAGTTGCCATCATGGCCAAAAATACAATCATGAAGCAGTACAGTATTTGCTTTGTTGTTGCGCTGGGCGCATTGTGATTGTCCTCACCAGGGGACATGGGGTAGTGCATGTAGGCTTACTTGTGTTTTCCCCCCTCTTAATCCACTAGAATTCTGGGCCATGAATTTGGCTAAAATCACTTTTAGAAGCAGCCTAAGTCATCAGCTTATTATGTTAGTTACAGCACTTGGAAGTAACCCTTTAGAATGAACTTGTTCACATCATTTAGACCAGTGGTTCTCAACCTGTGGGTCCCCACATGTTCCTGGACTGCAACTCCCAGAAGTCTTCATCAATAGCTGAGCTGGCCACAGGTTGAGAACCACTGATTTAGACCAAGTGCCAGAAAAGCGGTTTGAGGTCAGGTAATCGGATGGTTCAGAAGTTACAAATAAAACAAGCTTTCTAGTGGCTTCTCTGTATCAGATGAAGAAGATGGCAAGAAACTTGAGGTGAAAGCCAAATACTTCATAACTTTATGCCAGCTGCTCTGGATGTGAAGCCAGATTTCCCAACAAGGCAAAATAAAGCTCAATTTCTACATGAAGCAAAGGTAATGTGTGGCAGAGGTATGCCTTTTGCAGTTTCTCTCTTGTTAGAGAAAAGTCTGGCATCCTCATAGAAAGGTTTGAAGAAGAAATATTGGGTGTTTCCACCTATTATGAGGAAATGAAAGAAAACTATTTATGCACATAGTTTCTCTCACTCTTTTAGACAGAATAGACAAACTTGAATTGAACTGAATTTTTCAAACACTAGATTAAAAAAATTTTTTTACAAGCACAAAGATAGGCATCCACTTATATGCAAAGTGGCTACATATGTAGAGTTAATGAAGATCAGCCTGCCTCCTTGTGACTGCTGCCTGGCATGGCACAGCTGGCAGTGGCTGGGTTCCCTGGCACAAAGACTTTTGGAATCACCCATATTTTTCTAAGACTTAAACATTTATTTATTTATTTATTCATTCATTCATTCATTCATACATACATACATGCATGCATGCATACATACATACATACAGTGGACCCTCGTATAACAAATGGTTTGTATAACATAAAACCTGTACAACATAAAAAATTCCGGAGATAGGGGAAATGCGCTTAACAGAATCGCCTATGGGGCAAATCCGTACAACATAAAATGGTTGCAATTAGGGATTACTTTGTTTTCAATGCAATCCTATGGGAAATTTGTATAAAGGAAAATTTGCTTAACATAATTTCATTTGGAACGAATTAATTCTTTTATACAAGGTACCACTGTACATGCATGCATGCATTACCCTGACCATCTGGCCAGATAGTGTACTTTATTTATAATTACAACACAGGTTTGCTGAAATCCCTAGAAGCGCCTGGATGAGGAGCATGTAGCAATCCTTGGGTCTCTTTTCCTTCAGTGGAATCCTCAGCTACCTTCACTAAGAGTCCCCACAGTTCAGGCCCATCACCACAAGAGTTTGCCCTGCTCAAAAGGGGGGTTGTGTTGTCCTTGATAGAGATGTTGGCTGCCCTTCCCTTCCCTGCCCTGGAATATATTTGCTTGGATATATTGGTTCTGCCAGTCCACTAGGATAGTAATTGGCTTTAAACAGAGCCAATAGTATGTCTATTCTGAGTGTTGTTTTGCTCCATCTGCTGTTTTCTAATCCTCTTCACACTTAATACGGAGTGAGCCCAAAGAATGTCATGAGATTACTTCTGCATACAGTAAATATATTTCAGAATGCATGGTGTATTTTCCTTTGTATTTCTTACACTAAAGGTCTAGGACAGAAGTGTGCAAAGTGCAGCCTCAGGTGTTTTCAGACTACAACTCCCAGCAATTTCTCACCATTGACTGTGCAGGCTAGGGCTGCTGAAAGTTGAATTTATGACTGGCCAAATTTTCTCCACTCTGTTTTAGAAACTTTGGGGGACATTTTGTCATGTCTTGCTAATCTGCCTCTGTAGTCAAAGAGGAAAATCCACACCAAGAGGGAATAATTTGGCAACTCGCATTGTAAAAGCAATGCTTATGGCATAATAAGGTGTGTGGCTGCTCAGAAGTTACAGATCTTGTTTAGTTCAATGGACGTTTCCTTCCAAAGAGAGGGAGTGCAAGTTTATACCCTGAAACTTTGTACAGCCCACCCTTTGAAGTCAGTCACCTCAACCCCTACCTGCTTTATGGAACTTATTATGTAGGATGAGTGGTTTGGATCCTAATGCAAAAGGAAATCTTCTGAGTTTGGACTTTGACATCCAGACTCAGATAGTTTCCCTCCGCATTAAAAGCATCAAAATAGGTGGGCCTAAGGCTGTACGATTCTCCGTGACCGAGGGGATCAAACATTATATTATATAGGAAATACAAAGGGAGCAGTATGGACTGGACATCAGAAGATGGTCAAACAAGTGGTGATGGTTGCAGGCAATGTGCCCTCTAATTTTCATCCCCACCCCACAGGGCTTGTTTCCTTGCGTACAAGGACAAAATTCCCTTCCTCCCATGGGTTCCGTCACAACCGTAACAAAAACAGTCACAACAGATGTGCAGAGTTGTTGAAACCTTCCCCCTGTGTCATGCCCTCCCAAATGGCACACATAGCTGAAAACTATTGTGAAAACCTTGGCTGGGTTAAAAGTCCCCACTTTTTGTCCCTTCTAATAGTAGTTGTAGGAGGACAATTTAAATTGGGAAAATGACAAGGAAACAAACTGTTAAACACAGCCTTTCCTAAGTCATCCCACCTGCTCTGATCATATTCAGGCAAAAATAAATGGCAATGGGCAGCCGGAGGTCTTCTGTAGGACGGCCCTGCAGATTGTGACATCAGAGCAGCAACCAATGGCACTAAAAGGACATAATGCTTGGCTTTCAGGTGACAGATAGCTCATTAACAGGAAAAACACAGGACCCATAGGAGCATCAGGTAAGCTAAAACTGCCGGTGAAAAATGATGAGTGTGATCAGAGGATGAGAAAGCATTGTATCTGGTTAAACCAGAACTAATGATCTCTCTTAAAGCAATCCTTCCATCCATGAAGGGATCGCTCTAGCCCAGTCTCAAACTTTGGAAGCTATTTCCAATAGAAAGATTTTTCCCCCCTAGGGCACCATAACTCAGCTCCCTGACACCCAAACCTTTTCAAATTTCAGGGGGTTACCTAGAATTGCTCGAGAAAGTTCCTCCGCCATTTTGGTGCCCCTAGGACCCAGGGGACCATAGCGTTTTGTTTTGTTTTGTAACAAAACTACTTTAAAATTGGTTGCAAACGAAACGAAACTACTACAGAAGCAAAATGAAATGAAATGCTATTTTTCCGTTTCGTGCCCATCTCTAGTGATAAGATCACCAGGAATTAGCTCATCCCAAACTAAGACTAATTAACCCCCATTCCAGAATGCAACTATTTTCCCACTTGATGGCAACTTCAGTTGGTCAAGGGGCTTTCCTTCACAAACTATATCTGAGGGTAACCAGACTGCAGGTTTAGCACCATTACCCTTTTAGCTACTGCAACACTCCCTCCGTCCTGCAGGCACACCCAAGTGGCAAAAAAAAAAATGAGCTTCCTGCCATCACATTCATTTTGGGCCTAGGAATAAGAAGAAACAGATGCCAACACTTTGGGGGGTCTTTCATTTCCACGCTTAAGGGTGTGGCTAAACAGCAAAGGAAATGTAAATTACTCCCGTTCACTTGCTGTGAAGTTGCACTGGAGGAACTGGGGTTCTTCTTGGTGATTCATACCCATGTATTTGCTCTGCAGCTGCACAGATGTCCTTGGGATCTTCTAGGGGCTAGAAATTTGTTAACCTCACCCTAAAACCCAGTGCATGCCCCTCCAACCTGATAGTTAATTCTCAGTTCCATTTTGACCACCACTGAAGCAACACTTCATTCGTCATCTGAAGCCTATTCACCTCAAATTCTATTCACTTGTAAACCGTTCCATTTTTTCCTTTATTTTTTTTTAAAAAAACGTTCAATGTTTTGTCACTTTTTTTAAAAAAAGAGAGACTGTTTTTCATTTCCCCTTCTTTTATGGTTTCTACGGCCCCATTCAAAAAGGATGATATATGGAAAAAAAACTCTACCTGATGGACACTCTTAAGTGTCTCTACTGTTTGGGAGAGGAACACCAGACGTAGACTTGCCAAATTTGTAAAAGATTTATAAAAGTCTCCATCAGAAAGAAACAGGCAATCCAGACTCAAATTACACCTTTGGGAGAGGTCACTGCAAGCAATCAACACCATCTCAATGAGAACTCTAAGTCTGATACCATCCAACCTAGTCTGCAAGGCTCCTTTTTGAATTGGTTCACATGGAGACCACCCACAATGACGCTACACAAGATGCAATTCAGCAGGTATACATTAGTCACTACCTGAAGGTATGATTTCAACAGCATCTACTTTGAATCCGGCATCTTTGGTTTCAAGGTAAAACCCAGCACCTTTGGTTTCAAAGAACAGATAAACTGCAACCGAAAAAAAGGAAACCTACACCCAAACAAGGAAAACAGTCTTTGTCAGTAGTGGTGTGGCCTCTGACTCCACAATCTTCCATCTCACAGGTATAGAACTGAGAGGAACTAGTCAATTTGGCATTGGTAGGATGTTCCACACTGTTCTCTCAGCATCTCTCCACTTCTGAAACACTGCCCAGCATGAAGCCTTTTAACTCAGTCCAGTGATGAGTCTGTATCCCAGCAGACACCATCACCATCCTGCAATATGTATATATATTCTGAGAGATAGCAACAGCAAGCAAAAGGTACAATCTGCTCCCAGTCATCATCATTGTCAGATTCAGAGACACAAAATCCACCAGCGCCAGGCCCTACAATGAATGTGCCCAAACCATTTCCATTTGGGCACATGCCAATGGAGGGGGATTTATCTATCCAAACCCTTCTTTTATCATGGCTCACCTCAATATTATTCAGACATGGAATGGCCATTTGGTTCTCCCTACCTTGGTATCTGGAGGGTGCAAGGAATGCGGAACTCTGCCACCCATTGAGGCAGTAGGCCAATCCTCATGCTGCTGCAGTACCAGTAATTTCTGCATGGAAAATAGCAGCCATCTATATTGAAATCCATGGAACGTCACCAGAGCATGCCCTGGAACTGCCCCCACTCAAATCCTCGGCCAGCTCTGACTCAGAGCAAGATTGAAGATTTTGTCATTGAAATAACTTTGACATCATAAATCTAAGTCGAGGCAGCCAAACATCAGTACTACATCAGACTCTGACTTGGAGATCGTCTGTTGAAAAAGCAAGGCCAAAGGCACCAACTCAAAAAACACTTCAAGATCAACAACTAGTGTTAAAAGATACCAGTTCTGGGAAATCTAAATGCACAGACCAGTGTTCAACTTCAGAAATCTCTTGCTGTCAGCATACAAGTACTTCTTATAGCTAAGGGCCTAAGGAGGCACTTACAGATTACTCACTTCCTTCCAGTTCTGATGCACTGACTTTGAATGCCTTGTGATCTCATGAATAAGCATCATAATCACAAGATTCCCGATGATCAGTTCCAAAGTCTACATCACACCATCAGTGTTGCTCTACAGAGCCAACACACACTACTCTACAGGAAAAAGCTAAAGACCTGGGGAAAACAACAACGAACACCGAGTCACCCACCTGTGATGGGTGACTCCAATCTGGAAGCCAGCATCCAGTTGAAACTGAGGACAAAACTTCAAAACAAACATAACATATCCTTGACTACAAGCAACACTCATCAAATTTAGATGATAATATCTCTCCTGAAGAAAGACCACCCCTCTTCGACGTCATCTCAGGACTAGAGGCATAAATAGGGTTTTCAGTGCTCGGGGACCAAGTCAGTTTTTGGGCTTCTTAGGGGACCTTCAGGATGGATGGAGGGATGAGGCAGACACCCAGTCCCACCTGGCGACAAGCGAGAGGGTGAGGACGTATGTGGCCAGCCACGGGCACCAGGGAGGGGATAAGGCACCATGGAAAAGGCGGTGGCGGCTGGGGAGTCCCCTGCACCTGCCATGGCATGATGCCCACAACATACCTTCCCACAGCTCTTGGGTGGAGAGCAATTTGGTGCCCAGTTTGGCACCCCCAGATGCTGCGCCCGGGGACAGATGTCCCCCCCCTTGGGGCCCCCAGCTACGCTACTGCTCAGAATGCTGTTCTGATGAAACCAGCCTTCCCCTCTCCATCAGATAATAATAATATCAGGTCCTTTTCCAACTGGATGCTTAGGACGGTGAAGTCCTTACTTATAGAGGTTCAAAGGCCACCTTCTCCTAAATTAATGCCTGTTTATAATAAACTCCAGAAAAATGTGGCGACACTTGTCCACATCTGGAGGCTGCCCTCTTTACTCGATTTAGTGAAATAATCCTGATAAAAACATTCCACACTCTCTCCTACTTCTAGGTTTGAGAACATGTACAAAATTCAGGATCAGGAAGCTTGGCTCCTCACCAAGCATCCACACCCAAATTCCATCATTGTTGAGGAAAACCAGACAAGAAAGAGGAGACACAGCACAATACCTATGATGAACAAGTGTAGAAAGAAGTTACTACACCTCTGCCCTAGATATTAGAGTGGAAAATTACGAAGCAGCAATGGCCGCATAACATCTGTTCCTGTAAGAAAAGATAAAACTCTTACTTCAAAGTTTTTCTGAAGATAAGAACTTCTGGCAGTTCCCTTACAATAAGCATACTCACTTGCCTCATACCAAATCTACTCCACTGACTGCACAGCCAAGAAACGGTCAGCAGAGGTCATCTTAAGATGTTATTCATGATTGAGGTCCTCTGGAATAACAGATGAGTCAAGAAAGAGCACCAATTGAGAACTTACCATTTAATACAGAAGGCTTCTTAAATGAGAACACTGACAAAGCAACGGACAACCTATTCAAAAAGAGAAACTGGAGAAGATACTATCAAGATCCTTCCAACATCAAGTACCTCAGTCACTCAGTTATACAGATGATGAATGAAATGCACAAAGTTCAGACCATCATAATATTTTTTAAAAACCCAGAAAAAATCCAAACAACAGTTTTGACAAACCTGTAGCTGAGATCTGTTCCACAAATGAACCTACAAACCTTCCAATACCACCCAGATGTACCTTAGTGCCATTTATCAACACTCAGCACTCCATCATCTCTGACAACCAGCTATCTATCATAATAACCCATGGGTATGCAGTTGAATGTTATGATCTTCCACCAACAGGACACTTCAGGACAATGCTACCTTATCAGAGAAAGACGCCACCTTAGAGAAAGATATGTAAACAAACAAACAAACAAAAACTGGTTACTTTATGGTCCCAAAGAGGGATGGTGGTCTCTGACCAGTACTGGACTTAAAGAAGGTCAACTCCTGTATAGAAACTAAAAAGTTTTGAATGGTGATGTTGGCCTCAATATTATCTCTTTTGAAGAAGGGAGACTGGTTTTCAGCAATAGACTTCAAGGACACCACATCTCAATTTGACAAGAATATATTTGCATCCTGTTTTGCTACGGACAACAGCATTTATGAATCCACAATCCTCCCTATTGGCCTATCAGTTGCACCCAAAGTCTTCACCAAATGTGCAGCTGCTGTGACAGCATACCCCAGAGTTTGGACCCCACTGTCTTCCCCCTTGTTGGTGACTGGTTGATTGTTGCAGAGATGATAGCAAAACAAAACCAAAATTCAGCTTCATACTAAATCTGCTGTCCGGTTTGGTTTGAGAGTAAAAAAAAGTTACATTGGCATCTGAAACATGATTCATTACATAAGCACCATACTAAATGAGAAAGCAGCAAGAACCTATTTTCTTCAAAAAAAGGATACTAAACATAAAACATCTCATTAAAAAGTTTCAGTCAAATGCCTTGATGACAGTACACACAGCTCAAATACCCCTTGGATACATGACTTTGACTACAATGGTTATCACTATGCCAGATTAAAAACCACTATCCTTGCAGGCATGGTTCCTATGCCATCAGGGACAACAGTCGGGGGGGGGACAACCTCCAAGTAACTCTGTAGCTAACAGATCATCTCCTTTGATGGTCACATGTGGAAAACCTGTCCAGAGGTGACCATTCCAACAGACACAGCCCTCCGTTCTTGCAATGACAGATGCAAGAATGACACGGAATGAGGCGCACACAGCAGAAGCAAGCAAATTCATGTCCTATGGTCCCAGGATGAAAGGAACTACAGTACACAGAAGCATAAAGCAAAGACATTTACACAGAAGCATGCTGGAGATGCTGGCAGTGTTAAAAGCTTTCAAGGCTTTTGAATTGCTTCTCCAAAGGGTAGTGCAGCTAATCGCAGACAGCTGTATGACCATGTTTTACATGAACTAGCAATGGTGCATTCAGGAGCACATATACACACACCGTTGCAGTTCATGCTGCAAGACTGGGTAATGGTATAGCAGACTCACTGAGCCAGCACACTGCACAGATACAAGAATGGGAAATATCCACTTGAGTGTTCCACACCATATGCAGTCACTGGGATCAACCAGAGATAGTTTTTTTGTGACAGTAAAAAAACACAACATGCTGGAAATACTGTTCCTGGGCTAGTCAAGGACAGGAGTCCCTGGAAAATTCCTGTACTGCCCAACAGATAGGAGGCATAGTCTTTTTCCTCCATTTTCCCTATGATTCACAGAATAATTGTGAAACTTTGAAAGCAGAGAATGGACACAATTTTGATGCCATGGCGGCTGTGTCAACAACCATTGTTCACAAATCTCCACACTGCACAGGACATTTTTCACCTTCCTTTTGAGCTAGGCCTGATATCACAAAACAAATGGAACAGCTCTTCACATAGAACTCAACAAAATAAAATTAACAGCATATATGATTCACTGACCATAAAGAGAATCCTTGAAGCTAGAAAACCCATCCAAAAATTGAATAGTTCCTCACCTTTGCTGCCTCACTAGAAGCGAGTTAGAACTCCTGTCAATACACACAGTCCTCTGTTTTCATTTGCATCTAAAAGAACAGGGACTTTCACACTCCTCCCTTAAAGTTTACCTCCCTGTTAGTGGTGAACTAGAAGGCAGGCTCACAAGCACCACAATTCTTCAAGATTCACACAATAAGGAGTTCTCCAAAGACCTACAGAATCTTTACCTCAATGATCTTTACCTTGGTCCTTCCTTCCTTCCTTCCTTCCTTCCTTCCTTCCTTCCTTCCTTCCTTTCTTTCTTTCTTTCTTTCTTTCTTTCTTTCTTTCTTTCTTTCTTTCTTTCTTTCTTTCTTTCTTTCTTTCTTTATGAATATTTTTACCCCATCTTTCTCCATGGAAAAGGAACCAAAGTGGCTTAATAATGAGGGACAGTATACAGCCCAGAACATTTAAGGAATATTCAAGTTAAAAACAGGGAGTTTGAAGAGGCATCTTAGAACAGTGGTTCTCAACCTGTGGGTCCCCAGATGTTCCTGAACTACGACTCCCAGAAATCCCTTCCAGCATAGCATGCGGTGGAGGCTTCTGGGAGTTGCTGTCCAGGAACATCTGGGGAGCCACAGGTTGAGAACCACTGTCTTAGAACATTAAAAGGCAACATTAAAGCTACAAAGAGCACTTGACAAATCACTTGACAAAGCCACTGTTCCAGCCAGAGACCACATCTGATCTGCATCTACTCTTTAAAAAGCCTGGAATTTTAGTCAGGATTACATCGGCCCAATGGCCAAGCAAGCTGGCCACGTTATGTTGCGACCCACCTTTCTTACAGTGATAAAGTGGTTCTTCCAACTGATGTGTCTTTTCTTCCTACAGTGGTTCCAGACTTTCCTATCAAACAACCTTTGATGCTGCCAGCCTTCTTTCTACCCCCTACTACAGGCTTAGAAAGACCTCTAAACTCATTAGATGTATGTAGAGCTCTCATTTTCTGTATAAACATGAAAACATATTCCAAGAAACAACCAAGCTGCTTGTCTAATGTCAAGGGAGACAGCTGGGTAATCAAGGACAGTATCCTCCTAAGTGGCTGGTACATGCCATCACTATCATATCAACTGGCAGAAAAACTGTACCCGGCTGCCTGAAAGGACATTCCACCAGGGCTTGGACTGCCCTGGAGAGCCTTATTTGCAGCTCTGCATATAATCTGCAGTTGGTACCCTTACAAAGGCATTTGATAATAAGATGTAAACAAGCATTTTTTCCCACATCTCTTTGCCTTGTTTTGTTTTGTTTTGTTTTGTTTTGTTTTGTTTTGTTTTGTTTTCAAGAAAGCTCTTGCCAACCGAGAGAAATGTTGGTCCCTGTTCTTAAGCTGTAAAAAAAAGTGAAGAATATAAAGAGTCCTTCCTGCCCTTGGAAAGGGGTTTTGCTCTCCATTCCTATCAGTGTGTCCCTGCACAGTGGCTTTTTTGCATGGTTCAAGCAATCACACTGATTTCCTGAAGCAATGCAAATTGATCCATTTTTTTAAAGCAGCAACCCCAGTAATGGAGACAAAAACTATGGATGGGGAGTGGAGACTCCAGGCTAATTTGCATTTCCTTTTGCACCATATAGTGGGGGGGGGGGGGGAATACAAATCAGCCTGCTCCAATCCTAGAGTATTTCCTGCCTTTTTATCAATGTGGTCACCTCCTAGGACTGTTAATAATGTTATGGCTGCTACCGTTAGATGTGATCCGACAAAATTAAGCACTGGTATTTCAAAAAGTTTGTTGTTGTTCAGTCATTCCGCCGTATCCGACTCTTTGTGACCCCATGGACAAGAGCTCTCCAGGCCTTCCTGTCCTCCACTGCCTCCCGGAGTTTGATCAAATCCATCCAACCATCTCATTCTCTGCCGTCCCCTTTTCCTTTTGTCTTCCATCTTTCCCAGTATCAGAGACTTTTCCAACAAGTCCTCTCTCCTCATGAGGTGGCTAAAGTATTGGAGCCTCAGCTTCAACATCTGTCCTTCCAGTGAACATTCGGGGTTGATTTCTTTCAGGATGGATAGGTTTGTTCTTGCAGTCCAGGGGACTCTCAAGACTCTCCTCCAGCACTACAGCTCAAAAGCATCGATTCTGTGGCTCTCAGCCTTCTTTATAGTCCAGCTCTCACTTCCATACATCAGTACTGTAAAAACCATAGCTTTGACTATCCAGACCAAAGTGATGTCTCTGCTCTTTAAGATGCTGCCTAGGTTTGTCATCACTTTCCTCCCAAGAAGCAGGTGTCTTTTAATTTCATTGCTGCAGTCCCCATCTGCAGTGATCAAGGAACCCAAGAAAATAAACTCTGTCATTGCCTTCATTTCTTCCCCTTCTATTGGCAAGGAGGTGATGGGACTGGTGGCCATGATCTTAGATTTTTTTTTTATGTTGAGCTTCAGCACATTTTTTTGCTCTAATTCACCCTCATTAAGAGGTTCTTTAATTCCTCCTCAAAAAGTTTAGCAAGACAGTTAAGTGTGTGCTTATATCTTTCCCATAGAAATCATTGGACCATAAGGACAAGTTTAGCTGGGTTGTGTCCAATACTGTGACGGATTGCCTTGTAAATGAAATATTAATCATGCTGTTTCATCTTCTGCTTGTCCAAAAGATGGTTGGAGTTTAGGTGCATCATATGCAGTTTTTCTTTAACACTAATAGGCAAAGTCTTTCTAGGAACAGTGACATGAAGTGAACGCCTGAGTTTAAAAGGAGCACAGATAATACTGAAGCAGTGTAAATGTGATGGAGTTTTCACAGGAGTTACTAAGCATCCACGTTGCCTCAGTGGCTGTCTCCTACAGTTGGCCCAAGTTAACGTCGTCCCATCATGCCTGTCATGGATGATCATTTTGTAACTTTCTGGCATGCTACTAGCAATTCTGAACATTAACATTCCTCCTAATCCATGTTCTTTCCTTCCGTGATAAAATATGACAAAATGTCTGTGAACGTATAAATATCCTTCTTGGATAAGGTGAGCTTCTGTATATCATGGTGGCACTTTGGCTATTAGATACAGGGGTTGATTGTTAGGCTATTTAGTGTTGCGTGGGGTAACAAATTGAGTTGTTAGACTTGGACTCAGGGGGCCTGGATTCAACCCCGCCACCTGGTTATGGAAATACACTTGGGGTGGAGGGTAGCAATGGCAAGCCCTGCCTTGGAACATCTCACATATCATAAAACCCCTGTTGGGATTGTCAGAAGTTGGAGGCAGATTGGCAGCGCATAACACACACACACACACACACACACACACACCATACAAAAGAGCCATTCTCTGAAACTATACAATAGATGACAGAAGCTGAGGTAACTGATGGGTCTGCTGGTTTGCTTGATGGATAGATATCTTTTTTTCCACCAGTGGTGTGTCCTGGTGAGAAGATTGCTGGGAGCTCTCAAGTCACATGTTTGTGACCGTACCTCATGCATAGTTGAAGTGGTGGGTGACATAATTAGGGCTCGGTATACCCGATGGCTGTCTCTGCTTATGGGTTTCTTGGCAGATGGTGGGATATTTTACCTCTAGCGCTACACACCCTCCATTGGAGATGATGCCTTATTTTTTTTTTAATTGGAAGCCAGTGACATTCACTAAAGGGGCTAAGCTGCATTTGCGGCACTGACGGATGAGCTCTGGCAAGATGGAACAACAGCGAGACTCGTGCAGGGAGGCAGCAGTCCGTTGTCATTGGGAAATGAATGAATGACTTTTCCATTTCCCATTGATTCAGCTAGGACACGTGTCGCATGGTAATGACTTGCATTAAAAAGGATGGCGGGAGCTCAATTGATTGTCACTGGGTGGCACCCTGTGGAGAGATGATATTTATAACTCACTGGTGCACTTGGCATTTTAGCATATGGAGTATGCGGGGGAGGATGTTTGAAAAACACTTTTTGTTCAAACCGTGCCTTTTCCCCCTTCACAAAATATATACAAAAGTGATGGGAAAAACACACAAACATGTGCACACATGTGCGCAAGCGCGCGCAAGCGCATACACACACACACATTATGTCACAGTTCAGCGCATTTCCTATATACAAAACATAACATAAAAGTTTATTTTCTTATGATCTGATCCCAGATCTTTTTAAAAGTTCTGAATAAATGTCTAGATCCTTCTAATTGTTTCTATATTGTCCATTTCTTCCTAAATTCCAAGGGTGGGCAATGTGTGAGGTTGTTGGACTGCAGCTGTCATCAAGATGTCTTACCTATGGTTGTGCAGACTAGAGTTGGTAGGAACTGTGGTTAAAAAAAAAAAAACCTATGGAAGTTGCCCACCCTTGCTAGGTATAACAAACCAAGATTTGTTCTACAGTCCATACACTTGATGGGGAGTAAGTCCTATTGAACTGAATCTACAGTATTTCTGAGTAGTCACGCATAAGTTTATATCTGTTTAATACAGTACTCTAAATATCAACCTAATTGACTTACAATCAATTATTATTGTGATATATAAAGAAGGCTTATCTAACTTAATAGGCTTAGATGCTTTCACTACCTTTTCTGTACTGTACTAGGCATTGTTTGTTTGTTTGTTTGTTTGTTTTTATACCGCTGGTCTTCCCAAAGGAACTCCAGGCGGTGTACAACAATCACATATAACAATTAAAAACAAGCATCAAACACATAAACCAAAAACCAACAACCAACAAACAAATAATAATACTTGGCAAGATGGCGGAAGAGAACAACAACAACCAGAACAAAAACCCTAATGGTCACCCAATGCCTCTCTGAAAAGCAAGGTCTTAAGCGCTTTTTTAAAGGCCAGCAGGGACTGTGCAAGACAAATCTCACTCAGCAGTTTGTTCCAAAGTGTAGGGGCGGCCACAGAGAAGGCCCAGTTTCAGGTGATCGATTTCCGGGCCTCCCTGTGAATGGCCACCCGAAGTGAGAGCGTATGCAGCATTCTGGTGGGTCGGGCCTCAGTCGACCTCTGGAAGATCCGCTCTGTCAGGTACTCAGGTCCCAAGCCGTGGAGGGTTTTGTAAGTCAAAACCAGTAACTTGAACCTTATTCGGACACAATGGCTAGGCAATGCAAATGAGTTAGAACTGGATTGATGCGGTCATATCTGCCTGCAGCCACCACCAGTCTGGCCACTGCCTTTGGAAATTACCAAACTACCCTTTGGGGGGGGAAACATATCTTTAGTAAAAACCCACAGAAGATCCTAAATTCAGTCCCAAACATCTTCAGTTCAGACTGGGATTGAAACTAGAGAGCCAGGTACAGAGTGGATTATCCTGCACTGTTCAGAGAGATAGTCCAACTGAAGGCCTATTCTAGCATTGAATAAAAAAGACTCAACTTTGTGTCTGTAACAACCCCATCCTCTCCACATGTGAGGAGCTAAGTCTGAAGAGAAGAGCTTTCCCCATCTGTCTGATGGGGCTGTCCAGTTGCAACCGGAGATGCCGGTTTTCTACAGGTTTTCTGATTGTGTGGAGTGCACCCACAGGGAGGTGCTGCTCTCCTCCTCAGATGTAGCTCTCTACATGGAAGAGGTAAAACAGAGGGTAGAGAATCTAACCCATGGCCCTAATAACATTCACCCTTATGTTGAATACCTGACTAGAACTACAGCGGGAGGCAACTTCTGTGTTCCGTCATGAAGAACCTCCTTTCCATGCAGAATAATCCTGATTATTATTTTCTGTAGCACCGTTGCTGCGTGCAGTGGAGTGCGAAATACTGCAAGCAAAAGAGAATTTGTTGTCCTAAAGAACTCAACACGAAAAGTTTCCTTCAGAGGAAAGATAATAGGTGGTGGGCAGCAAGAAGAGAGAGAATAACAGAGGCTGGAGATTCCTGATGCAATTGTTTTATCTTAGGCCTTGTTTCCATTAAGTTCCTGGATGTTAGACAAAGCTGATTCTTGGCCATTCCATAAAAATGAAAGCTGATGTGATGAAGATGGGAGGTGGGGTACTGGGGAGAAGTGGCAGACAGTTCAATCTGAATTCTCCACAAAATGAGCCCAGCCACCAATTCCATGTTCACAAATAAATTTTGCAACTTGGTGCATTGTGTATAGATGTGCTTAATTTGGCCTCATATTTGGGTTGTTCTGGCATTGGAAAAGTTTGTAGAGATCCTTTTAAATTGATCAGCACGGCATTGTTCATACCAACCACTTAAGTTATTTATTTGTAAATCTTCCCTCCTCTAGTTTAAGGATTTAACGGCTATGGCAATGTATCCATATCATTTTAGCCCTGGAAAATGGGTTACACTGAGTGGTGATCTTAAGGCTATCTAGTGAATTTTCGTTGCGGGTAAGCACGAGGCTTGATCTCGTATATCCAAATGCAGCATGCCTGTTTATGTGGAATTTGTTCATTTTCAGAAGACAAATTACTCTTGAGTGACACATCTGCTTTTTGGCACAGTGAAGTTCAAGGTAGAAGTGGAACAAAAGAGGTGAGGGATGTAGAAGGACTGGTGTCATGCAGCTGTTCGGAAAGGCAGCAAAAGGGAACCGGTGGAGTCACTCCAAGGAAGAGACATTTGGGCGGCTGAGGGTGGCAGAAACATTGGATGAATACAGGTCAGAGGCATGCATTGTCAGAATACCCAAAACATGCCGAAAGAGGTGAGAAGGAGAAAAGTCACAGTGGGCTTTGAGGGTTATCTCAGAGAGGTGCTGCTGGGCCCAGAAGAGGATAGGGACTCAGTGCAGGGATTCCAGGATTCAGGACAATGGGAAAACTAAATTGTTTTGGCAGAGAATGCCAAATAGAGGTAAGGCAGGGGGTCCATGTAAGATTGCTGAAGACCAGAGAGAAGAAGGTTGCTGTGGTCGAGGTAAGATGAGACCAGCAGGGTGTGAAACCGTGTGCTCAGTTCCTGCTGTATTAGGGAGGAGCCAAGTGATGGAATGACCAATTGAAACTCTAGCAGCAAAGGGAGGAGAAAGAGAGGGATGTAATATAATCAGATGTGGCATAACAATGAAGTATCACAACAGACCCCACTGGTGATGGAATCCTTTGCAACATCCCCCCCCCCAAAAAAAACCCCACAGTATGGTGGTCATCTACTACCTGCCAGTAGTCCTGCTGCAGCACTTTGGGCAACCATACTCCCTTTTCATCTCCCTTTCCTCTTCTTCTTCTTCTTCTTCCTGCCCAGGTCTGATTATCCACGAGGGCTCCTCGGTGTATCGAATATTCAAACGTTGGCAGGCGGTGAACCAGCAGTGGAAGGTGCTGAATTACGATAAAGCCAAGGACCTGGGGGAGCCTGTTGGCGGAAGCACAAAGCCTGGAGGGCGGAATTCACGGACGAACCCCTCCTCAGGGAGCGAGAGGACCTCCCAGCGGGGCCAGCGGGTTAGGACTATTTTGAACCATCACTGTGGGTATACAATTCTGCACATCCTCAGCCACCTGCGGCCTAACGAACATCGCGGGGGCTCCAGTTCCAGCCGCGAGGTGGTCATGAGGGTGACGACTGTATAATAACAGCCTCTGGAGCCTTTGCCAAGAGGGAGAGGCTCCACCGTTCCCGTGGAAGGAAGACGCTGACGCTTTCACGTCTGCACAGGCTCCATTTTGAGCCCCTGCGGGGTAGGCCGCACACACTGTATACTGTCCGACGCAGGAGGCCCCTGGATCTGTGGCCTGACCACAAATTCCACCCGCCTCTTCGTCGTTGTGCGTGGGGAGTACCTCAACTTGGCTGCACCTTCCTGCCCTCCCATCAATGTGAATTCCACCCCGCCCCACCCCACTCCGTCCTGGCCTGTGGTAAAAAGGAGCGACCCTTTCCTCACAGCTTCTCTTGTTATGACTAAACTCTTTGGAAGTGTGGTGGGAGGTTATTTAGTTCTTTTTCTAAAACGACCCCTCCTGAGTTCCTTCTGGATGAGTCTTGGCCCCAGTTGACCCAGAAATTTGGAAACATTTTTACCTCATCTTTCAAAAGGAAGACCGCCCTCCCCGTGCCCACCCACCCCTTGCCTTTTCACCCCATCCCACTGGTCTCTCTGCCCAGGAGATGCCTGCCAGAGAGATTCTGAACGTTTCACCCATCCAAAACAAATGGTGCAATAAACATGTTTCTTAAAGCAAAATGGCATTTTGCAATATACCTGTACATTTCATCTTTGGTTTAATGAATGAAAATCTGTTTGTCTTCTTTTTCCCCTTCCATAATCTTTCTTTCACGCCACACATGGAAGGATGAATAATTGTTTAATAACAAATAGGTGTCTTCCAGGTGCCTTGTCCAATTCCCTTTGTAATATGACATCAAGAGGGTATGTAGAACTCAGGGGTTCCAGTCAAGAGTGCTTGTGCAACTCGTGTGTTACTTTTTAGATGCTAAAGCTGTAGTTCTGCACCCATTACTTTGGAGCCAGCTCAGTTAAACTCTGTAGGGCTTACCTATGAGTAGACATACAGAAGACTGGATTGTAAAGCCTTACTTATACCCAGTTTTAACTGTAGTAATGGTTTTAGAGTTCACTGTTGATGCCTATGCTCCTCAGTTTAGAAGTACATCCTTTTACATTCACTGGGATTATACCCAAGGGTAGTATGTGCAGAATTACAGCCTCTACTGTAACAGGCATCTGTCTCTAACGTCTTTTCAATTCTGCTGTGGAACTGCAGATAAATTCCTTGTTTCAACTACAGTGCCACTACAGTCAAAAAAGTAACACCTCCAGTGTTAGAACTGACACTGTCAAGCACTCATCAGTATTTTGGGATGTTCAACCCTGTGTGTGGAACGAGATTGAGGGGAATCCATTTTTCAAGAGTGGGATCTAGTGCTGAACTTGGTGTTGCCAAATCTTCACCTTTGCTTTTTTTTTTAAGGGTGCTCTTAATCCATGCAGCTTTCAAGAGAATTTCTGCTCTTTTATTCACGTGAAAGCCAGAGTATTGGAGAGCCCTGCAGTTCTTGGGAGGAATTGAACCTTTGTACCCTGAGTAGCTGTGTGTTCCTTCTACTGGGGCCTTTGCTGTTCCTCCCACCCACCTACTCCTTGCTTTTGTTGCAACCGTTCACCTTCGCTTGATGTAATCCATACATCTTTCAGAAAAGAGTCATCTACACCACTGGTTCCCAACCTTGTGTTCCCAGATGTTCTTCAACTACAACTCCCAGATATGCAGGCTAGCAGAGCTAGTGGCGAAGGCTTTTGGGACTTGTACTGCAAGAACATCTGGATTGCCCACAGTTGGGAACCACTTCTCTTTATGTAATAAAACTTCTTGGAATAGCACCACTTCAAAATACAGCCGGGAAGCAGCATGACCAAATAAACTCGACCATGGAAGGAGGAATGCTCATGGAAATTTAAGACGTTAGATTATATTCCTGCCAGACCTCTTCTCTGACATGCTAGTGTTTTTAAACATTCAAGTTTTTTTTTAAGGTTAAGAATGTTTCCATGTTGCAACCCTAAACTCCAATACTGAAGTATCCCAAGAGGCCTCTATCATATATTCATGTGTGGTTTTCTAAATCTTTCTGTTTCTTTGAAGATGTGAAACAGAAGCAGTTCTACAAAGTAAATGCATGCCTTTGTGTGTAATTTGCAGAATTGATTCTGAATGTGCAATTAGAGTGGCGGTTGGCACACAATGTGTATATTTGAAACTCAAATTATACATGCAGTCCTCTCTGAATGTTCAAAGGGCTCTTTCCCCACTAGGATCCATATTCTGCAACCAAAAATGCATTTCATGTGGATTAGGCATATAACACAAACCCTTTTGTGACATGCTGAGGATAACATAATTTGGAACGTGGAGGTTTAAAATTATACACGAATTACAAGGTGGGTTGTAGTTTCTCTGTGAAACAGAGCCACCAAGGCAGTGGGAAAATGGTGCACAATGTAGGCCTTGTATTAAAAATACGATCTCAAGACCTCATCTGATTGCCTTCTGAAACCAATTGGCCTGGGAAAATTGGGCGGTTAATAAGCATAAAATTAATTAATTAATTAATTAATTAATTAATTAATTTAAAAAAAAAAACCTACCAAAATGCCCCCAAATGGAGGGCTGCTCTGGGCCACCCTTTAAAGATGCTCACGTTCAATGAATGCCCAGCAATTAGATGTAGGTGCTTCCATTTTAATTTTCCTACCCAACTTCCATGCACATAGTGCAGTATCATGAAGGGCATCATGGTGCAACCATCAATTGTCAGCTCCACCAAAGCATTACCCTTGCATCCTGCTACCACTGCATTCATTCTTGGGCTCCCAAAAGGTCCCATTTTTGTCATGGTCCTTTCAAATCTGCTGCAGCCATGCCTGGACTGATTTGTGTAAGGACTCATCAGTCAATGATGACTGCCAGACCTTAGTGCCACCAACCTGATCGTGGTTGAACTACACATCCTATCACCCTTGATCATTAACTTACTTGACTGGGGCTAAAAGGAGTTAGTCCTACCCATATCTGGAAGGCTGCAAGTTTGTCCTCCCCCCCACCGCCTTTCAGACTATTGAAATTCTAAAAGCCTCATGGCATGGTGGTTAAACTGCAGTACTGCAGCCAAAACTCTGCTCATGGCCCAGGTTCAATCCCATATAGCCAGCTTGAGGTCTCACAGTCTTCCATCCATTAAGTACCTAGCTTCTGAGGGCAGGAGGGGGGGAGTATGTGTAGCCTGCATAATTGTAAACTGCTCAGAGAGTGCTTTAAGCTCTAGGGGATGGAACATAAGCATCATGCTTTGCATTGTGTTCCTGCAGTTCAGATAGACTTCTGCTGTTGTAAGGACTGGTCCTGTGGTCAGGCAAAAATGCAGCAAATGCCTTAGGCAACAAAGACGGGGTTGAGGGCCAGCTATTCTTATGTGATGGAACATATCCTGTGTCTGCCTCAGATAGAGAGGATGATGCAACCCCATTGTGAATTTCAAAGTAAAATTCAACTGCCATCCAGCCAACGATTGGTTGTAGACTGAAAAGGGACACCATTTTTGTTCTCTGTAACCTAACATCTTGGATTTGGCCATACATATCTCCAGATAACCCATGCATTTGCTGGCTTCTCTCTGCCCAGCAGCAGCTACTAACCGTTGTTCACATATTGAGCTCTAATGGTTTCCTGTCCTGCCCAAGAATACTCTCTTGTTGTCTTAGATCCTCGAGGCAGAGCTGATGAGAAGTGATGGTGCCACCATGCCTACCTAGCCTGGTTTCACTAAACCTGGGACCAAGCTGATATTATTTTTAAAAAAAAAACAACCCATGGAAAATGCATTTAGTGATATTGAACTGAAAGAAAGCTTGGTGTGGAAGACCATAGTGGCCTGAGCCCTTTTGATACCTGCTTGGCACTCCAGGGGCACGTAAACGTGGATACCTTGCAGCCCCATGCAGGATGAGAGTGTTTTGAGTCCTTTCAGCTTCAGCACCGTGGCCAGCAGAGACAGGGAGGAAGGGATACAAGGACTAGGAGTGGGGGAATCCCCTTCAAATGCCTTTTGCCCCTTAAGTAATGCCTGCTAATCACTGCAAACAGCTCGAGAGGACCCTGAGGCACGTAGGAAGGCTCGGCTGGGAGGAGGAGGAAGCAGTGAAGACCTGACAGGACTCTCTTGATCGGCTCAGAACAAATGGTCAGTATTCCCACCGGGGACCCTCCTGGCAGGGAGAGCTGGAAAATGCTGAGAAAGTATGTGCCGCAGCGAAAGGATGGGGAGGAACGAAGCAAGATGACTTTCCCCTTTCGGCTGCTGATGGTGGGCCTGAGACTATTAGGTGTGGGTGTGGGAGAGTGGGGAGCATTGTAAAGGGACTGCATTTCGAAGCCCCCCCCCATTTGCACACAGCCAAGAATCTCTTTAGTATTGATGTTAAGGACCTCAGAAGTGCCTTGCCGGGTCAGACCCAAGGCCTCTCTGTTCCAACGTTCTGTTGCCACAGTGGCCAACCATGTGCCTCTGGCAAGCCCACTGGCAGGACGCGAGCCCAGTAGAACCTCTTCCCTCTCATGTTCCTTAGCAATTGATGTGTACAGGCAGACCATCCCCAATGCTGGAGTTAACCTACAGCTATGAGGCCCCACAGCCATCAATAACCTTATCCTCGGAGTTTGTCTCATTCCCCTTAGAAAAGCATCCAAGCTTGTGCCATCGCTATGTCTCACAGGAAAGCATACCACAGTTTTAACCCTGTGCGGCATGAAGAAGAACCTCCTTTTGCCTGTCTTGAAGCTTCCAACATTCACCTTGAGTTGTACAATGGCCTGGCCCCATGTGCAAGCTTGTGTGTTTTTGTATGTTTGTGTTATGAACTGAGGAGGGTCCCCTGAGAGGTTCTTTCTCCCATTGCAGAGCTCTGAAGAAGATTCTAAGCCTGTATGATCTGCGCCCAGAAACGGCAAGGCTTTAGCACCTGAAAATGACAATCTTGTTCATTGTTGTGAACGTGGTGGCCAGACTGCCTGGTTTTATCTGGTGAATTTGTATGCATCACATGGACTTCCTGCTTTTCCTTAAAAAGCTCTCGAGTTTTCTCCCACCATTTTGTCCTCACAACAGCCACTCTGATGCAACCATTTCCAAATATGTTGCTGTTTGTAGCCCCCCACAAAAAAAGACTGATAACTGGTGGCATGAGATTTCTCACAGCACATAAGTGGTAGGTAATTGTTTGTCCTGACCAAAAGCCTTTGCTTGTTCTGTGTCTGGCTGATATGGTTGGTTGAACTTCCAGGTGGCCCTTCTCCTGGGCTGGTGCTGTGGGGTCGATAGTCTTTCCCTGACTCGGTACCCTTCAGAGGTTCAGAACATGAGTTCTAATCTCCTCTTGCTAGTACACCCAAGGGTGAAGAATTAAGGGAGTTGTACTACATAGTCCAACAATAGCCGCAGGAACACATGCTCCCTTTACTATAGGTCTTGGCACCTTGTGGCAACAAATCATGATGCAGTGTTGGATACAAATGGAATCTTAAGCTATAAAAAGAGGATTATATAAGAGAACAACCCAGTGAAACTATTTTCCCAATAAACCACCACTGGATTGGGCTAAAGCTGCAATTATCCTTCACGCATATAGGCTGTTGCTAAGCTCAGTTTTATCTCTGCCCAAAGAGACAAATTGACTTCATCACAATAGTTTCAGTGTGTGTAAAAAAACACTTGCCTTGTTGCTTATGGTGAACAGGAAGGATTTCCCAAATATGGAAGCTTTTGCAAATCTTTCTGGACCATGGATGGCTAAGATGGATAATATTTGCTAGTACAGCTGGGCTAGAAGAGGTAGTTGGGGTCTTCATTTAGAAGTTTTTCAAGCATTTTCCTACATAGTGACCCCTGCAGTTAGAATACATGGTGGTCCTGAAGAATGGTGGCACTAGAATAGCAGTTGCTATGGTGATGAAGTTTAAGGGGGGGACGGACTCTTGGCCTAAAGGACCACAAGCCCAGAGGTCTATTGATTGAGCAGAAGAAGGGATACCATTGCTAACCTCTAAATACTGAGCTCGTTTCTACAGACAGAGCCAGCTGCTTTAAATATTCCTCAGGCTGACAGCTCCCTAATTAGCCAAGCATGGTGCCCTAATTTGTTTTGTTTGCGTTATAATTATTTTCTCCTGCTTACAATGGACTTTATAGCTTTGCCTGTTGATGGGGTTTTTTATGTTTATGACTTGCAGCAAACCATTATGTGTGTGCGTGTGCGCATGTATATGCAGCATCTGTATGTGTATGTGGCAGCATGTGTCTTGCCAAGCTGGTTCCAAGCTATGCCACTGGTTGCTGAGACAACTTGGAGAGAGAACATTCCTGGAAAACATTCAAAGAAGGAAGAGGCAAAGTCTGCCTGGACCTTTGAGTTGATGGGGTCAGGCTAGTTCCACTTTCTTCTTTTAAATCTGAGCTTCATAGATTAAAGAAGTTTTGCATTTCATGTGGCTTTTAATATCTAAAGCCCAAAGGTGGGTTTATTGCAGGGGTGCCCAAACTTTTTGCTAGGAGGGCTAGATTTGGTGAGGTGAAAATGTGTGGGGGTTGAACCTTCAGCCACATTTGGTCCCCAGGCTGGACTTTGGACAAGTCTCTATAATATGCAAGGAGGGGAGGATGCTGCAGCAACAGAGCTGGGTGGGTAGGCTGGGCAGGTGGCTGGGGGTGGTGGTGGACAGAGGCAGAGAGGGCAGGCAAACCATAAAACTGCAAGCTAACACCTCCATCCAATATGGGAAGGGGCCAGCTGGCGGGGATGTGTGACAGGCTGAGCTGGTGGGGAGAAGAAGCCGTGGGCCACTCAGAATTCGAAAATGGGCCGCATTTGGGCCCCGGGCCTGACTTTGGACATGCCTGGTTTATTGCCTTCTTCACCCCTGCCCTGTAGGTTTGTTTCTCGTGCTGTTGCAAACCTCTTAACAAGACAGAAGAACAAAAGTCAAGCTTCCAAATGGTTCCTCTCAAGTATGAACAAGGCTTCTTTGAGGCCATTCAAGACTTCGTGTAAAATCATATTCAGACATTTGAACATGAAATTTACATTCTTTATCCAATGGGCATTAATCCAATTTCAACAGGGATTGAGGCAGTGAAGTGTCAGGTTCAAGAAGCCTCCATCTGCTCCTTCAGGGCTATCTCTGTCCATGGTGCTGAAAGGCCGGCTGCACTTGTGAGAATAAACTCTCTGGTTAAAGGGAGGTCGCAGGCAAAATGCAAGCCTTTCTCCTTAAATAATTGTCCCCATGGTCTTGCAGGTGAGTTATTGGGTGGGCAAAGATATAACAGGATTTCAAACTATTTGAGATAAAGTGTGTATACATATGGACTAGCATTGCTGCAGATATGATTAGAGCAGTGGCTCTCAACCTGTGGGTCCCCAGATGTTCCTGGACTGCAACTCTCAGAAATCCTGGCCAGCTCAGCTAGTGATGAAAACTTTTGGGAGTTGCAATCCAGGAACATCTGGAGACCCACTGGTTGTGAACCACTGGACTAGATGTCTACACAGGCCTGATGATGTTAATCAACCAGTTCTGATTGGGAGAATCCTTGGTACCTTGGGGGAAAGAATCACATGCCTCCAGTTGGAATCATAGATGCCATCAGGGGTGTGGATGAGTGGGTACATTCAGTCACCCAAATGGCAGCTCACCCTACCCACTGTAGGACTCCTGGGGTCACTTCCAGAAAAGCACTTTCCTGAAGGTATTACAATTGAGTCATAAGATGAGAATTCAGGTAGACATCTCGATCTTGCTTACTTGAAAGCCAACTAACAATTCAATAGGATTTGCTTCAAAGGAAATATGTATAACATGGGGGCAACAGTGTCAAACATACTACAATTTATAATTCCAGAAATCTTAACATGTGAGACAAACCTCCCCATCTCCTGAAACAGATTCTACTGTTTCTGAGCTATATGTACAGTCGATCCTCATATAACAAACAGTTTGTATAACATAAAATCTGTACAACATAAAAAATTCTGGAGATAGCGGAAATTTGCTTAACAGATCCATACAACATAAAAATGGTTGCGATTAGGGATTACTCCGTTTTCAATGCATTCCTATGGGAAATTTGTATAAAGGAAAATTTGCTTAACATAATTTCATTTGGAATGAATTAATTCCTTTATAAAAGGTACCATTGTACATATATTTCTGGTGTTGCTGTTAACTAGAGGGGACCCATTGGAGGCAATCAACACTGTGAGACACTCTGTTTAGTCTGCCTCAGAGCTAATTTAAAGTATCTGTAGCATCTCACTTTTCTATATTTAGAAATTGTGTAAGGAGTTTTCACAGCATTGCCAGTTGCAATGTTAGGGTGGGCAATGTTTTTGCCATAAAGCCAAAGGGTCAAGGCTGAATGTAAATGTGGAAAGTTGCAGGAAAATGCATGGACAGACACTCTTGCCCTTGCCTCTTGCAAACTGTCATACAGCCACAGATAGAAACTTGTCCACACCCATAATTTGTACTGTGGGTGGGTGTGCGTGTGGGTGTGCATGTATGCAGACACACTGACCACAGTCCTGTTGGATATTTACATGTGGACAAGAAAAACCACAGAGGTCATACCTCACTGACAAGGTTCGAGGCCCATGTCAGGCACCCAAAGAGGGACCTGATCAGAAACTCAGAACCCACAGGCAACCATCACCTTGTTAATTAGCTATGGCAAATTCATAGAATCCTAGAATAGTGACGTTGGAAGGGACCTACAAGGCCATCAGGTCCAAACCTCTACTCCATGTGGAAATACAAATCAAAGGATACCTGCCAGGGGGTTGTCCATGTTTCTCTTGAATGTCTCCAGTGCTGGAGCACTCACCACCTCTTGTGATCACTGTCTCCACTGCCTTCCTACTTCAACAGTTAGGAAGGCTTTTACTGATATTCAGCCAAAAGCTGGGTTCTCTTAACATGAGCCCATTTTTGCGCGTCCTATACTATGGGGAAGCTGCCTAGATGCCCTAAGCACATCCGATCTCGCTTGATTTCGGAAGCTAAGCAGGGTTGGCTCTGGTTAGTACTTGGATGGGAGACCACCAGGGAATACCAGGTGATGTAAGCGCCTGGAGTAGGAACTGGCAAACCACTCCAGTATTCCTGCCAAGAAAAACTCCATGGACATGGAGTCACAAAGAATCAGTAACGACTGTAATGACACGACACACACATACTATGGGATGATCAAAACAGATCCTGCCCTCCTCTGTATGACAGCCCTTCAAATATTTGAAAAGTGCTATCATGTCACCCATCAGTCTTTTTTCTCTAGGCTAAATATCCTCAGTTCTTTCAGCCTTTCCTCATAGGGCTTGGCTTTCAGCCCCTTGATCATCCTTGTCACCTTCCTTTGAACTTGTTCCAGTTCTGTGGTTATTACTGCATACATGCAAATATCCAATAGTCTTCTTGCTCCTATGTAGAGAGAACATGTATGAGTATTTGTGTTTATATAGTATATAAACAAACAAATGTTTACTAGCTTGTTAATGCATGCACACACTGATACAACCAGAAAATGAAACCGGTAGGAAAAGGGGGTGGGGGTGGGAATTGGCTATTTTACTGAGCAGTACTTCAACAATGTATTTGACTTTGTTTGATGTGCAGTATGTATGAATTCAGAGATCTGCAACACTTTAGCTTTATCCAATGAGCCATTTACATGGGCTGCCTTGTGAGCTTTCAGGGAAGCTTACCAGATGGAAATTTAAGGAAATGCTGATTGAAACAACATATCCGAACAACAATGGATCAGAACATCATTGCAGAAATGGCAGCTCAATAAGTTACAAAACACACACACACAAAATGTAAATATATTTTAATCACGGATTTTTGTGCATCACTTGGTTATCCCTATTTCAATCATACCAGCTTCAGCTAATTTGTTTTTTATAATCTCGATCTTGGCCTAGCTGAAAATAAATAAATAAATATTAAAAAGAAAAAAAGAGACAAGCTCAAGTCATGAACATGATGCTGACAAGAACTGGAGAAAATTACCTGGCCTTGAAATGTTCCTGGATTTTGTAACTTTAAAAAAGCCTCAGTGAGCAGTGATTCCGGGAGCATGGGTTCAAGAACAAAGCAATCTGCCTCAAGAAGAGTCAAACCATCGGGAAGTGTAATTTGGCTTGGGTCTACTGAAGGATCACAAGCCCTATGGCTGCTACAGCTGTGTGTGTGTGTGTGTGTGTGTGTGTGTGTGTGTGTGTGTGTGTGTGTGTGTGTGTGTGTGTGTGTGTGTGTGTGTGTTTTGTGCCGTTACAGTCATGACTGACTCTTCATGACCCCATGTCCATGGAGTTTTCTTGGCAGAAATACTCAAGTGGTTTGCCAGTTCCTACTCCAGGCGCCTACAACACCTGGTATTCCCTGGTGGTCTCCCAACAAGTCCAACTCTGCTTAGCTTCCGAAATCAGGCGAAATCAGATGTGCTTAGGGCAATAAAGTAAAGCAATGCAAACTGTTCTGCTTATATACCACCTCATACCACTTCAAGTAGTCTCTGGGTGGTTTACAGTTTTAATTACAGTAATGCAAGGCTACACATTGTTTCCCCCCCCCAACAAGCTGGGTACTCATTTTACTGACCTCAGAAGGATGGAAGGCTGAGTGAACCATGAGCCTGCTACCTGGGATTGAACCCCAGGTTGTGAGCACAGTTTTACCTGCAGTACAGGCATTTAACCATTGTGCCACAGGGCTCTATACCCTGATTTAATTGGATATGCTTAGGGCTATACCCTGATTTAATTGGTATTGCTTCCTCTGCCATTAATGTGGCACTTGCAGTTTTTAAGAGGCTGCTCAGCCTTGCCAAACTACAGTTCCCGGCTTTCCCTGTGCATGTAAAATGAATGCTACCATCCTTGGCTTTTGTTTTTGGCACAGCTTTTGTCCTCTGTCTGGCCTTCTAAGCATCCCAGCCAGCTCATGTAACAACAAGAGGCCCACAGGCATTTGCGTCCAAAGACTGATGTAATGCTGGGGGGAATGCCAGCAGCGTAGGATGGAGTCACCTCGTAGCCGAGAAGCAGAAATCGGTTGGTGTGGGAGGCAGCAGGTGGCTGAATGAAGGGAAGCCAGACAGTCTCATTAGAAGCAGATGGACAACTCATCTATCTCACGGCCAAAGTTGCTGCAAAGGCAGGTGCTGAGGCCGAGCCATTTGCCCTGGAAGGAAATTTGCTATGGCCCCAAAAGCTAGAGCAAAGTGATGGGCGGATGACAGACGTTTAAAAGGGTGGGGATGTTCAGTGGGTTTCAGGAAAATCAGGACTCTGCAGTGCTGGGATTTCTTTCACAGGTCAAAGCTTAGCCTTAAAAGAGGTGAGATAATAACTGCAGATCTCTGCTCAGATTGTCTCCACACATACCCATAAAATCTCATGTATCCATAGACACTGAAAGAGGAGGCTCATTGTCCAGGAAGGATAGATGACTTGGTTTTTATAATATAAACATGACTTTCATTTATGTGCTTAATTTTAGGGGTGAGATGATTGTCAGCATGTAAGGAAGGTGCCACCCTTGTGAAGTGACACGTGCACTGGAGGAGGGAATCTCCTAACTGGGTCTCCCTCTGACTGAGCAACAGGGAGAGATTCATCAAAGACACATAGGAAACATAAGAGGAGCAGACTCCCTGGGTGTTCCTCCTCCAGACTACAGCTGGGAAGATCATAAGACTAAAGGCTTCACCAGGTGAAAAGAACCAAAAGCAAAAGCATGCCTCCCTGCACATAGAAAGTAAGCAGCAAAGCCCCTCTGTCAGAGGGAGCACACATACAAAGGGGAAATAGGAAGATGAGGGGCTCTGCTTATTGTATCCCTAGCCCAGTAGTGGCGAACCTTTGGCACTCCAGATGTTTTGGACCACCACTCCCACAGTCCTTTGTCATTGGCAATTCAGGCTTGGAATTCTGGGAGTTCTGGTCCAAAACATCTGGAGTGCCGAAAGTTCACGACCACTGTGCCTAGCCTTCCTGTTTGTGAAATGTTTTTGCATATTAAGGAAGCATTCAGCATGTGTGACTGGCCACCATGATTCCTACCAGGTGTAACCCTGTGCCTTTAAACCAGCCCACAAGCCCAGGGGCTGAAGGGCAAAGGATTACTCTTCAGAGACTGGAAAATATCCCAGTCAACATCCAAGGATGTGTTGGTGGGGACATCTGTTGGGAAAAGACATCACAATCCATCTGGCCCAACCTATTGCTTGTTTTCTTCACGTCATTTATCTGCATGGGGTGGTGTTCAGCCATCAAAAATACTGATGTGCACATGGCAATCACAAGTAAATGAGGCATTTGATGAATCAGTCCTTAAGATTCAGCAGCAGTGTGACTCAACTCCAGCAAATTCCTCCTTAATCTTATAGTGAAGAAGAAGCCAAGGGGGTGTCCTTCAAGCTCACATTGGTACCCCACCACATTGCCATGAAGGACTGACCCAGCCATCCCAGTCTGTGTGTGCTCCAAAATCAGACACCTCTTGCTGGAGCGGGAACAAGTACTTCTCTCTGCCTCATGTAAGCAAGCCAAGCCATACAGTAATGATGTGGGTGGAAGGACAGAAAACTAGATGGCAGCTTCAGAACAAGCCAGCATCTGAAAGCAAATGTCTCGACAAGTCCTAAGTACACAAATAGTAAAAATTCATCCTATCAATCCATCCTAGCTCAACTGCATTGAGGAGGAAACCTGCTTTACATTACGAGGCAGACCATTGAACCCTCTAGCCTAGTATTGTCAACTTTGACTGGCAGCTGCACCCCTAAGCAAAAGTGCTCCCTGGAGATGGCAGGGATTGAACCTGGGACCTTCTGCATGCAAAGCATGTGCTCCACCCCTGGGATAAGAAGACAAGGGGACTGTTTGTGCTTTGCTTGCAGAAAATCTCAGGTTCCCCATTTGGTAGCTTCAGGTAGAGCTGGGCTGAAACTGTGAGGAGCCACTGAGAGCCAGAGCTGACAGTATTAGGCTAGTCAACCCGATGGTTTGACTCTTTTTGAGGCAGATTGCTTTGTTCTTGAACCCATGCTCCCGGAATCACTGCTCACTGAGGCTGATGGGAGTTGGAATCCAGGAACATTTCAAGGGTAGGTAATTTTCTTGTTTTCTAACCCCCTTCCTTTCTCTCTCTCTCTCTCTTTTTTTTCTTTTTAATATTTATTTATTTATTTTCTGGGTAAGGGAGATTATAAGGAACAAATTAGGAAATAGGTATGATTGAAATAGGGTGAGAAAGGAAGGGTAGGGGTAAGGGAAAATAGGGGGTACAGGTTTGGCAAGGCACATTACAATTCTTCAGTTTCATATTTCATATATATACATATCAATTAGGACACAAACGTTTCTGGCTATTGACATATTTCAAATACAAACTTATTATCTTTTTTTCTTTAACCACAAACTTTCCTGATGTTTCTGTTTCCGTGGTGTTCCTAACCATTCCGACAGTTTGTCCATTTCTGCTGTTTTGAGGATTTTTGCTATCAACTCTTGTTCTTCTGGGATTACTGGTTCTTTCCAGTGTTTTGCATAAATAACTCTTGCTGCTGTTATGATGTGTATGGCTAAATACACTTTCTGTTGGTCCAGTTTACCTGGCATTATATTTAACAAGAAAAATTCTGGTTCTAATTCTATAGAATTTCCAAGAACTTCTTCCAGAATCTGCCTTATTTTACTCCAAAATATTTGTGCTTTTTTACATAGCCACCACATGTGATAAAATGAACCTTCTTTTTGTTTACATTTCCAACATAGAGTTGATATATGGGCATTCATTTTAGCTAGCTTTGTCAGCGTTATATACCACCTATAAAACATTTTATATATATTCTCTTTAAATACAACTGATTTAGTTAGCTTTATATTGGTTTTCCATATTTTCCCATTGTTCCAATTCTATATTATAACCTAAATTTTGTGCCCATTTAACCATACATTCTTTCACTGTTTCTAGTTGTGTATCAAAGTCTAGTATAGTCGCTTAATATGTTTCTCTTTTGTCTCCAACAAAATTCTATGAAAGGGTGTGCTTTCTAGGTAGAACCCTTGCTGTTTATCTTTAGCGTGTCTAGAGTGAATCTGAGAACAGGCCCACCACTCCAGTTCAATTCCCTGCTCAGCAATTTCTTGTTGGCTTTTTAGATTTGCATCTGGATTTAAAATCTCATTATAGCACACAATTTTTTTCATTTTCTCTCAAAATTGGCATGACAAATGCTTCTGTTGGAGTCACCCAATGTGGAATCTTTATATACATTTGCTTTTTATTTTCTTCCATACCCAAAGTAATGCTCTTCTTAGTATATGATTATTGAATTGTTTAAAATCTTCTATTTTGTCATACCATACAAAGGCATGCCATCCCCATTTCAGATCGTGTCCTTCCAGTTTCAAGAGTCTTGTGTTGCTCAATTCTATCCATTCCTTGATCCATACTAAGGAGGAGGCTTGGTAGTAGAGAAGCCAATTTGGGAGCCCCATTCCTCCTCTTGATTTAACATCTTGCACAAATTTTATTTTGATTCTTGCTTTTTTCCCTTGCCAGACAAATTTGGAAATACATTTCTCAAGCTCTTTAAAGATTGTTTGTTTTAAGACAATTGGGATAGTTTGGAATAAAAATAATATTTTTGGGAGGATATTCATTTTGATCGTGGCAATTCTCCCTAATAATGATAAATGTAAATTTTCCGAATTAATTTCCCTTCCTTTCTCTCCACCATCTGTCTTCAAAACACTAGATGTCTCATTGGTTAAAATCCCATCACTTAGCACAGTAAGTATACTAGAATAATCCCATTGAATCAATGGGGATTTGGTGAATCAACTGCTTGGTAAAAACTTTCAAATGGGCCTATTCTGCATGAACTCAAAACTAAAGTCAGCCCTAAAGTTGGCCCATTTTAACCAATGGAACATGCAGAAGAGTTGACTCAACAAAATCCCAAAGGACCCCATGGAGTGACTCTAGTGCAATGTACTATGCTATGTGACAGGACTTCAACCATGATATGGACTTGTCTCAGAGGTGGGAAGAATGATAAGACCTGCAACCCTAACATGCTTTACTGTTGAACCAAACCATGCAAATGAGGAGAAACTGAGTTGAGGTTACTTGCAAAGGGTGCACCTACAAAAAATCCCCCCCTCTACTGATGGAAAAATCAGATTCTTTTCATCTGCTTCCATGGCCATCGTGATTTTTCCTTTGCATCACCCAAAAATAATGTACCATTTTGGTACCAAAGAATCTCTCACTTTTAAAAAGTCTGTGCTCAAATAAAACACAGTCCATTGCTAAATTATGTGAGGATTGGTCAATTTACATCAGCCTTCCCCAATCTGCTGCCCTCCAGAAATCTTTGGACTACATCCCCATCATCTGTACGCAGCAGCGCGTTTCAGCTCTTGGCAAGGGATGATGCAATTGCACCAGGTTATAGAGAAATGATCAGTAAGAGAAATGTGCAGAAGAAAAATGCAGAATAGGTGCGAGATGTGGTTTGCTAGATTTATCTCCCGCTTTTCCTCCAAGGAGCTGAGTGTGACACACATGGTTCTACTGCTCCTTGCTTTATTCACAAAACACCCCTGAGATGTAGGTCAGGCTGAAGGAGAGTGACTAGCTAAACGATCACCCAGTAAGTAACCTTCATGCCTCAGTGGAAACTTGAACCCTGATCTCCCAAGTCTCTGACGAACACCTTGATCACTACAGCACACAGTCCATCAAACAAGTTTGAATATTATGAACAAGGAGGGTTTTTGTTCATATTTGGCCTAGGAATCTCCAAACTCCTGGATCTGTTCTATAGACCCCGTTTTCTGTACTGGTAAAATGTTTCAGAGGCAACCTTCTTAGATATTGCTCATACAGCCACTTCTACTAGCTGGAGAGCCATCCACATTTTTTAAAAAAAATGAAGCTGAGATTCTCAGGAATGCATTTTGTGTAACAGAGATCAGCCTCCCCAGGGAATTCGGTTCATTTAAAAAAAAACCCCTGGAAAAAGCCATCAGCAGTGCCCGTGATCTCAGCTAGATCTTTCTACGAGGCATCTTTCTCTTTCCCCACTTGCCTTCTTTCTGGCTCAGTTCAACATAACAACCTTGTGTTCACTCAAAAGTATACTGAGGTTTTAAAGAAAAACAACCACCAACAGAAAAGGCACTCTGTGGCGATATATATACTAGGAATGATGGGGGGGATGCTGTCTAGTGTATTTGGAGAGTGAATGAACATGAAACATCCATCATACAGACCATTTCCCTGACACTCATTTTGCCTTATGTGGGTTGTTTCCAAAAGGCTAAAATCACAAGGGGCAAAAATGAATCATCATCATCATCATCATCACATCATCATCATCATCATCATCATCATCATCATCATCATCATCATCATCCCTACATTTGAACTGGAAATAGGCACGCATGGTGCCTACTGTGAGCCTAACACACGTAATTACGTGGCTATATTTCCATACTATAAATTTTAAAAGTACAGGGCTTATGGGCACTCAAATTATGGGACTCACTATCAACTTGGACTTAAGTCTCACCAGTGATGACTTGACTCAGACTCAACTATCCCCCTCCCCCTCAAATGACCTAGGCTCAACTCGTTTCTTGGAACCCACTCCATCCCTTATTGCTTGGGAGGAAAACTTGTTTTTAACAGGGACTCAGAGTTGGGAGCTTGGAACTCAGGACTTGGTACCAAGGTGTAGTCAGACTTGGGACTTGTCCCCAAAGACTTGCCAAGTAGAATGACAGCAACAGTAGCAAAACAGTGACAAACCATTTGCTGCCTTTTCATGACTCCAGACCTGCCCCTTGAGGTGATCACCTCACTCTACCTAATAATGGGGCTGATGCTGAGCCTGGTAATCAGAGACAAGTGGTTTCCACAACTGGCCATTCCACACACATGTTTTGCCAGAGCTTGACTACTACTGAAATGTGAAAAGTACATTCATTGTAAATTACAATATCTTATTCATTCATTTGAATGAGATAGTTCTGCTCGTGCAGAAAAATTAGTGAAATCAATGGGATTTTAAAATGTTTAACTGGGTCTGGACCCTAACTAAAAGTGTAAACCTAGCTGTAAACCTCAGACATGTCCCCAGGCTGCTTTCTAAAGTTTTTAAAATTATTAAATACATTTAATTGAATCAATATATTTGTTGGGGCGGGGGTTGGGAACCTGATGTTTTTTACTGGAACATGGAAGTGAGGGTGAGTGGAATAAACATACTGAACAGTATTTTGAAAATTGACCAGGTACTGTAGGCTAGGCGACAGGCCCTGAGACAAGCTGGCTGAACTTCCCAAAAAAGTCGCATTAAAACAATGGATCTGTCTAGCGGACCCCAGCACCAAGTGGGACAAATGCTGAAGAAGAAGAGGAGGAGGAGGAGGAGGAAGGAAGGAAGGAAGGAAGGAAGGAAGGAAGGAAGGAAGGAAGGAAGGAAGGAAGAATTCTAAACTACTAGGACTCTGATTCCAAACCTTGGGTAACTCAGGAGTTCTTGGACTGCAATTCCTAGATGCCTTCCCCACCAGCTATGTTACCTCAGGTTTCTGGGAGTTACAGTGAACACCTGTGATACCCAAGGTTGAGAACCACTGCACTAGGAGGTGGCATGTTTGTGAGGCCACACTGTGGCAGACCTGCTGCTCAAGCCAGCCTCGTTTTAGTTGAATCATGTTTTCTGAGACAACTGATCAGGAGAGTATCCAGCATTCTGGACAGCAAGGCAACAAAGTCTTTAAAGAAGAGGAAGAAGAAGAAGAAAGAAAAACACTCAACTCTACTATGCCATAACTAGTATGCAAAGGTTAGGAGGAGCTAGGTGGGACAGCCATTACTAGTTTGTTGCTGTAGGACAGGGCTGTCCAAACTTCAGCCCTCCAGATGTTTTGGACCACAACTACCAGAATTCCAAGCCTGTATTGTCAATGACAAAGGACTGTGGGAGTTGTGGTCCAAAACATCTGGAGGGCTGAAGTTTGGACATCACTGCTGTAGGATATATGAATGTAAGGAGCTACCTCAATTTCCCTCCTAGGCCTCAGATTGTTGAGGAGGAATCGTAAAGACAGCTTGCAGGAGGCCCCAGAAAAAAACGGTCATCAGGAACTTTAACAAAAGGATAAGGGGATGGAAAAGAAGAAGAAAAATATTGTCACGTTTTAAAGACTAACAGATTTATTTCAGTGCGAGCTTTTGTAGACCACAGCCTACTTCAGGCACGTGAAGATATGTCTCTCTCTCTCTGTGTGTGTTTATGTGTGTGTGTGTGTGTGTGTGTGTGCCCATGTTGAAATAAATTTGTTATGTCTTTGAAGAGCTACAATGTTTTGGCCTTTTTCTTTTCCCCTTTCCTTCTGACAACACGCTGAGACCGCCAAACATGGGTGCTTGTCTGGGAAATGGCACTAGGGTGGTGAAGTGAGCTACAATAATTTTCAGCCACCCCTTGGTGTCGGCAAGCAATCTTGACTAAAAGACTCTCTCTTTCATCCCGGGATAGAATGCTTTTAATTTCTTTCACGCTATTTGTCAGGCTTCATAACTGTTGGGCTGCTCTCCACCCAAGCTAAGTTAGTGCCTATAAGGAGGCTGCAGAGAACACACTAGAGTTGGCAGCTTTGTGTATCCAGAAGGAACTGTCTCGACCGTTGTATCCTCTGATCCATCCTACTTTGGCAGAGTGCAGTGTCCCCACCCCCACCCCACCCCTTTGGCTGCCCGATGCACGGAAAAGAGAGTGCCAAAGCTTCTCTTGTTCTGCCAACTGCTACCTGGGTATGTTCTCTTTCCAGATCTGAGCTTTGAAAAGTCACGTTCGCAAGCTCTGTGCCAGAAAACCTTTTCCAAGACCACTGGTGACTTGGCATCTCAAAATAACCACTGCCGTCCAGTTGTAGCTATATAAGAAATCCAGACTTCCAGATGACCAAAATCCAGGCACGAAAGCGGAATTTTAAAAAAACAAAAACGCATCACAACCTGCCTATCCTTTCTGTGTCATTTGTGAATGCCTTATGTACTCCTTGAAGGAAGTGATTTGTTCTCCATTACTGACAGACGGGCTCAGCAAGGCGTCTTCTGGGACATGGGTGGGGGCACAGAATATGAACATACATCTTGGCTCTTCCCTTCATCAGGAAAAGTAGATTCAGAGATGCCTAAACAACACCTGCTCTTTCCCCATGTGAATTTAATCACATTGCACATTTCATATACTTTCCCCCAAAAGATGTAAGTTAATTTTACACAGAGCATTAATGTTTTTGACACAAGATATATACCACTGACGTACAAGCTCATTCCAAACTGGGTGTAGATGATGAGAATTTTATTTCAAAAGAAATGGAGAGCACCAGGCTGAGGAAGGGTGTCATTCAATATCAACAGCTTTCACACAGGATTGAACCATCATGGAAGCAGCAACACAGAATCTACATATACTCCTGTTATTATCCATTGTTGTTCCCACATACAATCTAGAGCCGATTTCTGCCATGCAGCAGATCAGTGGTACAATTAAGACTCTGAGCTTAATTGTCTTACTGGCTTCACAGTTTTTAGATGGTAATATATTGTGCTTATTTCAAAATGTGGTCCAACGGTCCTTGTGTGACTACTGTTCTACTGAATGGGCCCCTGGGTGTCAGCCCATGAGGGGACCACTTCAGCAGAGCAGGTCCCCTCCCTCTGGTGAAAGAGATCGGAAGAACAGATAAATCATGGGTTGAAATCCCGTTAAGTAATCATGTGGGCATAAATGGCAATGGTATCAGCCTACAACGTTTCTCTTAATTTAATTTAATTTAATTTAATTTAACTTAATGTTTCCTATTCTCTCTCTTTTGAGGTTCCAAGGATCCCTAGGGATCCCTTTTGAGGGGATGGAAGCCCTTTGGGAGCTCCAGGAGGATGAAGGGGAGAACTTTTAATATTAAAAAACTGCACTGTGCCACCTAATTACCAGCAGTGTCCCAATTCTGACTGGTAGTGATTTTCAGATATTAAAGGCAACCCCACCCCAAAACACAGTTTCGTGACTTTCAAAGGCTTCCCCACATCAATACAGATGATTAGGTGTCCTGGAACCTGACCAGGAAGATAGGAAGCTTTACATTCAGTTAAATAAAATATTAACTTTGAGGGCTGACAATGTCATCGCCATGTATGTCCCTGGATTTGTGTCGACTGGATTGCAACCCTGTCTGAATGACAACGGCAAAAGTTTCTACTGGCGGCTGGACATAGCATGGGGCGGGGGGGCGGGGGAAGCTTATGCTACTGCACACTGGCTTCCCGTGTCAAGGGTCCAGGGTTCAACCCGCCATCTCCAGGTTGGGCTCGAGAACACCAGGGAGCTTCTGCCACTCAGGGTTGACGACGCTGGGCTAGGTAGGCCGAGGGCCTGCCTCTGCTGAAGCCACTTTCCTCTGTTCCTCAGAGAGAACCGCGGCTGGAGGAAAAGCGAGCAAAGACCTGCATTAGAAGCATGTTGGCCTTTGCTTCTGGAAGCCGTGCCCCTCAGGCCAGCATCAAGCCATATTCAGTTTGAAGGAGCCGGCTCTTGGGGGAAGTGAGTCAAATGTGATGAGGAGGTCAAAAGCATCGTTTCATCCAGGCCTCCTGAGGCCTGCCAGACACCTCTCGCCCACGACAGCTGCTGCTTGAGGAGGTGAGCTGGCTTAGCCCCCTCATAAGCATTTGAGGGGGGAGGAGCCTTCTGGATCCGGAAGCGACTCTGGGCCAGCCTCCCCTCCCCTCCTGCTGCTCTAGCTTCTAATTTCCTGATGCTGTTGGCGTGGAGCGGAAGAGGAGAAGGGGGTCAGGGAGATAATTAAATTATGATGCTATTATCTCCCCCTCATCGAGCTGCACTAGCCTCCCTGCCTGAAACCTGAAGAGACAGAAACTGACTCTACTTAATGGACTCTCTAGATTTGGGGCAGTGGAGAGAGAGAGAGAGAGAGAGAGAGGGAGAGAGAGAGAGAGAGAGAGAGAGAGAGAGAGAGAGAGAGAGAGAGAGAGAGAGATCCTTTGGGCAGTGGATAATTTGCCACCTGCCTAGGCAGCACAAGCAAGTTCAGTGCCAGGGGCAGCCTGTCTCTTTGGTTCGTCTCCGATGCTTTCCCCTCTTTTGCTGAAATCCAATTATCTTCCAGATGACAAGAGGCTGCACAAGAGGCCTCTTGATCCCAAGCCAGAGATGTGAGCTTAGGGGGCTGGAAAGCTTCCAGAGAGCACGTGGGGTGGGGTAAGGGGCCCTCTTTGCTTTTGAGGTGGCCTGCACACTGGGTGAATGTCAAGAACAGGAGGCACCTCCTCCTATCTCCCATGTCTCCTCCCCTGACAACTGTGCACACAATTGTATGAAATGGGTTTGCAGTGCCTCAGGCTGCCTGTGTGTTGTGCAAATGGGGCCAATGAGCGTGGCTAGCACTCTGAGCAAGGTCCACAAGGCTAGCAACTTTGAAATGGCCCAGCTTTTCCCATCATGCGGATACATTGATGGAGGACAGTTTTATGAGAAGCATTTCACACCTCCACCAGGATGGCCATGGCTAATTAGTGATTACCCATACTTAATGGGTGCTGGGAAAGGTTGCATAGGTGGGACATTCACACACACCAGGCTATTCTCCACCTAATGAGCCTATTCAGGCCAGGGTGGGGTGAAACAAAGGTGAATTATAAATGGGAACCTTGCATCAACTTTCCTCGTACTGACGAAGCTACTTGGATGAGTAGTGAAATGTTTCAATCTCACAAGAAAAGAAGTCCAGTTGTCATGACTCGACTTCTGGATACTTGTTCTAAGAAAGTATATCAGCAAAAAGAAAAAGAAAAAAATAAAGCTGAGAAAAACATTGTGACACCTTAAAGATTATCTGCTATATTTCTGCTATATTTTAATGTGAGCTTTTGTGGATCAAATCCATTTCCTCAGACAGGGATTGCTTTCATCCAAATTGGGGACTGGGTTGTTTGCTCCCCTCTTTTAGTCTTAGACTGGGCTGCTGATGCTGCCGGGTTTTAGCCGACTATGGTTCAAATAATAAAACATCTCAAGGGAATGTACATTCTCTGATACTACAATGTTTCCTAGGAGTGGCCATCCAAGCAAATTCACCCCAAGGTCGGACCATGCAATGTTCAGAGAAAATGGAAAAAAAAACCCTCAAAAGTTACATCTCAGATTCTACAGGCCTCAGTTAGCATAATAAATACTCAAGTCCATGACAGTTCAATTAGAAAAAGATGGAACAAGTGTGGTCTGTTTGGAAAGGGTATCAGGAGAAAGCCTCTTCTCTTTAAACACAACATGGCAGCACAGCTTAGGTTTGCCAAGTTTCATCTGGACAAATCACAAGACTTCTGAAATAATGCCCTTCGGGCAGATAATGTCAAAATGTACCTCTTGAGCCATACTGCAAACACCATGTTTGGCAAAAACCAAACACACCATATCAGCACAAGCACCTCATACCAACAGCCAAGCACAATGGTGGAGGGGTGATTAATTTGGCCTGTTTTGCAGCCCTAAGGACCTGGGTACGTTGCAGTCATTGGCCATGAACATGTATGTATATCAAAGTACAGTGGTACCTTGTAGAACGGAATGAATTCGTTCCAATTTAAATTATGTTAAGCAAATTGTCCTTTATACAAATTTCCCATAGGAATGCATTGAAAACAGAGTAATCCCATTTTTAAGTTGTACGGATTCGCCCCATAGACGATTCTGTTAAGCAAATTTCCCCTATCTCTGGAATTTTTTATGCTGTACAGATTTTGTGTTATACAAACCATCAAATGGGGTGCCATCTGTCTAGCAGCTAAAGCTTGGCTGGAATTGGGTTGTTGTGCCACAGGACAATGATCCCAAGCACCCCAGCAATGGGTTTAACAGAAAAGAATCAAGGATTTGCAATGGCCCAGTCAAATTTCTCAGCCTAGTTGAAATGGTATGGTGGGACTTTAAGAAAACTGTGCATAAACAAATGCCCGCAAACCTCAATGAGATGGAGCAACACTGTAAAGAAGAGTGGGTCAAAATTCCTCCAGAACAGTCTGATCAAGTCATATAGAAAATAATTAATTCACGTTATTGCTGCTAGAGGTGGTCCTACAAGCTATTGAATCATAAGGTGTACTTCATTTTTTACACAAGGGTTCGTCATTTTGCTTTTATTCCTATAAAATAAATCGTGACATGGTAAAATAAATTTTGCCATGTGTTGTTGTTGATCTGAGTTGTATTTGTGTAATGTTCAGACCTGCAAAGAACCAGATAATTTTTTATTATTTCCTGATACATGAAACCATTGAATGCAAAGAGGGTGAACTTTCTTTTTCACAGGACTGCATATGTTCAAGTGCAGATTAAAGAGAAGAAAGGAAGCACCACTGTCCTTCAGGTTGCCTAATCATGATTAACACCTGGACAATGAACATACAGGTCATTAAGTTACTATCTTATTCTACAGGGCAAGTTATGTTTCTGCTTAAATGTCTATATTTGAATATATGCATATGAAATACTGTCGTTTAAACAAAACGTTGTGTTAACTTGTATCCTCCTTTTTGGTGAGGCTTCAGTGGCTGTCAAACTTCTCATTCTCTGGGAGAACTTGTAGATATCTCATAGGAAACACTCAAACGGTGACATCTGTCCAACAGTCCACTTGGGGGTGGGAATGAGGAAGCACAGCCTAACAGAGACACTCTGAATACAATATGCAACCTCTTCAGTTCAAACCTTTTCCCCATTGTATTCTCGAAGGCTTTCAAGGCCGGGATCTGGTGGATGTTGTGTTTTTTTCGGGCTGTTTGGCCACGTTCTGGATGTTTTTCTTCCTGATGTTTCGCCACTCTGGCCGGCATCTTCAGAGGGCAAGGAGCCACATTGTTGCTCTTGTTGCTGCTGCTGTTGCTGTAGTGTGCCATCAAGTTGTCTCTGAATGATGGTGTCCTTATAATTTGTCACCTAGAAAGTCCTGGAACAGGTCAACTTTAGTCAAGAATCAACTCAACAGATGGTGATGGTGATGATTAATGAATGACCTCCAAAATGTCCTGTCCTCAAAATGTCCTCAAGGATGTCCTCAAACTTTGGCCCTCGTGATGTTTTGGAGCACAACTCCCAGAATTCTAAGCTTAGATTGCCAATAACAAAGGACTGTGGGAGTTGTGGTCCAAAACATCTGGAGGGCTGAATTTTGGACATGCCTACCTTATGGAGTCATCATTAGTTTTCCTTATTTTTGTGCACAAACTCAGTCCCCATTTCAGAGAGAGGCACAGTCAAATGATCAGAGATACGCCCTTCAACTTGCCCCAGCACTACTGTCTTTCCTAGCAACTCTTCACATGAAATTACAACAGCCTCACTTCATCCATTTTGCTTCTAGAGAGAGTTTAGGTTTGATTTGATCCAGGACCCTCTTGTTTAACATTCTGATGGTCCATCGTCTCCTTTTCCATTCATTCACTTAATGCCCACCTTCAACCCAACCTCAACCCAACACATGGCTTTTGACAATGCATCATGCACATGGAACACGTGCATGGCTCCTACACATGCTCACCATGGTTGTACTGAGGCTGTTTGTCTCAGGAAAATAACCTTGAAGGCAGGAGGTACTGTATAGGAAAGGCTGTTTATTGCTGTGGCAGAGAAAAAATACCCACAAACAAGCAACCAAAATGATAACTCACAAAAAGGCTTTTACACACACACACACACACACACACACACACACACACACACACACACACACACACACACACAAAACAAAAAAACAATGACCAGTGACAAATGTATAGAGATCTCATTCTTCCCTAGAGTAAGTTTTTCAACCTTTTTTGGGCAAAGTACAGTTTCAGGAAAAAATCACGAGGCACATCTCCTTAGAGACTGGTTCTAATATAAAGTAATTTTTCATGGATACACTGAAAACTTTTCTACATGCATTACTAGAACTGGCCAGCCACTGCCAGGACAGCAGCTAAGAAGCTGAGAAGGAAATAGGAGCCTGAAGGGTAGATGGCAGAGGCCTCTCTCATCCCTGTCAATCAACATGTCCTGGCACACCAGAGCTTCACACCAACATTGTTTGTACTCTCCAGCACATGTCAGACATGGTGGATGCCAGTGGCAAGGTTTTCAAACTCGAATAGCAAGTAAGCATCTTACATCTTTAAGGCAAACCAATAGCCTCCATTGGGACACTCAGTGTTTATGCCATGTACGTAGTTGGCGCCATCTAGTGGAATTTCCTGTTCCTCCAGAAAGACAAAAAGGAAGCCCAAAGCTGTGTCCGGAGGGTGAAAGTGGAAGAAGAGCTCCTTTCTCCTCCAGCGTCCCCTCCTCCGTATCGACAACCAGCTGACCAAAAATGATAAGGATACATCTTCATTTGGGTGAGCATCTTTCAAGATCCAACGCCAGAAGGCTATTAGGAAAAGGCCGGTCCTGGAAAGAAGGAAACCAAGAGACAAATCAAAGAACCATGTGCCATGCTACATTGGCCCAAGCGCAGATTTGATTAATGGTGATGACTCCATGGCTGAAATAGGGCTGTACATTTTTCTTGGCATGGCTCCCTGTTTTCCTGTCTTCAAGAGTTTCTGGCTCGGCAGAAATTCACCTCCTGTTGCTTCCCCTGCCACTGAAATGGAGTGACTGCAGAAGCTTTAGTCTTATCAGTTGCTTACTGATTCATCCATCCATTCATTTAAAGCACTGCTTTGAACCCACCAAACTCCCCAGAGTGGTTTACAAATATATCAGGTGTGAGACGGTCCATGCCTTCAGTCTTACATTGAAAAAAATAACGGGTGGGTGGGGAGGAAGGAAGGAAGGGAAGGAAGGATGAAAATGCAGAGGAAGGCTGTGTACACCACCAAGAACTCTTTGCAGGAAAGGATGTAAATGCAACAAATGCCTAAGATAATAAATAAGGGTATATGGAAGAGGAAACTTGGAGAAAATGCAGCATGCTGTGTGGGTGAGCTTTTCAGAAATGCTTTCTTCATAACTATGCTACCTTTTTATCATAACAAGGCTTCCAGGTTAGCCAGCATATATCAGCCTGTTAAAAGCAAGACAGACCTGCCTTTCTTTGATAAGACCCACACTGTCTAAAATCCATCTCTCCCCATGAGCCAGTGCTAGATAGTTCAATGGCTTAGGTCTCTGGCTGTGGAGCCAGAGGTTGGGAGTTTGATTCCCCACGGGACCTCCTTGAGAGGAGCTGGGCTTGATGACTCACAGGGTCCTTTCCAGCTCTGCAGGACAAAGGTGAAAATGTTATTAATGTCACTACTAGCCATGCAATAAAGCAGTACCAGATGGGCTTCTCCCTGCATGCAGGTCCGATTGCTCCATATCTCAGTTTGATGCAGGGATCTTTAGGTAACATGGGTAGCATGGCTATTTGGAAGCCAAATTATTTGTGTGTGTGTGTGTGTGTGTGTGTGTGTGTGTGTGTGTGTGTGTGTGTGTGTGTGTGTGTGTGTGTGTGTGTGTGTGTTGCCGCCTCCCAACTGCTCCTGCCTTCTTCCTCTCCTCCGGCAGTGGCGGCTTCAGCAAGGCCAGCTCCGAGCACCTGGAGCTGGTCTTCGGCCTCACCAAAGCTTCCGCTGCCGCCGGAGGAAAAGAAGGGCCAGGAGCTCAGGGCTGGCCTCACTGGTTAGACAGTCAGCTCAGTCTTGTAAAAAATCTGGCTGCAGAATTCTGGTCCACAATGGAAGCATTTTAGTTGGGGAGCTGTTCCGTTATGGGACTCTAATGGTAAGCATAGGGTTGTTCAGAACTTGGAACGTCAGGTTAAAAATCAGTAAAACTTAAATGTTAGACATTGTTGCTATGAACATTAAAAAGTGGAGGCGTATAACTTGTGGACTATAATTCCACTGCCTCCTCCTCTCTTTGAAGAGACATTTCATTTACATCCCTGGAAGGAATCTCCTATCCCAGTCAAATTTGTGTTAAATTGCTGTTTTGGGGGGTCTTTTTCATCGTCTGGAACGGATTAATCCACTTTCCCATTACTTTCTATGGGAAAAGTTCGTTTGACTTAAGGCATGTTTGACTTATGTCTAGACGTCCGGAACGGATTAATCACGTAAGACAAGGTTCCACTGTACAAATGTAGAGAGCATGACTGTAATGGAGTACAGTGCCCTGTATGGGGCAGCAGAGCACAGAGATTCAGTGGCAGAAAATCAGGTTTAAAAAAAAAAAAAAAAGAAGAAGAAAAGAGACAAAACCACTGTGGCACCACAAAGACTATAACTGCTATGTTTTCATGTGTGCTTTCCTGTTTTGGGTTCACTTCCTCTGGAACAAGTGTGAGACTGTCTGTGTGAAGGTCATTTTTATACATGACCCCGTGACCACATGGAGATACAGAGAATGGACAAGGTGGGCATGGCTTGTTAGCATTAGCAATGGAAGAGGTTATCAGGCTGTAAATAATTTCAGTTATCAGTCTTCAAGGTAATAATAGCTTAGTTGACACATGTAGCAAACTGTGGCCATCAATGTAAGATGTCACTTTTGGTAGTGACTTAAGAACCATTGGTTGATATTCGGTCTTTTTAAATAGGTCTCGAGTAGCATCCATATAATACACCTTATCTCGGTTCTTTCTTTTTCAAGTCTGGTGTTGTTGAGTTTTCTCCCCCCACACAATGGTGACTTTCAGGCCATTCAAAAACAGTGCCCAGAGAGACTGAAATACTGTATTCTGAAACAGGGCTTTGTTTTGTTTTTTGTGTGTGTTGCAGTTCCTTTTGTCAGGGCTTGGGGAAGTGAAGCATTCTTATCCAGGATGGGCCAGTCATCATTTATGATGCATATAAGTGGTTTCAGGTGTGGACTCAAGGTGACAACTAGTAGAGTTTGGTTGTTTTCTCTTTTGGGTGTACCTTGCAATGGATTGCTTTTGGGTATTTGCCTTGCCCAGGTAATTTGTTCTTTAGCAATATTTGGCAACTAGTCTGATCAATGCCTTTTTTTTGTAGATCCAGGAATCTGAATTCTCTGTCTTGTGAGTCCAAACAGATGTTACCTTGAAGACTAATGATTGAAATTATCCACAGACTGATAATCTATTCCATTGCTAACAAACCAAGGTCACTTTCTGCATTCTCCATATCCCCATTTGGTCTTGAGGCTGTATGTGTGTGTGTGTAGACCTTAGATACCATATTTCCATGTATACCACACTACTTTTTTCTAAAACAATGATGCCAAAAATTAAGAGACATTGTATACACAGAAGTAATCCTTTTCAGGTGGGTGGGTGGAGGAGAACCCAAACTCACCTTGCTTTTTCCATCTGTGGTTTGTTTTTTGCATGATCAGCTCCATCTTTCCTTGAGTTTTCCACCACCCCACCACCACCCTGCTGTTTTCTTTCATTTCCCTGTTCCAAACAGTCCTGTCAGCTTTGGTGAGTTTGTTTTTTGCAGGATCAGGCTCCGTTGGGCTTGAGCATTCCATTAAGAAATGCCCTCAAAAGAAAAGAAAAAGATCACACCTTTTTTAACTGAAAGGCATTCTTAATGGGCTGCTCAAACCTGATCCTGCAAAAAACTAACTCACCAAAGCCAAGAGGAGTGTTTAGAATGGGGAAATTAAAGGTAACAGGGGTGGGGGTGGGGGTGGAGGAGACCTCAAGGAGGATTTATTAATTTTATTTATTTGGGGGTCTAAAAAGTGGGGAGACATCTAATAAAAGGCAGTGTCTTATAGACGGAAAATATGGTCTTCTCTATAGGCAATGGATTTTGTGGTAGCATCAGGAAAGAAGATGGAGGCATGTAATTACTGTATGTATCCTGGTTAGCAGTACAGCACATGGTTAGCACATGGTGCTAAAATACTCATGTTATTGCAGGGTTTTGAATTTCTGGCAAAATCATTTTTGCTATGCAGTAGAAATATAGAGATCCACAGAGGAGAATAGCTACAAGTTCCCCAGAATCAATTCTTTTTTCATTAAGTGGCACTTACAGTCTCAGGAACTCACTCAAAGACATTTGTAGAAAAAAGAATAAAAATATTTCTTTACTTACAGTTGCTTGAAATTACAGGCCTGTATATGTTTCTTTCTTTACTGCACACATATTGTACAACCAAACAAATAAACAGCAAATAAACAACTGTCAACAATTGAAGAAAGAAGGCGGAAAATAACACTAAGCAGAGAGGCAGTAATCTCTTTGAATTCAAACACTAGAAGGAATTGCTGGACAAACAGTCACCCAGCCCAGAAAAGTCCCTGCCATTCACTCAAACTACAGACGGCATGCAAGGTTGTAAATAACACTCCAACAGTTGTAGTTTCATAGTGATGTCCAGGAAATGCTAATATTGTGTAGATTTTTTGAGACTGAGGTAGATGTCAGGAAGAAAACTACTGAAGTCCTGGCAAAATTTCAACAAGGCTTCTTTCACGCGGGTTTGAATAGTAAAAATGTCATCAATATACCTCAAGCGGAATGGTTTATGGGTACAGCAATTAACAAAATTCTTCTAGGTCAGCCAATAATATATTTGCATACTGTGAGACCATAAATTTGCACATGGCACAGTTCTGTTAAGCTGTGAAAGGTGAAATAGTTCTGTATGAACACAAAGTCATAACGGCTTGTGACAGAGTGGGTTGGGTCATTGTTTTAAACAGTCTGGTACTCCATCTTTGTGTCATATATTGATAATAGAATAATAGAATCATAGAGTTGGAAGAGACCTCAAGGGCCATCCAGTCCAGCCCCCTGCCAAGCAGGAACCCCCATCACAGGACTCTTGACAGATGGCCATCCAGCCTCTGCTTAAAAACCTCCAAAGAAGGAGACTCCACCACCTTCAGTGGCAACATATTCCACAGCTGAACAGTTCCAACTGTCATGAAGTTCTTCCTAATGTTCAAATGGAATCTTTTTTCTGTAGTTTGAAACCATTGCTCTGAAAAACAAGCCAACCTCCTCCTCAATATGACATCCTTTCAAATATTTAAACTTGGCTATCGTATCCTTTCTCAACCTTCTTTTTGTAAGACTAAACATTCCCAGATCCCTGAGCCGCTCCTTGTAAGACATGTGCTAAAGACCTTTAACCATCCTGGTCGCCCTTCTCTGGACTGACTCAAGGTTGCCAACATCCTTCTTTAAATTGAGGAACGCAGAACTGTGCACAGTACCCCAGGTGGAACTCCCTGTATAATCTCCAGGCTTAAAACCAGTGTACTTCATGGGCGAGATGCAGGGGGGTGGTATCAGGAGACAGATATCTAGTCTCATGCGCTCCCAGACACATTTGGTGGGGCCACTGTGAGACACAGGGAGCTAGACTAGATGGGCTGTTGGCCTGATCCAGCATGGTTCTTCTTATGTTTATGTTCTTATGTTATGTTAGGTGGGGTCTGACCAGAGCAGAATAGAGTGGTACTATCACCTCCCTTGCTCTAAAAACTATGTTTCTGTTGATGCCACCAAGAATTGCATTGGCTTTCTTGGCCACCGTGTTACACTGCTGACACATGTTCAATTTGTGGTCCACCCAGACTCCCAGATACCTTTCACGGGTAGTATTCTCCAGCCAGGTGTCTCCCATTCTATATCTATTCAATTCATTTTTTCTGCCTAGATGCAGGACCCTACATTTCTCTCTGTTGAAACACATTCTGTTTGCTTTGCCCAGCACTTTAATCTGTCAATGTCATTTTGGATTTTTATCCTATCCTCTAGGAATTAGCTACCCCTCCCAATTTGATATTATCTGCAAATTTAATCAGGCTACTCTCTATTCCTTCATCCAAGTCACTAATAAAGATGTTGAATTGCACCATACCCAGACCAGAACCCCTGGGGCATCCCACTGGTCACCCCTCTCCATGTTGAGGAGAAGCCATTTACAATCACCCTTTGCGTATGATCAGTCAACCAATTACAGATCCACCTAACAGGATCACATTCTACTAATTTCTTCGCAAGTATGTCATGGGGAACCTTGTCAAAGGCCTTACTGAAATCAAGATAAACAACATCCTATGACAAAATTATTCCCTCCCCTGTCCTGGGCAATGGTTCCAGTTGTACAATACTATGGATGATGCCAGCAGCCATCACCAACAAAGGTGAGGTGTCAATGTAGAAGCAGATCTTCTTCCAGTAGAGAAGGTTTAAAGAACACTTGTTTTATCTTGTGCACAAACTTTTTGGTTTTGCAGGAGGGAAAGGATAGAAATTCATCAGAAAAACTGATGGCTTCTGTTATACCTTCAGTAAAAGCAGAAGATGTTGGAGACCAAGGGCCTAACAATACCTTACAGAGAGCCCATCATTAGAACTGGAAATTCCTTTATAACAGACACTTTAAAACAACAATAACAATCACAACCACCACCACCACCACCACCACCAAAGCCTCCTGTGGACTGCTGTTTTCTTGCTTTGCTTCGTGCCTAATCTTCTGGAGGTCTTCATGGGCTTTGTCTGTAGCTCTGAATTCTCAGACACAGAGGTCTGTCTGAATCATGTATCTTGAACACCAGTGGAATGACCAGTAATGTGCAACACACAGTTTGGCCACAAGCAGCAAATGTCAGGTCACACTGACAGACATGCCTCAGCACCTCTACTGAGAAACCTTGTGTTGCTGAAGGCAGGTGGGGGTTATCATCCTCCTTGTATCCATTTCTGTCTGAAGTGGTAACATTGTCCAGTGAAGCCCATGTTGTTGGGAAAGAGTGTTAGGTCAGCTGTTGCCTCTTCATACACATTTCCCATTTTAGGGGCGCACATTGGATTGACACCTTGTGTGCTGCTGTAATGGAAGAACATCTTGAAAAAGAAAAAGAGCTAAGTTCGAAGGAGCCATCCAAATAACAGTCTCAAGGGTGGGTATCAGGAGACAGATATCTAGTCTCATGCGCTCCCAGAGGCATCTGGTGGGGCCACTGTGATACAGGAAGCTGGATTAGATGGGCCTTCGGCCTGATCCAGCATGGCTCTTTTTATTATGGGTTTGCACTCAGGGTGACCATATAGAAAAAGAAGGCAGGGCTCCTGTACCTTTCCTAGTTATGCAGAGGAGAAAAAACCCAGCACATGTACATAAAAGCAAAAGCAGCACCTGCTTCCAAGCAACTGATAAGGGTACAATAATCCAGTCTCTTTTTTTCTCCGGTCACCTTCCTCCCACTGAGCATGATGGCTGCTCAGCAGAGGGCGTGTGTCTTCCCTGTCCACAGTGGATCTAAATATCTAAATATCCACAAGTGTCCCGAACAGAATGTTTTGTCTACATTCTTTCATGATCCATGGTGAGGAGGATGCCTCCTCTGGCAGGTTGCCAGGAGAGTCCGCTGGGTGACGATGGCTGAAGAACTTTCTTGCCTAATGCTTGCTCAGCCGAGCATGCCTAAGGATGTTCCTCTGACGTTTCCCCAGCTGCCCTCCCTTCAGAGCCGGTTAATGCCACACCATGACACCCGCTTGGGTAGGCACGGACGAGGAGAGGAGGAGGGGGCAATAGCTGACCCACTGACGTCAATCACCAGAGACTCTGGACTCTCGAGGGCCCAGTCTGTCACACGCCAGCGTCCCTCGGGTGCTCAGTCAACCATAGGCAGTTACTACACCTTGCTCCTTTGCCCTTCCACCCTGCAGGAAAATAAGAATGAGAATAATAGTAAAAAAAAAGTTTCCAAATGTTCCCCTATGTTTAGCAAAAAGAAAGTCTTTTTTCCAGTTGAGAAGTGAGGAACCCGCAGACTTCCATGGATAGTTGGGAATGGGGTTCCAATTCCCCTTCCTTCCTGCCGACATTGTCTATGGCCAGGGATGATGAGAGCTGGCACCCAGCTCCATCCAAAGGGCTATGGATTCTCTGACCCTGGCCCTGGCTGAATAGAATGGTGGACGGGGACTCGGGTGCTTCAAAGAGGAACAGTGAAATAGAAACTGGTCTGATGAACTGTAGCCTTGTTTCTGCAGCATGAGTGTCTGTGAAAACTTGGCAAAGCAATTCTTTTTCCCTAGCACTGGGAAATTATTTAAATCACCCTGCTGGCTTTACAGCGAACCATAAAAGGGGAACTAGAGATAGGCAGAGGGTGAGATCAAAGGAAGGGGATCGAGCCGCATCAGATGGAGGGTCCAGTGTGGACACTGGCACCAAAGAAATATGTGATTCTCTGTGTGACCACCTCATGAGGACTGAAGCTTAAAACAGGCGGCGAATCAAGGTGCAGCAAAGCCAAATCACTCCTCTTTGGCTTGTCCGTGTATTTGCAGCTTGGGTTTGGCTTTTTATAGGTTCAAAGACTGTACTTTCAATTTGAATTATTATTGTAGTTTAATTGCTTGTAATTTATTTATTGTATTTTTAGCAGTACTTCTTTCAAGACCATGAGCCGCTTTTGTGGGTAGGAACTGAGCTCTGGAAACAGAGAAAGGCAGCCTACCAAAAGAACAAATAATCTTAAAAGAGCAGATTTGCACTGGAGATGGGCAACTGTGACCCTAGTCCAGATGCTTCTGGATAGGACTTCCCAACATCCTTCCTCACTGGCTATAAGGGCGAGGTCTGATGTGGGTTCCAGTCTAGCCATCCTTTGGAGGGTCAGAGTTGCCCTCCCTGGTTGAAAGGCTCCCCAGTACTCAGGTAGGGTGAGTGGAGAAGAAGCAGAGAAGAACTTTGCTTGACCTTTCCTTGTTCTTTATCCTGGCCTTCTGTAACCTTCGCTCCCCAAAAACTCACCCACCACCCACCTTCTCCCTCTGTCCTGCTGTACCGCTGCTGTGCCTGAGCCTAGAATCTGGCTGGCACCAAGACTCCATTTGTCATGATTGTCAGCTCCTTTCATTCCAACTGGCCCTTCTTTTACCTTTCCCACAAGGGCCCCCAGGCAGGCCACTTCCCTGCTCTCCTTCGCCTGAACTTTGCCGCTTCAGCAGCTGCAAGATGCAGCATGTGTCAAAAGCCAAGCAAGCAAGGTGGGTGGGAAGAGTGGCAGGTGGCAGATTTATTAACCACGCTTTCTTTCTGGCATCCTCTTGCCGATCAGAGCGCTCTCTATTGTCAACCCTCCGTGGGAACCTTGCCTAAGATCCATGGGCCATCTGTGTAAGATTTTAAAAAGTCAGGATGTGACTTGTACTGTACTGGTGAAATTGAATCCTACAGTTAGAAAGGTACTTTGGAGGTCATTTAGTCCAGTCACACATTCTCAATCTGACCTTTAAAAGGTTGGGCAAAGATAGCCACATATCTTAATTCGAGCTCAATCTTCTTCTTCTTCTTCTTCTTCTTCTTCTTCTTCTTCTTCTTCTTCTTCTTCTTCTTCTTCTTCTTCTTCTTCTTCTTCTTCTAACAAAGTTATAAAAACATTGACTTGTCTTAACTGGACATGTGAAGGCCCTGGAAAAAACTGGAAAAATTCGGGGGGGGGGGGACACAACACTTTTTTCCTGAAGCCTTTTTTGTTTTTTTTCTGAAAAAATGGAAAAAGAAAAAATGATTATGGGATGTTTTATTTTAACATGATGAATAAAATATTTTAAGACAGGGTGTTCAAGTATTTTCCAAATCATTTCTTTAAAAAAAATCATTGAAACTTAGTCCCACCCTCTTCTATACATTTCCCCCCTCTTCAATTCTTTTTATGAAAATGAGTTTTTTATTTAGTTTTATTTAATACTGTGAAGAGGAACTATGAATAATTGTTAATTCTAGATTTTTAAACATTGTTTTGTAAAGGTTTTTTGTTTCACTTAAACTAGTAAACAGTTCAGGAGATTGTTCCTCCATTTGTTACTTACAATTAGAAATAAATATTATTTAAAAAGTAAGTTCTGTTTGTAATAATTGTTTGGATACACTATATTTTAATAATAATAATTTATTGTCGTTGTGTGTGTATACACAGTATATACATACAATGAAATTCAGACAATAAGATGCACCTACTGGCCACGCTCATATTTCTCTGGTTGATGTTCTGATTTTATTAACGAGAGATCCATATGATGGGATCAAAAACAGAGATATATGATCTGACTGTCCTAGATTGGGCAAAGGCTTAGTCTTGTATCCAATGCATGATGTTACTATATACTTGGTCCAAGGTATTTTTCCCTCTGGTGGGACAGTCAACATACTGATAGAGAACGTAGGGAGGACAGTCTTTAAATTGGCTTGATTAAAATCAATTGCAACCACCAGCGCTCTGTCTGGGTAAGCCTGCTGCTGTTTGCTAATAGCAGCAGGTGTCCCATAACTGTAGTTGTGTTACCATCAGGAGGTATATATATTGCATTTATTATAACAACATTAAACTCGCGTGGCAGATGAAAGGTAAATATGCTAGTTGTGATAATTTAATGCCAAGTTAAATTGTCCATAGTCATATTTTATGTTTTTAAAGTAACAAAATGACTTTCAAGCTGTAAAAGGGAGGGGGGTGCTAATGTAGCATTTTTTGTATTTTTCTGAAAATTTCCATTTTTTTCTGAAAACCCCCCAGAAAAAAACGGGCTTTTTTCCGAGCTTCAAAATCTCTGGAAATTTTACATCTCTAGTCCTAACCAAAACCCAATCTGTTATTTAACATCTGTGCAGTATGTATGTTGTTCCTAATCCTAATAATGTATTTTGTAGCTCTGATTGTATTATTTCTGAGATCTGCACCTGCTTATAATACAGTGTGAAATTTCTTGACATTTTTCCCAAAGCCCTGATGACTATGGGGACCACTTAAGTGTGTTTCCTCCACAAAAGAGATGTCTGAATTGCCAGGTCTCTGCATTTTGTTACTTTTTCCAATTCTTTGCTTTCATCCCCAGGAATTGCAATGTCAATGAGCCACACATTTCTTCTTTTTGTTACTACTGTACTATGTCTGGTGTGTTCAGTTAAGGTATCTCTATCTGGAAATCCACACAAGGTCTTGAATTTTCGGACATCTTTACCTGATGTTCTTATATATTTTTGGAGGCTGGCAAGTTATATATTTTGCATAACAACTAGTGCACTGATTTTGCCACTCCATCAAGTCTAATTTTGTAATCTGTTTGTACAATCTTTGGACATTGATAGATGATGTATTGATAGTTTCATCTTTTTCTTGGCGGAGTCAACATTTTTTGTTGGCACTAATTCTTCCAGTCTTAGCTTTCATCACATTGGTTGGAGTGCTTGTTCTTGTGCAGCAAGAATCAAACCTACACTTTCTGGTTCCCAGTTTTACCCCTGCCCATGTTTAATTATTATTATGCTTTCCATCAATATTTCTCAGGTGTCAATGCAGTGGCTTATTTTTCCAACTGCTTTATTCATTTTCAAATTGTTGTTTCTTATACTGAGCATTTGTTTCTGTTATTTAGAAAAATATTCTCCGTTTCCATCACTTTAAGTAATTTTTCACTACTTGTAATACAGTAATATAATCATTTCAGTGTATTTTTCCTCCTCTGCGACCTTCTGTATTTGCAGTAAAATGCAGCCTCCAATTTTTCTTGGTAAATATAATCTGTTCACACTATTCATTAGTTTCTGTGACTTTCTGTTTAGTTCTTCTACAGTGGGCCCTCATATAACAAACGGTTTGTATAACATAAAATCTGTACAACATAAAAATTCTGGAGATAGGGGATATTTGCTTAACAGAATCGCCTATGGGGCGAATCCGTACAACATAAAAATGGTTGCAATTAGGGATTACTCCATTTTCAATGCATTCCTATGGGAAATTTGTATAAAGGAAAATTTGCTTAACAGAATTTCATTTGGAACAAATTAATTCCTTTATACAAGGTACCACTGTAATTCATTTTGGGTCCAATCTATTATTCCTGCTGTGTATCTAATTATTGGAACTGCCCATGCATTTATGCCTTTGATTGAATTTTCACTGTTCAATTTTGATTTTAAGATTTTCTGAAGTCTTTTTAAGCATCTCCTTTTTGATAGTTCTTTGACTTTTGTTTGCAGGATGTTACCTACTTTCAATATTTCAAGGTACAGTGGTATCTAGGTTTACAAGTACCTTGGTTTACAAAAAATTCTTCATTGCTTTGCATTCAATGTCTTGCAAATTGAAGGGCCCAATTATGTTCATAAACCAAGATATGACTGTATTTATATTTTTCATCAATTATTAGTGATTTTATAATATTACAGTTTTAGCTCTATTCCATTTAGTTTTGAGATCTTGCCATGTTCTATAGATAGAGATTCACAATTTTCAATTCCAAAGTTCATTGAATATCTTCACTAAATGTTTAGCGGTGATTCTATCTGCATATAGTTTAGGTAGAGATAGGCGTTTCCTTTTGGAAGGGGGTGTGGTTCCAAAACGGAACACATGTTTGGAACCGGGATCCACCCTCCAGAATGAAATCAACCATTGATTTACCTTGCTTTGAGTAGTGCGGGACAAAATCCCAATCAGGAAGAAGACTCTGACGCATCATCTTTCCTTCTCCTTGGCGCTGGCCAATCAGAAGCTGTGCAAGGACATGCAGTATCCTGCCTCCCTGTCTAATTGGTCAGTGCCAGGGAGAAGGAAAGATAACCCATTGGAGGCTTCTTGCTGATTGGAATTTCACCCGACGTGACCCAAAGCATGGTAAGTCAGTGGTTGATTTCGTTCTGGAGGGTGAGTCCTGGTTCTGAACGCCAGCTGTGCTGAAGTGTTTCGTTCCAGAACCAGACCCCTTCCGAAACAAAACACCTATCTCTATTTTTAGGTCATCCATGTTGAATTATTATTATTATTATTATTATTATTATTATTATTATTATTATTATTATTATTATTATTATTATTATTATTATACCAAGTGATGGTTATTCATAGGTGATTCCATAAAAAAAATTGGCTGTTCTGAAGTTGCTGCATCATGGTCTCATTTACAGCAAGAGTATGAAGATGACACAAAGATAAGGAGGAGGGTTCCATGAAAAGACCCCAATGTTTGAAATTGAAAAAAACCCCAAAAACTCAGGAAACCACACACACACACACACACACACACACACACACACACACACACACACACACACACACACACACACACACACACACACACACACACACCAATACAGCTGTACAGTGTTATGAAGTTCACCTTCATAACTGAATCGTGTGTTGCCTGCAGGAGAGCAACGCCTGGGCCTTGGCTCGCATAGCAGAGACACCTGGGTTTTGATCAGACGGCACCAGACAGGAAAAAGACCAGTCGCATTTGCCTACATCCCCACCCTGTCTCTAATTCGGGAAAGCCTTCGGAGGGAGCAGTAGTGGGTGGGTGGGGGGATCCATCAAGTTGGGTTTGCCTCCAAGCAGGTTATTTGGCAGCCCTTAATCCCTGCAGTCTTGCCCAGCCTCATCCTTTGCCTCTTTCCAAGGAGAAAGACAATGTCACGTCTGGACCTGCAGGGTCCCACCTCTATCGATTTGCTGAGCCAGAAGAGAACCAGAGATGTCGTGAATGATTGCCGACCCTCCTGGGAAAGGGCTGCCTGGGCCCTTCCCAAGTTTTTATTGGAAACGAGACAACGGCAATCAAGGGAATCCTTTCCCAAGTCCTTAATTCCCATTTTGTGGGCCCATTTTACCAGATTAAGGCTTCCCCAAGGCTGGTACCTGGGAAGATGTCTACCCAATGGGCTGGCTCCCTTTTGAAAGATACTGTAAGTGATTATTTGCATCTTTAATCAAATATTTTAAGTGCCTTAACTTTAACATGATCTTTCTAACTGCATTTTAAGACACACAATTAGATCCCGTTTTAATACTCTATTTTTAAGAATGGCATTTCCAAGCTTCCTTGAGACCCAATTCGAGGAAAAGCATGGTGTATAAATAAAACAAACTATGGAATGCTTTGCTTAGAAGGCCTGATGAGTGTGATGATCTAATGATGAGAAGGCACACTGCACATGCTCAGAGGAATCTTTCTCCCCCCGCCTCCTTAGCAAGTGCAGGAAAAAAAAAACCATGATGGGAGGGTCTGTACAGCTGTTTATTTGTTTATAAAGATAACAAGGTGCCTTTACAACATAGAAAACACTCAATGCAAAAAATAAAAAAGCTACAAAGCCCTGAATGGCTTGTGTCCAAGTTCTGTCAAGGACTGTGTCTCTCTTTATGAGTCTTCCCAAGTGTTAATTAGGGTAATCAAGGAGAGGCCTTTGGTCAGTCCCACCACCTACAGAGGTGTGTTTGGTGGGGACATGGGAGAGCCCCTCCTTTGTTGTTGCTCCCAGACTGTGGAACTCCCTCCCACAGGAGACCAGGCTGGCCCTCTCTTTGCTCTCCCTCTGCAAACAGGCAAAGACCTTTCTGTTCAGGCAGGCTGCCTTAGTATGGGGTTTTAATGGGTTGTTGGATCTTACTGCTTTGAATGTGCTTTGGTGTTCCTTATGCTTTTTCGTATGGCATTCATTTGATTTTTTTAAGTGTTTGTATACTCACTGTTGTTAGCTTTAAATACTGCTTTTTAATGATGTGAATGGTCTGAGGTCCTTTTTTAAGGAGGAAGGTGGAATAAAACTATTTTAGATAAATTAATAAAAATAAAGTGCTGCACAGCTCAGTGGTTTAGGCATCTGGCCATGGAGCTGAAGGTTGGGGGTTCAATCCCCCACTTGTGCCTCCTTATCAAGGGATGATTCTTAAGGTCCCATCTGGTTCTGCAATTCTAAGGCTATTATTAATACTTCCAGTATGAATTTTATTGTGCAATTGTCCCGTTTTGCCCACTGAATTTTACTGGCTATCTGGGCAACTACATTTATTATTTGTAATCTTCCTGCACTCCCCAATGCTTCTTATGTCTTTCGTCTTGAGGGAAAAATAAGCCAGTTAAAAAGAACAAAAGCAGGTAGTTGCCTGTTGCTCTCTGACTGGTATAGCACTATAGTGTTCTTCATTTGAAAGCAACAGAAAACCCATACAAATGATATATATCAGAATCAGTTTAGCTATAGAGTAGATTAAAGGCACCTGCTTAGGGTGGCCCTCAACACAGTGCAAGAGGGGAAGGGGAAGCTGGGTGTCTTCATGGTGCACAGAGGGTGCCAGTGCTTGGTTTGTAGGATTTGTAGGCATTTTATGCTTCCGTTTGGATTAGGGGATCACCCAGAGACTGTGGCTTCCTGTGGTGCCAGTGTCCACCCTGGCCTCAGAGTTTGATACATCTCAATCCAGAAGCACAGCCGCCCCTCCCCCGCCCACACACACACACACACACACACACACACACACACACACACACACACACACACACACACACACACACACACACCTTCCCTTTAATCCTGCCTTCTGCTGGTCCCTGGCTTTTCTTTCATGGTTCATTGTAAAACGATTGTTTAAATTAGTTCACAGCACTGGAAGATATGGAGAGTTTTCCAGTGCTTACCATAACATACAAAAACATACTGTCTGTTATAGTTCATCGGGGGTTGTTTCTATTTTGTATAGCTGTTTATCACACCCAGTTTAACACACCACCAGAATACCACCTAAAGGTACACTCCTCCCCATTCTTTTGGAGAACAAAACAGTTGATCGGATGGTCAAATGTATTTTCAAGCAATTCACAGATTGGGGAAAAAATAGAAGCCGCCAGTAGCGAGATAAAAATTCTGTGTCAGCAGCAAAAAGGGCCAGATGGATTCAAAGTGCCCCCCCCCCCAGTATTTGACCATGTTGTGCAGCCTAACGCTTTTTAAAGGCTTCCAGTCCAAGTAGTCAGGAAGCAACCCAAATGCCTTGGATTGACACCAGCATCTTCTTTGTCCATTCTGTTCATACAGCCGACTATCTGCTGAGTGATAAGACATCTATATAGTAGTCTTATCTAGATGGAATATTTGTTCATATCTACACATTGTATTTCTTGGTGCTGGTGGAGTACAAACATATATTAGGGCTCATGTGCTAATTAAAATCATGTAAGAAAACCCTTTCTCTTTCAGAACTCTTCAACAAATCTTTACAAAATATTAAAGAAACACACTTTTCTGCCAGGGTTTCTCTACTGGAACTTTTTGCTTCATTTTGAGCGTTGATGGAAAACTTCCAAGTCAGAGGCTCCGATGGTGTGGACCTCAACTTCTACTGGAAACATCATTTTAACTCGACTCCATCGGCACCAAAAGGATTTGAGCAATGCTTTCAAAGGAGTGAAAAGTGGCAGGAAGCCATAGGATAAAGCACGACACTTAATTAAGACATAAGGTTCATTACAAGGATGGCAGGAAAAATGCCAGTAATCGCAGTGTAGAACAGTGTTTTTCAACCACTGTTCCGTGGCACAAGGATGCCTGCAGGGAAAAATTGAAAAATTACTTTATATATAGTCAATATAGGCACAGAGTTAAATTTTTTAACATTTTCTAATGGTGGTGTGCCTCGTGATTTTTTTCATGAAACAAGTGTGCCTTTGCCCCAAAAAGGTTGAAAAACACTGGTGTAGAACATAATACAGTACTTTAAATAGAACAAACCCATTTTCTGGAAGAACACTGAGTTTGAGCAAGGCCTTGGAGATGCTGGCATTGTTCTATCAATTTTTCGGCTTATCAGCAGCTTTTTCACATTTAGTCCTCCTAGCTTCTATTTCACCTATTTGTTTTAATATTGTTTTTAGCTATAATTTTTACATTTAATTGCTAGGGTTTTGTTATTTGCGTTCAGAAACCAGCAAGTACTCAGTTAGATTGAAGACTTCCTGAACCTGTCGATTAAGACAAATTGAATTCTGATTAGAAGTTACTGCTGAAAGCAATAGTTAAGTACTAAATAATAGATTAAGTGTAAAACAGCTGCAAATAAAGCTGGAAAAGCAGGTGGGATGCACATCATAATTTTTCAGGGTGGATCATGGCGTAGGTCTTTTTCATCTTTTTTTTAAATTTCAAGCTGAGGTTTTAAAGAAGAAATATTTGAGGATTGGGGGGAGCTGCAAAAAATTCTAGAGGGGCTTTGTGCACCCCAGCCTGGATGCACACCAGTGTTCCAGATACAGAAGGATCTTCCTATCTGAGAAATCAGTATCTGCTAATTCACATATCTGCCAGCTGAAAAAAAAACGTAAATAAAAAGCTCCAGAAATGCCTATTCCAGGTTGTATTTTCTAGAACTGGCCACTAGAGGGAACCAGAGACCATGGAAAGTACTGTATAGTTGGCTACTTCTGTGGTTTTCAGCAACTGCAGGGGAGAGGTGGTTAGAACGTACTGTGGTCCTACCATACTAGCAAGCATCAGCCTCTTTTTGTGAATGTCAGCCAGAGCTTGGTAGAATTATTATTTTTTTGGTATTACGGATCCCAGAATTTCCCAAACACTTTGACTGGAAGCTATTAAACTGGGATATTTTGAGAGTTATAATCCTAGTTAGCTGCTCTGTAGAGCTCTTATGTCCCTTCTTCTGAATTAGCTGCCACGTTAGAAAGAGTTTGGTGATTATAGTCCCAGGACAAATAGGAAAGCAACCAGTCCTGGTTCGAAAACAAGGCAAGGCTATTGGCAAACTACAGGAGGGATGAAAAATCCTACTGTGGCCATCACATGTCTTTCAATGCTGGAGGAATTCCTAATTCTAAAGGCCCATTATCTATAGTGTATTATGTTTTGGCATTACTTGGCTGCCTCTTTGGACACTGCTTACGTGTCATTCTCTGTTCCTTGATAACTGTAAGATTCATCAATCACACAGCAGAAGTGGGGAAACATTTGGCTTTAGTTGGTGCCTGTGTGTCTGATATTGTTTCCCTTCCCTTCAAACAGACCTTAGCAAGCATTCATTTTTTTAAAAAAATCTGAGAATGATATGGGAACAAAGGCCTTTACAGACATCATTTGTGGGAAGCGGCGGTGGGGTGGGGGACATGTAGAGGAAGAGAAGAAATTATGGCACACCAGGGCTTTGGAATTTGCACATCAATTGCTCTTCCTGATCTAACCCATGTAGGGGCCTGTCATTCTCCTCCAGGGATGCTTGTAAATCCAGCCACATCCCATGAGGTGTGGCTTCATAAAAGGCACAGCTGCCTTGGGCACTCCACGGCAGAACATCTGCCAAACACCTTTTCCTTCCTTATCAGTATTGCATAAATGTAATCTTGTCTTGCCCATGACTGCCTCCATCCACACCTGCTGACGCATCTTGAGAATCAGTTCCAGAGAGGAGGGGGGAAAGCAAGCCATTCTTATCCAGATGCCCAATGAGCCATTGGAACGTCAACGAAGGCATCCTGAACTCAACGCTGTTGCCACCTGGAAGAGTATTTGGCATCCCTAACCCAGACACACAACAGTCCTCTGCATGTTGGGTCATCCCCTTTCACAACCAGGGCATTGTCATCGAAAGATTTGTGGCAAGGAAAGTCACAGCTCTCTGGCTGCCCATATTAAAGTGGGCACCCCCTACGGAAGTACCAAAGAATGCTTGGAGGATGACTCAGTATATTCCCCTTTCCCCTCCTTCTTCATGCAAACATACATTGGCAAAGGCTTCTGATGATAATTGTTGTCAGCCGATCTTTGCCAAGGCTCGCACCAGTTTCGCTGTTGGGAATTCCCCGTAGCCTGACATCATCCCGCCAGACTTTCTCTAGTTCTTGTGGTATCATTAGTGGCTAAGGCATCTGGCTGTGGAGTCAGAGGTTGGGAGTTCAATTCCTCACTGTTCCTCTGTGACACAGGGGCTGGCCTTGATGACCCAGGCTTCTTTCCAACTCTGTAGTTCTAAAATGATGATGACGACAATGACAACAATGAGAACAATGACATGAAAGACTTGGAATACATAGTCAGAAAAGTAGTAAAAATCTTTAATGCCCCTCTCGAAGGAGAGCAGAGATACGACTAGAAATACTGTACCAGGTTCTGCTTGGGTACAGTTAAGTCTAGTGCCACCTAGTGATGCATCGGTGCAATTACATTATCCATATCTGAGTTAAACATCAGCAGGCCACAATGCGAAAGACTTGCACGGTTGGAGAATGTGAGGTGCCCAGAGAGAGAAGCCCTATTCAGGCATTATGCAAACTCATCAAGCATAGGAGGAGCACTCTCTGACCCCAGTTTCACTAACCTCTTAAAGGAATGAAAACAGAATTCTAAAAATAACGTTCAAACGAGGACTTTTTGATCCATCACCAGCCAATATGACCATCCTGGGATTTTAAAATAGCAGCCACAGAATGCTTCAGAGAGCACTGAGGGGTGATGGTTGATATCTCAAGGAAATCGCTACGCTTCTCTGGATCCCTAGATGCTCCATCTTATCGTTCACAGGCCTTGATGCCCAGCTGTCCTTTTCTCCTTTCACGAGTGGCACATATAAGGTTTGTTTGGGAGGCAATGTCGGAAATTAAAAATGTGTCCCTGTAAACGGATGGAGGCAACAGTTCCAGAGGAGATATGCCACTGGACTCTGTTTCTTCATCAAAATAAACTAAGTGTTTATTCATACAATTTGTAGGCATCACTTTAACTTCTGCCATCAACTTTGGCTGCTTTTACACGACCGCTAACATCCGAGGCAAAGGGCTCCCAGATGCGGAGCTTAAAATTCTTTTCCCACCAGCTGCGGACTTTTAAAAAAATTAAGTACGGCTACGCCCACCTAAGCACACACACCCCAGAGCATTTTACAAGTAACTGGTCTCTCCCTTCACCCAGACAGGAGCAATGGAGTGCGGAAGGGTGGGAACACAGGAAGCAGAACAAACCCCCACGATTTCTGGTCCGAATTAAAGTTGCCAGTGGATTTTAGAGGTCGCGTAAAAGCGCCCTTTGTTAACATCAAAAAACATTAAATCATCAGAACGTGGTCCTTGAAGTAAACTGTTTTCAACATTAGTTTCAACATAGAATGGGTTACACGGACTTATTTGTGGTGTTGTGGCAGTCTCACCATTAAGGGATCAGAGCACTGTGTCCTGCAGCAAAGGTGCCTGACATACTCCGGGGAGGTTTCCCACCCCCAACCAAGGATCCATCTTGAGATATAACCTCCTCCTCTAGATACGGTAATTGTATTGCTGATAGTTACCGATGCAGAGAATATAGGGAGGGGCATGGGCAACCCAACATCTCTAGCAGTGATGATCTCCTTCACTGTATTGTCTTGTCAGTCACCCCAACTGTCTCCAACTCCCTGCTCTTCTCCTTACTAACCTTCAATTCCCCCTTTGTCCCTCCTACCTTCGCATTCCGTTCCTCCTCTGACAAGTCAATCAAGAGAAACCCTCCAACCAATTCCTCCTGCTGCTGCCCTTCTTTCATCCCTTCCTCAACCTTCCATTTAACCTCTCTGTCCCACATTATTAGATCATTATCATTTCCATCGTTTTGCTTCTTTCTTGTTTCTTGACTTGTTACATGTCTCTGCAGCTTTTCTGCTTCTATCAATTCCATTCTGTTCTGTCCCTGCTCCATTTTCACTTCTCTGGATGGCACACTGTCCTCATTCTCACAGTCCCACTCTTGTGTTCCTTGCCCTCGCACACATTGTTTTTCAATTGTCACACAAGGACACATCTCCTGCAACTTACCCCTGATCTCAGGTTTGGGATCTGGCATGTGACAAGTACAAAGCTGCTAACCTTCCAACCCTAGCATCAACTCGAACCAGGATTGTAGTGGGAGCAAAGACCTAACCATTCCCATTTTTCAAAAGAAATCTTCTCTATGCATTTAGTGGCCTACTGATAGGAAAACTCTGGGTCCTGGATATCTACATTTTATTATGCTTTGAGAGAAGGGGGTAGTTTTAATTGGGAAAATGCTAAAAGAGCATGGGATTTTCAGAATCTATGGTCCACATCCCCCAGAAGTCTGCAGGAATTACCTCAGCCAGACTCCTTGAAGAATGCTCAGGAAGATTAATCTATCTCAGCATTTACTTCTGTCCTACTATCGCAACATCATTGAGAGTGTCCTAACCTATGGCATTCTGGCTTGGAATGGCAGCAGTTCTGTATCGGAGAATACAGAGCTCTAAAGAGATTAATTAAAATTGCCCTGGCTTCAGCTATCAACCCTAGATGACATATTCACATCTCGCTGTTTGAGGAAGTCACACAGCAATCTCAGAGACTCGGATCTTGCTCATAATTTATTTGAATTGTTGCCTTCTGGCAGAAGATACATAACAAAACTCGGACCACACATTTTCTGAACAGATTTTATCCCAAAGCTATAATTGCACTTAATAATGAACTTAAGGTCCACCAGCAGTGAGCAGTTGGACGGTTTTACTCAACCTGTTGTGTAGATGTTTGTGTTTTTTGGGGGGGGTAGTGGGTAGGAGGGTAATTGGGGATTTTTATGTGTGTGTGTGTGTTGAGGGGATGTTTTATGTGTGTGTGTATGTTTTGAGTCTGGTCTCTGGGTGTCTGTGAATTTCATTGTACTGTATGTGTATACTGTGTATATACACATCATCATCATCATCATCATCATCATCATCATCATCATCATCATCATCATCATCATCATCATCATCATAGTCCTGACACGTGTTTTCAGATTCTTAAGCTAATGAATCCAGATGCGAGCAGCCATTTTCATCCTTCAGAAAGGACAGGGGGAATGGATGGGAAGAGCCCAGCTCTACGGAAGTTGCAATGGATTGTGGGTGTGATGGGTTCTGTGCCCATTGTGCATCTAGGTGGGCTGGAGTGGGGGGATAAAAAAAAGCAAGACCCATAATCCCTTACAGCTCCCACAAAACTTAGCCTCTCCCACCCATTTCTCTTTGTCTTCTCCACAGGATGAAATTGGCTGCCAAGCGTCTGAATTCATTAGCTTGGTCCTAAGGAGACAGGCTAGGGGAATTCCTGCAGACCTCTGGAGGCAGTAGTCTATGCATTCTAAAAATCCTGCTCCTAATTAGTACCTTTAATTCCTGAGGCCAGTCTGGCTTGGATTTCATACATTAGGCTGCCAAAACTCCAGGAGATCCCAAGCATGAACAGCTTGCTCACATGTAGCTTCTTCCTAAGCCCTTTTTTTTAGGGCGGTGGGAGGAGAGATGCAGTCTGATGCAAATTTACTTAAATGAACAGAATAGCACTTGCACTCATCCAGACTACAAGCACTGGATTGTTGGTACATTCATTCCATATACAGGACGTACTAGGGGAACAAAAGATCCCACTGTAATATTTTGAATTAAGTCTATATTAATTTACAATGTTTTTGCCCACTTCCTCCAGTAATATCATTCATGAAAAGGATGGGGCTTGTGTTACCCTCATGAGCTCCCCGATGTATCTGGTGGGGCCACTGTGAGATACAGGAAGCAGGATGATATGGGCCCTTGGCCTGATCCAGCATGGCTCTTCTTATGTTCTAGGTCAGTGATGGCGATTGGCGAACCTATTAGAGACCGAGTACCCAAACTGTGAATCAAAAACCCACTATTTTTTTTTTTTTTTTGCAAACTGCCTGAATTTAACCTGAATATAGGTGGCTGTGAAGGGGCAATGTCGGGTGCCCACAGAAAGGACTCCGAGTGCCACCTTTGGCACCCGTGCCATAGATTCACCTTTTCATCGATGCATGTGCCACCAACTGTGTTGCCACTTGTTTATTCGTTGTAATAGATGTCCAAAGGTGTGACTCACTTCCAGAGGGAAAGTTTTGTGTTCAAGGTAATGGGAGGAAATATGGGTGTGGTGTATATGGGGATGTATAATCTGGGACACATCACTTGCACACAATGGGCATCATCTATGTTTTCATCCGTTGAACTGGGAGCATGTTTACTCAGGCACCTGCAACCTCATGATTTCTCATGTACTCCATCGTGTGGTGGTTTATGTATGGGATACTTGAGAATTCAACAGCTGAATGAGTGTTGCCTGCACGATTATCAAGTTTAAATTGTTATTCTGGTCGCATTGTGTGTTTGTCTGGATGATCTGCTGAGATATTGTCAAGTCCACATCAGATGAAATTTGGATATTCAGACTGCAGAAATAGGTGCAGGGGTCCAGGAGCCAAATTCCTGAAAGAAGAGTTCCTAAACCAGTGGTTCACAACCTTCCTAATGCCGTGACCCTTTTATACAGTTCTTCATGTTGTGGTGACCCCTTGCCTGCTTAGAAGAGGCCACAAGCCCCCTTTGGCAGGCCACTGCCACAGGTGCCATAGAAAACTTCCCTCTACAGGCACCCTCAGCCAATCACAACCTCTGGTGCCACTGACTGACATCCCCTCCATCATTCTTTCCCCCACTTCCTCCTCCCCCTCCTCCTCCAGACACAAGCCATTTGTTTCTTCTGTGGCTCATGGAGACCCCTGTGAAATGGTCGTTCGACTCTCAAAGGGGTCCCGAACCCCAGGTTGGGAACTACTGCCCTAAACTCTTGGTGCCGATTTCTCAGTCAATAATGGTCAGGTGCTAAACTGACTCCTCAGTTGGTCTTTAGATCTTCTTACACTGGGAGGAAAGAATACAGGAGTTTTTTTTCCATGTTCTAAGTGAGCTTTGTTCAGATGCCACACTTTGTTAGCTGAGCTGGACAAAAATAAATAGAACTGCATGTGTGTGTGTGTAACAAAGCATCTGTTTTCCCTCAGCAAAGGAGCCTGATTCATTTCAGCTAAAGATAAACAGGTTTCTTAATAATCTCTGAGTTTTATGAAGAAAAAGAGATGGTCTGAGGCTGAAGAGTAGTCTATTATGAAAGCCTTATACTGTACCTGGGGAATGACTTCTTTTTTCCTTCTGTACTTTTAAAGGTTCATCCCACTAAGCCTGACTCTATATTTTTATTTATTTATTTATTTATTTATTTTTACAACTTATATGCCGCCCACTACCCAAAGGTCTCTGGGCGGCTTACAATCAAGGAATTAAAACAGTTAAAAACATCAAACAACAATAAATAATTAAAACAACAATAAAAACCTTATACTAAAACATCACACTAAAATTGCCATCAGAAGACCCACAATCTAAATTGTATCAATTAAAAAACTTCTGGAACAGGAAGGTTTTTACCTGGCGCCGAAATGTCATCAGTGTTGGCGCCAGGCGGATCTCACTTGGGAGGGCATTCCATAGCTTGGGGGCAGCTGCCGAAAAGCCCTGTTCCTACAAGCCATCCCTTTCACCTCCTTAAGGGATGGCTCTTTCAGGAGGGCCCCCTGGCTTGATCTTAATTGCCGGGTAGGTTCATATGGAAGGAGGCGGTCCTTCAGGTATCCAGGTCCTAAGCCATTTAGGGCTTTATATGTCAAAACAAGCACTTTGAATTGGGCTCGGGCAGCAACTGGTAACCAATGTAGGCTACGTAGAATCGGCGTGATGTGATCCCTAGCGGCCCCACCACTTACTAGCCGCGCCGACGATTCTGAACCAGTTGCAATCGCCGAACCGTCTTCAAAGGCAGCCCCATGTAGAGCGCATTGCAGTAATCAATACGGGATGTTACCAGTGCATGCGTAACTGTTATGAGGCTCCGTTCATCCAGGTAGGGGCGTAGCTGATATATTTTCCGCAGCTGGAGAAAGGCACCCCTGGCCACCGTGTCCACCTGGGCTTCCAGAGTTAGACCGGGGTCCAGGAGCACCCCCAAGCTACGGACCCTGTCCCTTAGGGGGAGTGCAACCCCGTCCAGAACAGGGAAGTGTCCCCCTAACCTGTCTGGCGAAGCACCCACTAACAGCACTTCCGTCTTGTCTGGATTGAGTTTCAATTTGTTAACCCTCATCCAGTCCATTATCTGGCCCAGACACGAGTTCAGCACAGAAACCGCCTCACCTGGATTGGTGGAAAACGAGAGGTAGAGCTGAGTATCATCAGCATATTGCTGAGTCCTCAGCCCAAACCTCCTGATGACCTCTCCCAGTGGTTCCATGTAAATATTGAACAGCATGGGAGACAGTATAGAGCCCTGAGGAACCCCATGACATAAATGCCACGGGGCAGAGCAACTGTCCCCCAGCACCACCTTCTGGACACGGTCAGCCAGGAAGGAATGGAACCATCGCAAAGCGGTGCCTCCAACTCCCAACCTGGCCAGCCTATCCAGAAGGACACCATGGTCGATGGTGTCGAAAGCCGCTGAGAGGTCCAGGAGTATCAACAGGGTTGCACTCCCCTGTCTCTCTCCCGGCAGAGGTCATCATACAGGGCGACCAAGGCAGTCTCTGTACCAAAACCCGGCCTGAAACCAGATTGAAATGGATCCAGAAAATCCGTTTCATCCAGCAGTGCCTGGAGTTGCCCGGCCACCACCCGCTCCAACACCTTGCCCAAATAAGGGAGGTTCGCTACTGGACGGTAGTTAACCACCAGCCCTGGGTCCAGGTTAGGTTTTTTAAGGAGTGGTCTAATCACTGCCTCTTTCAAGATGGTGGGGACCACTCCCTCTCTTAATGAGGCGTTTACAGCTTCCTGGACCCAGGTGCGAACTCCCTGGCAGATCTTTCAATTAGCCAAGAAGGGCAAGGGTCAAGTGGCGTAGTGGTAGCACGGACAGATCCAAGCACCCTGTCCACATCCTCGGGTCTCAATAATTGAAACTCATCCAATAATACTGGACCTAAGCACGGCACACTGGACACATCCCTTGATTCTGCACCAATAGTGGAGTCCAATTCCCTGCGAATCTGAGCGATTTTTTCCTCAAAGTGGACAGCAAACTCGTCACAGCGGGCTGCTGAGTGGTCCAGAACCTCCATCGTATTTCTCGGTTGAAGAAGGTCCCGGACCACCCGAAACAGCTCTGCTGGACGGCACTCTGAAGAAGCAATACGGTTTGTGAAATATTGCCTTTTCGCAAACTGTATCGCCACGGAATAGGCCCGATAATGGGCTCTAAGCCGTGTTCGATCGGACTCACAGTGATATTTTCTCCACTTGCGCTCCAGCCGTCTCCCCTCCTGCTTCATTGCCCGCAGCTCAGATGTATACCAAGGAGCTGTCTGGGCTCTGCGTAAGGGGAGAGGGCGCTTAGGTGCAATCGTGTCAACCGCCCGGGACATTTCCCTATTCCACAGGGTGACCTGAGCTTCGACAGGAGCGCCGACCATATCAGATGGATAATCCCCCAGAGTTTTCAGGAAACCATCTGGATCCATTAGTCTCCGAGGGCGGATCATCTGAATAGATCCCCCACCCTTGCAGAGGGTAGAAGAAGCTAATAGCCTAAACTTGACCAGAAAGTGGTCTGACCATGACAATGGAATTAGAACCAACCCCTCCACATCCAGACCACCATCCTCCAATCCCGTTGAGAAGACCAGGTCTAAAGTGGCCCCCTTCTCATGCGTTGGGCCGTTGACATATTGAGACAGCCCCATGGTTGTCATGGCGGCCATGAAGTCCTGAGCTGCCCCATTCAAGGCTGCCTCAGCATGGATGTTGAGGTCCCCAGTACCAACAGCCTGGGGGTCCGCAACACCAGGTCCGAGACAACCTCCGTCAGCTCAGGCAGGAGACTGTTGGTACGCAGCAGGGTGGGCGGTACACCAGCAGAATCCCCAATCTGTCTCGTGAGCCCAACACACAGTACAGGCCCTCCAGGCCTCCTCCCAAGGGGACAGGAAGTCTTGTCAAGGAGATAGAACTCCGATAGACTATAGCAACTCCCCCTCCCGACCCTTCAAGCGACACTGGTGCTGGACCGAGTACCCAGGTGGGCATAGCTGGGAGAGGGGAACACCACACTCCTCTCCCACCCAGGTCTCGGTAATACATGCCAAGTCGGCACCCTCATCCAGAATAACATCATGGATGAGGGCGGTCTTATTTTGTACCGACCTGGCATTCAACAACAGCACCGTGTGGCTTGTGGGCTCACTGATATGGTCACCTGATTCCTTCTGGCTAGGGGTGGAACCAGAAGAGGGGATAGATGTGAGGTATCTAAACTCTCTTCTCCTAGGCGGGCATGTTCCACTCCTACCACCATACCTTCCCCTACCCAGCACAATTCCAATGGCTGCCCCATCCATTGCCCTCCCCCCTTCCTGTTCCCTTAGTTCTATTGTGGGTCCTATCTCTTATACTTGATGGCAACAGGGACTCCAAGGCCAAACAGCACCCGCAAGGAAAAGCTGCAAGCAGCCCCTTCTGGCTCTCACCCAAAAGGCGTGGGGGTGGCAGATGTTGCTGGAGTCTCCCGGCACAGGAACGCTGGTCTGACAGTCCCTGGCAGACCAGCCTTTCAAGCCCTTTCCTCCCTGGGCCAGGTGGCTGGTGTTAAGCAGGGAGGTGTGGGAGTCCAGGCAGCCAAGTCCCAGGGTCCTGGTCCTGAGGAGACGGCAGGGACTCCAAAGCCAAACAGCACCCACAGGGAAAAGCTGCAAGCAGCCCCTTCTGGCTCTCACCCAAAAGGCGTGGGGGTGGCAGATGTTGTTGGAGTCTCCCGGCACAGGAACGCTGGTCTGACAGTCCCTGGCAGACCGGCCTTTCAAGCCCTTTCCTCCCTGGGCCAGGTGGCTGGTGTTAAGCAGGGAGGTGTGGGGGGAGTCCAGGCAGCCAAGTCCCAGGGTCCTGGTCCTGAGGAGACGGCAGGGACTCCAAAGCCAAACAGCACCCACAGGGAAAAGCTGCAAGCAGCCCCTTCTGGCTCTCACCCAAAAGGCGTGGGGTGGCAGATGTTGTTGGAGTCTCCCGGCACAGGAACGCTGGTCTGACAGTCCCTGGCAGACCGGCCTTTTCAAGCCCTTTCCTCCCTGGGCCAGGTGGCTGGTGTTAAGCAGGGAGGTGTGGGGAGTCCAGGCAGCCAAGTCCCAGGGTCCTGGTCCTGAGGAGACGGCAGGGACTCCAAAGCCAAACAGCACCCACAGGGAAAAGCTGCAAGCAGCCCCTTCTGGCTCTCACCCAAAAGGCGTGAGGGTGGCAGATGTTGTTGGAGTCTCCCGGCACAGGAACGCTGGTCTGACAGTCCCTGGCAGACCGGCCTTTTCAAGCCCTTTCCTCCCTGGGCCAGGTGGCTGGTGTTAAGCAGGGAGGTGTGGGGAGTCCAGGCAGCCAAGTCCCAGGGTCCTGGTCCTGAGGAGACGGCAGGGACTCCAAAGCCAAACAGCACCCACAGGGAAAAGCTGCAAGCAGCCCCTTCTGGCTCTCACCCAAAAGGCGTGGGGGTGGCAGATGTTGTTGGAGTCTCCCGGCACAGGAACGCTTTAAGCAAGCATAGAAAGAATGCATAGCCCTCACACATGTTGGAGGATCACATCCCAGTAGCATCAGCTCACATGCCCCGTGATAAGGGACTCAGGGTGGTGTTGCAGTACAGAAATGTTGGTGGATCAAATGTTCTTTTTTCTTGTTCCAAGGTGTCCAAAATTCATAGCCCTTCCAATTCAGATTTTATTTGCTGCTTGGTCAATATTTCTGTGGCTGGCCCTGGTCACGTATTGTGCAAGGCCTAACTTGATGTGCATCTTTGACTTCAAAATAAAAATGTTGGTTGCCTCAACCTTGCATTTATGAGTTGCATCATTGTTTGGTATGCTGGATTGACAGCTGTTGACAGGAAGAAACTACAGAGGGTGGTAAGCACACATCAAAATATCATGGGCTGTCCGCTCGGGATCGTTGCCTCAGGAGGGTTGAAAGAATTCTTAAGGATGATTTACACCCCGGTCAGCACCTCTTTACCCTGTTACCATCAGGCAGAAGATATCATAGTATAGCCTGCCGCACCAACAGACTAAAGAACAGTTTTTATCCATGGGCTGTCAGACTGCTGGATGGAAAATAATTCCATGACAAGTATAGAATGACTGACCTGTGGGTTGGCGCAGGGTGCAATAAGACTGAGTGGTTGTTAGTGGGAGGATGGTGGGTGGTGGGTGGTGGGTGGGAAAGGGAGACTCAGCCAGTTTCATTGTGCACATGTTGTGCATTGACAATAAAGGTGTTGTTGTTGTTTTCAGCAAAGCGAGAATATTGTGGGTTTTGCAGACAATGTTGCTGGCAATGATGCCAATGTCTTCATCTCATTTTTGCAGGATGCAAAGGATTCTTGCCATTTGAACAGAAAATGTCAGCAGCCATATTTCCAGAAGCCCCATGGACCCCTCCGTGTTGTGTGAGCCAGCCCATTGGCAGTCCACAACATGCAAAGGACTGGAACTGCACTTGCCTTGGAAAGCTGGCAGAAAAGAAGGATTGGGAAAGGGTGCCCATGTCCACATGGCTTGATGGTAGCTCCAGCCATCCTTCAACATTGGCGATGCTGGCCAGGGCTGATAAGAGCTGCTTGCAACCCAATTGGGCGGCCAGCTGTCCCCTCAACAACACTCTGAGTGTTAATGAGGGCCTCATTAATCCCTTTAATGAGGGATAATATACAATCCCCCAATTCCCTGTTCTCAATACTTGAACATGTCAAAGGGATTGTATATTATCCCTCATTAAAGGGATCAATGAGGCCCTCATTACTGTAAGCCACCTTGGGTCCTTTTCCAAGTAAAAGGGCAGGGTAAAAATTGCTCTAAAACAAACAAACAAACAAACAAACAAACAAACAAACAAACAAATATCTTTTCATGTTCATACCTGTACTTCAGGAGTGCTAAATGCTGCTCATGGTGTTTCTGCTTCATATACAGTAATTATATATTTCCATACCTTGGAAAGGAAACCTATATACAGTGGACCCTTGTATAACAAACAGCTTGTATAACATACAATTTGTACAACATAAAAATTCCGGAGATAGGGGAAATTTGCTTAACATAATTGCCTATGGGGGAAATCCGTACAACATTAAAATGGGATCACTCCATTTTCAATGCATTCCTATGGGAATTTGTATAAAGGAAAATTTGCTTAACATAATTTCATTTGGAACGAATTAATTCCTTTATACAAGGTACCACTGTACTGTATTTTTCCGACTATAAGATGCCACCATGTATAGGATGCCCCCACTTTTCCAACCCAAAATTAATTTCGCAACCATGCAGTTCTCCCCTCGGCCTACCTCCGTGTATATAATGACCCTCAATTTTTAGTTTAACAGTTTTAGACAAAAATATAGTCTTAAAACACAGAAAAATACTGTGTATCTGAAAAAAGAGCTTCTTACACATGCCCTGCAACCCTTATCACCAGTGCAAGGACAGCAAACAGTTAGAGGAGGAGGAGGAGGAGGAGCAATCCCTTTGTCCTGTCTCCTTCCATGGGTTTACAGAAATCTGTGAGTGGGTGGTTCAGTACAGTAATACTAGATTCTGGCATAGGCATGTTGAGCTGCGGCACTGCTGATTTTCACAGACAGACAGTTCCAGTAAGCAATCATTTGGGGACTGGAAGCAACAGCCAGGAGGTAAAAGAAGAAATGCTAAACCTCTATAACCAACCAGAGTCGATAAATCGTGCCTTGGCATGGGCCAGCCAACACGTCTGCAGCAATTAAAGTTGACTTGGTTTTTTTAAAAAAGCATAAATAGCTTAGAGAACTTGCACCCCATCCTGCTTCTCAATGAACGCTTCCGTTCAGACAGTACTGTTCTCCTATTGATTTAAAGCTCTCCTTTTTCCTAACCGTGATGCGCTGCAGAGCGGACAGCCATGTTGCTTACCTGAGAAAACGAGAGGGTTCCGGGTTGGACACACAACATCCACCACCCTCTGTACCAGTACCCTCTGGCGACCATTTTGTCTTTTGGTCTGAGTGGTCTAATTCTGGTGGACTGCCACACAAGACTTCAAGCAGCCCTAGGGCTGAAGGCCAAGGTGCCCTTGCTGTTTTGCCTCAGTATGGCTGGGCCAATGCAGTGCACTGTAAGAAATGTAAATACTGTATGTCTGCTAGATCCAGCCGTTTGGTGCCTGAGCAGAGACCTTTGTAAAAGGGTCTGAGGCCCTCGCACCACCTAAGCCTGTGAGATGCATTACTGGTGCCTCCACAATGTGTTGTTTTTAAAGTTGCTTTAGGTGGAGATCAATGTAAGAGACTGGGTTAGAATTTAGAAACAATTTCATTTAAAATGTATGTAGTTTGAAAATCGTTACTGTATTCCATTTTTTCTGATTTTGGAAATGTGGAAAATATTTAGTTTATTTATTTTTGTTCTGTGATATTATGATGCACATGCCCTGTTTGTGGTGTGTAGTTGCCTTCTTAAGATCCCTCCCAATCAAATCTGCCCTTGTCCTAAAACCGAAACTTAGCCCCCCACCCCCAATGGCAGTGCTAAATCAACTGTGGGGAGGGCAACCTCCTTCTACCTCACCCACTGGTTCTACCACCTGAAGTCATAATATTTCAAATTTGAAAAAGGTTTTAGGGAGACAGGTTTGAAAGAAGGCATGAGACATTTGTGTTTAATAACATAAAGCAAATTAAAAAGGATTGTGGGGTTTAAATTTTTTAGCACTTTTTCCGAAAGATGGCTTTTATCTTTTGATTGGTCCACCATAAGACCCATTAGGAGGAAAAAAAAATATTTGGCAAGCCAGGCAGTAATAAGCTGTAGCAGAGAACAAGAAAGATGAGAGCAAAATTGTGCATTGCTTGCATTTATTTGCAGAGACAAGTATTACTTTAACATCTGCAATATGATTATTTTCACTGTCATGGATTCTCTCAAAAATCTTGGGTATAATGTTAGGCACAATGTGGGTGTTTTTCTCTCTCTGTTCCCCCCCCCATAAGATGCAGCAATCATGGCCTGATGAAGAGAATATCTGGGTAACTCTTAAGTTTATCACATAGCTAAACTCATCCATCATTACTGTTCAGTTCACACTCACTCAAAATCACAGACAAGGAACTCAGGTTTTTATTTAAAAAGTAGTTTATATTTAGCATTCAAAATGAATAAATAACATTTAAATACAGCATCAAAACAGCCATTAGGTGCAGAAACCAGTTCAATATACTCTTAAATATACAAAAGCATATTTTAATTTAAAAATAAAATAAAATAGTATCAATTGTCTCCTTTGTTTCTGACATCTTCAGATAAAAATAGTTATATATTTTAAAATTACAGGACATAAAAATATAAATATACTGGGAAATGTATTAAATATTAAAATGTAGCATAATAGTAATAAGGCACTTAAATACATAGTTATTCTTTTTCTCCAGACCAGGTATATCTACACTGTGCTCTCAGTTTAAATGGAATTGTGTTCATCGACAGCCAGTGCTGTAAGTCACAGAAACATAGAATAATGGAGTAGGAAAGAGCCCATAAGACTGTCAAGTCCAAGTTCCTGCTCAATGCAGGAAAATCCAAGTCAAAGTACATCTGACAGATGGTTCTTGAAGTGAAGGGCAGGCATGTCAGAGGCTGAAGCTGACTGCACGGTTGTTACCAGAAAGGACAGAGCAGAGGTGTCTTTTTTTGTTAAACCTTGGCTTGCATTGTATTATTATCGGATATGCTTTTTTCTCCTTTGAAGTGTGCTTCCTTGGCCCTTAAAGAGAAACATCCCTGGAGGGTGTTGAAAGTCGGAATTTTGAAGTCAGAAGCACTCGCTCAACAGCGTGAGGAGCAACGTGATCGATGCTGACGGATCCGAACCTGATATGTGGGTCAGAAGGATGACTACCAAAGGGCAGGATTCTTATCAAGTACCCACCAATTCAAGCTCCAAAGCGGAGCCACGTCCACTCCACGTTTCAGATTGCTTTTCTTTTAAACTGAAATGGAATTTAACTTGTTCTTGTAGTCCTGACACTGCTGAAGAAGTTAGGAGGCTCACACAGGCATGGCAAAATTCAGATGTACTCCAGGTACTGGAGTATATTAAATACAGGAAATGTGCCCTTGCCCAGAGGTAGCCCTGGGCCACTCCTTTCGTGGATCTCAACCACGTCTCCTTCATTTCCTCCTTGTGGTGGACCTTTTAAGCAAATCCCACAGAGTGCAGAGAATGCAGGCTTCCCTGGCAGCTGCTAGGACCCTTTCTCCTGTGAGGGTGGAAGCCACACGCAAGTTGGTTCTGCTTCCTCTCCCTTTATCGATTCAGGAACTGCAGGTTGATCTCTTTCTCGGGTACCAGCAGAGTGCGGGTCATGGGCCGGACAGCGTGACCTCCTTGTTCTGGTTTCACTTCAAAATGCATCAGGATCTTTAATAGGGGGAAAAAAAGAGAAAAGGCGTTCAATCCCCATTTGCAGCCTTGGAGGCCATTTTAAGAGCACACTTAAGAAAAAGGAAGCAGATAGAGGCATAAAAAGGGGATCAAAGGAAGAAGATGATCTGATGGAAGAGGCTGGGAAGAGCCAGAAGGGCCACCAGTCAAAGAGGCAAGCTATTCAGGGAAGTTGTCCAGACATCTGGTTGGCTCTACAATTAGACAGAGAGAGCTCGGTGCCTCAGGAGGCTGCTAGGAGTCATCATCAAGGTGTTTGAGATGCTATGTGTGCCAGACAGCCTGCCATACTTGGTCTAAGCTGTTGTGTCCCCCTCAGGTGAGGTAGAGGTGTAGACGCCCTTCACCAGTGTCTACCTAAAGCTCTCTCATATGTGAAATGGGGAGGCTCTGTCTTATTCTCTCCTCTGCCTGAGGTAGAAAAATGTTTCTGGCCACCCCAGAAGGGAGTGATGGGGAGAGTGAAATAGATCGGATTGTCTTGAAGGCATCCACCGGCTCCTACAATTCACGTCAGCCCCAGGGTGTTTTGCAAGGATCTTAGTCCAAAGAAACTGGGGTCCTAACACCCACAGCCCTTGTTGTGGCAGCTCCCCTTTAAGAAGGGTAAATGGAGCTAGCACTCCAAATCAGCAATCAGGACAGTGAGGACAAGGTATGAAAGGTACCTTCTACAGGGGCAACAGGATATGGTCAAAGTGGTGGAAATGGAATGGCTGCCCTTGTCAATTTGCATGGAGAGTGAAGGGGGCAGGGATATGTTTCACCATGGCCCCTGTACAGCAGACATGTCCATGGGAACTAAGGTTGAGTTGCCTCCCTGTATAGTTCAGGTGGATTCCCAAAATCAAGCTGAAGGAGGGATCAGTGGAGAGAATCCACATTAACCTGGGATTGAATTGAAGGAGGTTTGCTGTAATTCAGTGTCCCATTCACCACACCTTTCCCCTATACTGCTTCAAGATTTAGAGGGGCCCTCTAGCATTGCATGCAGGCTTCCAGGCAGACAGAGACTGACGCAGTCCCATAAAGAGGACACCTTGTGGCTAGTTGGAACCCAAGAGAGATTTGTCTGGCCCTTGGAGTGGACATGTCTTTACCGAGACTTGCAAAAGCAACTTTTTGGATCACAAAAGGCAGACACTCACCCTGGCCAGAGCCAGATACAGCTCCAGCTCTGCGATGCGCCGGCCGACGCAGCTGCGCTTGCCAAAGCCAAAGGGAATGGAGGCGTAGGGGTGACGGTCACCGTCCTTGTGCAGCCAGCGCTGCGGCTGGAACGCATTGGGGTTAGAGAAGTATTTCTCGTCTCTTGAGGTAGCATAGTGACAGAGGGTGATCAGAGTCTAAGGCAGCAAGAGAAGAGAGAGGCATCGTGAGAAAAGCAGTCTAGAAACACATGTTTAGGGTAGAGGTTGGGGATATTGCTTTCACAACCAGAACTCTCCCCTACCATATCCCCACCCAAAAAAAGCGCAACCCACTAGAACAGTGTTGGCGAACCTCTGGCACGGGTGCCAAAGGTGGCCCTCGGAGCCCTTTCTGTGGACATCCGACATCGCCCCTTCACAGGCACCTACATTCAGGTTAAATTGTTGTATTGGCACTTTGCAAAAAATTAGTAGGTTTTGTATCACACTTTGGGCACTTGGTTTCTAAAAAGTTCACCATCGCTATCCTAGAATCATAGCTTTCTCAAATTCTGTTAAATCACTGTATGGGTGACCAATGATATTAACTAGGAAATATGTCCTCTTTTTTTTTTCTGGTCATGTTGGGAATTGAACTTATTACCGCCTGCTTTCAAAGTGACGGCCCTGCCACTGAGCTATAGTGTCTTTTAAAACTCACACTGATCTCTTGTGTCATCTTATTTAATGCTAAAAAGGTAAAGGTAAAGGTTCTCCCAGTGCACATGCGTGTTTGTCGTGTCTGGCTCTAGGGGCAGCGCTCATCTCCGTTTCCAAGTCAAAGAGCCAGTGTTGTGCAAGTCCGTGGCCAGGTGGCCAGCATGGCTGAATGCACAGAACACTGTTTTACTGCTACTGCTTCTCTTTAGCTCCAGTCAGAAAAGGCTTTTTATTGCTAAGTTATGGACTGAGTAGGCCTATAGCAGAACTTGAAGGACTTACTCTTTATTTGGCCCACAACTCCTGGAATCTATGTTGGCTGTAAGATTTGGAACAGGTTGGAAAAGTCACATTTCCAGGCCTGCCCTGTAGACAGATTCAGCCAGTGTTCTTATTGCTTTGGGGACCATCAAGTTGGTGATGTCCCACTTCCTGCATCTACTTCCAAAGGACAGACTTCATCCTGGTCCCCATTCCCATTAGTTTGTGGGATGCTCACCTTTTTGGGGATGAGATATTCTCCCACTTGGATATCCCGGTCTGAGATGACACGTGCATTGCCAGGGATCACCGGGTACAACCTGGGGAGAGAGAACGAGGAAAAAACCCAAGTGAGCCCAAAGGAGTCGACTGCAGCACTTGTTCAGCTGCCCAGGCTTGCAGGCTTTGAATGCAATGCATGGGATTCAGCATGATCCGTGTGGCTGAGTGGTTTACATCCTTAACAACTCCTAATGACCAAATAGATGCAACAGACGTTCGCACTTAAGAGTCGCTCAAGTGAAGCGGAAATGTTGGGGCTTCCTGACTTTAGAATTCCCCAAGGGCTGCCTGCTGGTGGCCAAATCACAGGATGTTTTCTCTCTCTGCCAACACAGTCGCTGAAGGTTCCAACCTCTAGAGCAGTGGTTCTCAACCTGTGGGTCCCCAGATGTTCCTGGACTGCAACTCCCAGAAATCCTGGCCAGCTCAGCTAGTGAGGAAGACTTCTGGGAGTTGCAGTCCAGGAATATCTGGAGACCCACAGGTTGAGAACCACTGCTCTAGATGGCCCCACTTCTTCATGTCAGGTTCTGCACAATACTAAAGTGACCGAGAGCAACCTGTGGCCCTCCAGAGGTTGTCAGACGGTGGCTCCCATCACCCCTTACCAGCACAGCTAAAAGATTGGGGTTGATGGAAGTTGCAAGGTAGGATCTGGAGGGACACAGCATGGCCCATTCCTGATTGAAAAGAATATCACTATCCTCTCATCTTCATCCCCAGATGCCATGGAGCTGGGATGGGCACCCAACGGGTCAGAAACATCCAGAAATATTTCTTCTGTGGACTGCGACTCTCAGAATCCCCTAGCTAGCACAGTTTCAGGGAGTTGCAGTCCATAACAAACAACATTTCCAGGATTCCCTTCTCTTCTCTCTTCTGACGGGCAGAGCAGGACAGGCACAAATGTGAACACACTGAGTGGAAACTACCTGTGGGCTTCCCTAACATCACACCTTCTCCTGCACTTACCTCAGTGCCTCCTTCACCACTGCCTTCAGCAGGGGCATTTGAGCAACATCAGCTGCTGTGGGGATTGGGTTGTCCTTCATGACGCCTGTGATTTCTTTGTGGAGTGCTTTCTGCACCTCTGGATGGTGGGACAACTCATACAGGCTCCAAGATAAAGTGCTTGAGATCTGCAGGGAGGTAAAGGAATCATTAACTAGGGGATACAGTAGGCCTCTGGTCCGATGGTGGCTTTGCAGAAAAGTAAAAAATATTAGCCTCAGCCAAGCTGGCACTGCCAACTAGAACAGAACCAGTTGCTCGATGGGAGATGACACATGTGTAACCTCCATTGATTCAATGGGTCTACTTTAATTAGGAACCATTTGGATCTAGGCCAGTGCTTTGACAAGCAGAGCATAGACTGTAGAGATTGTGACAGTAGGGTTAAGAGTGGAAGAGCTGAGCATGTGCTACACAGCAGCATGAGATGAACAGCTAGGAGAAGAAAAGCATATTGGCTCTTGAACCTTCTGGTTAAAAACAGAGAGAGCCAAAGGGATCTCATGCCTCAGCATCAGAATTAAAGGGGAGGGGAGCCATGTGTCAATAGAAATGAAATACAAATGCAAGAGTAGGCGATACCTTTATTGACCACTAAAAAGGCATCAAACAATACACAAGCTTTTTTGGATCAAGGGCAAAGCTAGCACATTCTATTGTGATTTTCTGTGGTCTATGAAGGTATCGCCTGTTTGTATTTTAGAATCAGAAAGGCTCTTTGCATGTGCCCAGAGGAGCTCATCCGAGCTGTGACGTATTTGAACACGCTTACCGTATCCACACCAGCCAGCAGGAGCTCAGTCACGTTCCCATAGATGGATTTCATGGACAGCTTCTCCTGGGCCAGGTAGTACGTCAGGTATTTCCCTTCCACTTTCTCCCCCCGTGCGACTCGTTCTGCCACTTCAGCCATCCGCTTGTCAATGTGGCCCTTGGCTGGGAAGAAGTCAGAAAGAGAGGAGCCGTAAGCAGCACGTTCCATCCCACATCACAGATCTATCCACCTGGAAGAGGTGCTTCTGGCATAAAACCAGAAGCACCTGGTTTTATGAAAGGCAAGGCAAGCGCAAGGCAAGAATGGGCAACCTGGCTATGCAGACTTGAGCTGGTAAGGGTTGCAGTACTGGTGACATTTGGAAGTCCACAGATTTCCCACCCTTCACATAATTGATATGCATCTATTCATACCAAATATTTATATGATGCATGTCAGTCAGATTCTCAAGGCACTGCTAGCTACGCAGGGGAATGCTGGCAGCAAAGGTCCTAAACAGCAGCCCCATACTCATAATCAGGCTATGGAACAGACTGTTTTATCAGCTTTCCAATTACTTCAGCCTTTGGAGGAAGGAACAAGTTTCTAGTCCACATGAGGCTTGTTTGTTGTTTTTTATGTTGCAATTTTTATAATGCAAAACCCCACTAGGTGACCTGGAGACATTCAGAAAAAAGGCTTACATTAAGAGAGGGCTCTTTATCATCAGCCCAAGAACAGCTTAAAGAGAAGCTGAGCAACTCTGGGAGGCAGTAATACTCACCAAACTCAAACATGTAATCCCAGGATTCACAGAACTTCTGCCATGGTTTCGGGAAGATTCGGTGCAAGATCTTGGGCATAGCCATGGTGAGCAGAGTCATGACAAACATGGTATTGATTGAGCTAATGAAGGTCTCCGTTTCCTTTGGGACTTTGGGCTCTAAGCAACCGATGCGAGAATCAAAGAGGACGGACGAGATGCCTAGAAGAGTCCAAGCCAAAGAGAGAATGAATTGGGTTCAATTAAATAGCGGAACCCAAAGGCTTCGCTTTGTCTTCCCATTGGCCCAACCAATGACACAGGGGTGGAAGAGTGGCCCTGTTACACACTGTCACCCACAGTTCTAAGGCAGGCAGACTATTTAAGACACTTCCTCTGGCCTTTTTCTAACATGGAGGGGAAATATCAATCAATAACTTGAGGCTTTTCTACAACACTGACAAACCAGCCTTGTGATCAGGTTAGTTTGTGCTGCCCAAATGTATTTTCAAACACAAATGTCTGGATTATACTTTGTTGTGCCCTGAAATCATTCCTAGCAACACAGACAGAATCAAGAGGACATGGAGCCTTCACAGGATCCATTCAACTCATTTTTTAAAAAATGACCTCTTCTCACAAGAAGAGAAAAACAAAAGTAGCCAGTCTGGAATTCGAGACCAAATTTTTAAAAGGTTCAATAGCAAATGACACACAGCATGTAATGCATTTTTGTCAGTGCAAATGTCACTGTACCCCATGAGTGGGTTGATAGTGGAACAGCTGCTCCTAATTGCTTTGCAGTTCCCCGTTAGAAATTAAGGAGGGGCAAAGAGCTATTCAAAGCACACCCAGGTGTCTTCCCCTTTGCAGCCACAGCAAAACAGCATTTTAAAAAAGAGGTACAGTATCTAAAAAATCCTGTGTACAGTGCCAGTTTCTGCACACCTAGAGCACACGGGGTTAGCAAAAGGTCTGAAAACAGGGACAGCAGAAGCACAACTGAGGATATCTGAGATCACAAGGTGGTTTTGCTCCAAAAGGAACTGGAACTTGACAAGAGGGACACTGCAAAGGAGTACAGTTGTACAAGACTGCAACTGCAATGCAGTTTAGGCTTTAGTTATGGCCCAAAAGAAACTGGTTGAAAAAAATTTGATATTTGAAATTAGCTGCATCCAAACTCTAGGCTGTACATAATTGCTTAACGCTATAATAGTCTCCATAATTAGAGTATTGTGATTAATATTATCAGGCTGTGCATCATTACGGCAAATAAAGGAGGGGGAAATACCTTCCAATCCGAACTTGTAGAACTCATTGGCCACGTTCTTCACCACGTGTTGCTGGTGGAGGCTTTGCTGGTGCTGCAGCCGGTGGATCAGATCGGTCACCACGTGGTTCAGAGTGCCCGCGTAGCACTCCACCTCTTTGGGCTTCAGCATGTGCTTCCCCAGGATGCTGCGGATCTGCTGCCATTCTTCGCCTTCCCTGGATGGGGGGGGAAGAGTCCTCCTTTTAGCTGACATGGCCGGAGAAGGGCCTGAGCTCACGTTCCGGTGGCACAAATGCCAGGCGAGCAAGAAAACCCTTCCCTCTCAAATACCCTTCCCACATTTCATTCAGGTCCTCGGCAGTTGGCGGGACTTGCGTTTCCCTCTGTACAGAAGGGTGGCAGGGATTTCTGTTTCCATTCGCAAACAAATTTTAAAAGGCACTTGGAAAAGATTGAGTTATGCTGAATGAAAGAGAGAGAGAGAGAGCGGGAAATTTTCCTTTCACTTTATACTTCCTCTTCTCCTTACTCACATCCTGTGTCTCGAGAGGGGAAGCAACATCCCAGCTGATGAGGACACTTCTCACTCATCATCCCTGAGTCATACATTGCCGATGGCTTTAGGATGATTTCTCACTCCCTGGTTCATATATTTATATAGACAGATAGATAGATTTACATAAGCCTCATAGGCCAGATCTTGCACTTCCAGCATGACTCATTTCCAGGAAGCAAAACGTGATTGGTGAGAGGTGGGAAACCATGTAGCAAACGAGCCAGGTGGGAGAAAGGGGAGGGAGGGCCTCCTAATTACTTCTGCAGGGGGTTCTAATTGCTATGAGTAAATCAAGACAGAAGTGGGTTTGGAACCTGACATGAAGGAGGTTGGTCACATTGAACTACAGGAGGAAAGGGAAAAGCTCTGGGACTCCTTCCAAATGGGGTGAGGAGTAGGGCTCAGAACCCTCTACATCAGTGGTGTCCAAACTTTGACACACACACCCAGATGTTTTAGACCACAACTCCCACAGTCCTTTGTCATATGGCAAAACAGGCCCAGGTTGCGGATTTTATTTTGGGAGTTGTTTCTTAAAGTAATTATAAAATACTTTATTTGTGTTTATTTGATTCTTTCAAGAGAATTACTTTAAAAAGTGGCTCTTTTTTAAGATTTTCTAGTATCCCTCAAGACTGGTTTTGTGTCATTGGCGGCCACCACCATCTTTCCAAAAATAGCTCTTTGAGACAGTATCCCTCAAGACTGGTTTTGTGTGGCGGCCCCAAACTCTAAGGGTATTTGTACACGAAAACTGGCTCCCAGTTCCGGAGCTTACAATTGTTTCCCCACCAACTCCGGAGTTTGCAGAAAATTAAGTGCGACCACGCCCACCTAAGCGCGTCCCAGCGCACTTTTCATGTACCTCCTCTCGGAGGGTGAAAATCCCCAGATCCGGATATAACCTAGAGTGCCCGGCTTCTGTTTGTTGTTGTTTTTGCCTCCCGCCACTTTAAGAGAAGGAATCAGGACAACAACGGGGCTCCGGGCGGCTTTGGAGGTGAGCCTGCATTTTTCCTCTCTTTTTTTCTCCCTCCCCTCACGGAGACAGGAGCAAGGAAGTGCGGAGGGGTGGGGACGCAGGAAGAGCAACGAACCCCCAAGATCTCTGGTCCGAATTTAAGTGGCCAGCAGATCTTAGGGGTCGTGTGAAAAGGCCTAACAGACACAATATGCTAGAAACACTGAGCTGTGCTTCTACACTTTGCCTAAACCATGAGAGTAGTGTTGGGTGGCTGTTGGGGGCAGGCAGAGAGGATGATGTTGGGCTACTACAGCACTTTCATGAATGTGTGCTGCTGTTACAAACCATGGTTACAGATTACAAACCATGATGGACATGAGTAATCTCCAGGCTTAAAACCGGGGTATTTCAAGGACCAGATACAGGGGAGTGGTATGAAGAGACATACATCTAGTCTCATGCACTCCCAGACACATCTGGTGGGGCCACTGTGAGATACAGGAAGCTGGACTAGATGGGCCTTTGGCCTGATCCAGCAGGGCTCTTCTTATGTTCTTATGTTCTCCCCAACTTGCACCCATCTGGTTTTTCCCTGAGACTACCCAGCTAATGAGGAGGCAGCAAAACAGTACAAGGCCAGGCTGTGGTCTTCTAATCCAACCTCATTTTTTTGGGGCGGTGGTGGTGGTGGTGGTCTTGGCTTCAGAGAAGTCATAGAGAGAAGTTCCAGAAAGAAGGTGGCTGACTTGTTGTCATTACAAGAGTGGCCAGGCTTTCCCCACCTGGATAGTACCTTCTTCCCCTTTCCGGGCATTCTCCTGCTGCTCAGAGAACCCCCTTGATTTGATTTCAGTCCTTGTTTGGATTCTGTCAGGGACCGCCCTTTCCCTCCAAAACAGTGTCTCCTGTCTCAAAAGAGACCAAGCAGTTCTGACCAGACACCTCACAACCAGGGCCTTGATGAACCAGTCTAAGACCAACACAGGTCTATGCTGCAGGGGAGTTGCCCTTGTGACTTCTAACACAGCCATCCCACATGCCAGTACCTTCCCAGTGGGTTATATTTACATGGCCCTTCATTCCCGGGCACATTTGCCAATGATGTGCAGGCTTGAGATGAGGAGATGTGGAACAGCACACTCAGAGGATGCTAGGTTGCAACACAAAGGGGGATGCCCCTTCGTTTGGCTAAAAATAGCAAGGATAGAGGACAGGAAACGGATGTCAACACCTAACTTGTTCAAGTCCACATGCTTTCATGTGGGTGGTGATTAATAGATTAGGCAACTACTGTATCCACTAATTTTGGAGCCAGAGGTTATATCACAGGAAATGTCAACAATATCCTTTCTTTCTTTCAAACAAACAACCCTCAAACATTGTTAAAACATCAACGTACGACAAAGTCAAACTACTAGGTTTGCTCATCGCTTATTTGGAAAGATTCCTTAGCTAGGTGCATGCGGGGGGAAATGCTATAAAATTCTGAAATGAAAACATTTGCTTGGAAGAAAAAAGCAGTGAATACATACGCAGTGAGCAGTCCGTAGGCATGTCCTCGGCAGACCCTGTAATCCTTCCAGGAAGAGAGGTCAGAGCGGATGGGATGTTTGCCTTCCTGCCTTAGCACCTGCTCAATCAAGCTCGGATCTGCAACATGAACCGTCAAGATGGGCCCAAAGCTGGCCTTCCATACTGGACCATACTTGGCTTTGCCTTCAATCTAGGGCAGAAAGAGAGGTCCAGAATTGGTTAGGAAACACAGAACAAGGAAGACCACTCTTTCCCTCATTAGGATGGAGCAAGGAAAGGTCTCCCTTTGCACCCTATTTTGCGAAGTTCATCCCAATCCTACCCACCGGCAGACCTTTAACAGTCAAGCATTCCTCAAGAACAGCAAAACAAGGTGGTGGGTCCCCGTTCAAGCATTATCTTTGTGCCAAATCCCGAGTCTTTAGAACACAAAGAGACAGGTACTTAGATATTTTGGGATTACAACTACCACCATCCCCAACCAACATTGCTGATGGTTAGAGCTAATGGAAGTTCTTGTCCAAACCATCTGTAGAGTGCTTGATTGCCTGTCCCAGATTTTAGCAGTTAACGTGAATGTCCTGGCTTCAACAGGTAAAGCTTGTCACAGGCCTAGCAAGGGTCAGCCTTTCTTTGCCTTCTGAGTTTCTCTGTCCCTTGTAGAAACAGAGTGACAAGCTTAATCCTAAGGATTCAATGTCCCTCAATTCCTTGTTCTCAAATACTTGAACATGTCTTAATTGTACTGGACTGTATATTATCCCTCATTACTGTAAACCACCTCAGGTCCTTTTCCAAGAAGAAAGGCGGGGTAAAAATACTCTAAAATGAATGAATGAATGAATGAATGAATGAATGAATGAATAAATAAATATGCATCTGCTCTGCATGGGGAAGAGAAAACTATTCAGCGATGCGCCATGACATCTTCAAAACCACATTCTGCTGAGTAAGGAGACACCACATCCACACGGAAGCAAAGGAATCCTAACTTCAAAGTTGTGCGTGCAATAGCCATATAATATGTGAAGAAATAGCCGTCACTAGGGCAGTGGTTTCCTGAAACTTATTGTATGCACAAAGTGCTCAAAGGACAGGAGTATTTGAAATCCCTTGATTCAGGATGGCAGATTTAAATAGATGTATAAGTATTTCCTTGAAGTCACTGAAAATAAAAAAGTACTTGGCTGGATTGTGCCCCCCACGAGGACTGTGCCCCATGCATAGCCAAGGGGTGGGCAAACTCTATGGCTGTGGGATCTACTACAAATTGACAATATCAGGCTGTAGCTGAAGAATCCTTGACAATAAATACACACTGGTATTTCAGGGGTGCCCATGACATTTCCAATAATAAACATGTCTCCAACTACCCAAAGGGGATTTTTGACCAAAAAAAGTATTTATTTTGGTGAGTTGCATTTCAGCAAATGAGAACCCCCCCACCACCACCACCAATGCTTTTCCAGGTGTATCTTATTCTTTACAAGCACCATCATGCTGATCTTTACATGACCAGTGTTGGTACGCCTGGGAATGATGAAAACTGAGGTCTAGTACCACTTCAAGCTGGAAAAGGTCTACTCAAAGTTCACCCCATGTTATTCTCTTTGCTATGACTGGGAGAACTTACAGAGTTTTTTTATTCTCTCATTGAAATGAACAGCATTTACGTTTGCACAGGATTGTGGTTTTTTTACACAGGCGTAAGCCTCAGTAACACAACTTGACATGATTGGGTCAAGCTGGGTACCTGCATTTTAGTACTAGGTTTACCTTGTGGTTGCTTCTAATAAAACACTGCACTTTAAAACCTCACGACAATATGGACCACAGCAATTGTAATCCTCCACACATTTGGGTCAGTGGCTTCTGAGGTTTAACAACTTCTTTTTAAAAATGAGGAAGATAGAGCAAGATTTTGCACTGTAATTCCCAATTGTTACTGGAGCCAAAACGTTTATATAATCTTATATCTAACGCTATTAAAAATTAACTTAAGTAAAGAAAAAAAGTATGCATGAATGAACTTCTAACTTTTGGGATAGGTCTGAGCAAGGGTCTTAGACTGTGCAAAGCCTATAAGTAACTCTATCACATTTTAAAACGTTATCCTTGTTAAAATAACTTAATTGGCGACCACTTCTATTTGTTTACTGTGTGCCACTGAAAGAAGCATTATGAATTACCCAGTTCCATGCACATCAATCAGATCTATGATTGTGAAGCCTAGATAGAGGTGTGTGGTTTGTGTAGACAGACACAGAGTGTTGAACAGAACCTGGTGATTAGTCAAAGGTCCCTCTGCTCTGTTTTGCTCAGCAGCAACACTTGTGTTAACCTGTGCAACGGCAAAGGTTGCACAGAGCTATGTTGACAAGCAAGCCAAGAAACATAACATGCTTAGTCGACATTATTTAAATAGCTTTTTTTTACAAGCCAGCATGGAGACATGTGGTGTACATTCCAAAATTGAAGAGTACCTGAGGGAGGATCCTTATACCTCCTTTCACTCCTTGCAGAACACATGTTTAAACATCTGAAATGAGTAATCAAAATAATGTAGCTCTACAGCATGACTTGGGGAAACTTTTTCTACCTGCGGTTTTTGGTTCTCATTACTTTTGGACAGAGATGTAACATTTCCAGAAACCTTGGGGGGAAATGGAGGTAGGGGCAGATTTTTCCATATTTTTTTCACAAAGTTTTTTCAAAATTTCCAGCAATTTGACATCTCTATTTCTGATGCCCAGCTTCTACACATATTTTTCAAACCAGGTGGGATTCAGATTCTTCAAAGGGACCTCCTAGTTCTTGCCCATAACTTTAAGGCTCACTTTCTCCTTCTCCTCAAAGATGCAAAGTACCTGCACGCCTGACCGTCATCACATTTCACATACAGTATACGGCAATTACCAGTTTCACTAGCTAGAATCAGATGGAGCGTGCAGTGAAACTGAGAAACTTGCAAAGTTGTACACAGCCATCATCTGACTGAAAACACCTTCTAAAAATAATGATTAAAAATAATAGCAGCAAATTTGCATTTTGCATCCTTTCAGACCAGAGGCAGGCAAAAGTCTGATTTTAAGCAATGGGGAATTCAGTTTGGAAGCCTTAAGTGATGAGAAAGGAGTGGATGATCATTGCCCTTAAATAGAACTCGATCCCATGTAAAGTCCATGGCCAAAGTGGAAGAAGAAGGTCAGGGAGTATTAAAACGCTTACTTGGAGTTCATGCAGTCTGGACAGCCCTTTTTTGCAGAAGAGGTCCGTGAAGAAGCTAAGCGCGTTGGGTCCCGGCATGTCGTCCAAGGTCTTGTGGGTTTTGATCACTTTCGCCTGAGAACGAAGGTGCGATTCGGACCATATTTCAGGAAAGTATCTGGCGAGCAAGGATGCCCTGCTGGCGATCTTAAGCGTCTGGGGCATCTTGGTTCTGGGAAGTAGGAATCCTTCAAAGGCTGCCTAGAAATCGCGAAGTTCTGTCGAAAGAACATCTTGGATCGCCTTTTATTTACTTGGAGATCTCCTGCGGCACATGGCTTAGTACGAGTCCCCGCCCTTTCTGTCTGCGTCACGGTTCTGTTATGCCAACTTGTCCAATCAGAGGGCGCCGGAGGCTGGGCCGTGCCGTGCCTCCTCCCGTGCAGGATTCGGGTAGGGCACGTTGATTGAATGTCGCACCGCTGCTGCTTGATAGTCCGCGCAGCCTCAAGGGTTGTATGAAAATTCGTACAAACTTTCGGGAGGTGCTTGGGACAGCTATTACGGGAAGAAGGCGAAGAAGGCTCCTTTCGTGCTGCGCAAGATTGCAGACATCCGCTTAAGATGGGTCAATTTAACTGCCTAGATGCCCTGAGCGCATCCGATCTAGCCCTGGCTAGTACTTGGATGGGCGACCACCAGGGAATACCAGGTCCGATAGGCGCCTGGAGTAGGAACTGGCAAGCCACTCCAGTATTCCTGCCAAGAAAACTCCATGGACATGGGGTCACGAAGAGTGATCATGACTGTAACAACACAACACACACAACCTGCAAGAATGACGGATCCCGTTGCGCAGATAACACAAAATTCACACCAGAATCCTGTGAGGGGAAAAAAATCTCCACATTTTTAACATGCATGTGGCCGAGGCAGGCACGGAACAGCCGCCTTTTTAGCGCTACTTTTATAGGTTTACTATTTGATAATGCAATCATGTAAGGTTGCACTTCGATTCGACTCCGGGAAAGTAAACCCATAGACGTCTACGCAGGAACGCATAGGATCGGGCGCTACGAATGGATGCTTTTTTAATTGATCCCAGAAGAAAGCAGGAAAACCGCTTAGACAAGTAAAAAAAAGTAAGCAAAGTCATAATTAGGTAACGTTCACGTTCGTTATAATGGCAATATTATTATTATTAAGAAAAATCATTTTCGTTATTTTTAACAAAGGAGAACAAAGCCGGCCTTCCCATCTCAGTATCCATCACGAAAGCAAATGTCTAGCACGGGCAGGGTTTGAAAAATTATTTTTAAGAAGACCGAATGCATGGAAACGGCGAGGCCGTTCCTGGTGGAGCAGAGACGGGACGAGGCTGCAGGATGCAGAGTATCTTTCGCCGGTAGGGTTCTTTCCACATCTCACAGGCATCCTTGCAGCGTTGCCAAGTAGCATGGCCGAATGAAAGGGGTCTCGAGGAGGGTCAGGGACCGGAAAATGAAGTCCTCTGTGGGAACGCCGGAGGATTTCGAGTCCGGATGGGGGAGACCAATTACATACAGTATTTGTAGGAATAAGCACTTAGACTGGAAAACGTTTTGCATTTCCAATTGTTTGAGAATCAGCGACAAAATACGTGCAGGGTATGAAGCCTGATGGGGGTGGGGGTGGGGGCTTGGAGAAATGAGCACTGAATATTAGCTTGGCAAAGTGTATGGTCTATTGCAGTTTTGGCTCTTCAAACAAATTCCTGGGTCCCAAACTCATTCCTTCTACGTCCCCCCCAAGCCCTCCAGATCTCTGGATTAGCAGGAGAAAGCCTGAAATGGCCTCATCCCTGACACAGCCAAAGGAGCAAATTTTTTCCTTCATGCTCAGATGGTTGGACTGAAATCAACTATTTGATTCACATAATAAGAAAATGATTAATTAAGAACTTCCTCCTAGGAAGAGCTGTGGAACTGATTGCCTTGAAAGGGGGGGGGTCTCCTTCATGAGTGGTTTGGAGGCAGAGTGTAGTAGCCACACATGAAGGTCAAGCTGGAGAAGCAACTTCCTTGCATTGGCAGGTGGACGGGCTAGATTCTCCTTGCAGCCCCTCCCAACTTCTTTAATTTCAACAAGAAACAAACAAAAGCCAAGGAAGCAGAGAGGTGATGGCTTCACAACTGGGAAATTTGATAAGGGAAGGAACAGATTAAGGGAGAGCAATGGAAAAGGTGGGGTTAAAATAGTTGAAAGAAAGAAAGAAAGAAAGAAAGAAAGAAAGAAAGAAAGAAAGAAAGAAAGAAAGAAAGAAAGAAAGCTATATTAGGGAGAATACACTGGTGTGTTATAGAGGTTTTCATCTTTTAGCTGGTTTCGTAACAGCAAGCAAGCAGGACTTTCTGTGGCTCTCCATTTTTACTACTGGGTTCAACTTGGGAACATAACAGCATCATTTAGGGAGGACCCGCTATACAGCTCCCAATTCTGCAGAATATGGTGTGGGTGCATGGGACGTAGCCATTCTTTGAGAAATACATTCCCCCTTGACAGTAATGCACATAAATGTGTGCCAAGTTCCAACCTTAAAACATTCTCATCCTCTTCCTCTCTGATATCTGAGGAGATGGACCTCTCCACAAAAGCTTTTCTTAATTTCTCTGCAAGTCAGCAGACAGAGGAACAGATTTCTTAGGCACCTTGTAACAGGGCTGGAGAAACCTTGCTTTTCTGCATTATTTGTTTCCACTTTCTAATGTTTCTCCTACTCCAGTAGTGCTGCAGCTGTCCTCCAGTTTCAGGATTTAATCCAGCAGCATTTAGAGATGTATTTCCCCCAAATCTGCAGGTTACTTCCTTACCTCCTTGGGTGCATTTCTCCCCCCCCCAACCAAAAAAAGAATGGGAAAATAACACAAAACAGCAGGCAGTGTAATAAACAATATTAAGACGTTGCTTGTTTTAAAATGCAGTATTAATGGTAATAAACTATTTTGGAGATGGCTTTTAGGACTTATGTTATGAAATGAATGCCTTGGCAAGCTATGGGATCATTGCATAATTTTTAGATGTACTGTACCTTTTTGTCTGCATTGGTGGTTATGGGGCTGTTAATTCACTAAATGCTTCGGGTCCTGCCCACGCATGCAAATTTTCACAAATAACAACCATTTCAGCTACTTTCAAGAGAGGGGGGGGGATTAAATTCCTTTTAGAAATGTGCAGCTCGGTCTGCAACAAACTACTGTTGGGGCCCTAGGACTATAATAATAGCAAATACTTTTGAAAACCAAATAGAAGTTGTGGGGGGGGCAGCTGTATGGCCATTACAAAATACAAATGCAAGGATAGGCTGCAGGTGAGGCTGCAAACTCCCTCCCACAGTCAAACTGGAGCCTCACTCATGGGGAATGATAGCACCCTCTGATGTGTTCTTGATTCAGAGAAGCACCACACCGAGGCAGCACTGAAGGTCCCTTGCACTCTTTTATCACTTGATTTCTCTCCTCCTCTGACATCTTGCAGGCTGAAACGGTTCTCATCCGGAACATCTCCGTGTTTGCTGGTGAGGGTCGTCTCCACATAGTGGAGCAGCTTTCATGGAGGAAGGGGGTGTCTGTGACCTCTCTTGAGCCACTGTGACCCTCGCCAACATGGTCAGTGCAGCTTGGCTGTGAAGAGAAAATAACTATCCTTCCTTAAGTGTTGTTAACAATACTGTACTGTACTCTCTTCCTCTGCTCGCATATTGCCTAGCAATGTCTAGTATTGGAGGAGAAAGATAGTGTGAGACAGCAAGTCATGGTCCAGTAGGTGGCTCACTGCCCCTGCCTTTAATCTCCACATCCTGCTAAGGCAGCTTCAGCTCTTCCATGAGTGAGCGAGCCACAGAGAGTAACCTCTACCTGTTAGGTCCTCTTTCCCTCTCTTGTCTTTGTCAGTGGTGTTAATCAGGCTATGAAGGAAAGGCAGAGGGATCAGAGAGAGAAAAGGATAAGAGAAATCCAGTCAAGAGAGAGGATAAGAGAAAACCTTTCCCTAGGATTCCTCAACACCTGAAGCCACCATTACGTGAAAGAATTAACAGGCAGCATTTCACAGCAGAGCTCATGTTTCCCCTACTTTCTCCTCATATACAGAGTAAAGTTCCAGAAAGGGTAACCTTGTTAGTCTTTCCAAGAATTGCAGGCAAAAATCAAAGAAAAACAAACAAAACAAATGACACAAAACTTGTGGCTGCTGCTATATGTCTGAAGAAGTGGATGTGTCTACGAAATGTTACATTAAAATATGAAAGTTAGTCTTTAGAGTAAAGTTAGTCTTTAAAGTTCCCAGCTCTGGTCTTCACAAGGATGGGGCTGCAGCCTGGCCAAAGGAGGCAGTTGCCTCAGGCAGCAGACTCTGAGATACGGTAACTCAGCTGTCAAAGGATAGGGCCGTGAGAGAGGATTGCCTCCCCTGCCTCCCTTAAGGGAAGCCCTTAAGTCTGTGAGGCTGCTCTTGTTGCTGAGAGACCATTCAAATGCTAGTTTGGGCAGAGTGCGGGCAAGAAATGATGCCCAAGGTGGGATGGCACATTTGCCTTAGGCTGCAAAATATTTTGAGGCAATGCCCTCTCAGATTGGTTCTGCATTAATGCCTGAAGGATAAATGTTGAGGATCCTCTCTCACACATAAAAAGTCTGAGAAATTTTAAGCTATTAGCCTTGTAAAATACAGAAAGCAAACAAGAAATACATTACAATACAAGTCTTTATTGTGGTCATTGACCAGCATAAATTCAAGATAAAATATAAACAGTTTTTAGGCCCATCCCATACCGTAAAAGACTATATCCCAATATTGGGCAGCAATCCAAAGATAAATAGGTGACCTCACATTGATGTTAATAAAATTGATAAAACAAATGTACAAAGCAGTGAGAGGAGATTATAAAATTATTCCAGATGGATATGGAATTATATATACTGTATATATGCACACATACATGCATATATACCAACCAATACACATATACTGTACATAGAACCACAGATATAAAAAGGATTGAAACACCATCAAGGTTCTAAATTAAATATCAGAAAACAAAATAAATTTAAAGGTGTTGTGAATTATGCTTATTAAATTGGCAAAATGTCTGTTATATTATGAACTCAATTGATCAATTTTAGAATCTTGGTGCCTAACTTCAGAATATTTTGAGTTGAACCACAACGGTTATCAGACCTCACATGTGGGATTTAGATTAGATTATGGCCCAAATCTTCTCACCTATTTGTTGCTTCCCATGTTGTGTGTCTTAACTGGAGGCAAATTGCCTTCAAAGCAGCTACACTGGAAAATTTTGGCCCGCATTGGTTGCACAACTTGATATGAATAAGTCACAGAATCCTAGAAAAGAACAGATCCTGCCTCTCCTCTGTATGACTACCTTTCAAGTATTTGAAGTGTGTTATCACATCTCCTTTTAGTCTTCTTTTCTCAAGGATAAGCATCCTCTGGTTCTTTCAAGCTTTTCTCATAAGGATTGGTTTCCTGTCCTCTGATAATCCTTGCTGCTCTTTTTTTGAGCTTGCACCGATTTTTTAGCATCCATCTTAAAGAGCAGTGTCCAGAATTGGACACAGGGTTTAGGAGCAGGTCTAACCAGCGCTGAATAGAGGGGAACTAGTACCTTGCAGGATTTGGAAAGTGTACTTCTGCTAAAGCAGGCAAAGACCTTCCTCTTCAGGCAAGCTTCCCCTGAATGACGGACTACCTACTATGTGACTTTTAGATGGATTACCATGCATTACTGCTTAAACTGAATTCATAATAATACTTCTGTTTTCCATGTTAGTTTCTGTCTCTCATCATGGATTTTTTTTTCTTTTAACTGTTTGATGCTGTTTTTAGATGTAATATGCTTTTTAATGTTGTAAGACGTCTCTTCAAATTCACTGTTCTTAAATATGAATATGTCTTAAATTGTATATAGTCTTTCAGTATTGAAAGCTGCCTCAGGTCGTTTTCCAAGGAGAAAGGCAGGATAAAGATATCCTAAACAAACAAACAAACAAACAAACAAACAATGCAGCCTAAAATGCACTCTCCATTTTTGCTGCTATGCCAGATCATACATCGTCATCCCATAAGATCCATGTCTGAAGTCACGTTGTTTTAATTCTGACAGGACCCACCACTTCACCAAGGGCTTCTTGAAGCATCTTTTTCCAGGTGCACCAATGCCCTGCCAGATTCCCCTCACACAAAGCCAAACACCATTCTTCAGGCTGATGGGTTACTTCTGTTCCCACTTCCTCCAACTTTTACTCTGATGGCTTGTGCTGCAGACATTTCAGTTCTATTTTACACTGATGTTTATGAGGCCAGCACATGAATGCTGTTGAAAATGGAGAAGAGAAGACTCCAACTAAAAAGAAGAACTTGTTTGAATAAGGTTTGGGCAACTTGATTTAAGTATGGAAACCAAATGCTTAACCCTGACTGTCATTCAAGTTCTTAATAAACCCATTTTCTCCCCTGTTCTTCCAGTTGCCCAATGATGCTATGAACTGCACATCCCCTGACAGATTTTTCTATCCAACTGAATGCTTTTAAAAATCCTTGTCTTTTATCCAAAATTTATTTTTTATGTATTGGATTTTATACCACCCATCTGGCAGTGAGGCCACTCTATGCTAGGCCATTACAAGTCTCTGAAAATAATGTTTTGTAAAAATGTGGACAACAAAATCACATAAAAATAGCATAGTCTCAAAACATATGGTCGTATATGACCTGTCTTCCAAGAAATTCATGATGACGTACATCCTGGTTCTTCCCACTTCATCCTCACAAAAGATTTCTAGGATGAGTCTGAATAAGAATGACTGGCATGAAGTCAACCAGCAAGTTATGCTTGAGTAGGAATTTGAATCAGGTTTTCCCCATGTGAACACAACTCACACATTGTTGGGAAAAGTGAGATTGCACCCACTGGCTGTAACTGCACAACAAACAGAAATGCAAAAAGTCTGGTGCAATTGCCTTTTCATGTGTGTATAATTTTTGACCACTTTAGTTCTTCTGAACTAAAACTTTTAGATAATATATGCCTCCATACCCCTCCATGAGCGGTGTCATCATGTTTTGTTGCTCACATGAAATAAATGCAGGGCATACTTCATACAAATAATCACAGCATTGAGAATGCTTGAAGCTTTGGCCTGCCTGGTAAGTTTTCATTAATGCAACAAATTTACAAAACCCTCCATGGCTTGGGACCAGAATATCTGACAGAGCACGTCATCCTAACTTCAACATCGGCCTGGCCCACCAGAACATCACAGTCCCTTTCTCTTCAGGTCGCCACTCCTCAGGAGGCGCAAAAGGCCTCAACCCGGAATCGTGCCTTCTCTGTGGCAGGCCCTACACTCTGGAATCATCTTCTGAGTCAAGTTAGGATGATGGATCCCCTCTTGGCCTTGGGAAAATTGGGCAGTAAATAAATAAATAAATAAATAAATAAATAAATAAATAAACTGACCATACAGAAACTGGTTTCTTCTCTGATCTACATTTTTTGGTTTTGTTGTTGTTCAGTCGTTCAGTCGTGTCCGACTCTTTGTGACCCCATGGACCAGAGCTCGCCAGGCCTTCCTATCCTCCACTGCCTCCCAGAGTTTTGTCAAATTCATTTTGGTTGCATCGATGACACCGTCCAACCATCTCATTCTCTGTCGTCCTCTTTTCCTTTTGCCTTCGATTTTTCCCAGCATCAGGGACTTTTCCAGGGAGTCCTCTCTTCTCATAAGGTGGCCAAAGTACTGGAGCCTCAGCTTCAAAATCTGTCCTTCCAGTGAACATTCGGGGTTGATTTCTTTCAGAATGGATAGGTTTGATCTCTTTGCAGTCCAGGGGACTCTCAAGACTCTCCGCCAGCACCACAGCTCAAAAGCATCAATTCTGCGGCGATCAGCCTTCTTTATAGTCCAGCTCTCACTTCCATACATCACTACTGGAAAAACCATAGCTTTAACCATCCTGACCTTAGTTGGCAAAGTGATGTCTCTGCTCTTTAGGATGCTATCTAGGTTTGCCATTGCTTTCCTCCCAAGAAGCAGGCGTCTTTTTATTTCGTTGCTGCAGTCGCCATCTGCAGTGATCAAGGAGCCCAAGAAAATAAACTCTGTCATTGCCTCCATCTCTTCCCCTTCTATTTGCCAGGAGGTGATGGGACCTGTGGCCATGATCTTAGTTTTTTTGATGTTGAGCTTCAGCCCATTTTTTTTCACTCTCCTCTTTCACCCTCATTAAGAGGTTCTTTAATTCTTCCTCACTCTCTGCTATTAGAGTAGTATCATCTGCGTATCTGAGGTTGTTGATATTTCTTCCGGCAATCTTAATTCCGGCTTGTGATTCATCCAGACCAGCCTTTCTCATGATGTACTCTGCATATAAGTTAAATAGGCAAGGTGACAGTATACAGCCTTGTCGTACTCCTTTCCCAATTCTAAACCAGTCAGTTGTTCCATATCCAGTTCTGACGGTTGCTGCTTGTCCCACATATAGATTTCTTAGGAGACAGATAAGGTGGTCAGGCATTCCCATTCCTTTAAGGACTTGCCATAGTTTGTTGTGGTCTACAAGTCGAAGGCTTTGGCATAGTCAATGAAGCAGAAGTAGATGTTTTTCTGGAACTCTCTGGCTTTCTCCATAATCCAGCGCATGTTGGCGATTTGATCTCTAGTTCCTCTGCCCCTTCGAAATCCATTATTTTTTGGTATTTTTACCAAAATGCTGCCATTTCTATAGAATATTGTTATGTAGTTTTGCAGCTATCTAATCAAAATAAAGTGCTCAGGTTGATAGGATCTTTGTGCCTTCCACTTATTTGTCTCGTTTAAATTAGTTATTCATTTTCATCACACCTTTCTCCTTAAAAAAAGACCATGATGACTTAGGTCGATACAATACATATTTAAAACAAAAAACAAAAACAAAAAATGGTAAATACAGTACAGTATACAAATACTAACTAGGATCAAACTTGAGAGCCTTGCCACTAATCCAATTTAATATCTTACCTACATTGCTCCTTCTATTGGAACCTTCACAAATAATTTTTTGTATTCTCCAGAAATTTCCTGGATAGTTTAGAGAAATCATACTTTTCATTCTTTCTTTCTGATCCAGTCCTCCACATAACTAATCAAGTAGCCAAATTTTGTGTGGCTGCCATGTGTGTGTGTGTTGTGTCGTTACAGTCATGGCCGACTCTTCTTGACTCCATGTCCATAGAGTTTTCTTGGCAGGAATACTGGAGTGGTTTGCCAGTTCCTACTCCAGGTGCCTACATCCATGTACTAACCAGGGCTGACTCTGCTTAGCTTCCGAAATCAGGCGAGATTGGATGTGCTTAGGGCATCTATAGCCTGCCACAATTCTCTGATAGGACAGTGAATTTTGTTTTTCTCCGTTTTCCTTCTTAGTTTGGATACTTGAGACTTACATTTTAATGTACTACACAGATGCAGTATTTGGCATGCTATTACTATATGTTCCATATTTCATCTGTTTTGTACTATACTATCTCTTGGTGCTGGTCTTTGAATGCAATAAAGTATGGAAGCTAGCAGCGTTCTGTGTAACAGTTCTCAGTCTTTTATATAGATGCACAATATACTTACAACTGGAGACAATCTTGTCTTAAATGCTGTTGTTAATCCCAAATAAAGTAGACCTACTGAATCAATGGGAACTTGATAAGTCAAAAGTTAGAAAAGTTCAACTGAATTAATAAATACTACTTGTGACAATCAATTACTACAGTTCTGTTCATGGAGCAATGCCCTGTAAGGCTGATGACTTCATTGGCTGTGGCAGTTTTTCAGAAATAAAACATTTCTGATATCTTCCTAAAGGTCCATAAACTCCCACTGAATCCCTTTTACCATGGGCATAAATTATCAATCAAGATTTTAAGTCAATTTTATTTAAACTTTTCCATCTAGTAATTTCATCAGTTTATTTGATCCAAAATACTTGCACTGGTGATCCATAAATTTCAAATATGGATGTAGGTACCAGTAGTCTCAGTTTCTACAAAATAATGCAACATTAAGGGGATGGTTGATATAACTGAGCTTTAATGGAGTGAGATACTATTTGGGTAAGAATGAAGGATAGCTGCTTTCATTTGGCTAGGGCAGACTTGAGAGGCCCTTATTTATTTTTCCTAAAGAGCATTTCAGTGGCAGATTTGTATGCCCTGACCTACAATACTTTCTTTTGGCCTCTGTGGTTTCACACTGAGGCCAGAATCCTATTGGTATTTAAATAAGACTTGCACAACTCATTGTGGCTGGTGAATAAGACACCTCTCGATTGTGTGCCAGAATGTGCAACCAAGATGCATCCCGACACCTTATCAAATAGCCACAAGAAGTGATAGAAACCTCATGAAATTCTGACCTGAATGTCCAAATGTTAAGATGGTCTATCTTGAATAGTAGGCTTGTTACATTATTGCCAGATTATGATATTCACACTCAAATTGCATTAATGGCCAAACGGTTTAAAGCACGCATGTCCAAACTTCGGCCCTCCTGATGTTTTGGACCACAACTCCCAGAATTCTAAGCTTATATTGCAAATGGAAAAGGACTGTGGGAATTGCGGTCCAAAACATCTGGAGGGCCAAAGTTTGGGCATGCCTGGTTTAAAGCTTCATTTCCAGATTGAAAGTGAAGGGAATAACTGGATGGACCTCCAAACGTGATCAGCCCTATGACACTGCTCTTCCAGTTATGCACCTGTTTGATGGGTGGGACTTCTACAGATATCTGAGTGCCTGCACTTGGAAAACTGAGTAAACATGGCTGCATCATAGAAAAGAGAAGGAAATTACACAAGAGTTGATCGGATATGCATTAGGTTTTTGTTTTCCTTTCCTTCCACTGTGGGGTTTTAAGAAATCTGAGGTTTCCAAACCTTTGAAATTACAAATGCAAGATAAATGCATTAGTTTTCATCCTTTCTCATGGGGGTGGAGAGGAAGAGAAACAAACTTAGAATAAACCTGAATATTCCATTAGAGCAGTGGTTCCCAACCTGGGGGTCGGGACCCCTTTGGGGGTCGAACGACCATTTCACAGGGGTCACCATGAGCCAGTGAAGAAAAAAGGCACAAATGGCTTGGGTCTGAAGGAGGAGGGGGAGGAATGGGGGGTGGGGAAGAGTGAGTTACAGCTTGATAGGTTGGAGGGGATGTCAGTCAACCAGAGATTGCAATTGGCTGAGGGTGCCTGTAGAGGAAAGTTCTCTATGGCACCTGAGGCAGTGGCTTGCCAAGGGGGGCTTGTGGCCTCTTCCAAGCAGGGCAAGGGGGTCACCACAACATGAGGAACTGTATTAAAGGGTCACGGCATTAGGGAGGTTGAGAACCACTGCATTAGAGGTTTGTCAGGCTGCATTAGTGCTCAATGTTTGCTGGTTAGTGGCCTGAAAGAACAAACACGCAAGCCAGTGCTTTAGTTAAACTGGAATTCATCATTCTGCTCTGCCTTTCATGGAGTCACACCCCCACATAGATCAGATATTGTCAGCATGCAGGGAAGTTGTCGGGGGTGGGGGAAGGGTCGTGCCCCTCGCTTTGTTCCACAGATTTTCAGACTGTCTTCCACCGGCAGTTGTTATTAAGGGGAATCAATTGTCAGCTATGGGGAACACAGTTGACTATCATCATTGGGAATGAATGAACAAATGACATCAATTAGAACACTGCATGGAAATGGGAATTGTTCACCATTGCGTCATTCCATTTCCCAACCCTCCTTGTTTATCAGCTGTTGTAATGACTAGAAACTTGCTTAAAGAAAACGTATGTAACCTGGTCAAGAAGCTGGATTTTTATATCGGTTGCCACATTCTGTAATTTTTGGCATTCCCCCTGGATCACAGACCCACTCATTTCCCTCAACCCACAGATTACATACCAGCCACACTGATATTCCTCAGCCTCCCATGATTATTGGAAGGTGCTAGATTTAATTGGGGTGATTGCCAAGAAACGGTAGGAACGAAACATAGCATGAGTTAACATACATTGAGCACATGCTTTTTTTTAGGGATGCCCTTGTAGTCACGATTATTGTGGCTGGAGTGGGTAAGACAGTGGCCACGTGGCTACATGCCTACTTGCTCACTTTGTAGCCCTGGGGCAACATCCTTCTGGCTCCGATTTTTTAAAGGCCCTTTTTGTCTTTAAATCCCTTTGACTACAACAGGGGTGTCCAAACTTTTTGCAAGGAGGGCCAGATTTGGTGAGGTGAAAATGTGTGGGGGCCAACCATTCAGCCTGAAGGGAGGAGAAAGGGCGTGGTCCATGTGCAACCGGAACAGCCCCAAATGCTCCGGTTTCAAGGTGCCCAAGGGCCCAGCAGCTGTTTCACGGCACGGGAATTGGCCCACGCGCACCCAAGATGCACCACTGCTCACATATGCTGCCCTCCCTCGCAAGGAGGTCGGGAAGATGCTGCAGCAATGGAGCCAGGAGCAGGTAGGCAGGGCGGGTGGCTGAGGGGATGGACAGAGGCAGGGAGGACAGGCAAACCATAAAACTGCAAGCTGAGGTCTCTAGCCAGCACAGGGAAGGGCCGGCCAGTGGGGAATGAGTGACAGGCTGAGCTGGCAGGGACAAGAAGCTGAGGGCCACTCAAAATTTTCAATTGGGCCGCATTTGGCTCCCAGGCCGGACTTTGGACATGCCTGGACTAGAGGGTGTTTTTTGATTCATATTCTTATCCTCTTCCAGTGTGTAAAAAAGGTAGCTAGGCCATATTTTAAAACGTTGGACAAATATTTTCAACTGGAAAGGTAGAATGCTAATGTTATCATGTCCACCAAGCAGGAGGAAGATATTTTGTATTATAATAATAATTTTAGAGCTGCAGAGAAGAAAGAGACATCAAACCCAGCTCCTGTCAAGGAGGTGCAGTACTTCTGGCTTCTCAGCCAGACACTTAACTCACTGAATTATTCAGCAGTTAACTCCCTCAGTATCATAATTTGTTGTAGCATTGATGCGGAATTACTAGCCGAAGAACATTGGTTTTTTACAAGCTTTTTGTATGAAGAGCAGTAAGCAAGTACACAAAAGCTACAGCAGCGAAAGGGAGCCAACATCTACCCATGAGAGATGCATGGTGCTTGGGGGGGAGCAGGGGAGAAGGGAGGACAGTTTCTCCCCCCCCCTTCTCTTTAAGTAAAGATAGCACAATGCCGTAGCTTGGCAAATAAGGAGGCAGTCACAAAACCCTTAAAGAAGTCTTAAAACGTGATATTACATCAGATTCTCAGTTCATCCAGGGAATCGGCCACATTCGGCTGGCATGGCATACCATACTCAGGCTTCATCTGGAAGAGGCAAAGGTGTTTTCACATCCAAGCTGGAGACGGGCAACTGGGGAACACTTTGTCCTCCCAAGCTTTCTAGACTTTGTTGTTTTTTGAGACGAAATGGAAGACAAAACCAGACTAACAAGGATGAGCCAGAATGCTCGCGGCACCCGCTCTGGCTTGATCTCTAGGACAATGAGTGTTAGGAGTACAAAAGCCCCCCACGTCTAATCTGGTCCAGTCGGAATTAGAAAAAGGGACTTTCCTTGAAAAATGAAGGTCAGACCATCTCCTTTTAGTTCCCGTATTAATCATCAGCAGAGATCTCTCCCTTCTCATGCCTGGCCTGTGGGTGGAAGGAGCTCTACCTCCTGAGCCACATGTTAATCATTCTCAGCCTGACGAACCCCCTCTGCATTCTAGGAATTGCCAATCTTGCCACACCAGGCACTTGATATGAGGCATGAATTCACATCCAGATGGAAGGACCTTAGAATCAGAACTTGGGTGGGCCGATTGTGCTTTGGACAAATACAACAGGATGCTCTAAGAGGTGCAAGGAAAAGAGTGACTCAGGTTTAGGAAGCTCATGCAGGTATCTAGGTGCCGAGAGTGTTCACATAGGCGTGCACATGCATGGCTTACTAATTTACATGACCCTATTACAATGGGTTGTCTCCTTCAAACAAAAAGATCTCTTATCATCACCTTGAAAAACAAGGGTACCGTTTGTATCTCTACATATTCTGATTCTCCAGACACTCAGCAGTGTGAGCACACTTCATTGCTCTTTTTGAAACGTCTCTAGTGCTTGTTGATGCAAAGGCAACCTCAAAATGTTGTAGAAAGTGTCTCGTAAACAGAAGGTTGCTGAAGCGCTTGTAAACAGAAGGTTGCTGAAGCGCTACCATGCTTACAAGAACAGTGCCTTCTCGACGGTGGCACCAACGTTATGGAACCAACGCCCCGGGGAGCTACGCCTGGCCCCCTCCCTGTGCTCATTTCGGAGGCAATTAAAAACACTTTTCAGGGAGACCTTTCACATCGACCCCGGTTGAACGACTCACCTCCAGTCTTGCTTCACTCATTTGGTCTGCCCCACTGGTTGTTAGGTTTCTAGACTATGTTTTTGGTATTTATGCTGTATTTAGTGTTTATTGCTTGTATTCTATGCTTGTTTATGCTTGTATTCTATTTTATTTTATTCTATTGTTTAATTCTGCTGCTATTGTATATTTGTGTCTATTAGCTGTAAGCCGCCCAGAGTTCCCTTAGGGAAGATGGGCGGGGTATAAATTAAATAAATAAATAAATAAATAAATAAATAAATTGTTCTGTGCAGTTTAATTGTACACCACTCAAAATAGTGCTTTGGCATTAACAGAGTGGTATATAAATTAAAGTAACAAACAAATAAATAGCCGGGCAAAAGGTTTTCACATTTTGTAGTATGCTTGTGGTGTGACTGACTGGCACTTGTTTTAGGCGTTTCAGCTTTCATGTGAGAGAGGGAGAGAAAGAGAGAGAGAGGCATTCGGGGGCAGCTGGAATTGTGACAAGGCAGAACCAGCAACCGATCAGGCAGGTACAGCTAGGCAACTCCAGGTATATATGATAGCTGGTCATTTCAGAAATCTCCACCCTAAAGAATGTTGTCAGCTCATCCATCTGCGCCAAGAATTAAACACGCATACCACAACAGCTAAATGGGTTTGTTTAGCGCCAACAAGGCAAGTCAATGCATCGGTCACCCAGCGCTCTTTGATTTTATTAGCCAAACCACTTGCCAAATCGGCTGTTTCATTTGCCAGATGGCAAGCTGGTCCATAAGCCTCAATCGTCAGCACAAAGCCGAATCATTAACACTCAACAGCAATGAGGGGTGTGCCATTCAGTTTTCCTGGATGCCAAATCCCAGAATTGTGGATTCTCTCAACGTTCTGGTGCTGAGATTCACACCTAAATTGCGTTCCCCAGGGTAATGCCTTGGATGAAACGAACATTCAGCATGCACTGGGGCACCTTCCTTTTCTAAAAGGGAGCTACGAACCTTGTTCGGAGACTGCAGCGGGTCCAGAATGCGGCGGCCAGGTTGGTGGTTGGTGCGTGTTGTTTTGACCGCATCACCCCCATCCTGGCTCGCCTCCACTGGTTGCCCGTTGCCTTCCAAATAAGGTTTAAGGTGTTGGTTTTGGTTTACAAAACCCTCCATGGCTTGGCCCCTGATTATTTGGCAGAGCGTCTTCCCCGACAATTAGATCTGGCCCGACCCACCCGTTCATCATTGGCCCTTTCGCTCCGGACCGTCCCTCCGAAAGAGGCCCACAAAACGAGTACTCGTGGGCGGGCCTTCTCGGTGGTGGGGCCGTCCATATGGAACAGCTTACCGAGCGATCTACGGCAGGCTCCGTCATTGGCGTCTTTTAAGAAAGGCTTAAAGACCCTGCTTTTCAGGGACGCCTTCAATAATGACTAGAGATACCTTCCTTTTTCTTTCTCCCCCCCGTTCTTCCCCCTCTCTTCTGCCCCGGCCTAACTATATGTGTTTCGATGGCCATTGCGATTGCTCCCGACCTTTGCCACCTTTTTAGTCTTTTAACTTTCTTTTATGTGAACCGCCCTGAGTTCCCACTCGGGAAGTAGGAGCGGTATATAAATCTGAAACTAAATAAATAAATACGGTGGTGCTTGGCTTGTCCTAGTCCATGAAACTTTCCAGCCTGGACTTCCTCCAAGTGAGGAGAACGGGGGTGTGGGCCTGGGAGGTGAAACTTTTACAATGGAAGATTCTAGGGGGAAAGGGGGAGGAGAAAGAACAAACCACCAAACAGCACACGTCTAATAGCAGTTTGCTAAAATTTGATTTAGACTCCGCGTTGATCTGACAGGGCAGCAGCATGAAAACACAAGCAGCGCAAATCCCCTTCATCCTGGGACACACAGGGCTCTCAGGACAAAGAGAAAGCAGGGCTTGGGAGTGGAGGAACAGGAACGGGTGGGCACTTTGGATGAGGATGTAGCCATGGAGGCTAATCCACAAAGGGGGGGGGCTTACTTGCCCTCTTCCACTGACGGCAGGCTGGCACCGGCAACCCCAAGTCACCTGATGGTATCTGTTCGCGTATTATTTGTCCAAAGACAAAGTGAGAGGTGGGTCCAGAGACTTTTCCCCTTCTTCTGTGCCTATATAGCCATTCGTGCTGCTACATGCAGGCCATCCTCCTACATCAGTCATCAAGCCGGATACAATCCATCAGGAGCCTTCTATGGGCAAAAGAAAACGACAGCGAGCGAATCAAGTGATCTCTTAGGCAACAGACCAGGGATTCCCCGGAGGGGATTCCCCTCTTGCGTCCACAAAGCCTGGGCACCAGCAGGACCAAAGGCATTCAGTCCACCCGTGTCTTTATGCAATCTGTGCTAGCAGCCCTCTCCTCATCGCAGGCAGACGTGGTCAACGTGAAGCTGCGGGTGTGTGTGTGTGTGTGTGTGTCAGGAAATCCCCCAGTCATGTTCCTGTGACTTCCTGTGTCTGTGTTGTTTCACTGATGCGCTGGAAGACAGCTGGGAAGGTCTTCCCTCCATTTCGCTGGACTTTCTTCCCTTCCTCTGTTGAGGTTCCCAAGAGGTCAACCACAGGGTCATTTGCCTTTTGAGAAAGCAAGTGTGGGTTCAGTGGAGGTCATCACTCACATTCTTTTTCAAAGAGAATGCCACACACACACACACACACACACACACACACACACACACACACAGATGCACATCAGGCAGTGCCTTGCTGTTAGTCCCAAGACCCATGCACTACCAAAGCCCTCCAGATGTGCTGGGCTAAAACCCTGATCAGGGCGTGGCCTGGGTGGGGATGATGGGTGTTGTCATCCATGAGATCTGGAGAGTCTTAGGCTAGGGAAGGGAATACATGAGGGTGTTTGGATGTACACACAGGCTTTCTGGCTCTCACTCACCAATTCTTTCCATGGGACTTGTTCGAAGAGTGGGTGTTCCTGGAAGTGCTTCACCATCCACTGGTGCACCTCTTCCACATCTGTTATGGTGTAGATCAGGCCCTGAGAGAGAGAGACAGGGAAGTTACCATGAGTAGAACATGGTACCTACACCAGTTTTCCATGGTCTTCCGTGCACACCCTAGGTTGCTATCCTGGGGGTGAAAAAAGAAAAGCACCTCCAACACAGAAGAACCTTCTAATTCAGAGATGGGAACTGGTGGACCTCCAGACACCAGTTCCTTCCAGCCCCAGGCCACGGGCTTCAACCTGACAGGAGAGATAGGCCTTGTAGTCCAACACAATCTGGAGGTCCACCGAGATTCCGAGAGAAAAGGTGAGAAGGCAGGTCTCAGACCATCTCCCTACATAAGTAATCCTCAAGTCCTCTAATCTCTGACTTCAGGGCCACCTGGGGCTGAGCGACTGCCGCCTCCGTGATTGCCCAGGATCGTCATCACTCCTACGAAACATCTCAGCATGTTGGCGCAGCTCCACCCCAACCTCTTCCTTCACTGTGATGGCCTTGGGGGAGATACTGAAAGAATTGGGGCTGATTCATGCCAGCAAAGGGTGAGGCCAATGGCTGATTCATCATGACGGCAAGATCTCACATACAAGCACTCTCTCACACACACACACACACACATACACACACACTATCAACAGGAGTACCCTGGAGGGAGCAGCAAGACAGCAGGCATTGAGATGACGCAAAGATCTTTCCCTATAAGGAGCCTTGCCAGCCCAAGCCAGGGGAAAGTTAATCCTTCCCCTTCAGCAGTCATGAGCAAGCTTCCTTCGTCCTTGGATTCAAAGTTCCCAAGCCTTGCTTCTATAGGCTTTAAGACACTACAATGCACCTGGATTTTTCAGAAAAGATGAATTGCTTCTGTGGTTTTGATATGGTGGCATTCCATGTCTACAGCATAATTTCAGACCTGTCTCTTGGAGAGGCAAACTAGAACAGAGAATCAGTTTATGAAGATGCCAAAGTGTAGACACACCCTTCACCCATCCCACACTAAATGTCTTGGATGGAAGAGAATGTCTAGACCAGCGGTGGCTTCCAGACACATGTTTTTTTTTTTTGGGGGTTGTCAATAAAGGCTCACGGATGACTCCTGCCAGAGAAGCTGCACCACTTCCTTCCATCCAACTTCCACAGCCTAGGCCTCTGGTTTTGGCATTTTTTTAATCTCCCAGGAACTTCCCAGGGTTGAAGCCACTCACTCACCTGCTCACGCAACACGTACGCATATTCCGCCAGCAACGTTGTGCTGATAATCCGCCACTTGTGCTTTGTCTTCTTGAAATGAGGATCCGGGAAAAGGAAGAACATTTTGCGCAGCTGAAAAAGAACGAAACAGATGCCCCACCATCGCCCAGAAGGTACAAGAGTCACTACCCATGTCGAAAGCTGGAACTTAAAACGTAGAAGCACTTCACCCAACAATGAAATGACCAAAGGTATCAGGCACATTCATCTTATCAGGCCATACCTCGACATATGCTCTCTCTCTCTCTCTCTCTCTCTCTCTCTCTCTCTCTCTCTCTCTCTCTCTCTCTCTCTCTCTCTCTCTCTCTGTGTGTGTGTGTGTGTGTGTGTTTTCTAGTTTCTACCCTCAGCATTGATTCAGGAGAATCTCAGAGAGGTGAAAGATGCCTGCCTTTAGCCTTGAAGAAACCCAGCTAGGTTGAGTGCACTATTTCTTTATTTTATTTATTTCATTCGCTTTATATACCACCCCATCAATGCAATGTACTATTCCAGCCAGTTTGTACCAAGTAAAATAACAGACAATTTTTAAAAATATATATGGCATACATAATTAGCACATAGTGTAGAGAGACAAGAATGGGTGCCTTACTCACAAAGGCCCATTGAACACTGATTAACAGAGCACTTATATACATTTGTCTGTACAACAATGAACAACAAATCATGAAAACCATGTGACAAACATAAGCAATTGATATAAGCTTCTTTAAACAGCCAGGTTTTCAAACCTTTCTTGAAGGCTGTAAGGGACTGAGACAGGCGGATCTTGCTGGGCAGTTTGCTCCATATAGTTCGGCCTACCACCAAGAAGGCCCGTGGTTTTTTTTAATTTAATTTAATTTAATTTAAAAACCTTGTGGTTTTTTTAAATTTTTTTTTAAAGCAAAAAGGCCAGTGAGGCTCTGATGGGTCTGACCAGCTCTGACTTTTGGGAGATGCGCTCTGTCAGATATTCAGATCCCAAGCCATGGCGGGGTCTGTAAACCAAAACGAACACCTTGAACCTTATTCGGGAGGCAATGGGTAGCCAATGCAGGCAGGCCAGAATTGGGATAATACGGTCATATCTGTCTGCACCAGCCACCAATCTGGCCACCACATTCTGCACCCACTGCAGTCGCTGAGCAAGATTCAAGGGAAGCCCCATCTAAAGAGCATTGCAATAATCTATCCTCGACATGACCAGCGCCTGCACAACCGACCTCAGGGAGTCCCCATCAAGGTACGGGCGAATCTGGGCGATAAGCCTAAGATGGTAAAAGGCCGACCTGGTCACAACTGCCACCTGGGATTCCAGGAACAGTTCTGGATCCAGGACAATGCCCAGACTCCTCACTCTTTCAGCCAGCTAGAGGTCAGACCCACCCAGACTGGGAAGAGGGCCACTGTATTCATTCGACGCTAATCCCCCAAAAACGAAAAACAGAACCTCAACCTTCTCAGGGTTGAGGTTGAGCCTGTTGGTCTTGGTCCACTCCAGAACCACGGCCAGGCAGTGATCCAGGGTCTGGACAGCCTCCATTGCAGAGGTGGAAAAGGAGAGAGAGAGCTGCGTGTTATCATCAGCATACTGATGACAGAAGACTCCAAAACTCCAAATGGCCTCAGCCAGCAGCCTCATATAGATGTTAAAGAGCATGGGAGAGATTGCTGATCCCTGCAGCATCCCACAAGAGAGTGTCCAGAGGGACAACAAGCCTCCCTCCAGGCTCACTCGCTGGGCTCGGCCCTTGAGGAAGGAGTGGAGCCAGCACATGGCTGAGCCCCCAATCCCCACCTCAGACAGCCTGCCCAGTAGGATACCATGGTCGACGGTATCAACGGCTACTGACAGATCAAGAAGGACCAGCAGGGTAGAGCAACCCTTGTCAGCCTCCCTCAATAGGTCATCATGCAATGCAACCAGCGCAGTCTCAGTCCCGAGATGTGGGACTGAGAAACTTCTAGAAACTTCTTCCAGAGACTCACCTGCCCCTTGTGGAAAAAGTTAGGCAGGTGTTTCATGGCGTTGCTGCGGATACAGGCAATGTTCTGGAACTGACCAGGGTGAGATGTTCTCAGTGACTGTATTCGGTCCCGCACGTAATCCGAGACCTTCACTCGGATCTCCAGGCCAAGGATTAATGTATTGGGGAAGAGAGGAGACAAAGCCACTGGAAAAGGGGAACAAAAGCATTAAGATCGGTCACAACTAGGCAAGTGTGTTGCATCACTGGGAGGAATACCCTGCGTGGAGAAGGGGCTCAGCTGTAGCACGCCTTGGCTAGTAGAGTGCCCAACCTTTGGTGGCGGGACTGGCATCGACACCCAGAATCCTCTAGACACAATTACCCTTTAATGGGGATTTGGGAGCTGTATGCCAATATTTTAACTGTTCCAAGCTGGACTTCAGCAAAAATATTTATAGGTAGCATAGTTCTCAACCTTGGATAACCCAGGTTTTTTTCCGACTGCAATTACCAGAAGTAGAGGTGGGCACGAAACAGAAAACTGATGGTTCAATTTGTTCTGTTCCCCCCCCAGTTCATTTTGTTTTGTTTTTAATTTTTTTAAAAACAAAAATTCGTACGAACCAAACCAAAATGAACTGGTTCGGCTTACCTGGACCACCGCCACTGCGGGGGGACCGACACAGATGCCGTCGACCATGCGGCCCCAGGGGCTGGGTCAGCGCATTTTAATTTTTTATTTTATTTTTACAGCACCGACCATGCGGCCCCAAGGGCCGGGTCGGTGCTTTTAATTTTTTTAATTTTAATTTTTTATTATTTTTAAAAATCCCCAATGCTTGGGGGTGTCCCCACAGCTGAGAGGCGCTAGCTGCCACACATCCTGGTTTTATTTTTATTTTTTTCTCCTAGTCCACTGGCTTGTGGGCCGAACTGGCTGGACCACGGGCCGGAGAGACATTTTTTTTTTTTTTTATATTTAAAAGTCCCCAAAGCGGGGCTTCCCCCCCCTTCCTGGCCTGCTGCTGGAGTTCCAGGCGAGGAGGCTGGTGGTGACAAGATAGGAGACAAAGGGGAACAAAAAAACGAAATGAAAGGAAACAGAAATTTCTGTTTTGTTTTGTTTTCCTTTGATGGGTTGGTTCGTTATTCATTTCATTAGCTAACAAAATGAATAATGAATAACTAAATGAATTAAAATTAATTTTGTGCCCATCTCTACTGAGAAGCCTTCACTACCACCTGTGCTGGCTGTGATTTCTGGGAGTTGGCAGTTGGAGAACACTTGGGTTGCCTAAAATTGTGAATCCCTGCTTTACTATAATGTTCATTATTTCATTCATATCCCATCTTTCTTTAAAATGTAAAAATAAAGACAAACAATAGCTTGGAATTCCCAAACAAACTCCCATTCAGGCCACAAACTAGATCCACACCTACCGAAACTTCAAAAAAGTGGCTGTTTAATTCTACACAATCTAACACAAAATATACTGCTTCTCTTATTCCTAGGCAATTATATTTTAAGCAATTTATATTTAAAAGTATGTGGATTATATATATATATATATATATATAATCCAATACTATTTGCGAACTCAAAGGGCAGATTTTCAGAGTCCTGGATCTCCCCTAAGTCTTTCTCATGAACAGTAGACTGATGGACGTTATTGTAAAAACTAAATTATTTGTACTCTATATACCACTGCTTGTATATGTTTTTAATAGATCTGCATTAGACAGAGTAGTACTTCATAACATGTACAAATCTGAAGCCTGAAAAGTTACAAGGCTACAGCTACCAGAATTCCTAGCTGGCTGGGTTCATTTGGACAACTGTAGTGAAAACAGAGTGTTTTCTAGTTCTGCATGAGTTTTGCAAATGTAAGCTCTGAGAATATCTCAACTCCTTTTTGGTAGGAGGGGGTTGTCCCAGCAAAAGATCATTAGTCCCGTCATCTTTTTTTTATATACCGTATCTATACTTGTTCAGTAATTGTTATTTGTATGTGGTTTGTATTTAATTTGTGTTGAATTCACTGTGTTATTGGCCAATTTGTTTTACTGCATTATCATAAACCACCCAGAGTCTCCATGTGTGTGTGCGTGCATGCATGTGTGTATAAAAATTCCCATTATTCATAGACAACAGGGCTCTCAAAAGTATGTTGTTAAGGCAAGGGTGTCCAAACTTTGGCCCTCCAGATGTTTTGGACCACAACTCCCAGAATTCCAAGCCTATATTGCTAATGCCAGGGGATTATGGGAGTTGTTGTCCAATACATCTGGAGGGCCAAGTTTTGGACACCACTGTTGTAAGGCATTGTCACCCAACAACGCCTGGAGGCCCACCCCTGCTTTAGTCTACCTGTCTCCATCTTTACTCTAAAAAAACAACAGAACAGGTTATAGTCTATGCTTTTGCAGATGGTGGTGGTGGTGATGGTGGTACTGTTTTCATGCACAACCAATATGTTTTATATTTAAACATTCCAAAGCCAAGGTATACTGCTGGGAATCTCTTAATAGTTAACAGCATAACTGAGCTGGACAGGACTGCACTGAGCTCTTACTTAAGAACAGAAGGAGCACTGCTAGGAGAGACCAAGGTCCACTGAGTTATCTGCAAGAATCCCAAAAGGGCAAGCTAGGAGGAGATGGGGGGTGAAGCCAAACACATCTAGAAGTCCTTTACCAGTCTGAAAGAAAGAAAGAAAGAAAGAAAGAAAGAAAGAAGGAAGGAAGGAAGGAAGGAAGGAAGGAAGGAAGGAAGGAAGGAAGGAAGGAAGGAAGGAAGGAAGGAAGGAAGGAAGGAAGGAAGGAGTATCTGCTCAGGCACATAGTCAAATCCTTTTTTCATGTTAAAAAAACCCCACTGATTTCAACAGTACACACATAGAAGTTATTTACATGCCTGATCAGGTGGGGGACCATTGGCTTAGTCCCATCCCCACGCTCAGACATGGAAAACAGTAAGGGGCTGTGAGAGCAGCAGCAAGAAAAAGCCAAAGGACCAAAGTTTCCATGACGCTGATCTAGACCCTTGTGTGATGCCACCAAGAGCTTGATCAAGGTTTAAGGAGGAAGATGGCCCAATTCTTGACTGGGTTCCATCCAGTTTGTCCAGCAGTGGCAGGCAATAGCACTCCAACCAACGCCAAGTCACTTCACCTTTCTGAGTGGTAGGGCTGACCCTGACTTGATCCATAACTTTGCCAACTTGCTATTAATTGGTTTGCTGATTCCCCTTTGCACTGTTGCGTTATTGTATGTAGACCAACCAGAGTAGCCATCCTGCCAGATGGGCCGTATAAGAATCTAATTAATTAGTTAGTTACATTAATTACAGAGACTTCCTGTCTCTGTGTTATGTGTTGTGTCAACTTTCTATGTTATGCAATAAAGCCGGCTTATAACTTTGCAACCAAGATGTCTCAGAGCAAATTTATTCCACCCCAAAACTCCAACTTATCAATGCACACATACTTCAAAGAAAGTGCAATCTTATTTGATGTTTTTTCCCCAAATTAAAGGTGCCTAGGATTGTAACCTTAGGTTAATTTCCAAAGCATATTTTTTTCTGAAAGAACAGTGAGATCCAAAGGAATAAGTTGTGTTGATTCCATTCACCCACCCACTGTTTCACTTATGGAAAAGAACAATTCAGCACCAAGATACGCTTACTGTGTGCGTGCAGCCCTCTACTGTGTATACCTGAGAGTGAGATTCAGTGAATCCGTTGCACAGGACGGGGCTGTAACTCAAGCAGAACTTACTGGGACATCCTTTTGACCATGATACAAGCACAATGGCTTCAAATCTTTAATATCTGGAATGTCTTAAGGTAGGCATGTCCAAACTTTGGTCCTCCTGATGTTTTGGACCACAACTCCCAGAATTCCAAGCCTGTATTTCCAATGGCAAAGGACTGTGGGAGTTTTGTTCCAAAACATCTGGAGGGCTGGAGCTTGGACCTGCCTGTTAAGGGAAATAGTTTGAACTGCAGAAGCTTCTGAATGGTTCTACGTTTTATGTACTGTATATGCATATGTATCTATGCATGCATGCACGTATTTAATATGCTGCCTTTCTGCCCACAGGGCATTCAAGCCAACTCAAAGTCAAGTAAAAGTGCACAAGAATCACCGTTAAAAACGAGATGGACAAAATCCTGTTCATGCAGGCATAGCATCAAGTCACACCTGTGTAAATGGGCTGAGCCTGAAGCTCAGCAACAGGGAATATTGTGATTCAACTGTGCCATTGGCCACGTGTCCCTGGCATGTCCAACTGTGCAATGCTCCAACAGAAATGGTTTATGGATAGAACTTACAGAACTGTGCAACAGGATTACCCCCATAAGGAACAGCATTAAAAAAACTACCCATATAATATTAAAAACCACAATTAAAAGCAGCATTTAAAACATCTCAAAAATCTTTGATTATTCCTAAAACATTATCTTATTGCCTGGAAAGGAAGGTTTTTGCCTGATAATGGATGTACAAGAAGGAGGGGGGTCTCTGTGCACTCCAAAGTCAGAGAGCAGCCCTTCTCTTGTTTTCACCAAACAAGCCTGCAAGGATGGTGGGATCACTCACCAACCCATCCATATTTATTATTTATTTATTTTTAATATTTTACCCGGCCTTTCCCCTTGGAAAAGGACCCAAGGCAGCTTATAATACTGAGGGACAATGTACAGCCCAGAATACTTTACATAATCAAATTTAAGAACAGGGAATTATAAGAGGCCTCTTACAACACTAAAAGGCAACATCAAAGCTAAAAAAAAGCATGGAAACAGTTTAAAAAATGGGATGGAACCTAACATGGAAACACCTGTGTTCTTTATGAATTCAATCAAGGCCATCATGCCTGGTTACCCATCTGCCTGAAAAGAACGGTCCTTGCTTGGTTCCAGAAAGGATGCTTTCGACATGCTGCACATTATGAAGGAGATTCACACAGCTAACTCTAGGATTGACCCTTGTTCTTGTGAATAGCTTATCATAAGCAGCCAAGGGCATTTCATACTCCTAGCACAACTCTGTGTCTTAAGCAGAAGTTTCACAAGACAGAAATCTGGAGTCATCATGTGCAAATCAGCTCACTGGGAATTTCATCCACAGCTTTCAGATCATTAGGTCAGCTGTAGGTTTTCATTTGAAGATGACATTGTGGCCTTTTACAACATCCAGGTGAATGTACAGTATTAATATATACTTTAACACAGCAACATTCCCATTGTGGCTTCACCTCAGTCATGTAAAAAGCATACAGTATAAGCAACTTGGGTATGCTAGCCAGTAAACCAATATACCTATAATGGCATAATTTATTCTGATGGGAAAGGGGAAAGAACCCGGTAGAGAAAAACAAAACAACCTATGACTGCTAAAAAAATATATCTTCTGAGATTTCAGGAAGAACTGCCACATTTTAAAGCATACCCACACACTGATGTACATACTGTACATACTTTTTCCAAATAAATGTTAATTGCCTTATACCAGGTAATACATTTTGTACTTACACATGGTAGAAATTTCTGCTAGATCACATTCAGTCATCATCATCATCATTATCACCACTACCACTACCACCACCACCACCACAACAACAAACAACCTGTGCTTTCCAGTCAGTTCTGACTTATGGCAATCCTTTTGGGGTTTCCTAGGGAGAGAGCACTCAGAAGTGGTTTTCTATTCCTTTGTTCCAGAGGCACCTTGGGACATGGCCTGGCTCTATCAACAGGGGGCACAGTGGGGAATCAAACTCCCAACCTCTGGCTCCATAGCCAGAGGCCTCAACCACAGAGCTATCCAGCCCTGTAACATGCTGAGCAGCTCACAATTAATTAGTGCTGCAGTTTTCTAGGTCTAGCATGCATTTCCTTTCAAAATTCTGATTATTTCCATCTTGGAAGAAGCTATTTTGCAGGGCTAACATGGAAAAAATGGCGTGAGATGGTAATTACTCATTAGCCACTGCCCACCTCCCCTTCCTTTAGCACACAAGTACTCCATTTTTAAAAAGGAGAAGTTTCTATCCCGCCTTTCAGTTTCCAGACAACCCAAAATGGTAGTCTCTCTCTGCCCGATAGGCTCGGTAATGGATGCCTCTCAAAAACCTACCAGTCTCATAATCCCTTCTATTTCACTTTTTAGCTTAGTCTTCCATACCCACTTCCTCCTCCTTCAGAGACAAAATGGAGGTCACTGTGTGACTGCCTGTAGTTCTCCCAATTCTGGCTGGGGCAATTCCCTGTGAACTTTTTTGGGGGGGGGGGCTACAGTGCAAAATATACAAAAGCTCCATGCCTACAGTTCACCACATGTGGCCCATAAATGGAAAAAAAATATTACCCAGCAATCCTCCATAACCACAGCCGATATCAGCAAACTCCACTCGAGCCGCAGTCTTAGTTCTCTCCTCTGCATCCTTTGGGTCATCGTGTTGGTTGTCCTTCACCACAGGGGCAAAGAAGTCCGGATACAGCTCGGACCAGTCCATTTCTTCAGGCTTGGCTGGGCTGAATGAAAAGAAAACAAGAGGGTTAAGTGAAGCAAAGAGAAGCCATTCAGAAACCAAACGGTACACAAGAAGTCAAGGCAGTTGTGTTGGTCAAAGGTGGGGGCGAGAGGGGATTCAAATTCAAAGCAGTATCTTTTCAAAGGCTGATTGAAAAGTCACAAAATATTCAGCAGGATTCTGACTTCTCAAGAAATGTTCATGGGGCCAGATGTTAAGAGCAAAATTCAAAGGATGGGGAGTTTGGCTGATGGTGGGCAAGGCATGAAGTTCCTTCTGACTGATAGTTGTTGGGAGTTTTTTTTCAGGCTGTTTGGCCGTATTCTGGAAGTTTTTCTTCCTGACATTTCTCTAGACTCTGTGGCTGGCATCTTCAGAGGACAAGGAACACAGGGAACTAGGCGTTACCAGAGCACAGAGAGAACTCCTAGTTCCCTGAGCTCCTTGCCCCCTGAAGATGCCAGCCACAAGGTCTGGCAAAACGTCAGGAAGAAAAACTTCCAGAACACGGCCGAACAGCCTGAAAAACTCACAACCATCAGATCCAGGCCGTGAAAGCCTTTGAGAATACATTCCTTCTGACTGACTGATTGATTGACTTTTTATCCCACCCGTCTGGCCAAACGGAAACTCTAGGCGGCTCACAACAATAAAAGTACTCAACAGTAAAAAGCATAACATAAAATGCATAACATCAACATCAAATCAACATTCAAGTCAAAACAGATCGGCACACAAAATCATAAAGAAGTTTAAAGCCTGCCTGTAGAGCCAGGTTTTAAATGATCTCTAAAAGGAATCCAGAAAGGGCCCAAGATGAATCTCAGAACAAAGTGGTGAGCAATCTGATGTCCAAGTAGGGGCACGGCAGGATGAACTGCCTAGCTTCCGGTTTAATGGCCGACTGCATAAGACGCTAGGGGAATCCCTCCGTGGGTCCCCAGAGCACACAGGGGGTTTAAAGAGTTTCGGGAAGACTCCCCGAACTCTAATAACCTCAGGGAGGTGCCCTGAGGGGTTGGGTATCGGCTGCGCTCTTTGCGGCTCTCCTCTCGCCCCGATCTGGAGGGGGAGAAGGATCGAGCCGCGAGCGCTCTTGCGACCGCTACCCCTGTGTTGCGAAGTCTCGATGTCTTAGCAGGAAGCCATTAACCTCCAAGGACTCTATTCGTTTCTATCGGAGGAGGAAGATCAGTGGAGGCTGTTAAACGGCTAACTTGAAGAAAGGATTATACCCGATGAAACGAGAACTGACCTGATTATATCGGAATCTGTTTGGAGTGTGGTGGAAATTAAGCCATAACTCTCCTTCGTGATTCAAGCTGAGCCGTGCGGTGAGGGTTGAGAGATACCCCTTCATTTACGAAGTGAGTTTGAACTATTATTATCTACATTGAAGTGGTGAGAAATATGGGACTTGGGGAGTCTTGACCGAATCTGCAATTCAGAGCTGGTGTTTGTAGTCACCCCCCCTTTTTTTTTTAAGAATAGGACTGAGTGAGCAAAGAAGAACGCAAGGGGGTGGAGGGGGCAGCTTTTTTTTCCGAATACATTTCAAAGGACAGCGGTGCTTGGAGTTACTTCCCCTGTGGAGCTTATATTACTTGATTTTTACATTTCCAAAGACTTTGGAGAACTGACTTTTGGAGCAACCTCCCCCTTCTTTTTCCTTTTCTGAAAGGATTAAATATCTAAGAAGAATCTGGGAGATAGACAAAGAAGAAAATCTGTTTGGTTTTATATCCCAAAAGACCCTCATTAGAGCTGGCGTTTTGAGTTACCCCCTCTTTTCTTGGGGGAGGGTGTTATCTTCACAATTTGGATCTCTCAGTGCTCTGTTTCACACTCTGTTTCACACTTTTGGGGGTGCTTTTGTGAGTAACTTTGGAGTAACTTTGGAGATACTGCCATTTGATTTTGAACTAGTAAGAACTTTACCTTCAGAGAATTTTACCTTCAGAGGCTTCTGTGAATAGGGTCTTTATTTTCTTCATTTTTTCCTATCTGTGTGGAACTAGGCTCTTGGAAGACAGCTGAAGGCACTTTTTCTTTTTTCTTTTTAATTCTTTCCCTAATTTTTAATTATTAAGGGCTTTTGGATCCCTCCTTGGGTATCTGGCTGCTGCGGAATTGAAATTAAGTCATTATCTGTTGTTTTTTTGAAGCTGGAAGGTCGCGCTGTAGCCAAAACAACATCATGTTGCAGCTGTGAAAGTGACTAGAAAGTTCATCTCCTAGGTTGGAGTGCCATCTGGTGGCATCTGGTGGATTATAAAAATTAATGTGTCTGACACTGCCTAAGAAATTCATTTTTTATGCTGGAGCGCCATCTAGTGGATTTTGAAAATTATTGCATGTAAAATTTAATTTGAACGCTGTTTGGGGTGGGAAAATGCTTGTTTATGTAGAAAAACTCACAAAATTTGATATATAGTTATTAATTTGATATGTGGGTAATTTAAAGCCAGAAAGGACAAAAGGAAGTCAGATTAAGTAAATTGAGTATTATTGATGGTAAATAGGTGATTATTAACTATTGGAGTATTAATTGGTTAAATTTGATTGGTTGAAGTTTATTATTATTTACTGATTGAATCAATTTGAATTAATGTCAATTTGTGATTAAATTTATGAAAATTGTGCTCCATTGGAATAGAAGCTAATTAATTAAGATGGCAGAGAAAAAAAGATGACACCTCTAACACAGAGGAGGGACTCCAGAGAGGAGGGCAAAGAATGGGAAGGATTAATGATACACATAAGGAGAGAATTTGAAAAAGTGAAGAAAGTATGGTCAGGAAATTATCAGAACTAAAGGAAGATATGCAGAAACAAATTAAAGAGGCAGTTGGAGAACTATCAGCTCAAGTGAAGGATTTAACGGTGAAAACAAAGAGCATGGAAAACAAAGTGAAGAAAGTGCAGACAGAGGTTAAACAATGTAGAGAAGAAACAGAGAGGAATAAAGCAGGTGTGACAGAATTAAAGATGACACAAACGAAATTGGCTGAGGATCTGGCTTTTCTTGAAATGAGGCAACGGCAACAGAATCTTCGTTTTCGCTTGATACCATGGGAGGAAGGAGAAGATATTAAGTCCAAAGTAATAACTGAACTTGCGAAGTGGCTTGGGTGGCAAGAAGAAGAAGTAGCTGGTGCAATCTCCCAAGTGTTTAGGATAACAGTTAGAGCAAAGAAATTGAGAGCGAAGAAGACACCAGGGGATGTTATTGTGTCAATGACATCTATGGACGTGAGAGATAGAATTCTGAAACATAGTTATGACAACAGATTTGTGATTGAAGGACAACAGATCCTGATATATAAGGAGATCCCTCTTTATTTTTTGAGAAGAAGAGGAAGTTATAAACCTCTGGCAGAAACATTGAGAAGAAACAGTTTGAGATTCCGCTGGGAGTTTCCGGAAGGTCTATCCTTTATCTACAAAACGAAGAGGTTTAAAATAACATCTGAGTCGGAGATAGGTAAATTTATAAGAAAATATGGAGAAGAACTTGGGTACAGGAAACCATTGAAGGGGGGGGATAGACTGCCTGAGGAGAAGGTGGACCAAGGTCTAAGAAGAGGTGAGGGCGAAGAAGAGGAAGAGGGAGAAGAAGAGGAGTTAGATCTCTCGGATGAAGAGGAAGGCAAAGCTGACTTAGCTATGGCCAATATCTGAATAGAGATTGATAAAAATATATTTAATCTGAAATTTGTAATGGTGCTGAGAGTATTAACATGGAATGTTAATGGTCTGAATGAAAAGACCAAGAGAAACAGGATCACACATTTATTGAAGAAAGAAAACTTAGACCTTATTTGTCTGCAAGAAACACATGTTGCAATGAAACACATGAAGATTCTAAAAACAAAATTCTGGGACAAGAATTTGTATCATCTGATAAATTGAAGAAAAGAGGAGTTGTGATATATGCAAAACACAAACTAGAACCTAAGTTGATAATGAAAGATGAAGAGGGAAGATTTTTGATGGTGCAAATTACTTGGCAATCTGAAAAAATTTTCATCGTAGGAATTTATGCGCCAAATGAAAGGAAATCAGAATTTTACAGAGATTTAGAACAAAGACTGCTAGATTATATGGACGAAAAACTCTTCTTGATGGGAGATTGTAATGGAGTAATGATGCCGGATTTGGATAGATCCCAGAAAAAGAAAGGCTCAGAAGGGAAATTACCAAAATCCTTTTTGACTTAGTCGAAAATTTTGGATGGACGGACATTTGGAGATTGAGACACCCAATGGAGAAACAGTTTACCTTTTTTCTGAACCAAACCGGAGTTGGGGAAGAATCGATTACATATTTGTTCCTAACGACACTTCACACAGAGTGACGAAAGTGGAAATTCTACCTAAAACGATCTCAGATCATAATGCAATTGTGATGGAAGTTAAAACAAAACTGCAAGGATTATACCGCTGGAGATTGAATGAAAGCTTATTGGATGAGACAGAGACTTTGCAAATAGCGAAAAAAACTTTTAGAGACTATTTGGAAAATAATTGGAGAAGAGAAACACCAATAAACTCTGTATGGGATGCGAGTAAAGCTGTCATGCGAGGTCTCTTTATTCAAAGAAATTCATATCAGAAGAAACAGAAAGAAAAAAGAAATATGAGATCCTAAAAGAAATGGTGGAGACAGAGGGAAAATTGGTGGAAAAACCAAAGGAACAGAAATGGATTCAAAAATTAAAGATGCTCCAAACCCAGTTGTCAATGGTTATCAATCAAGAAATTGAATGGAAGGTTAAGATGATGAGACAAAGAAACTTTGAATCGGCAAATAAAGTAGGGAAACTGTTGGCCTGGCAACTTAAATGGAAGCAAAAACAAAAGGTGGTGAACAAATTAGTAATAGATAAGAAATTAGTGGAAGACCCAAGAGAAATTATAAAGGTGTTTCGGAATTTCTATAGCGATTTATATATGAAGAAAAAAAGAGGATCCGAACAGATTGATAGATATTTAAGAGAAAATGGATTGGGGAAAATTTCAACAAGCCAATTGTCGATATTGAGTGAGAAAATCACCCCACATGAAGTACAAAGTGCAATAGAGAGGGCGAAATTAGGAAAATCACCGGGTCCAGATGGCCTGACTGCAAAATATTATAAAAACTGTCAGAAGAAATGTTACCAATAATGGTCGAGGTGATGAATGAAGTGTTAGAAAAAGGAGTTATACCTAATACCTGGAAGGAGGCATATATAACATTGATCCCAAAGGAGAACTCGGATGCGACGGATGTCAAAAACTATAGGCCTATTTCCCTTTTGAATGGAGATTATAAATTATTTGCCGATGTTTTAGCCAATAGATTAAAAAGGGTGCTAAATGAATTATTACATAAAGATCAAGCGGGGTTTCTTCCTGGCAGACAGATGAAAGATAACATGAGAAATATAATTGATATAATAGAATATCTAGAAGTCAGGAAGGAGAAACAAGCTGCTCTGATATTTATTGATGCTGAAAAAGCTTTTGATAATGTTTCCTGGCAATTTATGAAGAAGAATTTGGAATATATGGGAGTGGGAACAAAGTTCTGGAATGGTGTTAATGCAATATATAATGAACAGAAAGCAAGTTTATTGGTTAATAATGTGATAACAGAAAGTTTCCCGATTGGGAAAGGTACAAGACAAGGGTGCCCATTGTCTCCGTGGTTGTTTATTACAGTATTGGAAGTATTGTTAGTTAAACTGAGAGATATGGGGACATTTAAAGGTATAAGTGTGGGGGATAAGGAATATAAACTAAAAGCATTTGCTGATGACTTGGTTTTGACATTAGAGAATCCTAAAGAAAGTATTATTGAGGTGATGAAGGCAATCGAAGAATTTGGTAATTTAGCTGGCTTCAAACTGAATAAGAATAAGACAAAGGTTTTATTGAAAAATGTAACTAAGAAAGATAGGGAAGAATTTGAAAAATTGTCTGCTCTCTCAGTTGTGAAAAAGTTAAATATTTGGGAATTAATTTATCTCTTACGAACTTGAATCTCTTTGAGGATAATTACATTAGGGTTTGGAATTTGATTAAGAGAGATTTGGAAACATGGAATAGACTGAATCTGTCATTGATGGGAAGAATTTCGGTGATAAAGATGAACGTACTACCAAGGTTGTTATTTTTATTTCAAATGATCCCAATAATTAAAGGGACAGGCCACTTTAAGGAATGGCAGAAGATATTGTCTAAATTCGTCTGGCAAGGCAAGAGACCGAGAATAAGATTTAAATTATTAACAGATGCTAAGGAAAGGGGAGGTTTTGCCATGCCAGACCTGAGATTATATTATGAAGTGGCCTGCCTCGGTTGGATAAAAGAATGGATAACTTTAGTTGATGGAGATCTTTTGGATTTAGAAGGTCATGACAATAGATTTGGTTGGCACGCTTATCTTTGGTATGATAAAGTGAAAGTACATAAAAGTTTTATGAATCACGTAATTAGAAAGTCATTACTTCAAGTCTGGGAAAGATTGAAACCTTTATTAGAGAGACACACCCCGAGGTGGTTATCTCCGATTGAAGCATTGGCGATCAAAAGGAAAGATGCAGAAGGAGTGGGGATCACATATGGGGATGTGTTATTCTTCTCAGAAAAGGCCCAAGATTGAAATCTTATGAACTGTTAAAAGAGAGGTTAACAGGTTGGTTTCAATACTATCAGTTACACGACACTTTTCAGAAAGACAGAAGGATGTCTGGATTTGGAGAGAAGGAATCCAAGTTTCAAACCATAATTATGGGCCCAAAAAAGAAATTGTTGACTAGATTATATAATTTTTTGTTGGAGTTGAATTTAAAAGATGAACAAGTCAAAGAATGTATGATAAAATGGGCTATGGATTTGGGTCATAATATTGAGTTAGATGTGTGGGAAAGATTGTGGAAAAAGAATATGAAGTTTACCGCATGTACTTTGATAAAAGAAAACTTGTTGAAAATGATGTATAGATGGTATATTACTCCAACGAAATTAGCAAAGATGTACAGGATGAAAGATGATTATTGTTGGAAATGTAAAAAGAAACAAGGTGACTTTTATCATATGTGGTGGACTTGTGAGAAAGTGAAGGAGTATTGGGCATGGATATATGATGAACTCAAAAAGATGTTAAAGTGTACATTCCCAAAACGACCTGAACTTTTTCTGTTAGGGTTGGTGGATAATGAAATTAAAGGAGCAGACAGGACGTTATTTTTATATGCAACAGCAGCGGCACGAATGCTCCTGGCCCAGAATTGGAAGACAACGTATATACCGTCTTTGGATGAATGGAGGGCGAAATTACTGGACTTTGCAGAGATGGCCAGACTGACTTGCAGATTGAGGGATCAAGACAACCAGAGGTTCCAAAATGACTGGCAAAAATTTAAGAACTACATGGAGATCAACTGTAATGAATTAAAGACTCTTTCCGGATTAGGATAGAACTCGAAGGACTATTACCTACTTTTAGAACCTTTTCTATAAGTATATAGAATGGGTTCGTTGGAAAGGAAGGCTGGGAGATGAGCAACGTTAAAACCGCAAGAAGAACAGAGGGAAGCCGAACTTTAGTGATAGATTGACTTTATATGGTTAATGTTTTGAATATGTTCTTTTTTCTTTTGTATTTTAAATTCTTTAATAAAAATGTTAATAAAAAAAATAATAAAAAAAAAAAAAGGATGAACTGCCTAATATGGAAATATGCAGTCCAGACCTTAGATGCCACCTTGGACCCCATGGATAGCATCGGGTCCATTTAAACACCCTGACTGCTGACATCCTTCAGAGTAACACCCCCACCCTATCGAAAGGAGAGGGATGTTTCCAATGCACAGACATCCGGTGCACCCACCCACAGGATCACCATCTTGCCCAGGTTCGGCCTCATCGATTTTCTCTCATCCATTCTAGAACAGCATTCAGATAGCACTCTAAGGATGGGATAGCATCATTTGCAGATAGATGGAAGGTGAGATAGAGCAGCATGATATCTGCATATTGATGGCACGTAGCTCCATATCTCCATATCAGTGGTTTCATATAGATATGAAATAGCATTGGTGAGATTATTGACTCCTGTGGGACTCTACAATTGAGAAATAACCCTCCAGAAGTATTTGAAGCTGATCCACCACCACCCTCTCCACTAACGTGCTTAGGAATGGAACCTTGTTATAACTGCTGTGGACCATTTGATTCTTTTTTGGCCTGGCAGCTTTTATCAGCCAGGCCAGCCAAGGGGCCAGGGTGGCTGGGGTGGTGAAGCAGTGACATCACAGGCTGAAAGTGTATTAGAGTAACTGGACAAGATAGTCCACTGGATGCCTTGGCTCAACCCGCTAACGAAAATGGATCATAATCGCCTCCACTTTAGAGTTGAAGAATGTCCCAAATTGGTCACTGGAGCTGGTAGTGGGAGGCATCTCACTGCGACTAGTTCCAGATATGTCATGCACAGTTTGAAATGGCTCAGCTTGTTGATTTCTAGCTCTGCCAATCTGGCTGGCGAAGTGTTTTCTTCTCGCTAGCCTTACCTTTGAGAGGTAAGAGCCAGATGTGACCTTCACAGCTTCTAAGTTATTCTCCATTGGGTCCCGCCACAAATGCCCTCTGGCCTCTCTCCCATTTTGCTTTATTGCCCACTATTGATGGTTACACCAAACTGCTGGTTGCGTTCTGCTGCGGAGGGGGTGCTCAGGTACAATCATGTCAACAGCTCTGGTGCAGGCAGCATACCAACTATCCACCAGGGCCTCAACAGGAGTGTCAACGCAGTCAGCCGTTATGTAGCATCTTGTAAACCAATAGGATTCAACAGCCTGCAAGGGTGAACCATCTTAATGGGTTCATGCTCCCCATGGTGTGTGTGTGTGTGTGTGTGTGTGTGTGTGTGTGTGTGTGTGTGTGTGTGTGTGTGTGTGTGTGTGAGAGAGAGAGAGAGAGAGAGAGAGAGAGAGAGAGAGAGAGAGAGAGAGAGAGAGAGAATGGCCACTGACAGGCTACATATCAGGAAATGATCTGTCCATGACAGGGGGACTGAAACAAACTTAGACACCCTAGGATCATGACCTCCGGATGCAAGTGTTTAAGATGGCAGGTGAAAAGAAAGGTGCACAAGTCCTGTGTTAACCATACACTGACACTGTGCAGATAAGTTCTTCCAAGGAGCTGCCTTTCTTTTGCCTACTGAACAAATTCTATGGGAAAAGTTTATTCTTAGTTTCAAAGCTTACCAAATAATCAAACAAGGGAAACAGTCACGGCTGATTCTCATAATTTCAAGACACAGAAATAACCCTATGACTCACCTCTCCAGACACATTCCATAGACCTGTGCTACCCACAAACAAGAGGGCATTGTGTCCTTCTGCTTCCAAACTAAAACCTAGTGAAAATAATTTAAAGATGACATCTTCATCCCACCCACAATTACCTGAAAATAAATTCCAATGCATTTTCCTGTCCGTGGAAACAACCTCCTACATTAGTTATATTCAGCACCACAAGTCAACAGCTGTAATTCAATGTACACTTAATTTTGGAATTAGTCTGATAACTTGGAACAATATTTTGATATCTCACCTTTGTTAGTATTACTCTTTCAAAGATAACAATTTACTTTTCACTTTTATGAGTAATGCATTACAGTACCAACAAAAATAGTGATAACCATGCTGGTATACAATTAAAGCCATATTCTAAGTTATGCCTTTATAGGCCACTCAAAACGTATGTTAAAAAAATACATCCCAAACCATCATACTCTGCCAAGCAATAGAATTTCAGCCAATATTACATGCATCCCACTAGTAAAACAGTACTGATGTCTCAAAGTGAAGACCACTATTGCCCCCTCGTTAATCCAAAAGTGATAAGTTTCAGGTCATAAGTTTGCTGGTAACATGTTACTTCAACCTCTGGTAAATTCTAACAAGTAGAGCAGAGCATACATGTATGTGTAGTCACACAACAGACACAAAAGTGTATTGCAATAAATGTTCTCTGCGTTTAGGCACATTTACATGGAAATCAGTCCAATTTTGTCCATTGAGACTTACTTCCAAAGAAGTACCCATAAGACAGCAGTCTTAGGCGCACTCTAGATCTATGTTCTGGTGACATAAATGGAACTTATTTCTATGCAGTTGTCCATATTTAGATCACACCATTACGGTTAAACTTAGGCCCTTTGTACATGCCCCCTAAACTCCGCCGCAAATGGCTCCCAGCTCCAGAGCTTAAAATTGTTTCCCCACCAGCTCCAGAGTTTACAGATAATTAAGTGCGACCACGCCCACCTAAGCGTGTCCCAGTGCACTTTTCAGGTACCTGCTCTCTGGAGGTGAAAATTCCTGATGCGGATATAACAGTAGTAACTGCCCAGCTCTCCTTGCTTCTGTTTGTTCTTTTTTTGCCCCCCGCCCCTTTAAGAGATCTGAATGCAGTGCCGGGACGGCAGAACGGAGGTGAGTGGCATTCTTTTCTTCCTTTTTTTCTCCCTCCCCCTCACGCAGCCAGCAGCCAGGAGTGCGGAGGGGGTGGGAACGCAGGAACAGTGACAAACCCCTAAGATCTCTGGTCCGAATTTAAGTGGCCAGCGGATCTTAGGGGTCGTGTGAAAAGGCCCTTAGTGGCACTTTTTTTTCTAAGGAAGCATGCCAAGGACTGCACTGTGACTTGCTCATAGTTCAGAAGGTCTGTGGCACTAATGAATACAGAATCCAAAGACTAGAGACTGCAGAAATCCTTCCCTCTCCCCATTATTTAAACTATAACTCCCCAATTTGAATGAATCCCATCACCAGCCACGTTGGCTGGGGTTAGTGTGCCCTGTAGCCTAAAAATAATTGGAGGGTTCTAGGTTGTATCTACAGTGTGGATGAAAAAGCATTGTCCAGCACATGCTTTGCACCAAAAGGATCCTAAAGCATTACAATAAAAGTTAAAAACCCTGTGTTAAAATCTTATGAGCAATCCATTCTCAAACCATTTGTGGCCTTCCGCCCACTCTTCCTGCATCCCTACAAGCCAAGGGAACTATGAGCAGGAGAGCATAAAAAAACATTAGCAACCTGAGCTACACTGCAGCCATTGGGCAATGGCACATTTCCCAGTGCAGCTTTTTACCTACACAGCTGATGCAATCAAGATGGCTATGACTGTCACAGAGCTGGTAAATAACTCAGGGATACCAATCTGACTTGCAAGGAAATCAGAGGATTAAAAATCCCAGTTCTGCACCCCTACTGTCCTGATGCACTCACTCATTTGTCACAGTGAATGCTAGTTTGAGATTAAACACAAGGACATCTAACTTAGTGCCCTTCATCTGCCTTGGGGCGCTTTTACAAGACCTCTACAATCCGCTGGCAAATTAAATTCTGACCAGAGATCGTGGGGTGTTGTTCCTCTTCCTGTGTTCCCACCCTTCCTACCTCCATTGCTCCTGTCTGCGTAAGGGGAGGGAGAAAAAAAGGGAGCAAAGAATGCAGGCTCACCTCCGCCTGCCATCCAAGCAGCCCCGTAGTGATTCCTGTCTCTTAAAGGGGCGGTGGGGACAAAAAAACAAACAAGCCTTGCATCCACAGCTTTACAATCCGCATCAGATTTTTTTTTTTACCTCCGGAGACCAGGTACTTCTAAAGTGCGCTAGGGCACGCTTAGGTGGGCGTGGTCATACTTTATTTTGTATAAAGTTCGCAGCTGATGGGAAAACAATTTTAAGCTCCGCATCTGGGAGCCCTCTGCCTCGGAGTTTAGGGTTCATGTAAAAAGGCCTTTGGACTACTACACCTTCTACCATTTGTGACAACTGGTTTTGCTGGTAGGAGCTGATGAAGTAGTCCTTAAAACATTTTAAGAACACAGTTTCTAGTTTACTCCTCGCTTAACGTTTCCATCGATTACAATGTGTCCGAAATTACCAGAAGAATTTATTTGGATCCCCTGGGAACCAAAGAGGCAAAGGCACAAGATTGGAGTTTGAAACGGGCATGCAAAGAAGGGTTGCATATCTGTGGTCTGTAGGGATGACAAGTGGGGAAATTTTATAATATGTATATAATATTGTATTATATATGTACATTACATATATATAGTGCATATACAGTGTAAGAGAAAGGAAACTCTTGGGACTCATTGCTAGTATTCCAAGTATCCTCCAACCAGATGCCCACGTTTTCTGCGGAGGCCAAAAACAAAACGGGTCGGCCCTTATGATGAGACAAACCATCTCAGGAAGCAGGCTGATGAAGATCTCTGCCTATGACCTCGAAAACGCATTACCCGGTCGGCTGAGGTCAACTAGTGGATCTTGTCCCAGTGGAAGGAAATTCCCGCAGCCTTGTGCGAAGTGCAGCCCTTAGGACAACTTATTCAGAAGATACTGGCAAGTGGATCAAACTGTACTCATTCCAATCGCGACTTGTATATAGGATCGGATTCTGCCCGCAACACCAAAACCCTCGAAAACCTAAAAGCATCCGCTTCCTGGAGCAGCAAAACCCCCGACACGCGGGGAGGGGGGGAACAGTAGCCCAGGAGCCCGCAGGGACGCCAGGGTGGGCTGAGGCGGGAGCCGGAGCAGCACAAGCAGCCGCTCCGGGAAAGAGGGGGTTCAGGTTCCCTTCGCACTCACTAGCGCAGCGTGTGATCCGCCAGCGGGTTGGAGTGTGCGCGCTGCCGATAGAAGCGCTTCTGCGGCGGGACCGCCCCTGGCATCGCCCCTTCCATCGCCCTAGGAAGAACGAGGACCCCCACCGCTCCCGCCACCCAGACCGAACCACGTGGAGTCTACCGCAAACAGGAGTCGCAAGGAATAGACGTCATCCTGCTTCGCAAGTAAGACGCGACGCGGTCTTGGGCAGGCGCTGTCCTTAAAGGGCTAGTGCTGTCCATGAAACGCATGAATTACGTAACGTTCAAAAATCACTTTCCTCGGTAGGACCTGGAAAACGCGCGTGGGCTATTATTCTTGCTTCGTTTTAATCTCACCGAGACTTCGGGGTTCTTTCTTTTGTTTCTTTTTCCTAAGTAGCTCTTGTATCCTTTGGAGCAGCAGACGGAAAGGCAGACATTCAACAGATAGTTCACACAATAGAACAACTAATGACACCCATCAACTACCCCATTACCTTAACACTTCTTAATCCCTCTATCACAATACAATGAGTAACACCTCTTCTCCTGCATAGGACAAGTTTCCTCTTTCCCACAACTTTAAAACCACACAGTCTCTCTCACTCTATACCCCAGAACACAGAGAGAACTCCTAGTTCCCTGAGCTCATTGCCCTCTGAAGATAACGGCCAAAGAATCTGATGAAATGTCAGGAAGGAAAACTTCCAGAACAAGATCAAACAGCCCGAAAAACTCACAACTATCAGCATTGTCCTTTTCCCTTATTGTTTATGCTTGGAAAATCTCAAATCTGATTAACCTCTAGTTGCACCAAACCTATTGGAAACAGAAAAGCCATAATTGAAGAACGGGGAAGTGTACAGAATGGAGCGGGACTAAGTTTTAATTGAATGGGCATGGAATTTAATCAGAATCATTTTTGTTGCTTTGTATTTTCTTCCAGTGCTTTGAGGCCAAGTGAAGGGCACAGAATAGAACCAAACATACCCATCCACATGCAAAAACAAAAGTGAAACTTCTTTCTTGTGACAATAGCAACACCTCCTAAACAAGAAATGCATCTTCTTGCATTGGAAAGTTCAGTTTGTAACCTAGGAGTTGCTTGTCCTCAGTGCACAGAAATTAGAATACAGTGGACCCTTGTATAACAAACAGCTTGTATAACATAAAATCTGTACAACATAAAAAAATCCAGAGATAGGGGAAATTTGCTTAACATTATCGCCTATGGGGAAAATCCGTACAACATAAAAATGGGATTACTCCATTGTCAATGCATTCCTATGTGAATTTGTGTAAAGGAAAATTTGCTTAACATAGTTTCATTTGGAGTGAATTAATTCCTTTATACAAGGTATCATTGTAGTCTGATACTATGCATATATTTTAGAAATGATTTGGAAAGTGTTTGAACACCCTGTCTTAAAATGATTTATTAATCATGTTAAAATAAAACATTCCATAATAATTTTTTTCTCCCCCCCGCTTTTTGGGGAAAAAAACCAAAAAGGCTTGAGGGGGGAAAAGCGGGGGAAACAGTTTTTCCTGAATTTTTCTGTCCCCCCCCCCAGGCCTTACATCTCTAGTTGGAGGAGACAGGAAGGGGCAGTTATTTTCTTTTCTGCTCTCAGCTGAAAGTTACAATGGTTGTGCCCTGTTTTCTCTCAACAAGGGGTTGACAACAGGGAATTGGTTCCATAGAAAATGGCAGACAGGGCTGGCAGAAAAATCAATACATGCTCTTAGACTGTCAAAAGGGATAGCCAAGCCAGGGACTTTCTTTGTGACATAGAACACCCTCATTAAATACATCACAAAATCTAAACAAAAAGGACGAAACCAAAAATACCAAAAGGGGAATTCCAACCACATAAACACTGCCTAAAAAGATATGTTATAAACCCATTAGTGTACTAAACTCCACAGACAATAAGCTTTAATCCAGGCATGTGCTGAATCTACATAAATGTTTGTATTTCTGAAATTTTTGAATATACCTGTATATGTTTATTGTGAAATGGGAACAAGAGAGAGAAATACGAACTCCTTCTTTTTATATAGTACAGTGGACCCTTGTATAAAAAAATGGTTTGTATAACATAAAATCTGTACAACGTAAAAAATTCCATAGATAGGGGAAATTTGCTTAACAGAATCATCTTGGGACAAATCTGTACAACAACAAAAATTGTCGCAATTAGGGATTACTCTGTTTTCAATGCATTCCTATGGAAAAATTGTATAAAGGAAAATTTGCTTAGCATAATTTCATTTGGAACAAATTAATTCCTTTATACAAGGTACCACTGTATTTTATTTTATTTTATTTTGGTGCACAAAATAAGTAGTTATGCAATCTCACATTGTTCCTTTCTGTCAATTTCACAGATTGACTGAGGTGAAAGGCATTTATCTGCAATGAAAGTTTTGTTTAATTTCCTTCAAGAGTATCCTGGAAAATTCTTTCAGAATAAATATTAAAAAGTAGAGGTGAGAGAATACAACCTCGATCAACACCTTTCATAATTGACTCCGCTTCTGATATCTGACCATCTATCCAGACACCAACATGCTGATTACAATATAAATTCTCAATAAATCTGATATCACGATTGTCCAAGCCCAGTTCTTTAAGAATATTAATAAGTTTATCATATTTAACTGAGTCAAATGCTTTTTCATAATCAATGAAGCAAGCAAATACATCCACATTGACACCAAGACATTGTTGAACTAGTATCTGAAGACTAAATAATGCCTCCTGAGTTCCAAATCCATTCTTGAATCCAAATTAGGTATTTCTAATGTTCTCTTCACATTTCCGATAAATTCTCAAATGCAGGACTTTTAAAAATAACTTCAGGACATGATTCATCAAACTGATTGTCTGGTATTCATTACAACTTTTTGCATTAGGTTTCTTTGGAAGTGGTATAAAAGTGGATTTGAGCCAGTCCTGTGGGAGGTTTCACTTCTATAGATGCTGTTGTATAAATTAACCAGAAGGGAAAGTGATTGTTCTTCTTTAAGCAATTTCAAAACTTCCATACATATTTCATCAGGGCCTGGGGCTCTGCCACACTTTGATAGTTTAATGGCGTGTTCCACCTCTTCCATCATGATATCTACACTATCATCCAACTTGACACCATGGTCAATACTTCTGTTATCCTTAAAGAGATGTCCTATATATTTCTTCCACTCCTGTAGTTTCTCCTCAGTGCTTGTCAAGGTATTACCATTGTTTCCAATAAGAGATTCACAACAACCTCAAACATGGCTTTAAACAATGCCAGAACCTGACATGAACTCAGATGGCACTAAGAGTGGCAGGAAAAGGGGTAGAACAATTCAAAAGAGGCTGCTTTTGAAAGGTTCTTGAAAGAAAAGCATCTTCAGCAGGCTCTTAAATCTAGGGATGGAAGGGGGAAATATAGCTTCTCTGGAAGGTGATCCCACCATTAATGGTGCCCCCAACCAAAAAGACCCAATGTTATGTTAAATATTTCCTGGCCTCCCTCAATGTCACCACCTGGAGGAGTATTGCCTGGTGTGGGAAGATGACCTTGTTGAACAACACTTCCACATACTGTACTGTATTATGCAGTCCTAAACTGTGAAGGGCTTTATAGGTTAACATCAGCAGCTTGAACTTGACCTAGGACACAGCTGGAAACCAGTGCAAGCAAGCCAGGACTGGGAAGATATGATCAGTAGTGGTGGAGTCTATGACATTCAGAACATTGAACAGGTCCATACAGTGCCATCTTTCATCCTGGAAAATATACTCTTCCTTGATTGGATGTCAAACCTGGACAGGAAAAAATATTTTATGGGTCAGTGCAAAACAAATAAAGCTATTATTAATGGAGCAAGCCCTTTGGAGTAATCACCTCTAGGTACTCAATCCTCTGTATATCCCACAGATCAAGGAGGACACTGAGCATACAAAAACATCTTTTGAGAGTATGCAAGAAGTGCAAGAAGCTGTGAAACAAACAACCAGTCTTGGACAAACAGGGCTTTAATGGTGATTCCAGTTGGATGAGACAAGAGGAAGATAATACGGTAAAAGGGGAAAACTTAGTAGAAGTGTGTCTAAAGACACTTTCCCCCAACTAACTCTAGGTTTTCCCTTTTCATTCTCGTATCACAATACTGAGTGCCCTGTTACTGGAAGAACAGACATCAAAAGGGGATTTTTTAAAAATACAGTATTGTGACTCATGCTGTCATATGCAGAAAGCCAGCTGCTTCCAATTTAAGAAGTAATCAGCTCTATTGTCAAGAATGTTATTACCGCACATTGTTGTCTCCCGCTCACCCAAAAAGCCAGATGGGGAAGGAGGCCAACAGGGCAGCTTTAATTCAAAAGGGAGTCAAACTACGCCAACATGGTACAGAATCAATGTTACAAAATGGTGGTTCTGCCCCAGCTTTTGACACTGGCTGCAATAGGAACATGCTTCAGATGGCTGATCCAATTGCTGTGGAATAGCTATTCCTTGCTGATGCAGCTAGAAGGGCATCAGCTTTTCCAGCACTCTGAGATCAATGAAACAAGAACTTTCAACCGCTACAGCACTCTATATTTGAAACACCTTTTCCTTAAAGACAAATTGCCTTAAAAATCACTGTCTGCTTTTCAAATCACTTTTTCTGAAGAGCCCTCTTGGCCACACCCATTTTTGACCGCTGTGTCGGTTTTTCTTGCAACCACCACTAGGGGTGATGGTTTTTTAATTGGTTCCTGCACCCCCCCTTTAAAGTGATTTGGTTGTATTTGCGGATATACTATGCCGCCTTTTTTTTAGTTCCCCCTGTTTCTGCCATTTCCCTATCGTTGTTTAAAGTGGTTCAGCCAAGTGCGAACGAGGAAGCCGATTTCTAGTTGACTGCCAAACCACTGTAGCGACCACATGACCATGGGAAGAGATAAGGCAATGCAAAATAAAAAATGGCTGCTGAAGGAAGTGCGGTAGCGGTACTACTACAGTACAGATGGAGGAAGACAAGGCATGAATCTTATCAAATGCAGGAAAGAGCCCAAAAGAAGGCATGTTCTGTGTTGATGCGGGAAGCAGAGAATTCCTCCTCTTCTGCTAGCATTGCATCTCCACAGAATTGTCCCTGGAGCTGTTCCATATAACTCAAGGCATTCCTACTCAAGGACCTCGCCAGCATTCTTGTATTTTAATGAGTCCATCAGTCACTCCCATCTGTTCCAGCCTAGATGTTACAATCATAGCAGATGTTAGGGAGTTGCTCAGATGATCCTATTGCAATAGATACCTTTCTATTAGACATGGGCACGACTCGGCGAAATTGTTGTTTCCGTTTTCGGTTATCGTTTCCGTTACGTAACGGAAACGGTAACAATAATTAAGCTGTCAGAACTCGAACTCGAACCGAAAAAAGAAAAATTTGGTTGGGTTTTTCGTTTCCGTTTGTGGCATCGTGGCGATCGCACAATGCGAGCACAGAAAAAGTTTTTAAAAGTTTTTTTTAAAAAAACCCGACTCCCGGCCAAAAAAGCAGGCGAAAATATGCCTGCCTGAGGCTTTGCCACCTACCAGAAGGGTGGTTTCTGGGGGGTCCCCAGCCTTTCCCCCCCTTCTCCTGTCCTGGGCTGCTTGCACCAGGCTGGGGGGGGGAGGTCATCCTTGTCGTCCCGCCATGCCATGCGGTGGGGGGGGAATCCAAAATGGCGACCGCAATTTTTCTTTTGAAATCGTGGTCAAAAAACACACCAAATCACCACAGAAACATGTGAAATTTATTTATTTTAAATGCCTGAATTTTTATAGTAGCAGCAGTGGGTTTTTATAGCAATAAAACATATTTATTTTATTTTATTTTATTTTATTTTATTTTATTTTATTTTATTTTATTTAGACCTGCCCATTTGGGCTGGGCATGGGATGGGACCATGCAAATTTTTTGAACCATTCCACCAATGGCATCGCCAGGTTTTTGACTGACACTTCTGGATGTCTCGGAGGGCATAAAAAGCCGAGGCACCTTCCAGAAACTGCAGTCGGGTGTATGAATGTGGTTGAGGGAGGAGGGCTGGCTGCTGGTGCTGGTGTGATCCGATCGAGATTGAGGAGGGAGGCTGGAGGCTTTAGGATTTAAGTTAGGCAGGCAGGCAGGGAATTGAATTTAGAAAATATTTTCTTTGATTCCCTGCAGCTTTGTCTGCTGAAGGGAATAGCAGTTTATTCTTTATTTCTTCTCTGGCAGTTTGTGAGGATTTTTTTCTGATATTGGATAAAGGGGGAGGTTCGACTGGGAGTGGGAGGTGTGGATTTATTTTAAAAATATATTATATACTGCCATTTATTTTCTCTTTTCCCAACTTCAATTTGCTTGCACACACACACATTTGGGGTGCAAGCCAAGAACAGAACCTCTATCCTAAGTGATATCCTAACTGCCCACTCGCCCGTCCGCCTGCACCGCCACCCACCTGCGGCCCGTGCCGCCACCTTCCCACTCGCCTGCCCATGGCCGCCACCTGCCCATGGCCCCCCACCACCGCCGCCCGCCTGCACTTCCCCCTGCCACTCACCCCCCACCCCGCCCGCTGCCTAGGGCGCAAAAACACCCAGCGCCGGCCCTGATTGCGGGACGCCCCATGCTCTGGGAAGTCAAATCGTGCTAAATCGCAGTGGAAATGACAAACAACAAACGACAAATGGAAACGACAAATTTTTGAAAAAATTTGCGATAAACAGAAACGATCCGAAATGGACCCGTTCCAACAAGTGAAAACTCGAAACGTCATTTTTTCTGGTCGTGCCCATGTCTGCTTTCTATATGATCTGGACAAGATCCTCAGAAATGTGAGATCAGCCACAAATGCTTGATCCTCTTCCTGGGTGATTAAAGAAGCTGGAAGAAGCTTGACCAAGTGAATAGGACAAGTGGTAAATTACAACTTTAGAGAAAGTCATCCTTCATGGTGGCGAAGTACCACTTGAGGCCATGTACTTCATCTTCCTACACCGCTGAATTTGATGTTGAACAAAAAAGGTGTACTTTCCTTTTAAAAATTTTTTGGCATTGCTTTTAAGTACAACCGCTTTGTGCAGACTTCGGGAGATACAACTGTGCTTGAAAACAAGCCATGCACTCCCCATGCACCTTGTTTTGAAATGGAAATGTTTTAGCAAGGGGGAGGGGACTGAAGCCAAACGAAGCAGGGCAGTTCCCGGCAAGGAGATAAATGCAATCGTATGCAGAATTTCAGTTCTAGAATAAGAATTCAGCCTGTTTTGGACATGTTTGCAACAACACTCTCCTTGAAAAAATCAATTGCAATTTAGAAGGTGTTCTTGGATCTGGCTTCATATGTGGAAGTGTGATAGCAGCAGTGGCTGGTCTAGTAGCTGTGCCCATTCCTGAGATAAACAGATCTGACCATGCAGGCCACTATCACATGGCAAATTTTGGGTGCTTTTAAACAAAAGGTGCTTCTTAATCACTTGCAGTCACGTGGTACTAAAGGTGCTGTACTTGTCCTAGTGTCCCTGGATGCTGCTCCATATCATAATGTGTCCTCACAGGCTTTGGGCACTCTTTATAGAAAGAGCACCTTGAGAGGGCTTTATAGAAAGCACGATCACTGCCTCTGTCTGATTCGCCAGTTGCAGAGTGGCAGATAGAAGAGTGCTCCAGAGGGTCATAAACACTGCTGAGAAGATAGTGGGCTGTCCTCTTCCTCCTTTGGAAGAATTATACAAATCCAGATGCTCAAGGAAGACATCTAGAATTCTGAGAGACCCTTCACATCCTGGCCACCAAATTTTTGAACTGTTGCCGTCTGGCAGGAGATATAGGACTCTTAGGTCAAGGACAAATAGACTAAAGAACAGTTTTTATTCTAGAGAGGTATCTAAGTTAAATGTGATGGTTTTAGCATCATCTTAAGCAGTTTTCAAGTTGTGTTTTAAATTTTGTAAGTGGTTTTAAGAGTTTTTAATATATTGTATGGTGTTCAATGTGTTTTAAGTTTTTTGTATGGTACCTTGTTGTTTTGAGTGTGTAGTGGAACAGCACTCTAATTTTCTTGTGCATATCTTGCATATGCATAATGACAATAAAACTATTCTATTCTATTCTCTGTCAGCTATTGTTAGCTGTCAGTTTTGCCCATTATTGTTCTCTGCTGTATTTAAAAAAACTTTTGGCATTTGCATGAGGGCAATGGTTAATATATTAATGTTTCCTTTAATTGCATTGTGATTCCAATTAAGCTATAAAATATTGCCTAAGAAGATCCAGAGTGGAAATAGATGTATCATCCAGGATGTCTCTTGATAAGGACAAGAACAGGTAATAGCCTTAATAGGTCTTTATTTCAGTCACTGACCACTGACCACTTTTCAAATTATTGGAGGAGGATAGCCCCAATAATACCAGAAAAACTAGAGATGCTACTAGGAGTACTTTACAGCTGGGCATGGAGGCAAAAAGGCCACCAAAGAGGGAAACTGAACCTGAGACCTGTAAAGCTGCAAAATTGCCCCCAGATATGACCCATCTACAGAAGCAGATTACCTCTAATTCAGATGGATCTGATATTTGTATGGCAGAGCTCCATCAAGTGAAGATACATTTTCAACCAAAACTGAATGGGAGAATTTAAATGGAAGCAAGCAGCCAACCACTTGGCAATAGGATTTATCCAATACCAGTCATAACTGGAAACAGGAAAGCATACAGGAGGCTTGGGAGGTGGAGAGCAAATGGGAGGAAAGCAATACATAAGAAAGCTGACACTAATCTATGGACAAATGAGAGAAATACTCCTGAATTAAATGGGTTCTCACAGATTTACTGGCATGGACAGACCCAGAGTGGGTTACTAGAAGGTGTAATTCACAATTGACATGGGGACAAAAATACTGTTCAATCTTATAGTAGCCATGGAGTGGATTGTGAACCTCCAGTTACTAAGGATGTAAGGGGAAGGAACATTGTGACCTCACAATCCACCGGCTCCCAAGGGAACTCTTCAATTAAAATTATCTCCTGGAATATTGCAGGATGGGGATCCAAATTGGTAGATAATTCTTTTAGAGAGTATGTGGAGAAGTTTGATATTTTACTGTTTCAAGAGACTTGGTCCCAGCAAGATTTGGTATTGGATGGTTTTATGTCACATACACTTAGTTTTGTGTATATATTTTTTTCTTTTTTCTTTTTTCTTTTTCTTTTTTCCTTTCCTAAGGGGCCGCCATGACCACAGGGACTCATATACCAACTGTGGGAAAGGGGGTCACTGTGGGGTTAGTCGGGGATTCAGGCAACTGTGCCTGTCCCTGACCCCCGGCTCCCTGTCACGTGTCCAGGAGTCACTCCCCCAGGCCCCCGGCCTTTCCTGTCTCCTGTTGAATGCCAGGTCAGTCCACAATAAGATCCCGATCATCTCTGATGGGCGGGCTGACCTGGCCTTCAAGACCTGGGTGGGTGATGATGGGGGGCTATTCCCAGCTTTGCCCGCCTGGGTATCTGGTTCAGGGGTGGGAAGGTCGACAGAGGGGAGGGGGTCGCCATCATCCATCGGGATTCTTTACATGTTAGCAGGACCTCGACATTGGTTTTTTATGCCTTCACCTGTCAGTGGGGCAGCGACAGATTTGGCATTGTGCTGGGCTACCGTTCCCGCAACCCAGCCCAATCCCTACCAGAGCTCGCGGAGTTCATCGCGCAATCCCATTTTGGTGGCGGGTGACTGCATGTTGGCGGTGGACTCTCCGGTGCAGCTCTGGAATTCAAAACCATGGCTTCCATGGGTCTGTCCCAGCATGTTGTATGTCCCACCCACAGGTCAGGCCAATCTGGTTTTTCCTCCATGTCGGGGGCCTCGAGTCTGGAGGTGGGGGATTTTATCTCCTTACCTGTGTCATTACCTGCTCTCTTTTTCCCTTTCTGTTTTGGCCCGCCCCGTGGACTGATGGACCCCAGCGGTTCCAGGAGGTCTTCGGGAGCTTTCTGGTGGACTGACTGGCGCTCCGGCCGAGGTTATGGCCAACCATTGGTTTGAAACAGCTGCCAAGAATCGCCCTAAGCGCCTTCTCCGGTGCCGAGCCCGTTTTACGGGCGAGCTCCGGGCAATGATGGTTAAATGGAGAAAAACTAAGGCTGCCGTTGATTCCCAGACAGTCGCTATTCCAATCACGGAGGCCAAGTCATTAGGCCTCCAACCGCCAGGCGGAGCTCTTCCGGGTGGTTCGAGACCTCACCAATCCTAACTGGCTAGGCCTCCTCCTACTGATTTCAGTAGTGAGAATTTCCAGCTTTTTTAGATCCAAGATTGAGGCCATCCGTGCCGGCTAGCACTGCCCCGCATCCCGGTTGCTGGTCCGCCTTCGTCCTCGGTTGGTGGAGCTTGGGCCTGTTTCCGCTGTCGAGGCCTCCAGGGCTATGGCGCATTGCCGGCCGGCGTCCACTCCTTTCGACCCTTGCCCCTCCTGGCTCATTAAAGCTGCCAGCGGGACCATGGCTGAATGGGCTCTGCCATCGCCACCGCCTCTTTCAGCGAGGGTTTTTTCCCTCTTGTCTGAAGGAGACGGTGGTCAAGCCCATCCTTAAATGGGCCTTGCGGCGGACGTTTAAGGTCCGATCGCTAATGTCCCGTTCATGGGCAAGGTCATCGAGAGGGTGGCGAATTTACCTTGAGGATCGGCAGTGCCTCGATCCATGCCAGTCGGGGTTCAGGCCCCGTGGGGACTGAAACAGCTTTGGTCGCCCTGCAAGATGACCTGCTCTGGGCGGCCGACAGGGGTTGCTCTACCCTGTTGGTTCTCCTGGATCTGTCATTATACCGCGACCACGGTATCTTACTGGATCGGCTCTCTGAGGTTGGAATCGGGGGCACTGCTTGCAGTTGGCTCCGATCCTTCCTGGAGGGCCGTCCCCAGTATGTTCAGCATGGGGGAGCTGTCGGCCCCGTGGGTTCTCCCTTGTGGGGTCCCGCAGGGGCCAATCTCGCCGTTGCTGTTTAACATCTATGTAAGGCCGTTGGCTGGGGTCATTAGGAGTTTTGGAGTGTGCAGTCATCAGTACGCTGATGACACGCAGCTCTATCTCTCCTTTTCCACCTCTGCAGTGGAAGCTGTGCAGGTCCTCGATGGGTGCCTGGATGCCGTGCTGGCTTGGACCGGGCGAACAGGCTTAAGCTCAACCCCGGGAAGACGGAGGTTATGTTCTTTGGGGGCTCGCCGTCTGGGTACGGTGGCCCTTTTCCCTCTCTGGGGGGAGTTTCCCTCCGGCCTGTGGAAAGGGCGCGGAATCTGGGAGTGGTCCTGGACCCGGCGCTGACCATGGAGGCCCAGGTGGCGTCGGTTACCAGGGCCTGCTGGATCTTCGCCAGATCTCCCAGATCTGCCCGTACCTGGACGGTGACTCTCTGAGAACAGTGGTCCAGGCACTGGTGATCTCGAGGCTGGACTACTGCAACGCCCTCTACATGGGGTTGCCCTTGACTCTTCTCCGGCGCCTGCAGCGGGTGCAGAATGCGGCGGCCAGGCTGGTGGCTGGTGTGCGTCGTTACGACCACATCACCCCAGTCCTGGCCCGCTTGCACTGGCTGCCCGTTGCGGCCCGGATTAGATTCAAGGTCTTGGTTTTAGTTTATAAAACCCTCCATGGCTTGGGACCGGACTACCTGACAGAGCCGCTCAGCGACCTCGGCCCGACCTGTTCGGCAGGTGCGGCGCACTCGCTAATTCGAACCGGAAATCGGTCACCCGGAACCGGGCTTTCTCGGTGGCAGCCCCTCCCTTTGGAATTCCATCCCTAGCGAAGTGCGCTCTGCAGAGTCCCTGCTGGCCTTTCGAAAAGCTGTAAAAACCTATTTATTTCGAGAGGCCTTTGGCGAGCCCTGAATTCTCTCTCTCTCTCTCTTTTTTTTTTTTTTCGTTACGTCCCGCCATCTTTAATGCCCAAGCAACCATGTTAAGTGTCTTACGTTATGTGTGTGCTTGGTTGATAGCTTTTATATTGCCAGGTTTGGATGCACCGGGTTTTAATGGTTTAGTTATTTGTTGTAAATTTATAATTATTGTTTGTGTTTATTGGCGCTTGTTCGCCCGTGTAAGCCGCTTAGAGTTTCGTTTGAAAGATAAGCGGGGTATAAATATAATAAATAAATAAATAAATAAATAAATAAATAATGTTCTTAAGGCAATTCCAAGTGGGAAAGGGGGTCACTGTAAGGGGGGATTGTGTGTGATGACGTCTAACAAACTACAGGCTTCTGCAGTTACTATCGATCCCATTCCCAACATTGCTATTGCTGTAATATTGAAATTTAATCTCTGTGTTTTATTGTTAATTGACATTTATTTTCCACCTCAGCAATCCCATGAGTGCACTAAACGGGCTTGGGCTGCATTAGAACATTATATTGTCAACTTGATTATGCTTCATCCTTCAGCTTCGCTCATCCTGATGGGTGATTGCAATGCAAGAATAGGTTGTAATGATGAAATCTTATTTTCACGTTATAACAGGTTACCACCCGAAACCAACACTTGTAATCCTCTGCCCTATAGATTGTCTAAGGATAAGGGTTGTAATTATGCTGGGTTATGTTTCATGAAAATGATTAATAACCTTGATTTGGCTCTCTTAAATGGAAGGGTGAAGGGAGATAGGCCTGGAGAATTTACTTTCATATCATCCAATGGTGCTTCAACAATAGATTATGCTCTAATCTCCCAGGACCTGGTAGGAGCAATATCAAACTTTAAGGTTGACGACCGTATAGATAGTGATCATTTACCACTGGTGCTGGAAGTTAATCTGGGAGAATCTGTTATCTCTGCTGGAGAAGATCTCACAATTCTCCCAGGAACTGAAATCAGAGCCTCTCGCATTAAATGGTTAGTCAGGCAGGGAGACAATATGAGTAAATTACTAAATACCAAGCCTTACATCCAGATGAGTCACCTAATTAACACAGCTGATTCAGTTACAACTGTGCTAGAGACCTACTGAGAACTATTAAACTCTTTACAGTATCATTTAAAGCATGAGACCAATTATAATAGGACAAAGTCTCGAAACAGCACTTATTCAAAACCATGGTTCGATAGGGAATGTAGAGAGAAGAAGCATGAGTTATTGAATAACTATAGATTTTACAAACAACAGGCCCTGGAAAGAATTCCACCTGAATGGTTCACACTGAAAAGGGAATACAAATCCCTGATTAAGAGGAAGAAGGTTGAAGCCCAGAAGGAATTATGGCAACAATAGCTGCAACTAGATCTAAGGATTCCTCATGCTTCTGGAAAATTGTGACAAGGGGGTTGACCACCTACCTGGTTGTTAATGAGATATGTATGCCTGCAAATGTCTGGGAATCTACTCACAGCATTCTGGCTCTGCAACCAGAGTTCAAGAATTGCAGAGGGGCCCCCTGTTTCCATGCAGGAAATTATCTTGCTGATTCATCAGCTGAAACCAGGCAAAGCCCCAGGCGCTGATTATATAACAGCTGATTTATTGCAGGATAATTTGGAGTGGTGGACCCCAGTTTTGGCCTCGTTATTTACTTGGATTGACCGCACAGCGGTTATACCGGAGGACTGGGGACTTGCTATTATAATGCCAATTTTCAAGAAAGGCTGTAAACTGGACCCAAGAAACTACCGTCCAATAAGTCTACTAAGCATTATTAGCAAGCTATATGCAAGGCACCTGTTGGGGAAGCTTCAGGATTGGTTAAATGATGAAAATATTCTTGCTCAAAAACAAGCTGGGTTCAGATTTGGTAGGGCCACTATAGATCAGGCACACGTTCTACACCATCTAGCAAATAAATATTCTACTCCAAAAGGAGGTTCCTTGTATGTGGCATTCATAGATTTTAAATCTGCTTTCGATCTGATAAGGACAGGTATATAATACATGAACTGAATAGATTTTTTAATTTAAAATATTTATATGCCGCCTTTCTCCTGAAGGATCCAAGGTGGCACACAGTATTAAAAGAACAAAGTAAAAACCCCAAATAATAAATCATTACAATATTTTAAAGCATTAAACAACTCTTATATTAAAATTCAATAATAAAAATACAAATACAATACAAAATAAAATGCTTCCTTTAAAAAAATCCCCTTGGTCACAACTAGTTTTGCATTAATAATTTTATAATCTGCATAAAGAAAAAAGTGCCCTTGTTTATTTATTTTATTTATTTATTTTAGAGCATTTTTACCCCGCCTTTCTTCTTGGAAAAGGACCCATGGGTATCAGCTGTTATTTCAATCCAATACTATATTTACCAATTTTTTTTTCTAAAGGCATTATATACCCTGCAACCAACCTCAAAGAAGATCTATGAGCAATGCAAATATACAATCTTGTTAAAATTCTACACCACAAGGCTTCCTGACACAACCCTAGATGATGGTGGTGGTGGTGGTGGCAGTGGTGGTGGTGGTGGTGGTGGTGGTGATGATGTGGGATATTCTGTTCCACAATGTGGATTGCATTGTTTATATGTGAACACAAGAAAGCCAACATCGTCATGAATAAAGAGTCTTGAAATCAAACAAAATGATGATACTGTTCCAACTCCATGTGGAGGTAGGGCATTTATTTATAATCGGTCCCCAGCCATTCCTGGAACTACTTCCATTGGCCTTATCCAGAAACAGCCATCAAATACTAAATCATGAAGCTCTGTCACAGTGTTGAATAAAGGAAACATCACCAATCGATAAGAACCACACATACCACTCTAGTAGTCATTCTAGAACCCCTGATTTCTTTTATTTAGAGTAAAGCAAAGGAACTAAAATAAAATAACATATTTTTGTCCTGGCAGAACATTTTACAAGGCTCATCCAGTGTTATCCTACTTCCAACAAGTCTGGAATGACACTTGCAGAGAAGATGCTAAATTTTTATTTTTTGTATTTATTCTGGTCTATTCTGCATACTGCATACTTATTCTCATACCCCACTGTAGGCAAAGGACACCAGACAGGCCTTTTGGTTAACTGGGGGAAGCTGCTCCGTCTTTTATCAAGTTGTACCTGTGTCCCTTCTTAACTCCTCCTGCCATCTGGGCTGTTCTTTATGCCCCATCAATCACTTGCCCACCACCAGTCCAAAGTGTTCACAATTGTATAAACTTACGACACACAATGCCCTATGGCAGGGATGTAATTAACCAGGTGCAAAGTTAGAAATGTAAGAAACAACAAAAAGCAAAGTACAATATAGCTTAAAGCTGCACAGGAGCTATTTCAGAGAAGGGGCAACTCCCCCCAAGCCAAAAGCCAAAAGCCATAAAATTGTCAAATCAATTGGTGTGGATGGAGGAAAAATCTGTCTTGGCTGAAGTTCCATAGGGAAGACGTGATCCCTTCATGCTGCTGCTGTTCCTAGCCAAAATGCATGCCTTTGGGTTGGATGCCTTACAGAAGCCCAGAATATCATCTGATCCTGCATGGGGAAGCTTTGCAAGGACCTAGAAATCCCAGCCACTATTGTGATGTTTCACTCTCTCCAGAACATATAGTTGCACCGGGGAGTTCAGAGATTGGCTTTTAGATGGTCGCACTCATCTTCTGCCTCCACAGGAAGCAGCAGAGGAAGATGATACCTATGCAACATTGTGTAGCTTCCCAGCTGACATCTGAAGCATCTGCTGTACGGTTGGAAGCAAAGTTATGAGAATTTGTGGTAAAACCTGGTTGTAGCTAGAGTGCTCATCAGGAAGCTATGAAAGGGTGAAATGAAGGGGAAAGAAAGAAGGGGAAGAATTCCTGTGAAGATTCTCAGTCATCCCGATGAATTTATCTGGAAGCTGAGTCATGGTAAGTGGACTTTTCTTGAAAGATTGAATTCTTTCAGTCTCTCAAGAAAAGAAGTCCAGTTGCCATGACTCAACTTCCAGAAAAAGGGGGAAAATGCAAGCCCCCGAGACCACCCAGAATGACAGAACATCCCAAGAGTGGTGTCCTCATGTTCAGGAGCATAGCTCTGATCTGATCACTTGAAATGACAAGTGCACAAACTGATCACATAATGCCCACCAACCCAAGTACAAGAGACCTTGGGGATAGTACACTTGATCCCCATATGGTTTACAGAAATCTCTCCAAGGCTAATGCAACTCCCTGGATTAAGCAGTTTGATCCAGATAACAAAGGAAATGGACCTCTCTATGAGCCCAGGTGAAGCGAAACAGCTGAGCCCCTGTCTTCTGAAGACCTTCAAAAAGTGGGTACTGCTGCTGCTGACAAATGACACTGGTCCATGACCTTGAGCCTTTGTACACGACCCCTAAACTCCGCAGCAAATGGCTCCCAGCTCCGGAGCTTACAATTGTTTCCCCACCAGCTCCGGAGTTTGCAGGAAATTAAGTGCGACCATGCCCACCTAAGTGCGTCCCAGCGCACTTTTCTTGTACCTGCTCTAGGAGGGTGAAAATCCCCAGGTCCGGATTTAATCTGGTGAGTGCGGGGCTCTCCTCACTTCTGTTTGGTTTTTTTGCCTCCCGCCCCTTTAAGAGAAGGGGCTGGAGGCAAAAACAAACAAACAGAAGAGAAGGGATCAGGACAACGACAGGGTTCCGGGCAGCTTCAGAGGTGAGCCTGCATTTTTTCCTTTCTTTTTTCCTCCCTCCCCTCACGCAGACAGGAGCAAGGAAGTGCGGAGGGGTGGGGATGCAGAAAGAGCAACGAACCCCCAAGATCTCTGGTCCGAATTTAAGTGGCCAGCAGATCTTAGGGGTCATGTGAAAAGGGCCCAAGAGTCCCTCATCCTGTTGCCTTCTTTAAACCATGGCATGGACAGAGCCATCCACCGTTATAGATATATTACTATCCAATTCTAGCATTTCAGCCTAGGTGAAATGCATGACAGAAAATATTTCCTTTTAGAGAGTTTGGAGATGACTGAGAACATCAGGATAGTTATGACAGCACTGTTAAAAAGGTAGTCATGCAGAGGAGGGGTAGGATCTGTTCTCAATCCTCCCAGAGTGTCGGGCACATAACAATGTGCCCAAGCTATGAGAAGCAAGGTGAAAAGTTGAATGTCAGGACAAACTTCATAACTGTTAGAGCAGTACAACAATGGAAACAATGACCTCAAGGAGTGGCGAGTGCTGCAAGCACTGGAGGCATTCAAGAGAAAATTAGACAACCATCTGTCAGATCTTCTCTGCTCTGGATTTCTGAACTGAGCAGGGTGGACTCGATAGCTTTAGAGGCTCCTTTCAACTCAACTATCCTATGATTTAGTAACTTAATAGTTAATACTAATATTTTCTTATTTTTTCAGTCTGCCTTAAACTTTGTTATTTACTCAAGATTAATAAAGTACTTTGGGTAAAAACCAAATGGAATATTACAAAGGTGGTGGAGGGGAGAGAGGGGCAGGCTCCTGTTGGGAATTTGCTAGGAAGGTTCTGAAGCAAAGCTGACCTTGATTACAGAGAAACGGATGGAAACACACACACACACACACACACACACACAGAGAGAGAGAGAGAGAGAGAGAGAGAGAGAGAGAGAGAGAGAGAGAGAGAGAGAGAGAGAGAGAGAGAGAGAGAGAGATGAGGGGACACAGAGAAACTGCCTGCGTCGATCCCAGAAGGCTTGTTTTATTTCATCTTATCTATGTTCATCAGAAGACATTGGAGCATTTATGAAAACAATGATTCTAATAGGAAGCAGGTGCTCTTTAGCGCTTTGGCCCTGCCTCAAAGCAAAAGGTCAGGGGAAATAGGTCACTTCCTCTCAGATATGCCATGCTGGCAAGCCAGGAGTGTGTGCACTCACTGAAGTTCCTCTGCAAAGCATACCTGCAAAGAAAGGTTCCCACAGGCTCCTGTGCAGCTATTTCTGTGCTGCTGTCTTCTGTTTTAATATTCCTTTCAAGTGGGCTGGCTTTTGGATTGCACTAGTTCATGCAACTTGGGCAAATGACAAGATGATCCTTGAATGCACTTTTCAGCACAGTAACCAAAGCTTCAGTTCCACAAATGGAAACCCAGTAGCAATTTGCTAAAAGTGATATCAGCAGCCTGCCTTCAGCTCTATATCACTTGTTTGATTCGCTTTGATCCTTACATGTCCCTGTCAGGACTAAACTGGAAGAGCTCACCTTCTAAGGCAATGATTCCCAGCCTTGAGTCCCCAGATATTCCTGGATTAAAACTCTCAGAAGTCTTCACCACAAGCTATGCTGGCCAGGATTTCTGAGAACTGTAGTCCAAGAACACCTGAGGACCTAAAGTGGGGAACCATAGCTGTTTGGTCGCCTCTCTTATCAGTTTTCACATAGTTAAACTTTTTCTGTTTGGGAAACCATTTTTCTTGACAGGCAGATTATTATATTTCCCTCCCAGTATAGTAGCCCTTCATTTTACAGTGTTTTTATCAAGAGTCTAGTTCCTCTTCTGTCCTTTTATTTCTTGTGCAGCATCATTGTATTTTTATTTTTTGGAGGAGGAACAAGTACCTCATCAGATACAGTAATGAATATTACTGTATATTTTCAATTTTTAATTTCACAGCTCAATTCTTTCACATCTTAGGAACCTGAAGGGTTCTCTGTTGAATTACCTGAAGTTGCACTCCAATGTGCAGAGGCCTCTTGTATATTTTTTCCAATTGACACAAGATGTTTGTGCCCTGTGCAGGTACTGTGAAAGATGATAGCAGAATATTCAATTATTATTTTTAAAGACCCTCTGGTTTATGAATGTAGTATACAGTATTGTGCTTCTGTATCCATGATTCAAAACGCCAGGAAATGGCTCAGAGTCGCTGTGCAATGTCATGCCTGCATTGCAAGCAGGAAAAAAAGGATACCGAACTTCACACAGCAAGGAGCAGCTTTAATGCTGAGAACATCAGTGACAGCAGTCAAGATGGTCTAGGGCAGTGGTGGCGAACCTTTGGCACTCTAGATGTTTTGTCTTCGCTATCTGGATGACATGACCATGGTGGGAGAAGGGTCTCCTTCTCATGCCCTCTTTGTGGGTCTCCTTTCCAGTTAAGGCTTTCCTGTGCAAACCTCACAGCGCATGGATAGTGCCAAGCAGGCAATGTTTTTTTCCCCAAGCATCACCTCCATAGCACGCTTTCCCCTCTTACTTTCCTCCAGTTAAGGCCCAGGGAAAGGAGGAGAGGGAAGCAGGCAATGGGATTTTTTCCCAAGCAGCACCTCTGTCACATGCTTCCCTCTCCTCCTTTCCCTGGCCCTTAACTGGGGGAAAGTAAGAGGGGAAAGCATGTTATGGAGGTGATGCTTGGGGAAAGCAGCAGCGGGGGCTCTGGTGGGGACGGCACACAGGGGGTGGGCGGCAATGGGCGTGGCCCAGTGGCAGGGGGGTGGCGGGGGGCAGCAGGCTGGCCCGTGCCCCCTCTCCATTTTGGCGCCCTAGGCAACTGCCTAGTTCACCTTAATGGATGCGCCGGCCCTGACAGTATTTTCATTTTTAAAAGTAGATTTATAATAGTTGGTTCAACTGTAGCACTCTACAGTAAACTGACTTCAAGTATAAAACTGAAGATTTATAATAGTTGGTTCAACTATAGCACTCTATAGTAAACTGCCTTCAAGTATAAAACTGGCATCTAAGAAGAGAAATGATCTGTTCAATATGGGTTTCGCAAATTTCAAGACAGCCAGGGAGTGGCAGTTCCTGTTGAGTTGGCCCAAGAGAGTTATCATGGGGGGGTGTCATGTGAGAAAGTCAGAAAGATGGCCAGAGAGTTGACAACTGTTTCCCTTTCCTGTCTTTCTCCCAGCACGGTGGTGGTGGTGGTGGTGGTGGTGGTGGTGGTGGTGGTGGTGGGAAGAGAGGATATATATCCAGTAGACATGGGCACGACTTGGCGAAATTCTCATTTCTGTTTCAGTTTCTCGTTTCCGTTACGTAACGGAACGAAGAACGACAATTACTCTGCCAGAACTCGAACTCGAACCGACTAAAGAAAAATTGGGTCTGATTTGTCGTTGTCGTTCCTGGGATTCGCAGCGATCGCGCGATGTCAAGCGGCACAGGAAAAAAGTTTTAAAAATAAAAAAACCCGATTCCCGGCCAAAAAAGCAGGCAAAAATTTGCCTGCCTGAGTGAGGGCACCAAACAGAGGGGTGGTTTCTGGGGGTCCCCGGCCTCCCCCCCTCTCCTGGGCTGCGCAAAGTGCGCATCCTCGTCGAGTCGCCATGCCAAATCGCCAAGCGGCGCGGCACAGAAAAAAAGTTTAAAAAAACACAAAACCCGATTCCCGGCCAAAAAAGCAGGCGAAAATATGCCTGCCTGAGTGAGGGCACCTACCAGAGGGGTGGTTTCTGGGGGGGGTCCCCCGGCCTCCCCCTCCTCTCCTGGGCTGCGCAAAGTGCACATCCTCGTCAAGTCGCCACGCCAACTCGCCAAGCGGTGCGGCACAGAAAAAAAGTTTTTAAAAAAAACAACCCCGATTCCAGGCCAAAAAAGCAGGCGAAAATATGCCTGCCTGAGTGAGGGCACCTACCAGAGGGGTGGTTTCTGGGGGGGGGGTCCCCGGCCTCCCCCCCGGCCTCTCCTGGGCTGCGCATCCTCGTCGTCTCACCAACTCTCCATGCCCTGCGCTGTGGGATCCAAAATGGGGCGACCGCAATATTTATTTTGAAATCACGTGGTCCAAAAACACACCAAAGCACCACAGAAACATGTGAAAATAGCTATTTTAAAACTGCCTGAATTTTTTTCAGTAGCAGCAGCAGTGGGTTTTTCTTGCAACAAAACCTCTCCATTGATTTTATTTTATTTTATTTTTATTTTTATTTTTTTACACCTGCGCAATGATGGGCTGGCCATGGGAGTGGACCATACAAATTTTTGGAGCCATTCCACCAATTGCATGGCCACTTGGCCAGGTTTTGACAGAGACTTCTGGGATGTGCCAGTCGGGCATAAAAAGCCACTAACCCTAGCCCGAACCCGAACCCTAACCCTAACCCTAACCCATATGCCAGTACACTGTCCTTCTTAGTGGGTCAGAGAGGCACCCAGAGGTGCACCCAGTAACTCACCCTAACCTTACCCGTAACCCTAAGCCTAGCCCTTGCGCTAACCCCTAACCAGTAAGCCAGATGTGTACTCACATTGTACTACAGCAAGTACACTTCCCTTCTTAGTGAGTCACAGGGCGCCCGTAGAGGTCCTCTCTCACTTTGTTCCCCAGCCCAAGTGCACCGTATGCCGCCTGGCAGGCAGTGAGTCACAGAGGCACCCGAAAGAGAGGTGCCTCTGCTACTGAAACTTAATGGTATGCATATCCAATTGGCTATGCATGCCATTTTGTAGCGGGCCAGAGGAGGCACCCACCCTAGAGAGGTGCCTCCAGGAGCCCGCTTTCCCTTCATGGCGGGCCAGAGGAGGCACCCACCCCAGAGAGGTGCCTCCAGGAGCCCACCCCCCCAAAACCAGTACTAACGACAGACGAAAAACCGACAAATGAAACGACAAATTTTTGGAAAATTTCGCGAAAAACGGAAACGAGCTGAAACGGGCCGACACACAACAACTCGAAACGTAATTTTTCCTGGTCGTGCCCATCTCTAATATCCAGCAAAGGAATTTCCAGCTAGCATGGCCACTGCTGGCTAGGAGATTCTGGGAGTTTGGTTCAAAAAAGGACCAACTTCTTCTAAACTATGCCTAAAAACACTTTGTCTCCCAGGCTTCAACCTGTATCAGAAAGACTTGGGTTTGATGAACTGAGAGGAATGCTTCTCTCCCAGCTTATTCCAGTCTCCCTTCTGGAGCCGGCTGAAGGAATAAACAAAGATAGCTGCTGAAGCATATAAAACAGAGCACAGCCTGTTTCTATTATTTTCGATGCAAAAAGCCAATGAATATTTCCTTCTCTGCCTCTCAGTTTTGGTTCTTCTGCCTATCGATCACACACTTTAACTTTCATCTCCACTCCTCTATTTTCCAGGGTAATCATTCCTGAACAGGACTTAATCCTATTTTATGTGCTTAGATTGTTTATGTGAAAAGAAAGGAACGGATTCCTAGAAATACATCCACGGGATGTCCAATTTATTTATTTATTTATTACACAGCAATCCACATTTCCCGCATCCATCTTATCATGCAGTATTTTATCACACAAAAGTTTCCCCTGTACGTCATTGTGCAAAAATGTTGCTGAACCATTATGTAATGCAGGCGATAGTTCTGTTATAGGGGCCTTTTCCCAATCCTTTAAAACATAACTGTCTACAGGCACCACGGACAAAACCAGAAACAAACACACACTCAGTCTCTTCAGAGTCAACACTGTACAGTACTTCTGTTAGGAATCTGGGAAGGGGTGTCTTTTATGAGATGCTGGGATCCAGCAGCATAATTAATGCCTCATAAGGCTGTTGATATCCGCTGTGAGGATTTATTTATTTATTTATTTATTTATTTATTTATTTATTTATTTATTGAAATAAAACATTTCTAATTTCTCCCCAAAAGGTCCCATGAGATCTCAGTGGATGGCGGGGGACGGCAACGGGCACGGGGGGGGGGGGGCCAGCGGTGGGGGCTGCGAGGGGGCAGCAGGCTGGCCAGTGCCCCCTCTCCATTTTGGTGCTGTAGGCAACTGCCTAGTTCGCCTTAATGGACGTGCTGGCCCTGGGTGTGGCCCTGGGTGTGGAAGATAAGGCCCTGTCCTGAAGATAAGGATTTTTTTTTAATTAAACACTCCCCCACCCCACTGCTGCAACTTCCCATGGTCCCATGGATTCTCCATAATTAAAGGGTCTCCACAGGTGCCTTGGGACCTTTGGGAGGGAATCGGAGAAGTTTAATTTAGGAAATCCACCACAATGAATAACATCACCAGCCTTGTGCAGTCCCAAGGTGCATAACAAGATCTCAGCCAGTATTTGTGGTGTGGGTGAGTGGATCGATGTGCCTGCCTTATTCACATAATTTCACCAGTGTGGTAGGGCAGACATCATCCTCATCATCACCAAGTGAGGGGAATAGCTGTATAATGCCTTATATTTGGCCATGCTAAAAACCTTGGAAGCTTCTCTCAAAACTCCTTCCCTTAACCCACCCCCTCCCAAGCCATTCCCGTGGCTATAAGTCCTTCATTTGGAAATGCACCAAGAACTGCTGGCTAGCTCAGTGGCTTAGGCATCTAGCTGCTGAGGAAAGGTTGGGAGTTACAGTATCAGGCAAAGGTAAGGGAGGGAGGAATCTACCTACCCAGAAATACTCACATATTAAATACAATTGAAAATTAACTACAGTTTTACCATTTCTCTTTTATATAATATGCAGAACTTTATGGTTTGGAATTTAATTTTTTAAAATTAACTTAATTCAATTAACATGTTACTTCACAATCACTTTCTGACGGTATCTAGACCAATAACTTGATCTTCAATTATATGTATTAATCCTTCTGTTTCAGTGTGAATTTGGCCTGATTTAACCCAAAGAAATGTATTATTGATATCTGAGAAGTAACTGGATGCTATTCATGTAATGGTTTCTTAAGCCATGCATCCCTGCACTGTAGTACTTTTGTTAACATAAGCTCTTTCTTACAATGTGTGCTACTGTCAGGCCTTTATAATTTTCCCAGCTATCATTTGATTAAGTGGAGCTAAGCTCCTATGGAAGCTATTTCAATAATCTTTCTGTCTGACCAATACGGAGATTCTTGAGGTCAACCAAGAATGCTCCTGCCATATGGCAAATTTAATTATGTATTTATTTATACCCCATCTTTCTCCATAAAAGGATCCAAGAATCATTAAAAGACAATATTAAAGCTAGCACCACTGAGTATAAAAACACTAAAAAGGGTCAAACAGATACGCTACTAAAAAGCATAATCAACGCCAAAACACATTCAAAGCAGTAAGATCCAACAATCCATTTTAAAAACCTCACTCGGGCCACCAATTGCCCAGGGAAAGCTTGCCTGGAGAGAAAGGTCTTCACCTGCTTGTGGAAGGACTGCAAAGATGGGGTCAGCCTAGACCAGTGATGGCAAACCTTTTAGAGACCGAGTGCCCCAACTGTGATTCAAAACCCACTAATTTTTCGCAAAGTGCCAATACAGCCATTTAACCTGGATACAGGTGGCTGTGAAGGGGCGATGTAGGGTTTCCACAGAGGGGGATCCGAGTGTCATCTTTGGCACCCGTGACATAGGTTCGCCAATACTGGCCTAGACTCTCGTACACACCTTAAGATGATGGCACTAATATTTTGACAGAGGTATTCAGGTTTTTATATACTTAAAATCCTCAAGATCACTGTAAATCTAGCCTACAATTCTTAATAATAATACCTTTATTGTCAATGTACAACATGTGCACAATGAAATTAGCTGAGTCTCCCATGCCCACCCCCACCACCATCCCGCTCCCATCTCACTGGCAATCACTCAGTCTTATTGCACCCTGTGTACTTGACACAGAATGCGCCAGCCCACAGGTCAGTTCTTCTGTACTTGTCCTGGGATTATTTCCCATTCAGCAGTCTGACAGCCCATGGATAAAAACTGTTCTTCAGTCTGTTGGTACGGCAGGCTATACTACGATATCTTCTGCCTGATGGTAACAAGGTAAAAAAGTGCTGACCGGGGTGTGAGTCATCCTTAAGAATTTTTCCAACCCTCCTGAGGCAACGATCCCTAGCGATGTCGTCCAGTGCACTCAGGGGACAGCCCATGATATACTGAGCTGTGCTTACCACCCTCTGTAGTGTCTTCCTGTCAGCAGCTGTCAATCCAGTATACCAATTCTTTATAAATTGTTAACATTGTGGTTCCCCATCTATCAGAATAATTTTTCCTTTTGCATCAAATGCTGTTCTGAGTCTGACTACCACCTCTATCAACACATTTGTTTCTGAATAACAATTTAAATTCCTTATGGTCAATATTGAGATTCTCATAAATACCTAGATATTCATAGCCTTTTTGCTCCTTTAATTATGAATAAACTGTGCATTAGTGAACTCGTATTTACTGCTTTTGAGACTCTGCCACTTTTCATTAGGATAATACCACATTTGTCCACAGTAGCATTCCTTCTGATATCTGTACTATAAGACTTAACAATGTTTAAGAGTTATTCAGTTGATCTGGAGAGCTTGCAAATAACGTATTATCCATATATTTTGCACGTGAAACATGAAGGGCATTTCTCTGATAATTAGACTAGTAGCTGCTCTGCTATTGCTCAGTGGTCTGGATGGGGGATTTAAAGCCGTTAAAGCAGGCCTGCCCAAACTTCGGCCATCCTGAGGTTTTGGACTACAGCTCCCAGAATTCTAAGGTTAGATTGACAATGGCAAAGTACTGTGGGAGTTGCAGTCCAAAACATCTGGAGGGCCGAAGTTTGGGCAGGCCTGCGTTAAAGCTAAAAGAACCACCCTGAAAAATACCCCTTCTAAGAAGGTTTGGTTGTTAGAGAGGTCTCTGCTCCTTAATTTTGCCCTCCTTTTTCCTCCTCCTCTTCTTCATAAAGTATTAGCATGTATTTCAGGTTGCATATGGTCTGTTGTTTGCATTTTGCCCCTCCCCCCTTTAGATCTTCAATAATCTGAGGTAGACATGGGCACGACCAGAAAAAATGACGTTTCGAGTTTTCGTTTGTCGGAACGGGTCCGTTTCGGGTCGTTTCCGTTTGTCGCGAAATTTTTCAAAAATTTGTCGTTTCCGTTTGTCGTTTGTCGTTTCCACCGCGATTTAGCGCGATTTGACTTCCCAAAGCATAGGGGCGTCCCGCAATCAGGGCCGGAGCTAGGTGTTTTTGCGCCCTAGGCGGCGGGCAGGGCAGGAGGCAGGGGGCATGGGGAGGTGCGGGGGGGCGGCGGGGGCGGAGGGCCATGGGCGGGCGGCGGGCGGCGGCGCAGGCCGCAGGCGGTTGGTGGCGCGGGCAGACGGGCAAGTGGGCAGTTAGGATATCACTTAGGATAGAGGTTCTGTTCTTGGCTTGCACCCCAAATGTGTGTGTGTGCAAGCAAATTGAAGTTGGGAAAATAGAAAATAAATTGTAGTATATAATATATATTTAAAATAGATCCACACCTCCCACTCCCAGTCGAACCTCCCCCTTTATCCAATATCAGAAAAAAATCCTCAAACTTCCAGAGAAGAAATAAAGAATAAACTGCTATTCCCTTCAGCAGACAAAGCTGCAGGGAATCAAAGAAATTATTTTCTAAATTCAGTTCCCTCCCTGCCTGCCTAACTTAAATCCTAAAGCCTCCAGCCTCCCTCCTCAATCTCGATCGGATCACACCAGCACCAGCAGCCAGCCCTCCTCCCTCAACCACATCCATACACCCGACTGCGATTTCTGGAAGGTGCCTCGGCTTTTTATGCCCTCCGAGGCATCCAGAAGTGTCAGTCAAAAACCTGGCGATGCCATTGGTGGAATGGTTCAAAAAATTTGCATGGTCCCATCCCATGCCCAGCCCAAACGGGCAGGTCTAAAAAAAATAAAAAATAAAATAAAATAAAATAACATCAATACGACGTTTTATTGCTATAAAAAACCCACTGCTGCTACTATAAAAATTCAGGCATTTAAAATAAATAAATTTCACATGTTTCTGTGGTGATTTGATGTGTTTTTTGACCACGATTTCAAAAGAAAAATTGCGGTCACCATTTTGGATCCCCCCCCACCGCATGGCATGCAGCGAGACAGACGACGAGGATGACCCCCCCCAGCCTTGTGCAAGCAGCCTAGGACAGGAGAAGAGGGGGGGGAAAGGCCGGGGACCCCACAGAAACCACCCCTCTGATAGGTGGCAAAGGCTCAGGCAAGCATATTTTCGCCTGCTTTTTTGGACGGGAGTTGGGTTTTTTTTAAAAAAAACGTTTAAAAACTTTTTCTGTGCTTCGCATTGCGCGATTGCCGCGATGCCACAAACGGAAACGGAAAACCTGACCAAATTTTTCTTTTTTCGGTTCGAGTTCGAGTTCTGACGGCTTAATTATCGTTACCGTTTCCGTTACGTAATGGAAATGATAACCGAAAACGGAAACGACAAGTTCGCCGAGTCGTGCCCATGTCTAATCTGAGGCGTTTACTCTGCTCCACCAACTTGCTAGATGTGGGGCGAGGGTGCTCAAGAGAGAAAGAAAAAATGCAGGGTATTGGCAGTTTCAATTCTGCTCAACCCACTATATGTCTCGCCAACACAAAGGCCCTTACGAATTGCTTTCAAGAGAAGGTGATCCCCACGGGGGAAAGGGTTTCTCACTCCCAAAGCTTAGGAAGTCTATTTTTGAGCAGGTGTTTGAAGTGGTGGTGGCCCACTTTTGGCAATTTTTTTACATTTATAAATGAAATTAAAAATTCCTAATAATTTATGGGGGTTTATTTAAAGGGGTAAAGTACATAATTTCCTGTTTGTTTCATTTTTGTGTGAAAAGGCAGTCTTCTAACTAAAGAAGACCACCCAAAAACCACTAAGAAGTTAGAACACCACCCCCAAAAAAATAATGCTTATTTTATACTGCAAATGTAACCTTAAAATAACATACTAATAACTCCAGCAGTGGTCAGTTTTGTCCAACTCTGCTGCATGGAGCAAATGTGGGCCATGGCCCCCAAACCGACTTGGAGCATAAAGGGAAAGTATGGAGATTCCATTCTTACCTTTCATGGGGAAATTATGCCCCTTGAGTGTGTTATGTTCTGCCTTGCAGCTTCACTGCACAAAACAAGGGAATCCTTTTTTAAAAATCATTCAACACTCTTTTCTTTTCTTTGGAAAGCAGAACTTGGATTTACTTAGAAGGCCGCTTGCTTGTCACACTGGGAGATTTGCCAGCACTGGCTAGGCACCAGGTGGAAGTTGCAAAACAATTATAGGGTAATAAATCTCACTGTTGTTGCATGCATGGATGCTGCCATGACGCACTTAGTGTACAAGATAGCAAGGAAAGCGAGAAGTCACCCTTTCTGGTTAAGATGGCTCAGCTCTCAGCAGGAAGATGTCTCACACACCCACAACTTGTAGAGAACGAAGATCTAAAAGAACGGGTTTGGAGCAAACACTGGCACGTGCTCTTGCCCAATATGTACTCCTACAAAATTAAGCTTCTCCAGAAAACAAGAAATTGGCATGAAATGGCACACTTTTCCTCGTTAATATCACTTTGCTCTCTACACAGTTCCCTGCAAGGTCAAAGGGCTCAGGGAGCTAGGAGTTCTGAACTAGGAGTGCCCTCTGAAGATGCCAGCCACAGAGTCTGGCGAAACGTCAGGAAGAAAAACTTCAAGAATACGGCCAAACAGCCCGAAAAACTCACAACAGCTATCCCGATCCCGGGCGTGAAAGCCTTCGAGAATGCATTGATTATTGCTACTTTATATTCAGTTCTTCAAAAGACCTCCACTTTATGAATGTGGGTTATTGTGCTTCTGTAACCAGGATTTTAAAAGCCAGAAAATGACCTGATCCTGCTGCACAATATCGGGTTCATGGTGGCAGCAGGGAAAATAATGCTGAGCTTTACCTAAGCAAAGGTCTGTCGGAATGCTGACAACACCAATGGCAGCAGTCAAGATGGTCTACAGCAGTGGTTCTCAACCTCTGGGGCCCCAGATGTTCCTGGACTGCAACTCCCAGAAGCCTCCACCACTCGCTGTGCTGGAAGGGATTTCTGGGAGTTGCAGTCCAGGAATATCTGGGGACCCACAGGTTGAGAACCACTGGTCTACAGGATACCCTCTTCTGCTCACTGCCATTCACAAAGTGGCACTGCATGAGGGGAAATCCCAGAAGCTGACTCCTTTCTTCATCAGTTCACCATTTCTTACCCAAAGACAAAGCAAAGAGTCAGGGCTGTTTTACAACAGCTTGCCCAACAGCAGTGAGCAAAAGAGGATATCCTGTTCTATAGTAGAACCTCAGTTTGATTTAAAACCTCAAGAAACAGGACTACTTTATATCAGAAAAGTTGAGACCTGATTATTTTCTGAGTTCATTTTGGATAATGCTAAGGAGTCACCTGTAGCATTTACAAAGCTACTGTATGCCAAAGGTATTTATCGCCCTCTGTTACTTAAAGTTCATCAGCACCAAGTCAGTGGTCCTTCTCCAGACTGTATCATATATTAGCTTTAGGAAATCATCTCGAGATGGTTAACTTCCAAAGATCTGGTTCAGTAAATTCTGGTGACCTGTGGCTTTGACGCACATTGACAAAGGAGGAAGACGGATCTGGGTACTGCAGTAGGAAGCTGAAAGGACAGTAGTTAAAGAATAATTGTCTTTCTGCAATTGGTGGCTTCTTGCACCTCGAGCAGAAGCGGATGGATGAACATGTTGCTGAGTTCTGAATTTCTGGTAAAATTCCTTTTGCTACACAGCAGAAATATAGAGATTCACAGACGGGGAAAAGCTACAAGTTCCCCAGAGTCCACTTCTTTCTCTTTCTCTTAAATGTCTAAATAATTCACTCTGGGATCATGTGTAGGAGAAAGAATAAAAAACATTTATTCACTTACAGTGGTTGAAATTACAGACATGTATTTTGCTTTCTTTACTCTGCACATATTTAGCAAGCAACTGAACAGATAAACAACAAATGAACAATTGCCACCAACAGACTAGAGAGGGAAAGAACACGCAGAGGAAAAGTGGGGCACTTTTTGAAATCAAACATTAGAAAGAATGATTGGTTGAACAATCACCCAACCTAGTAAAGTCCCTCTTAGTCACACAAACTACAGCATGCAAGGTTGCAAATAAAACTTCAAAACAACATGGCGACCTTGCTCTACAGATCTTGAAGTAGTAGGGCAGGGGTGTCCAAACTTTGGCCCTCCAGATGTTTTGGACCACAACACCCAGAATTCCAAGCCTGTATTGCCAATGACAAAGGACTTTGGGAGTTGTGGTCCAAAACATCTGCAGGGCCAAAGATTGGACACCACTGTAGTAGGGGTTTGAGTGCCACCACAAGCAAGTGAAAATATGGGGGGGGTGGAGTTTGTGTTTAATAGCTTTCAATCATCGGCATACTGTTTTACACAGAACACACAAAGGATGTAATGAAGGCACAACAAAAAAGTTGCTCTGAAAATGGGCTGATGTGGTTTTATCACTGGTCTCCTGCAATTTTAGTTGAAAGCTTCCTCTCCAAGCATCCACATCTAATCACCTCCCATTTCATGCAGCCCCATCATTACTGATAAAATACTGTATCAGTAATCAGCCAAGTATCAGCAATCAGTAATCCACAATTTATTCCTTTTCCACCTGGTGAAGCAGGTGCTTATTCGTTTCTCTGCATAAGCTATTTTCTTAAACATCTCATTTACCTTGAAAGCCCTCCTTGGGTCACTATAAATCAGTTCCAGCTTGATGGCACATAATGCACAGTGTACTTTTCTGACTTGGTGCATTATAATACTAGTTCATTGCTAATGAACATGGGCATGTAATGAAGACTTGCAATAATCTCTTACCTGGAAATAAATTCCTGAAACTCAGTAGGATTTACTGAGGTATTGCCACGCAAAGCCCACCCATCTCTTATAGGAATTGCAAATGATGAGGTAACAATTGATAAAGGGCAATTCAGTTATAATGGACAGCATGTCAAACAGGAAATGGTTAGATGTTTGTAATTTTAAAAGCAACTGTAAATCTTCTGCAATTATTTGCCAACAAGACAGTTATATAGGCAAAAGAGGATAGGGGTCCTGCACCTTCAACAGCTGTTGACAGCAAAATTTCTGCAGGTGTTTCTTACTGTGGAAGCACCACAATATATTTTTTCTCTCTTAAATCTGCAGGAGCCTTGTCTTAACCCACAAACTCATTGGAGTAGGAGGTGATTAACTGAAATTTAGAACCTGAATTATATCACAAGGATTGTATTTTTAAACATTTGTACACTGTGTTTGTTCTCATTCTGCATATATGGAGTCAAACTTAGATAAACGACAACACTAATAAATGTGCTATCAAGTCAATTCTGACTTATACAGTGACACTTTTCAGGGTGTTCCAGGTGGGTAATACTCGGAAGTAGTTTGCCATTCCCTTAAAACACTGATCCCCAACCTAGATGTTCTTGGATTAAAACTCTCAGGAATCCTGCTAGCCAAGAACATCTGGGGACCCAATGTTGGTGATCACCTTTAAAAAAGCATGGGGGTGCTGTTTTGTTTGCAAAGGAATGCACAGCTTCAGAATTAAATTAAAAACAAGCCCAATCTGGATAAAAGCAACCTGTTTTCCTTTGCCAAATGACAGGGAAGGATGTAAAAAAAAAAAAAAACAAAACATGGTGCATCCACAAACAAAACAGACTCAACAAAGGTTATCTAAGATACAGCTTTTAATCTTTAACTCTACATTGGGCTCCATTAAGGGCCCTAACTTGATCACCCAAACAAAAAGTGCCCTCTCGTGTGTGGAAGTTGTGCCGAGCTAACATTTAACCATGTTGTGTGCGTCAAGGGATGGCCTCCTTCTTCAAAGCACAGTAGACAGTAACTGATGACTTCTTGCTCTCATGGAATAACTTCCTTTCTTTGCCCTTAAACCTGCAATCTTGCAAAGTCAGGGTAGAATGAATGCCCTTCGGATCATTTAGAGAAAGGGGCAACAGATCAACATGAAACAATGTTATTATTTTACTAACCAAGCTGAATGAATGGTGATAAGAGTGTGGAGGGATTAATTTGCAAAGCCTAGGCAGTCCTGTGGTCAGAAATTTTGTGCTGACGTGGTGGGGCGGGGAGCTGAAGACATGTGTCTGCCTGTGCAAAACACAAGGCTCACTATATGTCTAAAGATTGCATTTAAAGAAACTGGGGCTGTTAAATTTGCACACAGGTGAAACCGGTCATTGGGGGAATTAATCCTTGTTTTGAGCTGAAGTAATCAAGTGTTAAGTATGAGGTTAAAAGAGAGAAGTGTCCCTTTTGTGGGAGATGACAAAAGCCCTTCCCCAGAATGTGTCCCATTGAATTCAAAAGTCTCCATTAAAGGGAGAAGTTGAAGTTCTGGAGAGTGTATAAGCTTTAAGGAAAGGCGTCCATTGATCTTGCATTATGGGGAAAGATGGTTACCTGAAAGCTGGTGAGTGACAGGCAGTTTTTAGACAAACCATTCATCTGACATATTCGATATGCCCTGATGTGAGTGGGCTCATTAGTGTCTCCTTTTATATTCAGTTCATTTAATGAATCCATGATGGACAGTGTTTTGTTATTCAATAAAGTTTTATTATCAAACGAAGATACAAACATATTCTTACTCTCTCCCTCCTGCACTGTCTCTTGAACAATGTTAAACGGTAACTCTTCTTTATCAAATATAATAGGTGGTACATCAGTTCTCAATAGCGAGGTCTCCCAAAACTCACATAACTGACCATTGCATATTCATGGGTGTTCACTTTCCCAGGGCATATTGAAATATTAGCCCAATCATCTGACATGGTGTAAGGCAGCTATGTCCACTACTGTACTCAGTGATACTTCTAAGTAACCTTGCACTGTTCTTAAAGGCTTAGTATTTTTATGATGCTTAATTATCTCAATTAAAAATAAATAAAAAGGCAATATAAAATATACAGTACTGTAAAAAAAATCAGAAATCATTTAAGACATTAAAATAGCATCCTCAGCAATCAATCACTTCTGGTGGAGCTGTTGCAGTGCCAGGCCCATTAACAAAAAACGGGACCCATTACAGACCTTCTAAGCAGCGGATCACGAATTTATTTAAAATATTTTTACTCGCTGTTCTCCTTTAAAAGGACCCAAGGCGGCTAACATCGATAGAAGGCATTTTGTCCTCCTGATCAAATAAACTCTTATGTGTAGTTCCGAAAACGTTCGGAAACGGGCAGGAGGTGGGTACCTTGACTGAGTCAATTTCACCCAATTCATTCTACTGGAAGTACATCGGAAGCCTTAGTTCTGTGTAGCTCGTTCCTCTGATTTCCAGGCAAGTTAGAAGCTTAGCTTTAATATTAACATTTCCACGAGGAGAAGCACCGAATAATGGAGCTAGAAGGGGTTTGTAAAAGAAAAATAGGCTGCTGTTTTTGTCACTCGTAGTATTGGGCAGCCGATAATCCTCCATACTGCGTATCTACACAATTAGTGGTAGATGTAAATAAATATAAATATAAATATAAATATAAATATAAATATAAATAAATAAACGGTGGTAGTTATTCCAGCTGAAGCGTTCCGCAGTCAAGAGCTCAGGTTTCAATACGCAGTCCGGGATTCTAAACCAAACAGCCCACCCATGTGGCGGGTAGGGACTCCGACCGACTTGATTCGTCCAAAGGTCTCTGGCGGCTGTCCAATCGGAAGGAGAGACGAAGCTCTCGGCCAATTGGGCGCCGCTCCCCTCCTCGCCTCCCCCTCCCCCCGAGGAAAGATGTCTTTCCGGCAAGATGGCGGCGCCCACAAGTGCAGGCGACGCGGACGGGGCGCTGGCGTCGGTGTTCCCGCAGGAGATCGGTCTGTTCACGGACACGTTCCCCGTGGAGACCCGTTACAGGCTGTGTGGACACGAGCTGAGCATTGCTCAGTATTACGGGGCGCGGCTGGGTGTAGCTGCTCCGGTCTGGGAGGCGGTGAGCTCGCTCGGGTGGAACGCAGCCCGGACGTAGGGAGTCCGCGGGCGCTCGGCTGGGGAGCCTCGGGCTGGAAGGGCAGGCAGGCAGGCGGAAGACGTTGGCAACCGGCGCCTGCTGTGGTGTTTTCAGGGGGGGCTGAAAACTTTAAACGTTTTCTGTCACTTTAAAGACGCACCGGGTTTAGGAAGGCTAGAAGTGCGCGTCCTGAGATTTCAGATTCCCCCACCGCCTTGGTTTCGAAACCGTGAGGTTAGAAAGAAGTCCAGTATAAAAATATGCTAGAGATTACATGTATGTAAAGTCGTTGTAGTGACTACTTAACCAAGGAATGTTCAGGAAAAAGGGGAAGTTTGGGTCTTGAGATTTTCACAGCAATAAAAATGAGTTTATTCTACGGTATATTCCATATGTTCAACACAGGTAAAAATCTTGACATGAGCTGTTTAATTAACTTTTTCCTTATTATTGTATTGTCTCATCCTTTTTTTTTCCCATTTTTGCTGATGTCACTTTGTGTTTTATTGGTCTATTAACTCCTATTGTTAACCACCCGGAGTTTCCTGGGAAGACGGGCAGTATAAAAATAAAATAAAATAAAATAAATAATCTTGCACAAACTTAGCACACAGCACATTTTTAAATAGCTTATATGGCTATTCATAGCATACCATAGAAATTCTAAAATAAAGCAAAACAAACAAACAAAAAATCAGGAAGCAACTGAGTTGACCAGTTAAATTAATTTCATCCACTAAATGGTGGCAGGACCCATACACCAAATGGAGCAAAAGCAAGTCCAGCTTCACACTCACCTCATTCTGGATGATGTGTCTTTTCCATACATGCATCAATGCCCTTGTACAGTTAGGGTACACATAGTTTCTCTGCAGAAGTAAACTACAGCCTATGAAAATTTACACTAATAAAACATGTTTGTTTTCAAGTTGCCAACGGACACCCCTCTTTTAAATTGCTGCAACAGATTGCAAAATAAGATTTGCACTCTTCTAGGAATTTTGTTGAAACTACTAATTTGCTAAGACAAATCTGATGTGGGGCAAGCCTGCTGCATGGTTATTTCCATATAATATATTAATCACCTTAGAACTGGAGAGCTGAAAGGGGCCCTGTGGATAAGGGAGTCCAGCCAATGTCATGGTGGCCCAGGGGGCGAATCAGACTCCCAATTGTGGGCTCCACAGCCAAAGACATAAACCACTGAGCTATTCAGCAGTTAGTTCACTATCATGTCTTGTTATATTCAGTTTTAAGGATCTAGCTGTGAGATAGTATGTGATTACACACACTTTATTTCTGAGTTTGTGAAGAAATGGTTCAAAAGTTGAGGCTTAGCACAGGTGTGGTAAAGCTGTGCATCGAGGAACTTACCTTAGATTAGGTCATATTACAAATTTGCATCTGTTTTCTGCTTCAGTTGATAGTAGCTCCCCTTGACCACACGCTTAAAATCTTTCCCATCTTTTTAATTTTTTTTAATTTGATTGTCAGGGAGAGAGGCAGAAAGGAATCTAATAACACATACAGTATAATAGTTTGTAGCAGTTGAAGACCCTACAGAGTGGAGAGTACCCAACTGACAGGAATCAAAGTATATCCTTAAAGATTCTAAGGCATCGTCTCTTTGGCAACAGAGAGTTTATAAAGAAAAAAGATGTAACAATATACTGTACATGATCAAAGTCTGGGAGGGGAATGTATGTCTAGGTAGGCTCTTTAGTTTTGAACAGCATTGCTTGTTTCCTTCAGGAGCTAATAGTTTGCTGCCCATACATGTCCACACATTAATCACAGGCTGTTAGAAGACAGCCATCCTCCCAAAGGAGAACTTGAGCTGTGAAAGAGAAAGAGTCTCTCTCTCTCTCTCTCTCTCTCTCTCTCTCTCTCTCTCTCTCTCTCTCTCTCTCTCTCTGTCTGTGTGTGTGTGTGTGTGTGTGTGTGTGTGTGTGTGTGTGTGTGTGTGTGTGTGTGTGTGTGTGTGTGTGTGTGTGTGTGTGTACATGGACTCTTTCTCTTTCACAGCTGAAGGACTGACTGCATCATTTAGATCTTTTACTCCAGCTGTGTTTCTTTTTTCCCCCTTTCTAAGGCTTTGACTCTCTGTGAATACTTTGAGGCACAGAAGCTGAACTTTTGGGGCAAGAAGGTCATAGAACTGGGTGCAGGAACAGGCATGGTGGGCATCCTTGTATCTCTTCTTGGTACGTAGATCCCCATGTGTGACCAGGGATGGGGATAATAATAACCTTTAAACTGCAGCGCTGGAAGGGACCCAATGGATCATCAAATTCAGCCCCACTCAAGAAGGCACAGTGGGGAAACTGAACTTCCAACCTCTGGCTGCATACCCAGAGACCTAAGCCACTGGGCTGCCCAGGAATGGTCATTTGTGAACCTTCTGGGGGGTGGAGCCTGCCACTGGGCTTCCATCACCATCTAGTTTTGCTTCAAAGAAAAAAACAATGGATGCTGTAGCTGCCTTTAACCACTGCACAGTCTCTGAAATAAAGGGCTATGTTAAGGTGATGATCAGGCTACCTTATAGCACCATTGGGCACTTTGTACCTGCTCCCAAATGTTTATGGATTGCAGCTCCCATAAGCCCTAGCTGGTATAAGTAGTGGTGAAAGAATATGGGAGCCCAACAAGGATCACAATATCTAGCACTGGTGAATATAATGCTCAGATGGATAGAAGGGGATTTACATTTGTTGGCATGCTTGGAAAAAGGCACCACTTTGATTGTTCAAGCAGAATTCATTACTACTATTTGGGAGTCTGAATGGTTTATTCAGGTCTGTCTTTATGACATTTGGCACCTAGTATAACATGCTCTAAGCAGTAATAATCTGGGTGTTCATTGCCCTTTCCCATGCCTTTCCTGTTCTCCTGGCACATTTTTACCTAAGTAAGCTGTCAGTTCTGTAAAAGGTTTGGGGTCTTAAGATGAATGTAACTTGCAATCCTTGGGATAAAATGATTGTACACCCATGCTTCATGTAAATACACATGCATCTCATTTTTTAGTATAATGGGATGGGACAGGGAGAATGGTTCAAGGCATAAATCATGTAGAACGCTCACAGCCATCCACATTCTGGATTCAAAACTAATTAATTTCATCCAGCATAGCAACAGGCCAGAGGTGGGCATTGTGGTTCAAGAATCTCACCTCTGGCACAACAGTGTACTTATAATCTCTCTGTGTTGTTACTCTGTTGTTAGAAAGCAGATGAGTTGCATTTGATCTGAATAAGAATACCATCGGCATGCCCAGTGATCCAAAATGTCTGGGGAAATGTGGGATATTCATGAGTTATACCTGTGCTGTGACTTGAAATGTTCCCTCTCGTTTTCTTCTTCTAGGAGGTGATGTGACCATCACAGATCTACCTGTGGCCATGAAGCAAATAGAGGAAAATGTCCACCGGAACTTGCCTGGGAAGTGCAAGGCTCGAACCAGAGTGCGTGCTCTATCATGGGGTCTGGACCACAAGGAGTTTCCCACAAATTATGACTTCATCTTGGGTGCAGATATTGTCTATCTCAAAGATACGTACCCTTTGCTGATCAGGACTCTCCAGCATCTATGCGGTGCTCGGTCTACTATCTATCTGTCTTCCAAAATGAGGCAGGAACACAGTACTCCATTGTTTTTTGAGACTCTGCTCCCAGTGCATTTCACCTCAACATTGGCATTTAGGGATGAGGTTGAGAATATTAACATCTACAAAGTGACCAGGAAAAGTAGCCTCAAGTAGTGAGTTTCACTGCTCACCACAGAGACAATGTGCCTTTACTTTTTTTTTTAAACTGAAAAAAGTTTTTACTCATCCAAAAGCCTTAATGTGAGAGCCACCAGTCCATGCAAGCCTCATTGCAGTGCTTACCAGTGGATGTTAATGGCTCACATTCTATTGCTATAGTCAATGGATCCTCTAATTTTTGCCCCTGCCATGCATGCATGCAACTCCCCACCTCCCCACAGGCTCCATCGCAACCCAAAGAAAACTGGTTGCTGGGGGTGCACGGTGGAAGAAAAGCCCTCCGTGGAGGGAGGCAGCGGCCTAAACATGCATGCCTTAGAGCAGGGGTGTCCAAACTTTTTGCAAGGAGGACCAGATTTGGTGAGGTGCAAATGTGTGGAGGGCCAACCATTCAGCCACACTTGGCGTCCGGGCCGGACTTTGGACAAGTCTCTATAACATGCAAGGAGGCAGGGAGGATGCTGCAGTAACGGTAGGCTAGGCAGGTGGCTGGGGGGATGGACAGAGGTGGGGAGGGCAGGCAAACTGCAAGCTGACGTCTCTATCTGGTATGGGGAGGGGCCAGCTGGTGGGGATGAGTGACAGGCTGAGTTGGTGGGCAGAAGAGGCCGCAGGCCGCTCGAAATTTAAAAACGGGCTGTATTTGGCCCCCGGGCCTGACTTTGGACATGCCTGCCTTAGAGGGAACCTTGCTTAGAATAGTACCTTGCACAAGCATGGTCCTCTTGATTCTGGAGATTTTGTGAGTCAATGTCTTTGTGCATTCCATTGATCCAAATGACCCTCTTTTAGTTGTAACTTACTACTCCAGTGTCCTTGCTACTTTGATGCATTTATAAAAACAACAAAGGGGGCAGCCACAGCCACACTACAGATTAATGCACATCCCCCACAGTCTGGGTGGTCTAAACTGGCCTGGTTACCAGTGACTACATGATGTATAGATAATCAAGACTGATCCCAAACCCTTTCCATGCGATCCATACCTTTTTGATTCAATTGGAGGAGATACTGGTTTTGTTTGTTTTTAGTGTGAATGGGGGTCTAATCACCAAAAGAACTCCAGTTATATTACAGTGGTACCTTGTATAAAGGATTTAATTCGTTCCAAATGAAATTATGTTCAGCAAATTTTCCTTTATACAAATTTCCCATAGGAATGCATTGAAAATGGAGTAATCCCATTTTTATGTTGTACGGATTCACTCCATAGGCAATTATGTTAAGCAAAAATTTTTATGTTGTACAGATTTTGTCATACAAACTGTTTGTTATACAAGGGTCCACTGTATTTCCATAGCTCTGTTGGACTGATGCACTTATTTTCACTCTCACGTGTATATATAGCAGCAGGAGAATTCCTGTTGGTTTTAATGATACCAATTCATTTATTTCTGTTTGAAATGGTATTGCTGCCTAAACCATGTCTGTGCATATTCTCACTCATCCACCTGAGTTTATCTGGAAGTTGAGTCATGGCAACTGGACTTCATTTTCTTGAGAGATTAAAACGTTTTGGTGCTCATCCAGACAGCTTCATCAGTCTGAAAAAACCCACATCCCTGTTTATTTCAAACCCACAAACACACTAAGGCAAAAAGACACATCTACCCAAAGGACCTGATACCAAAACACAAAAGGAGCAATATAGTATATGCGGTACAATGCAGTGAGAAGGGTGCAGACCTCTACACCGGAGAAACTAAACAGCCATTTAAACAGGAGGATGGCCCAGCATAGGAAGGGTTACAGCTCAGAACCAGAATCAGCCGTATACCTCCATTTGAAGGACAAAGGACACTCATTCAAAGATGAGGATATACACATATTAGACAGAGATGATAGGTGGTTTGAGAGAGGGGTCAGGGAAGCCATTTATGTGAGCATTGAAAACACCTCTCTCAACAGAGGTGGGCTCAGGCACAGTCTATCTGCCACTTATCAGGCTGTGATTTCAACCATACCCAGACAAATCAAAAATACTTCACTTTTTCACCACTAAGGCCATAGCTAACGAGTTTCAGCACTTTAGGCCGTTGTTCACCTTAAGGCTATTGAGACTCTTGTCTACCTAACGAGCCTATTCAGCCCATTGTTCATCTTATGAGCCTATTTAAGACCAGGGTGACAAGAGGTCAAAGTGAGCTATAATGGAGGACTTGCAGCTAGCTTTTTTTTTTCAGACTGATGAAGCGGTTTGGATGAGCAGCGAAACGTTTCTATTTCTCAAGAAAAAGAAGTCCAGTGGCCATGACTCAACTTCCAGATGCCTAAACCATGGACTTGATTTATTTTCTCATATGTTTCCTGGGACAATGCTGCCCATACTTTTCTTTGTTTTTGTAAAAAACCTAGCTAGTACTGTACAACTTTGCAAACCAGGAAGTGGCTTTTAAAAGGCTCTCAAAGTATTGTGAAGAGCAAGAGAGAGGAGGTGCAACACCCCTTGCTTTATAATTCAAAGCAGGAAATGTCTTACGAGGAGCGCATAGGGAGCTGAGAATGTTTAACCTTACAAATAGAAGGTTGAGAGGGGATATGATAGCCATGTTTAAATATTTGAAAGCATGTCATATCCAAGGGGGACAGGTTTGTTTTCTATGGCTTCAGGGATTAGGACTTGGAGCAATGGTTTCAAACTACAGTACAGGAAAAGAGATTCAGTTTAAATAGTAGGAAGAACTTCCTCACAGTTAGAGCTATTCAGCAGTGGAAAATGCTGCCACAGAGGGTCGTGGGGTTTCCCTCTTTAGAGGTATTTAAGCAGAGGCTGGATGGCCATCTGTGGGGAGTACTTTGATGAGGGTTCCTGCATGGCAGGGGGTTGGACTAGATAGCCCTTGAGTTCTCTTCCAACTCTATCATTCTAAATGTTTCTGCTCAATACCTCTCCTCTTTCATCTGCAAGAGGTGGGAGGAAGGCTGTCTCCTTCAAGTTGTCTCCTTTTGAGCAATGTATTCATGTTTTGTTTTTGCTAGCAGCTTCTTACTGCCAATTTTTCAAAATACTGTTAAAATATATATTTTTAAAGGGTATAAGTGTAGTTGTCATGGGAAGGAAATAAATCAATAGTGATCTTCACACAGGCTGAAACAATAAGGCATGAAGTGATTTATCACTGGTACAAATAAAACAACTATCCAAGTGAGGGAGAAATAAACTGATCACCAGGAAAATAAGTTGATGTTGGTTGTGTGTCATGTGCTTAGAAATTTATGAAGCAGTCTAAAAAACAACCAAGTCAATAAAACTTGGGTTTTTGGGGAGGTATGATAAGGCTTTCAGTTCACTCTGTTTTAGTTTGGTTTCCAGCATGTGAGCACTAATATTGAACCCAAATGCCACTGGTGTGTGCATCTTAGGGGTGGTGATGTGGCTAGTTGGTTTTACAAAACATGCAGTAGGAACACTCCTGCATCTTCTGATTTTCTTCCCCTCCCTTTCCTCCTGTAGAATCCAGTTGGATTTTGGCAAGCCGAATTCAGCTTGGGATAACTTGATGGTTTAGTTATACCCAAATTTACCTCTAATGCTGGCCCTAGCTGAAAAAGTATCATTACAATGACACAAAAACAGTGAATCCACGGTTTTACCCAAGTGCCTTTTAACCATAATGCCTTTTCTCTTTTTGATATATGCTTTTTAAATACATTTTGTGTCTATAAAACACAGATATAATATTTCAGCAATTATATTATTTAGAAAGAAGACTTGGCACTAAATTGTGTGTGCCTAGGCATGTATTAATGTTCCATAAAATGTATTATCTCATTCTTCTAGGCACTCAGCTTTCAGTTATGTGTGACACCTTAAGAAAACTATGCACATGAATGTTCTGGATGGAATTTCATTAAACAAGTTAATTACATAAACAGATGCAAGCAAGCAATGCTAGAATTGTGCTTCTCAAATAAATGGATGGCTATGGAAAAGTCCTTATGTACAACAGTACTTTGTTGTTTCCTTATTAGTGACTATATACTGTCTATGGCTCAAGTATCCAATGGGATTTGCTCAGTATCCAGTAATAAAGTAACATGATGCAGTAAAGAGATATTTATATAAGGGGCATATGGATAAAAGTTCACCATTTTTTCAGGCTATGTTATTAAAGGCACAAGAGCAGGCTGTTAAAATTATGGCAAGGCAATCCTACTGTCTAATCAAAAGTCCTGGCTTGGTGCCTGGTACGTCAAATATCTGGAACTACTGGTCAGTCTTGGTGATCACTTGTCATTTGTCAAAGACTTCTTAAACTTCAAATATTTGACATTAGTTGTGACAGAACAATGGTTTTCAAATGAATGGTTTTGACCTTCTCTGTGCTTTAACTTGGATGCTCATGTCTTTTGCATGAAGTACTTGCTGATGGATCTCAAGACTGTACCACATCCATGCACACACCCATCCATATGACACAAAAATATATGTGAGGGAGAAATCCAAGAATGTTCAGCATGGCTTACTCCCAGGTCATCAGCTGGCCTCAGGATTCCTTCCTAGCCAAGGGGAGGATTAAATTGTGGGCAGAGAACCCCACTTCCTTCAAAAAGTGTTACAACAGCACAAAGCGACGCAGGAGGCACAGGGGTGATACCCAACCCAATGAGATGCCCAGCCAGCTTATTTTAGGCAAAAATCAAAGCAAAACAAAACAAGACAAAAACATGCGGCACCTTAAAAGACGAACATATTTTAATGTACGCATTCATGGACACGCCCACTTCTATATAGACTCACTCTGCTGCTGTACGTCTGAAGAAGTGGACGTGTTCATGAAAGCTTACATCAAAATATAATAGTCTTTAAGATGCCGCATGTTCTTGTATTTTGCTTTGTTTTGATTTTTGCCTGGAATTCTTGCACAGACTAACACGGCTACCTCGCACAAATCCGGATTATTTTAAGGTGCTTTTCATTCCCGGGCTGGTTTGGGCACCTACTTTTTTAATGACTTCCTCCCGGATCTACCCGCCCTCCTCGTCGGTGGCATCGAAGAAGGGGAACAGAGGCTCAGCCTAAACCGCGAGGCGCCCACCAGCCCAGGGTGTCATTGGCGTCGTATGGGAGGGCGGGGCCTTTGTGTGCCCGCTGGGCAAACCATAGAGTCTGGGGGGACTCCGTGGAAGGAGAGACCGATTGTATGGTCTCTATGGTAGAGGTTCCTCGCGGTCTTTTCCTCTGCTCCAGCAACCAATGAGAAGCCCAGGTCAGTCCGGGCCAATCCGCGGCGTGGAGACGAGGGCCAGCCGAGGAGAAACGCAGTCCCTCGGAGGTCGTGACGTCTAATGTGAGCGCCTTGGAGGGGTGGAAAAATGCAGCGCATGGCTGGCTTGGGGCGAGCGGGGTTCTCGTCCCGGAGAAGAGGCGCTCCGGTAAAAGCCCCGAGGCTGCAAGGCTTTGTGTCCCTGGGAAGGTGGCCGTGGCCGTGCTCGCCTCGACGGGAGCGCGCTTGCCCTGAAAGATCGCTGGCCTGGGCCCTGTGTGGGGAGGATTCTGGGAGGCATTCTTGGGGCACGTGCCCTAAAGAGACGGCGAGACGGGCCAGAAGCCCCTCCCCACTCCTGCAGTGGGGCCCCAGGGAAGACTCCCTAGGCTAGGAGCACCTGCGGTGTGGTGGCTGGAGCTTAGGGGCTGGGGTAGCATTGCAATGGGGCTGGGATAATGTTCAGGATAGGGTCAGTTTGGGGCTAACGTTGAGGATAGGGTTAGGATCAGGTTTGGGTTAGGGCAAGATTGGAATTGGGGTTAGGTTTGGAGTAACGTAATTAGGGGTCGGCGCAAAGTTAGGAATATGGTTTATAGAGTTAGGGTCGAGGCTGAGGATAATCTTGGGTTGAGGTTAGGTTTCTTTCCTTTTGTCATCTGTTGCTTCTTGACGTTTTTACTCTGTACCAGAGGTCCCTGTTCCCAAGCTGTTTTGCCTGTATCAGGATAAAGATCCACTCGGTGGAATATAGCCTTCTTCCCCACATTGAATGAATATAGTCTCTGTAATCATGAATAATGTCGAATCCTCCAAACCCATAGTAGATGTGGTACATATTGGGTTCTGTTTTGATTCCAGACCTCATTTGCTAATGAATCTACAGTGGTGGCGAACCTTCGGCTCTCCAGATGTTTTGGACCACATCTCCCAGAATTCCGAGCCTAGACTGCCAATGACAAAGGACTGTGGGAGTTGTGGTCCAAAACATCTGGAGTGCCAAAGGTTCACCACCAGTGTACTAGACTATTGAGGATCATGGATCTTCATTGCACCTCTTAGCTCCATCTGTACTTCTGTTTATCATGTTGGGATGACTTTTTGGTGCCATTTCAAGCACTCTCCTATTAGTTTGTAGTCCCCTTTGTCCAGCTGGATCCTGCCTGTCATTATGGTGCTGTTTAGTGGAAGATGGGAGCTCGGTGTGGGAGAGTGTCTGATTCTCCCCAGATACACAGTGTTCAAACATTCCTTAGGGCAAGGGGTTTGAGACTGTTTGTCATTTCGCTTCTGTCATCAGATGAGATCATGTCAAAAAGATTCCCTGGGTTTAGAAAGCCATTATGAAACAGTTCTTCTCTGTCTCTGCCATTTGTTTTTAAGTTTTCTGAGGAGCAATGGAAGCATATGGTGGGCAGTGTTTTTGGTTTTCCTAGGGCAGTTTATTTATTTATTTATGTATTTTTACCCTGCCTTTCTCCTTGGAAAAGGACCCACGGCGGCTAAATTCTGTAGTTGATGAATTTAAGGAAGGTGCTGCTGTCCTCCTACCTGCAGACTTGAGCTCCTCTTCTTTGTTCCTGCTTGCATCAGCAACAGTCAGGTTGCCCACCAATTTCCAAAGGAGTACCCATGTTAGTCGTTTGCAGCAAACAACCCTGACACATTAAAAGCTGAATATATGTTTCCCTTGTGCGTTGCAGTGTGTTCCTTTTGAAGTTCTATATAACTGTCTTGAATTATCTCTTACTTCTTGCTGAATTCTTAATTTCTGCTTGTCTCTTCAAGATGCTATTTCATGTTTGTGAATGCTTCTCTGACAAGTTTGTTTGTTTGGCAGATTTTGAATCTATTCTGTTAGTCTTTATAGGCAGTTTAGATTGTGAGTAGAAGACACAGGGTCTTTTAGATATTTTTGGGTAGTATCTCCCATCCAAGACAGCCAGTGGAACCAGGAGGGCAACATGTTTCCTATTCTCATTTAGTCCAGAGAAAACAAACAAAATAAAACAGAAAAACCCACAAGTGTCTTTGCTTCACTTGATCTGTGGTTGCATGAAATAGCTAATCCCATTGAGGAGTTTTCAATTCTGTTCCATTGTAGCATTGGGACAAATAATGTAGTAGGAACATTCAGAGATCAACAGGCCTTTGTTCACTATTGGTAACGAGCATGAATTTGTTCTAGCCACAACCCTGCCTTCTACCCTTCCCACTCCCCCCTTGAGGAATGCTATGGGACTTTCTGATATGCTTTATGTTCAAAATTTAGTACACCGTGAAGTGTAGACATCCACCCATTTTCACAGCTGCAGAAAGGGCTTGGAGCTTGTCCTCACTACAGTAAGCCTGGCAGCCTTCTGGAAAAATCAAGAAGGCTCCTGGGTGGGTCTATCTTAGGTTTCCAGGTTTCTCTCCAGGATTGGTGGGGAGCACAGACATTTCTCCTGTGCTTCTGATGTCAGCCTGGCAATATGGAGAGTGCTCCAGTAGATCAGCAGTAGGTAGTTGCATCACACATACCAGGATGATGGTGTCCATATTTAATAAGAGAAAAGTTCCAGAAACTTCACTTGTGTGCATTTCTCTAATGTGTGGGCATGAAAAAACTCCCCATCCCCACCTCCCACTCCAGTTTTGGTATTGGTGACAATATGTCTTTGGTACCCTTTCACTCTGTTTTCCTCCATTTCCTTTGCAGTTATTCGGCTGGCCTCTCAGTTGTCTTCTTCATACGGGTTCTCCTGTACTAGCGGCAAAAGAACTTCTCCTGAAGCTTAGGAGGAAAACTGGATACTCCTTTGTGAACTGTAAGAAAGCTTTGGAAAAATTTAATGATGACTTCAAAGAGGTGAGAACAAGCATTCGTTTTCTGGGCAGGTATTTAATGTGCTGAAGTGGGACTTAAGGCTTTTGAAAACAAAACTATTATTTAAAGTTGCAATTCTAGGTGTTCTAGCAAGAGACCTACTGAATAAGGTACAGCTAAGTAAGGACCTTCTAGTAAGTATGCCTGGAGGCTACAGTGATCCCTCACCATTTTGCGGTTCATATACTGCAGTCCTGGTTTATCGCAGGACTGCAGTATATGAAAGGCAAGCTGCTTGGCCCTGTTTGAGGCCTCCTGCACTTACCCCAGGCCTGGCACTACCCTGAACGGGCCTCCAACAGGCTTACCGGGCCTGTTGGAGGCCCCAGAAGTCATTTCCAGTGAATGAAGTGACTTCCGTATCACTGGAAATGACTTCTGGGGTCCCCTTTCCAGAAGTCACTTCCAGTTTGCTGGAAACCGCTTCTGGGTCCTCCGACATTCGAGGCTGCGCCAGGCCCCAGATAGGGTCCCCCAGTCCTGACCCGACCCAGTATCCGCATATCGGGGATTTTCCATTATTGCTTGTCAGGTTGGCTCCCTAACCCTGTGATAGGTGGGGGATTACCGTAGTTTGATCTTTACCAGGCAGTACATATTTACAGTGTGGTGGAGAAAAAGACAACAGTAAGAATAAGAAAGGACTTTGTTTTCTTGCTCTTCTGCCTTACTTCTCAAAGTCGGATATTTTCTAGTAGCAAGTGAAGTCCTGTGGATGTGCAAAGTGAGTCTAGTGAGAAGAAAATGTACCTTCTCGGAGTTAAATGGGTGGGGGTGGGGGTGGGGGTGGGGGACAAATGGTGATTCATATTGGTGATGTGCATTGTGGAATGTGTTGGTATGTACTGTGTGAAGCAAATAGCTAGCTGCTGACTGTTGATACATCGAGCCCTTATCAAACAGCCTTCTGAAGGCCGTTGGGGTGCAGTTGTGGAAGTGGCAGGCAGAAGAGTAATCTCATGCTGTCCAACCAAAGTAGGTCACTGCATCGGCTTCCTGTCAGAACGAGGCAGGGATTGATACCTTCCAGAAACTGAAGGTTTGATTGGCAAGTTTGTTATAGATGATATGGAATAGTGGTACCTTGTATAAAAGGTTCCAAATGAATTAAACAAATTTTTCCAAATGAAATTCTGTTAAACAAATTTATTTCCCTTTATACAAATTTCCCATAGGAATGCATTAAAAACGGAGTAATCCCTAATCACGACCATTTTTATGTTGTACAGATTCACCCCATAGGTGATTCTGTTAAGAAAATTTCCCCTATCTCTGGAATTTTTATGTTGTACAGATTTTATGTTATACAAACCAGTTTGTTATACGAGGGTCCAATGTATATTGATTTTCATGGATAACAATGGGTCAAAAGCTTTTGTATTTCTGTTTAGGGAAGTATTGTTTTGTTAGTTTTGTTTTGATTCTGTGATGCATCTATACTTAAGAGAGGTTTTCACACAGTATACAGCATTATTATAATCCACATTCCCTGATAACCAAACAAATATTTTTTTTTTTGGAGGGGGCAGTTGTATTTACGGTATTCATTTTTAAAATGCCACTTGATGATCTCATATTTATGCTGCAAGGAGCAGGGATGGAAGATAGTTAAGAAGAATTTTACTCTTATCATCCATGACCTACTAAATAGCCCTGGGTCTGGAAAATCAGCACATCATTAAGGAAGGTATCCTGCTATCCTTTTATTTAGGGCCCTGGCTGTCTACTTGAAAGGTCTCTTTGATCCTGAGATCTGTGCAGAACTGTTCCCCATTACTGTCTGCAGTGGCAGAGCACCGTATGTTCATGGCAGGTGTTTGGTTTGTCCTTTGTGTTCTCCTTGACCTGTTGTGTTTCAGTGCTGAGGTGTGGATTTATATTTCAAGGCTGAAGTCTGGCTGCATGAACAAGCCCGAAAGGAGGGGTGGGCCAAAGCTTCTGAACTGCAAGGACGGAAGGCGAAGGAGGGTCTTATAGGTCTGCTGAAGAATGAAAACTCGGCAGTGATGGTGGAGGTGAGCGTTTCCTTCTTCTTGAGAAAAATCCCTCAATGTTGCAAAATGTGCTTCCCACATGGCACCTAGAAGAGATAGAGATAGGTGCATGCGCCTCTGCCTTGAGAATTACAGTACATCTTGGTTCCAAACTGTGTCTGAAAAGAGAAAGGATACACAAGGATCTGATCATGTGAGATGTTTGCCTTGCTAGAAGATTGAGACCACATATACCATGTTGTAGTGAAGGTAGATCTATCCCGTGGAGCAAAAACCTGTCAATGCTTTGGCTGGAGCCATAATATGGAATAGATCCATCTTGGAGGTCAGGGGGCAGGGAAGAATGATGAGAGAGTGCACCCCTGTTGAGGGTTGGGTCTCTTTCCTGCCTTTGGGAAACAAAGTACAGTAAACCCCCACCTATTGCAGGGATTAGGGACCTGACCCGATCCGCAATAATTGAAAATCTGCAATATGTGGGTGCTGGGTCAGGTTGGGACTGGGCGGGCTCTCTGGAGGCTCTTGTACTTACCCCAGGCCTGGCACTGCCCCAAACGGGCCTGCAGGGGGCTTTCCAGTCCCCCAGTGATCTGAAGGTCACTTCTGCTTTACCAGAAGTCACTTCCAGTTTGCGGGGAAGCACTTTTGGGGCCTCTGATGGGCCTGGGAAGGACTTTCCTCCTTACCCCAGGGGGCCTTTTTTCATATACTGCAGACGCGATATATACTGGGACCGTAGTAGATGAACCACGAAAGGGTGGGGGGGCAACTGTACCATCTCATCCTCCAAGTGGCACTTCTTCTGCCCTGCTGTCAGACAGTTCAAAGGCAGTTCAAAGCTAGCTGTGCTTCTCTGCCAGGTGAACTGCGAGACTGATTTTGTGGCCCGAAACGTCCAGTTTCAACGCCTGGTTCAGCAAGTAGCCACTGGAACGATGCTGCATTATCAAGGGACCAGAGACCAGTTAAGCACATATGCCAAGGTAAGAGCGCCCTAAAAGGCTCAATAATCCTATATGCTGGATGTGTTTTTCCAAGTGGATTCTGAACATGTTAGTGGCTGCAATCTAGATGTAGTGATGCTTGAAAGAGATCTTTTGAAATCAATATGGTTGATGTCAGTCGTTAATCACTTTTGGATCGATTCTAGCCCATTCTGGTTCATTGGGAAACATTTATTCATGCCACTTTTTTTCCTTAATGAGCAACTGCAGGAAGGCAGAGTTGAGAGGTAATAGAATGACAGACCTCAAGGGCTACTCATGAATGCATAAAATAGTAGTGGTGCCACACTTTTGGATGTAACAACAGTGGCAATAATCATTATTCTAAAAGTAAGCTCAGTGCAGGTAATGTTTTCATGCATTCTGTGTGGTTTTGAAGTCATTTTTCCAGAGCACTTCTGATCTGAGAATACAGCCCAGCTTTTCATCCAAGGAATTGTCCCTGACCTCCACCATGCCCTAGATCAGGCTCCTTCTTTGCATTTATGCCCTTTTTCTCTGCATCACCCGGGATGTGGGGCCTCTCAGAAAATGTGTCCTTTATCAGCAGTGCTTGGATAAATCAAAGAATGGATGAATAAAGCTGCCCGGGCTTAGAGAAAACAAGAGAGCCAAACCGTATGCAGGGGTGGTTTGCAGGTAGGATAATTAATACAGCTGAGTGTTGTAATTATTTATTTCATTCCATTTGTATTCTGTCTTTCTCCCTACTCGCAGACCCAAGGCAGCTTACAAATACGGATGATAGTGGGGGTGCCTGAATTGTAACGGTATAACAGTACTGTTAAACATATAATAATATAAAAAGATTGTGACTGAAATTTGTTTTGCATAAAAGGTCATACGTAAAAAAACAGAAAAGAGTCAAGTGCAGAGTAGTCTGCTAAAATGCCCTTTTCTGGAGACTGTCTAGTTACCAATAGTTTACATGAAGAGAAAGGTCATTGTTCACTGGAAGAAAGAGAGCAGGTAAGATACCCACCTCGCTTCCTGTGAAAGGGAGTCCCACGGTCTGAAATTAGCTGTTGAACGTGTTTGTGAAGTTTCTTAGTCATCCAGGTGAGTTTATCTGGAAGTTGAGTCATGGCTACTGGACTTCTTTTTTGAGAGATAGAAACATTTCGCTGCTCATCCAAACAGCTTCCTCAGTCTGAATACAGCTAGTGCGAGTTATCAGGGTGTGCTTTCCAAAGTACCCAGACAAATCAAAAGGCCTTCACCACCAGGTCTATAGCTAACGACCCATTCTTGATAGGTTTCAGCACCTTAGGTCATTGTTCACCTTAAGGCTATGGATACTATTGTCTCCCTAACGAGCCTATTCAGGCCATTGTTCATCTTATGAGCCTAATTCAGACCAGGGTGACAAGAAGTCAAAGCTGACTATAAGATGGAGGACTCGCACTAGCGGTATCAGACTGAGGAAGCTGTTTGGATGAGTCCGGTAGCCATGACTCAACTTCCAGATAGCTTTTGAACAAGACTTCAGGTCGATACAGTACAACCCCCTCATCCACTGATTCACCCAACCGCAGATTCAGTTATCCACGGCTGGTGATCAGTGGGTGCAGGGGTGGTCTGAGCTGTGGCAGGGTAGGGGTGGTGGTGGTGGAGAACGAAAACTTACCCCTGCCGACGCTGGCCAGCCACCCTACGGAGGGTTGGGGGTGGTGATAGAAGAGGACCCACCTGGCTGACCGGCCTTTGAATTTCCCACTTGGATCCCAAGTTCAAAACTTCTGTTCGGGACCCGAGTGGGAAGTTCAAAGGCTGGTTGGCCAGGCGGGTTCTCTTTAAGCCCCCACCCCCACCCCTTCAGAGGCTGGCTGGTTGGCAGCGAGGACGGTGGCTGGGTGGCGGTGGCAAGGGATGCCAGCTGGCATCGGCAGCAATATGTTTTATTCCTCTTTTTTCTCTTTGCTGCCGCCACCCCTTCAGGCCAGCCAGTGAGCTCAGCAGCAAGGAGGGTGGCTGGCCAGGGGGCGGAAAGCTTTCGCCTTGGTACCCCACCACCACTGTTGCCACCTTCAATGCTGCTAAGAGCCCTGCCTCCTGATACCATCATCGGGTGTATTCCATCTCACCAAAAAGATTCTCAGCGCCTGATAGAATACATCCTCTGACAAGAATGCATTTTGGTACAATGCTTTGATAAAGATAGGTTGCTATGGAAAGCTCATTTTTGTTTTGTTTTATTTGTGAACATTAAAGGTACCACCTAGCCTACTTTTGCATTTGTTTTTCTGGTCACACGGCTCAACCCACTTTTTTGCTTTTATCCATGGATTTTGCTATCCGCGGGGGGTCCTGGAACCAATCTCCCACGGATAGGGTGGTCCTACTGTACTTGTTTTAGATACTGTGTGCTAAGGGGTAGATAGCCTTTCATGGACAGAGATAAGATTCTGCGATCCAGCTGAAGTATGCCCATCAGCGCAACCAGCACCTCCACAGCGACTAGGAATTTGCTGCCAGAATGCATGCAGCTTCCCTTATAGGGGTAGGAGCAGCATGATTTGTGCAGAGAGAACCCACTTGGAAAAATATCTTTTCAGCCTGGCCAAAAATGTGGTTAGTTTGATCTCAGCCCTCCTTTGCCTCGTAATTGTTTCCAAATGAGATTCCTTCTTTTTCTTTCCTTTTTCTTTTTTCTTTTCTTTTCTTTTCTTTTCTTTTCTTTTCTTTTCTTTTCTTTTCTTTTCTTTTTTTTTTTTTTTTTTTCTTTTCTTTTTTTTTTTTTGGCTTTTTCTTCCTTACAAACAATAATGTAATTTTTTTCTTGGCTGGAGTTCAACTGTGCCAGAAGGTCCTAGGTCTCTCCCCACACACACACACAGCTTGTTCTGGGAAAGCCAGAGGGGGCTCGGGGAATATTGGTGCTTTTCCTCAAATGTGTCAGAGTAAGTTGGGAGAGAGAGAAAGACCTGGTTTCTGGAGTCTGTGTTGTGAACGGCGCATAAGAAGAGGATGCTGAAGGTGTGGTTGAGCTGAAGTTCCTTGCTAAGTGTACTTCAGGGGCGAGGCAGTTCTTACCACAATATATGTAACTCTTTGCTTACATATGATATAGGTTTTCAAAGTGCTGCTTTTTTCATATCCTATGCAGTGGTGGCGAACCTTTGGCACTCCAGATGTTTTGGACCACCAGTCCCAGAATTCTGAGCCTAGCTTGCCAATGTCAACGTGGTCCAAAACATCTGGAGTGCTGAAGGTTCAGCACCAGTGGGCTAGGGTTACAACAAGGTTCACCACCAGTTTCCTATGGCATCAGTTTGATATGGGTGGTATTACCTTATAGACTCACGTTTTCTTGTCTGAGCTGAAAACTTTCCAATTTGAAATGCATTTAATGCTACATGCAGAGGCCAGATCTTCAGCATCTGCTCTACTTGCCCTAATTTTCTAATTGTCTGGATAAATTTCTAAATAGCGGAGGTATTTAAGAATGGACAAGGATTGCAGCCTACAGTGGATTTCTTTCCAGAAAACAAATGTATCTTGTGTTTCTCTGATTGTGTCTTCACAGTGCTTCTTGAACTCAAATGAGCTTTCTCAGCTCAGGACGGGGCCTGAGGGATCATTGCTTAGCGACCAACTGGCTATAGCTATCGGTGAGTATCTTGGAGGCAGAGAAGGCCAAGAAATGACAGAAGAAGGCAGCAGCCATTTTCTCTCAATACCCTAAATGCACCTGTAATTTTATGGTGTCGGGGAGGGTCTGGTGCTTCTCAGAAGGGCAGTTTTTGGAAGAACCTGTCAGGATATCCTTTCTCTTCTGAGTTCAGCCGCTTCCTGTGGAAAGACCAGTAATAATATGTGGTTAAGTTATTGGACACAATCCCTACTGCAAATGGCGAATCCTTTGTCCTTTCTCTTTTCGTTTTACATTCAAGGCAAGATGGGGGAGAATATGACGATGAAGAGAGCAGCGTGGGTATCCGTGCCCGAGGACTTCTTCATTGGTTCCTACGTGCACGGCTCACTCCCACAGGGGAATCCTTTGCTTTCTAACATGATGTTCGGCAAATACGGCGCCTTGGTCATTTGCAAGGCCTCCGCAGAAAGCCCCAAATCCGAATGTAAGGAAGTAGGCTGGCGCTTGGGCCAGCATGTGGTGGGCATGGCCCCGCTCTCTGTGGGCTCGACGGACGACGAACCCGGAGGAGATTCGGAAACCAAGATGCTTGCCCAGCCCTTCCTTCTCGACCCTTCTATTTCTTTGGGACAGTATATTCTGCCCACAGGTGTATCCGTGCTAGATTTTGTGCGTTTTGAATGTGGAGAGGACGCGGAGTCGATGGACAGCCAAGAAGTTAGTTCTGAAATGCAAATGTGAACTGTTTCCAGTTCCTCCTAAACCCCGTGTGGTTAACAGATGTGGCTGGTAACAAATCAACCTTACGTTGTTTTGCCATGGAACTACTACATGTACATCTCTTCTGGAAGCTCTGCAATGGCTCTGTAATATGTAGCTTCCAGAGTGTGGCAAACAGATGCTGATGCGACCAATAAAGCTGGCTGACCTCATCTGCAAATAAGGGCTGCGGCCAGGATGGCGACTGTGGCCACACTGATGCAAGTTGGTTGTAGTTTATTGTGCAATCTTACTAAAGCAATTCCCAGAAATCTTAGCTTCTGGTAAATGAGAAAAGCAGAATTCTTCCAAACTCACATATGTAAATCCTGTACCTTTAAAACACTGAGCTAGAACACCCAAATGTGCACCCTAGATTGAGCAGTCTCTAACCATGGCATGATTTATTACGAGAAGTTCCTTTTAGTAGATTTTGTAAACTTTTCCTTACAGGAAATTAAGAGAATTGACTGATTTTCTCAGGCAAAAATAGAGGATTTCTTAATGGCTACTAGAAGACTACTGCAGCTGCATCCATGCTTAGAAAAATTATTTTAATAGTGAGGGCTAGAAGCATGAGGTGGATTGGTAGTGATGTGTCACTTAGATGTTTTGGATTCCAACTCCCAGCATTCTGCACAAATTCCTAAGGCAGAATTCTGGAAGTTCCAGCTCATGGGTGCACAAATACAACTACTTTGCCTTAATTTCATTCGCCTGCAGGTGGGCCTTGTCTCGGAGACTAGTTCGGTGTCTTGACTGTATCTGCTGTTGTTAAATGTTCCAAAAGAGAAGCTTCCACAGTGCATCTTGGACATTGCAGTTCTTTGAGATGTGCACACATCTCTTGGTTTGTTTCAGCATGCAAATTAAAACTCCGAGGCTCTTTTGCATTTGTCGCAAGTCAGATGCTGAAATTAATTGGGGTCAGCCTAATTAATTTCTGTTGCATGGACAAGCGTTTTCTAGCAGGTGAGTTCTGCTCAAAAAGGTTCCCGTTGGCCCAAAGGTGGAGGCGGGGACATACGTTTGTCCATTACCCTCTTTGTTCTGGAGTCATTGGAAGCACGTTCAGTGCTTTTCTAGAGGGCTTCCTAGCGAGGGGGGGGGGGGAGAAATGGAAGAGTGAAGGAGCAGTGTGCAGCAGTCACCCCCCTGCAACCCTTTGGAAATGCCTTGCCCTACTCATCTAGAGTGCAGTCCTTCCCTGGATAGAAAGGCCTCTTGCACCCCATGAAGGAAATGGATCCAAACTGTGGCGCAGTTAGTTGCTGCCAATAGTAAAAAACAAAGAATGGCTTTTCGTTTCTTGTGTTCTGCCTTTAGGCCCACTGAACATTCACAGTAAAAGGTGATTTGAGGTACTCGGATGGTTTGAATGCCAGAATTATTCTCAAAGCGGGTTTTCATGAGAGGCCTGGATCAGGTAGAGCTCCCTTTGAGCCTTGCTGGAGCTGGCAGGGCTTGGTTGCTTGCGTGCTGTGAAGCAGCTGTTGTACCATCTGTGTGACTATAACCAGTGGAGGACGGGTCAGGTATCCTGTGCAGCCTGCAAGCCAGCAGGTGACTGGCACATGAATGCCACGGAAGACCCCACCCGCTTTATCCAGTGTGCCGCCTGAGGCAAAAGAACATTTGTGGCATTCCCTCATTCCCTCCCTACAGAATTAGAATTAATTGGGAGCTGAATGTAACTTGGGAGAAAATTGGGAAGAAGGCCTCTTCCACCACACCTGAGGACTATGCCTGTCTTATGTAATGGATATCCAGTAGGGGAGACAACTCCTTTGGATCAAAAGTAGCATTTCCTTTGGGTGTATCAAAAGAACACCAGAGACACCGCCGAATTCCCTTTAGTGTTTTTAATTTCCACTGTGAGAGCTGCTTCTGTTCCTTTGTGTCTGATTGGGGTAAGGCATGCAATTGGCTCTGACATCTTGTCCCCATTTGATGTACAGCTTAGGTGCCCTGTAGTAAATGGTCTTCCCTGGCAAATGCTCACCGGATGTGGCTTGTGCTGCATTAAAAAGCCAAACAGGACGGTTGTCCGTATTCAGCAGCACAAATACACACACACTCCCAGTATTGAGATAAACTCAAGTGCAACATCTGTGTTCTATTCAGTTTTGCATGATATCTGCCCTCCTGCCAAGCATGTCTGATGGGAAGAGGAAGCAAGAATCACAGGATACATTGATGTTTATTTTGTGAAGCCACTGGATACAAATCCCCCCTGGCCCCAGAGATCTAATCATGACTACATACTTGCTTTCGGCTCTGCCTTTTCTAGCAGGGCTGGGGAATTTCCATCATTGCGCCTACACATTTGGACCAGTTGGGAGTTGATATCCAATAACAGCTGCAGGAGCACAAGCTTCTCACGTGGGTTCAATCCCAGGTAGCCGGCTCATGGTTGCCTCAGCCTTCCATCTTTCCGAGGTCGGTAAAATGAGTACTCAGCTTGCTTGGGGTGGGGAGCAATGTGTAGCCAGCATGCTGTAATTAAACTGTAAACCGCCCAGAGACTACTTGATGTGGTATGGGGTGGTACATAAGCAGAACACTTTTGCTTGATAAGCATAATAGCTCAAATCAATTTTGCTAGTCCCAGCTGGAGTAGGCTTAGCCATTCTCGTATCTTGCTGCTTGCCTGCACTGGAGAGGAGTCCTGCTGAATAGTAAGCCTAGCACTTCACTGAAACCCATTGACTCAGTGGGTCTACTCTTGTGCACAAGACAATGTGTGGATGGGGGTAGGGAACATGTGCCAGCTGTGGTGTTGCACAAAACAATTCATACAAAGAGGGACAACTGAAGCTGTGCCCATCTCTGATCCTGCTATCTGTTGGGAGGCAAATTCTGCCAAATATGGCCCTTCCGAGAAATTCCTTGCTTGTGTGGTTCTTTTCTGCTGCAAAAAGTAGAGAATGAAACTAAAGGAGTAGCCATCCTGGCCTTGATTCTAATCAGTAGAGATCACTTGGTGGAAGTAGTGGTAGTACTGTAAATGGAAATCAGGTTATACCTGAGTTTTTGATTTCAAAAGTAACAAAGCAATGTATGCTGAATTTTACAAAAATCTTAATAAACTTGAAACTGTTAAATAAGGCCCCATAGTAGGAGATCCTAACAGGAAAAGGAGTCCAAGATGGGTGGGAGTTTCTTAAAGTTTCTGCTAAACTCAGATTTCAGCAAATGCTCTCTGCTTATCTTGAAGGGAAGTACGTACAAAAGAATTCCAGTTATGGAACGTAATTGTGTCTCTGGCTGTAAGCAGATAATTCACCATTTACGGATCTACCCTCTCTACAAGAACCTGAGAGAAAGATTTCTATTTCATCCAGATGTATTCCAACTGTTCCCACAAAGAAATAGTACTAAGCTTGCTCAGTGACAATCAGCCGTTCATTACATATGCCATAGCCCTATTTGCATTGGCTGCCAAGAAGCTGAGATCTGGCTTTCTTAAGGACCTAAATGCCATCCAACTCCATTGGAAGACGGGTGGTATAGAAATACAAAAATAAATAAATAATAAATATAAATAAGGTCCTTAGTTCAGCTGGAGCTGGTCTTAACGATTCTTAAACATGCACTGTACATTCAAACACTGATGTTTTAAAGGTTGCAATTCCATTGGCACTATGCATTGTATATTTGTAAAGGCCTATGGCCGTAAATAATAAAGTTTTGACTGACTGACTTAAAAAGGGAATTCTAAAGATGCTACTATTAAAAAAAAAGTCCAACAAGAAAAAAATGGTGGAGGACAGCAAAGAGACCAATGTATCTTCACAAACAGGTCACAGGGGACCTGAAAATAAAATGGACATATGTTGGATGCAGGAGGGAGGGCAGACCATAATAAAGGAAGAGTATAACAAATAGAAAATAAGTTGAGGCTAGCAATAGATGCTAAAAGCAAAAATAAAAGTATGCTTCAGCTAAGTGCACAGCACAAAAAGAAGAAATAGTGACTCAGGATAGAAAAAACGGTAACAGACAACAAAGAAAAGGCAGAAGTGTTCCATTCCTACCATAGCTTGTCTTTTCCCAACAATATAGTCTATGCCACTCTTGAAAAATGTGAAGCATTAACAGAAAGGGCAGGATTGCAGCTTGAGATTGATACACAAATAGTGAAGGAATATTTTGAAAAAGCTCAGATCTCCTGAGCGGGATGAACTGCATCCAAGGGTATTCAAGGAATTGGCTAAACAACTCTCAGAACCATTGTCTATGGTTCTTACTGTTTTCCAGAAATCATGAAGGATGGCTTAGGTATCAGATTATTGGTGAAGGGCAAAAGTCCCTATCTTCAAAAAAGGACGGACCTAGAAACTACAGATGAGCCGGCTGGCATCAATCCCAGAGAAAATCCTGGAGCAGAGAATAAAGTGACCAATTTGCAAGTACATTGAAAGCAAGGCATTAATAAAATCATCTTGTTTGCTTGAACTGTACAACAGTGGAGCTAAATGTATCCAGAAGTGCTGAGCACCTGAACCTGGAGGAATCCAAGAGAAAATTCAGACCACCATCTATCAGATATACCTTGATTTAGTACTTCTCCATTGAGCAAGGAGTTGGTCTTGGTGGTTTTATAGGCCCCTTCCAACTCCATTATCCTATGATTCTGTCCTCTGCAACATGGAGGCACACAGCATCTGGTTGGTTGGCGTAAAGCCTGTCCCATTAGCAGAGGTAGATATTCTTTAAGCAACAGTGAATTGCCTTTTCTCCACCCTATTGCACTTAATTGAAGCTTTTTAATTTCTGAAAGGGTTTTCACAAAGACATGCATTCTGAGAAGTGGTACCCTCTTTCTCTGGAATACAGTTTGCGGGAGAGAGAGAGCAACCCGTTGGCTATTTCCAGGTCATTAGGATTTTTCCTACCTTCCAGCTGCTTGGTGGAATTTTATTTGAACCCATCTTTGCACTTGGGAATAAGGAGCCACACCAAGCAAGGTAGACCCCACACCCACCCTTAACCAGCATGTAGGTCACAGGAGGGGGCACACAATGCCTGTCAAAGCAGCTTAGCACACAGAAGGGTGGTAAGGGTTTTGGAATACCATACTTAGGTCTCTAAGTATGTTGAGTTTTCCATATATGACCTTGAAACTGGTCAGAAGGGAATTTGTGGCTCTCAATTCTTTCTAGGTCTACAGCTCCCATTTGACTTTGTCAGCTTGGCCATCTAGGACAGTGGTGGCGAACCTTTGGTACTCCAGATGTTTTGGACCACAACTCCCACAGTCCTTTGTCATTGGCAGTGCAGGCTTGGAATTCTGAGAGTTGTCCAAAACATCTGGAGTGCCAAAGGTTTGCCACCACTGATCTAGGATAATGGACATCATAGTCTATCGTGTGGTCTGAAGGGATACAAGTTCCCCAACTCCTGTCTTAGAATTTATACCTTAATAATAATTTTAAAATGGTGTACAAAACTACAAGTCCCAGGATTCCTCGAGAATAGCTGCCTGTAGGGTAGAAGGAAGTATTCTTGACAAGCCCATTTTTAATACTTGTATTATCAGTATATACACTCATTCAAGCCAAACAAGTTGTCTTCACATGTCCTCGGTCTCTAAGAATTGCCCTTCCCTTCTGTAGAAACAGATCTTGGCCAGTTGCTGTCACCATTTCTTCTTAAGCCTTACAGCAGTGGCGTCTTCTTAACCCAAGTGAGTTTTCTCACCTCTGCAAACTTGTGTGCAGGTGAATTAAGAAAACCAAAGTAGCATTTAATAAAACAAAACAAACCTTCCTGGTCAGCGCAGCAGCCATGACTAAATATATTGAAATCAACATTCAAAGCACAAAGAGGCACAGAGGGGACGTAAAATTTGGAAGGCAGAAGGCACAGATTCCTGTTGTCGACCAAGCCGCTTCTGGATTTTGAACAAGCCCTCCAACAGGTTGGGAACAACCACTAAGTGCCTCTTCCTTGAAAGCTTGCTTTATTTCTCCTTCTTCAGAAAAGTCCCTTTTCTTTCTTCATCAGGAGCTGTTTCCAAGTTGGGAGAGCAGCAAATTCTTCCCTGGGGATTCCAAATACTCTCAGAAAGTCTTCTTCGGACAGGAAACTCTGTCAGGAGAGGAATGCAGCACTCAGCACGGAGTAAGGGAAGGAGATGGCTCCCTCCCACCCGAAAGAGTTAAAAGAGTTTGGTGGAACTCAAGAGAAGCGATTAAGGTATAATTGCTTCCAGAGAGGTTTTATTCCCCAGAATAGCCTGGTTTCCACATTTTATAGATAAGATAATAAACCAGTTTTTCATTACACTACTTGAGATGACAGATTATTACTGTATATACTCGAGTATAAGCCTAGTTTTTCAGTCCTAATTTTGGGCTGAAAAAAGGTTTCCTCGGCTTAAATATGCAGGTCAATACTTTTAGCCACTGAGGCAAGTTTGGGTCAGTGGCTAAAAGTCATTTTAAACATTGTGCACCACTTCTCCTGACCCCCCATGTTTAAAATGACTTTTTAAAAGGTCATTTTAAAACAATGTTTAAAATGACTTTTAGCCACCAACTCAAGCACTTGCCTCAGTGGCTAAAAGTTATTTTAAACATCAAACACACACCCAGCTCACAAAGGAGGAGTTGCCAGGCCCTGCTGCATTTCCCACCCTAGGCTTATACTTAAGTCAATAAATTTTCCCAGTTTTGGGGGTTTAATTTAGGGGCCCCGGCTTATACTCGGGTCGACATACTCAAGTATATACGTACTTTGGGACCTTTCTTAGGAGAAAGATGGGGTAAAAATACTTTGAATGACTGACTGACTGACTGAATGAATGAATGATGGTTTACCATCTTGAATGCTGGGCCATATGAAAATCGTTCTCAAATGTCAGTGCATGGGCAATGTCTTTATTACAGACAGCCGCCACTGTTCATAACACTGTGAAGAGTGCTGGTTCCTGTCCTAGGGGTTTACACAGTATAACATTTGACATGAGAAAATAAAGGAAGGACAAGAAATGAAGACACAAGTGAAGCAGGGAATCAATGTTTTAGTTACACATACTTAGGTTCAGTATGGAACAACATAGGGGAAATAATGCCTCACCCAAAAAATCTAGCCCTGGAACCCTGCTCTATTATATCCTACATTCTCTGATCTTAAGATATTTTTATTTATTTTTAAATTGCTTTGGTGCACATGACCAAAAAGCCCTGTAAACACCTGTAGTAGTAGTAGTAGTAGTAGTAGTAGTAGTAGTAGTAGTAGTAGTAAGTAGTAGTAGTAGTAGCAGCAGCAGCAGCAGCAGCAGCAGCAGCAACAATAACAAATTTGCCATCAAGCTAATTCTAACTTATGGCACCCCCTTTTCAGAGTTTTCCACATCTATAGTAAAGTGGTACATTTATGAAACGTGTTTCCTTCTTTGTCTACTGTTCCTGAAAGCAGATCTAACCAACGGTTCGTTTGTGTTTACTTTTGGAGCTGCAACAAAAGTTAGGAAGATGCTTCTCAAGTTGAATTAGTCAGATGGTTGGTCCTGCCCCCATTCCAAATGGGTGATGCAACAACCGTACAGTAGATTTGAATGCCGCAATAGTAGTAGTAATGTTTGTTAGTATTTTGTGAACCCTTATTGAGTCAACCCACCTCATAACTGGTCTTCTTCTCCTGCTGCCTTCTACTCTTCCCAGCTTCATGGTAATAATTAATTTAGAGAGGCTTAATAACTCTTTACTGGCTGATAGCTCAACCTGGCAAAGTTTGGGAGTTCAACTCCTCCCAGTGTCTCCTGGGAGAAGAGCCAGCAGGTGTAGCCTTGGGCCAGGCACAGGAGTGTGAAAGTGAAAGGGAGTGTTCTCTATCAGGGAACCCCTGAAATTGTAAGCTGCCCAGAGATCTTTGGGTAGTGGGCAGCATATAAGTTGAATGAATGAATGAATGAATGAATGAATGAATAAAGGATTGGCATAAATCAGAAATAACTTGGTGGCCCATCATCATGATGATTAATGACTATCCCTCCTCATCTTTATTCCTTTCTCTGCCTTGCAGTAAAGGGTTCGTTTATAGCAGAACTGACCTCTTTCTTAGCAGGATCCACCTCTTCTGGTAGTTCTTCTTGGCAGGACAGAAGGACTTCCAGAGGGTAGGTTTGGTGGCGGCTACTGCTGCAACCTCCATCTGAGCTCCCCCGTTTGGGGTCAAGGGGTATGCTGTGTGGATCCTAAGTAGAAAAGGTACCTTTCAAAATGCAGTCAGGACAGAAAGCAGATTCTGTTCCACTGTTCCTTATATTTGGAATATTTGATGCTTGCCTTGGTCCAAAAGCAAAAGGGAAGGGAAACCATATGCAAGCCATCTGTACCTGTGAGGCCAATATGTACATAGCTTGCCTTACTATTGGATCTCAAAAGGATTACCTTTATGAGCAAGACCTATCCATCCACAGAGCACTCTGTATAGTATTATGTACAATTCTGGTCACCGCATCTCAAGAAAGACATAGTAGAACTGGAAAAGGTGCAAAAGAGAGCAACTAAAATGATTACTGGGCTGGGGCACCTCCCTTATGAGGAAAGACTAAAACATTTGGGGCTCTTTAATCTGGAAAAAAGGCGTATGAGGGGGGATATGATTGAGACGTACAAAATAATGCAGGGCATGAGTAAAGTGGATAGAGGGACGCTCTTCTCCCTTTCACGAAATACCAGAACTAGGGGACATCCATTCAAATAGAGGGCTGGGAGAGTGAGAACAGACAAAAGATTTATTTTTTTACCCAGCGTGTTGTTAGTCTGTGGAACTCCCTGCCACAGGATGTGGTGATGGCATCTGGCCTGGATGCCTTCAAAAGGGGAATAGACAGATTGCTGGAGGAGAAGTCCATCACAGGTTACAAACCATGATGGAGATGTGTAATCTCCAGGCTTAAAACCAGGGTACTTCAAGGGACAGATCCAGGGGACTGGTATCAGGAAACAGATATCTAGTCTTGTGCACTCCCAGATGCATTTGGTGGGTCCACAGTGAGATACAGGAAACTGGACTAGATGGGCCTTTGGCCTGATCCAGCATGGCTGTTCTTCTTATGGTCTTATGGTCTTATGTCGAGTCTTTGATTTATGCCTGTGTGGATGGGTGGTGTTACTCTTACTGTTTCTTTGCACTGGTTTTGACTACATGAGATAGCAATCCCAGCTGCAGAAATGAGGTGAAATGACATGTCCCCAAGAGACATCATTCTGAAGGCATTGTGGCTCCTACAGAGTCAGGGTGCTTAGGAGACTTTTGTGGCTTGCGGAAGTGGACTTGTCCATGACAACTCACATTAAAATATAACAGTTCATCTTTAAGGTGCCACAGTGGTTTTGTCTTCTTTGGGGTTTTTTTTTTTTTACATTTTTCTTCTGATGTTGAGTTTTTGTTTTGTTTTGTCTTTAAGAGTTTGATTAATTAAATAATTCTGGGAGTAGCAATGACCATGCTATTCTGTTCAGAACTGTCACACAGGTGGAACAACTGGGGCTTCACTCTAGGGTACCAAAACTTAGAAAGCACTGAAATCTGAAAGTGAATCTACTGGTGAGTGCTAGGAAAATAAACAATAATACCTCCCAGGCCTCTTCACTCCCCACTTTTTTTAAAGAAAAGAACTTTTTGAGGTGGGGGAGAGCACCAGCTTCTCCTCCTGCTTTTTAACAGAGGCTCAATGCCTGTGCTGCAGGGTTCACTGGGTGGGAGACAGTGCTATTTGCCAAAGTTACTCTGAGGCTGTTGCCAAAAAATAATACTGTAATAATAAAAAGAGAGAGCAAGGAGTATCAGGACACCCTAAGGAGAATTGAGTTTTATTTGGCACAAATAAATTGTTCTGTGCCCAAGAAGTAGGCTGCTGGCCCTGAAGGCTTAAGCCAAATAAACCTTGGTAGTCTTTAAGGTATCAGCAGAGTCACCTTAGTTTGGAAGCATGGATAATTACAGGATTGGGGCAGACAGGCCACTGTGTAGGGTAAGTGCTTTGCCTTGCCCCACCTGCTAGCAGAAGTGAATCAACCTTGGTCAATGATGCCACTGCCCTGATTACTGAGGGCATGTGTGGAGGGGGTGACTAGTGGGGCAATGGTTCTCACCCCTGGTCGTCAGGGTTTGCTTCCAGAATCCCTGACTACTAGTCATGTTGGCTAGGATTTCTGGGACCTGAAGCCCAAAATATTTCCTCTAGGTTGAGAGTTGCTGGATTGGAGATGCAAAAGGACAAGAACCAGAGCTCAGGGACAGAGGAACATGTGGGGTGTGGGTATGGGTGGGTGTGGGTGTGTCAGCCCCCAGACTCCCAGACCCCAGGTAGTGAGTTACATGGCAAGCTTTCTGCCAGCGACCCTGAAGAGCTTTGAGTTGGGGGAGAAAATACCCTGGCAGAGGGGCAAAGTTTTGTTTGTTGTGAGGCTGCTTCATCTGTACCTGGACTTCTGCCAGCTGTGTAGGGTGAGTAATCTGTGTGAAATATCTGCTCCTGGGGAAGGGACCACTGGCAGCCCTACCTCACTGGCCCCATCCAAGGAGAACAGGCCTGAAAGCCAGCCAAGTGATTTTGACACGGTTCCCATAAGCCCCTCTCCCCTTCCTGGCAGGGAAAAACAACAGCTTACAATTGGCTGCCCTTTCAGGATACGGGAAAGCTGCAGCCTGAGACCTCTACCTGCTGCTATTTAAAGAAGCACAGCTTCTTCCCTAGGGGCAGCCCCCTTTCCTGGGGATTGGGGGCATGTGGGGGAGCCAGTCTTCAACTCACAGTTCTGGTTCTGACAACACTGTTGGCATCTCTCAGTTCCTTCTTCATCTCCTCATAGGTCTTCCTTTCCTAGGAAGAGAGGGAAAAGCCAAGTTAACCTGGGAGTGATGATATTCTCATATTGGGGTGTTGGGAACCATGTTGTACCTCTAACTGTTTCAGCCTGGAACCTCCTTTGAATCACCCCTAGGTACATGGAGGAGGGAGGGCAGGAGGAGTGGCATAAGAGCCAAAGTCCCACCTTATCTCCTGCAGAGGCCAACACAGCTTGGAAAAATGTACTTTTCTGCTGATACCACCCCGTGTGTGAAACCAAGGTGAACTATAAATTGGAAGCCTCACACCAAGTTCCCTCAGACTGCTGAAGCTACTTGGATGAGTAGCAAAAATGTTTCGATCTCACAAGAAAAGAAGTCCCAATGCCATGACTCAACTTCTGGATAACCTCACTGGGGGTGACTGAGAATCTTCACAGCCATCTGAGAAGTGGGCTGTAAATGAGGTATCATTCACAGCTGCATTTGGGTGAGCAATAAAAACTACATGCAGAACCAATGAGAAATCCCAAGACTGGCTAAGGGTTCTCATCTGAGAAAGGGGTGACAACGTATTAAATATCTAGGCCCAGAGGAAAGGGGGGCCATCCCACGTCTCTTTAAATGTAGATTAAATTTGTAGATAAACCGTGTCCAAAAATGCTGTCCCCAAGGCCACTGGTTTTTTTGAAAAAGAAAAGAAAAAGAAAATCCCCTTAAGATAGGTTTCGGGAGAGGTAGGGAATTTTTTGCCTTGCTTCAATAATCCACCTTTTAAGGAGGCAGAGGTCATGGGACCATGCAGATGATCCGGTTTTCTCCCCCATAGCGTGACCGGCTGTTCCTGGGGCCGATCAGTGCTGTAATTTATTTATTTATTAATTTCCCTCCACCCTTGAGATCCAGGAAGCTGAATGGGCAATCTTTGTTTTCTTTTCCGAAAGCCAGCTGGAGCTTTTTTTTAAATCTTAGTGCCACCTGCTGGCCATAGGGCTGAACTGGCCTTAAAAAAACCACATTTGTACCTGGGAACTGCTATCCCACATATTAAATCACGTGACAGGAGTAAGAGGAAAAGCCAGACCTTCAGAAGATCAGGATCTTCCCCAGGTGAGATAGCAGCGATTTCAGCATGTCATCATGCTGTTGAGAATTGTTCTCCACATGCGCTCAAAAACTTGCCTAGATTGGCTCTTAGGTCTTTTGAGAAAGAAAGGGAGACTAGAGGGCAAAAGCTTCATACAGAGAGGACGCCCCCTCCTCAGAAACTGGCCCAAAAACTTTCCTTGCACCCACTGCAGAAGAGGCAGGGTGTTTATTTTTCTGTTCCCCTCTGGGGTGGTGGTTGCATGGTGCTTTTTCCTTTGTTTTCTTTTGCTTCCTTTCTTTACACTCTCTGAAAACGGTACAATCATAATAAAAATCCCTTCCTTGTGGAAGCAGCAGCAGTTATATCTTTATGGTGGCTTTTAAAAAGAAAATGCTCCTGGTCATTGCTTCTCAGATATAGAGGCTTCTTCCTCTGTCCAAGGGCCTGTTCTTCACACACACACACACACACACACACACACACACACACACACACACACACACACACACACACACACACACACACACACACACGTACATTTAATACAGTATCTTGCTCCAAAAGGCCAAGGAAGGAAATTATTTTACAACAAATATAAGGCAACCTCCCAGGAAAACTCTTTGTGACTCCCTTGGGGGGAAGTAACTATCATATATGACTGTCAATAGGAAAACATGAAATGATCCTCTAAAATCTAAGGGTTTCAAATTCCTAATTTTAAGGTAAACAGTCACATTCCAGTAAGAAATGTCACATTCTAATTCCAATACTGGGAAATAACGAACACATTAGCAGTCAAAATCTTGTGAATCTGTTTCAGTAACCACCAAGGAAATCCAATGTTAGTTGAATAAACCCACTTAAATGAATAGGGCTGATCGTTCATCATCTTTCACAGATGGCCCAGCACTTCCATCAGTTGACTCTAGTTTGAATTAATAATACATTCATTCCTAAATCCGCTTCATATATGTTTTATTCATTTCAGTCTGTGCCTGGGACCGTGCCAACAGGCAGTCATCCTCAGGAAAGCGAGAGGCATGTATTTTAGGCACAGCTTTCACTTACACTCCAGTGGTATGGATCCCACGCCAGGAACCAGCCTGTGAAATTGGGAGGCTCAAAACCTTGCTTGATGACCAGGATGGGGGTGTCAGTCTCCCTCCCACTGGGGTGGCTCTGCAGATATTCTTGAGCTGTAGTCAGGGCCTCTTTCCGCTCTTCCGCATTGGCTTCTTTGCCAATCCATAAGAAAATCTAGGGAGGGAGGGAGGATTATTTAAGTAACTCATCTGAGCAATGGCACTGAAATTTTGACATCGAAAGAAATGTTTAGATGAGTTTGCTCAAGACATTGGGCTGCCTGAGGCAGAGGCCAAGACAGCAATCCCTGCACCCCTGGAAGGTTTTCCCACTTTAGCACCCACCACCACCACCACCACCATTGAGCCACCAGATGCTCCAGGGATACTCAGACGCAGAGCAAAACAATGAGGGTTGTAGCCAATTGGTTGCTTTCAGGCGGCCAGTGGCTCATTGATTCAGAATTCTGACTTTTTTGGCTTGTAACAGTCTCTTCCCAGACGGGTATACCATGGACAGGTTGAATGGTAACTATCACAGTTCTTTTAAGGCCTACATGTCGCCTTTGTTCAAGTGATCACAAAGCTCCCATAATGGCTCCTCTCTTACCTGTTTTATCCTCCCAGTGACTCTGTGAGGTAAGATAAAGAAAGGCACAGTGAGGTAATACCCCGTGAGTTCCATGGAGACCAAATCTGGGATCTTCCAAGTCCCAGTCCAAAACACTGACCACTACATCAGACTGTTTTTCTTGCTAGTTTGTGTTAGATTGGGATGATGGGAGTTGTAATCAATGCATCCAGAGAACCCCAGCCTGAAAGCATTGATAGGCCGTCCTCTCTGAAGCATTGCACTGGGGTTACGGCAGCCACTTTTGCTAGGCCTAAAGTCATAGCAAAGTTTTGTCCTTGCTCCACAGCCTCACTGAGTTGGGATCTCCGCTGCTTTGTTCTTTGGAATTAATGCATGGTTGTCTTTTGGTTATGCGCCTATCTTGCCTCGCTTTGCCTTTTCAACCTGCAAGCTGTTTTGAGAAGTGTCTTTTAAAGCCTTCAAGAGCAACACGTGCCCCTTCAGATGACGCTGGACTGGAGCTGACTAGTAACATTGCTGCCTTTGACCGATGGGTCTTCCATCTGGAAGTAGGGTCCCGACCTACCTCGTAGGGTTGTTGGGAAGATAAAACAGGGAAGAGGACAGCCAATGTGTGAGCTTTGGAATCATGGAAACAAAGGCCCCACGGATAAGTATAACAAGTAAGAACAGTCTTACAGTTGCCATCCAACACTGGCCAGTTCTGCCTTAAAAGCAAACAACTCCAGGTTTGTTTTTTCTCTCTCCTCTTCTTACAAAGCCACTGCATTGTCACAAGGCTGCCTCCAAACCCCTTAAGCTTAACCGAGGGAAATGACCAAAGGAGGCACATATGAATGGTGTCAAGTGAGAGAGTGTAGGGCTGTGTGTGTGTATGTTTGGTTTTATGTGAGTTTTAAAATGAGTACAAGGGATGTTCTGTGTGTGAATGTAGGAATATGTGTATGGATGTTTGTTCTTAAATGGTAGCTTTTATGTCTTGGATTTTTATACTGGGGTATGTGAATGAGCTGACTGGATGGCACTCTTTAAGCTCGTATTTTATACAATGACAATAAATTCTATTCTATTCCATTCTATTCTACAGTATATTATGCTGTCACTAGCAAATGTGTCAGTCTTTGAACTTCAGGGCTTCCCTGCCCAGCCATACCTGGTCCCAGGTGTCCAAAAGCATAACATCGCTTTCACTCAGGTCATCTTGGGTGAAATCTGTGATCTCGAGGACCACAAAGTGTCCGGTTTTGTTGGAGCATTCGAAGAGCCGAGGAGGGTGATCCGGGACCTCCTGTTGCAGCCTGGAAGACAGATGTGGATTAGGAGAGAAATATTATCTGGAACTCCACTGCCAGGACATGTAGATCTTTCCCCCGACCCCGCCCCAAACCCAGCAGACCAACCAGGAGACTGGCCACAGCAAATCTCTAGTTGCAAATCTGCTTTACTTCTGTATTCTCAATCATGAATAACAACAAAGTCTAAACATGCAGACACAGATCCATTAAGGGCGCTGGTAGCCCACATTTTTACCATGTAATCCCCTGCATCATTCATTCACAGAAATTTATGGAGGTCGGAGGGTGTGACTTCCCTTGGAACCATCCCCTGTTGCTTTTTTGGTCGGCCTTTTAAAGTGTTTTATTTTTTATTATGTTACTTTATTGTTTCAAGTTTTGCATTGTTATGAGGGTAAACAATGCATTTAATAAAATACATGGGAATAGTTGTGTTATGCTATTTGAGATGACTGGAAGCACCCTGAAAAACCTCATGTAAGAAGTATTCTAGGTTTTAAAAAAACAAGGAAAATGGGCAGGCTTAAAAAGGTGAAGGTTCCCCCACACGTGCGTGCTAGTCATGTCTGAATCTAGGGGCGGTGCTCATCTCCGTATTCAAGCCAAAGAGCCAGTGTTGCGCAAGTCTGTGGCCATGTAGCTGGCATGGCTGCAAGGAAACACTGTTTTTACCTTCCCACTTTTTACGGCGGTACCATTACCTTTTACCTTAATGTATCAAGTTTTGCTTTGTTATAAGGGGAAACCATATATATAAAAACACATGGAATAGTTGTGTTATGCTGTTTGGCCTGTCTGGAAGCACCCTGAACAAAACATTTAAAACCTCATGTAAGAAGTTTTCCAAGTTTTAAAAAATCCAGGAAAATGGGCAGGCTTAGCAAGGGGAGAAAATCATCAAATTAGACAGAAGTCAGACCTTGAGATAGTTTATCCTTTTGGACTAGAATTCTCAAGTCCACATATTTACTAGCTAGGCAAGCTACTGGCTAGGGCCTTCAAGAAGCAGTAGCCCCAAAGGGTAGACATTGCTAGCTGTGGCTTGAACGAACCCTCCCTGGGGAGGCAAGTCTATCTGTCTGCTGAAGTTAGAGGAAGATACAGTGATCACCAATGGTGAGGCATGGAGATATATAGGCACCTTTTCTCACTTGCATACTGGGCTTTGCCTCCAAGCAGCTCCCAAAACTCTGCTGGTTCCTGGCCTTCCACCGCCGTCTCCTGAAGCCCGTCACAGAGAACCTGGGCAAGGTGCTTCGCCAATTCCCTTTCGTCACCGCTGGAACCCTGGGGCATAAAAACCACAGCAATAGGAGCTAGGGCCAGCTCACGAATCTCTGCTGCCTGAGGCTGCAACAGGGTTCTTCCCCTTCCACCCCATTCCCAAAGCAGAAGAAGAAAAATCCCTCTCGCCTGGTCCTGGTGACAGGGCTGTCTCCTCTCCAGCCCCTGGACGCAGCAAACTATGATGGGCCCAGCTACAAAGCAGTGGCATGGAATTTCCCTGACTCCTTGCTACTGCTTCTGGTCCTTAGCTTCCAGGGCCTGAGGCAGCTGCCTCACTCTGTCTATTGGGTAGAGTGACCCTGAGACTTGATTACAGAAGATGGCTGCCGTTCCTAAATAAGGGGGCTGTCCCACTGGATTCCAGGCCTTCTATTTTGGTTTTATTCAATGAAATGTCAAGTACACTTCCCTCCATCCCTCTGGCTAAAGGATGAATTGCCGCCCACTTGAAATTCAGTGGAAAAAGGGGCTTTGAGGTTCCTCCCGCCTCTGCTTTCCCTCCTCCCTCCTTTGAGCCCATTTCCCCCAGCCTCACCTTTCCATACCACAGGTAATGGTCCCCAGGGGTCTTGAGCAAGAAGACGTCGTTGGAGTTGAGGGAGGCTGCAGAAGCTGGCACCTCCACGGCCTTCGCGTTGGCGCCATCCATGGCACGGATCTGGAAGAGCCTCACCGGGGGTTCCTCTTCCCTGCCACCTTTCCTAGAGGTTCCGCCCTACATAGCAAGGCAGACGAAACCCAACATGTTTTCTCAACAAGAATGGATTGGCAATGACTGCGGATCAAGCTAGAGGTTAAAGGGGATTTCTATTACTCACCATTAGTTCTCCCTTTCTCCCACACAATGCCATTTGCTCATATACAGGTGGCTTTGCAATGTTTTCATTTATTAAACATTACTGCAATGTTTATTTGTTAATATTTACTTATTATGATGCCTACCCTCCCTTTCCCCAAATGTGCACAAGGCAACACGGAGATCTTTCCACACCACTCTATCTTGGAGCAATCCTGTGAGGTAGATCAGGGTGAAAGAGCGGGGGAGGGGAGAGACTGGCCCAGGATCACCTAGTGAGTCCCATCGGCAAGTAAAAATGAGAAGAAAGATCCTCAAAGTCCCAGCCTGACCCAACTCTAACAAATACACCACCCTGTTCTTGCATATCCATCCTCTGCTGATCTTACAATGATAGAAAAAAACAAGTCAAAATAATCTCTAGGACACAGAAGACAAATACCTCTCATCTCTTGAAGATGACATATGGTGACCCTTCTCAGGATTTCCCAGGTAAAGGGTGCTCCGAATTGGTTTAACCTTCGCTTCTTTATGGGCCACTCAGAGACTGTGTAGCTTGCCCCCCCAAGGCCACACAGGCTGGCTTTTCTTCCAGGAACCTTAGTGGGGAATTGAACTCCCAACCTCCGGCTTCACAGCCAGATATATCAGTCACTGAACTACCTCCTGCCACAGCAGCTACAAGCTAATCACACTCTTTGTCTTTGGTGGTTACTTCACGTCCGTTTTGTCTCTGTTAGTGTTGCACTTAGGAGCGGTACAAAAAAATGTTACTTCACGTCCGTCGCGTAACTACTGAAATTTGTCTTGACCATGTCCCCGGAACGGGTTCTAAGCGGGGACAATCCTGTACCAGGTGCTGGGGTAGGGTTTTCCCTTGCCACTCTTTGTTCCCGCTTTCAGTTCCAAGACAAGACACCATGTAGTAACGAATGTCACGCAACGATACATTCGTTTCACTTAGAAAGCTGTGTCTGTTTTTTAAAAAAAAATTGACTGCATTGGCGTATGAAACCCTGATCACCAGTAATTCGAAATATTGAAAAAGTGTTTTTAACCATACCTTGAAGATGACAAGCTTGCCTTTGAACATGGCCAGGAAATGGCGTGGCTCCTTGCCCATCACCACTCGGACCTGAACAGGCTCCCCATTGAGCCGCTGATCCACCTCCACCGCATGGTAAGCTGAGGCCGCAAGCTCGTCCACAGTAGCGTGGCGTCCCTGAAGCACAGAAAGCACAACTAAAGATCTGACGTGTGGTTCTCAGAACGGGAATTTGTGTGTTGTAGGTGCATTACAACTGCAGTGCGTAAGGGGATACCATTGTTAACAATGTTTGTCATTTAACTGTGGTAGGCCTGACGAAGTCAATGCTATAGCTCTATATCTCAACTATCATCACAAAAAGAATCAATGATACATTTCTTTTTTAGACTATAAATCAAAGAATCTGCAACGCAATACATCCACTGGGAATTTTTTTTAAAAAAAACTTGCTCAAATTCTAAGAAGATAAGTAAAAACCCAAGCAATTCTAAGCTCCTAGGAAACAAGTTTGTGTGGTGTTATGTGGTGTCAGGTTGCATCTGACTTATGGCGACGCTGTGAATGAGTGATCTCCAAAATGTCCTGTCCTCAACAGCCTTATTCAGGTCTCATAAATTCAACCCCCTGGCTTCCTTTTGGGCAGTCTTGGCAAACCCCTTATCAAAAAGGGGATTGAAAATAAAACAGCCAACATTATAATGCCGTTATACAAAACAATAGTAAGGCCCCACCTGGAGTATTGTGTACAATTCTGGTCACCGCATCTCAAGAAAGACATAGTGGAACTGGAAAAGGTGCAGAAGAGAGCGACTAAAATGATTACTGGGCTGGGGCACCTCCCTTATGAAGAAAGGCTAAAACAATTGGGCCTCTTCAGTCTGGAAAAAAGGCGCTTGAGGGGATATGATTGAGACATACAAAATAATGCAGGGTATGAGTAAAGTGGATAGAGGGAAGCTCTTCTCCCTCTCTCAAAATACCAGAACTAGGGGACATACACTCAAATTGAGTGCTGGGAGAGTGAGAACTGACAAAAGAAAATATTTTTTCACCCAGCGCGTTGTAAGTCTATGGAACTCCCTGCCACAGGATGTGGTGATGGCATCTGGCCTGGATGCCTTCAAAAGGGGATTGGACAGATTCCTAGAGGAAAAGTCCATCACGGGTTACAAACCATGATGGAGATGTGTAATCTCTAGGCTTTAAACCAGGGTACTTCAAGGGCCAGATGCAGGGGAGTGGTATCAGGAGACAGATATCTAGTCTCATGCGCTCCCAAGCGCATCTGGTGGGGCCGCTGTGAGATACAGGAAGCTGGACTAGATGGGCCTTTGGCCTGATCCAGCATGGCTCTTCTTATGTTCTTATGTTCTTATGTTCTTATGTTAACCTATGGCATGGGTGCCAAAGGTGGCACTCGGAGCCCATACCCGATATTGCCCCCTCAGCCACCTATATTCAGGTCAAATTGCTGTACTGGCACTTTGCAAAAAAGTAGTGGGTTTTGAATCGCAGTTTGGGCACTCGGTCTCTAAAAGGTTCGCCACCACTGCTTTAGGGGGTCAATCCATCTTGTATTTGGTCTTCCACTTTCCTGCCACCTCCCACCTTTTCCAGCATTATTGTCTTTTCCAGAGAACCCCTGCCTTCTCACCATCTTGCCTCCACAATTAAAGAAACTATCAAGTCAACAACCATTCTTGTGGATAAAGTGTGTGTGTGGATTTAGCACAAGCACAGGGGAACATGGATGGAGCCTGCTATATACTATGGGACCACAACTCCCATCATCGGCTGTGCTGGCTAGAGCTGATGGGAACTGCAATCCAACAATATATGGACAGCCATGTATTCTCCACCCAGATTACCAGCAACTTGTCTCTCTTTGCCTCCTCATTCTTCTCCTTATCTGTCAAACTAAACATTATGTTGGAAGTTACCTCATTAGATGGTCAAATAATTTTCTTCAAAAAAACCAGTCATGGGGCAGGAAGGATTTGCACTGGGACCTGGCCCCCTAAAGCCAACTTCCTGATTAAAATTCCCCACTAAATGACAATTAGACCTGGTGAGGAACACACAGAGATATGTCCTTTCAATGCATTTGAATGTACGGTATGTTTGGAATATTTGCTTAATAACTGTTGACACATTTGCATGTATGTTCCTCTTTGTTGCTAAAAGCACTTTGGCCAAGAGGAGGAAAAATGAAAAAATATTTTCTAAAATGGATATATGATGAAACAGATCTGTTTTCCCTGGGACTGGGATATACAGACTAAAGAGGTAACCAACTGTTTCCATCCCAAAGACTACTACACAGTAATCAAAAGCTTTTATAAATTGCCTTGGAAGCAAAAGTTGTCTTAAACATTTTTTTTAGCCTCCAACATATTAAAACACAGAGTGGCCATTGGCCAGATGGTGTGGTATAAAAATCAAATAAGTAAATAAATAAATATTTCTTGCCATTTATTATACTATCCTCACAGACTCAGAATCAGAGCGGGGGGAGCACTGTATATCAATGGTTCCCAACTTTGGGTCCCCAGATGTTCTTGGACTAAAACTCCCCAAAGCCTTTGCCATTAGCTGTACTGGCCAGGACTTATGGGAACTGTAGTCCAAGAAGATCTGGTGACCTGAGGATGGGAAGTGCTACTATATGATACTATAGGATTTCTATCATATAGCTTCACAGTTCTGCCTGGTGCTTGGTATTGTTGCAAAAGGTGACTAGGTGCAACTCAGCCTTTCTATAAAGAATATGCATGTATTTTTATGTGGAGAAATAAGTAGAGGCAGTAGGACCTCCTTGGGTTTCCTAGACAATTCATTAGCAACCCTGACCTTTGCTGGTCTTCCTTTAGCCTAGCCTAGACTGATTGTCTTAGGGTTACTGCTGTCTCTTCATTCCTTCTCACGTTTGATCCTTTCTTGTGGGAGAGAAGGCAGAGGAGACGCCTTGCCTTGGTTCTTGAGAGGGGAGAGGGCAGCCATGGCTTCTTACATCTCCCACTTCCCCATCTAGAATTAGGATCCCTATTATCTTTTCTCTGTCAACACATCTGTCTAATAAACAGGAATGTACTACTGTATCCTGTTGGTGACCACATGGAAGCAGAATGGGAGACCAAGCTATGAGAGGGCCCAGCCCTTGTGCAATCCAGTGAGGCCACTATAAGAGAGAACCACTCACTGACACCCCTTGTGCAACCCCACCATACGTGAGACCTTCAGATGCATCCAGGGCTTGTGTGCCTCTTTTAAGGTTAGAACAGTGGCCCAGCAGTTCAATACAGACAGCCATTCCACCAACAGGATGCTATTCTTCTTTGGAACAGGACGTGAATGTGTTTGGAAGGATGTTCACAATATAGATGGCCTTGATGCTCCGTGCCCAGTTTGGGGACTCAAATCAAGGGCTTCATTGTGGTGCTGCCCAGTGATTAGTATATCTCTTCTCCTCTGTAGGAAACATAGGATCTCAGGACCCTTGGAACCAGGGCACTTGGAACCACTGCTCAGCACCATCCTTTTTTTTTGCACCTAGTGGTTCTGTGTGGGGATCTTCCTTTGAAGGGTGTGGGTTCTGGAGGGACTACTGCAAGTGGTTCTCAACCTGTGGGTCCTCAGATATTCCTGGACTGCAACTCCCAGAAGTCCTCATCACTAGCTGAGCTGGCCAGAATTTCTGGGAGTTGCAGTCCAGGAACATCTGGGGAGCCATAGGTTGAGAACCACTGGACTACAGTGGCTGCACACATGCTCCTGGTGCCAACGTGGCATGGCTGGAAAGGAAGCGACCTTCTATTTCCCCTGACCTTTTGCTTCGAGGCAGGGCCAAAAGGCTAAAGGGGACCTGCCCCCTATCTGAGCCATTGTTTCTGTAAGCACTCCAATGTCTTGCTGGTAAACATTGATAAGATGAATAAAAACAGACCTTTCTGAGAGGAACAGTGCAGTTTTGTGCGTGTGCACCTTCTCAACTAGCTGGGAAAGATATTTGTCTGTGTTTGTCTTTCCTTTGTTCTGTGGCCAAAGTTAGTGTGGCCTCAAACTTCTCCAGCAACTCCCCGCAGTTGGGATCTTGACAGGTGATGGAGGCCAAACTCATCTGCAGAGCCCCGGCTGGGACAGGAAGGAGGCTGGAATGCAATTTATTGTCGTTGTATAAATACAACGAGATTAAAAGTGCCATCCAGTCAGTCATTCACACAACCCAGCATAAAAATCCAAGACGTAAAATCTACAATTTAAAAACAAACCATCCATACACATACTCCAACATTCACATGCCAAAACATCACTTACACTCATTTAAAACTGACATAAAATCCAAACATACCCACATCCCTACACTCTTTCACCTAGCAACATTCCTACACAATCCATAAAAACTACAATTTAAAAAAACAACAACAGCCATACCCCTATACGATATATATGTAACACATTCAACACCAATATTACCCGTCAACTTAATTTTTAACAGAGTTTAGCATGGATAATGCTATTGGGTAAAAACTATTTTTGAATCTTTCCGTCCTTGTTCTAATAGATCTATACCTTCTGCCTGATGGTAGTGGTACAAACAGAGAGTGACCAGGATGAGAAATATCTCCTACAATATTCTGAGCTTTCTTAAGACAGCGGGAGCTGTGTAATTCCTCCAATGTGAGGAGTGGGCATCCGATGATCTTCTGTGCCATATTGATAACCCGCTGGAGTGATTTCCTCTGAGCCACCGTGCAACTGGCATACCACACACATATGCAGTATGTCAGTACACTTTCTATTACACAATGATAAAAAGACACCAATAGTCTCTGAGTGATGTTATTCTTTCTGAGCACTCTCAGAAAGTACAGTCTCTGTTGGGCCTTTTTCAGCAGCTCAGAGGTGTTTACACTCCAGGTTAAATTCTCCTCAATATGGACTCCCAACAAACGGAAGTCGGTCACCCTTTCTACACAGTCTCCACTAATGAATAGTGGTTGAAGATCTGTTTTCTTCTTCCTGTAATCTATTATGAGCTCCTTAGTTTTTAATGTGTTCAGAAGCAAGTTATTCTCTCTGCACCACTCAATCAACCGCTCCACCTCATCCCTATAAGCAGACTCATCTCCTGCTGAGATAAGCCCCACTACTGTGGTGTCATCCATAAACTTAACTATAATGTTGTTATGATAGGCGGGAATGCAATCGTAAGTATAAAGAGTAAAGAGCAGTGGACTCAGCACACAGCCCTGTGGAGAGCCAGTACTAAGACTCAGATCTGTAGATGTACATTGACCTACTCTAACCCTCTGACTACGTCCGGACAAAAAACTATTTATCCACATACATATAGAATGTGGAAATCCCAAATCCCTAATTTAACCACCAGTCTGTGAGGGAGGATGGTATTAAATGCTGAGCTGAAGTCCACGAAAAGCAGTCTTGCATAGCTTCCCGCTGTTCCAGATGTGACAGTGCAGCATGAAGGACTGTAGCTACAGCATCCTCTGCAGATTTATTTGCTCGATATGCAAACTGGTGGGGATCAAAACTCTGGGGAGAAGTGATGTGATGTAATTCCGGACCAGTTTTTCAAAACATTTCATCACCACTGGAGTAAGTGCAACTGGTCGATAATCATTAAGACTGGAGATATAAGATTTTTTAGGTACAGGAACTATGGTGGAGGACTTCAAACAGGATGGAACCCTAGATTGAGCCAGAGACTGATTAAAGATCTTGGTAAAGACTCCAGCTAGTTGATCTGCACAGTCTTTCAACACACATCCAGGGATTCCATCGGGTCCAGCAGCCTTCCTCGGGTTGATCGTCCGCAGCATACGCCTCACCTCATACTCCTCTACTTTAAGGATAAAGCTGCTGTGGACTGGGGACTGTAGTGCAGCTTCCTTTGGTGCTTCCACCTCAAAACGACCAAAAAAGATGTTTAACTCTTCTGCCAATGCTGCATCGCCCGCTACAACTCCGTTGTTCATCTTGTAGTTCGTAAGTTGCTGGACTCCTTGCCATACTTTCCTGTTGTTATTACTGTCCAGATGCCGCTCAATCCTGTTCTTGTAGTCCAGTTTGGCCTCTCTAATTCCTCTCTTCAGGTTCGCTCGGGCCATACTGTAAGAAGCCCTATCTCCAGACCTGAAGGCGATATCCCTTTCTTTCAATAGTCTCTGGACTTTCTGAGTCATCCAGGGCTTCCGATTTGGGTAGATCCGGATACGTTTGTTCACCATAACAGTGTCTATGCAGTTCCTAATATAACACATAACACTGTCTGTGAAAATATCCAAATCTTGATGTTCAAAAACATCCCAGCTAGTCCTGTCAAAGCAGTCCTGAAGCTGCTGAGATGCACCAATTGACCAGCTTCTCACAGACTTTATAGTGGCAGGAGCAGTTTTCCTGATGGGGACGTATGCAGGAACCAAAAACAAGGACATGTGATCAGATTGGCCCAAATGTGCTAATGGTCTAGCTCTGTAGCCCAACCTGATATTTGAATATACCTTGTCCAGTGTGTTAGATTCTCTAGTAGCACACTTGACATGTTGATACAGTTTGGGGAGTGCTGTTTTCAAATCCACATGATTAAAATCCCCTGCTATAATGTGTACCGCGTTCGGGTGTGTGCTCTGTTGATGGTTAATACTATCATATAAGAGTCCAATGGCTGAGTTACTGTTTGCATCTGGTGGAATATAAACTGCTGTAATCATGACAACAGAGAACTCTCTTGGTAGATAAAAGGGCCTACATTTGACAGTCATGTACTCCAAATCTGGAGAGCAGTGTCTGTCCACGATCACTGTATTTGTGCACCAGTTATTGTTAACATACACAGAGAGACCTCCTCCTCTACTTTTACCAGAGTCCTTTGTTCTGTCGTGACGCTGTGCCGTGTAACCTGACAACCCAACCACTGAGTCTGGAATGCCTTCATGAAGCCACGTCTCTGTAATTAACAAAATGCAACTATCCTTCATGATATTATTACTTACAACCTGAAGCCTCAGTTCATCCATCTTGTTTGCCAAGGACCTTGCATTTGTAAGATAGAGACTGGGAAGTGGTGGTTTATGTGGTTGTTTCCGTAGTCTAGTCAGCACTCCAGCTCTGCAGCCTCGCTTCCGCTTCCTCTCTTTACGCCGCCTCCACCTCCTCCCCCCATAGGGATAACAATCCATGGAGAACCGGGGTTCTTGCTATGCTCTCTGGGATGTTGTGTAATCTAAGAAACTCAGCTGTAACACTCTGCTTGTAGCACACTCCTATCTTGAGAAGGTCTTGCCGGTTGTAAAGTTTGTCCGCTGAACAAAATGTACACAAAATAAAAAACAACTCATACACAAAAAACCACACAAAGTACCGACATGGAAAGCACTGGGCTGCAGCAACTATGTGCGCCACCATTTCCGGAGTTGTTAAAATAGAGATAAAATGGAGAAGAATGGGGTTTTTAAAAAAAGAGAAAAAAGCCAGTCAAATTTGGTTTCCAGACTCACTGTGACCACCAGGGAGTAGCTATATTCCACGGCATTGAGGCTGTATATTTCTCCTGTATATTTCTTAAGGTTGTTAAATTACTTAAAGTTATTCAGGTTGAAAGACAATAAATCTTGCTTTATGGCCTTGTGAGTTCTTAAAGTCCTCCTTTCTTCCGCTGCCAAAAACAACAACGGGGGAGCTTGAAGTCTTCAAGGTCAGCTCTCAACTTGCCTGATTTCTCTGCAGCAGCTTTTCTCCTGTAGTGCTCCAAAAGATTAGTGGAGCAGTAATAATAATATAATAATGTTCCAAGATAAGTAATACAGAAATAATTAGTATGAGACAATAAAAAACCAAGTGAGGACAGGGAACGGAGCACAAACGCTGTGCCTCCCTGAAAACCGGAACCGGAAACTGTCTGTCTTTTGGAGATCATGTGGTCAAAAGCCTTGTTTTGGAGGGAATCCTGGCAAGGAGGGTGGCAGAAGATGCAGCCCGGCCCCCCATCACCTACCTGCCAAATGTACAGGATGTAGTGGGGCTTCCCGTGGACCTCATAGGTGTAGAGGATAAGGTAACAGTCCCCGCCATAGAAGAATCCATGCCATCGCGGCTCCACCAGCACCAGCTCCAGGTTCTCAATCCGCCAGACCTTCAAGGAACAAAGCAGGCAGCTGAACTGAATGGGCTCTTCTCTAAGCAGTGAGCCTCATCTTCAAAATGAGCAGGGAAGCAGAGCCGGGACCCAGGGGTGCGGGGTCGGGGGTGGGCAGAGGGCTTGGCTTGTTCATTGATAAACTTTATAAACAAAGTGTAAGGGGTGCACTCCTCTAGAGGTGTTGTGTGGGCCCAACTAACCTGCCAATGAAGGCTGTTCACAACAGGCCTCCAACTTCTTCATTTATTTATTTTTTGTCTTCTCCTGTGGGCCACAGCATAAAAAACCCTGGCTCCCCAAGGGAATTCTGTTGGATAATTTGGTGCAGATGCAGTGGCACCAAAGAAGAATGAATTCCTTGCTGCTGCTCCCATCACTAGGTTCTAGCCTCAATTCGGTTAGATTCCTTCCCAAGTTCCCATGTTTTCTGCTAGCAGTCGTCAGTTTCCAGCCTGCTCACCTGATCACCAACAACTTCCTGGGAAACCAGCATACTAGCCTGGCTCCACCATATGGTAAGGGATGCTTAGGAACAATCATGCCTTCTCTGCTGGCCATTTCTTGATTCCAGAGATCAACAAAAGCTGCAGCAGAATCTCCTGCTGAGATGGTGTGAAACTGCAGGAGTTATTGCAACCTGCCATGCTGCTTCTAGTGGGATGGACTTTTCTGGGCTGGGGTGATTGTCAGTCTATCCAGGACTAACCAATCATTTTTATTCTGCCTTTGAATTCCAAGGCAGCCCTGCCTCTCTCCTTTTGCCCCTGCCCCCATAACATTTGTCTATTGAAGTCAGTCAGTCAGTCTGTTGGGAACAAGAAGTGTGTTGAGGGTCATTGCTGCAAGCAGTTATGTTTGTTAGCTTTGCTATTTGTTCTGTTCATTTTTGAGTATTGAAACTTTTTATTCTTTCTCTTACTAATGTATTTGGGTGAATTACTGAGACTCTAAAGTGCCAGTCAATGACACAAAGGGGCAAATTAAATCCGGGAGCTTAAAGCTATTCTTCTCTATGCATTCTTGCACATCTGCTGCACAGCTAGAGGGACTTTAACCAAAAGTTCAAAATTCTGCAACAGAAACTTCCTGGGAGCCAACAGGAAACCATTCAGATCCATAAAACTTCTGGAGTGGAGTCTCTTAACAGAGCCTCCACCCATGCAATGGTTCATAGCACCAGTAGGTTTAAGCCCCTCTCCATCAATAACAATGCAACTACAGAGAGTTCCTTCCACTTGCATATTACCCACCCTCACCCCAAGCAGCAGAGAAAACTGTGGATCCACAGTGTGTCCTGCAATGTGAGTGAGGCCAGATACCACTTGTGATAGACTTGTGCTTGCTACAGTGAAAGATACCCACTTGTGATAAGACTCGTGGTTCTTACACAGAACATGAAGTCCTCTGAGCCACTCCTGGTAGTGTTGAAGTCCTCCAGCACAATAAGCCAAGCGTGCTGCAGCACTCACTCCAGATCAGCTCCCTGCTATGGCTAATTTGAAAAGCTTGAAGCATTTCCTCTGTGTCATAGCCATTGGAAGCTGCTCAATGCTTTGTGGCCTCAGAGCTACAAGACATTGAGCAGTTAGGCCAGTGGCACCCAGAAGGGCCATGACCGGTCGCCCTGGCTCCCGCTGATGAATATCAGAGCACTGCAGTCACCAACAAGTAAGATGACACTCAAGGTTTGCATATGTTATTGAATACACTATTTGATGGACTTATGGATATGATAAAACTGAAGAGCCAATACCTCTGGAAATGCAGGGGCCCAGAGAGGCATCAGGAAGCGAGGTTCTGTCCCCAAAGAAGTGCTTGCTGCTCTTACCTCTGCCTTGCCTTCCCCATTATCCACCATCCTCTCCTGAGCTGCCAGGGCTGGTTGAGTGTGCAAGAGGGTGGCATCAAATTTCTCCTGGTTGACTTTAGCTGGAAAGGGGGGAAAAACGCCCTTCTTTATGTTCTGGTCCCTCAAAACATAAGGCAAGAAACGGTCCATCTAGAAGTGAGGGCTGACTAGATGGGCGCCACCATCCCCTCTAGAACCAAGATCATCCTTACCAATTTTGCCCACATTGTAAGCTTTTCCAAGGCCAACTGTCTGGTCCTGGACGGTCCATTTCTGGAACAGCTGCTTGAACATGGCTGACTCGGCTCCGTCGTGCACGGTCTCCAGCTGGGTGGTAGGAGGGTAGCCTTTCATCTTCATGAATTCCTGTCAGGCACAAGCAAGCAGGGGCCACAATGTCATTTAGCAAAAGGCGGGCTATTGTCTTTCCCCTGCCTTTTTCACAGGGCTCCCTGAGCAGCCTTAGACAGGATGATGGTTTCTGCTGCCAGAGGTCACCACTTTTCCAGCTCTGAGTTGTTTATTGAGCTTGAGTTATTTGAATCAAAGCCGAGATGAGTTTAATGAAGGTCAGCAGGAAATACAAGTTGCATCTCCTTTGATTTTTCCCAGATGAAAATAGAGACACTCCATTTTGCATTCCACATTTCTGCCATCTTGCCTATGCGAAGCCTGGGGAGGTTGTGGCTTGGGTCATATGCAACAAGCCATATTACTTGTCCTTAACAAGGCACCACAGGGAGGTCATATTTTTCCTGAATGGTTTACACCTGTGCTATGTACTGGGGAAAGTTGTTGGGTTTTCGGTAAACAACTGATACCAAGCGACACCAGATGTAAAACCATTTTTTTAAAAACCAATTTCAAGAGAAAGAACTGGAAAAACTCAACTGAATCATTACCAGGGCTTTGGACATGGCTGCCTGTTTCTCCACCTTTGTGGCTCCTTTCCCCTTCCATACGTAGATCTTCATCCCGCTGTGATCCAAAATGTAGCAGTCCTGAGGCACAAAAAAAAATGAAGGTGTGTTTATGAGAAGAAGGCCATCATGACTTCCGGTTGGTACAACCGTGTAGGAAATGGGTAAAAACTAGGAATCCTTCATTCCATGTGGAAATGGAAAGCTAAGGCTGATGCCTGTTTGAAATGTCCTACAGATTGTTGGCTTGAGAGGCTGTCCTGCACTCATGAAAATAGCCAGCAGCTGGCTGGCTGAAGGCCGACTCTGGCCAATGCCTTGGAAGTTGAGCAGCCCATTTAAGAAGTGCCTTTCCATGCTGAAATGCATGTTGCAAAATTAAGCGCTGCCAGACAGAAAGGCCCCTATCCCACGACCAGGGCTTTATTTTTGTTTTAAAGTGCAGCCACGCCCACTTTAGCACAACCCAGTGAGTTTTCCAAGTACAAGGTCGGGAGGTAGTAAAAAATTGTCTCAGTTCCGAGGTGGCTTTTAACTGTTCCAATGTCTGTGGGGACTCGGAAAAACCATTTCTAAATCTTTTCGCCCCCTATTATGCTGTCTTTCAGTGGTGTTTTTTTTTTTAATTGCCAGTTTGGGATATCGGTAAGGCGGAAACCTTTTGTCATTTTTGCAGCCCTGAAACAGCACACATTGATTTTATTTCCGCTAATACCTAGTTTGTTCCCTTTGTTGCAGTTCCCGGCTGTGGGGACACAAAAGAGGCAGTTCTTGAAAGCACAGATGTGGGGACACAGGAACCGCCTCTTCAACAATGTGAACGTTACCGGGGGAAAGTGGCTTTTATTTTGAGCTGTTTTTATTGGCTGTGGGATAGGAAAGTGAAACTGCGAGGTCAGTTTGAGTTCTTCTCCACCACCACCCTGCTGTTTTCTTTTCTTTCCAGCTTGATTGCCCTCCTCTGTGCTCAATCACTGGATCAGAGGAGTCTTCAGAATGTGGAAAGGAAAGGAAACAGCAGAGGGTGGGCTGGAGGAGACCTCAAGGAGGATTTATTAATTTTATTAATTTGGGGTCTTAAAGGTGTTTTTTTTGGGGGGGGTCCTAATACATGGCCGGGTCTTATAGATGGAAAAATATGGTAAGTAATAGCTGGTTCACCCACTGCATGTGGTGCTACCACTTCTTGGCCAGCATATGAGGAAATGAGAATAATTGTCCCTTATATATCTATAGTGAAACCTAACACAATAAAGGAGGATCCAGCCTGTGGAGAAAGGCCTTATTGGACATTAGAAATAGAAGAGCTTGAAAATTAAATTAGTTATCTTGGTTATTGCAACCCCACCCCTCACATCAACAGGTTACTATTATCTTCCAATGTTAAAAGAATAACTGTTTCCTTTCTTCTTATTCAGAATAAACTAAAATAGATACGTAGAAGCAGGAATCCTAGTGCCTTTTTGCACTTGTGTAAGGGAACTGCATATACCTTAGCAGCAAATTGCAGCTCCTAAACAAGGTACCACTTACATTCATGGGTGTGTGTGTACCTGTGGGTTGCCTCCATGGGCAACACCAGCACCTTGCTCATGAATGGCAATTATTTGCCACCAAGACCGATTTCATTTACACACGTGTATTTCACCAGCAGGATTCTGGCCAGAGTCACATTCATTTCAAAGATGGGTTGGTATATAAACAGTGAAGTCACACCACTATTTAAAAATGAATGATTTAAACCCGTTTCCTCACAACAGATATTATTCCTGGCTAGCTTATATATTAATCATAGCATAGTTCAGTTATGCCTACTGTGAAAAAAAGGGAATTAACTTCAAGCAACTTTTTGGCACCCATTATTTCCAGCCTCGAAGCAAAATATGGAGTCCTAGGTTGAATCTGACTTAATCCCATTTGCAAATAATTGCAAAGGTACAGTTTCTACTGCACTACAGGGCTCTAGTCAGAGTATTGGGGAACCGTTGTATACTTATTCTTACAGTGGCCTTAGCTGCCTTATAAACAAGAGTGCCAGCAATTGCAGATTTGATAAGGATCCTAAAAAGAGCCACCCATGGCACTAATTGTTCTAAGGTCGCAAAATTCCTGTTGGCTGGAATCCTATCGCACAGTTACACCAACAGCAGGGTGTTTAAAGGTGAGCTGCCCTAAGTTAAGAAATCTCTGTAGGAGGCCTTACGTATTGCATCCTGAGTTGCACAACCTAGTACGCAGCAGAAAATGTGTATGGCCATTTTTTTTCGTCTTACAATTATTCACTTCTAAAAGTTACATCATTTGCAACAGGATTTCAGCCAAGGGTCCATTTCCAAAGCACTGTGAGAAAACACATGCCATGCAAGCCACTTTAATGGATTTCAGCCAATATTTCTAGAAAAGGGTGATACTCAGGGTGAGAATCAGAAAAGACTGTAATCTAAAAGGCTGTTACTTAGGAGCAGTCTCACACTCAAAATGGGGGCTGTCTTCATGTAAATGAGTTGCAGAGTGCAGTTTAGGAAGGGAAGGAGACAATGCTGCCTTCCCCATAAGCTGGATCGCAGCTCTCACGTCATTCCTCTCCACTGACTGTGCTCAGTTAGGCTAGTTGCCGGCTGACAATATCGGGGGCGAGTGGGAGAGGGAATCATAGTCTACAGGCCTGAGCTAAGGAGACAATTTAACTTCCAATACCAGAGACTCCTCTGAAGACGCCATATCATCCCTGTCTTGGACTTACCTCATGGCTTAGCATCTCCTGTACCAAAGGCTGCTGGGCTTCTTCCGTGACCTGCATTTTGCCTCCAGAATCCGAGACTCTAAAAGAATGAGAGAGGAGGGCGTTGGTTAGTTGGTTGACTGGTGTTTTAATCTCTGAGAATAGGAAATTATGCTGGAATCTAACGTTTCCTCTGGATTTCCTTCAAATTATATTCCTTCTTTCTCAAAAAGCAAAGTGTTCTGCTTATATCCTGCCACATAGCACTTAAATCAATCTCTGGGTGGTTTACAATTTATTTATGCAGGCTACACATTGCACACACACCCAGAGAGCTGGGTACTTATTTTAATGATCCTGGGAAGATAGAATTCTGAGTCAACCATAAACTGGCTACCTGGGATTGAACCCCAGGTTGTGAGCACAGTTTTAGCTGCAGGACAACAATTTAACCACTGCGCCATGATTCTCTTCTCAGGTCCCCAGTAGAACTGAAATCAGGTTCACATGCACATCTCTAACCTTCAGCAGCCATAATAAGAAGCTGTAGCACATGTTATAAAGCAGCAAGAGCTTTGAGATATTACTTCCTGCCATTTTAACAATTCTGGAAGCTAACAGGTCAGAAAAGGACCATTTTTATTCTCTAGAAACAGCCATGCCAAACCAAATCCTCTCTGGTACCAACCTTAATCTACCATGTGCAGAGCTCTGCCCTTAAGTGACTAAATCCCAGCAGGCTCAGGCAAAAATGAAAGTAGTAGTAGTAGTAGTAGTAGTAGTAGTAGTAGTAGTAGTAGTAGTAGTAGTAGTAGTAGTAGTAGTAGTAGTAGTTGCTGCTGCTGCTGCTGCTGCTGTTGTCGCCACCACCAGGTGGCTGCTGTTGTTTTAGTTGTTGGTCTTGTTTTGGACTACAACTTACAGAATATTTGAGTCAGGGTAATCAGGGGCCAGGCTAGCTGGGGCATTATTGGGATTTGTTGTCCATAACATTCACTTTCCCAATTCTTGAACTAAGAGTATAAACCACTAGTTTTAAAAATCTTCCTTTCCTCTAGCTTTACTAGAGGGCAATGTTTCAAGGTTTTTTTTTTAAAGCAACAGTTGACAACCTTATTCATCTCATTTCACTTTGTTATATGCTGTTCCTTTTAAACACCTGGCCAGAATCCTCTTCGAAAGGCCTGCTGGCTACCAGCAGCAGTTTCAGAAGCAAGTAACCACAAGAGGTCACCCCTGGCATTTGTTATCGCAGGCCAATCTTGTGCCTCAGTGCACACAGCAAATGCCTATGCTGACTTCCTAAGTTGTGGTAATTTGCCACCGAAACTGATACCAATGGAATTACAGTGGGATCAAGCTGTAATAGGAATCTGGTGGATCCTTCTGTCAGTTTACACTGCCTAAATGCTCAATCAATCATCCATGCCAAGGCTGGATCGCTACTGTTACATGAAACATAATGAAGTCTACACACCGGTAGAGTGAGATGTGGGCCTTCTGCTTTTGATCTACCACCTCATCAGGAATGGCTGGTTTGATTCCCTGCGGCCTCTCTCCGAGCTCTTTCTCCAGCACCTTCATCAAATCTGGACTGGCTTCCTCCTCGTCTCCTTCCACCACCCCGATCTCAGCCCGGCCTCCTCGCTCTCTGTCACGGATGTCTTTGGCAAGAAGCATCCCCTAAAGACGAAGACATCAGGTACATTAAACTGCCTTGTACTGAGTCAGAAAGCCAAGATTAATCTAGTTCAGTGTTTTTCAACCACTGTTCCGTGGCACACTAGTGTGCCGCGAGATGTTGCCTGGTGTGCCGTTGGAAAAATTGAAAAATTCGAAAGATTTAAAAAAACAATGTTGAATTTTTCGCCCACTAGGCGGGCGCCGGACTGTGTCCTGGGTATGAAGGAGTCGGGTTTTTGACCCCACCCTCGGCCAGCAGGGGCGCCGATTGGCGCTCCTCGGGGACACCCTCCACTTTTCTGATGTCCGGGCTGTGATTGGTCAAGACTCCAGCCTGGACCTATCACAGTAGGACATCATCTTCCGACTTCCTTCCCGCCCGAGCACAGTGTGCGCAGCAGCGGAGAGAAGAAGACGTCGTGACTCGAGTCACCAAAAGGAACCGATGCAGGAGGAGACGGACGGAAACCAGGACTCGGCAGAAGAGCGTTGACTGATGGATCTGGATGGAGACATGCGCAGAAGAGTGCTGAGTGTGACGGACAGCGGCTATCTGGAGGAGACAAGCGCAGTAAGTACTGAGTGACAGTGAGATACTGCAGTGATGGACAAGTTTTTGAAAAGGAAAGAACTGGACTCTGAACAAAATTTGGAGCCAGATGAGAGCCCAAGTATGAGTGGGGATCAAAAGAAAGCAAGGATGGTTAGCTCAAGCAAATTCTCTGGCACAAGGCAATATAGTGAAAGCTATATTTCATTTGGATTTACTTTCACCGGAGATGCAAACAAACCAACTCCACTGTGCGTGGTGTGTGGTGAAAAGCTAGCTAACAGTGCTATGGTCCCAAGCAAACTTAAACGCCATCTCCAAACGAAACACCCTTCACTTCAAAACAAGAATGCGGACTATTTTGTTCGCCTGCGTGAAAACACGGAGAAACAGGCAACTTTCATGAGAAAAACCACAAAGGTAAATGAAAGAGCTCTTAAAGCTAGCTATCAAGTTGCTGAACTTATAGCCAGGTCAAAAAAGTCGCACACTGTGGCAGAGACATTAATACTTCCTGCCTGCAAAGCTATTGTAGAGGAGATGCTCGGACCTGAAGCAGCTAAGGAAATAGCCAAAGTCCCTCTCTCAGACAACACAATTTCCAGACGTATTAATGACATGTCTGCAGACAGGAGGAACTGTGGTTTTGGAAAAAATCCATATCAGTGAAAATTTGCATTGCAACTACCTTCTACAGATATTGGTGGATACTGCTCAACTCTTGGCCAATGTATTTTTGTTGATGGTGATGCAATTAGAGATGAGCTTTTTGCAAGGCATTGCCAGAAAAAAAAACAGGAGAAGAAATTTTTGACGTCACATCAGAATACCTTGAACAAGGAGGACTTAAGCCAGAAAACTGCACAAGTGTCTGCAGCCAAAGCTGCAGCCATGGTTGGCGCACTGAAAAAGTATTTTATAATTTTTCAGAGTGAAGGTTTAGAAATTTCAGATGTGATTGTTAAAATACATTGTTTTGTTTACCTTGATTCCTATTCAAGAGAATTACTTTATATATAGTCAGACCTAGTTCATGTGTTGGATTTTCTATGTTGTGCCTCATGATAAACTTTGTAAAGTCATGACCTTTGCCCAAAAATATTTGCAGCTTTGTGTGAGGAGAAATGAGCAACACAAAACCTTCCTGTTTGGATTACAAGGTCCGGTGGTTGTCCAGCGTGGCAAGGTCTTGGTTCGTATGTTTGAGCTGCAAGGAACTTCCGTGCTTCTGACAAATGAGAGGTTTTAGATTTGACAAAGCTGCTTGCAAGTGATGAGTGGTGTGCAAGGCTGGCATACCTGGCAGATATATTTCATCATCTGAATGAACTGAACACACAAATGCAAGGCTGAAATGAAAACCTGCTTACAAGTTCAGATAAAATAAATGGATTCCGTCCAAAAATGCAACTCTGGCATCAACACATTTAAAGTGGCAATTTTGAAATGTTGGATAGAGACAAGCTGGCAAGGTGTTCAATTGCTGCACTGTGTGAGATAATAGTTAAACATTTAAAAACTCTTGAGGAGAAGTGTCATTTTATTTCTCTTCAGTCTTTACTGAATGCCTTGAAACTGCAGGTTAGGGACCCTTATGGCTCAGCATCAGTTGGTGGAAAGGACATGACTTTACAGGAGCAGGAGGAACTAACTGAACTGAGACAAAAACGTGGTTTTGACAATGCAAGAATTGCTGATCTACCTTTGGCCAGTTTTGTCACTTGGATACTGCCAAGGAGTTCCCCCTTCTGGCAAACAAAGCTATTTTGACATTGCTCCCATTTTCCACTACATATTTATTTATTTATTTATTTATTTATTGGATTTATATCCCGCTTATCTACAAGTACCCTAAGCGGCATATCTGTGTGAGATGAGCTTTTCAAGCATGATTGCTATAAAAACTAAATAGAGAGAGAGACTGAGAGCTGTTGACGAAGAGCTACGTGTGTGTCTTTCTTGATTCCAGCCAGAATATCAGCTTTGTGAACCAAACAGGCCCAGGTTGCGCACTGAATAAAGTATTTTATAATTTTTCATATTTCTGTTTACTTACTATTTCATAATAAAGTAATTATAAAATACTTTCTTTGTGTTTATTTGATTCCTATTCAAGAGAAAAATACTTTATAATAAAAAATATAAAACAGAGTTAATTTTTTTAACATTTTCTAATGGTGGTGTGCCTCGTGATTTTTTTCATGAAACAAGTGTGCCTTTGCCCAAAAAAGGTTGAAAAACACTTATCTAGTTGATTACCATCTAGAATTATCAGTGGCTGGTCATAACAAAAGGGAGGCAAGGATGTTTCTCAACTATACTTGATGCCATGGATCAAACGTGCAATCTTCCGCATGTAAACTTGAACCACAGAATTATAGAACCATACAGCTCAGAAGGGACCCCATGGGTCACTGAATTGAACCCGTTGCCAAAGCCAAGGTGGTAGGTGCGCTACCACTGATTTACAAAACCCTCTGCATTACTTGTGTGTCCACAGAAGCATGTGTTAGTTGTCAGTCCCCTAAAAATGAGAATCCTCTGGTCTCTTACGTGCTTTTGAAGTTCTCAGAATCCACCAAGGGTGAAGAATCAGAAAAGGATTGGTTTTGTTTTGTTTTGTTTTGGTTTTTCTTTGTTTTTTTGTTTTTGTTTTTGCCCGTCCTATAATTCCCCCATCCAAACAGGCCCCTAAACTCCGCCGCAAATGGCTCCAAGCTCCGGAGCTTAAAATTGTTTCCCCACCAGCTCCGGAGTTTACAGATAATTAAGGAAACCAAACCCACCTGGCAAATCTAGTCCCAGTGCACTTTTCAGGTACCTGCTCTTAGATGGTGAAAAACCCTGATGCGGATATAACAGTAGTGACTGTCTATGTCTCCTTGCTTCTGTTTGTTCTTTTTTTTTTGCCCCCCAGGGCCTTTAAGAGATCTGAATGCAGTGCTGGAGGTGGCAAGAATGGAGGTGAGCGGCATTCTTTTCTTTCTTTTTTTCCCTCCCCTCAAGCCAGCAGCCAGGAGTGCGGAAGGGCTGGGGAACGCAGTTATATCCAAACCCTAAGATCTCTGGTCCGAATTTAAGTGGCCAGCGGATCTTAGGGGTCGTGTGAAAAGGCCCTACCTCTCTCTGGGGAGCCAATTCCCTAAAGCAGAGTGTGGTACTACCACACCACATGAAGCTATTTTATTTGGGGGGGGGGGTGTTGATTTTAATTTAATTTTAAAAACAAGTAGTTTTCAAGCAAACAAACTAACATTATGTATGATTTCATTTGGGCAAGCAGATGTGATCCAAGAGGCTCCCAAGGTTGGGAAAAATGAGGGAATAAAACTCCCCCCACCCTCACTTTTGCCAGTCCTCCCCACCCAGAGCTCACACCTTCATGCGCTCCTCTTTGTTGCTCTCTGGCCCATTCCACTGGATGATGACTTTGCCAAGATCCAGCAAGAACACATCGCCGAAATTAAAGCTATCCCAGCTGAACTCCACCTGTGGACATTGAGGGCACAGGAACAAATATGGACCGGGTGGGGGTGGGGGTGGGGGGGGGGGAGAGAAGCAATGAGAAGATGGGGAATCTATCAGAGGCAGGTCAAGTTATGTGTAACATTTATTCCCTGAAATTCATATGTTCCCTCTTACAGTGAGGTTTCATCAGAGGAATGTGCCTTGGCAATCTGTTGGCTGCAAAGTTGGGAGCTCGGCGGTTTGAATCCCGGGTGCCACGCAGCTGATAACCCCAGCTCCTAACAACCAAGCAGTTCGAAAGCATGTAAATGCAAGTAGATAAATAGGTACCACCATAAAAAGTGGGAAGGTAAAAACAATTTTTCCTTGCAGCCATGTCAACCACGTGGCCATGGACTTGCACAACAGTGGTTCTTTGGCTTGAATACGGAGATGAGCACCACCCTTAGAGTTGGACACAACTAGCACACATGTGCAGGGGGAACCTTTACCTTTTTACTTTAATGGCAAGTCACAAAGCAAAGCAGGCTAAATGCAAGGAGACATCCTAGTGGGCACTAATGTGCAGTGGATAACAGACCTCACTGATGACTTAAGAGAGCACTTCTTATGCATGTTAAATGGGCCACAGGCACAGTACAAGATGGAACACTTTCCATTCCACAGGATAAAACAAATCTGACTGATCTGTAACTGAAGTTTACTTGGACACTGATGGGTGAATTACTGCCTGTGTCATACAAAGCTACTTTTGGGGAACAAGGGAGGGAAGAAACAGCCAGGGAGCTGCCAGGACTCTCCCAGCATCTGCTACCTAAGGGCACTTCCCTCCCATCAAGTGACAGTAAGCCTGCCCCTGGGCACAATGCATGATCTGAGGCCTCTTCAGGTTCTGTGTGGAGTGTTTCCACAGGCTTACCTCTGTAGCCATGACATTCCTCTTGCCCTTGACGTGCAAGAGCCGCTTGACATCATAGAAATTGGTCTCCACATGGTTCAGCCCGGATGCGACACCCCCTTTCTTGTATCTGTGAAGGTGAAGGAAAAGGGTACAAGGAGAGGTGCTCAAACTCAGCCAATAACTGCTAGCAGTGTGTAGCCAGAACTATTTATTCATGACTTCCTGTTCCGTAGAACCAAGGTTGACAAACTGACAGATCAAAAAATGCTAAAATGCATCAATTCATATTCACCAGGGGCTGTTGCATTTGATGAATACTGTGAAGATTCTCAGACATCCAGGTGAGTTTATCTGGAAGTGGAGTCATGGCAACTGGACTTCTTTTCTTGAGAGATTGAAACGTTTCACTATTCATCTGAGCAGCTTCCTCAGTCTGAGGAAAATTAGTGCCAAGTCCTCCATTTTATAGTTCACTTTGACCTCACGTTACCCTGGTCTGAAATAGGCTCATAAGATGAACAATGGCCTGAATAGCACCTTAGGCCATTGTCCACCTAATGAGACTATTGAGACTATTGTCCACCTAACGAGCCTGTTCAGGCCATTGTTCATCTTATGAGCCTATATCAGACAAGGGTGACATGAGGTCAAAGTGAACTATAAAATTGAGGTCTCACAACTAGCTTTCCTCAGACTTATGAAGATGTTCGGATGAGCAGCGAAATGTTTCAATCTCTCAGGAAAAGAAGTCTAGTTGCCATGACTCAACTTCCAGATTTAATGAATACGAATCGACAAAATAGCAATTTTCAACAACACTTGCAATTTGTTTTTTCATTTGTGCCAATCTCTAGGATCCAGATGACACAGTAGTATATTTATCTGAGGCAGCAAACATAAATCAGTGGTCAGAGTGACCAATATTAAAAAAAAATCTGGAGATCCAGATTCTAGTTCTTTCCACAGGGTGAATTTGGACCCGCTGCCTTCTCTTGGCCTGGTCTATATTTCACCAAGTTGTTCTAAAGATTAAGGAGGGAAAACTAGATATTCCATCTGGAGATCTTTGGGGGAAGGGTGGGATCCTAATATCACCAATAAGTAAAATAAATACATTTGGAAATATAATTTGTTTTTAAAAGACGTACGTACTTCCAACTGCAGGTACCATCTCAGAAGAAGTGTTACTCTTCACAGGAAAAAAGGCCATTTGGGAGCAAAAAGGCCATTTGGAATTATTCAAAATCAGCCCTTCTTTTCAAGGCAGCAAGAGAATGATCAATTATAAGGATACTGGCATTCTGTCACATCTGCATTTGTGATTTTGTTGAAGCAGAAAACATTTTACAACTCCTACTCCAGTATCAAAGGAGTATAATACATTTTGCCCTAACTTTTTGGGACTCTTCCAGGTGAAGCATTTTTTCTCTCCACATGTACTTAATTCTGTACAGACGTGAGGAGTGTTTTTGTGGCTATCCACGTGACGCCCCATGTTCCAGTCAGTTCAGTGACATTTTCTGGCTGAAAGCCTATTTGTAGACTTGTTTTGGAAATACTGTACAAAAATCCTGATTCCTGAAGGGGAAACCATGAGGGGAAAGTGGGATAAGGATGGGGGTGAGGGGGCAGGAATGTTTTATTTCAAAAAACATTGCCACGGCTGATGGGACAGTGTCAGTTACAGAACAGGATTTCAGCCACAGGAACTTTCCATAATTTTTTAAAATGTACAACAAGGTTCAGTTTTGCTTTTCTTTGTTCGAGGCGTGGATTTGGATGCTGTTGGCCTTTCCATTTTAAGTTCCTTTTTTCAATCAGAGCTCTCCTCCTCTGGAGGTTAGAAGCTTTCAATTCCCTACCTGCTAGAGGAAAGGTTTCAGAAGAGAAATGGATTTCTAACTTACTTTTTAAAAAGTCAATTTTTTCTGAAGCGACACAGTTTTCAGAGGCATGGCTTTCTAAAGCACAGTTTTGATGTCAACCCTAAGATCCCCAACTCCTTTGCCATCAAAAAAGGACCTACTAGAAGAAAATGGGGAGGTACTTCCGCCCTCTCTGGGAGCAGCCCAAAATGAAGAGGGCTAAAGCCTGCGAGCTGCCAAGATGCCCTGAGCACATCTGATCTTGCCTGATTTCAGAAGCTAAGCAGGGTCAGCCCTGGTTAGTACTTGGATGGGAGACCACCAGGGAATTCCAGGTGCTGTAGGCGCCTGGAGTAGGAACTGGCAAGCCACTCCAGTATTCCTGCCAAGAAAACTCCATGGACATGGGGTCACGAAGAGTTGCTCATGGCTGTAACAGCACAACACACACACAAAGCCTGCAAAGACCTGGTCTGTATCCCCATCTGGTGGCAATGCTAGGAAATGAAGCATCAAAGGTGTTCAATGCTCAGTGATCCTCCTTCTGTTACTTCCTCCCTTTTCCCCATCCACAATTCAGGTATTCTGGCTGCTCCTGTGGGACAGCAAGGCAGAAACTTACCCCCAGATCTACTAAAGTGATGCACTCATGGGAAAAGTAATACCAGGATAATTACAATTTGAGTGAACTATAATATCCAAATAAATATTAATGCCATGCAGAAATGGCAAAGTAGCAACATGGACCAGTTAACACTATCAATGATAAATAGGGACAACTGGAACATATACAAATGTTCCAACTCCTCTGGGTTGGCCTCAAGGAGGTGAAAGGGATGGCTTGCAGGTACAGGGCCTTTTTGGCAGCTGCCCCCAGGCTATGGAATGCCCTCCCGAGTGAGATCTGCCTGGCACGACATTGATGCCATTTCAGCGCCAGACAAAAAACTCCCTGTTCCGGAAGTTTTTAAAATGATATAACATAGATTGTGGGTCCTGATGGCAATTTTACTGTGTTGTATTTGTATTTAAATGTTTTTATCATTTTAATTATTTATTAGTATTTTAATGTTTCAATTGTTTCAATTGCTTTGACTGTGAGCCGCCCAGAGACCTTTGGGTGGTGGGGGGTAGTGAGTGGCATATAAATTGTATAAATAAATAAATAAATAAATAAATAAATAAATAAATAAATAAATAAAATTCAAAAGACAGAATAGTTTTTACCCATGGGCTGCCAGACTGTTGAATGGAAAATAATTTCAAGACAATTATAACATGATAGACTTGTAGGTGACAAGTGCAAAGGGTATAATAAGATTGAGTGGTTCTTAGTGGGATGGTGTTGGGGGTGGAGTGGGAGGCTCAGCCAGTTTCATTGTACACATGTTGTACTTTGACAATAAAGTCTTTAAGGAAAGCAGGACATCTTTAATGTCTGGGAGGTCATAGCAGGACTTGTGGTAGCAATGATTGGATATTTACAATTCCTTTTCTCCATCTTGTCTCTAAAGGCTTTCCCAGGACAAAAAGGATCTTAAAGGAACCTATGGTGTTGGTGTTGTTTTTTGAGAGGAGGGGCCTTAATTACCAAAATACAGCCACATGTGATGACATCATCACACTTACAAGATATAACTTTATATTGTTGGATTTCAGCCAATGCTTTTAAGCCATGTCTTCTGAATGGAAGAGTCCCCAGAAGTGCAAACTATAACCCTTTGGGTGCCTTGGTTTTCCCAGAGGATCCTGGGAACAATTCACATCAGAGGGTGGGTTGCACCCTGAGGTCTGGCTTGTGAATAATCTTGGGCTCCTCTGGGTTGGCCAAAGTCAGGAGACAGAAGAAGACTGAGCTTTGTTTGGGGGAGTTTGCCTAATCAAACAACACAGCAAGGCTTCCACCTGTTACGTGATGGGGAATTCATTTCCTCGAACCATCTGAGGGCACCGCATCGTGCAGAAATGCAAATGCAGTTGTATGGATTGATATACAATATAAAACCGCCTTGTTTGTAAAAGGCTCGCATGGACAGAACAGTTGGTCAAAAGAAGAAAAAAAAAACAGGGATCTTGCTCCTAGACGTGAGGATCCCTCAAACTGGTTTTCACTGAGTGGCTCGTTCTTCTGACTCATCGCTCTTTGCATTCTTAGGTCGTTCTGGATAGTGGAACTTTTAAAAATGATTCCTGAGCTGAAATGCACTCATGTTTCTGTGTGTCTTTCTCCAATGAATTCCTCCCGCCCTTTCTTCTGGTATGTACAGTGGACGCTCGTATAACAAACAGTTTGTATAACATAAAATCTGTACAACATAAAAAAATCTGGAGATAGGAATTTGCTTAACATAATTGCCTATGGGGAGAATCTGTACAACATAAAAATGGGATTACTCTGTTTTCAATGCATTCCTATGAGAATAGGTATAAAGGAAAATTTGCTTAACATAATTTCATTTGGAACGAATTAATTCCTTTATACAAGGTACCACTGTAATAAATAATAATAAACTTTATTTAAGTAATCACACAATATCTTGAAAATCTTTTCTTGCAACTTATTTTTGTAATATCCAATAGCAGTCCTTTAAAAGGTACATTTGGAAGAACCTCGTATCTTCTGTGTATTGATTCCAAGACCCTGCCTGTGCTATAATTATAGAACGGTAAAAGGGGTGGGGGAATGCCAAAAAGAGGGGGGGATTCACATGCATAACCACAATTGGCCACTAGAGGGGGCAGAGACTATGCTCTGTATTCTTCGCTAACAAGTACAGTATTCATAGCTTGACCCCTGGCTGCCTCTAGTGGCCTGTTCTGGTAATACATGTGATTTTTTTCCTTTTCATATTTTTAATATTTTCAGACTGTGGATAAATGAAACAATGGATACTTGTCCTTTAGATATGGGGATCCTATAGTAAATATTTTTGTAGAGTCTAACTCGTTTTTCATAGCTTGTCCTACAAAAGATACTTGTTCTCTGTAGTCTGAAAAGGCAAGATTAGTTCTAACTCATTTGCATTTTATATTGCATTTTATATTTATATTTATTATGTTTGGTACTTTCTTACTTTTTTATAAGCACTATTTCAACTTGTGTCTTTTTAATAAGAAATGATCATGGGCTTAAGTTGCAGGAGGAGACATTGCAAAAGGACATGAGGAGAAGGTTCTTAATTGTAAGAGCAGTCTTGCCCTGGGATTGAGTGTCAGGGGTGGGAGTAAAGGAAGGGACTATTTTCAAGGAAAGGCTGGACAGACATCTGTTGAAGGTTCTCTAGCTCTCCAATTCCTGTGCTTAGCAAGACTTGGATAAGTTAGCCAACCAGACTCCTTTCAGTTCTTGGACCCTCTGAATTCTCCTCTCCCAGTCTAGCGTCTGAGCAGAGGTCCCTGCCTGTTCCCTCTGGGAAAGGCTGTCCTCTGACACTTCCCAAGCTCATTGCCTCCTACTCACATGACACCCTGCTTGAAGTAGCCCCTGAAGAGTTCAGACTCATAGCCTTGTATTTCCCGGTGCTGCACAGGTGTCCCACCAAGGTAGTCATCCAGCTGGGTGGTATAGATGGCAGCACAGCCCTGCTCATCTTGGGACGAGTATTTTCCGATCCAGTAGTGGATGTCATAGGAGGAGGTGGTGGTGCCTGATTTACGGGTCTGTGAGAGGAACAAAAGGTCATGGGGTGGGGTGGGGAAATAAACATATGTCCCTGGTCAAGTCTCTGTGACGGCAAAATAAGTCATATCTTCCTTTGAAAAACCTGAATAGCAAAGTCTGGGAGCAACCCATCTCAGCCTGATTAGCATCTTGGAGCATCTTTCTCAAAGGCTGCTTTTACACGACCCCTAAAACCCACTGCAAAATGCTCGCAGATGCAGAGCATAAAATTGTTTTCCCACCAGCAGCGGACTTAAAAAAAAAAAAGTACGACCACGCCCACTTAAGCGCACCCCAGCACATTTTACAAGTACCTGGTCTGGAGGAGGTAAAATCCTTGTTGCTGTTCCTTGTTGCTGTTTTAAAGCTTTGCATGCCTGGCCCTCCTCTGCTTTTTGTTTGTTTTTTTGGGTCCCCCCCCCCTTTTAACAGACAGGAATCCTAACGGGCTGGAACAATTAGCTGCTGCCAATGGCAGGCGGAGGTGAGCCTGCATTTTTCTCTCTCTCCCCTCACCGCAGACAGAAGCAATAGAATCAAGAGTGCAGGAGGTGGGAACACAGGAAGCAGAACAAAAACCACGTTGGGGGATCTGCATTTAAATTGCCAATGGATTTTAGGGGTCGTGTAAAAGCAGCCAAAGAGAAGGTTTATAGCTGCTTTCGAGAATTATTAGTTCATCCTTAAACCTTACAGCTGTCTGTAAAAGTTGCTTGTAACTCAGCCTATCTACTGGTGCAGTGGTTTGGATCCACAGAAATTCTCAAACTGCGACTCCCAGAAATTCTACAAGTATAGCTAGTGGTGAAGGCTTCTGGGTGTTTTAGTCCAAGAATATCTGGGTTACTCAAGGCTGGGGACCACTGCACTGGAGGATAGAGACAAGAGTGGCTGTAAATTTTGTATTAATTAACTACCATTATATTGCCATGTCCCAAAGCAGGTGGCTCCCACTAGGTTCCATTTTTAAAAATCACTTTTCCATTTTGCAATGCCTTTAAAAAAATTAAGTAAAACCAAGACCTTAAGGGCCTGTCTACATTTCTTTAAAAATACATAGCATTTTAATTTTAGCTGATTCAAGACATGTGGGGTTTTTTAGTAATTTCCTTTGTGCCTACTGAGTACTTGAAATGTTCCCTTTTAAAACTGGGTGCAACGATCACAGTGGGCTTAAACTGATTAAGAAAAAGTGTGCAAATATACACAGCCCTCTAGTGGGCATCTACAGTAGATCAAATCCCAGGTTTCTTGTTTGTGTGACTAGGCCCTTAGTCTCCATTTTAAAAAATACAAACGTTTACAAAAATTTGAATGTTTCAAGCTACTGGTCTCTAGCAAAAAACATACTCTCCTCCCATCTAGGCTTTCATCAAGTACAAGCCAGCTCTCTATCCACATTAGGGATGGGCACAGAATGGAAAAATAATGTTTTGTTTCGTTTTGTGCTCATCCTTTCATTTCTTATGATTTTTTTTAAAAAAACATTTCGTACAAAAATGAAATGAAACAAAATGAAATGGTTCCCCTGGGTCCTAGAGGCACCAGATTTGGTGCTCGGGACTCTGGGAGCCATTTTCTGATGGCACCTGCTGAGCTGTCAATGGCTGGAGCCCTTTAAAACTGGGCCAGGTTTAAAGGGCTCCATTATGTTTCCACTGCCTAGTGGTCTATGAGCTTTAAGGCACAAATACCCTGAAATTACTCAATATTTGTTCATGTTTCTTTGCACTGGGCAGCAGTGGTGGTGGTGACATTTTGGGCACAGGAACAATATGACCTAGAATATAACAAAATACATTATCTTTTACACCAAAGTTGTTATTCCCCCACCCCCATCTTTGCATAATTTCTGAAATATTGCCTCACTGTTGCCTCGTCACCAAAAAAATCAAAACTTTCTGACAGATAGCTATGTTCACTGTAACAAGAGATGGGCACAAAGTGGAAAAACGATGGTTCGTTTCAATTCATGATTTGTCAAGGTCAACAAATTGCAAATAAAAAAATTCTGTGTTGATTGATTTTGCCTTTAAACCCCATAAAATAGCCCCCAGACACTAAGAGACACCAAAATCACAGATACGCTTTCCCTGACTCTCCTCTACAAGCCCTCTAAGTTTGGCAAAGATTGTGTTTTGGACATCCAAGTTATAAACCCACAAACAGGCCCACTTTGTAATTCATTTTGTTAAACTTTGTGTCCATCTCTGCGTGGAACTCATTACTTCTTGGGAAGAGCAGGATTGGGACGAGTAGCAGTTCTTAATAAAGGATGGCAGCAGCACCCCCTATTTTGGGGGAGGAGACTGAAGATTTGGTTCCCCCCCCCACACACACACACCACCACCACCACCCCATCTTATTATTGGCTATGCTGAGCAAAGCTGACTTTTAGATGGAACCTCTGGAGGACCTATGGTTCACACCTCCACCACCACCACCACCACCACCACCGCTATATAACATGTTGCTTAAAGGTAGCAGAATATTCTTTTTAAAAAGTTTGGGCTGTGTGCTGGTGCATTTTGAGGATTTAAAAGCAACAGCAGTTTTTAAGTTTTACAAAATTGTTAGATTAATCAAGAAACAGAAGATCTTCCACATCACAACATGGCCAGCTTGGGGACTACTTACTGAGAGGAGGACGTAGCAGTCACCTTCAAAGAAGTTTCCATGGGCTTTTGGAGGCACCAATATGAGATCCATTTTCTAAGGAAAAGTAACACACAACTTAAAAGTGTCTGGCTCTACTCACATTCTTCCAATCATCCCCTTCCTAACTCAGGCCAGGTTGCCCGCAGCAGGCAGTGACATCTATCAGTGATGGCAGTCAATAGGCCTAGAGCAGGCTACTATGAAGAGAAGATGGACAAAATCCAAACGATTCATCTAAATACAAAAGTAAATGTTTCCGAATGATCTCTGAGGGCAGCATCATGTAAGGGCATGACAACAGTTAAGCAGCAATGAGAGCTTGCAAAATAGTTTTACACAGGAAAAATACAGTGGTACCTTTTATAAAGTAATTAATTTGTTCCAAATGAAATTCTGTTAAGCAAAATTTCCTTTGTACAAATTTCCAATAGGAATGCATTGAAAACAGATCAATTCCCTAATCACGACCGTTTTCTGTTGTACAGATTTGCCCCATAGGCAATTCTGTTAAGCGATTTGCCCTTATCTCCATTTTTTTTCCTTTAAGTGGATTTTCTGTAAAACAAACCACTTGTTATACAAGGGTCCGCTGTAAGGGAAATTAAGGCAGCATCAGCATGGGCGTATACAATACAGTAACTATAATAATCTAACATTTTGAATTCTAGCATATCAATCAACAATTGACTGCCTTATTGTGATGGCAAATTTGCTCAGACAGTAACAGTAATCCAGATGGCAGGGTCTAGATATACTACAAATGAATGGTTAAAGTGGTGGTGGCATCAGGCCCCCATAGAGCTTGGGAAAGAAAATAATCTCTCAGTTTGTCAATGAGAAGATTGCATTTATCCCACCTCAATTCTCCAGATGATGAGTCCAGGTGTGTTGGTGACAGCCTTGAAGGCGTTGGTCAGAGCCATGGTGGTTTCTTGTTCTTACAATAGAGAGTGACCTGCCAAAACCCAAACAAACAGTCTCCTCTCTTAGCAAGGGGAGAATTCAAGATGCAATTTAGACATAGCAACAACTGAACAAACATTTATTTATTTAATGTTTTTCCTCCAAAATATATTGTCGTTGCATACCATTTCTACAAGATATGTTTTCCATTGGAGACATGTGCCAGGACAGGAGTAATAAAGGTATTATTTATCCAATGTTCCTCTTATACCTTCTCTCTCCTCCTCCCCCTCTTCCTCCCCCCTCTTTTGAAAGGTGTTTGGAAGTGATTATGATTTCTATCCCAGTGTGACAAGGACTTGGGAAACATGGGGGAGATAATTATCTTCTGGACTTTTCTGGGTGCTTGTGAGGACATGGGCTTTCACAACAGTTTATCTGGGGGGCAGCTTGTTTGCACCCTTCTCACTCTCCTGTTCCTGTATTCCTATCCTGAGCTACCTCCCAAGGAAAGTTGGGATCAAGAGGATTTCAAAGTGGAGCCTAACATGGCTGTTGTGGGCTTTTGGGGCTGTTTGGCCGTGTTCAGGAAGTTTTTCTTTCTGATGTTTTGCCAGTCTCTGTGGCCAGCATCTTCAGAGGGCAAGGAGCTCGGGGAGCTAGGAGTTCTCTCTGTGCTCTGGAATTCTCTCTGTGCTCTCTCTACCCCAGAGCACAGAGAGAACTCCTAGTTCCCTGAGCTCCTTGCCCTCTGAAGATGCCAGCCACAGAGACTGGCAAAACATCAGAAAGAAAAACTTCCAGAACATGGCCAAACAGCCTGAAAAACCCACAACAGCCATCAGATCCTACATTGGAGCCTAACATCTCAAACTTTATATCTGTATATTAAAGGTAACCCCCACACACATGTGTGCTAGTTGTGTCCAACTCTAGGGGCAGTGGTCACCTTCATAGTAAAGCCGAAGAGCCAGTGTTGTGCAAGTCTGTGGCCATGTGGCCAGCATGGCTGCACAGAACACTGTTTTTATCTTCCTGCTTTATACAAGTGGTACCTTGTATAAAGGAATTAATTTGTTCCAAATGAAATTCTGTTAAGCAAATTTTCCTTTGTACAAATTTCCCATAGGAATGCAGTGAAAACGGAATAATTCCTAACCGCGACAATTTTTCTGTTGTACGGATTCACCCCATAGGTGAAAATTTCCCCTATCTCTGGAAATTTTTTTCCTTTAAGCGGATTTTCTGTTAAACAAACTGCTTGTTATACAAGGGTCCACTGTGTTTGCATTTACTTGCTTTCAAACTGCTAGGTTGGCAGGAGCTGAAGTTAAAAATGGGAGCTCGCCCTGCTGGATGGCACCTGGGATTCGAACCGCCGACCTGCCAAATTTGCAGCTGACAGTTTCCAGAACTCTAGTCCAGGGAGCCACCACACCATCTGCATATTATATCTATCACCAATTGTGCATCTCTGTGGGACAAGAATCAGCTAGCTTCTTTTCCTGGAGGTTATGCAGATTTCAAAGCTGGGAAGGAGGCATGTAAGAATGATCAAAGCAGATTAAGAGCAATTACATCATTGTCCAATTCAGGTATTAATGGCCTATTCATTTGTATAAAAGGGGATCGAGAAACTGAGTCCTTTGAAGGGTAGTCTATTTTAGGGGCCATGCTATGCTTCCTGGAGGCAATGTTATTTGTGACGGGATCTCGACACACCATGTTATGTGTTATATGTTGAGGATCAGAAGGGATGCTTCCACAGATGTATTCCATCCTTCTACTGAAGAGTAAGATAGATAAGGGCAAATCTGTCTTTATTATTTTCTGGTATGTTTCGGTTTTTGTATGCTGTAATTCTGTAACCACATTTGCTTTTGTAACTGGAACTGTTTCCAGTTACAAAAGTAACTTGTAAATTGCCCTTCTCTGTCCCCCCCCCTTTTTTTTTAAAAAAAATAAGCAATACAGTACAATCCTTTCTCCCACCATGCAGTAAGTAACATGAACAGGAAAGTAAATGATTACCCATGAAGAGAAAACAGAGCTGGAAGCAAATCCAGATAGAATTTGTTAGCCAGAAGGATTTCCCAGGATCATCTAGTCCAGTGGTTCCCAATTTTTTTCATTTCCATACCTCTTGTTAGGCCATTAATATAAATTGTACCTCCCTCCATTCACCAAAATAGCAAAGCAGTGGACATGTGTCTGTTCCTTATATTGGTTCACCCACCTGTAGACTTGCATTAAGCCCTGGGCAACCTGGCTCCTTCCCAAACCCTCTCCTTTCTTTTCTTGAAGTAACTGGCATGGCAGCACCCAGAGAAGCTGCAGCCTTGCTCCATCAGCCAAACTCACTCCATTCCATGAGCGGAGTCCCAGTCACAGCAGCCAGAAGACCCAAAATGTGGGACCAAGCTGCTCCCACCTGCCCCCTTGGTGAGAAGGCCTCAACCTCATACTGCCTCATCCTCTCAGCTGGACTGTGGGAACCAAAGGCAAGGACTGATTGTGTGGTGAAGCTTACTTCCCTCCCTGCATCCAGGCCTCCACTCTGCAGAGAAGAAGGACCAGCTTGGACCCATTTAAGGTCCTGATGCTGCAACATTTCACTCTACTGGCACCATGTTCCTCTGCATCTGGCCCCAAAGCACCTCCAAAACCACCTGGTGCTCTGCTTTATTCAGCTTCCTGACACCCCCCCCAACATAATTGCTTCCCACTGAGACAGTGGTTCCCCCACCTTGGGCAACCCAGAGTGTTCTTACACTACAGTTCCCAGAAAGCCCAGCCAGCACAGCTGGTGGTGAAGGCTTCTGGGAAGTGCAGTTCAAGAACAGCTGAGGTAAACCAAGGTTGCGAACCACTGCCCTAAGCTAAAGGCTGACAACACTGCTGCAATTCTGACACACAGTCACAGAATGGAAAGGTTATGGCAGCCCAGCCAATCCTGTCCCATAGCATCTACTGAACCTCCCTCAAACCTACAGTATCAAACAGGAGCCAACCAATGAAGAAAAAGTTGATAGGAACCGGAATGGATTTGCCTATTAAAGACTGTGGAGTGTTGTAGATACTTGTCAGGAAGCTCTCTTGCACTTTTTGACCAAACACTGTAATGCATATCCCTGTCTCACCTCCTTCCTCTTCCCTAGGCCTTGCCCCAGTGTTGGCAAACCTTTGACACTCCAGATGTTTTGGACCACAAATCCCACAGTCCTTTGTCATTGGCAATCTAGGCTCAGAATTCTGGGAGTTGTGGTCCAAAACATCTGGAGTGCCAAAGGTTCACCACCACTGCACCATTATGTAATTTTTTTACCTACCCCTCAGTGTCCTGGTTCATCCCCTTGGTGTACACATACCCAGGCTGGAAACTACTGATTGGGTCCAACCCTCTGCAAATGCTAAAATTCATTGACAAAGCATCACAGACAGATGGCCATGCAAACAATTTGCAGAATGACACTGCTACTGAAAAGAAATGGATCTGGAACTCCCTGCCACTTGATCCTTTCCATCACCAGAACTTCTCTTTCTTTCTAACTCAGTTCTCAGCATTTCGCAGTTTCATCCCTCTTTTTGGCCTGCTAAAATATGTACCACTATTGGACAAGTTTTTGAGGATTTTGGAAGGGGGATACTATTGCTCCCAACGACCATGCTGTATCTGGGGTGTGTGTGCTGGAATCTTGTGTCCAAAAGCAGTGTTTCTAAAGGCTGACGTAAACACACGGGTGCCTCTTTTCCTGGAATAATATGGTTGTGGCCTCCCGGTTCTGCCTTCTTTCCTGGCAGGAGTTATCCAAGCACAGAGGATCGTGAGCTGGGATATGTTTAGGTTCTGCACCACGAGGGCAGTGTTGTTAACACTTAATTGCTGGCTTGTGTAAATTACAAAACCCTTTTATGGATCATCTCTGGGGGCTGCTTTTGACCATCTAGGCTTTGTCCTAGAGGAGCCCTCCCCAACCCCTTGCCTTTCCTCTGTGTGACTGCTGGTAAAGATGAAGTGGGGGGTTGCCGTTCAACACATATGGAAGACACTGTCCCGTTCCGGGCATTGTAGAACAATGCTAGCAAGTGCCTTTGCTATTGACTAGCCAGCCCCACAACCAGGAAGACTCCATCAGAGGTCAGCAAAAGAGCATTTGAAGCTGAGATCCAGGCAGGCACGTGGCACATCCCTGACGGTTTTAGCAAAGCCTTTGGGCATACAATGGTTCGGCATGAGAACCTGAAGAAGCCACACTGTCGGGAGCTTCCTTGCTTGTTCTGCGAACTGGAGCTCCTCCAGACATAGAAATGGTTAGGAGGGCATCATGCAGGTACTTACAGATCACCAGCAAGCCGTAGGGATCCCTTGCTACTTTCCTCCTCCTTGAGTCAGGGAGGGAGAGAGGCATCCTCCAAGTGGAACAAAGCATCCAGGGAGACCCAGGCTCAGAACAACCTCTTTTTCCTCCCGCCCCTTCCCTTTTCCTATCCCCCCTCCCCAAAGTTCCATGACTGAAGCCAGATGGCTGGATTTAACTAGGGGAGCGGCCGTCCAGCCTGCAGGCTTCTTCCCGGAGGAGGCTGGAATTGATTAGCCGGCCACATCCAGCAGGGAGCCTGGTGGCATTCCAGAGGGAAAGGCTGCTTCTTGGATTAGAGGCTGGAAATAATTTTCCGGCATTTTCCTCTGTTGTCAACAAAAAGGGCCGTATGCTCCATCAGACCCATGGGCTGGCAGCCAGAGGCCAGGGTTTGCCCCCTTTCAACAGATTCTAAGCTGGACCGACAGAACCTTCTGGATTGTCAAATTGGGCCTGGGTCCTGCTGCAGAGGAACCAACCACGGAAAAGGTCATAGATTCTGAAGGAGAGTACTCATTGGGTCCTACGCTCTTTGGGACTTCCTGTTTGTGCACTGTTCCTGCGAAATCACGGTGGATTTTGCGAGATCCAGATGCGGCTTTGAGGGGGGGAAGGGAAATCCCTGTTCCACCTTAATGAAGACATTGCTTGGCTATTGCTTAAGAGTGCTGGACTGAGATATGGGATGACCAGGGTTCCTATTCCCATTTGGCCATGAAATTCACCAGGCGGCCTTTCTCAGCCTGACCTACCTACTTCTCAGGGTTGTTGGGAAGATAAAATGGGAGGTGTGGCAACTCTCACGAGCTCATTGGAAGAAAGACAGGATATCAACCAACCAACCAACCAACCAAAACCAAACAGCAGGTCAGAATGTGCAACAACATGCATTACCATCCCTAGCCATCAAGAGCCATCTGCATTAGCAAGCAGGGGCGGCTATCCCAATATACTCATTTTGGGGTTCCAGTCAAACTTTATGGATGTCTGTTGCTTAGTATGGGTGGAGATGTACCGCCCCCATTCTCATGGCCAGTATTCGCAGTCACAAATCCCACCGCTGGAGCTGTACTGTAAACTGGGTGTAGTCAGTGTTGATTCAAATGAATCTTCAGCACCTCCCCCCACCAGATTTTACCCAGTTCTGAGCCACTTCATAGCCACATCCGAGACTACCCATTGGTAGCGTGCTATCCCATAGTGCCAAAGTGACCATGATGTGCAGCTGGAGAGTCCAGTGACGCTCCAGAAATGATAATGCTGCTGCAATATGAATCTTTGGATCTCACCTCAAACCTTCTTTATTTGCTAATAGAGTGGTACCTTGTAAAAAGGAATTAATTAGTTCCAAATGAAATTATGTTAAGCAAATTTTCCTTCATACAAGTTTCCCATAGGAATGCATTGAAAACAGAGTAATCCCTAATCGCAACCATTTTTATGTTGTACGGATTCACCCCATAGGCGATTCCGCTAAGCAAATTTCCACAATCTCCAGAAATTTTTTTATGTTGTACAGATTTTATGCTATACAAACTGTTTGTTATACGAGGGTCCACTGTACAGCAATTAGGGAAATGGGATCCACCCCCAAGAGAGCAGAGGCATGTAATGACCACATACAGAAACTGTCAATGCGATACAGCCCACATGCAACTCAGGGAAGTGTGGTTTGGGTTGCCACTCTAGGCAGGTGGGAAAGTACACTCTCACTTCCGTTACCTAATGCAAATGAAACATGTATAGCATGTACATGTGCAGCATGTTCTGAGAGGAAATGCATTTGAGCTATTGACAGTACATCTTATTCAAGTATGTAAGTGCTTATCCACATACAGCCAATGTTTTCATAGCTGTTGATATTTGTGCAACACAGAATGTATGTTAATATGTATATAAATATTTATGATGCGCTAGCTAAAGGGAAAATGTGATATTTGTATATAATGTGTTTAACCAGTCAAATTGTTTCAATGGTGGGCCAGGTGGCTATAAAAGGCAGTGTCAGCGAGCAGTCTGTTTAGATCAGGGGTCCTCAACCTAAGGCCCGGGGGCCGGATGCGGCCCCTCAGGGGCCTGAATCCGGACCAAAAACTGCTTCTATTGCTGAGGCAGTTCCCAGCCCTTGCTCGTTCCCTCCCTCACTTGTGGTGCATCAAGTCAGGCCTGTCCGGGCTGGGCCAAGAGAGAAGGCAGCTTTCCCTCCCGGGCCCAGCAAGGGCATGATGGCCAGGGTGCACAGCTGGATCTGTATGCAGTGGTGCCAGCCTTGCTGCGGCTGCTGCTCCTCATCCTGAGTGGCTGCCTAGAAGGTGATGAGGGGCCTGAGCTTGCCTGGGTTGCCACCTCCTTCCCGATGCAATGAAGGAAGGAAGGAAGGAAGGAAGGAAGGAAGGAAGGAAGGAAGGAAGGAAGGAAGGAAGGAGAGCTGCTCCAGCCGCTGCCACTGTATGAGGAGGAGGAGGAGGAGGCGCAGCAGAGGCATCCCAGCAGTGGCACAACCAGGAGCAGGAGGCATTTGCGGGGGCTCTGGAGATGCACTGATCATGGGCTGATCGTGGGGGGGGGGTGGCCCCATTTGCCCCTCCCTCCCCTGTGGTCCGGCCCCCAGTGGTGTCTGAGGGGTGGTGGACCGGCCCGCTGTTTAAAAACGTTGAGGACCCCTGGTTTAGATAGAAGTTAAGGTAAAAATAGTGTTTCCTTACAACTGTGCCGGGCATGTGGCCATGGATCTGCTCAACACTGGCTCTTTGGCTTGAATATGGAGATGAGCACCGCCCCTAGAGTTGGACACAACTAGCACACACACACACGTGTGTGTGTGTGTGTGGGACCTTTACCTTTACCTAAGGATCCAGATAGTGTGATCTAGGGCTGATAATAAGGCTGACAGGATCATGTAATATGTACCTCAAGCACTCTGACTGAAAAATATATGTAACTAACAATATGCACTAGAGTGAAAGTTAGAGCACTGCATTTATTTATACAGCTTATTTATTTATCCATGTATTACAAATATAACATTATGAAGTGATAACTATTTATCAGGGAATGTCTGCCATGTCAAACACCAAAGTAACTAAGCACTGTGCTTATGTAATACTGTATATAAAACTAGTAAAAGTTAAATATTATTTATAAACCAAGCCATTAGTGTTTATTTGAATTACACTTGCTGACACACGCATGCATAATGGCATTTTATTCTTTACTATTCAGATAGTGGTGTTTTTTTTTATCTTAACGCGTCAAGCTGCAATGTGCTAATTTTGCTACTTTATAAATTATAAACCCACATAAGAACAGTAGCATGTATGTTTTATATACTATCAGAAATTTTAAATGGGTTTTCTGGTAGAAAACATTCTGAAGACGTTTATTATAAGATGTTATTGTTACCTGTATTTTTTAAAGTGGTTTCCTTCTCAGACATGAACATGGATGCAGAGGTTTTCTATTACTGTACTTTGCTTTCTTTTACCTTAGTCTACTCCCACATCTGAGGGAGACAGCCTTTGTGTGTGTGTGTGTGTGTGTGTGTGTGTGTGTGTGTGTGTGTGTGTGTGTGTGTGTGTGAACATACTAACTGTGGAGTTCCTTTTTCAGGACGAACCTGTTGCGGGGTGGGGTTGGGGATCTGGAAGACAACCAGCAGATGGTTCAATTCCTGCCAAGTTGGTCTGAAGCGCCTTCACTTCAAGCCAATGGGAAAGGGAATGAGGAGCCCCTTTCATCCCTGGCTCCCTTTTCCCGCCCTCCATCAGCTGAGTCATACCTAGTCTGAGGATGCTTCCCTCTGTCTCTCAGGGCGTTTATACACGACCCCTAAGCTCCGCTGCAAATGGCTGCAAGCTCCGGAGCTTAAAATGTTTCCCCACCAGCTCCGGAGTTTGCAGACAATTAAGTGCGACCCCGCCCACTTTAGCGCGACCCAGCACACTTTTCTTGTACCTTCTCTTTGGAGGTGAAAAATCTTAGATGCGGTGCAACGATAGTGAGTGCGGGGCTCTCCTCGCTTCTGTTTGCTGCTTTTTGGCTCCCGCCCCTTTAAGAGCTACTTTTACAGAGACGAGGAGGTTGGACTTTATGGCCTTACAGAGAGGAGAGGCAGAACGAGGTGAGCAGGTGAGCGGCATGCTTTTCTTTCTCTTTTTCTCCCTCCCCTCATGCAGCCTGCAACCAGGAAGTGCGGAGGGGGGTGGGAACGCCCGAAGAGCGACGAACCCCTAAGATCTCTGGTCCGAATTTAAGTGGCCAGCGGATCTTAGGGGTTGTGTAAAAAGGCCCTCTGATAGTGTTTGCAAGCACCAGCCAAGACACCTTTCCCTTTCTTTCTCCTCTTCCTCCTCCTCCTTCCTCATGTAGGACAAGGAGGAAACGAATGAGGTTCTGGTTCCTGCCCAAAACAAAGGGTGTTAATGCTTCACTGGGCATACTTCCTCATAATGGATTTCCCCCCCTCCCCTTTCCCCTTTCTCTTTGTAGCTTTAATGTTACCTTTAAATGTTGTAAGATGCTCTCTGGAAGTTGAGTCATGGCAAAGAAGTCCAGTTGCCATGACTCAACTTCCAGATAAACTCATCTGGATGACTGAGAATCTTCACAGACATGTTGTAAGACAACACCTTTTCTAATTCCCTGTTCTTCAGATTGAATATGCCTCAACACCTTTTCTAATTCCCTGTTATTCAGATTGAATATGCCTTAAATGTTCTGGGCTGTATATTGTCCCTCATTACTGTAAGGCAGCTTGGGTCCTTTTCAAAGGAGGGATTAAAATATAAGTTTTATAAGGTTAAGGTAAAGGTTCCCCCTGCACATGTGTGCTAGTCATGTCCGACTCTAGGGGCAGTGTTCATCTCCATATTCAAGTTGAAGAGCCAGTATTGTCCAAGTCCATGGCCATGTGGCCGGCATGGCTGCAAGGAAACACTGTTTTTACCTTCCCACTTTTTACGGTGGTACCTATTTACTTGCATTTTACATGTTTTTGAACTACTAGGTTGGCAGGAGCTGGGGTTATCAGCAGGAGCTTGCTCCGCTGCGTGGCACCCGGGATTTGAACCACCGAGCTGCCGACTTTGCAGCCCACAGTTTTCAGAAGTCTTAGTCCACTGAGCCACCACGCCCCTCCTAAATTAATCATTTCATGTACCTGACTATGCAATGTTCACCTGTATTATCCTCTGAGAATAGCAAATTATAAAGCCTGCAGAATATGAATGGAACCATTTGAGTTTCCTTGGGGGGGGAAAATGTTTGTTTGTTTGTTTGTTTGTTTGTTTGTTTGGGCCAGAACACACCCAGACCCCAATTTGGTACATTCACAGCCTTAGACTTTATTTGTTTGAGGATTTGGGGCTTGGCACCCTTAGATGAACCATTAATTGCCTTAATACTTCCAGCGAGGTCACGTAACGGATGCCCAAGGCTCTGACTCATGCCAATTACTTGTCCATTATCCTAGACTGGCAATGAAATCAGCAGCTCTCCCATGAACCTGATTCCATTGCCAGCCTTCAATCATGGTATGGGGAGATGGGGAGGAGAAAAAGAAAGAAAGAAGGGTTGCCTCAGGGGGCACACCGAGTGTTTTTTGTTCAGGTCTGATTGAGCACAACTAGCTAACATCTATGGAATAGACTTGATCTGTATGACTAAAGGCTCTAAAAAGTTTGTTTGGTATGGAAACCCAGTGTTTGGCATTTGGTATGCTTTAAGGAAAGCTGCCTAGATGCCCTAAGCACATCTGATCTCGAAGCTAAGCAGGGTCGGCCCTGGTTAGTACTTGGATGGGAGACCACTAGGGAATACCAGGTGCTGTAGGTGCCTGGAGTAGGAACTGGCAAACCACTCCAGTATTCCTGCCAAGAAAACTCCATGGACAGGGAGTCATGAAGAATCGGTCACAACTGTAATGACACAACACACACACATGCTTTAAGCAAGCCAGCCCGGGAGACTCGGGTACCTCACAGTGTGGTTAGGAAGGGCAAAGAAGAACTCGATAAAGCACACCAAACCCTTGAACAAGAAATAGACATGAGATGACTTGACTCTTAGTATTTTGCTCAAGATCTTCAAACTCTAGGAAAAGTCAAAATTTCAGAGCTGCAATCCTATGCTCTTGCGTAATATGTGGAATGAGCCTTACCTGTGAACTGCCATAGGCAGGAGCTGATTACACAGAAAGTCAAGGCTTTGGTGGTCAGAGGAATCTGTTCTCATCTTCCATCCCCCTGTGAGGATGCTTTTCTCCCCTGAGGCACTTCTTGAAAAAGTAGACCCCATCCAGTCATTCTGATCACCACCACCCTTTACTCCCAGCACCCGCAACCCATGGGCAGCCCGTCCTCTCTGCTCTTCACCCCCACCCCCACCCCCCTGCTGTTTTGGGCACAGATGAAGCAAGTGGCACTCACCTGGGGTCGCCAGGGACTCCCTGCTCTCCAGCCCAAAGGTTGAGGAACACAAGCTTGTCCAGCAGAGCAGAGAGGCTCGTCCAACTCAGCAGCACAACCGTGTCTTGGGGGTGCGGGGATACAGACCAACTCAGGGGAAATTTGCTTGCATTTGCATCTTCCCTACTGATCAGCTGCTCGGGCCAATCAGTGCTGGCCTAGCCCAGTGGTTTGGCTGAAGTGTAAGGAAAATATCTGCTTGTGTCTCTTGACAGCCTGGACATGCAAGGAGCTGCAGACACCCCTCCCTCTGCCCCTACATCCACAGCCACACCCATTTTCCCATTGATTTTTTTTTTAAGTGCTCTGGATGCACATCCATAATTGAACCAAATGGAAGCAAGGAGGGGATGCTAAGCTAACCACAGTAGAGTGCTTTGCTCGGAGGTAAGCAGCAAAGGAAAGAGAGAGGCTTCACCTTCCAATCCAGAGGGATTATTCAGCAACCAGATATGAGCTTCGATGCTTTGGTACAAATGTTTGGCTTTTCTTTTCTTACCGCTGGATCTCATGTTCTTTTGCAAGGGTGGGGAACCTTCAGCCCTGCCCCAGATGTCATGGACTGCAACTCCCAATTCATTGACAAGAGGCTTGGAATTCTAGGAGTTGGAATTCTGGAGGGCCGAAGGTTCCCTGACCCTGTTCTTTTGGCTCTGGAGATGCCTGTTGTGAATTGCCACCCTGTGGCCAAAAGCAAGCCTGTGGACATTTTCCAGGCCATGGCCCCTCACTGGTGACACTCTGTGGTACTGACATTGTTCATTCTGCCCTGAGCTGGGAAAAGCTACTTTGGGAGGGACAGTTCCCGCCATTCCCTAGCCAACATAGCCACTGCTTAGACAAGAAATGTTTCCATGTTTTGCTTCACCCTGCCATGCCCACTGATAGCCAAGTAAATGGTAGGATCTGGGGGAAGAGAATGCCTTAATCCAGGCATGTCCAAACTTCAGCCCCCCTGATGTTTTGGACCACAACTCCCTCAGTCCTTTGCCATTGGCAATACAGGTTTGGAATTCTGGGAGTTGTCGTTCAAAACATCAGGAGGGCCAAAGTTTGGTCGTGCCTGACAATCCAAATATTTCTGCTCCCTGACCTCTCAAGTACTGAATAAAGGGCTTCCATTTGTAACTCAACCCACCCTGGTTGTGAGCTCCTCCCACCTCTAGAATGGAGGAGTTAAAATGCAGTTTCATTGAGGACGTTTGGGCTCTGGCTGAGAAACACACCCGCCCCAGACTGACTTTAGGTATTTGCTGGAGTCTCCAGGATGAGAAAGGACCGACAGTCCCACCATCGTGGCTTTAAACAAAGCACCCAAGAAGCTGCAAGGAGGAGGAGATGCTGAGTTTGCAGCCAATTCGTGGGTGGCTGTTCTTTTCTCATCTTCACCACTGCAACCTAAAAAAGCAAATACTGTACATACATGTACATATAACGGAATGGAGTGAGCCTTGTTACACTCAATTGCTGCCATTGCTAACTTGGCTGCTTTGTATCTGCGTGGCCATTGTTTGTAAACAATTTATTTTACCTTTCAGACACAGTTCAAGATTGGATCACTGAATCCTACTACCACCACCCTCTCTGTCTAAAATTGCTAATGGCAGCCCTCCCCCAGCTTGGCACCATCTAGGCGAGTTATCATAAGAACATAAGAACAGCCTAGCTGGAACAGGCCACGGCCCATCCACTCCAGCGTTCTGTCTCACACAGTGGCTCACCATTTGCTTCAAGGTATTCTGAAGCAGATGTGTTCACCTGCTTACGATTCCCTGCAAATGGCATTGAGAGATATCCTGCCTATCTCTCCAACGCGGAGGTTGTCCTTAGTCATCCATAATGATAGCCATTGATACCTTTGTTCTCTATGAACTTGTCTAAGCCTTCCTTAAAGCTGTCAAGGATGACAGCTGTCACCACTTCTTCTGGCAGGGAATTCCACAGACCAGTGATGCTCTGGGTGTAAAAGTACTATCTTTTATTTGTTTGAGATCTAGCAACCAAAAGTTTCATGGCGTTCCCTCTAGTTCTAGTGTTATGTGATAGGGAAAACAGCTTTTCATCTACTTTGTGCATACCATGTTCGATTTTATAAACTTCAATCAGGGCACCTCTTAGGCGCTGTTGTTCAAGAGCGAAGAGGCCCAGCTGTTGCAGCCTCAGATGGTAAGGAAGGTGTTCCAGTCCCCTAATAATTCTGGTTGCCCTCCTCTGCACTTCTTTCCATTTCCATAATATCCTTCTGGAGGTATGGTGACCAGATATGTACACAATACTCCAGATGGGGCCTCACTATAGATTTATAAAGAGGCAAAATGACACTTGCTGACTTATTTTCTATACCCTTCCTAATGATCCCCAGCACTGAGTTTGTTTTTTTCAATGCTGCGGCACACTGGGTTGACTCCTTCATTGAGCTTTCCACCAGGACACCAAGGTCCCTTTCCTGGTTTGTTGCAGAGAGTTCAGACCCCATCAGTAGATAAATGCAATTGGGGTTTTCCCCCCAACGTGCATCACTCTGCACTTACTGATGTTGAAACTCATTTGTCCACTCTCCCAGTGTCAAGTTATCTCTCTGGAGCTCCTCACAATCTATCTCAGTTTTTACTGCCCTGCATAATTTAGTGTTGTTGGCAAATTTGGCTACCTTGCTATTTACTCCTACTTCTAGATCATTTATGAAGAAGTTGAAAAGCGGGGGTCCCAATACAGAACCTTGGGGACCCCACTCTTTACCTCCCACCACTTGGAGAAGTGTCCATTTAGTGCTACTGTTTCCTGTTTCTTAGCCATTTGCTAATCCAGGACAAGACCTGACCCTTGATTCCATGACTGGCAAGTTTATTCAACAGCCTTTGGTGTGGTACTTTGTCAAAAGCCTTCTGAAAGTCCAGATAAACAATGTCAACTGGATTTCTGCAGGCTGGGTCATTCCAGAGCAATTGTGTGGCATCCAGATATATGGTGGCTGGACCAACGCTATAATTTCACTGGGGACTTGAAATTCTAATGTCCTTGATGAAATTAACTTATCAAGGTCAAAAGCATGACAAAGTAAACTATAATAATTATTCAGTTCTAAAAACAAAACAAAAAACCACTCGGCTTATGAATGTGGGATATTATGCTTCTGTATGCAAGATTCAAATATCCAGGAAATGCCACGTTTGGGGTGCAAACTTCAGGTGGGAGCAGAGAAAGCTTAGGATGTGTATGGTAAGGGTGCTGGTATCTAGCAAGCAAAGCACTTACAGTATTTTTCCATGGATATTTTTGTTTCAAGCTGTTAAAAATTAAGGGTGGTCTTATACATGGAAGTAAGCGGAGGAGATAACCAAGCAGTTGCAAAACTGTAATTCTGGATTGGAAACGTGAGGGTTGTCTTATATATGGGGGCATTTTATAGAAGGAAAAATGTGGAAAATACATAGGTTCAGCTCTTTATTAGCAGGACCCCTGTCACCTTGAAAGGTGAGGAGACTGAGTAGCTGGAGGAATGGATGATATGTGAGAAGGGAGGAAATAATGGGAGGCAGGATTGCTATGTAAAGAATATACCCTAACACTCCCCCCACACACACACACCAACCAGTAACCACTTTCCTTTCTGGTTCTGTTTGCCTTGTAGTCTGACTTCACAGATCAGGCCTAAAGAGCCTATTCAGACCAGGATGGGGTGAAATCAAGATGAACTATAAATTGGAATAAAAAAGTGGGAGAGCCATATAGCCATTACAAAATACAAAAGCAAGACTATGCTAGGTGATACCTTTATAGGCTACGAGTAAAAATGTTGCAAGCTTTCGAAGGCAATACCCTCTTTATCAAAGCATGTACCAAAAGTCCAAACATGGCAAAATATGTGGTCTGCCAGGAGATAAGTCTTATGATGTGAAGTTCTTGGCAAGATGATATTAGCCAGGCAGTATTCTTAGATGAGACTGGGCAGGAAGCAGGGCTGTTGTTAAAACTGCATCTGAAGTACAGGACTGGGTTTCACACCTCAACCCTCCAAACAAATGACCCATATCTTTGAGCCAACAGTCCAATATACCTGGATAACATGATTTATTTTTGTAATCGATAAAAAACTGAGAGATTAACAAGCACATTGAGCCATGAACGATCAGTTTTTTATTTTTTCCATCTGTTATTTTGAATTGTTAAATGGTTTTGATTTATTGTATTTGTGCTTATTCACTTATTTGTTTTTATATTATTAAGATTTGATTATTTGGTCCGATTGATTTAGTTTTTATTTACTATTTTAAGTTGTTTAATCTGTTTTTGTATTTTGTATATGTATGTAAACCATCCAGAGTAGTTTTTTGCTAGATGGTGGCGGTATATAAAATAAATAAATAAATAAAAAAATAAGAACAAATATCACGCTTTTGTCAGCGACATCCAAAGCTCTCTATAAGGCAGCTTCTTTCCATGTGAAGTCTTGGTTGCCTCTGATGTTCCAGTAACCATGTTTGAAAAAGTAGACTGGATTTGTAAAATGTGCTTCTTTCACTGAAAGGGAAAACATTTCCAGTTCATAGAGAACAGTGACTTTTGCTCAGCTGCAAAAAGGTCCTGTGTTCTGCCTTCAGAGGCCAGCCCATTCCCAAAAACTTTAGGAGGCAGAAAAAGAGAGATATTCCATTCATTCACTTTTTTATTCCTTTAATTGCAGTTAATACAAAGATTCCAAAAATAGAACAAGATCGAAACGGCAACAATGCCGGCTTCAAGTTTTGGGATATTTTTTCCTATTAAAACGAAATTAAAACAAAAACAGAAAAAAAAACCCAGCACATGCAGACATGTGACTAAGGCAACCAATGTTTTACACTTCATGGGGGAAGGGAGAGGTAAGAGAAGGGGGGGGAACCCAGAGCTCTCATTACTCAAAACATACGAGCCACCACTCCCTACATGAAAAGGAAGCACCAAACACAACTTAATGCAAGAGGCACAAGATATGTGTCTCTGGGTAGTGACTTTAATGGAAAAGGTATGTAGGGCACCCTTAAAAAGGCAAAACCTGGTTAAGATTGCCATAACCTGGTTTAAATATGGCCTCATCGCTGGTATTTTACCCTCATCCTTAGTTGGGTTTGATCAAGGCACAATCCCAACATTGGCAACGAGACCCAAGTATCATTTATGGCTAATAAATAAAAATGAGCGAAATCTGCTCCTCAGAGCGGCATTGTGCGTTCATGGGCAATTTGCCAGGTGCTCTGTGAGAGGGAATTCACACACACAACCCATTTCCCTCCTTTCCCCTCACCAGAATGGAACTGCCTGTCAGGATCCCTCATTCAGTGGAATCCAGTTCCACATTATTTCAAACAAATCCCCATGTTTTTTTTTAACACTGGGGGGCGTACATGCTGGGCTCCTTCAAACAAAATGATATTAATGTTTGACTCCCCCCTTAGTTCCAACTTCTGTGTGAAAGAGAAATTCTGGAGTAAATGTAGAGCACATTTTTCTTTTTGCCAGCTTGGAGGGGGTATTGAAAACTGGAGTGTCATTGTTAAATGTAAAAAAAAAAGTTTCCCCATTAGGTGAAATATTCTGAAATGGAGAACAGTGGAGTAACTAGGAAGAATCATCTTCTCTGAGTCTGACCTGCCTCATGTGATGATGATCCAATATGCAGGAAGAGTCAAGTACACCACCTCCAGTTTCTGGGAAAAGGTGGGATATAAATGTAACAAATAAATGTAAAACTAAAAATATTTTAAAAAATAAAAAATAAATAGCCAGTTCATCCTAAAGAAAGGTTTAAGACAACTGCTGGCATCATCTGTGAGGGTGGAAGGTGACTTCTCATAGGACAAAAGGCAAAGACAAAGCTGTCTTCTTTCCAGGAAGGAGAGAGAGATTGAGGAAAAAGAGGTTTTGTTTTTCTTTCTTCAGCCTCCATTCACTTTGCAACATTTGAGGCTCTGGATGTGTTTTGTATTGGGAGAAACAGCTGCTGTATGAAGGATAAAATTTCCCACTCTCCTCTCTACAGAAGCTGAAGAACCCCATGCCACCATAGAGAGGTAGGCCCTCAGCAGCTAAAGTCAAGAAGGCTCCTATGGGAAGTGAGGGCAATGAGGAGAAAAGTTAATACCTCTGGAGTATCTGGTGGAGACCTCGCCCACAAAGTCACAAGAGACAACGATTCACTCGGGGCAACTATGATCTCCCCAACACACATAAAAGAAAGGTGACCTCTGAAGCCACAATTTCAGTCAGGCTAAGAGCTGCCCACTCACTCACTCACTCAACCAACCAACCAACAGCAAGGCTTGAAAGCTTTGGTCCTTTGGGGGCTTCCCACACGGAGATGATGAGGCGACCTAAAACTGGATCCAAGGTCATGGCAGTAGCACCAGAAATGAAAATGCAAAAAAAAAAAAAAAAGAGTGCCCTGATGGGTTTCTCTCCCCGTCCCTACTCCAATGAATAAACACAGAGTCACTTCATTGGTCATGGGAAGGGAGAAAAACAAGGCGGCTTCGTTGATTCCCTTTCGTTGTGCCCCAACAGGACTCGGTGAGCACTTGACCACAGCAGGTTACGACACAACTAGGGAGGCCAGTGTACCATACTGCTGGGACGGGGTGGGAGGAAGGAAGGGAGGGACAGTAGCGGTTACAGCTCCCCGGAACAGAACAAAAACCCTTGGGGTCTAAGAGCTGATTTCTTGGAGCCGCCTGACACGAGGAAGGGAAACATGGGGCAAACTAGGTAGGTTGGCCCAGAGTCTGCACACAGAGCTGGCTCCCCACAAAGCTTGATAAGAGAGAGGCACGGGACAGTGGCAGTCCGGAAGCCTCAGGGTGCAGAAAAGTCAAGGCAGTACTTAGGAGACTAATTTGTGGCACAAGAACAGAAGGGAATGGACCTGGGGCAGGCTGCGTGTGTGCGTGTGAAGCGCCCTCTCTTCCCCCCTCCTCCATTCTAGTCTGCTCGTCCGCCCTTCCCTGAGGCTACCTGTTATGCCAGTGGGGCCTCATCTACATCCTGAGTGGGAAACCCTTGTCATGTCTGTGTTGCAAGGGCGCCATCCAGGGAGGGGGAAAGGCCTCCATAGGCAAAAGTCACGCCCTTCCATGCGCACTGGGGGGGAAAAGGTTGGAAAAACCAATAGTCCTAAATAAGGCATTCCTATCCATGTGACTTCCCAATGGCTAAAATGTAGAAGCAAAAGAGGCTGCCTACCCCATCCCAACCCAAGAAAGACTACTAGACCTGAGTGGAGGAACATAGACATCTGTGCAACGCTGGTCCTAAACTAACATGGAGTCTTGGGGTTTGGATGGGCTGACTGACCTCCTTCTTGCCTATAATAAGTGTGTCACAGATATAATGTGTGTGCGCGTGGGAGGGTGTCTGCTATGGCATGTGTCCCTTGGCGCCATATATTTCATTTACAGGCACATTCTAATCGCAAAACAGAGTAGGAAAGCAGGTTAATGGCCTTACCCCGAAAGCCAACAGGAAAACTAGGCACGAAAGCCTTCAAAAGCACAGGCTGGACTGCTCCGAGGGAGAAATGCTGCAGGGGGCAGAAGACACTGGGGATGGGGGGGGGTTCCTCATCAAACGGAGCTCTTTTATCTCCTTCTAGCCAGGTGTTTTTTTGTCACTTTGTCTAGTCAGGTATCAAAGGCAAGGAAGAGTGTCTTCTACAAGATACCTGGTCCTTCAAGAACAGGATTTTACTTGACCAGTCAAAGGCAGACAGAGGTATGTGTGAGTGAAGGGGAGGTTTCCTTGAGTGAATCCCTGTCCTGTCTTCAGAGCCCAGTCCAAATATGTAGGCCCCATGGGAGTGTCTGTGGACCTGGGAAAGGCACACTCTCGGGGGCCACCCCAAAAAGGGTTAGGGGGAATGGGAAACACATATTGTAGTGGCGATTCTTCATCGTCTTCTGCATTCTGCCAAATTGTCTGGCATTGCTTTAGGTTGCAAAAAGGAGGAAAAGGAGGAACACAGTATAAACTGCCAAGACACGACCCAGAGAACAAATTTTCCTGCAGCAAAAAAAGAGTGCCATGGGAAACAGAAGCTGGTGGGGGGGGAGGGGGGCGGGAGAATGAGGCTATCCACATCATGCCATCTGGGTCCCTGTAGTGCATAGGTACAAGCGCGATTGAGAAAGGGGTGTCCGTCTTGAATGTCCCTGCATTTGGCAGATAAGCCAGAGGAACTGGCAGCCAGCCACATACCCTGCTTGTAAACTGCTCTGGCGCTGCCCAGTGAGGGTTGGGGTTGGGGTGGGTGGCAGTCCAGGCAGGTTATTGCCTCCAAAAGTGCTTTGCATCTGCCTCGGAGTAAGGTTGGAAGGGACAACTGGGCTGCCCCTCTCCCTTCCTCTTGGCCAATACTGAAGGCACTGAGTGAAAAAAGTTCCCGCGTAGGCATAGTGCTAGGAGGACGCCTCTAGGGCGCCCTCAGCTGACCAAGGCTGGTATAAACATCCTCTGCTTCGCTCAGCTCCTCAAAGATCGGAATCAGGTTGAGCAGCTCAGTGTCTGCCATGTCGTCAAACCAAGACTGGACAGGTACCTGCAGTGAAGTTAGAAGGAGAACGAGAATTGAGTCAGAAGCAGCTGGGGAGGCTTGCAGATGGGGGAGCAAAAGCACATAAGACTTGAAGCTTGGAACTGGGGTGTGAACTGAAAAACTCTGCCATCCAATCTGCCTAGGGTGGATGAACATCTGATCCGTGGCACCTTCCCACAATTCAAAATACTTAGTGCCATAGGTTACCAGAATATGACAGCTGAGCTTCGAAAATGTTCTGTTCTGCTTTCTGGCAGTAAACAAATTATATAATCAGCAATTTGACATCCACAGTCTCCCATCTGAGGTTAACTGCAGTGCCATCTCTAGGTGTACAACTATCTTGACTTTTAGGTCTACCCCCCCCTGCCCTCCAGCTTAGAAAGAGCTCAAGGAGATAGATTTGCCCTCACACCTCAACTAAAAAGCAACCTAGGTTTCTAAAGAAGCTGCTGGAAAATGAATATTTTCAGAAATGTATCCAAAAGACGGTCCTAATACCAGATTTCATCTTAAAACTAAATGTACAAAATCTGAATCATAGGGAATATAAGCAAAGCTTCATTTTATTAAGTATTTATTATTACAATTACCACCACCGGTCCCATGACCTATAACAGTGATAGCGGACCTTTTTGAGACCGAGTGCCCAAACTGTGATTCAAAACCCACTAATTTTTCACAAAATGCCAGTACAGAAATTTCACTTGAATACAGGTGGCTGTGAAGAGGCAATGTCAGGTGCCCACGGAAAGGGCCCCGAGTGCCACCTTTGGCACCCATGCTATAGGTTCGGCAACACTGACCTATAAAATAAGTCAAGTTTTAGTCACCACCACCTCAAAGATATACTGTATGCTCTTCTAGGAAGGAGAATACATGTCTTTTGAAACCAGAGAAAGAACTGGTGAGGACGGGTAACTATATGGGCCTGAAGCTGGGAGGACAAAAAGAAGGTACAGCCAAAGTGGAAATCATGGGGCTCTCCAGACAGTGGAGAGCAATGCAGCCTGATCGTGGCAGCTCCAGTCTGGCAACACAGATGGAGAGGCCAATAACACCACCCCCACCCTAGGACTATATCACTTATTATTAGAAGAACCCTGGTTTGTTGGCACAAGGAAAACATTTCTTTCTAGTCTAAGGTAACTATCTGGCACCTGCAACAAGACGGGCCGTTTCTTTCAAAAAACTATCAGCCACCTGTTCTTCATGCAGTTCTTCTTGTTCCCAGGCTCTAACTAGAGCTAGGTGAAAGGGCTTATTTATTCATCAAAGGCTGAAATCTTTATGATTCAAAAGAGGCTCTTCTCTCCTCTCCCTTTCCCTTTTTATGTTGCTTCTTTTTTAGATTATAAGCCCGAGGGCAGGAACCCTCTTGTCTTCCTTACTGACTTAAAGACCATCCTGTGACTCTTTCCAGCCCTACTTTCTTCTGCAAATACCTACATTAATTCTACCCAACTGTCAAGCATGTCAACAGACAACAAAGATCGAATCTCACAGTATGAACCAGCTTGGGTGTTGAGGTCATCAGGAGAGGCCCTTCTCTCCATCTGGCGACCCTCACAGGCATGTCTCGTGGGAACCCATGAAAGGGCCTTCTCGGTTGCTGTGCCCAGACTCTGGAACTCCCTCCCACTAGAGGCCAGGACTGCCTTGTCTCTGATGTCTTTCCAGAAACAGGCAAAGAACTTTCTCTTCAGGCAAGCTTTCCATGAATGATGGACTACCTTTTATGTGTCTTTTATATGAATCTACAGGATCACATAGACTTTGTTTTTATAACTACATATACACCTTATGGGTTTACATTGCTACTATGTTTTCATTGTTAGTTTCCATCACTCATAACTTTACATTGAACTTTACTCCCCTTTAACTGCTCGTGTTCTCTTGTAGCTTTAATGTAATGTTGTCCATTAATGCTGTAAGATGTCCCTCAATTCCCTGTTCTCAATATTTGAATATGTCTTAATTGTACTTGGCTGTATATTATCCCTCATTTTGTAAGCCGCCTTGGGTCCTTTTTCCATGGAGAAAGGCAGGGTAAAAATGCTCTAAAATAAAATAAAATAAATAAATAAATCCAACCCTCCAGCCACTGACAGAGCCCCAATGGAATGCTCACCGCATTTTCCGGGTGGAAGATGTAGGAGGCAGGAGAATTGTCCAGGATCAAGGTTTTCCGCAGATCACGACCCAGACGACTGAGATCCTTCACGTAACAGCCTTGGTGGAACACACATGATTCCCGGAAGAGACGGGCACGGAAGACACCACATTTATCTAGCAGGTCAGTGACTGGGTCAGCATACTGGATTGAATGATAATGTGTTAGCATTCTGCAAAGCTCTTGTATTAGGATTCAGCACACACACACACACACACACACACACACACACACACACACACACACACACACACACACACACACACACACACACACACACACACACACACCATGTAAGACATCTGCATTGGACTCGACTACCACCTTCTCCGAATGAAGCACTGAGATTTTATCAAACTGGAAAGAAAGCTGAAAATCCACTAATAATTTCTCCTAGTTAAGTGAGCAGTGCACAGCTCACAAGTTCCTCCCACAAGCTGTTTTTACAGCCCTTTGATGCCACCATATACCCCTGTTGAAAGTGGCAGCACGTCTAACACAACCAGCAGAAGTACCGTACATCTCTGAAATTCAGTAGTAGCACAAAACCCCACATTTTAATCTTTTCTTTCCAGAAAGGAGAGAGATGTTTTAGATGTTTTACTCTGCACATTCCAAGTTCATATGGAACGGGGCAGGGCAGAACCAGCATACTTCTGCATATTTCTGCACCATAGAGAACCACCACAACTGGCAATGAGAAGCTTGATGGCGGTCACTGTGTGGATCCCATTGGAGGAGATGGGAATACAGTAAAATGAAGCCTTCTGGTGCCCCCAAAGGCTGCACTTTTCTTTCTCACTCTCAGAAACCAAAAGGGGTTTGGGTAGAACTTCTATTGGTCACATGGTGAGAATTTTAGTTTTCTGCATGGTTCCTTTCCCCCTTTCACATGGCCAAGAGAAGCAAAATAAACAATGTAGCACAATCGCCTTGTGGTGCAGTGGTTAAATGTCAGTACTGGAGGTAGAACTGTGCTCACAACCTGGGGTTCAATCCTAAATTAGCAGGCTCATGGTTGACTCAGGCTTCCATCCTTCCGAGGTCAGTAAAATGATACCCAGCTTGCTGGGGTGGGGATGGGGGTGGGCAATGTGCAGCCTGCATACTGTAATTAAAAATGGTAAACTGCCCAGAGACTACTTGAAGTGGTATGGAGCGGTATATAAGCAGAACACTTTGCTTTAAAAACAACATTTGGCTCAAATTCAAATAATGACACTCGGCATTCCTCGGTGCTAAATGCTACATTCTTTTTTGTGCATGAAGAGTATGTATTTTTGGCCAAGGGGTTGGATGTGATATTATTTCAACTCAGTTCTTCTCTGACTCTTTGCTTAAAAGGTCTAGCAATGTCACAGAGCTACAAGTCTGAAACTCTCCTTCATTTGCCTCAGAGGTTGAAAGTGACAAGACGACGCTCTCCCACCCCCTTGGGTCCAAGGCCGTCCTTATCTTTCTCACCTTAGCCAGGCTGGCAGTGAAGAGGACACACTCAAACAGCTCACCCATCCGCCTCAGGAACTCATCTACAAACGGCCTCTTCAGCACATACACCTAAGGGTGGACGGCAGAAGTGAGCAATAATCCAGCAGAAGCTTTACTCATGCCTAGAAGACACACTGTACAGTCCACACGCTGAATCTGCTGCCCAAGCATGTAACTAGACTAGACACTGATGTGAGAGGAGCAAGCCATGAGAGGGGAAGAGCCATTGCTTTTCTCCCTTTACCCCATTTGACCAGGCTGCTTTCCTTCAACTCAACTGTTGGGGCTTCATTTAGATTTTAAGAGTCCACCTAGGCTGGAGTGTGAGGGCAGCACCTCTTTCCTGCATTGGCAGTATGATTTCACCAAACAATGGGCTACGTCAGCTTTTTGGAATCTATGTCTTTGGAGAACTCCAACTCCAACTCCAGCACAGCAAATGGCCAGGAATGAGTGGAGTTACCGTTACACTCCATCTGGAAGGCTGCAGGTTCCCCACCTCAGCGTCAGAAATATCGGAATAATATAAATACAAGGATATAGGAAGATACCAAGAGGTTGTTGGAGGCCTGTATTTGTACACGGAGTACCATAATACATTGCTGAGTGCTGACAGTACAAAATAAATGGCAGCATTTTATTCATTTGGGGAAATACTACTTTATGCACTAAATAAATATAGTACTGCCGGACTTGGGGGTGGGGTAAGGTGCAAGCAACAACTATATAATCTATCCTGCACTGCTTGTGAAAGAGATTCAAGTGGGGACAATGGAGAGATAGGTTACAAAGCATCCTGACTGTGGGTATTATTGGATGGAATTGCCCTTTTTTTTTTGTTTGGCTCAGTACTCCACTTCCCATTGCCATGAGCATTCCATTCCAGGGGACTCGACATATGGTGAGTGTTTTCATTACGGAGAAAGTTGTACCAACGAGCTGCTTCCTGATAATTTAAGATGGCTGCCTCTTCGGTGTCAGCACTTGGAACGGTAAAGCAAGACACGGCCTCATTTCTGTTGTTCAGCCTTGGACACAGCGTTCTCACCACAGCCACCATTTTTTGAGCCTGAGTGAAGCCAAATAGGGCAAAGCCCAAGAGAAGAAGAACTCCTTGTGTGACAGAGAAGGAAGCAATGGTCTCTCAAACCAGCTGAATGCATCCAAAGGCCTTTTGAAGGAAGCAAAGCCAAGGCTCATAGCAGCCAGAGGCATGCCAAAAAACACGTCAGCCAAGTGCAAAAGCAAGCACCACGACCAAATAAAGTGCACTTCTACATTCTTCAGGGATCTCCGCCATACCTCCCTGGGCTGTGCTCCTGTCTTCTGGGGCTCCTGCTGGATGTACAGTTGGTCCGTGCCACTGCATCTGGTTCCCGCCGTGACAAGGGGCCACCTCCTGAAACAAGTAATCAAGAATAGGCCGTGCTGACTAGTAACAGCCTATCCTGGATTACTTGAACCAGGCTGAAGCCTTCACTGGAGAGGTCTTCTTTGCAGTTGAACAGATGTCCACTTGGGATACAATTTTGGGGGGTGGGGTGGGGGATGGGGAAATCAACCATTTTCACAGCAGATGCCAAGGAGACCCATTACCTGCAAGCCAGGAAAAAGAACTTTTGCAGTGGGAAGAACAGGCTTACCTGATGGGTTGTCCCCTCTATTTCAACAGGCACTATGAAGTCAGCATTGTTGATGGGCTGAAAAAAGGTTATAAAATCAACCAGTTACGTTCCAGAAGCATTTGCCTATATACCTTTTCTTCCTATCTGCCATATGCAAACTACAACCTCTGTACTTCCATGCAAAATCTGCCTCCTGTGTTTCTTCAGAATCTATGTGTCTATGTATGCATGCTGGTGTTTTGGGCTTTCCTTCTGCTTCTACACCAAAATCATACATTTGCTACACTTTTTAGATGGCAGCCTCGACAATAAACCTAACCAGTGAGGCAGTGATTTGTTAGAGATATGGTTCCCTACCTTGGATCAACCCAGGTGTTTTTGAACTGCAACTCCCAGAAACCTCGGCCAGCACAGATGGTGGCGAAGGTTTCTGGGAATTGTAGTCCAAAGATGGGAGCTGCTGACTAGCACATCCAATCTCGCCTGATTTCGGAAGCTAAGCAGGGTCGGGCCTGGTTAGTACTTGGATGGGAAACCACCAGGGAATACCAGGTGCTGTAGGTGCCTGGAGTAGGAACTGGCAAGCCACTCCTCCTGTATTCCTGCCAAGGAAAACTCCATGGACATGGGGTCACAAAGAGTTGGTCATGACCGTAAGGGCACAACACACACACACACACACACACACACACACACACACACACACACACACACACACACACACACACACACACACACACACATACTGAAATGGCAGAAGTTAGTTTTGAGCAGGAATACAGCTTTCAGGACCAGAAAGCTGGCCTAGTACCTTTTGCAAAGAGCAGTAAGGAGGTTACCAAGAAGTAATGATCCTGAGCTCTGGTCCTGCTTCTCTTCCCTGTTCATATCTCTTACTGTTTCTTCACATTTGCTGCTCAAATACAGCAAAACAAACCCACCACATCCGCCATTTCATCGGATGGTAGAATCTGTACAAAGTGGGCTCCACACCATCCTCTCAAGTACAGAAGACTCATTGTATGAAGAACAGGAAAAAAAGATGCCACCAAAGAACAGGCCACCTTCTTCAGTCTCAGGAGAAACCGTGTCTCGTGTTTGATGTGTAGCCACTGGCAAGTGTTTGATGTAAGGCAGCTAAGAACATGTCCCACTGGCAAGTGGCCTGGAGGACAGAAGCTTTCTGAAAAGAGGACTGTAAAAGGCCTGAGCTGGGAAAAATCGAAGAACATGCTGGTTGGAGGGCTCGCAACAAAATCCCAACAAAACTCCGGGAGGCAGTGGAGGATAGGAAGGCCTCGAAGGCTATGTAACATGAGTAGGACCCCTGGTCCAGTGTGGATTTAGTGAGTCAACGGCTCTCTGTGTTCAAACGATTCAATGGACCTCCTCTAGCTTTGCCTTGGGCTCTAGTCATTCTCCATCCAAAGCAGAACACACACCCTGAATCTTGGCTCCTTTCAATGTTAGGACACTCTGGATGTGGAGGAGCAACAGTGTAATTCAGGCATCCGTCTTCAACCCACACAGCTCCAATCTTAGCCTTCACAGAATCATGCCCAGAAAAAAAAACCTCCTCCCTTTAAAATACTTGACAGCTATTTTGGGGGGAGACGTTGATTTCAACACAGCCCTTCCTTTTCTCTCCTGCAGCCTTTGTACCTCTGACAAAATACACGGGCAGGCCAGGTTGTTGTGGAAGATGGTCTCGCCTCGTCATATTGCAAGATCTGATCCAACAGTTTAATTTTATGGTGTAATTGTTTTATTAATGTTTAACTTGTGCTTTTAATTCTATTCTTTTAACATTGTGAGGCACCTTGGGTCCCTTTATCAGGAGAAAGGTGTCCTACAAAACAAGCAAGCAAATCGGGCATGATTCAAAGCTCCAGGTGGTATTCACTTAGAATTCCTGCAGATACTGTAGATGTCATTCATCAGCAAAGAGGGACAATGTCTTGACTATTTCTTCTCTGTCCTGCAGCCTGTTCTCTCTCTCTCTCTCTCTCTCTCTCTCTCTCAATATACACACAAACCACCTTAAATCTGAGAATCCACCAAGACTTTGAAAAATGTCAATTTCAAATTTGAGTCGTATCAGGGAGCTGCAGGGGGGAAAGGAAGCCAGAGGAAAATATCTTTGATTTACTGATAAATGCTTTCAATCAATAGAAGAACACAAGTAAGTTCTCCTCCTCCATTTCCTAAATTCCAGGACCTGTCACAGATTGTCGATTTACTGCCTCAGAAAGCTAGTTCCCTAGGCATAGACAATTCCTTTGAAGCACAGCATTGCTACCCCCGCCCCCGCCTCAGTCAGTCTGCGTGCAGTGTTTCCTTTGCTGAAGTATGCTGCCCCTCTACTTCTTGGCATCAGATCAAACAGGAAGCATTTCCCTCTTGCTTCACCTTGAAGGAGCTGTGCACTAAGGTCTCGTCCAGATCAATCACCACACAGATTCGGCCCTGGTCTTGCTGAGTCACCTCAGGGAGAAGGCACGTCCCAGGAATCTAGAGGAAGAGAGGCAAACTGAACTGAACTACCAGTGGCACCATAAACTGTACTGCTAGAGCCACATGGGATAAAGCTTCAAGGACCAAGAAAACAGGATGCCCACCCCTTCCTCTTAGTAAAGGTCATCTACAGAGAAGGACAGCACAGGGAAAATGATCCAGGAATTTGAAAACTGTGGTACAAGGGCATTCATAAGGCCTCAAGTTCCAGTCCTCGTGGATCTTTCCCTCTACAATGGAGATGAATGAGACAGATCTTGGGAGGATTCCTGGATCTTTGAAAATGGCACAAAAGTTGGACAACTTCCATTGGGAACCTGTTTTCCTATTAATCTAAAAGTGGTGGTGGCAGTCCGTATGGTGTGGAGCTTTGGGGTGACCAATTAAACTTAACTGCAAATGAGAGGGACTGATTCTAAACCGTGATGGCTGATCATTTGTAGCACAGGGCTACAACTATATGGAAATGGTATTTCAAACCTGACTTGATTCCAGCATTGTAACACAACACCTTCATCTGACATGCTAATAATAACTGTATGCTATCAAGTCAACTCTGACTTAGGTGGATGCTTTTCCGGGTGTCCTGGGTACAGAATGTACAGAAGTGCTTTACCAGTTCCTTCTTCTGGGGGGATGCCCTGGGATTGTGCAGTTTGCCCAAGGATGCACACACAGGCAGGCTCTTCTATGATACACGGTGGGCAAATGAATTCCCAACTGCTAGGCAGCTAAAACACCCGATCCCTCTGAACTATCCAATGTTAACTATTTAAAACCCATCTGTGTACGTACCCATCTCAAGATCTTGTGGCACGACATTCTTAGACATAAGGTGGGCAGCTGCCTTCCTTTAATATGTTTTTTTTTCAACTTTGTACTGCTACTCTAGTTTACTGGATTTGTGATATTATGATTCATTGCTTCCTGTGCCAATTGATGGCAATGCATCTCAAAACTTGAATAGATAAGAAGAAATATTGTTGTTGTTTTTATTGTTGCTGTTGTTGTTTTCCTTTTTTTCCTTTTCCTTTTGTTCTGTTTCCTTTTGTTTTGTTTTGCTGTCAAGTTTTATGCCTCTTGCCTTTTTATATTGTTTTCTGATGTTTGTTCTCTTATATTGTTCTCTGATGTTTGTTTTTAACTTTTGTGTGACCGCCCAGAGTTCCCTTTGGGAAATGGGAGTGGTATACAAATGCAAAAACAAACAAACAAACAAACAAACATGAAAAGAGGGGGAAAGCGAATATTGTTCCAGTATCCCACATCACACTGCTAAGTTTAATAAATTCTCCAGTACAAACTCTTTTTCCATTGATACGTATTAAAGCCTGCATATGCTGAGCCTTCATTGCCTTCATTTCTCCCTTTTCACGTGACTAAATTCAGCAGTAGTCTCTCCCCGCGCAGACCCACTATATCAACAGAAATTTGGTGAGTCAGCACTGAACATGCCTTCTATCATCAGACAGACAACTTCTGTTGGGACTAATAGATATGGGCCACAGATTGCTCTTGCACACACAGTGAAAATCTATCTCAGCTGAACACACCTTTCAGATATAGAAGGAAAAGGTGTGGGTACCACGGATAAAAATATGAAGATGGGAAGATGCCTTTACTGTAACGTGAACAAGTTTCTGATATGAAGGCATCCACCAGAGGGAACTATTGACATGGGCTATGACATGGCTGGTGTTTGGCTGTCAAGAGCCATAAAAAAGAGAGACTAGAGCAGTGTTGGCGAACCTATGGCACAGGAGGGGGGCGCAAAGGTGGCACTCGGAGCCCTTTCGGTGGGCACCTGACCTCGACCCTTCACAGCCACCTGTATTCAGGTTAAATTGCTGTATTGGCACTTTGCAAAAACATTAGTGGGTTTTGAATCGCAGTTTGGGCACTCGATCTCTAAAAGGTTCGCCATCATTGGATTAGAGGAAGTGGGGAAGCATTCTGCATTCAAGGGAAGGTACTGCGATGGTTGCATCATTTGTGCAAACCCCACCTATCATTATTTGTGCAAACCCCACCTATCCTGCTGGGGCTCCACCTGTGCGAATCCTTGTCCATCTTTCATGGCAAGAAAAGAAAAATGACAATATCCTGTAATATATACACAGTGAGCAAATAATGAGCCAATATGATTCTGCTTGTTCTGGTACAAGGATATGAATGTATGTTTCTCTCAGTGGAGAACTGTGCATGCAGGCACATGCAGACAGAGGATAAACAGTTCTGGCTGAAAAGGAAGACATGGATCTCCCTCAGTTTTGGAGCAAAAACATACCTGATAAAACTGGTATTGAAGACACTGCAACAGATCAGACTAAAAGGGGAGAAAAGAGGAAAGCAAAGATGTAGGCATTATGAAAAAGACGATGCTGCAACACTGCCAGTTTGGGAGCTCATCGAATCTCTGGGTGTCCCCAATGGATTTTGAGGAACAGAACTCTGAGGGCTGCTTCACACATTACGAATGTCCTTCCCATTGTGTACAAAGAAGGGGGAGAGTGAAAGAACACCGTCCGCTACCAAGAGGCTGAATTATGTCCGGGGTAACACAGGTTGTACTACACGTTTCAAATGTCTGAGCTGCCCTGGACTTAGGATGCTACGGAGGGAAGTGGAAAAAATGGTAAGAGATCCCAAGATCAGGAATATTTTCAAGAAGCTGGGGGGAGGGTTGGGGGGGTAGGGAGAGGATCTGATCTCCGGCCTCTTAGCACCTTTTTTACTTTGGGCCTCAAAGGATGTCTTCAAATCCTGGAACCAACTTGTTGGGAGTGTGTTGGAGGGTGGGTGTTCCTCAGTATTTTTACTGTGTTTATGAGTGGACCCAGAGTTAACCCTGTCTGGGTCACCTGGTTCTTCGTATTCTTTTACAAGATGACTGCTTTACCTGTGTTGTTTGTGTTTCCCATTTCTCAGTGTTGTATTTGTTTCTTCCTTTTTATATTTCTATATTTAGTGCTTTTAGCTTTAAATATTGCCTTTTAATGAGGTATACTGCCTTTGCCTACTCATTGTTTTGTTCTTAAACATTCTCTTTCAAAGTGTTAAGATGCCTTGAGTCCTTTTCTAAGGATACAGGTGAGGTAAAATATTATATATAATATAGGTGGTGCCTAAATGTAGAGATATTCCCTGATGCAGCTCTGCATGGGAGTAGTGGCATCTACCGACTTCTTCATTCTAAGTATATGATCACAGACAGAAGTTCAGCAGGGATAGGAAGGGTATTCTGTGTATGTGGTCAGAGGCACTTTTCTTTGTTACACAATGTTAGGTCTATTTTCAACCTTGTCTTAAAAGACTGTATTCTTCCTGATGGAAAGTGTTTGGCTAAATAGATGTGTTTAAAGGACTGATGCATAAATCTCAACAACAGATGCCAGTCCTGTTCTTCTATTAACATATTCACACAGAAAACAGACAGGTTCTACAATATATAAGCTGATTGGTCACAGCCACCCAGTCCTCATGCAAACAGTGAAATATGCATACAGAGAATCTATGTGCCTTTATGTTCTACACATGGTTTTTTCACTGCTTCCCCCCCTTCTGAAAGAAACCTGTAATGTGTGAAACAGCTCTAGAAGCTATGACTCCTAATACTGTGCATTACCAGCGTGCTAGGCCATTTTAATTGGCTGAAAGGGGCCCAACTGGCTGTTTAAAAAGGGAACTGATGGAGGTTCTTATGAACAATCAGAGCCACAGAGATTGCTGGATGTTAAGGGGGTTAGATGCAAGTGAGCGAGAAATGCCACAAGTGAGAGAGAACAATTTCCACATGGACAAGAGACAATTTAGTGGCTTGAGGCCACCAACAGAGTTAGTATCCTATTGGGATATGAGTACAGGTTGCTAAGAACAAAGAGAGGATCTGCAGAAAAGCCACAGGGTAAATATTCTCAGGGCAATCGTTGCATCAGCGGATGCTTACCTTGGCAATGGTGCTGGTCTCTTCCTTGTGTGGACCATGTTCTCCACCCAAGGCTGGCTGCCGAACATCCTGCGCACGAAGGCAACAGAAAAGAGCCTTGAAGATATTCCTGCTGCGTGGCTTCTTTGGGGAGGATTTGGACACCAAGACTGGGAAAAGAGAAGAAAAATTCATAAAAATCAGTTACACAAAGAAAAAAAAATCAAACCTGGGGTGAGATTTTTGTCTGCCATCTGGTAAGTGGTATCTGGGTTCTCAGGCATCTGAGTTATGGCCATCTTTCCTTGGTTAGTTGGGCAAAGGTTGAGGTCAAGTCCTTCAGACACCCTTTCTGGAGCAAAGACTAACTGATCAGAAACCTGCATGCAAATCCACCCTCTGCAAACCATAGACATCCAAAAAAGTATGCATCTCATTTAAAAAAAAACACCAGCATTGACCAGATGAGAGCTAAGAAGGCTTGCAAATTACTGGGGGAAGGAGTCAAAACTTTATAGTACTGTATTTTTACTTCGAGTTATAATGCCTGTTATGGCATAAACTATGTTTGGTTAAGCCCTGTGGGTTTACACACAAATGTGTTGGCTTGCCTAACTCTCCTCATGTCCCATCTGGACATGTCCTGTTTCATCAAGGGGTTACTTCATACCAGGTACAACATCCAGGGCCCGAGATTTTCAACAAACACTTTCCTTTTCATAGACTTTTGTTATTAAACCCAAAACCATGTGGCCTGTGGCTCAAATTTCCCGAAGTAAGTTCTCGAGAACTCTGTGTGCAATATTTGCACAATTTGCTCTGTCAAACTTTATAAAGTGAAGCCATAGGCTAGGCCGCTGAAGCACGGGGTGAGGCAAACTTTACTTTTATCTTGTACAACTGCGGCTACATTGGCTGAATGGAAAATGGCTGCCACCTCTAGGTTTCAGTTCATTGCTGGCCTTCTCCAGAATGCTCCCCTATCCTAGACGCATCTCTCAACACAGAACATTTTGGCTTCTCAGACAAATGATGAAGGACTTGGCATCTTCTTGAAGCAAGTAAGAAAGCCATTATCATCCCCAGTATCTGGTAGGAAGCAATATTATTAGAATGGCTTCTAGATAACAGATGCTACCTGCGATTGCTTAACGAAAGCCAGCAGGTATGTTCTGTCCACTGCACTTCTTGCACGATCATCCGCTGCTCTCTAGTTCTAGCAACTGGCAAGAGGACCTTTGAGCTGGCCAGCATAACAAACCGGCTTCAGTTTGGGACTGAGTCCAGGCAATCTGAAGGATCCTATGACTCTATATGGGATCTTCTGGGGAAGCCCTTCTCTTGTTTTCCCCAACTTCCCAAGCTTGTTTGGTGTGGCCACCAGAGTGGGCCTTCTTAGGGGCTGCTCTCAGGCTTTGAAATGCTCTGTCCCGAGAGGCCAGGTTGGACTTTACCCTCTTGGCCTTCACAGGAAGTCATCTCAGAAATTCTGCTTTTTACCTTATAGATTTGTAAATGTTTTCATAATAACTTGATTTTAAAGTCTTAAAATCTGTTTGATGGGTTTTTAAATATGCTTATATACTGCTTTTAAATCTGTTGTTTTATCTCTTGTGATCTGCCCTGGGTCCCCCTGGGGCAGTGGTGTCCAAACTTTGGCCCTCCAGATGTTTTGGACCACAACTCCCACAGTCCTTTGTAATTGGCAATCTAGGCTTGGAATGGGAGATAGATAATATAATATAATATTGTGAGGGTTCTCCTTTCGCCCAGGCTTCCCGCCCTCCCCGCTTCAATGACGGCATATCTTGATAAAAATAAACTGAACTTTTATTAGGTTCTTCTACAACAACAGAGGTTCTTTTTCTTACAACGGTTTCAACATCTTTAACTTCAGTAACAAAAGGGTTATTCTTAAAGTCATAACTGGGAGTCTTCACAGAGAAATCAAGTCCCCCACTTCCACCAGGGGAGAATTGGCTCCACCACTGTTCTCCCCCTCCTCCTGCAAGAGGCGTGGTTCCTCCACCAGCACCCCAACTTCTGAGGTAGGCTTGGGTCCAAGACATCTCTGGTGGTGGGATCGAAAGGAATAATCTTCTCTCAGGGTCAAATCCGTCTCGGTACTCAGTTTCCCGGCCCTCACCTCCTCCTGTACCTTGGCCAGCCATTGCTCTAAGGCCAACTGCTTCCGTATCTCCTTCCTCTTTCTGTTGTACTCACGAGCCTCTCGCTCTCCCCAATACGAGCAGCGTTGATGATGTGCTCGTCGCCTATAGCTCTCGGACTCAGGCCCGGACATCATCATTTGTTCCCATTGTCCAGTCCAAGGGTTCTCCATCCACACCCATTCCCAGCCTGGTGGGAGGACGTGTGCCTCTCCCCTTTTACATTCTCCAAACCCCACCTCCACCCACCTCTGATTGGCGGGGCCTTCCCGCCGTTTCCTCCTGCCCCTTCTCCTCCTTAACTGGGCCTTTGCTCTTCTCCCCTCTTTTCTCCTTCTCTAGGATTTTCAAAGAGTTTTTAAACTGTTTCCACAGCATTTCCCTGTCCCCGGCATCCATGTCTGGGGCAGCTCTGCGCTCCTCCCTCCTCTTCTGTTTTTCCAGCCACTCGTCCTTTCCAGCTTCTCGCTCTGCAGGGGTCACTCTCCCACCTTTGGAATAATTCCCCTCACAAATAATAATATAATATAATATAATATAATATAATATAATATAATATAATATAATATGCTGCACTTTTTAATTCATGGTGATTTCTTGCTTAAGCCATGAATTGCATGGCAGATGATTGCCTTTTACATTTGTGTCTTCTTTACCCAACTCTTTTGTCAGCTCCAGTTCTGGCTGGGTGGCTGGGGAAACAAGCCACAATTGTAGGTGCAGACATCACAACAAACAAAGTTTAGAAACTGGCAAGACCAAGTAACAAGCTACGGCCTGTTATCAGCAATGGCTTTGCAGAGAACAAACCAGAGCTAAACAAACCACACTGACTTGCCGTTGGCTACTGCGGTGCTGGTCACACTCATAGGTGTGAGTCTGTTGTACAATTAGGGGTGCACCTCATGAAGCAACCAGCATCTTACCAATAAGCAGTAATTGTGACAGTGAGTTATAGTCTGACATGTAAACATAAGCAAGCAGCAGGATTCTGGGTGAAGTGTAAAGCACCTTGTGAGTGAATTAAAAGCTGTCATTTTATATTATTACTGTTTTTAAAGAGATGGGATAGCATTGCAGCAACACCGATGCTGACATAATAAACTCAGTATTGTAGATCAGGGAAGGATAGCCTGTGCTTTTGTAAAGCAGCAGTTGCTTTAAAGCAGCCATTCTCAATGGGGGGGGTCGTGGGGAGAGGGCCTGCTGGGGAGCCCTGGCACATTTGAAGGAAGTCCCTGATTCATTTGCTTATGCCGTTTCCTTGTTTGCACACAGCTAAAGGCTTTCGTTGTTTGACATGAGGCCCTGGAACCTGACAACTGGTTTCTAAAAGGCCCAGAGCAACAATAACAAAAAAAGAGGTTGCAAATAAACCATGCTTTAACCCAGGGGTCCTCAAACTTTTAAAACAATCCCTCAGACACTGTTGGGGGCCGGACTATGCAGTGGTACCTTGTATAAAGGAATTAATTCGTTCCAAATGAAATTCTGTTAAGCAAATTTTCCATTATACAAATTTCCCATAGGAATACATTGAAAACAGAGTAATCCCTAACAGCGACCATTTTTATGTTGTATGGATTCACCCCACAGGCGATTCTATTAAGCAAATTTCCCCTATCTCCAAAAAATTTTATGTTGTACAGATTTTATGTTCTACAAATCATTTGTTATAAAAAGGTCCACTGTAGTTTGAAAAAGTTATGAGCCTTTATTAGTTCACTCAGGCTTGGAATTTGGAAATGTCACCAGAGCGGGCGGGGGGCGGGTAGAATGCATTGCAGGGAGCCCATCAGCTGTCAAGGCGGACATAGTATGTCACACTATTTTTTCATATCTCTAGGCTCCTATCACCTTGGCAACCAGTGGCCTGGCCAATCTGCGATGAAGGAAAAGGGTGGATCAGAGGGGGATCCACCTTCCAAATGGAGGACTGCTGCTGATCGGGGTGGCTGTTCCAGCCTTGCACCTTTGGACCACCAGCTCCCTTCTCTGCAGGGCTGTTGTGCAAGGGGCAGCTGGCGACTGCACAAAGCCCACCTTCCCAAAGTCAGGCAGCCACTGGCCTACACAACCTGGGGGTCTTCCAAGGGGAGTGTCACATGCCATACAGCACCCAATCACAGTGAGGCGGCGGGGGGGGGAATGATGCTCCGTCCCATGTGGCGATTGTTCAGCTCAAGGGGGGAAGTGGGGGTCTGCAATGGCCAGCGGGTCAGATTCAGGAGCCTGGCGGATTGGATGTGGCCCGCAGGCCATAGTTTGGGGACCCCTGCTTTAAACCATGGACTCAAGCAGCTGGGCCATGGTTTATTACTTTTCAAGACACGGTGACAGCTTCTGTGGAAGAGAAGAGTACTGGCTAGTTCTCAGCAGTGTTGCAGCATCACCATTACAAATGGCCCAGTGTGACCTCCACCACCTCAGCAGGGATCTGATGACATCGGAGACAACAGAAGGCCATCTGGCAGCAGAACTTTGGCTGGGCTCCTCAGCTGCACCTGCTCTTTATCAGAGCTCAGCAACGTGATTTCTTTTTAAAGACTCAGCTCCCCAGACAAAACTCTTAGAAAGATATACCTTCGCTCCACATTTTTGTGAGAGGGAGCCCTCCCCTACTCAGACGGCAAGCCTCCCTACAGAGGCATCCAATGATGGCGTACTGAGTGGTCACTCTGCGAAAGCCCTGCTGTTGTCGGGAGTCTTTGAGCCGTCATTTAAAACAAAAATCCCCCCACCATGTTGTGGGCTGCAGGCTGTTTTGAAAAAGGAAAGCTTCAATGTCCTAAAAGCCATTCCTTTCGAGATGCATGAACAGCTGGGAGATTACAACACTCTGAAAAACGAAGCCACGCCCTCCTTCCCCCTTATAGACCCATCACCCATATGGACAGCCAAATCATCCCATCCTCCCGCCCCGCTCAATCTGCGGGAGGAGGCGCCTCCCTTGATTCGCATGAAATTAACATTCAGCCAAGGGAGAGGCCACTCTCCTGCCCATGGCCTGCAGTACTCCCAAATGACCAGCAGGGAGCAATGCAGGCCGATCATTGCCCTGTTGTGCTGCCACTGCCTGGAATGTAAGGTTAGAAGTGGGTTAAGTACAAACACACACTCACCCCTCAGGGATCTGCCAGGGAGGAGGAAGGGAGGGACCCTCCAAAAGAGGGATACACTGATTTGACATGCATTTGGCAGAGGCCACTGCAACCTATTCAATTTCACTGTGAATAGAATGCTAGGAAAGGATAAACAGCGAAGACGAGGAAGCAAAGAACCAGAAGGTTTCTGGTAGAAGGAAACTAGGGAGTAATACAAAACTGGCAGGGAAGAGCTTCATCCAAGGCATCCGTTGTCCCAACCTTCACAGCAGAGACTGGCACACTGCAGATGTTTTGCAGCCTTCACTGGGAAGGCTTTTTGCCATCTGTCCACCAAATGACACTAGAGAGCACACAGGCACAGGGACAGGGATCAGCAGTTCCTAGATGTGAAAATCAGGGAGGGGGATTAACCAGCCACCCCGGTCACCAGGTGGGTGTGCTTTCACTGCAATGGTGAACAGACTCGACCTGGGGAAGAGCCTTGGGCAAAAGGCACACACTTAAAACAAAGGAATGTCTAATCAAGGAATTTGCAAACTTGGAATTAGAGATGGGCACAAAAAAATAGCATGCTGTTTCATAAGATTATAAAACATTATCAGCAAAACAAAATACAAGCAAGCATTCTATTTTGCTTTGGAAATGAAACATTTTGTCTTCCCTTGTCAGAATGTACGAATACCATCATAAGGAATCAGGATAGCAGCCTCTAAATTGCAATCTCTATGTAACAAGGTGGGACCTAGGAATGGATGATGTACCAGTAAGATATAGTGATCCGTCTGGGAAGAGATGGGCTGTCAGATGTATCACTGCAGAGTATGATTTAATGATGATTTGGAAAGATCCCATGCAAAAATAATATACAGTAAGTTCTGGCTTCTTTTACCCATAAACCTCTTTTATTTAAAGGGAGAAGATTGGTTTGTGGCCAATACGATTTTTGCATGTTCATTCCAAAGTATTTTTTTTTGGGGGAGTTTGTGGAATATTTGTTTTTAAGGGATTACAAACAATTAAAAAGAAATGTGCCACAAATGAATAATTCTATGTTGGTTATCTATAAATACTGAAGAGAAAGTAAATTAATTGCTTTATTTCAAAAATGTCACATTATATACTACCTATTGGAAGGGGCGTGGTGGCTCAGCGGACAAAGGCTCCGAAAACTGTTGGCTGCAAATCAAATCCTGGGTGCCACGGAGCGGAGTGAGCTCCCGCTGTTAACCCCAGCTCCTGCCAACCTAGAAAGCATGTAAATGCAAGTAGATAAATAGGTACCAATGTAAAAAGTGGGAAGGTAAAACAGTGTTTCCTTGCAGCCATGCCGGCCACGTGGCCATGGACTTGCACAATACCAGTTCTTCGGCTTGAATATGGAGATGAGCACCTCCCCTAGAGTCGGACACGACTAGCGCGCATGTGAGGGGGGGAACCTTTACCTTTACCTTATACTACCTATTACAGTTAGATTTATTTTGAATACCACAGCTGAATAAAATTTACAGTCCTTCCATACCATGATCTACTCCTGGCTACTCCAAACCCTTCATTTCAGCGATAAAGCTCTCTATATTGTTCCATTTTGTATTCCCCGCAAGTTGCTTAATGACAGTTAAACAGGGACATGGTGATACAACCTAAAACAAGACAACAGGAGGGCAAGAAACTCAATTGATGATAAAAAATCATAAGGCAGGCTAGAATTTCTTAAGCACAAGGCCACTGTCTTCAAGAATGTCCCACCAGTATTTCTCAGGTATTCGGCATCTCTTTAATCATTACGATGGTCAGGCAGAGAGTACAATTATGTATGTAGCCAAGATGGCATTACCAGCCTACAGGGAAGATTTGCAGCAGATTGGGGAAAGGTGAAGCCCATGGGTGCAGAAGAAGTCTTGATGGTGGGGGTGGGGATAACCTGGATCTTCCTCCCCCCACCCTTTCTTTCTCTTTCACATAAACAGTGCCCTCTGAAGACAAGGTACATTGACTTACAATCAAATCCTTAATGTGCCAGATAAGGAAAGGGAACGTGCTGGCTGGAATCCTGACCTGCAGCACTTGATGCTGCAATATTTTGTTTCAGATTTCACCATCATTTCCACCAGCATCTATCCCTTTGCCATATTCTGAAGCGCAGTAGGGTTGTGAGACATGGTGCCAAATGCAATATCAAAAATGAATCAGATAAATCCAGAATCCCCTCATGAGCATGTGCTCTAGAGCAGAAGATCTCAGTGGACAGTCCGCCGGGGAGACGGTAGAGAATGGTAGATACCTCCTCAACAGTGTCCAGAAAATGGACCTTTTAATCCTTCCTTCCCAAACCTACTTTAAATGAAAATATATACCAAGAAAACATATAAAACATATAAAAGCCTTTTTGTGTGTGGAGAGAAATGCCTTTTTATTTCTCCAGGTTTTTTGACAGATTAGTGAGACATAAGATACAAAAGGCTGTGCCTTATGTATCTGGTGTAGAGAAATCTGATAAGCTCTGCTAAAGACAAGTCCAACAACAAAGGGCCTTTTTACACGACCCCTAAGATCCTCTGGCCACTTAAATTTGGAGCAGAGATCTTAGGGGTTCCTCGCTCTTCCTCTGTCCCCACCCCTCCGCACTTCCTGGTTGCTGGCTGCCTGAGGGAGGGAGAAAAAAGAAAGAAAAGAATGCCGGTTTACCTCCGTTTTGTTCCCGGCAGCATTCAGATCTCTTAAAGGGGCGGGGCGCAAAAAAAGAACAAACAGAAGCCAGGAGAGCCCCGCACTCACTATCCTTACACTGGATCAAATATTTGTCACATCCAAAAAGCAGGTACAAGAAATCTGCTGTTTGGTCGCGCTAAAGTGGGCGGAGTCGCACTTAATTGTCTGCAAATTCCGGAGCTGGTGGGTAAACATTTTTAATCTCCGGACCTTGCAGCCATTTGCGGCGGAGCTTAGGGGTCGTGTATAAACGCCAAAAGTTACCAGGGGCCCATTCATCCATCACAGGAATTTTAAAAGGGTGAAAAACACAGTGGCTTTTGCCTTAATTTTGTATATTGGCCAACTGAAGACATTACAATATCAAGCTTGCATAATGAGCATATAACAGTTGCTTAGAAACCTCATTGCCCTGTTCTGTCACATCAGCATCTTGAAAACATGCATTTGGGCTTCTATTTGACTACCGAGCCCTGTGGCGCAGTGGTTAAATGCTGTACAGCAGGAAAAACTGTGCTCACAACCTGGGGTTCTATCCCAGGTACCAGGCTCATGGTTGACTCAGCCTTCCATCCTTCCAAGGTCGGTAAAATGAGTACCCAGTTTGCTGGGGGGAGGGCAATGTGTAGCCTGCATTACTGTAATTAAAACTGAGACTGCCTGAAGTGGTATGGGGTGGTATAAAAGCAGAACACTTTTTTTCTTATTTGCATTGCGACACGAAGAATACAGGTTTTGAGTGCAGAATATCTGAGATTCAATCTTTGGCATCATTTCCTGTCTGGGCCAGCAGAAAATCCTGAGTTAAACCCTCTATAGCCACTGTCAATCAGTGTCAACAATACTGTCTTAGATAGCCTGAAGGTCATTTAAGGAATGCCCTAACATTCCTAAGTACACCAAAGACAAATAGACTTCAGACTTGCAGGATGTACTTTGAAGATGGTTTTTAGAGCATAAAGATCCTCCGACAGGAGCCTGGTCCAGGTGACATACGGGTAGAAGTAAAAGATGTCTGAGCCTCTGAATTTGTTCTGAGTATCTGAGTCCTTCTACACAGAGATATATGTATTGCTGTTTACCCTAAGCTTTCTTCATTGCAGCAATATGATACATGATGGGAGGAGTCACCTTGGTGCTACTCTTGTTCAATGACTGGAAGAGCGCAACTAGATAGGAATCTGGAATGATCTGGCTCACATTTAAAAAGCTCTTATCTTCAGTGCAATCTATTTTATCTTGCACTTGACTGATCCTTCCAATCACACAGGATATGTTTCTTCTCCTATAAGAAGAAGCCAGGATCAGATTGTTTCACTTTCTCCTTTCACTTATTGACATCTACCTTTTTTGAAGCTGTCATTCTTGGGCTGTAGCAACTTCTCTCTCTTTTTGTTCGATTTAGAAAAGTGGCATAATGCTACAGCAATACAGCAATCTGACGTTAATACTCCAATGTATCTGAAATAGTGCTGTATCACTTAGGAAAATATTTTTGAAAAAAAATGTGAGAGAAGGAAAATAGAAGAGATGGTTTCAAATTTGCTGGGCTGCCACTGAAGGGAAGATAGCTCTATTTGGCAGCAAATTAAGCAATTACACAGACTGCAGAATTGGATAATCAGGAGTGCTCCCAATCACACCAAAGAAACTGTAGCTCAAGGCTATGCCAGAAAGGAGAGGAACAGTTTAAAAAAGGAAAGTGATGGATTATTCTTATTTAAAATACAGGTCACCAGAAGATAGGGCAAACCAAACCGTACCACAAGTGAACCAAATACCAAGCTATATGCTCGTCTGATCCCCTGATAATTTCTTGACAATCTACTTCAAATGAACAAGCATTCCTCCAAGATGTGTAGAGCTACTTGCATAAACTATAACAGCAAACAAAATAACAACATGTTGTCCCGTTGATTCCAACTTGCAATGACCTTTTCTAGGATTTTCAAGATACCACGTACTCAGAGGTTGTTTTCTAGTGCTTTCTTCTGGAAGTACTCTGGGGCTATGCAAATTGGCCTAGGTGAGACACACCACCTCTTGACCTGGGTGGCATATCAGAGAGTCAGACTCCTGTTCTCGGGCTCAGAAGCTAGGTATCCAGTGCACTGAGCTACAAAGCCACTGTACTTCACCTTCACCTTGCTACAGTTGTTTGTCTTCCCCAGTCTATTGTCCTAGGACAGTGTTGGCAAATCTATGGCACAGGTACCAAAGGTAGAAGACAGAGCCCTTTCTGTGGGCATGCGACATCGTCCCCTCACAGCCATGGCACTTCCTCTTCGGCTCAGAGCATGCCAATGTGCTCTGTGCAGAGAGCTGGGTGATGGGAAGGCAGCGGTTTGTGGGCTCCTTCATAGCCACAGTTCCCTCTCTAGCCACGCACTCTGGGCATCCCAAAAGTGGCGTAGCTGGAGAGCAAACTGGGGCTACGAAGGAGCCCACAAACCTCTGCCTCCCCTTCACCCAGCTCTCTTCACAGAGCCATTTCGGTCTCAAAAGCCACTCCTCCAGCTTTCCAAACAATGTAGCACTCTTCGATTCTCGCTTTCTCAAAGGGTGCGACCCTTTAGGAAAATGAGGGTCAAAGAGCAAGCTTTTGAATTTCCGCCACCACAGCACCCTCGCTGTGGCCACGGGAAATTCAAAAGCCTGCATCATTTTCCTGAAGGTTAGCACCCCTGCTCTTTGATCCTCGCTTTCTCAAAGGGTAGCACTCTTTGGGAAAGTGAGCAGAGATGGGCACGAAATGAATTTTTTGTTTCAGTTTTCGTTTTTTATTTCGTTACGTAACGAAATGAAAAATGAACATTTTTTAAAAAAAATGAAACAAAATGAAATGAAAAGTTTTAGTTCGTTCTGTTCCATTTTTCGTTCTGTCTTTGAGCCACCACTGCATAACTCTGTGGCTAAAGACATTTAAACAACACGTGCTTCCCTCAATCGGCGCGTTGGGTTGTTTAAAATGTCTGCCACCACTGGAGAGGAGAGGGCGAGATCAGGCCTAGCAGGCCGGCCTAGGCCGCTGCCCCACGACCATGACCGGACCCCAAAAGGTAACGAAGCATTTCATTACCTTTTCATTTCATAGGAATTGTTTTGTAAAAAATCATACGAAACGAAACAAAATGCCGGGTGGGGGATGACGACGACAAAACAGAAAATGAAACACCATTTTTCCGTTTCGTACCCATCTCTAAAAGCGAGGAATGAAGAGCAGTTTTTTTAAATTTCTGCAGCCACAGCAAGGGTGTTGGGGCTGCAGGAAATTCAAAAGCCTGCTCTTCAATCATCACTTTCCCGAAGGGTAACACTAGAAGCATTTGTAACCCAGGGTAACACTGTATTCAGGTTAAATTGTTATTGGCACGTTGTGAAAAATAAGTGGGGTTTGATTCGCAGTTTGGGCACTCAGTCTCTAAAAGGTTTGCCATCACTCTCCTAGGTCACCCACAGATGTTTACAGCTTGAGTATATAACTTCAGTATGAGCAGCTTAAGTGTTGGACTGGCACATGGGTGACCATAGGTTGATTCCTCTTTTTTTTGCTTGACCTTCCTCACCCACGTGTTCCAAAGATGAAGTGAACAGGAGGAAAGCCAGTACACCTGCCTTGAGTGCATAAAAGAAAACATGAAATATAAATGCAATGGATTCATATACTGTACTGAGATTTGTAAAGAATCTCGCCAGATTCCGCGGGCTGCACATTGCATTTACAGGATATCTCTGGTTTCTGGGTTTCCAGGGGACAGCCCTGACTCAGTCTTTCGCCTTTGCCTAAAGAGCTTTAGCATGATTTGTTTCTGTTCATGTGCAATCCATTTGCTTGATTATTCTGTATTCTTTCATTAAAACCTGGAAATAGAAATCCCATTCAAATATATGCTTCTGGATCTGTTCCTTAACAAAATACAAATTTCTATTCTTTACTGCACCCTGGAATGTCTACTTCGAAGTACAAAAACCCCCAACTATTTTTGCACTGCATTCCAAAAATGTGAATTAAACAAATCCCAAAGGATGACATAGGTTTTGATCCACACTGCAGCCTGGGAGGTGCACATCAGGTCAGGTTGTAAGTAGGATTGTCAGGGCAGGATCCTGGCAGAACTTTGGGGATGAAAACATGTTTGTGCTTTTCTCTCCATGTGAAGCATCCAGGAAAGTGGAAGAAAACACAGAGGGCCCAAGCTGAGGACCAGCAAATCTTGATTTTAAGACCCACCCTGGCCACAAATTTAGGCCTCATCATGTGTATACATGATAGAATCCATCCAATAATTTCAGGCTGGAGGCAGCAGTGTTGATCCATTAAGGGAAATGGCGGGCTGACCCACTGCGGCCTGAAGCTTTGCCTAGCCAGCCCCTTCTCCTTCGTTTCTTATCAGTGCACAGAGAGAGTCAAGGCCCATTTGCATTCCCCTCCAGCTAAACTCCCAGCCTCAGCGCCTGTGTCGGTGGGGAAGGGGAGGGGGGAGAAGGAAGCAGCTGGCCTTCTCCTTTGGCTCCCCTCACCCTCGGATGCGGTGGGTGACTCCCGGCCTGTCGTCCACGCTAGGCACCTGCTGTCACTGACTGGAGGCAGAAGTCGGTCATTGTGTCGCATGCTCTCCAGCATTAACAACTTCCTTTAAGCAGAAAAGCACTGCAGGCAAAAAGGCGCAAGTTTTCTGTTCATCAATGAGAAATAAAGGACGGACAGCGAGGCTCCATTACCACGGAGATTAAAGCCCTCCCTCGGAAACACCTTGCCCTTACACATTCTCCAACCCAGCAGTGTACTTGCTCAAAATCCAGAACAACATGTCCATCGAGTCATGCCCTAGCTGCCCAAGGCCATCACCAAACAGTTCAGAAACACACAGAACAGACAAACACACACATGGGAGCAGGAGGAGGAGGAGGAGGAGGGAGAGGAGGAAGGCACGCTCTCTATTTGAGGGCAAAGGCATTCCTCTCCCGGCTCTGGGTTCCATTAATGATAAACTTTCAGTTTGCTCTGCTGGGAACGGAAAATCTTTTGCACGGTATAGTTGAGGGTGGGGAGGAAGGGAAGGGACCCTTGGGTGGTAGCGGTGGGGTTACCATAAATACAGAGCATTATGAAGAAGAATAAAACACAAAGAAGCTGTAATCCAAAAATCTGGTGAATCCTCTCTTGCGAGGAACATAGAAAAGAGATGTTACCACATATAGTGGGACCTTGTATAAAGGAATTAATTCGTTCCAAATGAAATTGTGTTAAGGAAATTTTCCTTTATACAAATTTCCCATAGGAATGCATTGAAAACAGAGTAATCTCTAATCGCGACCTTTTTTATGTTGTACAGAGTCGCCCCATAGGCGATGCTATTAAGCAAATTTCCCCTATCTCCAAAAAAAAAATATGTTGTACCGTTTTTATGTTATACCAGCCGTTTGTTATACGAGGGCCCACTGTACTTGCTGGATTTTCTGTTCTTTATTTCAAGTCTCTCAATTTGACAAGGCTCTGTCACAAGTTTTCAAACGCAACAAAATGTTGCCACCTCCATACAAGAATGAGACAAGGGGTGCTCGGATTTTGCTCTCCAAATCAAACTCTCCGCAACGGGGGGGGGGGGGCGGTGGTGGCAAACTGTCCTTCTGCAAAACTGGTGCACTTTCCTTGGAGAAGCACAAACCCAACAAGAACAAAAACGACAGGCTCCCTGTTCAGCAACAACATGCCCAATCCTTTGTTGGGGCTTCTTCTGGAACTCTTTTCTTCTTTAGAGCTTCACCAAAGACCTTAAGCCCTCTCGTAAGCAAGGAGAGCAACTTTTGTATTTCCTCATCCTGCGCTAGGCTGAGAAAGGCGAGAAACAAACATTCCTGGGCTGCTCTGCGTGGACCTTGCTCCTGATTTTTGTTCTTAAATAAGAATGGGTATGCTTATTAGCTGCCTATATGCCCCACTAAGCATATCCGATCTCGCCTGATTTCAGAAGCTAAGCAGGGTCGGCCCTGGTTAGTACTTGGATGGGAGACCACTAGGCAATACCAGGTGCTGTAGGCACCTGGAGTAGGAACTGGCAGGCCAGTATTCCTGCCAAGAAAACTCCATGGACATGGAGTCACGAAGGGTCGGTCATGACTGTAACGACACAACACACACACACACACACACACACACACACACACACACACACACACACACACACACACACACACACACATGCCCTTGGAACTTAACAAAAATGAGTTAGGCCCCCATTTGAAACTGACTTGACTAGCACTCTAGCTGTGTAAACGTCACACACCCTGAGGATGGTGGTAGAAGCACAATCGTGATTTGAGTGTGTACGTTTTAAAACCTACTCAGACTGACCATGCAAAACAAGCATTAGTTCTCATCTGCCATCATAATACAGGTTAGTGAAGGCATCCTGCCCTGTCGTTTCGAGAGAAATGGAAAAGATCTGTGTCCCCCTTTCACATAAGCACATGTCAAAGAACCACCCCCTTTCTTGATGATGACCCCCATCCCCACGCAATTGTTCACTTATATAACACCAGTGCCACAAAGCAGCTTTCTGCTGAAATGCAGGGGCTCTCCAGGTGTGTTCTACTACACCTCCCATCATATCCAGCCAGGAACCAGAGAAGCTGAGCAGTCTGAGCCAAGCTCTCTGGAAAGCTGCAGGTTGGGTGAAGACTGTGCATTGTTGCCTCTCATTCCCATCAGGGGCAGCACTTCACCCAACATTTATGGCAATCTCCCTAGATTTAAAAAAGTATATGAAAAGTTTATGACAGTTGCTTTTGCAATCTCTGGTGCTGAGTTAGAGCTGGGGGAAAGTGTGCCTCCCCTCCCCCCCTTTCCCTGGCCTTTGCCCCTGCCCCATGCCCTTGCCTCTCCTGACCAGCTGTCCGGAACAGCTGAGCTACATCTGCTGCAGAGATCAGAACAGGCGGAGACAGCAGGAACCTCTGAGCCAAGTTCAAACCAAAGGCTAGAGGCAGTCAGACTTCCCGGCCCCATTCTGAGCCCTCCCCACTCCCTGCATGACTTGAGACACCGGCCTTGCTAGATGGAGATTAGGGCAGAGGCAGGAAGAAGGCAAACCCAAAAGCAGCTGGTATCTTGTTCCCTTAGAGAATGACATGGAAAGTACGCAGCACTCACCGGGAGGATTTATAGCAACAGGCTACTATTCATCAGTGGCCTGGAAGATAGCTCTGGCAAGAACCCATGTGCCCTACACCTCCTTGGTCAGGGAACAAGAGCACAAATTAATTAGGAGACAGTATGGCAGAATGGTTAGTCCCCGGGGTCAAAATCAGACCGTGAAGCTCTAAGTGGATAAAATGTCAAAGAAATCAAAATGTCTGTGAAGATTCTCAGTCATTCAGGTGAGTTTATCTGGAAGTTGAGTCATGGCTACTGGACTTCTTTTTTTTGAGAGATAGAAACGTTTCGCTGTTCATCCAAACAGCTTCATCACCGATGAAGCTGTTTGGATGAACAGCGAAACGTTTCTATCTCTCAAATAAAGAAGTCCAGTAGCAATGACTCAACTTCCAGAAGAAAGAAAAATGTTCTTCAGCCAGCACCTGAGATTTCCTAAGGCTCTGGCCACACAGCTTTAATACTTTCATTTATTATTATTCCTAAGGGCTAGAGACTTGGCTTTTAAAATTAAAAAAAAAAGAGGGAAGAGGAGGAGAAAGATTCTCAGAAAGTTGATTGTCATGTTCAGTAAAGAACATCCTGTCCTCTCTGTCTCTTTCTCTTTTTGAGCATTTGAACCAGGTTTCAGAAGACAGGAAGGTTTCTACTTCCAGTTCTGTCACAGGGGAATCTCGACAGGTGAGAAATAGTATCATAAGAATTTTACAATGATTATCTTATGGAATTACCATTTTAAATATGCAGTGTATTTTCATTTTACATTTAATAACCCCCATTATTACGTAATTCTGTCACTACTTTTATCTGATCTGTTGGTTGTAATAAAAGGAACTGGAATCCAAACAATACCACCAGCTGACTATTCCAACCAGGAGAAATCCTTCAGAGTGTTCAAGGTCTCCTTCCCTGACACTTGTAGCTACAGGCTAAACCCCTGGAGAACCAGAAAAAGACACTCTTTGGCACCACAGTTCCCAGAGTCCCCCTGGCAGCCTAGCTAGCAGCCTGGTATCGGCACATAAGGGGGGGGGGGGACAACCCATCTCTTCAGGAAGAAGCAGGTTGCTAAGCAGTCAAGAAATAATCTGACCACTTCCAATTTCTATCCCCAGTGACTCAGGACACACACAACACGATAATATGACTGTCCTGTCAGGGTAGAATAACATCACACGCTCGTTTCACCTGTCTAATACTGGGACCCAACGGATGATGCTGGTTTGCAATCTTTCTCGCTTCTCTACCACAGTCTTGTGCGTTTCTCTGCTCCTCCAGCCTAGGTTTCTTTCAAGAAGCACTGTCGGGAACTGAACCCCCAACCTCTGGCCCTGCAGCCCAGACACCTAAACCATGGAGTTTTCAAGCCTATCATAACCACTGAGCTTTCTAGCCACCCATATCCATGTTCACATAGGTTGGCTTATTTTGACCTGCAGATCCACCCCTCAACTCCCTCTCTTAACAGCTGCAGTTCAGCTCTGTTTCTGAGCTACAATACTGCCCACACACTTTTATTCTTCATTCACACAACCAGGATGTTTGTTAGTCATCAATCCCTGTGATATTGCCAACACTAACCTATCCGACCAGTGCCTAAGACACCTGTGCAACCATTAACTATGGTATGCTTGGCTTTTTGCTACTGCAGAAATCATACTAGTGAAAGAATAGCAAAATCCCCCCCCTAAATCCCACGCATACAAGAAGAGAGTAGTGTTTCCTAAAAAGACATTTTTTCCTTTGGTCCCATACGCAACACAACTGCCCTGATGGCATATGCGAAAATAAAGGTCTTTTTAGCGATGGCACTGAGTATTTACTCCATGATTATTTTTTAGAAGACAAGCAGATTTTTTATTTTTAAAATAGGGCCTTTTTATACAAGGGATTTTGTGTCTTATCATTTCTGGAATTTATCTCTTGCTTTTATCCCCCCCCCCCCAATTTCTCTATTTATTTTAATTTTATATAATTTTTGTATAATAGTTTTCATTTATTTTACTGGGTGGCACCCTTGACTCCTTTAGCTATCCTGATCATGCCCGGGTGTACAAGCAAGAAACACATGTAACTATTACTAATGCCTGTTTTATTTTATTATCTCAATAACTAGTAGCAATAATAGAAGCAGCATAACAGGAATGAAACAGAAGCAGGGGAGGATTTCAGCAAAATACAGCTTTACTACTTAGTAATTAACATATCATTTTAATGAACTTGGTAGGTGATCAAATCTTGGTAGGCATGGACACCTCTTTCTAGGCCATTTTCTTCCCAGCCTAAGCCTGGAAGGGATCAGAGGTGAGACGTTTACTCAGTACAGTAGTACCTCATAAGACGAAGGCCCCTTAATAAATAAAAAAAACTCATAAGATGAATGAAATTTCCGGGAATAGGGAAACCGCATAAGATGAATTTTTCCTATGGGATGCCTTGCAAGACAAAATCAAGGCATTCCTATGGGAACCATGTTAAACCGCATTTCGTAGGACAAATGTATTGTAAAATGTATTGACCCATAGAACAAATTAAATTTGTCTCAAGAGGCAGTACTGTAATTCTAAAATAGCTTGTTCCTAGGTCCCCTCAAATAAGTTCATTATAATTCCAATTTTTTATTTATTTTTACTTACTTTTAAAAACAAATGTGAAAAACAAAACCCATTCTCCTCCCATCCATTTTGTTCTCATCTCATGTCCTACAATACAGCCTGAGCCAGTGGGCACCTTCCTCGTCTATCATTTAGTGACGCTACATCCCTGTAAACTAAGAAGCTGCCCTTGCGCTACAAATGAGGCAGTATAAGTGCCGGCGAGCGTGGTGGCTCAGTGGACTAGATCACTGAAACGGTCAGCTGCAAAGTTGCCCCTAGAGTCAGACACAACTGGCACGCATGTGCGGGGAAACACCTTTACCTTCTAGCTGTGCAGTTCTAAAATGACGATAATCCCTTGCTAAATTGGGATTCTCGGTGTTCTGCAGTGAACAGCAATGAAGTAAGATTCAGGAAACTGGGTTCAAATTCATACTTGACCACAGAAACTTACAGAGGGTGTGGAATATCTCACGTCCCCTAAAAACCCTATAAAAGCTGCTACAAATTGGTTCTGACTTGACAACACATAACCAGCTCTTATTAAGTCACAATTACTATAATCTGCAGGTATTTGATACTTATAAAATTCTGAATTCATCATGATAGGTTAAAAGTCATTAATATACTGAGTAGGTTGTAGTGGGTAAAGTGACAGATTAGGGCTCAGAAGGCCTAGGTTCGAATCCCCACTCAGCCATGGAAACTCACCGTAGACGTGGAACTAGTAAAGCTATTCCTTTAGAGCCACTTACCTTGAAAGCCCTATTAGGAACACTATTGGTTGCTTCCAGCTTGATGGCCCATAACAACAACAAACTAGACAGTGGTAACTAGTTCCTTGCAAGCTCTGACAGGAGCCCAAGGGGGTAATACTGAGTCAGAAAATTGGTTCAATCAGCCCTGGTTTTGTTCACTCATTGCTCACTCCCAGTTCTATGACAGAACAGCCATTTAAAACAGAGGCTGCAGAGGAACCTCAGCATCAGTTTCATCTCCAACACATATTAATATTCATTTTTTTTTGTTTTGGGCCTCCACAGGGCCATGTTCCAGGCTTCGACCACAAGGTTACTGGAGAGACAGAAAACGGGGTGGGTGGGTGGTAGGGGAACAAAAAACCAAGAGCCTATATTTTCTACCTGCAACCTTTCTTTCCCCCTCAAGACTGGGAGAGTGGAGGTTTTTCCTGACAGGACTGCCATGACGCCTCATAGGAGAAGCAGCAGCAGCAGCGGAGCCAGAGGCCGCTCGGGAACTAATTGCAAAATGGCTCCTACCTACGAAAAGGCCTTACATGGCTGCAGGCCTTCCTGTAACCACAGCTCAACGGAACAGGGACGTTTAGCAGCTGCCAGAATTTACAACACACACACACACACACACACACATACACACACACGTCTGCACTCATATACCCACACCAGGGACTGATAGATACAGGAAAAAACTTACAAAGTTCCAAATATATCCAGATGTCCTTCACAGCAGCTGTTTTCAAACAGCGAATACAGGAAATAACAAGGAAAGGGACGGAAGGTCTTGGGCGAGCCTCTTTTAAACTATTTATTTATTTATTTATTTATTTATTTATTTATTTATTTATAGCACGTATTTCCTTCAACGAGGTCGGAGGACTGTCTGTGGTTCAAGTTCCTGTCAGACACTGTAACTGCTGCACAACACTCTCTCTTTATACTCAAAGTCACATATAATCATTTACTTCTTTTGTATAGATTTCCTCAGTTTTAATGATTTATTCTGAAGGCACACCCAAGTTCAGACAGAATTTGAATGGAAAAGACAGACAAGAATTTGGAAGGGAGAAAAAAACCAATCAAGCGAAGACAAGATATGGAAAAAAAGTTTGCTGCTGACCAAAATTTTTTGAGGGAGAAACAGAAACTGCAGTTTGACTGATCATTGAAAACTACTTGCAGAGCTGTACCTTTATCAGACACATTTATATCGTCACAAAGCATGCAGTTTTTGAGAAAGAAGAGTTGTTTGCCTGCATCTCCCACCATTACCTGATTTCTCACAGTTTATTGTGTGAGTCAATGTTACTGGAAAATATGGCATCTGAAGAAATGAGAAATGACAGGGATACTCTGTCTAGGACTTCTGAAAGCTCATTGAGATGCGCAAATCATATTCATCACGTAATGAGCTTGCCTCTCTTCAGAAAGGCTTTCCCTTCCTGATTGGCTGTCTAGAAGTTTTCGAAAAGTGTTTTGCCTTGTTGCTTTGCATGTGGTTTTGGAGTTGTTTTTATTTGCTATTTTAAGAGCGGTATTTGTTTTATTTATTTTTTAAATGTGTGTATACTTCCGGTTTTTAGTTTTTAATATTGTCTTTTAATTATGTAAGCTGCTGTGGGTCCTTTTTTTAAAGAGAAAGGAAGAGTAAAAATAATAAATAAATAAAATGTCTGGGTAAGCCCAAAGAATCTGCTGTTAATGTAGACCTACACAAACGCACATTTTCTCTCTCTGGGACTGAACACAAGAATCCTGTTCTGTAAACAATTCTGCATGCCGGGAACAAGCATCAAGGATACTAGCTTTTATCCTTCGGTCCTGAACAATATTCCATACCTTTGCAAGATTTCCTCCATACAGTTTAATTGCCACGAGTACTCTATATGGTTTTAATGCACTATTTCTATCTTTTAAACATAACAGATGCATTGTTTTTTTAAAAACTAACCAAGTAAATGTTATTTGTGCCTCTCAATATATTTGAAGGTGGCAGGATAGGATAAAAGCTCAATATAATAAATATTAGATCATACAAGTTATTTTATCTTTCGATTCCATGTACAGATACAATCTGGCACAGCTGTCAAAAGACAAACATTTACCTCTGTAAGATATTTGTGCCCTTTCTGTGGCTCAGACTAACTCAGCTGTCACTTGAGTAAGGAACCAAGCATCTCTTCAAATAAGGGCAGAAGCAGCCAATCATTTTGGGCAAATGGGTCACATATGGAATCCAAGGAACTCTTTCTCCGTAGTCTTCTATCCCTAGAAGTATATTAAAGTGTTCTGCTTATATACCGCCCCATACCACTTCAAGTAGTCTCTGGGTGGTTTACAATTTTAATTAGAGTGTGCAGGCTATACATCCCCCACACAAGCTGGTTACTCATTTTACCGACCTCAGAAGGATGGAAGGCTGAGTCAGCTATGAGCCTGCTACCTGGGATTGAACCCCAGGTCATAAGCATAGTTTTACCTGCAGTACAGGCATTTAACCACTGTGCCACGAGTCTCTTATTACATCTATGACGTTTTCCACCTCCTGAAGTCTGAGTAAGAATGCAAGTAACAGCTCACAATTGGTATGGGTAGGCATCAGTATAAGACCAGATGCTAGGAAGGTGGACCTCTGGCCCTCCAGAAGCTTTGGACTATGTCTCCCATAAACCTTCAAGTGAAATGGAAACACAAAACATCTGGAGGACCACAGGTTGCCCACCCCTGCACTTTACCGTATCATCCTCATGCAGCCTCCTGCTTGGTGGATCATCCTTGCCTCCCTTCTGCAGGAAAGGCATAAAAGAATGTAACAAATATAAACAGTCCTTTGGCTGCTTAATGTTTAAATATTTGAAATGATGTCACATTGAAGAGGGGACTGGTTTGTTTTCCCTGGCTTCTGAGACTAGGACTTGGGGCAATAGTCTCAAACGACAGGAAAATATTCAATTTAAACATTAGGAAGAACTTCATGACAGTTAGAGCTGTTCGGCAGTGGAATATGCTGCCACCAAGGATGGTGGAGTCTCTTTGGAGGTGTTTAAGCAGAGGCTGGATGGCCATCTGTCGGAAGCACTGTGATGGGGGTTCCCTGCGTGGCAGGGGGTTGGACTAGATGGCCCTTGAGGTCTCTTCCAACTCTATGATTCTATGATTCTATGCTTTCAGAAGCCATATTCTTGATCCTCCCATGGCTTGCAGCAGGAATAGGTAATTTGGGGCCCTCCAGAGGTTGATGCACTGTACCCTCAAACTTTCTTGTTAGATCTGTTGCCTGGGCAACAGACAGTGACATCTGATTGGCCGAAAGCTCCTCTCAATTCTTGCTCTTTATTCTACTGGATGATTGCTACCGTAATTTTCCATTTATAAGACGCCACCCTGTACAAGACAACCTCCGCCCCCATTTTGAACCCATAATTAACAAAATGAACAAATCCTGCCAAAAAGGAAGGGAAACAAGGGGGGGGACCCAAATTGACAGTGTTGAATGAGGTAGTTTTGTTTTTGGTGGAAACTGTATCTGCAGTTCAGAAACATCTGCAGGGCTACACATGGCGCTACATTGGGGAACCAGAAATGTGTCCAATGTTTGCATGTTCCTTCTTCTGTTCCCAATTCCCCCACACAGGCTTTAATTAATGTATTACTCTGTGACTACAGTTTGTTGTTTTTATGCTGACAAATCAAAAGTTGAGTGAACCATCCCACCAAGACTAATAAAAAGGCTCAAACCATTTTAAGCAACTGCTAGGTGGCTCAGTTGTTTGGGCTATGGAACCAGAGGTCTTAAGTTTGATTCACCATGATTTACTCTCCAACAGGAGCTAGACTCACTGAGCCACGGGGTCCCTTCCAGCTCTGAAGTTCTAAGATTATTATATCATTGTTATTATTAACTCTTGTTTGAAAAATTTGCTAATGCTGTATGTGGCCCATTTGAATGTAACAGCTAACCAGTTTTGAACAAAGAAGGATGGATTGTAACTAACTAAGCCCCCAGCACAAATGGAAGAGGGATTAGGGCTCATCCCTAATTCTTGACATCATGATTTGAAGGATCACAATAATGTGGAGCCACCAACAGGCATTTGTCAGATTTCACAGCCTAACACAGAACCCAGGTTAGTTTGGCAAAGAAGCTGTCAAAGAGATATTTACTGGTAGATTGGCATGACCCCTCCAGCACTGTTGTGGTTTCTAAGAGGTGCTTTCTTTTTGAAAAGAAAATGAAAGCTGCATTTTTATTGATGCTTAGCATCAAATTTCACACCTGATTGTAACATGTGCACTAACCTGGTTAGAAACAGCATTAATCTTTAGTCAGTGAGTGAGTTAGGTATCTGACTGCAGGACCAAAAGTTGTGAATTTGATTCCCCACTATTTCTTCTAGAAGAGCCAGCCTGTGTAGTCTTGAGGAAACTACATGGTCCCAGAATACCACCAGAAGAAGGAAATGGCAAGCCACTTCTGAGGACTCTATCCTGAATTGAACTGAACAGCACAGAAGTATTATTATTATTGCAAATACCTGCATGCTCTGGTTTCAACAAGTTTAGCACCTGGTAAGAGCAATAGATATCACTTTTGGCCAGGGATAATAACCGCAGCTGCTGCCATGATATCTCTGGTGGTAGCTCAAGGAATACCAGGCTAAAAAACAAAATAAAAATAAAAAAGACAAATACTTTGTGGTACCTTAAAAACTAACTCCTGTATAACTCCTATATAAGTGTGAGCTTTCATTGACAAGTCCACGTCTTCAGACACATAAAGGATTGAGCACTGTTGACAGGCTTGATTGCTGCAGGAACTCAAAAGTCTTTGTATCTCTAAGCAGGAATCAGAGTCCAGAAAACTTAGGTTTCAGAATAACTATTCCGCGAATTCATCGTCCAGACAGCGGGATACCCAGAATCACAGATTCTCTCACAGAGATCCCAGTAACACTGCTTGCTACTTTGGGTCTCTGTGCAATAATGTGGAGTCTGGGAATGCATGACGCTATCTCTTGCATTACCAGACTGCAACTCCCATCAACAATGGTCAATGTACTCAGTGATGAGGGATCATGGAAGTTGCAATCTAACAATATATGTGGAAGGCTGATCCTCCTAAGTGCTACTGAGAGAAGGTTCCACCTGTGCCCCATGCCTGCTCCATATGCCATAATGACTGTCAGGCAAAATCAAAGTAAAAATAAAGAAGACAAAAAATGTGTGTCACATGTGGGCGGATATAAGTCCTCTTCCTCCCTTGTGTCTGAGGAAGTGGACTTGTCTATAAAAGTTCACATAGCATTTAGTGTTTAAGGTGTGACATTTTTGTCTTCTTTTTTAATTTTAATTTTGTTTTATGCTAACACAAGCTAACATGGCTACCTCTTCTAAAAGATAATGGCCTGGTTTCTGGAGGGTCACCTTGATTTTATAGCAGACCATGAAGATGAGCTGCTTTTGTAGCAAAAATCTATTTATACATCAGACAAACCTGGCAACTTGGAACACAACAGAACTGACATACCAGAATTCTGAAGTTCAACGTTCTAAAATCATAACTTCTGCAATGTCTGATTTTGTTCCTTCCTCATCCAGCTTTCCTACAGTAGTACTGAAGCAAATGTTAACGCACGGGCATTTGTTATGCCAGCTCTTGTAATTATGCCACTAAGGAGACCACCCAAATGCTGGTAGCTGTTGATCATACCAACAAGCCAGTCTTAGCGGCTTTCCTCTCCAGCAGAAGGTAGTCTTTTGTAAGGCTTAATGGGACCCACATGCTTATTTAAGATCAAGTTACTTTAAAACATTTTGCATTACTACAGGGATAATTAATAATTATGTAGTGTCAATCATGGCAACCTTCCCAGGGTTTTTTTTATGCATTAAGATCAAAGATGTGAGCTTGAAACCACACACAACATGTCCAAAGTCATGCAGGTGGCAGGTCATGCGATTTCATTGGCCCTATGCACTTTGGGTGAACTTCACTATCTTTCTTCAGAAAGGCGCACAAAGGGGATTCAAACTTCTGGTTCAGTTACTCTAAGGCAGTGAGCTATGACAGTGTTTACAACAAGGAGTGTTCACAGCAATGCGTTCCACCCCTCATCTTACCAGCAGCTTCTCCGAGCACTGCTGCGAAGATCAAAAATGAATAATGAAACTTGTGGGAAATGGCAGATGAAACAAAAGCTGTGATTCCTCCTGATTCTGAAAGGGTTTAACAACAGTTGTTGGTTCCAAAGATCTTGACACTCCCCTGACACAGCAGCACTCCTGGTGGCCCAAGAAATACAGATATAAGACTTGCACTGGAGTCAACACTTGTAAGTATTAAAAGAAGTAGCAAGTATGATTTTATGCCAAATACCTTTTTATTTATCCAGGCCTTTCAAAAATGATTTTAGTTTTTTTTAATCTTCTGTCACCTGAGGTCATTGTGCTGCATTTGATTCTAGCAGTTGTCAGTTCATTTTTATTGTAATGCATTGTTGAATCTGCAGTTATTTTATTTTATTTTAATTGTTCTATTATTTTCTAACCAGAAAAACAACACGATTAATTCACCACTTACCAATTAATTTAAAAATAGGTGTGCCGAACCAGAATCTTTTCAGACAAAGCAAAATTTAAGTCTCAAGTCCCAACAGTTGTAGCACGACCCATGAACACAGTTCACATGGCAACCAAACACCGCCCAACATGGTCTCTTGAAATGGTTTAGACCCAAACTGTGACAGGCAGCAGACATGAGCAGACAGCTTCCTTGCAGAGGAGCACACTTGAATTAGATGGACAACAACAGAGGTTTCCCCTGCATATGGATTAGCTGAACACACGTCGCCAATCTACATGGGGCTGTGTCGTAGTAAGAAGAGAGACACAGCAAGGCAGGCAGCAATTGGGAAAGCTTCCTCCTTCAGCAGACAGCCAACCAGCTAGGCCCCTTAATCTCCCATGTCCTCTAGATTTTTGCAGGTGGCACAAATGTGACCATGAGGACCAGATCTAGAGTTCTAACCTACAAAAGGGTCATGGTGCTGAGACATCCAGAAGTCACATCAGACAAGCCTGAGTGCTTTTTCACAGAGGCTATCTCAACATTCCTTCACAGTCTCAGAGGAAGCTGGAATACAGCTGCAAACAAAAGGCAGGCCATCTCGTCTTCCCATCTGGCTGTTCTTTTCTGGTTTACAAAAGAAGACAGGTGGCATCTTGAGTGTACATGGGGTGGTGGACTCAGGCAAACCCCTTGCCGGGCAGAAGCATTCCATGTAGCCCCTTGACCTGCCCGGGCAAAGAATCTTTGGCTTCCATTGATGGGCCACAGGCATGCTCAAGAGACAGATGGGATGACGGCCCAGCAGATGCAGCACAAGCTTTTACCTGGGACAGTCTGTGTTTGTGATAAAGAGATTAAGGTGGGGCTCCTGAGAATATTAACCTGGACAAGCAGCATTTAAACTAATTCCTAATGTACTTATGTCGTTGCATTAACTTATTCACTTCGTTTCTACCCCATCTTCCCTTGAAAGATCTCAAGATTATGATCTTTAATGGGCAAAAATATAAGACACGTGCCCTAAGAGTTGCGCAAATGGACTTATCCTAGCAAAAGAAAGAAAGAAAGAAAGAAAAATTAAACACACAAAACAATCACGGCCGATAGGCAGCTCCTGTGCATTTTGGAAGAGAATAACCAGAATCCGCTACCTCCCCCCACCAAGCTGGCAGCAGGAGGGTATGTGTGCTGTTGTCCCAAGAAGCAAAATTTACAAGCTCCGATTGTGACACCTCAAATGATGTCTGTAGAGGAATGTTCCCACTGAAGCATCTAAAACCTGTTAGAGGGAAACTGGTGATGGGTCATAAATGCTGGTTTTACTACAGATGTGTGTAGACTGCCAAAACAACTTGACATCCAAGTCATTATTTCAGCTTGCAAACATACAGTGTGCATTGTACATTCTGGAGCCGTTCTTTACTGGATCAATGTTTTTTACTCCCAATTTGAAAGCACTTCCCAGATCAGGCCTGGATAAATCACAGCCCACTAGCCAACCTTCCTCATCCTGGTGCTCCCCTCACCCCTGGTATGGACTACAGTATCTATCGCTCCCAAACAGCATGGGTAGGCACCAGGAAGGCTGAAGCCAACCATCACAGGCCCAGACCTATCTTTGCAATCCTAAGGACTACCAATTTGTGGGGTGGGTCTTTTGGGGGGGATGGGGGGAGCGGCAAGAACCTGCATGCTGAACTCAATTTTCCCCCAAGGCGGAGCAGCTGAAGGCACAGAACTTTGCCTCTGACCACCTGCTCAGGCTGAACAGCGGCAGACTGGCTGCTTTTCATCCTCTTACAAACCTTCTGCAGAAGGGGAGGAAGGAAAAAAGAGCAAGAGTCGATGCAAGCAAAAGTACAGTGGCTACAGAATCCTCTGCAAAGATTCCACACACCATGCACTATCTATTATTTAGAACTGTACCTAATTATGCAACCCTTTTCTTATAAAATATGCACTAGACCAATAACGTTTTTCTGTGCTGGAAAAATGTGAATCTGAATCTGCCACACCATTAGAGGAACACCGCCTTGACTGAGAGGCAGGAGAGTTATTTTGCTATTAGACGCTGCTCCAACCCTCTGTTGAAATGCAACACGCAAAACGAGTGATGGGGGCAGGATGCCCTCTGGGCAACATGGCTCCCACCATCCGTTCACACTGGCCACCTTGCCCAGGTTGAGAATTGCAGCTCAGCATCTTGACAGCTGTGTGTTCCCCGATCCTGGACTCAAGAACAATGACAGGGATCTGCAGGGTTGGAAATGCCCCAGGCAATGTCCTTCCTAGCGATTCCCTGTTCCTTCTGTTTGGAAAGGTCTGGGACACGAGTACAAAACTGCCTGCTTTGTGGTCCCTGCCTGGGCTGCCGGTCTTGAGCAAAGCACCGAGGCAAAAATCAGAGCAGCCACTCTGTGAAGAAATGCAACAAGGAAGCTCCTTGCAGGCAGGGAACTCAACCACATGCGTACATGCAACCACACAGAATGCAGGCATGTGCCAGAAGAGCTGACTCTCAGAAAAACACCATTCATTTAAGGATTAAAGTAAATTCCTTTCTCATTCCTTTCACTACTCATTTCTTCCATAGCACAGAGGTATATGTCAGGCCATGTTGAAAATGGCAGATCTTTCCAGGAAATCAGTGGCAGCAGTGGACCAGGGTCCTATTCACTAGTGGAGCGCTGCTCATGGAACGCCCTCCGGAAACCAGTTTAAGGACAGTCTGCTGTTTCTTTGACAGGGCATGTGGTTGTCTTTATGTGTCGAAAAGTTCCCCATCCTGCTTACAGTGCCCCAACCGGATTTCTGAGATATGTCAGATGTCTAGGAAGTGATTTGCCTCTGCCACTCCCATTGCTCTACAAATAATGGGAGATTTCCTTTCCATGATTTTATTTGCCAACTGAATGTCATCTTGTTGTAAGCCAGTTTGGATATTTTTGATAGAAAAGCATTGCACTTTAACACAAAGCCAGCCTTTCTCCTCATGGTTGCTCTTAAAATCAGCGTTTAGGCCTTCAGTGAAATGGCTCACATAATACACATCCAACATCAGTTTCATCGGAGAAGACACTATTGGCCCAAGAATACAGTAGATGCCAAGATAACCTATTTCCACTGACCTTTGGCCATGGCTATACATATACAGTGGTACCTCTATTTAAGAGCAGCTCTACTTAAGAGCAATTTGACTTAAGAGTTGAAAACCGTTGGCGTTTTAACTGCCGCCTTACAAATTTTAGATGTGGTCTACTCTACTTACAATTTTTTTATTTTTTTTTTTAAAATTAGATACGGTACCTCTACTTAAGAGTTGTTCAACTTAAGAGCATGCATTCGGAATGGATTAACTTCGTAAGTAGAGGTACCACTGTATTTTGCCAAATCCATCATCATCCTGAACCAACTGCTTCTTTAACAAGATATGCATACATCTGCACCACTGGAGTTAATACTATGAAGAGAAATCCACTATCTCAACATGGTTGGAATCCAGTAGCAAGTCACTGCTAGAATAGGTCCATTGAATAAATGGGACTGACAGAATAGTTGATTCACCAAATTCCCACAGATTCTATGGGTCTATTCTATTTGTGACTTGCTTCTAGATAATGTGTTGGACCAAAGTGCAAGTGAGGAAAAAGAGTTTTTAAGAATTCTGCATCTTTAGCCCAGTGGGTGAACAAAGACATTATTCAAGAGTTTCTCTCTGTATATCATTCTTGTGTTTACACACTCTGGAGTTTTAAAAAGGCAAACCCTGAACAAAATATGGCATTTACAAGAATTAATTGTCTCAGCCAAAGCCTCTTGGCTCTCTACTTGAAAAAAATATACAAAAGAAACCATACAGGTAGGATTCTATCCTATCAAGTAAAACTTGTTCTGGGTGTTCCCAACAACCAATGCAAAGGCATAAGTATGTTTTAGTGTTTATTTGTTGATTATGTTCTCATCTCATAGTTCCTCAAAGAAGCTACACAGAGAGGCTAAGAAGAAACAAAGAGAGTCTTCTACACGAATACTACCAGAACAAGTCAGGCCAATAGACAGTATTTGGCCCAACTGAGTGTCAGGATGGAGGCAGATTCACAAGCAATTGGCATTTGTTTCACTAAACATATTTAATAAGTAACAAGCAACAACTGTGGGGGGAGAAGAACAAGGCAGCAGCTGTTGCGGGACCCACTGTACAAGTGCTTCTACGCCAATGCTCGAAGCCTCCGAGCAAAGTGGGAGAACTTGAACATCTGGCAGCTAGGGATAACATTGATATAATAGCCATAACAGAAACCTGGTGGAATGTGGAGAACCAGTGGGACACAGCAATCCCAGGCTATAAACTCTATAGAAGGGATAGAGAGGGGCGGGTTGGAGGAGGAGTGGCCATCTATGTCAAAGAAGGCATAAAATCCAGCAGAATGGAGATTGACAGAGGGTCTGACTCCGCCATAGAATCACTGTGGGTTAAACTACCAGGTCCAAAGAGTGATGTGATAGTTGGAGTATTATATCGTCCACCAGATCAAAAACTTGAGGGGGACCTTGAAATGAGGAGAGAAATCATGGAGGTGGCTAAGAGGGATAGGATAGTAATCATGGGGGACTTTAATTATCCCCACATTGACTGGGCCAATGCGAGCTCCGGGCAAGAAAGAGAAACTGGGTTTCTCGACTTGCTGAATGACTGTGCCTTAGAGCAACTTGTCATGGAGCCCACCCGAGAACAGGCAACTCTGGATCTAATATTGTGTGATACTCAGGACCTCGTCAGGGATGTGAATGTCACTGAGCCTCTGGGGAACAGTGACCATGCTGCAATTACCTTTGCCATGCATGTCGGAGGAAGAGTGTCAACCAAATCAGACATAAAAACCCTTGATTTTCGAAGGGCAAACTTCCCTGAGATGAGGAAACTAGTTAGAGAGAAACTGAAGGGGAGGGTTAGAAGAATCCAATCTCTTCAGAGTGCATGGAGCCTGTTTAAAACAACAATAATAGAGGCCCAGCACAAGTGCATACCACAAAGAAAGAAGAGCTCATTTAAGTCCAAGAGGACACCGGCATGGTTAACGAGTGGAGTTAGAGAGGCTCTAAAGCGCAAGGAGAGGTCCTTCTGTAAATGGAAATCCTCCCAAATGACGAAAATAAAAAGGAACACAAACTCTGGCAAAAGAAATGTAAGAAGATGATAAGGGAGGCAAAGAAAGATTTTGAGGAACGAATGGCTAGCAATATAAAGGGTAATAATAAAAGCTTCTTTAAATATGTTAGAAGTAGAAAACCTGCCAGAGAACCAGTTGGCCCTCTGGATGGTAAGGGAGGAAAAGGGGAGGTTAAGGAGGACTCGGACATTGCAGAGAAATTGAACGAGTTCTTTGCGTCTGTCTTCACGACAGAGGACCTTGAGCGGATTCCGCTGCCTGAGCCCCCCCCTCTTGACTAAAGAATTAAATCAAATACAGGTTAAAAGAGAGGAGGTTTTAGGACTAATTGATAAATTGAGGATTAACAAGTCCCCGGGCCCAGATGGCATCCACCCAAGGGTTATTAGGGAACTGAGAAATGAAATTGCAGATCTCTTAACGGTAATATGCAACTTGTCTCTTCAAACGGCCACAGTGCCGGAGGACTGGAAGATAGCGGATGTCACACCAATTTTTAAAAAAGGAAGGAGGGGAGACCCAGGAAACTACAGGCCGGTTAGCCTTACATCTGTCCCAGGGAAGATGGTGGAAGGCCTCATCCAAGAGAAAATCTTAAAACACATAAAAGAACAAACCTTGCTGAGAGAAAATCAGCATGGCTTCTGTAAGGGTAAATCTTGTCTTACAAACCTTTTAAAATTTTTGAAAAGGTCAACAGGCACGTGGATTTGGGTGAACCGGTGGATATAGTCTATCTGGATTTTCAAAAGGCTTTTGACACAGTCCCTCACCAAAGGCTGCTGAGAAAATTGCATAGTCAGGGGATAAGAGGGCAGGTCCTCTTATGGATTGAGAACTGGTTGAGATCCCGGAAACAAAGAGTAGGTGTCAATGGGAAATTTTCACAATGGAGAGAAGTGAAAAGCGGTGTGCCCCAGGGCTCGGTCCTGGGACCGGTGCTTTTCAATCTGTTCATAAATGACCTGGAGACAGGGATAAACAGTGTGGTGGCCAAGTTTGCAGATGACACAAAACTTTTCCATGTGGTAAAAACCAGAGAAGATTGTGAAGAGCTCCAGAAGGATCTCTCCAAACTGGGAGAGTGGGCTGAGAAATGGCAAATGCGTTTTAATGTAACCAAATGTAAAGTAATGCATATTGGGGCAAAAAATCCAAACTTCATCTATCAACTCATGGGCTCTGAGTTATCCGTGACGGATCAGGAAAGAGATCTTGGTGTGTTGGTGGACAGCTCCATGAAGGTGTCTCCCCAATGTGTGGCAGCAGTGAAGAAGGCCAATTCCATGCTAGGGATTATCAAAAGGGGATTGAAAATAAAACAGCCAACATTATAATGCCGTTATACAAAACAATAGTAAGGCCCCACCTGGAGTATTGTGTACAATTCTGGTCACCGCATCTCAAGAAAGACATAGTGGAACTGGAAAAGGTGCAGAAGAGAGCGACTAAAATGATTACTGGGCTGGGGCACCTCCCTTATGAAGAAAGGCTAAAACAATTGGGCCTCTTCAGTCTGGAAAAAAGGCGCTTGAGGGGGGGATATGATTGAGACATACAAAATAATGCAGGGTATGAGTAAAGTGGATAGAGGGAAGCTCTTCTCCCTCTCTCAAAATACCAGAACTAGGGGACATACACTCAAATTGAGTGCTGGGAGAGTAAGAACTGACAAAAGAAAATATTTTTTCACCCAGCGCGTTGTAAGTCTATGGAACTCCCTGCCACAGGATGTGGTGATGGCATCTGGCCTGGATGCCTTCAAAAGGGGATTGGACAGATTCCTAGAGGAAAAGTCCATCACAGGTTACAAACCATGATGGAGATGTGTAATCTCTAGGCTTTAAACCAGGGTACTTCAAGGGCCAGATGCAGGGGAGTGGTATCAGGAGACAGATATCTAGTCTCATGCGCTCCCAAACGCATCTGGTGGGGCCGCTGTGAGATACAGGAAGCTGGACTATATGGGCCTTTGGCCTGATCCAGCATGGCTCTTCTTATGTTCTTATGTTCTAACTTGCAAATACACTAGACAACCACACCACTCTATGATTTTAATACTTTACATTAGCTGGCCAGGGACATATACCACCACCCCACTCCTCAGCATTCTTATGTTTCCCCAAGGTCACAAAATGCCCAGGTTCCAGTATAGGGCAGCCAAAGGATAGTTTTACCCACTGGCTACCAGTTCCCAAACAAGGCCACGCTGCCCATACCAAAGTACCACACAAAGTCCACTGCAGCTTCAGCAAAAGTGGTATCAGCAGAAATTAACTGCCTTCATTATAGACTTGTGATGGCAGAAGTCTTGTGCTGTCCCAGATGTTTTTGAGTCCAATCCCATAGTACTAGAAGCCCAAAATGTATGGGGACATTATGATGCATGACTCCAGGAGTCTATAAGATACAGGTGGGGGACATAGGTTCTTCAAGATTTTGGACCACAGCTTGCTTGCTTTATTTATTTATTTAAAATACTTTTACCACAACTTTCTCCTTGGAAAAATACCTAAGCTGTCTTACAATAGTGAGGAACAATATATAGCCCAGAACATTTAAGAAACAGTAGAGTTACAAACAGCACGCAACAAGAAAAGAAAAATCCATTCTGAAAATAACATGGGAAGCACTGGTGTTCTTATGAAATCAGTCAACGTAATCATGCATGGTAATCCAGGTTAAAGTCACATAACAGGTAGTCCATCATTTAGGGAAAGTTTGCCTGAAGAGGGAGGTCTTTGCCTGTTTCCAGAAGGACATCAGAGATGGGGCAGTCCTGGCCTCCAGCGGGAGGGAGTTCCAAAGTCTGGGAGCAGCAACAGAGAAGGCCCTTTCATGTGTTCTTATGGGACGCACCTGAGAAGGCGGCAGGATGGAGAGAAGGGCCTCTCCTGATGACCTAAGCACCCGAGCCAGTTCATACTGCAAGATTCAATCATTGAGGTAGCTAGGACCCAGGCCATGTTGTGCTTTGTAGGTTAAGGTCAGCACCCTGAATTGTGCCTGATAGCTGACTGGCAGCCAGTGGAGCTGCAAATCTTTAAAACCAGTTCCTGCTTCCCCCAGAGACCATCAACTCAGCATGTTGGCGATACTGATTGCAGCTGATGGATCTCGGCATCTGGAAGACCAGTAGCTTTCCTACTATTTCCTGATTTCTTGTATACAAAAACAATAGAAATAGAGAGGCAAGTTTTTGACAGCAAAATCAGACCTAATTCATGCTTCTCAGAGGTAGATCTTATCTGTGTGAATCCAAACACACAAAAACATTCTCCCCCCCCCAAAAAAAAACTGGTGGGGAGGGGAAAAGCCTCTCCCAGACAAGCCATCCAAAGGCTATCTCACAAAATGCAAGTCCAAACCTTGGGAAAGTCCCTGATGTTGGGAAAGGCAAAAGGAAAAGGGGGTGGCAGAAAATGAGATGGTTGGACGGTGTCATCGATGCAACCAACATGGATTTGACTAAACTCCGGGAGGCAGTGGAAAACAGAAGGGGCTGGCATGCTCTGGTCCATGGGGTCACGAAGAGTCAGACACGACTGAACGACTGAACAACAACAATGTTACATTTAAAAAAATACATGTATTGTGGTGCCTTAGAGCCTAGCAAGCTTTAACTGGAGTTAGTTGTTGTGGGAAGCATCTTAAGTCAGTTTTGGTCAACAATAGCGTTTTAAAACGTACTAGTTTTACCACAACACAAGGTCTTCTTTGTTGCTCTTGACAAGAAGATGAAATGCACCCCTTAGTGGTCACGCCGTATCTGAAGGAGCACGTGGGAATGCAGAATATAAACCTCACAAATAGGCAAACAAATAAAATATTTGTAGAACAGCAAATATGTGTCAGAAGCATTTGTGGAAGAGGCTAAAATTTAAGAAGGGGCTACTGGTCGTAATGACAACTGGCATGCGGAATACATCTTTATTCTGCATCTCAGCTAGACATAAACAAATATGAGCCACAACATAAGCAATGAGAGGACAAATTAAATAAAATGCCTTACAACAAGACAGACATTTTTAAAGCTTAGCTCCCCAAGCAAAGTGACTATTACAGTGAATCTGAATGAACTGGTGGATACCTATCTCCTTGTCCTCTGAGAAATGCAGTCTTAAAGAGGTACTGCATACCTTCCTTGGATATCTGAAAACCTAGCATTTGGAATTGCATTTTGTGGAGTTTCCTCTGGGAGGCCCAAGGGATCAGATTCCAGGAGATCTCCATGAAAAGAGCTTGGATTGATCTCCTGGCTCGTGGTGGCTGAAAAATTCATTAAGCAGCACACCTCTCTCAAGTCTAACTTGCAAGCCATTGCTTGGGCATCCAGATTCATAATAAGGGCAGGGCAGAAGTGGAAACTCATCATCCCTGGATCTGTAGAGTCAGATGGGTTACCATTTCACCTTCCATACATGGCTGGACTGCTATGTCCTCTTTCTCCTCCTCCTCCTCCATCATCAACATCTCTTAACAATGGCAATGCTGACTATGGCTGATATGAGTTGCAGTCACAACATCTGGAGGGCAGTAAGTTCCTCACCTCTTATAGGGCTTGGGCGCTGTACCCAGCTGGAAGGGCAAAGCACACTGCATTGCAACAAGAGCTTTTTGGTTTGGTTTGGTTTTTCAAAATGGTGTCATGTGCAAAACCACCTTGATGTCCAGACATTATGTCTCGGCTTAGCCATTTTGTAGAATATGACTGGATGATTTGAAAATATTGGCCTTACCCAAACTTATTCTTTGCAGGAAGTTACAGTCATATGTTACGTTATATATTTATTATTTTAAATGATAGCATATTTTACCAGCTATAATCCTGATTTCAAAATAAGCATCCAAAAAAGCAGCAACAGCAACTTGAGAATAAGATGGGATCTTAAAATGTAAAAGAATTTGGGGCCGATTTAGGATTCTGGCAGCTTTCAAAGTTGATAACCATGGTTTTCCAGTTGGGATGGGATGATTACATTTCATTCAGGAATGCCACAAAGATAGAAACTACAGTGGTACCTTGTATAAAGGAATTAATTCGTTCCAAATGAAATTATGTTAAGCCAATTTTCCTTTATACAAATTCCCATAGGAATGCATTGAAAACAAAGCAATCCCATTTTTATGTTGTACGGATTCTCCCCATAGGTGATTATGTTAAGCAAATTTCCCCTATCTCCGGATTTTTTATGTTGTACAAATTTTATGTTATACAAACTGTTTGTTATACAAGGGTCCAATGTAGAAGGGTTGGGTAGACAAGCAAAATCCTTCATCCTTTTCCTCAGGCACTGCAAAGGCCCTCAACGATCTACTCCTGGGGCAAAATACAGGAGTAATGCATTCTGCATTAGCAAGAAAGGTCAACAACTTGAGTACAGGTTTTGGAGAAGCAGGCACCTCATAACCTGCATTCTGTGAGTTCACTGCCCCAGAATTTTAAAAAATTCATCTTTTTAGCTTTCAGATCTCAGTAACATTTCATCCGGGTTTCACCTCCTGCCAGTTTTGCTCCAGTTCTGCTCCTAGTTTTATGTGTGGTGCCCTCTGTGTGGGCTGCTTTAACATTTTTGCTTCATATTATGCACTGTTTTCATCACCAATTATTGTTCGTATGTTGTATGTTTTCCATGGCCTGAACCCTGTCCAGAAAACTCTGGTTTGGAATATCAACCCGTCCACCAAGGGACATTCTACAGCATCTCATAAGCACCCAGCTGTACTTAGGAAACAGACAGCTGCACTTTTACACAAGCAGGCTTTCAAAGGACTGTTGTCATTGTACTGAGGCTACACTGGGTGACCTTATCCCAGTCCCAGGGTCAAAGCTCTGAACATTGCATCGTTCTTCTTGGTGACAGAAGACGATTGGCATGATCAGTTTCCTAACAGCAGGTTAACGACAAGGGATGTCAGGTGGGACCCAGTAGTCTTTTAAAAGGTGCAAATCATTTTACTTGGGTCAAATGCACCCCACTCTTCTGAACCTGGCAGCCTACTCAGCCTATCACCAATTAGTCGTTTCCTAGGAAGAGAACTTGGTGGTCTGCCAAAGTCAGAGCATGGGCCTATTCCAGAAGCAGTGCTGGGTTTTTTTTTAAACGTTAAAGGTGGTTTTAGTTGCTGGAGACGGAGAGTTGAATATCTCTGTTAAACACTGTTGCGTACTCTCAATCTCAATCTCTTCGGCACACACCCTCAAATTAAGCAACAGGATAAGTGGGGGAACTAAAAATAAAACACAAGACCTTTTTACTGCAAGAAAACTGAGGAGGGAAATAAAGGTTTTGGAAGAAGACATTTTGCTCATGTTATAGGGCAGCGCAAAAGAAAAAACCCATCAAAGATCATGCAATGCTGTGGCTGTTATTAAAATGTTAATTTGCATGATATTTTCTCTAAGGAAACCAAGGGCCACAGAATGTCAACTAAAGGAGTTTCATGACACATCAAATCCCAATCCTCACTAGAAGTTAAAATGACTCAACTGAGTCTATTTCCCTTTGGGCATATCATAAAAAGACAAAACTCTATGGAAAAAAACAGGAATGACTGGAAAAGTGGACACTAGTAGGCATCCAGGAAAACTAGCATGAGATGGACTAATTCAATAAAGGAAGCCATGGCTTTTAATTTGGGATGTCAACAACAGGACCTTCTGGAAGTCATTAACCCATAAGGTCACCGTCAGTCAGAAGTGATCTGAACGGGACACAGATTGACAAAGCTACTTGGATGAGTAGTGAAATGTTTTCATCTCAAAAGAAGTCCAGTTGCCATGACTCACTTTCCGGATGACCTCACCTGGATGACTGAGAATCTTCACAGCCATTTGGAAAACACAGACCAACAACTACATAGAGAAGTTTTTTTTGGGGGGGGGGGAACAACCTAGGCAAAATTCATGGAGGGAAGAGAAGAAGGTGTCTCCTTAAATGTCAGAGTATGGAAAAGCAATTAATTTATATAAGATTTTTTTCTCTCTCTCTAACATGGGCTCTCACTAGCACATCCTATTGTGTGCCTGGTTTGGCAATCAACGGGTGACTGGGTGATCATTTGCCTGAATTCACCATCACTGGCTGAAATGCAAGAGTACACTTCAATCAGAACAGGTCCATTTGAAATAGTGGGGATTTGGTGAGCCAACTCCATAGATTCCATGGATTCCAGGGGGGGGGGGCATTTAGAGCTTACTACTGGATTTCAACCAGTATCACACAACAGACAGTCTGCTAGAATAGAGGAAATGATTGCATGACCACCCCTTCCGTGATCATTGTAAGCCAAGAGGATTTTGGCGTTGATTTAGAATTCTTGGAATGTTGCTTTTCTGATTTCTGGAAAGACAACTGTTGGAAAGAGCAATCATGGGGCGTTTATACACGACCCCTAAGCTGCGCTGCAAATGGCTCCCAGCTCCGGAGCTTAGAAATGTTTCCCCACCAGCTCTGGAGTTTGGAGACAATTAAGTGTGACCCCGCCCACTTTAGCACGACCCAGCGCATTTTTCATGTACCTGCTCTCTGGAGGTGAAAAAAATTTGATGCGGATAAGAGTGCCGGGCTCTCCTCGCTTGTCTGTTTTTTTTTTGCCTCCCGCCCCTTTAAGAGCCCCTTGAGTAGGAATCAGGAAGTAACGGGGCTCGTGGCCAACTTCGACCGGCACCGGCAGGTTAGTAAAGGCTTCTTTTGTCCTTTTTTTCCCTCCCCCCCCTCACGCGGACAGGAGCAGGAAGTGCTGAGGGGTGGGGACGCAGGAACAGAAACGAACCCCCAAGATCTCTGGTCCGAATTTAAGGGACCAGCGGATCTTAGGGGTCGTGTGAAAAGGCCCATGGTCTCAAACTAGGCTATCACGCTTGACCACTAGCCATGCAGGTTGGAGTTGGCAAGGTATTCAGCTCCCAAGCATCTGGAGGGAGTCAACAGTAGTAACCCCAGGCTAGATAAGACATTTGTGATTTCCTTATGTTTTCTAGCATCAAAAAACAGGGAGTGCAAATTGAGAAGGCTTTGCCATATATCCAGATACAGGGGACATGCTGCTGTATATTTTAAAATACAGGGGCAACCAAATGCATGAAAAAATAATATACAGTATGGCCCCCTTATCTGCTAAATCATGAATCGCTGATTTGCTTATCCACGGATTGAGGGGGGAAATATTTTAAAAATAATTCAGTCGCCTCAAAGCAAGCTACTATCGCAAACACTAGCCATAAAGCAGGCTACTGTTGCAAACAGTAGACGCAAAGCTGGTGGCAAAAAGAAAACAAAAGAAAGCTTACTGATATCCACTGCAAGGCATATCAGAGCCAATAACAGGACATGATCTGTAAGGCTCATTCTAGGGGGCAGCATTTACTGACTAACAAACAATTTCTCAGTGAGGCTAGAGTTCACATTTAGATTTCTAGCCTCATTCATGCCTTAATGCAAACACTGTTAACTTGTATTGCTGGTCTAGCCTATCTTCTTTTAGAGCATAAAGCCCTTCAGGGAAAAAATACCTTCTCATCATTGTTAGCTCATACCAGACTGCTCCTCAGTCATCACCACCAAGCTGGGACTGGGTGCAAGAACTTCCAGATCAAAATATGCTATAAGTACACCTAGTTAAATCTTCATGCTCTTTTTTTTTAAAAAAGAGAGTAAAACCATGACACACACCACAATGACACCTAATTATAATAATACTGAATAATTCACATTATTATAGTCTCCACCTGTGTCTGCTTAGCCAGAAAGTCCCATTCTATGCCCAGTCCAGTTCCTGTGCATCATCCAAGAATCTTGGTCTTTCTTTGTTGCATTTGGGGAGGTTCACATGTCCTCAACTTCCACAGTAAGAGACAGACTAATGGACTCCAAACTTCAACTGAGAAGAAGCATCTTGGAGAAAACTTGTGTGTGTGTGTGTGTGTGTGTGTGTGTGTGTGACACACACACACACACACACACACACACACACACACACACACACACACACACACACACACACACACACACACACCTCACTGTGAGACAGGATGTAAAGATTACTGTCTGTATTCAGTTCTGAAGATCCTCCTCGAATGTTTATCCCATTTTCTCCTGACTCTGAAGACTGTACAGTAATTCTCCATCCTGTTGCTAAAGCTCCCTCACCCTAAGAATGGAAAGGCACCCCTACCCAGCCCAAAATTTTATCTACATAAGCGAAGCATTACTAGTGAAGAAACTGTATGAACACAACATCTGGAGGGAAACGCAGCGAGAATACCTTGAATGTTGAGGAAGGTTCCTAGAATTCTATATTTCCTATATTCTATATATGCTCTGCATTTTTAAGATTTTTATTTTTTTATTTTTTTTTAGAGTAATTTTACCCCGCCTTTCTCCTTGGAAAATGGAGATACAGGCACGATTGTCAAAGAAATCTATCCATCTGCTGTGCTGAGATCTTAATCCTGTCATCTAATGAGGAAACCTTTGGAATGCAAATCTGTAACTAAGGGCTTCTAGACATCCTAACAACAATAACCTTTGAAATGCAGAGCTGGAAGAGCCCCTGTGAATCATCCTATATAGCAGGATCCTTGTACAGGGGAGGGGTTGGTTTATGTGGTTTTATTTATCCACCATTTTCCACAGTCCTCTATACAATATACAGTCGTACCTCAATTTACAAATGTAATCCGTTCCAAATGCATGCTCTTAAGTCGAACTACTCTTAAGTCAGGGGACCTATCTAAAAAAATTGAAAAAAATAAGTTAAAAATCAGAAAAATGAAAAAAAAATATTTGTTAAGTCGAGCAGACAATATCTAAAATTTGTAAGGCGGCAGTTAAAACACCAACAGTTTTCCACTGTTAAGTCGAGCTGCTCTTAAGTCGGGGTACCACTGTACACAGGTGCCCTGTTGTGGCCTTTGGCCTGTGCCCTTGCATGTTTACTGTATATGGTTCACTTATATCTGTGGTCTCAGGCACGCACAGTTGATTGTGGAACCAACCCCTTACAATATGAGCATTCTACTATACTCTTGCTAGGTTTACCATGCTTGAAGTAACTTTAAACATTTCCATCTTCATAATGCACAGCTAAGCACGCATTTGGGAGTAGGGGGCAGAAAGGAGGTTTTGTTGAACATACACAAGGAGGTTGTTTATTTTAAATCAATTCTGGTCACACTCCCCCCCCCCACCTCCGTTTTGGCATGAGTGAAGGCCTTTGTGAGAGTAAGTAGCACCCATGGGGAATGTTTGGGTTTGCCAAAATGGGTGCCAAGTACAAGAGGTTCTGGGCTGCAAGATATCCTCCCCTGACCCAGCTCTATGCCAGTTCAAAACCTATCTATATATACATATATATTTTAAAAATGGATGTTTAAAAAAATGAGACTGAAGACAGGCTGCTGCTGCCATCGTGCCTGCAGCTGTGCTAAAACTCACTATTCTTGGACCACCACCACCCCAGTCTCTTCCAGCGCACTAGCCAAGGGAGCTCTGAAGCGGCCTCCTCAGCCACCCAGCGCAAGTGGCTCTGCGTTTGGCTGGGGAACCTGCTCAGCTTTTCTCCCTGGAATGATGCCAGTTCCTGGAAACTCCCCCCCGCCGCCGCCGCCCGCCCTCACCAGAACACAGGGATTCACTCACACCCCCAGCCTCTCAGCTCCACCGAGTTTCTGACAAGTCAGAGAAGGCCAGCTTCCATGACACCGACACAAAACCGTAACATATTATACTGATTTCCCAAAAATATAGCAAAGCAAACAAACAAACAAACCCCCAGAACCAGCTCCTTGTTTAATTCAACAGTATACCCATGCCTTAGGTTTACCAGCCTGGACTTGAACAGCCATTTAATACTGTACGGACATTTATCAAGCAAACATTATTTTCTTGCCCTTTATGTCCATGCTAGCAAAACACTTGACTGCTTCATCTGTCACACAACAGGCTGCTTTTTAAGAAACAGGCACAGGGTCAGGAAATGATATCTATTTCTATGCCCTCGGTTTCTACAACTGCAGAGGTCACTGCAGAGTTCCAGAGAAGCTCTATCGCATTTATTCCAGGATATTTATGGAACTAAGACATGCAAATCCATGCTTCCCAGTATGCATCATCATCATCATCATCATCATCATTTAATGTATGATAGGTTGGACAACTTGTGGCCCTCCAGTTGTGGCTGGGCTGCATTCTCCTGATGTTTGATCATCGGTTGCGCTAGCAATGCCTAACAGCCCAGGAACATCTGGAATTCCACAAGTGGCAGACCCCTGGTGTACAGCATGACTTAAACAGAAAAGAATTTCATTCCAAACATTCCTGTACAAATTAAACCAATGTCTCCCAAATGTTTTGATCTGGTTCTCCCCCAAATCCACTCTGCCTTTTGAGACCACATCCCCTGCCTTTGGCCTCACTGGAGCCTTCGCTCCCTGCTTACTGAGGTTAAGAATTCTCTGTTGGTGTCCTGGGTCACTCATCAAAGCCTTGCACACCACAAAGGGACTTGAACTTTCCCTAAAGCATGGTGACCATGGGTTCCCTTCCGTTCTCCACCTCTCCATCTTCAGTGGTTAAGGTAACCAGACTGTCCGTCTGGAAACCTCACCCTTTAGTCTCAGGAGGAAAACACGATGCAATTTGTTGCTGAGCCGAGATTTCAAGCCAGGTCTCCAACCACACCACCTTGGCTCTCAGCCCATAATATGCCATTAAAATAAAATGTCGGCGCACAGCAAGTGATCATCAAAATGGGTGGTGGTGGTGGGTGGGTTATCATTTGCTTCCACTCTAAAGCCAGCCCAGTCCAGTATCTGGCTGGTGACCCCCACACACACACACACTTGGAAATGTAACTAGGAATATAATATAAAAGAGGCATTGTCCTGGACTGATCCCTCTTAGTCAGACCTAGAACTATAAATAATGGTTTCAGGGCCTGAAAAGCATTGGTGCTAAAATGTCTAGTTTTTGCCCTCTCCTGCCTGTAATTTTCCACGTGCTGTGCTGTGTTAGGGTGTCCTGTGCTGTGTTAGGCCACAAGCAATTGAGAAACTGCAATACTTTGCGTGCTCTGCTCACCTCACTAAGGAAGGCACTGTGTTATAACAAATCTGAATGATATTCTTGCACATTTAAGGATTGAGAATAAAGAAATTTCTTATTGATTATATTAGGAATCCACAAATTTCTATCCCCCAGGATCCCTTCAGAATGACTAAGGTTCAGCATTCTCGGAATGATAAGGTAGGGCCATACTAGCCACAAAATGGCAGCAGATGTCAGAGGAGTTTGCCATAACCAGGTGGCACTTACTGAAGTTCTAACAGTAGTCCATCTTAAGACGCAGAAAAATTATTTGACGCAGTATTTCTTTGCAGCAAGAAGTTCCACAGTTCATATTTCCTGAACATGCACACTGGTTCTGGAACCAGCCTTGTTATTTCAGGCAGCATTTGCTGAGAGGATGTTTCAGGTTTAATTGATAAATTGAAGATCAACAATTCACCGGGCCCAGATGGCATACACCCATGGGTTATTAAGGGACTGAGAAATGAAATTGTGGATCTCTTAACGGAAAATTGCAACTTGTCTCTTATAATGGCCACAGTGCTGGAGGACTAGAGGGTAGCAGATGTCACACCAATTTTTTTAAAAAGGAAGGAGGGGGGGACCCGGGAAACGACAGGCTGGTTAGCCTTACATCTGTCCCAAGGAAGATTGCAGAAAGCCTCATCCAAGAGAAAATCTTAAGAACAAACCTTGCTAAGAGAAAATCAGTATGGATTTTGTAAGGGTAAGTCTTGTCTGACAAAACTTTTAGAATTCTTTGAAAAGGTCAACTGGCATGTGGATTTGGGTGAACCAGTGGATATTGTCTATCTTGATTTTCATAAGGCTTTTGATACAGTCCCTCAGCAAAGACTGCTGAGAAAATTGCAGTCAGGGGATAAGAGGGCAGGTCCACTTATGGGTTCAGATCCAGGAAACAAAAAGTAGGTGTCAATGGGCAATTTTCACAATGGAGAGAGGTGAAAAGTGGTGTGCCCCAGGGATCTGTCCTGGGACTGGTGCTTTTCAATCTGTTCATAAATGACCTGGAGACAGGGGTAAGCAGTGAGGTGGCCAACTTTGCAGATGGCATGAAGCTTTTCCATGTGGTAAAAACCAGAAAAGATTGTGAAGAGCTCCAGAAGGATCTGTTCAAACTGGGAGAATAGCAAATGTGTTTCGATGTAGGAAAAATGTAAAGTAATGCATATTGGGGCAAATATCCCCCCTCAGGTGCCTTTTTCCACACTAAAGAGCCCCAAATGTTTTAGCCTTTCCTCATAAGGGAGATCCCCTGCCCAGTAATAAATTTATTTGCTCTCTTTTGCACCTTTTCCAATTCCACTATGTCTTTTTTTGAGATGCGGTGACCAGAATCATAAAAAATATTCCAGGTGTGGCCTTACTATCGTCTTGTAACATGGCATTATAATGTTGGCTGTTTTATTTTCAATCCCCTTTTTGATAATCCTTAGCATGGAATTGGCCTTCTTCACCGCTGCTACACGCTGGGTAGACACCTTCATTGAGCTGTCCACCAACACACCAAGATCTCTTTCCTGATCCATCACGGATAACTCAGAGCCCATGAGTTGATAGATAAAGTTTTGATTTTTTGGCCCCAATATGCATTACTTTGCATTTTCCTACATTTTCCTACCGAGAGTATCCTGACCACCATATGAAACACACTGGACCATGTAGACACTCACCTATCTTTGCTTCTTGTGCCCTTGAGTTTTTCACATAGAGCAAACCTTTTTTTTCTTGCTGCAGGCTCATAGTTGACAGAAATGTAAGAAAAAACTATTTAAAGTTTTGTTTTTAAATGTACGCAGGGAACTGTTTGTTCCCGAAGTCCGGCACATAAAATAAAATCCAGACAAGACAACGGAAGCTTCCTGAGTTAGCCTTTGCCAGCTTATTAAACAGGAGGGGGGAAACTATGGGCCTCCCCTGTGGGACTGCACCTCTCCCTTCTCCTTTTCTGTGCTGCCTAATTCATCCTAGGCTTGCTGGACTCGGGCATTGTTCAAAGGATGCCATGTGCTCACATCACCAGCTCTGGGCAACTGAGCCGAATAGACTTTGATTCTCCTGAATCTTTCTAGAAACAGTTTTTAAATAGGTGAAGACTATCAACATTTCTATTATTTTAGCATTTCCAGCACTTCAGTTAGATTCTATTTGAACATTAGGAAGAACTTTATGACAGTTAGAGCTGTTCGGCAGTGGAATATGCTGCCACAAAGGGTGGTGGAGTCTCCTTCTTTGGAGGTTTTAAGCAGAGGCTGGATGGCCATCTGTCGAAAATATTGTGATGGGGTTCCTGCATGGCAGGGGGTTGGACTAGATGGCCCTTGAGGTCTCTTCCAACTCTATGATTCTATGATTCTATCTCCCTCAGTTTCAGGATAGTTGCAAGATTATCTCCCATGGACACACTGAAAGGCAATATACACCTGTCACTAGAACAGACTCCAGCTATCTCCATCTACGAAGATACACCTGTTCCCCACAACAGTGGCTATAATGCTTTAAGACTTAAAATATAAACAGATAATGTTGGCGCTACCTACGAGAACTTGGTGCACAGCCTGAGGAAGATGGATTATTATTATTATTATTATTATTATTATTATTATTATTATTATTATTATTATTATTATTATTATTATTATTAGTAGTAGTAGTAGTAGTAGTAGTAGTAGTAGTAGTAGTAGTAGTAGTAGTAGTAGTAGGTTTTTCATTTTATTTTCTTTATGGTCCAATAAAGGTATCACTCGTTCCTGCATTTGTATAGCATCATCAGTATCCCCACCAAGTCCTTTCCAATCTGGGGATTCTGTACGACCCTCGTGCTGTGCCTTTATGACAATTTGAATCTTCAAGACAACCACATGTAGGGAAGCAGTTCTTTAGTCCTCGATTGGTGGCAAAGAGGAGGACAATTCTCACTTGCGCTCAGGATTACTGGAAACATTGAGGGGAAAATATAAAAACAAACCTGTTTTTTCTGCAATTTTTCCTTTTTTGGCCCAAGTTTTTTTCCTCCCTCCCCTCCATGGCGTCAAAATTTCTGGAAATTTTGCAACTCTAACTGGAGCCCTGCTCAGAAGACAGGAGATGACAGGGAACCACTCAAAATCCTTGCCTGTTTTCTGATCAGGCCAGTACACTTCCATCCCCCCTCTCTCATGCCACCTGCCACCAGGCCTTGTGCAGCCATTTCATGCATATCAAACAGGTTCTCATGAGGCCTTTATTCAAATCCAAAAGACAGCAGAAACCAACCGCTGCCAAGTAATGTTTTTAAATCATGCTCGCTAGTTTTACAGGACCAATGCTTATCAGTCCCAGGAGCGAGCTGGAAGGCTTCAGGATTTTTCACCCCTTGGTTGAGGTTCACTTGTGGCCTCAGCACAGACCCTTAGATTGTTTTTTGCAACTTGTTTGCCTGCAGTCCTCTGGCACTGGCTGATGGAGGGAACGCCTCCATTTTCCTGAAGAGGGAATGAGCCAAAATGCCTAGAAAGGGGATAAGCGTAGAAACAGGGCAAGAGGCGCTGAATTCTTTCAGCAAGATATAGTACTGTACAGCAGTGCTCCCCAACCTTTTTGTCCCCACGGACCGGTAAATGTTTGATGATTTTTCCGTGGCCTGGGGCTGGGGGTGGGGAGGGGGAGATGGGGTGTGGGGGTCGGGCGGGGGCCAGGGGAGGGTGTGTGGGGGGTGGGGGAGGAGGGGGAGCAGGGGGCTTGGCGTGTGTGCCTTGCGGGGGGCCACAGGAGCGGCGGCGGCGGGGCTCACCGGCTGCGTCGGGCATGCCGCTCCCCGTGCGCACGGGCGGGGTGGGGGAGCCCGGGGCTCCTGGGCTGGCGGGCCCCACCTCCTCCTCCTCCTGTCGGCGGCGGCGGCGAAGGCGCCGGGGCAGCAGCCGCATGACCGCGCTCTCTGTCCCTCGGGCGGCGGGCTGCTCCTCCTGCACTCCTCCAGCCTTCTTCTTCCATTGGCTGCCCGTGGGAAAAGAGGAGGGAGGAGGAGGAGGACGTGCCGCCGCCGCCATGGCTGCTGCTGCTGGTGGTGGTGGTGGAGGGCGAGGAGGAGGAGGGTGGAGGAGGAGGAGGATGCGCCGCCGCAGGCGGCGGCGGCAGAGGAACAAGGCAAAGGCAAAGGCAAAGGCAAAGGTGGCGGCTCCTCCTGCGCTCCTCCAGCCTTCTTCCACCGGCCCCGCGGGAGAGAAGAGGAGGAGGAGGAGATCCCGGCCTCCCAGGCGGCCCGGGTAGTCCGCGGACTGGGGTTGGGGACCACCGCTGTACAGGCAAACACCCAAGATGAAAAATAAACAAAACAAACAAAAAACACAGAAGGGAAAGAAACTAGAGCTGAAAGAAGATAAGAACCAAGAAAGGCTTTTGGTGACTTGATTTTCTCAACATTCAAGTCCTCCCACTGAAAAACCTAGAAGTAAACCAAGAACTAACCAATATTAGGCATACCGATTTCAAATTATAACCTTAACACAAGCTACTTTTACCTGTATTTTCTAGCCCAACCTTGTGCATATTTTGTCAGAACCCGCTGAGTTCAGTTCCTCCCCAGTAAATACGTCAGGATTATTGCTATGTCCTCAAAACTAGATATGTACACTTCTACGAACAGGTGGTGGACAGAGTCACTCACTCAAAAGCTGAATGTTAAGCTTCCACAAAGAACTGACTGGCTACACAAATAACCTTCATTTCCTAAGAACGCACTTCTTAGTACTTTCACGGGTGACCCTGCTTCGAGAGCTCCTTGACCCCTAAACATCTTATAAAACAAGTACATAGCAAGCTCTGCAGTGCTGTTAAATGGTAATTCTCGCAAATCATTTTCTGCATCGTAGGGTTTAAATAAATAAATAAATAAATAAATAAATAAATAAATAAATAAATAAGAGAAACCAGGACCCGAGAAGAATCTTATTATTATTACTCAATATTGTCCTGTTAAAAAGCAAGTAATTTATACAGTCTTCACACACAAGTGACCGACACAATAAAAACCAAAGCCAATGGGGGAAGATTCAGGAGACAAGCCCTCTTGGCATTGGGTCCAAGAATGTCTAGGGAGGGGGGGAGTGATGCATTTTGGCAATGGCATTCTAAAACCTCTACCCCCAAAGCGAGTGTGCATGTGTGACTGTCCATTTGCAGGACTCACAGGGAGGGGAGAAGGGGGGAGGGAATCTTTAGCAACAGCTGTTTATTGAAGATCCAGAGCCCAGCAGCAGAAACACTGAACAGAACCAGACTTCCATTTTATGTTCTGGCAGGTAATGCAATTCAGTTCCCAGGAGCAGTCAAGAATCCCTCTGCTACTTTTGCAAATCTGATGCTATAGACAATTTTACCAGAGCTCCCTCTGAAGAATTATGATCTCACGCGGATTTACTCTGGACTATAAAATTCCCCTGACTTCTGTGTTATTTGCTTCCAAGCTCGGGGGCTCCCCCCCACATCCACAACACAGCCCACCCAGATGCCCAGGCGAAAGGGCAAGATGTTGTTTATGGCTGCCCTTCATCCCTCGATGCTTAGGGATTTAAGCGACCCTTTCCATCAAGAATGTAAGGGGGAGAAGGAGGAGGAGGAGGTGATGCTGGCCAATAGCGAGGAGAGAACCGCTGGTTACCAAACATCAGCTGAATAAACAGAGGCACAAATAAAAGCGGGAGGGGAAGGGGAGCGATATGAAAGGGAGAATGTGCCCGCCGCTCAAGCCCTCTCTCGCACCCGCGTGGAAGAAACCGCTTACATAAAACTCACAATCAAACCAAAGGGAAACGGGCGCGGGGGGGGTGGATTCATACCTTTAAAAAAGGGCGCCTCTAATCCTTAGGGGTGGAATGGGGGGTGTTTAACGCCCAGCAAGAGCGATTATACAAGGTGGCGTCAAAGCACTCCGGGGAAAGCCTGTACGAGGCCGCCCGGTTCCCTTGACACAGTAAACCCAGGACTGTCGTCAACCTCAAACGCCCCGAGAGTACTACGACTCGTCTTGGCTGGAATGTCCTGAACGTGAGGATAGGAGGACCGGGTACAAAGGGGGGGGTCGGGAGAGGGGGGATCGAGAGAGAGAGAGAGAGAGAGAGAGAGAGGGGGCGGCCTCGATCAAACCGAGCGCAAGACTCAAGACTCCGATCTCGGTCTCTAACCCCAAGATCCTTGTTATTTCAACGTCGTGGTGCTTTCATTTCAGACTCCAAAGCGGCAGAGGGAGAGGGAAGAGACTCGGCAGATGGCCGGACATTATTTGGGACCTGACATTTAAGATTTCTGGCTCGGAGAGCGATGGCGAAGCGGAATAAACACGCTTGTGGTTCGGGTCGGGAGCCGCGACGTGCCCAGCGGACACCCGGCGAGGCGTCCGCGCAAAAAGCGGCTGGTGATCGTGGCGTCGAAAAAAACAACACACCAACGCCGCCTTTCCTGACCCAGAAGAGAAGCCTTTACGAAGAATCTCCCGCGATCGTAGCCTTTCAAGCACCGTGCGGGGAAGGGAGGGGAAATCCGCCCACCCACTCGATGGAGGAAAAGGGGGCGCCAGAAAAACAATTCCTTCAAGCCCCCCACCTTCCACGTCCAGAACCCGCTTGATTTGAGACCTTCTAGGGTTGGACCGGCCGAACGAAGCCGCCAGATGAAAAAATACGGCCCCGCCGCAAGTCGAAAAAGATATATGCATATACAGTATATATTGGAGAAAGGGATGACAGCGAGCGAGAATCGCGCCACGGTCGTTTTAGTGCGAGACTCCCCCCCCCCAAAAAAAAAAAAAAATTGGAAGGAAAGTGATTTAAACCAGTGGTACCCGCTTCCCTTCTCTCCCCTTCCCCGCCATGTGTCCGGGTTCAAGAGACCCATCCGGTTTTTTTCTCTCTCTAGTTGTTGTTATTAATATTTGCACCCATCAAGAGTGCTGGGGGAATCCTTCGCACGGGCGCCCACCGGCTTGCTTGCTGTTGCTGCCCAACCGCAACAAGGCAAGCGGAGGGAAAGAGACAACAACAAAACAAAAAGTTTCTAACTTCTACGGCCCCCTTACCTTGTTTTGAAAGCACCAAGGCTTCGTCCCTCTGCACTTGGGTGATGATAGACCGGCTTTCCATCTAACAATTCCACAGCCCCTGGGGATCCTTTGGTTGGGAGGAGGAGGAGGAGGGGGGAGGGAAACGTCCAGGGAGGAGGAAGAGGAGGAGGAGGAGGAAGAGGAGCGGGGTGGGGTGGGGGGAGTGCAACGGCGAAGAATACGGTCCAGCCCTCCTTCCGTTGCAAAACCCTTAAGTAAACAGCATGCAAAGGTGTCGGCAACGTAGTTGCTTTTCAGATCGGGTCCAACATGGAGAATCCAGGGCTGGAGCGAGATGGGGTGGGGGAGGGAAAAACCCCACACTCACAGATACACATACACACACACACACACACACACACTCTCACACACACAAACACACAAACTCGAGAGGAAATGGGACACGGGCAGTTTCCAGTCTCCCCGCCTCCTCCTCCTCCTCCTCCTCCTCCTCTTCCTTCCTCCGGATAAACAAGCGGCCCCAGATCCGTTCTGAGCCTCCGCTTTGACAGCTTCCACGGATCGGATGGAACGGGCCCTGCCACGGAGTCGCTACGGGAGACCGGAGGGAAAGAAAGGGACGGGGCGCCCGAGCGGAGGGGGGGGAGAGAAGCCCCCGCTACCGTTGCAACGTTCGATTGCTTTTGTTTATTATTTCCCCGAGCCGTCCGGCGGGGTCGGCCGCTCACTCGCTCGTTCTCCCTCCACACCGCGAGTAGCCTTGAAACCGCTCCGGCCTCCCGATTGGCCCGGTAGTGTGGGCGTGGGCGTGGCTAAAAACTCTACTATGCGGTGTTTACCTAACAAACATTCCAGCCGCCGGAGGGAAAAAGAAGGGCCGCGGCCGCGCCTCTCGGGGGTGGGGGGTGGGGGAGAGGGAGAGGCTGCCTGGCGGGCTGGCTGGCCGACTCGCTGGGCGGATGCCTTCTCCCCGGGGGAAAAGGAGAGCCGAGCAATTCGGAGCTTGGGCTTCGGGGACGGTCGGGGACGCCTCCCCCTCCCCCCCTCCCCGCTCCCCATTTAAAAAAAAAACTGCTGCAAGGATCGCCCGGCCGCCTCCGGGGATAAGACCATCGATAATGGTGGTCATCTATTACAACATCACCGTTTTCTGGGGATCGGTAGTAGTAAACGACCTAATGTGGATTTGTGAGGATAAGCCAGAACGGTAAAAATCGCTTCTGAGCACCCTCTTAAGTGACCCTCAATAAGTATGGCTGAGACCCCCTGCACAACGTTAAAAACAACAACAAACGGATCATGGAAGCAAATGAACGCTCTTCTCAATAGTGGGCAACGTGCATCCTGCCAGCGTAGTTTTGCTATCCTGTTCTTCTCCTCCAAATAAACTGGAGTGCTGATCGCACGTCCCTAAACCAGGCAAGGAGTCCCCTGCCCCGTTCGGCACCCCAAAAGTGGAAGGGGCCTGTTTCGTGGGGAAGGCTAGGCGTTTTTGTGCAGCCGCTCAGATGGGTCCTGAGACAGGACGTAGTCCTCAGACCCGCCCGAGCTGCGGTGTTGTGCTCCCCAGGCCAGGGACACACACGAAAGAATTACCAAACAGGAAATGTCTGGAGCCATAAGATACTTATCCTCAAATGAAAAACGCATACCTCCGCAAGAGGAAATTTCACTCTCTCTGTCTGGGCGGAGAAAATAAACCTCTTATTTCTTAGCAAATGGGTGATTTCTCCTTTACCTTCACCCATACAAGAGCTATTTGAGTTATTTTTAACACTTTCCAGTTCTTACATGCTTTACACACCCAGCCTGAAACATGTCCCTGGCGCTTCTTTCTGGCCTGCCAACATGACATCATCATCTATATATGTAACCTTATAGCAGGCTATCTGTCTGCTTCTTCCATCTTCCCTGGAATTGCTTTGCCAGCATCGGTTGGAAAAACAGAGTCTGAAAACGGAGGGGGGCACGTAAGACCCTGTGTGTGATAAATAAATGGTCTTTCACATGGGAGGAGATTCACACAAGGGGCCCTTTCCACAAGAACCCCAGTGAGGGGGGGAGAAACAAGGTCTTCTGCCTCTATCTCAGCTTCACTGCCACAAGCAATAAAATAGGCAGGATTTGATCAGAACAGAAACCCAGGCATAGGGGTCAGATGTGAAGCATTCAGATTCCTCAGCAAATAATCCCCCATTTAATATTGGTACCTTGAAATTTGACAAATTGTAAATTGAACCTCGTAATGCCAGCAAAAAGCTGCTGCCACCTCTAGAGGACCCCATGATGTCCGTGTGCGGAGAAATGTCTTGCATAGATCATGAATCAATCCAGTCCAATCTCTGATCAGGCCAGGTGTGGTTTTGGATTTGCCGTTATATGAAGCCCTTGGCTGGTTCAACAGAGGAAGGGATAAGAGACGCCGTCTGTAAAGGCACAGCATCTACCATCTCTCCTGCTGCTTAGGCACTGTTAAGATTGGTGTCCTTCTTCAGCCCTGCCACAAGTGGTCCAAACCCAAGGATGCTAGTTTTTTTTTTAAACATTCATAACTGACACTTAACTCAGTAATGAACTTGCTTCCACATATGGGAATCATTTATTTTGTTTGTAAAATTCACCTTGCTTTAGTTTAAAACCAAACCTTAGCCCACCTTTGCTTGCCTGTATCATATCATTCATTGATAACTAAAAGTTATTTCTGCCACCACCAATAATGACATACTTAGCTGCTATCTCTGCCATTCTGCTACAAGTGGTTCCCCACCTCGGGTCCCTAGATGTTCTTGGATGGCAACTCCCAGAAATCCTGGCCAGCACAGCTAGTGGGGAAAGCTTCTGGGAGGTGTCCAAAAACATCTGGGGACCCAAGGTTGAGAACCACTGGCTTAGAACTATCAAACCGAAGGCCCAGCCTCTGAACATTTGGGGATCAAGGGGTAGCCAAGTCAAGAAGCAGTTAACTTGGGCTCTCTCACCAGAAGCATGTTATGTGTCTCTCTCTTATTGATGGCCATTTCAAGGATTGGACCTGGATGATGGATTGCTAGGTATATAGTTTGGTTTGAGGATCACCGGGAAGAGAGCCATTGTAGTGTAGTGGTTATTAAGGAGGAATTTAGAGATGGGGGGCGGGGGGCATTTGTGTCACCTGACTCACACTGGATGACTTTACACCAGTCACACTGTCTTAGCCTTCCCTCCTGCCTTCCCTCACAGAGTCATGATGAAGAGAAAGGGGGAGGGGGATGTGTACCACTTTGAGCTTTCTGGAGGAAGGATGAAATATAAATATGACACATAAACAATAAGAGGGAAGGCAGGTAGATGGCAATAAATGAGAGGACAATAAGGTCCCATTAGTGTATATTATAAAAAACCAGCAATATTACTTACTTACTTACTTACTTACTTACTTACTTACTTACTTACTTACTTACTTACTTACTTACTTGTTTAATTTCTGTACCACCCATCTGGCAGCACAGCCACTCTGGGCAGTTTACAACAAACAATTAGAGTGTAGAAGTATAGTAAATTTAATTTAAATGAATAAACATAATTAACAATTATCTGAAGAATGACATTACATGCAATAATGTTACAGTTTTTTAAATAATAATTCTTGTTCAAAATGGATATAAGAAGAAAAAATAATATAACATGGAAGCATTTGTAGAAAGCTTTTAAAAGCACATTTCTGGCCACTTTCTGTAAATCATTGATCCTTTGGGTCAGTCGCTGGACATTTCTAGATGACATCACTGATGATGCACAGAGCGGTGTGTGGTATGTGAATGAACAGTGACCCCTTTCACCGGCCTTCTGCTCATACTTGTTAGGATGAGAACTGATAAGCAATTTGTAAACTGAACTTAAAAAGAGCTATAGATAAATTGACACGGCGCTAATTCACATGCTTAACATATCTGGTCACTTCAGCACCCTCTTACTTGGTAAAACAATTTTTAAAGAAAGAAGGGATTTGAAACGCTGGTGAAAGGGATTGTTCAGAGGTTGGTGATAGTGACAGAAAAGGGGGGTTAAGGTTGTGTGACATGTTAACACTTTTATTGAGAAAAGCAACAGAGATTGTAATGCTAAGGTGCAGTATAGAGAAGTTTTTATCAACCCAGAATGAACTTCTTGTGGTCATGTCGTATGTCTTCATATTTATCTATGCCTGCCAAGTTTTCCTATATAGAGTCAAGTCACCTGATATGCAACCTACGGATCTGGTTGTATTTCATAGCAGTACTAATTCTAGAGGTAATTCTCTTATTACACCCAAATGCAACCTCGCCTCCCCCACCAAAAAAGTGGTCTGTTTTCTTTTTTATGAAGACTTTGTTTCTGAGAGCTGGGATATTTTCATCTTATTTATGACCCCCAAGCTTAAGGATTCTGAAAGACCTGAAGAGGAAGTCTCAAATCCTGGCAGGTGTGATTCCTCTAGCCCAGCTCTTCCCAACCTGGGTCTCTAGATGTTCTTGGACTAAAATTCCCCAAAGCCTTCACCACTAGCTGTGCTAGCTAAGATTTCTGGGAGTTGTAGCTGAATGTATTTAATGCAACACAGACTTGCCATACCCTAACCTAGATGCTCTAAGCACATCCTATCTCGCCTGATTTCGGTAGCTAAGCAGGGTCGGCCCTGGTTAGTACTTGGATGGGAGACCACCAGGGAATACCAGGTGCTGTAGGCGCCTGGAGTAGGAACTGGCAAACCACTCCAGTATTCCTGTCAAGAAAACTCCAGGGACATGGGGTCACGAAGAGTCAGTCATGACTGTAACGACACAACACAACCCACCATTAGATATATTTTCAGTACCTCTTTCCTCAGAATCCAGACGTGAGTTTTTGTGTATGTCTGGTGATTTCTCAGGAAAGTTGCTATACCTGCTTTCTTATGTCTTCAAAAAGATGTATATGCTTCTGTTTATTTCAAAGCTTGAGGTGAGCCTGACACTTTAATAGTTTCCATCCTCTGCTTATTCTTTGCTGTTGCTTCTATTATTGCTGTTCAGAAATTTTACTATTTTGCTACTGCTAGTGATAACTTTCATTCAGTACCTTTCAACAGAGTCCTTAACGCCGCAAGCTTCCTCTAAATCCTCCTGAGGATTTTGAGCTGGTTTACAATGGTTTTTAACAAGTTTTTAAAAGCTTTTCTTTATTATTTAAGAAAAAGGGCATTATCTTAAGGTTGCAGTCCTATGGATACTTAATTTAGGAATAAGAGAGTGAGCTTTCCTCCTACGTAAACATGAACAAATGTTTGGACTGCGGGTCAAATCATATACTATACTCTTGTACAGTATATGGAAAATATGTTTCTGTCAAATGTGTGACCGGTGTGTTATTATGTGCAGAAGGAAAGTGAAAAATATTATGCCTAGTACTAAGGAGTCTAAAGCTGGGAATGTCTGTGAAATATGAAGGCATTTTGTTTTGTTCTTGTAATGACAAATTGATTTCTGTGAGAACTCCGTAACACCACACTGGAGATAATGGCTTACCGAGGGGGATTTTATGGTGGAAAGTGAGATTATCGTCTTTACCTGCCCTTTTTTTGGTGGTGGTGGTGTGTGGGGTGGTACCTTTTCCTAGCTAGCATCTGGTGATGCCATGGGACTGAATGGAACAATGGGCATCTCCTGTTTTGGCAACCCTCCCTCCCCGTTTCCCCTCTGCCCTTTGGCCTCATTGTCAATAACAGTTACAGCGCTAGAGAGAAAGATCTGTCCTTCGTGACCCTTGGGACACAGATGGGCTTGTCCCTGCCATCTGGAGAAGAATGAGGCGCAGTATGGAGCCAAACGGATCCTTTTTGGACCTCCCCCCACCCCACTCCACTGGCCTTTTTCTCCTCTGGCTCCTTGACCCCTAAAGTGTTCACACTCCTCAACCTCCCCGCCCCCGCCCCCTCTCACTTTTTCCCATTTACCCTTATGTTTCATCCAGAGAGCAAATGCCAGCATCCCCCACCTCAATATATGCGTTTGTGAGGGTTTGGGGCAAGTTGTATTTGGGGGTCTTTTCCTAAGCTTACATAGAAAAGGGCAGATTACCCCTTAAGGAAACCTTTTATCTATCTATTGCATTTTTATACCGCCCGTCTGGCAGCAAGGCCACTCTGGGTAGTTCATAACAATATTAACAATAAAAAACAATATAATTAAAATGAGCAAAAAAGCAAAAAAAAAAACCTATATTAAAATGCAAATTGCAATTTCAATAGCCAGGTCTTTCTGGCTCGTTTGAAAGCACTGAGCGATGGGGTCTCTCATTTGTGAAATATTCACTCCAGTGAAGTTCTCACTGTTTAGCAATGGCAAACCTAGGCAGCATCTTAAAGAGCAGAGATATCACTTTGCCAACAAAGGTCTGGATAGTCAAAGTTATGGTTTTTCCAGTAGTCATGTATGGAAGTGAGAGCTGGACTATAAGGAAGGCTGATCATCACAGAATCAATGCTTTTGAGCTGTGGTGCTGGAGGAGACTCTTGAGAGTCCCCTGGACTGCAAAGAGATCAAACCTATCCATTTTGAAAGAAATCAACCCTGAATGTTCACTGGCAGGACAAATTTTGAAGCTGAGGCTCCAGTACTTTGGCCAATTCATGAGGAGAGAGGACTCCTTGGAAAAGTCCCTGATGTTAGGAAAGATTGAAGGCAAAAGGAAAAGGGTATGACAGAGAATGAGATGCTTGGACAATGTCATCGATGCAACCAATATGGATTTGACCAAACTCCGGGAGGCAGTGGAAGACAGGAAGGCCTGGCGAGCTCTGGTCCATGGCGTCACGAAGAGTCGGACACAAGTGAATGACTGAACAACAAAAGATGCCTCCACACAATCACCGTTCTTAACTTTGAATATTGTCTTGAATGTTTCTTGGTAACTGTTGTACACTCATTGTCTCCAACTTTGTAAATTGTCCTTCGGTACTGAAAGTCACCTTGGCTTCTTTCCAAAGAGAAAGGCAGGGTAAAAATATTTCAAACAAAACAAAACAAAACAAGTGATTCGTTGTTTCAGTAATAATCATCCATTCCCAGTGGGGGCCATATGGTCCCCTAGGGGAACCTGGCACATCTGAAGGGGGGCACAGACTGGAAATAACGGTTTACATACCACCCTATCAAGTTCATTATGTGACTTATCCAATCCTGATTTGACCTATATTTCTTTCATTTTGTATTTATGACCGTCGCCAAAAAAAAGGTTGAGAATGCCTAGCAGATGTAAAAAAAATCACTTCTCTTGACCCTCTGCAGACAATCAGGGGAAGTGTTCCATTTCAAATATCCTAGAGCTGGTCATAAACCATTTCAGAATATTGGAAATTGACACAGGAAGGGGCTGCAAAGGCTCTAATTTAGTCCATTTCGAGTGACCCACACTCACTGGAAACAGACTAAGCTTGAGCCTTCCAATCCCCCGACAACGCCCCCCCCAAAAAAGCTGGAATCCATTCCAGCATGAACAAGAAACAGATTTATGATTGGAACCCTGCAGATCCTGAGACAAGACTCGGCAGGTATGAACAGGCTTGATTCTCAAGAGTTTGTGTAGGAGGAGAGCAAATATTACCCTCATCCTTAAGGTACCCCTGAATACATGCTTCATTTTCTCCTGTAAAAGTGAGGGGCTACTGTTCATGTGGCAGAATGGCTGTAAAGGGCGGGTGGGGGGTTCAATGGTGTGATGAGGGCAAAAACTTTCCCCAAAGGTCTGAGTCTGGGTAACTTGCTTCACTGATACAAACCATTTCTACCTTCCTCTCCTCTCTGTATTCATGCAAATGCACTGTATCTTCCAGAATAGAAAACATCCATGTAGATACAAGTCATCCCTCTTATGCATATAAATATGGGCATACTACTCTAATTACAAGTAATAAATAAATATGTACTTTAAAAGGGTGAGGAGTACATTTCTGAAAACATCTGATTCTGCTTAGTTGTGTTTTAGAGGAAAACATTGTTTTTGTATATGTATTTGGTACACGCTCTCCTCCATCTCCCGGGCAAGAAAGAGGAAGCAAAGGAAGACGGAATAACATTTTTGTTCATTCAGCAGAGGCAGAGTTCAGCTGGTGATTTGCTTCATTTCATAGTATACATCTGAAATGCAATGGTTATAAGAGTCTCTCTCTCTCTCTCTTCCACCAGAAAGAGACTGGATCTGCCATCCAACAGTTCTCACTGTTTATCCTAGGGGTGTACAACTTCCATGTTTGCTTACATACAAATGTATGCATCTGTTGGCTGTCAGTGCATGAGACTTTTGGAGCTTAAAAGGCTACATGCTTAGATTTAACCAGCATTTTCAAAATAGTTTAGTCTCTTGCTGTTTGAAGAGGCCCATTTGGCACCCGGGGAAAATGTAGCATAATGTTTCTTGGTGCCAAGTCCAAACCTGAAGCATTGACATGTACAAGTTTGAGGAGCCAGGAGCATGTGATGTTTATTTACTTATTTATTTATTTATTTATTTGTTCGTTCGTTAATTCATTCATTAAATTTATATACTGCTCCATCTAGCTACATGGCTACTCTGGGCGGTTTACAAAGTTGATACAACTCTGTGCAAAATCTGCATATGCAAATTTATTTCTAGTCATGCATATTTAGCAGTAATAATTAGAGCAATTTATTTAAATTTCACTAAAGGCAAAACAGATCTAAATCTTTTAAAACTAAAAAAGGAATTATTCCATGATGAGTGCACACACCCTAGAATTGATCATTCCGAATCCATAGATTATTTTCCGTTTGAGTTAATCCACATCTCCATGATGAAATGAAGAAGACACAGAGAGGTGAGTAGTTCTTTTCATGGCCCTTGTCTCTACCCCTACCAACAACAAAAGCAATGACGCCTCAAAAACAGCTTCAAAAATATGGTGGAGTTCTGATCCAAAAGCAGACCAGTTCTAACCCCGCCCCCTTTCAGTGGATTGTCTGGCTGCCTTGCTTTTTAGGAATCATCTTTTAAGGGACCTCTTGGGGTGTCCTCCCAAATAAGGTTGATTCACGATGAACCTTCTGAATTGTGGCCTCTCATCTGTGAAATATTCACTCCAGCGAAACTTGCCATGCTTGAATTTCATGTCTTCCCATAGGCAGGTGCAGATATCTGTACTTGTTGCTCTTGATATTTTTAATTGCTAATTTCAAGCTGCCTAGAAGACGAGAAAGTGAAGGGAGGGGCATAACTTATTTTAAATCACACATAAGTAAATAAAACCTTGTAGCAACTTTGTAAGGTACTTCAATCACTGATATTGTCCCCTTGTTTCAGCTGGGGGAGTAGTTGGGTAACCCACCCAGACCTTTTAGTAGAGCAGGGGAGGCCAAACATTGGCTGAATGGAACCTATTTTGTTTTCCTTTTCAGCATTATGAACCTTGAAGTATACAACTTGAGTCAAATGCAGGACAGAAGGGTAGATGTGGAATAAAACTACTAGTATATAAAACCCTTACAGGTCTGGGCCCTCAGTATTTTTTGGGCATCTCTTCCTCTTGAACTATGCCACCTGCTCTTCGCAGGCCTTGCTTCTCCAAGAAAGGCTAAGAAGATGATTTCTCAGCTGCGGTTCCTACCTTATAGAATGGGCTCTGGGTGGACGCCCAGCAGTTTAAGAAAATGGATAAGACTTTAATATTTTGGGAAACTTTTATAAGCAAAATCTCATAAGATATTTCTACAATTGTAGAAATTTGTGGCCCATCATCCTTGGGGTTTATTAAGATACTGCATTTGTGTTCTTAAATATTTTGTTGTTTGGGTTACTGATTCTATGAAAAAAACCCTTAGAATAGTGTTGGACAAGAAGTCAGTGGTGTAGAAAAAATCAATCAAGCAAGCAAGCAAACAAATACATAAATGATTGGGATTCTCCTTTGTACATCTTCAGTCCAAGGAAAGGCTGGTTTCAACACAGTTTGGAAGTAACAAGTCATGAGTAACTGATTAGTAATTAATGGTTCAGAATGGCTTGCCTCATTATACTGAGGTATGTGATTCAGCATGCAACTGTAAATGTCTTAACTTCTTAACTTGGTGCAATTTGCCACCAAAACTTATGCAATTTGTGTTATGGAAGCAGATTTTCACCAATAATATTATGCGTTGCCAAGTCGATTTGGTCTTATAATAGTCCTTCCACTCATTCAAAGATGAGGATGTAGACCTATTAGACAGAGAAGATAGGTGGTTTGAGTGTGGGGTCAGGGAAGCTATTCATGTTTGTATTGAACAGAGGTGGGGACTCTGATACAATCTGTCTGCTACTTATCAAGCAGCCCTTTCATCAGTCCCTAGACAAATCAAAAGCACTTCACACCTCTACCAGCAAGGCCATAGCTACAACCCGCAAGTTAATGGGTGTTGAGAAAGGTTGCATAGGTGGGACTTTCACACACCTTAGGTCCATCTAACAAGCCTATTCAGACCATTGTCCATCTAATGAGCCTATTCAGACCAGGGTGGTGTGAAATCAAGGTGAACTATAAAATGGAGCCATCACCACTAACTTTCCTCAGACTGATGAAGCTGCTTGGATGAGCAGCGAAATGTTTCGATCTCTCAAGAAAAGAAGTCCAGTTGCCATGACTCAACTTCCAGATAAATTCGCCTGCATGGCTGAGAATCTTCACAGACATAGTCCTTCCAAGGTTTTCTATTTAAAAAAATATATACTGTGAAGGCTTCCCAGTCTCTCCTTTTGGTGGCACACTGGGAGCATGCCGTTGTCCCAGAGCTGCACAAGGGGCACAGCACAGAGCTCTGACAGCCACATGGGGTCTGGGTGATCTCTGCTGGCCCCTCTTCTCGTGCTCCAGGTTCTATTCTGGGTATTAAGGAAAATGAGATGAATAGGGGGAGAGAAAGGTCTTGTACCACACAGAATGGAGAAGGTGAGGAACACCGTCTTGGGGAAATCCCTACCAGATAGACTACTGGTCAGCAGCTTCTCATTTGTCTTCATTTAGGATCCAGAATTTGTTTCGTTCCTTGTGATTTCACAACCATTGCAAAATCATACAGGCAAATTTAGGCCTGAGCTGGAGAGATACACAATGTGGATTTCTAATACCATCTTCTAAACAAACATTATATGTGCAAGAGAGAGAGAGAGAGAGAGAGAGAGAGAGAGAGAGAGAGAGAGAGAGAGAGAGAGAGAGAGAGAGAGAGAGAGAGAGAGAGAGAGTCCAGGTTATACCACTGTACCAATAACAGTTAATCTGCCCCATTCTAGTACAATGCAGAGCTTATCACATAGGGATGATCACTTTATCACCATCTCAGCCTTTGCACTCTCACAGCCTCCATACTAAGAAGGCCTCCTTTTCTGTGAGTATTTTCTGTCTAAGAAGTTTCCATTTGGAAAGCAGACCAATGGGTAAATACACAACAATACGAGAGGGGCACAAATGTACTCTGCAGGGCTAGGCTTTGAAGGATATTTCTTTTCCCCTTCCCTCCAGCCCTAGGGGTGGCGTCTGTAATGCCTCTGCTCCCTTGTGGGGCAGTGGGTCACAGTGTCTCCCATCCATCAGCAGCAATTCAGTGGAGCAATAAACAGTGTGACGAAAGGGTGGTGAACTTTAGAACCCTGAGGCCCAAACAACATGTTAAGGGCAGATGCGGGGATGATGCCAACCTGCCTCTCCCTGGTAACAAGGGAGAGGAACCATGGTATCTCTTCATCCTATTAGCATGTTCTCATGCTGATTCCTATATGACTGCTAGTGAGGATCCACCGCAAGGATGATGTTCTCCCCGCATGTGCATCTGCGAGCAGAATTTTGAACACAACATAAGCCTTGCATTGACAGGAAGGAAGGAAGGAAGGAAGGAAGGAAGGAAGGAAGGAAGGAAGGAAGGAAGGAAGGAAGGAAGGAAGTTTTAATATTACCAGAATAGAAAACCTTTCCATCTTTATGAATAAAGTTAATTTAATAGACAAATTGTGTCTGTGTCAGAGCAGCCTGACTATTGGGCAAACTGAAGCAGGCAGGAACCAGAGATGATGTGTGCCAAGTCACAGCTGTATGTGACACCTAACTTGCCATAAACTCCCTCCATAAGTTAACCTGCTGCCCTTGAAGAAAAGACTGCCACCCTGTTGTCTGTATTTATTCAGCTTTGCATGGAAGATAGCATTTGACAGTCCATCTCAGACCTTGAAGTATCTTGTGTCGGACCCATTATATATACATTCAGGAGCGTGAGGGGGAATGACACCCCACTGCAAAAAATTGGGAGGTCCCACCCCGCTCCATTCACTAGCCACCTATGCATAATCTTATCTTCAGTAATGTCAACCAGTAATGTTATATTGATATTGCTGCTGTGACTGGACAGTGAAGTATATTTGCAGGTGGATATGGTTGTAGCCATACCAAGGTGAGATTTCATTTTAAATCAAGGACTAATCAACATGCACTAATTCCAGTATGAAAGTGGAGGACCCTGTTCAGCCTAACATGCCCTACTGCTTTGCATTACTCCAAAGTCACTCTCTAACATTCATTCCCAGCAGTTCACAGGGGGAGCACTCCCTTAACAGGCCAGTATGCTGCTGAGCTTTTGCTGCACAGGAAGTCCTGCCAAGGTGGTGATGAGGGACGGTGGTGCTTTAGGTTTCTTATATAGACATCAATGACTGTTCTGTGCAAGCAGCAGAAACCCACATGGCTACACTGGCAAGACCTAGTCTATGTGATCATGTAAGGTAGATTCATATAAAAGTCACACAATAGGTTGTGGAGCAGGGAAGGATGAAGGGGCTCAGCCAAGGTGAGTGCCGCCTACACCGAGACAAGATGGCAGGGTTGAATGGCGAGAAAAACAGAGGAGACAGGAGGAGGTGAGGAACGCCCGAATCAGGGACGAGAAGGCTCGAGAAGAAACCAGAAAGAAATTTGAAGAATCTTTACGGATTGGGGAGTCAGAAAGGGCGGGAAAGGTGGACCCACCCACGGCTGTGGAAGTGGGGTGTGGGGAGGTTAATAAAAGGAAGCCGCCGCACATCTTGCCCCCAGGCTGGGAGTGGGTCTGGATGCAGGACCCAGACACCCCAAAATGGGGGAAATGATCATGCCTCAGGCGGAAGCAGAAAGCTATCAAAAAACAGGCACATAAGCAAGGTTGCTCGTATTGGGGAGAACGGGAAGCGAGAGAATATAATAAAAAGCTGAAACAAATAAGAAAAGACATTGCCTTTGAGAAGTGCCTGGTCTGAGTACGAGCCGAAGAACACAGTACAGTACTGGGAGAGATTCCTGTGACAGGGGTTTGGCCTTATGTGAGGACTTTCTAGGCCGGGGACGACGACAAGCAACATGTGGACCCAAACCCTCAACGGAGGTTGGGGTGCAGACAGTAGAAGTGATCGTGGACTCAGAGCCACGGAAGGGGTTTGGTGGGGAGCTAACCTCTCTGGAGCGGAAGGGGGATTGAACTCTTTTGTATGGACCCCGTCCAGGGATTCTAAGAATAACCCTTTTGTTGAAGAAGTTGAAACGGTTGATGTTAATGTAAAGTGCCTCCAAAGTTGTGGAAGAAGTTAATAAAACATACCTTAGTTCATTGAAGAATGAATCTTTATTAAATAATGAAGGGCGGAGAGTCTGGCAACAGGAGGAACCCTCACATAGATAGTCCATCATTCAGGGAAAGCTTGCCTGAAGAGAAAGGCCTTTGCCTGTTTCCGGAAAGACAACAGAGATAGGTTAGTCTTGGCCTCTAGCAGGAAGAAGTTCCAAAGTCTGGGCTCAGCAGCTGAGAAGGCCCTTTCAGGTGTTCCCATGAGAAGGATGGAAGGCCAAGTGAGCCTTGAGCTGGTGACCTTGAACTCCAGGTCATGATGAGCAGAGCTTAGCTGGCATATAGCAGTTCAGTCACCATAGGAGGATCTGTCCAAAAGCGTTATTGTTTGATTGATTTGTGAGCTTCCTGAGTCCAGACATGTAAACCACAAGTTGTGAAAGCAAATACAATAACTTATCTCAGGTTCCATTCTTTCTTTTTTAAAAAAAGAGTAACATTTTAGTTCTTCTGGCTGGGGATGTAAAGATGGGTGAAGGAGCAGAAGCCAAGAATGCAGTAGCTGAGGCTGAATTATTTCCCTAGTCCAGCAAAAGCCCAGGCCTCTGTATCACTATGTATAGCTCTTTGTCCATCCTCATTGTGTGCAGAGGCAGAGTAAATTAAGCAGAATAACAAAGTCAAGGCAAATTTGCTCAATTTTTGCTCTCTTGGCAGAAAATAAGGTGTAGTAAATGTGGACAGTAAAAGGAGACGGCTTAAAATCCATGGTTCCTTTGGGGGGGCATGAAAGACTACAGTTTCCAGAATCCTCTGGTGCCATAAACATGAGAAAGGCAACACTGGCTGGGGGAATTCAGGGAAATGGAATCCAAGATGTAACTTTTGAGAGCTTGGAATTATATACAAAGAGGCTATAATTCTGCAAGCAAACAATTTCTGAGAGGGTTGCAGCAACTCACAATTTACTTTCAGATGATGGTGGATTTCATTAATCATTTGGAGGTCTCTCCCTGGTTTCTTACAGGAAGGCTGCACTCCCCCCGCCTTGTTGGGAAGACAGCCAAGGGAACTAGGAGGATCGGCTTGTTGTTTCTTGTGGAGTGCTGAGAAGAAGCTGTGAGAAGGGAGACGAATGACAAGCAGAGATGTCTTCAGCCTCAAGGAGCCCCAAGTCTCCAGTGGCATCTGGCAGAAGATCAAGATGCAAAGAAGACCCCTGATAAAGAGCTGGCTTGATCAGGAGATGTGTCACTTTTGACAACTGAAAAGCTATTCACTGGAAGGGGAAACAAATCCAGTCCCTCCTTTGCCCTGAGAGTAAGAGAAATCTGAAAGCCATATGTTCTGTTTCCTTCAGTGGGGTTGTTGGAAATGGGAGAAAAGTAAAATATTTCCATGAGATAAGAGACAGGGTCAACTGAACTTTGATTGCTGACTCAAATGTCCCACTGTGTTTTGAGGAAATTAGGCCCTTATACTATGATGCTTGCTTCAGGACAAAGTATATTCAACCTGATTATGACAATACTAGTTTTAAAGTGCTCAGGACATTTCAGATACTGTCAGGTAATACAAGACACCTTGTGTGAATGTGGAGAAGAATAAACCATCTCACACATGTTACAGTGCATGCAACGCCCTTCAACCTGCATGGAGGAAAATCTTACATTGCCAAGAGGGAAAGCTGTTGATGTAGCCTGGTATTGGGTGAAATGTCATCTAATTGTTATGTTTAGCTTATCTTATTCATTTCATATGTTTTTATTAGTAATAATTTTATAACTTATTCATATTTTGTTTAGTGTATGCTTGTCTTTCAACATTATTTGTTGGTGCTTCTGACATGAAGAAAGAATGTATTGTCACTGCCATGAGGGTTATTTCTGATAACTCGGGGGAAGTTCTGGGTGCCATGGTCTCAAAAAGTTATTCTCCTAAGCTCATAAGAAGTGCTTCTGTTTTAAAAATTTTTGGGGGAAAAGGCAAGGAAGTTAAAAGAGCAATGAATACGCTTCCACCCTCAAAATTTTGAGGGGGGAAAAGATAATTTGGGGAAGTCCTAAAACACGAGATGCCTGTCTTTCCAACTTGCTGTTTTGCTAGCCATTCAAATGTGCTCATGTGTCTCAGAAATACTCACCAATTGATGTCAGTTAAACCCATATGGGGAGAATTCTAATGCAAACAATGCATAATAAACCCAGGATTGCAAATGGCAATTGAGGAAGGAAGGGTAAATAATGAACTTGTAATTGCAGATATAAATTAGGCTGAATTAATTACCCTTTGGTGAGCTGTATAATCTTAAACAGTGCTGAGAACATAGCATTTAAGCTCAACACACAATTACAGCCCCCATGGGGATAGTGATTTGCCGCACATTCACAGTACTGTAGTGCAATGGGACATACTGTGTCCGGTTTGGAACAAGGATCTCCTTACTTATTTTCTGAGATGTATTGGAGAGAGAGAAAAATGCATAGCCATTGCTGTCAGTACATTTGTTAAACCCTTCTAGTATCACAGTGTTGTTGTTCATGATGCTGATGATTAACTATTTTGTTTCCGTAAGCATAATTGAGATGGTGCAGTTTTCTCACTCTGTCATTGTTCATTCTGACTTGGTGTTTTACCAAAGTGGAAGGTCCCGGCTGCTTTCTGCATCTTTGGGGGTTCCATAAGATCAGCAAGGAACAGTGGCATGGTCTCAGCATTGCAGGGACCTCCTTTGTAAAATGTAAAGGTAAAGGTAAGGATTCCCCCCGCACATGCATGTTAGTCCTGCCTGACTCTAGGGGCAGTGCTCCCCTCCGTTTCTAAATCAAAGAGCCAGTGTTGTACATGTCCATTGCCATATGGCCAGCATGGCGAATGCATTTCTGTGCATGGAACACTGTTTACCTTCCCACTTTTGACGGTGGTACCTATTTATCTACTTGCATTTACATGCTTTCAGACTGCTATGTTGGCAGGAGCTGGAGTTAACAGTGGGAGCTCACTCTGCTGCGTGGCACTCTACTGACTAAGCATAAATCTACATTGGAAAATACTTTGCAGTTTGCTCTGGCATTGGCAGTACTTTTCAACGATCACATGACATAATGATCCATGCAAATCAACCCATCCTTATTTCTTTCTAATCCAGACTCCCCACCCCACCTCCACTGCTGGGAGTTTCTATGTTTTTTTTTCCAACTGCAAATATCTGAGCAATATTTTGTTCGTGTGAGTGTTTGTTTCATTCTGCAAAAGGACCAGAGAGCCTCACTTTGGGGTGGTTTTCTGATGACGTAATGAGTTAGGGCGTGGTGTTTTGGAATGGCAGGAACATCTACTCCTGCAATTTTTGTTTTTCTTTTTGTTTTCTTTCTTTCTTTTTTATTTTTAAACAAGCAATTGAATCTCTCCCTAGATCACCTTATCACTGCATTGACACATTAGTTCAGTTCTAGATCACCTCTGCACAGACAAAAAGATAACAATCAATAAAAAAATTGAAACAACTCCGATGAACTCCAGCAGACTCCAGTGCTTCCATGGTGTGTGTGTGTGTGTGTGTGTGTGTGTGTGTGTGTGTGTGTGTGTGTGTGTGTGTGTGTGTGTGTGTGTGTGTGTGTGTGTGTGTGTTTCTAAGTGTACGGAGAACTTTGGCAATCTGTCCCCTTTTTCCTATTGCCATGCAGCCCTTTAAACAGTCCTAGTGGCTTGACAGCAGACCATAAAAGGAGAGCCAGGGATCAGCAGGAGGGCAGTTTCCATGGAAGGGTGTGTGTGGATTGAAACACATTGAATAGAGGGGCTATTGGGAACGCTGTCACCGAAAGAACCCAAGGTCTTCATGCGGTCACCAAACCAAGCACAGTTGCCAAAGAGGCTGTGAATCAAGCTGATGCCAAGCCAAATCGCTTCGATTTAGCATACCAATATAGTCATGCACCAAGAACTAGAACTTAGAAAAAAACTAATTACTTTTCGGGAAAAACCAGGAGCGGAACAAAGTGACATTTCAAGTGCAACAGGTTAAAAAGTGACTTTTGATGTAATGTCTAGTGGCGTTTTTAAATCTTCTTTTTAAAGGCCATTTTAGAATTTGTTTGAAAGGCAATTTGTGTCAGAAGTTCTTCAAGCTGTATGCCATTCTTTTATGGCCAGTAGAGGGGAGTGGGGAGTATTTCCTAGTATTTTCCTTTGGCTGTGTTAGAAACAAGGCAACCCGTTTGTTAGTAATGCACAAGGCAGGGGCCTTCTTTTGAGAAGAGCAACCCTTTGGCCACAAAAGAGCAGCAAGAGTAACTCGACCTGTGCCAAGCTCTGCTCGAATGACGACAAGTCCATTCTAGACCAGAATTGGTCAACAGGCAGGGCTTTCCAAGTTTCTTGCAGCTTTTCCCCCCTAATCCTACCTCAAAATCCAAGAGGCTGGACATAGGAACTTCTGCAGGAGAACCTTGTTTTCCATTCTTAAGGTACAGCCTGTCCAACAAGAATGGGAATCATGTCTTCCCCTTTGTTGATCGATGCTGTTAAACCACACGGCTTATCAAAAAGCCTAGAAATTCTGCAGAATTCTTAGGCACTCCAACCTCCATCTAAACCACCATGAGACGTTCTTTCCCGCAAGATATTACATTAGGTGGGACAAAGATTCTGCCAAACTGGTCAGTTTGGTTTGGTTTGGTTTGGTTAAAAAATCCCAGCTGCTTTTCTCTGAAAATTATAATAGCAAACCTATCCATCAACACTCAGATTTTCTCTGAAAATCATCAACAATCAAGTTTTCTCTGAAAGTTATAATGACAAACCTATATGTGACAAGTGGCTGAAATTGGGGGAAATTGTTTACAGTGTTTTTTTCAGGCAATACCACCAAACTCTGACCTTGTAGACTTAGTTCTGTGAGAATCCTGGGAGAAAGAAAATAACGTTGTGGCACTACAATAACCCCCTTTTAGTGCATGGAATTTAAAAACACAATTTGAATGAATACTAAATTTGCCTCCGGAGCTGAGAAGCAGGACACCTTTGCCCTCTTTCAACTGGGTCCCAGGCTGCAAATCAAGCCCTGTTTCTTTCCATAGACACTTGGCACTGGACCTTTTCATCTCTTGCTTATGGTAGAGCAGTGGTGGGCAACTTGAGTCCTTCCAGATGTTGCTGGCCTGCAACACCCAGCCACCCAGCTCCCTGGCCCTTCAACATATAGAAGGCTGCATGTTGTCCACCCTGGTTGTGGAGTGTGGCAAACTGTAATGGAGTGGAGCTCTAGATGGGGAGTGGCTTTTACAGAATCACTCCCTCTATAAGCAGTACTTCACGTCCATCTCATTACTGTTCACGGTCCCGCTTGGGACTGGTATGAAGTAATCTAACCGCACGTCCATTGCGGGACGAGGGGAGTTTGTCCCAACCACACCCCCTGAACTGCGATTTAAGCGGGATGAGATTTCCCCTCCCTTGCCTCGGGAATCTGCTCCTCACGCTTCTCCTTCCGAGATGAGTGCCCATGAGGTAAGGCTTGTCATGCAACGTGCCATTCTCCCTCTAGTGGCAGGAGTGCGAAGTGCCATTCACCAGTACATTTTCTATGGAGTCAGCAATGCAGTGCAGAGAGATTAAAAGACAAATGCCTCAAACTTAGCTCTGTAATGCATTGAAGGCAAGGCTTCAGAGAATCAAAACATCGAAAAACAGAAGGTCAGGCCGGAAAAAAAAACAGAGAACAAAGGCATGGAATTTCACATCTCATCACGGAACAAGGACGTGCGGTAACAGTCATGCCGGTATCATCCATCACGCCCGTGCATACACGGGAACAGGGACAAAACCGGAAGAAGACCACGTGACCACGACCGACATCAACACGCAACAAACTTCCTCCCAGGATGAGAATGGATGCAAAGTAACCATCTATGTGTCCCTGGAGAGTGTGAGGTAGCATCAGCTGTAGAGGTCCAGCCATTCACATCACCGCCACTAGAGAATCGGTTCTGCATGTTTCCATACAAGGGGAACACCTGTATGGAAGATTGCACGGGAGCATTATGTCTGTGAAGATTCTCAGTCATCCAGGTGAATTTATCTGGAAGTTGAGTCATGGCAACTGGATGTTTTGGGAGATGGAAATATTTCGCTGCTCATCTAAACTGCTTCATCAATCTGAGGAAAGCTAGTTGTGAATCCTCCATTTTATAGTTCACTTTGACCTCATGTCATCCTGGTCTGAAACAGGCTCATAAGATGAACACAGGAACATTTGTAGGGAGGCTAGGCTGCTCCTTCTCAAGGAGGTATAGTAACAGATGCTGCTGGACTACTAATCCCACTGTTACTGAGCCTGGACCTTGTTGGTTGCAGCTGATGGGAGCTGGAGGGCTAGTTCCTCTCTCTGGGTCTAGACCAGGGTGGGGTACCTTTGGTCCTCCAGATGTTCTGGACTATTACTCCCAAAATTCAGAGCCTATATTGCCAATGATCAAATATTGTGGGAGTTGTGGTCCAAAACATCTGGAAGGAGGCCACAAGGAGACCCCTGGTCTAGATTCAGGAACAGGCAACATATTTGATACTATCAGAGCAGCCAGTTGAGTGAATCCACCTTGCAGTACTCACATTTTGTCCCATTCATGGAAGTAATGTATGAAGAGGACTGCAATGTAAGCTGATTTTTCACTTCACACACTGTATATTCATCCCAGTTTAGAGCTTCCATTACTAAAGCAGTGATGTACAGGTGAAACTCGAAAAATTAGAATATCGTGCAAATGTTCATTTATTTCAGTAGGTTAACTCAAAAGGTGAAACTAATATATGAGATTATATGCTAAAGCGAGATATGTCAAGCCTTACTTTGATATAATTGTGATGATTACGGAATACAGTTTATGAAAACCCCAAATCCACAATCTCAGAAAATTAGAATAGTGTGAAAAGGTTCAATATTCTAGGATCAAAGTGACCCACTCTAATCAGCTAATGAATCCATAATACCTGCAAAGGGTTTCTAAGCCTTTAAATGGTCTCTCAGGCTGGTTCAGTAGGAATCACAATCATGGGAAAGACTGCTGACCTGCCAGTTGTGCCGAAAACCATCAGTGAAATCCATCAATGAAAACCATCCATAAGGAGGGAAAGCCCCCAAAGGCACACATTGCAAAAGTAGCTGGATGTTCCCAAAGTGCTGTGTCAAAGTGCATCAATAGAAAGTTATGTGGAAGGGAAAAGTGTGGAAGACAAAGGTGGACAAGCGGCAGGGATGACCGCAGCCTGGAAAGGATTGTCAGAAAAAGGTCATTCAATTTTATGAGATTGTAAATTTAGAGCTTTCATAAACTGTATGCCATAATCATCACAATTATACCAAAATAAGGCTTGGCATATCTTGCTTTGCATGCAATGAGTCTATCACATATATTAGTTTCACCTTTTGAGTTGACTTACTGAAATAAATGAACATTTGCACAATAGTGTACAGTATTCTAATTTTTCGAGTTTCACATGTATAAATACAATACGATGGGCATTCTCTGTCTCGCCTAAAGGCAAAAGGCCAACTTAAAGCAGTGTTGGCTGTACTCTCAGGCATGGAAAGGCAGTTTCTTCCTATAGCAGGTAGCAACAAAAAGGCATCAAGTGCTTTGTTGTTTACTCAGTTTGTTCCTACTGCATTTTTATCATGGGGAGGGGAGAAGCACTCATGAGAGTTCTGGTACAATTTAAGTATTATTTATTTCTTACATTTATACCCTACTATTTCACTTAAAAAAACACACAAGGTAGGTTGCAAGTTCCCTAAAAGAATAAGAAGTAAAGACATATTTAACCATAGAATCTAGTACTATGCAACTTGACCGGAAGGGACAGCATTATTTGCTCTGTCTTTAGCAGTAAAATATCTTGCAACATATGTGGTTTGGAGGCTGGGGACAGCTGCTTCACATTACTAGTGGCTGCAGTCCAAAGCAACATTCTCCCTCAGGATAAGCCAGCTTGGGGCCCCTCTAACGTGATTTTCAGAGAAGACTCTTACCAAGCACAATATAAGCCAACATGAGGAACCAACATGTGGCTCACTACTTCCATACAGACCAGCTTCAAAGGGAAGACTAACAAGTCGTCTCTATTTCTTATTTTAAAACAATTTTAGGAAATTCGATTTGGGTTTCTGGGGTGTGACATGTGACAGCCATTGGGGTTTCAAATGGTGGCGAAAAAGACTGGGTGGGCAAATCAGGAAGTGGGCATCCTGTTCATGCTGCCAAGCTGTGCTGATTAGCAGGGAGATTTCCTCCAAGGGAAATTTGTCTTGGGAACAATGAGAAGTAGAGCTGGCAAGAGTTCCTGAACATCTAATTAATCCAAGGGTTGCTTTGCAGCAGAGCTCAATTCTGGCAGCTAATTTCCTTGTTCAGGTTCAGTTCTAAGAATGAATTAAAATAAAAGGAACAAATCTAGGTACTTGCACATATCTGGGAATGACACATTCTTTACATCTCAAGTAGACATGGGCACGACCAGAAAAAAATGACGTTTCGAGTTTTTGTTTGTCGGAACGGGTCTGTTTCGGGTCGTTTTCGTTTCTCGCGAAATTTTTCAAAAATTTGTCATTTCTGTTTGTCGTTTGTCGTTTCCACCGCGATTTAGCGCGATTTGACTTCCCAGATTTTCAGAAGGCTTTTGACACAGTCCCCCACCAAAGCTGCTGAGAAAATTGCACAGCCAGGGGATAAGGGGGGGTCCTCTTATGGATTGAGAACTGGTTGAGATCCAGGAAAGAAAGAGTAGGTGTCAATGGGAAATTTTCACAATGGAGAGAGGTGAAAAGCAGTGTGCCCCAGGGAGCATCTGTCCTGGGACCAGTGCTTTTCAATCTGTTCATAAATGATCTGGAGACAGGGATAAGCAGTGAGGTGGCCAGGTTTGCAGATGACACAAAACTTTTCCATGTGGTAAAAACCAGAGAAAATTGTGAAGAGCTCCAGAAGGAGCTCTCCAAACACTGGGAATGGGCTGCCAAATGGCAAATGCGTTTCAATGTAGCCAAATGTAAAGTAATACATATTGGGGCAAAAAATCCAGAGTTTATCTATCAACTCATGGGCTCTGAGCTATCCATGACGGATCAGGAAAGAGATCTTGGTGTGTTGGTGGACACCTCCATGAAGGTGTCTACCCAATGTGTGGCAGCGGTGAAGAAGCCTAATTCCATGCTATGGATTATCAAAAAGGGGATTTAAAATAAAACAGCCAACATTATAATGCCATTATACGAAACAATAGTAAGGCCGCACCTGGAGTATTGTGTACAATTCTGGTCACCGCATCTCAAGAAAGACATAGTGGAACTGGAAAAGGTGCAGAAGAGAGCGACCAAAATGATTACTGGGCTGGGGCACCTCCCTTATGAGGAAAGCCTAAAACATTTGGGGCTCTTTAGTCTGGAAAAAAGGCACCTGAGGGGGGGGATATGATTGAGATGTACAAAATAATGCAGGGCATGAGTAAAGTGGACAGAGGGACGCTCTTCTCCCTCTCACAAAATACCAGAACTAGGTGACATCCACTCAAATTGAGGGCTGGGAGAGTAAGAACAGACAAAATAATTTTTTTTTCACCCAGCGCGTTGTTATGGAACTCCCTGCCACAGGATGTGGTGATGGCATCTGGCCTGGATGCCTTCAAAAGGGAATTGGACAGATTCCTGGAGGAAAAGCCCATCACAGGTTACAAACCATGATGGAGGTGTGTAATCTCCAGGCTTAAAACCGGGGTACCTCAAGGACCAGATGCAGGGGAGTGGTATCAGGAGACAGATATCTAGTTTTGTCCGCTCCCAGACGCATCTGGTGGGGCCACTGTGAGACACAGGAAGTTGGACTAGACGGGCCTTTGGCCTGATCCAGCATGGCTCTTCTTATGTTCTTATGTTCTTATGTTAAAATGTTTGTAAGCCTGTTTTTAGGGGTGGGTCCCTCTCCATATGTGTCTCTGTCTGTGTCTCTTCCGTCTTGGTGGACTCCTTGGGTAATCCACCTTTAAGCCTCCATAATAAATGTATAAATCAGCTCCTGGCAACTCATCTGAAGAAGAAGGAAACAGCAAACATTTCAGCAACACTTCTATAAAAGAGAATAAAATTTGAGGGTATATAGGTTTTAGTAGAAGGAGAAAGAAATAGATATTTTAATTGCAATCTTACACTTCCGGGGGGGGGGGGCACTGAATACAATGAGGTTTACTTTTGAGTACTCATGCAGAGATTCAAGCTGCCCAGAGATACAGATGCTCTGTGGTTACCAAAAAGTGCCAGGGAGTGGGTGTTGACACAATCTGAGAATTGCACCACTGAGTGGTGAATTGGGTCTTATGAATGAGCCATTGTAAGTCTTAAACTCCACACTGAATTTTAAAACCCAGAGGATAGAACACTTCTTTTTCAGATGAGAACCCCCGGGATCTATGCTGGCTTGGGGACTCTGGGAGTTGTAGTCCCAACAAATAAAATAAAATAAAAAATAAGGGGATCATCAGACAATGCTTTCTCACGCATTCCACACACAAGGACCTAACATGGAGAAGAATCAGACCACATCTATGTACATGTAAATCAATCTTGACCTGCTGCTTTTGTGGTGATCTGCTAAAAATGATAAAGGGACAAAGACACGTACGTACACACTGGTCTTCCACAGAGAAGGGCGTGCTTGCCCAATGAGGTGGCTTGTTTATGCATCTATCTCTCCACAAATGAGCAAGATACACAACCCCGTCCTCACATTTTATGTGAAACAAGAGAAGCTTCAAAAGTGGAGAAGTGGTTCATTCTGTACACTGTAGTTCACAGAAGCTCATGGAACAAGAAAAAGGGTAAGCAAAGTAAAAGCAAAGTGTTCTGCTTATATACCACCCGATACCACTTCAAGCAGTCTCTGGGCAGTTTACAGTTTTAATTACAGTAATGCAGGCTACACATTGCCCCCCGCAGCAACCTGGATACTCATTTTACCGACCTCGGAAGGATGGAAGGCTGAGTCAACCATGAGCCTGCTACTTGGGATTGAACCCCAGGTTTTGAGCACAGCTTTACCTGCAGTACAGGCATTTAACCAATGCACCACGGGGCTCTTTAAGGTCAGGTGTCTCTCTCTCCCCCCTCCCCCATACTCTTTATTGTGTAATGGACTAATACAGTGTTCCTATAAAAACTACCTTCCCCAAAATCTTATTGTAATATGCAAAAAGAGCCTCAAGCTTGTGAATATTTATAAAAGAAATTAAATCAGGGGTGGAGGACCTGCAGTCCTTGAAGGGTAGCCCTCACTATCCTTCACCAAAGGCTGTGCTCCAAGGGCCAGTGAGAGCTCCAAGGTCTGAAGAGTCACAAGTTGTCCATCATGAATGAAGAACCCTTAAGAACAGATAGATGACGTTAAGTGTTTCCTCCCAACCTATCATTAAAGCACTTGTTCTTACTGTTTGTGGTCAGAATGTCCCATGGTTCTCATCTAGAGGAAGAATGCTAGCTAATCTTCTGCAACACCACCAACCCCAGCTAGCATGATGAATGGTAAAGACCCATGGGAGCTGCGGTCCAACATCTTCGCTTTGTGCTCTGTATCTCACTCGCGATCTCTGATTCGGAATATCTCTTTTAAGACTCAAGTACCCATGAGCAATATATCACCCAGGGATTTCAGTAGTGCTCTCTCTCTAGATATATATATATCAGGCACTCCCCCAACCCCACCCCCAGCCACTGTGCTCAATTACTTCACAGCACCTCCTCATTATAGAGGCTTTGTGTATTCTCTCCAGGCACACACACACAAAAAATCCCTCTATGGAGTATATCAAATGGGCTCAAAAGGCATTCAGGGCAAGAGAAAAACACTTCTAGTTGGGGTTGGGGGTTGGGGAGAGACAGATCGAAGGAGGGTAGAAAAATAGATAATTAAGTGTGTCATTTGAGACAGATGGAATTATGACATTTCTATACTGCAGCTGCCAGATTTACATTTTAAAAGTCATGCATCAACCTCTCTGATGTCAAGACTAGGGTGTTGTTCTTTAAGGGAGGCTTGAATTAATATGAGTTGGGATTTTTTGAAAAAAAATAATTTTGAGGTTTTAATATGGATTGCCATCTTTAAAAAAAAACGAAGTAAAACCAGGAAGACTAGCAGGAGTACATAGGTTGGGGGGGATACTAGAAGGAAGGACAAAAAAAAAGATTATGGGGTTCCGTGCATGATATGAGCTTTCAGAAAAACTCATCTGAACTGCTCATCTGACGGCATGCACAAAACGACCCAGATCTCAAAGGCTGCATGTGCCACAGAGGCCTGGGTTGCTCTTTCCCACAGAACAAATCGTTCATCCTGTCAGCTTTTGACAGCGCTGATCACTTGATGAAAGGGATGAGGAAAGAGAGTGCCTGGAATCAAGCTTCCCACCATCAAATGCATTATTATTCCCTACTAGGGCCGCCACTTGACAGCACGGGCCATCTGCTTGGCAGCCACTCCATGGTGGGCACGCAGGAAAGAAAGATGACACATGCACTCTCCATGCTCTGGAGGTTTGCACCCTTGTACAGCATCCTGGGCATCTGACGAAATGCAATTCGCCTGCAGATATAAGGGACAGATACTGTGCTGCAGCTGGGCTCAGGGGCAATGGCAAGGCAAGGATGGCATGGGACAGAATGAGAGGGCATTCCCAAACCTCACTCTGTGACAGGCCAAAATACCTGAGAATGCTCTTCCCGTATTTCAGTGGAAGCTGACGGTTCTCAAAAACCAGGGGTCCTCAACCTAAGGCCCCCCAAGGTCCTGAATCCAGCCCCTGGGACCAATTGCAACCCCCTCACCTACCCCCTGTTTTGTGAGCAGGCCAGCCTCCACAGCTGCTTTTGGACTGTGATGCAGCCCCCAGTGGTCTCGGTGGTGGTGGACCGGCCCGCTGTTTGAAAACTTTGAGGACCCCTGTCAAAAACCATGTGCCGACCTGCAGTTGGACTGCAATTCCTCAAACCCACTTGCTAGTACAGACAGTGACCATGCTGGCTGAAAAGAGGGATTACATTTCCAAGCTCTGTACATGCTGGATCCTGTGCTGTGGCAAGAACACAGCTGGTGACACAGGTAATGCTCTCAGCAGAATGGACAGAGGGACTTCCAAGGGGAGCATGGTTAAAAAAACAAATTCCAAACATTAATTCCTAAAATGGGAGGCAGGAATATTATCCCACTGATTTTTTCTTAATTCTCAAATCTCATACCAGGCAATTGATCTGCCATAATTTTATTATGGATTTGTGTTATTCCTAAAATTTAAATTAGTAATTATTATTCTTTTTAAAAAAGGGGGCGATTCAGAATGCGAAAGGTGAGATGATTCCCCTCCCTGCCAAATATCAAAAAACGAACATAATGCTGAAACATTTGGTTTAGAAGTACACTTGAAGTGCACACAGCCATCCAAAGAGACATCTGGAGTCTGGAACCACTGCAGGAAAAGCACCCCTGTAAGCCAGGCCTCCAGATCCTCACCCAGTCATGTTCACATGGTTGTGCTATGCATGCAGTTTGTGCAAGCGCATCACTAGACAGCTCCCTCTTCTCAGAGACCTTTGATTATCCAGGGAGTTCTCTGGCTGGCTGGCTGGCTGGGTGGGTGGGTGGAATCCCACTCTGGGTGAGTTGTCAGTCCACACTATAAAAGCATCCTGGCTGGCATTTATTAAATTTTCTCAGCATGCTTGTTGAACGTTTCATATGCCTGTTTAGAAAATGCCAAATGCATTGTCTTTTCTGCCTTGCCAGCGCTTGTAGCAAGGATTCCGCCACAGGACTGGATCAGAGCTTGGAAAATTTACTTCCAGTTCTAGATCTCAGAACCTAGGCAGCCTTGTATGGAAAATGGTAGTCTTTCAGGTAATGCTCTTCTCCTTAAAGAAAACCTATCTTGGTTTGAAAATCCCACACCCTTGGGCCATCTCATGTTTTTTCCCCCACTGGAGCCAGAGGCAGAGTGGCATTACACTCCTCTGACATAAGAACTTAGTAGTAGCAGGGCAGAAGGATCTTGTTCTAGGAGCTGCAACTTATGTATTTTCCTGGAGTCATCATCAAATCTCAAACTTGTCTTGCAGAAGAAAGAGAATAGAGGGGAAAGCTTTATGTGGCCACTTAGTGTGGTCCCATCTATGTTGGAAGGACAAACTGGACAAGCAGTGGTTGAAAGCTTGTGTTTTGAAAATAGTTGAGTTATGTAACTTGATGCAAAGTCCCTCAAATGGTAATTGATTACCATTACACTTGTAAAACTAATTGCAACATCTTGCTGCAGTGCTTGTTTGTTTTCTGCTTCACAGAGATAAAATAAAGTCATTAGGCTTGACCAGATAATGGCTGTAAAAATGCTTTTAAAATGTCCTTTACAAACGACTAAGCAGACAGCTAAGAAATTAAATACTTGTCATATAAAAAACTTCATCCCCATTAATTTTTGAGAATGTACAGGTAATTACATGATTTTAAATTTGTATTTCCAAGCTTTGCTGGCATGACAGCAGAGGTATGCAACTGGTTCTTCCAGTACTTAAAGCTGTCAGGGAGGAGTCACACTGGGATGATATTTCTTCAGGAACAGAGGTTAATGTTTTTCCCAATGCCATTTTCCCAGTGAAAATATCCTTTCTGCAATATTTCTCTCTCAATTTCAGAAAACCATGCATTGTGCTGTACATATCTTGTCTTTTTCAAGCAAGGCATAAAAGGAAGGACTGGGCTTTTCTTTCTTTCTTTCTTTCTTTCTTTCTTTCTTTCTTTCTTTCTTTCTTTCTTTCTTTCTTTCTTTCTTTCTTTCTTTCTTTCTTTCTTTCTTTCTTTCTTTCGCTTGTCATGGGCACATGGCCCATGACACTTTGCTGCCTGAAGCAAAACAGGTGCTGCTCCTCCTCTCCCACGTGCAGAATCCAACTGTATTGACAGCTGAGTCGTCAGCACTGTTGATGCAATGACAATCTCCATTGAACCTGGGAGTGAGGACTTAGCTTTGGGGAAACAGGACAATGTACTTTTTGGGAACTTTAAAACAAATGATATTGGACTGCCATCTCACCTCTTTCATGCTTGAGGCAGCTGCTTCACTCACCCTGTGCCTGGCCCACATAAAATGCACTGATCAACAGATTGACAACAATTGTGTGCCATCGTAATTAATATTGACTTGGTAGTGACCCTTTCCTTTTTGGAGTACTCAAGAGTGGTTGACCATCGCTTTCTTCTGCAGGAACTTGGGAGCTACGCAGCTTGCCCAAGGCTACACAGGCTGGCTCTTCTCCCACAAGGCACAGTGTGGAACTCCCAACTTCTAGTTCCACAACCAGATGTCTAGACCACTGAGCTATCCAGCCCGCTATAATAACTTTGTGCCATCAAGTCAATTCTAACTTACAGCAGGCCTTTCCAGGATTTTCCAGTAGAGAATACTCAGAAGTGGTTGATCTTTCTCTTCTTGGGATGCCATGGAGCTTGAGCATGGATGCACAAGCAGGCTCTTCTGTTAGGAGCCACAGCAGGGAATCAAACTCCCAACCCCTAGATTTGTATCCGGATACCTAATTGCATACCAACCAGTAAAATAGTTACAGTGTTTCCTCCCACTCCTCCTGTTCTCCAACCATGTTTTTTGTTTTTTTTGTTTTGTTTTTTTTTTTTTTTTCCATTTTGTTTGTTGTCTCCTTGCTTTCCAAACTTAACAAGAGAGGTCTGCAAGCGTATAACCCAGCACCAGGGCAGGCAGTGGGGGAGGAGGAAGAAGGAGGGAGGGAGGGAAACCAAAAAGGTTACCGTAAATCATAGATGTTAACATTTCTTGGTTAATCAGTGGTTCTGGGTGGACAAAATGTATCTAGGCTGTTCAACAACAGGCCATAAATGTAGTCTGAATAATATTTCTGCTTCAGGGCCAGGGAACCAAAAAGCAAAAGCAAACAAACAAAACTAAGACTGCAGAATGTCCGAGTCTCCAGATGTTGTCCTGCTGTGTCTCCCATGTTTACTAGTGAAGAAAGCCGACTGCAGTGAATACTGGGAGTTCTAGTCCAATGGTGTCAGCAGATGCACAGGCACCCCATTCCTACAATCCTTGAGAGTATCTTACAGTATCTTATCCTTTTATTCGATTTATTTTGTTTGTGGGTTGTTTTTTGCGGGGTCTAGTTGTTTTGTTTTATATTTTGTTGTATACCGCCCAGAATTTCTGAGGAAAGTTGAGCAGTTAATAAGTACAAATATAAATAAATAAATAAAATCTCCAGACCTCATCCGTCCCACTTAGCATGGCTGGGATTAAAGTGTTATGGAAGATGTAGTTCAGAATATAAAGACCATTAAAGATTTCCCTGTTTACAAGAAATTCAATACTGCAAATATATATATATATATATATATATATATATATATATATGCATGTTAGGGTGGATTCGGGTTTCTTCCCGTGTAGAAATCTGGTTGTTCTGGCGACGTTTCGACGAGGTCTCACTCGTCATCTTCAGGCTGGTGTTCTGGCTTCTTTCTTCTTGAAGCAAAGCGTGGTCTCAGTTGAAGTCCTTCTATAAATACTGCTGGGGGTGTGTGGTTTGCTTGCTCTGTTGCTGATTGCAGGTTCCTTTGTTCCTTTGTTCTTTTGTGATCTGCTGTGTGGCTGAGGCGATCGTTAAGGGATTAACTGCTGGTGGCTGTTTAGATGGCTGTTTAGATGCTGGTGGGTTAGATGGCTGGTGGGTTCTGGCAGTATCCTGGGCTTTGGTGGAGTGGGGTCCTGTGTCTTGTGAATTCATTTTGGTCTGGCTACGTGTCTGTGGTCTCCCAATGTTTTTTTGGGGTGTGTGAGTGTGCTCCATGTGGTGACTGGAGTGGGGTGCCGCAGTAGATGGTGCAGTCGTGGTTTTGTTATTGGATGGTGGTTTCGTTTCATCTGTGGGAAGGGTCTGGGTTTGTGTTTGGTGTGGATGGAAGGTGGTGGCATCTTGTGTCCTTTTGGACCTGGTGTCAGTCTTTGTGACAGAGGCTCGTCTGTTGACCAGGGCTAGTTTCCAGATGTCAGGCAAGCGGGAGGTGTCATCACGTTTATTCATGTTGTTTGGGTGTTTCTCTATTTCAATGGCTTCCATGATTATTCGACTGTTGAAGTGTTCAGTTTTGGAGATGAGTTTGGTTCTTTCAAAGTCAATTTCATGACCTGTTGTTTTTATGTGCTGGAAGAGAGAGGAAGATTTTTCTTCTTTTTGACTGCGTTCTTGTGTTCTGCGATGCGTGCGCTTATTCTCCTGTTTGTCTGTCCGATGTATGTGGCTGGACAGACTTTGCATGGTATTTCGTAGACTCCTTGGTTTTCTAGCTCAATCTTGTCTTTGGGGTTTCTTAAAATGTTGGCTATTTTTTGGTCGGTGCAAAAGGCTGTCTTGATATTGTGTTTGTGGAGAATTTTGCTGATTTTGTCTGTGGTGCCTTTGATGTAAGGGAGGAGGGCGGTGCCGTTGTTCTCTTCTGTTTCTTGGTTCTTGGGGGTGTTTCCTTTTGGATTAGTTTGGTGATGGTGTTTTTTGGAATCCGTTCGCAATTAAAACATTCGAGAGAGTGTGTAATTCAGTTTTTAGGTGGTCTTTGTCAGCGAGGCATTTGGTTCTGGAGATGAGGGTTTTTGCTACGGAGTTGATCTGTGCAGGGTGGTGGTGTGATTGTGCATTTAAGTAGCGGTTTGTATGTGTTTTTTTCTGGTAGATGGTATGTCCTAAGGAGCCGTCGGGTTTTTTGTAGATTAGGACGTCCAGGAAGGGAAGTTGGTTGTTGGCTTCTATTTCCATAGTGAATTGTATTTTGGGGTGTAGGCTGTTGAGATGTGTGAGGAAGTTGTTCAGTTTATCTTTCCCGTGTGGACAGATAACAAAGGTGTCGTCAACATATCTGAGCCAGAGTTTGGGTTTATGTTCGGACTTCTGTAACGCGTTGGTTTCAAAGTGTTCCATATATAGGTTTGCGATGACCGGTGAGAGGGTGATCCCATGGGTGCTCCTTCTATCTGTTTGTATCTTTGTCCATTGTGGATGAAGTATGTGTTGGTTAGGCAGTGGTTGGTCAGATCTAGGATGTGTTTGGGGGGGTTGTATTTGTTGTGGATAGCTGTCAAGGCTTCTTGAATGGGCACTTGTGTGAAGAGCGAAACAACATCGAAGCTCACGAGTAGGTCATTGGGTTGTAGGTCTTGTTTCTTTATAATTTCTATGAAGTGGAACGAGTTTTGTACGTATGAAGTGATGGATTCTGCATAGGGCTGGAGTTGTTTGGCAAGAAATTTGGCGAGGTTTTGTAGAGGTGAGCCTATGGAGCTGACTATGGGTCTGAGAGGTGTTCCTTCTTTGTGAATCTTGGGAGGCTGTAGAGCTTGGGGCATCTGGATGATTTCTCTCTGGGGATGATGCTTGGCTTGATTTCTTCACTTAAGGGAGAGGCTTTTATTTTGGCTTTGGTGGTTTTTTCCAGGTAGGTGGTGGGGTCTGTGTTCAAAGGTATGTAAGCAGGGTCTTGTAGTAGGTTGGATAGTTTGGCTTGGTAGTCGGATGTGTTCATCACCACTGTGGCATTGCCTTTGTCTGCTGGGAGAATGATTATGTTGTTGTCTTTCCTCAGGTTGGAGAGGGCTTTTGTTCTTCTTTGTGTAAATTGCTTCTGGGTGGTTTGCTGGAGCAGAGGACATTGGTGACTTCGAGTCTGATTTTGTTGGCTTCATCTGGGTTGATTTTGGTTAGGCTGGCTTCCACTCCGCATATGATGTTTTCGGTGGGGATGTGTCTGGGGCGACTGCAAAGTTGAATCCTTTGGAAAGGACTTTGGTCTCTGCGATGGTGAGTGTCCTGTCTGATATGTTGTGAACTGTTTGTTTCATGGGCTGTTGTGGGGGGTTGGGCTTCTGGCGTTTTCCAGTTTGTGGAGTTTGTTGGTGTGTGTGTCTGTCTTGTGGGAGGTCTCTGTTTCAGCTCTCCAGGCGGCAAGTTGCTTGGATTTGTTCCAGAGTGTTGGGTGGATTTTGTTGCTGAGTTTGAGGTGGAGAGTGAGTAGGTCTCTGTTGGTTTGATCTAGTAGGTATCTTTTCCTGTGTAGTTCGCTTCTGATTAGGGCTAGTTCTGTTCTTTTCAGGATCCTTTCGCTGGATGGGGTTTTTGAGTGGAATTTCAGTTGGAAGCCATCTAACCCACCAGCATCTAAACAGCCATCTAAACAGCCACCAGCAGTTAATCCCTTAACGATCGCCTCAGCCACACAGCAGATCACAAAAGAACAAAGGAACAAAGGAACCTGCAATCAGCAACAGAGCAAGCAAACCACACACCCCCACGGGTATAGGTATGCATGTTAGGGTGGATTCGGGTTTCTTCCCGTGTAGAAATCTGGTTGTTTTGGCGACGTTTCGACGAGGTCTCACTCGTCATCTTCAGGCTGGTGTTCTGGCTTCTTTCTTCTTGAAGCAAAGCGTGGTCTCAGTTGAAGTCCTTCTATAAATACTGCTGGGGGGTGTGGTTTGCTTGCTTTGTTGCTGATTGCAGGTTCCTTTGTTCCTTTGTTCCTTTGTTCTTTTGTGATCTGCTGTGTGGCTGAGGCGATCGTTAAGGGATTAACTGCTGGTGGCTGTTTAGATGGCTGTTTAGATGCTGGTGGGTTAGATGGCTGGTGGGTTCTAGCAGTATCCTGGGCTTTGGTGGAGTGGGGTCCTGTGTCTTGTGAATTCATTTTGGTCTGGCTACGTGTCTGTGGTCTCCCAATGTTTTTTTGGGGTGTGTGAGTGTGCTCCATGTGGTGACTGGAGTGGGGTGCCGCAGTAGATGGTGCAGTCGTGGTTTTGTTATTGGATGGTGGTTTCGTTTCATCTGTGGGAAGGGTCTGGGTTTGTGTTTGGTGTGGATGGAAGGTGGTGGCATCTTGTGTCCTTTTGGACCTGGTGTCAGTCTTTGTGACAGAGGCTCGTCTGTTGACCAGGGCTAGTTTCCAGATGTCAGGCAAGCGGGAGGTGTCATCACGTTTATTCATGTTGTTTGGGTGTTTCTCTATTTCAATGGCTTCCATGATTATTCGACTGTTGAAGTGTTCAGTTTTGGAGATGAGTTTGGTTCTTTCAAAGTCAATTTCATGACCTGTTGTTTTTATGTGCTGGAAGAGAGAGGAAGATTTTTCTTCTTTTTGACTGCGTTCTTGTGTTCTGCGATGCGTGCGCTTATTCTCCTGTTTGTTTGTCCGATGTATGTGGCTGGACAGACTTTGCATGGTATTTCGTAGACTCCTTGGTTTTCTAGCTCAATCTTGTCTTTGGGGTTTCTTAAAATGTTGGCTATTTTTTGGTCGGTGCAAAAGGCTGTCTTGATATTGTGTTTGTGGAGAATTTTGCTGATTTTGTCTGTGGTGCCTTTGATGTAAGGGAGGAGGCGGTGCCGTTGTTCTCTTCTGTTTCTTGGTTCTTGGGGGTGTTTCCTTTTGGATTAGTTTGGTGATGGTGTTTTTTGGAATCCGTTCGCAATTAAAACATTCGAGAGAGTGTGTAATTCAGTTTTTAGGTGGTCTTTGTCAGCGAGGCGTTTGGTTCTGGAGATGAGGGTTTTTGCTACGGAGTTGATCTGTGCAGGGTGGTGGTGTGATTGTGCATTTAAGTAGCGGTTTGTATGTGTTTTTTTCTGGTAGATGGTATGTCCTAAGGAGCCGTCGGGTTTTTTGTAGATTAGGACGTCCAGGAAGGGAAGTTGGTTGTTGGCTTCTATTTCCATAGTGAATTGTATTTTGGGGTGTAGGCTGTTGAGAACCCAAAATAAAAGCCTCTCCCATAAGTGAAGAAATCAAGCCAAGCATCATCCCCAGAGAGAAATCATCCAGATGCCCCAAGCTCTACGGCCTCCCCAAGATTCACAAAGAAGGAACACCTCTCAGACCCATAGTCAGCTCCATAGGCTCACCTCTACAAAACCTCGCCAAATTTCTTGCCAAACAACTCCAGCCCTATGCAGAATCCATCACTTCATACGTACAAAACTCGTTCCACTTCATAGAAATTATAAAGAAACAAGACCTACAACCCAATGACCTACTCGTGAGCTTCGATGTTGTTTCGCTCTTCACACAAGTGCCCATTCAAGAAGCCTTGACAGCTATCCACAACAAATACAACCCCCCCAAACACATCCTAGATCTGACCAACCACTGCCTAACCAACACATACTTCATCCACAATGGACAAAGATACAAACAGATAGAAGGAGCACCCATGGGATCACCCCTCTCACCGGTCATCGCAAACCTATATATGGAACACTTTGAAACCAACGCGTTACAGAAGTCCGAACATAAACCCAAACTCTGGCTCAGATATGTTGACGACACCTTTGTTATCTGGCCACACGGGAAAGATAAACTGAACAACTTCCTCACACATCTCAACAGCCTACACCCCAAAATACAATTCACTATGGAAATAGAAGCCAACAACCAACTTCCCTTCCTGGACGTCCTAATCTACAAAACCCGACGGCTCCTTAGGACATACCATCTACCAGAAAAAAACACATACAAACCGCTACTTAAATGCACAATCACACCACCACCCTGCACAGATCAACTCCGTAGCAAAACCCTCATCTCCAGAACCAAACGCCTCGCTGACAAAGACCACCTAAAAACTGAATTACACACTCTCTCGAATGTTTTAATTGCGAACGGATTCCAAAAAAACACCATCACCAAACTAATCCAAAAGGAAACACCCCCCAAGAACCAAGAAACAGAAGAGAACAACGGCACCGCCCTCCTCCCTTACATCAAAGGCACCACAGACAAAATCAGCAAAATTCTCCACAAACACAATATCAAGACAGCCTTTTGCACCGACCAAAAAATAGCCAACATTTTAAGAAACCCCAAAGACAAGATTGAGCTAGAAAACCAAGGAGTCTACGAAATACCATGCAAAGTCTGTCCAGCCACATACATCGGACAAACAAACAGGAGAATAAGCGCACGCATCGCAGAACACAAGAACGCAGTCAAAAAAAAAGAAGAAAAATCTTCCTCTCTCTTCCAGCACATAAAAACAACAGGTCATGAAATTGACTTTGAAAGAACCAAACTCATCTCCAAAACTGAACACTTCAACAGTCGAATAATCATGGAAGCCATTGAAATAGAGAAACACCCAAACAACATGAATAAACGTGATGACACCTCCCGCTTGCCTGACATCTGGAAACTAGCCCTGGTCAACAGACGAGCCTCTGTCACAAAGACTGACACCAGGTCCAAAAGGACACAAGATGCCACCACCTTCCATCCACACCAAACACAAACCCAGACCCTTCCCACAGATGAAACGAAACCACCATCCAATAACAAAACCACGACTGCACCATCTACTGCGGCACCCCACTCCAGTCACCACATGGAGCACACTCACACACCCCAAAAAACATTGGGAGACCACAGACACGTAGCCAGACCAAAATGAATTCACAAGACACAGGACCCCACTCCACCAAAGCCCAGGATACTGCTAGAACCCACCAGCCATCTAACCCACCAGCATCTAAACAGCCATCTAAACAGCCACCAGCAGTTAATCCCTTAACGATCGCCTCAGCCACACAGCAGATCACAAAAGAACAAAGGAACAAAGGAACCTGCAATCAGCAACAAAGCAAGCAAACCACACCCCCAGCAGTATTTATAGAAGGACTTCAACTGAGACCACGCTTTGCTTCAAGAAGAAAGAAGCCAGAACACCAGCCTGAAGATGACGAGTGAGACCTCGTCGAAACGTCGCCAAAACAACCAGATTTCTACACGGGAAGAAACCCGAATCCACCCTAACATGCATATATATATATATATATATATATATATATATATATATATATATATATATATATATATATATATATATATATATATATATATATATATATATATATATATATATATATATATATATATATATATATATATATATATATATATATATATATATATCAGACAGAATCAGACAGGACACTCACCATCGCAGAGACCAAAGTCCTTTCCAAAGGATTCAACTTTGCAGTCGCCCCCAGACACATCCCCACCGAAAACATCATATGCGGAGTGGAAGCCAGCCTAACCAAAATCAACCCAGATGAAGCCAACAAAATCAGACTCGAAGTCACCAATGTCCTCTGCTCCAGCAAACCACCCAGAAGCAATTTACACAAAGAAGAACAAAAGCCCTCACCAACCTGAGGAAAGACCACAACATAATCATTCTCCCAGCAGACAAAGGCAATGCCACAGTGGTGATGAACACATCCGACTACCAAGCCAAATTATCCAACCTACTACAAGACCCTGCTTACATACCTTTGAACACAGACCCCACCACCTACCTGGAAAAAACCACCAAAGCCAAAATAAAAGCCTCCCCCTTAAGTGAAGAAATCAAGCCAAGCATCATCCCCAGAGAGAAATCATCCAGATGCCCCAAGCTCTACGGCCTCCCCAAGATTCACAAAGAAGGAACACCTCTCAGACCCATAGTCAGCTCCATAGGCTCACCTCTACAAAACCTCGCCAAATTTCTTGCCAAACAACTCCAGCCCTATGCAGAATCCATCACTTCATACGTACAAAACTCGTTCCACTTCATAGAAATTATAAAGAAACAAGACCTACAACCCAATGACCTACTCGTGAGCTTCGATGTTGTTTCGCTCTTCACACAAGTGCCCATTCAAGAAGCCTTGACAGCTATCCACAACAAATACAACCCCCCCAAGCACATCCTAGATCTGACCAACCACTGCCTAACCAACACATACTTCATCCACAATGGACAAAGATACAAACAGATAGAAGGAGCACCCATGGGATCACCCCTCTCACCGGTCATCGCAAACCTATATATGGAACACTTTGAAACCAACGCGTTACAGAAGTCCGAACATAAACCCAAACTCTGGCTCAGATATGTTGACGACACCTTTGTTATCTGGCCACACGGGAAAGATAAACTGAACAACTTCCTCACACATCTCAACAGCCTACACCCCAAAATACAATTCACTATGGAAATAGAAGCCAACAACCAACTTCCCTTCCTGGACGTCCTAATCTACAAAAAACCCGACGGCTCCTTAGGACATACCATCTACCAGAAAAAAACACATACTAACCGCTACTTAAATGCACAATCACACCACCACCCTGCACAGATCAACTCCGTAGCAAAACCCTCATCTCCAGAACCAAACGCCTCACTGACAAAGACCACCTAAAAACTGAATTACACACTCTCTCGAATGTTTTAATTGCGAACGGATTCCAAAAAAACACCATCACCAAACTAATCCAAAAGGAAACACCCCCAAGAACCAAGAAACAGAAGAGAACAACGGCACCGCCCTCCTCCCTTACATCAAAGGCACCACAGACAAAATCAGCAAAATTCTCCACAAACACAATATCAAGACAGCCTTTTGCACCGACCAAAAAATAGCCAACATTTTAAGAAACCCCAAAGACAAGATTGAGCTAGAAAACCAAGGAGTCTACGAAATACCATGCAAAGTCTGTCCAGCCACATACATCGGACAGACAAACAGGAGAATAAGCGCACGCATCGCAGAACACAAGAACGCAGTCAAAAAAGAAGAAAAATCTTCCTCTCTCTTCCAGCACATAAAAACAACAGGTCATGAAATTGACTTTGAAAGAACCAAACTCATCTCCAAAACTGAACACTTCAACAGTCGAATAATCATGGAAGCCATTGAAATAGAGAAACACCCAAACAACATGAATAAACGTGATGACACCTCCCGCTTGCCTGACATCTGGAAACTAGCCCTGGTCAACAGACGAGCCTCTGTCACAAAGACTGACACCAGGTCCAAAAGGACACAAGATGCCACCACCTTCCATCCACACCAAACACAAACCCAGACCCTTCCCATAGATGAAACGAAACCACCATCCAATAACAAAACCACGACTGCACCATCTACTGCGGCACCCCACTCCAGTCACCACATGGAGCACACTCACACACCCCAAAAAAACATTGGGAGACCACAGACACGTAGCCAGACCAAAATGAATTCACAAGACACAGGACCCCACTCCACCAAAGCCCAGGATACTGCCAGAACCTACCAGCCATCTAACCCACCAGCATGTAAACAGCCATCTAAACAGCCATCAGCAGTTAATCCCTTAACGATCGCCTCAGCCACACAGCAGATCACAAAAGAACAAAGGAACAAAGCAACCTGCAATCAGCAACAGAGCAAGCAAACCACACACCCCCAGCAGTATTTATAGAAGGACTTCAACTGAGACCACACTTTGCTTCAAGAAGAAAGAAGCCAGAACACCAGCCTGAAGATGACGAGTGAGACCTCGTCGAAACGTCGCCAGAACAACCAGATTTCTACACGGGAAGAAACCCGAATCCACCCTAACATGCATACCTATACCCGTGAAAATCTACGAAAAATATATATATATATATATATATATATATATATATATATATATATATATATATATATATATATATATATATATATATATATATATATATATATATATATATATATATATATATATATATATATATATATATATATATATATATATATATATACACATACATGCAGAAATAATTCACTGGTGGGGGTGCCCACCATCCTACTTGGCATGTTCTTTGTGGGGAAAGGGTTCCCACCAGAACAACCCATAGAAATTGTGTGGGCAGCCTGTCCTGTCACTCCCTCCCTTGTGCCCTTCTGACCTCCCCTTCCTCCTCTGCTGCCTGCTGCCTTCCACAACAGCCAGGATTCCAGAAGCCACAAGTCAGAGCAGGAGGAGGAGTTAGATAGAAAGGCTGCAGGGAGACACTATAGCTGCTCAGGATTTCCCGGAAAGAATGTGGAAACATTACTTTTCCCATGGTGGTTGGAGCATTATGTAGTTGAAAACACACACACACACAAGTAAATTTCCAAAGTGGTAATTCATTCCCAGACTGCAGCCCAGTAGCCTTATGACCACCAACATTGCATTAGTACTGAATAAACAGGTGGTTTAATTAGTTACTAGAGCCAGTGAAGGGTTGTGAAACGGTTCGCGACAGACAGTCTGGCCTGTGTGGGAACTCTGTTTTCAAGGCCCACAAAGGAAGAAAGGTTATCCAGCAGTTTGGACGTTGACCAATGACCATTAGTTTGGACACAGGAACATCAAGCTTCCAGTATAAGTCAAGGCTAAGAATACCCTTCTTCCTTGGCAGCCAACACCATATGGCTGAGAAAGGAAGCAGACAGGAAGCAAAAGCATATTGAATTGATAAGTTCCTGGTTCCCCACCTATTTCTGGCATCCAGTACAGTTCCATCCATCGATGACTTAAGTCCATGGCCCCTCCCCTGATAAAACTTTGGCCAGCAGCCACCCATCTTCCTGTCTGCCATTCATTAGCGTTATCTTTTTTGAACAGAACTCTACAGGTCTTTGTAATGTCACAGCGCAGAATTTAATGATCTCTCAATTATACTGTTGACAGAGCCACTGATTGGAGCACGCTGGAAGACACAGTCTTAAAAAAATTGTAAATATCCCAATCCTCAGCAGTAGGGAGGGTTTGGGAATTCTGTATTTCAAAATGGTATCTGCTTATTTCACTGTGTCTTCGGGATGGGCACGAACTGCTGGTTTGGTGCTTCGTGCTGCTTTGTTTATAAGCCAAAGAGGTGTTTGGCTCTTCAAAGCCCCGCCTCCTTTGGTAGATGCCCACTCAGAGGCAGCGCTCCCGAAGGAAGTGGGGTAGGAAAGCCAGGCTGCTGTCTCTTGAGTGGGCGCCCGTGGGAGGAGGCGGGTCTTTGAAGCGGCAAACACCTGTTTGGCCGATAAATGAACCCACGGAAACCACCGAACTTGGAGTTCATGCCAATTTCTATAGTGTCTCTTATCTTTCTGTTTGTATTAACGATATATTTGGCAACTGTGGCACTCAAAAAGCATTACTGCCGTCACCCTTCTTAATTCTTCACCACTCGGTACGCTGTTAAGGGGTAGATGCTGTGGGTCAAGGAAGGAGAACAACAAGCACCCCTGTTTCGTGTCAGCTGTTTTTCAAGGAAGACATGTAAAAGGCTGAGAACATGTGGCCAAAGCCCTTGGCAATAATATCTACTTGTTCATAGTGAGGTCAACCCAGATCCAGGAAGTGTTACCCTACACTGAACTTGTTTGTCTGTTCAAAATATTTTTACCCCGCCATTCTCCTGAGAGAGGAACAAGGGGGCTTACATCTTTTAACAACAATACACTAATACCTTGGTTCACTCACAAGCATAAAATCCGTTCCGGAAACATGCTTGTTAAACCGTATCCTCATAAGAAATAATGGAAACTCAGATGACTTGTTCTGGGGTTCCATAGACCACATACTGTACACAAAAAGTGCCAAAACTCACAAAAGAATTTGGCTAGATGTCCACATCCACACCATGGTTTAGGTACCTGGCTGAGGAATCTGCTCTGCTTGGGATTAACAACTGGATTTTACTCTGTGTTTTTAATATGACAATAATAAAGTGCAATTTGTAGCCCAATACACACTTGACTAGCTGCCCCATGACTGGAAATAGTTTGAAAAAATAGGAAAGAATGTTTGGAAGTTGAGTCATGGCAACTGGACTTCTTTTCTTGAGAGATTGAAATGTTTCAGTGCTCATTCAAACAGCTTCGTCAGTCTGAGGAAAGCTAGTTGTGAGTCCTCCATTTGATAATTACTTTGACCTCTTGTCACCCTGGTCTGAAATAGGCTCATAAGATGAACAATGGCCTAAATAGGCTCGTTAGGTGAACACTAGTCTCCATAGTCCATTAGGTGAACAATGACCTAAGGCAGTGATGGAGAACCTATGGCACGGGTGCCAAAGGTGGCACTCGGAGCCCTTTCTGTGGGCACCCGACATCGCCTTTTCATAGCCACCTGTATACAGGTTAAATTACTGTATTGGCACTTTGTGAAAAATTTAGTGGGTTATGAATTGCAGTTTGGGCACTCGGTCTCTAAAAGGTTTGCCATCACTGGCCTAAGGTACTGAAACCCATAAAATACGGGTCATTAGCTATGGCCCTGGTGGTGGTAGAGGTGTGAAGTATTTTTGATTTGTCTGGGCATTGTTGAAATCACTGCCTGATAAGTAGCAGACATATTGTGCCTGAGTCTCCCACCTCTGTTGAGAGAGGGGTTTTCAATACTCACATGAATGGCTTCCCTGATCCCTCTCTCAAACCACCTATCTTCTCTGTCTAATATGTGTACATCCTCATCTTTGAACGAGTGCCCTTTGTCCTTCAAGTGGAGTCGTATGGCTGGTTCTGGTTCCTAGGCTGTTGCCCCTCCTATGTTGGGCCATCTTCCTGTTTAATGGCTGTTTAGTTTTTCTGATGTAGAGGTCTGCACACTCCTCACTACATTGGACCGCATATACTGTATTGCTCCTTTTCTGTTTTGGTGTCGGGTCCTTTGGGTGGACAAGTCTCTGCCTTAATGTGTTTGTGGGTTTGAAATAATCAGGGATGTGGTGTTTGCCAAAAATCCCTTTAAGCTTTCAGACACTTCAGCCATGTAGGGAATGACCAGTTTCTTCCATCGGCTCTGGGTCTCAGGCTGATCCATTGATCTAGCCACTAAACAGCCAGATAAACTCACCTGGATGACTGATCTTCACAGGCATAAATAAATAATGTTGAAAACAAAGTAAATAGAAATATAAATACAGTAAAACTTCGGATAAAGAATGCCTCTGATAACAAATTTTTCAGATAACAAATGGAAATTTCTGGGTATAGGGTTGACTTGGATAACAAACATTCCCTATAGGCTGCCTCGGATAACAAATGTTTCATAATGCCTTGCAAAAAAGTGTACCCAGGATGTATTGCAATCCCTGTAGTTTGTGGAGGGGTGGGAGGAGTTAGAGTGGGTTTTTCCATTGTTTTTGGAGCCATTCTGGACGTGTTTTGCTGAGGGATTTGGACCTTTCAAACTTGGAAAGGTGGGGAGCTAGATTTTATTAATCTTTACTCTGCTTTTCTTTGCATTTTTGGTGGGAAAAGGCTGGGGTAGTCATGCTGCTTTCTTCTGCCCATGTTTACATTCTTTTCCATTGCTCTGCAGGCAAGAACAGGCTGGATTTCTCTTGCTGCTTATGTTTGTCTCTTTGCATTTCCCCCATGCACCTTGGGTAGGAATAGGCTGGGGTAGTCTTGCTAGTTTCTCTTGTCCATGTTTGCACTGCACTGCAGGGGAGGTGATCTGGAGGGGGTGTTCCAGCACTGCAGGCCTTTAAAGTGCACTTTATAAAGAGGTCTGGAAACACCACCACCCCAGCTTTTTTGCCCTTTCTCGGACCTCTGGAACAGATTAATTGGTTTCCCTTTAATTTCAATGGGGAACCACGTTTTGGATAACAAAATTTTCGGATAACAAATTGCCTCTGTTCATTCTCAGAGGCATCACTGTACAAAGAAAATAAAACTCTAACCTGCACTCCCCTTTGAAAATGTGCCTGTCAGGTGCAAGGGAGACCTCTATTCCTTTCTCCTTCCTTGGCTTTGATGGCTGCCTGAGATGGAATGTTCCAGACAATCACCCACAATCCAGCAGAGGGAGGGAAAGAGAGCCAGCACTGGCTCACTTGTGAATGATAATGCGATTTGCTCCAGTGCTTGTATATCAAGATATTGCTTGTTGATCAAGGCAAAATGTAGAATAAATGTTTGCTTATCTTGCAAAACACTCTTAAACCAAGTTACTCATAAACCAAGGTATTACTATATTGAAATCTAAAAATAGTAAGTCTACAAATGCTACAAAGGATCAAACAAATACCATACTAAAAATGATAAACAAAAGCACTGCCAGAAACATATTCAAAGCGGTAAAGGCACAACCATCCATTTAAAAGCCACACTCAGGCAGCCAGTCATTAAGTGAAAGCCTGCCTGGAGAGAAAAGCCTTTGTCTGCCTGCAGAAGGAGAGCAAAGGTGGGTCCAGCCTGGCCTCCTGTGAGAGGGAGTTCCAAAGTTTGGGGAGCAGCAGTGGAGAAGGCCCTCTCCCATGTCCACAGCCAGCAGTTATGAAAGTGGTGGTACTTAAAGGCTTCTCCTGATAACTTTAACAGTTTTTTTTTCATTATCAGTTTTTTTTTGTTTTTTTTCTTTTGTCTTGCTTTAAATAAAAATAAGAGGCATCACTGCTGCAAGAAACAAGAGATAGAGAAAATACTGATTCTATGGTGTGTAACGGTAACATTTCAAATCGGACACATGGATTCTTTACTGTTAAACCAATGGGAACGTTTGGCTGGTATATAAACCACGTGACCACGAAAATAAATATCAATACAACAGAGGTTTGGAAAGAATCGATATAACTAGAGTTCCTTTAACAGGTGTGATTAGGCTGTAATACAACATGGCCTTTCCTCCCAATGGAATTTGCAGGTTATTTCCTTTTCAACAGAGAAGGTCTTTGTACTGGAGTCACAACTGATACGGTTTCATGTATTTCAGTTACCAAGGGCATATTCAAGTAGCAGAAAACGTCTCTCTCTCTCTTTCCTTTGTGTGTGTGTGTGTGTGTGTGTGTGTGTGTGTGTGTGTGTGTGTGTGTGTGTGCGCGCGCGCGTGCGTGTGCGCACGCGCACGCGCACACGCACATGAGGAGGAAGGGAGGGAATGAAGGAGAGACTGGCACAGGAAGAACTAGCAGTCTGGTTAATCCCTTTATTGGAACCTCCTTGGTTCCTCTGTGAACTTTGGATTTGCTCTGTGCAAAATTGTTAATTTGCCATCATTATGAAATTCAAAGCGGTCATTTAAAGACGGCATCTTTTTTCTTCTTCTATTCGTTCCTGGAGTTCATGTCTCAGAGCCAGGAAGAATCATGGCAGTGGGGGCCCTTCCTACTCCTCCCAAATCTGTAGCGCCAAAGACGCTGCTTTTCTACACACCCGGCTGATTGTTTGGGATGTGTGACAAGGCTTTCGTGGGTCAGCTTTGGTGGAGGAGGTGAGCGAGAGCAAAAGGAAGCAACTGCTTGTGTCCAGCCCATCATTATTCTCCACCCCTGAGAGGTGGGTTCACCAAAGGACTGGGTTTGGATGCATTTCCAGTTCCATGTCATTGTTATGTAACTCCTTTGTTCCGGAAGATGGATGCTTTTTATCCAGGAGGCCTCACCACTGAGCTGCTGGATCCAGCTTTTTGTTATGTACGCACAAACATTTTCCCTCTGTCTTTCCTGTTTCTTGAATGTCTTGAAATCCTATAATTTCACAAATCCTGGTTCTCTTTTTAAGTTCTTTTACACTAAGCATGTCAATGAATTCTGGAACCTAGAGGGACCTTTTTAAAACAACAACAAGAAAAATACACCCTGAAGTGAAGGAATTTGAGACTGCTGGGACTTTTCTTGTTTTGCTACTTTGAGTTATTGGTGACTTGTACTGTTGGCCTTACCAGTAGTATGGAGACAGATATTTCTTGAAAAAAATCTGGTTCAGTGGGGAAGATGTTCTGAAAGATTAGCCCGTCTCTTTCACATCTTAATATCGGCATCCAGGGCATGACGATGTAGAAGGGAGAGGAGTCAGAGCTGGTCCTACCATTAGACCAGTGGTTCTCAACCTTCCTAATGCCGGGAGCCTTTAATACACTTCCCCATGTTGTGGTGACCCCGATTGCCCTGCTTGGAAGAGTCCACAAGCCCCCTTTGGCAGGCCACTGCCACAGGTGCCATGGAGAACTTCCCTCTACAGGCACCCTCAGCCAATTGCAGCCTCCAGTGCCATTGACTGACATCCCCTCCAACCTATCAAGCTGTAACTCACTCTTTCTCCCTCTCCTCCTCTAGACCCAAACCGTTTGTGCCCTTTTCTTCACTGGCTCATGGCAACCCCTGTGAAATGGTCGTTCGACCCCCAGGTTGGGAACCACTGCATTAGACAGTCTCCTCTGATGGAAGATTCCAGGAGCCAGCAAGAGGATTTCTTTCTGTACCACAAGTAGTTCTGTAGCTTCACCGTTGATATATCTGAGAACATGCTCCTATTACCTTTGTTAAAACAGCCAATCCAGTTGTTTTCCTCAGTCAGAACTAGAAAGTGGGTACTATTCCACCCTTCACCTTTGGGACGGTCCAAATAGGAGAGTTTGGCAAGGCCTGGTTTGCATTTAAAAGGTCCTTATATTCTGTGTGATCTCTTTTATCTCTTTACTCCAGTGATCCTTCCATTCACACTGGACCTGTTTATTCCCCTGTGAGAAGAGTCCACAAACATCTTGGGATTACTAGTTTCCTCATGAGTAAGTTTATCTGATTTACTACCTCAAGTAAGGAGGTAGCAGCTGGGGGAAATGAAAAGGGAAAAGGTCAGGGTGGAAATTGGGGAGATGGAAGAGAGGTTATCCCCTCCTTTCTGTCTTCAGTTACGGCTCTGCTGGGGCTGTGCTGCCTTGTGGGTGCAGAGCTCACAGAGTCAACAAAGATTCCTTCATTGTCTTTTTCTTTCTTCCATACATCATTCAGGGGGCTGCAGTGGTTTCCCTTTTGGCTGTTGTTAAATAAATAACTGGAAAACTGAAACTATAGTACATCAAGCTAGCATGGTATTGAATGCCACTGCATAAAAATATGAACATAGAGAAGGGAATTTTTCTGCCCTCTTTTAATGTCATAAGCCACCTCTGGTTAATACTGTCCATAGTTCTGTCTGCTAGGCATCCGCACAGGCTATCCAATGGGGAAAATTGGAGGGTGTGCTGAATCATTCTATATCTATCTATCTATCTATCTATCTATCTATCTATCTATCTATCTATCTATCTATCTATCTATCTATAGCCCATCTGCCCATAGCCTTGTAACAGAAAGAGGCAAGACAGGTCTTAAATAGGCAGGATGGGCTGATCTAAGGAGAACTGTGTATAGACAGTGCAATTTGGTATGAACCAAATTATTACAACAGCAGTCCAAATACCCACCTTCAGTATATACCTGTGCCCTAAGGGTATATATGTACTACAGAGGGACAGAATTAAAGACGTTTGGTTCCAATTTAATTGTTGTGGGTCCATCCTATGGAATTCTAAAATTCATAGGTTGGTGAGGAGGTACATAGAATTCTCTGCTGCAGAGTTCTCTGGCAGAGAACTGTAAGAATTCTAAACTACAGAATGATCCTAGCATTACCTAGGATGAAGGCATGGCTGTTACACTACTGTGACTGCGCTGTGTACCTAGCTTAACTTATTTATTTATTTTTTTATTTATTTTAATACCATCCCCGCCATCTGCCCCTCGTTCACCCACAGCTCGATTTCTACGAGCTATAATATCAACGGAGGGTGTTCGTGACCTTATGTCTGTATTTTAACTCATTTTATTCTATTGATTAATTTTGTTGTTTGCTAAACACTATTGTATATTTGTGTTTATTGCTCTGTAAGCCGCCCAGAGTTCCCTCAGGGAAGATGGGTGGGATATAAATTTAATAAATAAATAAATAAATAAATAAATAAATAAATAAATAAATACACAGACCCTAAGACTAGAGCAGCAGCCTTCCTCAGTGTGGTATCCTCCAAATGTGTGGGCATACCCATCCCGGAATCCATCAACTAGCTGAGTTGGAGATTCCGGGAGTGGCAATCCTACACATGAAAGGTGACCAACCCAAGCTGCTTATATATGGGACATGATTTTTCTCCACTGGGAAGGTGCCCTGACGGCTCCAGCTGTCAGCAATTACTCCCCATCACAAATGCCACCACACCTACCGCTCTGCGGAAAGTTTTTCTACTCCAGCCAGAGTGACTGGCAAAAGACCAGAACTGCTATCTTACCCAGATGGAAAAGCATTCTAGTGCTGCCAAGCCGGACGAAAGGATTGTAATGAACTTTTAGGGTTAATAATATACCTGATCCCTCGAGATATAAAAAGCACGTTTAATTCTGCATTGTTACAATGGGCTTCAACAGAGAGCATTAAAAAATTTTAAAAGCTTTTTTTTTTAAAAAAATAGTCAAATTCCCCTGGCTGAAAGCCTGACCACGGCCATTCCATCAGGCAGTACTGAGGGAAAGGAAGGAAGTAGGGGGCCCCTTCACTGGCTCAGCTGAGAAGCCAGCTCCACCCTGCATCAATTGTCATCTGGCAGCAGCCACTCCATCAGGCTGGAGGCGGCGGGTGGGGAGGGGAGCAGGATTCCCATAGGCTCCATTAAGAGACCAGCAACATCTGACTCACCCTCACGCTGAACTTTTTCCACTCCAGCCGGTCCTTATAAGAACCTTGCAACTAAGACCTAATATTTGGGTTAGCTTTTTACCCTCCTCCCTCTCAATTTATTTCCCTTTTGGGTTGTGTCTTTTTTTGATTGTCAGCCTGAAGGCAGGTGTTGGCTTGTTATCGGTCACACAAAAGCTGCTCTTGGGAGACTTTTTCAGCTGAAGACAAGAATTTTAAAAAAATAAAAATAAAAATAAAAATAAACTAGTAAAGGGTAGAGACTCAGAGGAGAAATAACAAGAGTGGTTTAGTTTTTGATTCATTCATACAGCTTACAGCCTTTCGTTCCAATGTTGATGGGCTGAAATTTACCTCAGGTCTATTCCGTGTAGCCAAATAGTGTATAATAATGGCTGCTATAGCCTGACAGCATCTGGCAGCCCATACATTGCTCACTTCTGGTCATAAGACTGCAAATTCAAAGTTCAAATCTGCAGATATCTTAATTTCCAAATGGGGAGGTTGGAATGATCAGTTCGTGCTTAAAAGGCTCTTACATTTTCATACATCTCTTTTATCTCTCAATTCAGTGATCTTTCCAGTCACACTGATCAACATTTTTTTTTCATGAGAGAAGGGACCAAACAAGTCTTTGGGTCACTTCAATATATCCCCCCACCCTGGTTAATGACACTCTTCTTCCCACCATGATGGCCTGTGTGCCACAGCAAAAGAACAATGCATCTAGCTAGCATGGCACACATAATACTGCCAATGTATCTCATTTATCTAGAATAGTGCTACATCAATAGGAAAATATATATTAAAATTTTAAACAGTAGAATAGATAAGAATAGAGGAGGAGTTTTTAATTGCTCCTTTCAATGCCACAAGCCACCAAATATGGCATAGTGTTTTCACCTCACATATAGTCCACAGCTCTGTTTTGGCCCAATTCAAATGGGCTACAGACCAGGTTAATAGGACTTTTCTGAATCACACACATACAAAAACTATGGCCCTAATGCTGTGCCAAAAAGGAATGAGTCAGCTCTCAAAGGTGGCAGAATGGATCATTCTGAATCAAAACACATGTGGATGCTATCATTTGACTTGAACCCAATAACACCAAATGTGAATCCAATATATGCCTGTCTGGATGTACTCTCAGTATTTTATTAGACAGGCCAGTGGTCTGCTATATGGACAAAATTCTCTCATTTCTCTTGCAGCTCTGTGCCCCATCCAGTCCATGGAGAAGGATTGCTATGTGGATACTGACCTCTGCATGTGTGCACAAATTAAGGATGTGTATGTTTGACTGGGCCGGGAGTGTATACCATGTGACTGATTTCTTTGGATGTAAGAATGAATGTACATGCTTGCACAGATGGGAGGACTGTGGGAGTATATGGCCCCCAGGTGCATTTGCAACTGGGGCTTGGGCTATTGGTGTACCTTTATGACTCTTGTTACTAATTCCATGTATATATGAGGGTGTTGATGGAATCTTATTCTTATCTGCTGCAACAAATAGGAAGTAACTTCATATGTGGAAGATAGCGTCAGAGCTGCATTTTGAACTCATTCTTAAAGGAAATATGGTATCTTTGCAGAGAATCATGCCTGAGGCATGTTTTAGCCAATATCTTCCATGACAACAATTGACAGACGCACACCCACACATGTGTCAAGGGATGCTCATTGCTGGAAAGAAGAATTTAGTAGGCCCTGGACGCCAAGCTAAAGAAACACTGAGATCTCAGCACATCAGACAATGAGATCTGCGCTCATCCCATAATTGTTCAGTTGGCAGAACTGGTCCTAGCAGTAAAAGCAAAAAAGCAAAGTGTGCTGCTTATATACCTCCCTCTAGCACTTTAAAGCACTCTCTGAGCATGTTATAATTTAATTACACAGGCTAGACATCGCGCACCCCCACACACACACACATATGATGAGCTGGGCACTCCATTTGTGGCCCTCAGAAGGACAGAAGTCTGAGTCAACTTTGAGCTGGCTACCTGGGATTGAACCCTAGGCTGTGAGTACAATTGTGGCTACAGCACCTCTTTAACCACTGCTCCATGAGGCTGTACTGAGAAGTGCAGCTACCAGACTTGTAGACCTTGGGTGAAACCTGTACCACTCCCAAGGGGCAATTGCTATGATGCCTATGGGGAAAAACACCCCACCCCTCCATGCATACACATATTCATGGCAGGATGTAATCTACTGGAGTGGTTTAGACATCTTACTGCAGAACCAGAGGCTGGGAGTTCAATTCTCCACTGTGCCTCCCTGACAGGGGATGGACTCAGTGATCCACAAGGTCCCTTCTAGCTCTGCAGTTCTAAGTTTCTAATCTGCGCATCTCCAGTACATGGAAGATATTGAAAATCCATTCACTGCCTTGTTTTTCAGATGGGTGAGCACAAAAAGAATACTAAGACATGCCCAGGACTGAACAGTGAAGGAAGGCTGGGTTACACATGCATGTGTATCACTTGATGATGTGTGTATGCAAATGTGACATTGCAGGTCACTAGCAGAAAAGGTATAACTTTGATAACATTGCATGTCACCTGAACCGCAATCCTTTTTAGTGAAATACATCCACACTTATGAATGTCATGCATTATGTGGGGAGTAACCAAGAAATGAAATGTTGGGGGACACATGTGTGAACCGGCCATCAGAAAAGAAGTCATTTTGACATACCCAAGGATGGATGTTTTCTGGCTCCCTGCTTCCCAGATCTGCAGTCTTAATCCCAATTCCTTTTTAATAAAGAGAGAGAAAATTGTCAGGAAGAAAAAGTCGTGGCAGAAAGTGGACATGCAGAAAAGTGTAACGAAGCACATGAGCTGATGGTCTGTAGTAGGGGATCAAGGAAACTCAAGGAGAAATGTGGTTGTTACATTAACCTGGACCACAAAGAAATGACCTAAACTCAAGACAAACTATACAGCATACAAAGGAAGCAATCCACGGTCTTTTAGACCAGTGTTTTTCAACCTTTTTTGGGCAAAGGCACACTTGTTTCTTTTAGGCACACACCATTAGAAAATGTTAAAAAAATTTAACTCTGTGCCTATATTGAATTGCAGTTTGGGCACTCGGTCTCTAAAAGGTTCTATTGCTGGTGTAAAAGTAACAGAGGGGCCACAGATTGAGGCAGCCCGCTCCCAGTTCCCATTACCTGTGTTGTTTTTTAAAGACATTTTGCCCTGCATGGACCTGTGTCCAGTGGAGACCTGAGAAGGGGCACTGACTTCCAGGAACACAAATAAGACCCAAAAGCCCATCTTGCTCTCCACACTGTGGCCAAGGCAGATGCCTTCAGCAAGTCCAGCGACGGGGGGGGAGGATGAAGCAAGGCAGGAAGGAAAGAAGGCAGAAAGTGTTCTGCTTGTTTTTTATTTTTATTTTTAAGAAAGTGTTCTGCTTGATTTAACAAGGAGTCTTTTGGCGTTTACAGTTTTAATTACAGACAGGCTGAACATACACATATGCAGGCTAGAAATGAGCACTTTCTATAAGAGGGGAAAGGGTACGAATGGAAAGAGAGAGGTGGGGGGAGAAAGAAAAGACAGAGAGAGAGAAGAGGGCAAGACAGAAAGAAAGGGGCAAGACTTCAAGGAACCCATCGCGGGCCCCTCAGAGACAGTTCTTCCCCCCCGGATAAAGGCTCAGCCATCCAGCCATGCCAGAGCCCCCGCCCGCCCACCTCCTCAGTCCAGGCCCGGCGGAGGCCTTCCATCCCCTCCTCCTCGCAGCCCTGCCACGGTGCTCATGGGGCAGCTGGGCGCCCTCCTCCTCCCCTTCCCCTCACCTGGTGGTTTGTTCTGGGCTGGGGCTCCCGGGCCGGCTCGTGTTGGCGGGCGGGCTGTCGGGCGGCTCAGTCCATTGGTAGCTCCCAGGAAAGGGGTGGTGGTGGTCCAGGGTAAAAAAGGAGAGAACTGAGGCATAAGAGAATGAGCGGGGCCAGGTCCAGCCGGGAGGAAGTGACGCCAAAGGGGGAGGAGCCAAGCTTTGCTGCACTTCTTGCTGTGGACTGCCCGCTGGCCCTGGGTTGAAAAATTTTTCAATTTTTCCCACGGCACACCAGGCAACATCTCGTGGCACACTAGTGTGCCGCGGAACAGTGGTTGAAAAATGCTGTTTTAGACACATGTGTGATGCAGTCTCTAATCTCTATTGAAAAGTAATTTCCAGTCTCCATGGAATTTACTCCTAAATAAGTGCCTATGAGATTGAAGGCTTATATTATTGTTTTGCTTTGGTATAAAGGTTCGCAGGAACAAGGCAAAATTTGTCTCTTGATTTAACAGCTATTGGTTTCTTGACACGAATAATACATAGCTCTTCATAGTCTAAGGCAGCACGCAAGATATCAACTGAAGAGCTGAGAGCCTTTTGTACTAGCTTTCTCCTGGACTGGCAGAGAACTGAGATTACTTACGGAAAGAGAGTCTTTGTGTCTTGTTGTGAATGAAAATCATTAGAAGGAAATAGAATTCTGGCAGCTTTTCCTACTCCTTGTTCATTGATACAGAACATTCAAATCTTGGGGCTTGCTAGCTTTGTCTTGATGGACTGCATATGATTTAGGTATAATTAGGCTCCTGCAAATATAACGTCCTCTTTCAAAACTAAGAATATGTCTACACTGTGCAGTTAGGGCAGTGTGACATAATTAAGTTGCAATTAGAGTAGGCTAATTTGAATCAATGGAACCAAGGTACCAAAGCCATACAGCCATGCAGCTGCGCACACCCCTGGCACCTTTTGCTCAGAGGTTTTCCACCCCTGTGAACCAGTTGTGACCACTTTTCTTCCAGTTGCGATGGAATCTGCTGGGGAGTGGGGTGGGACTTGCTCAGAAGAGAGCCCCACTCAGTGGAGACAAAAAGTAGAGGGCACATTGTATGGAACCTATGGAGAAGTTGACTCACCTCATTCCCCTTATTCAGCGGTCCTGCGCTAGTGCAATGATTGCACTAAGCAGCAGAATTTTGGCCAGTGACTTCTAATTCTTCTAATTTGGGATTAGTTAATAAACCATAGCTTGTTTGCAGGAATGGAGTTGGACTCATCATCAACTAATATCGGTGTCCTGGAAGTCATCACCTGCCCTGCACGTAAGGTATCAATCTGGCAAAGTGCTTGGAATCCATAGCATCATTTTAAGAAATCTTTCCTTTCTAATGCTTAGCTTTTGTGAGAGGCTCATGACAGGAAAGCAGCACACTGGTTGTCAAACACACCCACGCTCTGCTTCTTCTGTTCTGAAGGTACAGGTTCCTCCCTCAGGAATTGCATCTGTGCCTGAATAAAAGCATATGGTTCAAACATCAATGCATGAATCTTTATTCAAAGGGAACACACACTCCAGGCAAAAATATTTTTGCTCTGTTGAGATTGATGATTAGTTACCTCTGAAGACAGGAAAATCCCAATAATAATCTCCTGTGAACATGTCTAAGTGGAATATGATGGGGGATTAATATCATACTAATTTCTACACACAATCAAAACTATCATTCATGCACAGTAACATTGCAGAATGGACACCCAAATGCTGTTTAACTATTAGTATTAGTATTATACTTGGCTTCTATTATCCTTTTGAAGAGGCTTATCATGCAGTCCTTAACTAAATATAAAACCAGATCTCCCACCCTACCTACCCCTTCTAATCTGGTTCAGAAATGCTTTTTTTTCTGTTTAGGATTTAATGACAGAGGGGACAAAGGGCTACATCTCACAAATCTCCCCCTTCCCCAAACCAAGCCTAATATATTTAGACTAGTCTCCTCGTGGGGCATCCCGGGCAATGTGACTTGTCACAACTAAGTAGTCTACACATTTCGGGCTGGACTTGACAAGGATTCTCAGCATGGAAGAATCAGCATGAACACCAAACTTAAAAACATCTCTTTTCGGACATTTTATACATATTCTCCATTCTCTTGGAAAGTGGCGCACAATATTGCTATATATTCCATTACACCCTATAAAACAAACAAATAAAAAGAATTTCCTCTCAAGAATTTCTGTGCAGGCTGTATAATACGGAATGTGGCCTACATGAAGAGAAGAGACCAGGCTTTTCTTAATGCTTGGGTATTTGTGTTCTCAGAAGCCATTTTGTGGAGTCATTAACTATGTGCCCTTAGGTCAATTCTGACGTCTATTAACATTTTCCAGAGGTATCTAGATCTAGAGTACTCAGAAGGGGTTTACCGTTTCCTTCTTCTGGGGGCGCTTTGGGTCTGTGCAGTTTGCCCAAGGCTCTTCCTGTGGGGAATTGAACTCTAGGCCTTTGGCTCCACAGCCAGGTCCCCAACTCACTGAGCTCTCAGGGCAGCTGTCCTTAGTGAACAGTCAGTGTGAATAATTCCATTATCACTGTCAGTATTGCCTGCGGTTAATTTCCCTCTAATCTTGTTGCTTAATCTTACCCCAGACCATCTGCTTTTTGCATGAAGTGCACCTGATGAAGAGGGCTGTGGCTTTCAAACACTCACCGTTCAAGACACTGATTAGTCGTCAAGGTGCAGCAGACAAGTTTTGTTGCTCCCTTGGTGTTTTTCACTGTATACAAAGTAATTTAGCCAAGGATGCTTCCTTTTTTAAAAGAACTGATTGGTTCCTAAACAACATGCAGATCCCCAGCTCCGACCCATTGTCAACCTGTGAATAGATTCAGTAGGGACAGAGTGGGAATGGAGAGGAAAAGATACACAGCGACTCCATGAATTTAATACATTCTGGCAAGCCTGATGTTGACAAAAGTGGCACTCTGACACATCAGTTCGTTTGGGGGATTGTCCACTGTGTGGTGCTGTCAATCAAAATGAAATATGATGAATATGCATGATGTAAGCAATGGTAAAGCTAATTCTGCTCCCTGAAAAGAAAGAAAGAAAGAAAGAAAGAAAGAAAGAAAGAAAGAAAGAAAGAAAGAAAGAAAGAAAGAAAGAAAGAAAGTCTCCACTTTGGGGTAGGGGGGATGGTGGAATCCTAAAACTACCAGGGTTCCCCTTATTGTGAAATGGCCCTATGGAAGGATGTCTTCATGCATGTACCCAGTCCTGTCATGCTACCGAGGTTTATGCATGGCTGTCGAGGGGCATGGCCAGTGTGGCTCTATAGTGGCTGTGCTGGTTTTGGGCACAATCCTGCTTCTTTCTTGGGTGTTGATTAGGAATAGAGATGGGCACGACTTAGCGGTATTCCCGTTTCCGTTTCCGTTACTCGGTTCCATGACTCTACCAGGGTTTTGGTCCCCTTTGCGCGATTTTTAAAAGAAAAACCCGGTTCCCGGCCAAAAAGCAGGCGGAAAAATGCCTGCCGTGCCTCAGGGCACCTACCAGAGGGGTTGTTTCTGGAGGTCCCCGGCCCCTCCATCCCCCATCCTGGGCTGCTCTGGTGGGACTCGCCGCAGGCTGCAGGCAGCCAGCAAAAGCCCAGTCTCGCCGGCCGCCGCCGCCGCAATTAAAGCGCAAGCAAGAGGGAAAAAACTTTTAAACTCTCCCCCACCCTTTCCCAGGCCAAAAAGCAGGCTGCCTGCTTGACTAAGGGCGCAGGGCACCTACCGGAGGGGTGGTTTCTGGAGGGGGTGCCTCCCCCCACGGGGCAGCCGGACTCTCACCATGCCATGTGGCTGGGGCGGCGCTGTTTTTGAAATCGTGGTCCAAAAACACACAAGCACAACAGAAACACGGGCCAGATTTTTCACAGTAGCAGTGGGTTTTTTTCTTGCAACAAAATGTCTCTCCTTTCCTCCTCTGTCCTCCATTGATTTTATTTTATTTTATTTTATTTACACCTGCGGTGTGCGCAATGATGGGCTGGCCGAGTGGCCAGCCATGTGGTGGGAGTGGACGACCATGCAAAATTTTGGAGCCATCCCACCAAATGGATGGCCATATGGCCATTTCTGGGATGTGCCAAAAGCCCCCTAAAACCTGCCCTAGCCCCCTAACCCTAAACCTAACCCTTGACTCCTTACCCATACGTCACAGACTGTCTTCTTAGTGGGTCAGAGAGGCCTAGAGGCAACCCACTAGCCCATCGTGGCCTAACCCTAGCCATTGCACTAACCCACCTTAACCCTAAGCCAGATCTACTTGCTTGCATTGCACTACTACACGCAGCAAGTTTTTTCTGTGTGAGACATAGTGGTGCGAGAGCCTTGTGCAGGGAAGGCATGACGCTGTCACTCTCACTGGTCTCATAGCCTGCAACTGGTATGCAATATCCATATGGCTATTGCATACCATTTTGCAGCAGCAGCAGGTGAGGAGGGGAGACCCCCATGTAGAGGAGTCTCTTGGAGCCTGCTTCCCCTTCCTAGTGGGTGAAGATAGGAGGCACCCACGGGTGCCTCCAGGAGCCCACTTTCCCTTTATAGCAGGCCAGAGGAGGCACCCACCCCACAGAGGTGCCTCCAGGAGCCCGCTCCCCCAAAAAAACCAGTACTAACGACAACCCGAAAAAATGAACCGACTAATTTTTGCTGGAAACGAGCCGGGACCGCCCGACTAACGACAACTCGAAAAAAATTTTTTTCAAGTCGTGCCCATCTCTAATTAGGAATGGGCATGAAATGGAAAAATATTTTTTAAAAATTTATTCAAAACAAAATGGCTCCCCTGGGTCCTAGAGGCACCAGATTGGGTGCCTGGGACTCTGGGAGCCATTTTTAATGGGCTCCTGCCGAGCTGTCAATGGCTAGAGACCTTTAAACCAGGACCCCCCTGGTGCCTACTGGGCCAGGTTTAAAGGGCTCCAACCATTGACAGCTCGGCAGGAGCCCTCAGAAAATGGTGGGAGCCCGAAAACGATGGAACGAAATGGTTCGTTTCAATGGGGAAACAACTGTTTCATTTTGTCTGTAACGAAATGCTGCTTCCTCGTTTAGTTTCATTTCATTTTGTTTTGCTACATAACAAAATGACAAAACAGCTTTTCATTTTTCATTTACTGCCCATCCCTAGTGTTGACGAATGCATGGAGGAAGAGGAGGAGGAGGAAGAGGAAGCATCCTAGTGTAACCTATTTCCATGCTGCTGTTACCAGTCAGCAGCTTTACTCTTCAAGGTCCAGAAAACAAAGGGGGAAATAAGTAAAGCAGTCTATTGGTGAGGGCTGCTAAGGAAACTTTAAGTCAGGCATGTCCAAACTTTGGCCCTCCTGATGTTTTGGACCAGAACTCCCAGAATTCTAAGCTTAGATTGCCAATGACAAAGGACTGTTGGAGTTGTGGCCCAAAACATCTTGAGGACCGAAGTCTGGACATGGCTGCTTTAAGTTGATTGAACATACCAACTTATATAGTTGCATATGAATATAGCAAAAAGTATTTAGAAGAGGGGGAAACAGTATTTTGCTCATTTCTAGAAAAATATGTGTCTGCATTTCAAGAAACACCATCTGAGTGGGGGCATTCCTTAAGCTTCTGTTTCTGAGGGTGTTTATACACGACTCCTAAGCTCCGCTGCAAATGGCTCCCAGCTCCGGAGCTTAAAAATGTTTCCCCACCAGCTCCAGAGCTAACAGAAAATTAAGTGCGACCCCGCCCACCTAAGTGCGACCCAGCGCAGCTTTCAAGTACCTGCTCTGGGAGAGTGAAAAATTTTGATGTGGAGAGTGCCGGGCTCTCCTTGCTTCTTTTTGTTGTTGTTGTTTTGCCTCCCACCTCTTTAAGAGGAACCAGGAAGTGACCGGGGCTCGGAGCAACTTCCACCGGCACCGGATGTAAGGCTTTATTCTTTTGTCCTTTTTTAAGGCTTTTTTTTCCTCCCTCCCCTCACGCAGACAGAAGCAAGGAAGTGCGGAGTAGTGGGGAGGAAGGAAGAGCAACAACCACCCCCAAGATCTCTGGTCCGAATTTAAGGGGCCAGCGGATCTTAGGGGTTGTGTGAAAAGGCCCTGAGATGTGTTTTTTTTTCCCACGCAAAATGGTAGGATTGTCATATAAGGCCTCTGAATGATGCTGGGTTCAACAAGAAATGTATATTGAGGGAAATGATTTTAGAGGTCACACTTCCCACCCACAAGGAACATACTCAAAACAATTAACTTCCATAAAGTTAAAAATGAGGCTGCCCGATTAATCACAATAGATTTGAAAACAGTTTTTAGTGGATCCGCTGACCCAGGGCTGCAATTTTTGATTGCTTTGCTTTCTAAGCCCAGCTCTTACTCTGAAATGTCCCTGGGAAGGCCCTCTACGGCAGCCTAAAATATGTTGTTTACATCCAGTCTGTGTTTTGAATCCACTGCCCCTTCATGGCCCCCACTGTAATCTCTGAGGTTATTTCCTATTGCTGTCACATTGGCTATGCATTCCTGAGCGTTGAGCAATAACTTTCCCCCATAGGCAGAGGTTATAGAGCTGTTACAGACTGCTTAAAGAGTGCAAGCCTGAAGCACGTTCCTCCATTAAGGGCAAAAAAAAAAATAACTATCATTACACGTAGGAGTATGCCTCGACACTGAAAAAGCAACACTGATTATTCTGAATTGCCTGCTCCAAATTCTCCTGTGTTGTCCTAATGACAACGAGGTAGAAAGCAAATACAGCATTTTTCATGTATAAGACTATTTTTCTCTAAACTTGTTAGACTAAAAACAGAGTTGTCTTATACACAGAAGTAAGACAAGGAGAGAACTGTGTGTTTGAAAAACTGTAATTTTGGGTTGGAAAGTGGGGAGGGAGGACTTGAAAATCATACCGCACACCCTCCGGGAGCGAGAAGGGAATGGGGAGGGAGGAAAGACGCATGTCTTATCCCCCACATGGGGGGGTTCAAGCCCGTTCTCTCCACCAGATGACAAAAACCTCGATACGCCGAGTTTTTTTTTTTTTTTTAAGGATGGGAACAAGGTTGCACATTACTCTTTGTATGTCAAAAAAATGTAGAGAAAATAAACAGCAAAAAACTGGGGCAAAAGCCATTCAAAGTAGAGAAAAAGCAAAAAAAATACTGGGAAAAGCCATTAAGTTACCCACATAGTGCTAATAATATTAATAGTTTATCTATTTCTACTACAATTATTTTATAGAGGAAGTTTTAAAGAAAAGGTGGATTCATTCTAAGCATGCAGAAATGGGTCAGAGCAGCAAGACCATTCACAATCTCTGTTCACTTTTAACCTCATCACATGCCACCACAATCTGAGCAGCCACCATGAGTTCAAACCCTGACAGTCTGACCAGCTGAGATTTTGTGCATTGTGGGACAAGAAGGGAAATAATGAAATAATCTTGTAACCCAAATTAGGTTGGTTGCGAAGGAGGAAGACCGCTGCAATTCTGCAGGATTTGAAATATATTTCCTGCCAGCCTATTGGGCAGTAGCTCATTCTCCTGCACTTCTGAATTAGGTAGGATTAGATAACTGCCGTGTTTCCCATGCTATAGAATTTTGTTGTTGTTACATTCCATCAATTGCTTCTGATTCATGGCAACTGCACAAATGAGCGGTCTCCAAAATGGCTTGCCCTCCTCGGCTTTTCTAAGCCTAAGCCTGTGGCTTCTATTATGGATAAATCCATCTCACATTTGGTCTTCTTCCTTTCCTGCTACCTCCAACCTTTTCCGGCACCAGCAATATTTGTCTTTTTTTCAGAGAGTCCTGCCTTCTCATGAAGTGGCCCAAAGTAGGACAAATTCATCTTCAACCTCCCACCCCCTTTCAGAGACAGTTCAGCCTTTATTTGATGTAGGATCCACTCGTTCCCCATTCTGGCGGGCTAACACTCACCTCCCAAACCATATTTCAAGCAAATCAATTCTTTTTTTTTGGCAGCCCTCTGTCTATCCTTCATTCCTGTACATGGTGATGTAAGGGGCAGATTTTTTTTTTTACAGCATGCCACATTTTTAATGCAGCCTGCATTTGAATGTATACGTGGGTTTGGACCTGTTTATAAGAAATTTAGCAGGAAATGCCAGCTTACTCATAAATATGTTTAAACTTGCTTGTGGGTTCACATATAGGTTGCAGAGAAAGTATTAAATGTCATAGAAATCCTTCTCCTAGAAGAAAATGTAAGTGTGGCTGGTCTTGGTGATACCTCCTTACACTTTATGATATTTTCTAGTTCCTTCATTCCCAGCAAGAAGAATCTGCATTAATGCCAAAAATAAAAGCAATTGCTCTTTTCAAAACCCACTGACAAAGAATACAACAATGCTGCATTATTGTATGCCAACTTTTTAAAAAAAAAGTTCTTTCATTGCTCTCCTTCCAAGCTTCTATCTTCTAATGATGATTTTTTTGGCTGCAGTTTCCATTTGGATTGGTGCTTGAATCAATGTATTCGAAATCTCTGATGATTTCAATGTCTTCATTGTTGACATCAAAGTTCTTCTGTAGCCATGATTTTGGGCTTCCTAATGTTCAGCTGCAGTCCTGCTTTAGCACTTTCTTTTTTCAACTCTCACTAAAAATTGTTTCAAATCCTTGCTGTTTTTTGACCGTAAGATGGTGTCCTCTGCGTATCTTAGATTATTGCTGTTTCTTTCATCCGTTTTCATTCTTTCGTCTGAATCTAGCTTGGCTTTCTGTATAGAGATGGGCACAAAATGAATTTTTAATTTGTTTAGTTATTCGTTATTTATTTCATTAGGGAACGAAACAAATAACGAAGGGACCCATCAAAGAAAAATGAAACTAAATGAAATGGAAATTTCTGTTTCGTTCTGTTTCATTTTTCGTTCCTGGTGTCACTCACAAACCTTGTCCTCCTGGGCCAGGCCCGGGGGGAAAAAAACAGCAACAGAGGCACTAGTGCTTCTCAGCTGGGAAGCACTGGCCCCAAGCCAGCACTTCTCAGCTGTAAAAAGAAAAAAGAAGAAAGAAGCACCACAACGGGGAGTATTTAAAATTAAAAAAAAAATGAAAATTTAAAACCCTGTCCCTCTGGCCACGCCCGGCCGTGCCGGTGCGCCCATCCATGGGCCAGCCAGTCCAGCCTGCCGGCCAGCGAGTTTCCCCAGCCTAGGGGAAATGAAAACAAAAAAATAACAGCAGCACTAGTGCCTCTCAGCGCTGGCTTCTCAGCTGTAAAAATAAAGAGAGAAAAAGCCCCACAATGGGGACTATTTAAAATAATAACCCCCCAAATAAACATGTCCCTCTGCCGTGCCTGGCCAGAAAAAAATAAAATAAAAAAGAAACGAAACAAACAAAATACAAAATGATTTTTTTTAAAAAAATTGTTTCGTATTAAACAAAAACAACGAATAATGAAATGAAACACCATTTTGGCCTTTCGTTCCCATCTCTGTTTCTGTATAATATGTTCTGTTTGCAGAGTGAACTGATAGGGGAATAAAATGCACTTTTGTCTAACATCTGTGCCTGAAGAATATTTATATTTATTATTATTTGTTTTATTATTAGATTTATACCCCACCCATCTTCCCAAGGGAACTCTGGGCGGCTTACAAAGCTGATCAAGTCAGCGAATGCACAATACAATACAAATACGACAGACAAACAGACCAGACATATAATTAAAACAAGCAGCCAGAGAGCACCCTTTGTTTCAAAAACCTCGCTGCTAGTATAACAAAACCCCAAGAGAGGCAATTCTATTTCTCCATTCTATCTCTCCATATCCATTCTATCTCTCCATATCCTGCCCCAGTGGTAGCTTCTTATCCACAATACAGGTTACTCACCAGGCCAATCAAGTACCTATTTCTTTCAGAACAGCCCATAGTTTCTTGTGACCTATAAAGTCTATAAAATATAGATTGATCTTCTTTGGTACTCTCATGGAGCAAGCAGAAACTATATTTGCATTATGATCTGAGTACTTCTTTCTTTTTGGAATCCAGCACCCCCGCATCTGGCCTTTGAAGTACCCTGTTTTTAAGCCTGGTTCTTTTGTTTCTTTTAAAAAAAATACCCATTTATCATCCTCAAAGATATCTATGTGCAATTTTGAAGATTGTTTCCTCATTGATATGTAATATTTCATTAATTTTGGTAAAGATAATCTTCAAAAAAAGTTCAAAATGAAACCACATTTCCACCGCATATGAAAATAATTACCAATATCTTGGCCACATCGACATAATGCAGAATATTTGGAATCCATCAAATTTTAATTTAAATACCATCGCCAAATTATTTCATAACAATTTCCTTTCATCACCACAGAGATACTTTAAAAAGATTTTTATTCCATATATTCCTCAACACCTTGGTTTTTATTTCCTTACAAAAACTAGCCTTCCATATTAAGATAATGTTGCTGGCCTTCCACCTCTATCAGTATTTCATAAAGTTTGCCTATTATCCCTTTCATGCTTTTATTTTCTTCCACTTTCTCCCTCTGATTGATTATTTCTTCAAATATTTCCATACTTTTGTCCATTGATGCAATTGAATCATATTTAACCATTGTATCCTCTCTCCCTTCTAAAACCAACCTCAATTGTTCTCTATTATATATTTTTCCATCCAATCTTTTAATCTAACAATATTTTTCTTTAATGGTTTCTAGACCCTCACATAAATTTTGTGGGAAATTTCTCAAAATCCACTACAGGTGTTAGAGAGATTACCGGGCTAAATATTTTCCTAGATTTATTTCATGCCCTGGCATGAAATTGCCACCATCATTTGCACAGAAATATTTAATTATCCTTAGATAGTGCAGTTCAAGTGTTCATACATCACACAGTGCCCCTTCATCCTCACTCTTCTGGGGCTTTATCATTCTCTTGCCGACTCCCTTTTACTATCATTTTAGTCCCTTTTTTTTACTATTTAGTTAGTGAAGTAGCACTGAGTGAGAAGAGATTGTAAGATTTCTGAACCAGTGCAATATCAATGTAGTGCTATGCTGTTAAATTAGATCATTGGGTGTTGTTGTTCTTTCAAAATAAATTTTGCAACTTGCATTGCCATTGTAGTCCTCTATCACTCTGAGCAGGAGGCTGGCAGAGGGAATAGGGTTCACCTCCAAACCACAAATGACTCCGTATCAGTGGTCCCCACTCTGGGCCGCAGGAGGCTGGCAGAGCCTAGGAATCCCCTTTTCCTCCGCCGCCCTCCTCCTCCTCTTTTCTCCCGTTGGAGGAGGAGTCTCCAAACGGCGCACAAACGGGGTGGGGGGGGGACCCGGGGCTCCTGGGCGGATGGGCCCTGCCTCCTCCTCCTGTCGGCGGCCGCAGCCCACGGCAGCCCCGGGTTCGGCCGCAACTATCCCACCTGAAGGCCGCAGCCGGAGGCAAGCGGCGCGCAGAGGTGCCCCACCGAGGCGGGTGGCGGCGGCCGCCGCGGGCGCCCCGCCGCCCGGCCGCGGAGCCACAGCCAAACCCGGGCGGCTGCCGTGGCGCGGCGCGCCACCGCGCCCGCCTGGGTTGGGGCACCTCTGCGCCGCCGCTTGCCTCCGGCCGCCGACAGGGAGGAGGAGGCGGGGCCCGCCCGCCCAGGAGCCCCGGGCTCCCCCCCCCGCGCGGGGAGCGCACGCCCGACGCCCCCAGCCGGCAAGCGCAAGACCCAAAACGACAAGCCCCCCCGCACCTCCTCCTCCGCCTCCTCCCTCCCCATCCCCCCCCCCACACCCTCCCCTGCCCCCCACCCCCATCTCCTCCCCCCCCCCCCCCCACCCCGGGCCACGGGAAAATAATAAACAAATACCGGTCCGTGGAGACAAAAAGGTTGGGGAGCACTGCAAGATCCATGATGTTCTCTGGATGTGCCCAGCAACTGCTTCAAAGGATCAAGATTGGCAATCACAGAAGCCCAAAACAAGACAAAATACTGAGACCAGAAATGCTAAGAAAAAACAAAATCCCTGACAGCTGAGCAAAATAAATTGCACGCTCACACCAAACTATCAGATATATTCATGATTAGCAGAATCAAGATAAAACATATGATACTTGAACAATGACTTCCAAAGACTTCTTCTTTTTCTTTAGTGTTTCTCCCACTTGGTGGTGGGGTCCGCTAGACTTCCAAACACTATAAAACTTTATAGTGCCTCGTGGTGCAGTGGTTAAACTGCTGTACTGCATCTATAACTGTGCTCAAGACCTGGGGTTCAATTCCAAGGAACAGGCTCAAGGTTCACTCAGGGCGCTTTTACATGACCCCTAAAATCCGAGGCAAAGGGCTCTCAGATGCGAAGCTTAAAATTGTTTTCCTACCAGCTCCGGACTTTTAAAAAAATTAAGTACAACCACACCCACCTAAGCACGTCCCAGCACATTTTCCAAGTACCTGGTCTCTGAAGGTGAAAAATTTCTGATGCGGTTTGCAAAGCAGTGAGTGCCAGGCTGTCCTGCCTTCTGTTTGTTTGGTTTTTGCCCCTGCCCCTTTAAGAGACTGGAATGCTCCTGAAGGCAGAGCGGAGGTGAGCCTGCATTCTTTTTCTCCCTTTTTTTCTCCCTCCCCTCATGCAGATAGGAGCAAGGGAGTGCAGAGGGGTGGGAACGCAGCAAGAGGAGCAAATCCCCAAGATCTCTGGTCTGAATTTAAGTTGCCAGCGGATCTTAGGGGTCGTGTAAAGGTGCCCTATATCTTTCATTTCATTCTCCCGAGGTCAGAAAAATGAGCACTCAACTCCAGGGTGTGTGTGTCAATGTGTAGGTTGCATAAATAAATTGTAAACTGCCCAGAGAGTGCTTTAAGAAGCAGTATGGGGCGGTATATAAGCAGAACAATTTGCCTTTTCTTTATTACACTTTATGGCAGTTTGAGTCTGCAGTGTTCTGTCACCGCTGCCATTTATCCCTGGAAGAGTTAATTCCAGTTTGAAATCAAATAATCCTTTCAATCCATACCACAGATCATTGGAGTATCAGGGTGTAAGGCCTTTCATTGTTTTATTCATGGTGAAGTAAGCAGAGAAAATGGATTCCAGGCAACTTCAGCTTGCTTATTTCTACAGACTTTATTTATTTATTTGCTTATTATGCATAAAACCCCCAATAAAAATAAAAAACACCAATCCAGAAGTTACTGAAAATACGTAATTTTTGAGAGGTCACATGCAAAACTATTTTCACAGCCACAGACTAAGCTGTAGGTGTAAATGTTTAAAATATATGAAGATTGAACCGAAGGACTATCTTAAGTGGAGCGGCTTAGGGAGCTGGGAATGTTTAGCCTTACCAAAAGAAGGCTGAGAGGGGATATGATAAAACCATGTTTAAATATTTGAAAGGATGTCACATTGAAGAAGGGACTGGTTTGTTTTCCATGGCTTCAGAGACTAGGAGTCGGGGCAATGGTCTCAAACTACAGGAAAAGAGATTCAATTTAAAAATTAGAAAGAACTTCATGACGCTTAGAGCTGTTCGGCAGTGGAATATCCTGCCACGGAGGGTGGCGGAGTCTCCTTCTTTGAAGGTTTTTAAGAAGAGGATGGATGGCCATCTGTCGGGAGCAGTGTGATGGGGGTTCGAGTTCGACTGGATGGCCCTTGAGGACTCTTCCAACTCTATGATTCTATGATTCTAGGTATTTCTTTACCCAATCTTGATGCTCAGTAAGATTTGCCAAATCTCAGAGTGTTGGACTATGGCATCAAGGAATTGTTATGCTTCTCTGAATCTTCAGGTAGGGAGGGGGAAAATCTCAGGGCAAGCAAGTGGTTCTGAGGGGAAAAGAAAAATCAATTTTTGACAGTGATCCTTTTTTGCTGCATGCTCCCTGACAGCAGTGGCACAAGGCCTGGGGAATTATTAAACACATACACACTGAGGTGGCAGTAGGATTTCCACAAATCCCAGCAGCAGAAAAGGGCATGGAAGCATCCCCAATTCCCCATGCATCATGTCTACAGCTGAGAAGGCCACACATAGGGTGCCAGTTCTAGTGGGAATACCGACAACCACTGCAGTTGCTGCTGGATTCATGTCCTGAAAAAAATAGTTCTCTTCCTCCACCCCCTTTAGTCTGGGTTGCCCTACTCTCTGCTAAAACAGGTTTCACTTCTGGACCCATTTATCTAAATTCATGCAAAGGTCTATAATTAGCTGTCTCAGAGGATCCTGCCCCACCCACCTCTGTGACATCACAAGGGCTGGCCTTGTGACATCACAAAGGGATTTAACCTCAGGTTTTCTAATCTCAGGGAAAGAGCTTGTTCTGGACTCATGTTTGCCTGACTTAAACACATGTCTGCGATAGGTGGTATTGAACATATAGAGAAGAAACATACTAACACAGAAAGGTTAAGCAGAGACCACTCACTCTTGTCCTCCTGCTGTTAAAATGGCTTTTACTTCAGGATACTTGACCAGTGAGTGAAATGGGGCTTTGTGTCTCACACTGACCTCTGCATGGTAACTCATATTTTGCCCCATAACTAGAGATTTTCAAGTGTTTATTTATTTATTTTATTTATTTTTATTTGACTTTTATACTGCCCATCTAGACCTAGGGCTACTCTAGGCGGTTTACAACTTTGGGTGGTTTACAACATTACATGCTTTACACTATACATTACACCATAAGGGACCTACAAATTAGGTCAGCATTCCCATGTTGGGGCTGCTTTAGAGAATTTATTTATTTATTTATTTATTTATTTATTTATTTATTTTCAGATTTATATACCACTCCTACTTCCCAAACTGTTGTTCAAGGTGCAGCTGAGAAATTCTGCCCTGCAAGGAGCCATGGGGGATTGGAAAAGCTATCACACAATGTTCTCTACCGACTCGCCTGTTTCTTCCAACACCCAAGTAAGGGGAACACAGAAGCTATTTTAGTTGCAAACTGCTACAAGAACAGAAGAGAAGGAAAGAAAGAGCCTTCTACTTCCAATGAGGGCAATTCAAAATAAGGAGGGAATTGGTGAGACGAGGAGACTGTGTATAAAAATGACCAGACCACTGAAAGCCTCTAACAGCAACGTTACCTTTGGCAATATATGACCCCCTTTTGAAACAGCTAGGTCTCTGGATCTAGTGCCAGAGGTTGGGAGTTTGATTCTCCGTTGTGCCTTCTGGGAAAAGAGCCAGCCTGTGTATCCTTGGGCAAGCTGCATGGCCCCTCGGAAGAAGAGAATGGTAATTCTTTTAGAATTCTACCTGGAAAACCCCAAAAGGGGTTGCATATATCAGAATTGACTTGATGGCCCATGATTACAATCTTTCTCCAACCCAGACCCTCTGGCGGTCCTGGATTATAACTCCCATGCAGATGCAAGATGGTGAGAACTGTAGGTTGGGAAAGCCTGATCCAGAGTTATAAACGCCGCCTCCTTGTTAATTTAAACTGGTCGTTCCAGTCATCTGGTGAAAGGACTTGATACTGTTCTGGAGGAAAACTAATAGCTCACATATTTCATAGGAATGCAGTAAAACTAGTAAATGTAAACACACTTACTGAAAAGCACAGTAGATCAACTGTGAAGCCGTAGCAGCCTGTGAGCCGACATAAGGGAGGGGTACCTCACCCTGTAATTTCAGGGTCTGTACATCCCTGTCTGGTCACAATTTGCCTATGGCATTGGACCTCAAACCTTCTCCTTGCTCTATCATGATATAAGAGGCAGGGAAGTGCAGTAACAAGTACAGTACTGTATTCTCTTTCTGAACTCTGAGTAACAATTAGTTGACTTTTCTAACATATTTTACTGAATGTGTGGCCTATGAGGCTATTAGCAAACATGTACACTTATCTTTTGAGTTCCTGTCACTGTGAAGAAACTTTTAAGCTACAGGATTTATTTTTCCTTTTCAAATTATACAGGCACAAATGTGCATAAATCAAAATATGCATCTTTAAAAAGCTTACATAAACAGCCTTTTGTCCACACAGATAATGAATGAACATGTACATTTGAGGAAAGTATTGAAATGTGTGTGCATTAGAAAACGCTGATACCAAAATGTGCACCAATTTCCATGTAGGAAAAAAAATCCCAAGACCTGAAACCAGATACCAAACAAGAAAGAGATTAAAATTCAGGAAGGAGGAGCAGAGGGATGTTTTTTTTAGAGAAGAGCAATAAAACTGAGAGGAATTCACTCCAAATTCCAGAGTAGAGCTGCCTCAACCGAGTTTCCAGAAAGGATGTGAAGACTGATCCTGTTTTCCAGGTAAATCAAGATTAAAAGTTAAAGAAGCTATATAGTACTTCAGTTAAGGCAGAAGACCAAGCAATCAGCCAAAGCCAATATAAACAGCAAAGATTATATGGATCTCAAAAGACAACACTTGAGCTCCTTTGCTATTGTAAGTTAGCAAAATGCACATCATTAGGGTGATGGATGCCTGCCATACCTTGAAAATCTTAGGCAAGTATACAGTCTTTGTGTACTGAAAGACACATCACACATCACAATGGGGTCCCTGCTGGCCAAGGCTGGACCATTAATTGCCATAATTAGATGCCATTGAGAAATGTACTTCATCAAGCTTATTTTTACAGATTTGCCCAGTTTGTACCTCCCAGACATGAACAGGAGGCTAAAAGAAAAATCTGGTTGGAAATCAGTAGATGTCTTAGGTCCTGAGAAAGCTGGCTCCATGCTTGATGTTGTATAATGAATGAAGCTAATTCCTCATTGCTTGATGTGGTGCCATAGCAGCAATGTGATGTAAGCATCTGCTTCTTTGTTTTGTGCTGTTAGGTCACATCTCAGTTACAATGACCTGAACAGGGTTTTCAGTGTAGTTGAGAAGTTCAGAGTGGTTTTAATAAGCATACTGATGTGCTGTCAAGTGAATTCTGACTTATGATGACCCATGTTGGGACTTTCCAGGTATGGAACCCTTAGGAGTGGGTCCATCTTTCCCTTCTTCTGTGGGTCCCATGGGACTGTGAAGCTGGCCCAAGGCCACAGGCTGGCTTGGTGAGAACTGAACGTCCAGCCTCTGGCTCCACAGCCAAATATCTAATCATTTCAACAGATCTCTCCAACCTGCACTGCCAGATAAATCCCACAAATTGATCAGTCTCTTCTCACTGTGAGCTATTTCTCAAATATACTGTATTTTCAATATGGTTTCTCCCAATTTCTGCTTCCTTTGTACCTTGTGATACCAGACATCCGCTTTATTTTCTGTAGTTAAGAACTCCTACACAATGATCTGACACAGAGAAAATGTTATCAGACTTTGCAACAAGGACAATTTTGTTCATTTAAACACGCTGCTCTGCTTAGATTAAGTGACAGCTCCACTTTCTTCTTCAATTCTGCAAATTCTATAAAGATCCAATTACAGTTATTCTAATATGGATAAGAAGATCACAATTTTAAAAAGAGCATTACATAAAAGTCTAAAAGATTAGGAGCCCTTCAAGTTGTCCCAGCAATTAATTTGGCAATGGGGATCTACTAGAATTCCTCTTTCTAGCCTCCAGACAGTTGAAGGTTGGTTGGTGTGATCTGCCTTCGGATTTGCCAGAACAGAGGGGGGTGCACAATAAAAATGCAAGCATTGCTAAAAACTGTTGCTGTGAGAATACTGATCCCATTTGCCAGATGAAAGAGCATTAAAATGAAAGACACCACATGTTCTTCAAGGTGGCAGACCAAGCAGTCCGCCAAAGTCAATATGAAGAGCACCACTTATTGGGAATATGAAAAAGCAGGTGCATGTTGTGTTTTGGATATGCAACCCAACCTTCTGGCCTCCTCTTCTGTGTTTGGCAAGGCTTACTGTGGCCTCTCTCATTCCATGGATTTATTTGGCCATTGTGCCACAGATCAAACCCGCAGTAAAAGATAATGCCATTATATCACACTAGGCTGGTGATGGATCTGGCTAAACTTGATTGCTGCAAATCAATATTTGTGACCTTTCACAAAAGAATGTTAATGTTTCTTTATAACTATTGCTCTTTCCTGAATAAACAATTGGCCTTCATGGTTGGCAAATAAACGTCTTAGAGTGGTAGGAGAGCTGTTTTGTGTGGGAACTTCTGTTGGATATATTGCACTCTCATTTGATGCTTTTAAGGAGTTATTAGTTTGTTCAGGGACCTTTATGGACTGGACTTATTGTCAGGCAACTCCATAATAGCTATAGCAGTATCTCAGTCTCTGGCTCTGAATTTCCCCCCTGACTTTTTCACCCAGTCAGGGTTCAGTTAGTGTTCTGTCAGTGTGTGTGAATAATGGAGTGTAGAGTTAGCGTGAAGTGTCCTGTCACAGTGTAACCAGAAAGGCAGGTAGTTAATAATAAGGTAAACTAAACAGTTAGGCTCAGTGATGTAACAAGTTAACATTCCCACAAAACATAATGTTTGTCTTTATATAAGAAGAGCCGTGAGTATAATGAACCCTTTTATTCTTTCCAATTTACCAGAGTCTCTGAGTAGATGTAACCTAATAAGTGTCAGGTGACGTAACCTGTGAAACCTGACTACATTGGTTTGGACAGGTCTTTCATCTCAATGAGGAAACTCTGGGCAAAAGGGGTCTCACCCTGGAGGTCAGCAGATCCCAACTGTGGGGCTGGTCAAAACAGCGGTGGGTGAGCAACCTTGACTATGACATGAAGTTGCCCCAGGTTTACCTAGACTTAGCCCACGGCTGTGCCAAGTGGAAGGCAAAACCCAAAATAGCAGACCCCATCACCAAGTGGGAGAGAAAATAACAAAAAGAAGAAAAAGAAAAAGAAGTGTCAGGTGAGGTAAACTAAGAAATGGTGGCCTACCGTGGAATGTGGTGATGGCATCTGGCCTGGATGCCTTCAAAAGGGGATTGGATAGATTCCTGCAGGAAAAGTCCATCACAGGTTACAAACCATGATGGAGATGTGTAATCTCCAGGCTTAAAACCGGGGTACTTCAAGGACCAGATACAGGGGAGTAGTATTAGGAGACAGATATCTAGTCTCGTGTGCTCCCAGATGCATCTTGTGGGGCCACTGTGAGATACAGGAAGCTGGACTAGGTGGGCCTTTGGCCTGATCCAGCATGGCTCTTCTTATGTTCTTATGAGATTGCTATGTGCTTTACAGTTCACCTAGAGCCTCCTAGAGTAGCCTACTAACTCCAGGTGTGATGGAGGATATTCTTCCATTGGCTGGGTCGAAGAAGGACCCAATAACCATCCCATCCCATGGGCTCAGATATACAGAAAGTGAGGATTGTGAGACTGTTGACACTAAGTAGGGAGTGTTGTCTGAAGAACCTAGTAAAGCTGAGGAGCCGCCTCTCATATCACTGGGCCACAAAATGGAGAAGCTAAGCTTCAAACTTAAGGAAGAGGATATTTTGTGTGGCCACCATTATTTTCCAGCACTGCCTTAACCCTCTTGGGCATAGAGTTCACCAGAGCTTCACAGGTTGCCACTGGAGTCCTCGTCCACTCCTCCATGATGACATCACAGAGCTGACGGATGCTAGAGACCTTGTGCACCTCCACCTTCTTTTTCAGGATGCCCCACAGATGCTCAATAGGGCTTAGGTCTGGAGACATGCTTGGTCAGTCCATCACCTTTACCCTCAGCTTCTTTGGCAAGGCAGTGGTCATTTTGGAGGTGGGTTTGCGATCATTATCGTGTTGGAATACTGCCCTGTGGCCCAGTCTCCAAAGGGAGGGGATCATGCTCTGCTTCAGTATGCCTCAGTGCATGTTGGCATTCATGGTTCCCTCAGTGGACTGTAGTTCTCCAGTGCTCATGCAGCCCCAGACCACGATACTCCCACCACCATGCTTGACTGCAAACATGACACACTTGTCTTTGTACTCCTTACCTGGTGGCCGCCACACACACTTGACACCATCTGAACCATGTTGACTCATCAGACCATAGGGCATGGTTCCAGAAATCCATATCCTTAGTCTGATTGTCTGTAGTAAACCGTATGTGGGCTTTCTTGTGCATGATATATAGAAGAGGCTTTGTTCTGGGATGACAGCCCTACAGACCAATTTGATGCAGGGTGCGGCGTATGGTCTGAGCACTGACAGGCTGATCCCCTACCTCTTCAAGCTCTGCAGCAATGCTGGCAACACTCATACGTCTACAGTGGAGCCTCGTATAACAAAGGGTTTTTATAAAATAAAATCTATACAACATAAAAACTCCCAGATATAGGCGAAATTTGCTTAACAGAATCGTCTGTGGGGTGAATCTGTACAACATAAAAATGGTCGTGATTAGGTATTACTCCATTTTAATGCATTCCTATGGGAAATTTGTAAAGGAAAATTTTCTTAACATAATTTCATTTGGAATGAATTAATCCCTTATACAAGGTACCACTGTATTTCCCAAAGCCAACCTCTGGATATGATGCTGAGCATGGGCACTCAACTTCTTTGGTCAACCTTGGGGAGGCCTGTTCTGAGTGGAACCTGTCCTGTTAAACGGCTGTATGGTCTTGGCCACCATGCTTCAGCTCAGTTTCAGGGTGTTGGCAATCTGCTCGTAGCCTAGGGCCAGGCCATATTTATGTAGAACAACAATTCCTTTTTTTTTTTTCAGATCATCAGATAGTTCATTACCATGAGGTACCATGTGGAACTTCAAGTGACTAGTATGAGAGAGTGAGAGCAGTAACACCAAATGTGAGAGTGAGAGCAACAACAACTGTTTCCCCTTCACACCTGAGACCTGGTGACACTAACAGGTCTCATGACACCAGGGAGGGAAAACAGCTACTTGGGCCCAATTTAGACATGGTCAGTTAGGGTTGGACTCACTTTTTTGCCAGCATTAATGGCTGTGTGTTGCGTTATTTTGATGGGACAGCACACTTACACTATTATACAAGCTGTATACTCACTGTATACTCACTGCTTTACATTGTAGCCAAGTGTCATTTCTTCAGTGTTGTCACATGAAAAGATATACTAAAATATTTAAGAAATGTGAGGGGGTGTACTCACTTCTGTGATATGCTATATTGCATGCTATCCTATTGTTATCTCTTATTTCATTGAGACCAACCTCTGTGCCAGAACTGATGTACATATAAACTCATTGAATGGTGAGTCCTACATGTCCATTATACTGAATTTAAGCCAAGTAAATTCTCTACCTCAGGTCTGTTAAGCTTCTTACCTACAGTACATTTGAAGGTACATTTCACCCACTATTGACCTATAAATGACTCTTAAAAACACCATTTAGCCTTCTGTCTGTCATCCCCAAGGATTGCTACTTTTTAATGGCCATAGACCTTCAGCACAGCATCAGTGTGCTGGACCTCTTAAATCTCCATTATATTTCATCTTTTTTAATCTCACTACTGTCTATCTGTTAAGGCTGCACTCCAGGTATGTGAACATTTGGGCTACATTCCACAAAAGCTTATTGCAAGTAAAGCTGGTTCATTTTATGGGTACCACAGGCAGGGCAGGCGCGTCCATTAATGCGAACTAGGCAGTTGCCTAGGGCGCCAAAATGGAGAGAGGGCACTGGCCAGCCTGCTGCCCCCCCGCTGCCCCCCAGGCCACCGCCGTCCATCCCCCCACCGCCCGTCGCCGTCCGCCCCCCGTCCCCCGTGCCCATCGCTGCCCACCCTTCGTGCCCATCACCCCCACCCCCCGTGCCCATCGCCACCCCCCGCCATCCGCCGCCCCCTGTCACCCCACTCTCCATCCACCGCCGCTGCCTGCCCGCCCCCCGCCCCCTGTCCCACCCCCCGCCGGCCGCCCCCCCCACCTAGGGCACAAAAAACCCTAGCACCGGCCCTGACCACAGGGCTCTTAATTTTGGAAAGTAGATATGGTACATCTGAGCTGGTTCAGAGTGACAGTGAATCTTAATAAATAGGTCACGAGAAGAAGGTAGAATATTTACTTGTAGATTTTTTTTCAGCTCAGTGTAGTGCTATGTGGAAAGTAAAAGAGTCTTTGCAAGTGGGGTGGGATGATTCTTCCCACCTCCTGATGACATTAAGACTGCAGATGAAAGCAATAATGGCCAGATCAGAGTGGCAGGAACGGCACAATATCTGTTAATCCTTTCCTCTCTTAAATACTCCCTTGATTGCATGTGATGCTGGTGCCCATCTGTCACAAACGTTTCAAACGCTACCTCCAATAATATGAATGATGATGAATCTTTCTCTCTCTTTGTATTTCGGGTGCAACACCTGTATTTGAGATCACAGCTCCCCCTGAATAATGCAGAGGCAGAAAGTGTCAACTTTATTATCGACAGATTATGGTCAGCTCACTTTCCTTAGCAGTAGCAACAGGAAAAGAGTCAATACCTGAACCCTCTCCAAAAATACTATGTTTGCTTCCTGTATCCAGATTTGGTTTCAAATCTCCCTGTTTTTAATCAGCTTGCAATCTGCGGCTTAATCTGCCATTCTTTTCAGCGTCTAGCACCTTGAATTCACTTGCCTCGACCCATATTGTCTTTACATCCAGCATCTGCTCCAGCGCCTGAAAAGCCTCAAACTCTCCCTGACCTCTTTCTGCCCCTGAAAAATCACCTCCGCCTTGTCACTGTGTTACACTGACCCTACAGTCCCTTAATCCTCTCTCCATGCACAGCACAATGGTACAATGCAAACCTCCCCTTCACCGATCAGACCCCGGCAGGCTTGTTTGTATGCATCTTAATGCCCCTTCCTGCTGCCTCCTTCCCTTTGAAAGAGGGACATATAATATCTAGTGTTTTCAAAGTCATGAGCACAACCTGGTTCATATCAGAGGAGGGATGGTAAAGGCACATTCAAGATTAATGAAATTCAGTGATATTTCAGGCCTGACAGCCCTATTTATGGGATTTTTGGAATTAATGTGCCAGGCAGAGTTGCAGCTGCTATAGGGAACTTTCTGAGGTGCCTCTTCCAGGCTCCACATGCACAAATGTGGATCTTTAGCTCTAAGCACTGCAGTCATTTGTCCTGCTGATGCATTCATCGTACCGTACTGATTTTCCATTTAGAATTTCAGAAACTGCCATTGCAAAAGGAAGGCAATGCAGCACTCAGCCAGCATAGACTATAAGAGTATATCCAATGTACTTTCAGACATACACTATATGTAGGCTTGCAGACAGAAAGGTTATGACCAAATGTGCTTGTGTAGGTGCCTAAATGTGTACAATGATGAAAGCTTCATAAACTAATCCCAAACAGCTAACGCCCAAATATAAAACTATAGGCATTTTTTGCTTTGTTTTTGGTGGAAAAATATATAGGTGCCTAAATTTTTTCAGTCCCCTTAATGATTTTGCATTTCTTTGTCAAAATACTGGAAGGTAAGAAGAAGAATACTTCCCATTGTGCAAGTTGATTCAGAGGTGATAAATTAGAATAGACTTGGTGCGATCCAAGTATTATAAGGAATTATGGAATTAGTGCCTCCCTTTAGAGCATAAGGTACTAAATATTAGGATTTAATTTTAATATCTCATTTCTGAATATTACAGAGGTAATTGGAATCCTTAATTGTAACTTAGGAGTTCTTCCATAATGCAGTGGTACCTCTACTTACGAATTTAATATGTTCTGAATGCATGCTCTTAAGTCAAACAACTCTTAAGTAGAGGTACTGTATCTAAAAAATTGAAAAAATTGAAAAAATTGTAAATAGAGCAGACCGCATCTAAAAATTGTAAGGCGGCAGTTAAAATTCCAATGGTGTTCCGCTCTTAAGTTGAATTGCTCTTAAATAGAGGTACCACTGTACTCTGAGGTCACACTTGCTTTCTGATTTTGCTTTTGTCAAATTGAACTTTCTGTGTTTGGACATTCAGTATTTACTGCCTCATTGAGAAACAAAATAATTGTTTGTGCCAAAGTGGGCCATAAATTTATGTCTGCCCTGTAAAAAGATGACAAACAGACAAGCTCAAGCTAATGCCATCTACCTGTAACTCTTTTTACAGTGTTAAAGTGCCTGTGTTACTGTAGCTGAGGAAAATGCTGTGAAGCAATAGCAACCTATGGAAGCACAGAAGAGAGACGTCAAAATTCAATATATTTTTGATCTCAGGTCAATCTGGACTTTTTGGGCAACTCACTATGGGGAAGGGCATAATGAATCTGGAGGCGAAATGTAGATCTTTATGTAGTAATAAAATCTGGAAGAGAGAGGGACAGTTCTTATGCAAATTATGTAAATAGGCAGGAAGCAGTGTGCCAGGAGCTTTGATATTTGTATCCTCTCCCACCAGATTTTTTATAAACACATTAAATATATAGAAATCAATAATCCCTATCAGAGAACGTTCACTGAATGAGCAAATGTTTCAGTCAATTACAGTGGACCCTCATATAACAAAATCTGTACAACATAAAAAATTCTGGAGATAGGGGAAATTTGCTTAACAGAATTGCCTATGGCCCGAATCTGTACAACATAAAAATGGTCGTGATAAGGGATTACTCTGTTTTCATTGCACTCGTATGGGAAATTTGTATTAAGGAAAATTTGCTGAACAGAATTTCATTTGGAATTAATTCCTTTATACAAGGTACCACTGTATATTCAGTTCCCCTTATTCAACAGGTTTGCTTTAGCTGGGACTGTCTGTGGGGATTTAGCCCCTGTATTTGACTACACTTGCTGAGGTGATCACACATAGCTCTTCCTTGCCACATATTTTATTCCTACAGCAAACTTCTGAGGTAGGTGAGGCTGAAAGAGGATGGCATGGCCTCCCCCTCCATATTTCAAGTCACCCGGAGTGGTTCTTCAAAAAAGCTCCTGTACTCTACCTCAAACCAGCTCTGTGATTCTTATGCCTCAGGAAGACCAGGTTGTGCAGCAATGTGTATTTGTATAAAAACGAAGGGAGAAGTCATGGTTTCAATAAATGTTACAGAGTATGTGGAGAAGGAAGCGAAACAATTTCCTTTTATTTCTTGCATCAATATTCTTCCCATTTGGACTCACTTGTAGTCCATGGCAGCTTGTGAGTCAGCCAGGGAGTGTCCTCACTGCTCCCAGATTTTGAGGTGAGATGCTTTCACATCCCATTCCACACACTGCCCACACTTACACTATCAACTTTTTCCTTTTAATTACATTTAATATGGATATCAAACCTCATTTCTCTTCCCCATTCAGTTTAAACATGTGCTTGCATAAACAGAGGTAGTTGCCATGTTGTCTCCAGTCAGGGTTGGTGTGACAGCAGTAAATAAAGATAGGCATGAGTAATCTATATGCCTGCCAGAGGCATGCAAATTATGTGTCTGACTGTTAATATACACTGACAACAATGTTGCATTAAATTAAATTAAATTAAATTAAATTAAATTAAAAACCGAGAACTCATGTTGAAGACACAGTTGTCATGTTGCAATGTTCATTTGTGCACTTCTTGTTTCTAATTCATGCTTGTACATACAGGAGGATATGCAGTCAGTTAAATGGCCACGCCCTCAAAACCTCTGGCCGCCTCTAATGTCAGAAATTTTGCCCCCAAGGATAAATTCAAAACCTTTCTGAGTCAGAAGACAGCCACATCCTTTACTCAAACAGTACAGTCCCATGCAAATGTTTTTGGAAATGTGTCCCTGTGTGCTCAGGGAGGTTAATCCCCTAGTAAACTGGTTTAGGATTGCAGCATTGCCACCTCTCTTAAGCCTTGAACCTTTGTGCTTGGTCTCCCTTTGTGCCATTTAGGTCCTAGATCTATTTGTAGTCTATCTTCAGACCCCAGTCAACAATGAGTGTTAATGTCAGCCCACTTTGGGGTGGGAGAGGAGGAAAGTGATGAATTAAAACTTCAGCTCCACACCACAGCTAGCATACTTCCTGCCAGTTAAGTCTCATTTTTTTTAACAGCAGCCACTTCCTCAACATGGTTCCCTCTTTCCATTCTACATTGGCACCAAGAGGGATAAATTAGCATTGTTGCCACATCTCTTCTTGCCTGCCCTGGAGTCTAAAAATGTCTCCCAACCCCCATGTGAAGTGAAAGACAAAACCTGCTGTCAGGTTAACTTATCCACATTGAGGTGAAGTGAAGCAAAGGAAAGTTGCTCAGATGTGGCTGAAATTTGACAGTAATAAGGCAGGAGCGCGAAGTGTTTGGAAAAGCAAGCCTATACAGCTTTAACTGATGACTGGGTTATGAATCTCCTCAGAATCCCACATAGCAGGTACTTTTACAGAGTCTCTGAGCAACCTTGCTCGAAAATACCACACACATCATTTCTTCTGGCTCCAAACTGTTATTTTACTAATGACTCATTATTATATTTATAGTTCTTTTTTTGGGGGAGCCTTTAAAAGTCATGTTTTGTCACCTGTCTCTTGGTTCCCTCTCAGCAACCACTAAGGGAAAGCTGCATTTATCCCCAGGCATGGCTGGCACTAATAGAACGCCTCTCGGAGAAGTACATTCTGTTTGATTATTGCCAAGAATCTCATACACATTTTATTCGGGCACATGTCTTTATGGGAAATGTCCCCCACCATACATGTAGTTTCTAAGCTGTTCATATAGCTTAATTGTATTCTTGTTTCAGGGACTTATTAGCCCAGTATGTAAAAGCAGTGCTCCTGTTTTGTTATTTTAAATATTGGGGGCTACATTGCCTAATGGATTGGTTGCATGAGAGGTTTTCTACACAGAAGGAAAACTCTTGTACTCTTCTTAGCTGTCACTCCTCAGTCAGTCACATTCTTTGCTCTCTTGTCACCACAATTATTCCTATATTTTTAGAACTCGCAGTAGCTTTTCAACCAGCCAGGAGCCTTCAAAACTGTTGTTTTCCCCCAACGAATAATAGAAATCCACTATTTAAAATGCTGAAAAGCGAGCACGCAGCAGTGCAGGAGCAATGTTAGCTTGTGGATTGAGTCCTTTGAAACTCAGAGCGCACTTTCCCCTTTGGAAAGGAATCAAATCCATGCTGCTTAGGAAATAAGAAGGTTGAGTTTTATACAAATACACTCATGATACAAAGGACAGTAGAAGCCCTAGTGCTAACAAGCTGGGGACATCATCAGGAGCCATGGCTGCCCATTTCATCTCTGGAGAACAAAGGCAAGGTGCCACCTCCTCAGAAGGGGAAGGAGTGGCCTCAGCAACCCTGAGAATATCAATCCAAAATCACAGGAAGGCCAGCAAAGGTCTACAGAGGTAAAGGACATTCTAGGAAAACTTTTTTTCTTCTCTTCCACATACAAAGAAACATGTGTCCCCTTGAATGTAAGTTGAGTTGCACTAAATTATTTTTGAACAAGAACAAAAAACCATTAGAGGTGTAAAAACAAACAAGAAGTCCAATGAGCTTCGAACTGAGATCTAACACTTGAATCAAGTGAAAGAAGAGTGCCTTCATGCTAATTTTGTGGAAAATCCCAGTTGGAAGAATCTCATTGTATTTCCCTTGACATCTGGTCCTTCTTTAAATGGTAAAATAAAGACCAAGCTGTGTTGCTCCAGAGTGCCCCAAGAGGAAGGGAGTGGTAGCCACTTTTTAGTGCTTAAGTCAGAATTAGAGAGAGGAAGATTAAAAAAAATACAATATTCAATGGGCTGTCTAAAAAAACAAACTGAAAAACACATTTGTCAGTTTCCAGGAGGGGAGAATTTGTGGTTCATGTTCATCAAGCTTGACAAATTACAACAAACCACCATTTTGGAAGTTTGTCCCCATCTCTAGTCAGAATCAATGGTGTGTCATTATTATTTTTATTTAAATAACAAATGAGCAACAATGTTGACAATTCTTTCAGTCAAAGTCCCAAGTCAGAATCCAAGCCTTTGGTCCCCAGGCTCAAGCCCCAAGTCTGAATCCCTATTAAAAACAAGTTTTCCCTCAGAAAAAAGGAGGTGTGGTTTTATTCTGAGTTGTGAGTCGAGTCCGAGTCATTGAATATAAACCCTGAGGCGTGTCTGCATTGAGTTGTCATTGCAATTTAAGTCGTAAATCTGAAGTACAGTCATGCATCATGTTGATCTTCATGGCTGTGCCCCGACCCCAATGCAGGCAGTTATTTTGATTCACACCTGCCTGTCTGTAGTGTTATGTGTTTGTGTGCATACACTTATCAGCTTGTAATTTTCTAGTAGCTTCTTTGAGAAATTTAGAGAAACTCTTCTCTCCATCTTTGACTAGGAGTTTCCTAAACTGCCGAGAAAGAGGCTTATGTGGTGGTGGCAGTAGCTAATGACTTCATTGCCTCCTTCTAACTGAAAAAAAATCTGGGCACCTCAACTCTGTGAGCCTGGCTGTATTACACCTCCATCTTCCACACTCTGTGTTTGAAAAAGTTTGTTCTGGTGATATATATATCATTAGAGGTCTCATAGGGCAGTACTGTATTAAGATGTTCAGGAAAGGGGATTTGGAAAGATTTTGTAGTAATTTCCCATAAATTATCACTTTATTCTCATTCATTGATGTCTCTAAGGGTTGTCTACTTGGTTTCAAATAGAACAGGCTGGAATGGGCTAAATAGGGTTGCTTAAGGTCAGCTAGAGTTCTGGTTTACCACTCAGAATAATCCTTGCATCCGAATGGCATACACACCTGAAACGACTCCATGTTTGGTCTGCCTTTCTTATGAAATCAACAACAGTAACACATTTCCTTCCCTGCCTCCTCTGCTCTCCTCTTGCTTCTGGGAGGAAGTTTTCAATTTTAAAAATGCTTTTCCAAGTTTTATAGTGCATTAGTGCTGTCCTAATAAACTTTTAAAATACATATTTTTCTACTTCTTTTCTTTGCCCCTCCACGGAGGAGCAAATGAAATGTTTAATTTCCCAATGTTATTGAATAGCTCAACTGGCTGTTTTACACTGATGATATTGGGAGATTGAAACCAGTTGGGAAAATAAAAGCAGAAAGTTCTGTTTTGGTTGATGCCTAGAAAGTGCCTGTGCTGGAAATGTACCAAAACAGAGCAATCCTAAACCACCACCCCAACACAAAACCAAAACTCAGTAGCTGCTGATGGAAATCCCAAAGGGTGGGTAGGTACAATCAGGGGATGAGATGGTTTGTCCTACTACTGTAATTACATCATCTGATCACCAGCAAAGGGAACAGAGCAGTCCATGTCCACAGTGGACTAAACAGTAAGACAAATGTCTGTCTGATAAGGAGCCATAATAGCAAAGGATGACTGACTAGACAACAGTTGAATCTGTTAAAGTGATAGATTAGTAAGTGATGAAGTTGCCACTCAGGGAGGTGCCTTTCACATAACAGATTTGTTAGCATCCAAGTTTCCCGTTGCTTCCAGCAGTGCTGTGATCACAGCTAAGCTTGCATCCTAGGCGAATCTGATATGATGCGGTTTGCAAGTCAAATGCAATCCAAACAGTGACCAGCCAATTTGATCTGGAATTGTGGTTCTTTCCTAAACCTCCAGCCAGGAGAGGTGTCTATTACCAAGCCACATCAAATCACCGCCTAAAAAAAAAAAACAGCCTCCGGTATTTTAAAACCCATTTAGAAATATAGAATTATAGCCATTTTAAGTTAGACTGAGTTGTTCTCATGGTGTGTTATTTGTTATTTCATTCTTCGGGCAGGGGGAGATATTTTCCTTTTTTCTTCACTTGCATCTCAATTACATTGCAGCCATTCTGCCAAATGTTGCATAAGATTGTGGGTTATGTGGCAAAAAAACCACAGAAAGCATAAAGTGTACTTTTAATTATTTTACAAATATAAAAATAGTCTAATGTTTGGTATCTCTACAAATCCTGGATTCAAAAACAAAACGGAGGCTGTGTGTACCCTTCAAAAAGTAAGAAGAGATTTAAAAAACAGAGATGGTCAGATTCTTGCATCTCGTCAACCTGGCTATGCAGGTTTACAAAAGCCTGTGGCTAGGGGTGAATGCGGGATGTGTATACACAACACAAAGAAGAACCTCTCATAGAAACACCCTATCTTTTAAAAAAATGTGTTTTGTGATGGCCACGCAGCTCAACCCTCTTTTTGCTTTGATAATATTTGCAATGAACTACTAAGCTGCAGTGAGATAAACTACTCCTGTGTGTGCCACTTCTGTTTTTTACCATTTGGTCTCTTATTGTGCATAGGATTCTGTTTTGGGCTGTGTTGACATGTTCCATATTAGAGATGGGCACGACTCAAAAAATGGTGTTTCGTTTGTCATTTGTTGTTTAGGGGGTCCATTTCGGTTTGTTTTTGTTTTTCGTGAATTTTTGCAAAAAAATTAATTTTCGTTTCATTAAGTAACGAAATGAAAAAACGAAAATGAAAACGAAAAATTGCTGTTTCGTTACCATTCATTACAGTTCAATGTATTTGCCGCAATAAAAACAAAATGCACAACAAAATTTCTGTTGTTTTGTTTCATTTTGTTTCATTTTGGAGACAAAATTCATTTTTTGTTTTGTTACGTAACGAAACGAAAAAAACAAAAATGAAAAATTGCTCGTTTCGTGCCCATCTCTCTTCCATATACATCTCTGGTGAAGGTCACAGGCTGTGCCAGGTGCATCTTCTGCCCACTCAGGGCCTCATTCTTGTTTCTAGTGTTCCTGACATTTTATCTCAGACCACTTCTGGAGCCTTGCTTCCATCACACTGTGGCTAAATCCTGCTGTTTAATGATTAATCTGAGTACATCTCCACCCTGGGTGCCCCCAGCCTGTTTGTGCCATGTAGATGAACTGATGGGAAAACCACAAATGCCCTGGGCAAATATCTCATGATTTTGATGCCAGTCTTTGGTTTGATAACATGTGCGGCTCCTTGTGTGCCTCCCCTGGGCTGCGCCATCTTGACAATAGGATGGAAAAGGATCAGAGTACCACCAGGAATTTTTGTAATCTCCTTTGGCCAGTGTCATCATAAATGAATTATTGCCCTGTGGCACAGAGAGAGTAGGGAGGCTTTGGCATCTGATTTTCAAGAGGATGTGAAAAACCATGCTCTACAAAGAGGTTTTTAAAGACATCCTCTTGGTATGTGTTTGAGCCACCTGGTTTCACTATCAGTTAGGCTTTTGGCTTTAGATAGGTCTTGATTTATTATTAACTTTAATTTATAATGTTTAATGTTGATTGTTGGTGTGTTGGTGTAATTTTATTGCTCATTGCCCAGAACAGCGCTTCCTATCAGGTTGGGCAGTATGCAACTATTTTAAATAAATAAATAAATAAATAAATAAATAAATAAATAAATAAATAAATAAATAAATAAATAGGCATAGCTTCTCTTGCTGAGTCCCTTAATGTGTGTGGGGGGGGAGCACCTAGCCATGGGTGTGTGGATAGTTGACATAGCAACCATGCAGAACAAGTCATGTGACTAACGAAGGAGGAAGGGAGAAGGGATGCAATATAACAGGAGGTGGTAAGAAACAAAAGGGGCGGAAATCAGCACATACCTGTACTAAGAAGCTGCTTTCTACAGGCAAGCGTCTGTTTTCCTTGAATGCCATGCCCTTTATTGACAGATACAAATGTAGAACAGGTGATACCTTTAGGCTACTATAAAAATAACAAAAACGTTGCTAATATTTTGGGGGCGAAATATTGTTTTTCTTTATTGACAGATAAGTTATGTTGCCACTATATTGGCAAGCTGAATCAGAGTTATTTCACTTTGGTTTTGCTTTGTTTCTCTTTCTCTTATGGTCGCATTCAGTTTGAGTGAGTTTGTTTGTTTGTTTGTTTGTTTAAAATATTTTTACCTTACCTTTCTCCTTGTAAAGGACCCAAGGCAGTTTGTAAAGGACACAAAGATCCTTGATTGTTTTGGTCCAAGTGTCAACACTGGCCCTCAATCCAATATGATTTGATACCTGCTTCCTCAGAATTGCTGCTTTTACTGCAAAAATTCCAACTTTATGTGTTAAATGATGATTTCTTCAGTGCACTTTACCATAGAGAGGGGAAGCTGTAAATTAATCCTATAATTGGTAAAGCATGCCGAAGACACTCATTCAATTAAGTTCCCTCCACCTCCTTCGGAGTTTAATATCTCTGCCTCCAAAAACCCTAAATTTTCCAAATTTCAAAGGGTCCCCTAAAATCACTTGGGGAAGCTAAGTCTGCCATTTGCATTCCTGGAATCAGTAATTTTTGATTGAATATTTAAAAAAATGAAATAAAAATAAAAATATTCAATGGAAAATTACTGATCCCAGGCATGTGAGTGGCATGTTTAGCTTCCCCAAGCAATTTTTGGGAACCCCTTGAAATTTGGAAAGTTTTGAGTTTCAGGGAATGGAGTTATTAAGCTCCAAAGGAGGTATGTGGGGTGCTTAATGGAAGGAGTGTGTCTGCCGCACTTTACCAGTTATAGGGCTAATTTACAGCAGGCATGTCCAAACTCCGGCCCTCCAGATGTTTTAGACCGCAACTCCCACAGTCCTTTGTCATTGGCAATCTAAGCTTAGGAGTCTGGGAGTTGCGGTTCAAAACATCTGGAGGGGCAAAGTTTGGACATGCCTGATTTACAGCTTCCCCTCAGCATGCCAATCCACAGTCCTTCAATTAAGTATCCCCTGCACCCCTTTGGAGCTTAATAACTCCATTCTCTGCAACCCAAAACTTTCCAAATTTCAAGGGGTTACAGAGGGGAGTTTGAGGAAGCTCCCTGCCATTTCCTCTAAAATTAATTGTTTCATTTTAGAGGGAAATGGCATTTCGTTTCATTTCATTTCAAAACCCTGGCTAGCATTTCATTTCATTTTGAAACGTTTCGTAACCTTATGACATGACAAAACAGTGTGTCTTTTTTTGTAAGGTGCCATCCCCATCTACCACCCCATGATGGTCGGACAAGCAGTGTGAATATGCATGCCCTGGGACAATAGAGGGATGTGAGGTGTGAGAAATTATTCCTGGAAGGACTGTTTATGTTGTGTTCGGGCTGCATGGTTACTCATCTCTTTTCTATATGTACTGGAAGGCATTCTATCTAGTGGGGAGTCAGGACAGTTTTTAATGCCTATGTGTTCCCTTATTTTTTCCATTTTCTTAACTGTATGGAACAATTTAAATGAAATAAAAAAGCATCCATGCACAGATTATCATTTTATTTCCACCCCCTTTTAGAATCAATGCATTTTTCACTACAGAAACATGGTGTATGTATCAGTGGGTGCGATCACATTGTTGTGAAAATTAATTCATTTCCAGATAGGTATGTTTCAAGTGGAAGTGGACTTAGAAGGCATGGTGTTGGCTTCGAGGGGATGAAACAGAATAATTGTTGCCTCACAGACTACTGACGTCTAGGTACATACTTCCTTGTTCTCTTGTTTTCCATTTCATGTTTAGTAATTTAAAATTTTGAAATAAGCAGATATTAAAATAGAAACAAAATGAGCCTCCATGGTTTTTCCTCACAAAGAAACAAACTTTGTAGATTAAAAACATCTGGAGAGCCATAGTTTCACCCTTCTCCTGTAAATGACACCCCCACTACCAACCTCTTTCTAGTTATGAGGACTCATGAAACCATACAGGGATGGAAAAGGAAGAAGTAGACATATGGGAAGGGGAAGACACAAGTCCTTGTCTTGAGAATCATCAGCTTTGGAGATTCTCAACCAACTGTTGAGTAAATGTTGGAATGGAGAGTCATCTAAAGCAGGCATGTACAAACTTTGGCCCTCCTGATGTTTTGGACCACAACTCCCAGAATTCCAAGCCTGTATTGCCAGTGGCAAAGGACTGTGGGAGTTGTGTTCCAAAACATCTGGAGGGCCAAAGTTTGGACATGCCTGATCTAAAGGAACAGCAGACAAGGCAGTCTCGGCCAGAGGTAAAAGCAGTATGCAATCTGTGAACCCATAGCATAGACCAGGGTAAGCTAGCACAGGCAGGTCAGTATATCCTTGTGAAATGTGAGATGTTTTAGTTCTGTTGAATGGAAGTGGGAGTCAATGCAACTATAAATAATGATTCCACTGAGTTGAATGAGCATGGATGAGAGTTAAATATAGATGGCAGTGTGAGGCGTGTACCAGCAAGCGTGAACACATGCATAAGTATGCCATGGACTGGCACAATGATTTGTAATAAAAGACCTGCAACTGCCTGGAGGCAAAGAAACAACTGGGGCTAGTTTCCTTGGCTGAGGTAGACATAAGGCACTGCACAACAGGTCTGGAGCTTGCAGAGTCTGAAGAGATGAGCCCTTTTCAGCCTTCCCAGCTGCAACCAATATTCTTTGAGAGTTGTTAAGTTAATTCCACTCCTTGCTGTCACTGCTTTGTCCATATGGGGAACAACATGTCTGATAAAGACAAAACTCCTGCTTGTGTGTAATCATTTTAAGACGCCCGTGTGTCTGCTAGTCTTAGTATGATAATCATCATCTTAGAACTAGAGAGCTGAAAGGGATCCTTGTGGATCATTGAGTGGCTTTGCAAACCGATGCCTAAACCAATGAGCTATCCAGCAGTTCTAATATTTGTCTTTACAAATATGTGTAAGCTCTGTGGGTGAGCAAGAACTGTGAAAAGTAGAAGCTTTGTGTGAGCAGGGACATAGATGGGCACGAAATGGAAAAATAGAGTTTCATTTCATTTCATTTTTAAATGAATTTTCTGTAAACAAAAATTGTAATGAAATGAAATAACAAAACGATTCGTTATTCTATAAAATGGCTCCCCTGGGTCCTAGAGGCACCAAATTTGGTTACAAAGGAGCCATTTTACAGAGTAACAAAATGTTTCATTTTCAATGGGGAAAATAAGTGTTTCATTTTGTAATGAAACACTGTTTCCCATTTTGTTTCATTTTGTAAAATTTTGAAAGCTTACGAAATGATGAAACAGTGTGTCTTTTTTCGTAAGGTACCCATCTCTAAGCAGGGTTTTCTCCTCTTGAGAAACACTGCACTGCACATGGAGAGGGAAGGTTAGTCACTCCTTGACAGATGAATTGATAGCAACTGGGTGAGTAACCATTCCGGGTCACAAAGCTCATTGTTGCTTTGAGGGACATCAGGTCATCTGCTTTCCTTTTCCCCACTCAAAACTGATGCTGATGAGATACTGAGAAGTCATTAAATGCCTTCAAAAATCATACTGTCCCATATTGTAGCCCCACCCTAGCTGGATTCCCGTTTCTTATTATTAATTTCTAATAATAATTTCTAATAAGCAATTTATCTCACCACTGGCACTCAGAATCATCACTAACCAATCATCACTAAGCACAGTTTATTGGCCAACTTCACACCTTTGGTTAAGTCAACATCCATACTAAATATTATCCTTAACTGTGATAATATTTATAACTGTGATTAATGTGTTAAGTAAAAATTGCCCCACCCAAAGGAGCACTTTCAAAAGGTAGAGGTGCAAGCAAAAGATCAGGCAGTCTACCTGCCCATTCCTGCAGCAACCATATTTCTCACATGTCAAGGTCTTATTATCATTGTCCCCATGTCACAAGCAACATATTCCATTCATAGCGACAAGGAAAATTCTAGCTAACCATAGAGCAACGTCATCTCTGAACTGGAGACTTGAGTGGACTGAGGCCTACTATGGTCATAAAACCTTCAAGCTTCAACTTTTCTTCTAGGTCAGCCATATTTACATGTCTGTAGGTGTCTGTCTCTTAGACAGAACATCTAAAATAGAACGTGATGGATGTGTAAAGAAGTTCCAAATGGCACACCCTTAATATTGAGTCTCTCGTTGCTATAAGTCAAATTGCATCTTTAAAATTCTCCAGAGTTTGCAGTCAGACACCGTCTGTTGTAAGAGAAAAATCATTCTTCCCCAGTCCCACACTCAACAGTCACAGCTGAATAACCAGGTATTAGGTGTGGAAGAGAATGATGGAGACACAATTTAAATGAATGGCCTAGTTGCTTGGCTATATGTTTAATGTGGCCCTGGAAAACTCTTGTCTTTCGTTAATACAGTGCAAGGGGCACAGTGGACAAAATGGTGGCCAACCACTGAAACCCATGTTTCTTTATCCATCTAGATAAAAGGGCCTATCCCTACTTATCTACCTGTCTGAGTGTTCTGTGATCTAGTTAAATTCAACATAGGAAGTGGGGAGTATACTACTCTTGCCTCTATCCCCCTTCATTATCTTCCTGGGGAAAGTGATGGTCAGAACAGAAAGAGCTTCATCTCTGGGCAACCAGTGAATTTTGCCAACCAGGAGCCCTGAGAAATAGTGTGGGAAGGCTCTATTTTGGAAACATTTCACAACATTATGTTGGGTTTAACAGTCTCAAAGTTTTCTTGCTCGATTTGACCTCTGAAAAGCCAGTTTTGCAAAGTACTTTATCTGTGTGGTCCAGTTTGAAATGTATTTCTTTGTTTACCCGTTATACTTTTATTTTGTTTTTCTTCCAAAGAGCTCGGAGTGTGATTGTCTTCCCTGTTTTTATTTTGACAAGAATGCAGTCAGGTAGATCACGCAGAGAGATTGTACTAAGCCAAAGGGACCCAGTGCAAGAGATAGTTGAGTGGTGATTTGAAACCTGGGTTTCCATGGCCCTAATCCTATCTCAGGTGATAAGAGAAGCAAGGATGTCTGACAACCCAAAGATAGCATTCAGCTGTCATTTCACATGCTATCCAAGAGATCATTAAGACCACAACAAAGTGGTTCAGGTGTTCTGTAATCTAATTACAGAAAGCACATGAGGAGAGGAGAGAACTAACCCCTCACTTCTGGGTTTTGTTTTCAGTTAGAAAGTGATGTTTTGGGGAAGAAAGCCTCTTCTACACATAGTGCTCCTCCTCACCTTTTAAAAAAAAAAAAGATACAGTACTGCATTTTATCTGTCTTGCTCCTGAGCCACTATTCAGCCACATAAAATGACACATAACGCCCTTTGACAATTAGCCAGTGTGGCCTTCACAAGAGCACTTCTTCATCACTGCCAACATCTATTTGCTGAGCAATACAATGAAGCTTTTAATTAAGCAGTGGGTGTGTAGAGAGGGCAGTATCACTTGCAGACTGGCAACAGCCCTTAGATTAGCTTGTTACATCATTGTTTGTCTATATGCCATCAACTTCCACCTCACCTCACCACCATGATTTCTGCCAAAATGGGAGCCATTGCATTGCTTTTCTCCTCCCAGTTACAATAGGGGGTTTTGTGAAAGGAGAACACACACCAGTGAGTAAATTTGGTAAGTAAGTTTTGGGTGGGGGAGGGGACGAAATGACATGTCACATTTTAAACATTAGCTGCATTTGCAGCATTTCCATTCTACTAAAATGCCACGCAACTGGGGTGCATTTTAATCCAGACACAACTTCTGAAGAGAACATCCGCATCTAGTCTGCTGTGAGACACTCAGTTAATGTGTGTTTTGCTCAAAAAGCCTTGGGAACCACCTGCTGTGCCTGCAGAGAAGCCCTGGTCTGACTCTTAATGTTGCCAGATGATGATGTTGATGATGATGATGAAGAAGAAGAAGAAGAAGAAGAAGAAGAAGAAGAAGAAGAAGAAGAAGAAGAAGAAGAAATCTCTTGTGGAGCAAATAAGGTGCAGTACCTCTTCTGTCTCAAAGCCTGTAGAGAGCTACAGCCAGCAGTCAGAGAGTGGAAAAAACACTCGCAGAGATGTAGCCTTTATTACTGAGACCTGGTTATGCAAGTTCCATTGGTATTCACAATGGTATTCACAGCAAGGACCAGCACAACTTCTCTGTACAATCTAAGTTCAAACAGGAGGTTCTGAACACCATCTTGCTTGAAAAGTGTGTGTTTCACCCACAGGTTCTTGCTTGTAGGTCCATTTGTGGTCTCATTAATTAGGAGCACTGCTTAATGGCCTTTGATTCCTTCTGTAAGGATATAATTTGAGTCAGCCTCAAATTATGAGAGTTCCTTAAATAAGGACATTAAATAAATAACAGTTTTCAAAGAGCCGAGAGCAGCAAATGCATAAACCCTTTCAAATTACAAGCCAAAGAGAACAAGTATGTTTTTAAATGCTTTTAAGAAACCACCAAAGCTGAAGTAGCCACCTTTATCACATTCAAAATTCCATTACAGCAATGGGGTCAACACTGAAAAGACTCACTCTTCATTACCTTTCAGCTGCCTAGCAGAAACTTTTGAGAACATGTTTATGGAACTTCAGAAAAAATGCATTTGTAAGTTTGCATTTGATAGATTTTTTTCTCTCTCTCTCTTGCTAAACTGAGGCCCATGCTACTGTTCAATCAATCTATGTTGGCAGATAAGCAAGGTTTATAAGGGCTGCAAAGCCTGAACAATGTTCTTTGTTATTCAGTGACACCTTTCATATATTTTGCACAGTGAGAAGTTAATGCTCAACCTGCACCCGTGGCTGCTCTGATTTTTATTCAAACTGAAGACAGCACTGCTAATCATGGGGAGAAGGCTATGATCTTTCACCACATGGTGTGAAAGAAGAGAGATTTGGGAACTAGGATGGAGGTACACCATTCCAATAAATCAGGGAAAGCGCATTTGCTGTAGGTTAGCTGCAAACAGGCATAACCCTATTCATAATATGCATGCTCAAGTTGCAGCACCTTTTCTAAATGTTTCATTCTGGTCTACTGTGACGTGGGTGTCCAGTCTGTTGCTGTGGGCATGTTAAGAACTTGGCATGATGCCATAAGATGTAGACATGATGCCCCGTGGCCCCTCCTTTTAATTTTTTTAAAGGTATCTATCCACATCTTTAGGTGCCTGACTTTAGATACTGTTTTTTTTTTAAAAAAGGAATCAGTCCTCCATCAGTGCGCATGGAGGTATAAAGGAAAACATTGGAAGACATGACAGCAGTCAAGAGAGGAGCAGAAAGGGCTGGTGAAAGGGAGAGGCGGAAAGGGTGGACAGTCAGCAACCAGAAAAAGAGAGATGGCCCTGCACTGCTTAAAACGGCAGTGCACCCATGAGAACCAGATCAAGTGCCATTTTGAACCACTGGATGCCTTGGCATTGTATGCTACCACAGGAATCAACGTGGACTTGATCACTTTTTAATTCAGACTGTAGTTTTGGACCTAGTCTGCTTGATGCCAGAAGAAGGCAAGGGACATATCTGAAGGTTCCATTTTCATTGAGGTATTGGAAGCTCAAGAGGGCAATTTTACACCACGTGTACTGCCCTATGAGGCTGTCCAGAGTCTGAGATCTGCAACAGAGGTCCAGACATGTGTCAAATCACCCCAAGATGTTATGCAGGTGAGTTCTTGAGAAATTTGGAACACCCCTTACAGGCGGGCTCCAACCTTCTTCCACTCTCAAAAGGCAGTCATAATCACCTTTTAAAATTGTCTTCAGCCTGTTTTAAGAATGTTTGCTGCAATTTGTTTCTATATTGTGGCTCTATTTTACGCCTCTTTGGGAACTCTAGTGGATGGAAATGCAAATAATAAACGTGATAAGGAAAGAAAGGAAATAATGACAAGAGGAGCTTTTAACTTTCATTTAAAACACTGCTTTATTCCGATTAGAAATGTTGTGCTGTGTGTAATAACATATGGCAGTTATTTTAGGAAGCATAGCACAGCTGTAAAACTGTCCAGAATTCTAAAGTAACATTTATCAATAAATTCCACAATCATACATCTCTGACAGGTTTACAAACTTGCAAATGAGGACACTGTGTTTACTCATGTGAAAGAGTGTCCATATTGTACTAGACCTTGCTGTTGTGTTGGTCTCAGTGCCAGATATTTAACAGCTCCCAGCCATTAACTTGCAATGTGAAACAGGTTTTTTTAAAAAAACTGCAGTCCCTTGTGTTTCATCCTGCTGTTCCAATCTGTTTTGGGCTCATAATATTCCTGCTGCGAGTGACTCCACGAGACCTAGAAGATAAACCTTGTCAAAGAAGAAAAAAACCTTCCTCTTTCAACAAGAAAATGTTTCAGCAATACAAATATGGAAATGCCACCCACCGGTTTTTTTTTTTTTTTTTTTTTTTTTTTTTTGGCAAGTCTTGTCTGTCTCAGAACAGTTAAGAGGTGCAAATTGATTCGCTGCAGATTTCCCGGGTAACATGGGTCAATAAACAAAATTGGCAGAGCGTGTGTTCTAGAGTGTATATAAAAAACACTTGAGTACCTCAATAAATCTATGAACATGATCTCAATTCAGCGGCTAAAATCCCAGCAGTAAGTCACATCTAGAGTAGGCCCAGGGGATTCAGTGAGTCAGCTCCCCTGCACTTTCCATTGACTGAGCGGGCCTTCTGTAGTTGTTACTCACTGCTGGTTTTCAGGCCCTGATCCCATGCAAGTGAGCCAAAGGGAGACAGTGGACTCTTTTGTTTTCTGTTGACAATTGTCTTCTTGGCCTAAGGACCATGTTAGCAATGAACAGGCTGGAGTGAGAAGTTGGTGAGTCTCAGTTTCTCTGTTCTTCTTTTCCTTTTCCTATATAAAACCCCTTTCTCTCTCTTTCCCTTTCTACCACTGCTGTATCTGTTCCTTCCAGAGCTTGGAGGTAATTTTCAAAAACAAATAATGACAGACTCATTATTTTTTCCAGTAAGAAAAGTATATGTTACGTTGTCGTTGTAATTAAAGGCAGGACAGTGTCATTTCTTTTGCAGAGTAATTGCAACTTTAAAACAGTTAGTTTTGAAGTTTCAAACAGCAACCGCTTTTTGTTTTGAATTGCCTTCTGCCCTCCCTCGGTCACGTGGTCGCTGAAGCAATTCAGCATTCCGCACTTGGCGTTTTCTCATGAACCGGTTTCCCCGTCCACACTTTGCTAAACCGCTTTGTGTTCTGATTTTGTCAGTCATTTCCCCACCATCTGCTTCTATTTCGGAATTTTTTTTTAGGGTAACGCCATGCCGGTGTCCTTCCATTCTAAGTAATGTAGCTAATTTTCTGCTTTTCCGATGGCAGGATAAGGCATACAGAGTGGGAAACCCGGAAAATAAACGGTGCATGGTGTCCGCAGTTTCAGCCAAATCACTTCAAAAAGCGGTCTAGAAATTGGTTTAAAAAAACACCACCCCTGGTGGCCGTCACAAGAAAAACTGGCACAGCGGCTGAAAAGGGGCGTGGCCAAGGAGGCTCCACAGAAAAAGCGATTGGAAATGCAGTAGGTGATTTTTAAGGTGATTTGACTTTAAGCAAAAGGCGATTCAAAACCTAAGTGCGGTAGGGCTCATGCATAGTACCACACTTTAGATTTGAAGCACCTTTTCCTTAAAAACAAATCGCCTTAAAAATCACTGTCCGCTTTTCAAATAGCTTTTTCTGAAGCGCCCCCTTGGCCACGCCCATTTTTGACCACTGTGTCGGTTTTTCTTGCTATGACCACTGGGGTGGTGGTTTTTTTAATTGGTTCCTGCACCCCCTTTTAAAGCGATTTGGTTGTATTTGCAGACATACGACGCCACCTTTTTTCGGTTTCCCCCCTGTTTCTGTCGTTTCCCTGTCGTCGTTTCAGCCAAGTGCGAACGGGGAAGCCGATTGCTAAGCAACTGCTGAAGCACAGACTGCCGAACCGCTGTAGTGACCACGTGACCGTGGGAGGAGATAAGGCGATGCAAAATAAAAAGCGGGTGCTCAAGGAAGTGCGGTAGTGGCCTAAAAAGTGAGGTGGAATATCACTTTGTTCAAGTTGTATCTCATGGGTGATGAGATGACAACATGGTAGAAGGTGCAGGAACTAGTGGCTTGTAGGATTTTATTTGGTTCTTTTAAAGTAACAAAAATATCAATCCTAGCTACTTTTGAGAAACAATAATGCATCTATAGTGTTAACAGGGGACTTGGCACTATAAATGAAAAATACGGTTTTTCAATAAAAGGAATCTCATGCTCTTTCTCCCTCCTCACTCTTTTGCCTTGTCCAGCAAGCTTCCAGGAAAGAGGTAGACCATGGTTGCACACCAGATAGCTTTTTTTTTTGTACTGCACGCTGGCAGTTTAAATGGATACACATAGGTACATTCATTTTCAAAATAGGAAAAAAACTGTTTTGGAGGTTCGTGCTGGTTTGTCTGCATAGCACCCTAGGTGCTACACATTCCCTCCTCTCCTCCCCCTTGGCCAGCACCTCCACGCACCAGCCAGTGTACGCTACTCATTCCCTCTTTTTTGCACGACGGTCTGGTCACAGCAGGACCACTTGCTTCCCTCCTCCACCTCCAGCAGCCATCCACTCAAATGGGGAGCTGGGGCAAGAGTTCTGTATTAAATAGTTAGTTCAATATTGTAAATATAGTGTTACTGGTAACTGTTTGGAGGCCTTGGAGCTATGGCTGCTGCATTTTTAAAAAATAAGTTTCCAGACCCTGCCACATTCCATCTCTCCTCCCACAGCACCTCCCCAAAGTATGAAATTACAGTAGTTGACAGCCGTGTGAAGTTAAGATGTAGGCTGTGAGTGGTTGGCCTTGCACCCATTTTTAACAATACTGTTACCAAGAATATGCTGTTAAGGATACTATTAATAATTTCTTTTAAACATTGTAAAAGAGTGCCACAATTTCCCTCCTCCCCACACATTTAACCAAAGCAATCTAATTTCAGCGTTACAACACTTTTAATGAGCATGATGTTCTATGTCTCCTCCAAAAGTCAGCATATTTCTGTACCTTTGGCATGTGCAATAAGATAATATACAATGTCAGGTTCATACATAGAAATGGCAAACAAAATACTGTGCCTTTTATGGGCTGTAGTATTAGAAGCGGTAGCTGTGTTAGGGCTTGAGCACACATGCCTAAAGAACCCACTATATTGATTCTATTGTAATTTATGGTAAATCATTTTATAAACTTTATAATCATTTAATTTAAATCATTTTATAAACTTTAAACTTTTGTTCACACGATGCACAGGTAACATTGATTCATTTCATCAGCCAATTGGGCTTTTTCCATGTTTGCTTTAAAATGTACCAATCATGTATCACTTCAATCCTTCTTGTTTCAGCACATGTGAATGTTCCTGTCAATTTATTTTATGTTGAAAATGCATTGAGTTTTGGGGCAGTGTGGCCATTTGATGTCTGCACTTGCACCCTTTAAAAAAAGGCATATTATTATATCACTTATGGCAGCATCAGCCACAAAAACAACACAAATACATTGCTGGGAAGGAGATACCCTTCCCCTCTCCTTTAAAGGTATAAGGAAGGAAAGGAGAAACTCTGCTATCTCCCACGCCCCTCTTCCTCTCATGCCCCTCTGGTCCCCCTACTTGTTCCTGCTGCTGTGCCACCTACCAGGCCTGCATACATAGCCAGGAAGAGAAATTGAGCTGGCCCCGTCCCCAATGACCTCTTCCCCATCTGCAACACTCTTTACTAGTAGGAACAGGCTCTAAGCTGGATTTCTTTCCGGAGTAATGAAAGGGGGAATTTTAAAAATCAGGGACTTTCTGGATCATGGTTTGATCTCTTTCGTGGCAGGGTCCCACAGGATCTCGTTCTCCATCATGTGTCTGACTTACATAAGAACATAAGAAGAGCCTTGCTGGAACAGGCCACAGCCCATCCACTCCAGCATTCTGTCTCACACAGCGGTTCACCATTTGCTTCAGGGTATTCCCAAGCAGATGTCTTCAACTGCTTACAATTCCCTGCAAATGGCATTGAGAGATATCCTGCCTATCTCTCCAACCCAGAGGTTGTCCTTAGGCATCTATAATGATAGCCATTGATACCCTTGTTCTCCATGAACTTGTCTAATCGTTTCTTAAAGCTGTCAAGGCTGACAGCTGTCACCACTTCTTCTGGCAGGGAGTTCCAGAGACCAATGATCCAATGGGGTGAAAAAAGTACTTTCTCTTATTTGAGATCTAGCACCCAAAAGTTTCATGGAGTTCCCCCTATTTTTAGTGTTGTGCGATAGGGAAAACAGTTGCAGCCTCAGATTATAAGGAAGGTGTTCCAGTCCCCTAATCATTCTGGTTGCCCTCCTCTGCACTTTTTCCATTTCCATAATATCCTTCTGAAGGTATGGTGACAAGAACTGTACACAATACTCCCATTGGGGCCTCACCATAGATTTATAAAGAGGCAAAATGACACTTGCTGACTTATTTTCTATACCCTTCCTAATGATCCCTACCCCTAGCATTGAGTTTGCTTTTTTCACTGCTGTGGAAAAACACTGTATTATTGACACATTCATTGAGCTGTCTATCAGGACACCAAGGTCCCTTTCCTGGTTTGCTGCAGAGTTTCAGACCCCATCAGTTTATAAATGTAATTGGGTGTTGTTTTTTGCACCAATGTGCATCACTCTGCACTTGCTAATGTTGAAGCTCATTTGCCACTGGTTTGCCCACTCTCCCTGTGTCAAGAGATCCCTCTGGAGCTCCTCACACTCTCTCTCAGTTTTTACTACCCTGTATAATGTAGTGTCATCAGCAAATTTGGCTACCTCCCTATTTACTCCTAGATCATTTATTAAGAGGTTGAAAAACATGGATCCCAGTACAGAACCTTGGGGGACCCCACTCTTTACCTCCCTCCACTTGGAGTAGTGTCCAATAGTGCTATCCTCTTAAGTTCACAATAGGCCTCATGACATGAGAGAGTGTTTCACATTATTTTCATCAGTAGCTGAGAACCTTGAAAGCTAATTTAGATTCACTTCCATTGCTAAGGAAGGGAAAACAGGGTTGTTGAATCAGCCCAGGACTGTTTGAGGAGCATTTGGACCACCTTTCCATGAATGTCTGTGAAGATTCTCAGTCATCCAGGTGAGTTTATCTGGAAGATGAGTCATTGCTATTGGACTTCTTTTTGAGAGATAGAAACATTTCGCTGCTCATCCAAACAGCTGAATCAGTCTGAATACAGCTAGTGCGAGTCTTCCATCTTATAGTCAGTCAGCTTTGACCTCTTTTTTTAAATATAATTAATTTATTTTATTGATATTGTCACGGTACAAGAAATATAGAAAACAGTACAAGAAATATATAAAAAAGACAATGTATAGAATGTGAAAAAGACCCAACAGAAAAACTGGCAAGAAAGAACAATCTTCCAGAAACCTAGAAGAGAGGTAGGTATAAAAAGAGTATAGAAAAGAGTAAAGTCTCCCACCTTCCTGTGAGCAGTAGTACCCCCAGATAAATTCAATAAAATATCATATACTCTAATGTTCTGCTTATTTCAAACTTTGACCTCTTGTCACCCTGGTCTGAATTAGGCTCATAAGATGAACAATGGCCTGAATAGGCTTGTTAGGGAAACAATAGTATCCATAGCCTTAAGGTGAACAATGGCCTAAGGTGCTGAAACCTATCAAGAATGGGTCGTTAGCTATGGCCTTGGTGGTGAAGGCTTTTTGATTTGTCTGGGTACTTTGGAAAGCACACCCTGATAAGTAGCAGATAGACTATGCCTGAGGCCACCACCTCTGTTGAGGGAGGGGGTTTCAATGCTCACATGAATGGCTTCCCTTACTCCTCTCTCAAACCACCTATCTTCTTTGTCTAATATGTGTACATATTAGCCCTAAATGGCTTGGGTCCAAACTATCTCAAGGAAATTAATAATAATAATAATAATAATAATAATAATAATAATAATAATAATAATAATAATAATAATAATAATAATAATAATAATAAATACCCCACCCATCTGTTTACATGATGTAATCAGTGGATCAAAACAAATTCTGAGCCCTTTTCAGGGCTTCTACTCTTTTTTGGTGCATGTAAGGTTGCTCTGGTTTGGTTCATTTCCAACATGTATGATTGCTGGGAACAGATTAAAAGTGAATGATCTGGCTTTCAAGCCTCCTTCCAGTTAAAAACCAAGCCACTTCAAGATACAGTAGTATCTCTTAAAAACAAATTTAATTGGTTCTATGGGTCAAATTGTTTTAAGAAAATTTTGTCTTACAAAATGCAGTTTCCATAGGAATGCATTGAAAATGGATTAATCCGTTCCGGAATCTTTGTGTCACTTCATTTTACGAAAATTTTGTTTTACGAAATGCCGTTTCCCACAGGAATGCACTGGGAATGGAGTAATCCATTCTGGAGGCTAGAATAAAGACAAAAATAACTGGGTTTTTTTTTCCTGGGTACATGTGGAACTTTTTTTGTCTTTGAAAGCATCCCATAGGGAATTTTTTGTCATGCAAAGATGCCTATTCCTGGTAATTTTTTTCTTCCTCTGAGTTTTTTTGTCTTGCGAGGCATTTGTCTTAAGAGGTGCCAGTGTACTGGTAAACTGAACACTCCGTCTGCTCCTCAGCAGACAGGCAGGAGAAATGGGGGAAATTAGATTATAATAGAGCACCACTAGTGTGTTGCATCCCTTATCAAAAGTTAAATAACTGGCTCACTTATTATGCCACTTTACAATACCGGGAATGCATACCAGTGGGAACTGGACCACATAAGGTTGCTTGAGGGACGAAATGCCATTTGGATGTGAGGATCACACCTAATGGCATAGTACGCCTCTAAATGACCCCATGTGTCCACATTAATCCACTCCAAAAGCACCTATGTAAAGAAGCCCTGAATCGCACCACCCTCTAGTAATGCTCTTTCCTTCCTTAGTAAGTTTATTTCCATTCTTGTGGCCTAGGAACCTCCTTTCTATTTCCTGCTTTACTTCTCTGGAAGTTGCTCTGTACAGATCATGGGACACTCACCTCACCCCACCCCACCCCACCCCACCCAGAATAGAACCCTCCTCTTCAGTGTTCTGCTTATATACAGCCCCATAGTGCTGGAAGCACTCTCTGGGCGGTTTGCAGTTTATATATGCAGGCTACACATTGCCCCCCCCCAAGCGAGCTGAGTCAACCATGAGCCGGCTACCTGGGATTGAACCCCAGGTCATGGGCACAGTTATAGCTGTAGTACAGCTGTTTAACCACTGCACCACAAGGCTTTAACTCTTTCTGGGTGCCCAACAAGCCACAGTAAAAATTAGCACAAGCTAACTGAAATGGAGGACAATGCATACTGGGGTGTTAAACCTCCTCCTGGGTCCCATTTCATGCCTCAGGGGCCTACTGTTTTTCGAAAATGGAAGAGAGACAAAGACCAGTAGACAGAAGTCGACTTCCACTTTTGTAGATGCTTAAAAGAGTTTAGGGTGGGATGTGGTTGGGGACATTATTTACAAGGAGAGTTCTACAGCAGTGCATAACCCTTCCCCCCACCCCAGACGTCTTCAGAGTCACAGGCTGTGAGGTTTCCCTTTCTGATATAAAGGAATAGGCATTATCGTGATATTTTTCATTCTAATAAAGAACAGAGTCTTTTTTTCCCAGTGGGCATTATTAACCGACATCACTCTCCAGCTCTAATGCAGTTAATCAATATCATCATTTCAGTGGCTGCCATAATCTCATAACACTGTAATAAATATACTTCTGCTGCTTTTCCAATTAGCTGCCACATTAATCTTTGTGACACAAATAACACAAAGTAGAAAATTCAATGTCTTCTGCTTCCACTTCTACCCCTTTGAATACTAAAAAAGATATGTGAACTAGTGAATAAATTCTAATTCTTGATTTTCACTAATAAGTAAAAAAAAACCCCACATTTGTGGGATTGGTATCTGATCTTTCACTTCTCCATGTATACACTGTACCAGTGTTGGCGAATCTATGGCACAGGTGCCAAAGGTGGCACTCAGAGCCCTTTCTGAGGGCAACTGACATCACCCCTTTACAGCCACCAGTATTCAGGTTAAATTACTGTACTGGCACTCTGCGAAAAATTAGTGGATTTTGAATCAGAGTTTGGACACTCGGTTTCTAAAAGGTTTGTCATCACTGCCCTTATACAGTATACAACGTACACGGAGGCAGGCCTTGTCGCCTCTGTCCTACCTCCTTGTATCATGTACCGTATTTGTTACTATCATCAGTTTCAGGCCCTGCAGACACTAAGCAAAATATGCCACCCTCACACCCCCAAGCAGGATAAGAGGATAAGCCCACAAACAACTCCTGTGAAGGGCACCCTTACTATTAGGGCAAACTCAAATGACACCCTCACACAGGGCGTTTGTTTATACACGACCCCTAAACTCCGGGGCAAATGGCTCCCAGCTCCGGAGATTAAAAATGTTTACCCACCAGCTCCGGAGTTAACAGGAAATTAAGTGCGACCCCGCCCACTTTAGCGCGTCCCAGCACAGCTTTCAGGTACCTGCTTTTTGGATGTGAAAAATATTTGATCCAGTGTAAGGATAGTGAGTGCGGGGCTCTCCTGGCTTCTGTTTGTTCTTTTTTTGGGCCCCGCCCCTTTAAGAGATCTGAATGCTGCCGGGAACAGAACGGAGGTAAGCTGGCATTCTTTTCTTTCTTTTTTCTCCCTCCCTCACGCAGCCAGCAACCAGGAAGTGTGGAGGGGGGTGGGGACAGAGGAAGAACGACGAACCCCTAAGATCTCTGGTCCGAATTTAAGTGGCCAGCGGATCTTAGGGGTGGTGTAAAAAGGCTCACAGTCTCTTTTTTAAAATATCATAAAATGGAAGCAAATATTTACCACATTTTCCCATCTATAAGACGCCCCCCATGTGTAAGACAATGCCTACTTTTCCAACCCAAAATTACCGTTTTGCAACCACACGGTTCTCTCCTCTGCTTATTTCCATGTATAAGACAACCCTCAATTTTCAGTCTAACAATTTTAGTCAAAAAAATTAGATTCTTACACAGAGAAAAATACCACAGTAAGATGTCAGATAGCTCAGAAAGAAGTAAAATTCCTAGGATTCAAAGTAGGACAAGGGAAAATCTACCCTTTAAAAGATAAAGTTGACAAAATATCCAATTGGGTACGGCCAAGAATTAAAAAAGAGGTACAGCAATTCTTAGGGTTGGCAGGATATTATAGATAAATCATAAAAAAAAATTGCAGAAGTTTCAGCCCCACTTAATCTGACAAAAAGAAGTTACCTAAATGGGTAAAGGGGGGTATAAAGAACAACAAGCTTTTAATTGTTTAAAGGAGAAATTATGTTCTTATCCTGTCCGGTGTGTGAGAAGCTCTAGCTGTTAAATGGGGAAAACAGTCTTTGAAATATTATCTTTTAGGTACTACCTTTACGTTGATAACTGATCATGCACCCTTAGTGTGGTTGAATAGGATGAAAGAAGTCAACCCCCGGTTAACTCGTTTGTATCTCAGTTTACAAACTTTCTCCTTTGTGATTAAATACAGAAAGGGTAAACTTCACGCTAATGTTGACTATTTTCCCGACAGGGTATTTGGACCCAAGAGGAGGAGATCACTACTGCACTTTAGATTTGAAACGCCTTTTCCTTAAAGACAAATCACCTTAAAATCACTGTCCGCTTTTCAAATTGCTGTTTCTGAACATTCCCCTTGGCCACGCCCATTTTTGTGTCGGTTTTTCTTGAGATGACCACTGGGGGTGGTGTTTTTTTAAATCATTTTCTGCACCCCCCCCTTTTAAACCTATTTGGTTGAATTTGCGGACATACTACACTGCTTTTTTTCATGTTTCCCTGTCGTAGAACAAGCAAAAAAAAAAAAGCCTGCTGCAATGTAAACATGTTTGCCGACTTTGCCGATGCTGCACTTTCACATTGTGGTCACTGAAAATTGAAGTAAAAACGGTTCAGCAAAGTGTGGATGGGTAAGCTGATTGCTAAGCAACCACCGAAGTGTGGACTGATGAAATGCTGAAGCGACCACATGACCATGGGAGGAGATAAGACGATGCAAAACAAAAAGCGGCTGCTCAAGGAAGTGCAGTAGCGGCCGGAGGAACAGACGGCACACTTGAGGGGGGGGGATGTGTGAGAGTGGACCAGAGAAAGAAGAAAAAGTCAGTGGTGCGCCGCCTGCAAAAGAAAACCTAACAGGGGAGAATAAGGAGGAAGAGTGTAAAATAAAAGAAGGAGACACAGCAGAGGAACAGAACGTTGAGGAGGCCTATTGGGTCTCGGATAGTGGGGATGAGGAGGAAGAGTCATGCGTGCAAGGGAATTGGCAGTTGGGGAATCAACCATTAAGGGGGGAGAGAAAACCGTTCACCACAGGATTCTGACCTGTGGTGAACGGAAAGGTGACCGATGGGAGATATGGGACTGGCAACCGATGGAACCAATCTCCTGGTCGGTCCAGGTCAAACTGTTATTATGGCTGGGGAATACCGAACGGATGAGGGAGAGGTGATGACAATCACCCTGGGAGAACACATCCCTGTTGTGGGAGCCAATGTTTTGGGAGAGGGTCCCCGGACTTCCATTGAACTCTCCAGAGGAACCCCCCCCTCACCATTAGAAGAGCCTTCTAAGCTAAATCAATTTATGTTTGATGAACCAGTTGAAAGTGTTGTTGAACGCGCGGAACCAGAGGCACCTGTTGTGCGGAATAAGACAACTTATGTTTTGGACAATAAAACTTTATTAGGAAAATGTACAAACAGAGTGGACCCATTTGGACAATACAATATTCTATTACAAATGTTCCAGAATCCTGAGATCAGCTTAATTCTACAGGAAGAGAGCTCAATAATGAAAAACATGCTGGAGTTTCTAGAAGTTTTTCATTTTTTATTTCTGGTGTCAAAAACAAAGGGAAATACCTATTCAGAGAGGCATGAAATTATTTCAGCCAAGAAGCTTATTGAAAGCTGCTTCAAGAAAAGATAAATCCTCTTGGATCAAAATCGCACTCCTAAGGAAGAACCAAAAAGGTAAGTAATTTATAGGTGAGCCTCCCAGATGCCAGTCCGACAAGTGGGTGGTCCTGAAATTACTAACCGTGCCAAAAAAAAAAAAACAGTTGTATCAATAAGGTGGTCCAGCTGGGGTGGGGGGGGTGGGGAGATTTGGAAAATCAACCACTAGGAGCTGTTTCTCAAAAACAGAGTAATGTTTACTAAGAGCAGGCCAGAAATTAAACGGCAGTGATTCAATCAGCATTAAGCAGAAGGGCCCCAAAGGGGGGCAAGACCTTTAAAATCTTCCAAAGTATCTCTGAAGCAGATCTTGTTCAGTAAGGTCAATTCACATATGAGCGAAGGGGAAGGCAGTGACTTCAGGCCAACTCGGCTTTGTGCCTAAGCTGGACCTTTTCTGCCCAGCCACAGGGCTTCTATACTCCTGTGAAAGTGACCTTTTCCAGGGCAAACCAGAGCATGCCTTTGTTGGGTGAGACCTTTTCCCCTTCAGCAGTGGCTACACCGTGAAAGCATGTCAGCTCGGCAGAACAGAAGCAAACTCTTGCAGCAGAATAGCCCACACAGAGCCTAGTCCAGTGTTGGCGAACCTATGACATGGGTGCCAAAGGTGGCACTCGGAGCCGTTTCTGTGGGCACCTGACATCGCCCCTTCATAGCCACCTATATTCAGGTTAAATCGCTGCATTGGCACTTTGCGAATAGTTAGTGGGTTTTGAATCGCAGTTTGGGCACTCGGTCTCTAAAAGGTTTGCCATCACTGGCCTAGTCACTCTAGGAAAGCTGCATCACCTGAACACTCTCTGGAATCCAGGATTGAAAACACAGTTCCCTGAGCCAGCCAGACTCTCATGCACTCATAGGAGGAGCCAGGTACTTAAACTGACCAAGTACTGTACATCTAAAGCTACGGCTTCAGGCCACAGAAAGTCCCAAGTGGCACCCAGAGGTGCAGACTAGGCCATTAACTATAAGCCTACAGGTGGGAATCTGTTCTTCCACAGACATGAAGGAGTTAGCTGGGCAAGCCAGAAGCATGACATGGTGGCCACGTCAACTCCTGAAGTCGAGGCTTGTGAGCTGCCTACATGTGCAAATAAATTATTTGGTTATGCCAGTACAAGGTAGTCTGCTCATGCCTCGACCAAGAGAGCAGTACAGCAATGGAAGCAATGACCTAGAGGGGTGGTGAGTGCTCCAACCCTGGAGGCATTCAAGAGAAATGTGGACAACCTCCTGGCAGATCTCCTTGGATGTGTCTTCCTGCATGGAACAGGAGGTTGAACTTGATGGCCACGTAGGCCCCTTCCAACTTCACTATTCTATGATTCTATACGTGCCCACACAAATCAGGGAAGATAACAAAAGTGATGGACAAACTCTCACAGATTGAGAAGATAAACCCACTGATGGGACCTGGCATCTTCCAAGAGGTGGAGAACGTGACTGGGGGCCTTCCTGAGGTGGAGAACGTGACTGGGGGCCTCCTTACAAGCCTGTTTCCCTGACACTGCTTCCACGTCTTGCTAAAGGAGAAGAAGACTGTGGGTCCATAGAAGAAATACTGAAAAGGGGTGTCAGAAGAAGTACAATGACATTATATTTTGAGTGATGAGGGGGAGGGTGATCAATTGTTAGAGGCAGACAGACAGCTCAGAATGGGCATCTAAGCATATTTTTTATTTTTCTCTAAATTACCACTAACAGGTTTTTGCTGTTAGGCTACTCCCTCCTAGATTATGGCCCCTTTCTTCACAGAAATAGGTGTTTTTTTTTTAAAAAACCACTGTGTTCTTTATTTGCTGGAAGGGAGAACTGGCCAAAAAAGGTGCCTCCATGTTGGCCTACAGCACAGCAGCACACACCAAAGTCAGCTTGAAGGCTTCCACACTGAAATCTAGTGTTGATCCCGTTTTATCCCGACTGGATTTCTTGGAACAATACATTTAATCCCTCCCCCACTTTTAATTTTGCCATGAGCCTCCTGTGTCATTACACCTAATTCATAGCCATAAGCTCACCTTACTAGACGGTTGCACTCAGCTGGCTTAATTGCCATGTGTTTCCTTACATCCCCGACCTCCGGCTGGCTGGGGCTGATCTCAGAGACTGAGCATAATGAGATGCTGCCCAGGCAGGGGATCTAAGCAAAGTACATGTCAGCCTTGGCAATAGGCAGGAGCACTTACTAAATACCCAAGCTTTATTACCTTTGCCTGGAAGAATTATGTTAAAATCAGGTTTAAAAGAACATAAAAGTTTGTGGTAGATAAGATCTATATTTAGAGCCCATCTTTTTAAGGATTCAGCAGAAATGACTAGATTTCCTGTCTCAAGAAAGGAGCATGCAAAGTTCAAGGGCCGTATCTTTTTTAAAAAGCAGGCATCAGATATCAGTAATGAGCAGTTTTCTTGGAATGAGTGGATTTTTACTTTGAAAATCCGGGAACGGGAGGGAAGAAGAGGAGGGGCGCTGTACCAAACACAAGCATTCTCCAAGGGAATGGCTCCTTTTGAGGGCCTCTTGGCCATGAAGGATTAATGGTTGTGCAACCTCCGCTGAGCTCAAGAATTGCCACAGGTTGCCCTGCTGGAGGGGGAGGGGCAGCTTGAGACATTGGCGGAAAACTGGAACTAGCTCCCCCCCCCCCGCTGCTGTCAAACAGACTGTTCTTTTGGGGGGGGCATAGAAACGGATGCCAGGTGAAAGGGTTTGGTGTAAAAGAAGGAGATGGCTGTGATGATGTGGAAATATAAAGATAATTAAGCCTGTTTTCGTTAGAAACTAAGTTTGCATAATGCATCCCCCTGAAGTCATACACCACAGAACGCTCCTCTTCACTCAAGCTAAGTCTTTTCCTACTTAGTTTCCGTATATACAGTGGTACCTTGTATAAAGGAATTAATTTGTTCCAAATGAAATTATGTTAAACAAAATTTCCTTTGTACAAATTACCCATAGGAATGCATTGAAAACAGAGTAATTCCTAATCGTGAACATTTTTATGTTGTACGGATTTGCCCCATAGGCGATTCTGTTAAGCAAATTTCCCCTATCTCCAGAGTTTTTTATGTTGTACAGATTTTATGTTATACAAACTGTTTGTTATATGAGGGTCCGCTGTACTCAAATATAAGTCGAGTTTTTCAGCCCTTATTTTGGGCTGAAAAAAAAGGCCCTCGACTTATATTTGGGTGAAGAAGTGGTGGTTTCTTTACAACTTTTCTCTCTCTTCCGAAGCAAGCACCATCAGCGCTTGCTTCGGGAGAGAAAAAAAGTTTTAAAAACCCACCGCTTCTCCTCCTCCCATCAGGCACGTAGAGAGTAAAGCGGTGGGTTTTAAAAACTTTTTTTCTCTCCTGAAGCAAGCGCCAATGGTGGACACTGGCACTTGCTTTGGGAGAGAAAAAACGTTTTTAAAAAGGCTGCTCTCTCTCCCCCCCTCCCATTGGAAGAAGAGGAGGAGGAGGAGGAGGAGGAGGAGGAGGAAAGGAAGAGGAATTGATGCGGCGGCGGCAGCAGCAGCAACAGCAGCCGCTGCCAGCACCTGCTTGGGGAAGGCAGCGGTGGGAAATATTGACTCGGGTTATACTCGAGTCAATCAATTTCCCCACTTTGTAAAGGCAAAATTAGGGGCCTCAACTTATACTCGGGTCAACTTATATTCAAGTATATATGGGTACAGTATATGCTTTAATCTCCAGGTAAATGTATACCAATTTACTAGTAAAGAAAAGTAGGCTAGAATGACAGACAACCTTGGTAGAAACACAAATTGGGAATTACAAGTGAAAACAGAATTTTAAAAAACTAAAAAAGACAAGAAGGTGGTGGTGGCATCTTAAAGACTAACTTTTATAAAATGTGAGCTTCCATGAACAAGTCCATGGAAGCTCAGATTAAAAAAATAAAGGTACCACCATGTTTGGGTATTTTGCTGGCACAGACTAACACGGCTACCCCTTCTACAACTACATAATTGGGAACTGCTTTCACAGGAAACATTTGGAGCCAAATGAGAGTGATTCCTATAAATGTGCCTTCTAGTAATTAAGAAGCCCCTGGGTGACTGTAGGCATGGTTGGTACTTCAACCATCCATGGACAACCAGCTTCTAATCCTTTATGCACTATATGAATCATCAACAGGATTTGGCCACCAATTGGCAGGACCTACCCAACTGCCTTACTCAAAAACTATGTGACCCTTTTGAGGTTTAGGTGCACCTACTGGTTCCTCCATCATCATCGTGATGGTGAAGACGGTGAAGACATCTGCTTGGGAAATACCCTGAAGCAATGGTGAGCCGCTGTGAGAGACAGAATGCTGGACTGGACAGGCTGTGGCCTGTTCCAGCAAAGCTGCTCTTATGTTCTTATGTTCTTATCTTAGAACTGCAATGCTGGAAGGGACCCTATGGGTCATTCAGTCCAGCCCCCACCCCCAGCCCCCGACAAGGAGGCACAGTGGGAGATTGAACTTCCAACCTCTAGCTCTGTAGCCAGAGGCCTAAACCACTGAGCTACATGAGTTGCACAATTGAACCACTACAATAGCACAAATCAGTGTTGAATAAGCAGCACTGCTACTAAAATGGTGTGATGCACAGTGGCATTTGAAGACATCTTTGCTAAGGGTTATGAATAGATGTAATTTTACATGATAAGATAATGACACGAATAATGAAACTGTGTGTTTCAAGACAGCTTTTGAAGTGTAGGAAATGGCTCATCACGATCATCCATAGACAACACTGAGGAGACAGAACAACACATTAAAATGTCTTCCATAGAAATGTCAGGATTAAATTGCTAAAAGGAAGGGAAGAGTCCGGGTTGGTTAATGATCCGGGCTAGAGATGGGCACGAAATGAACAATTTTTCATTTCTGTTTTTTCATTTCATTATGCAACAAAACGACAAACAAATTTTGTCTCTAAAATGAAACGAAACGAACAGAAACACCAGAAATTTTGTTGTCCGTTTCGTTTTTGATATGGCAATACATTGAACTGCTTTAAATGCTAAAAAAATCACAAAAATTGAAATAAATGGTAACAAAATGGTAACAAAATGAACGAAAATGTAATTTTTGCAAAAATTCACGAAAAATGGAAACGAACTGAAACAGACCCCGTAAATGACAAACAACAAACAAAACGCCATTTTTTGATTCGTGCCCATCTCTAATCCGGGCTGTATATTTCTAATTTTCACTCGTTTTCCTAAAGAAAGCGGAGATTGCCTTTTGATTTGTATCCCTGTGTTTTCCAAAGAAGGTCACATGGCCCTGCAGCCCTGGTGGAATGGAAGAAAGGCAGCCACATTGTTTGCACAAATACGGTCAACAGGCTATGTCCAGGAATTCTGGCTCATGGTGAGTGGGTTTCCCCTGGGTCCAATTTCCAATCAGCCTGTGAAAAACAGTTTAATTAATCCAATTAACTGGCTTTTTTTAAAAAATGGATCAATTTACTAATTAGCTAAGCCTCTTGCTGCCGTTGTTTTCCTGACACCTTTATTTGGAGCAGCCTGTGGGAGTGGGGGCAGCTTGTGGCCTCCTAGGTAAGCCCACAGCAAATTGGTGGTATCCCTTTGTGGGTACCGGCTCACAGAGAGTGTGATAGTTCTCCTTGAGCTAGGTCCAGAGAGTTGGGGGAATCCCTTTAGAACAGACTCAGAGCTGCGGTGTTTGGAAGGGGAGATGACACCCCACACACACACCTGTGTAAGCGTGACCCAGCATGGAACCCAATGGGCAGAATATTCAGTGGAGGGATGATATTGTGGATGATGGCACTGAAAAGGGCTGAGAGTCCCAGAAGAGCTGGCATTCAGCGTTGTGCCCCTTTCCCGTCTCCCAGCAAAAGTTGTTCATCAAAGCCATATAAGTTCCAGGATCAAAACTAGGCCAAGCGCCAGACTAATATGAGAGAGAATCGGTGTTATCCATTCATGTTGAGAGTTGACTGACCGTGAGTCTTGCAGTCTCTCTAAGATAACGTCATCCTAGCCAAAACTTGTGCAGAGATGTAGCTGCACTACCCAGTCTTGTGTCCAGATTCTAAGGCTATAGCAGCTAATATTCATCTCCACCACCATCACCACCAAATAGCAGGCAACAAAGAAGTCACAAATAGCTATTGTGTATGGTTGAAACAAAGCAAAGCAAAGCAAAAAGGCTTTTAAAAATGATGTCACAAAAAGCTTGATCAGAACAAATTTTGATGATTGGCTTTCTATTCACTTTACTGCAACTTTAGTGGGGCAGAGAAAAGCTGATATATGCCTGGTTTCTGAAAACTTTAATTTACTGGAATTAGAGAAAAACATTCTAATTGGATGAAGGAATAGATTGTTAAATTTTATCTTAGATAAAAATGTAATCTTGTATTGTTTGTTTTCTATTGCATTGTATAATTTTGTCTTAATGTATGTTTCTTATTATTTGTTTCAAATTCAAATTTTAATTTTTTAAAAAAGGAAAAATATGTAATTACTAAAATTTAACTAAATAATAAAAACTGGGAAATTTCTGTGGGATAAAGTTCTAGCACAGAGATAGATGGTATTATCATCTTCTGGAGCTGGCAATACAGAACTTACTTTAAATTAAATGAAAGCCTCTCAAACCCACATTTAAGTTCTGAGGGACCCTTTAGCTCCTGGGAAACCTTTGGGGCCCTTGGGATGGGGGCAGGTGGAAGGAGGGCTGGATAATCAAAGATTGCCACCCCATTGCTTCTAGTTGATCCTGACCCTGACAGTGGTGATCCGGTAGTGATTTTGACTACTCAGGAGCTGTGCAGGGAAATGCATCATCCTGCCTCCCTGTCTGATTGGCCAGTGCCAGTAAGAAGGAAAGATGATGTCAGAGGCTTCTTCCTTATTGGAGTTTAGCCTAGCGGAACCCCAGAGCAAGGTAAGGGATTGGCTGATTTTATTCTGAAGGGTTGGTCCAGTTCCGAACTCCAGCTGGGCTCCCTCACTTCATTCTGGAACTGGACCACTTCCGAAACGAAACACCCATGTCTACCTTAGGCACTCTGGCTATTTTCATCCAGATGCACAAGCACTGAAGAGGAATCAGGGTCAAATTATACATTATATTCAATATTTAAGGCATAAGCCTCTTTGTTTCCTACCAAATGGACGGCTGTGGAAAGTAGTTTTGCTTCTTTGGAAAAGGGGCATCTTTGGCTTGTGGAATTGCAGACTGGTAGACTCCCAGAGAACATTATTCTCTACAGCTCACAAATTGAAATCTGGCTACACTCTGCAGCTCCTCTGTTAAGTGGGTTGGAAGAAACCAACACAAAATCATCCCCGCCTCCCAGCACCAAAGGTGTTCTCTCTTAGCGCCAGCCTATCCATTTACAGCAGTGGTTCCCAAACTTCTTGGACTTGTGGCTCCCTTGACACAAGCCCCAGGGTGGGTTTTCCAGTGCCCTACAGTGCCACGGCACCCATTTTGGGAAACACTGATTTAGGGACTACCCATCATTAGAAATGAAACCATGTTAGTGTTCCAGAGACATGACTCAGTTGGACTACCAGCTCGGAGAAATCTGATTTGCCCACAGAGAATAGGCATGTGCTTGTAAACCCAGTCACAAGACAACGCAATAGCACAAATCAGTGTTGAATAAACAGCACTGCTACTAAAATGGTGTGATGCACAGTGGCATTTGAAGACATCTTTGCTAAGGGTTATGAATAGATGTAATTTTACATGATAAGATAATGACTAAAATGGTGGGGACAGCTTTTGAAAGCTCATCTGCATCCATAGACAACACTGACAATGATAAAAATGTCAACTTAAATTGCAAAAGGAAGGGAAGAGTCCGGGTTGGTTAATGATCCGGGCTAGAGATGGGCAATTCCAATTTTTCGTTTCGTTTTTTTGTTTTCATTAATATCAGGTTATCTGTAATTTCGTTTTTGATATGGCAATACATTGAACTGCTTTAAATGCTAAAAAAAGGTAATTTGTAAACTAAAAGGTGGGGAAAGCTCCTGCACTGACAATGATAAACAGTCTTCTAATATCAGTTATCTGTGGTCAGCAGTCTGAAATCTAGATCTCTCACTCAATGTGTACTGGCATATTACAACAGAATGGAGCTCATAATTGTTCAACATAAATAAACTAATCCTAGTTAACCAAAGATATGGCTTCTTACTTTAGAGTAAGATCAGGGAAGTGATCTGGATCAAACTATAAAATGGTGGGGCTGGGGGGGGGATAAAGAGGGACTTCAGTTCTTTCCCTGGTCTGCAGGCATGATCCAGACCAGCATCCTGCCTGCTGGGTTTTCCAGCCTAAAAGGGATATATCAATTTTAAGAGATCATATTTTATCAACAAAATGCAGATACAGGGACAGCCACACAGTTTAAATTTTTTTGCCTTGGAACACAAATGCTCCCAAATGCTACAGGCTAAAGAAACATATGCAGCTGCTATTTAATTTGCCCCCTCAACAGATTTTAAATGGCAAGAGAAAAGACAGAAGAGCAGCAGGTCAAAAATAATTGCAAATGGAAGAAGGCAATATCGGACCCCTCTGACAATCAGTGTTTAAGGGATCAATCAGAGTCATAATGGGTACAGAGACAGACTACAACTCAGGAAAACTGGGTTCAAATCCCCACTCAGCTGTGGAACCTAAACGGGCCTTTAAATATCATATACATGTTGAAACTCTTCAGATAGGACTTGATGGCCTGTAGCATAACAACTGGAGGACAAAAGTGTCATCTGGAAATAGTTCCATCTTGGAATAGCCATTTAGATTGATGTTTATGGGAATAATGTTTTATTGATTCAGAGTAAAGCTGTTCATTTGGTTTTGGAAATAAAGCTATTTTTACTAGCTCTCAAAAATGAAAATGTGGGGAAACTCTTGGGAAGTGATTCTTAGAAAATGTCTATGCCAAGCTGAGACCAAAGGGGATTGCTGTCAGATACATCCAGAAGGTGCCTGACTGGAAAAAGTTGCCGCACAAACTTCCTCTGTGTGTAAATGTTTAAGACTCTCAGGGTCACTGGAAAAGTTACTGGATTTCAAACATGTTTGCAGGACGCACCTGACTGTGTTACAGTAAGACACACATTGCTTGCAAGAGATGTGAAAAATTTGTAATGGGTGGGTGGATGGGGGGTAGAGAGTGATCTTTTAATCTCTCTCCCCCACCCACCCCCGTTTTATACTGGGAAGGTTTAGGTTTCATCTCCATTGATTATAAATCGGTAATCATACCTGAAAAGCACAGAAGGGATCAAGAAATCTAAAGGTATCCTTGGACCAAGAGAAAACATTACAGCAAACAGTTGCTTTTTACTCTCTTGGAGAAGTTATCGGAAACAAGAATGAAGAAAATCAGGGTCTAGCCAGCTTTTATTATCCTATATTAGATGAGCATAGAAATACCCACGTCCTAGCCTGGCGGAGGAGATTCAGGAATCCCAAGCCCTTGATCCCTGGACTCAGCAACACCTTAGGGAACTCCAGAATGGAACCCTTGGGGAGTTCTCTGAACAGCAAGGGCTGTATGTTCCTGCTGGCCCTCTTTGTACCCAGGAGTTGCATCTCTCACATGACTCCTTGTCTGCTGGACACTTTGGGCTATACAAGACCCTGCATGGGAGTTTTGGTGGCCACATGTTTGCACCGATGTCACCCAATATGTGGGCTCCTGCAATGTTTGCCATCGGGCCAGGGATGTTGTGGCCAAACCCTCGGGCCTATTACATCCTCTACCCACAGCTTCTACCCCCTGGAACAACATTTCCTTAGATTTCATCATGGATCTTCCCTGTTCAAGAGGGTTTACCTGCATCCTGCTCTTCGTGGACCTATTCACCAAAATGGCCCACTTTATTCCTTGCCCCAAGCTTCCTATGGCAACAGAATCAGCCCAGAATTACCTGCAACACCTCTTCAAACTCCATGGCCTGCCCGTGCACCTCATTTCAGACCATGGCTCACAAATCACATCCCAGTTCTGGCAAGTGCCGCATAAGGTGCTAGGAACACAAGTCCACCTGTCATCAGCTTACCACCCACAGTCGGAAGGCCAGACTGAACATAGCAATGCTACCTTAGGCTGCTTTTACACGACCCCTAAAATCTGCTGCAAAATGCTCGCAGATGCAGAGCATAAAATTGTTTTGCCAACAGCAGCAGACTTTTTTTAAAAAAAAAGTATGACCACGCCCACTTAAGCACGCCCCAGCGCATTTTACAAGTACCTGGCCTGGAGGAGGTAAAACCCTTGTTGCTGTTCCTTGTTGCTGTTTTAAAGCATTGCATGTCTGGCCCTCCTCCACCTTTTGTTTGTTTTTTGTTGGGTTCCCCCCCTTTTAACAGAGAGGAATCCTAAGGGGCTGGAACAATTAGCTGCTGCCTACGGCAGGCGGAGGTAAGCCTGCATTTTTTTCTCTCTCCCCTCACCACAGACAGAAGCAATAGAATCAAAGTGTGGGAGGTGGGAACACAGGAAGCAGAACAAAAACCATGTTGGGGGATCTGCATTTAAGTTGCCAGCGGATTTTAGGGGTTGGGTAAAAGCAGCCTTAGAGCAATACCTATGCTGCTATACATGCTACCAGCAAGATGACTGGACAAATTTGTTGCCACTAGCCGAATTTGTGTATTCCTGTACCCATCAGACCCCATTCATGGCCAACTACTGTTATCATCCTCAGCACTTTCCAACTACCCTTCCATCTACCCTTGTACCAGCCATGGCTGCATACATTCAAGAACTCCATGGCACCCAGGAGCTGTTACTGGAGCAACTCGACCATGTCAAGGAAGCATATAAGGAGGTGGCAGACAAGAGGATACAGGAAGGGGCCACCGTTAAGCCCAGGCACACAGGTTTGGCTCTCTACTTGGTACCTCACATGTCCTGGACGATCCCAAAAACTGGACCCCCAGTTCATCGGTCCCTACCCCATCCTAGAACAAATCGATCCGGTTGCTTTCTGCCTGCAATTCCCTGCTTCACTTTGCATCCACCCAGTGTTCCACCAATCCCTCCTGGTTCCAGCTGCAGACCCTGACCCCAAACGACCACCAGCTCCCAAACTCTACTGGTTTTAGTGTAAGGAGAAGAAGAATATGAAGTCCGCCAAATCCTGGACTCTTGAGTGCACCAGGGAGGGTTGCAATACTTCACTGACTGGGAAGGTTACGGACCTGAAGATTGGTCATGGGAACCTGTTTCCAACATGCATGCCCCGGAGCTCGTTCAAGAATTCCATGGCACCCACTCCAAAAGACTTGGCCCATCGCAGGAGAGGAGCCCTGAGGGGGGTGGGATAGTGTCAGGACCCTGCCTGCTGCAGAATCTGACCCTGAGGGGTTAATGGACAAAGAGCTGGTTGTGGAGCCTCCAGACCCTTCTTATCAGCCAGCAGCTGTAAATAATGAGGCTTCCCCAGGAGCTTCACCTCCCAGGAGGGTTGCAGAAAGAATCCTGTGTCTATGTGCAACCAGGAGGAGCAGGGATAAGATTTACGAAGCCCATAGGAATCTTCTGGCAAGCAGTCCTGAGTATTAACGGAATAGGTTCCCAGGTGCAAGGGTGGACCCCCTGTTCTAGGATAAAGCTAGCAACAGGAGGGAGGAGGCTTCATGGAAGCAACGAGTTACCTTGGCCACACTCCTCCAGACTATACATACAGTTCATACTACTGGACACCCTACTGCCTGAAACCCTTGATCCTTGAATCTAACACTTGATCAAATTCACATACACAATTTACTCTAGTAAGGCAAGCACACATGAAATGTTTTTTTTTAAAAATGTGATTGGATTTGATTCAAAATACACACCCTGCCCCATGGGTGTTTCAATAAACTTGTTTTCTGACCCAGCCACCCCCCAAAATTGCACATTTAGCTATATATTGTGTCTGTGGGTGTTTATAAATCAATGTCAAGCATGCTATACCTGATGCAAAAATAGTATTGCAACACGTAGCCAAGTCCTGTGTGGCATGCCAGAGATCTCCAGGTGTGGCTTGGAAAGAATGCTGCCTGAAATCTAGCCAATTAGCATCAACAATTCATTTTCAGATAATTAATCAGACTCAATAATGCTGGGGTAAATGGACCAACAGTATGATTCATTGTAAGTCCTATATTCCTCTTTTATTCTACATATGGTTTCCTAGAAGTGGCAGCTATGTCTATATCTTCAGTTTTTGGACATACTCTGAACACTCATGTTCTGTTCTAGAGAAGTAGAACACCAATTATTGCATCATAAGAATAACATACACACACACACACACACACACACACACACACACACACACACACACACACACACACACACACACACACACACGATTTGAATATTTTAAGGACAACAGCTATCCTCCCACTTGCTTCCTAGCCTTCATCTGAATGGATCTGATCTTCCTGTGATTAATAAGGACCGCAAAAAACCTTGACAGAGGAAATAAGAGTTACAGGGCATGTGTGCACCAGACACGTACCGTACCCTCAACAGAACCTCTCTCACACAAGCTAACAAGCCTACATCTGAGTTTAAAATGTGTGAATTTCAGCAGCTGTGTGGGGGTGGGTTGATTATTATTAGTATTATTGCACTGTAGATCTATGGTGTTCAACCCCATGCTGTGGACTACTGAGAAGCTCCAGCCAGCATAACCAACTGTGAATGACCCTGGGAGTTGAAGTTCTGAGTATCTGCTGGGCCGTCGGCCGAGAACCACTGTTGCCGAGAACAGGCCTAGCTACATTGGCAGTCCCACAGCAAAAGTTCTTAGGGAACAATAAGATGGGTAGATGGCTCAAATTTTGGCCCGCATGGTCCAGGGTGAGCTATTTTCCAGTGATCCCACAAGGTACAGTTGACTGTGAACCAGTGCCGCCCTGGCTGCTTTAAGAGCGACAGCTCCAGTAAAGCCATCTTTTCCTGATGTGATCATATACAATCCTTTCTCCTCATCATCTGACCACACCCTCAGCCGTTGCAGCAGCCTTGATGGTCTTGTTAGTCCCCTCAAGGAAAAACAAAACAAAATGTTTGTGGCATCATGATCTTAGGCATGGGTTTTTGTGGACGCCAGCCCACCCTTTGAAGCCAGGAGCTTTAGTCCACACAACACAAGGCCTAAGAATGCTGGTTAGTCCTTAAGGTACCACACAAGAGATGTTTTTGTGAGAACCCATGAACCCCTAGGGATGTTAGGTGTGGCACCCCCCCTAACCACCGCAAGGGTGGCAATTTTTCAAACCACGGAAGGATCTGTCCTCCCAAAGTGGCATGCATTTCAACAGCACAGAGCTGGATTTTTAGAGTTCCCCTCCTTCCATGGAGAGAACTGCAGGAAGGAAAGCCAGCCAGCCAGCCAGGAGGCCCCGGTCTCTCCTTAGTACCCCCACCCCCTCTCTCCCTGATTCGCCTTTTTCCCGCCTTGCTCCTGTTTGTTTGCTTTCTTTCTGAATGAATGCACCCCCCCTCCATCCCTGGCTCCAGATTTCTCGCTCTCCCCCCACCATCAGGCCCCAGCACTGGTGCCTCTTCCTAGAAGCCAGGCTGCCTGCCAGTTGGGAGGCCAGCGGTGGGGATGAGAGGCTGGGAGGGGTCGGGAGGGAGCTTTCCTGCAAATCACATGATTACCCAGCTTATATAAATCACTGCTTGTTTTTCTCTGTTTGCCGGGGATTTAAAGGCACAGCGCTCCCCTGCTAAAGAAGGAGGCAGCGGTGCCGGGTGGGCCATTTTGGAAAGAGGGCCCTGCTCTGATGTAGCAAGTCTTAAGATGCTGAAAACAAGCCAGCCCTAAATCCATAGAGAAGACTGGGAGGCTTCCTATTTTCTGGGCAGAGATATAGTATCACTCTAGTATGAGTCTTCTCAGCCTCCGATGATATGCTCGCCCGTCTACACATAGTGCTGGCCAAGGCCTTAAGTAAAGAGATTAGCTGCAGTGGTTTTAAGGGAAGGGTTACTCTCCTGTTCAAGCTGTCATTTGAATGTGGCTGCTGGGCTGCTGCAGCGAAGCAAGGACCATCTTTGACTGACTACCATTTTGTGTTGATATACTCTGAGGCCATCTCTGCCCTGCCACGCTTTGCCAAAGAATGTGGAAACCATCTGCGCAAGGATGAGCAGAGACATTCTTGTCTTGAAAAAGAAAAAGAGAAATTAACCTTGGGGGGCTCTTTTTCCTTCCTTAAAAATCGAACAAGGCATTCTCTTTGATGCAAGCAAAGTGTATCACCCTGAGAGACAATCTACTTCTCACCCTTCCCTGTATTTGCCCCCACCCCCTTGCCCTGTGGGCATTTTTTTTGGGGGGGGAGTTCATCTCAAGAAGGTATCTATGATTAAAAAGATTTTTTTCCTCTGTCTGAGGCGTTCTTGCCTGATATTAATTGTTTTTTTTTTAAAAAAATACCGTTCTTGTGTTTTTCACAGCAAATTGATCTGAACTGTTGTTTATCGTCATGATGGGAAAAGTAGTAAGAGACAGTTTCTTTACTTCACAATATCTAGGTTTCTGTGATCCCTCCATCTGCTGAGCAGAGCAGGGTTTCACCCTGTTATTTGGGGCAAGCCAAATAACATCCCATATTACCAATCAATAGTCATAACCTACAAAGCACAGTACGGCCTGCGTCCTAGCTACCTCAGAGATCAAATCTCAAAGTATGAACTGACTCGGGTGTTAAGGTCATCAGGAGAGGCATTTCACTCTATCCTACCACACTCACAGTTACGTCTCATGGGAACACAGGAAAGGGCCTTCTCAGCTGTGGCACCCAGACTCTGGAATTCGCTCCCACTAGAGACCCAGTCTGCCCTGTCTCTGATGTCTTTTCGGAAGCAGGCAAAGACCTTTCTCTTCAGGCAAGCTTCCCCTGAATGATGGACTACCTGTTATGTGTCTTTTATATTAATCTATATGATCACATAGACTTTCTGTTTATAACCACTTATAACCTTGTGTGAGTGCGTTGACACTGTTTTCAATATTAGTTCCCATCACTCATAACTTTTGCATGAAATTTTACTCTTTTTAACTGCTCGTGTTCTCTTGTAGCTTTAATGTAATGTCTATTAATGCTGTAAGAAGTCCTTCAATGTCTTGTTCTCAATACTTGAACATGTCTTAATTGTATTGGACTGTATATTATCCCTCTTTAAAGGGATTAATGGGGGAGCCATTACTGTAAGCCACCTTGGGTCCTTTTCCAAGGAGAAAGATGGGGTAAAAATAATCCTAAATAAATAAATAAATAAATGTGTGCTGTCAAGTCAACTCTGATGTATGGTGCCTTGACAGCACATGATTATTTATTTATTTCAGGGTTTTCTGGGTTTAAAAAATGCTCAGAAGTGGTTTTCCTTTCCCATCTTCTGGGGCCACCTTGGGCCTGTGCAACTCCCAAACTCTGGCTCCACAGCCTGACACCAAAACCACTGAACTACTGTGATGGACGCCCAGATATTTGACTACCCGGCAGGCATGTACACGTGGTGAAACCACAAACTCTTCTTCATTCGGTAATGCTGCCTCCAATTAGTTACTTAACTTCCTATAGCTATGAAACAGGACTGACAAGGATGGTAACGTTGCAAATAACAATTAAAGTTTATTGAGAGTTAAGGTGATACATAAATAAAGGTCTGCTTTAATGTTGCTTGCTTTACTTAATTGTATAGATAAATACATTCAGTCCCTATCGCCCTTAAACAAGTCTTAACCAGTTTCTATGTCTCAAACACTGTTTCCCTGCTGCCAACTACTAGCTTGCTGTTTCGCTCCCTGGTTCTCCCAGGTTCTCTCTCTCTAGTTCTCTCTTGACATTTTACCAGTTGCTCCTTATATAGGTACCAACCCCACCCACATTCAGTGGATTGGTAACCTATTTACATATTCATGACCCTGCCCGCAAGGGTTCTGTCACAACTACTCAGTCAGCTCATTATTAATCATGGATAATATAAAATCCATTGAACCAGCAATGTGACGCAAGGGCAGTAATATTAAACTGAGATTTGGGTTCAAGTCCTCCTGGGCCATGAAACACACTCGGTAGTTTTAGGGCTGGTCACTTCCTTGCAGCCTAACCTGCTAGTCATACTGCAAAAAGCAAGTCTTCACCACCACCTAGAGCTCATTGTAGACAAGACAGGATCATCTGCAGCTTGCGAAAGCACCTCACTCTGACATTTTGGGTAGGACTCTCACTTGATTGAACCACCAGCTATCCTCAGGTAGAGGATAACTGGAACAAAAGGACAAATGAAATAAATAAAAGCAACCAAAGACCAGATCATTGCATCCTCATGCAATAATGCCAGTATATGAATTTTGCCATCAACAGATGGAAGGCTACTGAAGGAACTGTAATTTCACCCCAGTTTGCCTCAGAAGCAACAATTTTAAAAACAGAAGATCAACCAATTCAACTGCCACTTGGTGTTAAATATCATCATCATCTAGTGGAGGGCCATGGAAGCTTGAGGCTGCCTTGGAAGTTAATGCGGGAGCACCAGCTACTGCATAATTCTGGGTCCAGATTGGTTACGGCAGGCATGTCCAAACTTCAGCCCTCCAGATGTTTTGGACCACAACTCCCACAGTCCTTTGTTATTGGCAATCTAAGCTTAGAATTCTGGGAGTTGTGGTCCAAAACATCAGGAGGGCTGAAGTTTGGACATGCCTGGGTTACAGGGTTGAGCCAACACCAACATGTCACCTCTACTCTGGCCGCACTGCCCTGGCTGCTGATCCGTTACTGTATTGACTTCAAGGTTTTAATGACATACAAAGCCCTAAATATTTTGGGACCTTGGCATTTGTCAGATCAGCTCCTACTGTAGAATTCCGCCCACATCACTCAATCCTCTAAGGCTAGTCATTTGAGGGTCCCACCTCTGAGAGAGGCCCGTAAGGTAACAATATGGAACTGGGCATTCTCAGTTGTGGGCCCTTATTTATGGAATCAATTGCCACCTAAGATTTGCTTGGCCTCCCCACGCTGTCAGTCTTTAAAAACAACTGAAGTCCTGGCTATACGGATCTGCTTTCCCTGGTCATTAATTATTCCTTGATTCGTGGACTTTTTAATCTATTCTATTCCATCTTGCCGACTTTTCCTCTGAACGGGGTTCTATGATATTAGTCGAGTCAGTTATGTTTACTTTGTTTTCTATTTTAGTTTTTATTTTATATTGTTTGTTTGTATTATGACATATACTGTAAACCGCCCAGAGTAGCCTTGTAGCTAGATGGTACAGTATACAAATCTAATAAATAAATGCAAGACTTGATCTTAGGAGGATCACTCGCACTGTACTTTTCATATTTGATCACCTACTTTTAGGACAGCTTCCAAATTACAGCAATGCCCCCATGTTTACATAGTAGTGGGTTAAACCTGTGCCAGAATGACCAGCTCTGCCAGTGTGGTTTTCTTCCCGGTGCTGGTAGCAATGATTTTCTTTCCCAGCCAACCTCACAGATAGAAATTAATCACCTTATATGCCAATGGGAATATGGGAAGACTAAGAGAAGGTAAGAGGACAGACTAGATTTTTGAATACCTGTCAACCATGAGGACGAAGTCAGAGGTTTGCCTGGATGTCTTTCTGGAAAAAAATGTAACTTAAGTTGTGCTTCTTGCTGGCTGCAATAACCACGTTCAGTGCTCTCCCCATCAATTCTCAAACAGAAGAAAATATATACAATCTCCAAAGAAACGAATACAGGTAATGTAGACAAACCAAAAGTTTAGATGCATCTTCAATTCAATGTAACGTAACAGTTTTGTAAAAAGTTAGACCTGCTTTCATCTCAGAAGTGGCATTAGACTTAAAGTCCTTAAAGTCCTTAAAGTTATTAAAGCGGAAATTAAAGATCTAAGTAATTTTACTACTCAATAAGTAGTTGACAGGGTTTTCTAAAAACATATACTTCCAGATCTCAAAAGCTGAGAGCTTTAACAGACAGCACTACCGATTGTTCCTTTTGTTAGAATTTTGTTTCCCGTCTATATTTGTTCTTCTGTCGCATTTATTCTGTTGATTCCATTATGCTTTATTCTTGTTTTATTATTTAAGCCGTCTTGTTTATGTCTTAAAATTAAAAGTTGGAATAGTGCATGTGTAAGTATTTCACATACTGCACCATTTCTAGGGCACACATATATCTTCCTTTGATGTTCTATTTGGGGTAAGGGGAATGACCTGAAGAATGCAGCCATGGCCACATGGCCATGAGCAACATCAACTGTGTACTTCATTATGTAAATGTTAACTGAGCATGATGTCTGCTGGATATGAACAGAAAATGACAACATTGCAAAACAAAAAAAATTGAAATTCTTCCTTTGTGTCCAACTCTTTTCACAGGGCAACAAGAAGGCATTGAAAGATCTGGCAAACATAAAGCTAAAGAAAGAAAGAAAGAAAGAAAGAAAGAAAGAAAGAAAGAAAGAAAGAAAGAAAGAAAGAAAGAAAGAAAGAAAGAAACTACTTTGCACAATCCAGCCCCAAAAGGACATGGACTTAGGACAATGACTAAAATGTGCCACTGAGCTCATGACCCATAAATAAATAAATGTAAAGTCTAGCAAGCCAAAAGGACTACAACCATGGACAAGTGTGTAAAACCTGGGATGAGGGAAACTGAATGAATATCAAAAAACTAACACAGGGAAGGTTGTTGCTGTCTCCTTCTACCGGTCCACAGTTGAAAGCATCCTCACATATTGCATTACCGTTTGGTATGCTGGATTGACAGCTGCTGACAGGAAGACACTACAGAGGGTGGTAAGCACAGCTCAGTATATCATGGGCTGTCCCCTGTATGTGCACTGGACGACATCGCTGGGATCGTTGCCTCAGGAGGGTCGGAAAAATTCTGATGACTCACACCCCGAATACCTTGTTACCATCAGGCAAAGATATCGTAGTATAGCCTGCCGTACCAACAGACTGAAGAACAGTTTTTATCCATGGGCTGTCAGACTGCTGAATGGGAAATAATCCCAGGACAAGTATAGAAGAACTGACCTGTGGGTTGGCGGATTCTGTGTCAAGATGCAATAAGACTGAGTGATTGCCAGTGAGATGGGGGCGGGATGGTGGTGGGGGTGGGCATGGGAGACTCAGCCAATTTCATTGTGCACATGTTGTACATTGACAATAAAGGTATTATTATTATTATTATTATTATTATTATTATTATTATTGTAGGTTGAGGACAAGATAACTTGGGATTAAAGAGCAGGATGTCCAGATGGCATTAAATTGTGTGAATTTGGCACTCAAGTGCAAGGCCTTCCTATACCACCAACTGGCAGCTCCTGGAGTTCTGAAATTGTGGCTTGGGTTGAAGAAGAAGCTATAACAAGCATCCTATTGGGGTGAAGATGAGACGGAAAGAGGGGCTGGAGAATTCCAGCTGGAACAAGGCAGAAGGGTTTGGGCTGGGGCTGGAAAGAAGCCTCGCCCTTCAAAAAGGCAGCACCAAAAGGAATGTCCAAAATCCAAAAGAAAATATTTAAAAGCAAAATACAGTGGGACCTTGTATAAAGGAATTAATTCGTTCCAAATGAAATTATGTTAAGCAAATTTTCCTTTATACAAATTTCCCATAGGAATGCATTGAAAACAGAATAATCCCTAATCACGAGTATTTTTATGTTGTACGGATTCGCCCCATAAGCACATTTCCCCTATCTCCGTAATTTTTTATGTTGTACAGATTTTATGTTATACAAACCATTTGTTATACGAGGGCCCACTGTATCTGAACTTCAGTATGCCTGTGTAAAAAAAGTGGGTAGATTTTGGCACGAGGATAGAGGGAATTATGGAATTAGGATTGCTTGTCCTGCCTTGGGCCTCTGCTTTGCTGACTCTGATTTGCAGGAGGAATTCAGAGCTTGGCAGAATGACAGTCCCACAAAAGCTCCTTGGACTGGATGCTCCAATGCTGATGATTCCTGCACTCTTAAGGGTCCTATCGGCAGCGGCCCCTGGTCCCACAAGAATTTCACAGGCAGCTCAATTGTTCTGAATTATTTTAAAGACAAATCTTTCATAAAGTTAATGACTTCTAATTCCTGTCTATGGTGAAGCCACCTTCGGTATTCTGAGGGACTGCAGCATGATTAGCATGCAGTATTACTGTACCTGTATATTCCTGCAAAGATCCATCTTCTCCCGACGACTGTTGGGAGAGTAACTAAGCTCAGGATCTGTTTACATTATTAAAATGATTCAGAAAATGTAATGGCGTTCTTAAAGGCAGTTTTAAGCTATGGGGCCATCAGCCACGTATTTTAAACCCGAGCAGACAGTGCCAACAGTGACAAAAGGTGCCAACAGTGACACAGTTTGGGGGGAGGAGGAGAAGCAATGTTACTCCAGGCAGCGAGTAGTGAAGTGGGGTGCTGGGGTCCCCCAGGCATCAGAAAAACACCCAGTACAGGGAGCGTCCTGGAGTTGTAACTTGGAAAACACATGCGCCTCTTGCTTGTTAGAGCATCCTTCGCCCCCTTCCTAAATGCATCTGATCATGGATCCCTTTCTCCCCATTAGATGCCCTGCCTGCAACTTTCGATCTCCCCTCCACTGCTCCCACCTCCTGGAATATCACCTGTAGCAGCCAGATATATTATTAAAAAAAAAAAAAAACCAGTGCACTTCCAGGGCAGAAAAACCTGCTCTGCTATAAGCCTCTGAGGGCCTTTTCACACGACCCCTAAGATCCGCTGGCCCCTTAAATTCGGACCAGAGATCTTGGGGGTTCGTTGCTCTTCCTTCCTCCCCACCACTCTGCACTTCCTTGCTTCTGTCTGCGTGAGGGTAGGGAGGGGAAAAAAGCCTTTAAAAGGGACAAAAGAATAAAGCCTTACCTCCGGTGCCGGTGGAAGTTGCTCCGAGCCCCGGTCACTTCCTGGTTCCTCTTAAAGGGGTGGGAGGCAAAAAACAACAACAACAAAAAAAAAGCGAGGAGAGCCTGGCACTCTCCGCATCAATTTTTTTCACTCTCCCAGAGCAGGCACTTGAAAGCTGCGCTGGGTCGCGCTTAGGTGGGTGGGGTTGCACTTAATTTTCTGTTAGCTCTGGAGCTGGTGGGGAAACATTTTTAAGCTCCGGAGCTGGGAGCCATTTGCAGCGGAGCTTAGGGGTCGTGTATAAACGCCCTTAGTCTGCTAGATGTGCGGGCTCTGAAAGGGCGAAAAGGGATCTTCTCTGCTATTTGCCCCCCCCAGCTCTCTGCCCCCACTTCAGCTTTCGAATGTTTACTGTGATGCCCTATTTAAATTCTATTCATGTCCCCTATAAGAAACCAGTCTGTTTGGGTAGATGCGAGACCTCTCTGTCTCTCTCTCCCCACCCCTTCCTTCCTTCCTTCGCCTGGTGAATGAATGGCCACCATGGCCCTAGCACGCCTGTCCTCAAGATGTCTTCTATTCTCCCCTGGCAGTGCTTTTGCGAAGGCATGGCCACTCCACCATGACAGTTTCTCCTGGTCTTTGTAAGTCCTCTTGGGGCAGCCTGTTTCCTCTCGCCCAGCAGGAGGGGTCCTTAAAAAGTAATACCAGCAGAGGCATTCAAATGAATCATTTAAACTAAGGGATGTGTGAGAGCAGAGTCTGGAAAGTTGTTCTGGTTGTGCCCAGCACCATTGAGGCATGGAGACATCCACAGGGACTTCTCCAGCCAAGTGCTGGTAACCCCAAAGCACTCCATCTCGGCCCCTCTGCCAGCCCCGGGATACCCTGCTCAAGATCTCAATGCCTCTGATCTGCTTGGGATTGAGCACCTGCACAGCAATCAAAAGCCTCTATCACATGACCACTTAAATGCGCCTTTTTCTTTTACTGAATTTGCAGATAAAGATTGTGCCTCCACGGCCAGCCACATCTTCTGAACACCCCTCTTGACCACGCTCCCTGAAGCGCTTCTTAAGCGCATCTTCCTGCACCACCGCTAAGGGTTTCATCAAATTACTTTGCTTCCGGATGCTCATTTTGATGCGAAGCAACGGTCGTGGGAACTCCAAAAAGCCGCATCTTCTTCCCGTTTCACCCGTTTTGCAGCAAACACCTTTTCAAAACAGTGCTTTGATGTGTATTTGACAATGAGGACACACACAAAAAAGAGGTTCAAAAATGCTACCGTGGGGGGCGGTAACTGAGCATCTAATGTCACGTGACCACTCTCGGAGAAAGTGCACGTTTTATTATCATCTGTATTTAGCGGTCATGTGATAGAGGCAAAAGTGGATGGAAGCGTAATAACAGATTCACTGGCACTCCAAAACCATGAATCTCTGTCAAAATAACCCATCCTTCAGCATGCATCGGGTATTCACACATACACCCTTTTTTAAATCTACTGAAAACAGGCAAAACCCGTTTCTTTTGGCCAGGGAGCCAAGCTCTCAGAGGAAATGAGACAGCCTGAAAGTTTGAAAAAGGCAATATCCTTGTTCTGACCGCTCTGAAAGTTCCTGCAAGCTCTTATTCCACCACACCACTGCTCTGCAATTGGTTAGGTCAGAAGCTGACCATCATCCCAAGTTCAATCAGAAAGCTCAGTGAGGGAGCAGCCTCTGGAATAGGAGTTTCCGCAGTGTAAAATGTTTTCAAACATTATACCATGTGGCCGCTTCTTAGTCCTGTCTTCTACACTGGAACTGTCCAGAATAGAGGAGGTTTGGTAACCAGGGCTGAATCAAGACAGCCAAGCTGAAGAAAAGTTCTCTTTGGGACTAGTTATCAAAAACCAGAAGCAAGAAGCAAAAATGCCTCACTAGTTTCCTATTTAATTTCTTTGTAGTTGGTTTTCCTTTTTCCTTTTTTTTAGTTAACGTTTTTCATTGGACACCCTATCCAGGCCCTCAACAAGCTGCTCAATACCACATTTATATGCATTACCATATATGATTGCATTAACTGATTTCATAAGAACACCAGCGTTTTCCATGTTTACTTTCCACCCCTCATAATGGATTTTTTTCTTTTGCATGCTCTTTGTAGCTTTAATGTTGCCTTTTAATGTTCTAAGGTGCCCCTTCCAATTCCCTGTTCTTAACTTAAATATGTCTTAAATGTTCTGGGCTGAATATTGTCCCTCATTATTGTAAGCCACCTTGAGTCCTTTCCAAGGAGAAAGGTGGGGTTAAAATATTAAACAAATAAATAAATAAACAAACAAATAAACAAATAAATAAATAAATAAATAAAAGTGGCTTATGTTACTGATGAGCTTCCTTCATTCATTAAAATCGGTGGAACTTACACAGTGTGTTGAACATTATTTGATCCAAGCTCTTAAGACAGCCATTTGTTTTAATCTCTTTGGGTGTCTTTCCCTGATTGCTTTGTGTGGGTTCTGGGATTCCTTTTGTACCATCCAGGTCTGCGGATGAATGGCAAGTGCTGGTTGGCAGCCTGTTGAACAAGAGGGACATTTGCTTGCCAAGTGTCTTCCTTTGCAATTTCCTCAGAAGTATCGACCCTCTTCCTGCCTTTTAAGTAGAGCTGAGAGGGTAGAGTGCGCATCAGGTCCATTACAGAGGGACAAGCACAACCCCCCCCCCCGAATTTATGGTCAAGGAAAGTAAATGTTGGCTTTGCTGGTTGGCCCTCCCCCAGCGGATGTGCAGGTACACAGAGCAACCATGCCCTCAAGTTGCCCTTTTCTAAAACCTGGTCCCAAATACTTTATGTAGGATCAAAAATATTGCACAGGCGTCAGCAGAGGAGGCACGAGATGAATACTGCGATTTCCGACCATATCCTCTCAGCTGAGCGCAGATCACCATGTGGATTGCTGAACTCAACTCCACCCAGTTCCACAGGTACGAGCAACACCATGTTGCCCTCTGCCACAAAAAGCATCCACCTGGTCTTATTTTGTATTTGCCAGTCATTTTTCTCTTAGCTAACTTTGGGATATTTGAACCTGACATGCATCCTGCCAGCATCTTCCTGTGACTTCCTGTAAGCCCCCCCTCCCCCGGTTATAAGACAACCCTCTTTTCCAATGCAAAATTACAGTTTTGCAACTGCACGGTTCTCTCCTCAGCTTACTTCTGTGTATAAGACAACCCCCGATTTTTAGTCTAACAATTTTCGACAAAAACATAGTCTTATACACAGAAAATACTATGTATTGGGCCACCTTTGGCACCATCACAAAAAAGGCTCTGCTCCTCTCATTTACAAATCTTGAGTTCTGGAGGTAAAATTTTATTAACCATTTCATCATATCTCTGCAATCATTAAATAATCTTTCCTTCAATTGCTTCTCTTTAAAAACATGTTGAGTGGAGGAGATTTCTGAATTTCACTGTAATATTAATAATAAACATTATCCACTTTTAGGACTTTCTCCCACCCCCATCATTGCATTTACATACTCCAATTTTATATTTTAGTCCAACCACCCTCCGCTCTTTCACTGATACAGGAAGCAGACTGGCAGTGTGTAATTAAATGTGACAGGAAGGTTTACAACCTTTTCTCACACCTTCCCAGCTCCATTGAGTGTCCTTTATAGTCTTTGCTTTGTTTTAATTCCAGGGATTTGTGAGAACAATTGGCTTGCCTGTGAATGGGGAGCCACCAGAAAGCAATGTAATTTAGGAAGCCTCCCTCTTTGCGACATCTCCATTCTTCACCAACTGGGTTTCCAGCCTGTCGAGGCTGCCAAGTTTAACAAGTTTAATTGTTAATGGTCTAATAGAGGAACAAATGTACAAAGGGCTTGGGTCACCATTTGAGATCTATTATATTTACACACACACACACACACACACACACACACACACACACACACACACACACACACACACACACACACACACACACTGTCTGGTGTCTTCAGTGTGATAGTGAGATGCTACAGGGAAGCCACCCACCCCAAACGTCCCATCCTTCCTTTTGTGGGAGCCAGATTGCTTGAAGACCAGGGCCTTGGTGGGACAACCATGCCTGAGGCATCACTGACACATATACAGGACAGTGATGACTGTGCCCTTTTATGTAAGACATAAAAAGGCATTTAAAGCAGAATCTTGGGATTTGTATCCCCAAAACAAAAATGAAATTACAGTCTTGTCAGAAGCCAGCCAAAAGGGAGACAATGGCGACAGACTTTGCTGAGGAAAGGGGCTGGGATCCATTCAAGAACATGGAAGCATTTACTAAGCCATAAGCCGTTTGGGAATCTGTGGGAATAATGAGGGAGCTTCTTTAGGATTGTGATGGATCAAGAGGGAAAAGAATCCAGAAATGTAATTCATATATAATTAAGAAGCAGACCTGAGTTATGAAATTAATGTGTGCACTTTAAATATCCCATACCTCTTGGTATGAAAAACGAAGCAACAATTTTATTTTCATAATAAAATGCAAGGAAAGGGCACCATGAGGGTGTTAAGCACTTCAACTGGTCCTTCCCCTCAAAGGAAGAGATGTGCCCTTCCCTCAGCAACTCAGAATGCAATTTTTTCCTGCCTTCCAAACAGCAGGAAACATCAGCATGGGTGGATGGGTGGGGATAACCAGAGATCACGCTAGTTATAAGGCATTACTTGGTTGGCTCTACAGCCAGCCACCAGGCCCTGGCAGGTTGTGAGGTGCTGCCACTGGTCATCCTAGTATGTGAGAAGCCTTTGTCTTTCAGTAAGATCCTGGAGTTCCAAAGGCATCGTCTTTTGATTATACGGTTAACTAGGACAGGAGAACAATTATATAAAGCATCTGTGACACATAAATATATTTGCGTAACTGAAGGGTGCTTAGACAAACAAATGAGAGGATAGTGACATCTACTGGGCAAATGGAAATGTCACACTCTTCTCCATCATCTCAAAGGCCTTCCACCCTCAGCTGACATTAATCCAGTGGTGGACCAAGTAGGGCTCTCCAGATGTTGCGGGATTGGGGAGCTCCCAGAATCTCTCAACCTTTGATGAGTGTTGCAGCCCGATAGCTGGAGCCTCGTGGTGCAGTTATTAAATGGCTGTACTGCAGTGGCTTGGGGTTCAGTTCCAGGTTCAAATCCCCCTCCAGCCATGAAAACTCACTAGGGGAGACATGGAAGTAGTAAAACTACTCCTTAAATATCTCACTTACCTTGAAAGCTGGTCTCAAGTCAGTTCTGATTTGACTGCATGCAACCACAACACTGAGAAGGCCAAAAACATGGTTTTTGCAACTGTCCATTGCCCTAACTACCACCAAGTCATAATTACAGGGTTCTCCTCTCCAAAAAAGTATTGGGCAAGAGATTGTACTGAACATCTTAAAGACATTTGAAAGGCCATGTTTTTTCCAGAGCTTGTAAAAAATATTTTTTTGGGGGGGCTTATCGGGCCTTTGGCTGTAAAATTTGAAAAAAATATGGGGGGGGGGATTAAAACTTCCAGAATCCATCTCAGAGAGGTGGGAGGCTTAGCCCAGAAAAGTAATTCTTCCAAGTTCTGCTGGAGAGATTAACTGTGACACTTGAAAATACAGGATCTGTGATCCCCCTATTTTGGCTAGAACCTCAGATGTTGTGCAGATGTGGTACCTGTCTTGGATAATAGCTTCATATGAATCACATACAAGCTGAAGTGTGTGTTTCAATGAGGAGACTGGGATCCTTGCATGTTTAATCTGGTGGCGTTTTGTAGTCCCGTTAATAGTTTGGGGGGAGGGGGTCACAGCAAGCGAAGAGGGGGTGGACAAAGGCAAAATTAGTTGGCATACACTCATATAGAATACACTCATATAAAATACACAAAATGATAGGAGGCAGCACATAATGAAAGCCAGGAATAAAACCAGCAGCAATGAGAGAGAAGGCTCCATCACTTCTCACATCAAAGTAATGCCAGCAGCAAAAAGAGTGGAGCGCAGAGCATGAAAATAGTTTCCCCTCAATTACAAATCATTTCCTGACTGGTTCCAGTTTTTGTATTAATGATTAATAAACCCGACTGCTCTGCATTGCGGCCCAGGGTTGGTGTCTCATCTTGGATACCCTACGGTTTAGAAAAGCCTGGGGGCTCACAGCCATTTTGGCACCCATCAGTTATCTCTCTGAACAACACTGGCTTCCATTTAATTCCTTCAGTGTCTGCTAATAAAGCTGTAAGATACTGTGACTAACTGACACTGGAATGCAATTCATCCATTTCAAGAGGTCCCTTTCTTTTCATTATATTACAACTGCTCCCTCTTCTGGCCACTTCCAATGCTAACAAAGCAAGATGATGGATGTTCTAATTCTGGAAATAATGATCCAAATTTCAAAGACACGTTTGTTTACTTGTTTGCTTGCTTGCTTTAACGAGCACAGTGATGCTACATCCTTTGAGGTTCATATGCAGGTCTTAAATTGCTGACCTAGTAAAAACTAGTGCTCAGGGGACCCAATAATATAATATGAATAAAAATACAACATTGATAAAAGTATTAAAAAATTATAGCTGTTGTGAGTTTTTGGGGATGTTTGGCCATGTTCTGGAAGTTTTTCTTCCTCACGTTTCGCCAGACTCTGTGGCCGGCATCTTCAGAGGGCAAGGAGCTCAGGGAACTAGGAATTCTCTCTGTGTGCTTTGGGGTTAATAACACTGCAATATTAACAAAATTGCAATATCAAAACATATATACCAGAGGAAATAACAATACTCACTAGATTAAAACCTGTTTCTGCGACAGATAGACTACGGCCAGGGAAGTGCATGGTCTTGAATTGGGTGGGTGTGTGAACATGGACATCTCCTCAAAATGTTGTGTTGTGGGGCTCTCTCACCCCACCTCCAGAAGTTGATCTTAGTTGGGGCTCTGGAAACCAGTCTGAATATAAAGGCCTTTGCCACCTGATGGAAGAAGACCAGATGTAGAATCGATCTGGCCTCCCTTGGTAAGGAATTCTTGGTGAGCGTGGAAGCAACCACCAAGTTTTTTTCAGGAGACATTTTTTTCCTCTTCAGAACACTGCTGTGGTATGAGAAGTGTCTAGGGACCTCTCAGGGTCTGAAGTTATAAATTCCATTACAGGATTTATTCAGCCTATATGTAGCTCAGGCACCAAGTGGACAACCTGTGGCTGCCCAGATTTTTGGATGTGCCTAGCCATCAATCCCACTTCTGGGCGGGCAGGCTGTTGCTGATGGATAGGAAATGGAGTCCATCCCCACCCTTTAAGTTTACCAGACACACTATGACTTTAAACAGGATACGTTGTTCCAAAGCAGTGGGTAAATAATACACAATCGGGAGCTTCATGGTGAAGTGGTTCAATCCCAGGTAGCCAGCTCATAGTTGACTCAGCCTTCCTTCCTTCCTTCCTTCCTCCTTCTCCTTTTTAGCGTGTGTCCCACTTGGTGGTGGGGTCCACTGTTCTTGTTTTAGCTTTCCGCTTGGCATGGTTGTGGGCCAGGTCCAGGTGAACCTGGGACAACTTCATGTCATTCTCAAGGGTGTTCATCCAGTGCTGTTTTTGTTGCCCCCTTGGTCAGGATCCGCTGACCTCCAGGGTGAGACTCCTATTGGCCAGAGTTTCCTCACCGGCACACAGGGCGTCCAAAACCAACACCGTTGGGCTTTGTGTCAGTGATAGGTGCAATGCCGTATTTTGCTCAGCTGTCATCATTGCACATATGATTTTTTTCACATGAGGCCGGAGGTCCATTGCAGCATCTTTGTCTCCATGATATCAAGGCGACATTCAGTTTCTTTAGGCACCGGCCAGCATTCTGCACCATGGAACACAACAGGTCATACAATAGTGCAATAGATCTTTGATTTTAAATGGTCACTGATCTTTTTGTCACATATGACCCTCGATATTGTATGATGCCATTTTAGCCAGGCACTGTTGATCCTTGATGTCACCTCGTAACTAAGGGCCTTTTCACACGACCCCTAAACTCTGCGGCAAATGGCTTCCAGCTCCGGAGCTTAAAATTATTTCCCCACCAGCTCCGGAGTTTACAGATAATTAAGTGCGACCACGCCCACCTAAGCGTGTCCCAGCACACTTTTCATGTACCTGCTCTCGGAGGGTGAAAATTCCTGATGCGGATATAACAGTAGTGACTGCCGGGCTCTCCTTGCTTCTGTTTGTTCTTTTTTTGCCCCCTGCCCCTTTAAGAGATCTTAATGCAGTGCCAGGAGCAAAGCGAGATGGCAGAACTGAGGTGAGCAGCATTCTTTTCTTCCTTTTTTTCTCCCTCCCCTCACACAGCCAGCAGCCAGGAGTGCAGAGGGGGTGGGAACGCAGGAACAGCGACAAACCCCTAAGATCTCTGGTCCAAATTTAAGTGGCCAGCGGATCTTAGGGGTCGTGTGAAAAGGCCCTCAGATTCCCATCAGCTGTGAGCCTTCTGTCAGCCTTCTATCCTTCTGAGGTCAGTAAAATGAGTACTCAGCTCACTGGAGGGGGTGCACAATGTGTAGCCTGCATAATTAAATTGTAAACTACCCAGATAGCACTTTAAGCACTATGGGGTGGTATATAAGTCACAGGGAATATCGTGATTAAATCTGTCAATATTTGGGGGTTTTGTTTACTGAAAAGCATTTGCTGGGTGGTAGTGACAATTTAATTTTGACTGGAGTCCTGGTGCTGGGGCAGTGGGATAACCCTTTCCTTATATATTGTTTCCATATTTTCTTTAATTTAATCCCTCATCTCCAGCCACTATTAATGGAGAAATGGCTCATTTCATCTAAAATGAGCATTTCCCACATATTGTCAGCCCAAGGAGAATCTTTAGTTACCTTTAAGGTGGCAAAGTGCAAGCAGAGACAGGATTGTAGAAAATGGTGCTTTTAACTTCTCAAACGTCTGACAGATCCTTATCTTTCCTCAGACCCTGAAGTGAAAGCCATTTTAAACCTTTCTCTAGGACTGCATACTTGGTTTTTCCATGATGTGATGTGCCATTAACAGCTAGCCAGTCAGAAGCTAACCTCTTGTCCACTGGCTGATAGTTTGCTTACCTCAAAACTGATGATGAAGAAGTGCAGAAAAGACATACAGTAGTCCCCCGCCCATTTGCAGTTCATATACTGCGGTCCTGCTACTTACCCCAGGACTGGCACTGCCCCAAACAGACCGGTGAGGGCCTTCCCGGGCCTTCTGGAGGCACCAAAATGGCTTTCCTATGAACCGGAAGTGACTTCCGGGTTGCCGAAAATAATTTCTGAGGCCTCCGAGGGCCTTTCTAGGACTGTTGGAGGCCTCAGAAATGATTTTTGGCGATCCAGAAGTCATTTCCGGTTTACCGGAAGTCACGTCTGGTTTGTGGGGAGGTCTTTTGGGGCTGCCGGAAGTCACGGGAAGGCCCGTTCGGGGCAGCACCAGGCTGAGGGTAAGTACAAGGGCCCCCAACTAGGTCCCCCAGGGCTGACCCGACCTGTATCTGTCTGTTTCAATTATCGCAGGTCGGGTCAGGTCCCTAACCCCCGCAATAGGTGGGGGAGTCACTGTATTTTCTTTTGATTGTTGTAATTCTCTCCCCCCTACACACATACTTTTTAAAGTGTCCACATTGGGAGAGCTAAGAAGACCACCATCCAGCTTCACTAATCTTCCTTCTTTTTTATCACAATAGGAACTTTTCTCCATTTTAAAGTGATTCATAGGTGCATTGCCCACAAACACACTTTAAAATGTATGCACTGTCGCCAATTAAGTCAGCTGCCAGGATGCTGGTTTTCCTCCCCCCAGACAATGTGTGTACTCTGTCGAAAGATAAAAGGGGATTGTCGTTTTACTGAATTTGTGCATCAAACATGAGGAAGCGTAGAGCCATAGGACGTCCCTTGGCTCATCTTCGAAGACCAACACTGCTCAAGAGATAAAAGTGGAACAAAACTGGATGGCACTTATGAGCAAAAAAAAATAAAAATAAAAATAAAAAATCCATTCAAGGAGGGTTGTTATGGATACAGTCCGGGAAGCAAATTTCAGGCGTTGCCTAAGAAAATGAAATGTCGTCTTGAAGCAAACTGCTATTTACAGATCACCACAGCAAGCAACACTTCAGTTCAAAAAATGAACTTAAAAAGCAACAATCCTGCATTTCTGATAACTCTAGAAACAACTGATAGATTTGCTCGCATGCATTCCTAATGTTGAAAACAGAAGAAATACTTTGGTATTTATTTCATCTAAGATTTCCACCCCCCCCAACAACTACGCCTACTTTTTCAGTTATGATTGTACTATCCAATTTAAAAATTGGTATAAAATAATAACTTATTAAATAAATAAATTGTGTAATTCTTTTGCAACAATGTCAAGAATTAAAGAGCCTCTAGCTGCAGTGGTTAAACTGCAGGGCTGCCGTGAAGACTGTGCTCACAAACTGAATTTGATCAAGGTTGACTCAGCCTTCCATCCTTCTTGGTTGGTAAGTTGATTACCCAGTTCTTGGAGGTGGGGTGAGGAGGATACAATGTATTGCCTATAAAATTAAATTTTATATTGTCAAGAGAATATTCTAGGGGGCTCCTTGAGCCAATCTCACTGGTCACAGAATCAGCACTGCTAAAGAGCAGATGAATCTGCCTGGAGTCCTGCCTTCTCAACCCACCCCCAAGCCTGGATCTATGGTTTTGGCCTTCTGCTGCTGGGTTTCTAGTCTTTAACAAAAAATGGATCCATTTGCATTGGTTCAGGCATGTAATTGATTGAACTGAAGCACAAAAGCCATTGCGTCAGTGCACACGCAGGGAATGGTGAGCAAAGCCTGTTAGCAAGACTTTTTAAAAGCTCTTTTTAAAGAGCCAGATGCAAGCAAAACCTGTCTTTCTTTTAACAACTTTGGGGCAGTTCACAAAGCCTCTCTCCATCAACAAAACTCTGGAACATACTTGAAAATATTACCCTCCCCCCCCCACACACACACAAACACACTTTTATTCAAGAGCATCAAAACTCACAGGGCTGCCTGTAATTCCCCGAAAAAACATTTAGCTGCTCTGTATACAAAAAGAAAAAAGACATTGCCAGCTGGTGCATTCCAGAGTTAAAAAGGATTCTTCTCTGTATAATTTTTGAAAGACCATTTTGACACAATAGGCACCCAAAACTAAAAGCTAACTAGAGAAGGAAATGAGAGGAAAGCCTTGTTTGCAACATATTAGGCAGTTAACTTGTAACTGTGCATCCTCCAGTGCTTCAACAGAGCTGCAAACAGGCTGTAAACAAGGCTTTCCTCCTCTCACTTTGTGGTCAGTAAATGCAAACAGAACCAGGCAAACCTGAAGGCCCTGGTGTGAATTCATAGGGAGTGAATTCACATTTCCCTTGTTGTGTAGTGACACTCTTAGCACTGGATAAAGCATTGGAATTATTTTGTAATGTGTGTCCAAATGTGTCTATATATATATAAAAAAACCTCTCTTGAGAAATCTGATTCTCTTTAAAAAAATCAGCCTCCCTGCTGGAGTGTTTTTAAAAGTGCTAATTGCATGCTAATTAAAAGCATCTGACTTTCACTGGGAACATGAACTTTAGACTTGATCCCAGCACAAAGTGATACTGAAACTAAACCATGCTTTCATGAAAAATGAAATGGAGCTGAAAATCATAAAAAACACTGTAGGAACTACAGTATGAGGTGCATAATATAGATAGTTTGGGGAAATACTGACATAAGTGCATTGAATCCAATACTTTAAGGAGAATGAATGTTGTACCTGAAATAGCATTGACTAACAAGACTATATCCTTTAAAATGTCTGGGCAAGTAGGTAGGTCTTTACAGTATGTGAAGAGATTGTAGAATTGCTGTCAGTCAAGCTTTTTTGCAGGCTTTCTTGATTATGGTCAGTTCTGAAGACTCTGGATGGTTGTCTTCAACAAGGCGTGACTCATGTTCCACAGCCAGCAAGTTCTGGAGAAATACTTTCCTGACCTCACACCAGGGAATCAGTTAATATGTGCTATAAGCCCTCCCGCTAGAAATTCTCACAGGAATGGGACCAGGTAAGTAGAAAGCAAAGAGGCCCTATAAATATGGCTTACCTGCCACATTTACATTCCACATTTCTCCAAAGAGATAAGCAATGTATACATGTTATACTACTTGATACTGTAACAAACCTATGCCGAACACATTTTACTGCTTGGGGATGTAAAAAGGCACTCCCATCACCCATCCAAGTTAAGGTGCAGACATAAGTTCTTATCCTTGTACTTCTCGTCCCCTCCACTTTACCTTCAATGCTCAGTTGTAACAATCTCTACATTATTTGAACAAAAGCCCGCATATCTGCTCTTTGTCTACACAATTATGAGTGAGGTACTATATTTTGCTTCCAAATGTTGGAAATTTGATTCTCCACTTTCTTCTTTGGGAGAAGAGCCAGTCTGTGGTGTCTTGCACTACCCAGTCCCAGGTTCCCCTCAGAAGAAGGAATGATAAACTACAGTACTTTGGAATACAGTATTTCCTCTTACAAAGAATGCCCTGTAAGACAAATATATATATAAATTGTTTTTCCAGGACTAGGGTTGTTTCGCATAATGAAAATTTCCTATGGGATGCTTTGCAAGACGGAAATTCAATTCCTATGGGAAACCGCACTGCATGATGAAATTTTCATAAAACAAAGTGACCTATATAATGAATTAATTTCGTCTTGCAGGGTACCATTGTACTTTATGTCTAGAAAATCCTGGAAAAGGTTATCACATATCAGAACTGATATAAAGGGATAATTATGATGATGATTTCTTGGTCTTTATTAGTTTGCTTTAACATTTTTTTAAATTGCTGTTTTGAGCCAAGAAATTCCTGGCACTATGCCATAAATACACATTGTAAAATACAGTGGTACCCTGACTTAAGAGCAGCTCGTCTTAAGAGCAATTCGACTTAAGAGTGGAAAACTGTTGGTGTTTTAAACTGCCACCTTACAAATTTTAGATATGGTCTGCTCGACTTACTTTTTTTTCATTTTTTTTCAACTTATTTTTTCAATTTTTTAGATAGATACCCCGACTTAAGAGTAGTTCGACTTAAGAGCATGCATTCGGAACGGATTAAATTTGTAAGTTGAAGTACCACTGTAACTCTAAACCTTTTTAATGGCAACTGATGCTAACATCCAGAATTCCAAGCCATGCAGTAGAACTGAGAATATATAACATTGTGCCCAATGCACATTCTCACATCCATTCTTCCTTTTTTTTGGGGGGGGGGGTGTCACATATTATATCCTTCATTTTAAGGGAACTGTTCTGGCCATCTTCGATCTGTTTTTACCACCATTTCATTAAAAAAAACCAACATAGCTGGGAAAAGGTGCATGATAGCAGTTACCAGCAAGAGAAGCCAGATTAGCTAAATTAAACCTCCACGTTCAGTACAGTGTACTTCTGAACAGCATTGATCAAGGAATACATTTAATGTGGGAGACAGCTGCCATCATCTTTTGCTTATGTATTCTTCTAGCCTGACCATTACAAGGAGCAGGAGGCTGGACTGACTGAAAGGTGGGTCAGAAACGGCAAGGTTCTTTGTATGCCATCATGACTTATTGTCCTTACATGCTAAAGACCAGAAGAAGCCCTCAGAAGTCCCTAATCCTCATCAGCATGGCAGTTCCAGCACATGGTTTCCTTCTAGGTAGAATTACAATAGATAATGAGTTATCATGGTGGGTACTCTTTAAAAAAATACTGTGCTTAAGTTACCTCCCACTCCAGAAACCTCTTGTGGCTTTCCCCCATACAGACCTAAGTATACCTTACAAAGGGACAACTGTGTGTGTGTTTTATCTTACCCTCTTCACAAAGTGACTCAACTTTCATTAAGTCTAATTGTTGGGTAAGCTGTTGACACAACCACTGAGAACAAAATCACTTGCTTTCTTTTTGTTCAGTGTTCTGAATACAGATTACATACAATAAGCAAACATCCCTAACAATGGTAAAGAGAAGACTAAGGGCCTTTTTACACGACCCCTAAGATCCGCTGGCCACTTAAATTCGGACCAGAGATCTTAGGGGTTCCTCGCTCTTCCTCTGTCCCCACCCCCCTCCGCACTTCCTGGTTGCTGGCTGCGTGAGGGAGGGAGAAAAAAGAAAGAAAAGAATGCCGGCTTACCTCCGTTCTGTTCCCGGTAGCATTCAGATCTCTTAAAGGGGCGGGGCGCAAAAAAAGAACAAACAGAAGCCAGGAGAGCCCCGCACTCACTATCCTTACACCGGATCAAATATTTTTCACATCCAAAAAGCAGGTACCTGAAAGCTGCGCTGGGACGCGCTAAAGTGGGCGGGGTTGCACTTAATTTCCTGTTAACTCCGGAGCTGGTGGATAAACATTTTTAAGCTCCGGAGCTGGGAGCCATTTGCCCCGGAGTTTAGGGGTCGTGTATAAACACCCTAAGAGAAGACAGCACCCTCACCCCCAGAAGCCGCCTCAACCCAGACCAGATAGGCCTGCTCCTGGACCTGTGTCTGAACACCACATATTTCATGTACAGAGGGGACTTCTACAGACAGAAGCATGGCTGTGCCATGGGTTCCCCAGTGTCACCAATTGTTGCAAACCTATACATGGAAGAAGTGGAGAAGAAGGCACTCAACACCTTCCCAGGGACAACCCCATCCCACTGGTTCAGGTATGTAGATGATACCTGGGTGAAAATCAAGACTCAGGAAGTACAGGCCTTTACAGACCACATCAATGTGGTGGACCCTAATATGAGGTTCACTAGGGAAGACACCCAAGACAACAGGCTGGCTTTCCTGATTGTGCAGTCATCATCAGACCTACCGTGGCCTGGGAGTAGAAGTTTACAGGAAACCCGCCCACACAGATCAATACTTACTGTTTGACTCCCACCATCCACTACAGCACAAACTAGGAGTCATCAGGACCCTAAGCCACAGAGCAGAGAGCATCCCCACCTCCACAGAAGCCAAGAAGAAGGAAGACAGGCACCTGAAGACAGCCCTTAAGGCCTGTGGATATCCAAGGTGGGCCTTCAACAAAGCAGTGGGCCATCCCAGAAGAACAAGGGATCAGTCTGAGACCCAGACCCGACGGAAGGACCTGGTCATTCCTTACATGGCTGGAGTGTCGGAGAAGCTTAAAAGGATTTTTGGCAAACACCACATCCCTGTTTATTTCAAACCCACTAACACACTAAGGCAGAGACTTGTCCATTCAAAGATCCGATACCAAACCATAAAAGGAGCAATATAGTATATGTGGTCCAAAGCAGTGAGGAGTGTTCAGACCTCTACATTGGAGAAACTAAACAGCCATTATACAGAAGGATGGCCCAACATAGGAGGGGCAACAGGTCAGGACCAAAATCAGCAGTACACCTCCATTTGAAGGACAAAGGGCACTCTTTCAAAGATGAGGATGTACACATATTAGACAAAGAAGAGAGGTGGTCTGAAAGAGGAGTAAGGGAGGCCATTCATGTGAGCATTGAAAACCCCTCCCTCAACAGAGGTGGTGGGCTCCGGCATAGTCTATCTGCTACTTATCAGGCTGTGCTTTCCAAAGTCCCCAGGCAAATCAAAAAGCCTTCACCACCAAGGCCATAGCTTAGGACCCATTCTTGATAGGTTTCAGCACCTTAGGCCATTGTTGACCTTAAGGCTAAAGATACTATTGTCTCCCTAACGAGCCTATTTAGGCCACTGTTCATCTTATGAGCCTAATTCAGGCCAGGGTGACAAGAGGTCAAAGCTGCCTATAAATTGGAGGATTTGCACTAGCTGTATTCAGACTGATGAAGCTGTTTGGATGAACAGCGAAACGTTTCTATCTCTCAAAAAAGAAGTCCAGTAGCCATGACTCAACTTCCAGATTAATCAATAACCACCACCACCACCCTTTTATGGGAGCAAAAAGAGGGAGAAAACTTATTGTCTGATGTTGTTTTAGAATGCTCATGTGTACAAAAAGTATTTAGGAACATGTCATAATCACAGGACTAGGCTTTCTACCATCTCTTCCGTTGACTCCAAAATTGACTACATGCTCAAACCAAGTCCTGTAGATGTATCTTCCTGAGGTCTGTATAACTCAAACATGTATCTGTCTGTAGGACAAAACCAGACACTTTGTGGACCTCGTGTATCTCCCGTCACCCTTAGCCCAGTCAGTGGAAAAGAATGCTGGGAGTGGCAGTCCAACAACCTCTGGAATGTCAGACATTACCTATCCTGCTCCTCAGTACAGCTTCCAAGGACTGGGGTTGATCAGGCCAGGACTCAGAAGTAATGTGTTATAAAGTTATGGAGGTATCTGTGATGTGTTCCATTTGAGGATGTAACAAAGATCATTTCACCAATAAGGTAATGACCAGCAATGGCATTCATTAGTTTCTGTGTAACAGGTAAGGCTGATACAGTCCCCTTTATTTTCACAGAGGTTTTCTTTTGGTTCTCACACTGTGTTTTTATTTTTGCAGATTATTGCCCCCTCCCAAAAGCTGAAAAGCAAGGAAGCAGTAAAAAGAGTCGCTTTAAAAATAATGAGTGATGGGTAAAGTCAGGAGTGACAGGAGAAAGTTATGCAACATACAACAAAAGGAAACCCTTGGAGTCAGCCAATGTGTTGTTCATTGTGTTGTCCATTCAGCCAAAATGTTGTTATTTATTTATTTATTTATTTATTTAAAACACTTGTATCCCGCCCATCTTCCGAATCGGAACTCTGGGCGTTGTTGTTGTTGTTGTTGTTGTTGTTGTTGTTGTTGACACCTTTCTCCCAATCATGGGATTCAAGGAGGCTCACAATATTGAAAGAGTAGAATTAAAAACATAATAGGTGAAACATTAAAAAAAAACAACGAAAATGATGTTTGAAATATGTTTGTAAAACTAAACATAAAAACTATCTTAACTTTAAAATGGCATTCAGGGAATGAATCATTATTGTCAGAAGCCTGCCTGAAAAGATGGGCCTTCAGCTATCTGTGTAAGGATAAAGACTAGAGGGGGGGGTCACCTGACCTCCGAATTGAGAGTGTTCCATAACCTAGAAGCTGCCACAGAGAAGGCTGTCCCCTTTGTACACTGGCATGGGGTCTGAAAGGAGGGCCTCCTCTGGTGATCTTAAGTGCCAAGAAGGTTCATGTGGGGAGGCTCAGGATGGGGCCCAACTCCTTGCTGAACATATACCTACCACAGCAGTTCCTGGATTACCTCTGGGTAGTGCAAGAAATGGCCTTTTTAAAGGCAATACAATTAAATACATTCTGAAAGTTCATACAGGGCCTTTTTACACGACCCCTAAGATCCGCTGGCCACTTAAATTCGGACCAGAGATCTTAGGGGTTCGTGGCTCTTCGGGCGTTCCCACCCCCCTCCACACTTCCTGGCTGCTGGCTGCGTGAGGGGAGGGAGAAAAAGAGAAAGAAAAGCATGCCGCTCACCTCGTTCTGCCTCTCGTCTCTGTAAAAGTAGCTCTTAAAGGGGCGGGAACCAAAAAACAACAAACAGAAGCAAGGAGAGCCCCGCACTCACTATCCTTACACCGGATCAAATAATATTCACCGGCAAAAAGCAGGTACCTGAAAGCTGCGCTGGGACGCGCTAAAGTGGGCGGGGTCGCACTTAATTTCCTGTTAACTCCGGAGCTGGTGGGTAAACATTTTTAAGCTCCGGAGCTGGGAGCCATTTGCCCCGGAGTTTAGGGGCCGTGTATAAATGCCCACAGTCAGCCACCTTGCTCTCACTGACAAGCCTGAGCCTCTGTATTTACTGCCATGTAGTAATGAGGATCAGGGGATAAGTGTGGAAAAACGAATCCGGGTCAAGAGTTTTCTGTATCATCAGTCTGGCGCTTAATATTCTCACTTGTCTTTTTTCTTCGGAAAGTTGATTCTACTCTTCCTGAAACATTTTCTGTGCCTTCACCTGCTCCTATTTAACCCCCTCATGCCATAATGATTTCTTCACTACAACATCTCCAATACCGTCCCCATTTCCCACCTAACAATTCTGGGAGGGAATCGCCAAGATAAATGGAGTCCTGTATTTCCCACAAATCTGTAATTATTTGACGCAATACAGTGCTTTCTTTTACTAGAAACAGCCATATCACATTTTAAAAAATAAAATAAAGGAAATACCAAAAACACATTGAGACAGTAGTGACTGTGGAAACGAAATAAATAAATTTAGAGTCCAAAAAGAAGCAATTGATGTTTATTTGAAATTTTGGACCGATGTTGACATGAACAACAAATAAAATAATAGCCAATATTTTTGAAATAAATTAATGCCAAACATAAAATAAAAGTAGCAGAAACCAATATGGGAAACAGATGAGTTTCTTCTGCTGAATGTTTTGTAACAGAATTTTAAACATTTTCTGTGTTTTCTGATGCAGATAAAGACATTCTTAGGTGGGTGGGAGAGGGCTTTTGCTGTTAATTTTAATCCAAAGTACACAATGTAAAATGTATGTTTTCAGTTCAAACACTGGACAAGATCATGAGACCCTAGTAAGATATTGGCTCAGATGCTCTTGCCTTGCTCAGTAAATTGCACAAAAGTAAGCAAGTCAACTTAATCAATGGGGATTTGGTGCATTAACTCCCCTGAAAGCTCCATGGATTCAAGGGGACCTATTCTGATTGTGATTTAGCATGCTAAGAGAAATGAACATCCACCTCCAATCGTGTCTTCCATGGCCTTACTTTGTCTGATTTAAGCATACTGTAAAGACCATACAGGGCCTTTACATATATTTACCTGGAAGAAGGCCTCATTGAATTCACTGGGGCCTACTGAATTGATAGTAAAATTGCAGCTTCTGCCTTCCTGAAAAAGGGTGACTCTCCAGGCTGACTATAAACTCTCTGACTGCCGTTATCCAATCAAGAAGTGTAGCTGGTAGACTCAAGGTGGCAATGCATGCATCAGTATCTGGCCTATTTTCTAGACCAATAGCTCCCAAGTTTGGGTCCCCAGATGTTCTTTGAAATTCTAGGTGAAGGCTTCTAGGGGGTTTGGTCCAAGGACATCTGGGGATCCAAGGTTGGGGACCACTGTTCTAGAGTGATGTTACTTCCAGGTTATCCCCCATCACAAGGAACATCCAAACAAATAATAAATGGAGCCTGGTGTAGTGTGCAAACTAAAATTGGTTGAAAATGGAAAATGGCTGAAGACCTTCGCCTGCATTTCTTGGTGTTCAAGTAGGCTTCGGGTCATTTGTGGCAGTTGATTGCAGCTAATTGATAAGGTCTCATGATATTCTCAGTCATGGGTTTTGTTAGATGCCTGAATGCACAACTGAAGCGCTGCAGTACATTGTTAATTCGCTGCCATTAGCAGGTTATCCAGATCTTACAAGAACTCCAGTAAGATTCTGGCCATTGTTCCATACATCCTACACTCTTCATATGAGGCTGAAAACATGATGAAAACAGATCCAGGACTCATAACTCAGCACCAGCTATTATTGTCTATGTACCCAGACAGGACGGAAAATTCTGCTTATATGCAAAGAACTATCCCAATTTTTCCCAGATCTCTTCTAGGTCTGACTATATTTCCTCATTATCATGATTCTGTGTGAAACGGAAGGCAAACGAACAAAAGCCAAATGTGGCCTTAGTTTGCTATAGATGCTCCATTTAAAAAAATTAAAAGTGGATTAAACAATGCAAGTTACAACCCATTCAGTAACTGTAATTTCATATTGCATCTAACAGATCAGATCTAAATTATTAGAGTCAAGGTCTGCTACAGCAGCCAGCTTATTTCACATGTGGCAATCTGTGCTATTTTAGCAGCTCTATTTTAGCTGCAGGACTGGACAAAGGGAGAAAAGAAAGGGGAAAGGAATCTCAGATGGGTCAGGTGGAAGCTTCATCCCCCAACACTCCTGGAGGGCGCCATGTTGGGAAAGGAAGTTAGACGGCAGAACGTACCTGTATGGTGTTGTGTAACTAGATGCGAGGACACATAAGGACAGTCAGAATGCAAAGGGAGATACGTGGAAGGAAAAGGAGGACTTGTAAAGAATGAGGAAGTTGCCTCTCATCAGAAGGCATGTCACATTTTTTGGTCTTTCTACAAAACTTTTTGGTTTACCCTTTTTATAGCCATCCAACACCATGGATGTGAGTAAATTACCCTGCTTCTTCAAAAAAAGAAAGAAGCTCTTTCGTTTCTGAGTCATAGGCTCAGTGGATATGCTGTGGTGGCAATTCCTATAGTCACAGCCATAGACTGAACAAGTTTCTCCTGCTGTGAGAAAGGCTCCAGAACCTCTACCTCCCTTCCTTTGCTCTTGTGCCACTGGGGCAACCATGGCGGTAGAGCTTCCCTTTGCTGCTTGTGGGAGAATCATAGCAGGAGACCTCCTTCTCTCAGGACGGACCTCTGAGACATGAAGTGGAATCATCACATAGAGTTTGTGACTATCCCAATAATTATTTTTCTTTTTTGGGGGGGGAGATCAAAAACTAATTCAAAACCTAAAACCAAGAGTAAGTTCAAAATGGCAGGAGATGGTGGCGGCCATTTTCTAAAATGGCTCACTGCCCACCATTTCCACAGCAAGAGGAAGATTTCAGGTGGAAGAGCAGAAGATGGGGAGGGGGTCCCAAACCTTTCTTTTGCCTGCTGCTCTCCCACTAAACGATCCTCCTCCTCCAGCCATTTTCACCCACTGGAGCTTAAAAAAAATAAACTCAACAAAGAGAAAAACAGATATCAGAGGGAGGAGCACGAGAGACAGTGGGTTAGAGAGAGGCATCCACTACTCATTGCTTTTCTGTGTCTATCGGTGCTCCTTCTACCATTTTGCAGCTGGTTGGTGATCACCCACAACAATAAAATGTGCAAAATCACCATTATGTGCAAGATGTAATATCACACACCTCTTTATGGTGTATGATGTCAGTAGCCCTTTTAACAAACTTCACAGCTGACCTTGGGTGTGACCTTGAGAGTACTCTCTTTTCAAGTAAATCTTAAGAGACCTCCGCTGTCCCTACTCACTTATGCTCCTCTTTTAAAAAAGAGGCCTGACTCCATCTTCTATTCTCAGCCAGACAGGTTGAGTTCTCCAGGACCAATGAAACCGTTGCTCTGTGCAGCCCAGGGGGCGGCGGCTTGCTTTTTTTTTAAAAAAGAGAAGTCCAGTTCTTACATCCTGTGCAACAGAAGGATTCATTTACTCACAACGGGGACAGCATCCATGTTGTTCAAGAGGAAGAGTTCAGGGTGTGCAGTGAGTCCCAGGTGATACTAGATATGGCAGACAAAGGAGAAAGAGGAAGTTAGGGAAGCTGTTTAGGATGTGGAAATCAAAAGGCCCTTGACATCATACCCCTCAGGCTACCCTTTGGAGACTCAGGGTAAGCATTTGCAAGAGAAGGTAACTAGCCTCTCATTCTCGATTTCTCCAGACAATTGGCCCACTAAGAACAACCGTTCCTATTCCAGTGCAATTCTGCCGCCGAGAACTCAGGTTCAAAACTAATGGGTCAGGCTTCTACAAGGAGACACCCTCCAGATGTGTTGGAACCAAGGCTCCAGCCAACTCAGCCAGCATGGAAATGGTGGGATTTGCCAGCCCAGAACATTTGGATGGAGCCGAGATGGGGAGACACTGGTCAACAAACCAAACCTTTAACGGAAATCTGTAGCCAATATTATCTTGGTTAATTATGCCAGTGCTCCTGTTACTGATGTTCAATGAGGAATATAAGAGGTGACTTCTTAAAAAAAACAATTTGCCAGAAAGATACATGCCTTTGAATTTACACCAGGGGAACTAAATGATACAGGTCAGTCACCTGTCTCATAAGGCTCCTTCTCACAGGGAATTAAAGCCATACTTTCAAATTGGAATAATTCCAGAATTTACCATTTTGTGCTTCTTGGGGGGAGCTATCAGGTTTTTGTAGTGGGATCACTTAGATGTGTGGTCACCTATGGTACATATACACACCGTGAACACAGAAAATAGAGCACAAGGAATTGTACATTCAGTCCCAGAAGCCCAACAGATCAAGGAACAGTAGAGATTATGTTGCCATACTGTTCAGATAACAAACAAGGAGAATACAAGGCAAACTCAAGAGCAAGTTGATAGGTAACATGTTCATATTTTAAGTAGAGGATATGCTTAGACCCAGCAAAGGGAAAGAGGGCAAACTCATACATACAAGATATCTTATGCAGCAGGAGTCTTACTTTCTACTGAGTCCAAATTAAAATTTGAAATAAATTTTATCTTTGTATATGCTAGTGTTAGATAGCTGGATAGTTCAGTGAGTTGGGTGGCTGGGACTGAGAATTTTATCCTCCAGCGTAATTCTTGGGAGAAAAGAACCAGCCTGTGTAGCTTTGGGCAAGGAAGAGTAAATGAATATTCTGGGTGGTGAAGTGGATAGAGGGATCCATGCTTGGCCATGGAAACTCCATGGGGGAGTGGAACTGGTAAAACAATTCTTTACACATCTCACTTCTTTTGAACACCCTATTTTGTTGTTGTTACTGTAAGTTGGTTTAGACTTGGCAGAAAACACACATACAGAGAAAACTCTGGCCAAGCATCACCATAAATTGAAATTGACTTGACAGCACATAATTAACTAGCTAATATTTGGCTATGTATCTAGTAGTTAGAAGTTCAGTTCCTTACCATGCACCTCAGAAGAACCAGCCTGTATATCCCTAAGCAAACTGCAGAGACCCTGCTGAATCCCAGGGAAGAAGGTAAAAGGAAAGCATGTCTGAGTACAGTAGGACCCCAGTATCTGCTGGGGGTTGGTCAGGCCTTCCCGTGTATAATGAAAACCGTGGAAAATACAGAATGCCAAAAAATCCCGAAAACTGCTGCTTTATGACAGTAGCTTGCTTTACAGCTACTGTTTGTGACAGTAGCTTGCTTTATGGCTGCTGTTTTACGACAGTAGCTTGCTTTACAGCTGCTGTTTGTGACAGTAGCTTGCTTTGCGACTGCTGATTTTTTTAATTCTGCCAGCCATGGATAACTGAATCAGAGGATAATAAATCAGTGGATGCAGAGGTCCTACTGTACGCTTAAGCCTGGAGAACCCTGAAAATGGTCACCAGCAAATAGAATGATCAAGAAGACAGTAATTTTCCTCACTTATTGTCATGAGCTCTCTTAAATAAGAAACCTGCCCTATGCTAATGACAAAAGCCCACTGTTGATGGATGGAGCCATGAAGCCCATTACAAGAGAGGTAGGCGAATGATCCTTTGATAGTATGGATGATGTCATTTGATCACATGATTGTATTACTTAAATGAAGACTCTTGCCTTGGGATTCGTTGGCCCTGTGCCAGTACCTCCCACTTCAAGGGCTTACTGTTGCTGGTGAGTGACCTCATTAGCCTGAAGGTCTGTCTTCTTAAGAAAGGGCAAATGCTCTGCTCAAGGTATGCCAAGTGGGCCCCATCATTTTATGTACAGTGGAACCTTGACTTGCATCATTAATCCGTTCCAGTGGTCTAGACTTAAGTCAAACATGCCTTAAGTCAAACGAACATTTCCCATAGAAAGTAATGGGAAAGCGGATTAATCCATTCCAGATGATGAAAAAAAACCCCTGAAAACAGCAATTTAACACAAATTTGACTGGGATAGGAGATTCCTTCCGGGGATGTAAATGAAATGTCTCTTCAAAGAGAGGAGGAGGCAGTGGAATTATAGTCCACAAGTTATATGCCTCCACTTTTTAATGTTCATAGCAACAATATCTAACATTTAAGTTTTACTGATTTTTAACCTGACTTTGCAAGTTCTGAACAACTCTATGGTTACCATTAGAGTCCCACAACTGTACAGCTCCCCAACTAAAATGCTTCCATTGTGGACCACACTTCTGCAGCCAGATTTTTTACAAGACTGAGCCGACTGTCTAACCAGAGAGGCCAGCCCTGAGCTCCCGGCCCTTTTTCTCCTCAGGCAGCAGAGGTGGCTTCGGTGAGGCTGAGGAGCAGCTCCAGGTGGTCTGAGCTGGCCTCGCCGAAGCCGCCGCTGCCGGAGGAGAGGAAGAAGGCAGGAGCAGTTTGGAGGTGGCAGCCGCGATGCTGGGTTGTGGCTGCCGCCCGATTCCCGTGCCTTGCGCCGGGGCTCCAAGATGTAAGTCAAAGCCTGGGACTCAAGTCAAACAGGCCCCTTCTTGCTGCAAGTCAAATATGCTGCAAGTCAAGCAGTATGTAAGTCAAGGTTCCACTGTATCCTGAATGGGATTTCAGGTGGGCACTGGGCAGAAGCCATGTTCTGCCAGAGTGCCTTGTTGGGCCTTCCCTCTCCTGTCCTAGATTGCCACTATCTCACTTTCCTTGATTTGCATGGGAGCATCAAGAACGGGTGGTGCAGACTTTGCCAAGTGTTTGTCTCTGCCCGACAGCTTGAAGCAAATGCACTTAAAGCATAGGTTTGGCTGTATACAACTAGCAGGTGGTATGTACGCTGGTTAGTTGTTGTTTGCTAGCCCGAAGGCATATGTGGTGTTCAGTTGTTTTTTCAGGGGGTGGATAAGGTGCTTTTCCCTTGTCTCATCACAGGGTTGGACTGTTGTGTCCACAACATCAATCAATCACATGGAGTGTGATAAGAGTATGATGAAAATAACTGAAGATCAAATGGAATTTATCAAAGGCCTCCTCTCTGTGGGTCCAGATGCTACCAGGAAGTATTACTCTTGCTCAGCTATAAATGTTGTGACCATTGTGCATATTATGGGAGTTTTGTTCATTATGACAATGCAGAATGTGTGTCCTTCCAGATGCTGGACTGACACTCTCATTGTCCTGTCATTTCCACCCACCTCCCATCTACTGGCGTAACTAGGGAGGGGCGGAAGAGTGCATTTGCCGCAGGGCACGCAGCAATCTGGGGGCGCCTGGAGGGGGAGCAGGAGTAGGAAACCATGTGCCAGTCTCCCAATCATGGGTGTGCTGGCAACTATTGATGAGAATGGTATCTTAACAACATCTGCATCTGGAACTAACATCCATACAAACTGGGTATTGCATCCATTTGAACATGTTCAGTAGAAACCAGTCTTCTATTATATGAATGTGACTGTGACTGGTGCCCTTTTCTTTTGCATTGCTTGAAGATGTAGCATCACTTCACACTGAAAGATCACCCTCTCCCTTGTTCTTCAGTCATTAAGTACCAATCTAAGTAGGACTGCCTTTGGTCCGTGAAAACATATATCAGAATGTGATGTTTAGTTATGCAATGTTCCAAGCCCTGTATTGTTCAAAGTTCAGTGCTGGTATTTCTTCTTTTCTATAGTTGCATCTGCTCTCCTTTTCCAGAACCAGAATGTTAGTTGGGTTTTGATTCTGAGCGGAGCTACACTGTCACCCGTCTTCCACCTTATTTACAGAGTTAGTCAATTTATTTGTTTGTTGACCTTGTATCTTGCCTTTGTTGCAGTGGGCTTAAGACAGCACAAGGCTCCCTTTTACCCCTAGTCTGTATTCACAACACTCACCAGGTTGAGATAATACAACTGAGAAGTACTGCACATTTAAAGGGAATGGTTGACACCTGTGCCTTGGCTCTCTTCACTTTCTAAGCATGCCTCAAAGACTCCTCTGTCCATGTGGTAACTACAGCAGAGATGAGAAAAGCTGTATGGGCAGACAGTTGATAAAGGAACAGTCCAAGTGTTTTCCTGGTGGTGTTGGCGAATCTATGGCACGGGTGCCAAAGGTGGCACTTGGAGCTCTTTCTGTGGGCACCTGACATCACCCCTTCACAGCCACCTGTATCCAGGTTAAATGGCTGTATTGGCACTTTGCGAAAATGTAGTGGGTTTTCAATCGCAGTTTGGGCACTCGGTCTCTAAAAGGTTCGCCATCACTGTCCTAGTGAATTTCAGTGAAAGGAGATCAGTGCACAAAGTCCCTTGGGACGCAAGTGGTACTGCCTACCCTCCCTATATTGCCAACTTCTTGCACAATATTGCTTGAATGTTAAGAGTAATACGGTTTTGTCAATGGGAAGGAGTGACTACAAACAGGTTCTCCTCCATCATGTAAGGGACATGTGCTTATGTGATTTGTGGGTGTACTGGTCAGCCATGCTGCATGTTGACTATTGGATAAATCTTTCGGAAATTACTTCCTAATCTTGAGGCAGAAAATTCAACCTTCTAGGCAGATAACCAAAAGCCACCTGCTTCTTGCTCTCTTCCATTCCAATCATGCAGAATGTGGTCTGTTTAAATGAAAGTACTGTATTTCAGTTTCCAACAGCTATGAGCTACTGCAATTACACCAAGAAATGGAGACGTGGCCAGTGTTACATCTAGGAAACATAACTTGGGATCTTGAATGTTCCTTTGTTTTGGTGTACCAACTTTGGAAAAAGGAGTCTGAAGAAATGTGACTTAATGCCCACTCCCACCCGCCATCAAACAGGCATAATTTTTACATGTCTTAAGACTTCCAGAAGGAATTATGTGTTTTCTACGCAGAATAAAATGACTCCAAGTTACCCAAAAGATAAATGAATGTAAGTATGTAGTTCTGATTTAAAGCACACACACACACACACACACACACACACACACACACACACACACACACACACACACACACACACACACACACACACACACACACACACAGAGAGAGAGAGAGAGAGAGAGAGAGAGAGAGAGAGAGAGAGATGTTTTGCATCTATGTTGCCAGTGCCACACATGGATCAGTGGTGTTCAGTTTTTGGTTTGCTACCCAGGCATCATCATCCATGGTCAAGGATTCTAAAAATGGAGCCTCTAAGCCTCCTAATATTAAGAAATCAGTGTTTTAGATGGATAAATATGAGGAAGTACTGTAATTACATCTAGTCTAATGACAGTTATTAATGACACCCATTATTTGACACTGACTTACACCATTGAAATCACTACATGCAAATTTAGCCATCTCCACTGAAGCTTTGAGAAAAGTTTGAAAACAGTTGCTGAAACCCTGTTCCAAAGTTATGCAAGCAGCGGCGGGCGGGGAGGGGGGAGGTGGAAGTTGCTTTAACAAAATAATTCCAGGGGCAGAATAGTCATAGCCTGAATCCTGTGATCGGTGACAATGTGATCCACAGGACCAATTGCACACTCAAACAGTATATGATGATGATGTATGTGCTCAGTTGTGACACAAACTATGTCCTAGATGCAATGTCCACTGCCTGGGCATCACACCGGGCACACTTCTGTAGCACCTTTACATTATGCCAACTTCAACAGGGCTTCAGCTAGTCTCAACTTTTTCAGAGCTCAAAGATATAAATTAAAATGGGCCATCTACGTAGCGTTCTTGACATGTAAAAATTAAAATACATTGCATGACGTAAATAAAGTGTGAAGTTGAAGTTGAGCAATTCTTATGGAAAGAAGCAAGTTACTTACACCTTCAAGTTCCCTTAAAGCTGGCAAGGAAAGCTTGTAATAAAAGAGGGGGAAGAGAGAAAATTCCCATAATGCACAATATATCAGATGCTATGACTTGATGCAGGTTTTGTGTAAGAAGACAGCTCTTGATTTTGCAGGCGAAGTTTACCACCACCCAGACTAGACAAGACACCTTTTCGTCTTAACATGGAAGTACAATCTATTGGCATTTGATTTGCTGTTTGGTTAGTATGGATATTTATATACGCCAATAATTTGCACTCTAGATGGGAGAACATTGAGCCAAAAGAAATGCCACAGAGGAATGTAAAACCTTAGGATCCAACGGGGCCAGATGTATCCTACTGTGTCCCCAAATCACATTTCATCCTCATTGAGCACCTCGGTTATTTTGAACTTGCGTAAGATAAAACATGTCCAGGGGGGCTCTTTATTCACCTCCTATAAAAATTCGATTGAATACAGACTCTGGCAGATCCTTTTCTGTTGCACTCTTCCTTACCGCCCCACCAGCCTGTGCCCAAACAAGACACAGATGGGTTTTTCAAAAGGGAGGAAATTCCCTTCCACAGCCTCGGCTTCTCCTTATGGCTGGAGAGAGCACAGAAGCTAGTCAACAGCAGGTGAAATAAGAAGCAGAAAATCAAATATATATATACAGAGAGAGAGAGAGAGAGAGACCCTGCTTAATAATCAAGTGCCAACCATGGGCTGAAAGGACAACTTTATAATCCTTATAGAACAGCATGCAAGCAATCTGTGTGTGCTTCAGGAAATCAGCTGGGCCTCTGGCAGAGACGGGGGAGGTCAAGCCCAGTGCCTGAACTCCATTTTCCTAACCCCCAATATGACCACAGTGAGCTTTGACAAGGGCCCAGGGTCTAATTCTTTCCATTGAAAAGGAGCACCTGGCTGGCTTATCCCGTTGAGAGTATTAAAACCAGTGGACTGCAAGTCAAGCAAAAAGCACCAGTATCTTGTCATACTTTGGGTGTGATCTGTTCAAGGAACAGTGAGGCTCTTCCAAGTTTAATTCAGTACATCAATTCCTGGCCATCAGAAATTACTTGCAGCCAACCAGTGGCATGATTCCTACAATGTATCTTTATCTTCTAGAGCAGACCACTAAGCTTTGCCTTGTGTGCATGATTCACTGACTGCAGCCCAGGATGGTGACACAAAATCTGATGCATGTATGAAGTTCCCTAGGAAGAAACGGGAGCTCCCATCTTCTCTTCAGTGCCAGGGTGTATCTTTTGCAGAGGAGAACATTAATCCTTCCAGAAATGAATGGAAGACAGAAACTGCTTGCATCCAGACTAAGATACATGTTTGGGGGTTTTACAAAACAAAAGAAAACAACATCAACAACAAAAACCTGGTGTGTGTGTGTGTGTTTCAAAGAAAGGTCCTATACCACAAAAGAAAGAGGCCCCCACATTGAAAAACGTTCCATTTTTAATTGAAATTCTTGTTCATACAGACTCGTTTGTATTAGATAAAAATAGACATTTTCTTTCACAGATTTTACAAACCCCAAATGTAGCACAGATGTTTTAGGGCATGGCGGCTACACAGCTTTGATTACCAGATTTGTGTCCCATTCTCAAAACAGTGTCAGAAAGAAATTGACATCCCAAGAGGCAGTTGGTCTCTCGCCCTTCTGAGAACTTAAAAAGCTAAAGTGCTTGGAAGGAAAATGTAGAGTTGCTGTAGGCGGCTGGCCATTGCTTAGTAATGCGATTCTCTAACCAGCCTCCGTGTAAACTAGGCTATCACGCCAAACAGAAAACATTCACACCCATGCACTGTTTGTGGCATTTCAAGTCATTAAGTTCAACGAGAAAATGCAGGACGTATTCTCTGAGCTTGCAAAACGGAATTTTAAAACGAATACCTACTGTGAGTTGGGTTGTCAGACAGGCTCTTTAATATACAGAAAACTAAGGGGTCGACAATGTAGCCAGTACAATTGAAACCAGAAGAAATGAGATGATCAGATCTACAGCTATTAACAGTATTTTAGCAAGCCTTTTACTAGCTTGCGGCGGGCTGTGAAGCCTTCTCCACCGCGGGTGTCCAGAGTCCTTTGAAATGAACAGAAGGACAACAACAGCCCTGCTGAGGCGCAACGGTAAACCCACCCACCCACCCTTTATGCACTTAAATCATACATTTTGTATTTTGTAGTTCCATCTCCATGAGAGAAAAACTGCCTGTGGGTTACCGAGATGCTACATTTTAGTGTTCATGGAGAAATGCGGGGGAGGGGGGGGAATCCAGTTAATGCTTAATCCAGCTGTTTGAGGTAGAATGCCAAATAGGCCTCGTTTTGCCCCATGCCTGAATTTGTGCATTTTGTCACACTTGTGCTATTTGCACATTGCTGTGGGACACAGGAAGGAGTCGACTGAATTCCGATGAAAACCTTAAACACAGGCAGCTTGACCTCCCTGAGGCAAAGAATTCTTACACCAGCCATTCATTTAGATGCCCTACTGAGAGGCCTCACAGGGGCACAAATAAAAAATAAAAATCCATTCTGGGTCTCAAACAGAAATGATACCCAGTGCATACACAATTAAGAATAGCTTACATATGGTAAGTTTGGATTTCTTACAACTGGGTGAAGTGGAAAACAGAAATTCCTGTGGGCAGCTAGCTTCCCCTTCGTTTATGGGTTAATTTATTTGTTGACCAGTAAGATGTTGCAATGATTGGTTAAAATCCAGCCCATTGCTTACAGTCCTATAATCCCCCCCGGTGTGATAAGGGTTTAAGTATGCTTAAATATGCCTGGAAATGCAATCTTTGATATTTGTCCAAAACAAGACAGAGGTTAACTCTGATAACAAGTTACTATTTAACTTACAAAAGTCTTCTCAGCTGCCAAACTTCTCAGGGGGCAAAGAGATCTTCTCGTCTTTTAAAACTGTAGAAACACTCGTGCAGTATGACTGCGATACCAACCCTATGGCAGTCTGATTTCTACTGAAGAGCAAAAATTATAGGCTTCCGAAAATGTCAAGCCAAGATTAGTAGTGTGTCTATGTATGTCTTTCTAAAGAGACACACACACAAAGGTTTGCTTAGTAATGCCAAACTTGGGAGTTGGCTGACATACCAGGAAATCAATGACACTTTCCTTATAGGTTTCATTCATGATTACTGTCCACTAGTGTTCACGGGCCCTCGTTCACTGGGAGGAGGGGGGCAATTAGTATTATTTGCAGAGTTGAAGCTTTATAATGAGAGGTGTCTTTTGGATCACAACTCTCAGAATCCCCTATGAACCCAGGCATTTGGGGATTTGTAGTCTAAAACAGACAACTCCACACCTCAGCTTACAGTGCAGTTCTGTTTCTGAACCAGCCCACATTCTTAAAGCATACAAGGACGCTAGGTGGTGAATTTTCCTAATTGCTCTGAATTTCTGTAGACATTCACGCTAACCTGTATTCCTGGAGTAAGAAAAACTCTGTATGTACATCCAACAAATTATTCACCATACTTAACATATGACACAGACCCCCACCCTACTCAAAGTTGAGGAGTGCTTTTTGTAATGTTATCATTGTTCATTTCTCATCACTCGCCTTCTCTATGAACCATATAAGAAAAAGAGGAAAAGCTTTGTGAAACTAGATTAATGACAGTTCAGGTGTGTGTGTGTGGGGGGGAGAGCAAATAAACAAAAATACAGACTGACCATTTCAGATGGTACTAGGGGTAGGCAAGTACGTACCACATTAATCAAGCATGCCTTTCAAGATCTATGTTGAAAACGCCAGGAGAAGATTGTTCAGAGTATTGGTATTTTAACTTTTCCATGGGACCCAGGAAGCCAGGTTATATCTTTGATGTTATTGGCGCAAGGGAATTTTCACAAGGGAATTATGGGCAATATAGCAGCTGCTTCATTGCAGTACACAAAAACTGATAACAGAAGCATGTAAACACTGTACACCAAATTCTTTTCCCCTTGCTGTTCACCATAACTGCACTCAGGAGCAGAAGTATCACTTCTCTTATGCACGGGGCCAAATAATTTTGAATTCTTCCCAGCATGCGTTTTTGTTTAAGAAAGGCTCGCTAAATGAAATCCAACAAGAATCCCCTGTTGTAGCCCAAGACAGAGAGGAAAGATACTTGCCCAGTTCATATTCTCTCTCAGTTGTGATTTTGGGAGCGTTGAAAAACTACAGCTGTATTCTCACATTACTGGCAGACCTCTGGGGAATGATATCCTCTCCATTAAAGTAACCACATACCTTTAAATGGAGGAACTGCTCCTACACTAGGGGGCAATATTTTGTAAAGCCAACCCCTTCACCTACGGTTGGACTCCCAGAATCCTCAGCCAATAGGTTCAATGAGGAGGGATTCTGGGACCTCTTAACCCAACAGCATTCGAAGACCCAGGGACTGGGATCCACGACTCTAAGAAGCCCTTTGAGGGTTCCGTGGGAGCCGGTGACTTGGAGCAGGGACTGGTGAAAGATTCCAGGGCACACAATTTAGATTCAGCCTGTCAAGGAAGAACAAAGGTTTAGATTCAGCCTGTGATGTTCCAGGACTGCAACTCCCAGAAACCCCTTTTAGTACAGCGAGTGGTACAAGGCTTCTGGGAGTTGCAGTCCAGGAACATCTGGGGACCCACAGGTTGAGAACCACTGGTTTAGCCCCTCTTCCCACCATCCCTCAGCCAAAATGTGCAGCCACTTCATGTTATTCTGTTTTCAGGATCTGCTGGGTAGTCATTCTACAGAAGAAGTCAGCCCAGCCACCCGATGGACATTGCAATAACTTCTGTTTTTAGAAATGGCAGGTGTACCTCAGAGGACCTGCGTGCCAGCTGCAGAAATACTTGGCTGAGCCAAGAGTCCATGGGCAACTAGACATACATTTCATGGGCTCAGGATTGTTAATTAATGCTTTCCTTGTAGCATTACTAGGACCAGTCAGGTGGTGCTAATTATCAACATGCAATGTGGATTGGCTTGCAGAAGCCCACTTTCTAAAGGTAGCTGACCCAACTAGAGAAACCCTCGCTGTGGACTGCAGACAGGAAGGGTGGTGCTGATTTATATATGGTCATTTTCTTGTGGGGAAATTCCTTTGTGGCCCATAGTGAACAAGTCAACGGAGTTCAGCTTAACCTTCTTTAGCTCTCCTCCCCCATCAACTACACCCATAAGGTTGCCCTAGACCAGTGGTGGCAAACCTTCGGCACTCCAGATGTTCAGACTACAACTCCCAAAATTCCAAGTCTGTATTGCCAATGACAAATGATTGTGGGAGTTATGGTCCAAAACATCTGGAGTGCTGAAGGTTCACCACCACTGCCCTAGATTACATGGCCCAGGTGAATAAGCGCCCCTTAGCAGAGAAGGTTTCTGCCTTTACCTCAAGATGCCCTTGCATTTAAATTGCACAGGTTGTGACCCCCATCTCTGGCTAAATGGTGACCTATGTTGTTATCCATCTTTTTATATCTACTGGTCAAAGAGAAGGTCTCTATTAATTGGAGGAGTTGCCGCTTGAATATATTATTTGCTCAGTAATCAAATTTGAAAGGTGCTTGGTTTTTGTTTGGTGTTAATAGCTTACTGGCAACTCTCACCATGACAACCAGATGCTACCATAGAAGAGATATTTCATCTGAGTGTGATTACAGGGGAACAGCAAAGAAAAGATCAACCAACATAATGCTCATTATTTACATCTAGATTATCTTTTTTTCTTAACATCATTACTATCATCTTAAGTTCTGTGCAAAAATCGCACATACATTGGGATATGTTCACAGAGTAAACCATAGAAACACACTGGCCCTGATGGCTACCTGTGGTGTGCACACAGACAGACCCAGTCGTTAGTTAATTAATTAATTGGCGAGGAAGGTGAGTCTTCGGTAAGCAAGGTTCTTGTGACTCTTACCGTGTGCCCACAGGCTAGGAAGGAGACCCCAAGAGCAATTAAGCACTGCCAAGTCTGGAAAAAGAAAGAGGAGATTAGGCATCAGATACATTGTTCCTGTTTCAACTCATCTACTGCCCCCACAGTGCTAGAGCCCTATCAAGTGGATTACAACAGAGTTATGCAAACAACAACCTAACTACTAACCCCACCCCCAGTGAGATCAGTACTCATTTTACTGCCCTAGGAAGGATGGAAGGCCCAGTTGTGCTTGAGTTGGCTTACATCAGGCATGTCCAAAGTCAGGCCCGGGGGCCAAATGCGGCCTGTTTTCAAATTCTGAGTGGCCCACAGCTTCTTCTCCCCACCAGCTCAGGCTGTCATGCATCCCCACCAGCTGGCCCTTCCCATACCGGATGGAGGCATTAGCTTGCAGTTTTATGGTTTGCCTGCCCTCCCTGCCTCTGTCCACACCGCCCGCCCCCCCAGCCACCTGCCCAGCCTACCTACCCCTAGCTCCGTTGATGCAGCATCCTCCTTGCCTCTTTGCATGTTATAGAGACTTGTCCAAAGTCGGGCCCGGGGGCCAAATGCAGTTGAATGGTCAGCCCACACACATTTTCACCTCACCAAATCTGGCCCTCCTTGCAAAAAGTTTGGACACCTCTGGCTTACATGGTGAATTTGCACTGGTGACAAGGGGACTATATGCCAATATGAGCCTGCATCCCATTCTTAGTCCTACACTTTTTGAGCCCATGGAACTCACTAAAAATGGAACCCACTAAAATGTGGATGCACTGAGCTCATTCAACAGTTCTACACTAACTGGGACTAAAGTGTTTTCTGCTACTGTAAAGGACAGATCACCAGTCCAGGCTAGAGATGTGAAGGCCCAGAAAAACACAGGAATTTTTTTTTTTTGGGGGGGGGGAACTTTTCCCATTTTCCCCCTGAAGCCTTTGTTTTTTTCCTGAAAAATTGGAAAAATTGAAAAAAGAAAAAGAAAAAATGATTATGGAATGTTTTATTTTAACATGATGAATAAAATATCTTAAGATAGGGTGTTCAAATATTTTGCAAAATATGCATAGTATCAGATTATTCTAATTTCTGTGCACTGAGGACAAGCAAGTCCTTGGTTACAAACTGAACTCTCCAATGCAAGAACAAGATGCATTTCTTCCTTTTAGCAGGTGCTGCTGTTGTCACAAGAAAAAGAAAAAGGTTTCACTTTTGTTCTTGCATGTGGGAGGGTATATTTGGTAGCAGTTTACATTTATCTAATTCTAGAGAATTGAATCATTTAGCTGCATTAGTTTACAGCCTTTGTGTAAATAATAATTTAATTACTACTACAATTACAAATAAATATTATTTTAAAAAGTAAATTCTGTTTGCAATAATTGTTTGGATACACTATATTTTAATAAGCTAGTTGTGATAATTTTATGCCAAGTTAAAATGTCGATAGTCATATTTTATGTTCCTAAAGTAACAGAATGAGTTTCAAGCAGTAAAGAGGGGAGAGTTAATGTAGCTCCCCCCCCAATTTCTCTCCCCCCCCCCAATTTCCCCCCAGAAATTTTACATCTCTAGTCCAGGCACGTTAACTAAATCAAGTGGAAACAGAGAGGTGCTACTGGTGAAACGTACCTGTTGTCCCCTCCCAATGCCCTTTTGGAGGGCATCAGAGGTAAGGGAGAAATGGGCAGTGCAAATCCATTCCCAAGAACAGAGAAACACATTTGAAGGAAAAGAGAATAATGACTTTACATTGACTCTTATTTAGGTCCAGGAACAAATCCAGTTGGATGACAAAAGTTCTGTGCTCCCCCGTAGCACCTCTTAGGGCCCACTCTCTTCTCTGGGGTGGGTGAGTAAAGTGATACATTTCTCTGCCCACAGTTGCTCCTGTATCTTGAGGACCCTGGTGGCAGGAGTGGCCAGTGCTCAGGGATGGGGTGAGTGAAAGCTTTAGACAGACTCAATGGCTGGAATGATAAATCCATAATTCCGGAAGCCAGCACCCTTCTTCTCCTTATATCTACCCTACTGGGCTCTCTCTTTTGCCCTGCCAGGCTTTGGATCTGGCAGTTCCTCCACTCTGCTTCCCTACTCTGTGATACTTTGCTTGGGGATTTTAGCTGGGGATGTATACAAGGAAAAGAACATGGCCAGCAATAGGTTACCAGGGAGGGGGGAAAGGCAATGAGTATGCCACAAATAAATTTTTTGTAAAGGACAGGTCATTTCATGCTATCTGCTTTTATCTATATGGTGAGATGGATGCTTTGGGTCACTACATAGCAAGGAAGATGGCATAGAAGTGAATACATTATTATCGCTTGTAAAATCTGGAAGAAATTTCATCTTCACTTTAAATGTGAGATTAATAACTAAAGATTTGCTAATAACATTATTTAGCTATTTTTTGTTGTTTTTCAGTCATATCCGATTCTTCGTGACCCCATTGACCAGAGCTCGCCAGGCCTTCCTGTCCTTCCTAGCTATTTTTAGTTATACAATTTTATTTATTGTATTATTTGTTTGTTTTATTTACAGGATGCCTTTCTCCTGATAAAAGGATCCAAGTCATGAATCACTTCTGGATTGGGCTTTGAGACAGAGAAAAAAACAAGGTCACCATTCTCTCAACCTGAGAAAGATAAGTCTGTCTAGAAAATGTCAGAGTAACTATCATGTAATCCAACAAACAACGGCTGTCCTCCTGTGTGCCTTCCACTGTATCTTCCCTTACAGAAGAGGAGACAAGACACCGTTATAAACAAGCCATGTTTAAATATTTGAAAGGTTGCCATATCAAAGAAGGAACAGGTTTCTTTTCCATGACTTCAGACTAGGACTTGGGGCAATGGTTTCTAAATACAGGAAAAGAGATTCAATTTAAACTTTAGGAAGAATTTCCTGAAGGTTAGACCTGTTCAGCAATGGAATTAAGCAGCTGCCACAGAGGGTGGTGGAGTCTCCTTCCTTGGAGGTTTTTAAGCAGAGGCTGGATGGCCATCTGTTGGGAGCACTGTGATGGGGGTTCCTGCGTGGCAGGGGGTTGGACTGGATGGCCCTTGAGGTCTCTTTCAACTCTATGATTTTAAGAGTGCAATTTGAAATTGGCAGGGGAATAAAATAATTACACTTCGCATTAAAACAGTGTATGTACATACATACTGTATGTATGTATGTATGTATGTATGTATGTATGTATGTATGTATGTATGTATGTATGTATGTATGTATGTATGTATGTAATTCCTTTATTTCTCTGCTGTCTTTCTCCTGGGGAGAAAAGTGCTGTCTGTTAAAGACAAAAGACCCTGAAAGCAACCTCCTAGCTGTTGCTACTGGAAGCTTTGGGTTAAAAAGAAGAAAAGCAGCACACTTCTGAACATAATCAAAATCTTTAAAGAAGGCTGAGTAAGTGGGTGGAGAATCCCATAGGACCTCCAACCCTCCATCAAGCCCAGCCAGCAAGACACCTGGTCGGCCTGACACTCATCTGGAGAGCCAAAGGTCCTCCAGCCCTCTTTTAAGAAAATAATGTAATTCAGCACTCCATTTCCTTACCAAGTAGGCCACGAAGGCTAGGTAGACAACGCTGAGAATGGATGCACACACATACAACGCCACTTGTCCCAGGGCAGTCACATAGATCACCACAAAGTACATGTTAATGACGCAGATTAGGAAAATCAGGATTCCTCCTGCGATCTTCCAACCCCTAAAAATCAAATTAAGAAAAGAGCATTAAAACAGGAGGAGATGGATCAAGCGGCTGTCTAGCCAAAGCTGCTGGTTTTGACTTCTTTTTACCATCTCCTGTAACTCAAAAACTTCATTCAGACACTGTGTGATGGATTTATGTTACACGAGCAAGACTGAGCTTCACTACTAACCCTTTCCTAGTACTAGTACACCATGCCTTCTTTAATACCAGAAGACAAAGAAATTGTGATTAGTTTTTAATTTTTTTAATTCAGTTTGATTAACTAAAATAATCAATCAAACTAAGATATGTAATACAAACACAACTGAGGTTATTTGCAGACAGATTGGAATGAAGGTTCAAAATTCACATTAAAATCATTGGAATACAAGAATAAAAATATTTAAATATTCTCTATTTTTATGATTTTTTTCAATATTCTGAAATATTTTCATTACTCTTTTGGACACTGGTTATTATAATAATTACAGTAAGTACAGTATAATACTGTATTAGATAATATAAAATTGATTTCAAACTGATCATTTAGAACAATATAAGCTGAAGTGATTTAACCAAGAAGTTTGGGGGGGGGTATTTTTGAATATGATTACAGCACCATATAATATGGTAATATCTTTGTCAAATATATGACTATAAATATTACTGGTTCCCTTTGTGGTATGTAAGAATCTATAATACCTAAAAAAAAATTCAGCTTAATTTTTCCCTTTAGCCTTTTCCTGTCTGTATCCCCATTTCTTATATTTAAATAAATATACATTTATTTTTTTAAAAAATGGGAAACAAGTGAATTTCCAATCATTATTTCCAATCCTGGTTCATTTCTCCAAGCCATAGTTAAGACCTATAGTTTGTCTGGGTTTTACAATAACAAGGCATTAAGGTTATTTTAAAATGAGGTCAGGGTTTCTGGCTTCCTCCTCATGGTTCTGCCTGAAGAGTAGAGTAGAAGAGACAAGTTAAAACAGTTTTGCTTTAAGCCCAAACTGGTTCTGAAAATATATCTGCATTATGGTCCTCAAACTAGGTTCACAACCTGTCTCACTGGAATACAGTTACATGTATATATAACATTTATACACATATGCAACACCCATTATCTACTGGTGAGTTACATAGATATGTTAACACATTTCCTCAAGGACTTAAGAGTGGGGTGTGCACACTGTTCTTTACACTTACAGGCCATTGGCAAAGTCATTCATCACAGGCTGCAGACTGGTGAATGTGAGCACTGGGATTAACGCAAAAGGAAGCTGAAAGGAATGAAAAAATGGAATTATGCACAGGAAGATATTCCTTCCTTTGCACTTCATAAGGAAAGGAAGTGATGGACTCTCTTTCACGTCTTCTCAACCTTCACTCCTCTAGCAGACAGCAGGACTGCACAATGGTGCACTATATACTTTTCAAGTTCATCTTGAGAGATTGTGTTCAGTGGGGAGGCAGGTGGGCCTCGTTCAGAACTCAAGCCTGCTCCATCCATCCCCTACTTTTGCCTGTTCTGGCAGACTACAAGCAGAACAGAAAGGAACAGGTTTAGGCAGCCGGAGATAAATGCCTCCTTTTCAGAGGGAGCCATCTTGGTGTGCTGAAAGGTTACTGCAAAATGGCTGCTGAAAATGGCATCCCTTAGTTCTGGCCTGCCTCTGACAAACATGCCTTGAAACTCACAAATAAACCACATGCTCAGCGTTTCCTTAACAGTTTTTGTGACACTTTTCAAAAAAAAATCATGACTGTTCTTGAATAAAAGGTTTTCCTCCTCTCTTGAATGGCTCTAGGGCAGTGATGGTGAATGTTTTAGAGACCGAGTGCCCAAAATGTGATTAAAAACCCACTAATTTTTCACAAAGTGCCAATACAGCAATTTAACCTGGATACAGGTGAATGTGAAGGCCACCTTTGGCACCCATGCCATAGGTTTGCCAACACTGATCTAGGAGATGAATTTAGGACAGCAAGCTCAATCCCCATCTTGCTGGCCCTCCACGCCCTGCAGGACGTCACTGGTCCCCCAGCTGGAATGATGGCTGGAGCTGACCTTCACCACATCCCCACTGTGCCTTCCTGTGGAAAACACAAATACACTTTGCTTTCCCGGGGAGAAACAAGGGAAGAAGTGCCTCACCGCACTTCCATCCTGACTAGGTGGAAATTCTCCTCTCTTGCACGAAAACAAGCCATACAAAATATGTGAAGGGAAGCATTTTCATTTGCACTGCCTACAATAAGAACCTCGTGGTGCAGTAGTTAAACTGCATTGCAGCAGCTAAAACTGCTCATGACCCAGGTTTAAGCCTCAGTAGCCAACCTGAGTTTCAGTCAGACTTCGACCCTTCCAAGGTTGGTAAATTGAGCCCCCAGCTTGCTGAGGGGAGGAAATGGGCACGCCCAGAGAGTGCTTTAAGCACTATGGGATGGTATATAAGCACCACACTTTGCTTGTTTTTTCTTTTTACCACTGACCTTGAAAACCTGTGCAAAAGAATCCAGCATCCCTTCCAACTCTGTTTTTTGGCATCTCCCTGTTCTACATCTTGACTCTGAACTTGCAAAATGTAGTAGCAGCACCTCGGCGCTCATGGACAATTTCAACTCATGCTTGTCCATGAAGCATTCCCTACCCCAATGATATGTAAGCCTGGCACAAAGACTTTCTTTTCTTTTCGTTCTTTTTCTTTTCTTTTTCTTTGATGAGCAAGGTTCAGCGGCACTTGCCTTGCCTTGATTCTGGGTCAACTGAAGAGCCTCCCTAACATGGGAACAATTTCTAATGCATCGCTGCAGAAAGGGCTCAAAGACCCCAGGACTTCTGCCCATCGCAAGTGGTCCCACGCCTCTGAACAAAGAAGACCTTTGAGCAAAGAACTCTGGAGGGACAGGATGACTTTTTAAAAAAAACTGCTTTCAGAAGCAGGACTACAATCCCATCACCGCATCATTTTGTAAAACCAAATGCACCTTGTGTAATGGAGAGCAAAAATACAACCAAACCTCAACCAACATCCAGAAGAAAACTAAGAACCTTCTAAACTATTGGTGTATGTTGCTTCAGGATGATGCCTTAATCCCACCACTGCATGGAAGTTTACATTTCATGGGTCTTAGGCTCAAACCCTGCTTCTTGTAACTGAATCAGTGGGGATGTGGTGGCCTTCTCTGTAAGTGCCCTTGATCCAAGTGGAGGCTACCCTGATGTAAGGTACAACTCAAAGCAACAGGGATTCTGACTTGGTGTCTGGTCATTGCACATGAGTAAAGAATGGGGGCCATACTGTCAAACTGCCTCAGGGCAACAAGTACTTGTTGCTGAACTTCCTACTTTGGGTGGCTTTTCAATCTGTTGTTGCTTTTATAAGCCATTAAATTGCTGGCACAAACCTTGGTTTCTGACGTCTCTCATTATCCTTGCACCAGACTGCCCAGACAACATTGGGTGTTTCGGTCACGGTTCACGAAGGACAGGCCCCCTTACCTGTAAACTCATGAGGACATTGAGGAAGTCATTCATGCCGGTCAGGCTTTCTACATTCTGGAAAATGGCAACCAGAAGGGTTGGGGTGATGGCAATGGAGCGGGTCAGGACCACCCGAGCAAACCGCGACCACTTCAGATTGAGGAAACCCTGGAAGCAGCAGAGGCATGATAAGGGCAAAGGGAGATGATGATGAGAAGAGAGAGCCAGAGTGGCTTTCAAAGAAGGTCCAACCGGCCAAAACAGTGAGGTAGCGAGATCTGTGGAATGAGATGAAGGATGTACTGGAATAATATTTGCCTCCCACCAATGGGGAAGCTTTGCATTCAGTGTGAACTTCTGAGCATAAGAATCCAGTAAACGCCACAAAATAGGGCAGGATGAACCAAACAAACGCCACTATTGCCACACAGCTAAGAGTTTACTTAAGTTCAGGGAAGGGAGGAGCCTTCCACAAACAGCTGACTGCCAATTTTATACAAACCGGGAGATCAGCCTAGTTCTGTCTGAAGCAGAATAAACTTAACAGCTGTTACCTGCAATAAAACAGCCCAATAATGAGGCTATAGACACAAAGATGGGCTGGTGCAGAATGAAATTTCAACACAGTGCTGCAATTGCTGGTCCCAAATCATCCCCAATATAACAGGGCAGGAAAAAAAGAAACCCCAAGTGAAGATTATTACTGTAGCTTATTGCTGGCAGTTAAAATTGGGGTTTTGAAGTCATTGGCAGCGACGCATAAGGAGTCGAGTCTTCTTCTCTGGGGAATGTTGCTCTGAGCAGATGCCATCTAGACACAGCTGTCAACATCCCAAGTGTCACTATACCAGGGACCAGACCTTGTCTTGTTTTAAAAAACAATGACTATTGATGTGATGGATCCATTGGACAATGCAGTGAAACTCCAACAGTACCTGTTACCCATTCAGTGAGTAACTGAATGTTACTCATTCAATTTTTTCCAGGTTGAAATATGTCTCACAACTGCCTATAAACAAATGGAAATTTACAGGTTCCTGTTTATCCCAGAACTCTGCCAGCACAGCAGGAACGACATTGCATGAAGCAACAGGGTGACTCTAATTAAAGAGCTCCTTTTTTCAATGTTGGTGTGTGTGTGAGACTTGGTCTCACAGTGTGAGAATCAAACACCCTGAAATGAAAATAATAATAACAACAATAACAACACACCTTACAATTAAAAGCAATCTGCCAGTCCCAACAGTCTGACTCCACTAGGCAGGCAAGAGGACACTGGCCATTCTTTTCTTAACCATTTAAGCTCTGCAGAGTTGAAGGTATCTTGCCAAAGACTTGGGACTGCTAAATGAAAATCAGCCGGCATTCCAAAAGGAGCAGGGATCTGGAGCCAGGACAGTGGCAGCTAGAATTCTCTCAGAACTCTGATGACTATCTCTGACTACTCGTTACCAGTATTTTGATAATGAACTACAGCACGACTGTAGTTCTTCCCAATCAAATCACTGAAAAATTAGAGAGGATATTTCAGGCAGCATGGTATCCTGTTGCTTCTGTCATTGTCATAAAACATATTCCCCCATCCAGCAAATACTATACATAATTTTCCCAAGCAGACATTCTCGTGAGTCTAACCAATTTTCAGTTTCACGCTCAGGACCTCTTCTTTAGACATGTTCACACGTTTTTGGGTTTGCTCCCTTCACATGCCTGCTTTTTTCAGTTTTATGGCATTGTTATCTGGTGTTCACAATGATAGGAAGAGCTGACATCGAAGGATCAAAAAGCAACGTCGCTATGAACGCTTGGCCACCACAAGCCAGTTATCCCTGTGGTGACTTTTCTCAATACATTTAAAAAAAAAACAAGGGCAGGATAGCTACAAAAGGGAGTAAGATGACTCACTCTGGGCAACCTTCTCATTGCTGAATACCCCTGATATCCTGATGCACCTACAATGAGCTCTGTTGTATGAACACTGTTCACCCTTATTTTATGCCTTATGTATTTTATGCATCTCTATTAACAATTTATGGGCTTATAGCTGCAATAAACTCAACTTGACTTGACCTGGTGTTCTTTTACCTTCTCTTTGCAGGTACAGTATCAGTAGAAAGGAGGCCACAGATGTAATTTGTATATTCATAATTATAGCATTCAAGGACTGCTCCCCCCCCCAAAAAATGCCACCAGATCCACAAAAGCTAGTATAGCATAGTGGGTAGAGCACTGAGCTGGGACAGCCAGGTTCCAGTCCTCAATCATTTTTGTAACTAACCGAGTGAGTCCCTCTTTCTCAGCTCCCAGACTTCATTCCATGAGACTCACTGAGTGATCAGTGCCAATGCCTCGGCCTCTCCTAAACCTCCTTCACAAGGTTTTTTCAGGGATAGTCTAGAGAGGTACATACACCATCTTGTAGCTTCCATATGTCCACTGGAAGCAAGGCAGGATATAATGGAAGAAAGTAAGTGCTGAGTGGCATCCTCATTGCATGCAGCCTCTTAAGGTCAACATTCATGACACATGTGTCCCATCATGTATGACATCAAGTGGAAATGGGACCCTCTGGACTCTACACTTCCATCGCCACCATCAGATCCCTTGTAGCAGAGGAGCATGGCAACGGAACCCCTGACCTAGGCAAGTACTGTAGTCAGTGAGCCCTCCAATGCTCGAAGCACTGAAGAGAAAATTGGACAGTTATTGCCAAGTCTATTTTGATATGGGTTCCTTCATTGAGCAGGGGGAGAACTTGATGGTCTTATAGGCCCCTTCTGACTCCACTGTTCTATAATGTACAGGGGATGTAATGTATGGAACCAGTGGCGGGGGGGGGGGGAGATCCTGTTTATGAGCCTAAGGTCCAAGTTACCTCAGAGACTGAATCTCACAGTATGAACCAGCTCGGGTGTTAAGATCACCAGGAGAGGCCCTTTTTATTTATTTATTTATTTATTTATTTATTTATTTATTTATTTATTTATTTATTTATTAACTGCTCCATCTAGCTGTATGGCTACTCTGCACAGTGCACCTCATGTGAAAGGGCTTTCTCTGTTGCTGCTCCCAGACTCTGGAACTCCCTCCCACTAGAGGCCAGGACTGCCCCATCTCCGATGTCTTTCTGGAAGCAGGCAAAGACCTTCCTCTTCAGCCAAGCTTTCCCTGAATGAGGGACTACCTATTATGTGACTTTTTAGAAAGATGACCATATATGATTGCATTGACTGGCTTCATAAGTACACCTGTTTTTTCATGTTAGTTTCCATCCCTCATTATGATTTTTTTCTTTTTACTGTTCATGTGGTCTTTTTAAGTTTTAATGTTGCCTTTTGGTGTTGTAAGATGCCTTTTCTAATTCCCTGTTCTTAAGCTTGAATATGTCTTAAATGTTCTGGGCTGTATATTGTCCCTCATTATTGTAAGCCGCCTTGGATCCTTTCCCAAGGAGAAAGGTGGGGTAAAATATTCAAAATAAATAAATAAAACAAATAAGTCAATGGGGATGGGGGGGGGGGGAAAGGAAAGAATACCTCCATGACAAACTGTCCAGAGTAAGTTCCAGTCATGGTCGAACTCTGGCCTGCTGCAAGAATCCCAATCGCCCAGATGTACATGGCAGCAGGGCCGAAGTAACAGCCAAGGACGACCCCCTAAACCACAAAAGGAACTGCATGAACATCACAAAGTTTAAAAACAGGTTAAGAGAATGTTGAGAGAATCCTAGGCTGGCCTGGTCCTTCTGCTAATATTTTATTAAAAATGCACTCCTTAGACTAGGATGGCCAGTTTATAAAAACACAACACAAGTGTAATGACCATGGCTACCACGTGTATAACTTCCTTTCTGTAAGCAATGTGATGCTGACAGATAGCAAAGATGGCCGCCCCACTTTCTCCAACTGAAAGGACTGTTCCTTTGGGTGGGAACCATGACAGAACATCTTCCCCACAATCCATGGCTGAAAATAGGCGGGAGAAAGGAGGCCTATGCTTCTCTGGTGGTAAAGGACTCCCCCACCCCCCACACACACACACTTTCTTTCCCCTTGCCAGCTGAACCAAGAAGAAGGGGAAGGAAAAGGAAAAGGGAAAAGGAGAGGAAGAGGAAGAAGTAGAGGAAGAAAAAGCCGCCCATTAACCTAGCGCTATCTTGGGAACAAAGGCAGCAATTTAAAACAAGGCCAAAATAAACATGTGGGCTACTGAATCAATGTGCAACAGAGCCTCACTTCATGTTTACAGTTATTTTTTTTTCCTGCTAGCTGAAGTCCTTTAAATCCTACATCTAAGGTTGTGAAGATCTAGTTTGATGGTTCATGACGGTTTGTTTGTTGGATGCACAAGTGTTCCTTGGGCCCTCCGGCTTCCCTCAGAGGAAGAGATGAGGCAGGGAAGCCTGGGACACTGCCTCTGAGTGGGCACCCAGCAGAGGAGGAGGGAAAGGAAGCCATGACACCACCCAGGGCACCTGTGTGTCCGAAGAACGAACCATCACAAACCACTAAACCAGCAGTTCATGCCCATCCCTAGGGGAGACTTTTCTCAGCCCCTGGACCTAATCGTAACTCTAAAGCCATGGGGCCAGACCTCTGGCCTTCCATCTTTCAGCTGGCTTGCTGCTCTCCTTCCCCCGCTAAACAAATATGAGACAGGCATTCTAAACAAGCCCACATTTATTTGCACAAGACTTTTGAAAACTTTGCTCACTCCTTTGTAGATGTCCACATCGAGGGTCTCATTGTTTTCTGGAAATAGTTTTGCTTGAGAAAAACTTTCATTGGCACAAACTTCATGCTGGAAACACAAATGGAGATGAGTTTTTCAAAAATATATATATTTCAAATCACAGATCTGGTTCACTGAGGGGGGTAGGGGGGAGTACTGGGACAGATATGAATACGAATGGCCCATCTTTATTAACAACTTTTAAACTTTTAAGAGGCAGAAACCAGCAGGAAGCAGAGGGGGACACTTACCACATCGTTATTCAACTTCCCAAAGAAAGCTTCAGCAAAGACTGTGACAACAAAGACATTGATGATGAAAGAGACAAAAAGGGCAATGCAGGATTCGATGAAGAAATACTTGTTGGCTTCGGCCACCTCCTTCTTGTTTGCCCGGTTCACTTGTCGAGACTGGAAGAGAAGGCAACAGAGTCCTGGTAGGTAGCAAGGAAAAGGTGTACTTTGAGGGTTACAAGTTGGTATGCAGCGAGTTGGGGGCACCTACTGCAAATGTGGAAATGTTTGCCTGTGTTTTGAAGGTCAAAGCTTAGGTGGGCTGAACTGAACCCACGGATCCTGCAGACCGACACGGAGATGTGTGATGGGCACCAAGAAAGAAGCAACTGTGGTGCAAATGTGGAGAGATGCAAAGAACTTTCAGCCTCTGGCTGCGTCGGTCTTACAGGGCCAAAGATTCCCTTCTGTCTAACTTAGCGGATCCAAGACTTGACTTGGCATCTAAGCCTAAAATGACAATCTATCCCTACTGATATATATGGACAATATTCCAAATGCATCTGTTATCCTAAATCAAGCTTGACAAAAACAGAAAGCTGGAATGATCCTGCTTTCAACTCCTATGAACAGGCTGCAGCAATAGCCCCACATGTGTGTGTGTGTTTCAAGCATGACAGGAAACTCTGGATAGGCCGAGCAGTGAATGTGACAAAAACCACAGGAGCCCAGAGCCACTGCCTTCCTGGCCTCTGAACCTTGGAGACTTGTGTTGTGGGCAGTTCCAGTTGGAGTCCTCTCAGGATTCCTGTGGGACTTGCAGTTAAAAATGGCTCCCATGAGGTCTTTCAATTTCTGCTCAGTACTAAGAAATATTACTTTTGGGGGGGGATTACTCCAGCACCCACAAGACATGCTGGCTAGGTAATCTGGGGAGCTCTGGTGCAAAATGCCATGCTTCCCAGTTCTGTTGTCACTGTGTGTTGAATGATGGCCTCACCTCACTATTCATGGGTGTCCATTCACCAGGATAGGCAAATGGGGACAGAGTCGTTATCCTTGCTTAGGGATCCTGTGGGAGTGCAGTGCTGCCCCTTCTCGGAGCTCCTAGCACAGCTGGATCCAAACAAGTTCTAGCACAACAGTGACCCTTTTTAGCTCAACAACTACATTTCCTCCTCCATGCACGCATGCACCCGGAGAGAAGCCACTGGGCTGCAAATACGGATGGGTGCAGAAGACTCAGACTCTTCCAAAGCAGAGTGCAAATGTTCCCATGCATGATATTAACGACAGCCATCTTGCCAGCAAGCAAAATAGAACTCTGTGAAAACAACCCCCCTGGGGGGAGGGGGCACAGAAACCCACACTTACCTTGACCAAAGCAGAATGCAAGTACATGTTGTGGGGCATGATGACAGCCCCCACGATCCCAACTGCTTGCTCCAACTGAGGAGGCCCACAGCCCTCGCAATAGGGCACGAACATCCCTTTCAGGAGCTGCCCCTGGTCTGGACTCACCATCACATACTGTGAAACACATACAGGGGGAGCGTAAACACCCAGCTTCCCACTGCACCCGAGTTCAGCACGCGTCTGGGCCACTGGAGGCCTCTTTCTCATTTTGTGTCTGGCGTGCTCCTGCCCGGGTGAGATGCCCTTTCGTCTGCCAGGAGTGAAGTTCTACCCTCCCTCAGCCTTGTCTTCAGGTGAGGATGATATGAACAGCCAGCCTGGCGTGGCGTTATGAGCAGGTTGCCTCTGAACTAGAATCCTTGCACTGCCAATGTGCTGTTGCAACAGGCAAAAGAGTCTATCCCTGGGGCATTCTACAGATGCTAGGCTATTTATTTATTTATTTATTTATTTATTTATTTATTTATTTATTTATTTATTTATTTATTTATTTATGATTATTTTTACCCCGCCTTTCTCCTTGGAAAAGGACCCAAGGCGACTGACAGTAATGAGCGACAATATACAGTCCAGTACAATTTAAGACATATTCAAGTATTGAGAACAGGGAATTGAGGGACATCTTACACAGCATTAACATGCAACATTAAAGCTAACAGAGAACGCAAGCTTTCCCCAGCATTCTTCCCCACTGGGCTAGATGGTCTGGGACTGGTACTCTCCACCCCTCTGTCCCTCCCACAGCACAAGCGGCAGTTCCTACTTTCAGTTTCTAACCCTCAAATAGTCAAAAGCAGCATTACCTCATATCCAAATGTGATGGCCATGATAGTGATCAGGAAGCCAAACAAAGCTTCCAGTTTCCTCAAGCCTTGGGGGGGAGGAGGGGGAAAAAGACACATAAACATCAACAACTCCTCAGGGAGCCCCAAAGGCCTACAAGCTACATCTGTGTAAGAGTCAAGTCAGTTCCTCTATTTCTCACTTACGGTAATCAAAAGACTTCAAGCCAAACTGTATTGTACTCACATCAACATCAGCCCCATCGCATATTCACAGCATAACTAGAGAAGCCTCTGAAATACACTCTGACTCCTGATTGGGCATCTGCATCACTGCATCCTGTTCCACTCAGATGGAAAAACAGTATCTCTCTAGTCTCAAATCTATGGGCCTTCAGATGTTGCTACTCCTATAATTCCTCAGCAATAGTTATGTTGCTCATTTTACAGAACAATTGTCCTGCAAATGAGAGCGCTTCTAAAATTAAGGCTTGAACAGCAGCTTACTATAAATTTTGCACAAGACATAGTCACCTCTCCAGCCAACTAAGCTCACTCTATCAAAACAATCCTGACAGTTGAACTTATTTTGTAAATGATGACTGTAAGGGAAAGAAGAAAGGATTAAAGATGGAGTCTATATGGTTCAGAATATGTCTTTTCATTCAGGCTAGAATACCAGAAGCCAGCAAGAAGTAGTTTCTGTGTCTGTGTGAGAATGTTTTGCTATGATCTGTACAGGCAGTATTCGCAGGTGTCTTATCTTCTGGGAACAAGGAAGATGGAGCTTTGTTGTACCATCCACGAAGATTGAAGCCATAACATCAGTGCCAACTTTTAATTAAGGAATCGCTGTGAGATGATCGCATGGGAACATGAACTATCATTAAAAGTAACCCAATGATTGGACAATAAGTTTGAATGATGGACAAAGGAGGGGGGTGATTGCTGAGAAAGAAAATGCTTTTAAGTAGACAATAAGAATTGGTGTGTGTGCTTTTTGTCTTGAATATGCTTGCATAAGTTTGGATAGAATATGCTAGGCATAGATAGGGTCACAATGGCTAGTGTAACTTAGAATTAGTGAGATAGTTTCTTTATTTTACTGATTGCCATGATCTGACTATTAACTGTATTTTCAATTGACTTGTTTTTCAATAATTCTTTAACTACCTATTTTTAAATAAAAATAATAATTTTACAACTGGTTTGGTTTTTGCCCAGGGGTGGAAGAGCTAAGTCCAGTGTATTGGTTTAATGGTGACAGTTTGGCTGGTGTATTTTAAAGGTACACAGTCGGTTTAAGTAATTTTACTAAACCCAGAGGTGATCTTAGGAAGCCTTTTGGGATAAGGACCCAGACGGTTCCTTGACAATGACCAGATATAAGAGATGCAGGTTTCATCATTTGCATTCTTTAAAACTGCAATATTCTGACCTGTCAGGTTTCAAGGCCTCTAGATTTGTTTTTGCTTTTTAAAAATTCTACCAGCCTTTCAAGGCCTTTCAAAAAAATTTTTAGTCTTAACCAACGTTCCCTCTAAAAAAAGTAACAACAGATTCTCTAAATCAGTGGTTCTCAACCTGTGGGTCTCCAGATGTTCCTGGACTGCAACTCTCAGAAGTCTTCATCACTAGCTGAGCTGGCCAGGATTTCTGGGAGTTGCAGTCCAGGAACATCTGGGGACCCACAGGTTGAGAACCACTGCTCAATAATATCTAGGGTGAGAAATCTCAGTCCCTAGATGTTGCGGGATACCAGCTCCTAGTCCTGCTTCTGTGGCAAAGAAACAGGAGGAACAAAGAGCAGCTGGGTAATCAATACATGCTGGCATTCTTAGTTAAAAAATAAGAAAACCCACACCATCAAGAGATTAATGGTCTGAATCAATGGCCATACCCCAAGCAACGTGTGACGCCAGTGGAATTCCACAAATGCTAAAATGGTGTGTGTGTGTGTGTGTGTGTGTGTGTGTGTGTGTGTGTGTGTGTGTGTGTGTGTGTGTGTGTGTGTGTGTGTGTGTGTGTGTGTGGCCACAATCCTGGTAACTATATAACCCTACTCCTTGCAGTATCCACAATATAATGCATTGCAAGAGTGGCTTCCTGCCACTGAATAAGCAAGTCACTTGACAACTGGAAGGGCAGCCACACAACGTTCCAGAATGTTGGAAGCCTCACTTCCAGTGGACCCAAATGGAGCTTCCTGAAACATGGAACACGTGTGGGGCAGGTGGGGGGGGGGAGGGAGAGACTTCTTTCTGCACCAGAAAGCCATCACTTCAGGGGATTTGCTGAACGAGAAAGCAGCTTACCATACTTATCCAGGAAAAGAAACACAAAGGTATCGGCAATGGTTATGAGAACTCCACCCCACAAAGGAATTCTGCAGGAAAACAAAGCAGGTGTGTGTAGGTTTCAGCTGCCCTTTAGGGCATTGTCTCAAGCAAACATTCGGTCCAGTGCCCCTAAAGTTTAGATGTTTTTAGGAATGCAGGGCATGTTCACCTCAAGGTTGTGCCTGGATAGAACCAGACAGGGCTAATACCTTCTTTAGAGGGAAGATGCTGCAAAGCCTCATTTGATGGAAAGAACTTTGGGAGGAGAGAAGCACCTGAACCAGGAAACTGGGTGGGCAGCTTGTTGCTGGTTCACGAAGCGAAACATTATACACATTTTCAGATAAAGGGAAAATGGCCACTGAACGGCCAGCTGCCCCGTTGCAACTGGCTATTTCTGCCTATAATCTGAATTCTCCTGCCTAGCATTCCAGGAACGGGAGAGGGGGCGGGTGGAAACCCAGACAGGCTTGCATAAATTACATTCTCGCTTATCAACATTGCTCGGCAGCCACTGATTTATAGATAACAAAAACTTGCTTAACAGCCCGTAATAATGAAATGAAATTTTGTTGTGAAGAATTGATCAGAAAAAAGAGCTGAAGTGTATTTGGCGTAAGGGCCTAGGAAGCAGCTTTATGGTGAGATGAAAACAGTTGTTTCCCTATCTCCGTATTTTCTACATCAAGGAAAAGGAGCACACAACCGTCTCTCTAGGTGTTGCTAGACCGCAACTCCCACCATCCTTCCCTCCACTGGAATTGTTCGCTGGAGCCGATGGAACTTGTAGTCCAGTTAACACTTGGCCCACCCTGATTTGTGCTAATTGGCAGTCTTCGACAGGACTTGGGTCCAAGCCATCTTTGATTTTTACAAGTCAAAACCATCATTTTGAGTTGTGTTCTGTTAACAGACTGGTTGAGCTCTTAAGAGAGGAGCGGTTATCCAATCTCAGCAGCCAACCCTAGTGAGCAATGTAGGTGAAGCATTTTGCAGTCTTGGAAGTTTCTAAACATTTTCCAAAGGCAGCCTCACATAAGAGTATTGTTGCAATAATCTAGCCAAGGCATATGCCACTGTGGCCAGATTAGACCTCTCCCAGAACAGGTGCAGGTGGCACACTAGTTTTAACTGTGCAAATGTACTCCACCAATGAATTCTGGGCATCCAGGTTCTGGGATCCAGAAATACACCTGAGCTGCACAACTGCATTCTCAGGGAGCTGTGACCCCTCTATTCCTTGATCTGCCTTCTGACTCTCCAGGATCACATCTGGTGCTCTTTCTCATGTTTTGGCCTTTCCCAACTGTACCTGGAGATGCCCACTTGTCCCTGATAGTTCTCAAAACATAGTGAAATTGCCCCAATAATAATAATAATAATAATAATAATAATAATAATAATAATAATAATAATAATAATAATAATAATAATAATAATAATAATAATAATAATAATAAATTTTTAAAACTCAGGTTTTTAGAGGGTATGTGAGAAACTTTGGGAGATTTATTTTAATCTTTCTTATATTCTGTATTAACCCAGCATTTTGGTGAATGTGCCTATATGTAATTGCACTGTTAACCCGTTAGCATTGTGTTTCTGACGTTTGGCACCTTACTCATGTATATATTATTATCTATAATGATGTTTTAATTTCTCTTTTAATTTGGTGGAAGCTGAAAGACCAAAGTGGTAAAACCAAAAATAAAGTTAATTCCCCTGGGAAGTTGACACAATGGCTCGGAGGGCACGTGACTTACAGGTGTCACGTGTGGCCAACCCCCGCTCTTCAGAGACCATCTGCTATTCTGGTTGCCCCATCCAAAAGGACCAGATGCCACAGAAAGGGAAACAGTATAAAAGGGCGGGGGGCACATTGTGTGATCAAGAGGTTGGAGCAGTTGGAGGAATTGGGGTCCCACTTACGTTCCAGCAGATAAGAGGTTAATGGCAATGGCCGACCCAATGACTTCTTGCATATCCGACCCAATGATCGCCAACTCCACCATCAGCCACAAGATGATCCGAGGCACCTAGGCAAGTACACGGCTTTAAAATTGAGACCATCTCCCCCTTCTCCATATGAATCCGTGTCTGGAGGAGGGGAGCACTCCGAAAATAATCGGTTCAGCTCTCCCACAACAGCACCCACCTCTTCACTGATAGCTTGAGAAACAGGGAAGACATTTATTTTATTGCTATTTAAATATTTTTATCCTGCCTTTTTAAACAGACCTAAGGAGGCTGGCCTCGTTAAAAGACAATATTTAATGCTGAAAACAGGAAGCACACATACACTAAAACGGACTGAACAGATATCACAAAAGAACAGTAGGAACCCTGTATCCACTGATTCATTATCCATGGTTGGCAGAGGAAAAAAATTAAATAATTCAGCAGCCACAAAGCAAGCTGTTGTCATAAACAGCAGCTGTAAAGCAAGCTATTGTCACAAATAGCAGCTGTAAAGCAAGCTACTGTCACAAACAGTGGCCATAAAGCAAGCTACTGTCTCAAAACAGCAGTCATAAAGCAAGCTACTATCAGGAAACAGCAGTTTGGGGTGGGTGTGCAGGTGTTCTCTCTTATCCATGGTTTTCATTATCCAAGGGAAGGCCTGGAACCAATCCCCAGCGGGGTCCTACTGTAACACCCAAAGCCCATTCAAAACAGTAAGGCTCAACAATCCCTGTAAACTCCCACTTGTGAGGTGCAGAAAGGGATGGTCAGGAGGAAAAGGGGGGTGGGCAGAGAAGGGGGGGCAGCGGCCCCACCTAGAACACTTGGGGGGGGGATAGGCAGTGGGGAATGCAGATGACAGAGGCCATCCATCTGGGCAGGGAATGGCTGCAGAGTCCAACACAATCCCAGGTGATGCACTTCAAAAGCAAAGGCTATGCCATCCTTTTTAAAAGTTCCCTCCCTCACCCCCCTCCCTTATGTCACCACAGGCATTGCAGATTAAACTGCCCCAAAGTAGCAAACAAACCACTCCTGCTAAAAGGAGGCTTTAGTTTTTTCTGACCCACAAGTGCCTACACGCCTTTGGCTGCCTGGAATCCGGTAAACCAAGAGGTGACAACAAAATATGTGACTGTGAAGGCGTTCGCCTCAAAAATCCATCCATCTTTTTAAGTCAGAAGTTGTGTCAGGCGCTCTCTGCTGTTGGGGCAACCCAAGAACGCTTGGGTGTTAAGGCCCTTCATAGCTTTCGAGGCCACCCCAAAGAGGAAAACAATGGCAATTCTCCAGGCCACACAGGAGGAGTTAATACCTGCGGCTCCTCTTTGTGCCAGTAGTATCATCACCTCTCCCAGAAACCATCTCCTCCCATGCAGCCCCGGGGATTTTGGATGTGACTTTCCTGAGGTAGGAAAGAGCAGTTCCTATACTGCTGTTATTTCTATAATGACAGCAATATACGAATTGTTTCCTCCTCTCACCAGTTGAGGAAAAATAGATACTTCCATGGGTCTGGCTTGACCTGGGAATCAACATGAGCCCACTTTTCTATGTATTGAAGATATTTTGACATAACTCCAGAGTAAGCAGAGATATGTCAGGATCTGTATACATTCTAAATACAGTGTTAACATAACATAAAATCTGTATGACATAAAATCTCATATAACATAAAATCTGTACAACATAAAAAATTCCGGAGATAGGGGAATTTTGCTTAACACAATCACCTATGGGGCAGATCCGTACAACATAAAAATGGTTGCGATTAGGGATTACTCTGTTTTCAATGCATTCCTAAGAGAAATTTGTATAAAGGAAAATTTGCTTAACAAAATTTCATTTGGAACAAATTAATTCATTTATACAAGGTGCCACTGTAGTAAGATAGTCTCTCTCTCTCTCTCTCTCTCTCTCTCTCTCTCTCACTCTCTCTCACAATCACACACACACACACACACACACACACACACACACACACACACACACACACACACACACACACACACACACACACACACACACACCAATCACATATAATGCTGGGATAGCCAACATGCTGGCATGGCTGGAATAAAGGAATTTTTTGTAGTGCAGTACGACATCCCCGGGTGACTGTGCGTTGCCAGAACAAGCCTGGGAAGAAGTACATCATCAACAAAATGTTCTCTGTCGCTTATGCAAATCCAGGCTTTTGCTGGTTTCTACAAAATCAATAATTAAAGTGATTATGGAGGTAACAGATAAAACCACAGACACTCTGTGAAAACAGTGATAAACAAAAGGGTTTCTCTATAAGATGTCTGGAAGACCACAACTCCTTGCTTGTTCCAGGAGAGAGAGAGAGAGTTCCAGGACAGAAAGAGAGAGGCAATCTTCTTAAGTGTTTAGAAAATATTAATTTATTCACTTTTTAAAAAATGAGCTGGTCCTGGCTCAAAAAATTAAAACCCACATAGGAAAGTCTTCATAATCAGCACAAACTTTCCAAGTGGTATTTAAAAAAAAACACCCCCCAAACACCAAGCCCTGCCTCTGTTGCCAAGTTCAGTGATGCTGCTATTTGACTATAAAGTCTTGCAACCACGAGAGGGATCTGGGACTTCACGAGGAACATCCCCAACTTGGGCTCTAGGTCACATTAACTCAACCACATGCTGCTCTTTGACTTGATCCTCTGTTATCTTATTCATGCCTCTGCAGATCTGCTGCTGCCCGAACAGAATCAGCTCCCGTGCATGGAAGGGCCTCTCTCACCCACGGCTCCAGCTGGACTTGGGACTTTGAGAACCACCTGGTCCTTTAATGACTCACCTTGGACTTTTCTCACTTTCAGGCTCCAACCCTTGTGGCTCCGTTTCAGCACTGCCTCTGTGCTCCTTCCCACACACCCCAAAAGCTAAGACCACCTATATTAGCAAGCTGTTTGGGATACCTCATTCCCCCAGCAGATCCTGAGGAACCTGATCCTACAACAAGTGGCGGGCCCTCTGGCTCAGAGGCCTTCACGTGCAAGACAGTTTCCAGCCCAAGGGCAGCACTGCTTAGTTACTCACCTTAGGGTACTGCCGGTTGCATACTTCTGCCAGGTGAAGCCCAGTTACCACTCCTAACCTTGCTGCGAGGCGCTGCAGGAGAAGCCCAATGATCGTGGCCAGCAAGAGAACCCAGAGCAGCTGAAAGGACACATGAGGGGAAAAGTAGGCAGGTTGTGAGGACTCAGGAAGTTAGCCAACAGGATTCAGATTTCAGCTACTAAAGAAGGCCATTGCGGGCTCTGCCTAAAACCTCCCTCACAGAATAAGTGCGGAAAACACAGCAGCTTTCCATTTTTTGGAAGCTGAGTCCTGGTAACTGAACTTGTTTTCTTGAGAGATTGAAACGTTTCGCTACTCATCCGAGCAGCTTCGTCAGTCTGAGGAAAATGAGTGGCGAGTCCTCCATTTTATAGTTCGCCTTGATTTCACATCACCCTGGCCTCAATAGGCTCACAAGTTGGACAATGGACTGAATAGGCCCATTAGGTGGACAATGGCCTAAATAGGCTCATAGGTGGGAAGTGGCCTGAATTATTCACCTGACTAGCCTATTTAGGCCACTGCCCACCTAATGAGCCTATTCAGACCAGGGTGATGTGAAATGAAGGTGAACTATAAAATGGAGGCCTCACTACTAACTTTCCTCAGACTGATGAAGCTGCTTGGATGAGTAGCGAAATGCTTTAATCTTGCAACAAAAGAAGTCCAGTTGCCATGACTCAACTTCCAGATATCCTCACCTGGATGACCGAGAATCTTCACAGACATAACCTTCCTTTTCATTCATTCGCTGCTGAAGCAAAATCCTGCTAATGTGTCTAAGCTAGAGAAATGCCAACGTTTCATTGAGATGTCTTCATCTAAGAATTTGAAGGGCTACCCTTTCAAAACTTCATGGATGCAGGCACGATCTATACCGATCCACTAAAAAGAACCACACTTCCCCCGCCCCAGCACACACACACACCCAAGTCCCCTGGAGCACAGCTGCTGAACTAGTTTTGTCTCAAAAATGTTGCTAAGACAGCAACTCCCATCTGCAATAGGCAGCATGGCCAATGGTGGGAGCCGCAGTCCAGCGATGATACTCTGTTCCGTAACACCAAATGCTCCACTGGCAGCTCTTTTATGAACAAGCAAAGCTGCATGCATTAACTTCAGAAATGTAACCAGTCAATCTTAAATATATTGGACCCTTGTATAACGAACGGTTTATATAGCATAAAATTTGTACAACATAAAAAATTCCAGAGATAGGGGAAATATGCTTAACATAATTGCCTATGGGGCGAATCTGTCCAACATAAAAATGGGATCACTCTGTTTTCAATGCATTCCTATGGGAAATTTGTATAAAGGAAAATTTGCTTAACATAATTTCATTTGGAACGAATTAATTCCTTTATACAAGGTTGAATCAGGGCAAGTAATATAAACCAGATGCAGACAGAAGCCGGAATCTTATTCCTGATTTACTCACATCTAATGGTAATAGAATCATGCAATTGTGTTGGAAGGGGCCTATAAGGTCAATGCTCACCAACTCCTGAGGTTTAGGGTATCGCTGTCATACATCTCTAACAGTTAAGAGGTTTTTTTTGGGGGGGGTTGGCTGATATTCAGACGACACCTGGTTTCCTGTAATTTAAGCTCATTGTTGCATGCCCTACACTCTGGGCTGATAGAGGACAGATCCTGCCTCTCCTCTGTATGACATCCTTTCAAGTATAAAGTGCTATCACATCTCCATCAAGATTTGTGTAATTTCTTTTAGGCACATGGACATTAGCAGTAAGATGCATCACACAGTGTGCCTTTTCCGTCTAAGCTATGCAATGATTTGCCTTTTCAATATTTAAAAAACAATATGTTAAGGTTTAGTGTGATTCTTCCCTTCCCTGCACCCCACCCACCTGCCAGAGTGCCAACAAATAAAAGTTAATGAAGACCTCCCTGCCCAATTAGCATTCTGTTGTTTATAAAGCTGGAGAAAGCTCATTAGATGCCCTGAAGTGAAACCTGATGCTGTCGCCACTGTGGAAACTGATGCTTCAACATCTGGAGTCTCAACCTTGGAATTCTGATTTCACTCTAGGTCCTTCAGCTTTAACATCCAGCAAGAATGATTTCTGGGGTTTTTTTCCTCTCCATCTCTAGCTCTGTAAGGCCCAGCCTGATTAGGAGTTTTGAAGGACCTGAAAGATCACCTATTTAGTGACTCGAAAATCATTGATCACTGATAATAAACTGTGTAAAACTAACACAGTAAAGACTTATTCTCTGTTTATTCTGTAGGAGCTGCTTGCCATCTACTAGCCCTGCCACCTAGCCATATGCTGCTGTCACATCTTCAAGTTTGGGTTCTAACTGAGAAATAAACACAAGGAAGGATGAACAAACTCCAGGATGTGAAAGACTGAGAGAGACTCACACACTTTTTACACGACCCCTAAGATCCGCTGGCCACTTAAATTTGGACCAGAGATCTTAGGGGTTGGTCGCTCTTCCTCTGTCTTCCTCTGTCCCCACCCCCCTCGGCACTTCCTGGTTGCTGGCTGCCTGAGGGACGGAAAAAAAAGAAAGAAAAGACTGCGGGTTTACCTCAGTTTTCTTCCGGACAGCATTCAGATCTCTTAAAGGGGCGGGGCGCAAAAAAAGAACAAACAGAAGCCAGGAGAGCCCCGCACTCACTATCCTTACACCGGATCAAATCTTTATCACCATCAAAGACCAGATACAAGAAAACTGCTGTTTGGTCGCGCTAAAGTGGGCGGGGTCGCACTTAATTGTCTGCAAAGTCCGGAGCTGGTGGGTAAACATTTTTAAGGTCCGGACCTTGCAGCCATTTGCGGCGGAGCTTAGGGGTCGTGTATAAACGCCCTCAGTTGCTTCTCAATCTGTTTATAGTAGACGCTTGACATCCACATTTCAGTGAGCTGGGGAAGAACACCCTGCCAGAGCCAACCTGTTTCACTGCAATTATTTCCAACATAATTCAGTGTGGTTTAGTTTCTATATGACTCAAAAGTGGAACATGACAACTCAGCCCTGCCAGGAAGCTTCCTGTTCCTTTAAACTGTATAAGCAGTTCCCCGAAATCTGAGTGCAAAGCCCCAAGAGTTTAGAAATACATATTAAGGCAACCATCTCTCAAGAGAAGAACAGATTAGAATTGTAACCCTGCATCCATGCAAGAACTAGGACTAAGGCAGGGTATCCTACCTAACCTGTTCCCCTTCAGATGCATTCAATTACAACTCAATTCTACAAATCCCTCCTCAAGCCAGTAGCAGCAGTACTAGATGCTGGAGGGGATTAGGAATTAAGACCATAAGAAGACCCATGCTGGATCAGGCCAAAGGGCCATCTAGTCCAGCTTCCTGTATCTCACTGTGGCCCCACCAAATGCCTCTAGGAGTGCACAAGATGAGATACCTGTCTCCGGATACCACTCCCCTGCATCTGGCCTTTGAGGAACCCTGGTTTTAAGCCTGGAGGTTACACATCTCCATCATGGTTTGTAACCTGTGATGGACTTTCCCTCCAGGAATCTGTCCAATCCCCTTTTGAAGGCATCCAGGCCAGATGCCATCACCACATCCTGTGTCAGGAAGTTCCACAGACTAACAACACGCTGGGTAAAAAAAAATCTTTTGTCTGTTCTCACTCTCCCAACCCTCAATTTGGGTGGATGTCCTCCTCTGCAATGCATGCAGATCAGGTTGATTTGTGAGCCCTGTTGATAACATCCTCCTCCAGCTCTGGAGTTCTATAGAGGGAACTGGATGCTTAGGATCAAAGAAGTAACAAGGCAGAAGCCAATGAGCTACTTACCTTAAACCCTGCAATCGAACCAGACTGCAGATCTGATTCTATGTTGCCTGGATCCAAGTAAGCAATACTCATGAGAAAACCTGGCCCAGTAAAAGCCCAGAGTTTCCGAAAACTGAACCACGGGTGCTATGAAAACAGGAATGAAGAAATTTAAAAATTATCTTAAATATCTATTTCTCACAGAAAGGAAGGTGTTTTAAAGTCGGACAATGAATGTGAATGATCAAACCACACAGAAAATGTTGCTATATCATGTGTTTTTCTTTTTTCTTTTTCTTTACCAGTGTTTTAATTTCCACGAGGCTTCCCATGCTAACAGCGGGGACTGGAGAGCCCCAACCCAACAATGCTGCAGCACACCAATTATGGAGCATTGGTGGCATAGCAATCTTCAGAAGGATAGATGAATCCCAGGTCTTTCTAACTTCATCCAGGAAAACTGAGGCTCCATAAAAGTTTAGAGGTTGTTAAGCGAGGGAGATGATATGAAATAGCAAATATCCTTTGGAGACAGATTGTACTGCTTCCAGACTGCAGGGGAAATCTAAAATATGAAAGTTAGTCTTTAAGGTGCCCCATGTTTTGTGTCTTTTGTTTTGTTTTTCTTTGATTTTTGCCTGCAGTTCTAAGTACCATTTGCAGCTGATTCAGATTCAGTGAAAGAATTTTGTGCTTCTGAGAATTGCAAATTAATTATGTGCTGAATTTACATTCTCTAGAACAGGCATGTCCAATCTTTGGTTCTCCAGATGTTTTGGACCACAACTCCCACAGTGCTTTGCCATTGGAAATGCAGGCTTGGAATTCTGGGAGTTGCGGTCCAAAACATCAGGAGGGCCGAAGTCTGGACATGCCTGCTCTAGAACAAAGGAAGAGGGGGAGGAAACAAAAGCATTTTACTTGGAGGGGAGAAAAGGGTTTTTCAACAGGTTCTTATTTTATGGGCCTATTAATTTAAAGCCAAAAAACAAAGGCAGAAAGAACCCTCTGCTCACAAAGAATTGGCCAGCTTTGGATAAGGCCTCCTTCTAATCACAGGCTCCTGCTTTCCGTTCCAAAGTGCAGCCCCCTCAGTTATTCATAGAAGGCCTTTGTGGTCAGAGGCTGACCAGAGAGAGGTTCCTAAGGCCTTAGGTTTGCCAGGCACCCAACCTTGCTTAAATGGAGCAGCTCTCACACTCTGCTCATTTCAAAAATTAAAGGTCAGGGTTGCTGAATGCAACAAGCATTGTCGTTGAGCTCATTCAAGCGTTTCTCCAGCTAAGGCAGCAAGTCAATTGTCCGGTCACTGCTCCCTACCACGCCTCCCCCAAAAAAAGTAACAGGGGTAAAAACAGAGAGCCCTTTCTCTATTGGAAGGACCTTCAAATCATGGGATGAGTCAGATATATAATTCCGCAGGGTGGAAAAACAAGCTCCTGGGCAATTCCTTGGCTCAAAACAACAAAAACAAGCAAACCTACTGAGAGCCCTTTTCACTGATGAGTTTGGAGCAAATGCAAGGATTACTAATACTGTAACTCAGGGGTACCCAAACTTGGAGGGCCAGATTTGGTGAGGTGAAAATGTGTAGAGGCTGACCATTCAGCCTGAAGCAGGGAGAAAGGGTGTAGACCACACGCAACTGCAACAGCCACAAATGCTCCGGTTTTGAGGCACTCAAGGGCCCAGTGTCTGTTGCATGGCCCGGGAATCGGCTCGCGTGCACCCAAGATGTACCGCTGCTCGCATATGCTGCCCTCCCTTGCAAGGAGAGTGGGGAGGACACTGCAGCAACAGAGCCAGGGGTGGGAAGGAAGGGCAGGTGGCTGGGGGATGGACGGAGTCTGGGAGGATAGGCAAACCATAAAACTGCAAGCTGATGTCTCTAGCCTGCATGGGGAGGAGCCGGACGGCAGGGAAGAGTGACAGGCTGAGCCGGCAGGGAGAAGAGGCTGCGGGCCACTCACAATTTTAAAACGGGCCACATTTGGCCCCCGGACCGGACTTTGGAATGCCTGCTGTAACTGGTCCCCCAAATGTTGCTGAAGGACAAGTTATGGAATGGAATATCTGACCACTGGCCAAGGGAGATGGGTCTGAAGCTCAAGAGCTTCTGGGGAGCCACTTCCAACATGCAGGTATCCAAAGCATGTCCCTTTAAAGCCAAAGGCAACCTTCGTTGTTATGGGGCTTACTTTTTAAAAAGGCCTTCCCTCAATCTAGGTCCCTCCAGCCCCAAACAGACAGGCCCAATGGGCAGGAACAAGAGAAGTTGAAGTTAAAATCATCTGCGGACACCCAAACTGGGGGAGATTGTTTCAAAGCATTTATAAGCAGGAACCGCCTTAACTAAGAAGCACCTATCTTGGACGTTTTGTATATGTCACTAGTCCTGAGGCAAGCCTGGGGCCATGGTTCACACCAAGATATGGCAGACAGCCTGACAGACAGAGGCTGCCTTCTGCTAATTGTTCTGCTGGGTGTCTTTCTCAGAAGCGGAAGAACACCCTAATCGTAATAAAATGGTTACCTGCTCTCCCTCTCTCTCAACTAGCAATTTTTGCATGATGTAGGAGTGACCCAAAGGCAGCGGCTTGGAAAACCAACAGATTTCACCTCACCCCCACCCCCACCCCACATCAGAAGTGGCCCCACAGCCCACTCGACTGACCTTCTCATCTTCTGGGATAGGCACTTTCTGATCGAAATAGGTAGTAAATTCATCAGTGGAGTCTGACCGTTCTGGTGGTGCGGTGCCACTGTAAATGGTGCTGACCCCATCCCCAGAGGAGTCTTCTGTAAACCAACAGAAGAAGCATCATCATCAACAACAACAATGTTTGAATAAGCAGAGTGAGCCAGTAAGGAGAGAGAGGCAATAATACACGGGGCATCCAATTCCTCACCACAAAACCCAAAGCAAGCATTCACCTTTACATGATAGCATTCACCGTCTACCAAGACTGGGGAACAAAACCCAGCAGAGTCCTGAGCTGACTTGATCCATAGAGCTCTCCCCCCACCCCATATTTCAAATGTGGTAGCACAGAAAAATTCTGTTCCCCACAGAATTACTACGGGTACAAGAGAGGTACACACAGTACAAACATCAAATGTGTGATGCATTGTAAGACAGATGCCCTGAACACATCTGATCTTGCCTGATTTCGGAAGCTAAGCAGGGTCAGCCCTGGTTAGTACTTGGATGGGAGACCACCAGGGAATACCAGGTGCTGTAGGCACCTGGAGTAGGAACTGGCAAACCACTCCAGTATTCCTGCCAAGAAAACCCCATGAACATGGGGTCACAAAGACTCAGTAATGATTGTAACGACACACACACACACACACACACACACACACACACACACACACACACACACACACACACACACACACACACACACACACACACACACACACACACACTATGCAAGACTCTTTCAATAAACTAAGACAGCCTGTCGAACTGTTCTTAACCCCTAGGAGTAAGCCACACTGGACAATGGGAATTGCTTTTGAATATGCATATCTAGGATTATACAGAACTCTCAGTTACGTGACAGATGTTGAGCAAAGGCAATTGCTCATCTGCCACTGTTTTGTCTATCCTTCGGTAAAGAATCAGCATTAATAATGATTGTAACTATTCACACCTTTGGATATCCGTATATGTTCGGGCAAATGAATTGCTCGATAGCTCAAGAGTTTAGGAGAGGAGTCAGAGGTTGGGAGTTCAAACCCCCCACTGTGCCTCTCTGGGAGGGGTGGGTCTTGCTGATCCATATATAGGTCCCCTTTGAGTTCCATAGTTCAAAGATGAGGGTGATTTTAGAGAACCTGGGACCAAATCTGAGCAAAGTCTACTTCCACGCAAATGGAGACCCTTACTACCCAGTTCCTTCAAGGTAGCATCAAACTTGTTGGGGTAGTTCAGTGGTATCCAGACTCCAAACTTTGGCCCTCCAGATGTTTTGGACCACAACTCCCACAGTCCTTTGCCGTTGGAAATACAGGCTTGGAATTCTGGGAGTTGTGGTCCAAAACATCTGGGGGGCTGAAGTTTGGACAGCTCTGGGGTAGTTCTACATCGGTAACTGAGATCCAACAGAGGAAATTCTGAGAGAGAGAAAAGGATTATCTCCCAAATTAAAGTCTTCTTGTTCATACTAAGAGTGAGACAGGACTGAAGCTGAGAGCAAGGTGAGATAACAAAGGGGTTCAGCCAAGTGCCTTCTCACACTGCTCAACAATTCCTTTCAGTGGTGATGGGGAAGGGGGAAGGAAGGAAGAGGAGAACTTATGGTGTCACCTAGGCATCTGAAAAGTAACACACCCAAATCATGCATCTCTAGCCCTTATAAGACATTAAAATTGTTCTTTAAGAGAATAGCAGAGATTTTTATGGCACACCCACAATATGCAACTGTCTAAGAAGTATTCAGGCACTCCTTAAGGAATCATCACAGAACAGCTCACACACTCTTCCGGTGGGCTTCTGAAAGCCAATCTAGCATACACCTGCTGGGAAAAGGATAATGACCTTGATGGCCATTTTGGACAAATGGAGGGTCATCCTTAGATCGTTGGTTTCCAACCATGGCCAACCCAACTGCTTTTGGATGCAACTCCCAGAAACCCCAGCCAGCACACACCTGGTAGTGAAGGCTTCTGGGGACTGGAGTCCAAGAATGCCCGGGTTACCCATGGATGGGAACCATGGTCTTAGACAAAAATCTTAATCACCTTAACAAAATCTTGCAAGTTAGCTCAGCTGCTTTTTAGATAAACCTGGCAAGTGAAACAGATCATGGTACCATCTAAAACCCATCTGTTTGCATGGAAAGCACTGGAGGAGCACCAACAAGATCCCCTCTCCCATTCTTCTCCATAGGAGTCAGCAACCTCTGGCTCTACTACAACTCCCATCAATGCTACCCAGCATACCAAAAGACAAGGAATGCCAAGAATTACAGTCTGACAGGATCTGGAGGACTATATGGTTCCAGTTCCTGACCCTAGTAATGCATCAAAAGGTCCTATGTAGATCTAGTCCCAAAGGAAATAAAACATGTCCTCCATCTGAGGGAGAAATTAGAAAAGAATAAAAATAATGTGAGACAGAGACCCAAGGCTTGGCCCCCTCTCTCCCTGCTCCTCCAAAGTAGGTCCCAGCACTCTGGATGTACTCACTTCTGTACTCTAGCTTGTATTCTGCATGTGGCATTCTGCATCCAGAGACCAAGAAAGCAGAGCTTCCCATACACCTGCCTCCTTGGAGGAGCGGAGATGACCAATTTATAGTTAGAAACCGAGAACAATAAAGAAACTCTTGCACACATAATTTTCTAATGCAACAGTGCACCAGCTTCCTCCTCCTCTGTCTCCTCCACCTTCTCCGCCTCCTAAATAAAAAGGAATGATGCCACTCAGCTGATTTGTTTACCTGGGGAATTTGAAAGAACAGCCGCATTGTGTAACCAAAGCCACCACCACCACGGCCGGAAGAATGCCACCCCCAGAAGGGCCAAACTAACCTTGTCCGGCTAGGTTAAACAAAGACGGGAACCTCGAAGGAACAGCATGTAGCACACAGCAGCTACCTGTTTAGCCAACTTCCCCAAAGTTGTGCTTTGAAAAGTTGGCTCCTGGACAGAAAGTAACCGAGTAATTCACGGCTCTGGAGGAGAGCAAGCATCTGGAATGTTCTCCTTTGGCAGGTGTGTGCACTGCACAGCAAAATAGGTCACTAGGGAAAGTGCTACGTTCTGTAGAAAGCCTGGAGAACCAGTTGGACCTTCCCTGCTCGCAGTGAGCTGCACCGGGGGTGGGAGGTGAGCTAGAGGAAGTAACTGGTTTTCATAATCAAGCTTTGGAGAAGGGCAGGGATATCTCAGCCAGTGCATGAGGTTTTTACCTAATGACAGTGATACTTACACAGATACCACTATGAAAGCCCAAGGCTGAAGGAGGATTAACAGTGGTTTCCATGCTTTGGTGCTCCAGATGTTTTGGACAACTCCCACAGTCCTTTGTCACTGGCAATACAGGCTTGGAATTCTCAGAGTTGTTGTCCAAAACATCTGGAGGGCCAAAGTTTGGACACCCCCGATTTAAGGAGTAATCTCTGATTTGCTGGCCTTATAGGGAACATCCAAAATGGTTCAGAAAATGATTTTAGTTGGCCTATTTTTGCTAGTTAGGCAAGCCATTAAAACAACCGTGCATACACATCATAATCTACACCAGAAGATGTAGTGGCTCCCAACCTTGGCTAAACCCCCAACCAGGTGCTCTTGAACTTCCAGAAAACCTGGCTAGCACAGCTAGTGGTGAAACCTTCTGGGAATTGCAGTCCAAGAACAACTGGGTTGCCTAAAGTTGGGAACCATTGTTCTACATCAGGCATGTCCAAACTTCAGCCCTCCAGATGTTTTGGAACACAACGCCCACAGTCCTTTGCCACTGGAAATAAGGCTTGGAGTTCTGGGAGTTCTGGTCTAAAACATCTGGAGGGCCGAAGTTTCAACATGCCTGTTCTACATAATTCTAGACCTTTCCATGTGACTGAGAGGCTCTAGCTACTCTAGCCACTGTGCCATGGCCATTTCACCTCAGCGCTATCTTTTTACCGCACACCTGACACATTAAGAACCAGGTGTTGTTCTCCTAGAAATAATGGTGATGCCTCATTCCCTTGCTCAGATGAGAGACAGGAGAAAAGACAGCAATCCAGATCACACACAGATAGACAATGATTTGTTGTTGGGTAATGGAATGCTGATTTGTCATTAGATCTGAGCCTAGACCTGAGACTTGCCCCTGGCAAGTTCTCCAGTCAAGAAGGTTCATTCTTCCAACTGTTTAAAAAAATAGAGCAGAAAAGAAAATGTACAAAATGGACAGGAAGGGGCATGAGAGAAATGTGCCAGAAATGGGGCAAAGGAGCCATAGTTTGTTATTCATCATCTGCGGCAGTGGTTCTCAACCATGAGTAAGCCAGGTGTTCTTGGACTGCAACTCCCAGAAACCTCAGCCCACAAAGCAAGTGGTGATGGCTTCTGGGAGTTGCAATCCAAGATGGTTGGGAACCACTGATCTACTGGGCACTGTACAGTTCAATTAAAAATCCATGGTTGACATCATCTCAGTCTACAGTATATCACAGAGTGCCATCCCCACGGTGCCTCTCTTTATAGTGACACCCTTCAAGATGTTGCTTTATTACAATTTGTCATCAAGCAACCGCACAGGTTGTGGTGAAGAACCTCGGGAGCTGGAGCACAACAACATCTTGAGGGCCATATTTTTCTCTACCTTTAAAAGCTTCTGGATGCAATGAAGGCAGGGAAGTCCAATAGACAAGTAGGGAATAGCTGAAAACTGGCAAAGATTAAGAAAAAGGTCTCCTTCTTTCCACAATTATTTCATAACTAGCCTGCCTCCTGTAGAGTGAATAATAAAAGAAAGGCCCATCCTCAGAGGCCACTGAAGACACGGCCAGATGCATAGGACCGAGAGTCAAGCTTCCTTATGTTCATGAGTCACTACTCCACCACAAGTACATGAGCAAACTGCAGGCGACTACTAAGTACCATCAATAATGCAACTGTGCTGACCTAACACAGTGGTGGAAATTAGAGTTTTGTAGATAACTGAGAACAATGGGCTTCTACATGCAGAATGGGGCACTCCTCAATCCTCCTCTGTGTAAGAACCTATGAAATGTTTCCAGAGGGACACATCAAAAACCACCCTTGCAATATATTTGGCAGTGGGTACATCTGTGCTTGTCTTTCTGGTGAATTTAGAACAGCCTTCCAGTCTCAATTTATTATAGTGTTGAGGTGGTACGTGTGTAAGGGGTGGGTGGGGGAGGGGAATGCATGAACTATTCAGTTTCTCCTGTATGTGAACAACCAGCTCAGAAATGCCTTAAATCATATTTTGCAAATAGATTCTTCGTAAACCACAAACTGATTTCCCAGAACAGGTAAAAAGGCATTGTTTAACTGGCCTGCTTAAAAGGAAACTTGAACTGGGCACAGAGGACAACCAGCAACCAGTCTGAGGATCCTACCACCACAACACAACACACTCTTTAGCAGCTGTGCTCCTACATGATATGCCAAATGAAATTCTCAGACACTCTTCAAGGACAGCTCTATGTACAATGCATGGCAGTAGTAAAGCAGCCATGGAATGTAGTATGGCTCAATTCAACTGGTTAACACCAGCATGCACTCACTGTACATGACCATTTCATTCATATATGACTGTAACCCATCCTGACCAGACAATATACATTAGGATGCTAGTATCCGCATTTTCATTTATCTACTATTTGAAAACATTATACAAAACATGGTATCTAGTGCCCTCAAGTGGCCAGTTCTCATAATGCATGTTAAAATGGTTTTCTGGGTTTTTTTCTCCTTTACTTTACTATATTATCCATGGATTTCAGTATCTGGCAGGGGAGGGGGCAGAACCAGTTCCCTACAGATACGGGAGTCCTACTGTATCTAGAGAACCATCACTGAGAGACAGGAGAGAAATCAGACCAATGCCAGTACATTTCTAACTGGTTCAACACTTCAGATCTCCTGACAGAACTAGATTCCTCACTATAAAAGAAGCCCAATACTTGTATAACTGTTCTGCCTTGAGAAGTCATTTTGTGATTCCTTGTGAGGCCAAAGAAAGCAGGAAGAGTCCATGACTGAATTACAGGCCTGGTTTAAGTAAGACTGTCTATTTCAGACAAATGAAAGGCATGGGAATATCAAGCAAGATAATACAGTATAGATTTTCCTTCCAAGAAAGGGAGGAAGGATTTCAAATTCAAACTAAACTTTCAGTCATTGTGTGAAAATGTTCCAAGTGACTGCATGAACACACAGTAACAAGGGACTGAGTTTCAAGTATACCTGCAACTAGGGTCTTAGTCCAAATGAGGCAAAATCCATTCAAACCCCTAATTTAGAATTAGGAAAATGTGGAGGTGTCTAGGACAGTGATGGTGAACCTTTTAGAGACCGAGTGCCCAAACTGCAATTCAAAACCCACTATTTTTTTTGCAAAGTGCCAATACAGCAATTTAACCTTGTATACAGGTGGCTATGAAGGGCAATGTTGGGTGCTCACAGAAAGGGCTCTGAGTGCCACCTCTGGCACCTGTGCCATAGGTTCGCCATCACTGGGCTAGGAGTAGGAATTACCCTCTCTTCCTCCTCAAGAACAAACTTACAGAGTTGTACAGATAACTAAGGACCTGAGCAACAAGACTGCAAAACATTTCTCAGTTAGAATCAAGAAGCTGAACACAACTAGCAAAGGGGCTGCCGCTTAAATGGCAGAGCACACAACTGGCATTCAAAAGATCGCAGATTCAATCCCGAGCATTTCCAGGTGGGGCTGGGAAGCCACCAACAGCATTAAAACACTAAACCAGATCAATTAATGGCCTAGTATACAGTAAGTCACCACTCTATTTAGTGGGTCTATTTGGATTAATCCCAAATGATCTCTGGTTTAAATATACTCTTAAAGGTATAGTTGTCACCTTGAGAAAGGGGTTCAGAGGCATTTTTTTTCCTGTAGATGAGTCAAGGACAAAATAATTATGGTAGAACTTATTTACCCAAACTTAATATTTGTCAATAATGCTCGGGAAACTTGGAGGCAGCAGGAAAAGAGGAAGGTCAAATATGGTATGGATTGACTCAATAAAGGAAGTCACAGCTTCTCGAGTCTACAAGAGCTGAGGAGGTCTGTGGAACTCCCTGCCACAAGAGGTGGTGATGGCATCTAGCCTGGATGCCTTCAAAAGAGGATTGGACAGATTCCTGGAGGAGAAGTCCATCACAGGTTACAAACCATGTGTGCTTAAAACCAGGGTACTTCAAGGGCCAGATGCAGGGGAGTGGTTGCGGGAGACAGATATCTAGTCTCATGCGCTCCTATAGCCATTTTGTGAGCCCACTGTGAGATACAGGAAGCTGGACTAGATGGGCCTTTGGCTTGATCCAGCATGGCTCTTCTTATGTTCTTATGTAAAGGTTGGACCTTATGGGGTCACTCATTCATAGGGTCACCATGGATCAACTAAACGGCACCTGACTGAGGCCCCTTACAACAAAAGGTGATTTTTAATGTGAGGAAAATGTATGCATTAGATTGAGTTATCTACTTTTACATGAAGGAAGGTCCAACAACTGAAAATCAGGGACAAACCAAACCCCGGAGAAAGTCTTCAGGACACATAGCTGTTTATAGACAACATGGTGGTGTAAAGACAAACTGAGATGTGTTCGTTACAATGGCTGGGAAGCAGTGATAACAGGATCTTAGAGGCTATAGCAATTATCTTGCAGAGCACTGCTGGGTTGTTTTACCCAGTGACAGATAGAGATGTAAAATTTCTGGAAACTTTCAAGCTCAGAAAAACAGAAATTCTCAGAAAAAATGGAAAAAAATGCTACATTAGCATTTTCCTACCCCCTTTTAGAGCTTGATAATCATTCTGTTACTTTAGGAACATAAACTATGACTATGGACAATTTGACTTGGCATAAAATTATCACAACTAGCATATTAAAATATAGTGTAAACAAACAATTATTAGAAACAGAATTTACATCTTAAATAATATTCATTTGTAATTGTAAGTAACAAATGGAGTAACCATCTCCTGAAGTGTTTAATTAGTTTATGCGGAACAGAAAAAAACTCTTCAAAACAATGTTTAGAAATCCGGAATTTACAATTATTCATATTTCCTTTCCACAGTATTATATAAAAATAAAATAAAAACCTCATTCTCATAAAAAGAATTGAAGAAGGGGGGAATGTATAGAAGGGAGTGGGACTAAGTTTTAATGAATGTGCATGAAATTTAATCAGAATCATTTTTGTTGCTCTGTATTTCCTTCTAGTGCTTTGAGGCCTAGTGAAGAGGACAGAATAGAACCAAACACATCCACCCACATGCAAAAACAAATGTGAAACCCTTTTCTTTTCCTTGTGAGAATAGCAGCACCTCCTAAAAGGAAGAAATGCATCTTGTTCTTGCGTTGGAGAGTTCAGTTTGTAACCTAGGACTTGCTTGTTCTCAGTGCACAGAAATTTGAATAATCTGATACTATGCATATTTTTAGAAATAATTTGGAAAATATTTGAACACCCTGTCTTAAAATATTTTATTCGTCATGTGAAAATAAAACATTCCATAATCATTTTTTCTTTTTCTCCTTTCAATTTTTCCAATTTTTGGGGAAAAGAACCAATAAGGCTTCAGGGAAAAAATGGGAAAAAGTTTTCCCCCAAATTTTTCCGTTTTTTCCCCCAGGCCTTCGCATTTCTAGTGACAGATAAATAATTTCTGGAATCTCACTCCCAGTTCCACAAAGTTGCCTTTCAAAAACCTGAGCTAATGTGGGTCAGCTATACTGAACTAGTCTCCATTTCTAACTTAGTCCCTTCTAGAGGGCAAAACCTGACATTAGTCCTCCAGGGAGCAGCCAAACCAAAGGAGATGACTGGTCACTAACAAAGCAAAGTGTGCTGCTTATATACTGCTCCTTAGTGATTATAGCACTCTCTGGGCAGTTTACAAGTAATTATGCAGGATACACATTGCAGCCACCCCAACTCCCAGAAAGATTGGTACTTATTTTACCAGCCTAGGAAGGTTGGAAGACTGATTGAACCATGAGCCAACTACTTGCGATTGATAAGCAGGGTTGGCTGTAGTACAACAGTTTAACCACAGCATCACAAGGCTCCATAAGTCCCATTCATTTCATTAGGTCCACTCTAGGCAGACTTATTCAAGAAAAAGGCAAAAAATTGGCAGTAAGTATATTCACAGCACTCATAATTCTGTTCTATGAGCTAGGAAGCATCTTAATTTTTGTGTGTGTGATCACCATACACCATATATATCACTAGTGAAAACACCAAAGAAACAGTAAACTTACCATATAATGCTTCATGCTCCTTCCCAGGAGTCATGGTGGGAACTTTCTCTTTAAGATCTGGTTTTCCAGAAGGAGTCACATCAACTAGATAAGAGAGAGAAAGAGAGAGAAAAAGAGAGAGAGATTAAATCCACAATTAGGACTAGACTGCACTTGGCAGTGAAATTTAGCTGTCACAGCCTCTTTCATTCTTACTCAGAGGTTTGAGCAGAGGAAACAAGTACAGTATATTGGAAAACACAGATCTGTGGTGTATGAAAGAAATGAAAGATGATACCAGGATTACAAAAGGCAGCAAAGCTTTCATATGCATTTAAACCAAGGTTGTTGGAGAGATGGTTGCCATCAATCTAAAAGACAAGGATACAGTAGAAGAGTGTGAAAAACACAGAGATGTCAAGAACTTGAAGAAAAAACTTCCCCAGTCAATCAACCCACAAATTCACAACTGCAAAAGTCAGCATCTTTAGTCCATGAAACCTAAGCTAGAGGGATCAAACAGGATTTAGAACCCAGACTTCCACTGCGTGAATGGATGTATCACTCCACCAAACTTGCCAGGAAGTCATCGCACAAACTGGTGAAGAGAGATGACAAGGGACAGCAAAGCACGTTGCCTCAAAACGCCCACAGAACAGAAAAATCCTCATCAAATTCCTCCTTTCTTTCATACCCTGTGGCTTGGCTTACTTGTTGGATTCATTCAGTCACTGAATGTGCAACTCAAAGCAAAAGTGCTGAATCTCTAGGATCCATTTCTTAATCTACAGTGGATATAAAAAGTGTGCCTTATTTTAACACGTGCATTGGGGTGGGGTGGAGGATACTAATGGGTGACAAGTTCTCAGAGTCTGCGGATGCCCCTCCCAAGATGCCTGTTTATTCCCACCAGCTTTTATTGTCACCCAAGATAGCAACGGAAATGAAACTGCTGCCTCTGCCACTCACAAGGAGGCATCAACTTTCAGCAGATCTTGAAGCCATGGCCATGGAAAATTCCAAATTTATTTATTTTATTTATTTTATTTTATTTATTTGTTGTAAACCACCCGGAGTTCCTTTTAGGAAGACGGGCAGTATATAAGCCCTAAAATAAATAAATAAATAAATAAATAAATAAATAAATAAATAAATAAATAAATAAAGTCAATTTTGTTCATCATAGAGTGAATTCTTATGGCTAAATGGGGATTTGAACTCGGATCTCCTGAGTTTTAAGACTGATGTTCTAGACCAGTGATGGCGAACCTTTTAGAGACCGAGTGCCCAAACTGCAATTCAAAACCCACTGATTATTCGCAAACTGCTCACACAGCAATTTAACCTGAATACGGGTGGCTGTGAAGGGGTGATGTTGGGTGCCCACAGAAAGGGCTCTGAGTGCCACCTTTGGCACTCGTGCCATAGGTTCGCCAATACTGTTGTAGACCAACATTCTACCCAGTACATCAAACTGGGTCTCATTATCATTATTGTATTGGGCTTATTTGGTTTTGGGCAATTATGATTATTGATGGATGTGAATTAATTCGTTCCACTTTGTATAAATCTCACCATGCGTCCCCTTCCATCTCTGGCTGTCCATCTTTCATCACGTACCACCAGGTCCTCCTTGTGCGGTAGCTCTCCAGTCTAAATGGGAGATCAGGCTGCCTTTCTCTGCCTCCTTCCACGGCCAACCAATCTGATAATGAGTCAGGACAGGGATTCTCTCTGCACTGCTGATGAGTGGTCGGTGGCAGGAGGAGGCAGGGAAAAGCAGCCCAAGCTCCCGCCCAGATTGGAGCACTGCCGAAGAAGGACCCCAGGGGAAGGTGACAAAAGGTGAGTGGGGTAGTCAGCTGGGGGGAGATGACAGGCAGCACTGTGCTGTAAGTTAATGAGATTCGTACAAAGGCAAAATCAGTTTTGTGCCCATTGGTTTTATAAATGACCTCTCCTTGCTAGAGATCAAAACTGCTACAAGTGGTTTCCCCGATCAAGATCAAACCTGCAACCTGCATTTTCAAAATTCCTCTTCAAGGTGTGGCTATGCATGCTTCAAAGTTTACTACTACAGTGCAAATCAGCTGAAGAAAAACAATCTCTTACTGTTAGTACAGTAAGACCTATTTGCAGATCAAGTTAAGTTTTAGAGAAAAACAGAAAAACCCTTTGACTTTTTGTATGCATGTGAAGAACACACAGCAATAATCCTTCTCTAATGATGTACACTGGGATAAAAGTCTTCACTCTATACATCCTAAGTAGAGATGGGCACGAACCAGGACACTGGTTGTTTGTGATTCGTAGCAAACCACGAACCACCGTGAACCCTCTTTTTTCTGGTTCATGCGCGGGGGCAGGGTGGCTTCCTGCTCCTGCTATCTCCGCCTCTGCTGAGGGCAGAGGCAAGCTCCTGTTAGGGAAGCCAGGCCTGCTGAATCGGAGGATGGCACTTGCAGTGGCTGTGGCAAGAGCAAACAGGCAAAGACAATAGGGACTGTGGGAAGGGGGCCAAAGTAAACACAACACCAAAAAAAAAGTTTGATGTTTCATTTTGCATTAGTAAAAGGAGATCCCCGAACTGGGTTGTGAAACAAGCCACAAACCAGTTTGCCAGGTTTTTTGGTTCATGATTCATTTCATGCCCATCTCTAAGCTTAAAGTAAAACTTGGTCTCAAAATCACTCCTTTCCTTCTAAAAGAAAAAGAATCATAAAATATTGTTTCCCAAATACTTCCAAAATCTTCCATTTCTTTTTTAAAACTTGTAAAAACTGAAAAATATTCTTAAAACAAAAACAAAAAAAATTATCCATTTTTTCCATTTCTCTCTCCAAAGCCTTCGTATTATTAGCTAGAGAAGGGTCTGCAGTTTTAGCACTTTTAAGAAGTTTCTAAATTTGTTTGTTCTCCATTAATCTTTCCTGAGAACAAAGAAACAGTTCCTTCACCATAAACATTAAACTCTGCAAGCCCAGTAAAGGACACTGCTTGTGTCAACTCTTCGACAGCACAGGATTTTAATGGGACTCGTTAAAAAAAGTTTGGTTTAGATAAGGGCAGCTTTGTGGGATGCTTGTTTCATTCCACTAACCCAGGCATGCCCAAACTTTGGTCCTCCAGATGTTTTGGACTGCAACTCCTACAGTCCTTTGCCACTTGCAATCTAAGCTTAGAATTCTGGGAGTTGTGGTCCAAAACATCAGGAGGGCCGAAGTTTGGACATGCCTGCACTAACCTTTACAGACCCACTACCTACTTTAGGTTATACTGGACAGTGCTGTTCATGTGGCAGAGCCCATTTCATGAAACTACTTGAGCCCAGAGAGTGTAGGACTGGTGCCACTCTCTCTGCTTTCCACAGGCCTTGAACTCTGCCTAATGCATAATGCAACTGCATCCTGAGACAGAAGGAATGAGAGCTCCTACTCAGAGCGGAAAGGCATACCTCCTGTCTTCAAATACTTTCTCAGGTATGGAAAAGGGGACAAAAATAAAGGTGGGAAAAGGATGGTGCCCAAATGAAGCTGACTTGAATCTCTAGAATCTCCTGCTAACGCCACTGAAAGGGGCATTCCAAGGCTATGGCGGAAGTACTCACAGCAGGATGGGGCAATGAAAGGCACACTGCACCCCTTCTGGAGTGGCTAACTGTAGGGAGACAAACAGAAGAGGATGATGAAAGCCTAAGAAACCTCAAGTAAAAAAAAGGTAAGAACAGTAAGCAAATGAAGATGTGTGTAACTCCATCCGCACTGTCCCATTATGTATAGAATGTGTTGCTAAATTGGTCTACTGTTACTCGCTGGAACCTGATGCCCTCCAGATGCATTGGTTTGTATCCACCTAACCTAAAACATATTGAGCTGAAGCTTAGGGGAGCTTTGTCCAGTGGTTCTCACATCTCCCCAAAGGAACCAGCAAAGAGGGCCCAAGATTCATATAGTCCAAGAGCTGGCAGTTCTTTGGCAAATCCAGGACTCAGCAGGACTATTTGGACTCCCAAAAACTGAATTCCAGGTGGCTGGAAATTTCCTTCCAACGTTGAACTAGATTGTTTTGGGGTGCTAAATGGTGCATGGAAACACTCGGGCCTGTTTTAACAGGTGAATAAAAGCCACTGTTGGTGGCATTCTGGCGCTGAAATTCACATTTCTTTTGCTGGTGGTGGGGGAGGGGAGGAGGTGGGGAAAGCTGGGGGGGGGCTATAAAAACCAGCCATGAAAGCTACAAGCAACCCTACAGCCATACTTTGCTTATCCCAATACACAGTTCAATAACCTGCCTTCACAATAACCGATCAGTAGCTAGCATTGCAAACACAGCAATCATGGGAAAAGGAGAGAAGTCCTCTTATAGATTATTTATTTGCTCATTTGCAAAGGCCGGTATTTATAAGCAAAAATGTAATCCCACATTTCCTCCAGTGAGCTCATGACAGTTTCCATGGCTGTTCTCTCCAGCTTATTCTAACAGCAAGCCTGCCAGGTAGGTCAAATCTTATGGGCTCACTGAGGATCTGAACCTGCATCTCCCAACTCCCACGCAGTAGCTCTGCTAACTATTTAAGAAAAGGGGCAAATTTCATGGCATAACAGGAATCTATTAGTGATCAATGAAAGTTTTCATTAAAATATCATAGTCATTTAAGATACCACATGATTTTGTCTTTTGTCCATGTTGTTGTTGTTGTTCAGTCGTTCAGTCGTGTCCGACTCTTCGTGACCCCATGGACCAGAGCTCGCCAGGCCTTCCTATCCTCCACTGCCTCCCGGAGTTTTGTCAAATTCATTTTGGTTGCATCGATGACACCGTCCAACCATCTCATTCTCTGCCGTCCTCTTTTCCTTTTGCCTTCGATTTTTCCCAGCATCAGGGACTTTTCCAGGAGTCCTCTCTTCTCATGAAGATCCAAAGTACTGGAGCCTCAGCTTCAAAATCTGTCCTTCCAGTGAACATTCAGGGTTGATTTCTTTCAGAATGGATAGGTTTGATCTCTTTGCAGTCCAGGGGACTCTCAAGACTCTCCTCCAGCACCACAGCTCAAAAGCATCAATTCTGGAGCCTTCTTTATAGTCCAGCTCTCACTTCCATACATCACTACTGGAAAAACCATAGCTTTAACCATCCTGACCTTAGTTGGCAAATTGTCTCTGCTCTTTAGGATGCTATCTAGGTTTGCCATTGTTTTCCCAAGAAGCAGGCGCTTTTTATTTCATTGCTGCAGTCGCCATCTGAAATCAAGGAGCCCAAGAAAATAAACTCTGTCACTGCCTTTTCTTCCCCTTCTAGGTGCCAGGAGGTGATGGGACCAGTGGCCATGATCTTAGTTTTTTTGATGTTGAGCTTCAGCCCATTTTTTTCCACTCTCCTCTTTCACCCTCATTAAGAGGTTCTTTTCTTCCTGCTGGTGGTGGTAGGGGTAGTATCATCGGAAATCTGAGGTTGTTGATATTTCGTCCAGCCATCTTAATTCCGGCTACAATTCATCCAGACCCCTTTCAGCCATACTCTGCATATAAGTTAAATAGGCAGTTGACAGTATACAGCCTTGTCGCCTTTCCCAATTCTAAACCAGTCAGTTGTTCCATATCCAGTTCTGACAAACACAGCAATCAGATTTCTTAGGAGACAGATAAGGTGGTCAGGCAGTCCCATTCCTTTATAGATTATTTGTTTGGTCATTTGTCAAAGGCTTTGGCATTTATAAGCAAAAGTGATGTTTTTCTGGAACTTTGGCTTTCTCCATAATCCAGCGATGTTGGCATTTGATCTCTAGTTCCTCTGCCCCTTCCAGCTTGGTTCTGTTCTCTTTCCACATACTGCAGCCTATTCTAACAGCAAGCCTGTCATGTGAAATGAGTGCAAATCGATAGTTGGAGCATTCTTTGGCATTTCCTTTCTTTGGGATTGGGATGTAGACCGATCTTTTCCAGTCCTCTGGCCACTGCTGGGTTTCCAAATTTGCTGGCATATCTTATGCAGCACCTTTGATATCCTCTTTTAAGATTTTAAAGAGTTCAATTGGAATTTCACCTCCACTGGCCTTGTTGTTTGCAATGCTTTTAAGGCCCATCACTTTCCAGGATGTCTGGCTGCATTCAAAATATCTTGGTTATCAGGGACATCCAGATCTTTCCGATATAATTCTTCTGTATATTCTTGCCATCTCTTCTTGATCTCTTCTGCTTCAGTTTTTGTCCATGTACCATATTCCTTTGATCAGAACTGCTCTTCTTATATTTCTGAGAAGCCCACATGGAGGGTATGATATAATTGTTGCTATTAGACATGGGTGATTCCTCTTTGTATCCGTGGGGATACGAATACAAATTGTGGCACCAAAGTTGCCACAGAGGCCCTCTCTCTCCCCAACAGAACCATTCCCTCCCTTCAGAATGGTCCAATCAGTTTTCCTGGAGATGATCTCAAGCTTTAGCAGTAGGGAAGGAAGAGAAGACGTTGCCATTGTACCCAAGTACCGGTACATCTTGGTCACATCTGAAGCCTGATTGTGCGGCAAAGATATACATTCCACAAAATTCTATTTATAAAAAGACGTTTAAAACCCCTTGTACCTGCCCTCACCTACACACAAACTAAAAATCTTGCAATGTAAGTTTTCCTCCTCAGGGAATTAACCCCCAGTTCCATGGCTATTTTCTGAACCTCAATAATAAATGTTAATACGATCAACAGATCAGAAATAGACAAGAAAGACCAGTAGCAAAATCACACAAGAACAAAAAAACTCCCAAAGTATAACATGCACTGAGCACAGCCGACTCCCAGGGAGACAAATTTCCTGAGACAATTATTATGACTATAACCCCGACCCCAATGCACACATATTCATATACTGCATACATAAATACATGCATAAATACATCCCAGCCCTCATCAGGGTACCACTTCTTTCCTTCAAATTAGTGCTGCTTCACAGAAGCTGGCAACTTAAATAATTACATATGGACACTGGTCTACCAACAGATAGTGTATATAGTACTCATAATCTCTTCCAGGAATGCTTTGCAGGATTAGATGGATAAAAGTGTCACGGAAACCGGTATAGCTCTGAACCTTTTAAAATTTTAAAATGTTATTTTTCAGAAAGAACAAATGGACTGTGGAACAAAATGATCCAAACATAGCCATACATATGTTTTATGGCATTTTAAGTCAGGCCACTTGGTTGTCAGCTCATAAGAACATAAGAACATAAGAAGAGCCATGCTGGATCAGGCCAAAGGCCCATCTAGTCCAGCTTCCTGTATCTCAAACTGGCCCCACCAGATGCATTTGGGAGCACACGAGACTAGATATCTGTCTCCTGATACCACTCCCCTGCATCTGGTCCTTGAAGTATCCCAGTTTTAAGCGTGGAGATGATACATCTCTATCATGGTTTGTAAACTGTGATGGACTTTTCCTCCAGGAATCTGTCCAATCCCCTTTTGAAGGCATCCAGGCCAGATGCCATCACCACATCCTGTGGCAGGGAGTTCCACAGACTAACAACACAACATTTCTTTTATCTGTTCTTACTCTCCCAGCCCTCAATTTGAGTGTATGTCCCCTAGTTCTGGTATTATGTGAGAGGGAGAAGAGCGTCCTTCTATCCACTTTACTCATGCCCTGCATTATTTTGTACGTCTCAGTCATATCCCCCCTGAGGTGCTTTTTTCCAGACTAAAGAGCCCCAAATGTTTTAGCCTTTCCTCAAAAGGGAGGTGCCCCAGCCCATACCTTATTTTTCCATCTATAAGACACCTTCATGCATAAAGATGACCCACATTTCCCAACCCAAAATTACAGCTGTGCAACCACACCATTCTCTTCTTGACTTACTTCCATGAATAAGACGACCCTCAATTTTCAGTCTAACAATTTTAGACAAAAATATGGCCTTATACATGGGGAAATACTGTAAACCCTAGCTTGATGGATGATTTTTTTGTACCCATGTCAAGCTTCTTTTTGCATGGAGTTATCTCATCATAGCTCCAGTATCCCATTCCTGCTTAGCCCATGAGACCCATCATGTAAGAGATAAGTAGTTTTTGCCATTCAGAAAACATGGATCTTACACATCTTCTTGCCCGTGCCACTTTGCACTTATCTCTTGTAAAACTGCTCCTGTGCTCTTAAAAATCCCTCTCTAACGTTGGGCACAATTAAACAAGCGATAGATTACATGCAGTCAAGCTATCTTGAAGTTTTAATGTCCTTTAGATTTGTTACTTCTGGCGTTTGGCTGTAGCTACAAGAAGTGAAGGGGGCATGTCCAAGGGGCTGATTTTGTGCATGCGTTCCTCACAAAAAAGTGCACCGAGGACTCGCGCAACCACAAGAGGCGCCGTCATGAAAAGGCTACAAACACATGAAGCAATCTTACGCCAACGCAAACTGTTTGTACCATTTCGGTTGGTGCTGTGGACTGACAAGTACGCTAGAGCTTTCCAAGGAAGTATTTCAAGACCTGTTTGCTTGTTTTTAAATCTGTTTTTCCCCTCTGTCTTTGCAATGAACCAAGGTCTTATCCATAACTATCCATATAAGCTGTGCCACAAAGCTGTGGACCCCCACTTCCCAACGGTCTACTCATATTGTCACATGAAAAAAGCTAGTAGATGTATTCCTATGGGGAAGCACAGAACAACAGACAAGCAAGCAATGGATCAAGAGGCTTCATCCATTTAGAGCAGCAGTTCCTAACCTTAGGTTCTCTGATGTTCTTCAACTAAAACTCCCAGAAACCTTCTTCATTAGCTGCGCTGGCCAGGATTTCTGGGAGCTGTAGTCCAAAGACAACTGAGGACCAAAAATCTGGAGACTACTGATATAGACTAAAGACAATTTTCATTTTGAGTTCTACAAATAACCTGAAATAGCATACCAATTCAGCTGTTGCCTGTTGTTCTTCAACTGCTTGCATATAGATATAGTATACGAGATGGAGATTTGTATGGTCTGGTTGGTGGCATGTCAAACTTCACTCTGTTCCACTTCTGTCTGTGGCCTGCACCAAGTGACAAAATCATCACTTCAATTTCCCATCATCAAAATAGTGATATTGGAAGGATGCACCAAATGACTGACAATACACCCATGTATTCAGAAGTACTGTAAGCCCTATTGAGTTCAACAGGGTTTAGCTTCCTCTCTGGAAAGTGGGTAGACTGGAGGCTAAAGTTTTAAGCTTCTTTTCAAATGGAATTTGCAACTGAATTCTGGAACTATGCTATCAGGAGAAGATATCTAGTCTCATGCGCTCCCAAACGCATCTGGTGGGGCCACTGTGAGATACAGGAAGCTGGACTAGATGGGCCTTTGGCCTGATCCAGCATGGCTCTTCTTATGTTCTTATGTTCTTATATTCTTAACTAACAGTCCCCCTACACTCTAAAATTCATGTTATACCTTTAAGACATTTTATCATTCTATAAACTGATCAACACAGAAAATGGGACAAATCATAATGTGTGACTTACAGATTTTATAGTTTTTAACAAATACATCTTGTCCAAGATGTATTTGTTAAAGAATATCAATGATCCTAACATTAAACACAATCAATGACAACATTAATATGAAACAATAATACATAAGGGTATATAATAAAAACAATAAAGGGACTACAGGGAATTGAGTGCATTAAAATGGTGGGCAGTCGATACAACCCCTGTCCTCTTGCACAAGGCAGCTAGGAAAAAACTTTGCTACTTGTGCTGTGATGTATGAGTTCTGGTCCGATAGTCAGTATTGCACCAGCCATCTGGAAGGGTGGCCTTGAAACTTATTCAGCAATGGGCAGCTCAGGGCTTTCCTAATGTGTTCATAGAGTGGGCAATGTAAAAGCATACAGTATGTGCAAGAAATTCAGGACACCCAGTTCCACAAGGGCAGGTTCTGGCTTAATGTGGAATTCCTTTATCCCGGCCCTGGAGATGTACTGGTGGAAGTATATTCAACCTAGCCAGCATGAATGCCCTGGAAACCTGCGGTGAGCAGAGTGGGGTTAAATATCCTGCAGGGATCCAATATGGTAGGGAGACACTTTGTGACAAAGAGGAGCATATTCTGTTTGCCTGCAAGAAAAGTTCCTGCTTTCCTATGTTATTCATTCATTCATTCATTCATTCATTCATTCATTCATGCATTCATATTTCTGTACTGCCCCTAGTGCAAATTGCACCACCTGGGGTGGTTTACAAACTAGTCTCTGGGTGAGAGTTCTGAAAGCCTGTTTCTGTCCAAGCATCAAGATCTGTTCAAGGAGATACCTGTTGACTTCATTTTTGTTGGATAAAGGATCGTAATTTGCCGCAATGTGCATAACACTACACAAGTTTTGAAGGGAAACACAGCCAAGAGATCGCTCCGAGAAAAGCAGCCAAGGGATGTATATGGGAGAGAGAAGATTTAACATGTGTCAAGGGAGAAACAAAGCAGAAACCAAAGAGGGTTTTGCTTTTTTTTCCCTATGTCAACAGAAGGAAGAGGTCACCATGATACTGTATTACAGAAGCTATAATCTGGCACAAAGGACTGCTTCAAGAGAAGTGGATGTACTGAGGTTTCAGCCCCTTTTCTGATGTAAAATCCCCCCTCCCTAAGGTGCCTTTCAGAAGGGACAGGGGGCGGGGTGATGTTTTGAGCAAAATGGCTAGACATGAAAGAATTATGGAGCTCTTTCCCACCCACAAGATCCTCTGATCATGATTCATGATCCAGTTTCTTTATAAATAGGATGCTCACCACATATGACTCAGCACCAACAACCATATTATTGACTTAAATCAGGCCAAGAGTTTTAGGTTTTGAGAAACAACTAATAAGCTCAGATCATAGCCAATTATAAAGAAAATTCAAATATATTTGAACCACTTTTACAGGTGAGATTCATGCCTGTGCAAAATAACCCAGAGCACTTATGTTCAGGATTAGAAATCTGAACAAGAGTCTCTAAAAATCTAGTTGCTGAATCGATTCTGGCAGAATTCAGCTAATGTGAAAAGCCACACGATTATGAGCTTCATTACAAGGCGAAACTGGGGGGAAGAGGAGGAGCAGGCTGTTCCCGTAAGCAAGCTGGATTCCCCTGCCACCTAGAGGTTCCTGCTCGGCAGACAGACAGCCAAGGTAGCCTTTGCAGGTTCTCAACCATGGCTAAATAGGGTGCTCTTGGCATACAACTTCCAGAAATCCCAGCCAGGACAGGTAGTGGTGAAGGTTTCTGGGAGTTGTAGTCCAAGAACATGTGGGGACCCAAGGTTGAGAACCACTGATGAAGGGGAAGAGGCTACAGGGAAGCTTCTTTTGACAATAAATTTTTCTCATTACAGTATATTTAACTGTTCTCTCTCTCTCTCTCTCTCTCTCTCTCTCTCTCTCACACACACACACACACACACACACACACACACACACACACACACACACACACACACACACACACACACACACACACAGGGATTTCTAATGACCTAAGAATAGTACCTGTGAAAGGGATCTGGGAGTCTGGGTAGACGACAAATTGAACACGAGTCAGCAGTGTGATGCAGTGGCCAAGAAAGCCAATGCAATTTTTGGTTGCATCAACAGAAGCATAGTGTCTAGAGCAGGCATGTCCAAACTTTGGCCCTCCTGATGTTTTGGACCACAACTCCCAGAATTCCAAGCCTGTATTTCCAATGGCAAAGAACTGTGGGAGTTGTGGTACAAAACATATGGAGGGTTGAATTTTGGACATGCCTGGTCTAGAGCAAGGGAGGTGATAGTACCACTCTGTTCTGCTCTGGGCAGACCCCACCTGGAGTACTGTGTCCAGTTCTGTGCACCTCAGTTTATAAAGGATGTTGACAAACTTGAACAGGTCCAGAAGAGGGTGATCAGGATGGTTAAAGATCTGGAAGAAATGTCATATGAGGAATGTCTTAGGAAGCAGCCTTAAAAAAGAAGGCTGAGAGGGGATATGATAGCCATGTTTAAATATTTGGAAGGATGTCACATTGAAGAAAGGACTGGTTTGTTTTCCATGGCTTCAGAGACTAGGACTCAGGGCAATGGTCTCAAACTACAGGAAAAGAGATTTAATTTAAACATTAGGAAGAACTTCCTAACAAACAGTTAGAGCTGTTCAGCAGTGGAATATGCTGCCACGGAGGATGGTGGAGTCTCTTTCCTTTGAAGGTTTTTAAGCAGAGGCTGGATAGCCATCTGTCGGAGGTACTGTGATGGGGGTTCCTGCATGGCAGGGGGTTGGACTGGATGGCCCTTGAGGTCTCTTCCAACTCTATGATTCTATGACCTATCCATACAATAAATGGCTTATCTGCAGTTTGGAGACCAGGATTCACATTTGTCAGAAATTAATGTGCACACCACTCTTCCAGTCTGGAGCCTAAAGGAAGCACGACTGTTCGTTTTTACTTCCTCTTCGTTTGGTGCTCCTTCCATGAATGGAACTGATTGTTATTTCAGTTGAGAAACGATATACCACATTGAAATAAAGGCATCCTGTTAAACTTAGCCACACAAGCTGTTATGAAATGTGCCTTCTCAACTCTCAGGAAAATGTCATACTGAGTTACAGTTACTTTATCTGCTACTTATTTATTTGATTTATATACCACCCATTTAGCTACTGGGCTACTCTGGTCAGTGAAGTCTCAATTTCAGGGGAGGAAAGGGGGTGCTGAGGGTTCTCATCCAATTCTTCCTACTTCCCCTCAAGTTTCAGAATGCCCGTGATTATTCCTCGGCATGACATATTTCTTACTAGCGTACTCTTCATACATGCAATAGCTCTTCTCGTGACAAAAGCCAATTCAATCATTTTGGATTTTTTAAAAGCTGAGCATTTGAACTGTGTGATTCACTTGACTATTAGAGAATCTGTTGTTACTTAAAAAACACTAGCCTGGAAAGTGCAATTTCTAATGCAGTCACAGGCCTTTTTACTTGGAAGTAAAACTTACTACATTCTCAGCTATATTCTCTGACTATATTGTTTCCAACAGGGACTAGTGACTCCCCTTTGGTTAGCTCAAAAACAGCAATTTGGTGGCTATGGTTCTTTGTGCTGATTTCCAGCTTCTGTTTTTTTTTTCCCCCAGATGTAATATTGCGCCCTGATGTACTAGGGAACCTGAGAAATAAGGCATCGGCCTTGATGCAAATAAATATAAATGGTTTGGTGAATTCCCAAATATCTGGTCAAAAACCCCAGTGGTATCAATTGCCCTTGCTAGTCCCAGAAGAACAAGCTTCCAGTGACTTGTGTAATTATGCACTCAGTTACAACCCAGATCCCTCAGCCCCCCGTTTTTGAAGCCCAGCAGAAAATCTGAGATGGTCTCAGGGCATTTTAAAACCCAACAGGAACGTCATCTCAAGCGGCGTCTGTATTGCAACTCAGAGGCCTACTTCTTCTTGCCCACCTACCCAACCCCCTCGGCCACCTCACCCCGCATTTCGCCTGAGATAGGACTAGCCCGTTTGTGCAGGGAAAACACAATCGTATCAGCGGGTTTCTGATCCCTAGTCAGACACTATGTCGTGCAGCGATAACAAGGCCAGCCCTGAACTTCGGCGCGGAGGCTAGATAAATACGAAGGAGAATATCCCCCACCCACCCGCCCATGCCTCTTCTTTTCATGCTCTCCTTGGGGCACCAATGGGGATCTTACTCTTTCCCGTTCAATAAGTAGGGAAGAATAGGGACCCCAAATCCGCCAGAACATTCGGAACACCTATTAGGGAAGTGTCTGCGCATCCTGGGCGGGAAGGTGATCCCTCCCCCAAGACGCCCAGTCGCGAACTCCTCGGAAGTTTTATTGTGGGACGCCCTCCACTGAAAAACAACCACCACCACCAAGACCCTGCAATCCAGTGAAATAAATGCAGAATAAAGGATAAGGGAGAGAGACCCCGTTCCTCTCAAGACACCCAGGAAGGAGGGCAAAGTCGGGACTCCTGGCTTCTCTCGCCTTCATGCCCGCTTTTTCCTTTCCCATCCGAGTCACCTTCCATTTGGAAAAAAAAAACCTGCAAAACAACCCTCCAGCCTTCCCACTCCCCCCGCACCCATCACACACACACACACACACCAGGCTCACATTCTTCGTCGGAAATAAACAGTGCCTGGGACGATCTCCCAAGGGCCGGTTTTATGAGCCGCCTCGCTTCTTCACTCTCCGCGCCGCTCGCCCCTGTTATCCCTGCCAATCTTCCCCGCCACACACTTGGAGCCACGGAGCCACAGATCTTGACCCTCGCAGGGCATTAGCCACACGTACGCACAACAGACACGTGAGCGCGCCTATACACGCTCCCCCCAAAAAAAAAGAACAACACGAGTTCGGTCGTTCCACCGTCGGGAAGGCGCCTTTTCCTTCCAGGACCCAATTCGGTGCCCGGGAGGCACGAGGATTGCAAGCCCGCCGCCGCCGCCGCCGCCGCCGCCTCGGCCCCCTCCCTCCTCACCTCTGCCACGGCCGCCCGTCCTCCAGCCACAGCCCGCACCTTTCCATGGCTCAAGCGCGAGCACGAAGGCACCCCGCGCGCCCTTATCGGCTTGGGAAATACCTGGGTGACCATAGAGAGGCCGGCAGAGCGAAGAAAGGGGAGGGGGGGAGACAGGACAGGAGGACGCGACGCGCCCCCTGGCGCAGCTCCACCAAGAGGGATGAGCGGAGACAGGGAACGTGACCATAGAGCTATGGTAGGATAGAGTGGCAGATAACTCTCTGGTTGCTCTCATGGGGACTGGAGGCGCTCCCTTGGGAGGTCTGGTTGCCGTCCCGTCCCCCCGGTCCCATACGCTTCTCTCCACTTTTTAGACAGGATTTTGGCGACGAATAGATTAGCTTTTGATTTCATGTGCTGGACACTATTATTTTATTATCTTTTAAGGTGTTTTTTAAAAAGTACAATTTTTTAAAAAATACAATTTCTGTAATTGTTTAATGTTGCCATATGTTTAATTTTATTTTAATACAAGTGGTACCTTGTATAAAGGAATTAATTCGTTCCAAATGAAATTATGTTAACCAAATTTTCCTTTATACAAATTTCCCATAGGAAATGCATTGAAAACAGAGTGATCCCATTTTATGTTGTACAGATTCACCCCATAGGCGATTATGTTAAGCAAATTTTCCCTATCTCTGGAATTTTTTATGTTGTACAAATTTTATGTTATACAATCTGTTTGTTATACAAGGGTCCACTGTATTATAATTTACTGTGATTTTAATCAGGTTGTATTTTAATAATTTTGGGGTTCCCTTGGGTTCCTTTATTGGGAGAAAGGTGCCCTGCAAATTTATTATTTATTTTATTTTAGAGTATTTTTACCCCGCCTTTCTCCTTGGAAAAGGACCCAAGGTGGCTTAAATGAATGAAATTGAAGCCTGCCTACAACACAAAATTGCATTCTGATCGGCAGGACTCAAGTTTAGGGACCCCATCATAACCCGCCTAACCTCTTACTCCATACTCTGTTGCATTCTCCCTCCCTCACCATCCCCAACTGTCAGACCATCAAACGGATGCTTTTTCTTCACTGAGCTGTTTTCAGGTTCCCTTATTTTAACTGAATTTTTTAAATTGATATTTCCTCCAGGCGGCAGATACTTGATCCTTTTTATGTGCCAAGGGTGAAGCTTTGGCTACTACAATTAGAACTAGCTTGCTATCTGTATTATTTTTGATGCCTGAGTCAGACCCACCCTCCATTTGATATAGGAAAGAATCAGATATAGGAGGAACATAGCTGTTTTCCATCAAGTTGATTTGCACCTTTCTGCCTCAGAGTGAAGGATGTTGTCTGCACTTACCTTGAAGGCCTCCTAGGCATGAATGATGTTTCTTGCTTGAGTCGTGTTGGAAGTACCAGCAAATTATACTGACAGTTAAACATACACTAGTAAACAATATAAATAAGTTATAAAGTTAATATTATAAAAAGGTATATAAAATTGATTAATTTTTTAAAAAATCCTAGATGACATTCATGCAATGCCGGGCCTCATCAACAGTGTCGTTCCCTCTTGTCAACGTAAGAGCTTCCTCTGAGCAGACTGAAGGGTGCTACGTGCATTGTAACATGTGTGAGATGGTTGTGCCTTCTATAGGGAAGGCCCATTTTCTCATATTGTCCTTTGCGCACAGTCTGTTTAATCATGCTTTCCATACAGGTCAAGGTTGTTCTTGGCCAGGCAGTGGAGAGTCATGTGGTTCTGCCCAGTTACTTGGCAACTTCTTGTTCACTTTCCATAGTTTCAGGGTCTATGGGATCTGGTTGTTGAGAGGGGCAGAGGTTTAGAAGAAACTATACCTTGGTTTTAGCCTTGGCTTTGTTGGTTGATGACCAAATAACAAATGTGTCTCTGAAGATGTTGCTTCGACACACTGTTTCTGCACAGCACTTCCCCAGCAAAATTTGATGGAGGAATGCCAGTTAGGTAATGCCAGTTTTGTATTGGGATTGGTTTTTAAATAATCTGTGACCAGTACGTCTGTGTCATTTTAAGGCCACACTTTGCTTGTTGTAATCTATATACCAAACAGGGCTAGCATATTCTCCTAGAGTAACATAGGAGTTCTTAATGTGCACCGTTGGTACCCATCTTGTACCTGTCATTTTCCTCAGAAAAATATTCTCTTTGATTCTTGATTCTTGAAAGTGAGAGATCAATCCAAGGTAACTCCACTGTATTTGGGGGTAGCACAGCATTCTAGCCTGGTACCATTCCATGTCCGCATTCTTGATTCCTTGCAGTTTTTCAAATGGAAAGCACAAACTTGAGTTTTCAGGCAGTTTGGCTTGAACTGGTTATCTATGTAACATATAGTCATCAGATTCAGAGCCTCAGACAGTTTTTTTTCTCTATGGCCTCAAAAGTTACACTTTATACAGCAATTGCCTGGTACTCAGCACACAGAAAATTTCCATGAACTATGCTGTAACATCTACAGAGGGTTCACCCAGTTGCCAGTTTTTAAAAATCAGATTGTAATTGTTAATATAAATGTGGAAATTTATATTTAATTTATGTTTATAATCATCATGACACTTTTAATAACTGGGCTTTCCATGGGGTTTAACAAGTTGAAAATATAGTAGGGTTCTCAAGTGTTTCCAATCCAGGTGCTGATCACATCCAGATTTCCATAGCTTTAGGAAGGTGAATGTATTGCACACATGCAGACCATGTCCTAGTGAATTCCAAGGTGTGGAGCAAAGAGATTTGCAGATGATTATTAACCCAGGAATCAGCAAGCCAAATAGATGGCAAAGCCAGGAGGACCTATGAGCAAGAGTGATGAGACACAATGGAGCACAGGACATTTGTATCTTTCAGAGCTGGGTAGAAGAGAAGATGCCAGCTTATCATGCAATGGTGTAAAAAGCATCTGTAGAAATTCTTGCTTCACTGTGTATCTTGTCTTCATTCTTTCCAAATTCGAGGGCTCACTAAATCCAACAGAAGTCTCCACTCTCCACAGATCAGACTAGCTCAGGCAATCTATTCCAGATTACTAGAGACCTACAAGAAAGTACCAGCAATGCAGCCAACCCTAACTGCTTAAAGCAACCAAATCAAGCTGAAAGCTACAGCCAAAATTTAACAGAAAATTAAAAATAAAATAAAAGTAGATTGTCCATCAGAAAAGTGGATCTCAATTTGGGTTTCTGTTCATTCAATGCAGCTCAAATAATAAGTAATACTTACACATTTCACAGTTTTGCTTGGGGAGATGTTTTCTAGGCATTGTACTGAAACAACATCAGCTTCTTACTCCCCAGCTCCTACCACAAAACAAGGAAAGCCCCACATCTCTTCCATATATATGAGTGTCTCTGATTGATAAGATAAAGAAGTTTCTCACTTGCTAGTTCTTAGAATGGTAATGGGCAGGGCTATTTGGAATATCAAAACCAAACCAGTTATGCCTCTACTTGTGCAGTTTTAAAACCAACATACACACAGTTACTTCTAGTGAGGGCAGACTGCCCTAAAGTCATGATTAATACGCAATTAATTGGTCACAGGGAACTTTGACCCTGGTCCTGTTCACTGTTGTAACTGACAATTCTAGATTTGGCCGCAAGAGGGTTATTCTGGGCAAATGTTGCTGATAATGGCGATGGGAGTTTAAAAAGCCATTTGCTGAAATCTGAAGCAGCGTTGCCATTATATCCCTATAACATTTTGTGAACTCTGCACTGGATTGGGGGTAGGGTTTTTTTCCTCTTTAATTTGATGATTAGGACCAGAACTTGGCAATGCTACACATTTTCCATTGTTGGTACGTGCAGCCCAGATAAATCTCATTAGGCAAATCGATACAATGCAAAGTGTTATCACTGATCAGTGCTATCTGAAAGGTCCAATCCTGGGAACAGAGGACCAGCATACTCACTATTAAAAGTGATAGGCTTTGCTCTCTCTACCATGAGTGAAGAACCTTGTCCTTCCATCTGTTTTGGACTCCTGTTGTAACTCTTTAATGCAGCCATTTTGGGCTTCTTAGAGATGGGAAGCCAAATGAGAGAGAAGGCCAAGGGCTTATTGTGCCTAGTCAGTTATACCATCTCCAAGATCAGCCCTTTACTTCCTTCCCAAAGAATAGTAGCTAATCCTTATACTGTATAATAGACTATGAATGGGTAAAAATCCCAAAGACATGACTGGGATAAGGATAGAATCTATTCCTTGCTTTTGGTGAGAACTCATCCATTGGGAATCCAGGCTTTTATCTGCATAATTCTGCTCTTGTTCTTTGGCTGTGTGGCGGATAGTTAGACCTCAGCTTTTGACACTGGGAAGGAGAGAGCGTGCTCGCGTGAGATCATCATTCTGCCCTGCAAGGATTCTTAAGAAGACATTTTTAATTTTTTTTTACAAGAATTACACAAGTGCTCACCTGTTTTAGGGGAGAAAAACTGAATCTAAGGATCATGTCATGTAGAGAACTCATGACACACCCTTTAGTATTTGCTCAGGAGGAAAACAGTGGCAGGTGAAGATGGTTATTGTAGTTCCTGAAGCTACCTGTCAGGAGCAGCATGGAGGAGAGCCACAGGGAAAGCCATTCCCATGCTATTACTAATTAAGAGATTTTCAAAATGGAGCACTCCTTCTCCTTCACTTTCCCAGCTCGGCACTGATGTTATCTGAATTTATTTTTCCCACCATCTCTACAAAAACCTTCCACTCCCTTATACTGGTGTCTTTTTCTATGAATTTCGATACCTTTTTGTTCCTCCTGAAAACACACATTTTTAGTATTGCTTTGTTCTATGGGATAGAGTTTAGTTCTCTGCTACTTCCCACCTGAAGATAATGTTTGTTAAAGAACCCTCATACAAATAAACGAACAAAAATATTGAGAAGATCAAGTTAAGTTTAAAAAAAAGATTTCTCAGATAGGAGCATCATGGTCCAGGAGTTAAACTACAGTACCACAGTGAAGAATCTGCTCATGACTGGAACTCCATCCTGAAGGGTCCAGGTAGCCAGCTCCAGGTTAACAGCAGCCTTCCAATGTTGGTAAATTGAGTATCTAGCTTGGGGGTGGGGCAAAGTGTAGCCCATATAATTAAATTGTAAACCACCCAGAAAGTGCTTTAAGTGTTAAGGGGCCATCTATAAGTAGCTTTAAATATTTTCTGAAGAGGAGTGGCTTTTTAAGGGAAACTTTGGATAGGAAAACCAGCTGATTCCATGCTCCTTTGCAACAAAATGTGTTTGTGTGGAAATTCTGCTGGAACTAAACAAAAAGGTCCTTCAACTAAGCTGTGACTTTTGTTTTGTTTTGAGCTTGGATTAACATCATGCTTAAAGGAAAACTTTAGCAGTGGTAAACATGCATTGTGTGTTGTGTCATTACAGTCGTGACCGACTCTTTGTGACCCCATGTCCATGGAGTTTTCTTGGCAGGAATACTGGAGTGGCTTGCCAGTTCCTCTCCAGGCGCCTACAGCGCCTGGTATTCCCTGGTGGTCTCCCATCCAAGTACTAACCAGGGCCAACCCTGCTTAGCTTCTGAAATCAGGCGAGATCGGATGTGCTTAGGGCATCTAGACAGCTATAAACATGCATTACTTCACTAAAAAAAAAGGGGGGTTCTCATCTTGCTTTTATCTGGCTTACGGCTAAGAGGTGAGTACATCTGCACAGCAGTCATAAGGGAGATTAGAAATGTTCAGGGATGGTAAGACTATTAACAGTTATTAGCATTGTTGGCAAATAGCAGTTCTTGAAAGACAAAGAAATAGGAAGGGCTGTAGCATTTGTGCCCTGCTTGGGACAACAATGGTGGTCACAAGTTGGCTTCTAGGGACCCTTGGCAATCCACAAGCCTTTTTTTACATTTTTAGCAAGATATGAAATAAGAGTATCTTCCAGGAGATGGGATGGGGCTCTGAAACTTCATATTGTTGTATTGGTATGAAAGCTGAATTTAACAATGGAAAGCGGGGAAAAACAATAATGAAAACCAATCCTCTACCCACTGGAATAGGAGTAGGCCCCACTGAATTAAATGGGGTTTACCTCTGAGCGGGCTTTAAAATGTTTCCCCACCAGCTCCGTTATAGGATTTTCAGTTTTATCTCCCGCCCCTTTAAGAGGAACCAGGAAGTAACCGTGGAACCAATCTGTGTCTCCAGTCATAGGAGGAAACTGAGAAGTACAATGACAGCCAACCAGAGGATTTTTGAGCTGAAGATGGAAATTGCTGTCACAGGTGGATATTCTGCCCATGCACTCCACCCTCTCAGATAGATTTATGTCATCCTTCTAGATTCTTCTTGTCTTCCATTAAAGATCACATGGATTCCCAAGGTGGCCTTCCATTTAGGCTCCAACCAGACCTATACCATCGCAGGGGACTGGATGTTCCTTTGCCTGTGACTGTAGTTCCTTAGTCCACCATTGCACAGGATTCTGGGAGAAGTTTTGGGAAGCCTTGTGTAAAAAGAAAACGTCTTTTTTTGTTAGTTACCTGCTTAACATTTTCTCCTGCTTGATGTCTACCATTGTTTATTGTCTGTACAACACACCATCGCTGCCCACCACATTTCCATCTGGATGACTGTCAAGCAGACAGACTCTTTATTTTCCTGTAATGTGAACAATGCCCTTTGCACAATGCCAACATGAAAGATAGATTTGAAGCTAAACAGGTGTTTCTTTTTAAGAGAGCTGAGAAATTGCCCTTAGAAAAGTGAACCAACTTAAATATATTCCCCAAAAGCATGCAAGCATTTTCTTCAGATTTTCCTTAACTCAGCAGTTCTTTCGGTATCAGTTGAGGAACGTTACACCCTTACGCAGACGTGACAGATGTCATACTTGTGATGGATGGAGGAGCAGAATAAAGGTCGAAATAAAAGATATTGTGTTCCTTGTTTAGAAGGAAATGAGATGGGATTCTGATCACCTGAGGTGACATTAAGATAACTGACATCATTTACTTGCAAACCTAGGCTCACTTACCAGAGACTAAACTCTTAAAAATCAATCAGGCTTACTTTTGAGTCAACATGTACACAACTGCACTCTTAATCACCTTTATATGTTGCCCTTCTTTCAAATACAACAGGTACTTCAGGGCATAAAAGGTAGGGTTATCTCACTTCATTCTCACAGGAGTCTTGTTAAGTCTTAAATTGGCAAGGCTGAAAGATCATTCAGTTTTTATTTATTTATTTATTTATTTATTTATTTATTTTTTATTTATTTATTTATTTATTTTGAATATTTTTACCCCACCTTTCTCCTTGGAAAAGGACCCAAGGCCAGTGAATATCATGGAAAAGCAGTAGTTTTCTGGACTCGAAGTCTCCAACATTCTGCCCTGTATGCTAAAAGGGTTAAGGTAAAGGTTCCCCCACCACCACATGTGTGCTAGTCGTGTCCGGCTCTAGGGGCGGTGCTCATCTCCGTATTCAAGGCAAAGAGCCAGTGTTGTGCAAGTCCATGGCCACGTGGCCGGCATGGCTGCAAGGAAACACTGTTTAACCTTCCCGCTTTTTATGGTGGTACCTATTTATCTACTTATTTATCTACTTATTTTCACATGGAGAATAATGGTTTCCCAGAGATAAATCATAATAGATTGTGGGATCCTACAAAAACAAAAGGTATTTTACAATCATACAGTCTTATGAGTAAAATGTGTAACCTTAAGTTTACTTTGCCCCCCCCATGTTTAAAGGCAAAATTCTGCAGAGGCAAATAAAATGCTGCCAGTAGATCCTTGAGTAACCCGAGGCAGACTGGTAGAATACATTATTCAACAATGGTGGCATTGAATGCATCCCTTCTCTCCAAATTAAATTCACAAGTAAATTAATTTTTTTAAAAGCTTGGCAGCACTGGGACTAGATTTTTTTTCTGGAAAATTCTTGCACTTGTAGTGAATCCCTGGGCTCAGAATTAATTAACTCTGGACATGGCATCTTTTGTGCTACGAAACCACAGTCAAACACCATGTTCTAGGTGTCTTTTTTAAGAAAGGAGATTCCACAAGCATGAGGGGCACCTTTCTGAGATGTCAGACTTCCACATCTGTTTCGGATTTCTAGCCCTTCCCTTTGTGGTGCCACCACCTTCTAGCTACTATTGTCATCTGAAGCCATCATCTTCTACTAGCACACCTTCTCAGCTTGTGGCTTCTGGATGTTAAGCCACAGGCCCCATCATCTCCAGACACCAGCTATGCTGATCAGGGATAGTGGGAAATGTAGTAGTCCAACAGATTTTTATAATCTCAAAACAGAAACGATATGGTAGGCTGGTGACTCAAGTGCAGGACTCCCAGTCATGTTGGACTTGGAGACACGGGGACTCAACTTGGACTTGACTCCAGGTTTCTTTGTCGTTTTTTTCCAATGACTTGGATTCCTCTCACCAATCAGAAGCCACCTACCTTTTCCTCTTTTTCTGTTGAGGGGAGGGACTTGATTTTAATAAGGACTTGGGACATGGTACTAAAGACTTGAATTTATGACTTGCCAATATCCCTGCAACTGATATCCAAGTCGTTATGTGTGTACCTGTGTGTATGTGTGCCCGCTGTGTCACCCTTAGGTAGGAGGGACGAAGATTGGACATGCACTCGTGGCGCAATGGTTAAATGCCTGTACTGCAGGTAAAACTGTGCTCACTACCTGGGTTCAATCCCCGGTAGCAGGCTCAAGGTTCACTCAGCCTTCCATCCTTCCGAGGTCGGTAAAATGAGTACCCAGCTCGCTGGGGGGGGGGCAATGTGTAGCCTGCACACTGTAATCAAAATTGTAAACAGCCCAGAGACTACTTGTAGTGGTATGGGGCGGTATATAAGCAGAACACTTTTGCTTTTAACAAAACACAAGGCTACTGCACCTTTAAAAGGTGTTTAGAATTATTTCAGTAGGCGTCGCTTGTGGAGCTCTTTTGAGGGGAAACGATTTGCCGACCCTTTCTAAATTCACAAACAAATGAACGTGTCCCGGCTTTCCCCACTACAAGTAATGCGTCTGCTTTTAGACTTCGGGCAGCGGAAGGCAAAAAGGCAAGGCGGGGGATGCCCTGCTTTAAACCGAAGCGGGCTATAATCTAACCAACGCCACGATTCTGCGCAAGGCTCCCCCCATCCAACCCCAGGATTTTCAGACGGCTTCTGCTGCGGCAGACACTGCAATCCGATCCAATGTTTCCTCGCAGAGAATTCTCAGTCGGGTTGACTCCCGAGTTAAGACAATGCCTAAAAGCCCAAGGGCGCTGAAAACGGTGGGCTGTAAAGTCGGCAGCTCAGCAGTTCGAATCCCGGGTGGCACGCAGCGGAGCGAGCTCCCGCTGATAACCCCCAGCTCCTGCCAACCTAGCACAGTTCGGAAAAATGGGAGTAAAAAGCGGGAAGGGAAACGGTGTTCTGTGCACATAAATGTGTTCAGCCATGCCGTGCACGAACTTGCACCACGCTGGCTCTTCGGCTGGAATACGGAGATGAGCACCGCCCTTAGAGCGGGACACGGCTAGCACGCATGTGCTGGGGTGGTGGAAACCTTTAACTTTACCTAAAAGCCCAAGAAGGGAGTCCTTCTCTAGAAAAAGCCCAGCCGGATCCGAAAGGCGGAGGCTGCCTTTGCTGCCCGGCTTGCCTTTTCGCCCGGGAAGGAAGAAGAGGACTCTACATAACTCCTGGCAAATCCATCTTTTGCCATGCTAAAACCTATTGGTACTGCTCTGAAGAAGAGGGTTTTGTCCGGGAAATATTAGCAATGCTTTGTTATGTTTACAGTAGCCTAAAGATAATCACCTCTCCCACTTTTGTATTTGTTCTCTGTGTGTTCCGCCCTCCCTTTTTCCCGCAGGAGCTTCTTCCGCCCGAACGAGTCACGTGAGAGACGGGGGCGATTCCCCCCTCCTCCCCTCCTCCGGTCTTAGGGGCCTTCCGCCTCCTTTAGGGGCGGCGACCGGCGCTGGGGTTTCTGGCCGGGATGATGTCGCTGCTGGCGGTGCTGGGCTGGCGGCGCTGCGGCTCCGTCCGGTGCCTGGGCCTTTCCCGCGCTGGCCTCCCCGCCGTCTGCCTCCATCGGGCTCGGCGGCCCCCGGAGCCTCCCCCCGGGCCCGCGTGGAGGTGAGGGGGCGGGCGGGGGAGGGGGGAGGCAACCCGTGTGTGTGTGTGTGTGTGTGCGGGGTAAATCGGGGAGGAGGGGGGCCAACTCCGGCTGGGCTTGGGAACAGGACGGGGGGTCCGAGGCGCGGCGCCTCTGGCCGAGGTCTGGCTTTCCCGGGTCAAGATCGGTGGGCGAAAAGGCTTGCAGACTCCGGGCGGGAGAAGCCGATGCCCAATTGCCTCCCGACCCAAAGTGGCGGCGACGCCTCCCGCAGGGACCAAGAGCAACAGGAAGGAAGCAAGAATACCCTAACGCAGTCCTCCTCGGCATCATCATCATCATCATCATCATCATCATCATCATCATCATCATTTATTATTATTATTATTATTATTATTATTATTATTATTATTATTATTATTATTATTATTATTATTATTGCCAGGGCCATAAATGCCAGATGAACGAAATATAAGGCTGCTCTGGATTTGATCAGCCGCATGATCAGCCGCAGAACGAGCCCTTATGAGACTGTGTGTGTGTGTGAAGAATTGTTTCCAGTCTTTGGCCCCCTTCAAAGGTGCGCCCCCTCCCCTAATTCAATAGGGGCCATATGGCCCCTATTGAAAATGTCTACAAAGCAAGTTGGACCTATATCAGCCTGTGCAACTTGCTGGTACACAAACCGTTTGTGCCTAACAAACGGGAGCATTGATGTCACAATTTCAAGTGCCTTATGCGTTCATTTGTTTCTGGCTTTTATGCAAGAAGACATGAAAATTCACCCCCTGGCAGGTGCAGGCTGAGGTGTGTCTTAGCATTGCGCCATCCAATCCTGCTAATTTTTATTTTAAATTGATTGAGTTATTATGTTTATACTCCACCTATCTGGCCACTCTGGGCGGCTTACAGTAATACAGTACAGTACTTCCAGAAATTGCTACTGCCTTCTGCAACTAGCTACATAAACAGGATTTTGGGCAGTGCATGGTACCTTGGGGTTTGTGAGAAAAGGCTTCTTGTCACAGAAGGAAATATGCCTTGAAAACTACTCATAAACTATTTCCAAAAGGATATCATTAGACATTTGTACCACCTTGAGAAACATAACCTGAATTAAAGCAGTACGGCAGTGACCTCAAGAAGTGGCAAGGGCTCCAACTCTGGAGGCATGCAAGAGAAATTTAGACAACCACCTTGCCAATATCCTTTGATTATTCCTGCCCTGAGCAGTGGGGTGGACTTGACGGCATTGTAGGCCCCTTCTCTCTTCACAAAGGGCCCTGAGCAGCATTTGTACAAGGAAAGGTTGCTTTACTGCAGGCATGCCCAAACTTCAATCCTCCTGATGTTTTGGACTACAACTCCCAGAATTCTAAGCTTAGATTGCCAGTGACAAAGGACTGTGGGAGTTGTGGTCCAAAAATCAGGAGGGCTGAAGTTTGGACATGCCTGCCTTACTGTATTTGGGACTTGCTTGGTGGGCTGGGAAGATGAGCAATGGAAAACATAATTTTCTAATACTACAAATTTAAGTCATCTAAAGCTGAACAGTTTAATGGTGATAAAGACTTCCGATCGTGATGGCTACACATTACTTTGGTATCAGTTGTAGTCTTGGAAGTAAGTATGTCTATCAGTCTTGCTAGAGTCAAGTACCATATTTTTCTGAAATCATGACACTAAAAATTAAGAGTGGTGGTGGTATACAATGAAGTAAGCCTTTTCTGGAGTGTGGGGTGGAAGAGAATTTCAACTGACCTTGTAGTTTCCTTTCAGCAGCCTTTGTTTACTTCCTGCCTTGGTGGAGTCTTTTCAGCGGGGAAAGGCTTTGGAGGTTTAAGAAGTGCCTTTCCATGCTGAAAAGCAAAGCAAGCGCTGAGAGAGAGAGAGAGAGAGAGAGAGAGAGAGAGAGACAGTTTGAGTTCTTCTCACACCACCCCCTGCTGTTTTCTTTTCTTTCTGGCTTGATTGCTCTCCTTTCACAAAAGCAAAGCAGGAGGAGTCTTCAGAATGCGGAAAGGAAACAGTGGGTTGGGGTGGAGGAGACCTCAAGGTGGATTTATTAATTTTATTAGTGTAATTTAGGGTGTTGAAAGTGTGTGTGTGTGTGTGTTGGTCTAATCCAGGGGTCCTCAAAGTTTTCAAACAGCGGGCCGGTCCTCCACCACCCAGACACCACTGGGGGCCGGATCACAGTCCAAAAGCAGCTGCGGAGGCTTCCTTGCTCACAAAACAGGGGGTAGGTGGGGGGGTGCAATTGGTCCCAGGGGCCGGATTCAGGACCTTGGGGGCCACATCCGGCCCCGGGGCCTTAGGTTGAGGACCCCTGGTCTAATCTATGGCAGGGGCTTATAGACGGAAAAATACAGTATGTGGACATCATGGGAATTGAAATGCTGGGTTATAAAGGCCTTTGGTCTAACCCAGTAGGGATCGTCATGTGCTATTATAAAGCGTTGGTTATAATACAGCTGAGTCGTACATTCCAAAATGGCCTCTGTATTGCAATATGCGGGGGCCATTGTTACTGCCTAAATGCGGGGTGAAAGAGCAGTCATCTGCAAGCATTTCCCTGGCTCTGTCAGGCTGCCTGCCTTGGGGATGTTCTCTCACTGGATTCAGGATCAGTTGTGTAACTGGTTGTGTGACAGAGAGCCTTCTGGGCAGGCACTTACACAATCACCCTTCCACTCCACATTTAAGGAATGCCTGCTGATGATACTGTAGATTAACCTGCATATTACCAAAATGTACTGTAGACAGTTCATCATTTGACTTAGAACTACCTGCAGACTGCATCCATTTTGTGGTTGCAAGATTAAGCTTTAGAAGAGATGTCTTTCCTGTAACAATTAGACTGAGGGAGTTAGGCCTGTTTTTTTTTTTTTTAAAAAAGCTTCCTCGTAGCATTGGTATCTTTCCACAGAAATCCTAATTTTATCAGTATTTTCCTAAAGCAGACCTATAAAAGGGTACTGTCATAATGTGTTTCAGAAGGCTTGGAAGGCATTTATTGTGTGTTAGATGTGGTCGTTAAGGCAAACCCTTGCAATTACGAGTTCAGCAGACATATGCTTGGGTGGAAATGCATTTAGAAATGTTTGCAGTTGTGGATGTATCCCAGCTACAGTTATCCTTGATGCCTTTGAAAATGTGTCCCTGATTTTTGAATGTTGGGTGCAAGTTGGTTTTATGCAGTGCTCTCAGATCACACATTGGTCAGATGCAGCAGATCCTCACTCCTATGAGTGCTGTGTCTGTGTTTTCTTTTTGTGTAGATTAGAAGAAACTTGCATGACAAGAGTGCTCAAAGATGCCTCCATTTCTTTTTTTCTTTCCTGCAGACCTCCGGCGTCCCAGTTCTCTGCAAAGACAAATCCTAAAACACTTGTCTCCGCCTTGGTTTCAAAAGTCAAACACATGAATAACAAATGTGAAGGATATTTGGAAAGAACATTCCCACGCTTCTATCAGCTCTATTCAACTTTTCGAAAAGGTGGGTTTTCACTTGGAGACATCAGGGACGATTACCATAGTGCCTTTTCATGTGTTTCATGGCTTGAATACTCAAGGACCACTAGGAGAACAAAGTTCATATGTGGAGAAAGAATTGTATGTGCCTTGTTCTCCAGGCACCACTTCTGGGTGGGGCCTTTTAGAAGAGCAAGCTTAGCTAAAGGCCAGTGTGACAATGAGGTGGATGAAATAGATTCATGTAATAACAACTGATGATGTACACACAGTAGTCCATGTATAATTTGAAAGGGTCTGGTTCTCTGAGTGGCCATGCGCAGATTCACACTGGTGTCTCATGCTGTGCCTGTATCTGCTGTATCTGGAAACATTGAGAGCTAAGTAGCTCATTCTGCCTGGAACGGTACTTTCTTGCTAAAATATCTGTATACTAGGCTCCTGGCTTTCTTCTGCATTCCAGTCCGTTGCAGAAAAGAACTCCCCTGAGAACACCAGATACTTCCAGGGCAAGGAGGGAGAGTTGTGTGACTGCATATAGGACTACATAGAGAGCCACAGTCACAGATAAGCAGCTCACCATGGTCTCTGTGCCTCACCAAGGTAGGTGATGAGTAAGCGGGGGCTTACCCTAGACCGGGGTTGGGAGGAGAGCATCATAGGCTGGCAGCCAAACAATCGCTCCTGTCTCTCCAACGACCTTGTGATTCCATCCTGTTATGCCCAGTCAATAACACCTGATGAAAGTTGGAAGCTGAGCGTGAGAGGCAGTCGTGTGGAGCACATCTCAAATGAGACACTGACAAGGGAAGCAGTGGAGCAGAAGATGTCTCTGGAGTAGAGATGGGCAGGAAGGGCAAATGGAGCATTTCATGCTGAATCTCTAGTACACCATCCAGGGTGGATAAAAATCAATGATTTAAAAAAATGGATTTTTAAAATTTAAATTGGAGCTTTTATTTAAATTAGTTTTTAAAAATGTAAATGCTTTTTGAGGAAACATCTCTAAAGATCATGTTCAAGTTAAGATACATTATAGTCCAAAGGTTATTCATCATGAAATTAGTTTTTAATTATGTAGCATAAGGCTGTATTAATCCATTCATAATGCCATGCTCTCCCAGAGGTTTCTGGTTATTTGAGGAAATTTTTCTATTTAGAAGATATTATCAGAGATGCTTGGTTTTGCTATTTTAAAAACTGTGCATTTGGGTCTGCAATGATGACATGCCTCCTTCATAGCAAAAAAAAATGTTATAAAACAAACATTAGAATTGAGGAAAAGACCTTAATCCCACTGTTCCTCTGCAAATCTATGTACACAGAATCAACCCCCTTACCTCTTAAGTGTTATGTTTCAAGAAGTTCAATGAGTAGAAGATTGTTTGGAATGGAATAGGTCTGCACAAGGAGTAAATTATGAGGAGGGAGGGCCAAGCAGTAAAATGAAAGGGAAACCCGTGGACCGGTAAATGCTTGATAATTTTTCCCTGGCCCGCTTGTTTTGATTTAATAAGATAAAAAATGTAAATGCCCCCCCCGGCCGCTGACGCACATGCGTGCTAGTCGTTTCCCACTCTAGGGAGCGGTGCTCATCTCCGTACTCAAGCCGAAGAGCCAGTGTTGTGCGATGAGTCCTTGGCATCGCTGCAAGGAAACACTGTTTTTACTTCCTCGCATTTTTCCCCCCGGGGGCTACCCAGCCGCCGTGAGGTCTTGGGACCCTTTGCCCTTCCTTGACATGAGGCCTCCCTCCCTCCCTCCTTACTTTCTTTCTTTCCCTTTTCTTTCTCCCTCCCTCCCCCTCTCCCTTTCCTTTCTTTCTTTCTCTCTCTCCCTTCCTCCCTCTTTCTTTCTTTCCTCCCACTCTCCTTCCTTCCTTCCTTCCTTCCTTTCTCTCCCTTCTTTCTTTCTCTCCCTCCCTCTCCCTCCTTCTTTTTCTTTTTTCTTTATTTCTCTCCCTCTCCTCCCTTTCCTTTCTTCCTTCCTTCCTTCTCCTCTTTTCTTTCCTTCCTTCCTTTCTTTCTTTCCTTCCTTCCTCATTTTTTCTTTCTTTCTTTCTTTCTTTCTTTCTCCCTCCCTCCTCCTCTCTTTCTTTCTTTATTCCCTTCCTTCCTCCCTCCCTCCCTTTCTTTTTCCTTTCTTCTTTTTCTTTTTCCTTTTCTTTTTTCTTTCTTCCTCTCTCTCTCTCCCCTTCTCTCCCTTTCTTTTTCTTTCTTTCTTTATTCCTTCCTTCCTTCCTCCCCCTCCCTCCCTCCTTTTTTTTTCTTTGTTCCTTTCTTCCTCGTTTTCTTTCTTCCTTCCTTCCTCCTCCTTTCTTTTTTCTTCCTCTCTCTCCCCCTTCCCCCCTCTCTTTCTTTCTTTCCTTTTTTTTTTCTTTCCCTCCCTCCTTCCTTTACTTTCTTTCTTTCTTTCTTTCTCCTTTCCTCCTTCTCCCTCCTTCTTTCTTTCTTTGTTCCTTCCTCCTCTCCTTCCTCCTCTTTCCTCCCTCCCTTTCTTCCTTTCTCCTTTCTTTTTTCTTTCTTTCTCTCTCTCTCTCTCCCTTCCTTACTTTCTTTCTTTCTTTCTGGCGGGGCGGGGCGACAGGCGCAGCGGCGGCAGCGATGGTGGGACGGGGACGATTGCGGGGGGCGATTGTGGGGGTCGCGCGCGGCAGAACGGGGCGATGCGGGGGTGGTCGCGCGCGGCGGTGGCGGACGGGGCGATTGCGGGGGATTGTGGCAGCGGGACGGGGCGACAGGGGGCGCGCGCGGCGGCGGCGGGACGGGGCGATTGGGGGGGGTTGTGGCGGCGGCGGCGGGACGGGGGTGATTGCGGGGGATTGCGGCGGCGGCGGGGGGACGGGGCGACAGCGGGGGTCGCGGCAGCGGCGGCGGGACGGGGCGATTATGGGGGGGTCGCGGCGGCGGCGGCGGGGATGGGGGCGACAGGGGGTCATGGCGGCGGCGGGGACAGGGGTGATTGCGGGGGTCGGGACGGGGTGAGCGGACGGGGCGGTGGCAGCAGCGGAGTGGCGATTGCGGCGGGCGGCGATGCGGGGGTCGCGCGCGGGCGGCGGGCGGTGGCGACAGGGGGTAGCGCGGCGGCGCGGCGGCGGGGTCACGGCGGCGGGGGGGCGATTGCAGGGGGTGGCGCGGCAACGGCCCGGTGCCGATTCATCCACGGACCGGCACCAGTCCGCGACCCGGGGGTTGGGGAACACTACTTTAGAGCACAGTACTCCACATCTTGAGATCTTTATGTATAGCAGCCTGAGGGTTAACATTATTTTCACTGTCTCCCTTGAGGAGAAAAACCTGTAATGGCAGCAGACCGTAAAAGAGACCCAGTTTGGGAATATTTTAATGAAGTTCCTCTACCTATGAGTAAGGCAGCCATGCGTGCAAAATGCAAACACTGCAACAAAGAATTGCAAGGCCTTGTGTCCCAAATGAAACAGCATCATGAGAAGTGCAGTTGTCCAAATATGAATGACTAACCTATTAAACTGGAGATAGTTCATCTTCCAATAATTTCATAATTACCTATCTATGTATTTCTAATGGATATAACCACCAAATGAGTAATTTTCTGATATAGCTGTAATACTAATCTGAAAAAGTTATTCTAAAAATGAAACCTTCATCTGGTTGTAATTATTAAGATTAAAAGAACTCCAGCAAAAATGAGTCTTTATGTAGAAAATCATGATTTAAATCGTGCCTCACTGACTAGTGATTTAAATCAAATCCACTCTGACACCATCACAGGAGAATGAATTCCCATCCTGCCACCTCAGTGGATGGGCTACCTGCCTCAGGAGGTGAGGAAGGGCAGCCCAAGCTCCTTCCTGGACTTGTGTGCCACCAGTGAAGGAGGACTCGGCTGGCAGAGGGGGAGGTTAAGCATGGCACCTGTGGTCCCATGCTACAAATTTGGCATGAAGCACTTTGTCGCACGTTGTGCCCATCTCTATTCTAGAGGGAGGGTGAGCTTTCCACAGCACCAGTCTAGAAGCAATCTAGAAGCAACCGAGGCCATTGTGGAGGCTACCAACATTGAAGGTCATTGTGTAGAAAGGGGTAGGTCCCTGATGGGCTAGGAGCAGCATACAAAGAGGCAAGGAACTCTGGTGTCCACATCAAAGGTGAAAGCTCTGCAAATACTAAGTGTTTTTAATTCATGGTCTCTTCATGTCAGCATTCAAGTTCATCCTCGTGGAGTTGGAAGAGTAAAAAAGATTGCCCTTGTGGAGTTGGAAGAGTCAAAAAGGTTGCCCTCATAGTAGGAAGCAGTAACATTTTCCATGAGGTCAATGTCCCATGTGCCCTCACGCTTTTCTTATATTTTCTCCAGATCTAGCTCAGGTCTGGAACCTGATACAGAACATGACAGAAGGTGCTAGCTAGGAAGGGGTGAGAAGTGAAGCAGGCACTGCAGTTAGTGAGGCTAGGGGAGATATCCATCACTGCTAATTGTTCACCACAGTCCTGCAGAGAAAGTTTACATGGCTGCTCTCTGTCTGTCTTCTTTTCCTGCTTTACTGGGGGGTACTTTCTAGAGGAGGCCTTATCTGAAGCTTCAGATTATCATAAAGGGTACCTTGGAAAGAACCCAACAAACAGTATTGCCAGTTTTAACAGACTGTGATGTTGGTAAAGGTTATCCTAAAACTATCAGTTGAGAAAGCTAAAGTTACTCCATGGATTGAGACAGCTAGGAGCATATAGCTGTACCTGCCCTAGGAAGAGGTCAGATTTATGTAGTCCAGTGGTTCTCAACCTGTGCGTCCCCAGATGTTCCTGGACTGCAGTTCCCAGAAGTCTTCATCACTTGCTGAGCTGGCCAGGATTTCTGGGAGTTGGAGTCCAGGAACATCTGGGGACCCACAGGTTGAGAACCACTGGGTCTGTACTTAGAGCTTTAAGAGCCTTTTCTCATCTTGATGCTCTCCAGAGAAGATATTGTGGCAGGAATTTCTGCCCAGTCTCAAACAGAAAAAGCACTCATGGGTGTGTAAGAGCCCAGCCTAGCACTCCATACATATCTACTAAAAGAAAGCCCCTTTGGTCCTTATTCTGAACCCCCAAGAAGCAGAACATTCTGCCGGAGGAGGCCACCAGTTGGAGAGAAAGGCAGTAGGCAAAGATGGAAGATGAACAGAGACGAGAGATTGAAAGAAAGAAAGCAACACTTAGTAAAATGCATTGTTCCAAGGAGAGATGTTTTTCAATCTGGTTTCACTGTGAAAGGTAAAAAGAATTAGGGGTGAGTGTGGGATCCCAGGGTAGACATGGGCTTTAGTGTGGGGGCTGAAACCACTAGCAAAATAGGCTCGTGCAAGATACCTTGGGAGATGTCTTTGTGACGGCCAAACAGGCCAAACAACTGAGGCACAGAGACCATGGAGAAGAGTGGAGAGATGTTCTTAGATAACAGGAAAGGTGAATGTTTTTGGAAAGGAATTTAAATAGGATTGAGAACTACCAAAGAACTCAGCAGAAGATCTGGGGAAAAAAACATGTTTGCTTGTTTTTGTATAGGGTTACGGATATTCATTTCAGAAGCAAGAGAAATAAGAAGAATAAAGGCTAACATGTCACATAAAAAGATTCAGTTTCATCAACTTTCCTACAGGGAGATGGAGAGACTAAGACAAGTATGTTTTTACTTTGGTTTGTGTGTTTTGTTTTTTGTTTACTGAACTGCACTGGTGAACTGCAATGTGTGCTGGTGTGAAAACGACCGATTCTAGGCAGCCTGAGTCTAATTGCCAACTTTCTTGCAGAAGGGAAGCCACCCTGAGCGTTTCTCTTGTGATGGCTCCTCCTCAATGTACAGTCAGACCAAGATAGCGAAGAAGAATGTTCAGCTGGGGGCCATCATGCGCTTGGAAGAACCTGTGTTGCTGCTTCACAGGATGTTGATTAGATGCATTTGGTTCCATTCTGAACGGTTATCTGCTCCTTAGTTTGCAGTCTTAGGCTGGACACCCTTATGCTCTTTGAGTCCTGCTGCTTTACTTGCACTGGCTCTGGGAGCCCAGATACAGCGGTACCTCGACTTACGAACTTAATCCATGCTGAATGCCTGCCCTTAAGTCGAACTACTCTTAAGTCGGGGTGCGTATCTAAAAAATTGGGGGGGGGGAGTTAAAAAAAATCAATAAAATAAAAAAAATGTAAGTTGAACAGACCATATCTAAAATTTGTAAGGTGGCAGTTAAAATGCCAACAGTTTTCTGCTCTTAAGTCGAATTGCTCTTAAGTCGAGCTGCTCTTAAGTCGGGGTACCACTGTAGTTTGTTTGGCCCTACCAAGAGGGGTTGCCTGAAGGAAGCCTTTTGCCAAGAAGGCAGCTACAGTACTTGAACTGAACCTTGTTTGGATGTAGCAGTAAAGGTATGGGCTGCCATGGATGGTAATACCACCATCCAGGCATCTGCTTGCATGAACTTGCCTCAGTCTTGTTTAGTATTTACCGATTCATTTCAGCACTAAATATTAAGTTCAGATTTGTCCAATATTGACCAGACTAGTTTAATAGTAACACCTCAACAAAATCCATGTAAATTGTGAAGCAGACGTGGTCAAAAGCTTCACTGTGATGTTCTGTGAACAGAAGACAAAACAGGTCCATCTAGCAGATTTTCGTAATCTCTCTGGCCAGCACCAAGTATTATTACAGAGAGGATCCCTGGTAGGTACCAGTAGTTCCGTTGAGTTGGAGCCAGCATGTAGGACACCTATGAGGAGGACAGGATTCTCACAAAAATGTGTGGTTGTCTGTTGGACATCATTGGCCGGCCCATTTGTCAGACTGCCATTTTTACTTTTAGAACATTTCATTTAAACATGTTAGCCAAAAACCTGTGGGCACTCTGAAGGTGCCTGATTTTATATCAGATGAATCAGAGGACAGTTCTTCAAAAAGAGGATCGCTAGTGTCATTGCCAAATCAAATCATAGACTAGATCAGTGGTGGCAAACCTTCAGCACTCTAGATGTTTTGGACCACAACTCCCAAAATTCCAAGCCTGTATTACCAATGACAAAGGACTGTGGGAGTTGTCCAAAACATCTGGAGTGCCGAAGGTTAGCCACCACTGGACTAGATAGATAGATGGATGGATGGCCGGATGGATAATTGACTGTGCTTCCCTTGAAGAAGCATTCATTGTTGCATGACAATATCGTCCTTCTGTGACAACAGTGTAATCTAGCAGTGCAGCTGAATTGCTGGGCTCCTCAGTGGTAGAGGCCTGTGGCTGTGGGGAGAGGGGGTTCAGATGTTGGGAGTTTTGACTCTCCCTCCTTGACAAGGGGCTGGACTCATTGATCCGCAGCGTCCCTTCCTGCTCTGCAGTTCTAAGAGTCTTTTATAGGCTTTGCATTCACGCTCGATGAAATCAGAATGAAATTACTGTTAGAGGGGCCAATCCACACTACAGTGGGATGTCTGTGAGAATGTGTATGTTAAGCTTCCTCTTGTGTTTGATGGCTGTGGTGTGGGTGCCAGAGATAATTCTGAAGAGTGATCTAAAATTGAATTCAAATAATTATATATAAAGGACTGAAAAAGATCTGTGGTCAAAAAAATGTTCAAATGATGTATTAATTAATTTTATGATATCAGAATGTGTTGTGATGGGTCTGCTGCAGTTTTTACAGGATTAGAGATGTGAAGACCGGGGGGTGGGGGCGGGAAAATTGGGTTTTTTCCATTTTTTCCCTGAAGCCTTTTTGGTTTATTTCTGAAAAATTGGAAAAGTTGAAAAAAAGAAAAAATCGATTATGGAATGTTTTAATTTAACATGATGAATAAAATATTTAAGACAGGGTGTTAAAATATTTTCCAAATCATTTCTAAAAAATATGAATAGCATTAGATTATTCAAATTTCTGTGCACTGAGGACAAGCAAGTCCTAGGTTACAAACTGAACTCTCCAATGCAAGAACAAGATGCATTTCTTCCTTTAGGAGGTGCTGCTACTGTCACAAGAAAAATGATTCTGATGAAATTTCATGCCAGTTCACTGAAACTTAGTTCCACTCTCTGTACATTTCCCCCCTCTTCAATTCTTTCTATGAGAACGAGGTTTTTATTTTATTTTGATTTAACACTGTGGAGAGGAAATATGAATAATTGTTAAATCTGGATTTTACTGTTTTGTAGAGGTTTTTTTGTTCTACATAAACTAGTAAGCAGTTCAGGAGATTGTTACTCCATTTGTTACTTACAAATAAATATTATTTTAAAAGTAAATTCTGTTTGTAGTAACTGTTTGGATACACTATATTTTAATATGCTAGTTGTGATAATTTTATGCCAAGTCAGATTGTTCATACTCATATTTTATGTTCCTAAAGTAACAGAATGACTTTCAAGCTGTAAAGTGGGGGGAGTGCTAATGTAGCATTTTTTTTTCAATTCTTACGAAAATTTCCGTGTGTTTTTTTTTCTGGGGAAAAAAATGGAAAAAAGGTTTTTTTCCTGAGCTTCAAAATTTCCGGAAATTTTACATCTCTATTAATGGGACGGTAGTGTTTTTCAGAAAGACTTCAGATTCAACCCCATTTGGTTTTCTAGATTTGCCTATGATCCTTTACTAAGCTTTTTCCCCCCTGCTAGTTTCGCAGAGACCTGATCAAGGCAATTCCAGTTGGGATTCTTGCTCTTCCACCATTTGCCAACTATTTGGTTCTTTTACTCATGTAAGTACATACTCGTGCCTCTTCACTTGAGTTATGCTCTGTAGGAAAAAAACATCTGATTGGTAACTTTGTACAATCCATTCTTTCTCATCACTAGCACATGGTTTTGGCTATCCTGGTGGTGGGATTACTGTAATACAACTGTTTGCTTAGCAGCTGTAGAAATAAGACTGCAGAGGGCATATTTCATTAATTAGGGGGGAAATGTCCAGATTATTTCCCCCTATTTCCGTGCTTGACAAGTCATAGCTCTGGATTTCTGTATAATTTTGATGCTTATGCTTTAAGTAATCTAGTGATGCCCCCTGCAGAGGTTCTCACTGAAATGCCAGTGCGCCATGACTATATGCCCCTTCCAGCCTTTTTTCTTGAAAGTTAGAGATGGGCACAAAACAAAAAAAGTTCATTTTGTTATTCATTGTTAGTTTCATTACGTAACAAAATGAATAATGACCCTAGGGGTAAATTTAAAAAGGAACGAAACAAGAAAAATGGGTTCGGTTAGGTGCGTTTCGTTAATGGGGGGCGGAGATGTCTCCTACCTGGTGCTGGTCCAGAGGTCTGGTCTTCCTGGCTTCTGGGATGGCGACCAGGAAAAAAAAGCCGATGGCCTCACTACAGCTGTAAGCGCGACCATGTGGTCGGCAGTAAAAAAATAAAGTCAAAAATCAAAATCAAAATAATTTTTTTAAAAAGGAGCGCTGACCGGACCCCAAGGGTGGCCTGGTTGGCACTCAATAATAATAATAATAATAATAATAATAATAATAATAATAATAATAATAATAATAAAATAATAATAAACTAGTGCCAACCGGGCCCCAGGGGCCGCGCGGGCGGCGCTGAAAGAAAAAAAAGCCCTACGCTACAGCTGTAGCGCGGGGCCCAAAACTGGAAGTAAGGGGGGGGGGAACCAAAAATAAAAATAAAAAAATAAAAAAGTCCTGGAGGGAACTGACCAAAGGGTGCGCCAACGTGGATGTGAGGCAGATTCTTCCAGCTCAAAGGCCAGGCTGGTGCAAGGTGGAAGGCTGGAGGGTTGCAGGCGAGCAGGCCGCATGGCCAAAAGCGGGCTCCCCCAAAGCGGGTGGCGGCGGCTTCCTCATGAGCTGGGTGCCTGGGCAAAGACGTCTCCAGAGGTGGAGCGGCCCTGTCTGTCTCCCTGCCGTGAAGGGCACGGGGTGCGGGGTTTCACTCAGCGGTGCCTCGGGAGCCTGCCGTCGAGGAGGACTCCCCCGGGGACCGGTGCACTGCCGGACGGGACTGGGGCAGGGCTGCGCTCGGGAAGGTCCCCGCGGGCTCCGTTACTGGACGGTGGAGGAGGCAACGGAAACCCCACCATGCGGCAGTGGAGGCTGCTCTTGCGGCGCAGCGGGTGCTGAGTGTCCCTCCCCGGGGCTTGCAACCCACCTGTGCTGCCTACCTGCTGCTGACCCTTTTATTAACAAAAATAAAATAAAAGTAAAATAAAAAAACAGCACCGACCGGACCCCAGGGGCCACACCCCAGGGCAAACCCAGAAGTGAAAAACAAAAATAAAATTAAAATTAAAAAAAAAAAGGAGCGCCGACCAGGCCCCAAGAGTGGCCTGGTTGGCACCCTAAAATAAAGGAAAAATTAATTTAAAAAACAGCACCGCTCGGGGCCCAGGGGCCACGTGGTGCACGCTGTGGGGAAAAAGTGGGTAAAACAAGTACCGAATTAATAAACCAACGAAACATTTTTTTAAAAAAATCATTAAAAATGAAACGAAACAAACCGAAGCCTTAAACGAAACGAAACAAATCACCATTTTTTTGGTTCATGGCCCTCTATATTGAATGTTGTTCTGTACTATTTCCAAGATGAAGTTCCAAGCTGTTTTAAAATCTCCCAAGACATAAAACTGGAAAAGTTGTAAAATCCTGGTGCGAAGACGGCTTAGGTGCATTTGCACAATTAAGGCTAGTATGACAGTTACGCCTGCTCAGGAAACTTCAGCGGGTCCAAAATGCATCAGCCAGATTGATGACTGGGGTGGGGTACAGAGATCACATTACACCCCTATTAAAGCAGCTCCACTGGCTGCTGATAAGTTATCGAGCACAATTCAAGGTGCTGACCTTGACCTACAAAGCACTGTATGACCTGGGTCCTAGCTACCTCAAAGATCAAATCTTACCGTAGGAACCGGCTCAGGTGTTAAGGTCATCAGGAGAGGCCCTTCTCTCCATTCTGCCACCATCACAGGTAGGTCTCGTGGGAACCCATGAAAGGGCATTCTTGACTGCTGTTCCCAGACTCTGGAACTCCCTCCTACTAGAGGCCAGGACTGCCTCATCTCTGTTGTCCTTCCGAAAACAAGCGAAGACCTTTCTCTTCAGGCAAGCTTTCCCTGGTTGATGACTACTACCTATTATGTGCCTTTTATATGAATCTATAGGATCACACAGACTTTGTGTTTATAACTACTTATAATCTTATGTGATTACATTGACACTGTGTTTTCAATGTTAATTTCCATCACTCATAACTTTACATGGAACTTTACTCCCCTTTAACTGTGCGCATTCTCTTGTAGCTTTAATGTAAGGTTGTCTATTAATGCTGTAAGATGTCCCTCAATTTCCTGTTCTCAATACTTGAACATGTCTTAATTGTCCTGGACTGCATATTATCCCTCATTACTGTAAGCCGTCTTGGGGCCGTCTTGGGTCCTTTTCCAAGGAGAAAGGCGGTGTAAAAATAATCTTAAACAAACAAACAAACAAATAAATAAATAAATAAGTGGGCTTTTGTCAGTGTGGCCTTGTACATTCTTTCATCTGCTCCGTTAGCTTGGGAATTCAAAGCTGATGAAGCATAAGCATGCTGACTCTCATGATTCAGCATGCAACCAATAACATCTGCAGATATTTCTTAAACTTGCGGCCACTTGCTTCCAACAGTTACGCCACTTACAACAGTGCAACAGGATTCCATCCAGTATTTAAATGCAGACATTAAGAGGAGACAGATTTACTATATTGTAACTGAGAAAAACTGCACTGATCTCTAAAATACTTTGTTGTTTGGTACATAATGTAAGGAGCCAGGCTTGCTCAGATGTGTCATATGATAGTGTCCAGAACAACAGCTAATCCCAACTCCATGGATGAGTTTCAGTTCTAGATAGAGCTTGCAGTTTGACTTTATTCATTCCTTCAGCTATTATGCCTTGGAGCTAAAGTAGATGGTGATGTTAATTGTATGAGTTCAGCTAACAAGCTGCTGGCAGAGAGCAGCAATGACCTGAAACCGCTTTTGCTGTGAAGGGAAAAGAAGAAAGCGCACCTTAAACAATGCTTCATTTTAATGTGAAAAAGACAAAAATCATGACTACAGAAAAGCTACATAACTTCAATGTTAGAAATGAAGAATTGGAAAATTGATTTTTTTGTATCTTGGTTCAGTCACCAATCCAAACAGAGACAGCACCGAAGAAATCCAAAGAAGAACTGAGACTTGGAAGAGAAGGAAATAGAAAAAAAAATCCTCAAGTGCAAAGATGTGTCACTGGAGACCTAGGTAAAGCTCATCTACTCTAGCATTCCCGATTGATGAGATGCAAAAGCAGAACAATCTGCATTTGGAGATTAATAACATGGATTGCCAGAAAAAGCAACAAGCTGGTTCTAGATCACATCAAGCCTGAACTATCTCTTTAAGTAAGAAAAGCTAAACTGAGGCTGTGGTACTAGAGCTGATCTTGAAAAGACTAGATTTGCTGGAAAAGACATTGAGCCTGGAAGCTACGGCCGTGAATTCGCAAGAGCTGAGCAGAACTATTGACAACAGGAGTTTTTTTGGAGGGATCTAATTCCTAGATGGTCATTACTTGGAAACACCTTGACAGCACAGAGGAGCAGCAACTAACATAATACCTGCGGGGAAACCTTTGAAAGTAGGCTTGGAGTTTCCATGGTTGAAAGAGAGGTGGACAATAGATAGTGACCTTCTGCAGAATCACGGCTTTTACCTTCAGCAGCTACAGACAGGTGTGGCCAGTGGGCAGCAGTCTGACCTTGGGAGCTCAGTTCAAATTCCAGGCACCTGCAGCAAATCAGCTCTCCCCAAACAAATTAGAAGTTTTAATTATGTGAAAGATAAGAGGTGTCATATAGGTCATCCATACTGGACAGTTGAAAATGAAACAATAAACTATTTTATTAGAACACCTGTGACACTATCAGATTGGGAAAATAAAGAAGAATCTTCAAAACACTCTTCAAAAATTCTTAGGAAACAGGTGACTAATAATAATCATGTGGCGCCCAGTCACTTCCAACTTATGGACACCTTTCCAGAGTTCCCTATGCATAAAGTACTCAGAAGTGGTTTACCATTCCCTTCTTCTGCGGCCCTTGCCCTTGCCAAGGCTTTGCAGACTAGCTCTTTTCCTTCGGACAGGAGATATAGGACAATTAAAACAAGAACAAACAGATTAAAAACACTTTTTATCCAAGAGCTATAGTCACCTTGAATGCTGCTAAAATTTGAGTGTAATCTGAGGGAGTCATGGTGAATGGGTGTGTCTGTTTAAATTGTTTTTAAAGTTATATGTGTACTTGGGATTAATTATCTATCTATCGATTGATTGATCTAAGCATCTCACATACCTTTAAAAATCCGATCTGAGTCACCATACATCTGAAGTGACTCAGTGGCTCGTTACTGCGGCAGCGTACAATCCACCTTAAGTGGTATGCTCCACCTCTCCTCCCTACTGCAACTCTGAACCCCAAAGGTTCTCTAGAGGGTTAAAAAAAAACTTCTGAAGCACTATAGACAGGAAGGCGGGGGAGGCAGTGAAAAGCCCAACATTATTATGGATGTCACATTGATTCTGGGCTCTAGTTTTCTAACTAACTCTCCAGCTAATTTAGAACTTTGTGGGGAAGGTCTGGAAAGATTTCTGAGAATGCAAGCCTAGTTTCTATGAGGAGGCCTCAACGGGATGTTTTAGTTTTCTGGACCTGAAGTCTCAGTCACTACATCAGTAGCTCCACCTCTTTCACCTGGCAGAAGCATCCTGAATGATACAGAGGAGGGGAAATGTTCACGGTAGATAGTAATAACAAGAGCCCGTTTCTTGGTGAATGAAATGTGGAGGTTCTGGGTCCAGATTTGGATAATCTTGAGCGTAGCGTACGCCTTCCTCCACTTGTGTTGGTCTTGCTGTTTCTGTCTGGAAATGTCTGTCTTCAGAAAGCTCTCGCCTTTCCTTCCCAAGGTATTTTTTCCCAAGGCAACTCCTGATACGACACTTCTGGACGCCCAAACAACAAGCTGAATTTCTGGACACATACCACAATATGAGGAGGGAGGCATACCCTCAAGTGCTCGATGGCCTGAGGAGTCTGTCCCATGGCATTGCTGATCCGCAGCTTTGCAAACAGATGCTTGATCTCTGCAAAAAGGTAGGTGGTACCTTAAGGGACCCTGTTGGTAAGAGGCAATAATGTGGGCCTTCACCCCTAGGCTTCCCTCTGCAGCGGGATTTTAATAATAGTGTGACTTGACTTATTTCCTGCTCATGTTGATTCATAAGTGGTCAGCGTGCTTATAAGTTTACCAAAATATTAAAAAAATATGGGCTCCCCATCATATTTGACTCCAGAATATTTTAAGATGCAACACATTGTACTCGGTTCGTTGGGGAAGGGGGAGGCAAGGTGTAGGTTGCATAATTAAATTATAAACCATCCAGAGAGTGCTTTGAGCACTATAGGGCAGTCTATAAGCAGCACACTTTTTTGTTTGCTTTGTCATTGTAGCAATAGCCATTTTACATCTCAACGTCGTCATGAAATCTTTTTGGAAACATGTAAGCTTTCAGTGCTACTCTTATACAAGACCTCAGTTTCATATCAGCACTTGGTAGGAGAATCTAATTATAGACCATGATTGGCTTTATGATTGTTATTCATGGTGGAACCAAAGTATGTTGCGATTGGTGACCCCAGCAATGAGGGACAAGGCTTAAAAGTACATGCCTGGTCTTGTGTTCAGGTTCTTGCTGTAGCTTCCAGCAGATGACATTGTTAACATCCTGCTCCTGGTTTAGATGGCACTGGGGTGCTTTTCTGTCGGTAATGTGCGCTTAATTTCCAAGGTCCAGGAAGGAGGCCACCCAGATGTCAGAGAACTTAAAGCTGTGAGGACCTTATTTGTGGGGGATCCCTTTGGCATTCAGCGACTGAGAGTACAGCAAGTGGTAAGTTCAATCCAAGGAATTTTAAGTCGGATTGTACCAACCTGGATTTATGGATCCGTTGCCACCGACTGTGCCAATTTGTGCTTTATCATTGTGGCTTGAGGGAGACATTTGGAAAACAAAGAGTGTTGTGTTTCCTCCTAGCTATGAATCTTGGAAGTGACACAGGCAGTATCACCTACTGCGCCATGTGCTAGGAGCCTCGGCGCAGTGGCTAAACTGCTGTGCTGCAGATAAAATGATGCTCATGAGCTGAGGTTCAATCCCAGCTAACAGGCTCAAGGTTCACTCAGCCTTCCATCCTTCCGAGATTGGTAAAATTAGTACCTAGCTTGCGCGTGGGGGGGGGGCATTGTGTAGCCTGCATAATTGAATTGTAAACCACCCAGAGAATGCTTTAAGCACTATGGGGCAGTATATAAGCAGAACACTTTGCTTTGCTTTTAAATTAGGGTTATGTTGCATTTGCTGTCCTGTCTGTGCTTCCTCGTTGTGTAATTGATTCCACCCCGCCTCCAAAAATCTCTCCCCCCCGCCCCGTAGATGGAGGGGCACAGCTCATTTTATTCACCTTTGATCTGGAAGGTACGGTGACTCCAGAAGCTTTGCGTGGCAGCCCACTTATGATAAATGTATTTATTTTTCATTCTTCCACAGAAAGTCCTGAGCCAAGTTCTGTTCCTGACTCCACGGTTGCCACCCTTCTTCCTAAGATACCGCCTGCGGAGCCACTTGGCGGAGCTACACCAACTGGACCAAGCCATGCTCAAACTGGGCGTCAGAGAGCTGACAGACGATGAAGCGCAAGTGGTGAGGTGAAATCTTTACATGAAGACGTCCCTGCATTTATTGTATTGCCCGATGGCAGGAACCGGTCATTTGTCTGTCAGTTTCCTTGTTGCATTTAGGACAGTCTCACATGGCAGTAAGCCAAGTAGATGTTTTTAGAAAAGCAATAACAACGGCAGATGTATCCTGAAACTAAATTTTGCTAGCAGCGGTGAATAAGCATAGTATATAGACACTACTCTAAATGAATAAAGTATACTTAAAATGGCAAGTAATATAAGATATGATGGAGAATGCCCCCTAAGCACTCATCAAAGGTGTCTTGAGCATGGAGCATGGAACCTCCACCATGGAGCATAAAACAGTTGCTACTATTCTTAAATTCTGTTGTGCTTCTTCACATATTAAAATGAGGATTCCCTCACTGAGAAAAATTCAAGGGAGGACCAGTTAGGCAATGGGTTTTTTATTTTATTTTTCTGAATGTCAAAAAGGTGCATTCATTCAGAGACATTGTCCTGTATCTTTAGATTCTAAACGTTTCCCCCAATAGCTGGATCCTTTCACCTTACACTGTTCCCAAAGACACTGCTTGCAACTATAAATGCCACTGCTCCTTGTCACATAGAACATCCTGTTGTCAAGCTAAGACCACTCCAGAGGCTTATCTTAAAGGTTATGAACTGCGATTCCTTAGGGCCAACGGCTACTTAAAAACATCTCTTCCTTTCCAGCAGTATGTGCCTTTCTTTTGCAGGCTTGTTATGTCCGTGGCTTGAACTCAGTTCACGTTAGCCCACTGGGATGCAAGATGTGGTTGGACCAGTGGCTGGCACTCTCGTGTTCACTGGAAGGTAAGACGGACCAAACATGGGGAAATGGTTGATGTTAGAGCTGCCCTTCTAGTCCCAACAGCATCCCCTGCTCCTCATCTAGCGTGTCAGAAGTTGGATGCTGCTACTCTTGATGTTGCTTCCTAGCATATCAAAACCACAGCACCTGCTGCCTCAAGTCTGCTTCCCCAGTTCACATATGCATAGCTGGGCATGGAAGAACCTATTGATCTGGCCACAGAATATTTTATGTACATAAAATGAGCTGTTGCAGTCAGTGAAACCATCTATCTGTGCCAGAGGAAACTGCAGAAAACTGATGAAAGCATTTGGTTGGAGAAATATCCCATAATGATGGAATAAGAAGTCAGAACTTGAGGGATCCTGCTTTAGTACTCTTGAAAGAGTTTACTTGTTAATGAATGTCCCTTTAAAAGCTCCCATGCATCAGAAACAAGACTGAACTGGTCATGTGTGGTCTCAGTGGGTAAAAGAACACAAGTAGCAAAAGGCAGAAGTTAAGTAAATAGCCAATGCAACACATTCTTGGTTTGCTGGCGTTGTCCGTGTTCCAGTAGGGCTTACAATCTTAGTTTTGGCTTGGGAGTTTTCAGAGAGAAGAGGGCGGCAAATGGAAGGAATTCATGTTTGGCTGAAATAAATAGTAAATGAAGAATGAAGGCCAATTTACAGCAGAGGGTGAGGATGTATTAGATGTTGTTTATCCAAAAATAAGCCCTGCCTTTTCTGCACCATTAAGCAAAATTCAATCTGATTAACTTTTTTAAAAAAAATAACTCACTTTTAAAAATGAAACCATGAAGATTAAACTGTTTCTGTTGAGAAAACAAAGTCCTAGGCCCAAGACTCTCAAACTTTTTTGGGGAAACAATGAAACGTCACAGAGGGGGACCATGGAAGTGTCTTGTGACTACAAATATCAGAATAGAGCAACCTGCCACAAAAAGTTCTGTCTCCAAACCTATCCATTGTCAACAGTATAGTGGGAACAAGGTTCCTCCTCTGTGTTGTTATTTATTTATTTAAAATATTTTTACTCCACATTTTTTCCTTTAAAAAGGCCCAAGGTCGCTTACATCATTGAAATACAATCTAGGAAAGCTTAAAAAAATAAGTATAATTTGTCAGGGTACATCATTAAAGACAGTATTTAACATTAATAACAGTGTGTATACAAGTACCAAAAAGGACCAAGTCTGACGAATACAGGTAAGGTCAGGGATTGTGTTGAAGGCAGCCACCTAAAATGCTTTATTGTGAGTTTTCAATAAAAATGTGGTATTTTCAACACTAGAATCTGCCTTGTCACTTTCCTCTTGTTGTTTTTAGACAAGGCCTTCTGCAGACAACAGGTATCAGAGACAAACACCTGTGCATGTCTTACGCAGATGCAATGGAAATGCTCTTTATCTTTTTCAGAATCTGAGGCTTCACTCTTGGCCCATGCCATGGTCTTACTGTCTACCAACTTTGCCCCTTCTTCCAAGGGCTGACGGACCAGTCGCTTCTGTCGCTGGAGAAATGTGACACCACATCTCTGGGTTGAACCAGAAGAGGAAATGGAAGGTTTGTTTACCCTGACAAAAAGGACAGGTGTCTAGAAGACAAGGTTTCCCCATCAATTACCAGCCTTGAGGGGGAAGATATGAGGAACCAGGGCGTTGGGACTAAAATTCTTCCTGCTGCAATGCAGACACGCTTGAGAATTGCCAGAACAGCACTGAACCAAATTCCACAAGGTTTCTATTTAGGTCTGGCTCCGCAATGACCTTGTAGGCCCAGCAGCAGTCAAGAGCAGCTGAAGGAGGGGTTGGCTATTACCTGGGGAGTGCCTGCTTCTTATGTAGGGATTCCTGCACTGAATGTAGTAAGATATACTGGGTCTCAGCCTGCCAGCAACTCTTTAGCAGGTCATGAGTATTGAACAGCTAATCTCCCAAAGGGTTTTGGTGCTGCTATCTAATGGACTGCTTCCCTACCAAGTGTTAAGGGTAATGTTACTTTCATAAAGCTGGGGAAATAGTTCTGTGACCCTTTCCTATAACAGTAGGAAGCAATTGCTTCAGAGCGGCACCCTTCCACTTTTCATATCCTGGTAGTGTTTGATCCATGCTGTTGTACTGGGAAGAAGCATCCTCCCTTCTCCGTCGGGCATTATGAAGCGTGTTTGAAAAGAAGGTGCAGAATAGACGGGCGTGTTCCTTGCCGGTGTTATATAGAGTGACAAAGAGAATTTACACACAGCCCTCCACTACAAATTGCTACAGCCATTTTTAACACCTTTCAGTTTTATATGCCATAGGAATTAGGAGAGCCCTTCCCTTGAAAGAGGAAAGAAAGTCTTCTATACCTAAAACTGTAACACTGGCAAGGGAATAAAGGGAAGTGAACCCACCTTGTGTTATCTACTGTTTGAATTAGTTGTCAGGATGTATGAAAATGGTGCAGTAAATGGTGAATGTCTAATTGTACTGTACGGGCTATGTGATTGTTCCATTAAAGGTGGACAAAAGACAAATACTGTGCATACTTGTCTTTCTTGAACCTGTGCTTGATTTCTTTTGATGACACAGTTCTGATGACCAACACACAGCACTTTAAAAATTTGGACTTAAGGATCTCACACGGACAGGTGTGCTGTTGGAACAAATAAGTACAGATGGACTGTGTCCTTTTTCCCATCGCATGTACAGTAGCTAAAGCACTAGTAAGGCCAACAAAAACCATGCCCTGCTTGGGTTTCCTGTGATATGGAAGAGGTGTTCACTGCCTCAAAACAAGCCCACTTGCTCCAAGCCCTTGGGGAACCAAGCTTGCTTTTGGAACTAGTTCCCCAAGAGAAGATCTGCTCTGGCTGAAAAATCATAGCGAGCAGGAAGCCACTTAGTAAACTACAGAAACCACTTAGTGTAAGTTCAAGCCTTTCTTTTATTTTTACACTTAAATAGTCTCTTTAAATACAGCATTATCACCATGAAAAGAACAAAAAAAGGCAAAACAAAATGTAAAGGACCTGACAAGCTTTGGATTCACATTGAAAATGCCACCTGTATAATCAATCATGTAATGCAGGAGAGCAGGTTATAAACATTATGGGAGTCAACAACTTACTGATGTAGAAGGCCGGGCTTGTACCAAGATAGGGACTTAAGTTAATAAGGAGAGTCTTCCAATCAGGTAGTAAAAGGGTTTTTCCCATGTAAACAGTTCAGTAGCACCGAAGGTGGGTGGAAGGGTGAAGAGACGAGTATGAGAGTTTTATTACGCCAGTATTGGTAACACAGATCCAAGACAGCTTTTTTAAAAAGGCAAGTGGAAGAAAGTACACTTCACTGCATTAAAGGACATTCAAAATTAGGTATCTCTTGTCTACGACAGGATATAGGGTTTTGATTCTGTACTGTAGTTCAGTTTCCTGTCAACCCCAAAGCCCCAATCAAGCAAAAAACAATTAACTTTTAAGTGTGAACAAGGCTTGGGTTCCTAAAGTCTGTGGAAGGAGGTTTTTTGTTACATGTGGAGTCACTTTCCCCCCCCAAACTGGCCGCCTTGTATGGAGCATGACTGCCTTTCAGGTGGCAACAATGGCAGGTAGGGACAGAGCCTTGATTCCCTGCTCACTTGCCAATTAACCCCTTGTTGAACCTTTGAATAGGCTCAACCCAACACAACTTTTATTTTCCATGTTGCTTGGGAGTGCTTTTAACAGCTATTCTTACCTGCAAAAAGACTATTCTACCAGTCAAAGCTAAAGCACAGCTTTGCCTTTCCAAGGTCACAAGCGTAACAATCAGCAAACAGGAGCGGCTAGTCCATGGAGGTGATGATTATGGCCTTCACAGCTCAGAAGCCACTAGGGCCCCTGCTAGTCCAATGAATGGAACAGAGACCATTGGAGAAGAGAACAATTGTTTTTATTAGGTTTTCAGCAACCTATTTTTGACGCCTTTTGCACCTTGGAATATTTCTCACGTGACTTGTATCTACAGTTTCAAAAAAGGAATTCTGACATTTAAGGGTGGATGTCTTTTATCAACACAAACTATATGCCACCAAGCTCTCTCGCTGCATAAGGATGCCAGCCGCAGAAGAACTGGAAGGTTCTTGCACTGTCAGGTCTGAGAGTTGAGCTGAACCCCATTTATGCAGGCTCATTTCACACACACACCATGGGAGTTCCAAGGGACAAAACCTAGGGAGGCTCGAGCCAGTCCTTAGGGCACTCCACTACCATGGTTGCCTGTGGCTTCCAGGTCTGCACTGCAACCACCAGCTGGAGGCACGGAGGCATTTCCAGGCAAAAAGGCAGGTGCATTTGATACAGCAGCATGCCTCACTCACTGTAGGAAGCTGCCAGCGAGGAAAGGTTCACCTTGCCAAGACTGTAGCTGTCTACATAGGGAGGCAAGCAAGCAATCAACAGGGAGTACCATGTATTGCCCCCAGTGCTCTTAAAACTTGCCTGGGTCAGATCTTCTGAGATGGACAATTTGTCCTTGCTGATTTTTTTTAAACTATGGAACTCTACACCAGCTGCACCTTTGACTTCAGACCTGCATTCACATCATTCACATCTTCTTGCTCCTGAAGAGAAGCAGGGCAAACACACACATGCTGTTGACAGGATCTCATCAGAAAATGGCTTCCTTCAAGAATAAAGCCAGCTTTTTTTGTCTAGCACCTTTTAAATTCTGTAAACAGTTAGTACAGACATCGGGAAGGAGTCCTACTGATGTCACCAGTGCCTCTCTCTAGCCCAACTTGAATGTGGTGGTAAAGTAGTAGAAAAAAAAAACAGACCAAGCCGTAGCGTCAGAATCCCCCAGCAATGTAGCTGGGGTAGAAGTGGCAATGAAGAAACTTCTGCAGGTGAGGCCCTTGGCTCTGCAAGGCAGTCACTGACGCTGACAGTCACGTTAAGCCTATCCTTAAATGCCTGCCTGGGGGGGCTTTTGGAATCACTGCACAAAGGCAAAACCTGCCTTCTGCACAGATAAAGACTACCATTTCTTCTGGTGTCACTTCTGAACTATTTACTGCAGCAGGAGTTGGAGAGATAGCAAGTACTTCTCTAAGTGGCATAAAAGCACAAGAGGCTTGGGTGCGTCATGCATGCCAAAGAGCACAATGAAAACTTGATAAAATAAAACTAAAATGAATAATGAACTAATGCATCGAAACCTTTTTTATGAACATCTATTTTGAAGCCCCCATCTACACAGCAACATGAGATTTCTGTGGGGCTGCAAGGCCATTGTGAGTGGGAAGGCTCTATTAGAGCTGTATGTTTTTTCCCCCCATTCTACTGTCATTTCCAAGACGTTTGCTTTCCTAGGAGGACCCAAGTATCATTATGAGAGCCAGGGGAAGGCAGCTATGGGCTAGAGACAACTGATGGCAACACAGCTTTGCTCTTCCTTTAATGAAGGAATTTTTTTTTAACCATGAAAAGTGGGGAGGAGTTTGGGCTTCTCTGTCATGTTTCCCTCCTTCCTCCCTCTTTCCCAAGGTGCAGTTTGGTTGAAAGCCGTGCTCATCACCTCAACTGGCTTGGAAAGAGGAGGCCTTTCGAAGACGACCTACTTTCCGGATACTAGGGATGTTTTAACGTCCCTACTTGATATGAACAATGATGGGAAAACATTTCCCATTGTTGGCTGCTTAAATCTCACCTCGTTCCTCAATAAATATAAGTGCATCGGCTTCTTCCTGCATAGGGGATCCCTACGCCACCAAAGCAAATTAAGTGGCTCGAAGTTTTGTGCAAGTCAAGTAGGCCTTGAGCAGTCCGAAGGAAGAAGCACGGCAGAAAGAGACAATTAAAGCCAGTGTCCTCTTCTTAGGTTCTGTCTCAATTAGGCGTCTCTGTGATAGCTCAATATATGAATTAAGCCAAACCAACTCTTCCCATTTACTACCCCCAAAAAAAGGGGGGGGAGGATAGAGGAGAAAAGTGCCTTTGTTAGTCTACACAGGGTAGGAAGTAGTCATAATAAAAGGGGTGACCGGCAGCTCTCATTCCCATCTTTCCCCCTCTTTTATTCCAGGATTAATTGGAGTCATTCATTGCATACCTCCCTAGGGATGCAGGTCACAGGTGATGCCTAAAACTTAAAAGGCGTCTTCACTACCACCCTATTATTGCACATTTGTTGAACCATTTATGCTTGCTAGCCACCAGGCTGCCGTTCCATTGCATTTGCTTCTTTTTGCCATGAAAATTCATCCAACTTTTCTGTAGCAAGTAACAGGAAGCTGTTAAAATCACTTCCCAACACCTTGTGTAGCTATAATGGAACATTCTAAAATTGCTGAATGCAAAAGGGGGGAGGGTTGTCTATAAAACTGCAGAGCAGAGGGGTAAGGATTTTGTATACCTCTGCATTCCAAAGGAAACTATAGTAGAGAGATACCTTTCCACAGGGAAGATCAGCCCTATCACACCCTGGTGCAATTAGTGTTCATGGAACCAGACCCCAAAGGGGGTTTATATAACAAGAGGCAGCAGACCCCACCCCACCCCCACCCCAGAACAGATAATTGGAGTGTCAGCTGTAGGCCACAAGATGCCCCAGTAAACAGTCAGCACATTAAAAACAAACAAACAAACAAAAAACCCCAACACAATTAAAACTGATTGCTCTGACCACCATCCCAATTAAGGGCTGGCAAGCAAAGAGGATGAGCCTGTTTGGATAAAGCGACTGGAGAGCAGCAGCAGACGTCAGGATGAATGTAGGTCCATGTGACAGGTGCATGCCAAACTGCAGAAGTAACCAGTCATAAGCAAAATCCATACTGAATTTTTAAAAATAGACAGTTCCCCCCCCCCAAGGGAAAGGCAAGCAGGAAATGTCACATAAATAGTTTGTAGAGTCTAAGCTGTGTTAACTGGCCAGAGTGGTTTAAACAGGCAAGGTCACTGTTACCTAGAAGATAAGAGCAATGGCGATGACAGAATGGGACGGATGGCATCAGCTTCACCTGGAATGAGCAACTGGATGGAGAGGGAGGGGGAGCTTCCGCGGCTCAGAAGGGTCCTGGCGCCATAGAGCAGCAACAATCCCCCCCCCCAATTCTGCTCTGCCCTTAAACCTGGACCAGCACTTCAGCAGGTTGACTCTCTATTGCTTCCGTCAGACACTGGTGCACATTTGGTCCTGGTGGGGTGGGGCGGGGTGGGCACATTGCCTCCTTCCTCTGGCTGTCCCCTCATCCGTGGTCCAGCTGCTTCTGTTATCAAGAGGCCAACCCACTCTGCAGAGCAGACCTCTCCCCTTGAGAAAGGGGCCGTAAGCGCTTCATGTAATTCCTTTGACCGTCAGCCTGTACAAAGCAGCCCCCCTCCTCTCCCTTCCCAACCGACGTTAAACAATCCCCACTGGCTGTGGCCATTCGACAAAACTGCTGTCAATAAATAGACACTATCATCATCATCATCACCACCACCACCACCACCACCACCATCATGAAGGTTAAGAGCTGCGAAGGGTTGGGCTTTGTGTCACACGGTCAGAGCCGGGGGCCCAGAGTGCATTCGTCGGAAGAGGAAAGCTCGCAGGCTCTCTCCGGAGACTGCCCGAGGCTCTGGGGCCGCAAAACGTCTGGCGATCCATTTGTGTGGAATGGCAGGCTCGGGGAGGGAGGACCTTCCGACGGGCAGCTTTCAGAAGGAAGAGGCTCCGCGGGCTGAACGGCCTTCCCTGTCTCTGCCCTGCTGGAGGCTGCGGCTCGACCACAAGGCACCAGGGACGCCACAGGAACCGAGTAGATGCTCAGCTCCTTCTCCTCCGCATAACACGAGGGTGTTTCTGATTCTTCGGGGCTACTCTCTCCCTTCACGCCCAGCACCGACCTTTGGTCCACCTGATAGTACACCACCGGCCCACTGTTCAAGTAGGGCTGGTCGCCCTCGGTGGAGCTGGCCGGCTCAGAGGGGTCCGTAAAGCACAGCACGGAGGAACCGGGAGGCAGCTGGGCTTGGATGAGGATGGGCGTGGCCAGGCTGGGGCACATCCCCTCCGGGACAGCAAGGGGCTCCTCTAAGACACACACGCCAAGGCTTTCCACGCTGGAGCCGCTGCTCGAGTCTTCCTCCTCCGCCTTCAAGCGCTCCATCTCCTCGGCTGTCTGAAGGTGCATGACGGCCGTCTCATTCTCTGCCATGAACTCCTGGAAGTCCTGGGTCTCCGGGGACTGGGTCCCCAGCCAGTCACTGCCGGAGCTGTGAGGGGTCTCCTCATCTGCCGACTGGGTCCGACTCACCTGCCGCTTGTTCTCCAACTCCAGTTTCATAATGGTGTGTAGGTAGTGAGTCCGCACCCGTATGGGATTAAATTCTATGCGCCCTGCCATGTTCCCGCACCCATCTCTGGAACAGCCACATGGGAAGGACATTCGGTCCACCTGAGTGGAGGAAGCAAGGGACAGTGAGACTGTGCCGAAAGAGAGACCACTGGGGAAGTGACCGGCAAAGAGGAAGGCTCAGCCACGTAGGGAGAAGTGAACGGACAGTCAGAGAGAAAAGTGCCACATCCATGCAAATGGTAGGTGACAAGCAACAGCCTTCCAGGCCTACAACCAGGCCACCGTCCTCACCAATCTGGACCCCAGTTTGTTCATGACTCACTCTGGCACCCTGATCACTTCCAGAGTTGCACAGAGAAACTCACACAGATAGGAATAAAGAGGCTCTTAGAAGGGCTTATGGGCAAGAATTGTTTCATGCAACACAAACAGAACATTTGATACTGGATGCATAATCCAGCTATCAGAGAGCTTAATTTTTATTTCAGCAACAACAAAAGTAATCAGAGACATGTTTTTAGCTCCTTTCACTGTAAAGATAATAGGGGCAGGGGCAATGCTAAAACATTCAGGATGTGGAAGAGGATGGCATGAGGTAGGGGAGCAGGAGGAGGGCCGGGATTCAGGAAGATTTCCCAGGGACAAAGACTTGCCTTGCATAGTTCTTTGGCTCACCACCAACATTCTAAAAATTACACCAATTCAAAACAAAACCAACCCCAGTGCAATGAACCTTGAAGAAGTGTTGCATAATTCCCCTCACAAAGAGGCAGGTTGTTGGGTTTAAAAACAAAACCAAAAAAACCCTTCTGCTCATTTTAAAGGACAGGCACTAGAGGGCAGCAAAAGGGCAGCAGATCCCTGTAGGCAGGACCTGCGATGCCAAGGGCTGTGCTCCAGCCAGAGAGACTTGGAAAGCCTCACCGAAGAATCTCCCTCCTGCGGCCAGAGGGAGAACCTGCAGCTCCCAGGACAAGACTTGGGGGGGGGGTGGAGGGAGAGACACACAGACACAGACAACACAGAGCGATTTATAGTTCCGGCCAAAGCCTTGGGGTCTCCCCACTGACCTGACATTTAATTCCCGCCTGGCTACAGGCGCAGGCCTCAGGATCGCAGTACAGGCGGCAGTCACAGCCACATTCCTCCCGGGAGAGGCGGATGGCCCGGAGTTCTTGTTTCTCCTCAGCATCGATGCGGTGGACCCCGGAGGCCCGGAGGAGGGCCCGGCGTCGCTTGGTAGGCAGAGGCTGCAAGAAGAAGTAGTCGTCCACCTCCACGTTCTCCACGTCAATGTCATCATCAGAGACGTCCTCTAGGGTCAGGCCGTCCGCCTCCTCCGACTCCACGGTGCCGTTCTTTGTCAGCTTTGAGGTGGGGGTGGGGGTGGGGGTGGAGGGGAAGACAGAATAGAGAAACACAGAGACAAGACACACCAGCAAACGTTAATCTTCCATACTCAAAACTGTTTCCAGCTTTGCATTCTTAAAAGGGCGGGGGAGACAGAAAGAAAGAAAGACAAGCCAGTTCCTTTGTGCTGAACTTGGCAGCAATTGCCAAACCTCCCTCACTCGCAGTCAAGGGGTCTCCCCCCCAATTCTCCTTTCACGCACAGCCCCCCCCCAGGAGAATGTGGGTGATCGGCTACCGTTGGGGGTCTCTTCCAGATTACAACTGTTCATTCTCTACAGAGGAGCCAAGAGCCGCCACACAGCATGGAACCCAACATCCGGAGAAGATCAGGCTTCCAAACCCCCACCACCACCACCACCAAAATCTGGGTGGAGGAGCTTTAGGCTAAAAGGCGCAGTGGTGTTTTTTTGCCTCCAGCCTTTTGCTGAAATGCAAACCCCAGAGAACTTGATCTATTTACTCCTTTTGTGCACATCTATGCCACTAACCTAGTGGTAAGCACTACTACTCTAAGTGAGTTGCAGCAATGATACTGTCACGGTGACTCAATCATCCAACATTAAATGTCTCCAATAAAACTAACGATACACACCTACTATTGCTGGTGACACTAAAGAGAATATGTAAAACAGCTCAGTGGAGGGATCGTTTGAATGCTTTTGAAACTGGACCTCTCTGAAAGTCTGCCCTCCTATTCAAAGCAGTTTCCTTGGCCCTAGGCTTGAGACAAAGGGTGGGAAAGCTCAGGGGACTTGGGGGCCAAATTTGTGCAGAGAAATCCCAGAATTGTGTTTTATACTTCTTTTTTTTAAGGCGACAATTCAAAAATTCTCCTTCTCTGCAACCTTTATAACGCTTTGCTGGTGTCTCCGTTCTCCCTGCATTCTCCTTGTTCTCAGCCTGGCACACCTCCTGACAGCCAATCAGAATACCAACTTGAGACGACTGCACAAACAAAGCAATGGGGAAGCTTTTTTATCTGGCAAGCAGGAGGAGGACAGAGGGACCGTTCCTCTGAGACATGATGCAACACCGCCTCATTTCAGGAGGCGAGTGAAGTCACAGCAACACTACCTGCATGCTAACTCCCGTTCTCCATCCCTCCTCCTCTCACTCAACAGGGGGGACAGGGGGAGTCAGCCTGGTACAAAGGCTAATGTTGGGATTAGGAAGACTCAGGAATCCCAGCTGAACATGTGAAACACTGGGCTGCTTTTTGAAGGGTGACACACAGAACGGACAACATGGACAGCGTATATTACAAGCCACTCTGCTGACCCTAACCCTCTCACAAAATCCCAGAACTAGGGGGCATCCACTCAAACTGAGGGAGGGGAAAGTGAGAACAAAAAAAAGAATTTTTTTTACCCAGCATGTTGCTAGTCTGTGGAACTCCCTGCCACAGGATGTGGTGATGGCATCTGGGCTGGATGCCTTCCAAAGGGGACTGGACAGATTCCTGGAGGAGAAGTCCATCACAGGTTACAAACCATGATGGAGATGTGCAATCTCCAGGCTTAAAACCAGGGTACTTCAAGGACCAGATGCAGGGGAGTGGTATCAGGAGACAGATATCTAGTCTCATGCGCTCCCATAGGCATTTGGTAGGGCCAGTTTGAGATACAGGAAGCTGGACTAGATGGGTCTTTGGCCTGATCCAACATGGCTCTTCTTATGTTCTTATAAAGATAATTTTGTCTCAACTGGCAGAAACGGCCTTGCTTTCAAGGACATGAAGTGGTGTGCAGGACGTCATTGGGTCCTCCACCAAAACACTGGTTGAGTACTACTTGGGGCATCTCTTCACTCTGCAGATTCAGAAACTAACATCAAGAGGGGTTTGGGTCCAGATTTCCAGTATGGACAGTAGGGTTAAAGAATTAAGAAGATCCACAGTAGGAGACAGTATGGGCATGGAAGCGCCAGCAACAGAAATACTTATTTAAATGTGAGAGGTGTTTCTAAGTTGCAGCCCAACAATATGTGTCTCAAAAACAGCCTGACTTAATTTAAAACCTTAAAAACATAGTCCACAGGGTTTTTTTAAAAAATGCATTCCTCTCCCACCAATCAAACACGTGAGGGAAAATTAAGAAAATCAAGATTTTGCAAAAAAGTGGCACGGGACAAACCGTTGACCCCCCCCCCAATCATAGGAGACAGCTCTGCATTTCCAATACTGTACATGGTTTCTTTAACTGCATGATTTAAACCAGTGGTTCTCAATCTGTGGGTCTCCAGGTGTTCCTGGACTGCAACTCCCAGAAGCCTCCACCACTTGCTGTGCTGGAAGGGATTTCTGGGAGCTGCAGTTCAGGAACATCTGGGGACCCACAGGTTGAGAACCACTGACTTAAACAAAGCCTTGCCTCAAGACAACTGGCATGTCAGAGTGAAGTATTCTAATCTAGCCCATCCTTCTCTCCTACCTTTCTGTGCTCAAGACTTACTGCTGAAAAACAAACAAACAGAAAAGGCCAAGGATATACTTGAGAGGGCCCCCTGAAGCAGTAAAGGGCAGGGAAGAAGTTTGCCTCTGCGTCGGCCTCCTCCTCCATCTCTCTCCTCGCCCCAACCCCCATCGGAAGCAGCAAGCAGGCCCAACTAAAGGAATCAGCTGAAGGACTACAGAATGGGCATTTGTTTCTTTGGCTAAGCTGGTTGTCATGGCAGCGAGAGACGGATAGGAAATGCTGAAGTTTTTAGACAGAAGCATCCAGTCCGGGAAGGGAAACCCAGTTGCTAGGCAACCCATGGGACACACACAGACCAGACGGCTAGGAGGCAAGACCTGCGGAAGACCGGGAAGGAGAAGCCTCCTTCTTGTGGGGAGGCGAGGACCCGGAGTCTCCAGCTGCAAAGCCCAAGCCTTCTCAGGCACCGGCTTGACAGAAGATCCGGGCAACAACCAGTTGAGGCCAGGTCACGAGAGGAAAGAGTCCCCTGGCAGATCCTCCCATTCTGGCGGCTACTATGGGGCCTGCATTATAAGAAATCGGTGAAGCCTTCGCTTTTGACCAGCAAGCTAATGTGTACTACAGGGAGCATCTTCCTCACTAGGCAACGGGGGAGAGAGAATATTTGGCAAAGTTCAGCTCCTTCCCCTCTCTCAAGAAACCATTTTTGAAGGCGACAGACTTTGATCTTTGCAATACCTGTACTCCTGACATCTGTCATAGCTAAAAAATGGAAGTTACCTACCTGTAACTGTAGTTCTTCGAGATCACGTCTGTGTATTCACACTGAGGGTTCTACTGCGCCTGCGCAGTGGCCACCGGCATGTATCAAGCTTCTGGCCGTTAGGACCTCCCCTTCTCTCTGCGCATGCTCCTCCTTTCCCGCGCTAGCGTGCTCAGTTCCCCAGCTATCCGCCGCTGAAAGACAAAAAGGAAAAAGTGACGGATAGAGGGGAGGAAGGTGGGACGTGTGAATACACAGACGTGATCTCGAAGAACTACAGTTACAGGTAGGTAACTTCCATTTCTTCTTCGAGACGTCTGTGTGTTCACACTGAGGGTGAGTAGCCAGCTCACGTACCGGTGGAGGGCCGTCACTATAAGGAAGCAGAGAGAATGGCCCGTCCAAAGACGGCATCAGACCTGGCCCTAGTGTCCAGACGATAGTGGGAGATAAACGTGGACGGATTGGACCAGGTAGCCGCCTTGCATATGTCGCCTATGGCTACTCCCCTCAAAAAGGCCGTTGAGGAGGCAACGGCCCTGGTAGAGTGTCCCCTCGGCACAGACGGTAACGGCGTCGAGGCCGATTCATACGCCAGGCGAATAGTGGAGGAGATCCATTTGGAGATGGTTTGGGAGCAAACAGGAACGCCCGCTCGAGGATTAGATGGGCGGATGAAAAGTCTTTTAGACTTCCTGATGTCTTTAGTCCTGGACAGGTAGTACAAAAGAGCTCTCCTAACATCTAGGGTGTGGAGAGATTTCTCTATGTCCGAGGATGGTGAGGGGAAGAAGGTGGGTAGTACCAGAGGTTGGCTGAGGTGAAACTCTGAAGCGACCTTCAGAAGGAAGGAAATGTCCGGAAAGAGGGTAACTTTCATGGGATGAAACTGGAGGAATGGCGGGTCAATTCAGAGGGCGGCAAGTTCCGATGCGCGCCTCGCAGAAGTGATAGCCACCAGGAACGATGTCTTCAGTGAAAGAATATATAGAGGCACCGAGGCCAGAGGCTCGAAGGGTGGCTTAGTGAGGGTCCGTAAAACAAGTGTGAGGGACCACTGAGGAACAAGAGGCCTGGAAGAAGGACGGACGTTCCATAGGCCTCTGAGGAAGCGTTTAAGGTCCTGATGTTGGAACAACTTAGCTGCATCAGACAGTGGCGGCTGATGTGCGACGATGGCAGCAACGTAGACTCTCAAAGTAGAAATAGAGAGTCCTCTATTGGAGAGGTGAAGCAGGAATTGGAGAACGGTGTCAATGTTGGTAGGTGAGGAGGGTAGGTTGTTGCTTCTTGAGAAGTGGAGGAAGGCTTTCCACTTATAGGAATAGAGGGTCGTTGTAGACGGCCTCCGTATATTGGTCATGATGTGTTCTAGTGTAAGAGAATTCTCCAGGCCGTGAGGTGGAGAGAGTGGAGATCTGGATGGAGAATAGACCCGTTGCTCTGAGAGATGAGGTCTGGGCGTTCCGGTAGGTGGCGGAAGTCGATCGCCATCGCTGAGAGTGTGGCAAACCAGGGTTGACGGGGCCAAAAGGGTGTTATGAGAATCATGTTGGCTGAGTCCATGTGAGCTTTGACCACGGTCTTCTGAATTAGTGGAATTGGCGGGTAGGCGAAGAGGAGAGACGGATGCCACTTGATGGCAAAGGCGTCCCCCAGGGAGCTCAGTCCCTGTCCGGCCCTGGTGCAATAAAGAGGGCATTTGGCGTTGTCCGGTGTGGCGAACAGGTCGATGCAGGGTCTGCTCCACAGGGTGCAGAGCCTCTCGTAGACTTCGTCGAGGAGATTCCATTCGTGGGTGTTTGTGGTGAGTCGGCTGAGCCGATCCGCTTGTTGGTTGTTCTCCGACGATATGTGGATTGCCACCGGGAGGATATTCCTGTTGGCACACCAGTTCCACAGGCGAATGGTTAGGAGAAGGAGGCTTCTGGAATGAGTCCCTCCTTGTTTGTTTATGTACCAAAGCGCTGTGGTGTTGTCCGTTGTTATTTGGACGGTCTGGTGGAGCAGCAGGGGTTCGAAGGACCGCAGTGCTTTGAAGATTCCTAGGAGTTCTAGGAAGTTTATGTGCATTGTTCTTTCCTTGCTGTTCCAGGTGCCATGAGTGTGGAGATGGTCGCAGTGAGCTCCCCAGCCCGTGAGGCTCGCATCTGTAGTGATAGTCTTGGAGATTGGACGTGGTGTGAAGAGATGTCCCTCGTTCAGGTGAGTTGGAGTCTGCCACCAGCGAAGACTGCGGTGAACCTCGGGAGGGATAGTGATGTTTTTGGTGGGTGGGTCGTGCAGAGGGTTGAATTGTCTGAGGAAGCACAACTGAAGTGGACGGAGCCGGAGACGGGCGTGAGTGAGTATGGACGTCGTGGAGGCCATTAGGCCGAGTAGGTGTTGGATCCGTCTGGCCGGGGTTGCATGTTTGGATTGGAGGGACTGCACCGCCCGTTGGATCTTGAGTTTGCGTTCCTCTGGGAGGAAAGCCTTCCCCTGGATGGAGTCCAGCACTGCTCCGATGTAACTGACTATTTGTTGGGGACGGAGCGAGGATTTGCTGTGGTTGATGTTGAAGCCCAAGGAGGTGAGAGTGTGTACGGTGAATGCAATGTCTCGAGTGGCTTGTCCTCTGGAGGGTGAGACCACCAGCCAGTCGTCTAGGTAAGGGAAGACTTTCACCCCCTGTAGACGCAGAAAGGCGGCGACTGGCGCGAGGCATTTCGTGAACACTCTCGGGGCTGTTGAAAGGCCGAATGGTAGGGCCTTGAACTGATAGGTGTGATGTCCGATTTTGAATCTCAGGTATTTTCTGTACGCCTTGCGGATAGTGAGATGGAAGTAGGCATCCTGGAGGTCAACGACTGCAAACCAGTCTCCGATATGAAGAAGCGGAAGAATATTTTCTAAGGTGGTCATCCTGAATTTGGTGTACGTGATGAACGTGTTGAGATCCCTCAGGTCTAGAATGGGGCGCAATCCACTGTCCTTTTTTGGGACAGTAAAGTATTTGGAATAGAAGCCGAAGGTGTCTGTGGCGGCAACAAGTTCGATGGCTTGCTTGTTGAGGAGAGCGTTGACTTCCTCCTGCAGAGGTGGAGTTGGTGCAGTGGTTATTACTTGTCCCAAAGGAGGGATGGAATGAAACTCTATCGTGTACCCCGATTCGACAATGGTGAGGACCCAGGAATCTGAAGTGATCTGGCGCCACCTGTGAAGAAAGGGTTGCAGTCTGACGTCTGGAGGATGCGGGCAAGGCGGGAGTGGGCTGTCAAAGGTTCTGTTTGCCCTTGCGTTCGAAACGCCTACTTGGTTGTTGAGGGCGTTGCTTCTGAGGTTGGGGCTTGTAGGATGATGAGTTGTAAGAAGAGCGAGGTCTAGGATGTTGCCTCTGTCCTGAGCCCTGGGTAGTGCGTTGCCAGGACGACTGCTGTCTCCGGTAGGACTGATGAGAGTGGTATTGAGGGTTGGAGATAGATTTGGCATTCTTTCTCATCTTGATGAGATTATCTATCCCCTGGTCAGTGGTGGAAGCAAATAGCCCTTCTCCATCAAAAGGGGAATCTTCGATTCTGTTGCGGGAGTCGTCCGTAATGTTGGTGGTCCTGAGCCAAGCATGTCTACGAAGGTGGATCGAAGTAACTAACTGTTTGGAAGCAGCGTCTGCGATGTTTCTGGCCGCGATAGTCTCATAGTCCACAAGGGACATAATTTCCGAATGGAAGGCAAGTAGTTTGGCCTTCTGGTCTTCGGGTATGGTGTTTATCACAGGCAGGATCTCCGTGAGTAGGTGCCTAGTGTAAGCTTCCATTACGCAGAGGTAATTGGAGGTATGAAGGGAGAAAGAGGCGAGGGAGTAATGGCGTCGGCCAATGAGGTCGAGTTTACGTCCTTCCTTGTTACTGGGGGCAGCAGCAGACTTCCCCTTAGCTCGATTTTGGACTGCATCGACAATTACAGAGTTGGGAAGAGGATGTTTGTCGAGGAATGCGGTGCCCTCGCCGTGTGTTCTATACATGTTGTCAACTCTCCGTGACATAAGAGGGATGGAAGAGGGAGTCGCCCATGGTTCTTTGATGCGTTTGAGGAGAGAAGGTATAAACGCCAGTCGGAGAGGAGGCGCCTGGTTTCTGTTTAGATGTCCAAAGAACCTACAGGATTCTGCTTCCTCGTCTTGCTGAAGCTGGAGGTCCATGACCTTTGCAATCTTGTGAATTGCCTGAGAGTAAAGTCTCATATCCTCAGCTGGTGAGGGTGGTTGTGTGTCAGCCACATCAGATTTCGGAGTGGGCAAGTCAGCATGGGAGGAGTCCGAGTAGCAGGAGCATTCATCTTCCTCATAATCAGAAGGGTCAGGCAATGCTTCATCCATAGAGGTGGGGGAGTCCGAGTGGCGTCCCCTGTGGTCGACGGTGGAGACTTGTTCAGCATCAGGAATGGTGCGCTGCCACTTAGGTGGAGAATGAGGCAGAGGTGAATGACGTCGGGAAGTGTGAGATGGCTCCCGCTCCCTAGTAGGGGAAACGGGGACCTGGATATATTTGGAGCCCTTTTTTGGCGGGGGCAGAGTATCGGCATCGGGAGAATCAATGTGATGTAGATCAGTCGACGCGGGCGCATGACCACAGCCCCTTGTGCGTCCAGGGTGGCGAACGTCCGGATCACGCCGAGGCGCTGGAGGGTTACGGTGCAGAACAGGGGACTCTCGGCGTCGAGGTGATTCTCGGCGCTGGGGAGAGTCTCGGCGTTGAGGAGGCAAGTCTCCTTGCCTTTGAGGGGATTCCCTGCGACGGGTCGGGGAGTCGCGACATCGAGGTGGAGATTCTCGGCGTCGGGGCGGAGATTCCCGACGTCGCGGAGGAGGAGACAGCGAACGAGTATAGCCGCAAGGAGTTGGAGAGCGGCTAGTATGATGGCAACATCGGCGCCGTGGGGGGCCATCGACGTCTTGAACATCTCGTGTTTTGGTGGAATATCTGTCGTCCCGACGTCGAGGGGATGGAGAGTGGTCATCCCTCTGAGCCTGACGTCGGGGAGGATCAGGGGCACGGTGGAGGTCGCGTGCTTCATCCTGATAAGATTCGTCATCAGTCCGCTGTCGGCGCCGTGGTGGAGATGTTGGCGACGTTGAGCGGCTGGATACGGCGTCGACGGAGTTGAGGCGTCGGGGATCTATGGTCCTCGACGTGTTGAAGGCGGACTCTCTTGTCCTTAGCAGGCAGTTTGAGGGCGATGTCGACAGGTTCGTCGGCGTCGGAGGCCCGTCGACGTTGAAAGCAGACTTAGAAGATTTGGGTTGGTGAGTCGAGCGGTCCACCTTGGCGTCGGTCATGGCACGTTTAGAACGCCCAGTTGGCACAGACTCTGCCGTTGCTGAGCGGTCATGAGAGTCCTCTCCCCAGTTAGAGGAATAGGTGGACCGAGGCGAAAGAACCGGCATTTGAGCAGAGGGAAGATCTTCCTCTGTATGGTGCCCCAATGCGGCGGCAATAGCTGCAGAAGTTGAAGGAGCTGGGCTGGTGGAGAGAGCCGCAGATTTCAAATCCTCGTGGCGGTCTTTACGGGAGGGGCCCGTCGCCTTTTTGGCCTTTGTTTTATCCTTTGGGGGAGCCGGATTCTGGGGAGATAATGGAGGGGCCTTTGCAGAGGCCTTTGTTTTCAGGGGGCGGCTTGTGCTTGGAGAGGTGTTGGTCTTCCCCGATTGGGATTCCATGGGGGCAAGGGATTGTTCCCAGAGGTAAGCACGAAGGCGTCCCTGGCGGTGTTTGAGCGCTGCCCTGGTTAACTTCTTACAGTGGGCGCACTGATTAGTTTGGTGTCCCTCGCCGAGGCAATAAAGGCACAAACTGTGGCCGTCCTTGAGGGGGATTTTGTTTGTGCAATTGGAGCACCTCTTGAAAGGGGCTCCGGAGGCCATAAAATGGCGCCCGGGTCGAGGGGAGTGGGTGGAGACTCACCAACCGTCGCTGAAGAAAGAAGAGGAGGTCCAGAAGAAAGAAAAGGAAAAAGGAAACCCCCCCCTAAGGGGGGTAGGAATGATTTCTGAAGGAATCGGATGGAGAATAATTCTCCAAAGGTTGAATATTTCCTTTTTCCACACTAGCTGTTAGATCGGTGACTGACCACAGCGGCGGAAAAAATGGAACTGAGCACGCTAGCGCGGGAAAGGAGGAGCATGCGCAGAGAGAAGGGGAGGTCCTAACGGCCAGAAGCTTGATACATGCCAGTGGCCACTGCGCAGGCGCAGTAGAACCCTCAGTGTGAACACACAGACGTCTCGAAGAAGAAACATAGTTGGTTAGGAGACCTAGGAATTTTTTTTTGTACAGTTTTCCAGCTCTAGGCATAGCTCCAGCCAAACCAGTCCAGCCCTACCTTCATTTTCTTGGCATGGAGCTTCTCTTCCTTCAAGTGCTCACGGAGGATCTCGCGGTGATTCACTTCTTGTTCTTGGGCAAACTCGCCCAGGGTGTACCTGCGGATGGAGTTGTGGCGCTGCGCCATGCCCAAGGAGCTGCCTCCCTGGCTGGGCACACTGGTGAAGCCCTGGCGCCGGGCAAAATAGTACACTGTCACCTGGTCAAAGCGCACATTCTTCCTGCGCATTTGCTTCTGCCGCTTCAAGATGGAGGTTGCTGAGACACAAAAGAAACCAGAGCATACAGGTGTTAAAAAGTAGGAGGGAAGGTGGAGTCCCTCCAGGTTCACCTTCCCCCAGAATGACAAGTGCACCCCGAATGTGCAAAGGTCACAGAATGCATCCTCTCCCGCAGGGCTTCCTGTGCTGGACCCCCAAGCATTTCACTTCAATGTGCCTGTTATTTCATCCTTGAGCAATGTAAGGGATTCTGGCCAGGAATACCATCCACAAAGGGAATGACCAGACCTGCTGGTATTTGGCATCAATGTAAATGAACCAACAAGGGTACAATCTGTCACACATTCCACTGCTTTGGCTGTGTGTTACAGGGAAATAGCACTACTGGTTGGTAGGCTGCTTTTCAAGGATGTTTTTATTAAGAAATCTCTGATGAGCTTTCAGGCAACTCCTGGGCTCCCCTAAAACTCTCTGCAGCCATGCAACTGATTCTGTTTAATTCCAAGGACACAACCTTGTCCTGTTTTTTAAGAACATGTCAAGGCACAGAATTTTTCTTAAATGTTGCCATTTTAAGGAAGCTGCATTTTGAAAGAACTTTTGAATAGGAATGTGAAGACTGAAAACTGGATTTTCCAATTCACTTATATTGCAGTGCAACCCCCCTGTAGCTGCCGCTTGCTAATTATCGGTATTAGGCAGATTCTTACATCATCTTTTCAACTCCAGCCTCCTTCCAGAATCTGCTTCTCCAGGGAAAATAACAACAACAACCCTGGGTATGAAATACATCCACAAACCTAATGAAATTTAGATACAGGTATCATTTGAGGAGCAGTTGTGAGAAAAGAGTTTCAATATAATTAGAAATTAATTCAAAACAGAGGTATTTTGTCAGAGGGAGAAAGCTGAAAGCCTTAAATTCTGTCGCACGTTACTGGACTGTGGAAATCAGTTAGGAAATGTAATGCTCCATCAACATACAAAGAGGAGGAAACCAAAGTATTATAGAGAACTCAGGTCTTCACCGAGTACCTTGTAATAAGCTGGAACTCATAACTCCTATGTATAAGCTCCTGAATGGGAAAACCAGACCCCCCTCTGGATATGTTCTTTCTTATGATCAAATCATAAAAAACAAACCTTATACACATTCCTAGCTGCTAATAAAACCATAATCATAATACCCAAACAGTTATGCCGAAAGCGACAAGTTTTATTTTGTTATGTGAACAATTTGATCAAAACTGTGGCAAAAACAATAACAGTGTTATGGCACTTTAAAAACTAACAAGTTTAAAGACTCTGCGTGTACTTTCATGAAATACAGTCCATTCAAACACATATGAAGAATAAGGCTACACTCCACAGCAATTTACGGCTCATCAAAATCAGTTAGTGTTTTGGGTCCCATCCATAATCTTTGGCGCTTTTGCTGCAGCAGACTACAGATTATGATGGCTAGCCCTCTGGAAATATCCCCTGCAATCTAGCAGAAGTTCTGTCACAGACATAACATACAGAGGCATACAAGGAATGGGGCTTCTGAAAAGCTTTTCCTGGCTAGCAATGGAGAAACACCTCCTGAGAACTCCAGACTTATCTCTATCTATTAATCTCAGAATGCTTCTCAAGTTCTCATCTTTGGATCTAATTCAACACCGTAGGACCATTTTTGAGGAAAGACTTGTACAACTAGGTGCCGTGATAACACAGGGGAAGTCTGTGAAGATGTTCCCGTGTTTAACAAAATGGGCACCCAACCACTTACGTATAAAGCCTGTCGAGCTCGGAGGATTGACACTGTCACAGCTGTCTGCACTGTCACTGTTGGAGATCTCATCGTCAGAATTGGAGACGGGAGAGCCCACGTCCACATCGTCAAACTTCCTCTTGAGGCTGGCATTTGTGATTGCATCCATTTGTCTCCGGCTCACATGGAGAGCCAAAGCACAGAAAGGAGATTAGCGTCAATGGAAGAGATCTCCAACCCCAGGCCGAGTGCTGGGGTTACGATGTACCTAGAAAACAAGAAGAAGGTGGAAAAGAAATGGTGAGCAATTTATTTGCGCTGCCCAGCTGAAAACACGCTGGCTTCTGGAAGTGCAGTAAGAAAGATTCACATGGATATTGTGTGGCCCTCTAGCTCTGGCCCAGGGCTGTTCTCCCCATGCTGAACTGAACAACTTCCAGCACAAGCCAACCTGTGTCATACTAGGTCCACCAGTATGCCTCACAGACCATTCAGCCAGATGCGCTGCTTTAAGCACACACCACCAGCCCCAAGCCTCCTGTTAACCTCTGGCCACCCACAAGGCACACAATATGCTGAGAAGCACCATTCGCCGCGTTCTGTATCATCCAATGGCACTGCTGATACATACCACCCTCTTAAGCAGACTAGTTTTATGGGAAAAGTACACAAAACATGGCCGCTGAATATCAAGCAGCCTCAAAACTGTTCTGAAGGACAGGACGCCAAACCATTTGGGTCACTCCTGGCTGCTCCTTCCCTCAATGTGAACAGCCACTGCTGGAGAAGCCCCGGCTGTTAATTCTCCTCTTTAAGCAATCTGCATCACACTGTAAGTAACATATTGATGTGTTTTGTTTTTTTTAAAAAAAAACTTGACTGTGGATATGTTGCTGTCAGGTGCTGCCATCATTGATTTCCTTCTACCCATAAGGGACAAAGGGTACCTCATAAGAGGCAGAAGTGTTTCAGTCCTAGGAGGTGCAGATCTAAAACAGTCAGGTTCTTTCCCTATGGCCAAAATAATGTCCGTGCCTGAACTGCTGTCATGACCTCTACAGGGCACTCAGAGGGGAATCAGTCCAGCCCAGCATGTCCTCTAAGAGAAGAGGTTTGATTTCATTCTTAAGTAATGGGTGGTGGTGGTGGTGGTGGTGGTGAATAACTGTTGTGAGTTTTTGTGGGCTGTTTGGCCGTGTCCTGGAAGTTTAATACTATGTTCCATTTTTTTTGGCTATAAAAATGGCTAAAAAGCAGCAGATAAAAGAAATTTCATTTCTGTTGTCCATTTGCTACCTTTAAATGCATGCACCATTCAGAGATGACTTGATTTAAATTGGTTTAAAGCGCAATTTAAATCACTAAGTAAGCATTTTATTTTTTAAAAAAAATCCAATTAAAATTGTTTTTAATATTGTTTTTTAAAGTTTTCTTTGCATTTCTGATTTAAATTGTTTTTAAAAAATTGCTTACTGATGGACAAGCGATTTAAACCAAATCTGCCCTGACTGATGCACATACATACACGAACAACCCAGACTCCCGGGAATCGTGATGCTGTCTATGCTGGGCTGCAGCAACTGCAAGGGGGTTTGGAAGATGCCAGTTGCTTTCCTATTCTCAACCACGCTCTCCCGTCAGACATGTGTGGTATGCATTCAGCTGACTCCAAGAGGTTAAACTGGCTCTCGCCTTTTGTGCACTGAACAGACACTAATGGGGTGGCGGAGGAGCAGAGTTGAGCATGCACTCAAATTCCTGGAGAAGACAAGAGATTGTGAACAAACCAGGCTCGATGCTGGCACAACAGCATAGCAGTGACAACCATTATGCCACACAATGCTTCGAGGAACAGTGAACCACTCTAGAGGATGGTTATTCAAGTATTATACAATATAAATGACTCTACACTAACATCTTTTATAGCCTCACCAGTGAAGATCTATAAATGTATGACCTTGGGTCAGATGATCCATTTTGGTATTGTCTGGTCTCTGTCTCAAATCCCAGTCGGCAACAGATGTTTCAGGGAAAGGTGCAACAGAAGCCCAGCATGAGTTAGAAGCAGGATAATCCTGCCCCATGTGGCAGTCAAAGCCTAATCTCCCCTAGTGAGAGACTAGGCTAAGCCTTTTGGGAAGAACAGCGTGACTTGCGCCATAGAGTTTAAATGGAGACAACAGACCCAATGACCTAGTTTGGCAAGTCTTGGCCCTCCAGTTTCATATAAGAAAGGCTCAACTCAACTGCAATGCTTTGTTTTCCCTACACTACTCTAGAAGGGGTAGAAGGCCGATGGTAACAAGACAACTAAGGACACAGAGCAGGGCTGGATGAGACAGATGACACAGGGAAATGATGCCATGATATAAATTGCCAGAGCAGCCTGAAAAATACGGCCACATACCAACAGCAAAGAGAGGGGGCAACAGAAGTTAGGACAAGAGCTCTGGCTAGTGCCAAAATACAATGGCTGCCCTGCCTATGGTCCTAAAGAACATGCATATAACATAATGCAAGGGAAAATCGCAATCTAGTCTTACTTGTCTTCACCACTTATGCTTTGGCCGTGCCGTGCCATAGAATCACTCAATAACTGAGTTGGAAGGACCTTACAAGGCCATCGAGCCCAACCTCTTGCTCAAGGCAGGAATTCAAATCAAAGCACATCTGACAGATGGTTGTCTAAATTTCTCTTAAATGACTCCAATGCCGAAGTGCTGACCACCTCCTGAGGTCACTGGTTCCTTTGTTGTACTGCTCTAACAGTTAAGACATTTTTGTCATATTCAGCCTAAATCTGGCTTCTTGTACTTGAGCCCATTATTAGGTGTCCTGCACTCTGGAAGGACTGAGAACAAGACTTCCCCTCAGTCTATTTTACTCAAGGTTCAACATATCTAGTTCTTCCAGTCTTTCCTCTTAGGACTTGGTTTCCAGTCTCCACCCACCCCCGATCACCCATGCTGTCCTCTGAACTTCCTCTAGTTTGTTGGCATTCTTTTTCAGTCCTGGTGTCCAGAACTGAAGGCAGTACTCGAGACCTAACCAGTGCTGAATAGAACAGGATTGTGAGACTATACAATATTTCTGTTTATGCATTTCTTGAGATAATACTTCTATTCAGGCATTCTAAAATGACATATACCTTTTTTGCAGTCACATTGCACTGTTGGCTCATATTCCAAAATCCTTCACATTGAACCTGTATGTATAAAAAGGTCTCCCCAAAACCATGGGAAGAAATGTGTGTCCACCCTATGAACCCCAATCCAAGTGTTCACAGCCCTGCCGATTTTTTGGCATCAGTCATAAGGCAAATGTTTATCTGCTATGCTGGAACCTCTGCTATTAACTTCTCACATTTAGGATGTCCAAAGTCCTGCAGGATAAGACGTATTGTACCCCTACATTGACTGATGAGATGCCTAATGGAAATCCACAACTATAACTTAACAACTGACCCTTCACGCTCTTGTTTGGGTGCTCAGAGCCACAATGCTCCATTTCTGGAGTTAAGCTACCATCACCCTGGGCCATGAGGTACTGACAGCCTCACCTATGGGTCTAATCTCCTTATAAAACCATCCACACTGGAAGCAATCACTACCTTTCCTAGTAGTACAGTTATACATGTTATTGCGACTAGTGCTGTAATTCACTGTTTACTGTTTGTTACTCTGGTTTTGATTGCTTGCAAACCATTGAGAATAGTGCTTCAGAACTAATGAGTCTCTCTCTCTCTCTCTCTCTCTCTCTCTCTCTCTCTGTGTGTGTGTGTGTGTGTATAAAGTAATTAATAAATAATATACTGTGCAGAGAAACACTTTTTTTAAAATTTCCGTAACTCCCACCATTCAGTGGGACAAAACCTCTTCCCTGTACACTTCCTCCACATGACACTTAATTGTACACACATTAAGACCATTTTGTTGGCCTAACTTTCTGAGTTAAAAAATAACAGATCTTGCAATTTCTCCTCTGCCTCTAGTTCCTCAATCATCTTATCCTTTTCTGCACCTTTTCAGGTCGGTCCTACAACACTCTTTTTAAGAGGGAGGCCAGAATCACACAGTATTCCTTGGCTGAGTTACGTCACTGATTTGTATAAAAGCACTGGGCAGTTTGTTTTTAATTACAGTATTTCCCAGTGAGATCCAGAGTTGACAAATACAACCTGCAAAGCATACACAGAGCAGACAACTCCCAGGGCATTTTTCAGCTCCCCACATAGAGTGCATGGTGGAAACCAAGTACAAGACTATTTGATACAAAACATGATTTCTCCCATGGGGGGGGGGCATCTAGGAGCAGCAGTTTTATCACATTAAAGAGGTTGCTGGGATGCCTCTGATTCCCCCAAAGCTTCTCAAAACCCAAAACGAACAGACAGGAACTCCTATTCTGAGAACTTTCCCTTTCTTCATATGCTTTACTTTCTGATGTCTGATCAAGCAGCCTATTCACGAGGAGCAGCTTGTCTCTTATCCCATGACTAGCAAATCAACCTGAGGGTCTTCAATTTAAGCGAGTTTTAAACCTTCCCTGCCCCCAGCATTACCCACTGCTCCTCTTATGCCCCCTAAGCCCCCCTCTCACTGAACAGAACAGCAAAGGAACCTCCAGAATGCTGTTTGATCACCACAAACACGGAGAACTAGAAATTTACATTAGGACTGAACTGGGGATTCTCCGTTTTTAACAATAAATCTGAAACTGCACACAGAAGACACGGAGCTCAACTATGTTTTGCAAGCTGTGCCAGTGCAACTGCCCCACCTGCAGAAGAGTCACAAGCTGCCTGCATGCCCTCTGCCCCCAAATACCAGAATGGCACCCCAGTAGCTTTAACTCGGCTGAAAGGTTTGCTTCTTTAAATGAACAAGATCCTAGCCGCCTTGGGTCCTTTTCCAAGGAGAAGGACAGGATAAAAATACTTTAAAATAAATAAATAAATAAATAGTCTTGGGAGGAGCAAGAGGATTTTGCCATGTTTTACCCCCTGCCATCCTGAATTAGGCTCGATGGGGTCTCCACTGAAAACCAAAAATGACTTCCAGTTAAAGTTTGCACAAGGAGCTATGACCTTTCTTGTTGGATGCAGAGCTCTCACTAGCAATGAGAAACAACATTTTCTAGTATCCATTTCCCTGACATACTCAATGAGAGGCACACTCTTCATTTGTTTTAGGTGGCTTGATTGTTCTCTCCCTCCCTCTCAGCAACTTCATTATGTATCTCAAGTACTGTGAAGCATGTATTTACAGAATAGACTGTGTGATTTTATCCCCACTTTTAAATTGAGAGATAGAAGAGAGACACAGGCACCCATGAAAAGAGGCTCCTTCTAGAATTAAGTGGGACCTTTAATCTTTACCTCCTCCATCCAACCAACCTCTTGTGCCCTGAACAGCTCATAGGCAAAGTTAAGGAAACAAAGAGAAGTGGATGTAACAAGCTCTGTGCCTCACCACCACCCCCAAATCCATCCCATGAGTCAGTTGGCTCTACAATGAAAAACATCTCTGCCTAAAGGTCTGCACGGGGACTTTCACGCATGCGCCGAGAGGGGTGAGTCGCCTCCGGACGAGCTCCCTGAGACGATAAGTATTTTATAACTTTAAATGGCTCAGTCATAAAGGAGAGAAGTTGAAACTTGTGGGAAAGGAAGGGGGAGTCCTCCCTCTAATCCCCTCCAGCCAGTGATTGATATCTCCCTCCGGTCTGGAGGTCTTTCGAGATCAGAGGGTCAAAGGAGAGGAGAGTCAAACGAAATGGCTGCTTTCACCAAACGCCAAGAAGACCTCTTGATAAGCAAAACTGTACAGGCAGTGAAGGAGGAGATTTCTAAAACAGTTCGAGCAGAGTTACGACGAGTGATCCAGGAGGACCTCACAGAATTAATTCAGCAAGAAAACAGGAAATTAAATGACAGCATAAAAAAACTGGTGGAAAATGTAAGCGATTTAAGTGTTGATGTCACAGCGCTTGAAAAAGGGTTGATCAAACAGAACTGAGATTAAAGAAGATGGAGAATCGGGTTGTTCAAGCTGAGGACAGGCAACGTCGTAAAAACGTCAGACTTGTTGGTTTATCGGAATTGATTAATGCTAAGGACATTATTCCTGAACTTTTATCTCTCTTGGCTGCTAACAATGTGGGAGTAATATCACAAAATGATATAGAAAGAGCTCATAGAGAACTTAGACCCAAACCTAAAGATTCTGCACGCCCGAGAGATGTTATAGTTGCACTGTGTAAGGAGAGACTGGCTGATCAGCTATTGAAAGAGACGAGAAAAAAAAGATCTTTAAATTATAAGGGGGCTACAATGAGATTCTTCCCGGACTTATCTCTGGAAACTTCAAGGAGAAGACAGGAAATGCGCCCGTATACAAGAGAACTGACTGCTGCCAACTGCAGATTTACATGGATTTACCCAGCTACAATATTGGTAATTAAAAACAATAAACAGTTTAAAGCAAGAAATCCAAGTGAGGCAGAACTGATGCTACAAAGCCTGGGGATTACTTCGCCAGAAAGATCCAAAGGAGAAGGAGATTTGCAAGGAGAACGAGAGCCTCGTGACGAAGAATAAATAACTGTTTGTGTAAACAGAGAATAGCAGAGTTAACTGTGAATGAGAGAAAAATAGTTTAAATGGGAATAGGATATGGTATAGGAATAGGGATATAGGACATAAAGAAGTAAAAAGAATATTGTTACAGGACTTAATTCATATGAACTACAGGGATGAAAAGAATAAGATATGAAAAGTGTTAATAAGGGAGAAGGGAGGAGGGAGGTGAAGGGAGGGAGAACAGAAAGTACATGATGCCGGGGAGGGCTGCCATGGGTATGTTTCAAGGTAAAAGGGAGGTGGAGTAGATAAGGAGTACTGAATTAAGTGAGGGGAGAAGGAAGAAGTAAGTTATAGGTTGTGATAATTTTGTAAGGAGAACACATAAATAATGAAATGTTTAGGGAAAGAAAGGAGGCTGAGCAGTCATTACAAATGTGTTAAATATTGTCTACAGGGGCAAAGGGGAGCGGCAACGGAAGTCCAACCTTTGCATGGTGCTCAGAATGGGTAGTAAGCCCATGGAAGGGGTGGGGATGCAAAGCAGGGGGTGGGGGGCAAAGTAGGGCGGTAAGAAACAAGAAGCAAGCAAATAAAAGCGAATTAAGGTGGAATGGTAAGGCCAAAATAGGTGACGAGAAAGATCAATGGGAGGGGACATGAGATTCCTCTCATTAAATATTAATGGAATGTCTTCTCAGGCAAAACAGAATGAAATTAGCACAGCTGTTAAATAAAGAAAAGGTGAAGGTTCTATTTCTACAGGAAACTCATATGGACAAAATAGAAAATAGAGTGTTATTCTCCCACCCAGCATGGCCTACCAAATGGCAGTTTCAATCAAATGGAACGAAAAAATCAAGAGGAGTTGGAATATTATTTAGAAATGACCTGGATGTCCAAGTGAAAGAAATAAGGATTGATACTCAAGGAAGATTTATAATGGTCAAATGTTTAATTTGGGGTCAAAAATATACTTTAGCTTCGATTTATGCTCCCAATAAAGGTCAAGTTAGATTCTTGAAAAAATCCTTAAGTAAAATTGAACAAGCCTCTGAGGGGTTGGTGATAGTGGCTGGAGATTTTAATTTGAATATACAGGAAAATAAGGAAACTCAACTGTATTGTAGATCTCATTTATGGAGTAATGTGGCTAGCTTAGAAGGTAAACAGGGGGATCCAACGTTTTATTCAAACAGGCACAAAAAGTTTAGCGTAATAGACTTTATGCTGGTGAGGGAGGAACTTAAAGAAACAATCTCAAAATTTCAAGTGGGGGTATATTTCTATCAGATCATGCTCATTTGTTAATGCAATTAGATTCAAACCTTCCAAAAAGAATTGGAAATGGAGATTTGACCCAAGAATAATTTCTTCAGAAGTTAAGAAAAGGGAAATGGAAAATAAGATAAAAAGAGTATTTAGGGAAAATGATGTAGAAGAAATTAAGTCATCTCTTCTATGGGACGCCTCAAAATCGGTCATAAGGGGTTGTGTCTAGAGGAAGAGAGGAGATATAAGAAGGAATTGAGTGAGAAAAAGATAAAGCTATGGAGGAACTATTAGAATTACAGAAAAAATTACAAAATAATTATTCAAAAAAAGATAGAAAAGCAAATAAAGGGAACAAAGAGGAAAATTAGATGAAATAAATAATTTACTTCTATGGAAGAAACAAGCCCTGGTTAAAAATGAATTTCAAAGGACGACAATTCAGGCAGGGAAAAGATTTATATCTTATTTAAAAATACAGAAAAGTAAAAACTTCATTAGGAGATTAAAAAATAAAAAAGGGGAATGTAAATATAAAGAAGAGGAGAAAAAAAGAATTATAACTGAATATTTTAAGGAAGCGTTCCAAAAGAAAAGACAAGGTGAAGAAGATTTACAAGTCAGAAGTAAAATCTCTGAAATACAAAAGAAGAGGCTAAATGATAAGATTACAGTAGATGAAATTAAGGAGGTAATTGGAACATTAAAAATGGGGAAGGCTCCAGGCCTAGATGGTTTTACGACTCTGTTTTACCGGCAGTTTCAAGAGGGGTTAGGGAAAGAATGGAGAAATTATTTAATGATATAATGCAAGGGAAAGGAATCCCAGAAACATGGAAGGAGACAGAAATTATCCCTATTAAAAAGCAAGGTAAAGCAGAAGAACAAGTAGCTTCATATAGACCAATCACATTGGCTAATCAAGATTACAAAATTTTTACAAAAATATTAGCTAAAAGATTAGAGGTTGCAATTCCAGATCTAACACAGGAGGATCAATATGGGTTTGTCAAGGGAAGATATATAGGTGATCCAATAAGAATAGTAATGAATATAATGGCAGATGCCAAAAGGAAACAAAGTAAAGTAACAATGGTAAAATTGGATATTAAACAAGCTTTTGACTCGGTAGGAAGAGAGTATTTACTAAAGTTATTAAAACAGATGGATATTATAGGTCCCTATGCAAATGCAGTAAAGGAAATTTATAAAGAAAACTTTGCAAGGGTAAGAATAAATGGATCATTAACAGAAAAGTTTAAAGTGGAAAGAGGTACAAAGCAGGGATGCCCTTTATCTCCCCCATTATTTGCATTAGCGATGGAACCATTGGCCCAAAATTTGAGAGAATGTGCTCAAATAAAAGGATATAAAATAGGAAAAGAGGAAATAAAGTTAAACATGTTTGCGGATGACTTAATTTTAATATTGACTAACCCATTAGAAGCAGCAGGTCCCCTGTTTAATATATTAAAGAAATTTGAAAAAATATCAGGACTAGAAGTAAATTTACAAAAATCAGAAATTATGTTTCTAAACGTTCCTAGGAAGGAGCAAGATCAATTAAGATTGCAAATGAAAATGGGAAAGGGTGTTAAAAAAATGATTTATTTAGGAGTGGTATTAACAAAAAATTGGGAAAAACTAGGTAAGGAAAATTATAACAAAACTTGGAGAAAGATCCAGAAAATAATAAAGGGCTGGAAAGATAAAAAAATGGGAATACTGTCAAAAATTAGGGCTTTGAAAATCTTTATAGTTTCAAAATTGTTATATTTATTTCAGGTTCTCCCAATATTACTTTCAGAAAAGATTTTAAAGAAATGGGACACATCATTAAGGAAATGGGCTCTTGGCAAGAAAAATCAAAGAATTAAACATAAAATCCTATATGCAATAAAAGAAGAAGGAGGATGGAGTATGCCCTCTTTGGAAAAGTATTATATAGCCTTCCAATTAAAATGGGCAATGAAGGTGGAGGAATACCCCACACCCAAATGGAAAAGAGTAGAAGATGCAATAAATAACTCAGCAGGTTACTTAGGGATATTTGATAGAGATAAAAGAATACTGAAAGAAGTTAAGGGACCAAGGCAAGTAACAATGGAAATTTTAATAAAAGGGACGAAAATAGGTGGAGTATCGAATTGGGGCCCTTTAGAACAGTTTAATAAAGAGGGGAAGATTTTGTCACAAAAAGATATAAAGAATCTAAAAGAGAAAGGATATTACAAAATCAAAGATATGCATGAATTAATGTCAACAGGAGGGGCAATAAATAAATTAAAAGGGATATTAGGGAATCAAAAATGGATGGTGGCAGAAAGTATGAAAAGGAAATATGATCAATGGTTCCTTTCTCTTAAGGGAAAAGAAGATAGACAATGGGAAGTGGTGTATAAGAAATATGAAGAAAAAAAAGGTTGGAGCAGGAGAGATCTATAGATATTTGGTTAGATTGGGAAATCAGAATGAAAATTTAATTAAATATAATTGGGAGGGAGATATGGACTTAAATACAGAAAAGATTCAGGCTATATTATGGGGGATAAGAGAGGTAAAATTGGAAAAAAATTAAGGATATGCAATTGAAGATATTGCATAAATGGTATTATACCCCACAGAAATTAAATAGAATAAATAATAATATATCACAAAATTGTTGGCATTGTAAAAAGAAAAAGGTACTTTTGTACATATGATATGGAACTGCGAGAAAATACAAACATATTGGAGGAAAGTAGAAAATTGGTTATCAGAAATTACAAAGAAAAGGATTGAGCTAAAAATAGACTATATTTTCTTAGGCCTAGTAGATAGAGAAAAACAATGGAGAAGCGTAAAAAGATTGTCTACTACGGAATAGCAGCAGCTATAATGGTACTAATGGGTGGATGGAAGGACCAAAAGAAATGGAAATATGATAAATGGAAAGATTATATACATGAATTTTTTCAAAATAATTGGATACAAAGTATGCAAGAAGAAAACATAGAAGGGAAACATAGAATTCTAAAGGAGTGGGAGAAATATATAAATTGGATAAAAGGGAAGCCTGAGAACGAGAAATGGGCTAGACTATTCCATCATGCCTTAATAATGTTCAACATGAAAGGATAGTGATTTCGGCTTGCTGGGGGGAGGGGGGTCAATGAGGAAGAGACTAAACGATGATGTAATGTTTTGGAAAATTGTAAAGATTGAAATATATGCTGTAACTTCCTCAATAAAAAAGCTTAAAAAAAAAAAAAATAAAGGTCTGCACGGAGCTACTATGGTATGAAGTCATGCAGAAACAAATATTATTGGGAGAGAGTGGGGGAGGACGTGTGGGCTGAGAGTCCCAATTTAGTAACAGGGGCTATTTCTTCAAATATGCAGCAGTGCCATTCATTTCTCTGCAGCCTAGCTTTTATCAGGAAGCACGAAGCAGCAGAGCAGCAATGAAGCCCCAGCAGCCAAGACAGAACACACAATGAAACCCATTAGGGCTTGGGATCAGGCAGCCTTTCAGTGTGGAGGGAGCTTGAATTATACAGCAGAGAAGAGTACGGGGTTGCCAGGTGAGTGCTTTTTTCCTTAGCACATTGTCTCCAACAATGAATTGCTCTTGACAGGCCCACAGTCCAACAGTTGCCAACTGATGAGACCCCCCTCCTTCTCCTGGGTAGTTTCTGATTATGCAGAGGGCAAGACCTTGTTGAGAGACCTATAATTGCTTACAGACACACACACCCTGCCCCCATCTCAAGCAACTACTGACACACAACAGACAACAAAACGCTGCTACCCTGAAACAAATCTAGATGCTGGCTTTGCCCCCACATTTACTCCGGCAACATGATCACCTAATAATGTGACACACAACACTAAGAGTACTTCAACCTGTTCCTCTGCAAATGGTATCTATGCCATTTGTCAACAAAGCCCCTCTGGACAGTCTCGATGCAAAATAATTAATGGACACAGAAGTGTCAATACACAGAAATCAGTTTCAAACAATTTTAATCTATCCTAACACCATGCACCAGATCTGAAAATTACCATTCTGAAGAAGAAAAACTACAGAACAAAAATCTAGACAGACAGCTGAGGTAAAATATACACATATATTTAAACCCCATATTAATTAGCTCAATATTAGATAAGGTTTCTTGGGTCATTATTAACTGTAAAATACTACAATAATTGTATTTTATCTGATGTGGGCCCCCTCCACACTATAATCACATTCCATTTTAACCATCCAGAGCCACCTTACAAACTTCAAAAGTCTTTAGAGGTTCTTAACTTATTATCATATGTTGTTGTTTCTATACTAGCCATAGCCTGGGGTTAATTTAGCCTCCATCAACTGTCTCCTTTTATACAACAAAGCTTTTAAGGAAAGGAACTAAATATCAAACAAGGATGTTAAAAGTCATTAGCAGGTGTGAATGCTACAGAATCAACTTGTGTCCAGCAAGGAAACAGCCTTTTTTTATTTTGGGGCCCTGAAAATACTACCCATGTAATCTGACTCTTATGTCTGAGGAAGTGGACTTGATCTTGAAAGCTCACACTGAAATACAACAGTTAGTCTTATAAGGTGTCACAAAGTTGTTGTTTTTCCGTGTCTGCTTCTGTTTTGTTTTGTTTCTTGCTGCCTGATAAATCTCCCCTTAGTTTAGAAGACATGGCTATACTTTCTTCTAAAAGGTATAAAAGAAGCAGTGGCATTTAAGATAAAGGCCACCATCTGCTACTCTAGTGCTATATTAGAGACAATACCAAAACATTTTCAAAGTGGGCTTCAGGGGATATGAGAGAGACAAGGAATGAAACCACATTTCAGAACTGAAGCATAATTAGGAGCCACAGCCAGCCCAAGGCAGAACCTCCAACCAAGGAGGTCTTGTGTCTCTAATTTTTACACTGGTCCAGGCATCTGTCTACAGAATAATGAAAATGCTCATTGATCCAGAGCTCCATCATTATTTCCCCCCACTTCATCTGATTTTTTTTTAGCCTCATCCATCTGGAAAAACTGAAGATGCACAGTAATACTGGCTATAAAAATAATAAAATATTGACAGGCCCTTAGCGCCACAATACCAAATCCCTAACACTTTTTCACAGGTTCTTAAAAAAATATTTGAACAAGACATGGGAAGTAGAGAGAGAGGGAGTCCAGAATTCCCCCCACCTCTTCTTATCTCTACTTTCATGCAGCAAGAAGACGTTTATTGCAGAACAATAGCCTTTACTCTGCTGGGAGACAGAAGATTAGTGTGCAGGGCCTGCCTCCTCCCCCACCCCTCTTCTCCTTCGTTCTGTTTTGTGCCTGGTGGCTGCAAACAGCGGACACTGGTTCTTATCTTTCCATGAGAGGAATATTTTTAAAAACCCTGCCCTTCCTCTTAAGGATTGTCACATGCAGGGGAGAGGGGCATGGGGAAAGGGGCAGGGGACACACGTGGTGGAAACGGAACAGCTTAGAAAAGAGACAACGGCCACCTCCAAGTGATGTGGCATGGTTGGCTCATGTCCAAGAGGAGCAAGCAGAGAGAATGGCCTTCAGAGGACCCCTAAGGTTTCCTGTTTTGGTGCAAGTTCACTTCACAGAGATGTTCTTAGCCCCGGAGACAGAAGAAATAAAAGCCTTGACAACCGCCCTAACATCATCCTCAGAAGCCACACCTGAATCTAGAGACGTGCCCCTCCACCCTTTGCCACAAAACAGGCCACACGGACACATTCATACTCACTCACACACAGAAGCCTCTGCAAAACCATTAAGCACCTCCATCCCGCCCGCCCACCCATGAGTTGCCCTTTCTTGAGTGAGGCCTAGCATTCCTGGCCATTGATGTGAGACCACCGCCACCCACCCAGACAAGCCCTGCCTGCCTCTTCCTTGCACTTGTCTCTTCCCTTCAACGTCCTAGCAACTGTTCCCATAGCAACAAAGCTGAACAAATGAGCTTGAAAGAAGCATGCCAGCCAGCTGTGGCAGACAGCGGCAGCAGCAGGAGGAACACGAACAGGATCCTTCCTATGGCTAAGCTTTCTCAGGGAGAAAAAGGATTCTGAGCTCCTAACAAAATACGGTTGGAGAGGTAGGCACCCCATGAAGGATTTAGCACCCTGCACCTCAAGCACACCTCCCTCTGGCAAAAGGAAGCACAATCACCCAGCTTCTGCAAATCCTGCAGGACAACGCAAATCCATTTCAGCTAAAACAAAGGAGAAAGTTGAAGACAGAGAAGTCTCACTTGGCAAAACACCCACAATCTGCCCCCTAACTTTCTCACTCTTCACGGGCAGGGCAGCACCCTTGCTTCATGGGCGAAAGAGAACAGTCTGGCACAAACCACCACAACTGACTGCTCTGGCATCTCTTCCTGAACCAGCTCCCCCTGTTACCTTTGCTCCAACTGAAAATGCATGTGAGAAGCGAGTTGGGATGAAGGTGACATATTAGTGGCTCGCTTAGACAAGAAGGAATTCTGATATACAGTATGGAAATCTTATGACATATAAGTTTCCTTACCAACCCCACTCTCTCCCTTCTTAGCCCCATTTCTTTTAAATACAGCCTGATCAAGACATTACAGTCATTCCTGTCAATATGCCTCCAGGTGAGCACCTAATTTTGCCCCCTCCGTTGTCACTTGTCCACATGAGCAACAAAAGTCTGAGAAGACACTCTGGTTCACATTCAGACTTTAGACCCTGGGAAATCTGGGTCCTTGAAAGGGTCACGGGTGAAATATACAGAAGCAGGATCATTCTCTTGTTGCTTGCAACGGCCCAGGGATGGCTGATACCTCTCTATGCTTGTTTTTTTTTAGCATACGGAAGATGTCAAGAGAACAACATGCCTAAATAGGGTTTAAGTCTTTTACGCCTGGCGTGAAAACACTATTGAGTATTCCATTTGTACCTTGCAAATTTCTCATGTACTTCTGTATGCTGGAATGAGGTCACTATGAACCTCTTTCAAGACAGATCACCGTGGGAACATTACAACGGCTTACGCTTGTACCTTCATTATCAGCAACATGAGTCAACGTTGTCAAGTGATGATTCTGAACTAATAATCTTCTAGTAACACCTTTTCTAACTAGTGTACTCAGCTAGCTGCCCTCACTTTAGAATCCTTCCAGAGGAAGTCACAATTATGTTTTAGAAACTCAAACAGCACAAGCTGTTTAGCTGTTTTGGAAAAATCACTTTACATTTACTTGAACTGAACCTTCCATCCTTGTAAGGGATAATCTATTGCAACACACCTTACAAATGAGCCTTTTTCCTCTACCAAGCTTTCCTCAGATTAGGAGGTCATGTAATATCCTGCCCATTGTCTCCTGACAGAAAGGTTTCAAACAAAAGGAACATGCCCATTGAGCCTGGAATGACAAAGAAACACAGGGTTTCAAAAGGGATTTAGCTTCCTTGCTAAAATAACTCATTTTTTTAAAATGCAAGAGCTACCCAACTTCAGTCCCTTCCCTCAAACCACTGGAGACAGCAACAGGACACCTTGCCATGTCTTACACACAAGTGAGGAAAGAGGAGGTGCATCCACTGCTTTTCATTAAGGCTAGGGATTCCAAACATCCTGAGGGCAACTTCTATAGTGTCTGGGAAGTGCTCAACAGAACAGAAATAACCCAGTTATTGGAGTCCCACAGTTAAAACTATAGGTAAAACATTCCAGAAACTTTGAGGGGGTGAAGGGAAGGGAACTTTTCCTCAATTTTCTTTCATTTCTTTCTTTTCAAAAAAAAAAACCACATGGTTTCAAAATTTCTGGGGGGGGGAGAGAAAGAGAGAGAGAGAGAGAGAGAGAGAGAGAGAGAATCTGGTCTAAGTCGGAACAGCCTGGAATTTGAAAAGCAGAGGTCAGAAAGGGGAAGGTGGCTTCAGAAGAGACTCCCACAGTTGCCATTAAGGTTAGATCAACTTTTTAAGGCAGTTCACTCTTTCATGTCCATCAGTAAAAAAAACCCAGCTCCTAAAATAGTATTAATCAGAAAGTTCCCCCCCCCCACAACACCTGAGTTTCAGAGCATTATGTGGCCACTGCTAGCTTGTGGTGCCTCAGATTACAACGAAGGGCACTGTGTTCACTGAACATAGAGCTTGTGGCTCAATAGATGGTACAATCCTTCCCTCGGCCATTTGCACAGGAACACTGTGTGATGAGACCATGTGCAAATCATACTCAGTGGGCTTGGATGCAAAAGTGAAAACATAATTACTCTTTCATGGCCCACAGGATTTGGATGCTGAAGCGCAACAAGTGCAGAGCAGTAGCCTGGCTGACCAGCTCACTTCACAAAGAGCCAGGCTTGCTTCATAGTCCATTATGATACAGCTCCTACCATCAAAGAAGAGCAAAAAAAAATTCTTTACCAGCTTTCAGAAAATGGGAATAGCTTGCCTTCTTTAGCTCATCTTCCTCAGCTTGGTAGGATTAGGAGGCTGCATGAAGACTCAGACTTGTTTTTTACAATTATTTCATTGTTTGCATAATGGCTGCAGCAGAGTAAACGTTATGCAGCCGTCTGCTCCACCTCTGTGCAGAGATGTGCAAGTAAATGAGTGCAAAATCTATGGGAATATCTGAAAAATCATGCTTACACCCAGAATGTATGGCTAAAAAAACCCACCTTAGTTTCACAGGAAGGCTTTGATTTTTCTCAGAACAGCCAGATACACATGGAGGACTATCCTAGGGCTGTCCCTAACTTACTGTTATTTTTACTTGCAATTCCAAGACGTCAGTATTTATTTATTTTGACAGTTTCTATTCTGTCTTCCTCCCCAACAGGGACCCCAGATGGCATATAAAAGCATTTAAAACCAACAAATAATTCAAAATAACCATACCAATTAAAAATCTGAAAATATGTTAATATTTTAAAACATTCTTAAAATAAAACACCTATGAATCACATTTTTAAGAGATCCGGCTCCCAAACGCACCTCTCTAGAAAGCTAAGTTTCCAATTGTTTCACCACCCAAGGAAGGGAGCTCCACATTCTGGAAGCATTCACAGAAAAGCCCCTCAAGGCTCAGGTTGGTGAAAGTGGTGGGACCAAGGAAAGACACCCCTCCAGAGGATCTCAATACTCTTGGGGGTTAAGTACAGGGGGAAAGTCTTTCAGAAAGGCTGAACCTGAGCCACAAAGGGCTTTAAAGGTCAAGGTCAGAACTCTGAATAATAACAATTATCTGCTGGCAAGTCAATTCTGACCCAGAGCAACCCTTTCCTGAATTTCCTTGATGTAGAGTACTTCGCCATTCCCTTATTCTGTGGGTGCCTTGGGACACTGCAGCTTACCCAAGGCCAGACATGCTTGCTGGCTCTACCAGGGACAAGGTAGTACCAAACTTTCAAACACTGGGCTTCAGCTATCAAACTCACTGAAGCAACCAGTCAGCACTTTACATAGGGCCCAGAAACAAAATGGCAACCAGTGAAGCAGTTCTAAAAGAGGTTCACACAATTCCTGCAAGCAACCCCGGAAAAGTATGGCCAAATCATTTTGTGCTCGCTGACCTTTTTGAACTATTTTCAGAGGTAAAAACCAGCTGGCACACTAGTTTCAATTGTGCAATACTCTCTTGTGTCCACTACCAAGACCGGCGCATGCAGCTTCAAAGAGGATTCCAAACACACAAAGAAGTTAGCTTAGGAGTACAATCCAATCCAGCACAAGTTATACCCCTAGTCACTTGTCTGCCTCTTGATTGAGCAGGAGCACCTCTGTCTGCCTGGACAAAACTTGAATTTGTTAACGCTCATCCAGTCTGTTACCAAACCCGGGAACTAGTTTATGACAGAGACAGTTTCTTTGGATTTAGATGGAAGCAAGACAGAGTTGACATACTGGTGACAGTGAATTTCAGAATTCTGGATCTGTTTAAGATAGGACAACATGAGATCACATGAGCAAAAGTATGGAGTGGGGATCTGCCATTAACATTTGGCTACAGGATGTTCACAAAAGGCATTTTAAAAATTAAGGCATTGAATATGACCCCATGAGTAATCTGTTTGAGAGAAGGAGAGAGTTGGGTGCAGATAATAAATTTACTGAGATACTAGAAGGCTAGTATGACACAGAATCAGTGGTCCAATTGCAAATCACCAAATAAACATGAATTATGGTGGATAGATGAGCCTTTCTGGTCTAAGATTTTGTCCCTGAACCCACTGATGCTTTTAGGAAGCCCACCAGCAGCAGGTATTCAGCAACACATTGCCTATTATTTTGAATTAATGTGTAGCACCATGATTAGCAACTGCTGATAACCTTTGCTTCCACTGGTGTAATGATATCCTTTACTATGTGCCTGACATTAAATATGCAGTAAGATTTAGCTATGTACTATTTATTTTAGTCTGGTTTATTGTTTTCCCATGTTGTTACAAAATTAATGACAAGGTATTTTTCAAAACAGTTTAACTATGTGCTACATAAATGCTTTTATATATTCGGAATGCTCTACCATTCAGTTTCAGTGAATGACACTGAATTTCTTGCATTATAAGTACAGAAGAGAGAGAGAGATTAGATTCCCTATCATTTTTCCATACTATGGATGTGTTTATACATCTATCACATACTCTATTTACAATTCTTAAGGTAAAACACACCCTAAATTGTAATTTTTACTCATGTAGACGTGGCTCAATTTGGTTGCCTTCTCCTGCACCTCAACCCTCTGAAGTCATACTATCCAGCACTGTTTCTGAAAAAAAAAAAAACATTTTTAAAAGATTTCTAGCACAAATTAACACTTCTCAGTGATGAAATGAATCTTCTTTGTAAAACCAAAAGCACTAGAAGTACATCTTCCATACCATATGACATTTCATTCACAACCTTCAGCACTGTCAAAGTAAGAGAAGATTGTTTATGAGAAAAAAGAAACCTAATTTGAGCAGCAAAGAAGTAAAACAATACCCTATTTGACACATAATTAATGTGAATTTTATTAGACTTTTTCGTGCAAACATTTTTTGCATTTTTGGCAAGCAATTTGGTCATCTGGAACGCTCACATTGTGAGAGGAAGGAGATGGTCTGAACAAAACATATGAAATGAGTCATTAAGTGTTTTGATCCTGTCAACTAAACCTTTGAAACACCAATGGCCAGTGCAAACTAACTGTTGACTGTGATTATCACCATTTTATACAAGGAAGGCCTAGTTCCATTCAGACTCTGAATTTCAATTTGAAACACTGAAACACTTTTGAACAATTGCTTTCTCCAACAAAAAAAGAATTTGCTTGATCTCTCAATCTCTGTGACTGACAGGACTGAAAAAGCATCTCAGCATATAAAGCTGAAAGGAAGATATGAGGTTTACATCAACTAGGTTGGATAACAATCAATGGTTTTTTAGAATCAAATTGATTTAAATCAAAAACCAACATTTTAATTAAAATCATTAAAACTGGTTAAAATTATATCATGGTTTAAATAAATTTAAGTTGTCCCTGAATTTAATTTAATTTAAATCAAATCCACCTGAGGCCTAAATTTTTGAAAAGTAACCAATTTGATAGCAAGATAGAATCCATGCAAGGGAGTTTGCAAACATTCTGCTGAGTTAATCATAAATGTTTGTCAGGACACATCCCTTTTCCTGAATCTTCTCAAAGATGCAGCAGTAAATTAGGGGAAATCCTTATTAGGCCAGGGACAAGTTACTGAGGTTCAAACCTGAAGTGTTCAGAGATCCACATATATTGTTCAGTGCAAAGGAAACTAACCAGTCCTCCTCCTCAGCTTGGAGATAGGGAGAGATCATCCCACGGCAGCTCTGCATTTCTAAAATGCTTGCAGCAGCTTAAATCATGACAGAGCCAAGTTACCCACTGCTACCACCCACCTCAATCACCTTTAAAATCCTTATTTCGTGACTGTGTAATGTTTACACACCAGCAGCTCTGGCTCAACGAAACAGCTCACAATTGGGCACACATGAACTTTACCCCTGTTCACTCATGGGGGAGAAGAGATGTCTCACCTACAGGGACTCCTCGTAAACTCCTGCTATCGTTTTTTATCTTTAATGTTTAGTTGATCTTGTTGCTTTTATTACGATGTAGTATATAAACTGGTTTTTTGTCCATTTTATTGTTGTGAACTGCCCGGAGTTCCGTCCGGAAGACGGGCGGTATATAAGCTCTAAAAATAAATAAATAATAAATAATAAACATTAAGCATGCTGACAAAAGGAGACTTGGCTTTTCAGGTGACATTTCTAGAGCTTTTCCATTCAGCTGTGTGCAACTCCAAGTACCCCCACTATCACCAACTTCACACTGTCATAAATGTGGCATTCCTTTTTCTTTTTTACTTTTTACAGATTCTTTGTTTTATTTTTTTAAAAAAAATAATTTGGAATCTCTGGATGAATCTGCCAGTATAAGAGAAATGTGGCTACAGTAGCCTAGTTCTTACTTCCAGGCAGGGAGGAAATAATCTGTCACCTTTGAAGAGTCACTTTTTAAAAGTACAAATTTGTTCCAAACAATTTATGAACTAGCTTTTGGAATTTTGTGAAATTAATGTGTGTGATGTTTTCTATGCACTTTTGTTTTCAAGCAGTTTCCTCTAATGCTTGCATTCTTATATACAGTTTTCCCCAGGGAACTGCACCACAAAAATGTCACACAAACACACACACACACACACACTATATATCTATCTATCTCTATATCTATATCTATATCTCTATATCTATATCTATATAGATAGATAGATAGATAGATAGATAGATAGATAGATAGATATATCTATAGATATATATATAGATATAGATATATAGTATGCATCTGTTGGTGTATTGGCTTCGGCAGTATGAATTAAGTCAGATCAGATTAAAATGTCAACTGAATGATCATTCTACAGCTCCATCTTTTTTGTGAAGATTAGTTTCTACAACTGGTAAGTTATCAAGTGAACATGCCATCTCAAAACCAACCCAGCAAACTTGAATAATCCTGCCTCACCCTCATTTAGTGATTATCAATTGAATGAGTTCAACACAGCTTCAAGCTGAGCAATGAACAAAGGTTGAATAATGATCATGGATGTGTGTATAGAGATGTGAAGGCTGGGAGAAACATGGAAAAATGGGGGAACCCTAACCAGCCCTGAAAAGGGGAATGGAAAGAAACCAACGTGTTTCTTGGCCCACCACTTCCACATATCAGGCTTTTAAAGAGGTGTTTCCAAGAATACGGTTGCAGAACACTCTCAGAAATAAACTCACAGTTAGCTGCAGTGAAGAAAGAGAATGCACCATCAAACCATAACCAGAATATGTGAAAGGCATTCAGAACTCTTTCCAAATTAGTTCTTCTGGAAATTAATCACATTACCTGGAAGACATGCTGTAAGTGACATACTGCATCAAAATACAGAAACAAAAAGTTGTTCAAATAATCCTTCTGATGGTTACTTTCCTTTAGGTCCACATAACAAAAGCACAGACAACCATAGCAGATGAGGAAAACAACCAAGCAGTTAGTTGCTAGTAGTTAAGTGTAACAGAGGTTGCAAAGAACTCCATGTGGGAGAAGGCTGGTAACACAGCTGAAAATTTCTGTTCCCTTATTCTATAATATCATGCATTATCCATCCTTCACCACCACCCTCTGCCTAACAAATGGTTGCTTTAACTTACAAGAGTTAAACATACCTTAATAGCAAGTGTCAATGCACACAAACTGTGTGGTCACAAGCAAGATGAAGCCAATCCTGGAAGGAAATTTTAACTCTTCTCAAAACAGCTTGAGATATAAAAAAATGTGTGAAATCTAACAGCTGCTCAATAACTGCTGATGTAGAAACATTTTAAAGAGCCTTTCAAAATTGCAATTCATCTTCCCACTTTCATATACAGTGGTACCCCGACTTACGACCAGCTCGACTTAAGAGCAATTCGATTTAAGAGTGGAAAACTGTTGGCATTTTAACTGCCGCCTTACAAATGTTTAGATATGCTCTGCTTGACTTACAATTTTTTCCCATTGTTTTGATTTTTTAGCTTATTTTTTCAATTTTTTAGATAGGTACCCCGACTTAAGAGTAGTTCGACTTAAGAGCATGCATTCGGAACGGATTAAATTTGTAAGTTGAGGTGCCACTGTACTCCCTCCCAATCATTGGCAGCACAGTAGCAGCCTGAAAGAACTGTTACTCTTAAAAGTGTGTGAAAGGTTTCTGCATTGTTATCTGGGAAAGAGCAGCAATCCTTGAGAAAGCATTTAATTATACCTCCAAATGAATCATTATCTAGGACAATGCTCTATATTTTGCCATTTTTGGACGGCTATGTAAATGTATCTTCCATTATGGGCATGCAGACTAAGGAACTGTTAGGCAAATTGATGGCTTAACATTAATCTCTATGTAAGGAAGTACTACAGTCTTACATATTCCTATGCAAATATGACCAGTGTTGCCTGTGCAGAGTACAGACCAGCACTCAAGAGATCTGGATTTGAATCCCTTCTTGGCCATGGAAACTCACTGGAGGGTGGCTATGGTAAACCACTCCATGAACATTTCATACACCTCAAAAATCCTGTCAGAGGTTTCATAATGCAGAAGTTATCTGATGGCACATAACACACAAAAGAAGGAATCACATTTAGAGATTTTTAGATTTATAAAGCCCCTACCTTCAACTTTTTTTCATGTTACACAGTTATTGCATGCTAAAACAACCATGATCGTGATGAAAAGCACTGTGCTTCTCTATTTTTAAAGACATTCTAGCTTGCTGCCCCTTCTGTCTTTAACCGGACAATTAAGAGGGACTCAGAGCAGATCCTTCAATTAAATGGCAAAACTATGTGGCACTCTCTGCCTTTAGCCTTAAATACTGTACTCAAAATGGGTGATCCTGCTGCTCTAGTATGGCCACCACCGTGTCCAGCTGTCTCTTGGGCTCTCCACCATCCATTGCCTTCGGGGCTTACTGTGAAAGCTGTGCAGCAGCCAGTGAAGGGGAAATCAGTGGAGGAATGGAGAAAGCACTCAGAGGAGACAACAGCCATCTCTGCAATTGGCTGCAAGACTGCTTAAAAACATTCACCCTTAAATGAAGCTCATTCCAGCTGTAAATGTTTCTGGCAACAGCTGTTATTTTTCCCTCTTTCTCTTATCAGCACCCTTCTCAGCATCCAGAATTACAACATCCATCTGTACATTCCTCACTGCCTAGCTTCAAAAAAAAAAAAAAAAAAACTGACTTGAAAAACACACAATTACTCTATTGGGTAATACTAAACTACCCCCAAAAAAGTCCACACCAAATCCATGGGCCAGCTCATAGGCACAACCCGCTCCTTCTTCCCATGGCTGAGGATGGATGAACAGGAACAACATCTTCAGAGTATAGTGATACCTTGGTTCACAAGAATAATCCATTGTGGAAACGTGCTTGTAAACCAAAGCACTTGTATATCAAAGCAAATTTCCCCATAAGAAATAACAGAAACTCAGAAGATTCGTTCAGAGGCTCCACAGACCACATACTGTACACACAAAATGCCAAAACTCACAAAAGAAGTTGGCTAGAAGTCCATGTTCACACCATGGTTTTAGGTACCTGGCTGCAGAATCTGCTCCTCTTGAGATTAACACCTGGATTTTACTCCATGTTTTTAATGTGACAATAAAATGCAACTTGTAGCCATATACAGACTTGACCAGCTACCCCATGACTAGAAATGGTTTGAAAAATAAGGATGTTGAAAATTTTTAAATAAAAATATAAACTGAAATAAAAGTAAAACAAAAGCCTAACCTGCACTCATCTTTGCAAAACTTTGTGGCTGATATGAGAGAGACAAGAGGAGGCTTTGTTGCCTGCCAGCACCCACCAACTGGCCATCCTTCCTTGTTTCCCAGAGGGAGGGAGCTGGCAGATGGCCTCATTGCCTTCTCTTCCCCTCTCCTCCCTCTGCTTTGGAGGCTGTGTGAGAAGTAATGTTCCAGACAATCACCCACAATGAGAACCACCACTGGCTCACTTGTGATCATGTGACCTGCTCCAGTGCTTCTACTGCAAGATACGCTCATTGATCAAGGCAAAATTTAGAGCAGTGGTTCCCAACCTGGGAGTCAGGACCCCTTTGGGGATCAAACGACTATTTCACAGGGGTCACCAAGAGCACAAACGGCTTGGGTCTGGAGGAAGAGAGGGGGGAAGGGGGGGAAGAGTGAGTTACAGCTTGATGGGATGGAAGGGATGTCAGTCAATGGCACCGGAGACTGCGATTGGCTGAGGGTGCCTATAGAGCAGGCCTGCCCAACAGGTAGACCGCAGGCTACTAGTAGCCCGCGAAGGGTTCAAAAATAGCCCACTGGCCATCAATAAAAAAGTGAGGGGATAAGTTCTCCAGCCCTCCTTCCCCCATCCCAAGGACCACCACTGCCCCAGCAAAGTTCTGGGTCTGCCAGCCCACTGTCTCAGATGAGCGGGGCAGTTCAAGTGCCATGGTGATTGAAATCTGTTCCCTCCAGAGCAGATTAATTGGTTTTCAGTGCATTTCTATGTGAAACCGCTGCTCTACTTACAATAGTTTTTTTCTTTTGAGCATGTGCTCAGAACAGGTAAAATTTGTAGGTAGAGGTTTTAGTGTAGTAGCCCTCAGGCACTTTGGACCGGATAAAGTAGACCTTAGTCTGTTCAAAGTTAAACAGCCTGACTATAGAGGGAAGTTTTCTATGGCACCTGTGGCAGTGGCCTGCCAAAGGGGGCTTGTGTCCTCTTCCAAGCAGGGCAAGAGGTCACCACAACATGAGGAACTGTATTAAAGGGTTGCGGCATTAGGGAGGTTGGGAACCACTGGTTTAGAAGAAATGCTTGCTCGTCTTGCAGAACATTCATAGACCAAGGTACACTGGTACCTTGTATAAAGGAATTAATACATTCCAAATGAAATTATGTTAACCAAATTTTCCTTTATACAAATTTCCATAGGAATGCATAGAAAATGGAGTAATCCCATTTTTATGCTGTACGGATTCGCCCCATAGGCAATTATGTTAAGCAAATTTCCCCTATCTCTGGAATTTTTTATGTTGTACAGATTTTATGTTATACAAACCGTTTGTTATACAAGGGTCCACTGTACTTGTAAACCAAGGTTTCACTGTAGTTCCACTGAGCATCATGGTTTGTTTATTTATTTATGTAGAGTATTTTTACCCTACCTTTTTCCTTGGCAAAGGACCCAAGGTGGCTTACAGTAATGAGGGATAATATACTGTCCAGTACAATTAAGACATATTCCAGTATTGAGAACATGGAATTGAGGAGCATCTTTTACAGTACTAAAAGATGTTAAATTAAAGCTACGAGAGAATGTGAGCAGTTAAAGAGAGAGTAAAAATTCCATGTGAAACTAACACTGAAAACATAGTGTCAATACAATCACACAAGGTAAGTGGTTAGAAACACAAAGTCTATTTGATCATGTATGGTAGATTCATATAACAGACACATAATAGGTAGTCCATCATTCAGGGAAAGGTTGCCTGAAGAAACAGGTATTTGCCTGTTTCCACAAAGACAGCAGAGATGGGGCAGTCCTGGCCTCTAGTGGGAGGGAGTTCCAGAGTCTGGGCGCAGCAGCCGAGAAGGCCCTTTCATGGGTTCCCATGAGACGTATCTGTGAGGGTGGCAGGATGAAGAGAACTGCCTCTCTTTATGACCTTAACACCCGAGTTGGTCCATACTGTGAGATACAATCTTTGAGTTAGCTAGGACCCAGGTTGTACAGGTTTGGCACAGATTTATGTGTTCCAAGGCCTAAAAAATGGCTGTTCAGGAGCATCCCCCAGCCAGTACTCTCCCACCACACGCACAAGCGTTTATCGCCCCGTCTCCCCCCCCCCGTTTCATAGACAGGTTTGACCCAAACTGTTGTCAACAAGGATTCTGGTCCAGACTAATGAGAGCAATTGTTAACTCCAAAATTGAAAAGGAACTTCAGAGGTGGGCAACGGCACTACAGCAACACATGAAAGGATGCTGTGACTTAACTCTTGACAGGAAACTGGATAAATACTTCTCACATCTCCATCAAGTAGAGATGGGCACGACCAGGAAAAATTACGTTTCGAGTTGTTGTGTGTCGGAGCCGGACCATTTCAGCTCGTTTCCGTTTTTCGCGAAATTTTCCAAAAAATTGTCGTTTCGTTTGTTGGTTTTTCGTCTGTCGTTAGTACTGGTTTTGGGGGAGGCTCCTGGAGGCACCTCTCTGGGGTGGGTGCCTCCTCTGGCCCGCCATGAAGGGAAAGCGGGCTCCTGGAGGCACCTCTCTGGGGTGGGTGCCTCCTCTGGCCCGCTACAAAATGGCATGCATAGCCAATTGGATATGCATACCATTAAGTTGCAGTTGCAGCAGGCAGAGGCACCTCTCTTTCGGGTGCCTCTGTGACTCACTGCCTGCGGTGCACTTGGGCTGGGGAACGAAGTGAGAGAGGACCCCTACGGGCGCCCGCTGTGACTCACTAAGAAGGGAAGTGTACTTGCTGTAGTGCAATGTGAGTACACAGATCTGGCTTGGGGTTAGGGGTTAGCACAAGGGCTAGGCTTAGGGTTACTGGTAAGGTTAGGGTGAGTTACTGGGGTGCACCTCTTGGTGCCTCTCTGACCCACTAAGAAGGACAGTGTACTGGCGTATGGGTTAGGGTTCGGGTGCACAGCCCAGGAGAGGAGAGGGGGAGGGCCGGGGACACCCCCCCCCCAGAAACCACCCTTCTGGTAGGTGCCCTCACTGAGGCAGGCATATTTTCGCCTGCTTTTTTGGCCGGGAATCGGGTTTTTATTTTTAAAACTTTTTTTCTCTGCCGCGCCACTAGGCGAGTTGGCGACTCGACGAGGATGCGCACTTTGCGCAGCCCAGGAGAGGAGGGCGGAGGCCGGGGACCCCCCCCCCAGAAACCACCCCTCTGGTAGGTGCCCTCAGGCAGGCATATTTGCGCCTGCTTTTTTGGCCGGGAATCGGGTTTTTTTAAAAACTTTTTTCCTGTGCCGCTTGGCATCGCGCGATCGCTGCGATGCCAGGAACGACAACGACAAATCAGACCCAATTTTTCTTTAGTCGGTTCGAGTTCGAGTTCTGGCAGAGTAATTGTCGTTCTTCGTTCCGTTACGTAACGGAAACGAGAAACGGAAATGGAAATGAGAATTTCGCCAAGTCGTGCCCATGTCTACCATCAAGCATAAAATACAATTTATTATTATGGTACACTCTCTTCTTTCTTTACAACATTTCTCCTCTTAGAAGCTTTCATGTTGTAGTCTAGAACTAGACATGTCAAGGCATATGCTGCTGTAATCTTCCAATAATTCTGCCAACTCTTAGACTGATTTAAAAGTCACTCTGTCAGGGAAGATGATCTCCATTCTAAAATAACTCCTAGTCTAAAATCCTGTCTAAACCATGGATATAAAACAGGCTTCTCACTGGGAATATTTATGTGACTGGCATATTACAGTCCAAATCTCTGCAATGCCACTATTCACTTTAAAAGGGAAGGTCCTTCTAGAATAATACGTTTGTGAACACACCACCATGAATATAAATTGAAATGCATCCTCATCTACATTAGCTGTAGCCAGCCAGAAACAGTCATAGAAAAATGCTAAATTCCTATCAGAACCTTAATTCCAGTAAAGAAGCAGGTCCTATAAATACTTACATTAGAGGTATTTAAATTACTATGAGACCTCCCCACTCGCTGTGTATCACTGCAGGAGACTGACAGATGAAAAGATAAAGACTAATCAGGAAAAAAGCAGATGGAGGGGGGGAAGAGAAACAATCTTAAGGGAAGCATTTATCTGTAAGAGAGGAAAGCATGTGAAAACAAGATTTGAAATAAATACATATATGTATTGCTCAATCCTGTAACTCCAAAATTGTATATTTTGCACATAAGAGAAGCTGCATGCTATTTTACCTAGATTATACAGTCTATCCCTGCCTCATTACAATCACTTTGCAGGCAGAAAATTCTGACACCCATTTTTAATGGCTATTACTCGTACTGGTGTTAAAAGCAGAATTAAAGTCTCTTTCAGTCACTGCTCAGGTCTTTTAAAGTCACGCAGAAAGTGGGATCGGGACTCCAGTGAAGGAAAACAATTCAGACCTTAATCTCTTTCTAGCTGCATGAGGAAATGCATCTTCAATTTTAATTCAGAATAAAAGTGTTTATTACAGCGGAAACACTGCTAACAATGGCTATGCTGAGCCAGGACTGAACCACAATCCAATGGTGATACTATAGGCATCACAGGTACTATTACAAGTATATCCTCCTGCCTCCAGACATTACAGCTTTGTTACATCTGGGTGTGCTATTCTGGACCAGGAGGTGGCAGTTCTCTTACACAGTATCATAAGTTCTGCTTGTGTGTGTGTGTGTGTGTTGTGCCGTTACAGTCATGGCCAACTCTTCGTGACTCCATGTCCATGGCGTTTTCTTGGCAGGAGTACTGGAGTGGCTTGCCAGTTCTTCCTCCAGGCGCCTACAGCACCTGGTATTCCCTGGTGGTCGGCCATCCAAGTACTAACCAGGCCGACCCTGCTTAGCTTCCGAAATCAAGCGAGATCGGATGTGCTTAGGGCATCTAGGCAGCATAAATGCTGCTTGCCAGTCCCCAAATTTGAACTGGGGAGAAGATTAAACTTACTATGTCTTTGCAAGGATGGGAAGTGAAACAGAGCTGAGTAACGAGTGCCAAGTCACTTGTTGCCAAGATCAGAATATGGCTTCAGCTGCCACACACAAATATAAGATTGTGGCAAATTAGCTGAAGCTGACCCATAGGATTTTGTTGTCCATTAGCCCATCAGTAGTGTTTCTTCCCCTAAGGTCTATCTTTGTTCAAAACAGTGTGCCCAAAGCAGTAGCTACGCCCACCAGGTACATTCATGTACTGTAGTGTTAGAGCTGGGTCAATACTCAGGAGATCCAGATTCAAATGGACAATTGGCTATAGAGCTTCCCTGGGTGATCTTCAACAATACACCATTTCCCAATCTGCTCTACAACAGATGCCTTTTGAAGCCATCAGGTGGCCACCCTAAGGTGGGAATTATGTTTGCCCCTTCAACAAAACTGGCAAGCTCCTGCCCAAGGCAAAGGCATGAAATATGGGCCACACACGTTAGTCATATATTCAAAAAGAGCAATATCCCTTAAAAGTTAGGGCACATGAGGAGCCCATGAAGAGAATTAAACCAACATTCTAAGCCTACTTAAATGAGGAGCCCATGAAGAGAATTAAACCAACATTCTAAGCCTACTCAAATGAGCTGAAAGAACCAGGATGGCCTACTCCACCATATCTTCTGGAAGAGCAAAAACCCTGGTTCCCTGCAGTCATCACCTAAAAATAATCAACACGCCAGGCAACCTTAGTTGTTTTCCTTTAGCTGATGAGTGTAAGAACTGCAATTTGGACTTGCTATTAAAGTCTACTCCTTATTCCTTGCATGTCATGTCTTAAATTTATATTGTAAGCTCAAGGGTAAGGACTATTGTGCTATATACGTTCATAAACCACTCTGGCAAAATTTTGGCTAAAGATGATAAATGCTTCTATTAAGCAAATAAATATGTCCTCAAACTGCACACAGAGCAAGCTGCAAGGCACCCTAATCCATCTGCTGAAACAGGGGAGCCAAGCCAGCAGACCGTCATCCCCACTTTACTGTAAAACATCCATCAGTGCAGGGTCTGCATGGCGTTTCCCAATAGACAGGAGACTCCGGTTAGCACAAATTCTATCTGTATTGCTGAAAAATGCTTGCACTGCTTTGGGGCTGTACAACACTCTTCAAGGAAAGAATTGGCACTGACCTTTACTGAGAGCTAACGTGAACGCTTAAACTGGGCAGAACACAAACAAACACTGCTAAACAGGTGTTGTTTAAAGAGCTACAACAGGCACCAGCAATTGTTGGGGGAGATGGTCGACAAGCTATTCGAGATTCAGCTCCCACATGACTTCATAACTATTCATATTCATATTCTCAACAAGAATTCCAGAATCCATGTTTTTTTAAATAGTGATCCTATCTATGCAGAAGAAATGATGCTGGCACCATCAGTGCAGAGAAACGAACTGCACTAGTGTAAAATGATATCATCAGAAGACTTGGTGAAACAGAGACTGCAACTGCTCTATACTTATCACACTTACTGAAACCACAAAAGAAACATCTAAAGCAACAGCACACCCCCATGCCGTTACTATTCCAAGCTACTTGGAAGGTGCTCAATACAAAGTAATGGAACAGCAACACTGCTGGCCTAAAACACACACAAAGCACCTGCATGTGTCTGATGGACACATCTACAACATCTTTCTACTTCCTATATACTGACTCTGTAGGTTCATGTCTACAGATCTTAAAAGGTGTGGATAAGATTGTATTTTTCATTCAAAAAGTTGAGGGACAAGGCATAGATCACAAACTTCGTTACGAGTAAGATGCCCCTTTTCTACAAGAAAGAAACGAATATATAAGCCACCGATGTAGCAAAATAAATGGCCACCATGGTTGACAGTCAAGCAGATACCACATACTACAGTACAGTACTTTCAAAGGACTCCTCGTTATCAGACCAGCAGTACAGTTTAATACTGACTTCCACGTCTGCCACCATTAACACTGAACACAAGTCATAGAGTTTCAGGATGAAGTTCCACAGAAAAGTTTGCAAGCCAAATAAACATACATCCAGATTGAGGGGAAATGCCTATTTTAAAAATAATTTCGGTAATTCCACAGGCAACCTATTTTGCAATTTTCATCTCATTTGTCAGGATGCCTTTCAGATTGTCAAGCTGTCATTCTGAGAAATTTGAAGCCATGTTTCTCTAAAGAAGTGGACACAGACAATAGATATCAGGCTGACTAACAAAGGTGCTATCAAACAATTAACTAATGCTACAAATCAGCTTTTCACAGGGAAGTGCTCACTAATTTTGGGCAGGGAAGGAAACAGTCTGTAAGTATTCCACACACATTAATTACTTCCTCCAAATTTTGCTGCGGAAACCTACTGGAAAGGCAGGCATCTACAAGCATGCCCCATTTCAGCAGCTTCTGGAGAAAACACATAAGGTCAGAAACCAGTGAGTCTTCTCCCTATTCATATATCCCACATTATTATTATTACAGTGGTACCTTGTATAAAGGAATTAATTCGTTCCAAATGAAATTATGTTAAGCAAATTTTCCTTTATACAAATTCCCATAGGAATGCATTGAAAACGGAGTGATCCCATTTTTATGTTGTACGGATTTTCCCCATAGGTGATTCTGTTAAGCAAATTTCCCCTATCTCTGGAATTTTTATGTTGTACAAATTTTATGTTATACAAGCTGTTTGTTATACAAGGGTCCACTGTATTATTATTATTATTATTATTATTATTATTATTATTATTATTATTATTATTATTATTATTATTATTATTATTATTATTATTATTGTCGCCGCTGCCGCCACCACCAGCAGCAGCATGGCTCAACTAAATGCAAAACAGAAAACAGACCGTGATTTAGATTTTGGCTTTTAACAAAAGTGGTAACCATTGTTTTCCTGTTTGGAAGCTAGACCCAAGTTGAGGTTTTTGCATTTCCCCGGAAAAACACATTTTAAAAAGCACAAAGCAGCCGCACATACAGGCAGCTTGTTAAACCAACACACGGTCATCTAAAACCAGCCAACGTTATCTTTCTGCACTTGGGATTTAATTCAATTAAATCACAAGAGGCAGCTTCTTAGGCAGGAGTCAAAGACTTCAATAATCATCAGACTGCTGTGTCACAACACTCCAGAATACAGGTCAGTTTGCATGAAAGTGGCAGTCTCTGCAGAGCCCATTAATTGAGCTGACAGAACAATCGAGACTGCAGTTTTCTTTCATTAATTTCAGCAAGGACTGATCAGGATGCCAGCTGGTTAGGATTTGGGACACAAGAGTTCAAATCTCAATTCAGCCATTACATTTCCAGGGTGACCTTGAGGGAGTTGCCATTTCTCAACATGAGGCTAAAATGACAATCATAGGAAGCCGTGTACAACACCTTGAGCTCCTTGGAAGAAAGTCGGGGGAGCAATATCATTTATGTTATTTCAAATGATGTGAAAATCTGCTGGCCTCATGTTTCTTCCCTCTTCCAAGTTTGAATGCTTGACTAATTTATTGGGTTACAATGCCTTCAAGACCTTTCATGCACTCCTTGAACTAGTAGGAACAAAATTCAGCCTTGGCAAGTTCCCATTTTCCTGAAAAATTTACAAGGGATGACAGGTAATTCAGATATTTCATTCTTCAACAATGCTAACAATGGGTATGCTACAGTTTGAGTATGGAACAGATTACTTCTAATCCACATAAAATGGCTTCTGCTGTTGATAACAATGAGGAAAGAAAATGAGGCCTGAATTCATATCAATGCAGATATGCTATATGACATTCCGTGAGTGCAAGATACATCTTTCTAAATGTAAGGAAGCAATATTCAAGCTGAATTAAAATCATTTATCTTTCTGCCCCTCATGCTTTGATTGTATGGCGGATTCTCATTACTTCAAGGACTCTGGAAAGTTAGCAGCCATAAAATTAAAACATTTTGCTGCTATTTGCGACAGACATCCCCCCTTGCCCCTGCAATCCTTTGCACTGCTCACAGCTAGCTGTGTGAGTGTATGGAAGGTGCCCTTTGTCCCAGTTGTCCTGGACACAGCTGAACAGCACAGGAGATATTGCTCTTATATAACACTGCTAGACCTGATCCAAAGAGGACATGAATCTGGTCAAACTCTAAAATACTTTAACCTCTTCCAAAAATCTCATAACAGCTGCTAAAGCAACAAAAGATCACTCATTGGCACCTGCTTATTAACTTTAACATATTATGTTGACTAAACACATACTACGTATGAAAACATGTCACATGCTAAAGGATGGGACTACAGGAAAATTCTCTGGACAGATAGAGGTAGAGCCACCACCAATATAAATAATAAGACTCCATCTAAAACAATGGATATTTTACAAATTCAAAAATACATAGTAAACATGATCTTTTTTAAAAAAAATTCCTGGTCTGAAAATGAGAACCTTGATGCAGTAGCATGAGCAAAGCTGTTCAACACTCAAACAGTGAGGGATGCTCTCACTACTTTCAACAGTGTTTAACAAGTTGGTTGCCATTGGTGACCAGGAATCTCTTCTCTGTCATATACATTTATGTACAATGAAAATAGAAGAACCTTTCCAGCCTTCATGCAACACCAAATATAGCTATACTGAGTTAGCCTCCCACTATATGCCACACAGGAGAGGTACAACCACTCCCTTGTCCGTCATTCCATGCTGAGTTGAGCAATTTTAATCACACACACACACACACACACCCCCCTCAAGCTACTTCCATATATTTCTAAAGCACAGCATGCAGCGAGTGACTCCCCAACTAGGCTCCACCCTGAATTCCAGAGGACTATGTTCTAATGCTAGTCTGGAATTTGGGAGGTTAGAAGTGGTGTGCTTATTTTCTACTTTCTGAAGCTTAGTGTGAAGCAAGAAATTCCACCAGGTGCCTTGGAATATGGAACAAATGTGGAGGTCACTAGATGATCTTACTCCAGGCTTCTAGTACTTCAGAATCACTAAGAGGCAGCCTCACCTGATCAGAGCAACTTCAACATAATGCAAGGAGAAGATCTCAGCTATTATCTCCCCAGAGACCCTTGCACACAGGAAAGAATAAAAGGAAGAGGAGACACTTGCAGCCACTAACAGTGGCTGGCTACTAAGGTAACCTGATCATTATGATGCCTGAATATACATGTTGGGTGGATCCACCATCATCTTCTATGTAGTGTTCGGCTGACTAGGTTGTACTTAGTAAGTAAGACATTTGTTCATCTTCTTAACCTGACCCCCTTTTTCATATGGATACCATTTACTTTCCCAGACCACTGCACACTTCTAACAGAACACTCTGCCCCAATATGAATGGATACATTTATATAATGGGTCAGTAAACTTTTCTAGATAAACATAACTCAGCTGAAATTTAAAAAGCAGATTCCAGGCCTCAGTAATATGTGTAAATGAATCTACCCTTCATAAGATTCCACTGAACACAAGCAGGTGACCTTCAATGTACCAGAATAAACAAAGGCAGAAAGATCTCAACTTAGAAAGCACCAGCAGCTAAATAAGACAAAACCATGTTTTGTCACCTTTTGATTTGGTACAAATATCCAAGAGGTTATCTCACACATAAGTGCAAAAGGCAGAGATCATGGAGAAGCAGATGATCTGACAAAAAGCAAAGACTTTCTAGAAGCTTCAGAAATGACATGTTCAAAGTGAATGACAATCTTAAAATAAAGGGGGGGGGAGGCTGGCATTAAGATTGCCATTAAAGAATCTGCTGAATATGACACTATGTAACTTTTATATTCTATTTTTAAGGTTTGTACCAATCGCAAATAAGCTATTTCTTACTATCAGTTTTCAGAATTTATCTCAGCTCACTCCTGACCTGAGCGAGTCACTTCCAACCTACTCTAAAGGATCAAGTGTTTCTGTCAAAACAATACTGCCTGTGAGTCACTCTGAAATGCCATTGATGAAGAGTGATGACCCTACAAATGCCAGACTGTATGACCCATTAACCTGTAGTTTGATGTATTAACATTGTAATAAAATTCTCAGACTCTGGACCACTGTATTAAGAAAGACAAACAATGTCTACTCAATTAGAACAAGTTCTCTAAAAACATTTTCTAACAGAACTTTCATACAACAATCCAAATAACTGGGATCTATTTTAATCCCAATGATGCAGTGCTCCACACAATGTAATATCCCAATTCAGCATTCAAGCAGCCTACACAAGGAAAAATGGGTCTTTAAGAAAGCATGTCTCCTTCTCAAACAGGCCATGTTGAGCATGGCTAGATGACATCCGGTGGATGTGCAAACATTACCCATCTACACCAGGGTAAGGCTTCAAGCAAAACACTGCCTTGGAATGGGAGAAAGGGTACCAAGGTTAGTTGCACCTTTTTGACAAGTAGAACTCCAGGGCCAGATTGGACCCAGGAGTAAAAAGTAAATTCTTCCTGAATTAACCATCTCTTATTCAGACATACCCGCAAGGCCTTTTCTTTTGATTAGATTCAAGGGATCTGGGAAGACAGGGAGATCAGGAAATATTAAATAAAGACAGGGAAAGGAAAAACCAAGGAGAAACAAGTAATCCCACTTTATGGGAGGACAGGACACTCATATATGGGTTGCCTTCCATCCCAACACTAAGGCAGGCCATCAAAATCTTACATATATAAGATTACACAATTTTTATTATTACATTTATTTATTTATTATAATATATATAAAGGCGTCCCCACCCACAGCTCTGCAGCGTAAAGAAACGCCGCCGCCGCCCCCGCCTCCATGAACAAGCGTTTGCTTCAGGGAGGGAGGAGGAGGAGGAGGAAGGACTTCCCCCACCTAAATAAAGGTTAAGGTCCCCCCCCCGCGCACATGCGTGCTAGTCGTGTCCGACTCTAGGGGCGGTGCTCATCTCCATATTCAAGCCGAAGAGCCAGTGTTGTGCACGTCCGTGGCCATGCGGCCGGCATGGCTGTAAGGAAACAGTTTTTACCTTCCCGCTTTTTTTTTACGGCGGTACCTATTTATTTACTTGAATATTACATGCTCTCGAACTGCTAGCTTGGCAGGAGCTGGGGGTGAACAGCCCGAGCTCGCACTCCGCTGCGTGGCACCCGGGAATCGAACCGCTAAGCTGCTGACTTTGCAGCCGACCGTTTTCAGTGCTCTACCCCCCCACCTACCCACCATTAAAATGTCATCCTTCTTCTACAGAACCTTTTTTTTTTTTTTGGTCCCCCAAACCTGTTCTTGTCACTTTTGCCGGGCCCTTCTCGGGTCTCTCGGCCCCTTCCGTTCTAAACCCGCCCTTTTCCGGCCACCAAAAATAAAGAAGAAAAAGAAGGAAAGCCCCCCCCCACGTCCCCTTTTAGCGCCGCCCCCTCGGAAGCCACGCCCTCCCTTCCAAGGCAACCCCAGCCGAGTCACTCACCGGGTAGCGAGCGCGGTTCCTCCCACCCACCCCCGCCGGTCGCTCTCTCGCTCGCTCCCCTCCCTCTCTGCACAGGCCCGGGGCTGCAGGGGAGAAGGCCGAGGTCCCCCGGCGAGAGGGGATTGGTGTTCAAGCCTCAGCTCCGTGCCTCAGGCCGGGAGGGGAGGGGAGGGAGGGAGGGAGCGGGAAACCGGCGGCGGCGGCGGCGGCCTCTGGCAGGCGACGAGCCCTGACCGGACGCACCACCAGCCCCTGCAGGCTTGGCGCGGCGATAACAATAGGGCGGCCGGTGTCGCGGTCCCGGCTTTTATAGCAAGGACCACGTGACGCGCCTCCGCCTCTTTTTGCCCTCACCGCGCGCGCGGTCGCGTGGCATCGTGGGAAGTGCAGTTTCCTCTCCGAGGGCGGGGCCTCTCTCTCTCTCTCTCTAGAACTCCAGGGGAGGGGGAGGGGCGGGGCGGGGCGCAAGGCGGAGGGAGGGAAGAGAAAGAGGCGGCTCCTTTGGGAAATGGTGTCAAATCCAGGGAAGGAGGGCAAGGAAGGGGGCGGGCGCGATCTGTCCACCTCGCAGGTTCAACCCTCCCTTGAACGAGCCGCACAGGTCTTGGAAACATTAGGCTCGCCATCACTCGGAATATACTTGAAAATATATAACAAAAAAAGAGCCATTAATGACATCCTGTGGTTTCCTTTATCGAGCCAGTTCATTTATTTGTCTTTCTAGGGCCCATAGTTTTTGTAAACTGCTCTGCCACATTTCGAATTAATAGATCCCCCCCATCAGTTTTCTTTACAGCTTTCTTCACTCCATACATAGCAGTTGGAAATACCACAGCCTGGATTATCTTAATCTGCGTTGGCAGCCATATATCCTTACTTTTAAGGTTGTTTTTCTGAGTGCCCTTCCAAGTCTCAGTTACTGTACTTTGATTTCTTGGCTGCAGTCTCCACGTGGATTGATGTCTGCACCAAGGAACAGAAAATCTTTGTTTTTATTTCCTCACTATCAACGTGAGAGTCATATACAATGCTGCTTTTTTCTTTAACCTTAATCAGTGGTCATTTCAAGTCAATGCTGCTTTCTTCCAGAAATACGCTGTCTCCTGTGTGTCCAAAATTAATGGATGATTTTTCAGAGAAGTTCTACTTTTCCTTCTTCAGTATTTAAGGCAGCCTTCCATAGAGGAGTTATTTTGCGCAAACACTGAACACATAGGCAGGTAAAATACACCCTTGTCTGATGCATTTATAAATGGGAAGCTCACTCAGTGGCTTAAGTCTCTGGCTGTGAGAGGGGCTGAACTTGATGATCCATAGGGTCATAGTGGACGTAGCACTTAATGAATCATATTATGGGCGGCCTGACGCCTAGACCCCACTGAAGAAGTATGTTACTTGGCTGGCACTGCCCCTCCAGAAGTACATCAAGAGTGCCAGCAAATAATGAATAAGGTAATAGGGCACCGAACACACCCACTTCATAGACACCAATCCTTCCAGCCATTCTTAGTAGTGGTCATGTGCCCCCCCCGGGGAGCCATGGCACATTTGAAGGAGCCTACAGATTCATTTTTTTTTTTTTGTTTACTTGTTTCCACAGAAAGGAAAGCCTTTGGTTTGACAGGAGTCCCGGGAACCTGAGAAGAGTTGCTTAAAAAGATCTTGGCTAAACAAGCAAGCAAGCAAGCAAAAATAATAGCTTCCCTAGACAATAGCCAAACATTGAGAAGTTTTCTGCGTGTATTGCAAGTTCAAAATATTAAACCAGAAGAGGCAAGGCTAAATCTATGGAGAATGAAAACAACACACCTTGCCAAATGGATGGATGCTAAAGAGTGTCTCCCATGAGGACAGATCACTGGGTGGACCATTTGGAAGTCACTTAACAGACATAAAACCAAAGGAGGAAGATCAGAGAATAATACGGTAAGGTAAAACGGGGTTATATGGATACAAGACACAGTTTCTGTGACTTGGAAGACATTCAGTCAAAATAGCACATACATGCGGACAAGTTGTGCTCCACCATGGGTACAAAAGAAGATGTAGCAAAATGGTTGAGTTCACATTATTGAAGTAGCCCACTTCCAGCCAAAAATAGTATAATTATCTTAACATTTTAATTCATTTTTAATTTTTCTTATATTTCCCCCTATATTCCATATAGTTTTAATTTTAAATTGTGCAATGCTTTGATACAAAGAAAGAAAGAAAGAAAGAAAGAAAGAAAGAAAGAAAGAAAGAAAGAAAGAAAGAAAGAAAGAAAGAAAGAAAGAAAGAAAGAAAGATTGGAATGTAAATGTAACTTTTCCAGTCTATAGGGTGTTGTTTTCATTTTAATATATTTTGACATAGTCTACCTAGAATTTCGGTAGATTTGATATCTGTAGCTTGAATTGGTTTTCTTGTTATCCTATCTGTTTCTGGCAATATAGTATGTCTTGTAAGTGCTTCGAGAGACCGGCTTTCACTTAATGATCTAAAACCACTGGTTCTTCAATCAAAAGGAATCTCTCACCCTGGCATCTCCTTTATACAGGTCTTCAGCAGATTGCTTCCATCTTCTTTTTATGGTCTTGAGCCCAATGATCCAGTTCCAAGTTACTTTTTTGTTGTCATCTTCTGTTTATTTGCAGTGACGATTAAAATATTTCTTTGTTCCTTCATGCCAGACTCTGAAAAATGTCGTTGCTAGGAATCTGACTCTATTTCTCTCATATTTTACCTTGGCTTCAGCCAGTCCTCCCATAGTTTTCATTCACCTGTTGAAAGGTGAAAACTGTACCTGTATTTTTCCTGCCTATAAGATGCCCACATGTATAAGATGACTCCTACTTTTCCAAACTCAAATTGGTTTTGCAACTACACAGGGTTTTCCATGTATAAGACAGCCCTCAATTTTTAGTCTAACAATTTTAGACCAAAATATAGTCTTATACATGGGGAAATATTGTACAGAAGCAAGTCAAGGTGTTAAACAATTCATCATAGTCTACCTTCTGCTATTGTAGACAGAGCAGTTCTACAGCAATCTGACACTGGTACTTTTGATGGAGGCAAAGCATTAGAAGTTTAACAATAGAAAGAATTTGAGTGAGGGATTTAATTGTTTGCTCAGATATTGAGGTTATGACAGATTCAAGAACCCGCAATGTAATTTATTTTAACACAAGAACCGAAGCAATAGGCTGAAGACTGGAGCTATCTTAAAATCCCTGTGTTTCACAATAAAGCAACTGACCCTTTTCCAGGCATAACTGAAAACAAGGCTTGGTAACTATGATTTTGAATTTCATCTGAAGTACAACTGTCTCCTCTCACCACATTACAAAGGTACAGGCAATGACAAAGTGCAAATCTAATGTATGGCTCCTTGGCAGCACCAACCCTGAAACATGGAACATTCCAACTGCTATCCTAAGCACATTAATAATTTTTTTTTACATCTGTCTATTTGACAGAAAAGCTGGTGGAAAGAGAAACATCTTAGGCATCAGAAAAATCCTACTGGCTTTTTAAAGGCAGGATTAATAAATAAATTCCTTTATTGAAGCTGTTCTCAGTATGTGTTAAGGATACAACCATATGCGCCATACCCCCAAGGATCCCTGGGGGGGGGGAACCAGTACATTGGACTGCACTGCGACTGAAGGCTAAGCATAGCCATGTTATTGAAGTTAAGCAGATTTGGGTCTGCTGATTAATTCCTAATGAATTTCCTATGTGTGCTACTTTGAACTTCATGGCTGAAGACAGACGGACATAGCCCCGCGATTTCCCATTTTAGTTTGTGTTTACACCCCTTCTCTAAAGTTAGGTTTCGAGACACCAGTGCTTAAGGCATTAAGCTCACACCATACCTCTAAGGAGATGGTACCCGACACACACACACACACACACACACACACACACACACACACACACACACACACACACACACACACACACACACACACACACACACACACACACACACACACACACACACACACACACACACACCAAAAACCTCTGCAGTGCAATGATTTTTCTCACCACTGGATGGCATGGAAAGAAAAGAAAAATGAATACAGGGAAGCCTTGACCAGAGGAACACCCTATAAGAGCTGTAACATTCAAGGTCCATCACAAGGGCAAGAGGTTTAAGGCTATTGCTGCCAACATCTATACACAAAAGGGTCCTTCTCATTTAACTTACCCTAAAAATTCAGTGTTTTACGATAAGTTTCCCTTTTAACAGGATGTGTCAAACAGAAACAACTTTATGGGCAATTATTTATCACATAGTCATTGCAGGTTAGATGCAATGGGCATTATATATAATGTCCACTCTTTATGCATGGGAAATTGCTGGCTACTTGAAATGTTTTCCCAAGGATAGATATTTTTTTTTTACTCAAAAATGATTTATTTTTAAAGGTCAATTTTATACTTAAAATTCAAATCCCTACCCCTGTTGAGAGAAAGGATTTTCTATAAACACATGAACGGCCTCCCTGACTCCTCTCTTGAACTACCGATCTTCTCTGTCCAAGATGTGCACATCTTTGTCACTGAATGAATGTCCTTTTTCTTTCAAATAAACGCACACTGCTGATTCTGATCCTGAGCTGTTGCCCCTCTTGTGTTGGGGCATCCTCCTGTTTAGTGGCCGTTTGGTTTCTCTAATATAGAGCTCTGCACGGTCCTCACTGCACTGGAGTCCTCAATGCACTGGATTACTCCTCTTGTGTTTGGGTGTCTGGTCTTTCGGGCGGATGGGTCTCTGCCTTCATGTGTTTGTGGGTTTGAAGTGAACAGGTATAGGGCATTTGTCAAAAACCCTGTTGAGCTTCTCAGACACACCAGCCAGGTAAGGAATGACCAGGTTCTTCCATTGGCACTGTGTCTCTCAGACTGTTCAATTGTTCATCTTCAGGGATGAGACCATCACCATACTGCCTGAGAACAAAGCAAGATACACTTTCATCCTCAGCACTGATTACCATGAAAAAGTAATCTCATTTTTGAAAGATCAACACACATACAAGAAACTGAAAAGAGACCCCACCAGCAACTACAAGAAGAATGTGAAAGACGTACAAAATAATGCAGGGCATGAGTAAAGTGGATAGAGGGACACTCTTCTCCCTCTCACAAAATACCAGAACTAGGGGACATCCACTCAAATTGAGGGCTGGGAGAGTAAGAACAGACAAAGAAAATATTTTTTCACTGAGTGTGTTGTTCATCTGTGGAATTCCCTGCCACAGGATGTGGTGATGGCATCTGGTCTGGATGCCTTCAAAAGGGGATTGGACAGATTCCTGGAGGAAAAATCCATCACAGGTTACAAACCATGACAGAGATGTGCAATCTGCAGGCTTAAAACCAGGGTACTTCAAGGACCAGATGCAGGGAAGTGGTATCAGGAGACAGATATCTAGTCTCGTGTGCTCCCAGGGGCATCTGGTGGGGCCACTGTGAGATACAGGAAGCTGGACTAGACGGGCCTTTGGCCTGATCCAGCATGGCTCTTCTTATGTTCTTAATGTTTGAAGTACTAGGAAAAGGACATCATTGACAGGGTGATCTACCATTGTTTGTATCCTGGAGAGGCTGCCTCCTGCCTTTACGGACTCCCCAAGATATACAAGGAGGGAGCCCCCATCAGACCCATTGTCAGCAGCATAAACTTGGTAACATACAACCTTGCACAATGCCTGGACACTATCTCAGCACCATTAGTTGGACACACAAACCATCACATTCACAGTTCAGAGGAGTTTGCTTCCAGGGCTAGGGTAGCTGAAGCTGGATACGGATGAAACCATAGTATTTATACATGTCACATCCCTCTTTACCAGCATTCCTACCACTGATACCCTAACAACGGTAAAGAGGAGATTAAGAGAAGACAGCACCCTCACCACTGGAAGCAAGCAACCTCAACACTGATCAGATATGGCTGCTCCTGGACCTGTGTCTGAGTACCAGTTACTTCACTCACAGAAAAAAACATTTACAGAGAGAAAGAAGCATGGTTATGCCATGGGTTCCTCAGTGCCACCCATTGTTACCAACCTATATATGGAAGAAGTGGGGAAGTTGGGACTCAATGTCTTCTTGGGGATGACAATGACCCACTGGTTCAGAGGTGTGGATGACACCTGGATAACAATCAAAATCTAGGAAGTATAGGCCTTCACAGACTACATAAGCACAGTGGACCCAAACATCATCAAGTTCACCAGGGAAGACCCCAAAGACAACTGGCCAGCTTTTCTGGATTGAGCAGCTATCATAGGATCCAACGGTAGTCTAGGAATAGAAATTTATAGGAACCCTACACACACACACACACACACACACACAGAGAGAGAGAGAGAGAGAGAGAGAGAGAGAGAGAGCAGTACCTGCTGTTTGACTCCCCCACCCCCTGCAACATGAACTAGGTAGTCATCAGGATTCAAAACCGTAGAGCAGAGAACATCCCCGCCTCCACAGAAGCCAAGGAGGAAGACAGGCACCTGAAGACAGCACTTAAGGTCTGTGGATATCCAAAGTGGGCCTTCAACAAGGCAGTGTCCCGTTCCAGATGAACAATGGAACAGTCTGAGACCCAGTCAATGGAAGAACCTGGTCATTTCTTATATGGCTGCAACATCTGAAAAGCTTAAAAGGATATTTGGTAGGACAAAGGACACTCATTCAATGACGAAGATTTACACATTTTAGAGAGATAAGATGGGTAGTTCGAGAGAGGGTTCAGGGACACAATTCCAGCGTGTATAGAAAATCCCTCTCTCAACAAGGGTGGAACATTTAGGCACAGTAAGCGCCCACTGAGGTAAATTAACAATAAGAGATGGGTTTGCTGAAGGAGACTTGAACCTCAATCTACTCTGTCGTTTCCTAACTGAACCATTTTATCTGTTGTGTAAATAAGTTGTTCTTAAAGCCATACTCTATTTCCAAACACACTTTGCCCCTAGAATAATAAGCTTCCCCTAATTACTAAATTGTCTGAACATGTCTGAAACAGCTGGCAAGGCTGCTATGAAGGAATCAGGGAAGTTCCATATTTGCACATGGTGCTGCCTGCCATAGAAAGGAAGTTAATTACTATGCATAGTAGAGGAACATTTGAACATGAAGCCACCTCCCCAAAGGGAAAAAGTGAGATTGCCACTTACTAAAGAATGAAACCTAGAGGAAATTATGGAAGTACAACTCCTACAAAGTTAAGAGAACAAATTATTATATAACCACAGTTTCCCGCCTCTTTTTCTCTGTGGTACGCCATTCTTCACCATAGGCTCAGTGCTCTACATGCCACGACTGCTTCACTTGCCGTCATTTAAGCCCAAGTCACCATTTCAAGTCATTGCTAAATCCAAGGCACACAAACAAAACAAGTCACGGGCCAGAAACTTGCTAGTTACACCCGCCAGCATAAATCTCAACTACAAATTGTCCCAAGGTAAGAAGCTGGCATAGACATTTTTGATCCGTTTGACTCAAGTGTATTTTCAAGTCATTCTTGACATTTGTCTGCTTAAGTTTCAGCAATTCGCTTCTGGGACTATCCACTGCAGGATATACCAGCCAGGGTAAACTGTACACGCAAAGGCAACAGATCCTAATTACACATATTGAAAATGCTGGATTGAGAATTTTAAGAATTGTCAGGTTGGAATGTTACATGGCTGAGTCCTACACAATTCATTCCTTTGCTTCCCTTTCCTTGGCAGTGATGCCAAGGTCATTGATTCTTCAAAAATATTAGTTGTTCACATGCCTGAGGACTGGTGGTTGGAGTTGATTCTCCAACTTGAGGGGGGCAAATTAGGCCACTTGTGGAAAGACCCAAAGGGACACGGACTGAGGACAAGTCAAAAGAATCAATGGTTTTATAGTCTAATACATATGCCCTAAGCACCTCCGATCTCGCCTGATTTCGGAAGCTAAGCAGGGTCAGCTCTGGTTAGTACTTGGATGGGCGACCACCAGAGAATACCAGGTGCTGTAAGCACTTGGAGTGGGAACTGGCAAACCACTCCAGTATTCCTGCCAAGAAAACTCCATGGACATGGGGTCACAAAGTAAGTCATGACTGTAACAACGCAACACACACACACACACACACACACACATTTACACATAACCTATTAAATGACTTTATTAAAATGTAGGAGAGTTAAGTTCTTGTCCTGATCCACTCTACTTATTTTGCATTCATTCTGCCTGCCCCGTTTTGTCTTGTGTCTTTGTAAGAGTCAATACGTCAAATGTTTAATGAAAACTGAACATTCAGAAAAAAAGTATTCTGAAGAAGACAAGTAGTCTGATATGTCTTGGATTCAACCCTGAGTCACAGGATTCATAGCATGTAACAAAAACAGTGCAAATTAATTTTTCAAGGAAGAGGTTTTTGCCGGAAAATCTGCTTGTCACATACAGGCTCTCTACACAATGCAATCAGGGAGATCTAGTTAGGGTTCAAAATAGACCAGAATCTTACAGCTTTCTCTCGTTGGCTTGGATAATCCGTTTTTGAGTACACAAAAGCATGACAAAAATATTTGCTAGAAGAATTTTTAATTGAGCAACTGCTTTGTTCCTACCATGAATGTTAAATGTTCTAGACCAGTAGTTCTCAACCTTTGGGTCCCCAGATGTTCCTGGACTGCAACTCCCAGAAATTCTGGCCAGTTCAGCTAGTGATGAAGATTTCTGGGAGTTGCAGTCCAGGAACACCTGGGGACCCACAGGCTGAGAACCGTTCTAGACCAATGGTTCTCCACCTGTGGGTCCCCAGATGCCCCTGGACTGCAACTCCCAGAAATCCCTTCCAGCACGGCAAGTGGTGGAGGCTTCTGGGAGTTGCAGTCCAGGAACATCTGGGGACCCACAGGTTGAGAACCACTGTTCTAGACCATTTCAGGGGAACCTTTTGCTGTCTCAGCAAAGCTTTTATAAATGATTTTCAAGTGTTTCTGTGACCTCTTCCTAATAAAATGGATCATGTACAGTACTTACTAAAGTTTCTAAGGCAGAGTAGCGGCCAACTAACATGAAAAATGAGGGGTCACATTTTAAAAGCTTTTTAAAGAGGAAATATTGGACATCAAGACTCCTTGGGAATGTTCTTCTCAGCACTTCTATGCCTATCAAGATCTCCCTTTGGACTAAATCATACAATTCACACTCATGTGATTGTGGGTGGAAAAAAGGAGAAGACTTCCTACATGGGACAGCAAAATTAAGATGAAGGGAAGTTTATGAAAGTAAGATACTGTACTGGTAAGTTTCACTAAAGAAAAGGGTCAAAAATGTAACTTTCAGTCCTAATCCACTAGCACTTTGAAACAAAATATGCCGCTAGGACCTGAACACCGCAACTCTCCATGCATAATTACAGAATTTTTTGCCCCCCACCCTTCTGCTATAAAATGAGATATTAAAAGGTGGAAATCAATTCCCATTTATCATAGAATGGACTCCAGTGCCCTTCTATGATTCCTGTTGACTTACAATTGCCATGCTGCCGTTGTCTAGGAATTCACAACAGAATAAAAGAGACCCACAGCCACATGTTAGAGCTCAGTTTCATTTTATGTTTTAGCAAAAAAGAAAAAGAAAAGGAAAAAAATACACAATAAACCATTACAGTGCAGGAAGAATGGCAACCAGAATGCTGCTCTCACTGACTTCCACAAGTGACACCTACCGACCCACCTCCTGCCCACAGGATCAACCATCTCCAAAATAGCTTTCAAGGACAGGACATAATTGAAAATGAAAATTATGTTACCATGTCCACACTGTAAATAACCAGTTGCTGACCAATGAAAGGAAGAGGGCAACACTGTCCAGTTCAGGACGCAGAATCCAGTACATTCATATCCCCCGTTTACAAGGAGCCCTTAAGCACAGGTTTGTCAGCACAGAAGTCACAGAAACTCGAGTTTCAGAGAGATTCATCTTCTCCGAAGCTGTGTGCGAAAGGGGAGGGGAACAGGCAGGGGATGGTAGCAAGCGAACAGGTAAAGAGCTGGATCCTGTCGATTGACCATGTGCTCTCCAACTTGAAATCATGATGTCAGAGCTGGATCAAGTCTGGGCATAGACCACAAAACTACAACTAGCTATGCACGTTCTGTGCTCCGACTTGCATGAGCTTTTGTTGCAAAGAGAAGGCTAGCTCACAGCTTGATCTTTCACTGGGGTTATTTCTTGTCATTGACATGTTAGCACAAATCTCACTGACAGCGTGGGTGTGCACTTGTCATTATCTGAAACGGAAAGGGAAGACACTTGACTTCCAATAAATGAATTCCTCGAGGTCAGTGATGGCGAAACTTTTAGAGACCCAAGTGTCCAAGCCAGGATTCACAACCCACTAAATTTTCACAAAGTGCCAATACAGCAGTTTAACTTGAATACAGGTGAATGGGAAGGGTCGATGTCGGGTGCCCACAGAAAGGGCTCTGAGTGCCACCTTTGGCACCCGTGCCATGGTTTCTCCAACACAGGTCATCTGTTATTTGGTTCCTCATAACGTTACGAGCTCGTGATCCTGCGTGGATGGCTCCTTAAAGAGAACAAATACTAAGTTAAGTTGGCCACCATCTTGGAAAGTGAGATATCTCCCAAAGGCAACTGGCTTTTGTTTTATGCAATTTCTTATATCTATTGATTGTTTTAACTTCTACATAAAAGATGTAGAAATGCAAATGACTGGGTTTCTTCTTAACTTGACTTCATGTGATCTTAGACAAACCTGACCCAATTTCTTGTTCCATTGTGCAGCAAGGTAGCATATCTATGTTATTTAAATAAGAGCTTTTCTTGATTTGGTAAGCAACAGCACATTTGAATGACAAAAACATTCAAATAATCTGGTGCTCCTGGAAATAGATGTAACAAAGGCTTCATGTCATAAAATGCAAGCTAGCAATTCCTCTGGCATGGGCGGAAGGCAGCCTCAATCCCTTCTCTTTTCTATGGGCCCACTTAGGCCTAGGAAAATCTGATCAGGTATTGCACAAGATAACTGGGATGCACACAGCTGCAAGCTTGCAGAGATCTGTCATTTTGCTAGGGGGATTGGCAAGATCCGGGGGGGGGGGGAAGGGGGCTGCACCCCTTAGATGGGAGGGCCCGCTTGTGCTCAGAGGGAGGCGAAATGACTCCAAAGTTGCAGGACTTATCCCACTTTTGTCCTCATGTCTCCAAAAGCATATTATGGCATCTGTTTCAGGAGAAGACTTTTACCCATGAGATTGGCTGCTGCCCTGGAAACAAATATGCAGGCACTTTGTCACCATGGCACTTGCACAATCTTGTCAGGAAGCATGATAAACAACTGTTGCACAGTGTCCTTGCTTAGGTGAAACTGCTGTGACTTCCTGAACCCTACATCCACTCCACACACCTCAAGTAATTCATTCACATGAATGTTCTTTCTTTTTCTTTTCTTTTTCCCATCGCCCTTTCGCTTTTGTTTTTGAAGGCTGACCTCTCAAAGAAAACAGAAAGCAATTCAGGTCACCCTCTTTAATGCATCTCCTGTCTTCTCTGGCTGGAAGCCTCCTCAACTGAGAGCGCAGAGTGAGGACCCCCACCAGCCTGACAGACACTGGATTTCATAGACTCGTGAATCTTAACAAAGAAGGCAGCCACAGGTCACTCCAACACATTCATCTGTATTATGTGAATACATAATTCGCAATAACCTAAAACTAGGTATGCAAGAGTCAGAAGAGGAAGAGATTTACTTAACATTGTTTTGTTTTAAAAGAAAACAGCCCCCGGAAATCCCATGGCTCTACCAGCTGAGTGCACCTCCAAGACACTCAAACGGCTCAAGTTTTCATCCGGGGTCTTCCCCAAGAAGGAACGTCCAGAGAGCCATCCTCACCGCATACAGTGTCACTTCTCCATGTGTCGCAGTTGCTTTCTGCAGACAGCCTCTTCTCCTCCCCTCCCCCCACCCCTTTTGCTCCTTGCACATAATTGCAAAGTCCCATCCTGGGTCAGCCTGAACGGTTTCAACCGTCTACTGGGTACAGCCGTTATCCCTGCAGTCTGAAGAAGCAGTGGCAGGCTTGCGACCAAGTGTCCCCTGCGTGCCCAGCAATGATGGTGCCGTGCCAGCTGTTCACCTAACAGGATGTGGCAACATGCTATGGGTCGCGAGGTGCATTTCCTTTGCTTTTGCAGTTCTCTGCTGGGCGTCCAGGTGCCGAAACAGGCAATGAGGCTGTGCAGGTGAGAAACGATGTGGCAGGTTCGAGGCCCTTGTCTATTTCAAGATGATGTGGTAACTATCATTGGTTTCAGCTGCAAAGGAAGCAGGGCATCATCAGACTTGGCCTGCGTAAAACTGAGAACAACTCCATATTCCCATAGCAAAGCAAAGCAAAGTGTTCTGCTTGTATACCACCCCATACCACTCCAAGTAGTCTCTGGGCGGGTTACAGTTTTTAATTACAATATGCAGGCTACATATCCCCAGATCCCCCAGCAAGCTGGGTACTCATTTTACCGACCTCGGAAGGATGGAAGGCTGAGTCGACCATGAGCCGGCTACCTGGGATTGAACCCCAGGTCATGAGCACAGTTTTAGCTGCAGTACAGGCATTTAATCACTGTGCCACTGGGCATGTAATTAATGAAAAGCAATGGTGGCTGTATTATTTTGCCTGCCAGTTTGGATACCCTATGGTGAATCGGAATGGAGCTGTGCATGTTCCAGAAAAGAAAAGAAAAGCAGACATGAGTAACACTATGCCGTGACTTAAAATGAGTACCTTTCATTGTGTCCAAGATAAAACATGATTCATCCTGAAAGTTCTGTATCATCTAGAAAGAGAAAATGAAAAATTGACTCCATTGCTAGCCATTCTTTGCAAAAGAGAACTACAGTGTCTTTTGAGATGAAAAGCACTCAGACAAGGTGATTCCTCCACATTTTCTTAGTCATACACTTCTACTGAAAAACACACACACTAAGGCTTATTAACAGACTTGATACACTCCCTTTAATGGACATTATTGAAATAATCACTCTCAGTAGCAAAGGACTGAGAAGGGAGACCTTTTGAAAAAAACAAACTCAGCTTCTCCTTCTGCAGATCTCCTTTGTGACTTCCAATGTTACAGAACCACATTTTTTTTCCATTTCAGTTCTCTGGGTTTATTTATGGAATCTACCAAATTGCCATACCTTCCATTCTTGCATCGTCTCAGAGACAACCCAGTTATTATTAAATTACCAAAATACAGTATTTGGTTTTTTTGTCTTTCGCTCTCTCTTTGGCTCAAGGCAAGGGGGATGGGCCAATGTGCGCTTACAGATTTCTGGCCTACAACTATCCATAATCCGTCAACAAAGCAATATTATTAGTTGTCATCCAAAAGCCTCTAGAAGGGAACACAGCTCTCACTCCTAGCTTAAGGACATTTAACCTACCAAGGATAATTCAGGGTTTCAAAGAGGTTTCGAGCCCCAATTGCAACGGATCTGCATATTTAAATTGGCTCTCATTAGTACGTGTTTTAGGAAAAGCCTCAGAGCTAGGGGCATTGGGAAGTAATACAATCTCTGCCAGCCTTTGAGATGGCCATCAGTCGGGAGTCCTGTGATGGGGGTTCCTGCATGGCAGGGGGTTGGACTGGATGGCCCTTGAGGTCTCTTCCAACTCTATGATTCTGTGATTCTATGAGATCTCCCTGAGTTGCCACGGGGCCTAGAAAACAGTGTCCATGGTCAGAGCAAACTCTCTCTCTCTCTCTCTCTCTCTCTCTCTCTCTGAAGCTGCTGCAGTTCTCAAGATGCTGATCTCTGCATGGTGCAGACATGCATAATTCATACATTCCTAATTGCTAATTAGCTAGCAAGTGAAGGTATCATTTTTTTAAAAAAACCAGCTTTTTCTTGGCATGAGCACGGCTTCTTTGGGTCCACCCTTTTCCAACTAACCTCTGAAAACCTCCCTGATCTGGCCAAATCCTACCTTTGAGACGGCGCCAGTCCAGTGGTCCCCAACGTTGGGCTCCCAGATGTTCTTGAAGTAAAACTCCCAGAAGCCTTCTCCACTAGCTCTCCTGGCCAGGATTTCTAGGTGCGTTAGGCCAAGAACACCTGGGGACCCGTGTTTGGGAACCACCGCTCTAGATGAAAAGATAACGTGGTTTCCTTTTTCCTGCAGTGAAAATACAACTTGATTTCCCCAAAGTGTTGTGTCCCCCCACTGTCTCTTAAAGCAGTGGTGCCCAACCTTGGGTAACTCAGGTGTTCTTGGGCTGCAACTCCCAGAAAGCCCAGCCAGCAGAGCTGGTGGTGGTGGCTTCTGGGAATTGCAGTCCAAGAGCGCCTGGGTTACCCAAAGCTGGGAACCGCTGAACCCTTGTCTTAAAGCAATCTTTATCCACTTTTGTGTGGATCCCCTTGACGTCTGCATTTGGACCTACTGCTTTGAACGGATCCTGGAACACATTTATAGGGCAGGGTTGTGAGGAAGCCTGGTGGGAATCTATGTGTATTTACAGGTGAACAAAGGATGAACAGCCTATGGTTTAGAGCAGGGGTGCCCAAACCTTTTGCAAGGAGGGCCAGACTTGGTGAGGTGGAAATGTGTGGGGGCCAACCATTCAGCCTGAAAAGGGGGGGGGGAGTCTGTGCGCATCTGCAACAGCCTCAAATGCTCCGGTTTCAAGACGCTCAAGGGCCCAGCTGCTGTTGCATGGCAAGGAAATCGGCCCACGCGCACCCAAGATGCACCACTGCTCACATATGCTGCCCTCCCTTGCAAGGAGGTGGGGAAGATGCTGTGGCAACGGAGCCAAGGAGTGTGTAGGCAGGGCGGGTGGCTGAGGGGATGGATGGAGGCAGGGAGGGCAGGCAAACCATAAAACTGTAAGCGGATGTCTCTAGAGGAGTGACAGGCTGAGCCAACAGAGGGCCTTTATACACGACCCCTAAACTCCGCAGCAAATGGCTGCAAACTCCGGACCTTACAAGTGTTTTCCCACCAGCTCCGGAGTTTGCAGGAAATTAAGTGCGACCCCGCCCACCTAAGCGCGACCCAGCTGCACTTTCTTGTACCTGCTTGAGGTGGGTGAAAATCCCCAGGTCCGGATTTAATCTGGTCAGTGCGGGGCTCTCCTGGCTTCTGCTTGTGTTTTTTTTTTGCCTCCCGCCCCTTTAAGAGAAGAGGTGGGAGGAAAAAAAGCAAGCAGAAGAGAAATGGAAGAGAGCTCCGGGAAGCTCCTCCAGGTGAGCTGCATTTTTCCTCTCTTTCTCTGGTGGGGAACCCCTAAGATCTTTGGTCCTAATTTAAGGGGCCAGCAGATCTTAGGGGTCGTGTGAAAAGGCCCAGAGAGACAATGCTGAGGGCCACTCACACTTTTAAATCATACCACATTTGGTCCCCAGGCCAGACTTTGGCCATGCCTGGTTTAGAGATAGCAACTTAAAGGCCTTTCTTCCACCTACATTAGGCTGTTAGAAAGAAACTTATACCAGCATATGCAATTGTCCCCAGAATGTAGCTTAAAAGAACTAGCACATAACTAATTCTTCCCCCCTGAGCCAAAGCTTTGAACTTGTCCCTGATGGGTGAAGCTGCAGAAACAACAGGTGAAACTGCAACCATGTTCTCACAAGCTTAAAGTCTCTGTACACACTGAGGGCATGAGCTCTGCTTAGGTAGATGCTTCTGGCCTGATCAACATCATCACTGCCTATACCTGAACTGGTGAGCTGACAGTACAAAGGAAAACACGCTAAAGACCCTCATATGGTTCCACACTGCTCGGTGCGGTCAGCAATGGAGATCAAGCTCTCTTTTGAGTAGGCTTGCCCACCATGAAGAAGAACTACAATAAGCATGCAAAGACTGCAGAGTTTCTGTGATGGAGGCTGGTGGTTTAACATCCTCCACATTCTGAACTCATATTTCAACATGTGTGGTTGTAGCAAACCAACCTGGACAGGCTATTAGGGTGAAAATAAGAGGTCAGATCCATTCATTAACCATTATTAGAGCAGACCCACTTAACATCAATCAGTGTTACATTGGTCTAATACAGTCTTTAATCCCATTAATTTCAGTGGATCTATGGTAAACATGACTTAACCTGAATCAACTCAATGGACAATGCTGAGTTATGAAAGCAGAGAGCTACTGCAGTGCTTCTATGGATCCCCGTGGCACGCTTACCTCGTCACTGATGAGTACATGAATCCCTGTGGGCCCTTGTTTGTAGATCTGGCTGATCTGTTGAGAAGAAATGCTGAAGAGTTGGGCGATTTTCTCCGTCAGCTCCACAGCAGTCAACTCCTCTAGGTAGATGGCATGGTACACTTATGGAGGCACAGTTCACCAAGGGCACATAAAGGAGAGAAGGGACAAAGCACAAGACTTAGAACAGCAGCAGCAGTGATCTATTGAGTCAAGTACCTCCCGCAGAGGAGAAGACACAAGAAGTGGAAAAGAGGAGATATAATCGCTCCTCCGCCCCAAACGCTCCGGTTCTTTTATTGACTGGCCCTTTCTACCTCTCTTGAGACTCTGAAACAATCAACACCACCTGTAGCTGCACAGTCCCATCAGTAAGATTAAATATAAATGCACAGAAGCCCTCGACTAAATGTTTGCTTGAAACACATTTGATCCTCACTTCCAGCAGACACTGCACTTTCCAAACTACACAGATCATGAGCATGTCCCTAAGGTTTGCAAATTGTGTGCTGAACATATTTAGCTTATATGGCTGTCTTCCACTTAAAAGCGTAACCCATCAATTTTATTTCTAAGAGTTTAGAACAGTTTTTAAACCTACATTGGTTTAAAAGTTAATCAAAGAACCCTGAAGAAGTACTTATGCACAAATTTTTCAAAGTTAAGTACCGTAACAGGAAAAGTATTTATTCTTATAATAAAGGAAGAGGGAGTGCCTTGTCAAAGATGATACCTGCCACCTATTTTTTTAAAATTAGGACTGATCACTTAAGGTTGCTTTTGAAAAGGAAGTACAGTGGACCCTCGTATAACAGTTTGCATAACATAAAATCTGTACAACATAAAAAATTCTGGAGATAGGGGAACTTTGCTTAACAGAATCACCTATGTGGCGAATCTGTACAACATAAAAATGGTCGTGATTAGGGATTACTCTGTTTACAATGCATTCCTATGGGAAATGTGTATAAAGGAAAGTTTGTTTAATATACTGTATATACTCGAATATAAGCCTAGTTTTTCAGCCCAATTTTGGGCTGAAAAGGGGGCCCTCGACTTATATGCGGGTCAATACTTTTAGCCACTGAGGCAAGTGCTTGGGTCGGTGGCTAAAAGTCATTTTAAACATTGTGTGCCGCTTCTCATGACCCCCCTGCTGCATCACAGGGGAGCGGTGCATGATGTTTAAAATAATTTTTAGACACTGTACTAAGCTAGTCATGTTTCTAACTAGGTGTATTTTATTTAAATTATTTCTACCCCACCTTTCTCCTTAAAAAGGACTCAAGCACTTGCATCAGTGGCTAAAAGTCATTTTAAACATTACACGCCACTCCCCAAGCTCACAAAGGAGGAGTTGCCAGGCCCTGCTGCATTTCCCACCCTAGACTTATACTCGAGTCAATACGTTTCCCCAGTTTTGGGGGATTAAACTAGGGGCCTTGACTTATACTCGGGTCGACTTATACTCGAGTATATACAGTAATTTCATTTGGAACGAATGAATTCCTTCATACAAGGTACCACTGTATTTGGATTGATTTTAAAGTCTACTGGATTAACTTAACTAAACACTGATTGATATATGGATTATATTCATGTTCGGTTTGCATAATGTGTAACTACTTGAGGAGGTGCTGGGGTGCATCTCGGCCGCATCCATGGTCGTGTGCCTGACTGCGAAACTGAGATGCACCTGTGAATTAGCTGTGGCAAGTTATGAGCACCTTACTTGGATACCCCTAGAATTCTGGCCACAGTATCTGATTCCCACCCCCACCCCGCTTTTTTATTTGTTTTTTATTTTTTATTTTTTGAGGCCACGGGAGAATTTCTCAGCACAGGAACATCATTTTATTTTCTGCCTTCAAGCAAGAGGACGAAGAAAGAAAACCGGAAGCCACGGCAAGAATTAGACCTCTCTCAGTTACCAAAATCAGGTGAGTCGGCAAGCATGACACTGTGTATTTGTTACATATATGTATACAGATAAAGTATTTTTTATCCCACCTTCCTCCTAAAACAGGACCCAAGGTGGCTTAGAGAATTTAAAAAGAGACCTGGACAAATATAATATGAGTTGCTCGGAGTTGCAGAGATTATTCTGTTACAAGAGCCTGCGGTTCCAGGGACAAAAACGAGAGGTTGCCGGTCCTTCCCTGAAGCCTTACCAAAGAAAGTACTGTTGGCTGCATCCCCATCTTCATGCTTCTGCTCATCCCTCAGCTGCTGCGACTCTTGGCAGACATAGATGGTCAGCCTTGGCCTCACCATCCTACGGAGAAAGAAAGGGGTGCAGGGCATGAGCAAAGTGGATAGAAGGATGCTCTTCTCCCTCTCACAAAATACCAGAACTAGGGGATATCCACTAAAACTGAGGGTTGGGAGAGTAAGAACAGACAAAATAATTTTTTTTAACCCAGCGTGGTGTTAGTCTGTGGAACTCCCTGCAACAGGATGTGGTGATGGCATCTGGCCTGGATACCTTCAAAAGGGGATTGGACAGATTCCTGGAGGAGAAGTCCATCACAGGTTAAAAACCATGATGGAGATGTGTAATCTCCAGGCTTAAAACCTGGGTACTTCAAGGGCCAGATGCAGGGGAGTGGTATCAGGAGACAGATATCTGGTCTCGTGGACTCCCAGAGGCATTTGGCGGGCCCACTGTGAGATACAGGAAGCTGGACTAGATGGGCCTTTGGCCTGATCCAACATGGCTCTTCTTATGTATGTTCTTATGTTCTCCAGAATGAACAGACTTGCATTCAGTGTTGGCTTCTTGAAAACTGGCCCTCCCCAACTTAACACAGTGGCAAGAAAGGCATTAGCCTCGTGAGACATGTGAACAGGGCAGTGACCCTCGGCTCCTGGAGAGGTCTCAACACAAGCTTTGAATGAAGCTGTGATGGCTATAAGTAGTGGTTGGGAGGCGTTTGAGAAACAGTTTTAGGATCAGAAAGCTCAGGAACAACCCTACGCGCGTTTGCTTTCGGGGGCTCCCAGTGAACCTCTGCCCCCCACACTGGCCCATCATTGCCACCCTTTGAGAGATTCTTAAACCCCCATTATCCTGAGATTACTTCTTAATATTTTTCTAACTTTTAAGCTCCAGTCCTAGGGACATCTTTTACTCTCCTGTTCTTTCATCTTATTGCTCCTTGCTTGCCCCCTGTAATTTCTGTCTTTTCACTGTATGCGCTTGTACCTTTTATGGAGAGAGTGGTTAACATATGGAAGCATTCTTCCATGTCAGAGGAGGTGGGGAGACTGCGTCCCCCTCCCCCACATTTTTAAAAAATAAAATTGGCTGTGTAGAATAAATGAAGCCCACTGCGTTCCCCTCCAGCTGGCACTATCTCAGCCATCAGCACTGGTACATTAACTTAATGGTATGGACTGCAATTAGCAGAGACTCCGGCTGACCTCTGCTAGCAGTGTAGCTCTCATTCGCCCTGGAGCCAATCCATATTTTCTCCTTTTTTCATGCAGCACAATAGCCACCCATCCAAAAAGCAACAGTGGCCTAAATCTAAACATTTGTCCCAAACAGAAACTGGGATGCAATGAACATATACAAGATTTATCATTCAGAAATGGATCCAAAGAAGCTGTTATGCTTGGGGGCGGGGGAAGGGGTAGTATTTGGATGTATGGTTCTCAATTGGATTTAGGGTGTAGGGGCTGCAAATGGATTCAGGAAGGTCAAGTCACCCCTGCTGAAACTCAAAGGGGTGGAAGGATTCAGTGCCACACAGCTAAGACACATTGTACAAAGAATGAAAAGGAAGGCAGGAAGCAGGTGTGTTCTAAAGAGGAAACGATGCAAGTGTTACCAAGTGTCTGTACTAAGCTAGTCATGTTTCTAACTAGGTGTATTTTATTTAAATTATTTCTACCCCACCTTTCTCCTTAAAAAGGACTCAAGGCAGCTTACATCCTTGAAAGGCAATATTTGAAGCCGAAAACAATGCATATACAATGGTGGTTTACACTACTGAAGACAATATTTAAAGCTAAGAACAATGAACATAGAGAGGCAGCTTACATAATTGAGTAAAGCTGAAACAGTAAGTATACAAATATTAAAAAGGTACAACATCCACTCTGATGGATAAACACATGTAATTCTGGAGACACAGTCAGAGGAGTAATGCAATAACAATCCATCTGAAAGTCACACTCAGGTTGCCAGTCACAGAGAGAACACCTGCCTAAGGAGAAAAGGTCTTTTTTTTTTGTTCTTTTTTTTTGTTCTTTTTTGTTTTTTTGTTTTTTGCAGAAGGACAGCAAAGACGGAGCCAGGCAGGCCTCCTGTGGGAGGGAATTCCACAGTCTTGGAGCAGCAACAGAGAAAGGCCTCTCCTGTGTCCCCATCAAATGCACCTCTGAAGGTAGCGGGGCCAAGAGAAAGCCCTCTCCTGGTGGTCTTAACACTCGAGCAGGCTCATAAAGGGAGATGTGCTCTCTGGGACAGCTCCAGCCCTGCCCCATGTTCTCAAATGTGGAGTTTAAACCAAGAGCTTTAGAGATGTCAGTGGATTTTCCGGAGATCCTGAAGTAGGGATGCAGACGGACTGCTTTCATTACTATCTGGTACATAAAAAAACACCCCAAGCAACATTTCCAACCAGTCAGTACCCACCTTCCCTTCAATGCATTGAACAATCGGATGCCATCTGCAGGACCACAGATCTGTATGACGTCTTCTCTTGTTAATTTCAATAAGTCTGCCCCTAGGGTTTTTTTAAAGGGTGGGGAGGAGAGACGGCGAGATGTCAGCATAAACATTTCTTTCTATTATGACAGTCTTTGAACTTTACATATCACATTTTCCACATTAACACTGCCTCAGGCAGAGGTTGTACATTTCTAGCCCACCCCCCCAATTCCTCTCAATTCCAACCTGCACCTCCCTATGGTGCCGGGACGAATGGGAGCTGTCATCCAATAGTATCTGAAGTGTTCCCCACCCCTTCCCAAAATGGAAGAGGCGTGACACCGGCCCTTAAGTGCCACCACTGAAAAAAAGGAAGATAAGCAGCTAATGTAGGAATAAGACTCACTACTGCCAAAAGGAATCAATCACCAAATTAGTGTGTTTAGAAGGGCATGGGGCACATGGTTTCCTTAAATATGGTGATAAATAGGCAGTGGGGATTGAGAGTTCCATCAGTCCCTTCACAGCTGATGTGTGGGACAAAGGCAGCGGGTCAATTATCAAAGTTATCTCTGTGCCTTTGCATCACGGAGAGGTGGACAGAGCCAGAGAGGGGATGACTGAGAGAGGGATGGGCAGAGTGGGAAAAAAAGTGTGTATTTTTCATTTCATTTTTAAAGGTGCCTTTTCCCCATTTTCCATGTCCTGGCTCTTTCATTTAACAGGGGGACTGGCTCTTTTTGGTAGATTCATTCTGGGGTTTCCCATTCTCTCCCCCCCCCACACACACACACCATGGTAGTCCAAATTAAACTCTACAGAACCCCTAAGGCAATTCCAAAAGAGAAGACAAACAAGGTAACAGAGATCCAGTCTACTCAAGAGCCTCGCGGCACAGTGGTTAAATGCCTGTATTGCAGGTGCTCACGACCTGGGGTTCAATCCCAGGTAGCAGGCTCATGGTTGACTCAGCCTTCCACCCTTCTGAGGTCAGTAAAACGAGTACCCAGCTTGCTGGGGGATGTGTAGCCTGCATACTGTAATTTAAAAACTGTAAACACCCAGAGACTACTTGAAGTGGTATGGAGCAGTATATAAGCAGAACACTTTGCTTTTGCTTTGCTTTTTACTCAAAAAATATATATGTCACTATACACAAAAAAGAAAAATCATCAGATCTGGGCAGGCAGTTGTTTCTATGATCACATTCACATAATTCCGTGGAAAAGTTACCAAGTGCAAGCAAACCACCCCAAAAGCCTCACCAACATCGGCACCATTCACGGGAGGGGGGGGTGCTAAGTGAATTAGTCAAATAGCACACAGGAGGAAAAATAGCAAATTAAAAATAAAAACCACACTCACCCACCCAAACACAAACGCCAAAAGAAACAAGCAAGCAAAGAGCCCAGTCAAAGCTCCCCCACAAACCAAAACTACGAGAATACCCCACCTGCAAGAATGACCTATACATCCCACTCACAAGAATGACTCTTCATCACTGGCTTCCAACCAATCCAGACACTTTCACAGATAAAAAAAATTCCCACCCTCTCTCCATCATTCTGTTGGGATGCTCACAGTAGCCCTTATGATTTTGGGATTAAAGGTTTTAAGGCCAATTGGCTGAACAGTAAAAGGTTAAATAGAAGAGGAAGATATGGAAGAACACAAAACTGCTAACCATTCATGGTTGACAAGCTCTATCTGGGGAATCAATGAAAGAATTAAAAAAAAAAGAAAGTAAGAGCCTCTTTTGCAGGTTACCACCACCACCACCATTCATGTAAACATGAAAGATCCATCCCTGCTTGGCAACTTTCACCCAGTTTTTAGGAAGTCGGGGAAGGGAGACAGATTGACAGAGAAGTTGACAAGGATGCGGAAGGAATCCAAATGCGGAAGTTTCCATCTAAGACAGCAGGCCTGCACAACCCGTCAACTGCGGGCAACTAGTAGCCCATGGCGCTGTCAGAAGTTGTCCACCAGCTTCCCGAACACGCCGACTGTGGGGAAATTTTTTTTCTGCCCTCCCCAGGAAGGAAAAATAATTCTGGAGGCTCTCTGGCCAGACTCCTCTTGGATCGCCCATCCCAGAATCCTTCGCCGCTTCCTCCGGGAGCAGGTTCTTTCCGCGGGATGGAATCTTGGCTTTTGCCTCCTTCGCTCCTGCAAACTTCGGGCCAATCGAAGTGCAGCAAAAGGCCCTGCCCAGCTACTTCTGATTCCTACCCCAGTTTTAGCACTTGAAGAAGAAAAAGAGCAGGAGGAGAGGGAGAGAGGGCAAAAAAAAAACCTTACCTTCCACCGCTGCCACACCACACCCCTTGGCCGGGTTCCTCCATAGGAGCACCGGCGAAGCACACGCATGCACTTCTGAAAGTAGCCCACACCTACAGGAAGTGGACTGCCAGAACGTCCGGCAGCTGGAAGTAGCCTGTGAGCTGTTCAAAGATGGACAGCCCTGTAATATATATAGGGCAGCAGAAAGAGGCCACAGCTACTACCTGAGAAGTTTGTGAAAAGCCGTGAGAACGTGGAGAAGCGATTCCGGTGCAGCCACTGCTGAGCTTCCTGAGGTGTGGACGTTGGCAGGAGATTCTGTGATTGAAAGAAACCGAGTTGCTACTTTACAAGAATACAAACTACATGCATACAAAACTAGACAGATGTTGGATTTTTGTGTTTCCAAAATTTGGCAAAGTAGGTGGCACGGGTTCTCTGTCCACATTCACACATGTAAGAGAAACCCTCCAGAGCACCTGGGAGAACCTTAATGCAAAGAACTATGCAACTTCTTCTTAATGCTCCATCTTAAACTGTAGTCAATGCTTTTTAACACCAAGCCCGGTCTTTTCCTTCCCTCCACACTCTGTATAACATCCAACGTGATGGAGAGTGCTGGAGGAATCAAAGATATGCTCAACATGTTATGATATTCTAGTTGTTCCTAATGTCAAGACTGCAAATCATCTATGGAAAAACAACTGTTGAAATGCTGTAGGAAAGGTCCCACAGAACAAGAACAACATACTTTACTAGTGAAAGAATGGTTTATTCTCATCCTCTTGAGAGACATGGAGCATTTAAGCAACTTAGATATGATTGACAAGGTTATCTGATCCCATACACCAACTAACCCTTAAAGGGATAAGCGTCAGCTGTGTTGAGCCTCCACAGACTCAAAGTACTGTGGAGTGTTATCATCTTTTGGTGTTCTGAGGACTTTATGTGAGTGTCATACGTCTGACTTTGACACTAATAAATCTCGATTTTAGAAGGCCATTTACAAGAATCAGCACGTATTAATTTTAAATTGCTGCAACCAGAGCAGGCCAGTCAGGGCAATGTTCATTTTGAAGTGTGAGCTTAGAGATAATCCAGCATTTGAAGATATTGGGTGAGAAGGGTGATGAAACACAAAATAAATTAGACTTACATCTGCAATTGGAGCAGGAGGTTCTGGCTGGTGATTCGGAGACCCGTTTCTAGTTTTAGGAGAAAGAAACAAGCAGCAGCTGCTGAGATGCCTTTCTCTCTGCTTGCCGTGCAATATGCAAAAGGTCTGGTGTAGTCTACCTTTCAACCATGGTTCACTGGGTCACAGACAGGCCAAAAGATTGTAAGGTCCCTCCCCCATCCACTGCTTTTGAATGCAATTTCTAGCGTTGGCCTCAACAACAGTCAAGGCTTATAACGTGAACCTTAACCATGAAAATCAAATGTTGGAAGCCATGCTTACTGTCGTAGGACACCACTATAACCTTGTAGGGCTTTTGTTTTCCATCCTTCGAGGGATCCTAATATAGACTGTCTACTCTTACCTTCTTGTTCACAGGGTCATAAGAACATAAGAACATAAGAGGAGCCATGCTGGATCAGGCCCATCTAGTCCAGCTTCCTGTATCTCACAGTGGCCCCAGCAGATGCGTCTGGGAGCGCATGAGACTAGATATCTGTCTCCTGATACCACTCCTCTGCATCTGGCCCTTGGAGTATCCCGGTTTTAAGCCTGGAGATTACACATCTCCATCATGGTTTGTAACCTGTGATGGACTTTCCCCCAGGAATTTGTCCAATCCTCTTTTGAAACCATCCAGGCCAGATGCCATCACCACATCCTGTGGCAGGGAATTCCACAGACTAATAACGTGTTGGGTAAAAAAGTGACATGTGTACTCCAGAAGAAAAAAGGAATGGAGTACCCCAAGGAGGTGGCTGAAGTTCGGATCTGTCTTTCCACAAACCAAAATGGGAACCGAAAAAAATAATGGCACATGCTCCTTATTTCTCTTTCAGGCTGGGAGGCAGCTTTCTTAGAACTGCCAGCAATTGTGCTCCAAGGCTTGGCCCTCTGGCAGAAAGAAGCACAATGCAAACAGAAAAGCACATTATAAATAATGAGAAAAACTGGCAAAAGCCAAAGAAAGTCCCACAGCCCAAACTTACCCTTCACTGATAGAGAAGCTGCTGTGAGAACTGCTGAAGCCAGGAGAGGGTACGTTATTCACGTAGGTGATCTCGGGCCACGGAGAGCACTGGAAGGGAAATATTTGGTTGTGAAAAACACCATAGGGTTTCCAAACCTCCAAGCTGCTGTTAATGCAAGGGCGGGGGGATCTCATCCCTGGGTATTTCCTACATTGTAAAGGCACAGATCTTGTGCTTCAAGGGTCATCAGCCTCTGTGTTCATGGAAAATATCTGAGGAGGAAATACCTGATGGAAATGGATCCAAGCCAGAACATGGGTGAAGTGCGTTTAAAGCAGTGGTTCTCAACCTGTGGGTCCCCAGATGTTCCTGGACTGCAACTCCCAGAAACCCCTTCCAACACAGCGAGTGGTAGAAGATTCTGGGAATTGCAGACCAGGAACATCTGGGGACCTACAGGTGGAGAACCACTGGTTTAATGTCAAAAGCAAACATGGGTCTGTGTAGTGTACTGTTCCCATGCACCAAAATCAGTCGAGTCCCCACTTCTCCCTTTACTGCTCTACCACGCAGGAAACAAACAAGCAAACAAAGGACACTAATCTTCTTTGGGGGAAATTATCCATGTTTTCTCAAAATATCATTGTTTGTTGCCTGTGTATTTTCATACAAGCCCCGACGAAAGCTATCGTTTTGAAACTTTACAGGAAACAAGGTTTATTCTGAAAATTAGCTTGGCATCAAAGCCCAGGGCGTAATCTTCCCTTACAGTCGACAGGGAGAGGTTTTGGTTTTTTTCTTTAAGCTGCCCCAAATGAATGAATGGTGCTTTTGTTTTTAAAAAGATGGCACTCCAACAGCCATGACATTGGGGAGAACAACCTTTGGTGTTTCAGTCACATGCCAGCTGAGATCATTAAAGAAAGATGAATACTGCCCCGTCCCTCTTCACACTTTTTGAGTTCATCCTTATGCAAACAGTATGGATTCTAACTGGATAAGGACTCAGGACCGCCTTCCTTTCTCCTTCTGAAGCTCTACAGTGGAACAAACTGCCGGCATTTAGAAGGGCACTGAAGACCTTGCTCTCTAGGGAATGTTTTGGGTAGTCTTTGGGGTTCCAGTGGCTTGTTTTTAGCTCATCTGTCTGCTGATTCTTGACTTGTTTTGCCAGTGTTTGTTTCTGTAGTTTGGCTGCTGATGCAGCTTGTATATTTTTATTTTATTACATTTGTTTTTTTATTATACTGTTACATTAATGATTAGTTTATATTATTATATTTGATTTGTTGATGTAGCACGTTGTATGTTTGAGCAAGGTGTTCTTGCAACATGTTGTACACCGCCTTGAGTTCCTTCGGGAGAATCGGGCGGTTAACCAATACAAAAATAAATAAATAAATAAAATACTTGCTTTTCAAGCTTTATCATCACTGGCATTTATGAGGACACGTTTTTGCACACAAAGGATTCATAGAGTAGGAGTGTGTCACAGGAGAAGACTGCACAAATGGCTAGGAACTGTGTTCCAAGGGAGATTCTCTTCATGCTTTTTCCTTGTGCACCACTTAAAATTTAACCTCTAGGCTTGCTTATACAAGGACAAAGTTGCGACTCTCTCTCTCTCTCTTTTTTTTTTTTTTAGGCTATAGTCCACCTCAGAAACTGGTCTGGTTTGCCTCAGGCAGATATCTAAACTGGTACCACCCTTTTACTTCCAGAGATGAAGACCCACCATTTTGTCTTAGGCACTGTGAGTTTCTGTGAGATACTAGTCTGTGTATTTTATTCTTATGGATCAACATGGCTACCTTTGCTTTTTGTAACTACAGCGGTACCCGACTTATGAGATTATTCCATTCTGAGCCAACACTCGTAAGTCGGTTATCTCATAAGTCGGGGAACGGTTTCCCATAGGAATGCATTGAAATTCAATTAATCTATTCCGGAGGGAACGGATTTCAATGCATTCCTATGGGAAACAGCTTTAAAATTCATGTGCACAGCTTCTCTCCCCCAGGGGGTCAGGAGAAGCTGCAGGCAGGATTCCTCCCCCAGCCAGCACCAATCAGCTGCTTGGCGCTGGCTTTGGGCCAGCGCTCCTGGGGCCATCTCCATTGAAACACACTGAGGTGATTGGCGCTGGCTGGGGGAGGAACTGTGCGGGCAGCTTCTCCTGACACCCCCCCCAAAGGGGGGAGAAACTGGGAGAAATGTCTTCCAGTCAAGGAGGCAGCACTTGCCTCGGTGACTGGAAGGGATTGAAAAAGTGGTGCGCCGCTTCCCCCATCCGGTGGGGGCTCTGGAGAAGCAGCGTGCCCTTTTGAAACCCCTTCCAGTCACCGAGGAAGCGTTTGCCTCGGTGACTGGAAGGCAATTCAAATCCTGACACACACACACACACAGACTGCTTGCAAGATGGGGAATCCCAATCTTACCCGTAAGCAGCTGGGGGGTGGGGAGTGCTGAAGAGCGCTCCTAAGTCAGGATTTTTGTATCTTGGGTGCCTCATAAGTCGGGGTACCACTTTATATGGTTAAGGGGTTTGCAGGGGCCTTAATGTGAGTGCAGCATCAATCTTATACCAGCCCTAGGATACAGGACCAGAGATAATAGTTATGCCTACCTGAAAGGCTTTACTCTTGTAATTTGGCCCTCGATAGGTCTAATATGTTATATGCCAGATGACATTAACAAAATATCTGTGCATCCCCCACCTGCACAATTCTAACTAATTCTTACTTTTTCTATTGCAGAAGCAGAACCTTTATGAACTCACTGTGGTTCCTACAGGAAGACTGTGGGCCCATGAACTTCAACTAAGGTCCCAGTACCACTTTTTAAACATAATTCTATTTTTCAAAACAAGTGTTCTGGATAACTCAGCACACAGGGCACTGCCTCACCTCTGTCAGGATTGTAGTTTCATATGAAGGCTGATATTTTTCCTTTTCATGAGGCGTTCGCTTCTCCATTTTCTCTCTGTCTGTCTTTTGCTTCCTGTCAGCTCCTTTGGGCTGGAAACCAGATATTTTAGTTAAAGCAAAGGTATGGAGGAAAGGAACGGACATGGAGGCAAAGGCAATTTTCAGCTGATTCGTGATTTTTTTTTTTTTGCCATACAAATACAGTGGACCCTCATATAACAGTTTGTATGACATAAAATCTGTACAACATAAAAAATTCCAGAGATAGGGGAAATTTGCTTAACAGAATCATCTATGGGGCAAATCCGTACAACATAAAGATGGTCGCAATTAGGGATTACTCTGTTTTCAATGCATTCCTATGGGAAATTTTATGAAGGAAAATTTGCTTAATATAATTTCATTTGGAACGAATTAATTCCTTTATACAAGGTACCACTGTACAAGATCTGCTCAAGCATGCCATGAAAATTGGCAATGGTAAGAAGGGGGCTTTGAAACCTCTGAGGTTTCAGCCACAAACTGGCTTCCAAAGGCTGCCTTTGAAGCCTTTGAAGCACAGGGGAAAATAGCTACAGAGGAATGCTCTCCCAGGCTAATTTAAGACATCTGTTTCCTTCCCATCCCTTCTGAAGCAGTTGGACGCAGCCTAATAACGCTGTGGCCGAAAGGGTGGTGCCAACCAAAGCATGCCGAAATGTAGCTGTTTCCTGCTGTTTCTGGAACCCTGGATTCAGACAACCCACACAGGCACCCCCGTTTGTGTAACTGATTGTCTCCTTGTCCGAATCCATTAGACCCTACTGGGCTTTCCAAGATCAAGGAAGGTGTATCATCTCTACCAGGTCTATGTTGTGTTTAGTGAGATTGTTGTGCATATCTTCACTCCATGGAAGAATTAATTTTAGTCATTTGTCATGCCTTAGGCCAGCCATTCTCAGGGGGGTGGGTGGGTCATGGCCATAAACGAAATATGAATGAAATATGGGCGGCTCAGGATTGTACAAGTCACGTACCAGATCTTGTATGATGATGGGCAAAGAATTGTTTTGCGTCCGCAGACCCTTTCAAAGGTGCCATTCCCCTGCTCCCCACCCACCTCCAGCTGCCTTGGGTAGGTTTTTACATTCCCTTTGGTAAATTCTTGATAGGCAAAAAGGGAAATAAGTATAGTGCTGTGCTGGCTGATGAAAAGGTGCCAGAAGTACAACGGGGAGTAAGAAGCTCTAAGAAGACATCTGCACTGATAATGCTATGTTTAAAAAGTGAGAGAAAGAGGTGTTTCTGAAGGGTTCTAGCCGGGGTCTCTCGCCAGTCTAGTGCCCTAAGGGGAGAAAACAAGCTGGGAGTGACATTCACTTGTTTTTATAGGGGTTTAAAAGGTTATGCTGTAAATTAATGCAAACACGAAAAACCTGTTCCACTGCCGTCTTACAATTTGCACTTTCATGCTGAAGCCTTGGAGATCTTTATCAAGGCAAGGGCTATGGAATTTGCTCCAATGCCTGTAAGCAGAAGCGCTCACCTTGGACAACAATTGCACACACAAAGCCTAGCTTTCCTACATCCCAGAAGGCATTTATATGGGTCTTGGGGATTCTAGGCCAAACCAGATGAAACACCAGCTAACCGATTTCTTTAAAATCACAAGTAAGGCCAGAGGTGCCTAGAAGTGGTGTCTGGACGGTCAGAGTAAAATAGGCAAGGCGGCCTTCAGTCATTTTGTTCAGCTGAGTGCCAGCCACTGAGATGACCGTAACTGAGAGAAAACTGGGATGTAATTGCACACACGTCCTGTTCCCATGATTAAGTGTCTGGCCACCATGTGACTAGAATCCTGGACTAGACAGGCCTTTGGTCTGACCCAACAGGGCTTTTCTCATGTCCCTAACATGGCTGAGACAGCTGGAGCACAGGTGGAGAAAATATCGCTGTGAGTTTGATAGAACATTTTTTTAAAAAAACGAGTCTGTTGTGGTTTTATGTAGCACAAAACACAAGACATGTTCTGAAAAGGCTCAAGACCATTCTCTCTTGCATTGCCGCACATTTCTCACAAAAGGAAAATGGTCAGGAAATAATCCCATCCTGTACAAAATTTATTTTTGATTTAATTTGCACATTAACCGGCTGTACTTGCACAAAGCAATGAGCCAGAATTCCTGAGAATCTTGACTTGCTATTCACAACCTACACAGAGAGGCACAGTGTGTGATCCCTCCTGCTTTACTCCTCCCAGCTGCAGGAATGACTTGATAAGCCAGGGAAATCACCAGGAAACAAAAGCTTAGCCATGCCTCTCATTTGCCTCTTCAAAACAAGCCAGGTGTTAGAAACCAGTCATAAACCCTGGCTTCGGATTGTAGCTTGCGAACGAATAAAGAATCAGACATCCTAACTCAGATCCACAACTAAGCTTTTTTTTTTGCCTCCCGCTAAGTTCCTGTCTTGTACAGCCATTTCCTCTTAGATCCTCTTACGGGCACTCATTAATGGCAAGCCAAGATTCTGAGCTGCTCTTGCTTATTATGTAAGAATGAGGTCACTGTTCATTATCTCCAAGCTTGGGTAGCCCAGATCAACCAACTGGGAGAGGAGATAAAGGTTGATCAGGGCAAGTGACACCATGTGTTGCAATGATTTAGCCCGGTCTTCTGCAGGTTGGCTCACACTGATCAGCAAGGCCAACAATGATATTCCTTTAATAAGCAAATCATGGGGGCGGGGATGGAGCTGGTGATCTGGGGGTGGAGGAACGTTCCATTGTGTTGGGCAAATCACTGGCCGGTGGGGTTTAGACTCATATGGAGTGGAAAGGGAACCTGTTAAAACAGTTTGCCCCAGAAGTTGAAGGATTCAAAATGATTTACTAACAGTTTAGAGGGTGGGCTGGAGTTTTCTGTTACCTCAACAGATGATCACATAGAAGACTTGGTTGACTTCTGGAATAGGGAAACAAGCAAGGCAACAGATTCCACTGCCCCCACCCCCAAGTGGCCCCTTCCCAGACTGGAGCCAGATTAGCCCTCTGATTTATTATGGAGCTGTGCATGATGAAACCAGTGGGATGGGGACAAGTGGGATGGAGGTTTCATTGCTGGCCTGGAGGGCAGGACATGCGCAGTGGGTAGGGGGCAGAGACAGTCAAGTCAAGTCAATAAATCTTTCATGGCATAAAATAAATGAAGAACAAAAGCATCAGACTGTGGAATAAAAGACTTAAAGAGAAATACATAAAGAGATGAAAGGGAACAGATTAGTGGCCATCCTGAACCTTGAAGGTTTCATTAATGGTATATAGCACTCTGGCCAGGTATTCAGCCACTGAGACTGTCCATTTGAAAGATGTGTCCACAAGCAGGTGCTGAGTTATGCTCTCTGGGGATCCAGAGAGGTTAGAAATGAATGGGATTGTTGATGGAGCTTTTGAAGGGCGGGGCAGGAAAGAAGAATATGGGAGGTTGAGTTGGGTCCCAGTAGACTTAGGGTCTTTCCCTACAGGTCCGGAAAGTTCCGAAGTCTCACGTGTGCGCAATCAGAAACCCGTCGGTGCGGCTTCGCAGAGGTCATAAAAAAGAGCCTCCAAGGAGACCTGTCTTTTGGCCACTCTCAGGGGTGTTTTGGAAAGGACACAGGAAAGAGCCTTCTCCGTTGCTGCTGCCCACTATAAAACCCCTTCCCCTCTGGGAGGCCAGGATGGCCGCTTCTTTGATGTCCTTCCACAAGCAGTCAAAGGCGCTTCTCTTCAGCTACGGTTTTTCTCAGTGCCTGGTTACCTGAGAAAGGGTTCTTAAAATATGGCCGTGCTGCTCTTCTTGTTTATTTTAAATGCATAGAATCAGTTTAAAGGGGAGTTTTATTTTCATCCACTCGTTTTTAAATTCTCTCTTTTTTTAACACTGTAATCATTTATGTTTTGTTCTGCTTTTGCTAGTGTTTGTTTTAATATTGTAAGCCACCTTGAGCCCTGTTGAAGAGAAATGTAGCATATGAATATTTTAAATAAATAAATAAGGCCCCAGATACCCCAAACCCATTCATGTTAGTTCTGGGTCTTTGCTGAAATAGCAAAGCTTCCCACACTGTATAGAGGAACAGTGTAATGAACAGCTTTAAGATGTGCATTTATCCCTAACAGTACGCATATAGATATAACAGCTGAGGCAAGAACCTCATTTTCTGTCTCCTGAAATATTTGCTAATCTCTCTTGAATAACTTTTTACAAACCCAGGTGTTTCTGAATAATTCACCTGCATTTACCCAGTACTGTCTTACCATGGATGTGAATTGCTACCTGCCAATTTATTTTATTTATTTTAGAGTATTTTTACCCCACCTTTCTCCTTGGAAAAAGGACCCGGCTAATTAATGAGCTGCTGTTTACACTGTTAATTGGATACCAGTAGTGCATGAGGAGAAAAAATCCTGAAAGAAATCAACCCCAAATGTTCACTGGAAGGACAGATTTTGAAGCTGAGGCTCCAGTACTTTGGCCACCTCATGAGGAGAGAGGACTCCTTGGAAAAGTCCCTGATGTTGGGAAAGATTGAAGGCAAAAGGAGAAGAGGACGTCAGAGAATGATATGGTTGGACGGTGTCATCAATACCACCAATATGGATTTGACAAAACTCTGGGAGGCAGTGGAAGATAGGAAGGCCTGGCGAGCTCTGGTCCATGGGGTCACAAAGAGTCGGACACGACTGAATGAACAACAACAACAATTAAGACATGTTCAAGTATTGAGAACAAGGAACTGAGGGACATCTTACAGCATTAATAGACAACATTACATTAAAGCTACAAGAGAACGTGAGCAATTAAAAGGGAGTAAAGTTCCATGTAAAGTTATGAGTGATGGAAACTAACCTTGAAAACATAGTGTCAATGTAAACCCATAAGGTTATAGTTAGAAACACAAAGTCTATGTGATCCTGTTGATTCATATAATAGGTAGACCATCCCTGGGACAGCTCTTTGTGGTTCAAAGCAGTATGGTTCAGGCTCTTCAAGCTAGTTTAATGCAAATATACTATAGACACCTCGGACATGGCTCTACATCATATGAAAGGGGCAGCACAGCTCTACCTTGAAGACTTTGATCTGACAGCTTGCAGAATGCAAGTGCTCTGTGTATTCCCCGTTCTCGTTCTCCTTAAAAGTGTCAATCTGGACTCGGAATGGCACGCCTTTCTCTCCACCGTGCTTCCTCATCGTGAACTCTGTGCTGATGCAGTGCACCTGTAAAAGAGACGGCCAAGAAGGATTCCACACTGCGGCCATGCTGCTCATATAGCCAAGCAGACCGATTGACCCTTCTTCAATCCTTGTGTGGTGAGTGGGAAGAGCAGGTTTCAATCTGGCAGAAAGACCCAATGTTTAAAAACATTTTTAAAAATTGTGTTTAATCTGTTTTCAAATAATGTGCTTGCCTTTTCTCCCCCCCCCTTTCTTTTCTAACGGTAAGCAAAAAAAAAGCAATTAGCAATGGCAACTATCCTTAAATCAGAGTGCAAAAGAAGCAATAAAAGCACCATGCATTCTCACTCTCTCTCTGACCCGTGAATTCCCTGTACCTGGACTCTTGTGAGAAACGAGATATGTACAAGCCCAAGGGACCTTGGTTTGGTTTAACTCTGGGTTTTAGAATGCCAGAAAATAGGAAGGAAGTTGGAAGCCATGAAACCAAATGCTAACCCTAGTTGAGATCTGGAAAGGGAAGGCAGCCGGAACAACAGGAAGGTTGGAGTGGTAGTGGCATTTTTTTGGGGGTGGGGGGCTTGGGACAACAGAGACATTTTCCCAATGCTTTGATTCAGAAGTTAGGAAATGTTACACCAAGCCCCTGGAGTTGAAAAGGGGCATGTTTAAGGTCCAAGGAAAACAAGCTGAATCATTTGGCTCTCTGCTTAGCTGAACTTAATACTTTTTTTTTTTTTTGTTTTTGGCAAATCATCCTTCTGCAAAGTTCAACCAAAAGCTTTGCTAAGGAAAAGCTATAACTTAGCCCAGGGGGGAAAGGACCACAAATAGCTGCAATGAATACAACTCATTTAAACTAATTTTTATTACCCAGTTTGTTTACACAGGCTTGGCAGCCGGGACTTCATCCCTTCAGATTTGGCACCCTGTGCAATCACAAGGATGACTTCGACAAGCTATGAAGCCCAAAGAGCTATTAAACAAGAGGCACAGTCCCCTGACAATTAGAAACAAATAAATCAAAATCAAAAACCCACAAGAGGAAGCCTTACCGCTTCTTTCTAATTCCTTCTAATTCTCTCCTGGCAAATAACATCCCTTGCCATGTTTGGATTTCTATACCTGCTTTGAAAAAGAGAGCTTGCTCTCAAAAGCTCAGCAACTTTTAAATTTTTCTTCTAGCAGCCTATGAAGGTATCACCCATAGTCTCATTTTGCTTCTAATTCTAGAGAGAACTGCCTGCCTGGACTGATGGATGGACGGTACATCTGCCCTTCTGAAGTCAACTGCCCCATCCATTTTGCCAACACTGCCTGGGTTGACTGTGCACTAACTGGACTGAGTCCAAGTCAGGGCTATTGGAAAGGGTTCCTCCTCTTCATCCCCTTGAACTATCTTCAGTGTTCCCACAGTGCCAAAGCGAATGGGCGTGGCTTCCCTCCAAATTCCCCCTTAGTCTTATCAAGGGCAATTCACCTGCCTCTTTCAGTTCAAGGATTCTCCAAGGTCATTGTAGAGAGCCTTCCCTGGAAGAAGGGCAGCCTGTTGAGCATCTCCAACATAACTAAAAGAGAAGGCCCTGCTGCTCCCCCCGCCGCCGCCCCCATCTTCAATGGCACTGAGAGAACCCTCAGAGGCTCAAGCACAGATGCCTTCATCTCTATCTGATGCTGGATGGACTAGCACTCAGAAAGAACTTGAAAACCACAGTGCAAAACGTGAAACTCGCCTGGACGCTAAGACCGTGAAAGGACATCCACTGTTACTGTCCAAGAGACAAGCAGATGAGAGGCAGATGAGGAGACTACAAAGACTGCAATTCCCTTCTGCCCTCTTGACTAGAGTGGGAACATTCTTGATACATTTTACAGCTAAATCCAACAACCAGATCTTCAACACTGGTAATTACACTGCCAGCTGCATGTTGTAAATAACAACCCCAAATCTCAGACACTTGATACGCACAGGGGATTTTTTTGTTTGGCTTGTAAACAAAAAATAAAAATAAAAGGAAAACAGCTGGTGTGTTATTGTCCCATCCACCTCCACCTCCTTTAAAATTAAAATTGAAAATATCTGTCATACTGTATTTTGCAGGATGGTCTCCAATGATGGAAATGTAAATTTCCTCCACAGGAGAGAAAAGCCAGCATTCACAGGGAATCAAAAGAACAAAAAAACCTTCCATAAAATTAAATGCAAGAAGCATGTGTCCAATGTTATTTAATCTGGTTTTAATTTGCTTTTTCACAAATTGTGTCTCCTGACATGGGGAGCTGGGCAAAACATACTTTACAGTGTATAGTCCTGCACACACTGTTTGAACATGGAACATTGTTATCCCTGCAATGTAACAGAATTTTCATTTGGGTCAGAGAACAAACACCCCACCACTGAAAACGGTGCAAGTTTTATTTTTAAATGCTGGGGGCGTGACCATTAAAGAAGCAGCCAACAATAAAATAAGAGATTGCTCTTTTATTGTTCTGGCATAGGGACTTGAAATGTTGCAATCTCCCATGGCATTTGGCTCTGAAACCGCAATGTGAATCAAAGTAGAAGGAGGTGGGTGAAGAGATGGCACTTGCTATGTTAGCATCTTTCTGAACTAGCCAGCTCAGACTCCGAGCTCCGCTGCTCTAAACCAACCATCAGTGTTGCTTATTTTTCTGCATGTGTTACCAATTGCTAATAGACCACACATGCACTCTATCAGAAGATGGAATTTTCTTAGACAGTTATGAGGTTCAACGGGAGGAATGGACATAAAATAAAACTCAAAGCTGTCTTCCTTGCTATACAGCATGGAGAGGGAACCACTTGTCATGGGACAAATGCCCCCACACACACTTTAAGGATCTTCAACCTGCCAGTAAGAATTCCACCTGGTCTTGCCCCCTTTACTTTGCCCACCCCCTTTTACTCAATCCGTCGCCCTGCTCTGTGACCTCAGCCTCACTCACTGCTGGAATTCATCCCTCATATTCAGGTAGTTGCCACATCCTCATTAAAGAACTCAGTACAAAGAGCAGAAGAATACTTCCATGTGTTCTGGATTACCTGAATAAATACGGATGTTCTCTTTGAAGGATCCCAAAGAAATTCTACAGTGTTTAGTTGTGTTGGGTTTGCTCTGGGATCAATGATACCCACAGACATTGGAATATCTGCAGAAGACAAAAATTGCACATACTTTAGAGAACAAGGTTAAGAATGAGACAAGAAGCCCACTGGAATGTTTGCTAGGGCCCTATGGAAGCAACTAACACGTTGAGAACTTGAAGAACTGGATAGTTCAGAGTACAGTTTATGATGCATACATCTACTGAAGCTCAAGTTGAGAAGATCTGGGTCTGGTCAGATCAACTAAGAACCTCATGTAAGCTATCTTGAGTTCCACGATGGGAAACAGGTTATAAATAATTAGTGAGAATCTAAGAACCTCAAGCAATTTGGAAGTATAGGAGTATACTATCAACTATCAACAAAATCAACTATAAAGCCTTCTTGCCTTCCCGATTATACTATCAACTATCAACAGAATCAACTATAAAGCCTTCTTGCCTTCCCGATCTGCCCCAAGTCAGGACATACAGCCCATATCTCCCACTTATAGAGCAAACCTCCCTGTTTGGGTGACAACAAGCCCTAAGCACTGTACATCTGCAAAACAAAAGCTGACACAGCAAATAACTCAAGATGCTCTCTGTAAACAAGATAAATTCAGAGGCAAGACAAACCTGGGTTGGGGAATGAAAATGCTATTTCATTTGTGAACAGCAATCCACCCATATACAGCAAGAAATCAAATTCCAAGCAAAGACTAAAACTATCCCAAGAGTGATTTATTATCTTAAAAACTCCTTGTCTCTAAGAGTAACCATCTCTGAAGGCCTTCCAAGTGCATTTTGCTAAGGCTATAATGTTTAATTTCAGCAGTCACTCACCAATATCCAGTATTCTGTCCCCCGGCCTGTTCCACCTCCAACCTTCCAGCTGTTGATGTTCTGTATACTGAAGCCGCCGATCATGAAACACCACTCGAAATATACTCTAGGCAACAGTAAGAGTTTCTCCTTGATTATACTGGATATTGTGGAACTCAGTTCTTTCAGATGAAATCAAATTATTTAGGGGAGGCAAGGAAGAAAAAGGGCTATTTTGGATTATATTTTTGGTTGTTCTAGAAAAGTGTCTTCTCATGACCCATCTATCATGACACTGATTATTTTAGTATGATGTAAGCAAATTCACTTTCAAAGTTTAGTTCACGGCTAGGAGGATGTCAGCCCCTACTGAATGGAGGCCCAATGTAAAACCTAAAATCCAGAATATCCTGCAAAGGCTTGAAGTATGTGTGAAAAGCTAGGTCACACTTGTGAGCACGCTGCTTGGTCCATCTTCTCTCTGCATTGCCGTTCAGCAGCAGGAAAATCCAAGCTAATTTTTTTCTAGGGAAACCTGAGTGTTCTACTTCAGTGTCCGAACTATAAAACCCAACCATGTGTTCAACCCATCATTTGATTTTAAAATAATCAAGAGACGATTATGCAGGTGAGTAGAGATGGGCACAAACTGGTTTGTTCCAGTTCACAAAAGGCACAGGTAGTGCTGTCCCCCCTCCCCTGCCTTCTCTGGCTCAATCAGGCACATACCAGGTCCAGTATGCTAGCTTTCTGCAACTGATCTTCCGATCCCAGGAACAGCTCAGGCTACTCTGCCCCGCCCTCTTGGTAGATCTCTTAACCAGGAAAAAGGACGGGGGCAGACAAATGTATGCTGTTGCTCATGACTGGGAGATTAGCCGAGAAGGTGGAAAACAAAAGCATGCTGGGTTTGGTTAGTGGCTGATCGAGCCAGAGGAGGCAGGGTTGGGAGCAGCAACATTTATGAACTGGGATGAACTCTCACCCACCTCTACAGGTGAACCACTTCTAAAATGACTAGAAATGCCTGGGAGCATTAGTTTTGGCCGTGCTTTCAAGGAAGGAAACTTTAGTATTTAAATAAAAGGGAAACAAAACACAGAAGATGCCTCCCCCCCCCTGGTTATTCTGCTGACTCTCAAAAAGAGAGCCTTTTAATATACTTTGCATTAATGAGAAAGGGGTACACGAAAATGCCAATTTTCTACAGTGGTACCTCTTAAGACAAATGCCTCGTAAGACAAAAAACCTTGTAGGAAGAAAAAAATTCCAGGAATAGGCATGATTTGCATGACAAAAAATTCCCCATGGGATGCTTTACAAGACAAAAAAACCTTTCCGCATGTATCGAGGAAGGGGATGGGGTTTTTTTGTCTTTATTCTAGCCTCCAGAATTGATTAATCCGTTCCCAATGCATTCCTATGGGAAGCCGTAGTTCTGTAGGACAAAATTTTCGTAAAACGAAGCGACCCATAGCCTCCGGGACAGATTAATCCATTTTCAGTGCACTCCTTCTCATGTCATTAGTAGCCCACAGGAAGTGGAGCCACTTCTGCACAACTCAGTGTTTGGCAGGGACAGCGGCAGCACCAGGAAAAGGGGCAGCTGGAGGCTGAGTCTTGGAGACAGTGTTAGGGTTGGCTGAGTGCTCTGCTGTTGTGGAGTCACTATAAGCGGCTCCATGTGTTACTCCTCCCTTGCCTCATCTTGTCCCTCTCCTATTGACCGGCTTATTGTTGGATTCCGTCCCTCTTTACTGGGCCTTTGCTCTCTTTGCTGCAGTTCTCCCCATTCACACCGAGCCAGAAGACATTTTCAGACAGGCCTCGGCTCAAGTTGATACAACTGACATGAATGGGGAAAACCCAGAAGAGACTGTTTTCATGCTGAAAAGGACTGGTGGACTAAAGATCCCAAATCTAAAGAGGATTCCCCTAAAACAGGCATGTCCAGATTTCGGCCCTCCTGATGTTTTGGACCACAACTCCCAGAATTCTATGCTTAGATTGCCAATGGCAAAGGACTGTGGGAGTTGTGGTCCAAAACATCTGGAGGGCCAAAGTTTGGACATGCCTGCCCTAAAAGAATCTGAAAATGGAACAAATGAACATGGTCAGCACCCATATTCTCAGTGCCTTCTACAGAGCTGATAACCATCATCCAAAAGAGCCTATTTTTTCTATTTTCTTTTTTAAAAATTAACAACGGCAATATTATCCAGTACCTATAGTCACATATTTCTGCCCATTTCCTCTCTCCCTTCCCCTATCCTGCATAGCAGAATCATATTCAGAATCTATGATGATGCTTTCCCAGGTAAATTATAGTCATGTTCCAAACCTGTCATCAAGATGAACATATCCTTTACGCTTCAAGGAGTCCCTTCCATAAACCAGTGTTTTTCAACCACTGTTCCGCGGCACACTAGTGTGCCGCGAGATGTTGTCTGGTGTGCCGTTGGAAAAGCTGAAGAATATCAGCTTTGTGTTCAGCCAAACAGGCCCAGGTTGCGCACTGAATAAAGTATTTTATAATTTTTCATATTTCTGTTTACTATTTCATAATAAAGTAATTATGAAATACTTTATTTGTGTTTATTTGATTCCTATTCAAGAGAATTACTTTATATATAGTCAATATAGGCACAGAGTTAAATTTTTTAACATTTTCTAATGGTGGTGTGCCTCGTGATTTTTTTCATGAAACAAGTGTGCCTTTGCCCAAAAAAGGTTGAAAAACACTGCCATAAACAATAAAAGGGAGCCAATATGTTGCAAAAGAAGGCCTGCTCCTATATGCCATTTGGTGATTAATTTTTTTAATAACAGTGTTATCTGGCATACCATGCTTGATGGACACCCGTTGCATGTTCCTCTACCTTTTAGCTTCTGAAATCAACATTGATCACTGGGGCAACAGAGCTCTCTTACTGCCCTTGAACCAAAGAGCTCAAACCCCAATAGCCTTTATCGTTGTAAGAAGCCAACATAGTGAAGGCCCTTCAGATTCCAGTGCATGCACTGCACAGCATGCAAGGAAAGGGGAGTCTCATCTGTTTGAAAAGAAATAGGCAGTGGGGAAGGAAGGAGCTGTGAAAACTAACCGGCATCCCTAGTCTAAACACCCCAACAAACGGAGGTCTGATGCCTCTGTGTAAAGAACACGCAGACCTAAACACACTTTCTTTCACTGGTTCAGGCAATGAGTGAGCCCTGCATAATACTCTCCACCACTACCGGTCTCAGTTTCCTGTTCACAAAGGCAGTTGCTCAAAATCTCTCTGCCTGAAAACCACTAACACTACAATAAATAGTGTTTTTCTATGCCCTGAGAGCTTCAGGAAAGAAGCTTGGATCGTTAAGCTTGTCAAAGCCCAAACAATAGGCAGAAGCCAAGAGGCAGTGAAATGTGTAACTCTGAAGGCAAGTCAACTCTGTGTGAAGAACTTATGGAACTGCTTAGGATACACTGGGACATTTGCAACATCTTCCGCTCTTTCTGACTTCTGTCCAGAATACTGTATTAGTTTCATACAGGAAAGGTAAAATAATGGCAGAGGTGACAGAATATCTGCACCAGCCTGCAATAAGGTGATCTACAAAGCTGCACATTTCCAGCTATAAGAACCTCATTCTAAAGCAGGTAGTGTTTGCAATGGCTCTCATTCAAGTAAGCAAGTAAAACCTTTATTGGCATTAGACAGAAAGCATGCAATCCAGCAGGCAACAATACTCGCATGGATGAGAAGTAGGTGCCCAATTAACAAGGATACTAAAAATGCAAAACAAAACATGATACTTTATGGCAAAACATAAAGAACATGTTCGCTTGAGTGAACAGCTAACCGTGAACCACGGAACTTTGGCCCACCCGGGAATAGTTATTTCCATCCCGTGAGTACAAAGGACAAGTTTTTATTGGAAATTGTAGCCTGTGTCACTGTATTTGTAGGTTAATATACAGTATTTGGCAAAAACTTTGTTCTTGGCTAATGGCAGGATATACAAAATTACCTCCTCTGAACAATCAGGGAAACTAGCAAAAATCACCACCAAGTATGATGGATGGATTATCTCTATATACTGCACAATAAAGGGGCATTGGCCCCCGTTAAACACTACTGCCTGGTGTCATCTTTCTCTTCACCTCTACACAGCATAGGAGCAGTGCCTCACTGAAACTTAGTCCAAGGCTGAGCACTACTCCTTTGCCACTGTACCAACCCCTTGTGGAAAGCCCTACCTAATACTACCGTGGGTCATGTCCTGTCATAGCACTAAACCACTGGTTCAAGACTGCCGACTGAGCTTTCTCTCTGGAGGTCCTTTAGTCTAAAAACCCAAAGAGTAAGATGGTAATTTGCTCTAGTTTGAACTAGTCGTTTGGTTCTTTGCAACTCAGATGACCTGTTCTTTCAAAACTGGCATGTGACATTTTGTCCAATCTGAATGAGTAGTTGGTATATAAGCTGCAGCTGGAATTAGTCAAACATCATTTGTTGTTTGTCACTGCATGGCCCTCCCAGAGGCTCTGTTTGTTCAGTCAACAACAGTCTTCCTTCCACAGCACAGATCCCTTGCCCACTAAAGACTCCCCTGATTCATCTGTAGCATCCTACGATCATTTGATTGCCTTCAGTAGGTTGCCATGTCCGACAGAAGCCGGACTGCAATGGGCAAGGAGTACCAAATGCAGTTGCAGATTTTAGGGAGCACTAGAATTTCAAATACAGTAAGACCACATATGGTTGTCAGTATCTACCTGGCAAGCATCTCTGTGGCCCATTATGACCCTTTGGGGAGACGTCAGATTACCGCAAACACTCACCTTTACAAGCTTCCCATTTAGTTCTGGCAACTCCCCCATTTTCCTGTTGTCCAGCATTCTGATTTCATAAGACTGACCTGAGGACGACAAGATTCATGTCACTCCCAAAACATCAATTCAGTCCTGATCAACACAGTGTGATGCATTAAAGAAAAATGACATCCTTTTTATGTCAGGTACCCTACTAATCTCCAGAGCACTTCTAGAGGTGACGAAAAATGAATATATTTTGATAGTGGCCAGATGGGGTAAAAGTCTAAATAATAATAATAATGACAACAACAAAAATTTTATTTTCTTTAGGAGTTAAATTATTGTGGATGTTTTGATGGATGCTAAGAATTTCTTGGAAGGAGACGGTGACCAACCAAGAATTACTAAAACAAACAAAGGAAGACCAAGAAATCGTTAAATGTCACAAAGTACAGAAAACCAGAATGATTTGGTCACATCACAAGTCAATGTCAGATTGCTTCAGATGATCATTTAACACAGGCATGTCCAAACATCGTCCCTCCTGATACTTTGGACCACAATTCCCAGAATTCTAAGCTTAGATTGCCAATGGCAAAGGACTGTGGGAGTTGTGGTCCAAAACATCTGGAGGGCCAAAGTTTGGACATGCCTGGTTTAACATAAAATAAAGGGGAAATTAGAACAACTTGTTGGCTGATAAATCTTGGAAGCTGGTTTGGGTACTGTTCAACCTTAGTACAACCATGACAACAGTCAGCCTCCACAGGAGGGCAACAACCTGGAAGCCATTTAGAATATCTACCAGCCAATCTGGCAGACCGTATCTCCCAAAGGTCAGAGCTACCAGAGCCTCATTGGCCATCTCACTTTGGGTAGCCACCCCCAGGGAGGCCCGTAAGGTTGCGACTCGCAATCGGGCCTTCTCGGTGGTTGGGTCATCCATGTGGAATAAACTGCCCACCGAGATGCGCCTGGCTCCTTCCCTCATAGCCTTTAAGAAATTAGTGAAAACGTGGCTGTTTAAATAAGCTTATGGTGATTGCTAATGTCTGTTTGTGATTCGTTTGTTTTCTGTTAGTATTTTTAGTGCCTCTTGCCGGATTCTTTTCCTTTTTTTTTTCTTTTGGTATGTTTCCATTTGATTTGTATTGGGGTGTTTTTAATTGTTGTTTGCTTGGGAAAATCAGTGCAGTAGATAAATCTAAGATTCCATCACTCTGAAAGTTTTGCCAGAAATAACAGTACTTCAGAAAAGTAAGGAAACAAACCAACATGGCCTTCTGTTCCCCTGTTTGCCACTTACCATTCCAGTTTTAGACCCCAAAGAATTAATCAAGATTTAAACATGCCACATATATGCATACAGAGCTGCAAAAGAGTCCCTAGCGGCCCAGTATTCTGACAACAGAACAAAGATTCACCTTGATTGAGATAAGTGAGAGTTTCATCATGGAGTTTCACGGCCGGGGAAGTGGCTGCGCACAACACATATTGGAATGGCAGGATTTTGTTCTCGTTCTCAGGAGGCAGGCTGGATTCTTCTTGCTTAAAGATGGGCAGAGCAAGGACATCACTACAAAGCAAGCAAGAAGGAAAATGGTTTTCGTTAGTCTTAACTAATTAATTAATTTGTTAGTCTTAAGGCCTTCCTTTTAAGGTCACCATCCATATCTGATTTAACTGAATATTAAGACAAGAATTATTTTCTGCACAAAGGGGGCTTGCTTGGTGGGTAATATTCACCTTAGCTCCTATCCAGCTCCCCCACCCCCAAAGACAATCTAGAAGGAAAGCAAAGCAAAGCAAAACAAAAGTGTTCTGCTTATGTACCGCCCCATACCACTTCAAGTAGTCTCTGGGCGGTTTACAGTTTACTTATGCAGGCTACACATTGCTCCCCCCCCCCCAAGCAAGCTGGGTACTCAATTTACCGACCTCGGAAGGATGGAAGGCTGAGTCAACCATGAGCCTGCTACCTGGGATTGAACCCCAGGTCGTAAGCACAGTTTTACCTGCAATACAGGCATTTAACCACTACGCCAGAAGGCTCACGGACCACCAAAAACAGCAAAACACAAAATCTGCCTCCAGTTTTAAAACATGGACAGAATGGGGGGGGGAGAGGGTGTGTGTTAAACAGTGAAGGGTGAGTGAGACCTATTTAAAAGAGGAACTGTACTTCCTGGATATATCCAGGGGTAAAAATGCCCCGCCTTCATTTCTGCACCAGCAAGCATGGGGCAAGGAAGTTATACAAGCTTCAGAAACAGCACGGCACTTTGCTTGCCCCCGTTGAGCAAGAAAAACCAAATGCCTGCAATCTTTATGGGAGACCCTTGACCAGGACAGGTGGGTCTTACCCAAAAGGAAATGTTCTGCTCTCCACCACAGCAAGTCTCGCTGTAACAGCGATTTTCATTTGGAGAAGCACATAAAAATCACAGAGCAGATCTTCCGTGTTGCTATTGTCTTTCTCTAATCCCTGTCCATTTATAAGGATATTCACAGATTCTACTCCTGCCCTGATAGTGCCACTAATCCAAAAGGCCTACTTTGCCACTAGCTTAAGCTGGCCTCTCTGTTCCAGGCGGACTAGAGGAAAGTTGGGAAAGGGGCAGGCAGCTCCACCCACAATCCCACACTCCAAGGGAAAAGACACTAAAGAAAGTTATCACATTTTCTAAGTTATCTAAGTTATCACAAATGTCTTTCACAAATTTTACGCCACTCCCCAGCTCAGGAGAATATATGTTAAGAGCTTGAGTAAGTCTCATTCAGCCCCAGAGATGATCACAGAGCTGTGTTGAAGAAAATAATCAGAGAAATATAGTACTATTAAAAACTAGATCAGTCCCAGTCAACAGAGTGAAAAGAGCTAAAAATACTTCACGTGTTCATCTTCCATGTAAAAAACAAAACAAAACTATAATACACTACTATAACTATAATACACAATATAAACTCAAGATTTGGGCAAGAAAATACAACCTGCCCTCTTCAGGAAACTAACGGCATCAAGACTACATTGCGTAAAGTAATATATCACAGAACATTTAGGTGGACTAAATCTTTAATGAACTTACTGCTGTTCAAGGTAGCCATGAATCACCAAGTCTTTGTTCTTCCTCCAGGTTCACTAACTTATTTTTCACATTATTTTTCAGATGTATCTCTGACCTATTTTTCAAACATATCTCTTTTCAGTCTGTTGGCTAGGACTGATCTTTTCATTGTGTTCCAAGAAAAGAGAATTTTTTTACAGTACTATTGTAAAATATAGCCAGTTTGGACTTCACCTCCTTGAAATTATCTGAACAGCAAAATGCTGAGTACTATTGCCATCCAGCTTGTTATAAGTATATTTTAGATGCATAACGAAGTTGGCACTGAGAGGCTCCTAGAAATAGCTCATTAGCTGGAAGACCACAGCTAATCCACTGATTTTAATGAAGTATCAGTTCAATGTGGCAGTGATCATAACCAGCAAAATATCCAACTGCTTTTTTGGATAATTTATTCCCAAATGTAGGGAAAAGAACTCAAATCAATGTTTCAAAACCGTGATTCAGAAACATCCATTGCCTTGTGATATTCCATTTGCAGACAATTGGCTGAGGAGGTTGTGCGGCACATGTCGGCCCACCCCCAGCCTCCGCTAGAAGCTCCATGAAACAGATTCCTTTCAAGGAAAAGCCATTACAGTAAACCCCCCCCCGCCAATCGTGGGGGTTAGGGACCAACCCCACCCGTGATGCATGAAAATCCGCGATATGTGGAAACAGGTGGGGTGGGGCCTGGCGGCGGGGGTGTGTGTGATTGTGCGCCTGTCCGAGAAGTCTTGGGGTGGCGCATGCAGGTGGTGTTGCGGGATCTTACCTCCGCAGCCCCCCCCCACCGCCCCGAGGCTCTTCAGGGGAGCCTGGTTGGGCGGCGTGGAGCGACCCGATCGCTCCCCCCCCCACGCCACCCCGAGGCTTCTCGGGGGAGCCTGGTTGAGCGGTGCGGAGTGACCCGATCGCTCCCCGCCCCCACCACCCCATTCCACCCCGAGGCTTCTCAAGGGAGTCTGGTTGAGCAGCGCGGAGTGACCCGATCGCTCCCCGCCCACCCCCATGCCGCCCCGAGGCTTCTCGGGGGAGCCTGGTCGAGCGGCACGGAGCGACCCGATCACCCCACGCCGCCACCCCATGCCACCCCGAGGCTTCTCGGGGGAGCCTGGAGCGACCCGATCACCACACGCCGCCCCGACGTGCAGGTACTGCAATCCCACGATGTAGTGGGACCGCAGTACCTGAACCGCGAAATGGTGGGGGGTGACTGTACTGGCATGTTTTAAACAGCTTTATTCCAAACTAAGTATTTAAAGCACAGGCATCAATCCGGGAATACATTTGCACAGAGCTTAAAAGGAGAGCCTTACCTAGGACCTATAGAGGCTAGCAGAGAGACTGCTAACATTTCAACCCGGAGATCTGTGTGGAAATCTCAGGTTTTCTCAAGGAACTACAGGGTTACATATAGCCCATGTAGGGCCTCCTTCGATGATGCTGAACTGCAACTTACTAGACATCTTAACCAGAGGTTAGGAAAACAAGTCACAGTGCAACAGTCCAGGGTAGGAGTAATGGTGACATAAATTGCTTAGGGTACTCCTAATTAAAACATTTTAAAGGCTGCAGTACATCCATTAGCCAGTCCAGTTAAATAAAGTTTAATACATATATTTCCTCTGTATTTCATACAACCTACAGGTCCTAAGTCCAGTTCCTATTCAGATTCGGTGTAGTGATAATTAACAATGAAGGAACAGATAATAAAAATCCAGAAGTCTCTGCCTGGATTTGCCAGGTAATAAGCAGGCAAAAGAAAACAAAAGACACAAAACATGTGGTACCTTAAAGACTAACTTTAATATTTTAATGTAACATTTTGTGGACACGTCCTCATTTGGATCATGGAATACACTTGCCACTATTGCAAAGGAGTGGATGTGCACCCGTAACACCCGTTTTGCCTTTTGCTGCATGAGAAGAGCTGTAAGAGTTCCTCCCACAATGATCCAAAGCTTTCCCTCATGCTTCAGAAAATCTCTATATTTGTGCCACAATGCTGCTGCTTTGAAAAGAGGGCTTAAAGCTGACCCATCACAAAGATTAGTGAACATGACTAGGAATACATTAGCACACACTAGAATCCTAAATTATGGAAGTCATGGTTATGTCTTTGCACCAAATGTACAGTGGTACATCTACTTATGAATTTAATCCGTTCCAAATGCATGTTCTTAAGCCAAATAACTCTTAGGTAGAGGTACAGTGTCTAAAAAAGCAAAAAATAAATTAAAAAAAAACATTTCTAATTAAGCAGAGCAGACCGCATCTAAAATTTATAAGGTGGCAGTTAAAATGCCAATGGTTTTCTGCTCAAGTCGAACTGCTCTTAAGGAGAGCCGCTCTTAAGTAGAGGTACCACTGTCCTTGGAAATACAGTACTTGCTCACTGTCTATCATGATATTGGGAACAGTCTGTCACCTTTCAAAAGTGGCTCAATGCCGACTGTTTTACTTGTAAGTTGGGCCACCCGCCTAGAGTTCTAATAAAATATGATAGCTTGTTCAACTAAAGAAAACTGTGGCTTTAGCCATTCAGGGGGCTAACAGCACATTCAACAGAGGCGGAAGAAAGCAACTACCACTGCCACTCAGATTAAGGTCGCCAACTGTCTTGTGTGAAAACGCACAGAGAATGATGAAGAATCTGCCCTCTTAAGAGAAGTCATGAGGACTAGGATATCCAAGATTCACTGATGTAGCAAACTGGTCAAGAACTCAATACAAATCCCCTTGATCTCAGCACAAAGATATCTGTGACAACTGTAACGAAGCGATGTCAGTACTTCTCTCACCTAATCCCATGGAGTGAAGACATATGAGGAAACAGGGAGCCACATATCAACAACAGTCATTACAGCAGCCTATAGATTTCAGGGAGGTCCAAGGCCAATCCAACTCCAGGACCAGTGTTTTCCAACAGCTGTATGTGAATAAAATATAGGTGAACGCATCCCTGGCAGCCATCCACACCCTCCACCTCTTTTAATGCAGGGAGCTCTCATGGATGTAGAAGGAATGCTGTTTTGAAATGGAATATTGACTCTCTTAAAAAATGATGTGGCAAATCCAAGGTATACAAAACCTGATAGCTTCCCAGTGTAAAGGAGCTGTAGCAAATACTGGATGATGCTTATTACTGGATGAAGCTGAATTTATATTGGGAAATGACCAAAACTGAAAGCAGTCATGTTTCATTCCCCTACAATTTAGCAGGGAAAGATCTGAACTTTGACATAAATCTGGAACTCATTGCAAAGCATGATTTGTTGTTTTCTTCTTCTGTTGTGAACCGCCCGGAGTTCCTTCGGGAAGATGGGTGGTATATAAGGCATAAAATATAATATATAATATATAAAGCACACACCACAGGCGTCATAGCTCTTTTAATTTTACCAAGGTACACCCATAACTCTGTACTCATTCAGTGTACTCGTAAGTCATGGACATGGAGTCACAAAGAATCAGTCACGACTGTAATGATGCAACACACACACACACACACACACACACACACACACACACACACACACACACACACACACACACACACAAAGTCAGACATGTAGCTGGTTTTAAACCTTTATAGCACACATGTCCAAACGTCAGCCCCCCTGATGTTTTACACCACAACTCCCAGAATTCTAAGCTTAGACTGCCAGTGACAAAGGACTGTGGGAGTGGTAGTCCAAAACATCTGGAGGGTCAAAGTTTGGACATGCCTGCTTTATAGGCTTATTATAACTTGAACACTACTCCCTGGTTCAGGCTGTCTCTTGACCTCCATGTCCTTCAACAAAAATGGCACAAATGTGAGTCTCCCTACATTAAGCACCCATCTTCACAATGACTGTAACGCATCCAAAATATGATCTGAATGCTAACCTTAAGGAGCATTGCACAACTGTCAAGGTCAGAGGCACCCGAGGTACTTATAGCAGTATCTGTCTGGGAATGTGAGGTGGGAGGAAGCATCTACAACCAAATAGGGCTTGTCTCTTTGACTTAACCGAGGGCAACATCTTCATCCATTTCAAGGTCTTTGCTTTCTGTCTATTGGTGAGCCCCATGATCTACCCACGAATGCACCCTCAGGGGTGGGAATAAGGTTCCCTGTTGTTTTTAGCTGTATTTTGTCATCAAATGCTGCCCACATTTGTGTTGCCCAACACCATACCAACATCCATGAGGATTGTGCCCAACAGAATGGGCAGAGGCTCTGGCGGTACTAATTTACAAAATAGACCGCCACACAGCCCTTGTTTCTCAGATTTCAATGCAGGGGAAGTTGTCATCTATCGCCAGCTGCTACAGCCCAAGGTCTTGGGCTTTAAAAGGAAGATAAGAGGCACTTTGCTGGAGCCGACCCAAGCTGCTTTCTGTTCCCACAGTGGCCTACCTGACACCTCTGGAAAGCACAAAAGCAGGATGTAGATTCCCTTGCCACAAGAAATTAAGAGGTATGCCAGGTGCCTCCAGAATTGGGAAGAATGTACACATCTATCGTAACTATCACCCTCACATTCTACATTTTTCTTCTAATCACTTCAAAGCAAATCCAGCCACCTTCTACTGCTCATCACTGAGGCAGAATTAGTCCTGGAGGGAAGAAGGAAGTGGACTGTATTTTACAAATCCCTCCAAGCCAACCAATCATTCTAAAACACTGGCTATAAGTAACCCTATGTTTCGTGCCCCATGAAGTTATTACAGGTGACACGCAGTGATGTTGTTGTTAATTGAACAATATACTCCAACAGCTGTTGTGAGTTTTTCAGGCTGTTTGGCCATGTTCTGGAAGTTTTTCTTCCTGAGATTTCACCAGACTCTGTGGCCGACATCTTTAGAGGGCAAGGAGCTCAGGGAACTAGGAGTTCTCTCTGTGCTCTGGGGTATAGAGTGAGTGAGACTGTGGGGTTTTAAAGTTGTGGGAAAGGCGAAACTTGTCCTATGTAGGAGAATAGTTGTTAGACACTGTATTGTGATGGAGGGATTAAGAAATTTCACTGCAATCAGGGGTAGCAGGGATCCTTCTCTGTGGTTGATGGGTGTCATTAGCTGTTCTATTGTGTGAACTGGTGTTTGTTGTGCCTGGATGGGAATCATTGAACTTTGACCCTTTGCATACTGTAGTTTACAGTACTGGAAGCCAGGCTTTGTTGAGTTTGGGACTTTCTTCTTTTTTGTTGAAACTTTGCTTGTTTGTGCATTTCAATGACTTTCCTGTGTAGTCTGACATAGTGATTGTTGGTGTTGTCCATTACCTCTGTGTCCTAGAAGAGGATTTCATGTCCAGTTTGTTTCAGGGTGGATTCAGCTACTGCTGATTTTTCTGGTTGTTTCAGCCTGCAGTGTGTTTCAATACACTCCAAGTTTGCAGAAGGATCAGCAGCACTTTGTACCAAGCAGCTCATTCTGCCACTATTGGAATTTCCCAGAATTTGCAGACACAACATATTTCAGATTTGCAATGAGCAACACACCACTTATGAGAGGAAGTAGTTCAACTATCTGCCTCAAATTTTCTAACACTGGAGCTATCTAAGAATATAGTAGATATCAAGCAGTTTAAACAGATTGCGTTGCATAACACCAGGCTGGTGTAGTGGGCGGAAAGAGGAAGGTAGAGATGGGTATGACACTGGTGAAGGGCCAGTTTGTCCTACTAGACTAGGCCTCCCAGCAGGGTGGATTTGATTTAAATCAGTAAGGCTCAATTTAAATCATGATTTTCTACATAAACACTCAATTTTGCTGGAGTTGTTTTAATCTTAATATTATAACCAGATGAAGGTTTCATTTTTAAAATAATAACTTTTCAGATTAGTTTTGCAGTTATATCAGAAAATTACTGATTTGGTGGTTATATACCATTAGAAATACATAGACAATTACAAAATTATTGCAAGGTAAACTATCTCCAGTTTAATAGGTTAATCGTTCATATTTGGACAACTGTTCTGTTGTACTTTATTGGAAGGAGAAAAATAGTCATTACCTTAATAATAACAATTTAAATAGTTTTATTTAACCAACACAATAACATTATATAACATTATGTCTACTTGTATTCGCTTAAACATCCAGGTTTGTTAACTGATATGATTAAAATATCTTTTTAAAAACTTTGACAGTCTAGATCAGTGGAGGCCAAACTTTAGCCCTCCATAAGTTTTGGACCACAACTCCTACAGTCCTTTGTCATTGGCAATACAGGCTTGGAATTCTGGGATTTGTGGTCCAAAACATCTAGAGGGCCAAAGTTTGGCCACTACTGGACTAGATATCCCCAAACTGGGTCTTTTTTTACAGCCTGCTGCCATTGCAGGTTTTTCTCCTCAAGGAAGAGAGTGAGAATGATAACCCTCAGGCTGCTATACATATAAACATCTCAAGATGTGGAGTACAGTACTGTGCTCAAAAAGTTTCACTTTCATTTTACTGCTTGCCCCTCCATCCTCAAAATTTACTCCTTGTGCAGATCTATTCCATTCCAAATAACCCTCTATTAATTTCTACTTCTTGAAATGTACCACTTAAGAGGTAAGGGGGTTGATTCTGTGTACACAGATTAGCAGAGGAACAATGGGATTAAGATCTTTTTCTTAATTCTGATGTTTATTTTATTACATTTTTTGCTATGAAGGAGGCATGTTATTGTTGCAGACCCAAATGCACAGTTTGAAAATAGCAAAACCAAGCATCGTTGATAATATCTTCTAGATAGAAAAATTGCCCCAAATAATAAGAAACCTCTGAGAGAGCATGGCATTGTGAATGGATTAATACAGCCTTATGCTACATAATTAAAAACTAATTTCATGATGAATACTCTTTGGACTATAATGTATCTTAACTAGAACACGATCCTTAGAGAGATTTTTCCTCAAAAAGCATTTAAATTTAAAAAACTGATTTAAATTAAAAATCAAATTTAAATAAAAAATCCAATTTTTAATTTTAAAAAATCATTGATTTTTATTCACCAGTGAGAGCAAAGAGCCATGTTCCCACCACCTACCCACATTGTACCGTTTGACTCTCCTGAGCCTCAATAATGGTCTCTGGATGAAGGAAGCTCCTGTAGATTAACAAACCTCTGAGCAGCCTTATCTGAGGCTTACATAACCAGTAAAATTCAACATCTGGTCCAAGGGTTCTCTGTTCCAGACAATTTAGCACATCTATTAGCCACAGAGCAGATCTGGAAGTGGAAAAGGCTCAGAAATCCAGATCACAAGCCTAGAAAGGCAGCTGGCAGGAGGCTGATTTCTGCTGAATGCCCCACTATATGAAGAGGACATGCAACACTAACATGCCATAAATCCTTATTCCCAGCGCTGCAGCAAGGCCACTTCCAAAACAATGCCCACTGCTGTTTCCGAAGCAAACCTGTGATTTCTGTTCTGTGTGTGTTACAGTCATGACCGATTCTTCGTGACTCCATGCCTCTGCAGTTTTCTTGGCAAGAAAGAATACTAGAGTGGCTGGCCACTTCCTACTCCAGGCGCCTACAGCATCTGGTATTCCCTGGTGGTCTCCCATCCAAGTACTAACCAGGGCCGACCCTGCTTAGCTTCTGAAATCAGGCGAGAATAGATGTGCTTAGGCCAGGTAGTTATTTCTGTTCCACTCTACCTTGATTTTGCCAGTCCAAAACATGTTCTTTGAAGCCAGTGTAAGACATCTGCTGTCAAACAGTTAACTTTTAGCAGCCCCACTGCAGGGTGGGTGGGATACCCAACCCACCTATTTAATGTACTATTTCATCCCAAGATTCACAATCTATGCAGCATCCCTTGTCTCCTGCTTACCTAATATATTCCCCAAAGTGGCATCCATCCACATTCTACAAATCTTAGGCACTGTAGGGCTCCTAGCCTTTCTGATAACTATCTCAAGATCCCCATTTTTACTGTCTGGTTGAAGGTGCAACTACACTGACAAATAATTCAAGAAACGCTCCAGGACTGAGATGGTCTGATTCACATTTATTTTCCACTGGCTACATGGTGTACAAGTTAACATAAATCAGCATGGGGTCTCTCTCCACCCCCCACCCCCTCAAAAAAACCGTTTAGGGTTGTTGTTGTTTTGGTCACTGGAACGTCTACTTTTTTCTTTTCTTTTCTTTTCTTTGACGTATAGTGAATGCATTCACTTCGCGTGAGGTTATATTCTCTCAAATACCCAGGTGTGACTTTTTGGCAGATTCATTCTGATGTTTCCTGCTGCTGTAGTTGCCTGAGCCGATGGAGAGGGGTTTGTAGCCACTTTGAAGCCGATCTACCTGACTACAGGAGCAGTGAGAGAGGAAACTGGACTTTGAACTCTTCTACTCCCCAACCCTAGTGCCTTGGTCTGCTTGTTTTCTTGGTCTGCTTTGTGTTCCATTTCTTTCATTATTTTGAAAAAGGCTTGCTGGAGCACTTGGAGATCATTGGGGGGGGGGAGAGCAAAGAGTCAATAGAGAGAAAGGAAGAAATTATCAGTCAGCCTTGTTAGCAGCTTAATAAGGCAACTGTGCCTTTTGCAAATCTGGATGGCCACATCAAACCTACCTTAAGCATCTACAAACAAGTCCGTCTGCATATTTCCCCTTCTCTGCTGACCTACGTGTGGTCAGTTAATGTGAATGCACACAAGGTATCTCAAATTGCCAGATGTCAGTTCCTGGCAGAGACATTCATATTTTTTCCTGCTGTGTAGTCAAAACCTGAATTCAACAGCCTCTCTACCCCACCTCATGCCATTGAACATTAGGATAGCCAACCAAGGCAGTCTGGTTAATTTGAAAACCCCATGGTCAAAGTTTGGTTGATAAGAGCTCACAGAATGGGTGTGAGAACCCAAGAATTCTATATTTACAGCTGCCTATGCATTTGGAAGGCAGGCGTGGTGGCTCAGTGGACTAAGGCTCCCAAAAACTCTCAGCTGCAAAGTCGGCAGCTTGGCGGTTCGAATCCCGGGTGCCACGCAGCGGAGCGAGCTCCTGCTGATAACCCCAGCTCCTGCCAACCTAGCAGTTCGAAAGCATGTAAAATGCAACTAAATAAATAGGTACCGCTGTAAAAAGCGGGAAGGTAAAACAGTGTTTCCTTGCAGCCACGCCGGCCATGTGGCCATGGACTTGCACAACACTGGCTCTTCGGCTTGAATACAGAGATGAGCACTGCCCCTAGAGTCGGACACAACTAGCACGCATGTGCGGGGGGGACCTTTTTATGCATTTGGAAGAGGTGTCTGAAACAGTAGATTTGAAACAATCTTACTCATCTCTTAAATTGTTTGCCTACAAATCCTTTCCAGACAAATAAAAGTGCTTCTGAAAACTAGGAAAATGTTGGTTGGATTTTCCTTTCCCAAATTGGCACTATGAGGCAAATGCCATGACCTGGCACAAGAAGTGTTACATGTCCATATTCAAAGCTGTCTGTAATCAATGATTACTGCATTACTAGATTAAGAATACTGTACTAGGAACCCCACATACAGAGATGGTGACCGTGTGTGTGTGTGTGTGTGTGTGTGTGTGTGTGTGTGTGTGTGTGTGTGTGTGTGTGTGTGTGTGTGTGTGTGTGTGTGTGTGTGTGTGTGTGTGTGTGTGTGTGTTTTGTGGCAAAGTCTTCAAAAACCTTTACAGACTTTGCTTCTGAGATCATAACTAGAGCAAAAAAGACATTTAACATTGTCTGTACCACTGTACCTTACTGCCATAAGATTCCCAGAAGACTGGGTACATATATCATCCATGTACAGTATAATAAAAATGTTAACCATTTGTAGACAAGATTAAGAAGCTGAATCTAGCTAAATGTAACCATCATTCTGAACTAGCATCAGCAGTGGAAATGAAATGAGATAACAAAAGAGATAAGCATTCCACAGTTACCTGAAACCTAATCTAGGTCACACATAGTACTAAATCCCCCGTTTCCTGACAACAAAGCATGCCTTTAGGAGCTACAATCAGGGGTCAAAAGAAGTTAAAGATGTTCAGTATTAACTACTGTGTTTTCTCTTGAACTTTCTTTAAGGTTTCTTCATACAGAAGAATTTACTTAGGACTTCCTATAAAATGCAGAAACCAGGGTCTCCCATTTGGTTTTTGAACTGCATATTTTTTCAAACATCACCATAAGCAGTAAAAGCAAGAAGTTCTAGATTTTTTTTTCCTGAGGAAAAGTACTTGCGTTTAAGTTGAAAGATGAATCAGGAGCAAGAAATACAAACTAAAATGTTCAGCCACTTATGGAATGCAAAATTTCATACTGATTGTTTTTAAATGGAAAAGAAACTGAGGTGCTGTACAATCCCTTCTATTAACTGAATTCTAGGAACAGGTATCGAGAACACAGAAAGAAAAGAGAATATTTGCCCCAACGAAGACCAAGATCACATCAAGTGACGTTCCTAAGCAAGCCACAAAGGAACTAAGAGGTCCGAAAGACAAAGAGCAGAACACACTGATTAAAAAAATGCAAAAAAATTCGCAGCGATTTGCTTTAAAAGCAATAAGCTAAGAATGGCTTCTGACATGACTGAGAAATGAAAACTGTCAATTGTTAAAAGCAAAAATCTAACCTTGTGTCACCTGAAAATACCCTTACAAATCTGATCCTTAGCCAGTCTTGAAAATGTATGTTTCCTGATTTTCATAGCCTTTTCTGCTGGCACTTAAGCTCCATCCCTGAATCTACGAGTCCTTCTGATTGCTTCCCAGAGTCCAGCAGGGACATCTTGTATGCTGCCAAGCATCCGATTGCAACCATGATACCTAGAAACATTCTTCCTTCATTAAACAGAAGCAAGGAGTGGCAGACTCTGGAATTACAAGCCAGATGCCACTTTCTGCAGTTGCATGGCAGAACTATCAGAATCTCTACTGTGTGTTTCATTCCCACGCAGCTTTCCAAGTGCACTGTGTTTCTTCTTCACATGAAGAACTGGCTATTAATCACTGTAACTGAAGATAACCAAATAAAACCTCCAAGGTCAAAGGGTAAGGTTACATTACCACAGTATCCCAGCTGTCTGCAATACTTATAGCTCATTCACTCCCACTTCATTCTCTCACACACACACACACAACCCTAGCATGAGCAGCTAAACAAATCCACAATGTTATGTTTAGGACATTGCCCAAATCCTAGATCCTGGCTTGCCATCTTTCTACAATAAACATTCATTCTAGTAGCTGTTGTGAGTTTTTTGGGCTGTTTGGCCGTGTTCTGCAAGTTTTCAAAAACTTCCAGAACACGGCAAAACAGCCCGAAAAACTCACAACAGATATCAGATCCTGGCCGTGAAATCCTTTGAGAAAACATTCATTCTAGTTTTTAAAACTCTGGGCTGAAAAGGAAACAGCAAGGCACAATGCATATGGTTCAGATGACATGATGAACAAACTAGCAACGTTTGTTTAGCCCAGTGGTTCCCAAACTAGGGTCCCCAGATGTTCATGAACTACAACTCTCATGACTCCTGGCCAGCACAGGTGGTGGTGAAGGTTTCTGGGAGTGGTAGTCAAACATCTGGGAACCCAAGCTTGGGAACTAGAGATGGACACCTTACAAAAAAAACAATACATTGTTGCATTGTTTTGTAAGCTTTCAAAACGCTATGAAACGAAATGAAACGGGCAACAGTGTTTCATTATGAAATGAAACAAATCACTTCTTTTTCCGTTTAGTGTAAAACGATGATTCCCTTGTAAAAAGCTACCAACCAAATTTGGTGCCTCTAGGACCCAGGGGAGCCATTTTATAGAGTAACAAATCTTTTTGTTATTTTTTTTTACAAGAATTTGTTTAAATACGAAATGAAACAAACCACTGGTAGAAACGAAATGAAACATTTCGTACCCATCCCTATTGGGAACCACTCTAGCCTCTTGTACCAGTGTGTGTGGGGGGGGGTACAAAGGAGCAATCTAATGCACCCTTTGTCGAGGGAATTGGGCAAGGCAAACAGAAAAAATACTAGGCTGCTTCTTAAGCTACTCAGGATCTTCCCAGATAGATCTGCAGAGAAACCAGAGTTCTGGATAATACAAACTTCTCATTTCTTTTGATAAATCTATACCTCTCCTTTACATTCTAGGATGCCTAAACCAAAAAGAACACAAAATTTAAAATCAAACAAAAATAAAAACAATAACAAATCCTCTAATGCTAGCCAAGAGGCAGATAAAACCCACAAATTAAATTGCATACATTTAAAATAGATCAGCAGTGGCAAGCCTTCAAGAAGTAAAAATCATCGAAGAAAAACCTAGACAGATTACCTAAATAAAGTGATCTATAATCGGAACCCCTATCGACCTCTTGCCTTATGTAAGAATCAGACCATCAAAGTCATGGGCTTTCAAGCTTGGATCCTCAGGAATTTTTCAACTTCCACAAGCCTCAGTCAGCCTGCACAGTGATCAGGGGCCCTGAGAGTTACAACCTAACATGTGGGGATACGAGTTTAGAAATCACTGATCAAAATGGGGGGGGGGGGTTGTGAATTCTAGCCCGTTAGAGATTTTTGTGTTGAAGTTCTCATAACGCTAAAAATTGGCTATGCTGGTTTGGGCAGGTAGAGGATACAGCATCAAACACTATGAAGAGCCACAGGGGGGCACCCCTAATCTAAAGGGGCAAAGTAAACCAGTGTTTATGTTATAGAAGATGCAAACACTCATCTCTTGAAATCTATTTCTTTCTTTAGGGGAACATTTATGTAATAAAATTCAATGGCAAGTTATGAAGTAAAAATGTGTGGTGGCACTAAATATGCTGTACTAGCAGAGCTGAGTAACTCAAGGAATCAGTTAAGTACATCATATGCCTACGCAATACTCATTATGATATTGTGACGTTAAGAAAAAACAATATGCATAAGGAGGGCCAGATTTGGTGGCTGAGAATGTGTCAGGGGCCGGTTGCTCCCCGACCCTGCCACCCCACTGCAAGCCCCACCCACTGACCCATAAGCCCCACCCACTGACCCCTGGCAACCCCATCCGCAGGAAGGAAGGAAGGGACCAAGGGGGGGGGGAGGGAGGTGGAAACCAAGAAGGAAGGAAGGTGGGGAACAAGGAAGGGAGGGAGGGAGGGAGGTGGGGACCAAAGGAAGCACAGGGAGCTGTGGCCACAGGTTGCCCCTTGGAAGAGGTGATCTGTGCGACCTTGCACCCCCCCCAAGCTCCCCAGCGGTGGCGACGGCTCACTCACCAGCCCACCCCAAAGCTCCTTGGCAGTGGCAGAGGCCCACTGGCCTGCCCACCCCCACACATTCCCCTGTGGTGCCAGTGGCGGCAGACGGCCCAGCCACCCAAGCTTCCCACCGGTGTCAGTGTTGGCAGAAGATTTAAAAAAAAACATGGGGCAAAGGAGGGGGAGGGAGGGGCGGGCCAGCCAGCTGCGGGCCACTCAGAATGGCCTGACGGGCTGGATTTGGCCCCCGAGCCAGACTTTGGGCAGGCCTGTACTATACCAACAACCATGCAGCCCCAAACTTGTGACAAGCTTCTCCAATTGCTACACTGCAACCAAGAAAATGAATGGCTAGCTATTTTTTTAAAAAAGTCACTTGCACAAGAACTGTGTAGTGTTAGGAACAGACCTCAGAAGCCTGTTCCAGCAAGCATATACAATTGCACAAATAATACTGTATTTTTCCAACTATATGATGCTATTTTTTTTTAAAATCATGGCACTAAAGATTAAGGGGCATTGTATAAACGGAAGTAAGCCTTTCCCAATGGGTGGGGGTGGGGTAGAGGAGAACCCAAATTGATCTTGCTGTTTTCTTTCCTTTCTGTGTCCTGAAGACTCGTCTGCACTTTTTTTTTTTTTGCAATGATCAAAGCCTTCTTTTCAGCAGGGAAAAGCTTGGGAGTGGAGCAACCCATTAAGTAGTGCCTTTTCACACTGAAAATAAGGGTCTGATACCGCAAGAACAAAGCAGAGAGGAGGACAATCAAACACTACTGGAGAGGAAGTGAAACTGCGATGTCAGTCTGGATTCTCCTCCACCACACCCACTGTTGTTTTCTTTTCTTTCCGGGAGCACTTGATTGCCCTCCTCTCTGCTTTGTTCTTGCAGGATTGGACCCTTCTTTTCAGTATGAAAGGCACTTTTCAATGGGCTGCTCCACCCCCAAGACTTTCCTGCTGAAAAAAGGGTCTGTTCCTGCAAGAATAAAGCAGAGAGGAGTCTTCAGAACATGGAAAGGAAAGAGCATGGGGTGGGGTGGAACAGAACTCAAGGAGGATTTATTAATTTTCTTAATTTGGTGTCTTAATAGTAGGGGGGCATCTAATATATGGCAACATCTTAGAGATGGAAAAATACGGTACATACCGCTGCACAGAGAACAGCCAAACCTAGCCTATAGACTGTGGGCCTTAATAAATCAAAGAATAAATCAAGACAGGTCTTTTAAAGAAATACTTTTCTACCTTCCACCTTCTCTCCTTAAACACTTTCAAGCTATTTATCATTTAATCCAATTTTGTCTGTTTTATCAATTGCATAGGAAAGCAATCACTTGCACAAGGTCATTTTGCAAATTAGTTAGAGGCAGAAGTGCCTCCATGCTACCAATCTCATGGGGAGTCAAAGAGTCTTTGATATAACACAGGTTTTTAGAAGGTACCTGTAATAATTACAGCTTATCTCATACACATATGTCTTTGTGCAGCTAAATATTTCATTATGTTAACATTATTTGCTTAAAAGGCATTTGTTGCAATTAACTGAAGAGTCGCCTATAAATTTCTGGAATACTGTACGCAGATGCAACATCGCTGAAAGCAGGCCTCTGAGATTCATACAGTCTTCTTTCTTACCGTTAACAAGCCTGTAGGCAGACCTTGCTTAGTAGAAACCTGACTCTGAACCAATATAACCAGGAGCACTCAATGGGACTGAATTCAAACAGAAGGGGAGGGAATGGAAAAAATTAAAAAAACACTAGATGCAATATTCTGAGTTGTAATTTATAATCTAGAGCAGGGATGGTCAGAAATAGATTAGGTTCTATTGATAGATCTCTGGGGAGCTTTTTTAATGAGATCAGTAATGGGTCCCTGACTTTCCAACTGTTTAGCAATCACTGCAATATCAAGTTCCAACAGTGTATTTTGAAGAGAAAGGTGGGATATAAATATTTTAAATAAATTAAATAAAAATAAATTAAAACATAGGAAAATAGGAAATGCAAGAACTGCACGTTAGAGTAAAAAAACCTACTGTATATACTCGAATATAAGCCTAGTTTTTCAGCCCTATTTTTGGGCTGAAAAAAGGGGCCCTCGACTTATATGCGGGTCAATACTTTTAGCAAATGAGGCAAGTGCTTGGGTCGGTGGCTAAAAGTCATTTTAAACATTGCATGCCACTTCTCATGACCCCCCTCTGCATCACAGGGGAGCAGCGCGCGATGTTTAAAATGACTTTTAGCCACTGACCCAAGCACTTGCATCAGTGGCTAAAAGTCATTTTAAACATCACACACCACCACCACCACCACCCCCAGCTCACAAAGGAGGAGCTGCCAGGCCTTACTGCATTTCCCACCCTAGACTTATACTCAATACGTTTCCCCAGTTTTTTGGGGTTAAATTAGGGGCCTCGACTTACACTCGGGTCGACTTATACTCGAGTATGTAATTTCTATTCTGGTAATAAAACATATTTCTCCGTTAACTATGTGATCAGATACACATGTTAATTATAACTGCATATCCAACCCAACACACTGAATCACTAAGTGAACATTTAATTCTCATTGGTAGATTTAGGGAGATCAAGTGGAACAGATCCTGATCTACGCTCACTTTTAATCTAAAGCCCTCCTCTGCAAGTGTTAGCTGTTATACACATAAGACTATTTTTGATCAAGTCTTGCTTCAGAGATCCATAAATCTTGCAACCTCACCTGCTGGTCTAGAGATAAAGCAGGCTCAGCCATGTCAAATTATGTGGAGAAATGAAGTAAATCGGGGGGGGGGGGGTTGACAGGCATCTTACAGAGATATGCAGCAGCTAGTTCTACCTACACAAAAGTTTAGTTTAGGTCTGGGCCAATGTTGTGCTGTCAGCTACTGGATGAACACTGCCTTAAGAAGTAACAAGAGCCTCGTGGTGCAGTGGTCAAATGCCTGTACTGTAGGTAAAACTGTGCTCACGACCTGGGGTTCAATCCCAGGTAGCAGGCTCAGGGCTGACAGCCTTCCATCCTTCCGAGGTTGGTAAAATGAGTACCCAGGTTTGTTGAGGGGGGCGATGTGTAGCCTGCATACTGTAATTAAAAACTGTAAACTGCCTAGAGACTAATTGACATGGTATGGGGCGGTATATAAGCAGAACGCTTTGCTTTCTCTTAGCATGGCAGACGGCACAGTGAAGTTGAAGGAGAGGGGGTGTAAAGATCATTGATTTTCCAGAGCTTGAAAAAGTCACTTTTAAGACAATTATTCCCAGAGCTACCTAGCCACCATGACCCACTAGTCACATTGGTTGTTCTGTGCTAGAAAGTCCACACAAAGTTCATGTTTCCAAGTTCTAGCTTGTCCATAGCAGGAAAGAAAATGCAAAATCTAAGCTAGCGAAACCATAACATGTTCCTCTTTGTAATTACCTCTGAAGACCCAAAATACATGAAGTAAGAAACTCTTTTTCTCACAGTGCCAGGAAGGGCATTTAAACACTCTACCAGTGTCCTATGAAAAACAAGGACCAGGTTCTAGATGATAGGAGAACGCTAAAGACCTGTCTCTTCAGGAAAAGCTTCTGTGATCACTGAACGCATGATGGTATTTGGTTAATTGGTTTGTTTGTTTGTTCCATCTTTTTCTTGCCGAACTCTATGCTTATCTGTATGGACACTGTTGCTGTGTCTTTTTTTGGTTTAATTTTAATTTTTATTAAGAATTATAAAGCTACAATACAAAAAAACCACATAGAACAACAAAATACCGTAAAGGAAAGGAAAATATTAATCAAGACACACACACCAATATGACAAAAATATAACAAATATAACAAAAATAAACCCTGTGCAACCCACCCCCCTCGGGACTTTGATAAAATTACAACTCTCGTTATTGACCAGCCCATTTCCCTCCAGAAATACATTGAATCTTCTCTGGGTGTATACCCTTTACCTTTATGAAATACATATACTGTACCAACAGTTCATCCCATATTCCATTAAAGTAATTGGACTTACTCAAGCCTTTCCTAATGTTACTGTCTTATTTTTATTTTTTTATTTGATCTTTTGTTTGTTTGTTTGCGGGGTTTTTTCTTTGTGGACAAGTTTTTTTTCCCCTTCACAATTTGTTGTACACCGCCTAGAGTTCCTGAGGGAAAGTCAGGCGGTTAACAAGTACAAGTATAAATAAATAGAAATAGAAATAAATAATACCCCAGGACTCTTTTTCTACTGTTGGTAACCATACAGACAGAATTTAATGAGCTGAATTTGTGGATTACACAACTTGACCAGCGTCGCTAAGAGGAAAGATCACCGGCCCTTGCTGTTCATGAAGTCTTCCTTTGTCTGGAATGTGCTGCTCACTGGTGTTTTATTTCCTTTCTGAGGTGCTTCAGTCTCTGCTAATGAAACCGCAAAATGCCTGTCTTATCATGGAATAATCAGAGGAAGGAAGGATCTAAAAATGATCATCTCCTCTCCGCATACAAGACAACCAACCCCAAGCTTCTAATTCCAGTTTCACCACAAACCATAATTGGCCAGTTTATCCAAGCTCTTCCCAAGAAGCCTCGTTTTGATACTAGCACAGATCACAAACTGGTGGTTTAGCCAACGAGGTAAACTTATTACTTGTCATCAAGAAGCACTAAAAGGCTGGCACGCTGAGTAAGAGGATAGTTGCAGTGTGTCATCCTAAGAGGGGTCAGGCAGCTTAATATTTGTTCTTTCAAACTAAGGCTGGGGCTACATCTGAACAATTGATGTGACAGAGGTACCACCCTAGAGCCACTGATAACTCTCAAACGGACATCATTCAAGCTCTGGAGACCAGCAGCACTGAGGATGGAGCCTGCTACTTTTATGCTCAAATTCACTGGAGCAGACTGCGACCATAAAGGACTCTAAAGGAGAAAACAGGGTGGGTGGAAAAGCAAGATAGCTCCTTTAGAAGTGCCTTCTAAAGCTAACTAAACTTGTTAAAGTCTCTTTAATAACCATGAAACCTAAGGAGAGCACACACATATATGTTAAAAAATAAGTTCCCACAGTAAGTCTGGATTCACAGAAGCTCCTTTAAACGGTTTCACAGACATTACATGGTAGATGGAGATCAAACATGCCACTTGCACAAGCTCTTACGCACTTCTGCCAACTTCTGAAACTGCTATATATTTTTTAAAGTTAATCTGATGAGTGTGTAATCCTGTGGCCCACAATACGACATGCTTAGTTAGTGGCGTGCCTGCACGATACATGGCTCAGCATCAGGGACAACAACCCCCTACACAACTAGTTTTCCCTTTAATTAACGGGCAGTCAGGGACTGCCTTAAAGCAAGCATTTGTCCCCATACTTCCTCCATATTTTAAATACAGTCACCCCCTGCCATTTCACGGTTCAGGTACTGCGGTCCCGCTATATCACGGGATCGCAGTACCTGCAGCTCGGAGCCGCACGGGGGCGGGGGGAGCGATCAGGTTGCTCCCCGCAGCCCCCTCGGGCCACTCCGAAAGGCCTCGGAGCCGTGGTGGGAAGCAATCGCGTCGCTCCCCGCCACCCCCCGGACCCCTCTGAAAAGCCTCGGAGCCACTCAGGGGGCGGCGGGGAGCGATCAGGTCGCTCCCTGCAACCACCACCCCCCGGGCCCCTCTGGAAGGCTTCGGAGCCGCGCGGGGGGGCGGGGGGAGATTGCGTTGCTGCCCGCCGCCCGTCTCTGAAAGGCCTCAGAGCTGTGGGGGGGCAGCGGGGAGCGATCACGTCGCTGCCCGCCGCCCCCAGGCCCCTCCAAGAAGTCTCAGGCGGCGCGGGCGGGAGGTCAGATCCCGCAACACCGCCTGTGCGCACCCCCTGTGGGGGCTGGGGGTGGGGGCCTAGGGGTGGGGGGGGCGGACAGGTGCACAATTATCCCCCCGCCCCCCCCGCTTCCGCATATCACGGATTTTCATGCATCGCGGGTGGGGTGGGTCCCTAACACCCATTTGTCATTCATTTGTATGCATCCCCTCCTACACCCCCCCAATCATCTGCCCCACTCACAAGCCCCTGTGTGCTGGTCATGTAGTCCCAATGGGACAGCTGTCCAGTCCATGCAAAAAGCGCAGGCTTCCCTGCCCTACCTCCTTTGGCAAGAGTGCAGGCTTCCCTGCCCTACCTCCTCTGACATGAGTGCAGGCTTCCCTGCCCTACCTCCTCTGGCAAGAGTGCAGGCTTTCCTGCCCTACCTTCTTTGGCAGGCCAACCACAAGGAGGTGAGACATGGATTCTCCCTGCATAGCCATTGAGCAGTCTCGGCTGCTGGAGGAGGTGGGGGCAGGGAAGCCTGGAGTGGACAGCTTCCCCAAAGGGGACACCTGGCCAATGAGAATAGCTGGGGCAGCCAGCTGGGGGAGGGAACACTGGGCCAAAGCATGAAGAAGCACTCTGTGTCCATGTCTACTGCTGGCCATTCCCAAGTATATGTTAGCACAAGAGATGGGAAATGGTTTCCTTCCCCCTTTCTTTTGGACTGTGCCTCCCATTATCCCCACAGCCAGCCTGGCCACTGGGCTGTGACAGTGAACCAAAAGAGCGGGAGCGTCTAATGAAGTTAGTGAGTCAGAAGAGACTGAGTCTCAGGATGCTATTGCAGAGAGATTTTTTATTTGAAAAGATGCCCAACGTGTTTCAGCTGTGACATCAGAAGCTGTAGTTGAAAAACTAATGTTTCTCATTTCAGGGTGGGCATGGGTTTCCATACTCACATCTGAAATCAACATCACTCTGCTTTTTCTACAAAAATCATCATTAAGGAGATGCATCGTTTGAGGGCCGTTCATTCTGCATTTTTACAGCGACTGATTAATCCAATCACCTACAGTGTAAACACACAGCATGAGTTACTTATCCCAAGGTGGATCTGACTCAAAGAGGATAAGAATGCAAAACTTAACCACGCTGAGATTCAACATCGAATTTCTACTAAAGCTAAACAGTTTGAATGCACTGGGGCCTTTTACTGCTACAGTTTATTTCTCATGGCATAACAGTCAACCCCAGAAAGCAGAAATGGGAGCTGCCACCCAAAGAAAAGAAAGCCATTTGGGGAAATCATTTGTATGCTCAATTATGGGAAGCCGGCACAGATCTCACAGATCTCTTCAAGTGTCTGATTTACTTACATGTGAATATGAAGTGAGTTGAGCAGAGTAGCATGGCTCTATATCCTACAAAATGGGATTTATTTATACTAAACTGGCAAGAATCCCTGTTGTATGTCTCATTACCTGGAGAGACTGCTGTGTTGGTTTGAACTCAAGATTTCATACCAGCCCCTCAACTTTAGAGCTCCTTAACGAAAGACAAGACATAGGCTGCTTTGTTACTTTGCTTCAGACAAACTACAGAGACCCCTCTGTTCCATCAAGCTTTGAATGCTATGTAACATTTAGTGATACTCGCTCATTTTAACACAGTCTTCAAATTTCATTCTATGTGTGTATGGCTTTTTGTTCCTGGCTGAAATCCTGCTGCTTAGCATAACAAGCTGCAACTTGAGAAGGCCCACTGAATCTGTGGAAATTTGGGGAGACAGCGTCTTTGCAAGTTCCACTGATTTAATAGGTCTACTCTTGCTCTGACTTACTATGCAAAGCAACAGGACTTCAGGCCCGTGTTTCCACTTTTCACAATAACCCCTTGCTGTTTGGCTATACAGTATTTTTCCATTTATAAGACTCTTGTTTTTTGTCTAAAATTGTTAAGACTAAACATTGAGGGTCGTTTTATACTTGGAAGTAAGCTGAAGAGATGTATGTGTGGTTGCGAAACTAATTTTTGGTTGGATAGGGAGCATCTTATACATGGGGGTGTCTGAAAGACAGAAAAATGCGGTATATCACTCCACATGCCCAGGAGACGGACAGTGCAAGTTATAATCAAAGAAGCAAGAAGATCATCCAGAGAACCATGGTTAGATTTGGGCATCCTATTTACCCTGTGTTAATGTATTTTATTTCTATACCGCACCATCTAGCAGCAAAGGCAGAACAAGAGGTGAATCAGCGAGGTTTTTTTTTAACTTATCTAAAAGCTCCAGTTGTTCAAAGGAGCTACTCTTGTTGAATATAACAAATGGATCTAGCCCACAATGTTTACCACAAACATAAAAAGATAGCACCCATTAAGGGAGCTTAAAACTTACATTAATTATTATTCCATTCACCAGTGCTCTGTTACTGCAGAAAGGCTAATGGATTAGATACTCCAATATTTTCTTTTTTAAAACCTCAGTGACATAAAGCAAAGAAACCTGTTGCTAACAAGGTGGAGCACCATAACATAAGGCAATTTTAAAAAAACCAAATATTTATTCCATTAAGAAGCTTGGATTATTAATGGCCTGTATGCAAGCAACATGATAGAAATCAAACTGTGCCAGACAGTGTTTGATCAACTCAAGTTCAACTTCAAGTTTCCAGAATGTACAAGGACAGTCAGCTCAGAGTTTTATCTATCAAGTAACAAGATAAAAATTTCACTTCATGCTGTCTCAAGCTCTACTTACTGAGACAAGACTGGGCCTGAGTGACAGACCAACACACTGCAAATCCCTTCACCCACTTTAGAGAAACACAGCACAAGCTTTCATGCCTTCTCACAAAAGGGCAGCAGATGGTACAAATGGGAAACAGCAGAGGTCTGTTACTCCAGAGAGGCTGATGGATTAGACGCGGGACTTAATTCAGCAGAACCATACCTGTGTCAGGAAATAAAAGGTCCTTGGTGGCCAGTGCACTCCAAGGCAGATGGCCTCCAGCTGAAAGGGGCACAAGCCAACATGCCATCGTGCAGGGCCTGGGGATGGGGGCATGTTAGCCATGGCACAGAACTCGTTCCACCAGCTAGGGCTCCATAAACAACAGGGCAGAAACAGTTTTCTCCTCCTTACCTCATGCTATAGGCACCGGCGCCCAGCTCTTGTCCAATGCCAGAGAGGCTGGCGTCGAAATCCTGGACGAGGCCGGACTCGATGACTTCGTCGGCCAGAGGCAGCTTCAGAGCCCAAGCCATCTTCTTGATTCCTGAACAGCTGACCGGGCTGGCTTTAGGGGGCAAGAGGGGCACCTCCTCCAGGGCATTCAGTGCGTGCCAAGGTATGCCCAGCGGGTCTGGAGGCACCAGGACTCATCCCTGGGGCAACCCATTCAAGGATCTGCAATCCTCTCCTCTCCAGGCGCCCCCCCCGTGCCCCCTCCTGCAGATCCCAATGGCGCAGCCTTTGGGGGGGAGCCCCCTTTCCCCACTTCCAAGCACCGCCTCTGTCAACCTAGCCCCCCACACACACACACCTCCTGCACGCCCACTCCCTCCCGCCGCGGCCCCCAACTAACTTTCCCCAAGGACCCACGCCACCTTCCAGTGAGAGTGCAGGTGTGGGGCAGGGTGGAGGGGAGCCCTCCTGGGGGGGGGGACGCGCCCCTAACCCGATGCCACAGGGCCCTCTGCCCACGTCCAAGCACCCCAAAGCAACCCAAGCTCCTTGGGTTTCCCTCCACCACCAACCCCGCGATCAGCCCCCACCCCTAAAGAAAGCCGCACTCTCCAGCCAGGCTTGCCCCCCCCAACCCCACGGCTCCTGTATTCTCAAAGCTCCCCCCCCAACACACACACAAAGCCCCCCTCCTCCAGCCCCCCTCGCCTAGGTAACCCGCCCAGACACGCGTGGCCCCAAACACGCCCTCCTTTCCTGCAAGCGGGGGTCCAACCCAAAGGCGAGCACCACCGACCCCAAGGAACCACCCACGCTTCCCCGGCGGCAGGGCACGGGCGATGCCCACGTGCTGCCCTCCCTCCCCCTTTCGCCGTCGCCGCCGCCCCACCCGACCCGCCCGCTCGCCCGGCGCCCTCCAAGCCACGCTCCGGTCTAGGCGGGGCACGCGGAACCTGCCTCGCGCCGCCCGGAAGCGCCTCGCGCACTGTCTTGCCCCCCCCTCCTCAATATGGAGGCGGTAGCCGAGAGAGAGAGAGAGAGAGAGAGAGAGAGAGAGAGAGAGAGAGAGAGAGAGAGAGAGAACTCCGCTACATGCATCTGCCTAGCCTGGCAAGCGCGCCGAGCTCTTTCCCCCCGCCTCCTGCCCCCACTCCGGAGCCAATCGCAAGCCCTCTTCCCACCCTCTCTCTTCCTCTCCGCCAATAGGGACGGGGACGCGAAGCCCCGTCGCCCGTCCCATAGGCTAACACTCCGCCTGGGGGCGAGGCGAAGGAGAGGATGCGGGGTTCGTTGGGGAAGCCGGAGGAGGCGTGCGTGAGAAGCGGCCGAGAGAGAGAGAGGGGGGGAGGGGGAGGGGGGGAAATTATGTATTGGGCGCATGCGCAATTCTTTGCGATTCCTGCGGTAGGGTTTGGAGGGGCGGCAGCTTCTCCCCCTACCACCACCACCCAAGCCTTGGTCAAGGGTTCCTTGGCGTGTCCAGTGTTCACGTGTATAGTATGGGCGCTCAGTCATAGGATGTTGACTCGGGAGCAAGCCCCCGCGGGGTTCAGTGTGGGATGTACTCACAGGTGGGCTTGAGGAAGGATTGCAGCCTGAAATTATTAGCCCCGTAAACCACTCCAGTATTCCTGCCAAGAAAACTCCATGGGCATGGGGTCACGAAGGGTCGGTCACGACTGTAGTGACACAACACACAAGACACATACAGTATAGACTATAGAGCATTGATGGCGAACCTTTTAGAGATCGAGTGCCCAAACTGCAATTCAAAACCCACTATTTTTTCACAAAGTGCCAATACAGCCATTTAACCTGAATACAGGTGGCTGTGAAGGGGCGGTGTCGGGTGCCCACAGAAAGGGCTGTGAGTGCCACCTTTGGCACCCGTACCATAGGTTCGCCATCACTGGTATACAGTATTTACACGTGTCCATCGTGTGTGTGCTGAGAATTGGCAGCGGCAAGGAATCCTTTATTTCAGAGACGTTTTCATACCGTGAGGTGCCAATTTGGGAAGATTTCTGGTCATAAGCTACCTAATGCCCAGTTTGAGTTTGTGAAAGGGAGGCGGCGACAGCTCAGGAGCAGATGCACAAATGCATCTAGACAGTTCAGTATAGCAATCGCTTGATTGCTCTGCAGTTTGATGACTGCTGAATGTTTCCCGGATCTAAGGTGATAAGGAAAGTTCGCCCTGTAGTGTTCCAGGATGACCTGCTACATAATACTTAACAAGATGTTGCACAATCCAAATGAACAAAACAATCTCGTACCTATCTTCTTAAAAGTAAATCCCACTGTGATAAATTCTGTGTACTGTAACAGATAACTGATGTACATTATGAGATTGAAAAACGTGGGGATTGTCTTTGGACTTTATGACACAACTACCAGCGGCTTTTTTTTTGAAGTGGATGAATCCTTCACATGATTTACATGCCCAAATCCAACATTCAGGGTGCTTCTCTGTGAGGTTTTTCTTGTGCAATGATGCTTTTCCGTTCCCACTAAAAATATTATATGGGTTTCAGAGGATGTTGTCTTCCATTTGCAACTCTGGGCATTTATACACGACCCCTAAACTCCGGGGCAAATGGCTCCCAGCTCCAGAGCTTAAAAATGTTTACCCATCAGCTCCGGAGTTAACAGGAAATTAAGTGCGACCCCGCCCACTTTAGCGCATCCCAGCACAGCTTTCAGGTACCTGCTCTTTGGAGGTGAAAATAATTTGATCCGGTGTAACGATAGTGAGTGCGGGGCTCTCCTCGCTTCTGTTTGTTGTTTTTTGGCTCCCGCCCCTTTAAGAGCTACTTTTACAGAGAGGAGAGGCAGAACGAGGTGAGCGGCATGCTTTTCTTTCTCTTTTTCTCCCTCCCCTCATGCAGCCAGCAGCCAGGAAGTGCGGAGGGGGTGGGGACACAGGAAGAGCTACTAACCCCTAAGATATCTGGTCCGAATTTAAGTGGCCAGCGGATCTTAGGGGTTGTGTAAAAAGGCCCTCTGTGTTCCCAAACTCTTCCAAGCATCTGTGATTGGGGGAGGGGGGGAATGACAAACAAGCCCATCCCCCACCACTTGGAGCATCAATCAAAAAGCATCCTCATTATCTCTCTGTGTTTGGTAAACCACAGCCAATCAGAGTATTGCAGTCTAGTCCAGCAGTTCCTAAATTTGGGTCCCCAGATGCTTGATGGGCTTTCACTTAGTTAGACGAGGGAAGTCACTTGTGCAACAACAACAAAACTTGTCTAGGTTTCCACCTCTTGAGTTCCACCTCTGTGATAATTTTTATCTTGCGTACTTTTTTGGTCTTTATATACTTCTAGGGAGAATAAATTAAAAACATGCCTAAGATAAACTCAGCTGTGTTCTGGACAATGTTCAAAGGCCACTGAAATAAAATAAATATCCATCTCTGTACATGTTTTTCAATTTACTCCTGTGTCTTTTATTAAATGCAACTTAATACATGCTCTTATTAAATGCAACTTAATACATGCTCACTCACAAGTTGGCCTTATTGAATTTGATTTCTTCCAGTTAAGGGCACCACCCTTCATTGGTGAACTCAGCTAAACTTTTTTTTAATTGCTTCTCTCCTACAGAAGGCTTAACATAATCACATGTCTGATTACTTTTGATGCAATACCTCTGCCCTTAACTGCTCTTGCTCCCAGATCAAGGGCTGACCTGAAGAATCTGAACCCCTTTTTTCTCCTTGGAAGGAAGCTGCTGTTAGTGCCAACAGCAGGTTTTTCTCCTGGAGTTGGTATGCAGTGCTTTCATCAAGATACCAAGGGCAATTTTGTTTGGATGAGGGAGGCACAAGGGGGGAAATATCACCCATCTCCAAAACTGAACAAAGGTCTACAATCCAGACTGGTGGGTTCATTGACCAGATTATGTGCATTAAGGAAATGTAAACTAGAAGCATGCCTGTGAGTTGAGGTGTGTTGGAAGCTCACATCTAGCATCCTTAAAGCCTTGTTAAAGCAGTCCTGGTGTTACTAGACTTAATGGCATTATGGGGGGAAGGGTTTTTCAGATGGTAATGGGCATTACTTCAAAATGGCCATAGCTAGCCCTCACCATTTGGGGGCTTTCTGCTCATTTTACCAAGTGGGGCCCTAAAGTCTGACAGCGTCATTCTGAAATGTGCCAACCACTCTATGTTTATGATCTAGTTATCATTCTCCGTGTACAGTAAGTCAGACTTATTATCTCTGTTTTGCAGATGGAAGGGCTGAGGCTGAAAAAGTGCCTTTGCTCAAGGCTACCCATTCCTCATGAGATAGTACAGTAATGGATAATTGTATGTTGGCAAGTCACTCCTGATATGGCAACCCCTTTCAGTGCTTTCTAGGTATAGAGTAGTCAGATATGGTTTGCCAGTTCCTTCTTCTAACTGTACCGTGGGAGGGTGAAGCTTGCCCAAGGCTGCATAGGATGGTTGTCCTTCAAAAATACACTGTGATGTATCAAACTCCCTGCTGATTGAGGCCTCTATCCAGCTTAGTTAATAGCAGAAGTGAGGTTCCTGATTCATAACTCAGTCACTGTTGTTCCTCCCCCCCCCCACTTTCTCTACCTTGGCAACCTGTTGCCATCCAGATGTTTCTGATAATGGCTCCTATAACTCATAGTCAGTGTGGTCCATTGTCAGGGTTGATAGGCGTTATAGTAAAAAAAAGGTAAAGATTCCCCACGCACATGCTTGCTGGTCATGTCCAACTCTAGGGGCAGTGCTCATCTCCAGATTCAAGCCGAAGAGCCAGTGTTGTGCAAGTCCATGGCCAAGTGGCCGGCATGGCTGCAAGGAAACACTGTTTTACCTTCCTGCTTTTTATGGAGGTACCTATATATCTACTTGCATTTACATGCTTTTGAACTGCTAGGTTGGCAGGAGTTGGGGTGAACAGCAGAAGCTCACTCCGCTGCTTGACACAGGGATTCGAACCACCAAGCTGCCGACTTTGCAGCCAACAGTTTTTGGCACCTTAGTCCACTGAGCCACCACACAGTTGCCAATTGTCCTGGATCATTTGCACAGTGCTGACACCTACTGGAGGTAGTAGGCCTAGAGTCTGTGCCTCACTGTGACTGGTGAAGAGAAAAAACTTACTGTTTCAATGATGCCTACATGTAAACACATTAAATCCAGTAAAAACTTCCATATGGTCTCAGACTGAAATTCCCAGAAGCCTTCACCACTAGCTGTGGCTGGCCAGGATTTCCAGGGGTTGCAGCATTCAGCTCAGCCATGGAACATTTATTTAGAACTCTTGACAGTCACTCTCCAACCCATGGTTTCCTTCACCATGTCCTTCTAAAGGAATTAACTCCACTCCACCAAGTGCAGAATAGCAAGGAGATGTGGAGTTGACTTCAGCCTGCTTATCATAAAAATAGTTCAATGCACAGTCAAGGCTTGTTTAACTGTGGCCTTCCCTATAGACCTCCTTGGCCAGCTGTCATAGATTTTTCATGGTGCAATTGATTTAGCTGGGTCGGAATCAGTTCAGGTGCAGGGTCTACCCTCTTGCTGTCTGGAATGACCCTTGGCTTGGACCCAGTCTCTGACAACTGAGACGTACAAAATAATGCAGGACATGAGTAAAGTGGGTAGAGGGACGCTCTTCAAAATATCAGAACTAGGGGACATCCACTCAAATTGAGGGTTGGGAGAGTGAGAACAGATAAAAGAAAATATTTTTTTACCCAGCATGTTGTTAGTCTGTGGAACTCCCTGCCACAGGATGTGGTGATGGCATCTGGCCTGGATGCCTTCAAATGCGGATTGGACAGATTCCTGGAGGAAAAGTCCTTCACAGGATACAAACCAAGATGGGGATGTGTAATCTCCAGGCTTAAAAACCAGGGTACTTCAAGGACCAAATGCAGGGGAGTGGTATCACGAGACAGATATCTAGTCTTGTGCGCTCCTAGAGGCATTTGGTGGGGCCACTGTGTGATACAGGAAGCTGGGCTATATGGGCCTTTGACCTGATCCAGCATGGCTCTTCTTATGTTCTTATCTTTCAAGGATCCTTTCAGAGGGGAATGGGGAAAAATGAGGTCCAAAGGAAGACTACCCTTAGGTGGGGAACAGCATGCATATTTTGTGGGGTCAGGCTCCTCTCCTCTCTCTGGAGCCTCAGCCTGGAGCAACATATCTCCTCTCATTTTCCTTCTCCAATTGCCCCAGAATTCCTCTTCAGTGTCCTTTATCTCTTCCTCTTGGTGAGAAAATCATTTAGCAGATTTTTTCCCCCTCTGCCTTCCCGCCTTTTCTGGTAGTGGGTGTGGCTGGCCTCTGATGGTTGGGTCCCCTGGTAAAATCTCCATGGGCTCAGCTTCAGGGTTTAAACACATGGTCACTTTAAGTATAGAAAATGGTCTATTAATAAAAATTTAAAAATGAAAATAAAACTAAATCTTCAAATGAGTTTGGCTTTTTAAAAAAAGAAATAATATCTGATGAGCATTTGCAGCATTGTGCAAATGAGTTTTCTTCATCGTATAGATGTTTTTCAACCACTTTTCTCTAGAAATGCCTCAGTTGGAATCTCAGGCGCCTGGAAAAATTGAAAATCACTGATTTAAATGATAAATTCTCCGGAGGGAGAAGGATTCATGTTTCTTGTCTTACCCATTGTATTCGGTTCATTCTGGTCTTTAAAGATCACTCCACCAAGGATGTCAGTCGCCCGAATGACCACCTGGGGCTCCTCCTTCCTTCCCTCCCTCACAGTCTCGCCTTCCTCTTGGCCAGATTTATGCCAATGGACTTTCATCTACGCCGGTTTCACTCCCTCAAGCCTGATCTTGATAAAAAAATTGAAGGATTTCAGATGTCCAGGGTGGCGCTTCTACATTAAGCCTCCAGTGGGAGTCAGGGCAAAATGGGGGCCTTTGAGGCACCGGTGGCCATGGCGCAGGCTTGTACTCCTGCTCCTCCTTCCCCTCCTCCTCCTTCCCGGGGCTGCTGAGGCTGCTGCTGCTGCTGCCGGGCACCGCGATGAAACTCTACTGCAAAGTGGTGGCCCTGGCGCTCTGCCTGGCGCTGCTGCTCCTGCTCTACCTCTTCATGGGCAACTCCGGTGGAGGAGGAGGCCACCCTGGCGAGGGCCAAAGGAGCCCCGGGCGACTCTGGCCGCCACTTCCCGGCAGGACCTCCAGACCGGCGGCTCTCCCTCCCCATTTCCGACCCCTCCCGGGTGCAGCCGAGTGCGAGGCGGAGGAAGTGGCCGCCTCCGTTTCCAAGAGGCAGAAGCTTCAGCAGCAGCCGCCGCCACGTCTCCAGCGAATAGCAGGCAGGCGGAGCGCCGCCCGAGGGAAGTTTGCAAATGAGAGTCCACCCAGCCCACCCCACCCCCACCCCTTTCCATCCCCTCCCCCGGGATGTCCTGCTGGCGCCCTGCTCGCCCCGGGGCGGGAGGATTTGGCCCACGGCAGGCTGTCTCTCGCATCTTGCTCCCTCCACCCGCTTTACTCCCGAGCAAATAGGCTCACCCGCCGTCGGCTCACCATCTTCTCAAGGCGGCGGGTGATGCATGATGCCCTTAAGTTCCAGTTCTGGATTTGCAGGGAAGGAGGGGGGAGCAGAATCCTGCAAAAATCCCACCCAGTCCTTGATCATCAGTGTGGCCCTCAAGGAGGCCAGACAAGCCAGCACGAGCAACCGAGCAAACTTCCCACAGAGCTGTGGCGCCAGCCACTGTCCCTTTCTGGTTTTGGGAAGCTGGTGTAAGACCGAAGTATATAAAGCTGCTTTCTTCTAGTGTGAATATTGCCCTGAGATATTCGAATAGGTTTTCAGATGTGCCTTTTTATTAATTTGGGGGGGGGGGTAGTTCTAGAAATTGTTGATTGAATTTTACTGTATTTTTGCATTTATGGTGGCGACACTAATGGGTGGTGGTGGTATAGATTTATTTGATTCCTATACAAGAGAATTACTTATATATAGTCAATATAGGCACAGAGTTAATTTTTTTAACATTTTCTAATGGTGGTGTGCCTCGTGATTTTTTTCATGAAACAGGTGTGCCTTTGCCCAAAAAAGGTTGAAAAACACTGGTATAGACGTCTATGGTTTTCTCTAGAAATGCCTCAGTTGGAATCTCAGGCGCCTCAATGCTTATCGGGATACAATGATGCATTAAGGTTCTTGGTAGCATTCTGTTTCTTGTCTTACTCAGTATTCGGTTCATTCTACTGAGAGATCATTCCACCAAGGATGTCAGTCGCAAGAATGACAAGAAGGGTTTCACAGAGCTTTTGTAACTTGCAGTCTCTCGTGTCAGCTTCCAAGATTTATGCCAATGGACTTTCATCTACTTTGTATGTTTCACTATCAAGCCTGATCTTGATAAAAAAAATTGAAGGATTTCAGGTCTGCGAGTACACCTTCTACATTAAGCATCAGAAAGTCACCACAAAATGTTCTCACTTTGGCACCTTATCCACGAGGAGGTCCTAGTCTAAAGCACTCAAAATTTGTTATTCACAGACCAGGGTCGCACTTGACTCTGTTGCACTATTTCATTTCATAGGTCACCTCACAACCACATCTCATGGAGCAGTGGTTGCACTTTATATAGTATATCTAACAGTCCAATAAGTCTAGAAAATTATCATGCGTACACAAAAAGACATGGCCTGATTTGGGTCCATCACCACAAGATTTTGCCCAGTTCAAAGAGATTTTGTATTGTCTTAGATATAAATGCCAGCTGCCCAGCCCAGCCCTTCCCTTCCCCTGGCACTTGCCTGTCCAGGTTGACGGCTGGAGAGAGACTCCACCAGCAAGTCCACAGTGGTCTTTCAAGTGGAAGGACATCACACAGCTTTCTTGACTCCCTTGGGTAGCAACTCCTCCGGGCCATCCACTCCTTCTGCTGCTGCTTCTTCTGTTGACCAGCAGCCTCCCAAAGTCCTCTCTCCTCTCCTTTTGACCAGTCTGCTGGCTGCCTCAGGCAGGTATTCCTCCTTAAATTGAAACGTTTTGCAACTCATCCAAGCAGCTTCTTCAGTCTGAGGAGCTGTTTGGATGAGTAGTGAAACGTTCCGATCTCTCAAGAAAAGAAGTCCAATTGCCATGACTCAGCTTCCAGATAACCTCACCTGGATGACTGAGAATCTTCACAGACTTGTCCCAGAATAACTTCAAGTATGTTAATACATAAATAAAGCAGACATTCAAGGGCAACCAACCCAATTGAACTCACACACTTCATAAAATCATAGACTTATAGAACTGTGAAGTTGGAAGGGGCCTACAAGGCCATCTGGTCCAACCCCTGCTCCATGCAGGATTACAAATCAAAGGATATCTGCCAGGTGGTTGTCCAAATTCCTCTTGAATGCCTCCAGTTTTGGAGCACTTGCCACCCCTGGAGGTCATTGGTTCCGTTGTTGTACTGCTCTAACAGGACTGTTTTTCTGATATTCAGTCGAAAGCTGGGTTCTCCTAACCCGAGGCCATTGTTGCGCGCTGTGCACTCAGAGATGATCAAGAACATCCTCTGTGTGACAGCCCTTCAAATAATAGTACTTGAAAAGTGCTAGCATATCGCTCCTTCGTCTTTTTTCTCTTGGCTAAACATGCCTGATTCTCTCCTTCACTGAAGAAGCCACACCAACTCAAAAGAATGACAGGAACAGGTTGCCATTTAAACCTCTCCCATAAAGCCTAATGCTCCACCAGGACTGGAGGTGCTCAATGTTTTCCCCCAGGAGACAGATTCTAAGACATCTTCCACTGAGAAGCCGTTTGTGCCAAAGAAGACATAGTTTTTCATTCTATTATTACTACCCTAGATTGCCATAAATAAATATTTGAGGCTTCAAAAGATGGTAGGACTGACAGATGCAAGTGCAATATCACTGATTAACAGTAGAGACGGGAACTAAATGAAAAACAAAATGCTGTTTTGTCCTTTCATTATGAAACAAAATGAAAAGCCTTTTTTTGGGTTCTGGAAATGAAACGGGGGAGCTTTCTCAAGCTCTTCCCTGTAAGCCCCAAAGCTTTAGAGTGATTTGGGGTGCGGGGAACTGAGTTATTCAACTGCAAAGAGGGTCCCCCCCAGCAGTAATTGGAAGTGCTGTGCATGTGCCACACTGGCATTAGGTCAATTTATTACTTCCCCTTGCTTAACCCCTATATTGCCGGCACTTTATGCAATTAGCTAGCTAGAGCTACCCTTTTGCAGTTTAATAACTCAGCCCCCTGAACCCCAAACATCTCCAACTTTGGGGGCCTACAGGGAAGAGCTTGAGGAAACTCCGATGTGGTTTCCATGCTGCTACATGCCTATGATCATTATTTTTGAGTACATATGTGTATTTTTGAGTACATTATTTTTGAGCACACACACACACACACACACACACACACACACACACACACACACACGGGATGGGCATGAAACGAAAAATGAAATGCTGTTTCGTTACTTAACAAACCCCAAACCTCTCCAAAATTGGGGGGCTTAGAGTTCACACACACACACACACACACACACACACACACACACACACACACACACACACACACACACACACACACACACACACACACACACAAGGGATGGGCCTGAAACAAAAAACAAAATGCTGTTTTGTCATTTCATTATGTAATGAAACGAAACGAAACGAAACAATGAAGCAGCACTTTGTTACAGACAAAACAAAACGGTTGTTTTCCCGTTGAAATGAACTGCTTTGTTCCGTCTATAAAATGGTGGCTTACCTGCAGTTGTTCTGCCACTGCCGCTGCTGCTGAGACCACCCAGTCAGGCCGAGAGGGTGAGTAGCTGGCAGGCCAGCCTAGGCCCACCACCAGAGCTGCTGCCGCCACAGCAGGAGAGGGCAAGCGACCAGCAGGCCAGCCTAGGCCCACCACCACCACCGCCAGAGCCCCACCAACCAACTGGGCAGGCCAGCCTAGCGCCCCCCCCCGGCTGCTGTCACAGGAATTACCGCAGCCGCCGGCAGAGTTGCCCCAGCTAGCTGGGCAGTCCAGCCTAGCCCCCCCCCCCCCACTGCCAGAGCCTTTTGACTCAGAGCCACTGCCGCTGCCACAGGTAACAAAATGTTTCATTTCATATGAAATTTTGTTGTAAAAATTTGTACAAGACGAAACAAAATGAAATGTGGGGAGGCCCCCGAAACAGAACGAAATGAAACACCATTTTTCTGTTTCATGTCCATCCCTAAGGTGTATATATATGGCATGTTACCAGTTACAGCTCAATGCAAATGACACACACTTAGGATTAAAGCATTCTGATCCAAAGGAATGTGTTTTGAATACTGGACAAAATGGGGCCTTCCACACACAAATAAGCTTCTGGATACTGCAGACACTCTTGATTTCAGCAGGATAAATTTGAGGGTATGATCATTTTGTGGCTCCTACTGTCAAATAACAAGGAAACAGAACTTCATATTGATCTACTGAAAATCAACCAGAGATCTACTAGTAAATCCAGAGTGAACTGACTGCTGTGAATCACTCATCCAGATGTTCCCCCATTTGGGAATCCTTATTACATTCTCTCGTTCTAGATAGCTAAATTCTCATTGCTGATTCAAGAGGCTTCTACACAAAGGCTGTTGAATACTTCAGTCCCTACTATGCTGATGTGAGGTTCCCCTTGATTGAAAGAGCAGTGGAATTTCCTTATTCTTCCCAGTATGTGTGTGTGTGATGTCACATTGATGTTACACACTTGAACATGACGACAACAGACAGCTGCAATTCTGAGGGTCATGGCAGGAAAAAAATAGCATTTTTTTTCTTCAATGATTTAAAAAGTCATTTTAGTTTAATAGTGCTCTGTATAATTATCATCATCATCTTCATCATCATATTCACAAGAAAGAGATATAAATTATGCCACTAATCTGCTTGGATAATGTTTACAGGGCCCGTTACCATGTATGAGGAGACAAATGTCTCTACGTAAAAAAAAAAGGCTGTAATGGACAATGGTTTCACACATTTCCTTTTTGAAATTAAATAGGAATTTCTGGCAAATAGTATTCTGGTGGTGGTTCTAATGCTACCTTTTCAAAACAAAAACAAAAACAAAAACACCCACAGGAAGACCTTTAAAAGGATGATGGTCCTGATGGAGGCAGTGGTGATGGTGCTTCATCTGATACAGAAGCTGAATGTATATGTATCCCTAACTCCTTCACAGCTCCGGTACAACACTCAGGGAGGGCACAGCTGACGTGTACATGATTGGATCATGTGAGGCAAAAAAGGCTGGGGGTACATCAAAACGTGAGAAGAATCCTTCCCGCCTCCGGCCTTCCACTCCAGTCATCACTGTGAACGGATCAGGCAGGTGCAGAGGGGAGGACATTAGCCACAAAAAAGTGCTCACAGCAGCAATGCAGGGTGTCTACAAGGTTCTCGGTGGAAGGCTTGGCCTTCAAGGGATCTGAAACACATTGAGTTTGCTGGTGTTTTTAAGTGTCTGTCGCCGGTTGCAGAACCAGACCCGAACCACTTCGCGGTCGTAGTTGAGCTCCTTGGCGATCTCCGTGATCTCCTGGCCCGTGGGCAGGGCGTTCTTCTCGAAGTAGGCGTTGAGGGCCTCGATGGCCTGTGGGGTGAAGGAGGTGCGCCGCTTGCGCTTCTTGGAGGGCTCACCCCCCACAAATTCCATCAGGTTCTGCTGGCCCTCCTGGTTCCGCAGCTCAGCCTCGCTCAGCCATTTTTCCAGCATGGGCTTCAACTTCTGGGCGCTCTTGGGTGTGATGTCCAGCTTCTCAAACCTGTAAAGCCAACAGGAACCCCTGATCAAACAATGGGAGGACTGAAGCCTAGTTCACATTGAAGGCACTTCCCTCTCATTTCAGGGGGTGGGCGGGGGCAGGGCGGGGGAGTCCATCCTTTAGCCCAGACCACAGTTGTGACTCAATAGGCTCCGTCGCTGGTTGCCAGCACATGAATTAACAGCGACCAAACTACCCTTTCTGCAGGAAAGGATGCCGTTGGTATACCAGCAAATGCTGGCCATAGGTCATCCTTGCCCTGAAGGTATCTTGAGCTCCCATTCAAGTCTGAAACCAAACAGGAAGGGGTCAAAATAACTAATTTCTTCTAAAAGCATCTGGAGCGAAAACAGCCACAATCACTGGCTAACTGGCTCAAAAAAGGAAGATTAGCAACCAGGCAGTCGTCATCAAGGACCTCAGGGTCTGCATTGTCCCCCCCGGCTTCTTCCTGCAATATTATGTCAAAACCTCTTTCCAGAATATGGGAGAGCTAAGCATGCACTGACCACACCCGAGATTCAGAGAACTGGGGAAAGTTTCAGCTTCTTCACCTACAGCCCTCCCTTCTTGACCACCCTTGCTTTACAGAACCGATAAATGGGCATGACATTCATTCTATTGCCCATGACCATGTTCATGCCTGAGGGGGTCCACATAAATCGTAAAAAGGGACAGGTGAAGGACTCTAGGAGAACCTCAAAATCTGGCCTACCTGCAGATAGCAGATTGGCTGTACGCAGGCCCCTCCGTAGCCGTCAACGCCTGCCCCACTTGCGTCTGCGTCAGACCCAGGGACAGGCGTCGGATCTTAAAGTTCTTGGCAAACTCTCTAATCTCCTCCAGGTTTATTCCATCTTCATCGCTTCCACTGTTTGGAGGCTGAGGCTCTAATGTGGGAAAGGAAGCAGTTAGACAGTGGTCGGTTCTTTGTTAACAACCTTTAGGAAAATCACACAAAAAATCCCGTATATTGATGAAGATGAGGCCACTGGACTAGGACCACAAGTCTTCCATGCTCACGGGATATGTTGGCTGAGAACTGGAGTTGAACTGGGGCTACCAGTATTCTTACATGTCACCCCCAAGCTTTAGATAAATCAAGAAAAGAAATGGGAACTCCAAATATTTGATTATGCTCTTGCTGGGGGGTGGGTGGCAATTTTGCCATGATTTGAGAGGCCCCAGAACTGCTGGGATGATCCCAGCATCACCGCCACATAAGTTTTAAAAACATTTTTAAATATATTTCAGATCTTTACATGGTGCAAGAGAGCTAAGTTAAGTAGTTAAGCAGTCAGCATTGCTAAGCAGGAACTGGGGGGGGAGGTCCTGGTTACCTGGACGTTATCCCAGTGTTAATGTCCAAAACTGTCCTGCATTTGTATTTGTATTGGACATCATTCATAGAAGAAGCCAATAGAGATTTTTGTGTGAGTATAAATGTTGATTACCATAAGCAGGTCAGATATTCTCCTGGATCATCTTCTAAAGCAGTGGTTTCTGACTTTGGGTTCCCAGATGTTCTTCAACTATGACTCCCAGAAATTCTGGACAGCTCAGCTAGCGATGAAGGCTTCTGAATGTTTTGGTTCAACAACACCTGGGGACCCATGTTTGGGAACCACTGTTCTAAAGGAAACTCCAGTTTGGACACCACCACAAAGGGACAAAAGATAATGGTCACAAACCACTTCCCACCCCCAGCCTGGTGACATTCGCCTTCTACACGCCAGAAAAAGAATCATCGAGACACTTACTGGAAACCAGCTGGCTGACCGTTGGGGTCTCTGAGCAGGTGATGGGCACAGGCGCAGAAGCTATTTTGGCCGTGGGGGTGGGGCTCGCAATGACCACAGCTGGCTGCGGCACAGTTGGGGCAGGCTGAATTGGTTGGACCTGGCAACGCGGCAAAAAGAAGGTGATATTCAGACAGAGATCTTCTCAAACAGTGTGATCTGGATCAAAGCCTGATTTAACATGGTTATTTATAGCCATGGCTAAGGAAGGCCAAGAAATATTATCGGAAGCATGGCAAGAGTATGTATGTCTGCATATCTATATGTGCTCATTTTTCTGGGAGAATGCTATGTACGTCCACCAGAAAGCCCTCTTCCCCTAATGCAAATTAGATGCAGTATAAAAAGACTGCAACCTAGCAGGCCCTGAGTATCAGGACAAATTGTCTGCGAAGATTCTCAGTCATCCAGGTGAGGTTATCTGGAAGCTGAGTCATGGCAACTGGACTTCTTTTCTTGAGCAATTAAAACGTTTCGCTGCTCATCCAAACAGCTTCGTCAGTCTGATGAAGCTGTTTGGATGAGCAGTGAAACATTTCAGTCTCTCAAGAAAAGAAGTCCAGTTGCCATGACTCAACTTTCAGATCAGGATAAATTCTAGCTCTTTCCCCTTCCCCAGTGACACAGGAGTCATAGTAAAACACTAATTCAGTACTAGCTCAGCCCCTAATACCTGTCATGATCCTTCCCCATGCTCCAGGGGGCTAGCCATCTTTCTTCATTTTGAAAATATCTTTTTTTTTTAAATCAGGCTCTTTCAAAAATTATAATATGTTATAGTGAAGGGGCTGGGGTGTAGGTAGGGAAGTGGAGTGCCTTGCTGACAGCATTAAGCATGGAATTTTGGAATGCATGGAGCAGAAATCTGCACGAATTCCCTCAGTCAAACTTCCAGGGGCTTTGGCTCCCAAACCCTGGTTCTTTCTGGTATCTGTAATCACTTTCAATTGAGAAATAACTGCTTCTCTCATACATCATGAAGACAAGGGAAATAGTTAGGCATGGCTAAGTTCTATTGGGACTACAAGACACTACAGGACTGGAAATCTCCTTTCCTGTTGTGCTCCAAGTAGGGTGATTTTTCAGGAAACTAATCATCGTCATGTGTCATCAAGTCCATTCTGACTTATGGCGACTCTCTGAAGGGCTTTCCTGCTAGAGCAATGGTTCTCAACCTTTGGGTCCCCAGATGCTCCTGCACTGCAACTCCCATAAGCCTCTACCACTCACTGTGCTGGAAGGAATTTCTGGGAGTTGCAGTTCAGGAACATCTGGGAACCCACAGGTTGAGAACCACTGAGCTAGAGCATACTTAGAAGTGGTTTCCCATTCCCTTCTTTGGGGGGTGTGGTGCCCTGGGAATGTGCAGTTTGCCCAGGGCCACACAGGCTGGTTCTTAGGAGGCTCCCAACTTCTGGCGCCACAGCCAGATACCTTAATCTGTGAGCTATCCAGCAAGCCATCCTATCAATACCATACGTTCCCAGAAAACACAACCCTGCCCAGTAGACTCTTCTGTCTTTATTATATAGGAAACTAGCCATTACTTCTCAGCTGAAATTGATTACCTTAAAATACTGGATTGTATTATTATTATTATTATTATTATTATTATTATTATTATTATTATTATTATTATTATTATTATTATTATTATTATTATTATTATTATTATTATTATTACTTTTAGCCAAAGCACCCACAGGTCTGGCTAGGGTCAGTTCTGTTCTCTTCTATGGGCCAGCAGTCCATTAATTAACTAAAATCCCATGCTAGTCAATCAGTTCTACTGACAACTGGCCTCAGCCGCAGAACCAGCAGGATATTCCGGTGAAAGATTGGGGGTGGGGGGGGCAGGAGTTGGGGAGGGAGGCACGCTGCCATCAAAGGCCAAAGCTACCTAATCAATGTCTCTAAAAACCATCTGTCTTTGCCTTTGCTCAGCCTGAGAGGTTATTTCAACCTGTTCTGCAGTGTCTCAGTCGATAAGGGCAGCACCTAGCAATGGACTCGCCTGAACGCAGGAGCTGGCACAGGGTGAAGGGACTCAGGCAGAGAATTTGCTCTGTCTCAGGTGAGACAGCGAGTTAAAATTTAACACAAGAGTTAAAATTTACAGGTTCAAATGCTAAGTAAACTTGGGTCAAGGTTTGCCCAAGATGTTTCACTGGAGTAGAAAAGATGGGTCTGGATCCTCCAAATGGCTTACAGCAGGAGATTGATGGAGAAAGACCCCCACTTCTTTCCTCTCCGCAAGGAGCCTCTTTCCCGAGGATCAGGAGCCAAAGCCTCCTGAAAGCACTGGGCTCTGTTTGTCACTGCAGCCCATCGTGTGACATCCTACTCCTCCAGTAGTCCTTACCCCCACCCCCACCCCCCCACCCCACTCCCATTCTGAAGAGGTTCTGCTTTTCAGGAAAAGAAAGAGGCAGGAAAGGTCCTTCCCTCTTCCACAAGCTATTTCTAAGGCCCAGTCCAGTGTATCCACTGTATGCCATGGCCAACTATGTTGAGTCTTTCGCTGCATAACGATTCCCCTTTAAGATTCATCAAACTCGACTTGCCAGGCCCTGGTAACTGAAGGTGCAGCTCACCTCCGTTTTTGCTGGAGACTCCGGGGTGCTTGGTTTCCTAACAGCTGCTGCTGTCTGGATGGTGCTGTTGGCCAAGGTGGCGATGACCTGGCCTTGTGCATTCAAGAGCAGCTGCGGGGTCACCGCCTGCACCTGTAGGTTCTGAGGCTGCAGCGTGGCAGCGGCAGGGGCTGCCGTGGCAATGCCAGTTGGGTTCACCACCCAGGGGAGCGTCCCAATAACCTTGAAGAGAAGACAGAGGAAGAATGCATCGCTACAGAGAAGAAAACGTGGCTGTTTAAAGACGCTTATGGCGATTGCTAATGTCTGTTTGTGCCCCTTGTGATTCGTTTGTTTTCTGTTAGTTTTTGTCTGTCCCTCTTGCAGGATTATTATTTTTTCTTTTCTCTTTTGGTATGTTTCCTTTTGATTTGTATTGGGGTGTTTTTAATTGTTTGCTTTGTTTGGGGAAAATTGGTATGTTTACAAATAGATAGATAGATAGATAGATAGATAGATAGATAGATAGATAGATAGATAGATAGATAGATAGATAGATAGATAGATAGATAGATCTCTCCTTGTTCTCTCAGTGCAACAGGGAGCAGGGCATAGCCTGGTGAAACTTAAGTGACAGTACTAACAGAAGGAACAAATCTTGGGAAGAGACTGGAAAAAACAGAATAATTTACAACTTCAGTACTACTGTATCTTGTTTACTCTCTGGATATGTCCCAAGCAAATGGAGTGCTAAGCGAAACAGCACTGAACAGGGTCATTTTAACAAACTGGTAGAAATTGAATTAGACCAGGGTCCACATCTTCCAGAAGGCACTTCCTTTAAGTAGACCAGGTCCCTGCTGAGTACCACAAAAGTGGTTCCGCAAACACACGCACTGTAGCAAATCTGCAATAAGTGGGCCCCTGCTATGTGAGACATCACTGTGTCTAAATGTCAGATTAGTGTTATTTACCTTGCATGGTAGTGGGGTTGCTACTGGATCTGATCCTGCATCTACTTGTAACCATCCCCACCCTACCACACTTACTGACCAGAATTCTATTACTTAACTGTGGCATAATTCTAGTGGAAATAATCCAAATGGCGAGTTGCCACCAGCTGAAAACGTCAACACTCGCATTTCTTGTCATATGCCAAGTCACACAACTGGTATGGGATGAGAACCACAAGCAATGACTTCTGAATGAGCAGCAATTTGCTGCTGGGATGTACATTGGGGCACTTATGCCTGTGAACGTACGTAACAGGATTCCTGGCAGAGGGGTGTGAGTGGACCAGAATGCTGTTATGACAACCAATGAATCAACCAACCAACCAACCTTGACTGAGTGTCTTTCTTGCTTCATCTAACAATGGCGAAGCAAATGTGCAGTGGTCAGAAGGACCCCCATTAGCCTTCCTAGAGATGGATGCTTTAGTGGTCTACTCTCTGGAAGCACACGCCCTCTCTTTCTACACAAGAAAAGACCTATGCATTTTCATGAATGCATTTCCACGTACCCAGACTAGAAGAGAAAAAGAGATATCTGTTCAAAAGTATGGTGTCATTCTGCAAGCAGTAAAGGCAGCTTTAAAAAAACCCTTTAAAAAGGGAATTTGGAGTCAAATGTTCTCTGTCCCCAGGGAATGGGGATACCACTCTGAAACACATTATTTATTGTGAAAGGAAGTGCTTGATTGGAAGGTGATCCTCAGAACAGCAGTGTCAAATAGCTTGTGCGATTACAGAACAAAACAGTAAAATGTAGGCCCCTTCCAATTTCACTATTCTGTGATTCTATGATAAATTTCCCATTGTGATTCATAGAATCATACAATATTGACATTGGAAGGGGCCTGCTATGCCAACCACCACCACCCCGGTCCATGCAGGAATACAATAATATTGGCCAGGGGGTTGTCCAGATTTCTCATGAATGATTCCAGTGCTGGAGCACTTGCCACCTCTGGGGGAAATTGGTTCCATTGCCGTACTGCGCTAAGAGGAAGTTTTTCCTGATCTTCAGCCGACAGCTGGGTTCTCTTAACTTGAGTTGATTGTTGCACATCCTGCACTCTGGGATGATCGAGAACAGATCCTGCCCCTCGTCTGTATGACGGCCCTTCAAATATTTGAAAAGTGCGACCATATCACCCCTCAGTCTTCTTTTCTCTTGGCTAAACATGCCCAACTCTTTCAGTCTTTCCTTAACTTTATGCTATGAGAATCCTAAGAACATAAATTAGGTCTCAAAGAAGTGATGTGGTGGTGCAACTCTCGATGGCCAAAGACAGAAGAGTGTGGACTGACCGTTAGGGATGCCCAGAGGAGATTCTAGCTCATGTTTTTCTTCAGATATCTGGAGAACAAATGAATTCCACTCAGCTACAGTGAGCTGAATTGGGCTGCCAATTAGCTGAAACTGAAGAATCAGTCTCGATGAGACAGCAGCATTGTGTGTGTACTGTTATAAGCCATGTATCTGGGAAATGTTTGTTCAGCCTGTTCTGGACAGGTCTATGTCCCCACCAGGAAAGCAGGTTCTCAATACAGAGCAACCAGTTCCTCATTCAGCATAGTGAGCCATCCAATTTGACTTTTAGGTACACATGAATCGCCACAGGTTAGCCAAGAAGGGAGCTGAAGGAACCAGTTTTGTGCTACAGTGAACCCCTGCCTATCGCTGGGGTTAGGGACCTGAACTGACCCGCGATAATTGAAAATTCGTGATATGCGGATGCAGGTTGAGTCAGACCTGGGGGCGCCTAGCTGGGGACTCTTGTACTTTCCGGTAAATCGGAAATCATTTCTGAGGCCTCCGACAGGCCTAGAAAGAGTCTCAGAGGCCTCAGAAATGATTTTCAGCAATCCGGAAGTAACTTCCAGTTCGCAGGGAGGCCCAGGAAGGACCCCACAGGCCTGTTCGGGGCAGCTTCAGTCCTGTGGTAAGTATGGAAGGCTTGAAACAGGACTTTTCCCCATTACCCTACGGGGCCTTTTTCATATACTGTGGTCCCGCGATATAGCAGGACCGCAATATATGAACCGCGAAACGGCGGGGGACCACTGTACTTTTGATTGTCTTTCCTTGAGGTTTGACTTCTAATTCATCCGATATTGTGTTACTTTTTGCTTGCTTTGGCTGGGCAACACTTTGTAACCAGGGGCCTTGTTGTGCCTGGGTTTGGCAATCCCTTGCTTGCTACTCTTTCCTGCTAAGGCACTACCAGTTAAAGTTCCAGAATAACTCCAGAATGTCTTGTTACAGTATAAGGTTGGCTTCCATTTACAGAGTATATTTCAAGGGCTTTGGGACAGCCCTGCTATTTCATCCCATCAGAAAGAAAAACAGGAAACAAAGGAAACATACACAAAATATATAAACCATGTAAAACATGGATAGATTCACCACAACCATTCACAAGTTGAGGGCCATGTAAACATGAGCAGCGTAAGAAAATCACTGTCTGTAGTTTGCAATTCTACATACAAACCTCATATAAACAAGAAAAATGCTCTTGTATGGGAAGCCACCTCCTTAATTCTCCAAAATCATTCTAAAGTTAGAATCTACCCCTTATGGCTCCCAAATATTTTTCTGAAAATGTATTTTTATTAGCCAGTGCAGAGTTATGGAAAATAAGAAAAAAATATCCAGTCCAGCTGCTCCTTAAACACAAGCTGGGCAACTGTAATGCAGAATTTGGCTTTAGGGGAAAATGCAGGGACAGGCCTCTTGGCAACTGAGGTTTCCGGAGTCTGGTGGCACTTACTTGCCCCTGAGCGTTGGTCAGGATCTGCCCTGTTATCCCCTGCACACTGGGGATGGTGTTTGCAATCACGGGCGTGGCAGCCAAGGAGCTGAGAAGCTGGGCTTGTGCTCCGAGAGAAGCTGCACTGATCTGTAGGAGAAAACAAAGGCCAAAGAAGCAACATAATCATTAGAATTTCTCTGCATTTGCCTTCACGGCAGGCTTTATTTCTCTGCTTTAGCTGCTTCCCCAGCATGCCTTCCTTCAAGTGAGGAGGCACCCGACACTCAACAGCAAGAAAGCGACAATCTGATTGGCTGGGAATCAACCACATGGAAATTGGGTTTCCTTGGGTGAAATCACTATAGTTGTCCAGATCAAACTGCACAGTTTGTATAAGATAAAATCTGTACAACAAAAAAAAATTCTGTAGATAGGGGAAATTTGCTTAGCAGAATTGCCTATGGGGCAAATCTGTACAACATAAAAATGGTCGCGATTTAAGGATTCTCTGTTTTCAATGCATTCCTATGGGACATTTGTATAAAGGAAAATTGGCTTAACAGAATTTCATTTGGAACAAAATAAATATATATACACAGTGGTACCTTGTATAAAGGACATATATATATTAATACATATATATATATATATATGTATTAATATACATATATATACATATATACATAATACATATACAGTGGTACCTTGTATAAAGGATATATATATACATCCCCTCATGTGCTCCTTTGCATTGCATTAAGTTATCACACTGGGCAGATGATGACAATACCAATCTGCCTTGTAGAGCAGTTGTAATCACCACTGGGGTCATACATGCAAAGTGTTCTGAGTTCTGAAACAGGGAGGTTTTAAAAATCTTTAAAAATGTGTGGTGGTTACATGTTACTCTGCTAACGCTCATTTCCAATGTGCATGTAATTTTTCAACAGGCATACAAACCTCTGACTACAAAATAAAGAACTACTAATATATCACTCAGGTGGATTGGGGTTTACCTCAGAGATGGTATAATCAGTGCAACTATACAGGGGAATGGATGTTGACCTTTGCTGGTGAATATTATCTGCCAGATAAAATGCTTTATAGGTTACCAACCACCCCAAAGGCTGCTGCACAATTTTGTAACAGAAACATTCTGAGGAAAGAACTTTCTTCTCAGAAAGATCAGATAATGCAGAGCCTGCTGGCTGAGCAGCACCAAGTCCAGGTGATCACAGATCGGATCAAAATTACACCCACTGAAAACTTGCTAACTTCCACAGCCGGCCCTAAACCTCAAACTCTTGAGCTAGCTAACAATTTCATGGTTTATATTTATAATAATGTATTTTAATGGTTTATACTGCCTTGGGTCCTTTTTAAGGAGAAAGGCAGTGCAAAAATACAGGATTTTAAATAAATAAAGAATCCTCCCCCCCTCCACCTCCACCAGTGGTTTTATCGCCTTACTATTCCAGGGTTAAAGGCAAATCCTGTGGGTTGAACTGTTATCTGAGTTTGAGTTTCCAGCGGCTTGGCGACAGGCGGGGTGGACGTGGTGGTGGGCTGAGGCAAAATGGCTGCCTGTACTTGAGGCTGGAACACAGTCTGTGCTTGGACTGGTGGCCGTGGCTGGACTGTTTGCTGGGCCTGGATAGGTTGGGCTGGCTGCAAAGGGGCTTGTATTGCCGTATTCAGCACGGCGGTAGCTGTGGGAACAAGAAGGAAACAGAGGAACTTGACATTGACACCAAGACATTTGTGCTTTTCTGTCTCCTGCCCTGAGACATTAAAACAGTTCCACCCCCACCCCCTGTTTTTCTCTACGCGTACTGTGGGCCTCATGGCTCCTACTTCATTCCATTCCATAAACCTTTAATGGTATTAAAACAAAGTACACAAATAAAGACTAAACAGATACACAGAACATTATAAAATAAATCTCACCAATGGTCTAACTAAAGTTCACAGAGGGTTGCTCTATAGCTGCTAGAAATTCAGCCACCTGAGCAGTGACTAGTTCAGAATTGTCCTGAAGGAAAAAGCCTGTATATCCTTCAGGAAGGCCTGGAAAATCAAGGAGAATTTGCTCCAAGAAGAGTTTGCGTAGCTTATTGTGTGCTGGACAATGACACAAGATGTGGGAGACTGAGTCGTGTTCTAAGTGGCAAAAGTTACAAATCCTCTGGGTTGCTACTTCTGAATTTTCTGCTGTGCCACCATTGCTATAAAAACCACTGTATATTTATTTCTTTGTTTGTTTATTTAGCTCTAGAGCAAGCTGTTCTGGAAGCACAGTGTAGCTTCCAAACAAGGTGGGCATTCACCAATCACCTTGTTTTAAACCGGATGTGAGGGGGATGGATACTGAAATTCAACCGTGTAGTGGGTGGTGGAGTACATTTCCAGCCCCTGACATGTCAGAAGGGTACTAACGTACGCCCCCTGATCAACACAGTATGGCTCCGTAACTTAAGGCTCAAGTATCCAAGAGATACTTCATTTAGAAATTGTTGTTGCCACACTGGCTGGAGATTCAGGCTATCCAATTATGGTGGCATTTGTATGTTTACAGCATATTATGTCAGTGTAAGCACATGAAAGATTTTGTGCCATACAGAAATCTGTCTCTCTCCCTTCTGTTTCCAAGCTTTTCCCTGCTGCTGAAAGGTGTACGTCAGGGGTTGCTTGATGTCTCCCCATGGTTGCTATGGCATCTCTCACAACTCAGGGCAGCCGCTGTATTTCCTGGATTAAGCAACCCTGTCTTGGAAGAACTGGTAGAAATCCCACACTGAGGCCAAAACTCCTGCTGAGGTCCGGGGAGTGTAACACTCTGCCCATGACCTCCAGCATGCCATTGGGCCCTGTTGGAAGGAATGGAGTTTCTCCTTGTGCCAAGAAAAGGCACGGGTTACTTGCTTGCAGAAACTTATAACAACACATAAATCACTGCACACGTCCTTTGATTCCAACCTGAAACATGACTTCTCTGAAATATCTCAACTGAATAAAACTCACAAGAGTGGACTTTCCAGCTGAAAGAGTGACCAGGCAGATCATCTACTTGGCATGTTAATAGGTTGAAACTGAATTTGCAATTGATACGGAGGCTCTGGTGTTTTTTATGGGGGTGTGTCAGGGGGTCTGCTACTCATGTGGGCTCATCCACTCATTCCAGAGGAGGCAGCAAAAGTGCCTCCCACTGGACCTGATTCCTCTACTAAAGGCAGCGAGGAAGCTCACTCACATTGCAATCATGGTGGTGAACATGTCCAATAGCAACATCAGAAACCATAGAATCTAGTCTGGCCTTCTACTTCCCAGCCCATTTGCCTCCACCAAACAAGGAACAAGTGCAATGGGAGGATTCCCTTCATGACTCCAAACCACTGGTCTTCAGAGGCACACTCACTGCCTTGGTTAGATGGGATTTAATTGGAATAGCATCCATCCTTCTTTCAAGAACCCATCTAGCCTTCTTTTAAATCAACGACCACCAACACCCAGTACTATCTTCTCTGTTTAGCCAATAAAGTTAAAAAAAACATCACCAGATGCTCCTTTTAATGAGGATCCTTTTTAGACGGATGCTCCTGAACTGACACCGCATTTCAAAAAACACACGGATTATTTCAGGATCTTCCCAGAGCAATTCTGTGCAAGAAATGAGTCACTGCCCCAAAAAAGCGCTCTCTATGCCCCCAAGGCAATGTGGAAGGCGCTTCTCTCAAAAGGGGCAATTAATTCCCCCACTCACTGCTTTTTAGGAAGGGTGTGGAGATGTCGAATAAGCTGTTTTACTGATTTCTGTGACAAATGTAATCATTTTTATTGTTGTGATTTGGATTGCCTCTGTTAGGAATTCAATGGCTTAATTGCATACTCGGGTATTCCTCTGGTCTTAACTGGTTTTGTAATTTGTTTGTAACCTGGTTTTTGGTGGGACCTGTCAGCTGCCTCAAGCGTTACTTTATTAGCCGAAAGAAACAGTTTAAAAATGAAGAGGAAATCAACGAACGAAACGAAACGAAATGAACGAACGAGCCTCTAAGAAACAGAGGGTTACCTTGCAAATTGGCTATAGGTGATTTGAATATTCCCCCAGGAGGAGAGGCCGCCGTCAGTCCTGGGAGGGCAGCCACCGTTGCTGCAGGAAATGTCCACACAGCCAGCCCCTGCTGACTTGCCACTTGACCTGCAATACTGATGGGGATAAGAAGAGGTTGAGTAACTGCCCCTGCTGGAACCATTACGCCTGTCACAACTGTTGCTAAGTTTTCCTGAGTCAAGACCTGCAAAAGCAAACGAGATTTGAAAAAAAGAAAAAAAGGGAAAGAAAAAGATCAACGCCACTGCAGACAGCCCTCCGTGCAGCAGTCACGTCCGTGAGCCCCACCCGCGGGACCCGGCCCAGCCAAGAGGCGCCTGACTGAGCTGGGCCCTGTGGGGCTTGGCCGCCCCGTGCCAGCGGCTGGGCAGAGCCAGCTCTGTGGCACCCACATGGGGGCCCCCCGGTGGCCAAGTCTGCATTCTTGTCAGACGGGGACATCATGGACAGCCCTGACAAGTAACTCTAGGCTGCCTTTTCATCAAAGTCACCCCTGCCCCACCTCCCCCCCCCCCCACCCCCAGCAAATTGGCTACCAACAAATCAGAGGAAACCACTGTTGTCTGCTGATGTGCTTCCGCTAGATTTCTCCTCCCCTCGCCCACCCATACAAACACACACAACAGTTGGTAAAGGTTCTGGGTGACCCTCTGCACAAGTCCCATTCATTGCTGCCTACATGAGTCACATAGAGACCCCTAAGAGTAGTGCACCTGTACCACATGCTTGATAGAGCGCCTAACCACTGGTTGACCTACAGATGTACTTAATGGGGAAATTGGTCCCTCCGTTAAGAAAATGCAATTTGCCAGCCAGGGTCCCTCTAGATTTTGAAACTTACACCGTGAGCCAATATTGGGCATTCTCCTCCTCAAGCTCTATAGCTGGTTTCTGCTTCTCTTTGGGGTGGGGGTGGGGTGGGGACAAACTGTACCAGAGAGAGTTCCGAGAAGGAGAGGCACAAGAAAGGAGAGCCTATCTATCTTCTAGACCAGTGGTTCTCAGGCTGTGGGTCCCCAGATGTTCCTGGACTGCAACACCCAGAAATCCCTTCCAGCATAGCGAGTGGTGGAGGCTTCTGGGAGTTGCAGTCCAGGGACATCTGGGGACCCACAGGTTGAGAACCACTGTTCTAGAATAAAGTGGTTCCCAACCATAGGCTCCCAGATGTTCTTGGACTACAACTCCCAGAAGCCCTCACCACCAGCTGTGCTGGTGAGGATTTCTGGGAGTTGTAGTCCAAGAACATCTTGGTCACCCAGGGTCTGGAACTACTGCTCTGGAGTGACACAGAACGCACACACCAACTAATCAAGCGGTATGCCCTGAGAAATCTCTCCTTTCTGGTGCCTCAGCCTCAGTTCTTACCCGTGGGGACTGACATCCCAACATTCACAAAACATACTGTGACTGGGAACACCACCCTCTAGATAAATATCCGGAGCAGGGAAACAGAAAGAATTTGTGCTGAGTGTCTGGGAGAAAAAAAACGCACTTCAAGGCCTTTCTGCACAATCAACTTAATTTATTTATTTTGTTCCATTTCAAGGCTGCCTTTTGCCTAACAGCCCACAATGTTAAAACAAGGAATTGTAGTGGTTGTAGTTGGGCAGTCGCTGTTGGGTGATGTGTTGTACACCACCCAGAGTTCCCTATGGGAAAATCGGGTGGTCAATAAGTACAAGAATGAATGAATGAATGAATGAATGAATGAATTAATTAATTAATTAATTAAATAAATAAATGGTTTTTAACAACCCACTAAACTGCAAAACTGAAGTAAATTGCAGTCTAGCAAAACACTCTTCCAATCTAAAGGAAGAATGGTAAAATGCCTTATGACATTTATTTAAGGCTGAAAGGTCTTCCTGCAACTGTGACATCTTTGGATGTTTTCCCTCTTTTGTATTAATGAGGGTGGTGCAGCTTCTCCCCCTCCCCCTTAAACTGTGAGATGCACAGGGAACTGTGCGGTGTTTGGCTTCACTAAATATAAACACACAAATACTTGTGAACATGGATCCTCTGAGCCAGTTGACCAAAGGATCACCAATACTAACAATGATGGTGATCATTAAAGTTCACAAAATGGCCTGAGGAAGGAGGCAGTGGCCTTAAGTGCAATAGCAGGTTTTGCACATCAGAGGGTGCAGATAACCAGCAGAACAAGACTGGTTTAAAATTTTTAATTCCCCTGGCACACATATTGCAAGGGAAATGCTAGAAACCCCCAGTACTGATTTACAAAGAAAATGTGTCTTTTAAACTTTAATAACAAATAGCTAATGGAGCCCCATGGCGCAGTGGTTAAATGCCTGTACTGCCAGTAAAACTGTGCTCATGACCTGGGGTTCAATCCCAGGTAGCCAGCTTATGGTTGACTCAGCCTTCCATCCTTCTGAGGTCGGTAAAATGAGTACCCAGCTTGCTGGAGGGGGGGCAATGTGTAGCCTGCATAATGTAATTAAAACTGTTAACCACCCAAAGACTACTTGAAGTGGTATGGGGCGGTATATAAGCCGAACACTTTTAATGTCACTATATTCATTGTGCAAAAAGGCCTTGAGATGTCCTTCAGTTTTCCTGGGCTTGACAACATGCAGCACACTTTGATTATTAAGGAGATGTAGGAAGCCTCTGCTCTTTTTTGGGGAGGAGGGGGGGGAGTATGCATCTCAACTTGAACTCAGCTCTTATTTTCAAGTTTATTTTCAAGGCAACCTGTTTTCCTGCGTGTGACTCAAGAGCAGAAGAGGATCCATAGTATCTATTGTAACCTAACAAGAGGTGGTACAGTTGCATTGTGTGTAGCCTACAGCACTCTGTACATGCTAAAAAACAACAACAGCCAATAAGGAACAATGGAAGAGGGCATTTGATTTCTACAGAGTCTAGTTTGACAGAAATTCATCCTAGCGTTTCACATAACACAATTATTTTAGAAGAGCTGGGCTTCAAAATGCAAGAATGCTGATGCCTTCGAATGTTTGATAGCTGTTATGAGTTGTTCAGGCTGTTTGGCCATGTTCTGGAACTTTTTCTTCCTGACGTTTTGCCAGACTCTGTGGCTGGCAGCTTCAGAGGGCAAGAAGCTCAGGGAACTAGGAGTTCTCTCTGTGCTCTGGGGTATAGAGTGAGTGAGACTGTTGTGGGAAAGAGGAAACTTTCAGATGTTTGTTTGGAACAACATTGGGGTCCCTTAAGGATTCTACCCTGGCTTTTCAACCCACTGCCGTTCACTTCTGCCCTGCTGCAGAAATCAAAATGCACCATTTCCTCTGTTCTCTGGCCAAGAGGCTTCTTTCCATGCGATCAACACAACACTGTAGAGTAGTTACCTGTGGTGTGGTTTGGATAGTGACAGGAGTTATTGTTTGTGTTTGCTGGCTTGTTACGTGATTGAAGGGCAGAACTCCAGGAATGGGTGTAGGAATTCCTTCAGACAATGATTTTACTTCACCTTGGGAAGGAGGAAAGAAATGACATTGTTTACCCATTCAGATTTCTCCAATGCATGACAAATCAACAGTATTAATGGCTGAAGGCTGTGTGCATAACTAACAGGCATATCATCAGAGCCTCCTCTACAGGAAAAAAAAAGTGGGGACCAATTTAGAGTATCAGGCTTAAACACTGTGACAGTGTTTCTCAATCATTCTTAAAATCTTTGGATGCTTTTTAAAGAGAGAAACGGGGTAAAAATATTTTAAATAAATAAATAAATACCATATCCCCTTTGTAATAAATATAAATGTGTTAGACTCCCTTCAAAACTTCCTCAGCTGATAATGTTATTAGAAATTCAACATACTATTATTAAAATCAAACTAAACAACCTACAAATTTGGAAAGGAAGAGCCTGTCCAAGTGGGTATATATCTTGCTATTTAGACAGCTTTTGGTGTAACGTTGTTCCAATTAAATTACGATGCCCACAAATGTTTGGACTCAAGAGAGTTCCATCCCACCCCCTTTTCAAAGTGGCCCCGTTCCTTTTTGACACAGTGCTGGGACTTCTCTGTTTTGTTCTGTTCTGGCACAGTTTGGCATGTGCCTAATTCTATTGTGTAGCCCCTGAGGATGACTAGCCAGCATCCAAGTGGACAATGTTATCTGAGGGGACAAGCCTGTGCTGTATCAGGTTGTCACATTTTAATGGACAGTGGGAAACCCCCTCCATCATTTTCATTTTCTCTACCACCTTATTTCTTTAAAAAAATCCCTATTGATGCATCACTATTTTAAATAAACAAGATGCCTTGGCAGCAATACATGTGCCATGCTACGAAGATCCCTTGATGTTCTGCTATGTCACTTACTTTATTTAACATAGAAAAGGGAGCCCACTGAAAAACAGGGAAAGGAAAAGTCAGGGAAAGTGCCTATGTGGGCCCTCACACACACACACACACACACACACACACACACACACACACACACACACGTGTTCATATGACAGCATCTCTCTCTCAGCCCCCTGCCCCATTCTTTTTAGCTTAGTGGTTGTTTACGGGGGAGATGTGCAGAAAGCACAATATTTTTTCTGTGTATAAGACTATATTTTTGTCTAAAACTGCTAGACTAAAAATTGAGGGTGGTCTTTTACACAGAAGTAAGCTGAGGAGAGAACTACAAGGCTGCAAAACTGTAATTATGGGTTGAGTAAGTGGAGGTCATCTTATACATGGGGAGGTCATAGAGATGGAAAACTGTGGTAAATAAAAGCAAGCACTGGATTGGAGACCTGTTTTCACACACACACACACACACACACACACACACACACACACACACACACACACACACACATGTTCATATGACAGCATCTCTCTCTCAGCCCCCTGCCCCATTCTTTTTAGCTTAGTGGTTGTTTATGGGGGAGATGTGCAGAAAGCACAATATTTTTTCTGTGTATAAGACTATATTTTTGTCTAAAACTGCTAGACTAAAAATTGAGGGTGGTCTTTTACACAGAAGTAAGCTGAGGAGAGAACTACAAGGCTGCAAAACTGTAATTATGGGTTGAGTAAGTGGAGGTCATCTTATAGATGGGGAGGTCATAGAGATGGAAAACTGTGGTAAATAAAAACAAGCACTGGATTGGAGACCTGTTTTCCTTAAACACACACACACACACACACACACACACACACACACACACACACACACACACACACACACACACACACCACTCCTGAAAAATAAAGCACTGATCTTGGGGTCACTTCCTAAGGCTTTTCTCCCATAAGGCAGTGTAGCCACAGCAGAGCCACAGCTGAGGAGAAGGGCAGGAAAGTGGCAGACAACCTCCTGTCTGCCTTTCCAACCTTTATCCCAATGTTCTCCCCTCACGCCAAGATGGTCCACTTGCTCAAGAGTAAACTGGGCAAATCTTCAACGCAAGGAAGGCAGTGATCCAAAGACTTGGGTGGACCCTTCTCAAAGGAGAATCGACATCTCCAGCATGAATGGAAGAATTGCACAAGTGAAAGATAAAATAGATCCCACTGAAGATAAGAACCTTTTAAGCCTGACCCAGGATGGTCCAAGTTCCCTTGCGTGGACAGGCTCTAAGTGTAAATGCTATTGTGCCTCAAAAGATTGTGCACTATCCTACCTGTTGCCAAAACAAAACCATAATTATTTCCCTCATTTCCCTAATCCTAATAGGAGAATGGTATTATAACACTGATTTATTTTATTTTATTTTTACTCTACAGAGAGCTCCTTGAAATCCTAAAAATACAAGTTTATTGCAAATGCAGACCTGGCATAAACATCTGATATGAACTTTTGGGAGTCTCAAAAGCTAGCTGTCTGTTCAGTTGTTCAGTGCACTAATACAGGTATCACCTGCTCTCGCAATTGTATTGTGTAAGGAATCACACAGCCATTTCTCACCAGATGAGGTATCTCACCCATTCCTACATTTCTGATCCATTTGGCCCCTTTGGAAGCAGCATTCCTTGATTAAAATGGACCACTAACTCTTCCCCAGATGAGAGCTTCTGCAGCATGCCATCTTGAAGCTCAGAAAGCATGTTCATGGTGTCCTAGATTTCCCAGGGTTGCCAGCTCTGGACCGAGCGTCAAGTGGATGTCTTTATATAAATCTGGTCTACCGCTCCCTAGGTTCTGAGCTGCTCAAAGTTTGCAGACTGTGGGTTGTGCTTGGTCTCAGGGGACACAAAATCCTAGAATTTGTGAGAAGGTGCAGCTGAATGCTTCTTTACGGAGTCAACAGGGGGTGGTTCTCCTCAGAACCACAGATGACTGGAAGGCTTAACTCTGTACTCAGAATAGCTGATACGATCTTTAAGGTACTCATAGGGAACAGCACAGGAGTAAATTACTTCAGCCTGTTCAGCTTCACCTTTAAATCTAGCCTCAGAAAAGGGACTCGGAGGGCTACTCTGGCCCCATGTGCTGCATCCGCTAGACTGCTGGATGAGGTTGGATGGTAGCGACCCATCAGCTCAAGACAAGCAGAGCCAATGGCCAACAACAGATGCAGGGAGGTGCAGCCAGATTACATTCGCAAGGCCCCGTGTTCTCTCCCTCTAGGTAAAATCTTCCCAACCAGGCAGTCACATGACTTGGAGAAAGCCAATCATGTCCCTCTTCCTTCTCCATAACCTTAACTGGCCAACTGCTGTTCTTGAGGCTGAGCCACTTGACGTGTCCTTGGCACCTGCCAGTGACATCCTTTCCTCTCCAGCTGCCTTCCCCTTCTCACTGTCTACCATCAGGAAGATTGCTCTGCTCTGTTAAAGCAGCCTTTGGCTCTTGGCTTAAGAACCCTGGGGTTGACATTTTGCCAGCACACAGACTGGGTGGCCACTTGCCACCACCCATCACTGCTGCCCAAATCCTCTACTCATTGCCTGGTCCAGGAATGCAGCATCAAGAAATGGCCATGGACACACAAAGGAACAAACAGCTTTGCTTGGTGAATGATTCATCCATTGTTTGCAACCTCTCTGATGTCCCCAAGGCCTGGAGTCATTAACAGCCATTCCTCACCTTCAAAGGGTTCCTTTCTCACAGAGATAGATTCCTCTCTGGCTTGCACAAAACCAGTTTCCCCCCCCCAAAGCACATTTTGCCTGCAGTACACACAAACCCTCAGTTCATAAACATATATGGGCACAGATACAATCAGTTGCACGCACAAATCTCTAGTGCATGTTATGTTATGTGCCTGATGTACAGCAACCTTGACAGAGCTTTCAAGGGAAGTGAAATTCAAGGGGGTAGTTTTACTCACCCCTAGTGAGTTTCCATGGTTGAGTGGGGATTTGGACCCAGGTCTTCAGAGTTCCAGTCCCTTTATCCACTAAACACCACAATGGGCTTCGCCCACATCTCTACATGATGACACAATCTCTCCTTTTTTTTTTTTTACCAAGGAAGCTTTCAGTGTGCAACAGGGAAGCAAAGTCAACCCACCCATGAAGGAAGATGTTAGCCTTTGCCTCTGTGGATGGTAGCCTGTGCTCCTCCCCTGTAGCCCAGGAAACTAAAATAAGTCTCCCATTCTCAGGAAGAGAGGTGGCAAGACCACCCTGAGAAGGTGTGGCCCATGGTTTGCCCTCCTGTATTTGCCTGTCTCCTAATCAGCACTCCTGGCAACTCCCAGGAAGGGGTTTTTATTGTACAATTACTTTGCTTCACTCTCAGGGCTGTACAGGAACCTCAACATCATGGATTTCAATCCATAATCCATTTAGCATTTCCATCCCTCCATCCCTTTTCCTTCCATCCATCCTCCCTTCTGTCCTCCCTCCCTCCCTCCCTTCCCTTTTTTTTTCTTGTGACATAAAATAGGTTAAGAAATATATAGCAGAATGATTGCACATCTGATGACTGTGGCTGTGTTCTGAAAGCTGGACCTCCTCTGGGGGAAAGGAGCACCAGAGATATTAGTAGGAAGGCAGGAAGGCAAATACCAATACCGGGAAAGCCAAACCTTGGAATGTCATCTGATGAAGATGTGGCCTGGGGCAAGACACCAAAGTCCAGATCTGAGTTGCAGTCCTGATTGCAAAAGACTCCTCACCCACTCGCCACAATCCGGGAGATAGCAGACACCTTCCAAACACAAAATCTACTTCCCCCTTCCTTCCTTCCTTCCTTCCTTCCTTCCTTCCTTCCTTTTTTTTTTTTTTTTTTTTAAATTTTATTTTTTTGCAAAAGGACCTTTCCAATTCCAAGCGGTCCTTCACTCTGTTGACCTAGTTCCGGCCCATCTCCTCGCAAGCAGTCCTTTGGCACAGTATTATTTTACCTCTAGCTTGTAATTTTAAAAAGGTCCAGGTATAATCCATTGGAGGGCAGGGAACCTTGGTGTCATGGAATAACCCCAAAGTGCTACTTACCACTTGACCCTCCACAGGCCTTTTTTGGGCTTTGCTCTCCTCTTTCCCTTCCTGTTTCATGAGATCCTGGAGGGCAGCTTGCAGAAACCTCTCCTCCAGCTGCCATTGTCTTCTTAGTTTTTGCTTCATTCTCAGTTGGGAGGGGAGCATCCACCCCCACTTCTAGTACCCTAATGGTTTCATGGCCTGACATCACAATCACCTGAGGAGAGACAGCGAGGAATGAGAAGGAGCGGCCCCGAGTTCCCAGTGCAGCGAGCACAGAAAAACAACCGTGGATCATAATCTCGACCATGGACACTCGCACAGGGATGAGCCCGAAATCAAAGATATGGTCTATGGATTTGTAAGCAAAAGCTTTCAGATTTAAGGGCAGGGAATAGTTCCTCTTGAAATCCTGGAGAGCTGCTAGCAGTCCGAGCAGCTAGGCAGACAAATGATCTGATTTTCTATGAGAGGTACCTATATTTATGGCAACTTAACGTGCATGGTGGCCATAGATATGGCGGCAATGTAATCCTACCACCTACATCCCAGGGCATAACCCAACATCATACTGGAGCTCTGTAGCTTATCTCCTACAGGGGAGAGCTATAGGCCATTAGCAACTTGTTGCATGCTTGGTTCTGCCAGGAACATGAAACTAGGGTGGGATGAATATCGTCCAACCTCCCCAAATCTGAATAAGTATGCAGGTTTTTCTGAAGTAACCTTCTGTTATATCAACAGTCCACACCTAGTGCTCTCCAGATGGAATAGACTACAACACGCATCATCCTCAACCAATAATAATGACAATAATAATTATGGGCCACTAAGTCATGTCTAACTTATGGCAACCTTTTCCAGGGGTTTCTAGGTACAGAATACTCAGGAGTAGTTTCCCATTTCCTTCTTCTGGGGGGGGGCACCTTGGGGCGCTACAGCTTTGCCCATGGACACATGGGCTGGCTCTTCTGCTACAAGGCAAAATGAGAAAACTGAACCCGCAACCTCAGGCTCCATAGCCAAGTACCCCTCTCACTGAGCTGTCTCAGCGTGGCAATCCCTATTTCCACTATCTCTTTAATTGTCTTTGGCCCTTTGTACACGACCCCTAAACTCCACTGCAAATGGCTCCCAGCTCCGGAGTTTTAAAATTGTTTCCCCACCAGCTCCGGAGTTTACAGATAGTTAAGTGCGACCACGCCCACCTAAGTGCATCCCAGCACACTTTTCAGGTACCTGCTCTCTGGAGGTGAAAATTCCTGATGCAGATATAACAGTAGTGACTGCCCGGCTCTCCTTGCTTCTGTTTGTTCTTTTTTTGCCCCCCGCCCCTTTAAGAGATCTGAATGCAGTGCCGGGACGGCAGAACGGAGGTGAGCGGTATTCTTTTCTTCCTTTTTTTTCTCCTTCCCCTCACGCAGCCAGCAGCCAGGGGTGCAGAGGGGGTGGGAACGCAGGAACAGCGACAAACCCCTAAGATCTCTGGTCCGAATTTAAGTGGCCAGTGGATCTTAGGGGTCATGTGAAAAGGCCCATAGTTTGTTTGTTTACAAAACTCAAAATATCATTATTCGCATTAACATTTGAATACATACCTATTCTCACCACCAGGTCTCATGGCCAGAGAATTAAGCTAGCTGAGGGTAACATGTAGTCCAACTTGACCGCAGGGCAACAGATCAGAGAAGGCCACCAAACAGGCAATAAGTAGATGTAGGTGATTTATACAAGAGTTGCATACAAGCAACAAAACAAGCACAGCGAGGAGTGGGGGATAGCATGTCTCCTGCATAAAAGGTAGCTCAATTCAAAAAAAAAAACACTGCCAATTCAGTCACTGCAGGAAAATCTCTGGTATTGGTCACGTGTACAGAACTCTGCCCGTGGTCCCCTCATGGCCACCAGAGCACCTCTCCGCCCCCACCTGTGAGATGGAGAAGCGCCGCAGGGATACATACCCTGCTCATTTACTGTCAGGGAGGCTTCTTGTGTGGGGACAGTTTCAGTCTCCATGACTGACCGGTGGGAAATGCAGAGGCAGCCTCTGGTGGGTCACATGCTGCAACAGCAAGACACACAAGCACACATACGTCACTGGGGCAGTGGCTACTTTAAGCCGGTAACAACCATTGTTTCACACAGACAAAATACACAGCAACAACTGGCTCAGAATATACTACACTTAGCCCTGGGGTCCTTTGTGACCTAAGCCACTTATGTCTCACTTTCTCTGACTCCTCTATTACTCTCTGGCTTTGCCTGATCTCAAGCTTTGCAAAGCTGGTCAACGTTATATGTGCTATTTTAAGGGAACTGCCAACTCTGGAAGATTTGTCACCAGGTTGGGCATCCAAGGGTTCACACCTCTCAGGCCTGGGGCACCTCCCTTATGAAGAAAGGCTAAAACATTTGGGCCTCTTTAGTCTGGAAAAAAGGCGCTTGAGGGGGGATATGATTGAGACATACAAAATAATGCAGGGTATGAGTAAAGTGGATAGAGGGAAGCTCTTCTCTCTCTCCCAAAATGCCAGAACTAGGGGACATACACTCAAATTGAGTGCTGGGAGAGTAAGAACTGACAAAAGAAAATATTTTTTCACCCAGCGCGTTGTAAGTCTATGGAACTCCCTGCCACAGGAGGTGGTGATGGCATCTGGCCTGGATGCCTTCAAAAGGGGATTGGACAGATTCCCGGAGGAAAAGTCCATCACAGGTTACAAACCATGATGGAGATGTGTAATCTCCAGGCTTTAAACCAGGGTACTTCAAGGGCCAGATGCAGGGGAGTGGTATCAGGAGACAGATATCTAGTCTCATGCACTCCCAAACGCATCTGGTGGAGCCGCTGTGAGATACAGGAAGCTGGACTAGATGGGCCTTTGGCATGATCCAGCATGGCTCTTCTTATGTTCTTATGTTCTTATGCTTCTAGAGATGCCCCTCTTGTTTGGCAACCCTATGGAGCTACTTCCATGGAATTACGGGCCTCCATTCCCCCTCTCCCATTACTGTAAGGTCTTTGTGAGCAAAGACTGACCCTGGTTGATACTGTGTGTTTATCAACTCACAAGAAGCTCTAGAATACAGTTTGCGCCAAATACATTTTCAGTGTGGGAAATGGTCCGCACGGCAAAGCTCCTTATGAAAATAAATTGCCAATTTATTAAATTGTTTAATAAACAAGTGGTGCTTCTGCTACAAGGCCAAGTGGTCCTTTGCCTTGTAGAAGAAGCACCACTTGTTTATTAACATCTTCTTGCAGAAAGGGTGTCCATACCAGAGGCACCCAGATCAGAATCCAAGTGCGTTATTTTATTCCCTTTTTCTCGGCTGCAGGGCCTCTCCCCCTTGGTGCTGATTCAGCTCCAAGAGCCCCATTCTTCCCAGCATGCCTCCTTCATATAGCTTTTTAGCATGTTTCCCCCTCCCGTTCACACATCACATGTATAGTACAGCTGGGCACTTATCTAGGCAGAATGTTTACCTAAATGTTCATAAGACTATTAATCCAATGCTTAAGCAGTCTTCCCTTGAATTGTCTTTTGTTCTGGACTCCCGTCCTGTCCAAAGTGTGGCAGTCTCAAGGCCGTTCTGCTTCCTAATCCTCTCAGGAATCTGCAGAAGCTACAATCTCTTTGTTTCTCTCATCAGCACATTGGCACAGCAGCGCTAGCCCCCTATATTTGCCACAGAGCAGAGGACATGCTGTCAGGTATACAAGTGGACTGCAGTGGCTGTGGTCCCACTTCCTTCCTGGGTGAAGGGATCTTAGGCCTATAAACTGGATTCATCCTCCGATCTGGACTAAGGGCACAAAAGAGATATATGGCTGCACCCTACGGCATCACGGGATAAACTGTGGCTGTTGTATTTTTTAACATCGGTTGAATCCTATGTGCTGACGACTATCAATTTTTTTTTAAAGAGGGGGACATACTGTATTTTGAATTAAGCAAAGGCTTTAGTGCCAGCAACATTTCCTTCTTTGGTTAAAAAAGTCACTCTTGCATAAAGCTAAGTTTCAAACAAAGCTCTGTTCAACACTTCCTTCCCTAATGCATATTCAATCACTTGGACACAGGCTTTCTCTTATTCTGTCCCTCAGAACTCTCGCTGAGGCACAAAGTCTCTTTAAGCCTTTCGTGCCCAATGTAGGCAGGCAGGAGCAAAGAAGGGCTTCACCGCATTTTCCTGCCGTACCCTTCAGTTTCTTACTTCTACAAGCTTCTGTCAACTTGGTTTATGGACAGGCCTAGGCAGCGGAAGTGAATAGGCTAGTGACTGGAATGGGAATCCCATAGTGCTTCCATGGAGGAGAAGGACTTCCACAGAGGTCCTGGGTCTCAAACTAAGAGAAGATGGCAGGATGAGACATCACGGCTGGTGACACAAGAAGGCAGATAGAACCAAGTAAATGGAAGGGGCATTGGGAGGCCTCCTAGTACAATTCTTCTGTTTGATTGTGGAAGCAGAACTGTCAAATAAGGGAGAAACCCATCCCAATAAGTGGTTCCACCATTACTACTTACCAGTTTTCTAAATGTCCAACCAGAACCTAAACTCCGGTAACATAAGCACATTAGATCTAGTTCTACCTTTTGGGGCAGCAAAACCCAAGCATTGTTCTGTGTGACAGCTCTTCAGGTGCTCTCAGGGTGCCACCATACCCTCCCCTTATTCTTCTCTCCTCCAGGCTAAACAATCCTAGTTCCTTTAACCCAGTGTTTTTCAACCACTGTTCCGCGGCACACTAGTGTGCCGCGAGATGTTGCCTGGTGTGCCGTTGGAAAAATTTGAAATTCGAAAGGCTCCTGCCGGGCTTGTCCCAGATTGGGGCCGCTTTGTCACCCCGGGAGCCATTATTCAGCGCGAAAGAAGGACACGTGACTCCCAGGGTGTGCGGGGATCAAAGCCCTTAAAAGGGCCGCCCTCACACCAGTCCTCCTCTTTCGCGCCATGCAGCATTGACAGGAACTCCGGAGTACCTCCGGCAACGTTGGATGCCTTTTGGGGCTCGCGCTTCAGCCGAGTCCCAGGTGACAGCGGGTTTCGCTAGGGGTGGTGGTCGGGAGCTTCTCCGGGGCCCTGCGGGCTTGTTTGCCGCAGCCCACCCACCCTCAACTGCCACTTAGCAGCCCGACCTGACCCATTCGTCAGGTACTTTTGTTAAAAAAAACAACAACACTCCACCGCTACCCACCCCCTACCCTCCTATCCTTGCTTGCCTGCCAGCTGGAGAGGCTTTGGGTCTCGGCTGGTGTCGGCTGCGGCCGCGGGGCGGGGGCCCGCAGCGTTTACTCCAGCTGATGGGTGGTTCCTCGCCGGAGCGCGCCCGCCCACTGGGGCTTAGCCGGCTTTCCGGGCTTCCTGCCGGCTCGTCCTTAGGCAGCTGCTCGGACGGCCTTTTTAAAGCCGCTTATCAAGTCCTAGGGGCGATCATTGGGCGCCCGTGTGGGGTCGAGCTTCGCCCTGTCAGTTTCCCTGGCCCGCTTAGGGGGCCTTGCTCAGGCCTTTGAGCTCCCTGGACGCATGGAACTCTCGCCGCGGCATTTTCTTTGGTGGAGGGTGGCTGTCCTGCCCCCCCGCCACTTAGGGGTTCGACCCGACCTGTTGCGCCCCCCCCCCATTTTCTAATGGTGGTGTGCCTCATGATTTTTTTTCATGAAACAAGTGTGCCTTTGCCCAAAAAAAGGCTGAAAAACACTGCTTTAACCTTTCCTTTATATGGTTCCACATCCTTGAGAAGTTTCACTGCCTTCCTCTGAGCTCATTCTGATTTGCCTCGTTTGATTCTTTTAAAAGCATGGCCAGCAGAACCAGACATGGTGCTTCAGGTGGAGCGTGACTAATACATAAAAAAAAATCATCACAGCCACGGTCACAGTGCTGACTCAAGGTCAGCCTATGATGAGATATTATTCCAGAAGCTTTTTCATTTATATTACCTCTAAGCCACAGATACCCTATGCTGTACCTGTGCAACTGACTATAGTGATTTTGCCTGCATGCAGAATTACATTTTCTATTCTGAATGATACTGTTTTGTTTTGTTTTAGATGCTAGCTATCCTGCCTGGTTCTTTGTCACCCATAGATTGGATAAGCGTTCCCTGAACCCCTTCCAGTAATTCACGGATAAGAATTTTGAGCAGTGCTCAGCCCAGGGCACAGTACACTAGCACTGTCTTGAAACTTCCTTCAGTTTGACAAGGAATCACTGGTGCCCACTCTTCGCATATGCTACTGAACCAGCTCTGAATCAAACTCATGGTTTATTTATGTCTAGTTCACAAGGTAAACCAGTTAGCTAAATAAACACTACGACAACATATTCTCATTTGCTTTGCTGACATCAAGCTAAATTACTTCGCAGCATTCCCACAATCTAGTAAGAGGGCAACTAGATTCAGGGGGAAAAGATAAATTAAGCCTAGTGCAATACATTTTTGACAAGTCTATGGTGGCTTCTACTGGTCAATACAATGTGATCATGATACAGTATTGACTGATGCCTCATCTGCTCTTCAACTATCCTAAGTACGGTGTCAGTCTGCGGTATCTGTGGGGGAATTGATTCCAAGCTCCCCTCTTCAGATGCCAAAATACGCAGAAATATTGAATGCTATATATGGCATGATCTCAGACTCACTCAAGTGACCAGTTCTGGTAAATGCACCCTAGAAATATGTAAAATGTGTATTTCTGGGTTTTTTTATTTAGCATTTTTAGGTAGCAGATACTTATCCCACAGATAGGGTGTCTGGTTGTATTCTGTAGCTCTCCAATGCCTCTCTCCCACCTTATGATACAATTATGAGCCTGAAGAGTAAAACTGAATTAACAAAACAAGATATTTTTCTGACCAGCTCCTTGTAAATCTGCAATCCCTGACACACACACACAACAGTCACAATGCTCAATTAAGGTTCCAGGCACAGTTCTTTTTCAAGATGGCAAAATAAGAGTTTAGCAATTCTCCTTTCTCCTTTGTCATTCGCCAATGTTCCTTCACTTTCACTGACCAGGAAAATGAAAACAGGGACAGTCACTTCTCTCTTCCTTCACCCACTTTCTCTGAAAGAGGAAGCAGTATGCTACGTCAGCAATCTTATGAAGATTCGGTGCTTAACAGTGTATGCACTATAAAGGGAGGTGCCTACCACATGCAGTAAGGCTGCATTTCCATCTCATCTTGGGGGCAACTGCTATTGTTGTTCAACACTGTCAAGCTGCATCCAACATATGGTGACCCTAGTAGGGTTTTCAAGGTATGTGAGATATTTAAGAAGTAGTTTTGCCAGTTCAAGCCCCCCCCCCATGAGATTTTATGGCCAAATGGGGACTTGAGCCCAGGTCCATCACTCTGCTCCGCTGGCTCAATTTCACAGGATATAAAAATGTATTGCACAAGAACCAGAACTGTATGCAAGATATCCTAAGAAATCCAGATAACAACAAAAATGCTGTATCCCTGGTCTGCCACACACCCAACCAAGGAACTAGGATCCAAGAATTGTAAGAGTTGTGGATTCCTCAGGGGGAAAAGGAACAACTTGATAGAATGCAACAGCTGGAAAGGGAATGTGATCATGGTTGAAACTCACAAACTGCAAGCTTTGATCCACAAACTTCTCATATGAAGTCAAATCCTTCATGACATTATACTACCTGGAACCCATAAATCAGAAACTCACAACAGTTTCTCTTATACTATCAACCTCATCCTGACACTTCATTTCAAGCTTTTTTTTTTTTTGCTTTAAACTATTTCCAAGGGTACAGTTGCCTAGATGCCCTAAGCACCTCTGATCTCGCCTGATTTTGGAAGCTAAGCAGGGTCAGCCCTGGTTAGTACTTGGATGGGAGACCACCAGGGAATACCAGGTGCTGTAGGCGCCTGGAGTAGGGACTGGAAAGCCACTCCAGTATTCCTTGCCAAGAAAACTCCATGGACATTGGGTCATGAAGGGTCGGTTATGACTGTAACGACACAACACACACACACATTTCCAAGGGTGCAGCATGCTAGTTGATTAAAATGTTGGCTACAGTCCACAAAAACTTCCTACATTACACTGAAGATTTATTATGCCTGGCCCTTTCTCTGGGTTCTTTCAAAAGATCCCTGAAAACTTGAATGTTTCAGCAGGCATTTCCACAGACCAGGACGTAACCCCAGCGTCTACCCATTAAGTTGAATTAATGTTGATCAATCTGATGAGTCTGCACTGCCTGCCACTATTCTTTTTTATTTTAAATGTTTTTAATATATGTAATTCTGAAAAATAATGTTTAGTATGTTTTTGTCTAGTATTATTTTTGGGTTCTTAATTTTATGTGTATATTGTGTTACTGTATATTGTTAATTAATGTGCTGCATTTGTATTTTATCTCTGTTGTAAACCGCCCCAAGTAGCCTTGTCACTAGATAGGCAGTCTAGAAATCTAATCAATCAATCAATCATAGACTCATAGAGTCGGAACAGACCTTGGGGGCCATACAGTCCAATCCCCTGGCACGCAGGAACCACAATGTTCCTTGTAGTTTCTGAATTAGACTACAGTGGAACCTTGACTTACGTCATTAATCCGTTCCAGTGGTCTAGACTTAAGTCAAACATGACTTAAGTCAAATGAACGTTTCCCATAGAAAGTAATGGGAAAGTGGATTAATCCGTTCCAGATGATGAAAAAGACCCCCGAAAACAGCAATTTAACACAAAATTGACTGGGATAGGAGATTCCTTCTGGGGATGTAAATGAAATGTCTCTTCAAAGAGAGGAGGAGGCAGTGGAATTATAGTCCACAAGTTATATGCCTCCACTTTTTAATGTTCATAGCAACAATGTCTAACATTTAAGTTTTACTGATTTTAAACCTGACGTTCCAAGTTCTGAACAACTCTATGCTTACCATTAGAGTCCCACAACTTTACAGCTCCCCAACTAAAATGCTTCTATTGTGGACCAGACTTCTGCAGCCAGATGTTTTACAAGACTGAGCCGACTGTCTAACCAGCAAAGGCAGTTTCATGAAAAAAATCACAGCCCCACCATTAGAAAATGTTAAAAAATTAACTCTGTGCCTATATTGACTATATATAAAGTAATTTTTCTTTTTCTCTTGCTCCGGAACAGCACTGGTCGCGAGGCCAGCCCCGAGCTGAGGCCGGCCGGACCAGCTCCAGGTGCTCTGAGCTGGCCTTGCCGAAGCCGCCGCTGTCGGAGGAGGTGAAGAAGGCAGGAGCAGTTTAGAGGCGGCAGCCGTGATGCTGGGTTGTGGCTGCTGCCCAAATCTGGTGCCTTGCGCCAGGGCTCCGAGATGTAAGTCAAAGCCTGCGACTCAAGTCAAACAGGCCCCTTCTTCCTGCAAGTCAAATATGATGCAAGTCAAGCAGTATGTAAGTCAAGGTTCCACTGTACTTGTTTTTCTTGTCAGGTCCAACATAGGTGGGTGGTGATATACCTCCAGGGATCATATCAGAAGGACAATTCCGAGTTCCTCTCAAAGTTTTTCATTAAGTTGTCAGGACACATACTCTCCCTTGACTGCCTCTTGGAAAAGTAATTCCCTTTATAAAGCATCTCATGCATTTTAATAAGAGGTATCGCCGATGTTCTTAGCCAGCCTGCCTGGATGACATTCAAATCTACTTTATACAAGCAGGAAGACATTCTTATTTTTGTATCCACACAGAGATCATGGGTTCCAACCACTGAAAAGATCAAAATGACAGCACTTGGGAAAATACTGTATATTGGAAGACTGAATCCTGAAGACATTGAGTTCCCAAGGGCAGAATGCCAGGCTGTTTTTCTTCCTACTTCTTTCACTCTGTTTCCTGACAGCCTGCATTTGAGAACAGTGTTTCCCAACCAGGTGTTCTTGGACTACAACTCCCAGAAATCCTGGCCAACACAGCTAGTGGTCAAAGGCTTCTGGAGGTTTTAGTCCTTAACATCTGGGGACCCAAGGTTAGGGAATCACTCTTTCAGAACAAGTTCTATCATAGTAGTCTGACATTTTCCAAATTTTCACTCTTTCTTCCCCCCCTTCTCACAGTCTATCTATACTCCACCAGCTCAGGATCAGACAATACTGTATGTGCCTATTAGACTACTCTCAGTATTTTCCTCTAATCTATTTCCCAGTGTTGTGCTTCAGTTTGAAATTTTTCTGGTCTTCTATGATTTTTACAAGAGGATGGCCTCCGTGTTTGAAATGGAATATGGCAGAAACAGTTCTACCTCCTAATGGCGAAAGCCTGGTTCTCAATTTTCTACCGTATACTGTTTGAGTCAGCAACAATGCCATGTCTCTCAATACAACTCTGCTGTGAACTATTAAAATATGCATGTTGTCTTTCTTCATCATATTCTGTTCCTCTATTTCTTCTGTTAGTCTCTACTTTGTGCAGGAAGGATAACCAATTATGTTGAACAGGATAAGCAGGCAAGTGTGTCTTATGAAGGATGTTGCTAGTATGTCTCTCTGGAGCACCAGCATGGATTGTTTTTAAACGAGTTTAGAATAAAAGGGTAGGTACATAAGAACATAAGAAGAGCCATGCTGGATCAGGCCAAAGGCCCATCTAGTCCAGCTTCCTGTATCTCACAGCGGCCCCACCAGATGCGTTTGGGAGCGCATGAGACTAGATATCTGTCTCCTGATACCACTCCCCTGCATCTGGCCCTTGAAGTACCCTGGTTTAAAGCCTAGAGATTACACATCTCCATCATGGTTTGTAACCCGTGATGGACTTTTCCTCTAGGAATCTGTCCAATCCCCTTTTGAAGGCATCCAGGCCAGATGCCATCACCACATCCTGTGGCAGGGAGTTCCATAGACTTACAACGCGCTGGGTGAAAAAATATTTTCTTTTGTCAGTTCTTACTTCCCAGCACTCAATTTGATGTAAATTTTGAGAGAGGGAGAAGAGCTTCCCTCTATCCACTTTACTCATACCCTGCATTATTTTGTATGTCTCAATCATATCCCCCTCAGTTTTTTTCCAGATTGAAGAGGCCCAATTGTTTTAGCCTTTCTTCATAATTAATCATTTTAGTTACCTTTTCCAGTTCCAAAGCATCCAGGTAAGCATTAGAAGATAGAAATATTTATCCAGTAACATCCACACTTCATAAGAAAGGAGGTTTCAAATTACCAATTACCAATTCATAATATAGTCTTATTTGAATTCTATGATTTAGATTTTAATCACTAAATCATAATTTATATGAAATTAAACACCTCACCCTACCCAAAACACAATTGTCACAAATCAGGGATCACTCACTCACTCACTCACTCACTCACACACACACACACACACACACACACACACACACACACACACACACACACACACACACACACACACACACACACACACACACCTTTTTGTGCCTTTCTTGTCTTTCTAAAAGAAAATCCTAAAGCAGCTATCCTCATATGAAAACCATCACAACATTAGCATGATTTCATGTGATGATATTGTTTTGGGTATTATGCCAGTTTCACAAATGTACAGCTCTCTATGGGCACAAAGCTGGATGATTTTTGCCTGAAATGGATGAATCATGAAGCTCAGGCACCTTCACACCGGCATCACACAGCAGCCGCATGTGCTTCCTTCTTCCAGGCGTCCTAAGTGTATTGCCTTCCACCTTCCACGTGGCCCTTACCTGCTGTAATGGCAGCAGGGAGTAGAGTATTGGGCTAGCATGGAGCCACCAAGGGCCCACCTCCTCAACTGCCCAAGGCCTCTTTGTTCACTCCTTCCTTGCCTGGGATGCTCACAGGCCCTCCAAGAGAATACGAATTGACAAAGAGATGCTAGACTCCAAGCTAACCAAATAAGGAAGTTAAAACAGAGCCAATTTTCACAGTGATGTTATTGTCTGAGCCAGTCTTCAAGGTCTGCACCACAACATAAGGCTCCTGTCTGCTTTAAAAGCTACTGGAACAAGCCTTCTCCCTGGGAGCTGTCCAAGTACTGCTGATCTTGACTCTGGATAACAGCCGTCTCTCGCCTCAATTTTTACTCTCATTGTTTTAATTTAACTGTGTTTTCATTATTCTTTTGGCTCAATTCTATTTCAATGATCACTCCTTAGTATATTGTGGGGGAGGGGGTTTACATACAATTTCAATTTTTGTATACTGCCTAGTGTTCCTTTCATGGAAGAAAGGCGGGATATACATTTAAAATACAGCAAATACTGTACATACTAAATTTGCGGCTTGGTGGCAACTCCACCAGGGACCTTTGTAGTCACTTCTTCTTGCCTCACAGTTTCCAGAGGACAGGACAGGCCACCAGTTTGGCAAGAGTCCTGAGTGCACTGTTGGCGATCCATATCCCCACACAGACCCACAGTAGACAGAATTCCCTTGGGAGAGAGAAGGGTTATTTAAGCCCAATTCAAGTTTGAATGGTGAATAGGTCAGGGATGAAGGCTGCAGGGAAAACCAACTCCTGTGCCCTCAAAAAAGTAAGCGCCTTTCCCTATGGAAGCATAATGAAGCCAATCCAAAAGAGTTCCTGTCAGAAGGATCCCGTTTCTTTTTAATCTGAATACGATCACAAAGTCCAAAGATGGCCACAGTAGGATAACCGGCGTGCTCAGAGATTTACCATTTGCAAAGAGACTCAGATCTTTCAGTCCCTCCCCCGGGACAGAGTCAAGCAGAGAGCTATTTTTTGATGCTGCGCAGAGACCAATTAGCAAGAAGAGGCTATTAAAACAGACACTTCAGAATGTCAAGCTCTGTGCGTGTCGTGCGGCTCGCAAGTGGGCTGGATCTCATTTAGCAGACATTCTGTCGGCTTGTAGTAGCGTTTTTGCCGTGTTTCTTCACACACTTTTTTTTTGCCATTAGTGGGACAAATATTTTTTTTTTGCCCAGATGGCGATGCTAAATGTGCAGAGCAAGAAAAACAAATCTCACAGCAGATGGAGACAAAGAAATGAAACGTGCAAAATTTAAGAGGAGGAGGAGGAGGAGGAGGAGGAGGTTTGCAACACTTCTAGTCTCACAGTGAATATAATTTCCAAGTTTAATTACAATTTCCAATGAGTCAGAAATTTAACTGTCCTAGATAGTATTCCGAAGAGAATCTTATCACACCACAGGTAAGAGGAGCACTGTCAAGAAGCCCTGGCTTCTCATCAGAAAGAGCTGTCATGCTTGAAACGGTGTCCCAGATCTTATTTAAATCCCAAGGGAGCTGGCCTTCAACCAGATAATAAGCCCAAGTCTACACCTAGGCATAAACACTCTCCCAGTAAGAGAGAGACAATGATTTCTAAGAGAGCCGAAATCATGCTGACAGAGGTGTTGCTTCCTCTATGTGTACTTCTGCAGTAATGTGTGAAAAGACCACCTCACACAGAGGGAAAACATGCCATGATTCTCCAAGAGGAGATGCACAAGTTACATGTAACAAGGGGATGCAAAAAGATAAAGTCCATCACATTTCATTTCCTGCCCTCGTTGTGGGACAAGCAATGCAACTCACGAGGAGCCTTGCCATGGGACAACTGTCCAAGATTCCAACTATGCTATTATGTTCCATTGTGCCATTTGACTTACAGTGACCTTAACAGGGTTTTTCAAAGTATGGCAGAAATTTAAGGACTTCTCTTACCATTGTCCATGTGGAGATTTGAACCCTGTTCTCCAGAGTTCTAGTCTGCTATTCTACCCAGTACAAGATACAGTGGACCCTCGTATAACAAACAGTTTGTATAACATAAAATCTGTACAACATAAAAAATTGCAGAAATAGGGGGAATTTGCTTAACAGAATAGTCCATAGGGTGAGTCCGTACAACATAAAATGGTTGTGATTAGGGATTACTCCATTTTCAATGCATTCCTATGGGAAATTTGTATAAAGGAAAATTTGCTTAACAGAATTTCATTGGGAACGAATTAATTTCTTTATACAAGATACCACTACTTCTCTTACCATTGTCCACGTGGAGATTCGAACCCTCTTCTCCAGAGTTCTAGTCTACTATTCTACCTAGTACAAGATATTGGCATTCCCACTACATGGCAGTTTCTAAACAACTTGTTCACATCAGGGGGAAATTCAGCCTTTGTGGCAATGCGAACCTCTAGACAAAGGAACAACAGAATCACCAGTTACACCAGCCATGAAGTTTCCTGACTGAGAATTAGCTGCAGTGGGTTCCTTGACAAGATCGCATCCTAACAGGAGTTTCCCACAAGGCTTATCTCTTGGGTGCCTAAGCAACACAGAGATGGTACTTGCTGAGGTTTTTGTTTACCAATCTTGTGTGTGTGTGTGTGTGTGTGTGTGTGTGTGTGTGTGTGTGTGTGTGTGTGTGTGTGTGTGTGTGTGTGTGTGTGTGTGTGTGTGTGTGTGTGTGTGTGTGTGTGTTTGAAACATCAAAAAAGTAATGATCAATGGTAACATTTTTAAAAGGTGCTCCTTTTTTATGCAGCAAATAGTTAATTCTAGGATTCACCACCACAAGATTTAGCGGTGGTCACTGATTTGTGCAGCTTTCACAAGTTACGGAACACAAGATTATGAATACCTGTGAAGCATGATGGTAATAGGATTACCTCCAGAATCATGGACACTATTTCTGTCCCTACCATCAAGTCACTAGGGAACAGAAACAAGGTGCTATTAGGCTCGCATCCTGGTTGTTGGCTTCCCCGAGACATCCAATTGTTTGTCTAATCCGCCAGGGTTGGATGAGGAACCCCATGGAGAAGGAGGCCCAGGACAGGCACCTTGAGTGGGAACTCCCAAAAACATAGACCCGGCGCTGCCTAGTGAGAATTTATGTGTAGATAACTCCAGCAAAGCACTGGCAACAAGGATGTAAGTTTCTGTCAATCCCCATTGGTTCAAGATGACTCACGAACAGTAGAGTAACTGAGATCAAGAAGCGCATCTGTCCATTTCTGAAAGTCTAGTCAGGCCCTAAAACTAGCTCTCAGATTTTAAAATATTGGCAAGACCATCTGAGCATGCAGGGGGATAGAGATTAGTTTTAAAACTGCATTTAATTTATGTGTATACACGCACGCACGCACTGCATTGTACTGAGATAACTGTATTTCAGCCCTGAGATACAAAATTTGGCTGAACGAAAGAAAAAAGTTCCAAGCTGAGCCATGTTATGGCTAGCAGGAAAAATAATCAAAGCAGATGGGAAACAGGGAAGCTGCTGTGTTCTGCCATTGCGGTCTTTGGATCATATTTGGCTATCCCCCAATATCCTCTGTTTCTAATCTTATCCGGGATGACTCATTCTCTTTCTTGGAAAGCTTGTGCTGGGGTGGGCCAGCGAACAAAAGCCTTTGTTGGCAAATTCCCTTAAAAACACATTTACAAAACACAAAAAGGGGGGGGGAGCGCAAAGCTATGAAGGATGCTGTCATCAGATCTAGCTGCTTGGCTCAACTGTTAGGCTAGAAATAAAACAAAACAAAGTGGTTGTCCATAAACAGGCATTGGGCCTGTCATAGATGAGTGGTAGAAACGGCTGCAGCCAAAGAAATGACCCTGCTTCATTTGACTTCAATTTGGCAGAAAACACAGGAACAACATTCTATGTTCATAATTAATGTGCTAAATACATCCCCCTGTCAGCAACAAAGCCTAGTATATGCCTACTCCGCAATTATATCATGATAGAAGAAAACCCACTGAAATTCTGCAGCCACTTATTTGAGAGGAAGTGCCATTGAACTCAGCAGTACTGAGCAGGCACCTCTGGATCTGTGCTATAAACAACTCATTTACGCTCCCCTCTTCTATAGACTGATTTTTACCACTGCATGCCCATGTAGTTGCATTCCTTCATATTCTAAGACTGGGAAAAGAAAGCAAATAACTGGGGGGATTTTGTTCCACATAGACAAGGGTAGGCCTGAGCTGGACTTTAAGCAGCACAGATTCAATCAGACAACAGACTTCCCAGAGAGAACATGATGGAGGTTAAAGCCTGGAATCTCCCTGTTCAGGAGCTTAATTCTGTGTTATTTGTCCCATATCTTAGAGGAAGAAATATATATCCTGTGCCTTATTTACTTACAGACTCTCTCTCTCTCTCTCTCTCTCTCTCTCTCTCTCTCTCTCTCACACACACACACACACACACACACACACACACACACACACACACACACACACACATTTGCAAGGGATTACAATATACTTTGCATAAGATTTGGGGAGATGCTTATGATGACCATTTGTGTCCCATATGAAGATGCTGCTACTGCCTATGACAAAACCCATCAATAAACCTCCAGGCAACTTGAGGTAACTTATCTAAACTTTTAATATGCAAAATATAGTTCTATCATTCTCTTCTTTTTGGATTTGAAAGTTTCCACCAGAAGCAGACCATAATCCTTCAGGTTCCTCCGACTATAAACACAAGGGCCAGAAACACATGAATCAGTTTTTTTAAAAACACACATACAAACACACACACACACACACGTGCACACAAGCTGAAACCTTAGGATTTCAGGTTCTATTCCATAAACCAAGCTCTGTATTTCTTTCCAGGTTACCATCATGCTGTTTGACAGACGGCTTACTTATCTTCATTTCATGTTAGTGCCAATGTGTTAAAGAAAAGCTTGATCACAAATACCTGAAGGTATTTTTTTACCTTCATCTTGTCTGTTTAGACTCTGCACATCAATGCTTTCTAATGAACCAAATGCGAACACATTATGTGGAATTATGTCCCAATGAATTTGGAGTCAGGGTATAATTGAAGTTACAATGACATCCCAAAATGAAGATACATGCCCTGAAATAGAGAGAGATAAGGAAGACATACATGCAAACTAAGTATTCATGCACAGACGATAAATAAAATAACAAACACAGGTAATGTGGCAAATGGAGAGAAACGTTTTTTTCTATGCAAGATACACAATAAGATTCTTCAGTCCATAATTTTTGATTACTATGATTGGAAAGCACCGTGCATTTTTAGGCATGCCTACTTCCACGAGCCTTAGTCATGCCAATACGATTTACTCCCAGGTAGTTAGTTTTGTACTTAGGGCTGCAACACTATCTACTTGACCATATTTTGCCCGCATATTAGAGATGGCCCCTGTTTAGCCCATTAACTGGCCCAGAGATTCTGAGCTTGAATTGAATAACATGCACCCACAACTAGAAATATGCAAAACATATAATCATTTGGGCTAACTGTACTGCAAGAAAGACACCTCTCTAGGTGATCAGTAATCAATATATGACGCCGTACAAAATTAACAAGCACTCACAGAAGTATAAGTCTCCAGATAAACACTGAAATTGTAGGAATGGTTTGTCCTTGAAGAATTGCATGCAAACACTGAAAAGAACAAACTCACACAGGAAGCAGTTAATCCATAGCAATGAATGCTGAATACTCGTGAATTAGGGGAGCTATAGTCCCTAAATGAGCTTTTCTAAGCTCTAATATGATGCATCTTATTGCCTCTTTTCTGCTCTGGTAGAAGGGTTGAACTCAAAGATTCTAGGGCTTCTACAATTTTGCAGCTCTATTCTACAGGCTTCCAGAACAATCAATTCCAATAAATCTTACACAATCTTGGACCTTAACTTGGAGCTGTTGCCCTAAGGAAAAACATGGACATTGGAAAAGCACACCCATGTGTGTTAACTGTTGCTGTTTAGGTTGAGCTTATGATTATGGTCAGTTCCCAGAAAGAGGTCTCAATCAACCATAAAGACATCATAATGCCATTTCCAAATAACTAGTTCTATATTGGTCTTAAAAGTAATGTATAGTATAAGTCTTTGAACTATTTACTCAGATATGCAGCCTACTAAATTAAATGTGTTTTACACCTCAGGAAACATCTGCAGGAAATTTACATATTTATATTTATGAGAAATCAGAAATTGGCAAGGCTAGTTCCCTAGACTATAGCCAACACAGTCTGTGATCATTCTAGCTCAGGGATTTTAGATGGTTTAGTAAAAAAAACGTAATTTTTCAAGTTGTGCTATGAATATACAGTACACTTGACCCTTGTATAACAAACAGCTTGTATAACATAAAATCTGTACAACATAAAAAATTCCGGAGATAGGGGAAATTTGCTTAACATAATCGTCTATGGGGAGAATCCGTACAACATAAAAATGGGATTACTCCGTTTTCAATGCATTCCTATGGGAAGTTGTATAAAGGAAAATTTGCTTAATATAATTTCATTTGGAACGAATTAATTCATTTATACAAGGTACTACTGTACTTCTTGATGGCAGGAGGGCAGTGAAACAGAACAACAGCCAATCAAAGTAAGACTCTAAGGAACACATTGGACTAGCAATTGTGTGCATCAGAGTATGTAACCTTAAATACAGCAAATAAAGCTAGCCTAAAACATTGTCTGGTTATGCAGAAATGTTTGATCTGTATGTTTGAGGGAAATTATGCCTTTTGCTTTCTCCGATTTCCCTCCCCAAATCAGATAACAAGGTGTCACTCCTGGGATGTTCTGATGTACCTCTTCAAGTTTCTTATCATAAACAAACTTCAGTGGTGAACATTTACCTCAGAAAAATATCACCAAAGCCTCTGTGTGTGACAAAATGGCACCGTTTATTTCTATGCACCTGTTTACTGCTTTACATGGCTCTCTTCTCCCCTTCTTCTGTCAGAAACAGCACTATGTAAAGGACACCTGGTTGAGAGATTGGCCCAATGGCCCAGAAACACCAAGGAAGCTTTGTGACTGAAGGCCTGGCCAAGCAGGGTTTTGTTGTGGCGGTTCCTCTTGTTCTTGTTTGCCTTAGAACAGAATGATGTGATCAGCTACATGGATCCTTCCTGACAATTACAGAGCCTGTTTTTCTGAATTCATGACCCCTCCCAAGAACCATGCTGTGGGAGCATATACCATAACTCCTTATGTACACCCCCAAATAGATATTCCCGCTTGCACATTGAGTTCAATGACAATAATTGTTTGTCCACAATGAGTTTAGTGCTGCATCAGTTAGGCAAAAGAGGGGGTTGAACCGCGTGGCCATCACAAAACACAAATGCAAAAATAGGCTACAGGTGATACCTTTATAGGCCACTAATAAAAATAAAAAACTTTGCAAGCTTTCGAGGGCAAAACACTCTTCTTCAAAGCAGGTTCCAAATGTTCAAACATGGCAAAAGATGTGCTATGCCAGGTTATTCTTAATGTTCTTGGCTAGATGATGTTGCATTCTTGACTAGATGATGTTGTATGCCAGGTAAGGATTTATCTCAGAGGCAGGAAGTAGGAGGGCAGTTGTAAAAGCCGCTTAAGCATTGGGTTTCACCTCCACCTTCTTCATACAAAGGAACATCGGTCATGCACCCCCCCCACTCATAGCATTGGTGCTATGAGACATACAAGTCCCTGTTGGCTGGGGGGAGGGAGAGAAAAAGGTTGATGTAGATGACCCATGTGCTTCTTTCTAGGATTGGAGTAGGCCTGGAGATTAAGTTAGGCAGTGGCTCCCAAATTTTGATCTCCAGACTTTCTTGGATTAAAACTCCAAGAAGCCTTTACTACCAGATGTGCCAACCTGGATTTCTGGGAGTTGTAGTCCAAGAACATCTGAGGACCCAAGGTTGGGAACTGCTTTAGAGAATAATTTGATAATGCTAAAATATATCCTCTCATATGCTTTCTTATATTTGGAAAATCTTAGTTTGCATCCCTGTTTTGTTCTGACATTTCCATTGCCACTCACATGATCTCGCTACTTTTAGTGGCATGGATTCAAATGTCCTTTTATTGGCACTTTTAAAACTACTATTCACCCTCCATTATTAATTTAAAACAAATCCTACTTTAGAGCGGAACGAGCAGTTAGCTTTTTTATAAGGATCCATAGTGCCAATAGCTACGCCAAATACACACAATAGTGTCTTTAAACAGTACATTTTAGAGACAGCTTTGTATCAGGGGAAAAAGTGTTGTAGAATGAGCCAGGGTGATGGGATCAGAGGGCAGGGCAGGGAAATTAGTAGAGGAGATGGGGGCATGTGACATGAGCTGAAGGTGTTACTGTATCTATCTTTCCTGTGAACAAAGGCACCTCAACAACCAGGAATGTGAATGATGGCAAGACTTAAACAATATCAGTAAAAACCCAAGCAGTATCAGTGTACTTAAGTTGTAAAAATAGAATACCCATGGTAATTTGCATAATATGCAAACGTGCACCTTCTGCAACTAAGACTAATATGCAGTTTAGGCTGCCTGGATTTGGAAGACTACTGCAATACTTCCACAATACTGTGTGGGTATCACTCAACATGTTCTAATGGGGATTAAAGGAAAACTGGACAAAATAATGAGGTAATTTTTGCTGGGTTGTGAATAGGGCAAACCCCAAATGTTACCGTCCATATAGCATTCTTGCACACAGCCTATTATTTCTGTTATACAGCAAAGAGCACCTCTAGCTCAGAAGATAAGAGCAGCCTTCCGGCTACTTAGAAAGCAGAAAAGCAGAACATCTCACAATTTCATTTATAATAATTGCTGCATTGATTCGTATGTTACTTTTATTTTTTACTATTTTCAGGTCTTTTTAAAAGCAAAATCCTATGACTCTCCTTATATAGAAAAACTGTAGTTACTCACTCAGCTTCTTGGTTTTGGCAAAACAGAAAGCACCGGAATAAATTCTCAGTGGTCTTATACTGGCTTTTCTCTTTCTGAATTTACTTTACAAAGGTAGTAGAAAGAGGAGAATGGGGCCCACTCGTGATAAGAGTTTTATGAAAATAACACTATCATAACATTTGTTCATTGCTGCAGCAAAACCTGAAAAAGGGGAACAAAGACATGAATGGGGTTTTTTGAACTCTAGAGAGAAGGCATGAAGTGAGGGAGAAAGAGAAACCAACTACTTTCAGAGTAGTAAGGAAAATAACATGCAAACACAAGGTAACATTAACTATGTGTAAATATGTTCATGTTCCAGGCTACAGAAGGGGGAGACGAGTCTATAACCTTATAGTCAACCAGAGATGAATAACAGGTTTTGAATGTCAGTGTGCAAATCTTTTGTACTTTTCTTTTCTTCTCATGTCAATGATTCAAATGTTACTGAGGTCCAGTTGTGTCCAATGGTCTTTTGGCTCTGCATTTCTTCTAAAGGAAAGCCATCTGCCAAACGCCTCTCTATTGCAAATATACAGAGAGTGCAAAATGACCAAACCCAGCCTCGTGGCCTATCCCAATGGGCGTATAGATTGCTCTTCGGATGGCCTTTGGCACAGGTTGGATCAGGCCAAACAACTGCAATCAGCAGATCCCTTAGTTGTGCCCCTTTAAGAGCTACCCCACTCCTTTCTGGCAGGGCACTAGGGCAGGCAGACTTTTTAGTTAGTACAATCCAGCACAGTCCCAATTAGGTTTCTCTGTAGGTAGTGCGGACAGTTATCTTACACCCAAATGGAGCTATGGGTGGCATTATCTGAGATGGCAACTCAGGGACATAACAGGGGGGTTGCGGCATTAAAAGGGAGGGCAGAGTAAACCCCTTCTCTATTCCCATCTTCATATTTTTAACATTGCCATAACTGACACAGCAAAATTCTCACGCCATAATCAGTTGATGCATTAATCTTTAAATAAATACTTATTCTACTGAAGGAAACAAAAACAGAGGAAATCTACTGCAGCTGCCTAAATAACCACCACGTGAAGTGGAGGGAAAGCAGCCCAGTGGAGCCCTGGTTGAGGAGATGGGCAGGAGAAAGGGGTATGTGCCTCCCTTCCTAGTTTTTGCCCCAATACTTGCCTCTTTTGCCACTGTGACCTTGGTTTGCTATCCTCCACTGCTGTCTCCTTACCTCCTTACCAGGCAAACCTGCTCATGAGTAAACCAGAGATTCAAAGACATATGTGCGCCCTCCTCACGGTATAACAGACATCTCCAGAGTGAATGGAAAGCTTGTTCAAGTGTGTGTGAGAGAGAAGAACTGACGATAAGAACCCTGTAAATCCGATCCAGAATGCTCCAAATTCCCCTGCCTGCACATGCACTTAGATTGACATCATCTTTTTTTCAAATCATTGCTCAGGCCGGTGTTTTATCTATTAATTTTTTGATCCATTAATGCCAGAAACGGCTTTGGGTAACAACCTAAACATCCTAAGGGAGTGTCCAGGATTAGGGCTTAAATTAGGAATTGGAAAGGGGGGAACAATAACCATGTCCATAGCTCTTGATGAAAAGGCAGGTTTAAAGGAAATAAATAGCCCCTTCGTTTTTGGAGGTGAATCCCTTGAATAACCCACAAATAAACTGCCCTCCTCTGTGCTTGCTCCCTGGGTTTTGTTTTTGTTTTGTTATGCTGAGTCAGACAAGTGACCCATGCAACTGTTCAACATCTAGACCGGGGATAGGGAACCTTGTAGATGTTTTGGACCGCAACTCCCAGAATTCCGAGCTTCTTTTGTGAATGATAAAGGACCATTGTAGTTGTGGTCCAAAACATCTGGAAGAGCAAAGGTTCCCCATCCCTGGTTTAGATGGATTAGTTAACCGTTCACCTTCATCTAAAGTTATGTTAATGCAAGTATGCTGGGCCATTGGGCCCAAACAGTCCAGACTGAACAATTTGGTTATGCAATCTATCATGTGACTCTCATTTTGCCTCCAGCATGGCATGCACACATAAGGATTGTGTAAACACCACTTCTGACCTGCCACATGGCTTTGTGTAAACACCACTTCTGACCTGCCACCCACTCCCCTCCCCACATAGCTGCATAACAGGTCAGAGCCAGAAGGTCAGAGCAAGGAGCCCTGCATTCAAGGGCCTGCTCAGCCATGGAATGTACTTGGGTGACCCTCCCTAGTTCCCTTCCAGTCTGATCAACTCCACTGCATTATTGTGAAGAACCCAAATTATATTGTGTGCCTCCTCAGAGATCAGAGAAACAGCAGGGCATATCATTATCATTCTGAATAGCAATGACTCTCCCCATGCCTCATGAACAAGAATCTCCCAGTCGTACCTCCCTTCCATCACTTTAAAGCTATGTGCAATGTCTTAAGTTAAATCCTAGGTTTCACACGGTCTCGTGTGGCTTTGTTTCAGTTGTGGACTAATAGCCTATTTTTGATATGTCACCCACTAGGTAAAACAAGCTGCCAACCTGTGAGACCATAATCCCTGCATCTGTGGCAAGAAACCCCAAACCATTGTGCTGTACTTTGTAGGTGGCAAAACACATACTATTGCTTACACGGATGTTATATTTGACCCTGCATAATTCTAATACAGGCAGGAAGTAGTCGCTGCTGGCCTTTTCTTCAGGAGTCTCAGCCCCATCACCCACCCAGATCAGAGCTACATTCAACCTTGAATTAAGATTGTTTTTCTGTGTTTCGTCTGTGCCGTATCAGATTTTGGCTGGGTACTCTTTTGTTTGAAGGCACGGTCTCAAGCATTTGAGTGGGGGTGAGGGTAGGGAGGTAAGGCTAGATTAAAACTCTCCTCTCTGACATCTAATTTACTTTGTGGAGGAAATATTTCTTCTTGTGCATGACTTTTCTGCATTAAGGCATGCACTAATTCAGGGGTCCTCAAAGTTTTCAACCAGTGGGCCGGTCCTCCACCACCCAGACACCACTGGGGGCCGGATCACAGTCCAAAAGCAGCTGCGGAGGTTGGCTTGCTCACAAAACAGGGGGTAGGTGGGGGGGTTGCAATTGGTCCCAGGGGCCGGATTCAGGACCTTGGGGGGCCGCATCCGGCCCCAGGGCCTTAGGTTGAGGACCCCTGCACTAATTTGTGCATTACTTCACTTACAATCTGAAGTGATACAATACTGACAAAGATTCACTTCCACAGCGAAGACCAGTTCTACTCTGTAACTGAATTACTGTAGTTGAGTGAGGAAGAAAAGGAAATAGAGGGGAAAGGAGTTCAGCCTTGCCTTAAGGGTATGTCCTCTGACCTTAAATCCCCTCTTAACCTCCGATATGAAGAGGTTTAAACCAGTTCCAATGAGAAGTGACAACAGAGATCCAAGATGCAATCGTGTTTCAGTTTAAAGTTTCATCAGCAGAGAGAGAGAGAGAGAGAGAGAGAGAGAGAGAGAGAGAATGGTCTCAGCCATGGTTATGGGAAAGTAGTGGAGTTAACCTTTTTCCATTGGTACAAATCATTTTCCTGAGCTGTGATTAATCACAGATTGAGGGTAGCTCTAGTATAGGAGTGTTCCAGTCAACTAGTACAGACATTCAGTCCCCTGCTCAAGGTTGTTTTCTTCAGATGTTTCAACCTGTAGGTCGCCAAGCCCCATTAAACTTAATGGAGTATACTTCTAAGAAATGTATCTAAGATTGTGCTGAAAAACTGTGAAATAATCCAGATATTGGATCACCCATCTTCGGCACCTGATTACTACTGAGGAAGGCTATATTTTACCATTCAAAATGTGACTCCATGACTATTGCTCTTTGCATTTCATAAACTCCTGGCCTCAACAATTGACAAACTCCCTTCTCTGTCTGTTAGTAATACTAATGGCATGTGTGACAGTTCTCTCCCAGTCTCATCAGTCAGATGGGACAGTCTGATTTGTGGCACAATAAATTTGCAAATCATTAGGATGTCACAGGATTCTTGGTCGGCCTTAAGATAAGTCGTCTTTTGGAACGCTCTTGCAGTTTATCATTGCATCAGAAAAGGAACTCCTTGCTCCATGTTGGAATACAATGCATGGAGGGGCTGAGCACTGGCATTAAAAACAGCCTCAGGCTCAAATTCAAGCCTGTTCCCCTTACTGAGGAGAACATGCTGTTCTAAGGCATTCCGCTGCTTCCCCAAAGTTTTGCCTTTCCTGCTCTTCTGCAGCTGACCTCCTCTCTGTGCCCTCCTTCCCTTCAGCATGGGCTCTTTCCCCTCACCATCAACTGCTCAGGAAGTGGCTCCCCACCCCCACCCCACCCCCAGGTAGCCTCCTAAATAGACATTTCTTGATTGTCAACTTCTCCAGGTCCTAAGGGAGAAGAGCGCTGAGGGGCAAACACAAAGGAACACACATCCCTATCCTTATATATTATTTATTATTTTTTTATTTTTATATTTATATACTGCGCCAACTTCCCAAGAGGGAACTCTGAGCGGTTCACATAAAAACACAAAAATCCTTGACCCAGTTTGGAAATGCCTCCAGTCTGCCATGCCCCCCCCCCCCCAGGCACAAGACCTGTCTGCTGGTCCCTTGTCCTCAGGAGTCCAAAAGTCGCCACACCCACTCCTTCCCCACCTCAAGGTCAAATCTCCAGGTCTAAAGACCACCCCGCAGGCGTTCATCTTTGATCCCTTCCAAAATGCGCCCATCCTCAATTAGGTGGGGTGGGAGAAACCCCTTTTTTCTGGCTCCCTCCTCAAACCCGGATAGTTTTCCCCCTTCCTCTCCTCTCCTTTTAATCCACGGGCATGGTGCCCCCGCCACACGCCCCCGCGCGCGTCGATACTTTCCCTTCCCATCCCGTTCCTTCCCCTAAATCCTGCCTCCTTCTCCTGCTCCATCCCCGGAGTAATCGCACAAGAACCCCACGCCGACACCAATTTCCCCACGCGGCTCTTCCGCTTTATTTCAATTCCCAACACACACACACATCCCAGTCTCTGACCCCTTGGCTCTGCAATCCGTCCATCTACGGCGGGGGGTCTGGTTTAAATCTTCACCGGCCCAGCCTCCTTCAAATTCCAATTCATTTCTTCCATACTTCTCAGGCAACCCCCCCCCGACCGTCCCTCCAGGTTCCGACTGATCTTGGCCTCTTCTAGACACCGACCCTCTTTTCTTTTTTTGGGGGGGGGGTCCTGATGCAGAGCCGCCCCCGCCTTCCAAATCCTACACTTCCCCCATCCCCCTTTCCCCCTTTTCTTTCCGCCTCCGTAGCCTGTCCTCCCCCCTCCACCCACACACACACACACACACACACACAGACAAGACCCCAAAACGCTGGCTCCGTTTCTGCTCGATCCATGTCTCCCTTTAAATCCCTTTAAATTCAACCCCCCATTAAAAAAAAAAAAAAGAAAGGCAGAGGACGATGCACCCCACCCCCGCTCGGATCGCTCGGGGTCGACTGCTGCTGGCGCCGCTGCTGCTGCCGCCCTCGCCCGGGCTCCCCTGGCCGTGTTTTTCCCTCTCTTTATCATAAATATATAAATTATGCTAATTAAGACCATTGCATATTCACCGCCCCGGGTCCCCCACCGCACCCCACCCACCCCCGGTCCTCGCCAACCGGGGCCCCGCCGCACCCCCACCCCCCCCCACCCCCCCACTCACCGCCGAGCAGCCGGGAGGGACCCGCTCGCCCCCTGCCCGGGCCGGGGCTCCTCCGAGCCGATCTTCCCCGGGTTTCTATATTTTTTCCCGGGAATAATTAAAAATTCATCTCACAGCGGCGGGAGGGGCGCTGGTGCGGCAAATACACAGAAGAAGGGGAAGGGGGGCGGCGGGGAGGCGGCGCTGCTGCTTCATTCCTTCCTCCCCCCGCAACACACACACACACATACATCCGACCCCACCTGCCCCGCCGCCCAGGGCCCCGCCGGGCTCAGCCTGCAAGGCAACCCCAGCCTCCCCCCACGAAAAAAAAATGGGGATCAGGCCTTCTTTTCCCCCGTGCCAGATGCTGCCATCCAGGCCTCTGCCCCGCCCGGGGTGGGGAGTGGAGGCGAACGAGCCCCCCCCCCATGGGGCGACTTTGGAATTTTTTAGCGGCTGCGTCATGAGCATAATTTATGCAAGGCCCTTTGCCGCATCCTGCAGCGCCCACCCGAGGCCACTAAGGGGCGCGCGCGCGCGCACACACACACACACACACACACACACACACACACACACACACACACACACACACACACACACACACACACACACACACACACACACACACACACACACACACACACACACACACACACCGCTCCAGTCCTTTTCAGCCGGCTTCTAACAAACCCCCCCTCCCTCTATCTAAACGTCCTGTTTCCCACCCGCAAAGGGCGCCCCGCTTCTTCCCGGCCAAAGGCAAGGGCGGGGAGGGTGTGTGGTTTGTTGAAGGGGGGGGAGCGAGCAAACCCCTTCCCTGTCAAGCTTAAAGGCAAACCCTGCTAAAAAGGTTTAACTGTCCTTGTCCCCGCCCGCCCAAAAAGGAATATATTTGCAAACAAGGAAAGGCAAAAGGTTGCCGCCTCCGTTCCTCTAGCAGCGGGAGGAAGGGAGGGCAGGCGCAACAAGTCGGGAAGCGAGGTTCCCATCCTGTTGTAGACGTCTGGCAAACCAAGGCCGGCCTTCCTGCTGAGTCAACATGGCAACGCAGAAACTGCGCGGGTTCCTTTTGGAGAACATCTAGGCATAACTTTCCACCTGGCCTACATGTACCTGCCATTCTCACACTGAATTCAGGACAGGGAAGGGGCAAATAAAATATTCGTTGTTGGTCTATTTGGTGAATAAACTGATAATCTGGAATACACTCACAGGAACCAGCAGACTGTATCTGACACTCTCCCACCACCAGTCTTGGGCTTTTGATTCATTTGTCAGTTGTTGCAAAACTTTCAGTAAAAGGGCCCCTCAAAGAATACTGTTCTCTTCAGGGCAAGAGTGGCTAGGCAGCTGAAGAAAGGATGGCCTGGACACTGGTCTTCAACGAAATCAGGTATACTGAGATACCAAGTTGGGTGGCACTCCTTATATACCCCAGGTGGGTGCCAAGGAGAGTGTTTCAAACGTGTGCCAATCAAGCCCAGCTTTCAAGAAAAGAGCTGAGAATGAATCAATTACAGAATTGATCTTGGCAAACCTTTGCCGCTCCAGATGTATTGGACCACGACTCCCACAGTCCTTTGTCATTGACAATCTAGGCTTGGAATTCTGGGAGCTGTGGTCCAAAACATCTGGAGTGCTACAACCACTGCAGGAAGTGATTTCCTTTTGCCTGTCTTTTATCAGCACTGAATCCTCTCCCAAACATCGCATGATGTTTTTCTCAGTCTTAACTGGGGATATCAGAGAATGACTCTCAGCTCTGCATGCAAATTATGGGCCAACGGCTGTGTTTGCTAGGAATGCCATCAATAGTCTTTATGAATTAAAGTGTAACGAATGTAATAAAATACCAACCGCAATTCAATTCACCCTCCTGGCAAACTTGCTTCACATCTGGAAAATCACTACAGGCTACAACTGTTCTCTGAGTAAACAAAGGAAGAGGCTGAAGTTGACCATTTAGTGGGTAAAAAAACCTAAAAACAAGCTGAATAAACAAGATTTGGACCTTTCTTCTTCAGAAATGTGTTGTATTTCATGGGTAGCAACTACTTCTCTGAATATGAAAATCAATTCACCTTTCCTTTCAAAGCATAGGCTTAAATGCTTGCATAGGAGAGGATTCTTATCAGAATCAGACTATACAAACAAATATACATTCCATCCATACACACACCAATGTCTGTCCAAAAACACTGTCAACATTCCCGCTGACAACTGACTCCATTATGATAACTGCTTTTGCTTTGGTACAGCTGGCTTAGAGACATCACACTGCAGTTTGGCTGGGAAGATCATTTGCATACTGTGCATGATGATTATGAATATTTAAATACCTCCATCTTGCTGAATGTCAGGCTCATTTACATACATTGGCATACTATTAATATAATACATTCAGGAAAATGGAACACATTGAATTCCTTTCAATAGATTTCTGGTTTTGCAAATAACCTTAAGGCTTACAGGCAACAAGAGGGATAACAAGGATTAAATTAATAAATAGCTAAATGGAAGAACCTTTTTTCCCTTCTCCGACTACCCGACTACTATCAACTACTTTTCATAGGAATCCTTCATAAATCTGTCTATTCCTTTGTTGTCAAACCTGCATTCCAAGTTATACTTTGTCACTTCTGTAGGTGAAATTATTGTCCTCATGATCAAAGCCTCCTTTTCTTCTATGCATTTGACACAGTGCATTCTTTGGAGCCTCAATTTTTCATACAGAAGATATATATCTATTTTAAATGCCCGACACTGTTGTCTACTCCTACTGGCATATGCAGATTAGTCCCTGAAATCACAGTTAATTTTCAGCTACAATGACTTCACATTTTACCGCTATTGTGTATATACATATTTATGCATTAGAGGGATTATAGTCTAACAAATACCCAAATAGTATTGCAAGATGTTTTGGCTACTGACTTGATTGGTTCTCTGAACAGAGATATAAGGCAGTGTTGGTGAACCTATGGCACAGGTGCCAAAGGTGGCACTCGGAACCCTTTCTATGGGCACCTGACATCGCTCCTTCACAGCCACCTGTATTCAGGTTAAATGGCTGTATTGGCACTTTGCAAAAAATTAGTGGGTTTTGAATCACAGTTTGGGCACTTGGACTCTAAAAGGTTCACCATCGCTGGTAAAAAGTATCAGCAGTAGAAAAGAGAGGATGGAGGATTTCAGAATGGATGGAGGCTGGCACATGTTGGGTTCTAGGATAAGGCCTGGAAGTTGCCAAGTCTATAAATCCAGAAGTAGCCCCACTATATTGGGTAACTCATATTTTATTCAGAGAGGCTAAAACATCTTGCAAAAATACTGGAATGCCTGTTTTATGAAGCTATTCAGTGTTGACTAATACATATACTGCATATTTAAGTGATTTAAAGGGAATCCAGAAAATATTGATTTGATGAACTGTTTGGTGCCTTAAATGGACAACTTAGTGGTTTAGACACCCTGCTGTGGAGGATGGGTGTTTGCTCCCCCAATTATGACTCCTTGATAGGGGCTGGGCTTCATGATTCATGGATTTATGTACTGTAGCTCTGCTGATGAATGTATTCATAGACATGGTGTGAACTTAGAAAACAACCCCTAAGATCATCCATCCACTTTCAAATTATCTTGGCCTCCATGTTGGAAACAACACACTTTTACTCAGAGCAAAGACAGAATACTGTCCTTACAGGTGAAGTATAAATTGGAGACCTCACTACCACCTTTCCTCAGACCAATAAAGCTGCTTGGATAAGCAGTGAGTTGCTTCAATCTCACAAGAAACACAGTCCAGTTGCCATGACTCAACTTTGAGATGTTCCAGGTTGTTCTGAAATAAGCCTCATGCTTCAGAAATGTTTCTGTCCTGTAGTGAAACAGTACAAGCCAAGTCCTAAAACTTTTGCAGGCCAGGATGGTGCTTTAGGAAAGAATGACATTACTGTAGGACAGCTATTCTCAAAGTGAGCCATATGGAACACAGGAGGGCCCTTGCACATTTGTAGGGGGGGCACACTGGAAATAATTCTTTACATACCACCTTATAAAGTTCATTATGTGACTTATACAATCCTGATTTGGTCTACATTTCTTTTGTACTGTTTATGCCTGTGTCAAAAAAAAAAAAAGAGCATGGCTGCTCTGTGATACCACAGTATATCTTCAAGGTCAGGACATCCTCCTCCTCCTCCTCCACCTCCAGGTTCAAGGCTCCACATTCTTCCCATCCACTTGGCCAGGAGCCTACTATGATTGCATGTGGGAAGTGAGAGAAACAAAGAGATTGTAGCTTCTGCAAATCCCTGAGGTTATTTTATTTATTTATTTTGAATATTTTTACCCCACCTTTCTCCTTGGAAAAGGACCCAAGATGGCTTACAAAAATGAGGGACAATATACAGCCCAGAACATTCAAAACATTCAAATTAAGAATAGGGAATTAGAAGAGGCATCTTACAACATTAAAAGGTAACATTAAAGCTACCAAGAACATCCCAAAAGGAAAAGAATCCATTATGAGGGATGGAAACTAGCATGGACACACTGGTGTTCTTATGAGAGCGGTCAATGCAATCATGTATGGTAATCCATCTAAAAGTCACCTAACAGGTAGTCCATCATTCAGGGAAAGCTTATTTGAAGAGGAAGGTCTTTGCCAGCTTCCAGAAAGACAGCAGAGAAGGGACAGTCCTGGCCTCCGTTAGAAAGCAGAACGGCCTTGAGACTGTAACACTTTGCACAGGACGGGAGTCCAAAGCAAAAGATAATTCAAGGGTAGAATGCTTAAGCACTGGATTAATAGTCTTATGAACATTTAGGTCAGGCATGTCCAAATTTCGGCCCTCCAGATGTTTTGGACAGCAACTCCCACAGTCCTTTGCCATTGGCAGTCTAAGCTTAGAATTCTGGGAGTTGTGGTCCAAAACATCAGGAGGGCTGAAGTTTGGCCATGCCTGATTTAGGTAAACATTCTGCCTAGATAAGTGCCCAATTGTAATATACATGTGATGTATGAACGGGATGGGGGAACATGCTAAAGAGCTGTATGAAGGAGGTGTGCTGGGAAGAATGGGTCTCTTGGGGCTGAGTCCAATCAGCACTGAGGGGAGAGGCCCTGCAGCCGAGAAAGGGGAATAAAATAACACACTTGCATTCTGATCTGGGTGCCTCTGGTACGGACACCCTTTCTGCAAAAAACATGTTAATAAACAAGTGGTACTTGGAGTCATGTTGAGGATTTATTTCTTTTAGGAGCTTTGATGTGCAGACCATTTCCCACAGAAGGTTGCATGGAGGGGGGGAACCTTCCCACGCCTTAGGCCACTGTCCACCCAATGAGCCTATTCAGGCCATTGTCCAAACTAATGAGCCTTTTCAGACCAGGCTGATGTGAAATGAAGGTGAACTATAAAATGGAGGACTCACCACTAACTTTCCTGAGACTGACCAAGCTGCTTGGATGAGCAGTGAAATGTTTCACTCTCTCAAGAAAAGAAGTCCAGTTGCCATGACTCGACTTCCAGATAAACTCACCTGCATGACTGAAAACCTTCATATTCCCACCGAAGCCACTTACTCTCTCATGCCTCTGTGTTCTTGGAGTCGATGCTACCATAGGCCCTCTAGCTCATTGTTTGAACTGTAAAACGAAGGGCATCTTTGCAAACATTGCCACCGACTCCAGCTAAAAACTACAGCTGCAGAGCAGGAAGACAGATAATCCTGTTATAAGTTTTTTTGTGTGTGGCCCCTGCTGTGATGCCTGAGCCCCAGCAGATATTCAAGGATGCCCAGCACTGCAACCAGGCCAGATCAATGGATGTCTTTGGCTGACCACTGCTTGTTCCTAAGCATGTTTGGGGAAGAGGTCCTGGAGCTCTCCGTAGCAACAAGCAGTTTTACTAATCTGGTGGCGCTATCTTTCCAAGTACTACTATTTTACTGTTACTAAAAGTGGGTAGCCTGAGTCATCCTTGCTGCGCTCCTCAATTTATTCAGCCTTCTTTTGCATCATTTCAGGATGAAGATGATTGCTCCCCATGAATTATTGAAGCATCATGCCTGCATAATAGCCTCTGATGCATATTCCTCGATACACACAGACACAAGAGGTTCACTTAACTAGCAAGTACAAGCAGGATGTTGATTGTGAGAATTAATCTGGTGTTTTCAGATTCAGGAAAGTTCAGTACACCAATGGCACGTGCTCACAGAGCCAAATGCCTCCAGGATGTCAGGGTGAGCTTGAGGAAATTGTTTACTGCTCCATACAAAACAAAACTACTAAAACCAAAACAAAATAAAACAAAAGCAAATAAATAAATAAATAAACAAAACACAGAAATGTCCAACCCCAAAACAAAACTCAACTTCTGTGTTCAAGCCACATAGGATTTTGTTGTTGGAGTATTTAAATGTCCCCCCAAAATTATTTTTTTCTTTCTTTCTTTCTTTCTTTCTTTCTTTCTTTCTTTCTTTCTTTCTTTCTTTCTTTCTTTCTTTCTTTCTTCCTTCCTTCCTTCCTTCCTTCCTTCCTTCCTTCCTTCCCTCCTTCCTTCCTTTGGGGGGTGGGAGGTTGACAGCTATCAGAATAGCCCAACCAAAATGGGAAGTTACTGGGGCATTATGGGAATTGTAGTTGAAATCAGGACATCTGCAAGTGAGTTGGACTCAACCCAGTCCAGATGTCCTGTCAAAGAGCAGACATCCTGTCGTGACCCAAATGGCTGAGGCCCAGTTCACCTTTCCCCTGCAAGTCTGCTCAGCCAGATAAATTTGTTGTTATAATAATTAAACTGACACCCTTGATGCGAGAAGAGAACAGATATGTGAATAAACATAGCTGCCTGCTCTTATTACATCTACTTTTGCCCTTAAGTAATAGCATGCTCTAATTATATGCAACCCATCCCTGCAGTTAATCAACGTACTCCGTGCAGTTTGACCTCAGCAATGTTCATGCAGAAGTAAGCCCCCAAAATTTCAGGGCTTGCGCCAATGTAAATGTGTGCAGGGTTGGAGCCTTAATTGTCATCAAACAAGTATGTTGGAGGGTTTTAAGAGCTATTCAGTTAACTCTAACAAAACTTTTCCAAGTCCTCTTATGGTTTTATTTTGAAAAACAACACTTTGTTTTCAATGAGAGAATGAAGTTGCATTGCATATTACGAGACAGCTACAGTCATTCCTTGTCTCACTTTCACAAGATTAATAGAATGCTAACACCAAACGTCAACCTGCTTTAAAAAAAATTAAAAAGTAATGAAGATATTAGTCTATTAGTCCCTGAGTAAACCAAATGAAGGAATGGGACTTAGCTTGGCCTAATAGATTTCATTCATTCTCTTGTTCCGCTCTAGCTGGGACTAATACCTGGATTAATCTTTTAGTCTTTTGCAAGGATCTGAGTACAGCAGAGGGGCAGATTAGACAGGCACAGCCTCAGAATGCACTGATCTTACTATTAGTCCATGTACAACTGCTACAAACAAATACAAGAAAATCACATACATTGATTTTGTTTTTCACAATGATGCATAACAATGCATCTTATTTTTTATACATGCTTCTACAATTAACAAGAAATACTGCCTATCAAATATGAAAAATAATAAAATCTCATTTTAAACTATTTAACAAGAGAGCAGAGCTCAGCACAAGCACTGCTCCACCAAGCCAGACGTCCAAGTGCCATCAACTCTGAATTATGGTGACTCTTGTCCAGATTTTTCTAGGCAGAAAGTACTCAACAGTGGTTTACCATGTCCTTTTTTTGGGGGGGGCGGTTTGCCCTGAGAGTGTGCAGCTTGCCCAAAGACACACAGGCTGGCTCTTCTCCTAGGAGACACAGTGAAGAATTGAATTCCCAACCTCTTGCTTCCCAACCCAAAACTGAAAAGAAGGGAATGGTAAACCACTTCTAAGTAATTCCTTACCTTAGAAAATATTGGCAAGGGCCATCATTTATTTTTATTCATTTATTTATTGGATTTCTATACCGCTCATCTGACAGCGAGGTCATAAATTGGAATCAACTTGATGGCATACAATTATTGCACCGAATAACAAAACCTAATTATGCAGAATGCACAAGCTCTGCTAAGATACAGTCCTTTACCTGGAAGTAAAGCTCATTGAATCCAGTGGGATATTCATGAGATTGCGTGAACCAATGTGAGCTGGAAAAAAAACCTTTTATCTGAGTTATAGGGACCACAGGTCCTTTAAAAAGGAATTGTTTTGTTTTGTTCTGCTGCATTGCATAACGTTGCACTAAACTACACTGCATTCTACTGTAGACGAACCTCAGCAGAAGCAGAGCAACATGCAGCCAAAGACAAAACAAAAGGAATGTCATCATAGAAATAATTAAAAAGCAGCATGCCGCCATAAAAATTCAGCGTAAAAACAAATGAGAAGATCCACTTATTATAAAGAAATGGATCTGACTTGCTAAAAATCCCAGGTGAATAAAAATGTCTTTATATTGTTAAGACTAAAATGTCATCATAATTGGCACTTAGCAGCCTTCTCAAGGGAGGGGGTTTCAATTCATGAAATGTCATAAAGTCTCTCTTTCCAACCTTAACCCACCTGACTTCTAACAACAGCAGAGCTTGGAAAAGCTGGTCCTTTTGTTTTGTTTTGCTTTGCTTTGTTTTGGCAAAGAGGTTGGTGGTTGACAGCTTCCAGAACTGGCTATCAAGCGTGCTGAAAAAAAAATTAGAAATTGTAGTCCAAAAGACTCTGGATGGCGAAGGAACCTAAAAGAGAGCCTCCCATGAAAGAATGCAAGATGTCTGAGTACGAATGTCCAAAACTGTCTAGAGCAGGGGTCCTCAAAGTTTTCAAACAGTGGGCCGGTCCAACACCCTCCGGACACCACTGGGGGCCGGACCACAATCCAAAAAAAAAAAAAAAAAAGTCCGACATGGAAAAAAGGGGGGAAGGGGCAAGTGGGAAGAGCCCCCCACGATTGGCCCATGATCATTGTTTCTCCAGGGCCCCAGCAATGCCTCCTGCTCCAGATCACCAGATCTCCAGAGGCGACATGGCCCATTGCTTTGAACTACCTCAGCAATAGAAGCAGCTGCGGAGGCTGGCTTGCTCGCAAAGCAGGGGGTAGGTGGGGGTTTTGAGATTCAGGACCTGCCCTCTGAAACCCTGGTCTAGAGCTTAAGAAATAAGTGCCAGGCTTTTGAATGGTGCCCTGAAAGAGACTAGTACATAGCCAGATAAATTGTTGAAGAACTGGTGGGTTATGATTCTATTACTGATTCCATTGGGGAAAGTAGGAAGTGCGAGTATAATACTGTATAGTAAGAGTCAATAATGAATTGATGTTTCTGTGAAGTGTTCAGAGGCAGCCCCATGTATCAAGTGCTGCAGTACTCTAAACTTCTGTTGATTCCTGATGATGCAAATATGCTTATACCTTGTATAAAGGAATTAATTCATTCCAAATTAAATTCTGTTAAGCAAATTTTCCTTTGTACAAATTTCCCATAGGAATGCACTGAAAACGGATTAATCCCTAATCGCGACTGTTTTTCTGTTGTACGGATTTGCCCCATAGGCGATTCTGTTAAGCCATTTCCCCCTATCTCCAGAATTTTTTCCCTTTAAGTGGATTTTCTGTTAAACAAGCCACTTGTTATACGAGGGTCCACTGTAGTACCCTTGCTTTTCAAAAGCTCACATTAAATTGATGACAATTCCCCCCCCCCAATTTAATCATGGTGGATTCTTGAATTGAGAACCTCGGAAAAATCAGGAGTGTGCCATTTAAATCACTTGCTCAGGAGCCTTAAAAATTCAGCAGATCCAGGTAACTACTGGATAACCCAAGCATAACAGAACCCAAATCAACTCAGTGTTTGAAAAGATATGATGTCTGAAGGATTGAAATTGGGTCTGGGTTAAGGATTCTGATCCCCAGAGCATAGGAGAGCAGAACAAGCATCCTGAAGAGTAAATTTGTAGAAAGGGAGTGTGCGCTCTTAAAAAATAACTTATATAGCCTGATTTTTCTGTATAAATCATGCTTCACTGAGGGAAAAGGCAGCCCGGGGCAATGATCACCACACTCCCTTTCTGCTGTAATAACATCCAAGAGGGCAGGCTTTAAAATAACTAACACAACCTGAAGGTGATGCCGAAATAACTAACTAAGGATGCATTAGTTTGATGCTAATGAGCAGAGCTCTCTGTCTGGTGCAAGTTTAACAGCCTTAAGGCTTAATTAAACTTAAACCATGTTTGCAAGTTCTCTGTTCCTTCTCTTGATCTCTTATGCATGAATGTGGACAGCAGCCCTCCCCCTCACAAAGTGCAGTTCCTTAGCAGAAGAAAGGATCTCCTGAGAGATTAATGAGTTTCCTAATTCATGTTCAGCCTCTGAAGAATTGTTGTTCAGATCACTGAAATCGGTATTAAATTATAATTTCTCTCATGTTGGGGGAAGGAGGTATTCCAACAATAGAGAGCACCACCTGAGGCTTTTTTGGCATTGATCAATAAATGGAAATGTTATCTAAATCTAGCTAGTTATGGCCAATGGGCACATTAGCATGATAGATGGCCACTGGGTGGTACCAGCAGTTCTGAGTAGAAGCAAAGAGGATACCCCAGGTCTTCATGGGATGGCCAACCTCTTCTCACATATACAGTTTACTAGGCTGTCCTTGGAAAAGTCAAGCTCACCATTGGACATACCCTCACACAAGTGTTATGGAGACGAAATGCAGCATAAAGCCTATGATGTTATGAAGCTAAAATGCAAATCTCTCTCTCTCTCCCTCTCTCTCTCTCTCTCTCTCTGTGTGTGTGTGTGTGTGAGAGAGAGAGACAAAGTGTATTACTTCACGAACCACTAGCTTCGCGGCAAGCCCTCATTTCTGTGCGAATCGATCGTTTCAGTCCGCACGCTCCTCCTTTTTGGCTGCGATGCCACCCCAACCACGCCCCCTTTACCGTGCTCCAAGCGGGGTGAGTGGTTCCCCTGCCAGCGGCCGGGAATCTTTTCGCTTCGCATCTCGCTTCGCTCCCAACGTCACGTGTGGACTTGTGGTTTTTTTTTTTATAGTTACTTTTGCGCCGAAATATCGATGCATCGATATTTCGGTTAATTGATGCATCGATATGCCGAGTTAATATTTTTTTTTAAATAAAAGGAGGGTGGAACCGGACGTTGCAAAGCAGTTTTCTAATGCGAAGGGAGCACGTGAGGTAGTAATCGATTCGGTCCTAGAAATGCTCCACGTGAGTACTGAGAAACAGGGGTGGGATTGAAGGGAGAGCACATGACCGCCACCGAATTCAAAGCGAAGGCAATGCCGCTGCGAAGCAATGCACTTTGTGAAGTAACGGCTAAAGAGAGAGAGAAGAGAGAGATTGGAAAACAGAGGGAGAGTGTCTGATAGCTTCAGCCCATTTCTTTGTATGGATGGACAATGAATTGCCAGAAACTTATGTTTTCTAGGAGCTGTGTAGAAAACCTGCTTCTGCTACTGGATCATGGCATCAAAAGCATCAAAAGCATAGCAAAGCCTGCTGCTTGGATACCGCCCCCAAACTGCACTTTCTGGGCAGTTTACACATAATTATGCAGGCTACACATTTGTTGTGGGCAGAGAGGTGTATTTCAAAACAGGCACTGGTGATTACAGCTGCCCATTTTATACAGTTTGATGCTCTAGTCATCCGACAGAAATTCTGCAGTCTTGCAGTTTTTTGCCTATCATGGGAAGACAGCCGGATGCCGACAAGGCAAGGGAACTCTCGCCATAGTGTCTGACAGATTGGAGACCTGGACAAAGACAGGGAGACCCTTTTTAAAATTGTTCTACATCTCACGTCTTTGATAGCACGTTGCATTGGATGCCTAGCAGACAGGTGACAGGATATGCAACCATATGCAAATCGATTTTGGAACAAGCTCCATTTCCGACACACTGCTGGATGCATATGCAGAGAACTACATTTTGAGAAATGCAGTTTACTTTACATTTATAATATATTTGGCACTTGTGTCTGCATCTGTGGAGCCTAACTGGTCTGATTGTTCACACTCTAATTTACATAACATAAATAAACATGCTAAGCTACAAACCTATGCAAAATAGCTGTTCACTCTCCTGTAATTATTGCATCAAAGTGATCCAAAGGCACACCTGGCTGGAGCTACAGGAAAAACAGCCAGAAATCAAACACACTCCTTTCATCGCATCAAGAAAACACAAAAAAATACCACTGTGCTTTCGAAGGGGAGCTAAGGAAATAGGAAAACAGGAGCATTTCAATGTTGGCCTTATTTATTGCCTGACGAATGTGTTATTTCTAACTATATACATTTTTCTTTTTAGATACATCCCCCCCCCATCTTAATTTATGTTAAGACTACTGGAACAGGTTCATGTTGTAAAAATACAAAAGAGTGTAACAATAATCAAATACTGTAATACCTACTCCTCATTATACAACACCATCCTAATAATGGTACTCTTTGAGGTCGGCAACCGTGACACTGTGGAAATGGTAATTCACTTTCATGCACAGTAGGACTGCAGTGTCTGGGTTGCCCTTGTGGATGCTGAAAAATGAGGAAGCAGTGACGACTATTATAGTGTACATTGTGTGGTCTCTGGTTCCCTCAAGTGGCCAATTCTGGTAAATACACCCTGTAAGTACATGGAACTACTGTACTTATTTCTGGGGTTTTAAAAAATTAATATTTTCAGGTACCTAATAAGTGAATTGGTGGATAATAATTCTGAAAATGTGGGGGTTCCTGCTGTACTACATAACTAGAAAGCCCTGGTAAGGGTTGCCTTAAGTCGAAATTGATGTGATGGCATGTAATTATTAATTATAGTGAGAGTACATTTCACTTCCAATTAATTTGCTATGTAAGGAGAAAGATCATTTGAAATGTGGTATGGGGAACACAATGCAATGAGTCCTGTGTCATATCAAGTCTGAATGCCCACTAGAAGTTAACGTGACTTCATCTAAACTGGAGCTATCTTATTTTGGAGATTATTAGTACAAAAAGACCAGACTCTCAGGAAAGACAGCAAGGCTGAGAAAAACTGGAGGCAACGGGAGAAGAGGAAGATTTAATGTTAGAGGGATTGAATCAGCAGTGGAAGCCACAGCCTGCAGTGTGTCTGAGGAAGGTAGATCCCTCGGGGAATCAGTCATTCATAGGGACACCATTAAGTCAGTAACCACTTGGCAGCATACAGTATTACAAAAAGAGCCGCTGTGGAAGAAACTGAAGCTTTTTCTAGCGTGGTGTTTCATTTTCAAGCGGGACAAGCAGTTTTGTTGCGTTCAACCAGTTCCTCTCCCCCATCTAAAAAAGCTGAGTACTGTAATTGTGAGCCTTATGGCACAGAGGTTAAACTGCTGTACTGCAGCTATAACTGTGCTCATGACCCGGGGTTCAATTCTAGGTAGCAGGGTCAAGGCTCACTCAGCCTTCTATCCTTCATATGTTGGTAAAATGAGTGCCCAACTTACGGGGGGGGAGCAATGTGTATAGCCTGAGTAATTAAAATGTAAATAACTCAAGTGGTATGGGGTGGTATATTACCAGCACACTTTCCTGCCTTTTGTGTGTGGAAAGTGTGCATTTCTCCTAGAATTTCTCATATGCACGGGTACTGTTGCAAACATTCTGACCTCAACTTGGTATTAACAGAGAGGATTCAATAATCCTCCTGACACATATGTCACAACTGCATTTGTTCCCCTCCCTCCATGGAACATTTTTGCAGGGAACGTTTGTAAGAATCTGCTGTTAAAACAACCCTGCACGCCATGAACAAGTGTTTTAAATGCAGATTTTTGCTGTTCTGACATCAGCGGGGGAGGGGAGCAGACAGGGGTGATCCCCCCCCCATCACTGGCTCCCTCCCCTGGACTCAGATCAGCAAGAATCTGTTTTTGAAATACCCCTGCATGCCATGAAAAAAGTGCTTTTTGCATGGCATATAGGAGTGTTTTAAAAGCAGATTTCCCCCCCTGCTCCCCCCCCGGGGGGGCTGGAGCAGCAGGAATCTGCTTTTGAAAGACCTGTGCATGCCTTGAAAAGCACTTTTTGCAATGCATGCACAGGTCTTTTAAAAGCAGATTCTTGCTCAGAGCCAGGATCCCTCTGCTGTGTCAGGGTAGCCAGGATCTGGGCTTCGCTGACACACCAGGGGGCAAAGCGAGGGAGCACTGACTTCACTGCTTGCCTGCTCAGCCCCCTGTTGGGTCAAGGCAGCTGCTGCCCCCCATCCCCACAGCCCAGTGGTGGTGATGAGTGGTGGCCAGCAGGGCGGCTGCAGAGAAGCTGCTGGTGGCCGCTCGCCACCCCCAGCCAACTATGAGGAGTGGGGGCAGTGGCTTCACTGGGCTGTCAAAAGCAGCTGGTGGGTGCCTGAAGCGAGACCAGACTGCAGGAGTAAAGTGGCTGACCTCAGCTCGCCACCACCTCCCAGCTGATTTTGACAGCTCATTGAGGGGTTTTCCTGTCAACCTAGCAAAAGGGGGAAGTTCTTCCACTGCTTTGCTGGGTCCCCCACAGTCTTCCCATAGGAATGCATTGAAAGCCTATTTTAATCTGTTCCTTTTGGAATGAATTAATTGCTTTTCAATGCATTCCTATGGGAAACTGCGTTTTAAATTACAAAAATTTTGTAATTAGGAAAGATCCGTTGGTATGGATTAATTTCGTAATTCAAGCCATGACTGTAAACTGCTGGAGAGTATCTGTGCTCTGCTTCGTTCCTTTTTTCCTTTTTTTTCCAATCCACTAATCTATTTCAGTCTATTAATGGATTGTCATGATATGGGAAATGGAAAACAGAAATGTGAAGACCAACCTGAAATATAAATAAATGTTATAAATAAATATTAATCTGTTAGACCTTTAAAAGAATTGTGGTAGTTAGGTATAGATAAGAACTTTTATATATAAAGTGAAATCTGCAGACCAAGATGTAACTCTTTTCCAATACCCCATAAAGTATCAACTCAAGTCATAGAAGGCTTTTGAATTTACTGTAGGTATCTCTTAGAACAGGCCTGCCCAACAGGTAGACCAGGGACTACCAGTAGCCCGTGAAGGGTTCAAAAGTAGCCCTCCAGTGATCAATAAAAATGTGAGGGGATAAGTTCTCCACCTTTACCTCCCCCACCCCAAAGGACCACCACTGCTCCAGCAAAGCTCTAGGTTTGCCAGCCTGCTGTCTCAGCTGAGCGGGGCAGTTCAAGGGCCATGGCACAGTCCCCTGCTTTCCCTACCAGCCAGATGATTGGTGTGCCACTGTCTTGTGACCAATTGAGTTGTTGGTGCAGAGCAGAGAAAGGGGAGTGGAGGGGACCCCCACAGCTACCTCTCAAAGACAGTGACCTACCACTCATCCTGCTCCCCTTCTGAGCCATTCCCTTCTCCTTGCACTGCCGTGGCGATGTGATTGGGCCTGCTGGATGGGCCTGATAAGTTCAGGTGGTTCCTCAAAAATTGCCACACTGAGACTTAGTTATATAGCAAGGGTTTTATTAGACATTCACGGGAATACAGAAATATAGAAAGTATTCAGCAGGCCAGCAGTACACAAAACATAGATATTGTTAGTATGAATTCTTAAGCCTTTGCTTAAGGGTTCAGAGCTGCCTGGGTCGATCCATTGCACGGATCATGCCCTGCTGGTCTGGACAGGGTTCAAATGGCTTCCCATGATGGTTATATACTCTCTGTATGATCTGTATGATCTCAGACTGACGTTATCTTGTATGCCCCTACATGTGCCCACACATACCTACACGTGCCTGTTCATTAGCTCATAGCCAGTTGGTCATCAAAGCCAGAATGACCTGACCCAGTTTGTTTGGTAGTTCAAGTTGGTTCCTTATTTCTGGCTAACTGCCCATTTTGTTCTCAGCAAAATGACACCCTCGCAATGTGCAGTTATGCCAAGTCTTAGAGGATGGGTCACTGAGACCTTATGTTTTGTCAGCACATTTGGGTCTGCTTATAATATTTTAATACTTATAATAATTTTGACTTTTCTCATGCTTATAAATCAGCTGCACAGAGAACATGGCAGAAGTGAGTGAGAGTTATGGGCGGCAGCAGCAGTGGCAGTGAGGGGGCTGGAAGGGGGAAGGGAGAAAACAGGAGGAGAAGTAGAGTCAAGTCAGGCCCCAGGCAGTTGGGAGGGAAAGTGCACATTTTTTAATAAAAAAGTCTTCCAGCAGCCCGGGCAAGCGGAAGGGGCAATCTGCACAAGCATGCACGCGCCTCCCTTGCACTCATCCACACTGGCTTGAGCAGGTGTAAGGGAAGCATGTGCATGGTCAGCCTTACCATAGGAATGCATTGAAATATGTTCCCTCCAGAAAGGATTGATTTTCAATGCATTCCTATTGGAAAAACCGCTGCTCTACTTACAAATTGTTTTACTTATGAGCATATGCTCGGAACAGATAAAATTCATAAGTAGAGGTTTTAGTGTAGTAGCCCTTGGGGAACTTTCGTCTGGAAAAAGTAGACCTTGGCCTGTTCAAAGTTGGACAGCCCTGTCTTAGGAGAATAGGTATACTGTATACCTTGTTGATGACATCTACTATATATTTATTTATTTATTTTTAAACTGCACCAACTTTCCCTCAGAAACTCTGGGCAGTTAACAAAAGTCAAACAAATAAGTTAACAGCAATTAAAACCAAGAAACAAGACATAGGCAAGAACAGTAAAACAACCACAATATAATATAATATAATATAATATAATATAATATAATATAATAATATAATATAATATAATATAATATAATATAATATTTTTTTTATATACTGCTAAATTTGGGTGAGTGAAAAAACCCTGAAATAATGGTAGAAAAGTTTCAAATAAAAATATTTGTTGATACAAGTAAAGATAGAATATGGATGGGATAAAAGGAAATTAAGTATGAAAGTATGTTCTTTTAAGCTGGGAGAGGAGATATGAGTTACACTGGGCTGAAATGTTAGGGAAAAATGTGATTGAATTTGTAACATGAGAGGAGACAAGCAGCATATTTGTTTTATTTTGTTTTGTGTAGAAGATAAATTAAAAATGTTTTAAAGAGAGAGAAGGTGGAAACAATATACTGAAGACAGAAACAGAAGAGATAAAAAAATGAAAAACCCCAGGCCTGGCGCTGCTCCGAATGGGCCTGCTTTTGGAGGCTGGGAGTGCTTTCTAGTGATCCGGAGGTCACTTCTAGTTTACTAAAAGTCACTTCCACTTTTGGGCTCTGAAATGTTAGGGAAAATTTCCTCCTTACCCCAGGAGGCCTTTTTTAATATACTGTGGACCCACATGGGACCACAATATAGGAACCACGACCACTGTACAGGAGTGCAGTTTGTTTTGCTTTGTTTTGTGAGAAGATTATCAATCTTTTGGGGGTCAAAATGTTTTAAAGATGATACCCAGCTCTTCCTCTTGTCACCTCTGGACTCTACAAGATGGGCTGAAGACAGAAATGGGTCCATTTCGAAGAGATTAAAAAAATTGTCATTTCCCCAGGCCTTTGGCACTGTTCCAAATGGGGGGTTAGGGGGTAAGGGCTAGGCTTAGGGTAACAGTTAAGGTTAGGGTGGGTTAGTGGGCTGTACCTCTGGGTGCCTCTGGCCCACTAAGAACACAGTGTACTGGCGTATCTTAGTTAATTAGGATTAGGTTAGGGTTGGTGGGCTTTTTATGCCCTCTCTGGCACATCCAGAAGTCAGCAAAACCTGGCCATGCGATTGGTGGAATGGCTCCAAAATTTGCATGGTCCCATCCCATGCCAGCCCATCATGGGAAGGTGTAAAAAAATAAAAATAAAATAAAATAAAATAAATGGAGGCCTTTTGTTAAAAACCCCACTGTTGCTACTGGAAAATTCAAGCATTTAAAATAGCTAATTTTCGGGATGTTTCCACAATTTGGTGGGTTTTTGGACCACGATTTCAAAAAAAAAAAAAAATTGCGGTGGGGGATCCCCTGTACCTAAATGGAGACGCAGTAATGCCCCCTCCCAGCCCGGACCAGCAGCCCAGGACAGGAGGGGGAAGGCTGGAGTGGGGACCCCCAGAAACCACCCCTCTGGGGTGCCCTTATCAGGTCTTTTTTTGGCTGGGAATCAGGTTTTATTTCTAAAACTTTTTTTCTGCCACCAGATGCCAGGAACAGATGACAAATCAGACCCAATTTTTCTTTTGTCGGTTTGAGTTCTTGTGGGGAGTCACCTCTGGACTCTAAACGGGAAACGAAACTACTATCTCAACTATCTCAATTTTACATGAGTGTTTAGCTGCAGCAATGAGCTGGATGAGGATGAACAAAATGAAACTAAGCCCAGACAAGACAGAGGTGCTCCTGGTCAGTCGAAAGGGAGAATAAGGGATAGGGATGCAACCTGTTCTGGATGGGGTCACTGTCCAATTGAAAAATCAGGTACACAGGAGCATTTTTTGAGCACACAGGAGAGGGCCTTCACTGTTGCTGCTTCGAAGCTTTGGATCTCCATCCCATAGGAGCTGTCTCTCTGCAAGCAGGCCAAGAACTTTCAGACACACTTTCCTTCAGTGACTTGCTGCCTGAACGGGGTTTTTAGATGGATTCTTGGGCCTTTGAATGCTTTTTTGATGTTGCTTTTGTTTTCTCTTAGTATGACATTTAATCCTTTTTGTAGCTTTAAATATTTCTCAGTGTGGTATTTAAACCTTGTTTGTAGTTTTAAATATTGTTGTTTAATGAGGTAAGCCGGAACCTTTTTAAGGAGAAAGGTGGAGTATAACTGTTTAAAAAAATTATCATGGGGAATCTTTAAAAACAAACACAAACATGCCCACCTTCCCAAGCTTTTGAAAACGGTTTGTTTCCTCTTGATTTTGTGAAGGTGTTAAGGAACCTTCCTGATACCATCATCTGGTGTGTTCCATCTCACCAAAAACATTCTCATTGCCTGATAGACAACATCCTCTATCAAAATTGCTTTTTTGGTGCAATGCTTTGATAAAGATCTGTGCTCACAACCTGGGGTTCAGTCCCTGGTAGCAGGCTCATGCCCTGCATCCTTCTGAGGTCAGTAAAATGAGTACCCAGCTTGCTGGGGTGGGGATGGGCAATGTGTAGCCTGCATACTGTAATTAAACTGTAAACCGCCCAGAGACTACTTGAAGTGGTATGGGGCAGTATATAAGCAGAACACTTCGCTTTTGCTTTTTTACATTTTTTTTTATTTTAGTAGTGACCAATAAAGGTATCACCTAGCCTAGTTTTGAATTTGTTTTTCTGGTCACACGGCTCAACCCACTTTTTTTACTTCTAAAATATAATAGTTAGCTATTTAAGGCGCCAAAAGGCATTTTAATTTTGTCTCTTTCCTTTTGGATTTCCCCTGTTTAAACGAGCAAAAAGGCCCAAATCGGAACTCATGACAACCAGGATCAATTAAGTGAGAGCCCGAACGGAGCCATGACCTCGTCTCCCCCGTCTGTTTGTCCCTCCCTCGCGAAAAAGGGGGGGAGAAAAGAAAAGGCGACGGACGCCAAGAAGGAACTGGCCAAACCCAGCCGCGGCCGCCCTCTCTAGTCCCGCTAACCACACCCCCGCATGGCCACGCCCCCTCGGCGATCTGGCCACGCCCCCGAGGGCCCTGCCGGTCATGTCCTCTGCTCCAGCCGCGCGCTGCGGAGTGACGTCACGCGCCTCGACGTAACCCCTCTCATCAGGTCTGCGGCGACAACAACAAGGAAGTGAGCGAGAGGGAAGAGCCGCCGCCGCCGCCGCCGCCGCCAGACCCACAGTCGGCGGGAGCTTCCGCAGCCAGGCGAGCCGTTCTTTCCCCCTTCGCTCTTTTCCGACGCCGCCATCATGAACAGCAAAGGCAAGGGCCTCGTTGCCTCCCCCTTCCTCCAACCCCCCTCCGCCCCCTTCCCCCGCGCAGCCCCACCCCGTCGCTTCCTTCCCTCCGCCCCCCCCTCGGGCCGCGGTCTCCTTTAAGGCTGGCGCCGCAGTCCCGTTCGCTCCAGGCCCGATCCGTAACTGGCGGGAGGCTCGGCCAATGGGAGCCCTTGAAAAGTCGGATGTGGGTGGGTGAGGGAAAGGGCTGGGTGGGGGGGGGCAAGGGGGGGCGTTAGGTTGCTATGACGCAACCCTCTTGGCCGGGGTCTTAACCCTTTGCCTGCCGCGGGGGGGTGAGGTGCGGGTAAAGGAGGAGAGCCCAGCCCGGAGGAAGCGCGGACGGGTCCCGAGACCGGTGCCTCGGAGACGCCCCGGCTTTTGCCCCCCCCTCGGGACAATTCAAAGAGAAAGTGGGGTGGAGTGGAGTGGGGTGGGGGGGCAAGAGAGGGTTGCTGTTGGGCGGCCCAGGGCTTGTAGCAGGTGGTCGGCAGGAAGGTCACCGAGGGAGCATCATCCTCTCCCGGTGCAGCAGGTGGGGAATGCCAAGGCCTGCCCAGCATGCACAGAGGAGAGCCCCGAAGGCTAGGCTTGGCCTCGGCTCCGCCACGTCCAGAATGGGGAGCCTGGCCTTGGCGGCGGTGCCTTCCACCAGCCCTTGGCTAAGCGATGGAGTTGCTCCCTCCAGACACCCCCCCTCCCACCCACACACACACACACGATGAAAATGTGGTCCAGTTTGTAATTTTTGTCCTCCTTCCATGGAGCGCCTCGATGCACGCTTCCTAGGCATGGCCCTTGGTTCTTCGTGTAAAAAGGTGGGCCTGATCAGATGAGCCAGTGGGTAAGCAGGGGCTTGGTAGGGCTGGTCTTTCCCCTGGTAGCTGTGAGGTGAGGTAGGATAGGATAGTGACTTGGAGGGGCAGCTGAAGGGAAGTTGAACCTGTGGGGCCAAAATCCGAAGAGAAGATCGGTTCCCTCTTTCATCAAAAGGGCACTGGATTAGAATAAATAGTGGGCATGAGGCATGCCAGGAAACCCAGTGGGCCTTCTTAGTAGGCACAGCCCTAGATGCACACTTACTCTGTTCTTCCCCCCTATGACAGGCATCAGTCAATCAAATGCATTTTAACAGGAGTTTCCTGTTATGAAAGGCAGTTGCTGAAGAGGAAGGAAGGATAATGTATAGAATCACTGGAAAGGGAGAGATGAGTTGCAGGGTTATAGCAGTGAATTGATTAGTTCAGTCCTGTGCAAGCTAAACCATTCCTGGATGACTTGCTTGCTTGTGAATACACAGAACACTGGTTGAAAATTTGTTGCCTCTTGTAGTTAGTTGCTCTAAAGAAGGCCAGTTGAATACAGTGTAGGGATTTGGTGAGTCAACTCTTCTAAATTCCATTGATTCATAGGGCAGCTCACTATAGTAAGCAACAGGATTTCAGCTCTTGTAGAACCTAGGACAGTGATGGTGAACCTTTTAGAGACCGAATGCCCAAAATGCAATTCGAAACCCCCTAATTTTTTTTTGCAAAGTGCCAATACAGCAATTTAACCTGAATACAGGTGGCTGTGAAGGGGCGATGCCGGGTGCCCACAGAAAGGGCTCCAAGTGCCACCTTTGGCACCCGTGCCATAGGTTTGCCAACACTGCACTAGAACCTAGATCCTGCTGGAACAGAGTGCTAGATCCTGTAATGCAAATCTGCCCTACATGAACTATTCCATAACTGCATTTAGGCCTAATTCCCACCAAAAATGTTGTTTTTCTTGGGGGGGGGAGGGAGAAGAAAGAAATGAAACTTTCAAGATTTACTTAGAGCATTTTTATGCCACCTTGCACTCAAGATGCATTACAATTCAAACTATTAACACAGAAAGGTAAGATATCGGTGATAGAATGAGCAGATGGAGTGGTTGTAATCCAGAGCAGGTTACTTGAACATTTAACAGCATAAACAGGCTTGTGGTTGTCTCTCCTTGCCTTTGCGAAGTTAAGAGGAAAGAGTGCTCTAGCTGAATTTGTTCTGATCACAGCTTTTCTCAGCAGCTGACTGGATGAACTTGTATCCCAGTGCTTTCTCCCTATGCCCTCACACAGCCTCCTGTGGCAACTTCATTCAAAATTAAATCCAGCTTCTCTGCCTGGCGAGCTTCCTAAGCTTTAGAATGCAGTACTATTTTTCCTTTTTAAACCACCAGATCAATTGGACTGCTTGGGCAGCCCATCAAACTTACAAACTGAAGGAGCTGATGCACCAGTGCTGCTGTACAGAGCCTGGAATTTAATGCATAATCTAAAACTAGCCTTCTGCCACTATAAATTTCCACATGTTTACTACTCATGTTTAGCAGATGAAACAGACTCAGTTTGGAATGGCATGATTACGTTTGGGTAGTATAAAAGAGAGCCTGTCCCTCCTACAGAACGCAATATTGATTGTGGAAAGGGACCTTCTTCTTCAAGTGCCATGTCCTCATAGAACATTGGCAATCAGTAGCCTGAACTTGTTTTTATGTAAAGCTATTCTAAACAGACCAGCTGTGCTCACTGCGGACCATTGGCTTAAGTTCTTTAGCCAGAATGTTCTTCTACACCCTGGGCCACACTTCCCGTCTATTTTTCATTGAAGGATAACTTGCAGCAGAGGGTGTTTCTTATTGAACATTATGTGTCAGAAATACTGCAATTTACTTTTCCGTACAGTATTGAGGATTTCTAACTTTTTATTCATGTGTTGTAATACAACCACATTAGTGACTCTGGCTGTCCAAGGTATCTTCAGAATTCATCTATGCGTCCACAGTTTGAATGCTTCCAGCTTCCTGCAAAATGTGTCTGTAAGGGCCCAAGTTTCAACACCATAGAGAAGCACGCTGAATACATAGGATCAAAGTATTCGAGTACAAACTCTGATAGATAACTCCCCGTTTGTCAAGATTGTTTCCTCATTTTCTGGGAGGAATTTCTAGCTTGTTTAATTCTACAATGAAATTCACATGAAGGAACTGTTATCTTTGACAGAGTTATCTTTGACAGAAGATGACAAAATTATCTTTGACAAAAGGGACTTTATGGTTTAGAATCACACTGAGGAACAGCATTTTTTAGGCCTGTGAATAAATCTCATTGAACATATGGGGCTTACCAGGGTACACTCTGGCTTTTTTATTTCATTTGCCAACCTATTCGGGAAACTTCAGGATGAAGTCAGGATGATTTCATTCACCAAATGTCCCTCCCCCACAACTTTAATTTGTTTACTCTTGCCAGCCAAAAAGCTGTAAATACTCTGAAGCAGTAGCCAAGAGATTGCCAGAATAATTGTCATAGTACAGATAGGTTGCCAAAACAGAAAACTAATTGAAGAAAATGGAAGCAGCAGGGTGACCTCTTGGACTTGAGTAGATCTGCCTAAAACTGTACTTAGATTGCCAGTCACAGATTTTAATGGTTTCAGATGCTTCTAAAATCCGTGGTTGGTTGATGGAAGTGGACTGGGAGTATAACTGTGCATGTGATTATTAAGTTTATTTTGTTTTTAGAAGTTTAGAAAAAATATTATCTCCATTGAGATAGCACTGTCTTTTCCCCCAAATTCTATCTCTTGGCGACCTTTGTTCATAATCAGGAGGCTTAAGAAACAGTTGCTTTCATGTAGCTTCCTGCAGATCAAGAGTGGCAGATGGTTTTGTTGTCTTTGACCCTTCCACCAATGCAGTTCCTCTTTTTCTTAAGATATCTGTTTTCTTTCTTTCAGAGGCAGCTCCCAAAGGAGGAACCTTCCTTGATCCAACTAATTTCTCTTTCCTTTGCAGCCAGGAACCTTGCTAATAATGATTCACTTCTCTTCCCAGGTCAATATCCTGCACAGCCCTCCTACCAGGTTCAGCCTCCTGGTAATCCTTCCGTGTTTCCGCAGACCATACCACTTCCTCAGGCTCCACCTTATACCGAGGCTCCTCCTGCTTACTCAGAAGTACGTAATCTGTTCTGTGCCTGATACAGAAAGATAAAATGGACTCTGGTCAGACAAGAGGTTATTTCTGCTTCTAAGAGCTGCAGTGGCGATTAACAATGAACATAACAGGGGGGATTTGATTTAAAGCAGATAGATAGAAATCACAATTTTAATGTTTAAAAAATCAGATTTTTTTGATGATTTAAACATTTTGAGTTAAAACATAATTGATTCTGAACATGAGGTAGTTGAACTGATACCTCTGGGTATTAATCTTAGTTGTCAATGCTTATGGAATCCAAGGACTTGGGCCTAGATTTTAAGAACAGCATATCCTAGTTATCAGGAAAGACCTCACTGGTGATAAGATGAAGCAATTCTAACATGAAGTTATTGTGCATGTGTTGTGTACACTGCAGTAGAACCACATAACAGGTTCTCAAAGGCACGGCTTAAAATCATGCTTTTGAATATTCAAAATGGCAGCAAGTAGCCTAGTATATAATATGCTGCTAGAACAGCATATCCTTATGTTCCAGGGTGGATAAAAATCAATGATTTTTTTGAATTAAATTGATTAAAATCATGATTTAAACAAACTCTTTGTTTAAATCATGTTTTTATTTTTTAACATTAAAATTGTGATTTATATCCATTTGATTTAAATCAAATCTGCCCCTATCTTAACCTGCTGTAGAGACTGTCACTGCAGTGCAGTGGATAGTAAAATTAGGGGAAGCGATAATTGAACTGAGGCAGAGGGATCCTGAGAGAGATCTAGAGAGAGCATCTGAAAGGCTGGCTTGGCCCCCTGCATGTTTTTTGCTTTGGAAGATCATCTGAAGACAAGCATAAGTATCTTTTATAGGTTTATTTTATTATTTTTTATCTTCTGAGCTAAGGCTAATGGGAAGGTTGAGTTTTAAATGAAAGCTATGCTTGGTTTAATTTTGTGTGTGTGGGGGGAAACAGCAGGAAGTTCTCAGAAACATTTTCCTGGTGGTTTGAAGACCATGATGGACATAAGATGAACCGTGGTCTGTTCCAGAAGCTCAGTTCATGTACACTTAGGTTCACCAAAAACGGTTGTGTTGTCAGTGATAACTGGCTAGAGGAAAGTGTCTTCCTGAGGAGTTAGATTCTCTGAGGTGTCAAATCTCTGCATAGACATAGAAGTTCTAGAATAGATTAAGCATTATATCCCATATGTGTTCTTTCTTTCTCTCTCTCTCTCTCCAACCCCATCAGCTCTATCGCCCAAACTTTGTGCATCCCAGTGCTGCCACTGTACCGACCATGTCTGCCGCTTACCCTGGTGCTTCTTTGTACCTTCCGATGGCTCAGTCCGTTGCTATGGGCCCCATGGGTTCTTCAGTCCCAGTGGCTTTCTACCCTGTGGGTCCTGTCTATCCTCCTGGGTCCACTGTCCTTGTTGAAGGTGGCTTTGATGCCGGAGCAAGGTTTGCACATGGTGCCCCTGCGAATATTCCTGTAAGTAAAACTGCACTACTCGTTGCTTAGCTTTTGGGGTGTTTTTTTTAATAGCCTGGGGGGGAAAGGATATGCTGTACCTTGATATCACCCTCTGTGTGAAAACTGAACAGTATCTGATGCTGTGCTCACATGTTAATGAGTTTCTCTTCACTAAGAAGCTGTCAGTGTGACCTCTCTGGAGGGGCCACCAAGTGCCTCATCCACAAACCTGACTTGAAAGACAGTTAGGATAGAATAGCTGCCTAGATGCCCTAAGCACATCCGATCTCGCTTGATTTCGGAAGCTAAGCAGGGTCGGCCTTGGTTAGTACTTGGATGGGCGACCACCAGGGAATACCAGGTGCTGTAGGCGCCTGGAGTAGGAACGGGCAAGCCACTCCAGTATTCCTGCCAAGAAAACTCCATGGACATGGAGTCATGAAGAGTCGGTCACGACTGTAACGACACAACACACACAACACAGCCAAGAGATTATCCAAAGGCAAACTGCCTAGTGACAGAAGTCTCCTTGGGCTTGCTTTTATGGATAGAGAACATTAAATTGGTTTGTTAAAGGGGTCCCCTGCATTGCCAAGCAAAGGTGATACTCTCTCATCAAGTTTGGACTCGGTTCAATTCCTCACAAATGAAAAGGCTCTTGAAAAGCAGACAGACGCAGGAGAGAGTCATTTCCTCCAACCTTGGCAAGCTTTGGGTGGTCAGTAAATTTGGTCCTGGGTAAGGAGATTGGGCTGACTAGATGCCCTAAACACATCTGATCTCGCCGGATTTCGGAAGCTAAGTAGGGTCGGCCCTGGTTAGTTCTTGGATGGGAGACCACCAGGGAATACCAGATGCTGTAGGCGCCTGGAGTAGGAACTGGCAAACCACTCCAGTAGTCCTGCCAAGAAAAACTCCATGGACATGGGGTCACGAAAGGTCGGTCACGACTGCAACGACACAACACAACACACACAAGGAGATTGGAGCCTCCAGCCAGCAAAAGGTCTCAATGTGGGCCAGAAGAGATTGGGGGATGGCCCTTATACGAGTAATGGTAAGATTCCTTCTCCCCAGAGAAATGTCAGTGGACTGGAGGGGTGGGGGAATTGTCTTGCCAAAATGTTTGTACAGTTTCCCATAGAGATGATAAGTGTTGGGAAGGAATGCCATTGTTTTCACCCATCTGAGATAACAAGGGCATTATCTGTGCAAAGAGAGCCACAAATCTGTTTCTGTCCGCTTGGTGGCTAAAGGAGCTGATTGTACCCTGGTCCTGGCAGCAGATCTCCGCCCCCTGAAAATGGTCTGCCCCACACTCTGTGGCTCAGTAGTCTACGTAGCTCTGTAGGCTCAGTTGTGTAGAGTTAGTCTCCGGGGTTCCCTTATATCTCAGGATCATCCTCTGATCGTCCATACGCAAACCTTTTCAAAGCCCCAATCGGTGCGTGGGATGGAGGGCAGGAGCAGTGTGGTGGGCGGCACCTCCGTGCTTCTTAAGTTCCCTTTCGGCTATTCTGCTGCCAGAGCCCACATGCACTGCTTCAGGTGGGGGGTGGGGGGCTTTGCCTTTCTCCTGTGTTCTGTAAGAGTGTCTTTCCCTAACCGGCGGTTCTTGTCTTCCAGCCCCCTCCTCCTGGCTGTCCTCCCAACGCGGCCCAGCTGGCGGTTATGCAGGGCGCCAACGTGCTAGTGACGCAACGGAAGGGCAACTTCTTCATGGGGGGCTCCGACGGCGGCTACACCATCTGGTGAAGGAAGGGGGGGGCTACATTGGTGTAAAGGAACGACATCACATACTGTCAGCACTTCTCACAATGTAACCGCTTTAGTCGTATTAACCCGGAGTTGCAGTTTAGACACATGACGATGCGGGGGGTGTCTTCCTGGTGCCCTGACCCTTCAGGCACTTTTTCTTTAAAAACAAAACAAAAAAATGAACAAGAAGGCGGCGGCAAACTTTAAATAAAAACCATGCAATGGTAGGAGTGCCTCTTTCCAACCTTTGGGGATTCAGTTTTGAAAGGAACATGAGCTAAGCTGCTCCAATATTTCCCCTTTTAATTCCACAGAAAAATGCTTTCACTATGGCATTCTCTCTCTCTCTCTCTCTCTCTCTCTCTCTCTCTGGCTTTTAGCATTACATCTATCTATATATAAGACCAGGTGGGCGGTGGGTGGGTGGGGAATAAGAAAATTTTGGGCTGGGAGGGGGCCAAAAGGAAAACTGGAAAAATGCCTAGCTTCCAAGTAGCAAAATATACAAACATATATATATATATATATATGAAGCTTGCAGTTACATCCATTGCCCATCAATAGTACTAAGAGAATGCATCTTTTTTTCCTCTTCCATGGAATCCGTGGTCCTGGAGAGAAAGGTAGTCATATATAATTCTGTTTCTTTTGGGAGAGGGGCATCCGTGATGGATGCCTCTTACAGGAGAAGGACTGGTGATCAGTTGTTCCTTTTTAGAACCCCTCTTTCCTTCCGCAGGCTCCTTCTTCTTAACCTTTGCTCTCTGTTTCTTTGCCAGGAAGATATGCAGCTAGAGCGTTGGCCTGGGATGTTCTTTTTATACATTCTTAAGTGAACTTGGACTCCTTTGCACATTAAAAATTCTAACTGAAGCCATGGTTTGGTGCCAGAAACACAACATTTCATTAAATGCTTCCTGTATGTTTCAAACAACAAAAGCTTAAAATTAAACCAGTTCTTTTTTTAAAAGGGGGTGGGGGTGGGGAAGCAACCCGGTGTCTTGAAAACAAATCTCTATATGGAATGTTATTCAGGCTAGAGAGACAGGAATGCCTGGGGAACATCAATCAGTGTGCAAGCTTGCTGAATTTTTTTTTCTAGATGCCTCTTTTAAAAAGTGACTTGGGTACAATGAAGTCTTACTAGGAATAAGAAGAATATTTCAGGGATCCTCAATCTTTTGTTGTTGTTATTGTTGCTTTTGTTTTTATGAATTAAAATTTATCAGATTTGGTGAATATATTTTATCTTAATTTTCTGCGTGTTGTAGGTGTCATGGTCAACCGTACAGCTGACTGTTAATGAAAGGTTGGGATTCTAGGTCTCTCTGTAAAACACTGTGGTGCACTTAACTTGTGGACTTTTTATACTAAAAAACAAGTAGAATAAAGGCTATTTTGAAAATTTGAATAAAGTGACAAAGTTGAATTTAGCCTCTTAAAATTCCTGTCCTTGTAAATAAATCCTCATCTTTGCTCACTGTGCTTTTTCAGTGTGAAGTGTTGGCTAGTACAGTGGTACCTTGTATAAAGGAATTAATTCATTCCAGATAAAATTATGTTAAGCAAATTTTCCTTTATACAAATTCCCACTGGAATGCATTGGAAATGGAGTAACCCCATTTTTATGTTGTACGGATTTTCCCCATAGGCAATTATGTTAAGCAAATTTCCCCTATCTCCGGAATTTTTATGTTGTACAAATTTTATGTTATACAAATTGTTTGTTATACAAGGGTCCACTGTACTCATTTATTGTGAGTCCCAACGAGGGCTGACCAGTTGATTCTGTGAGACTTAGAAAGAGTTGACATACTATTTATTCAGCAGCTGCTGACTTAAGAGGGTCTACTCTTAAATTGGGATTAGCATTGGGTTATTGGCCGTTGGACATTATATGCCTCTGGGGTCAAATTACATGTGATGCTAAGTGCATCTTCAGAATACTTCATTGTTTATGACATTACAGTACTGTGAAGTGTGGAGGAGCTGGTTTTCATTGGGATCAGAGAATACTGAGAAGATTTAACCGTATCATTCCCCCACAGTGATCCTGAGGAAAATGCTCTTTATATTGCTCTTGGCTCACAGAAAAAAGTTGTTATAGGTGCCAGAGGGAATAGTTTTTGAGGTAATAGCAGGAATGTGTTATCATTGGCATTGCAGTAAGGTTAGGAAGATTTCATTGTTCCTTTTTGCACACACTGCAGTACCTTAGATGTAAATAGAGCTCCCTGTTCTAGTGTTATTAATTTTTCTTTTTGAAAAAATAGCTGTGGGCTTCCTAATTACAGATGCTCTGTCCCATCTGACTGAACGATTGCCAGCCTTACAAGGACTGACTGCATTTCTGAAGTGAGAATAGCTGATCTGTTGTGGCTGAACTTTATGTGTTAGATAAGACATGAGTCTTTACCATCCGAAAAGGTATCCCAGTGTCAAATCTTTCTTGCACGTTTATCATGCATTCATGTTAATGTGTGTTTTCTTATATTAAATTACCAAGACAACTTACAGAATGTAAGTTAAGAGGTATTATAAAGACATCTCTCATTTCAAATGTACAGATTTAAAAATGGAAAAGCAGTGGAAGCAGCAGTTCCAGTCCACACTTTTATCCATTTCCTGACCACTAACAGTGATCGAGAATACTAAGAAGTGGAGCATTATGTTGTTTAGAGACAGAAGGGCTAAGAGCTTGACCGCGGTGCTCCTCCTGTAACTTACTACCTAATTCTGTATCTCAAATTCTTTAAGGTTGGGACAGAACCCATCAAAGGTATCCTGGGCAGATTAGTGTGTGTCTTCCTTCCAATCAAATTCAATAATAAAAGAGTAAGAAGTAATTTAAAAATACAAACAAAGCAACCAGTAGAACAGCATAAACCCCACATGCTGAGGCCTGCAGCAATAGTCTGATGACAGGGTAAATTTGGCAGGTTCTCAGAGGAGGCTACTGAAACTTCTTTAAAAATACAATTTTAAACAGCTCCAGGGCAGCCCTGATTTGTGCCCAGCCCTGGATCCTTCTAGTCCAGCCATGGGACTACGTTGTTTTGGGAGTGGGTTGGAGCAATTCCTGGGTGGGCTGAGGGGTCACTTTAAGGTGGATAGCTCTTGGCAAAGCAATCCTTTCCAGGGTGGTCAGACATGATCCTTTCTTGCTTTCCCCATCCCACCCTTTGTTCCTGTTTAGTTGAGAGGGCAAAGAAGCAACTGGAGTTCTGATTTGTTGCCTCCTTCAACCATTCATTGGGGCTAAACATAATAAGGAAGGGCTGTCAAGCCTTGGGACTGCAGTTCCCATCAGCCCCAGCCAGCATAGCCAATGACAAAGGAGTGATGGGAGCTATACTCCAACCACAGCTAGATAAGGCATGTTCTCCATGTCTTCCATGGATTATTTCTGCATATTGACTCTGGAACATCCCACGACTCCCACTTCCAAAATCTGCAGAGATCTGCAGAGAGATACATAACTTCTATTCCATCAGGGTTGAGACACCTCATATGTTAGCCTATACCAATGTTGGCGAACCTATGGCACAGGTGCCAAAGGTGGCACTCGGAGCCCCTTCTGTGGACACCTGACATCGCCCCTTCAGAGCCACCTGTATTCAGGTTCAATTGCTGTATTGGCACTTTGCAAATAATTAGTGGGTTTTGAATTGCAGTTTGGGTGCTCGGTCTCTCAAAGGTTTGCCATCACTGGCTTATACTATAGCATGATATAAAATGAAATAAATAATAAAAGCTTTCATTTCTTGATTAAATAGGTGACAATCATAAGAAGCATCAAACAGTTTACTGAAGATCACAGTGTCCAAAATATGCTGGTAAACAAATAACTTTTATATAAAATATTCTTCCTTTCCTCTTTTACAAGAGAGGTCTTCCATCTGGATGGATCCCTCAGGATCTGCTTCTGGCCGTTCGTAAGTGTGGTAGCTGCCCTTATTCTTGTACAGGTAAATGACAATCAGCACAATGACTGAAAGGAGAGTGATGAAAACGACGGCGATGACAGCTTTGAAAGAAAGAAGTTGAAAAGCAGAACTTCAGCACACACACGGTTGGAGGAGCTGATGTAACACATGACATTCTTAGCCATGGTTAAAAGTTCAGGAGCAGGTGGTTGTCTCCACACAAATTTCCCCTTCACTTGTTCCATAACACGTTTGCATGAGGTCTTCACCACTACATTTTAAATCAATTTACCCCCCTTTAACCAGAACCTAAAACTTGGCACTGAACTCAACTTGCTAGCCCCAATTAATACTACTCCTAGTTAGTGCTTATATATATATACTACTCCAAACCACTGCTGTGGCCAACTGAATATTTGGGAGAAGGTAAGGTTATAGAAGGGCTGAAGGTAAACCAGTATGGCTAGGGCTGCTCTCTTCCCATCATTCTTTAGCACACAGGATAACTTGATGCTAACAAATATAGGATGGCAAATGTATGCAGAGGGTGCTTGCAGTCTACTCTTGAATTATTAACTGGGACTAAAAAGAAAAACTACATTACATAAGAACATAAGAAGAGCCATGCTGGATCAGGCCAAAGGCCCATCTAGTCCAGCTTCCTGTATCTCACAGCGGCCCCACCAGATGCGTTTGGGAGCGCATGAGACTAGATATCTGTCTCCTGATACCACTCCCCTGCATCTGGCCCTTGAAGTACCCTGGTTTAAAGCCTAGAGATTACATTGTATAAGTGTCCAGGTAAACATGTACCAATCACTAGGCTTCTCGGTAAGTTGTTTTTCTGAAATGGGAATAGGATTTATACTCCAGCGTGGTGGCCCTGTAGGCTAGAACGCTGAAACTGTTGGCTGCAACAGCAGCTTGGTGGTTCGAATCCCGGGTGCCACGCAGCGGAGTGAGCTCCTGCTGTTAACCCCAGGTCCTGCCAACCAAACCGTTTGAAAGCATGTAAATGCAAGTAGATAAACAGGCACCACCCTAAAAAGCGTGAAAGTAAAACAGTGTTTCTTTCCAGCCATGCCGGCCACGTGGCCATGGACTTGCACAGCACTGGCTCTTCGGCTTGAATACGGAGATGAGCACCGCTCTTAGAGTCGGACATGACTAGCAAACATGTGCGAGGGGAACCTTTACCTTTACCTAAGGGTGATCCACCTTGAGCTGTGACTGGAGGAACAGGTATCTAGGAATCAGGGTGGATAATCTTGATGGTCAGCCTAAACAGTATCAACCAATCACTCAATCATCCAATTAATCAATTAAAAAGATAAGCTGATTGAATTCACGCTTTAAATGAAAAAGGCATTTTTAAAATTTAACTTGTTAAAAAAATCTAATTTTAAAAATTAAAATCATTATTTTAATCCAATTGATTTAAATCAGGTCCACCCTGATAGGATGTGACTCTTCTTGAATTGGCTACATTGTATTCTTTGAACTGCTTCCACAAACACCACCTTGGATGGCCTGGCATGTCCAAGTTACATCTTTTTCTATTCATGCCAACTTCGACTCAGAAATCTCACCTGCTATTCACTTCTCTCTCTTGCTGCCTCTAGCAAGTATGTGAAGGTGCATTTTTCACTTTGCCTTTTAAACCAGTTTGCTCAATGGTCTGATTTTAGTAAAAAGGTTGAATAAGAATACAACAGTTAGAATCCTGTTCGGGATCTATACCCACATTAAGTGTGACTGCATAAACCCTGCTTGCACTCTGCTGCTAATTAATGAGCTGCTGTTACACTGTTAATTGGATACCAGTAGTGCATGAGGAAAGGGGGCAGCCAACTCCTTAAGTAGCAACAATTTGCCACTGTGATTTATGCAATAACACAGTAGCATAAACTCCCAATAGAATTCAGGCCCATAAGTAAGTAAACAAATCAAAGGCAAGATTATATTCTTGGTTCCCATAGGACTGTGGATTATGAGTAAGTTCTACATCACACTATGTTTACTGTACTTACTAAAACCCTGTTGATACTCCTGGACCTCTCAGCGGCTTTCGACACCATCGACCATGGTGTCCTTCTGGATAGGCTGGCCAGGTTGGGAGTTGGAGGCACTGTCTTGAAGTGGTTCCGCTCCTTCCTGGCTGACCATGTCCAGAAGGTGGTGCTGGGGGATAGTAGCTCTGCCCCATGGCGTTTACGTCATGGGGTTCCACAGGGCTCAATACTATCTCCCCATGCTGTTTAACATCTACATGGAACTTCTGGGAGAGGTCATCAGGAGGTTTGGGCTGAGGAGTCAGCAATATGCTGACAATACTCAGCTCTACCTCTTGTTCTCCGCCAATCCAGGTGAGGCGGTTTCTGTTCTGAACTCGTATCTGGACCAGATAATGGACTGGATGAGGGTTAATAAATTGAAACTCCATCCAGACAAGACGGAAGTGCTGTTAGTGGGTGCTTCGCCAGACAGGTTAGAGGGCCACTTCCCCGTCCTGGATGGGGTTGCACTCCCCCTAAGGGACAGGGTCCGCAGCTTGGGGGTGCTCCTGGACCCCGGTCTAACTCTGGAAGCCCAGGTGGACTCGGTGGCCAGGGGTGCCTTTCTCCTACTGCGGAAAATATATCGGCTGTGCCCCTACCTGGATGTACGGAGCCTCATGACAGTTATGCATGCACTGGTAACATCCCGTATTGATTACTGCAATGCGCTTTACATGGGGCTGCCTTTGAAGACGGTCCGGCGATTGCAACTGGTTCAGAATCGTGCTGCGTGGCTGGTGAGTGGCAGGGCCGCCAAGGAACACATCACACTGATTCTGTATAACCTTCATTGGTTACCAGTTGCTGCCCGAGCCCAATTCAAAGTGCTTGTTTTGACATATAAAGCCCTAAATGGCTTAGGACCTAGATACCTGAAGGACCGCCTCCTTCCATATGAACCTACCCGGCAATTAAGATCTAGTCAGGGAACCCTCCTGAAAGAGCCACCCCTCAAGGAGGGGAAAGGAATGGCTTGCAGGGATAGGGCTTTTTCAGCAACTGCCCCCAGACTATGGAATGCCCTCCCAAGTGAGACTCACCTGGCGCCGACGTTGATAATATTTCGGCGCCAGGTAAAACCTTCCTGTTCCAGAAGTTTTTAAACTAATGATTGTGGGTCCTGATGGCAATTTTAGTGTTGTGTTTTTAATGTATCGTATTTATTGTATTTATATGTTTTTATTGTTCTAATTTTATTGTAATTTTGATGTTTTAATTGTCTATTTTGATTGTGAGCCACCCAGAGACCTTTGGGTAGTGGGCGGCATATAAGCTATATAAATAAATAAAATAAATAAAAGACATCAACCCTGAAAGTCAGTCTGAGATGCCTTAGGCACACAGGTGGCAGAAGTGTAGCATTCAGGGAGGTGGGTTTAGTCTACAGCAAGGACAGATAACATGCAGCTTCCCCATCATTGGTGGACTACATTAAGGAAGGGCATTTTGTTTTGGAAACAGTAGGTTATGAAACGAATCATGCGAGGCCAGGTGGTCCTTGGAACCGGCTGATACATGCAGATCCAATTGCTTTACCTTTCTCTGTCTCACGCAGGGTTAAAATCCAATGAGGAAGCATGCTGTGACGCCATCTGTGCTAGATCTCTGATGCTGGTCAATCAGGAGCTGTGTGAGGACAGGCATCATCCCGCCTCCGTCTCTGATTGGCCACCAGCATGAAGCAGGAAAGATGATGTTGCAGCATGCTTCCTCGTTGCGCAAGACAGGGAAAGGTAAAGCAACTGGATCTGCGTGTATCAGCCTGTTCCAAGGACCACCTGACCTCGCATGGTTCGTTTCATAACCTACTGCTTCCGAAACAAAATGCCTATCCCTAGTGCCCATCAATGCTCAGCATGGACTCTCATGGCCAGGGCTGCTGGGCATGGTAGTTGACTAGCATACAGAGAGGACACACATTCCCTGTTCTTTGTGTAGAGCTGTGGAGAACCTTTACCACTATAGCCACAGCTCCAGTGCATTACTAGCCTTCCTGCTACCTGCACTCTGCATTGCTAGCTTCTCACTGGTTATTTCTTTTGCCCTGAAATCCCTTGGGGCCTAGCCATGCTAGTCTGTTGTAAAATGCTGTAGACTGCCAAGATGTTTGTGGCACCTTAGAACTTTTAGCTGGTATAAGCTTTTGTGGACTGGAGTCCACCCAACCAGAAGCACTGGACTACTCCACATAATTTCATACTAGGCTAGATAGAATGTGTTTGTCGGTAAGGTTCTACAAGTCTCTGTTTAGCAGTGGAATATGCTGCCACAGAGGGTAGTGGAGTCTCCTTCTTTGGAGGTTTTTAAGCAGAGGCTGGACGGCCACCTGTCGGAAATACTGTGATGGGGGTTCCTGCATGGCAGGGGGTTGGACTGGGTGGAGCTTGAGGTATCTTCCAACTCTATGATTCTATGACTCTGTGTGGTTATGGCTGAAAATGCCTCCCTTCTTTTGATCTGCAGTGATACTGCTGTGGGTACCTCCTATAACAGCCATGTTGACTTCCTCTTCTGAAGTTGGTGTATTCATCCTCTTCATAAATGGGGTGGTCAGGAGTTCTTGCATATGAAAGGAGGAAAAGAGAAGGGAAAATGGGATTAAAATGTAATAAACAACACTGCTTTCCCCCAAAAGGGACACTTGCCTCACCACACCTTGCACACTGTCAAAAACTGCTTGCAGTATTAAGGTCTGTTAGGGGGGGACTCGTCGTAATTTCAGCAAAACAAACAAACAGGCGAACGACCTCCAAAAAGACAGGCTGCCCCCTTCATTAAAATGATTACACAACCGAGTAGTCTAGAGGCTAGTGGGGGATTGCAATTGAAACTGATGGAAGATTTCCTCAATTAAAGATTTCAACATTTCGCTTGGGTTATAAAGGGCAGGAACCGGGTCTCCCAGTAGCGCTTTCAAGGCTTAGGTAATCAGGCTCCCTCAGTGAATATCTCATTAGGAACGACAGCTGAGTTGCCAGCAGGAGCCAATGTTCTGCCAGCAACTCATTTCCAAAGATTTCCAAAAACGTGCCAGTGTTCAGTCGCTGTCCTTTGGGGCCTGAATGCTGCCGATGATTGTCTGACATCAAGTACTATATTGTGTCCATAAAATCCTTAGCAGCAACCCCTGCTTTCTCACTGTCCTAGGCCACGGGACGTGGTGCCCTTCTGTGGGATCTGGCTGCTGATGCAGCCCACCTCCTTCTCTACCTTCCTTTCCTTAATGAAAATTTATGTATTTATACATTTATTTATTTTTGAGTATTTTTTACACCACCTTTCTCCTTGGAACAGGATCCAAGGCAGCTTACAGTAAGGAGAGACAATATGTAGTCCATTATGCTTAAGACATATATCTTAATCCCTCTGGTCCAACATATACGATTCCACATCAACAGGAATCTATTGATTCCCTGGCCACTTGATTATAATGACTCAGGGCAGATAACAGCAATGAAATAAATCCAAGGAATGAGGAAATTGTTCTGGATAGTTGAAATCTCTGCAAAATTTTGGTTATGCTCCACCCGCCCTTGTTGGCCTCTCAGTTCTTTTTGTTCCTTTCTCTTCTGAAGGCCTCTTTTCAAATAGGTTTCCAGATTACTCAACACTCATATCACTGAACCTACTTCTGATCCCTGTACCTACTTCCTGAGCACTCTCATCAAGTTTGTCTCCCGCTACCTATATTTAACTTTTCCCTTAAAGAACCTGCATTTGTTGCCAACATCTAAGTGCCCTGAGTTTCTCCTGAACTATTAGAATGACTGTGAACATTCTGTGATATCAAAACAGCTCAGCCAGTAACTGGGGGAAAGGGTGTGTGAGAGATGAGAAGCAACATAAAAATATTAGGAAAGACACATTACTTGTGTCTAAAGGGATAAGATTTTGAAGGATTGTACCACCCCTTCTCAGCTTTTAAGATCTTTTGGGGAGGCCCCTCTCTCCACCACTCTCCCAAGCTTGCTTGGTGAGGAAAAGTGAGACGAGCTTTAACCCATCATTATAAATTTCCCATAATACCCAAAAGTGATGGTACACCAAGAGGTTTAGAACACTGGGTTGTATACCTACTTGTTTGTGGGGTGGGTGTGGGGTGCAAGCTCAGATAGTCAAGAGAAGTTGGGTGTCTTCTGGTACACCAGAAAAATCACTGCTGCCCAAGAGGTGTCAGATAAGAGCATGATCAGACAGCTGAGAAGGCAAGTGCCTGATCACATCAGAGAAGGTCACTTTTGCAAGACATGATCTTCCTTAAAGTGACTCATCTGATGGGGAAATCACTTCAGCCCAGCCCAGGAGAGGCTGTGTACAGCTTGACTAAAAAAGATCCTATTTAGGCATGGATTGGCTGGGCTGGAACACAGTTTCCTGTATATCATGTGATCTCTAGGAAACAGATTGTACCAGACTTCTCCACAAGCAGTTCAAAATGTAGTCTATATCCCTATGTAATCACACCCAAATCTAGCAGTAACCCTGCAACTTTAAGTAAGAGTATCAATCTAGGTTGAAGCAAAGTCATCCAAGGTCCAATCAGGTGAAAGGCTGTCTAGCAAACCCAAGGAGGCCATTCTCTCTTCCCATCTCCTATCCCTACAAAACAGATACAGCTTCTTCAGTGTAAGCTGAATTGCACCCAGTCACTGCCAACAAGGCAAGGTGAGAAATTTTCTATGCGGAGACTGTTCAAAAGGGACGAGTATCTTCCCTCTGCAAATGATCACATCTCCTATCTGTAGTTTGAAGTGGTAAGGTTTAATTTGCCACTCCAATTTTTAACCACTTCATTCTGTTGTATGTGTTAAGTCACACCATTGCTTTTCATCCAGATAGGGGACACAACAGAAGTAGGAGCTGTAGCAGCATCCCAGGATAAGCTTGGGAAATGTTAACTCTGGGCTTGTCCATAGCTTTCAAAATGGCGGTTGCCTTGAACAAACTGAACTGGATTCTGAACCTCTTCTTCAACCTTTCTGGATGCTATGTAGCACTGCTCTCAGGATTGCATACTGCTGGGCCAATGTAAAGCAAAATGTATGCCCATCAGCTGTAGATCTTCTCAGGTGACCTGGGCACTATACTCAGAAAAGACACCTTGGTTGTAGGGCTTCTGCCCCATGCAGTTCTCTCTATCCATCCTCCTGGGGATAAGCCAAATCTGGACCATCATCAGTGGTCTCTCTTGTATACAATAGTCTCTGCCCCGCCTTCTTTTACATATGAGCGTGCTTACCTATAGGAGGTGGTGGTGTTGGAACAGCTGCCATGGCATCACCTTTACTTTAGATTGTCCTAGTTGGAAAGCGTGCAAGTCTTCCAAAGCTGCAGGGGGGGGGGAATACAATCATATATCTTCTGCCAAAACTTGACTACCAAGAAAGTGATGTTTACAGAGTCCCCTGATGTTGATTTCTTGGTGTTCAAAATTATCAGATGCTTTTTCAAAATCTCACTTATCTTACTGATAAATAACTAATGAAGGCTGCAATCCTCAAACTTACTAGGGAGTAAGCCCTGTGGAAAGCACTGGCTCTTATTTATTCTCACTAAATATTGTATTTATTTATTTGTTTGTTGGCTTGTTTTAATGTTGCTATTTTATTTATCACTTCAAGGCAATTTAGAAAAATTAAGTCAAATGAAACAACAGGGGAAAACATGGAAACAAGTAAGAGATAAAAGCACAATTAATAGAATGCTTAAAATGTTTAATACAGTAAAAATGTTTTGAAACTCCTGGGATGTGGAACTGTTTTTGCATGGCATCTAAGAGACAGCATGCTGACCTCTGAGATACTATTCCATTGCTGAGGGTGCTATTACTTAAGATGCCCTATTCCTTGTCTATCTAGTGTGGGCAAAGTCACAGCCCTCAAAATGTTGGTCTGTGACTCCCATCAGCCCCGGACCACCACAGTGAATCGTGATGAATACTGGGAGTCACCACCCATTGACATCTGGGAGGGTGCCTTTCTCCAATCGTCTATGTAAACGTGACCCTCCTTTCTGACAGAGGTGGTAGGTGGAGTCAGTCATCAATACTATGTGGGCGGACTTGTACTGGGAAAAGCATTCTTTTAAGTCCTTGTGCCCAAATGCATTTAGGACTTCTAACAGTCAGCACCAACATTTTTGAATTAAGACTGTCAGCACACTGGCATTCTGTAAAATCCTCTTGAGACAGGATCCAAGCAAGCAGTGCCAGTCAAAATTCTGGAAACAGCATCCTGTATAGAAATAGCACACACACAATGTAATCACAGGCAGACTAAATAGGCATAGATCAGCAGTGGCAAACCTTTGGAACTCCAGATGTTTTGGGCCACAACTCGCAGAATTCTGAGCCTAGATTGCCAGTGACAAAGGACCGAGGGAGTCGTGGTCCAAAACATCTGGAGCACCAAAAGTTCATCACCACTGGCACATATGATAATAAGCAGCTGAGTCAGAGAAAAAGAGTGGTATGAATTTCTGAAAGCCCAATGGGAAATGGTGAGGACATTTTAATAGAAAGAAGAGTGCTGAGTATCAGCAGCCAAAACCAGAACTTGAAAGCAGCTGTGATGCAATAGAGCAGTGCCAAAATGAGAGGCAATTTGGGATAGGCATGTATTAGAGGAGTAGCATCTGAAATAAAATGATGCAGTGTGAAATAATGATTTCTGATCACTGCTCAGTCAAACAGACAGGCCTCCTCCAAAATGCTCCATTGCCGATACATTAGCATTCTATTGTCACATCGAGTCACAACTCTCCATCCTGGGATGTCTATGCCCTGCCTTTATTTCCTTGCAAGTAAAATATATGCAGTATGTCTGCAAACCATGGATTTCTGCTGATTTTTCCCTTTGTTTTGAGGATAGGTAAGTTTTGGCTTCATACGGAGCAACAGCTAGGCCTGTAAAGCAGAGCTTACAAGTTGTTAGTCTGAAGGCAGAGCAGCAATAAAATGGAGGTAAGGTGGGAGAAGACAGTAGAAATCTCATGGCTGAAATTGGGTGAGGGGCAGTGAAGCCACTGTAATGTTCAGGGGAAAGCGTGTGAAGGAAGGGAAGATGTCTGTAGAGGCAAAAATAACAGCCACAATAGGGTGTCCATAAAAGATAGCAATTTGAACAATCCAGAATCCTATTGGTGGCCAACTAAGGCTTGTGTACCTTACTGTGGGTAATTGACAAGGGACCAGGCCAGGAATATGGCTGATCACCCGCCTAGCTCCACCACAGCTCCACAACTGAAACACCGCTTGCCACTTCCATCATTAGCCAGAAAGAGCCAAGGCGACTAGTTACACAAGCCTTATGCCAACAGGATTCTGGTCACTGTGTCGCACCACTGCATGCCATGGGGCCCAGTTATTCTCCCATAACCCTCTGCCTCCGCGCTGCCAGAACACGGCCCATGGACATCCATGGCAGCAACGGGGACAAACCATACGTTGAAGGCGTGAGTCCATTATGAGCAAATTCAGGAAATGCCACTCGGAGAGAGCCCCTTTGAGGGGGTAAAACCCATTTTGAAGAGAGCAAATAGGTCAAGGGAAGCGACCAAGCAAATTGGGCCTTCACTGCTCCAAATAACCCCTTCCCTCATCCCCCCCAATATGACTTTCAAAGTATAGGGGGCAGCTTTGTGGATGCCAGCACCCCCCCCCAAAAAAAAAAAATTCCTGAACAAGAGAAGAGGAAAAGCAGTAATAGATCAGGAGGGCAGGACTGGAGGAACGAGAGGTAGGTCTGGGGCCTACCATGATGGTGGTAGACTAGAGGCAGCCTCTAGAAAGCTAAGAGCAAGCGGGGGGGGGATATAGGGAACAAGGGGTCCCACAGCCGGGATGGGGAAAGGCCACACTGGGAGGGAAATGGGTGACATAGAAAGTGTGCTTTCCTACCACAGTCTGTTGGCCTGGGCACTTGCTGTCTGCTTTTGCGGGGATCATGGCAGGGAAGGAGGGTCAGTGGTGAGAAGGTACTATATTTAAATTACTCCAGTTAAACAGGAAAAGCTGCAGGCAGAACCCCACCCTTGATCCTATAGTATTCTTGGTGTGGAGATGTGAACACCTGTTTGGTTCTTCTCAGGGACCCTCCTAAGCCTCACCTAAATACAAGAAGCCACTCCCTCCAGTTTCAACCCAGGGGAGAAATAGGAGGGAGGTCATAGGAAGGCGTGCTTAAAAAAAATAAGCACCTTGTGTGCCTATTGAATTAATTTTTGTATTTTAGAGAGTACAAAGACTGTTCGATATGCCCTCCTATAATAGGCAGTGCTAAAGGTAAAGAATGAGAGGCAGGAAGATGGGCACTCTGACTCCTGCCCCTGAAAAACAAAGAGCTGCCACAGGCTGATTCCTTTTTTAAATCCTACTTTAAATCTCCAAGGACCTCTGTGCTCAGATTAGGCCTTGAAACCGACTTGATAGCTGCTATATTATATGGCAAAGCAAAGAAATGTGCTGCTTATATACCATTCTATAGCACTTGAAGCACTCTCTGGGCAGTCAGCAATTTCAGTATGCAGGCTATACAAGGCGGAAGGTCTCTTTCAATTTTCATAGCTCCACCATGTGCATTTTATAGTCTATCTTGCACTTGGAGAACCTGGTCCAAGAACTTTAAAGAAACCCAAGGACTTCCTTCTGTGTTATGTCTCAGGAATCTGCTTTTGTTTTTTTACTCAGTATTTGCATTTGTTTACAGTTTCAAACTTCTTCCTGTGCTTCTTACATGTGATTTGAAAAATTGCTGACTATTTTGTGCTGCTTTTATAATTTTGATGTTTTCCCCTTATGCTTTTTTTTTTTTTTTTTGCTATAAGAATGTTTTTCTAAGTATAATCTACTTGCATTAAACAGATCAGACATCAGCAGTGCTTCTAAGATGCACTTGCAAGGGCTCTTTCTGACACTGTCTCTTGTGCTCGCCTCTCCAGTTCATGTCACTCTTATGTTGCTGGAGTCCTGACACTTGCAATTTACCACGGAGATGATGTCAATTATTTGAGTAATTGTATTGAATTCATGCAGTTCCACATAGAACCCACACAGCGTCTAGTTAATGAAAAAATCACATCGTGGCCTGGGAAAAGTAGAGGAAATCAGAATGCAAAGTTGACCAGTTACACACACTTCCCTTCACCCTTTGTATCTCTGTCTTCAGACCATCTGTGCTTGAACTGCTCCTCAGTGCAATAAGAATATGAGAAGAGTCCTTCTGAATCAGACCAAAAGTTCGCACCGTGACCAACCAGTTGCTGGTGGGCTTTCCACCAGCAAGACAGGGGTGCAGCCACATCCTTTGCATCACATTCTCCATGAATCAAGATTATGTTGTTGGAAGTGATATATAGACATGGACAAGGGAGGGGACCTTCTCTGTTGCTGCTCCCAGACTGTGGAATCCCCTTAGAAGAAGCCAGGCTGGCTCCATTTTTCCTTTCCTTCTGCAAGCAGATAAAAACCTTTCTCTTCAGGCAGGCTTTTGTTTAATGACTGGTCGACTAAGGGGATTATTAAAATGAGTTTGCTTTATTTTGTTGTTTTAATTGTGTTTTTAATGTGATATCTTCTGATGCTTTTTAAATATTGCAATAATTTCTTATTTATATTGTACAGTAATTGTTTTTAATACTGTAAGTTACCTGAGATCCATTAGTATTAAAGTAGCACATAAATATTTTAAATTATAATTGATAACAATTTGTATAGCCATCAATGATCCCAATTTCCATCGGAGCAGCTGTAATCCAAAGACTCCATGTGTGTGCTGTTCTTTACATAAATATTTTTATATGTGGGTGTACGTGTGCATAACATTAAGCTTGGATAAGTGAAGGAAGGGATTAAATGCCTTGCAGTTGTTGCTGGAATTAAAATGCTGAATGGCAGTGGGGTGATAGAAACCATTAGAATCCAACTTGTAACTAGATCCCACCATTTGTTAGTGAAAACGGGTAGGCTGTAGAATTGAACAAGAATGGTGGAAAACTCAGATTGAAACTGATAAAAAAAGAGCTAGGGGCCATTGGAAGGCCCATTCCAAGGCAGGGGAAGCAGCAAGGAAGCCATTCTTCTCTGCCAGCATTACATCTGCATGGAATTGCCTAGCGGAGCTCTTCTGAATAGTTAAGGGATGCTACATGCTAGGCCCCCCGTGGATAATGCAGACTACTCTGTAGATCTCTGTGAAGGATTTCCACAATACTTTGCAGGAAAAATTGCTCAGATCTGTGCTGACTTGGATGCTGCAGTTGATCCAGGTCTCGTAAAAGTAACTGTCGCTTCTGCTTGCCCCATGTTAATGGATGAGTTCCAACTTCCACAGCCTGATGATGTTGTCAGGACCCTTGAGAAGGTGGGGGCAACCACATGCAAGCTGGATCCTTACCCTTTCTTTTTTTAAAAAAATATTATTTAATAAAAAATTCTGTAAAACAAACAAAGAAACAATAATAGTGCAACCCCATGCCCCAGGACCATCCAGTTCTTCCTGGATTCTTCCTTTTCTTCTCAATCTTCTATTGTTTTGGAATTCTTCTTAGAGTCCTCTTCTCCAGAACTGTGTTGCAATATTCCTCGGATCTTTCCCTTTCCCTTCTACTAATACAAAGTCTATAAATTTTCCCCAAATATCATAAAAATGTCCTTCATTTCTCCTCGTTTGACTTTTAAGCTACAGGACAATTTGTCATTTATAGCTATATCCCAAAGTTCATTATACCAATCATAAAAGCTTCCAGAAAGGGATTTGTCAACAGGGTAGAAGGAGTGGTGAGCCCCTCCTTGCAACAGGATAGGATCCTGTCATGCTTAAAGAAGACAATAGTAAGACAAGTATTTTTTTAAAAAAACCTCTTTACACCCCACAATGCTGAGTAATTACTGACCAGTTTCTAATATCCCATTATTGGGGAAAATGATAGACCAAGTAATGGCCTCTCAACTTCAAAGGTTTCTACTGTAAATGAGACACATTACCTCCAGAAGCCTTTGGTTGCCTTGGCAGATGAACTACACTGGGATACGGATAAAGGATTGTGTCCCTGTTGGTTTTACTGGACCTCTCAACAACTTATGATACTGTCAGCCATTGTATTCTCCTGACACGTCTCTCTGTAATGGGATGATGGGGCACTGTTTTACAGTGGTGCAAGTCCTTTCTGGAGGAGAGAATGCAGAAAGTGGTGCTAGCCAGGAGATCAATCTTCAGCACCCCTGCCACTGACCCCAGGGGTCTCTCAGGGCTGTTTTGTCCCCTGCTATTCAACATCTACATGAAACCTACATGAAAGACATGGTAGATTATCTGGAGTTTGGGGGTTCGGTGTCACCAGTATGCAGAGGGCATCCCAACTCAATCCTTGCCACCTGGATCCAAGGAAGCAGCTTTGGCTTTAGATCAGTGTTTGATATGGGACTGGATGACGGTGAATACACTGAAACTTAATCCAGACAAGAGAGAGTTGCTTCTGATAAATCGAAAGGGAGATCAAGAAACAAGGAGGCAGCCTGTACTGGTTGGGATTATCCTCCTATTGAAAAAAGAGGTGTGCAGTTTGGGGGTGCTCTTGGACTCATCCTTGAGCCTAGAATAATGCTCAGGTCTCAGCAGTGGCCAGGGATGCATTTACACAATTAAATCTAGTCTGTGTTTCTCGAGAGATCTGCTCTGGCCACTGTGACACATGACCTAGTCACTTCCCAGCTGGATTATTGTAATGAGCTTTATGTGGGGCTACCAATGGAAACTCTCAGGAAAGCTCAGCAGGTCCAAAATGGAACAGCTAGATTGTTGATTGCGTCTGGTTACAGGGACCCTTGTTACAGCAGCTCCATTGGCTGACAATCAGTTTCTGGGCACAATTCAAAATGCTGGTTTTAACCTACAAAGCCCTAAACAGACTGGGTCCAAACTATCCCAAAGACTGTATCTCCCAGCATGAGGCAGCTCAGGTGCCAAGGTCTTCAGGAGGGGCCTTTCTCTTCTTCCCGCCACCTTCACAGGAGTGTCTGATGAGAACACATGAAAGGTCCTTCTCTGTTGCTGCGTCCAGACTTTGGAACTCCCTCCTACAGGAGGCCAGGCTGGGCCCATCTTTACTTCTGTAAGCAAAAACCTTTGGCAATGCAGGATGCATAATTTATTCCAGGCATGTCCCAACTTCATCCCTCCTGTTGTTTTGGACTGCAACTCCCAGAATTCTAAGCTTAGGGTTCCAGTGGCAAAGGACTGTGGGAGTTGTGGTCCAAAACATCTGGAGGGCCAAGTTTGGACATGCCTGATTTATTCGTCATCAGCCTTTTAAATCTAACATGTAGGAGACATGCATGGCTTTGTTACATTACGTGTTGTGAAGTTGGAACTGACTTCCAGAAACCCTAACAGAGTTTCAAAGTACTGGTAAGTGAGATTTTTAAGGAGTGGTTTTACCAGTTCTGCTCCTACAATGAATTTTCATGACAGCAGGGATTTGAATCCAGGCCTCCTGAATGTTAGTCCATCACACTATCCACTACACCACAACGGGTGATCTATGCCTATCTTACCACTAGATAGAAAAATTAAGTAATTGATTAAACACAAATAAATTTAGTAATAGGCTAGTGACCTCTGTCCATACCCCAACACTTGCTGGAAAGGGGTGATTTTGAACTGAGAAACAGCACAAGGAAGGAGCTTAAGTCTTTCTACCCTTTTTCTGCTCCCTTGCCCCCTTCTCAAAGCGGTTTTACAAAGAAAATAATAACAATCAGAAGCGCTGGGAGGCTCCTGTTGCACTGGATTGCACAAACTTATTTGCATCAAGGGTGGGTTGGGTGAATGGACCGCCCTTCCCATCCTGCTAACAATAGAGATCTCGTGCAGGATCTGTGGGGTGGGGAGAGCTGGGGGAGAGCAAAGCTGCCGCGTAGGGACGTGAGATGCTTTCAGTCCCGCGGCCCCCCAGCGATGCACGCAGTTATCTCAGCAGCTGAGCACTCGGGCATCCTAACGGCCGGCTTCGGAGAAAATAGAGGCGTGCCAAACGGCCATGCTGCATTTGTGATGCATTCAAAAAACCATTGCGAAACAAACAAAACAAACAAGTTTTGCGCTTTATATCTTGTTTGGTTTGCACCTTGCCAAGCTTCATCCAAAGCCGATACAGAGAAAAAACTTAATATTACGTGCCCGGGACTTAAATGGGAATTGCAATCTAGACACGTGTTAACTTATGATTGTGGTCCCTGGCTGGCAAGAAGAGAAGCGAGCGCGTGGAGAGAATGCAGGAATTCCGCGGTAAACAAGAGCGCCTCCGGGTTTGCACGAGTTTGCACGTCCTGCCCCGAGACACAGACGGGGTGTGGGGGGGAGAGAGAGGACAGGCGGCCGCGCTGGTGCATCGGGGGAGCCATGCAGAACTTCGAGATTCCGCCCGAGTTACACATCAACCGCTCATGCCAGTCCGGGCGGGAGGGCGTCGCACAACCCTTCTTACCTGTCAGAGGCAAGGGGTGGGGAAGAGATCCGTCCTGGGATGGTGGTGGTGGTGGTGATGATGAACGTGGTGGTCGCCGGGGAATTAGTCTCCCCCCCCCACTTCCCCTCCAAGCGTCCAGCTCGCCCTTCCTGCCTGTTCCTCCCGGATCATCCAGCTTCCTCTGGCAGCGCCTGGTCTGCTGGGGTGACGACGAGGCGAAGGCGTTCCCTTTTTTCCGCCCTCCTCACCTTTCCAGTTTCACGACCTTGTTCCTAAAGCGGCCGAGTCATCAGGAATGTTTCGCCCTCGTTAACTCTTTGAAATGCAGATGAGCGGCAGGCACAAAGAGGGAGGCTCCCGGCGAGGGCCTGCCTGCGCTCCTCCCCGGCTGTTAAAAAAAACATCAGCTGCTAAAAATGTGTAGTTGGTGTGTTTGTTTTAACCAAACCCCAATCTCGGAAAGGTTTGTATAGTGGGAGGAGGGGCAGAGGACGTTTTCACCAAACAGATTATAATGCATGTGCTCATAGTACCTTGTTTTTGAAATTATTTAATTTAGAAAATAGAAGTAAAAAAAAAAAGTGGGTTGATCAGTGTGACCAGAAAAACAAATTCAAAAGTAGGCTAGGTGATCCCTTATTGGTCACTACTAAAACAAAAAAAATGTAAGCTAAGCTTTCCATAGCAACTTGCTATCTTTTTCAAAGCATTGTACCAAAATTCAATCTTGATAGAGTTAAACAGGGTTAGATTAGGGGCAATGCCTCACATAATAATTGCAGTAAGCCACAAGACTGCTGTGCTTCAGACCTTATAAAATCTCTACAGGTAATTTGCTTTCTCTCTAAAGCATTCAACATCAAACGTGTAGGTAGATTTGTAGGTAACAAAACCCATCTTGCTGTTTTGTTTCATAGACATGGCGGAGGACACACGTCAAGCGACAATGGAAGTCATGACTTTCCATAAGTATAAGCACTGTAAAATATCAGCATAATATATACTCTGCTTGCATGTCAGTTCTTGCATAGAAATTTTCTGATGGATAGATTTTCCAGTACAAGATACATAATTTAGGTGTAGGGGTGGTCAACACAGATTTTTTTTCCACGAAAATCTCATTTGTGAGGTGTGATTTTTGAATTTCCATAGTTTAATAACTTTTATCTGCCTGTTTAAACAGAACATGTACTACTCCCAACCCTTTAGAGCAGGCAGTGAGAAGGGTTTACACAAATAATTCCTATTTCATTATTTCCTAATGTTATCCCCAGAATTCATATTTGATTTTTTCTGCTGCTTTATACTGATTTCCCATTAACACAAAAAGTTGTGTTAATGTGCAGGTGCAAGGATCTGTTGTGCAGTTTTTGCTATACTTTGACATTTTTGCACCAATAGCCTGAATGCAATTTGTTATTTGTGCCATTTAAATGCAACAGCCTTGAATCATAGCAGCAAATTTCAGCTAGTCAACAGATCCACAATTATATTCCTTGCCCCACACGAAGTCACACCACTGATGAGAAATAATGCAAGCAGCAACTTGTTAACGATAATTTAACACTTGAATTTATGCCATTTTACCATAAGATTATGACCAATGCAATGAATACGATATTCCCCGTTCATGCGGTGTGTGGGATCTCTTAAATAAATAAATAGCACACATATCAAGATTGGAAGCAGAATCTTCTCTTGGGAACTGTTGTAAAATATTGGTTATTTGAGAGTGAGCATCTCTGTGCTACACTGATATCAGTGTTATTCCAACACGCCTTCCTGAAGAATCCTCCTGAACTCTGTTGTTCAGTTGAGCAACAAGTAATAATCTAGTGGCCCTTATGCAAGTAGATTTCCTAGGCTTCTCTGAAAGAAGGGAATAAAACCAGTTTACTATGTAGTGCTGGGTTACCCCCCCCCCCATTTTCCCTGGGAAACTTCCTTTCTGTTGGCTGCACGCGTGCCAGTTATAACATCCAACCAGGAGAAACAAAATTCTGGATTGGGTAATATCTTTATTAGGTCATTCAAACAAAGCTAGCAGGAAATACATGACATCTCTTCTTTGTATCATATTCAGGCCCAAAAATAAGAACGGAATGCTTTCCCAGGTTTAGAGGGAAGGGAGTGTCTTAGGCAAAACTTTTGGATCAAAGAGAAGGAGGAGGAGGAGAAGGGGAACAATTGCTCTTGATATTTAGATCCTTTCAGGGGAGAAATACATCCTCCATAAAATCATTCTTCCTGTGCACACAGACATACAGAGGGAGTCATACAAATTCCCTTTAAGCTTAGCAGAATCCCACTTTCCTTTCTGGGGCCTTCATAATAAGTTAAAATAACATCTAGAAATACATGTCACTTGGCAAAGCATTCTTTGACTACGTATACTAGCATTACTATTTCCCAATACTGTAAATCCATACATAAATTTATACAATTCTTAGATGAACTGACATACAATCAGTTTGAAACAAAGCAGAGGGGGACAGTACTGCTGGCAAAAGTATAAATGGGAGTCAGAGTCTCAAGGTGTATGAAAATATGGTCAACTCGCACTCAGTGCATTTCAGCTCTGGCCTTCTTATTTATTTATTTATTTTATTTATTTATTTAACAGGAGCTCTGGGCGGCTTACAATAAAGAATAAAACAATTTAGAATTTAAGAGTAAAATATCAATAAATTTAAAAACAACATTTAAAAACAACAGGCTAGGGACCGTTACAGCTCATTTTTCTCATAGCCATATAGCAAACAATACATTAGTACTGTACCTTGACTTACGAAATCAATCTGTTCTGAATGCATTTCCGTAAGTCAATTTTTGTAAGATGAATTGCAGTTTCCCATAGGAAAGCATATTGGGAAGAGATTAATTTGTCCCGGAGGCTAGAAACAAACACAGACACCAGGTCTTTTGTGCAAAACTCTTTATAAACTGCACTTTAAAGACATGCACACTGCACAGCAACATTACTGATCAAGAATAAACATTTCCAACAGCAAATATTATTGTTTTGAACATGATACAGGACAGTTCAGTGCACTTTAAAGACAGGCAGGCACACTGACCATGCCTCACCCTTAGCCAACATTTTTTAAATCTCACACATCACAGTTTTTGGACATGATGCAGATCACTTCAGTGCACTTTAAAGGCAGGCACTCTGAAAAGAAACACACCTCACCCTTTTTAAAATTCCTCCTCTTTGGTTTCCAGGGTGGCCATGAGGTTGTGTTTAGGATTTGTGAGCAAGTTTAAATTTCTTTTTCTAATTCCTGCTCTTTGGTTTTCAAGTTGGTCATGAGGTTGTGTTATTGTTTCTGAGCAGGTTTAAATTTCTTTATTTTATTTTATTTTATTTTATTTTATTTTATTTTATTTTCTGCTCTTTGGTTCTCAGGGTGGCCATATCAATTACAGTATTAACAAATATGCACAAACGATCAGGAAACTCATAATATATATAAATGACAGCATTTAAGATGCATCATTTAATATTTATACTGTTAACTATATAGATATGAGAAAAATTTATATATATAATCATATATATATTCTTATAATTAGCTCCTGAAGAAGGTCACAGGGAAAATGCATTGAGCCTGAGCTTCTTAGAATAAAGTCTACGTTGATAATATTTCCATCCATCTTGAGACGGTGTCTCCCATTTATACTTTTCCGTACAGACAGTTTGGACAGAGGGATAATTTTGGGAAGATAGGCCAAGGCCCTCAACTCTGTTGTGCAAAGTAGACTCCTATCATAGCTCCTTCTCCATCTATATCTTCCCTTCTGTTCAGAAAACTACTGGAAGGGTTGAGGAGTGGTCCTTGGAAGGCTACATTTGGCTCAAGGTTTGCTAGTTGCCAACTAGTATGGGCCGAACCATTCAGAAGTACAAATAACAGTACTGGAAATACGGCAATCTACACATTATCACATTGGCACAACTCTACGCTAATGTGGAGGGGGAAAAGGTGAGTGAAGAAGAAGGTATGTAAAAACCACCATTTTGACATGAAGGCTACTTTCTGAGTTCTCCCTTGTCTCCATTTGTGCCTTAGCATCTGAACCTATTCCAGGGTGACAGATTTGATGAGATCTGGAGGGAAAAGGCCTTTCTGTTTCATATCCTGGTTCTTCTTCCAGTCCCTTTCCTTTATACCCATCAAGAATCCTTGCTCCTAGAAAGGTAAGGGAAAAATATACGGCAGTTAGATCCCCCATAAGTATAGGAAGGAGGGTCTTCTCAAACCATCCAACTGATCTAAAAGCCAGACTCACAGAAGATGCATTCTGCAGAGGTGCTCATTTTATTGCAGAGCAGCTGCAAATCAGAACCCCAAACTCTGCAGCACTGAAACTAAAATGCTGCTGTACTCACAAATAAATCAAGAAAACATGTTCTGAACGAACGCCACAGGTGTCAATGTGACAACAATTTGGCCGATGATCTTGGCCACTCTATCAGCCCCTTCTTCTTAACCAGGGATGGTTTATCTTATCAGGGCCAAGGGCCATTTTTCGTGGCAACCTGAGGGTTCATGTGTACATGTACATTGCAGTACAAGTTGCAACTCTGCCAAATGAAAATAGGTTGAACTTTTAAAAGGGGTGTTTCTGAGGAAATGAAAAACAAAAGAGTCTGTAATGTTAGGCGAGCTTAAAACCTAGTTGACCTGGCAGACTCAAAAAGGACCCTGTGGGGCTACAAGATAAAGGTACTACAGCAGTACCTTTATCATCATCTACTCTCTATAAATATCTACTGTATATGGCTTGAGTAGTTATACGAGGCCAATGCCTTAACGTTACCTCAGCTGGTGCATCTGAGAGCACAAAGATGGTTTCCCCTGCTGCAAACTGAAGGTGATTCTCATCCTCAGAAGCGTGTGCTTCAGTTGCTTGAGCCTGGAATAAGAAAGCCAACAATGTAGCATGTCCCTGAAATGGGCAACCCAGGTGGTGGTAACATTGGGGTCCTTACATATTTGCTGAGAACTCCCAACTTGGCAGTTAGGTAGTACAGAATAAATATATCTTTTTATATACATAGTACAGTGGACCTTCATATAACATATGGTTTGTATAACATAAAATCTGTACAACATAAAAATTCCGGAGATAGGGGAAATTTGCCTAACAGAATCACCTATGGGGTGAATCCATACAACATAAAAATGGTCACGATTAGGGATTACTCTGTTTTCAATGCATTCCTATGAGAAATTTGTACAAAGGAAAATTTGCTTAACAGAATTTCATTTGGAATAAATTAATTCCTTTATACAAGGTACCACTGTACTGTAGTTTAGGCTGGAAATGATATTTACAGTGAACAACGAAAAAATAATCCATCTGTTTATTCAACACAGGCTTTACCATCTAAGACTTTTCCTTTTTCTTCATAAAGACCTACGATTCCATGAATTATTTAGACAACGACCCAAAGCAGCAGGCCAGATCCTGCCTGCCTGTCAGTGAGTATAATTCCCTTATTAACAGGGCTTCTTACCTTAAACAGGAAGCCCAACGGTAACTTGACATAGTCCTCTGTTTTGTCTTCTGAGAAGAAGCTAGAGATGGTCTGAAACAAAAAAGGCCTTTCAGTTATTCAGACGATGCAGTCACTGTGCCCTGTAGTGGACCTGAAGTTCCACTTGAAATTGTTCCCACACAAAATCAGAATTGAATGGAATTGTATGAGTGGTGTACAGAAATGCTTCAGCTGAATTCCACATTTTAGGCAGCAAATATTAGGAAGCAATGGAGGCTTCCAATATCCTGTCCTATGCTTCTGGGGAAGCGGAAAGCTAGAAGGAGTGTCCCGAGGAAGAGGGCCCTGCATCCTGCTCACTTATTTAGAGGAAGAGACTGTGGACAAGTGGATCCACTATGGGGGAAACTGGACAACCCACCAGCAAGACTTTCAGGATCGGGATTTGTTAGGCCTTCAGTGAGGTTAACTGGGGGCTCTCTTGTAAGGACTCCACCAGGAAGGTTAGTGCAGAGATTGCAACCTCAGAAGAAGCTAGCGGAGGGTGCTAGGCTCCCAGCTCCTGTATCTGTTGATAAGCTTCTCAAGATCAAGACTGTTCTAGATGATGCCTACAACTTGGCACCCCTGTACCAGACAGCAACCATTGAAGGGAGTAAAATTTTGCTCTCAGTCTTTTACTCACACATTGCAGAACCATGCTCCTGAAGAAGAGTCATGTATGGGATCACATGCTGTACTTTTAATAATGAACTATTAATCCAAAATTAAGAATAATTATTACCTTTGCATCTTTTTGACATCACAGCCCTATAATCACTCTGCATAAAATAACTAATTAGAGTTGCCTCCTTCTGTATCCCAAAATTTAAAGGGACTTGCAGCTCCCTCTTCACCTAAGCGCTAGGTATATCTACTCAGAAGTAGACGCATGGCAGTTTAAGGAGGATAATGGAGGCAATGACGATGTCTGCAGCACATCCCACCTGCCACCAAAATGAGAGAAGACAAAACAGATGCTGCTGTGGGTCCCAGAAGGGCACCTCGTCTTGTGGTGTGCATTGCCTAACTGTTTCTTGGCAGCCATTTTGGCTCCATCTGATGGCTCTGTTGATGGAGGCGAAGTCAAGAAGGGTAGCCCCAAATTGCCAGTCCCTCTTCCCACCAAGTCTTGGTTCTTTCTGTCTCCCAGAAACACTAGAATGGCCAATTATGAAAGAGGCTCTCTGCCCATAATTGACCATTCTAATGGTTTGGGTTAGGGCTTTGATCTGATCTAACAAAACTTTGCTAATAATTGCTGCATAGGTGATGATTCTCCCTACTTCACTTCTTTTCAAGACACAGTGCCTCCTGCAGTTGTCAGTTTCAGCTCTAATTTCATGCGTCCACCATCAAGGGCTAGGGATGGGAATACTTATTTCAGGGCAGCGAGTTTCTCAGCCTATTCGTGGACCAGGATGTGTGACCAATGCATCTTTCTCCGAGGACTCTTTCTATGAAAATCTGACTTTGTAACATTAAAATCAAATTTGTATCCCTGCTCTCTGAGTGAAGGAAATTTAGCATAGCACAAAACACTGCAGGGCAGGTACTTGACTGCATGTGCTTTTTAAAAATAAAATCAACATACTTCTTCAGTGTCTTAAATAAATAGAGAATTCAGTATCCTGATAAAAGTAAATAGTTAAATTAAAAAGATAGAAAAGTAAAGAATATATGAAGGCTGGATGGTTGCACACTCCCTCCTCCTCCGGAGTCCCTGGATCACATACTTCTCCCTGGCCTGTAGAGACTAAAGTGATTTCTGAGAATCCCCATTGACTAGACTTTGTGTGTCCATGTATATAAAACTCACAGCATTTGTTATCACCTGGCATACAGGAAGGATTGTTTTTAGGAGTTAATTTTTCTTCAGTACAAAATAAAGAGAACTCATTCATGAACAAAAGAGGGAAGGAGATGATGAGGCAATACATTGAGAGAACCCAAAACAAATGTTTACACATTTTGAGACCTGAGAATTTTCAGTTTGACCCATCCCTGAAAATAATACTCTCAACCAGACATGAGATTGAACAAATATCCCCTCCCCAAATACCTGCCCATCATGAACAAGTTAATTTCTCTTTCTCAAAAGATTAGCAAATACATTGTGAAGCATCAGGTGATTTTAGGCCCAAGCACTAGTGTAGTGATTTCCAACCTTGGTGTCCCCCAGATGTTCTCAGAATTACAACTCCCAGAAGCTTGCACTACTGTCTGCTAAGATTTCTGGAAGTTGCAGTTCAAGAACTTCTGGGGATCCAAGGTTCCATGCTTTAAAAAAAGAACGTAATCTTTGAATAAGTGAATTAAGACATGTAGTATTACATACATGTCAGGGTTGACAGTAGTCATACACTGAAGTAATATATATTCTCTCTTGCCTTTGCTGACTGCAGTGACATCTCTGTGAACAGGGAGCCACGGGTAGTTGGTCCAGGCTACCCAAGGGAAGAGAGTTCATGGGCGTACTGCCTCTTTCCTCCTGCTACAGAGTGACAGGCTGCTAGTAGCTAGGAGAAAATGGCAGACACTACTGAGGGTAAAGTCTGCAACATGAACACTGACCCCATGAGTGACATGGCACAGTTCTCCTTCCTGTCTTCCATGCCAATCTTCCATGGCTAGAAAGTGTCCTCATTCAACAGTGTCTATGACTGTTCTCACCTGGCAGTATTTGTTTTTCATGAAAGAATGGGAAGCAGGTTTTGCTGGTAACATCACTGTGGCTGGATACTGGCATTATACTTGAGCTGCAAAGTGTGTTGAAGACCCCAATGGTGTAATCCCCCTAATATAAATTCTCAACTGTGAATTGTCACATGTTAAGAAGTCAGCTGCTGACTTGGGACATGGCACACAAGAGTAAATGCTTACACTGACTTGTGGCAATTCACAGCTGAAATTTATGCCTCCCACATTTATGCTGCCATAATTTTTCAGTTAGATTATTTTTTTCTTGCCACCATCTTCATCCATTGTCCCTGAACACTGTTGCATAGCCCCTCCCCCATTATCGCAAAAAATCTTACTACAGTAGTTTTATATAGAGAACCTCACAAGTTTTATGGTGAAAATGACAATAAATCTGTTTGTCCATAAGAAGATCACTAGTCTTTTTTAATGCACTGCATCTAGTGTGTAATTAACAAATGGAGAGAAAGAGGAGAGAGTTCCTCCTGCACCTTCATCTCACCTGAGTATGGGTGACCTTTGGGGAAACATCTACTTCTTCCATGCTGCCTTCGCTGTTGCTGTCCACTTCAGCATCTTCATGATCTTGACAACTCACTTCCTTGGTCCCTGTGTCCTGTTGTTGGATGGCCCCTGTTGGGCAGTCGTTGGCACTGCTGGATACTTCTTGCTGGATTTCTTCACCTTGGATGGAAGAGCAAGGATCTGGGAGATTGCCTTCAGGACAAACAGACTTCTCATCAAGCAACAAAACTTCTCCTTCTGGTTCCTCGGCCTGTGTTTCATCCTGTCTGTATTCCATCTCCTCTTTCAGCAGAGAGAGATTGCCACCCCTTGCCTGTGGGGGAGAACCTCTGTCGTCCCTGCAGGTCTCACCAGCCTCAACGTGATTAACGGAGGGTGGCTGTGCAGTGTCTTTGGAGTCCTCAGAAACACCTTGGACTTTGACAGCAGCCTCGTGTATGGCCTCTGATAAAATCTCTACCACTATGTGATTTGCAAGTTCCTCTACCTTTGGAGGGGCACCTGCAGAAATGCTGAGGGGTGTCTCCAGGTTCATTGCTTGGTTGCCACCTTTGGGTTCCCTAAGAGTGGAAGGGTTGGACTTCGCCACCTCTGCTGCCTTGCTGTCCAGTGCTGTGGCGAACGATGCAGGGGTCTCTTCCTCTGTTTCAGTGGCATCGCTGGTCACAGGTGCTGCATCGGCTGCTGAAGCCAATTCTCCATTCTGTTTGGCAGGAGCGTCAGGAGCAGATGCTTGAGTCTCACTTAGGCTGTTCTCGGCAAACGTGAAAGGGCTGCTTACTGGACTTACTGGAGATGAAATGACCAACGAGCTCCTGTTACTGCATTAGGGAAAACATAAGTAGCTTAAGGGTCAAACCAGACAATATTCTTAGCATATCATTAGAAGCACAGCTCCCTCAAGAGTAAAATACATTTCTACATCTAGCTCAAGCTTTCTTCACCTCCATATCCTGCAAATTAATTTGTGCCTATTTGGTGAGGTAAACACGGGCTTCTTTATGAACTCGGGGCATTTATACATGAGCCCTAAGCTCTGCTGCAAATGGCTGCAAGCTCTGGAGCTTAAAAATGTTTCCCCACCAGCTCCGGAGTTTGCAGACAATTAAGTGCGACCCCGCCCACTTTAGCGCATCCCAGCACACTTTTCTTGTACCTTCTCTTTGGAGGTGAAAAATCTTTGATGCGGTGCAAGGATAGTGAGTGTGGGGCTCTCCTCGCTTCTGTTTGCTGCTTTTTGGCTCCCGCCCCTTTAAGAGCTACTTTTACAGAGACGAGGGGGTTGGACTTGATGGCCTTACAGAGAGGCAGAACGAGGTGAGCGGCATGCTTTTCTTTATCTTTTTCTCCCTCCCTCATGCAGCCAGCAACCAGGAAGTGCGGAGGGGGGTGGGGACAGAGGAAGAGCGACAAACCCCTAAGATCTCTGGTCCGAATTTAAGTGGCCAGCGGATCTTAGGGGTCATGTAAAAAGGCCCTAAGTTTGCTCAGGGAAGCAGTTTTGAAGAAACAGCCTTGCTGGAAGAACATGTGTTTTATCACCTTGTACATAAATTGGAAAGTTGGCGTGTCTCTTTAGGAATTATAATAAAAATGGAACCTCTCTGTTGAAATACAGTTTCCCTCCTGAGTGGTTAATAACAATGATGGGGATAAACCACAAAAGAAGTGGCTGATGACCACCCAAGAAATAAAATATTAAAGAACACGAATTTTAAATGAAGGATTACAATGCTGTTTTTGTTTTGATCCTGACAAGATATTTCTACAGATAATTGTGTAACCCTAAAGACAGGAGGAAATTTAGGAACATCTTTCACATTTCCTTGTGGCCACTTCAGAGATTATCAAATTAGAGCATATGATTTTTGGATTAGACAGGTAACAGAAATCTAAACTAGTTGCTTGCTTGCTTCTTGTGGTGCCCTACTATTAAAATAACTCCATTTTGAGGCTGAAATAGGACTATTGTCCACAATTTGGGTTGAAAGAAGCCACTATGTGGACAATCAGTCTCTAACCACATGGGCTTTCCTTACATAATACTATAATTAAGTGCACAATCCTCTTTTAATTGCCTCTCTTCACACACAGAATTTGCGAAGAAGGCTTAAAGAGAGTCTTGATGTGTGTTTTTAAGATTACTCATAGCACACAGGGAGAAACTCAATGCAAACTGTAAATAAAAGGATTTTCCTTTCAGAAAGCAATATGAATAGTTGCCTTTATGCTCAAGTGTTCTTTAAAGATGAATTACGATTTGGGTGGTGCGAGACAGTCTGTGTGCATGCCTCTATGTGTTTGTGTTTTGGTGCAGAACTTTGAAGAGTTTCATCTCAAAACTGCAACTACCAGAATTTCCCACAGCTAGCCCAGTCAGAATGGTTCCCTCAAGAAGCCAGCCATATTGTAGTGAGACAAAAGATGACCTCAGGGTTTCAATACTTCTGGTAAAATCTCCACAGCTGTATGATTTGCAACTTCCTTTACTTTTTTTGGGGGGGGGCTGTGCCTGTGGAAACACTGAGGGCTGTCTCCAGATTCATTGGGTTCTCTACATGCTGAATGGTTGGACAGCCACATCTAAATAAAGGCAGAATAGAGAGGTGAGAGAAGACAAAATGGAGGACCACTTCACTAACTACCAGTAAGATTTATTTCAGTGTCAATACCAATGGATCAAAACCCCTTCCTTCAAACAACTTCAGACCAGTGCCTGAGAAAGTGGATTCTGATCCATGAAAAGTCATAATGAAACAAATCTGCTAAAGCGCATAATATTCTGGTTTTTTCCTTCATTGTTTTGATTATATGAATACAGCTGCTTTAAAGCCTAAATAATGTTCACCTTGACCCACCACAGGAGGAAGAGGAGGAGGAGGAGACTTACCTTGGTAGCCCTTTAATGATGAAAACTTTATTGGAGTGTTGTTTTTCCAGTTTACTCATCACATCATATAGGTCATGGTTTAGCTAGGTGCAGGAACAATGGGAAAAGTACATGTAATGACCCATCAAACTGAGATGAACAACTAGAACAGCAATAAGAACTACAATGAAAAACTGCTGCTATGGTCCCTGCTGCTGTTTCACTTTTTCACAGTAGATAATAATTGCTAGAAGAGCAGGGAAAGGTTGCTTCTGTGGAGTACAACTCGCACAAAGCCCTGGCCAGAATGATCATAAGAAAACAACCTTTCCAAGCTTTGATTTCAGGCTACCTGTGCTACTTTTAATGGGTACCTGAGGCCATGTTTTGGGGAAAGACTATACATATAAATGTTGCAGAGAACACAATTATTAATCATGGAAAACATCTGACTGTCATATAAGGAGCTTTTTTTAATGCTGTGAAGTTTGCAAGTTATCTTGGTTTGTTTTGTGATAGGTCTTTGGAAGGTATAAACATGGGTTTTGTGTTACTGAGACCCAGACTTCCGCTGATTTCAGCAAATTCAAAGTCCAACCCAGAAAGGTCTGTAAAACGCAAACAGAGTTTGGTGGGGGAATCTGTATCCTATAGTTTGGCCCTTATTCTTGAAACATACTGCTTTTCTTGTTTTCCTGGTTATAATATAAATTCCTAATCATTCATCCAAGCATACCAAGACATAACAGTTTATATCATATGCCCTCAAGTCACACCTGATGTATAGGGACCCTAAGAGTTTCAAGGTATGTGAGACATTTAAAAGTTGGTTTTATCAGTGCCACCCCTCAAGGGGCTTCCATAGTTAAATGGGGCTTTGAACTCAGGTCTCCAGAGTCCTAATCCATCACTCTATTCACTACACAATGCTGGCTTTCATAAGAACTGTAGACAACTTATTTCCTTATCTTATGCATCAATTAAATCAATAATGCCTATCTATCTATCTATCTATCTATCTATCTATCTATCTATCTATCTATCTATCTATCTATCTATCTATCTATCTATCTATCTATCTATTACCAAGGGCAGTTTGACAATATACAGTACTTGGATATGTTTTATATGTAGATAGAAAGGAAGGGATACATCTGGCCCCTAGATTGAAGGGCCATGCTTTTCTACCATGGAATTAGGTTAATTCCTTTTCTCTTCTAGGGCCAAATTCAAAAACTGCTCCAGAGATTGCAAAACATTTATTTCAAGGGTTCAAAATATGATCCCCAGAGGGCAAGGCCGTGGTTTAGGGCTCTGAGAGATGCAGTTCTAAAAGGTAGCTTTTCCAGGCTCTGGGGATACTCTCAATCACAGTCATGAAGTTGGTAGAAGAAAATGGAGGAGAACTGATCAGAATGCTCTTGTTCATTGCTTAAAAATTCCAGATTATTGGCTGCATTGTTTCCTTACCTTGCTCATTTCCTTATAGAAGATGTCTCGCAGATTGGAAATATTCTGGAATATGGCCACATAGCAGGCAATTCGACTAGAGAGGAAATAAGGAACTAGAATGAAAACAAACCCACCCTGACTATTAACAGGCTAGAGCATAACTATATTACTATCTATTGTAGTACAGTATAATAAGGAACAAATGGCATAACTCACAAGCCAAGATTGGTAGGGACTCTGAAACAGCCTATTTACACATACAGGAGAATCCCAAGTGTTTCTTGTATTGCACTATTTCAGATGCAGATAAGCAGCTACATTCTCTGATGGTCCTTTAAGGGCATAAATAGGATTATTTATTTATTTATTTGGTGTATTTATATACTGCTCCTTTTTCCAAAAGGAACTCAGGGCGGTTTCCAGTTAAAACAGCTAAAAACACAGCTAAAACAACAGGCAAAAAATAAAAATAAAAAAATGGAGTGGCAAAGAGGGGAAACCCTCGGTGGGGAGCGGCAGATCAAAGTAGGAGAGAGAGAGAGAGAGAGAGAGAAGCGGAAATTAACCTACATCTAGGAGAGGACAAACCCTATAAGGCAAAGTTAGGTGGAATAAATTCCTTGCTACACATAGGAAATGTTCAAATTAGGGGTGAGGCATATGGCCCACAGCTTGTATGCAGCCTCAAGGGCTATATTTACAGGTCCCAAGTCACTCCTCTGCAAAAGACCTTGCCCTCCCCATACCGTCCCATTTTATGACAAAGCCCCATTTCAAGGAAGCTTTTTGAATGTATTTGAAGCAAAATGCCACCAAATTTCACTAAATACACTCGGAATACGAAATACTCCACTGGAAGCCATGCGTTTCAAGAGGACCTGCATCTTGTGGTTCTGATTGCATTTGTAAACTGCTCATAAAACCATTGTACAGTACAGGAAAACATTTCCCAGAACTGTACCCTCTTAGGTGGTAAACAGGGAAAACAATCTCCCTGTCTATGGAACACAAACAAACCAGAGAAAGAAAGCACTTGGGTTTTCTTCTGATATGTTAGCTTGTTAAGAGAAAGGATTCTTCTTTTAAACAATGAAGGCACACGCAGACCTGAAAGGCTCTCATCTGAGGAATGGTATAGCATATTATTTATGAAGATAAATCATATTCCTTAATGTTGGCGGCCTCATATTTGCTGTCCTTCCACAAGCAAAGACTTTTCTCTTCAGCAAGTTTTCGCTCAGTGACTGGCTGCCTGGTTTAAAATGGATTGTAATGCCTTACTAACTTGACTATGTTTTTAGTATTGCTTGTGTTTATAATTTCTAAGAGTAGTGCTACTTTGACCATTTTAATAGGTGTATATTTTTTTGTTTTTAGCTTTAAATGGTGTATTTTAATCATGTAAGCCACCTTGGGTCCTTTTAAAGGAGAAAGGCAAGGTAAAAAAATTGCATAAATAAATTTGAATTTCTTTCTTTCTTTCTTTTTATTTATTTAGAGTATTTTTACCCCACCTTTCTCCTTGGAAAAGGACCCAAGGCGGCTTACAGTAATGAGGGATAATATACAGTCCAGTCCAATAAAGACACATTCTAGTTTGAGAACAGGGAATTGAGGGACATCTTACAGCCTTAAAAGACAACATTAAAGCTACAAGAGAACACGAGCAGTTAAAGACAGAGTAAAAATTCCATGTAAAAGTTATGAGGGATGGAAACTAACATTGAAAACATAGTGTCAGTGCAATCACACAAGGTTATAAGTGGTTATAAACACAAATCTTTATGATCATGTATGGTAGATTCATATAAAAGACACATAATAGGTAGTTCTCATTCAGGAAAAGCTTATTTTTCTTTTAGGAAATATTTATTTTCAGAAAGCCTTTCCTTCTTTTTAAACATATTGCATGATATACATTGGGAGGTATAAGGCATTCACAACTATGCTGGCACAATTTCAGCATTAATGAATGAATAAAATGCTCATTTGGCCTCGGAGGTGGTGGTATGTGAGTGGGTATACAGACATCCAAAGGAAATGCATGGAGACTACTTCTAAGGAAACTTCTAAGAGCTTGAGAACATTATGTTTTTGGACTCTCAGCTGGCTGGTAGATTCTGGCACTTGAAGTCCTGAAAAAAGCAGCATTCAAAAGTGTACTTACAAAATAGATTGTTAAGCTGAATAAAGTACATTTGAATGAAATCAAATAATATCTAAGGAAAATGGGGTGCCATCAAGTGGGGGCTCAAATGGGGAACAATTGCATGCAAACATCATCTGGTTACAAACTAACACCACCACCACCACCACCACCACACTCACAACATAATGAAGTATACAGATAATGTAGCATATATTCTCCACTGTATTCTCACAACAATCCTGTAAAATGGACTCATTAGATAGGACTGAATGCCTAGTTCATGGTTAGCTGACTAACATGGAGGCCTGAACCTGTGTCTTCCTGATTTGTGGTTGTTAGCCACTGGAACCGCTGCATTAGACCCTCTCTCTCAGCAGGCGGGACTTGAACCAGATGAGACACAACAACATTGGTTTCTGATGGAAGGGACCAGAAAAGTTCTCTGCAAAATGTCATAGTGCACTTGAAGACCTCTAGAGAAGAACCAACGCCTGGATGCAGGATTGATGATTTGGGCAGGAGCAAACCTGCCTTCCCACTTTTACTTCCAGCCTAAATCACTATTATTTTACTAATAAAGGAGAAAAGAGCCAGCATTTTGGTCCCTGGATTTTGCTGCCATCGTGTGGTCACTTGTCCCCAGTACTTCTCCAGCTCTAGGGATGTAAAACAGTCGGTCTCACTGCTAGTCCCTGAGATGCTCTGGCCAAATGGCATTTTGCAGCTCAGACAGGCTCAGTCATGGTTTTGTGTTTATTTACTTGGTGTCCTCATTGCCCTTTTATGTTGCATTGTGCTAGGTTTTGTCCTGAAAAGGTTGAAAGGTTAAAGAACAGCATCCAGGAACAAAGGGTGCTTGCCCATAGAATTTGGCAGCAAAGTCTGTAACAATACCTATGGGTTGAGAACCTGACCTTATTTTATTTATTTATTTGTCTTATTTTATTTATATACCGCAACCATCTAGCAGAGAGCTACTCTGGGCAGTTTGCCAACATAAACAAAATACAGTAAAACACATACTACAACTTAAAATAGAAAATAAACAAACTAGTCAATCAAAACCAACATGACATAAATAATAAAAAGGACAAGTAAGCACAAATAAATCAAAACCATTCAGCAGTTCAAATTAACACACAATTAAAAAAAGAGCTGGTAAAGTATTATCATCAGGCAGAAAAGAAGAGTAGTGTCCCATTTATATTAGGAAGTTGGAACTGAATGCAGAGATCTGCCAATTCAATCTGTTCACTTCAAGAAATACAAGGGCAAGGTTGCTTGGTGTATGAGAACATCACAGCTAGGCTGAGTGAGGTGGGTGTCTTAGGCAGCTGATTTGGTCTGTCATGAAAGGACAGCAAACTAATTTATTATTTCTGTGTTTCTACTTCAGGGCAAGCTGCCTAGATGCCCTAAGCACATCCGATCTCGCTTGATTTTGGAAGCTAAGCGGGGTCGGCCCTGGTTAGTACTTGGATGGGAGACCACCAGGGAATACCAGGTGCTGTAGGCACCTGGAGTAGGAACTGGCAAACCACTCCAGTATTGCTGCCAAGAAAACTCCATGGACGAATGTGACCAATCCTGACTGGATGAAGATGGGAAGTTCCATGATAGAGACCAGGGTAATCAAATCTTTACACTTTGTGTTTTGAATAGAAACCAGTAGTATTTTGTGCTGTGAATAGTGTAACATTTAAGCCCAAACTGATGGCATTTAACACTTAAGTAGCTTTATTTTTCAAAAGATCCAGTGAGAGGTTGGCTGGTGTTCACCCTGTAAAAGGTACAGTATGTATTTTACAGCAGACCAGATTGCTTATTAAAGACATGATCCTTTCTCTAAAAGCTGTTTGGTTTTATTAAGTAGAAGTTTTGGAGAAGGTAGCCGTCTTAGTCTGTGCAAGAATTCGAGGCAAAAATCAAAGAAACAAAAGGCAATTTAAATCTTATACATTTAAAGAAATACTAGTTTTAGGATTCCAGGGAGAGAGTAAGCCCTGTCCCTTGCCCTTCCTCCCAGTCCCACCTGCAGGCAGAAGCAATGGGAATGTTTGGATACATAAATATGTAAGCACTGGCAGCAAGTCGCTTGTTAAGACAATTGCTCTCTCACTGGAGATATGGAAGGAAAGATCTACCTCTCTTGTTTAACAAGGTTAAAGACCAATCAATGATGTACCAGAGGACACTTGACTGAGTCAGCTCTTGTGTCTGCAAAATCCAGCACTGACAGAGCTAGGTTATCATTACGTTAGTTCTTGCCCTGACTATGGGAATCCCATGAAGTGATGCAGAAGGAGGCACTAAAGTTTAGAGTGACAACCAGAAAAATCAGCAGTAGCTGAACACACCCTGAAACAAACTGGACATGAAATCCTTTTCCAGGACACAGAGGTACTGGACAACACTAGCAATCACTATGTCAGACTACACAGGGAAGCCACTGAAATCCACAAACATAAGTACAGTTTCAACAAAAAAGAAAGTCTAAAGATAAACAAACCCTGGCTCCCAGTACTGAAAACGACAGCCTGCAAAAGATCAAAGTTCAACCCAGCCACAAGCACCAGTGATAATTTCACACAATAGAACACCTAATGACACCCATCAACTACAGAGAATGATTGCTGTCACCCCTGATTGCAGTGAAACTTCTTAATCCCTCCACCACAATACAATGAATAACACCTATTCTCCTGCATAGGAAAAGTTTCCTCGTTCCCACAACTTTAAAACCCTGCAGTCTCACACACTCTATACCCCAGAGCACAGAGAGAACTCCTAGTTCCCTGAGTTCCTTGCCCTCTGAAGATGCTGGCCACAGAGTCTGGTGAAACGTCAGGAAGAAAAACTTCCAGAACACGCCCAAACAGCCCGAAAAACTCACAACAGCTATCAGATCCTGAACATGAAAGCCTTTGAGAATACATCTTGGCTTAGCCTTCATTTTGCTTGCTATTAGAGATGGGCACGACCAGAAAAAATGACGTTTCTAGTTGTCATTTGTCGGGGTGGGTCCGTTTTGGGTTGTTTCCGTTTGTCGCAATAATTTTCAAAAATTTGTCATTTCCGTTTGTCGTTTGTCGTTTGGGGTAAGTGGGCTCTGGGAGGCACCTCTCTGGGTGCCTCTGACGTCTGACCCACTAAGAAGGGAAGGGAAGGGAAGCGTAATGCGAAGCCGCCGTGTACCATACATTAGATTATGTTAGGGTGGGGGGGTAAGTGGCAGAGACACCTCTCTCTCTGGGTGCCTCTGACTCACTAAGAAGGGGAGCGTACTAGCGTACAGACGTACAGGTTAGGGAATGGGATAGGGCTAGGGGATAGTGGGCTGTGGGAGGCACCTCTCTGGGTGCCTGTGACCCACTAAGAAGGAAAGTGTACTTGCGTACGGATCTGGGTTAGGGTTGGGGTTAGGGTAAGGGCTAGGGTTAGGGTTACGGTTAAGGTTAGGGTGGGTTAGTGGGCTGCACCTCTGGGTGCCTCTGACCCACTAAGAAGGACAGTGTACTGGCGTATGGGTTAGGGTTAGGGTTAGGGTTAGTGGGCTTTTTATGCCCTCTGGCACATCCAGAAGTCTCAGTCAAAACCTGGCCATGCGATTGGTGGAATGGGTCCAAAAATTTGCATGGTCCCATCCCATGGACAGCCCATCATTGCGCAGGTGTAAAAAAATAAAAATAAAATAAAAATAAATAAAATCAATGGAGATGTTTTATTGCAAGAAAAATCCACTGCTGCTACTATAAAAAATCAGGCATTTAAAATACCTAATTTTCAAATGTTTCTGTGGTGCTTTGGTGGGTTTTTGGACCACGATTTAAAAATAAATATTGCGGTCACCATTTTGGACCCCCCCCACCGCATGGCAAATGGAGACGACGAGGATGGTACCAGCAGCCCAGGACAGGAGAAACCACCCCTCTCTGGTAGGTGCCCTCACTGAGGCAGGCATATTTTCGCCTGCTTTTTTGGCCGGGAATCGTTTTTTTTTTTATTTTTAAAACTTTTTTTCTGTGCTGCGATTGCCGCGATGCCATGAACGGCAACGAAAAATCAGACCCAATTTTTCTTTTTCGGTTCGGGTTCGAGCTGGAGCGGAGTAATTCTCGTTACCGTTACCCGTTACGTAACGAGAACGAGAACCGAAAACGGAAATGAGAATTTCGCCGCTCCGTGCCCATGTCTACTTGCTATCTTTCTCAGCCAACGATCACGGGTGCTTTGCTCAATTAAAGGAAGAAAACATGTATTATAATAGCTGGCTTGCTCTTGTGGTCTCTGTTGTGCCCTGGAGTGTCTATCTGTAATGTGTCTTGGGCCAGCTATCCAACCCTAAAGGTAGAAGATGTGAGTTTTTCAAATATTATCAATATACTGAATAGATACTGGGTTGAAGGATTGTCTTCCAGTTTCAGTTTGCTACCTGTAAAATTGGTCTGCTGAACACTAGTTCTTTGTGAGAATAAATCAAGTGTCACAGAAAGAAGCCAGAATAACTACTTACCGGTGCTAATGGTGCCAGGCTGCCTTTATCTTCCTGGCTTAGATCTTGGCCATTTGCTTTAAAACAAAGCTCTCAAAAGGAACTTTGGATTTCAGCTCCCAGGATCCCATTGCCAGCAAGGATTAACTAGCAAAGGTTATAGAACCGGAGTGTGCTGCTGCCCACGTGGGGTGTAATAATTCTTGGAGTTCTAGCCCTCAAAGTGGCATATACATTTCTCCCTTCAATAATACCCGGGTTGGGGGAGGGCTGGGCTCTCATTTAGTTCTAAGTCTTATGCCCCCAAAACATATCAGCGAAACATAGTTGAGTCTCTCTTTCTGTCACATAGAACCACCATGGCAGCAGAGGAGGCTGGGTGGGCCAGTGCCATCTGACTGGGGCCACTATACTGCCAACAACAGGGTCTAGGTAGGCCATCTCCCCACCCCCCCCCCCCGCTTGCCTGCCCTGAGGCTCTGCCAACCTGAAAATCAGTTTTTGACTTGATTGCCCAATCTCAGTCTTAGATGCCACGGAGCTGGTAGTGGCTACCCATTAAGGAGCAAATAGCTTTCCCTACATACTGTTTGTCGAAACAATAGTATGTACTGTATATTGCTTTTCCTAATATAAAGTGATGAAAAAGGCTTTATGCCCCAAATCCTGTTGAAAGGTTAAGGAACAATTAAATTCTGTGTCTGTTCTTGGCTCTGAAATAATTCTAAATTGCATTTACAATCCATTTTAGCCCACCTTCCTGTGTTTATCTGAGTCTGGTGCCATCCATAGATTAACCAGGAAAGAAACCTTTCTGCTATACTGCTGAAATATCTGCCTCTATTGGCAGCTGGGTTCTCACAACCATGGTTCTCAGATTCATGTTCTGGTTTGAGGCGCATGTTTACCTGTTATAAAGGACTGGCAGCTCTTCCCTGAGTTCCTTGTTAAGTTCCTCAAACACAGCTTGAGCTTTGTAGAACTCCTCTTCAGCCTGTAGGAACCAAGGGTTTAATGGAAGCAAAGGAAACGAGAGCATGAACCAGGCAAACAAATTCGTGGTTTCCAAACCCAGGTCCTGATTATATTTGCCACTGGTCACATAATACATAAGCCCAGCCAATATAAGGAAGCCAGGCTCTAGAAGGTTCTTCCTCCTATAGCCAGGTAGAAAAAATATGGAGGGAATCAGAGAGCTCCCGCCATCTTTGTCCATCTGCCATTTTTCCTTGCATAATTTTTTGTGGGAATCTAATTGTCTATGCCAGTGGTGCTCTTTTGGATTTTATGTTCTACCTGACAAGCTTCAGGATCTTTTGGCCCCAACTTTTTTGATCATATGTTCCACCACGACAGAGCCTAAAAGGCTGCTCTTTCCCCTATAAGAATATTTAAATGCTTCTAGATATTCTGCCTTTTTTTCTTTCCATTTATGGTACGTTTTAAATATTGTAACAGAGGTCTTGTAGGGAATAATACAAGCAAAAATAACAATTCCATGTGTAGTTAGAAATTATAACAGTGCTATGATATATCAATTTAACTGAAAGGGTATCTGGAAACAATGATAATAAATTTCAAAAGTGCATTTGTTATTGTGGAGAACACTTAATATCGCTAAGACTAAAAACCTGTGTCTCTTCATGTGGAACACATACCTTGTTTCCCTGAAAATAAGACCTACCCCAAAAATAAGCCCTAGCAGGATTTCTATGCATTTGTTAAATATAAGCCCTACCCTGATAATAAGACCTAGTGATGGGCATGGCTGTGCCTGCGCGCGCGCGCACGCGCACACACACACACACACACACACACACACACACACACACACACACACACACACACACACAGGGTGCACGTTGCCCCTCCCTTTCCATCCATGGTCCTCCCCCCCTGCCCCTTCGCTTGGGCCACTTTGTAGCATGTTTGGTTCCTGTTTCCCTGAAAATAAGCCCTACCCCAAAAATAAGCCCTAGTGTATCTTCTTGGGAAAAAAATAACTATAAGACAGTGTCTTATTTTCAGGGAAACACGGTATTGCTGGTTATGGACCAGTTGTCAGTGCCCCGTTCTCTTCAGCATGTACATAAAATTAGTTTCTAAAGAGGCAATTCAACAACAGCAACAAAATGACAGGAAAAGGCAGCCACCAGCTTGACATATAGTCGTTTCTGCTTTGCTCAGCCTGTCTCCAGAAGAAAATGTCTGGATTTGCTCCACCTTCATATAGCCTGGTTTACAAGTGGGCAATTTTCACAGGTTCCCCAGGGACAGCAAGGCTTATATCTGCTTCTTGTACTGCTCCTTGGATAGTTTGTTGTTTTTTGACTCTCTCTAAACCTCTTGGGAAAGTTAGCTGCTGAAGGAGCAATAAAAGAAGCAGATTTTTTAAAAAATACAAAAAAGGAAGCTACTTTCACCTGCTCTCTTGAGAGTTTTCCCTACAATCTCTGTAGCTTCACCTTTATGTTGGGGGCAAGAGGGTGCCAAAATTCCTAACGATCAGAGTCTAGGTATTTATTTGGTTTGATTTACATACTGCCCTTCTCCCTTTACAGGCCCTGAAGGCATTTCCCCCACAGAGACATACCGGTAATTCCTTGAATTCGGAGCAATCGGACTTGCAGATAAAGCTGTGTTTACATCCCAGGGGAACAATCCAAAATGAAAGCAAGTTCCTTTGCAACATGTTTAGTTTAGAAAACCGCATGGCTAAGATAAAGAGATGTCTTTATCCTCTTAGGGGGACTCAGCTTCTGGTTTCATTCACAGACTCCAGAACCGAAGGATAACTGGAGATGTGAGGGATAACACACTTCTGATAAAAGATTCTCTTTTTGACCCACTACTAGATGAACTCACTGGGTAGCCTTTATACCTTTGCGATTTTCGCTTCATCTTTCTTCTTCGCATTCTGCAGGGCTTCCAAATGATGCCTGCTGCTATCATAGTCCACAAGCTTCCGTCCCCTCTTACCGATGCGGTCCTATGAAGAAAAAGACTGCATGAAAGGTGAATCTAATGGTTCCTGCTTTTCCCTTTGTGTTATTTGTAAAAACCACAAGAACAAGAATACAGTATTTGATCAGAATCCAGCACCCTGAACTTAGAATTTTTCTGAGATGGTGCAGAATAATGATTTCATGATCCGATGCCCTTTGGTTCTGGAATACTGGTTATGGTAATTTATAGTTTGTATCATTTATGTAGTATAATGTGCGATAAAAATCCTAGCAGAATTAGATGTCTTTCATCTGCATTCAATTCCCAGTGTATTTTAATCGCCTTTCTGAGGAATACCCATTGACAATAGTGGCTGACGTTTGGTACAGATACTGCAATGGATGAGGTTCAAATCTTCCTACGTGCTGTATCTTCTAGAAGACTTTTCTTGTTGAACTTCTGGATTTTCCAGTTCCAACATTAATGATCTGTTATTGTTGTTATTGTTATTGTTGTTAGTACATCATGAACACCACCATCTTTACAGAGTATAGACTAAATACTTTAGAAAAACATGTTGTAGAACAAAGAGTAAAATAAGGGAATTCCCTAGGAAGACAAAACCAGAATTTAGAAGATACATTTTTATATGCAACTTAAAAAGACATGTTAGACTGTAAGAGAGAGAGAGAGAGAGAGAGAGAGAGAGAGAGAGAGAGAGAGAGAGAGAGAAATGTGCTGCGATCAACAAAGATGAAACAAATTAGTGTTTTTTTAAAAAAAACATTAATTAGAAGAGGGCATATGAATATCAGAAAGGTGAAAATTATTTGAATTAACTTTAGAAATTAAAAAAAAACTTATTGGGTTGTCACACTGCATTCTAGCTATTGAATATTGCAGGGGCAACCCAGAAAATGCAAACCTTAATTTCATTGAACTGGCTCAAGTAATTCTCCATGGTCCTGACTGCCTGGTCTGCCAGTTTCTCCTCATAATCTTCCCACAGAAGGTCATTACTCTGCAGATAAAAAGACATGGAGACATTTCAAAATGCCTTTGTAGAGGTACATAAATTCACCCCTCACCTCTATCCTTCTCTCCGCCTGAGGCAAGCAACTTGTGGCTATCCTGATGTTGTCGGGCAACCGTGTTCATTATTGCTGTACTGGCTAAGACAGATGGGATTTGTAGTCTGCCAACATCTGGAGGGATGCATTTTGCTCACATGAAGTAGAAAGGCAATTGCACAGGTGTCCCGGTGGCTCTGGCAGGCCGCCCATTGTGTGCTTGCTCCTTTCACAAAAGGAAAGGTTGATCGCTACTTCCACCAGTGCTGCTGCTGCTCCCACTAATCTTGCAGTCATCTCCAGTGGTGCATTGCTAAACTAAGAAGTGCAATGGGCCCTCTAATTTTCCTCCTCTCTATGCGAGGCTCTTTCCAGATACATACACATGTCACTCTCCCAACACCATGAAAAATGGTCCCAGCAGTTGTGTGGGGGAGGAAGAGCCCTGGGGGGGGGAGGCAGAGGTGTTGTGTGTGCACAACTTAGGGCGTTTATACACGACCCCTAAGCTCCGCCGCAAATGGCTGCAAGGTCCGGACCTTAAAAATGTTTACCCACCAGCTCCGGACTTTGCAGACAATTAAGTGCGACCCCGCCCACTTTAGCGCGACCAAACAGCAGTTTTCTTGTACCTGCTTTTTGGATGTGACAAATATTTGATCTGGTGTAAGGATAGTGAGTGCGGGGCTCTCCTGGCTTCTGTTTGTTCTTTTTTTGCGCCCCGCCCCTTTAAGAGATCTGAATGCTGCCGGGAACAAAACGGAGGTAAACCGGCATTCTTTTCTTTCTTTTTTCTCCCTCCCCTCAGGCAGCCAGCAACCAGGAAGTGCGGAGGGGGTGGGGACAGAGGAAGAGTGAGGAACCCCTAAGATCTCTGGTCCGAATTTAAGTGGCCAGCGGATCTTAGGGGTTGTGTAAAAAGGCCCTTAAAGGGACCCTTGAGTGCAGATGCTTACCATGATAGATCCCATACCCACACAATCCTGTAAGAAGACTCTCAACATGCAAGCAACTGGATCGGTTCATATGGACAAATGTGAAACAAGCTTTTTATAAAGCCAATACCTCTTAATTGCCCATTCAAGATCAAACTATCCTTACATATTTTGCATTAGAAGAATTGCCCATGATATATTACTCCTGGGGAGAGATCCATTTCTTTATCAATCGTTATGATAGTTTCAGCTAACGTCTGAAGGAAGAAAGAGAGCCTTGTGGGGTGGTGGCTAGAGGTGTGGAGGCCCGGGGGGAAATCCCCCAGAAAAAATTGGAAAAAATGTTTTTTCCCCATTTTTTCCAAAAAAAGTTAGAAAAATTGAAAAAAGGAAAAGAAAAAAATGATTGTGGAATGTTTTATTTTAACATGATGAATAAAACATTTAAGACAGGGTGTTCAAATATTTCCCAAATCATTTCTAAATAAATATGCATAGTATCAGATTGTGTGTGTGTGTGTGTGTGTGTGTGTGTGTGTGTGTGTGTTGTGTTGTTACAGTTGTGACCAACTCTTTGTGACCCCATGTCCATGGAGTTTTCTTGGCATGAATACTGAAGTGGTTTGCCAGTTCCTACTTCAGGTGCTTACAGCACCTGGTATTCCCTGGTGGTCACCCATCCAAGTACTCAGTATTCAAATTTCTGTGCACTGAAGACAAGCAAGTCCTAGGTTACAAACTGAACTCTCCAATGCAAGAACAAGATGCATTTCCTCCTTTAGGAGGTGCTGCTATTGTCAGAAGAAAAAGAAAAAGGTTTCACTTTTGTTTTTGCATGTGGGTGGGTATGTTTGGTTCTGTTCTGTCCTCTTCACCCCAAAGCACTGGAAAGAAATACAGACTCAGAGCAACAAATTTGCCAAGTCAAATTGTCCATAGTCATACAGTTGTCCCCCTCCTTTCACGGTTCATATACTGCAGTCCCGGTATATCACGGGTCCGCAGTATACAGTATGAAAAAAAGGCCTCCTGGGGTAAAGTAGAAAGGCCTTCCCATGCCCTTCGGAGGCCCCAAAAATGCTTCCCCGCAAACTGGAAGTGACTTTTGGTAAACCAGAAATGACCTCTGGATTACTAGAAAGCACTTTTGGGGCCTCCGAGGGCCCGGGAAACCCCTTGCCAGGCCCGTTGGGAGTAGCGCCAGGCCTGGGGTAAGTACAAGAGGCCCCAGAGCCCCCATCTCGACCCGACCCAGCATCCGCATATTGCAGATTTTCAATTATCGCAGGTCGGGTCGACTCCTTGACCCCTGCGATAGGCCAGGTTTTACTGTATTTTTATGTTCCTAAAGTAACAGAATGACTGTCAAGCTGTAAAGGGGTGGGGTGGGGAGTGCTAATGTAGCATTTTTTCAATGTTTTTTTTCTGAGCATCAACATTTGTGGAAATTTAACATCTCTGGTGGTGGCAGATAATATCCTAGTCTGGGCTAGTCAGAAAGCCCTAGGGCTCAACTCTGTGAACCCTGACTATACTGCACTTTAGGCCCTCATTTCCTATCATTCTTTATACTGGGCTACAGCATTCCGATTGGTAAAGCTCCTTTAAAGAACCTTGGAGATTTCAGTTGAAGTAGGTTTTAGGGAATTACCGTCACTAAGGAATTAAGAAAAACTGTTCCACCCCTGTATGTGTGGAGCGTTGATATACCCAGAATATGCTGAAAGAATGGTGGCATAGTTTTAGGAAAAAACGAGGTGTGAGAACCAAGGAAGGCCATAGTGCAAATTTTAATCCAGCTACAATCTTACTAGGTGGTCCACCCTCCTATTACCTCAACTCCAACCTGCAGATGGAAACAAATATGTTGGGCTACTTACCTTGACTGTGATTTTTTTAAAGTATGTGATGGTTAAAAAAAAAGCATGCCATTTAATTTTTAATTTCAATGTGCCCCAGACAACAGAGGTATCAGAGTGGCATGACACTCACTTGTACGATGGCTTTCAAGTCTTCATACCCGTCCCATTCCTCACTGTAAATTTCTTGCAAGGTCTCTGAGACTTTCTTTGAACTCTCATGCATCACTGCAAAAGACAACACAGAATACAACACAAGTGGGATCGCCTATTAGTCACAGTGAAACCTGGCTGAGCCACCATCCTCGTTGAATCAGCCACTGGAACTGTTTAAAACCTTTGCCCTTTAAACTAGACCAGTGGTTCTCAACCTTCCTAAGGCCACAACCCTTTAATACAGTTCCTCATGCTGTGGTGACCCCCTTGCCCTGCTTGGAAGAGGCCATAAGCCTCCTTTGGCAGGCCGCTGCCGCAGGTACCATAGAGAACTTCCCTGTACAGGCACCCTCAGCCAATTGCAGGTTATGGTGCCCTTGACTGACACCCCCTCCAACCTATCAAGCTGGAACTCACTCTTTCTCTCCTTCTTCCTCCAAACCCAAGCTGTTTCTGCCTTTTTATTCACTGGCTCATGGCGACCCCTGTGAAGTGGTTGTTCGACCCTCAAAGGGGTCCCGACCCCCAGGTTGGGAACCACTGAGCTAGATGGTTTAGGTTTTACATTGTTCATCTGGTAAGTTCCTCTATGTTGGGCACGTCCAAAGTCAGGCCCGGGGGCCAAATGCAGCCCGTTTTCAAATTCTGAGTGGCTCGCAGCTTCTTCTCCCCACCGGCTCAGCTTGTCACGCATCACGGCCAGCTGCCCCCTCCCCATACCGGATGGAGGCGTTAGCTTGCAGTTTTGTTTGCCTGCCCTCCTGCCTCTGTCCATCCCCCCATCAACCTGTCCAGCCTACCCACCCCTGGTTCCGTTGCTGCAGCATCCTCCCCACCTCCTTGCATGTTATAGAGACTTGTCCAAAGTTTGGCCCGGGGCCCAAATGTGGCTGAATGGTCAGTCCCCAGACATTTTCACTTCACCAAATCTGGTCCTGCTTGCAAAAAGTTTGGACACCCCTGCTCTATGCCTTTGTAGCCATTTAGATGCAAGGATTGGGCCAAATGACACCTCCACTCAACCCCAAGGAACCCTATTTAGCCTACATCAGCCCACTCCAAAACAACCTCTGTAGACAAGTCCTAGGTTTGGGGACAATAAGGCCCCACAATGGCACAACCTAGTGGGTCTTTTTTAAAACTATGGTTCTAGAAGAGACAAGAATGCTTACACAAGCAACACTGGGGTGTGGCAGAGATAGCCAGTTTTATCTCCTATGAAATCTGTTCTTTGGCTTTGTTGCCTTAGACAGACTTGACTTCTCATGCCTCTCCTTTCTGCCTCCCTTATTCTACACCAGCAATTCAGTCAGAGAAAGCAGACTCCATTTCCTCCTTGCCTCCCCAATCCAGTGTGTGTTTCCCTCCAAGTAACACTGCTTCTCAGCTGAAGGCATTGTAATGATGATGCTAAACATCAGCTTCCGCATCTGCTAGCAGAAGATGCCCTATGTCCTAACCCAAGGGTCCTCAACCTAAGGCCCGGGGGGCCGGATGCGCCCCCCCCAGGGTCTTGAATCTGGCCCCTGGGACCAATTGCAGACCCCCACACACCTATCCCCTGCTTCACGAGCAAGCCAGCCTCCGCAGCTACTTCTAATGCTGAGGCAGTTCAAAGCAGTAGGCTATGTTGCTTCCCCCACTCCCTCCACCCACTGCCCAGATAATCGGTACGCTGGCTAGTGGGGCAGTTCAAAGTGGGAGGGCCACAGAAAGCCCCCCCACTCTGCCCCCTTGCCCCTTCCCCTTTTCTCCCCATGTCGGCCTTTTTTTTGGGGGGGGGGGGAGACTGTGGTTCAGCCCCCAGTGGGGTGGGGTGGTGGTGGGCCGGCCTGCTGTTTGAAAACTTTAAGGACCCTTGTTACCTTTTGTAAAGGGTGTTCTGGGGGAGAGGTGCATGAATTGTGGTGGAAAAAACTCCACAGGGGAAGGACCAGGATGGCTTGAATGTAGCACTTGGCCCATTCAAGGTCCTCGACTCAGATGCCCATGAGCTGTGGCCCTCACCAAGTAACTTGGCTCCCTTTTACCATCTCTTGGTGTAAACTATTTCAGGAGGTAGTTTGGAAGAAAGGAGTAAAAGAAGCATAGATATTGCTAAGAGCTCTCAGGGGAAAAGACGACATCATTTTTTAATTGATTGATGCTTCTGTTAAAAAATGAGGGCCACCTTAGCTAACCTTTCTGAGCACACGGGAGATCAAATGGGACTGAAAGAGACAAGCAGGTGGAGGTGCTCTTGTCTATCTTGATTTCCTGTGCTGCTTGACCGAATAAAGAAGTGCCACCAGAAGCTGTGGTAGTTGACTTATTAGCATTGCAAAGAGATCAGTGCTAGAATTGGCTCTCTGTACCTTTGACTGCACTGAGGAAAGCCTTGAGGTCCTTATAGAGTTTGTGACCTTCAGCCTGTTAAAACAAGAAAGAAGAAAGAAAGATAAAGGAGACTCAACACATGCTGTTGCTAGATGTGTGATCTGCACATTTCTGCTGATAGTTTCCAATATCTTTAGGGAGTTGAGAAGACCATTTCCCTTGCATGAATTGAGAGGAGGGTTGCATACACTTGCAACAGGGCCTTCACACTGGACATCCTGGGCTCCTAGGGGTGGCGACTGAAGGAATGTAGAACCCCTCCATGCAGCATGGATCCTGTTTGAAGCCAGCTTTCTTAATGCATAAAGCACCTTCACTTACTGGGCAAACGTGCAGATGGCTGGGGTTATGGGTGTGGCCCGTGGGTGTATTCATATCAGGGAGTAGGGCTGGGGGTCCCACAGTCCCCCACCACCATCACACCAATGTTCCTATATAGACAGACTGCCAGGGAACTTTGCATGTTCAGAAAAAGGAGAAGACAAAGGGCGTTTATACACGACCCCTAAACTCTGGGGCAAATGGCTCCCAGCTCCGGAGCTTAAAAATGTTTACCCACCAGCTCCGGAGTTTACAGGAAATTAGGTGCGACCATGCCCACTTTAGTGCGTCCCAGCGCACCTTTCAAGTACCTGCTCTTCCATCCTGAAAATTCCTTGATGCGGTGTAAATATAGTGAGTGTGGGGCTCTCCTCCCTTCTGTTTTTTGTGTTTTTGGCTCCCACCCCTTTAAGAGCTACTTTTACAGAGACAGGAATCTTGCCGGCAAGAGCGAGAGCCAGAACGAGAGCCAGAACAGAGGTGAGGCACGATCTTTTCTTCCTTTTTTTTCTCCCTCCCCTCACGCAGCCAGCAGCCAGGAAGTGCAGAGGGGTGGGGAAGCAGGAAGAGCGACAAGCCCCTAAGATCTCTGGTCCGAATTTAAGTGGCCAGCGGATCTTAGGGGTTGTGTAAAAGCGCCCAAACAAATCTAAAAAATAAAACAGCTGACATTATAATGTCATTGTACAAAACGATAGTAAGGCTGCACCTGGAGTATTGAATACAGTTCTGGTCACTGCCTCTCAAAAGGACATAGTGGAATTGGAAAAGGTGCAGAAGAGAGCAACAAAAATGATTACTGGGCTGGGGCACCTCCATTATGAGGAAAGGCTACAGTATTTGGGGCTCTTTATTCTGGAAAAAAGGCACCTGAGGGGGGATATGATTGAGACGTACAAAATTATGCACGGCATGAGTAAAGTGGATAGGGGAGTGCTCTTCTCCCTCTCACAAAATACCAGAACTAGGGGACATCCACTCAAATTGAGGGTTGGGAGAGTAAGAACAGACAAAAGAAAATACTTATTTACCCAGCATGTTGTTAGTCTGTGAAACTCCCTGCCACAGGGTGTGGTGATGGCATCTGGCCTGGATGCCTTTAAAAGGGGATTGGACAGATTTCTGGAGGAAAAGTCCATCACAGGTTACAAACCATGATGGAGATGTGTAATCTCCAGGCTTAAAACCAGGGTACTTCAAGAGCCAGATGCAGGGAAGTGGTATCAGGAGACAGGTATCTAGTCTCATGTGCTCCCAGATGCATTTGGCGGGGCCACTGTGAGATACAGGAAGCTGGACTAGATGGGCCTTTGGCCTGATCCAGCATGGCTCTTCTTATGTTTTTAAAGACTCCCAAGAAGGGGAATCTGGTCCTGGCACATTATCACAATCAAAGCAGCTGCTCAGAACTTGTTAATGTAACTTTTGTGGGCAGCAGCTCCCAGAATCCTCCAGCCAGTATGTCCACAAAAAGTAAATTTTCTAAACACTGCATTTCCTTCTGGCACTAGGTCACATATACCCTAACTATGGATCTCTTCAGCATAGTATCCCATCCGTCTACTTTAGTAACTTTCAAGAACTTCTGTGTAAATGCAAAGAAATTCCTAACTCCTTAGGCTGCTTTACCCTGCCTCTCTAGACATCTATGGAGCATGCCTTTCAGGAGGCTGTTTGTATCCTTTCTGCCTGTTTCCCTCCACATATTACAGGAGTTCGGATGCATCCAGACACAGATATGGAAAGAATGCATGGCGGAACCATAGAGCCCACTGGACAATGCTCCCTTGCCATCCAGATGTGCAGCTTGCATGTGGAGGGGTATTAAACACCTGGCATGTAGATTCCTTTCATTGGCAGAGGATCCTGGCCCAGAGATAACCTGTTTTAAGCACCCACATCAGTACGTCTGCAGGTGAAGGGGCTAGCAGCTGCACGTGGCAAGAGCGAGTCTAGTCAGTTTGACATTATGACTGCTCTCATACGTTCTTTCCATGAATGCATTATAGGTCCTGTGAACGCTTGTATTTCTATAATCCACTATTTTGCATTCTTCTCCTCTTTCTCTCTTTAAGGTTCTTCAGAGAACCAGGAAAATGAGAAGCAAATTTTATTACAACAAATGTAATAATCAGCCAAATTCTTAAACGGAGGCTTCCAAAAGTCTTTCTTGGTTACCTGGTGAGGTTTGTATTAAGCAAACTGGAAAACCCAAGGAAAGCCTGGTACGGGGGGTGGATTCTAATTTAGCTGTGCCAGAAAAAGTACAAGGGACTTCACAAGGTGATACCCTCCACCACACCAACTTTTATAGAAAGCAGAGAGCCCCTCCCCCGTGAAAAATGACCTGCTGCTGCTGGAAGTTGTATGCGCTTTGTTCAAACTGTTCATCTTTCGTTTCCACCGTTTTCCCCAATTTCTGCAAAACCTGAGGAGACAAAGGAATAAAAAAATAAGCATTGCAGGTCATTGACTGCTTGTCTTCTAGATCAGTGGTGGCGAACCTTTGGCACTTCAGATGTTTTGGACCACAACTCCCACAGTCCTTTGTCATTGGCAGTCTAGGCTCAGAATTCTGGGAGTTGTGGTCCAAAACATCTGGAGTGCCAAAGGTTCGCCACCACTGTTCTAGATAGTAAAAGAAAGCAGGACAACCTTCCCCCTTAGTTGAGCACAAAATACCAATAGGACTCCTAAGTAACATTGAATCATGTGACCAACAGGAACTCAGCAGTTGACGCCTTTCATGTTATCCCTGCTGTGGTTCTGAGGAGAGCTTCAGTTGTCAAAGGCTGATTTGTCATGCAGCTGTTAACACCTGCAAGAGAAACATGCCTTCCTTTGCAGGCTTCCTGACCATAAATTTTTCAAGTCTGTTCACTCTTGGGCTGCCTGTTCTGCAGATGCCCATAGCTACCCATGGCTTGATAGATAGAAAGGAATGGTAAGCTGGTGGAGCTGGGGATGAGAAGGAACACTGAGTACCCAACATTTCTAAGTGCCAAAAATAGATGACAGAGGAGCAATCTGTGTCATGTTTGCAGGCGGACATAGAGACTGAGGGAGGTTGACTTCTTTCAGTCCTTGTTATGAAACCTCTGTATCTCCTCACCTCAATGGCCTCATGTCTCACTGGTTAAAAATCCCTGCTCTAGGAGGGCTAAGTTCTTCATTTTGAACCATGCAAATAAGAAAGGGAAACCAGGGTCAGCAGAATCATGACAGTCACTTCCTATTATTGTAGATAACTGTGAGCTTGAGGATGCAAGCTAGGTCAAAGAAGACAACCACCCCCACAACCAGTTTCATCATCACCGCCTACCACCACCACACCCAGGTTAAAAGCATCTGTTGGCAACTTTTCATTAACTTTTAGGCTAGCTTTTTTGCTAGCTTTATTCTTTATGTAATTTTCAGACTTGTGATTTGGAAGGGAGAAGAGATATTTGTTTTACTTCTGCTTTTAAAAAGTGACTGTCATAAGAAAGGAGCCCATCTTTTTTTTTTTTTGCATGCCAACAACAATATTTACACTCCTTGGTAGCTATACATCCTGTCTTCAGACATAACCCTTTTTGTGGTTACTTTCCCTCTTCCTACCCCCATCTGTTATTCTTAATAATGACTGGGGGAAAACATGTTGCAGCTATAAAAGGATTGCAGTATTTATCAGGACCAACAGACTGACTTCAGGACAGTTAAAGGAAACCAACACCTCCCCACCCCCAATCTAGTTGGCATATTATGGTGACAGTACACATTGGTAATGAAAGAAACACAGGAATCGCCTTGATGGAACGGGCCCAAGATCTTTTGGATTTAAGGTGGCTCACTGTGAGAACATAGAGACATGAGGAGGAAGGAGGCAGAAGTAGAACCCAGCATAAACCTCTGAGGTACCACTGGGCTTTGAGGTAACTGGAAGTATCATACTTGGGATACATAGTGAGAAGACAAGGCACACTGTATGTACGAGAGAAAATCTGAAGGTTGTAGGAAAGAGAAAGACCTGATGAGATGGAGCGACTCAATAAGGGAAGTCTTGACTTTCAGTCTGCCAGACCTGGATATGCCTTGTTCATAGCAAGTCTATTTGGAGGTCATGAGTCTGTAAATGAGAAATGACTTGACAGACCATAGGCTCTGGTATTCTGTTGGGGTTTTCGTTAGCTATATGCCAGAAAATGAGCCTTTTGTAGCTCTTCATAGACAAAACCCCCTAACATTTCAGTTGTCACTCAAGAGGCTTTGAGTCATGCATTCTTCTGTCAAACCCAACAAAAGGCTTACTTTCTCTGGGCCAGGCTGGAACACTTGTGACTTGTTGGCTTGCTGAGACACAAGCCAACATTCTCAATGTGAGTTTACCAATGGTGCCATTTTAAAAAGGCAACCTTATAATGGAGCATGTAATACTTGCTCTAAAACTGAAAAGTAGAAGACTTTTTTCACCAAGTGTCACAACCCAATCAATTAATAGAATTATAAATTTTAAAGGCAGTGCTAGGGGGAAAGGGATAACAATTATTTTCAGTGTCACAAAGATACTATACTGTATTTATTTAGGCTCATCACATTTTGTTCTGATAGTTCAATGTGCAAAGGACCATAGTGTTGAAAAAGATAGAACAGATTATGGGTCCCTTCTATACCTCATCAAGATTGCCCCCCCAATGTTTTGCTGCCTCAGTCAGCTGCTTCCATCCACATCCTGCTGTAGTCTTGCTGTTGGATATTAGGGAGCTGGGATACATGACACCCCAGAATTATCCAAACATTTTGGCCACTGAGGCAGAAAATCCCACAGTCATCTCTCTTTTACATCCCCTGGCCATAAAAATAGACCAGTGATAAATTATTAAGTATAATCTGATGTCAGAGGAAGAGACACTACCCCCCCCCCCGCCACACATACTGCTTAAGATCCAGCAGGTCCCTTATAATCAAAACTGTCATGATGCACCACGGAGATAATTTGTATGTGGAGAAACAGAGAAATAGGGGAACATGGGACTTTGAATCTATCTGGAAGAACCAAGCTTCTTTGTGAGTGCCTTGGGAAATTGGCTGGGAGTTGTTAATGATCAGCATCTGCTTGGAAAGAAAGAGGGGGTGAAACCAGTTCCCTGGTACCTTGTTAATTGGGGGGGGGGATGATTTCTGATATGAGAAAGGCAGGGAAGAAGAGAGAGAGTGCTCTGGTCTTCTTGAACATTCGAGAGAGCTTTGAGCTTGATTGGTAGGTTTCCTGGAATGGTCTGGAATTGAACTTTTAATGTATAAAAAAGGGGTTTGGCAAATTATTTTTAGTTGGCTTAGCTTAACAGGCATCTCAGGAGATGCTGATATTCTGTTGCTGTCCTGCAGTAAAGGATGCAATTCTGTGTGGGCAGCAGAACCACGCAGGCTTCTATGGTACTCTATATTAGTTTAGTTTTCTTATTTTCTAGTGTCCCCTTGATGGCCCTAGCTTTGTATTAATTCTGCTTTTGCCTGAAGTTTGCTTTTTCAGACTTTTGGAGTCATTTGCTTTTTTGCCCTTGTTATTCTTTAATATTTATTTATTTGTTAATCATATACCCTGCCCATCTTCCCGGTGGGAACTCTGGGCGGCTTACAATAAAAATAAAAATACATAAAAGCAGAGAACAAGTAAGCACAAAACACAAGGGAAAGGAGCAAGATGGCGGGCCAAAAACAACAACAAAAAGCCAACTAGAAAGGTCGCCAAATGCCTCATTGAAGAAGTGAGTCTTCAGGGCTTTTTTAAAGGCGGGCAGGGATTCAATCAGGCGCAGCTCACTAGGTAGATGGTTCCAAAGCACGGGCCCCACCACAGAGAAGGTGCGGTCACGCGTACGCGATTTCTGCACCTCTCTGGGTGTGGCCACCCTTAGTGAGCGCGTCTGCGCCAATCTCGTGAATCTGGTCCCAGATGACCTTTGAGAGATACTCTGGTCCCAAGCCGTGGAGGGCTTTGAAAGTCAAAACCAAGACCTTGAACCTAATCCGGAGGAAAACGGGGAGCCAGTGCAAGCGACCCAGGACTGGGGTGATGTGCTCGAATCTCCGGGCACCCTGGCCGCTGCATTCTGCACCCATTGTAACCTCCGGACCAGGGTCAAGGGCAACCCCACGTAAAGGGCATTGCAGTAGTCGATCTTCGAGATCACCAGGGCCTGCACTACTGTCCGCAGGGAGGACTCGTCGAGGTACTGACGGGTGTAAGACAAACACTGTTCCAATCAACTGTCTGGGCTTTTGGCTCAGATGTTGTGTTTCTGTGGTATTCACTCCAGAGCAGGGGGTCCTCAAAGTTTTCAAACAGCGGGCCAGTCCACCACCCCCCAGACACCACTGGGGGCTGGACCACAGTAAAAAAAAAAAAGGTGACATGGGAAAAAAGGGGGAGGGAGAGGCAAGTGGGCGGAGCCCCCCACAATTAACCCATGATCATTGTATCTCCAGGGCTCCAGCAATGCTTCCTGCTCCAGATCACCACCCTGAGGTGCCACCGCTGGGATCCCTCTGCTGCGCCTCCTCCTCCTCCTCCTACAGTGGCAGTGGCTGGAGTGGCTCTCCTTCCTTCCTTCCTTCCTTCCTTCCTTCCTTCCTTCCTTCCTTCCTTCCTTCCTTCCTTCCTTCCTTCCTTCCTTGTGTTGGGAAGGAGGTGTCAGCCCAGGCAAACTCAGGCCCCTCATCACCTTCTGGGCGGCCACTCAGGATGAGGAGCAGCAGCCACAGCAAGGCCACCAAGGCTGGTGCCACTGCGCGCAGATCCAGCCGTGTGCCCTGGCCATCACGTCCTCGCTGTGCCCCAGAGGGAAAGCTGCCTTGTCTCTTGGCCTGGCCTGGTCCGACTTGGTGCGCTGCAAGTGAGGGAGGGAGGGAGCAAGGGCTGGGAAGGAGGGAGGGGAGGCATGCCCAAAGCCACCTGCAGCCCGCTCACTGGAGGTGCTTCCTCCTCCCCTCTCTCACTCCACAGAGCAAGGCAGCAGCTCAGAGGGGGCTGGGTGGGTGGGAAGTAGCTTTGTTTCCCCCTCAGTCGCCTGCTGTCCATCCCTCTGGTGGTCTACTGCCATGGCTGCTCTGGCTCGGAAGGGTTGCTGGCACTGCCTTGGCCTGCCCCACAACTACAATAACACAGGTGGCAATCACACAAGGAAGGCAGGTGGGCAGGGTGGAGGAGGAGCAGGGGTGGGGCTTCAGGGCCATGGAGGGAGTGGGAGACCTTGCCACAGCCCTCCTGTTTTAAATTGCCCTGCTTGGCTGCACCCGGCGCCCCAACCATCTGGGCGGTGGGTGGGGGGAGTGGGGGACCTTGCCGTAGCCCTCCCACTTTGAATGCCCCACTAGCCAGCATGCTGATCATCTGGGCGGTAGTTGGGGGGAGTGGGAGAAGTGACATAGCCCACCGCTTTGAACTTCCTCAGCAATAGAAGCAGCTGCGGGGGGGGGGGGTGGGTGTGGTTGCAATTAGTCCCAGGGGCCAGATTCAGGACGTTGGGAGGCCGCATCTGGCCCCCGGGCCTTAGGTTGAGGAACCCTGCTCCAGAGGTTGCCCTTGACCAGGGGTCTTGGTGGTGTTGTGAGTGTGGTGACAGTTCTACCCTGCAAGGTGGGCGTACTGATCCTAAGTGCCTAGCTTTGTAGATTGATCAACTCCCTGAAGACACTACCAAGATTGTGTGTGTGTGTGTGGATTTTGGGAGGCACAGAGGCCAGGCCAGTTCCATCAACCCAACTGCAATCCATGCTCCGGTGTTCACTGACCCCAGGACAAACAGGGTGGTGTGGCTGAACAGCCATAGAAGTGCTGCCCAAACATAGACAATCTCCATAACTCCTTTATGGGGAGACACAGTTATTTTTCTTGCCCATTGTACATGTGTATGTGCAATCTGGCAAGTCTTGCATTGTTTTAACTCATTGAAACAAACATCACTTTCTGTTTGTGTCTGAGAATAAAAGCAGTGGCATTCTGTACTTCCCCACATCCTAACTCTGTTGGTGTAGAAAAATAACATTAGATGCACAGAGCAGCTGAGAAGACAACAAAAGCTAGAGGCAACAAAGACAATTTTCTGTCAGGTTGCTGTGCCAATTAATTCTGCCCTCGTTATGACCTCAGCAGTTAATGTTTCCCCCTTGGCACACTTTTCACATATAAGCGAGAGTGTGCAGTAGTACTCCAGATCTATGCTGCTTCTCATGACTGGTTGAGCTATGATGACATCACTCAGAAATGGTAATGGAATGAAAGAATTGTTCAAGAAGACCTCTAGCACCATCCAAAGGACTGCTTTTCCTGGGCTCCCCCAGAGAAAAGAGACGACTTGACAACCAATTTGCCCAGGAAATAGTATACTCTACGCTTGTTTCTGTAAAGCAATCCTTTGGGTTGTTATATGCAATGGCAAAAGTGCATGGCCAAATAAGTAGTGCATTTGGTATTATGTTGTGTTCTTAGCCTTCATTTCGGGAATCCTTTGATGTTGATGGTATGGAATGTAAATACTGTAGAGCTGGGGTGCCCAAACTTTTTGTAAGGAGGGCCAGATTTGGTGGCTGAGAATGTGTCAGGGGCCGGTTGCTCCCCGACCTTGCCACCCCACTGCAAGCCCCACCCACTGACCCATAAGCCCCACCCACTGACCCCTTGCAACCACACCCACAGGAAGGAAGGCGGGGACCAAGGGAGGGAGGGAGGAAGGTGGAAACCAAGAGAGGAAGGAAGGAAGGTGGGGGACAAGGAAGGGAGGGAGGGAGGAAGGAAGGTGGGGACCAAGGGAGGGAGGAAAGAAGGAAGGTGGGGACCAAAGGAAGCACAGGGAGCCGTGGCCACAGGTCACCCCTTGGAAGAGGCAATGTGTGCGACCTTGCACCCCTCCAAGCTCCCCAGCAGTGGCGACGGCTTGCCCACCAGCCCACCCCAAAGCTCCTTGGCGGTGGCAGAGGCCCGCTAGCCTGCCCACACCCACACATTCCCCTGTGGTGCTGGTGGCAGCAGACTGCCCAGCCGCCCAAGCTTCCCAGTGGTGTCAGTGTTGGCAGAAGATTTTTTTTATTAAAAAAACATGGGGCGAAGGAGGGGGAGGGAGGGGCAGGCCAGCCAGCTGTGGGCCACTCAGAATGGCCTGACGGGCCGGATTTGGCCCCCGGGCCGGACTTTGGGCAGGCCTGCTGTAGAGTGAGTAAAGTCTGTTGTATTCTTATCTTCTTTCTACTATTTTTGCTGTTCAGAATACCATAATAATTACTGTATATCTTATTATTACAAGGAAGGTGCACTTCTCTCTTTGGATGTTATTGTGGAAGGGCAAAGAGCAGATGCGTACAGGAGTATCCTGTACACCTGTTTTCATCATATGATCACAATGTTTGGGGACAACCTTGATATGTTAGGCCAATGAATGAAGGCAAGTGTGTTATTAGGAGTAGTGCAATATGTGGAGCTACCTAAACCTACTACAAAAATAATGCAGAGGAACTACCAAAATTTATGTATTTCTTTATAAATATGTTTTGCTTCACTCTGTCATTAAATGGCTTAAAGTAGCCTACAGCATTTTAAAGAATTAAAATAGCAATAATGAATACAGACTAAATGCAGAGATCTTCTGGAAATCTGGAAGAGTTTTCTTGATACTTGACAGAATTCTATAGCGCATCAAGTCCTTAGGCTCTACATGTATATATTCTATGATACAGGACAGGTTATTGATGCAATTTATGTATATATTACATCAGTATATACTACCTACCTACCTACCAACTCCTGCAGGATTTCAGGGCAGGTTACATAGCTGTATCAAACAATTTAAAAACATAAGAGCTTTAAAAAAATTAAACAGTTTAAAACACAAAATTGAGCATCAGAACATTAAAACTTGCACAGGATGCAATTCTGTGCAAGTTTTAAATAAATAAATAAATCCAGGAGTAGGTGGTACCTTTATAAACCACTAAAAAAATCATACAAGCTGCTAACTTTCATGGATCAGAAAGTCCACTTCTTCACACCTGCACTGTGCATTGATGTCTTGTTATTACCAAGGCATATCCAGTTCTGGCAGACTAAAAGTCAAGACTTCCCTTTTTGAGTCAATCCATCTCATCAGGTCTTTCTCGCTTTCCTACAACCTTCAGATTAGTAGTCCAGGAATAAACTGGAACAGATCTTGGAAAAATGTAAGCCATTCCCTGAATCAATTATTTTTATTTCTAAAAAATTAAAGGCAAGGAAAAAATCACTGGACATGGTTGAATAAGCTTTGCATCATCTGGATGACAGGAAACATATCAAAACCAACAGTACAGAATGTGATGTTTTCATAGGTACTTGTGTGTGTGTGTGTGTGTGTGTGTGTGTGTGTGTGTGTGTGTGTGTGTGTGTGTGTGTGTGTGTGTGTGTGTGTGTGTGTGTGTGTGCATCGTTACAGTCATGACCGACTCTTCACGACCCCATGTCCATGGAGTCTTCTTGGCAGGAATACTGGAGTGGTTTGCCAGTTCCTACTCCAGGCACCGACAGCATTTTGCTCATCTGCTCTTGTCCCCGGATAAACACTCAGAGACTTTCACTGTCATTACTCAGGATTTTGCCAGGCCGGAGATGTAGGATCGAAATGTTACCTCTTGCGTGGCTTGGGTAACTAACTCTTGTCCTGTACAATATTCATCGATTTTCATTTAAAGCCTTCAGAACAGAAATCCCACAAATGAGCCTGCCTTATTTGAAAGGCGTTTCCTAGAGATTGGTAGCAAGCCAGTGACAGGAAGGCAAGCTCAGGTGAGGAAATAACACACAGGAAATAAGTTGTGCTGGGTGTTGCAACAGTGTTTGCCTATGTGTGTGTGTGTGTGGGGGGGGAGATAAATGTGGTCCATGCTCAGCTCCGCCCTTGTAAAGATCTTGTCCTTGCAGCACGATGGGAATGTGGTTGAAGGAAACCAGCTTATGCCTTCCTGCTACTTTCGGGAGCTTCGTCCAGATGACGCTCATGTATTGTCCAGCTGAGCGCCACTGAATCAATTTAGCTCACTGCTACTCCATGACAGTGCCCCTGGTGTATCTCTCATTTGTTTAATGTGGCTGTCCTGAGGTGAGGGGAAATAGATGGGGTTTGGCCTTGGTTCTTCCTTAGCTACGGAAGAGAGGGCAGGAGAAAGGCAGGAGAAAAACAAGAAGCTCCTCCCACGACACTTTGCAGTCAAAATCATCCTTGGGGTGGTTTTAAAGCTGGGTAAAAAGGACTTTCCTTTCCCTACTCCAGGGTCATGGCTTCTCTTCAAAAATTTCCCAGTCCAATGCAGTTGCTTTTGACATACTGTATTTTGAAAATGTCATTGATTTAGCCTTCTTTATCATATCTAGTTTGGCCCTGAGGGTCATTGGTTGGATGGCTTTTTAAAATAAACATTTAGTATGCATGGCACTGAAAACTATTTATTTACATTTTCACCCTGCCAGAGTACTGAGAGAGCCACTATTCTGGAAGGCAACGGGCTCCCAAGCTGCCAAAGAATCACAGCTGTTTTGCACTTGCTTGGCTTTGAAAAAGGACCTGCTGACCCTATGCATAGACCTCTCAGCCAGGAAAGAATCACACAAGGATGATGGTCCAGAAGGAGGAGGGGAGTTGACACAGTACAAGGTGGCAAGTTCTGACTGCCCTTACATACCCTTTATATACTTCTTCCCCATAGCTGACCTCCCTTGTTGCTCACTCATGGAGCACATGCTCGGCAGGCAAAAGACCTCCAGGTCCAGCCCCTAAAGCCTTCATTTAAAAGGAACTTTGCCAAGAGTGAGGAACCTTTGGCCCTCCAAATGTTTTGCCCAGTCCCTCTTGTGAGCCGCCCAGAGTGACTTTTTGGGCCAAATGAGCAGGATATAAATGCAATAATAAATAAATAAATAAATAACATAATATAAATACAGTGGTGCCTCTGATAACGAATTTAATTCTTTCTCAGAGGCAATTTGTTATCTGAAAAAATTGTTATCCAAAACGTGGTTCCACATTGAAATGAATGGGAAACTGATTAATCCGTTCCAGTGGTCCGAGAAAAGGCAAAAAAGCTAGGGGTGGGGGTGGGGTTTTTTCCAGGCCTCTTTATAAAGTGCACTTTAAACCTCTGCAGTGCTGGAACACTCCCCCCCCGAACACCTCCCCTGCAGTGCAATGCAAACATGGACAAGAGAAACTAGCAAGATTACCCCAGCCTATTCCTACCCAAGGTGCAATGAGGAAAAATACAAACAGACAAACAAAAGCAGCAAGAGAAATCCAGCCTGTTCTTACTGGCAGAGCAATAGAAAAGTTTGCAAACATGGACAGAAGAAAGCAGCATGACTACCCCAGCCTTTTCCTGTCAAAAATGCAAAGAAAAGCAGTACAAAAATTAATAAAAGCTAGCTCCCTACCTTTCCAACTTCGAAAGGTCCAAATCCCTCAGCAAAACATGTCCAGAATGGTTCAAAAATATGAAAAAACCACTCTAACTCCTCCCACCCCTCCATAAACTACAAGGGGGTGCAATACATCCTGGGTATACTTTTTTGCAAGGCATTATGAAACATTTGTTATCTGAAGCAGCCCATGGGGAACATTTGTTATTCGAGGCAGCCCTATACCCAGAAATTTCCATTTTACAGTGGTACCTTGTATAAAGGAATTAATTCATTCCAAATGAAATTATGTTAAGCAAAATTTCTTTTATCCAAATTTCCCATAGGAATGCATTGAAAACAGGGTAATCCCTAATGGCAACCATTTTTATGTTGTACGGATTCGCCCCATAGACAATTCTGTTCAGCAAATTTCCCCTACCTGCGGAATTTTTTATGTTGTACAGATTTTATGTTATACATTACAAACCATTTGTTATACGAGGGTCCACTGTATATCCAAAAAAATTGTTATCAGAGGCTTTCTTTATCCGAAGTATTACTGTAATTTAAGCCTTGCCTGGTAGTGCCAATCACAAAGGAGTTGTAGGACCAAAAGATGTAGAGAGCCAACAGGTCCCAGCCTGGATCGTTTCAACCAGAAACCTCCTGTTCCTTACTCAAGTAGGCAGGATAAGGCTAGCAGATCAGATACCAGACAGCAACATTACATGGCACCTCCTTTTGAATCCTGTGCAAGCCTGTTCAACAGCTTACAATTTTAGTGTTGAGAAGAAGTCATGATGAGGAGTCAATAAATGCATACATGTCCATGGGAACAGCTGCTCATAAAATAGGTTTTGAAGATGTAGCTATGCTCATTTGTGCCAGTGTAACCAACATTTTTTAATTAAAAAAAGGTTGTGGCATCTTTAAGACTAATTGCTGTATTTTAATATAAGCTTTGGTGGATCAAATCCATTTCCTCAGACATGAAAGCTCACATTAAATATAGCAGTTAGTCTTTATGGTGCCACAGCATTTTTGCCTCATGAGGTAGTTTTTGTGTGTGTGTCTGAACTATTTGTAAAAGACTTACATTATTAATTGCTAACGGTTGGCACAAGCTTTCTGCCTGTGAAAGCCTTTCCAATTAGCAGAACTGAATCTTCCTCACTAACTCCTTCCTTAGAGAGGGAGATTGCTTTGTCCAGGGGCATATCCCTTTGTGATGCCTCAACATGTAGGTTGCTGGATACCAAAAGATTCTGTGCAAACACAACAGTTTTCTTTCCCTTTCTTAGAATGACAATTCCAGAAATCCCTTAATATTGGGACATAAAATTTCAGCAAGTGGTACTTCTCTGCTACTATTATGCTAAATGTTCTCCAGCGTAATCGCTCTGTCTAGAAGCATAACGTGCACACACATCCATGCTTCCACAGTCAAGATGACAAGCAAAATTGAACAGATCCGGGCTACCTTGGATGCTGCTATTGATGCAGAGCCTGTAAATAAAACACCCCATCCTCCATGTCCTGTATTAATGGATGACTTTCAACTCCAAAGCTGGATGATGTGGTCAGGACCCTTGGGGAGGTGAGGGCCACCACATGTGTGTTGGATCCTTGCCCCTGGTGGATCATAAAAGCTTCCAGAGAAGGTATGGCAGACTGGTTAGGAAGAGTAGTGAATGCCTCCTTACAACAGGACAGGATTCCGCCATGCTTAAAGGAGGCAGTAGTAAAACCACTGTTAAAAAGCCCTCCTTAGACCCAATGATACTAAACAATTACCAACCGGTATCGAATATCCCATTCTTAGGGAAGGTCCTAGAGTGGGTTGTGGCCTCGCAGCTCCAGAGGTTTCTGGATGAGAAAAAACGACCTGGATCCATTTCAGTCTGGCTTCAAGCCTGGCTATGGGACTGAGATGGCACTGGTTGCATTGGTAGATCATGACCTATGCAGGGAAATGGATAGGGGATCTGTGTACCTTTTGGGTTTACTAGACCTCTCAGCTGCTTTTGATACAATAGACCAGGTCTGCCCAACCAGTCAACCGTGGGCGACTGGTCGCCCACCAGGTGTCCACCTGCCACCAGACCCACCGCCATTTGGGGAGGGATTTTTTTTATTTTTTTATTTTGCTCAGGGACTTAGTGGGTGGGTGGATGGTCAGGCGGCTGATGCTCCGCTGCCTCTGCTGCCAGTGAAGGGGACCTTGGTGGGTGGTGGGGTGGAGCAGGTGTGTGTACACAAGCAGCGCTGAGAATCTTGGTGGACGGGCGGGCAGCCAGGGCTCCACTGCTGCCAGCGTTGTGGATCTTGGGGGTGGGGGGCCAGAGCGGAGACTGGGAGAGTGCACACCCAGCATGGGGAGGCTTGGTGGGGGGCGGGCTGAAATCTTTTTAAAAAGCCAGACCTCCCCGCCCCCAATCAGGCAGGTTGGGGTGAAAGCGCACCTTTGTTGAAGAGGAGATTCAAGCAGCCTGGGAAATACCAAGGCAAGTGGCAGTGGCGGATTGCATCCGCCACCACTGCTTGCCTCCGTAACCTCCCTGGCTGCTCAAATCTCCTTCTTTGAACCTGTCATCTCCTCCTGTTCACGGCAAAGGGGAGGAGGCGGAAGGCTCAACCAGTTTGAATTGGGCGCTGCACCAGCGAGGGTGCTTGTGCAGAGCCAAATTCAAATGTGGGGGGGGAGACTCAGAGCATCACCCCACCCTCAAGGGATGAGGCGGCAGCCCAGTCTGGAGGCCGGCCGAAGTCCAGCGGCTTGCGGCAGTGGCAGGAGCAGCCAAAGTCCAGGGGGACCAGAGCGCACCTCCCACTGCTGCTCCTCAGCACTGAGGGGGAGGGAGACCCCACCTTCCCTCTTCAGGGGCTTTGCGCCCTCAGCAGCAGGAGGAGGATGATGTCGCCACTATGGCTGCTGCTTCCTGCACCCGCCACTGCTGGCACTGCGTTCACGGGGAGCCCAGGCCCCTGCTTGGCTGGGCACAGCAAGCCATGTTGGCCATGCAACCGCCAGCCTTCCCTCAAGCTTGGTGGCTTGTTGGCCCACTCTCTTCTGAGCCCTGAGCTTGTAGAAGCAGCTGAGGCAGGGTTGTGCTAGCCTGGGAGGAGCGCGTGTGGAAACGGGCATGGAGGAGGGGGCGTGGGTGACAGCTTAGGCCCACACCAATGTTGGCCTCCAGGGGCGGGGCTGGCAGCAGCAAGGAGGACCTGAGAGTGGTGTGTCATTTGCAAGGCCGGGACTGGAAAGGTAAAGGCGAGCGAGGGTGCTCATGCGGGGATCGCCGCACACCCCGCCTCCCTCCTCTGCTCACCCCAGGTGGCGAGCAAGCAAACCCGACAGGAATGCCGCCCGCCCAGACACTTTGTCCAGAGCTCTACCCCTCCGACACCTGCCGCTGCCACCACTCAACACCCTCCACCCAGAAGCACCGGGAGGGGTGCCTGCGGGGGACACTCTGTGGCTGCAAATAGACCGTGAGCCACTTAAGAGTTGGACAGCCCTGCTATAGACCATGGCATCCTCCTGGGTCGTCTCTCTGAAATGGGAATTGGGGGTACTGCAATTAAAGTGGCTCCAGTCCTTCCTTCAGGAAATAATGCAGAAAGGGGTGTTAGGTGATTCATGTTTGACACCACAGCTGCTGACCTGTGGAGTTCCCCAGGGTTCTGCTCTGTCTCCTGTGTTATTTAAACATCTATGGGCCTTTTCACACGACCCCTAAGATCCGCTGGCCACTTAAATTCAGACCAGGGATCTTGGGGGTTCGTTGCTCTTCCTGCGTCCCCACCCCTCCACACTTCCTTGATCCTGTCTGCGTGAGGGGAGGGAGGAAGAAAGAGAGGAAAAATGCAGGCTTACCTCCGAAGCCGGTCGAAGCCCCGTCGTCCTGATTCCTTCTCTTCTGTTTTTTTTTTGCCTCCCGCCCCTTCTCTTAAAGAAGCATCCCACCCCTTCTCTTAAAGAAGTGTCCCGCCCCTTTTGCCTCCCACCCCTTCTCTTAAAACAGAAGCGAGGAGAGCCCCGCACTCACCAGATTAAATCCGGACCTGGGGATTTTCACCCTTCTAGAGCAGGTACAAGAAAAGTGCGCTGGGACGCGCTTAGGTGGGCGTGGTCGCACTTAATTTCCTGCAAACTCCGGAGCTGGTGGGGAAACAATTGTAAGCTCTGGAGCTGGCAGCCATTTGCTGCGGAGTTTAGGGGTCGTGTACAAAGGGCCTAAGTGAAACCACTGGGACAGATTATCAGGGTTAAGTGCCACCAGTATGCTGATGATACCCAGCTCTACCTCTCATCACCTCCAGATTCTAAGGGAGCTACGATCTCAACTTTACATGAGAGTTTAGCTGCAGTAATGAGCTGGACGAGAGTGAACTAAATGAAACTAAACCCAGACAAGACAGAGGTGTTCCTGGTCAGTCGAAAGGGAGAACAAGGGATAGGGATGCAACCTGTACTGGATGGGGTCACTCTCTAATTGAAATAACAGGTACGCAGCTTGGGGTTCTCTTGGACTCATCCTTGAGCTTGGATGCCCAGGTCACGGCTGTGGCCAGGAGCACATTTGCACAATTAAGGCTAGTACGCAAGTTATGCAAATTAAGGCTAGTACGCAAGTTATATCCATTTCTCGAGAAACCCGCTCTGGCCATGGTGATACATGCCCTAGTGACATCCCAGCTAGACTACTGTAATGCGCTCTATGTGGGGCTACCAATGAAAAGTCTCAGGAAACTTCAACGGGTCCAAAATGCAGGAGGCAGACTGCTGACTGGAACAGGGTACAGAGATCACACTACACCCATATTAAAACAGCTCCTCTGGCTGCCAATCAGCTATTGGGCACAATTCAAGGTGCTGACCTTGACCTACAAAGCACTGTATGGCCTGGGTCCTAGCTACCTCAAATATCGAATCTCACAGTATGATCCGACTCAGGTTATGGTCATCAGAAGAGGCCCTTCTCTCCATCTGGCCACCCTCACAGATACGTCTCGTGGGAACCCATGAAAGGGCCTTCTCAGCTGCTGTGCCCAGACTCTGGGACTCCCTCCCACTAGAGGCTAGGACTGCCTATTCTCTGTTTTCTTTCCGGAAACAGGCAAAGACCTTGCTCTTCAGGCAAACTTCCCTGAATGATGGACTTCCTATTATGTGTCTTTTATATGAATCTACAGGATCACATAGACTTTGTGTTTAGAACTAATTATAACCTTATGGGTTTACATTGACACTATGTTTTCAATGTTAGTTTCCATCACTCATAACTTTACATGGAACTTTACTCTCCTTTTAAACAGCTCGCGTTCTCTTGTAGCCTTAATGTGATATTGTCTATTAATGCTGTAAGATGTCCCTCAATTCCCTGTCCTCAATACTTGAACATGTCTTAATTGTACTGGACTCTATATTATCTCTGTAAGCCGCCTTGGGTCCTTTTTCCAAGGAGAAAGGTGGGGTAAAAAAATACTCTAAAATAAAATAAAGAGGGGCATCTTGAAACTACTGCAAATCAGTTAGTGTCACACCATTTCATAGGCATTAAACAACTGGGAGAAAATCCAGTTGTTCTCACTGACTGACAAACAATTCAGAGAGAGAAAGAGGACCAAAGGCTGCCTGTGTGGGGAGACATGCTAACTGACCTCCTTCAGGGCAGGGCAGCCTTCAGGGTCTTCAGAGAGCAGGAGAGGAGCAACGCAAGCAAAGAGAAAAGGACGATTTTTTTCCCTTTCCAGTTTTGCTTCATCTCTTATTTCAGTAAAACAATTTTGAGCAGTGAAACGAGTCCCTTCTAGTCCCTGTCATAAAGCTGTCAAATTCAAAACAATAAACAAAACAATAAACAAACAAACAAAACCCCCATCTCAGCCCCAGTACCTTCTCTTGAGCTCGGCTCAGTTGTTTTTGGACCCGCTTTGCAAACAGCCCGGCGCTTCCCGTCTTCCCTTCTGCCATGGCTGCCCCGTGGTGTGCAACTTGCTTTCAGCATCCAGTTGTGGTTTAGTTTGTCTCTTTTTGACTTTCCTTTTTCTTTTCTTTTTTTTAAAAATTGTGTGGAAGGAAGTCTAAGCAAGAAATGTCAGCTGTCATCAGGTTTGGTATCTGCCTAAATATTGGTGTGGGCAGGGGCGTGTTTGTCTCCTAGCTGAATGCTGGGTAAGCGTGGTTTCCTGTACAAGCAAAACTTTACTTGCAACATGGGGCCAGAGCCATTTCAGGCAAGTATTCTGGGGATATTCGTTGCCCAGTACCGTATATCTTTCTGAGCTTTACAACAGAACTTAAGAACTTTTTCTACTTACAACCTAGCATTTGTGCACTGCCTTTCAGCCCACTGAACATACATTATTCAGGCAATGCTTACAACAACCTGGTAAGGCTGGCCAGCACGAGTTTATTAGGAAGGGGACATCTGAGGTTGCATGATTCCAATTTGCTTGCGGCCAGCTACTAAGCTCATGCTAAAACGAGATTTGTGTTGATTTATAGGGAGAACTTTCTTTTCTTAGCCATTTAAGAAGGTCTCTGCTGGTGTAACTTATTAGATACCATCCAGTGGGAAAATAGCACACTTTTCGGAACACTTGCGGCACGTTCTAAAGCAAGCCATTTCCTGGCAACCGTGCAAGATCTGTGAGATTGTGAACTAGCTGAACCCTGATCCATACTCAAGCAGGTTAGTTTTGGTCCAGCGGTAGGGTTGCTCGTTCTGGGGGCCGAGCTGAAGCCATTCCTCTCCAGACAGAAGGGTTCACTTTAAGGGATGTTACTCCCTTCAAAGTGACCCTTTCTGGTGCAATCAGACACCCCCCTTCCCTTTTCTGAAATATAGATGTACTTGACTGTTTTGGTGTTCACAACTTTTTTGTTATTTCCTACATTTGGCAGGCTCTTAAATCCCATTGTGTAATGCTCCCAGGACTTACTGAGTTCAAGTGCCACATTTTATTTTATTTTTCTTTAGCAGGGCAAACTGGAAAAAGTTCTCTTTTTTAGTATTATAATTCCCAGAAACCACTGTCAGTGTGGAAGTTGATTATCCAAGCAGCAATTCACAACCATGAGCTATTGTTATAAGTGATACACATTATTTTGAGGTTGTCTAGTCTTCAATCAGCAAACAAGATAGATTCACTTTACAAGAGAGACCTGTTTTGCATTGAAATGAAAACTACTGGAATATATTTGTTGATATGGTTCAATAAAGCTGCCTGTACTTATTGAGGGATGGGTTGGTTTAATTCTCTTGGAGAACTATTGGGGGCCGTCATAAGTCACACCAGGACATCAATATTTGCTACCTCACCACTTTATAAATTGTGTTCCTGCATAATGATTGATTACATCATGTTCCTGTGAAGGTCGTCCCCGTCTTCTCCCTCCCTCCATGGCCCTCCAGATGGAGATACAGAGGACGCAGGTTGCTTTGCAAACCTGCAACTTTGATTAACAAAACTAACATCGACATTGGGGTCTTCAATTGCTCGTTCTCCCTTCCCTTGGGATAAGTGGCTCAGCCTCAGACCAGAACTCTGCTATTTGCCCAAGCGTTAATCCAGGTTCCACAGTCCATCTCCAAGCAGGCGTTTCCCGCATTATGGGAGGGCCCAGGTTCATGTTAAGTCTGGCTAAACTCTTAACTAAGGTTGGGTTCTCACTTGCTGCTCCCGCCACAGCCGTGGCGGTGTCTTCTAATTCGTCTTCTCACCACAGTCTTTCTCCTTCTCGGCTCCATGTTACTCTGCCGTATTTTCGCAAAAGCCTTCTGCTGCTCACAATGGCGGGCTCTGCACGCAAAGTACTCTCTCGCCTCTCTCTGGGCGTTTATACACGACCCCTAAGCTCCGCCGCAAATGGCTGCAAGCTCCGGACCTTAAAAATGTTTCCCCACCAGCTCCGGAGTTTGCAGACAATTAAGTGCGACCCCGCCCACCTAAGCGTGACCCAGCGCACTTTTCTTGTACCTGCTCTTTGATGGTGAAAAATATTTGATGCGGAGAGTGCCTGAGCTCTCCTCGCTTCTTTCTGTTGTTTTTCTTTTGCCTCCGCCCCTTAAAGAGGAACCAGGAAGTAAACGGAGGTCGGAGCAACTTCCACCGGCACCGGAGGTAAGGCTTTATTCTTTTGTCCCTGTCTAAGGCTTTTTTCCCCTCCCTCCCCTCACGCAGACAGAGCAAAGAAGTGCGGAGCGGGTGGGGACGGAGGAACAGCAACGAACCCTCAAGATCTCTGGTCCGAATTTAAGGGACCAGCGGATCTTAGGGGTCGTGTAAAAAGGCCCTCTGACGCTCCCTCTCTGCCGTGTGACCCCAGAAAGGGGCTTTTTGCGCCTTTCGCTCTCTCCACTCCCGTTTGGCCACTTCTTGCGGGAGTCTGAACGCCACTCATTCCCCAGTCCAGGAACCACCTCCACCAACTCCTTTTCCTCCTTCCTGCTTTCTCCCACCCAGCCTCCTAGTGCCGCCACGGGCGCCGCCTCCCCTGCATCCCCCACCTCCATAGCTTCGCTCTCCCCTTCCTCTTGTTTAGGCTGAGCTTTCGTGTTCTCCTGCCCAGATGTTTTCTCTGGAGAGGAGGGCGCACCATCCTTCTCACAGTTCCATTTTCCATTTAGAAAATAATTGTCTGGAAAAAAAATGATGTCTCCAACCAGATGAGCCATGTCATTCCTTTCTGAATGTAGGAACTCTGATGAACGCTGTTGAATACTAGTGAATACATTTAGAGCATACCTAGTGTTTCAGTTTAAACTGATATTTGCCTGTGCACCCAATGTGAAGGAACTCAGAAAAGGGGGTAGAATATTGTGCAAAGCAAGAGTCTGTGGAAAATCATGCTTTACTTGTACAGTATATTTTAGCACTCTCATTGTGAATGAGAGCTACTCTCACATGGTGATTCTTGCCTTTCAAAGAGGGCCTTAAATAAAGTTTTTAGAGTCTGTCCTGGGAATTCTGTGTAAATTCAATTAGACCCAGCTTATAGAATTGAAAACGCCTTTGCCCACCGTCGTCTCTAATAGAATTCATCAGTTGATCAAAGAGACAAGTCTGCCTTTATTCTAAGTTGATGATTTATGAACTTTCTCAAAAGTGCTCTGTTCCTGCTGATGTTCACTATACCAAATCATCATCATCATCATCATCATCATCATCATCATCATCATCATCATCATCATCATCATCATCATCATCATCATCATGTTTTGCATAATTTCCTCTATCTGAGTGCAGTCCCTAGCCATCCACAGCTGTGTGTTTGCAGTGCATGAGATTAGCCATTTTGGAAGCAGTCAGATATGATCATATCCCATTCCACTGAAGGTGCTGGAACTCAGGTTCTGTGCAGGATGAAGGCGTTTTCCATTATTAACTTGCGGTCCTATGAGCACCCAAGATACCAATTTCTTGTTGGCATTCTCAGATCTTTGTGTAATGAAAACCCACACCACCGCAACATTTGCTTTGGCAGCAAAGAAGATACATTGCAAACATCAAAAGATTTAAGGAAATAAGGAGGCTAGATTGCTTTTTGCACCCAACTGTGAATGTATCTATATGTTAAAAAGCTGTGTCAGAACTACATATGTTCTGCTACTGTGGATAAGACCTTGATGACCTGTGGCAAAGCTTTATTCATTTGAAATTCGTCATCAATTCAAATATGACTCCAGCAGTTCTTTGCAACTGAGCAATCATACCGGCAAACAAAGCCCATGTTTTCATCCTGAAGGTCAAGTTGGAAAAAAAAAGCCCCACAAAACAAGTTATTTTGCAAACTTTCGGAGGTCTGGCAAAGGTCCTTCTGAGATAATCAGATGTTTTAGCACTTAAAGCAACTTTCTCTTCTAATGACAACCTGGCATTCCTGGCTTCACTAATTAGTGTTTTTAAGAAGATTACTCCAAATGGTCCACTACACTGCTAAACTTTACAAGATAAACGATCAGATTTTTACCAGTTCTCTGAATCGGGGCCCTAAAACAAAAGAGAGGCATGCCCTCTTGATGTAGCTGGCATAACTCATGCCAGTATGTCATACTGCCATACTATTTAGTGGCCCCTCCCACCCTTTAAGACCATCTTGGCAACCTCTGAATAACTTTTTTTTAAAAAAATACAAGGCTGTAGCAGTGGCGCATGGCTTTGGCTGCCATCAGGGCCTGGCAAGCCCTTCGGCACTTGGCGGGAGGAGGAGGAGGAGCAGCAGCAGCAGCAGCAGAGTGGCAGCCGGGCGAGGAGGGGGAGGAGTCAGCAGTGGCAGGGACCAGGTAAGATGGGGAGGTGGTGGCAGTGGTGGGGCCCATGCGAGATGGGGGAGGAGGCAGCAGTGGCGGGGCCTGGGGGAGGAGGTGGCAGAGACAGAGGCTAAGCGAGGGGGGGAGGCAGCAGAGACGGAGGCTGGTTGAGGAGGGGGCAAAGATGGAGGCTGGGGATCTAGCTGGTGGATGGGTGGGAGCTCTGGAGCCCTAAAGGGCAGTCACAATGGGGGACATCTCATGTTTTCTCCACCGGAGGCTGTTCTGGGGGGTGTTCCAGCACTGCATGCCTTTACAGTGCACTTTATAAAGAGGTTTGAACAAAAAAAAAAAGGCATTCGTTTGCCTTTTTTCAGAGCTGCAGAATGGATTAATCAATTTCCCATTCATTTCAATGGGAAAACATGTTTCGGATAACAATGTTTTTGGATAACAAATTGCCTGTGAGAACAAATTAAATTCGTTATCAGAGTACCACTATATATTGATACAACAGGTGTCTGGAAAGAATCAGTATAAATAGGGTTTTTTGGCAGGTGTGTTTAGGCTAGGTTCTCTGTTATGAACTCAATATGTGGCCTTGGACCAATTTCTTTGCACGGCTTCTTAGCCTAACCAATTTCAAATGGTTATATCTGGAAGTTGAGTCATGACAACTGGACTTCTTTTCTTGAGAGATTGAAATGTTTCACTGCTCATCCAAACAGCTTTGTCAGTCCTGTCATATACATCAGCCTTCTCTAAACTAGTGACTTCTCTAAACTAGTGAACTATAGCTCCCATCATTCCTGACCACCATGGTCAGTGATTACCCCTACTGGGACTTGTTGCCAAAATCATCTGATATTCATGCATTTCAGAGATGTTTGGAATTTCAGAGTATTGGGTGTATTAAAGGACCCTGATATAAATCTATGTGACTCTAGGACTGAGGAGCAGAACAAGGGAAACACACCTGGGCACTCACCAGGAACTTCCTTCTTTCTTTGCAGCAGAAACACACACACACACACACACACACACACACACACACACACACACACACACACACACACACACACACACACACACACACACACACACACACTGGGGCTTCCAACCTCAAGTTGCTTTTGTAACTCCATAATTGAAGGGAAGCTCATCCTGGCTTCTGCCAATAGTTGTGGACTATAGGCTGTTGGGTTGGGTACACCTGTATGTACATGGCAAACTAGAAGTTGTAGCACTGGGGATGCTCCTAAAAAGGTCCACACAGACTTGAATTGTGCTTTGTATGTTTGGCAAGAAAATGTCATAATTGAAAAGTCTCTGTTCTCTCTCTCCAGCCACCCCGCAACTCCATACGGACTTGCACTGTGTGCTGAGCTCTGCAAGACTCCACCCCTAATTGGACTTTGCGGTCCTGGACTAAATAACATGTCTCATTAAATTATTATCACTTAGTTGGTTCACCTTGTGAAATGTGGGCCTAAGAAGATGTGATTAAGCTCCAGAATAGGCACATAACATGCATACCGTACCTTTGTATGCTTTTGGTTTGGAAACAAGAGAAATTACTGTGAAACCTCCCTTATTCCGTAAAGGGATTTTATCAAATGAGAACATCAGTGATGAAGATAAAGAGAAAAATATACCGGTATATAATGACTGGAGTATTGATGCATGGTTAGAGATAGGCACAAGTCGAATCACAAAGCAAAAAACCTCGCCACAAATTGGACTGTTTCATGGCTCATTTCAGGGCGCTTTGGGGAAGCACACCTGCCCCAAATGAAATGAAATGCTGAACTGTTTTTGGCGTTGGTGATGACTACACTTCATTTGTGTGTATGTGTGTTTGGTGACACTCAATCAGTTTCCGAGGCAATGCTGGGTGGGACCTACTGAAAACTAACGTGTAGGGTTGTTTGTCAGGTCAGGCAGCCAACCACAGAGCTCCAAGTCATTTCTCTGAGAATAGTTGGTTATAGGAGTCATATCCTGGGCAGCTCAGCTGGTGGTTTCATTTTTGCAGCCGCTGACAGCAGCCGATGTAAGAAGAGGGTGCTTAGCTATTTATTTATTTATTTATTTATTTATTTATTTATTTATTTATTTATTTATTTATTTATTTATTTATTTATATACCACACCATCTAGCAACACAGTTACTCTGGGCAGTTTACAAACTATAAACAAATATCAAAATACAAATCACAAATAGTAAACTATACAGTGAATAAAATACAGCATAATAAATTTATTTATTTATTTTTCACATTTATATACCGCACCCATTTCCCACATAGGGGACTCAGGGCGGTTTACAACAGTAAAGTAATACATGTAAAATCAATAAAACAACTATAACAGTGGTATCCAAGAACAAATTGGTGGGTTTAAAAAACAAACAAAAAAAAAAAAAAAAAAAAAAAAACATAATAACATGACAAGTCAAATGAGAACAAAGCTGTGAGCAAGATGGCCGAAAGAGGAAGCAAGAAAAGATAACAGCGAATTGATAGAATGAGTTAATACCCAGGGAAAGCTTTTTTGTAAAGCCATGTCTTCAGATGTTTCTTGAAGACAGGAAGCAAAGGGGCCAAACAAATCTCAAGGGGAAGTTGGTTCCAAAGATGAGGGGCCATCACTGAAAAAGCCCGATGCCTCATCAACGAATTACAGGCCTCTTTCAGTAATGGCACCCTCAAATGCCCAGCCTGAGATGCTTGGGTGCTACAGGCAGTAGTTGGAAGCAGGAACCGATCTGAAAGATAATGAACAGCGAGTCTCTTCATCCTGCCCCCTTTCTGTTCCCTCCCAATGAAAAAAATGGAGCCGTGTGGCCATTACAAAGTACAAATACAGGACCAGGCTATAGGAGAATCCTTCCCAAGTACACCTCATGACCAGCAACACCCTGTCCCATGTTGCCTTGCACAAACCACTTATTTAATTTTCCTCAAGCCAGCTGCTAAAGAAGACTTTCTCAGGGGACCAGCTTTGGAGGGGCACAGCTAGGACACTCCAAATCACAACTTCACCAAACTTGGAGGGTGTGGGGAAGAGAGTCAGTTGAAGACAAGCAGGGAGTTTGACACCTCTGACTCCCGTGGGTGATGTTCTGCCCCTCCAGAAAGTCCCAAATTGTACAATCCAGGCAACAGTTTGATTCATTGGAAAGTTTGTGAAAGTGCATGGTTTGCAAATAGTGACGAACCATCACCAAAGACCATTTCTCCAGTTTGTTCCCATCTCTATACACAATCATTTTTATGACTCTCAAACATCCTTTCTATTTAAGTGTTAAGTGTCTCGAGAAAAGTCAGTCAATTGTAAAACAACCAACAGAGCTGATCAAAGCATAGCTTTATTTTTTTTTAACTAAGGATTGCACACTCCAAAGTTTGTTGAATAGCAAAAGATGTCCATCACATTTTGACCAGGCAATGACATTCACCTCTGATGTAGTTCTTTCGAGCTTGTTCAGTTTGAGGACATGACCTGGGTAAAACAGGGAGCAGGGGAGAAAAGCAAAGATTATTCATAGGAAGGCAGACAGTCTTCTGATTGAGGGAAGGAACAGGAGGAGAAGCAAATCCCCAATTTGGAAAGTGACTGTTATGACAAACCAATGTGGTGATATGATGAAGCCAAGGGCCAAAGTGTGAGTCTTGGTAGGGTGTTGCTTTTAGGCACTCTCTGGCTCAGCTGCAGATGGCCTTCAACATGCCATTCCTTAAAATTTGCCTTGCCGTCATTATTCCAAGTTGTGCCACCAAGCAGAGAATCCACCCCAGCCTTTATAGCTGATATATGCTGATAGAGCAATATGGGTAGCATTACTCCAATATTGGAGTTTATAATGTGGAGCTGTTTGGGAGACCTGTCAGCCCAAAGGTGCTAAGGGAACCCATGAAAATCTGAGACTGCTGCTGGATTATCTGATGACTATTTCTGTGGATTAAGGCTTCAGAATGCGGGTGGTGTTCTCCTAGTCCTCACTTTACTCTTTATACTCACAGAACCAAGATCATTATCCAAACTCCATTCTCATATTTATCCCTTTTCCTAGTGTCAGTGGAGATTCTCAGTCACCCAGATGAAGTTATCTGGGAGTTGGCTCATTGCAACTGGATTTCTTTCCTTGTGAGATCTTAACATTTTGCTAATCATCCAAGTAGCTTCATCAGTTCTGAGCAGAGTAGCGAAACATTTCGATCCCACAAGAAAAGACATCCAGTTACCATGATTCAACTTTTCCTGGTGGTTCTCCCCTACACGTTCTAGGGAAATTGAGTGCAGCAATGATCCTGCATTCAGAGCACTCTCATAGGACAAACAAGTTGGCAGTAAACTATGCCTGCCATCTAAACCACTGTTTTCAGTGGAAAGACAGGAGGACGGACATTCCCCAAATAAAAACAAACAACCCAACCGGGGCATGTTTGCAATGAAGCAAAAAGAAAGGCCAACTGTGAATATGACGTGCAGTCTAGGCTCCCCCTTTGGGGGTGTTCACATAGCAGTATAAACTCACATTATTGATCCAGGAGATATAAGCAGAGACACGGGTGAACACTGTGGGCTTCCGGTAGACATTGCACCCAGAGCTGGAAACGAAGCTAGTGACTCCATGCACATAATATGCGCCATTCACCAGACAGTTCAAGGGCCCCCCAGAATCCCCCTGGAGTACAAAAGAAATGGGAGAAAAACTATCAGCACTTCTGTGTTTTGTTCTCACTTTTCCTGAGAAAACTGAAGCATCTAGTTCCGTGTTGGCGAACCTATGGCACGGGTACCAAAGGTGGCACTCAGAGCCCTTTATGCAGGCACCTGACACTGCCCATTCACAGCCACCTGTATTCAGGTTCAATTGCAGTATTGGCACTTTGCGAAAAAATTGTGGGTTTTGAATCGCATTTTGGGCACTTGGTCTCTAAAAGGTTCGCCATCACTGACCTAGATAGTTCTATGATATGTGAAATTTTTGATTGCATTTCATGTGTGTGTTGTATCGTTACAGTTGTGACCGGCTCTTTGTGTTCCCATGTTCATAGAGTTTTCTTGGCAGGAATATTAGAGTGGTTTGCCAGTTCCTACTCCAGGCGCCTACAGCATCTGGTATTCCCAGGTTGTCGCCCATCCAAGTACTAATCAGGGCAGACCCTGCTTAGCTTCCGAAATCAGGCGAGATCGTATGCTTAAAAACCGCAGCAGAATGGTGACCAGGGGAGGGAAACAACAAAATTGCATCTGTATGTGGAGAGGCTTAACCTTCTTCTGCAGACCTGTGAGTAAGATAAAAATGTCTCCCTTCACTGTTTTTCCCTACAAGGAGGGAAACGTGCCAATCTCGTCATCCTAGCTGCCTCAGGGCAGACTTTCTTAGCAGTCATCCTTGTCAGTCACTCATGCAACAGTAAAAAGCCTTGGCATATGAAACCAACCAAAAATAAGAGTCGAGAAAGGGAAAATTCCAGAGGAACGGTCTTTATGTGGAACTTCATCCAATTTTGAAAAACAGATTTGAAATTTTGGGAAACTAGACTGGCAGGATGAAAATTCAGCAACATTTGACTGGTTAATATTGTCTATAGATATTTTGACTCCTTTAAAGAATGTCCTCTTCATCACTTTGGACGAAATCCTGTTGGAAATGTATGGAAGTAGTGCAAGGAATTCCCCTCTGTTGATGGGCTGTTTTCCACATGATTGATTTCTCAACTAGTGAATGACCACAGTTGGGAATTGTATTTGGGAATTGCAGTTGGGAGTTGTGTGATGGCCACTATTCCAAAACTGGGATTCCACTCATACGAATTGTGTGTACCATTTTCCTTCAGGTTTCTAGTTTATGATCTAAATCTAATTACTATTCTATTGCACGGAGATCTGCACTTACATAGGTCCCACTGCTTTAATGGGGCTCCTCCCTGTCTTTCTTCCAGATGGCAAAGAGAAGTAAAAAAAGAAGTAACAATTCTTCTTTTGATTGGGTGGCTGTTTCTGAGTTAAAGAAGGCAGAAACCCCAGAAAAATAAAATGGCCACTCTCCTATTACCGTAGTTATGCTTGCTCATGTAAGACAATTGGTGCAAATCTTGATAGTGAGTTGACTCTGCACGCAACGGCACATGCAGCTGCTAACTTGTTAATTTGTGGCAATTTGCCACCTAGATTTACACCAGTTACATTATGCCAGTATAAAAATTTAGCAGTATTTGGCCAACACGTTTAAGAATAAAATTTTTAAAAAGTCATACTTTCTTCTTATGTTCTTGTTTTGATGAAGTCTTGCCATTACTACAGTACCAAGATAAGGATGTCAATGCAGAAATATATATGAATCGATGAATTCTGTTCTGAACAAGGCTTGCTGAGTACGGATTTGCACTTGGAATATCAAGCTTCATAAAAAATTTTTGTTGACTATCGAGTTACTCTCAAGGCTGTTTCTATCCCACTTCTGCAATCCAGCTTCTGTGTCCTGTAGAAAGGATTTTCCTCAGGCCTTCTCCACAATCCACAATATGCGTATTTGCAGCTAAGAAAGGGAGTACATGGGATATTCTGCCTGCATCTTTCCCAAGTTCTCCATGTCCGGCAGCACTCGATGGTGCACCTCATTAGCCAAACTGCTGGATAAGACCCCAGAGAGCTTCCACGTTAAAAACCACGATGGATGATGTGTTTGCTTTTGCTAACGTGAGATTACCTGACATCCAGAGCGTGTCCCGTCACCTCCTGCACACACCATGGTACTTTTCACTGTGGAGCCCCAGAAAGATGGACTGGAGCAGGTTGAATAATCCACGACAGGGAGATAGGCTTCCTGCAGGACTGATGCCAGCTGCCCATTTGCTGTACAAAAATTATACCACAGGCAATGATGTAAGTTGCTCAGAAGTCAATAGCTAAATGTTTCAAACATATCGTCTTCTCTCTCTGTCTTGTGAACTGAGAGAGGTGGCTTAAGGAGGCAGATAGGCTGAGTGGCAAACAGCGTGGGGGAGTATTTGTTGAACCTTGCTAAATCATTTCAAAAGCCTCCCTTGATAATTCATTATTGTTACCCTTTTTAGTAACTTGCCAATGACTCATTGTAGTAGTTGTTATTTTTTTACTTTGCAGGATAAATACATTAGGGAATTGGCAACAATCTTGGGAAATTCTTCTCAAAGTGCTTCTAAAAATGCACTTAAAATGCAACAAGGAATAAAGGATTTTAAAATTATTATTACAACAACATTTCCCACCTTCAAACGATTTAACTCCCACACATGTAACTTTGGAAAGCAATCTTGTTGTATTTTAGGGCTCTACAATACGTTGCGGTTAGCTGCTTTTTGAATTTCCCCCAACCTCCTCCTCCTCCCTTTATCAGCTTTATTATGCCGTCGTGACCAAATAATTATTTAAATATAACTTGCTACACCCATACTCTGATCTGGGATCAGGAGTCCTTGAATGGCAAGGTGGCCCGATGTACAGTGACCTGCACAACACCAAATGTTTTGGACAAGCTTTTAAAGAAGACAGCATGTTGAACACAAGGACATGTCCGAGTTTACCATATTTCTTGCCCCCCCATCTCTAGCTGCAAATGTTCAGCCCACTTTTAACACATCTGTTTCATGCTCAGCAGCTGCAAGCCGCACCTGATGCATCATGCGTTGAGATCAGAACAGAAAATACTAGAATGTTTGCCAGCAACTGCTTGAGCCAAACCAGCCAGAAAAAGTGGCCTTGATTTCTTTCCCTAACCTGTTGTGATTCTTACGGTAACAACATCACTCACTTTGGGTCCGGCCCCAACCAGAGACGTAGCAGGGATTATTGTTGGGCAGGATCTGACCAGACGGAGGCAAAGCAGCAAGCTTCACGTAGCTGTTTAGAGTTGCGCTTTGAGAGAGACGAAGCATCGCAATGTCGTAACTGTTAAGAAAAAAAAGAAGACGAAGCAGGGTGAGGGAAGAAGAAATCTGTAAGCCTAAAAAACCAAGCTTTCTTCAGTGATAATTTGAAAACAAACTTAGTTATGAATTGTATTATGTTTTATTATTTATTTAAAACAACTGTTAATCTTTTGTTGTTGTTTTTGCTTTATGAGGCAGTCACACACATTTAAAAGGAGACAGATATAAAGCAGACACAGGTGAGGCCTCAACCAAGGTTTTGTCAGCCCTTATACCTAAAATATAATTTAGGTTGCAAAGCATTGCAAAGCATTGTGGGAGCTGCTCTGCTTAAAAATGGGTGTTTTTTTTTTTAATCAAGGGGGGAAAGTATTTAAAAAGGGGGGACTCCGCTGTGGACTGGAATGTGAATTGCATCGCTTTGAGTGTGAACACTGAACTCTCAAATCAATTCACAATCCCTGTGAAAGCACTGATCGTGATTTCAGATGTCATGCAGGCTGAAAATCAAATTGAACCCAACCTGAATCACTCCAGTTTGGCTGTCCGGTGTAGTCACACTCATTTTGTAGTGATATTATCCACATCTCTGATCTCCCTCCCTTATATTGACTTTTTATTTCTTGAACAATAAACCACAGCCTGAGCGACAGCCTAGACCTTGGGCACTCTGGATGTCTTGGATCACAACTCCTGGAATTCCGAGCCTAGATTGCCAATGACAAAGGACTGTGGGAGGTGTGGTCCAAAACATCTGGAGTGCCGAAGGTTCACCACCACTGGCCTAGACTCTGATGGGAGGAGCCAGGACAGTCAGAAAAATGAACATTATATACCTCAATATTGAGGCTGGAATCACACAACAGAGGCAGCGTACAATTAGAGCCAAAAATATTTTAATGTTGCAGCGAAATGACTGAGGCAGACTCTTGGGATGTGTAAGACCTGAATGAAGTGAGCTAATTTAATTTCCATGATTTCCAGATTCAAGGTGCTGGTATTGACATACAAAGTCTTTCATGGACTGGGACCTTGATACCTGCCAGAGAACAACTCCCCGTTTCACCTGGTCCCCCAGGCCATGGCTACACCAAAAGATGCAAGGGAAATGTCTAGTAGGAAGTGGGTCTTTTCGCTGGTGGCCCTGTCCCTGTGGAATGCTCTTCCATGGGAGGCTTCTGCCTCCAGTCCTTCAGGAAACTGGGGAAGGCAGAGCTGTATGGAGAGGCCTTTGCCAACCTATTCCCTTTAGGATGACCTGTGAGTGTGACTTGCATTGTTATTGCATGTGGTTTGCTGATCTTGCATGTGATTTGCAGCCAGATTGCTGACTGGGACTAGAAAATACGATCATATATCCCCAGCGCTGGCTGCCCTGCACTGGCTTCGTTCAGTTCCGTATCGAGTTCAAGGTTTTAACTATGACAAACAACATGACATACAAAGCCCTAAACACTTTAGGACCTCGCTACTTGTCAAAGCGCCTTCTCCCATTGAAAACCACCCATAATACCCGATCCTCCCAGGCTAGGCGTTTGAGGCAACTAACACCACAAGAGGCCCAAAAGGCTGCCTTTAAAAAAAATATTAAAACTTGGCTATTTAAGCAGGCATTCCCTCAAATATAATGCAATTTCAGTGTTCACCCATTAAATCTTGATTTTTAACTGATTAGCCTGCCAATAATAATGCACTGTTTTATGTCACTTTAATATTAATTCTATTTTAATTTTAATTTTATTGTGTTACTATTTTATGGTTTTATTGTATGAATTGTTTGAATTTGTTAATTGTTGTAATAAACCACCCAGTGATCTTGCTGCCGGATGGGCAGTATAAAAATCCAAATAAATAAATAAAATAAAAATAAATAAATTGTTGCATTTCTGATATGCCACATATACATCATATGTGGCATGTGTTATGAGTTGTGGGTTGGCTGGCAGGTGGACTGATGTTTCTTTATTTCTTGTATAAACCACCCTGAGTAGTGGCCTTTTATTAAGTTGGGTGATTTATTTATTTATTTATTTATTTATTTATTTATTTATTTATTTATTTATTTATTTGTTTGTTTTAGAGTATTTTTACCCCGCCTTTCTCCTTGGAAAAAGACCCAAGGCGGCTTACAGTAATGAGGGATAATATACAGTCCAGTACAATTAAGACATGTTCAAGTATTTGAGAACAAGGAATCGAGGGACATCTTACAGCATTAAATAAATAAAATAATTTGCAAACCCTGGTTGTTAAATAAGCTCATGCAGCTACACTGAGGCACTCATACTCATTAAGAATCTCCTTTGAGGTATGGGCTACCTTTAGTATCTGGTACTGGCTTCAGTCTGAAGCCACTCAGCTGTGTAATCCTATAGTGTGTTTCACTAAGGAGCTAATCCTCTTTGTAATACCCCAAAACCTGCTTGTTGGGATGGCTAACAAGAAATCTGAACCAAGGAGATGACATTTGGGGCTCCAGGCCACAGATTTACCCTTTTAAGAGGAAATGCCTTCAGAAAAAAAAGGAGATGATCTCAGAAGAATATGGCCCAAAGAATAAAATGGTTCCCTTAAATTTAAATTACATTTCTGGAGCCATTCTGCTCCTTATGGTTCATAGTCACGGCCAATAATAAAATGGTTTCAGAATGGAGGGGACTTTCAAAAGTAGTAAAGATGTGGAGTTGCAGGTTGAAGTCCGGAATTAAAAAAATATCTCACTGGCTATGCCCACATTGTTATTTAACTTAGCTCTTTGGATCCCAGGCATATTACTATGATTGGAGGAGGACTACCGTGTTTCCCCGAAAATAAGACACTGTCTTATATTTATTTTTTCTCAAGAAGACACACTAGGGCTTATTTTCAGGGATGTCTTACTTTTATTAAGTATAATATGCTTGAATGTCAGCCCTGCACACAACCATAGCCACGCCCATCACTAGGTTTTATTATCAGGGTAGGGCTTATATTTAACAAATGCATAGAAATCCTGCTAGGGCTTATTTTTGAGGGAGGTCTTATTTTCAGGGAAACAGGGTATGTAGGAATATTTGGGAATATTTTTCAAGGTAAGGATACTTACCCTCCAGCAACATTGTTGCTGTTCCAGTATGGGTGAATGATGATTTTGCTCACGCCAATGTACTGTTCTGGGCCTTCCTGCTGATAAACGTTGTGGTCGCCAAGAACCACACGGAAATTCATGTTCCTGCAGATAAAGAGAGGGAAGGGAGAGGGAACGATTGGCAATTTGAAATGCTTCCTCATCTCCAGTAGTTTTATTTATAAAAGCATATCCTCTACCCCATTCACAGACGATGTAAAGGGCCCAACAGTTAAAGAAGAGAGTCATTATGGGATAGCGAGGGAGTTGCAGTTCACTTCTGCATTTGGACTCTGTCATTTTCTGGTAGGCTGCCCTGTTAATGTTGTTTTGAACCAATTTATTTCCTTTAGAGATGAACCGAGTAATTCATTAATACAGCATTTATAAACATAAGGGCCATTTAAACTGCAAGACCTTCAGTCATGCTTTTTCTCAGGCACAACCAAGTCACAACCACTGTAAGATTTTGCATTGCAATATGATGTCCTTAGTCAGGAGCCTATACATAGACAGTATATGATGCTGTGGTGTTTAGCTTAGTGTTTGTGATATCCATAGACTCTAGCTTCTCTCTCCTTCATTTGCATAGAGAAAAATTTGGCAAGAAGGGAGATGAGGGTACAATGTGACCCAAAAGAGGCAGAGACAAATGTGTAATGTAGGACAGAGAAGCTTTATTCCTTGGCCTGGAGCCTTGCACGCATTTTCAAAAGTCTAGAAACATGTTTTAAAAATCAAGAATGTTCTCAAAATTATGTTTGGGGGTATTCAGTTATTTGGCCATAGGGTTAGGCCAAGGGCTGCAGTGTTTTATGGACAACATCAAATGTTAGTCCTAAGTAAAGTAAGACCATAGGAATGAATAGGGCTGATTAGAACAGTACTAATTATGCAAGTTTCATTGATTTAAATGGCTCTGTGCTAGATGGCACTGTGTTTGATTTGCCAATACACTAATCTGAAATGGCTTTTTCCTTATGCCATTAAATCATATCAAAAATTGACAGCAGAAGGAGCCCAATGAAATGGGGTCACTTGAGGTGCATATGCCATTTTGATGTGGGGATCACACCAAACACCGCACCGAGACCTCGAGCAACCCTCTGTAGCTCAGCCCAGCCACATGCCCTGGGCCATGAAGACAAGACCTTAATCTCTAATTAAAAAGTACATTTGCTCTCCAGGTTAGGTAGTGAAGATATTGTTCATCCTTGTCACCTGTCCACACAGTGAGCTGCTGTCATCACCCAGTTGCGTGCCACCAAGGTCCCACCGCATGTGTGATACCAGCTGCCAAGTGAGCTGTACTGGAGAGAAATCTAAATGGGAAGATTAAGAGAGAAAGAGCCTTTTATGTCCTGTCTGCAAAAAGAGCAACAGAGGTTTCCATAACTAGCTTTATGAACAGGGGCCGGCACAAGAAAAAAAGGTTGAAGTTGATTAACGTTACAGCCCAACCCTAACCCTAACCCTAACCCCTCCTCCTCAGCTTTACCTATAGGAGACCCACTACTAAATCAATCTTTCTACTAGCTGGGGCAAAGATTATCATTAATTCTCAGGCAAATATCTATGTAGATTCTATTTTGTTTTCAAATTCTGGTCATTCTGACTCTTCTTTCATCAGTTCGCAGTGGAATGCTGGTTAGTCTTCAACAAATACTAGATGACCAAGCAATTTATTCAATGCCTTGACTTAACATTAAAAAAGAGACACATCTGCTGAGGGCAGGCGTCTTGGAAAAGAGGACTGGAATCAAAGGCAGGTTGTCACATCCTAGGCAGTGATTCTCAGATTGACTTATGCTAAGGGAAAGGGGGTGGTCTGAAAAGACTTTGACTTTCTGCAGAGAAAGCATTCCTCTACCTGATATGGCCACGCATGCTTCCTCGCCTCATAACCTCCAACGACACGTTCGTGTTTCTCCAGTGGCACCTCAGAGCCGTGTCCTTCAAGAGCAAAATGGTGTCAGCCAGTGCAATCTGAGACATTAGATACAAGGTACATCCCTTTCAACAGCTTCTGAAGGAACCTGAGAACCATCACATTCCCCCACTGACAGGAGGCAGGAAGTTTATTTTATTTATGTTTATGATTTTCATTTACATGATGTTTATCATGTCCAAAGACACCCAGAACAAGCATATGTCACTATTCAAGTAACTATTGCATAGATCACAAATGTGACCATCTCTAAACAATGGCTTAATGTGTTTTTCAATGGCATTAAATATTTGATTGTTTTAATCTTACTGTATTTTTAATTTTTTTAAAAAATGTAACATTTATATAATGTTTTAATATTTCTTAATTTATCTGTTATGAGCTGCCCTGGATCATAAAAATGCATGCATGCATACATACATACAATAAAGGGTGAAAACAGCTCATTTATAAACTAAACCAGAAGTCACAACCTTTTTGGTTTGGTAGGTGGGGTTGTTGTTTTGGTGTTAGGCATGTCTGCTCTCTGTCTGCATTACATTTCTTGTAGTGGATATAGTTCCCTAATTGACATGTGAACCCTGGATTCACAAGTGTTCCTTTGCTCTGACACAGATGACTAGCCTTGGGTAAGAAAGAACACACGGCTGTCTACTAGGATCTCCAGCACAAGCTGTGAGAGGAAGCAGATGCCAAGGAAGACATCAAGATGGACTATCTCTAAGGCAGCTTCATGTGCGTATATTATATTCACAGAACATCTGAAAGCACTTTTTGTGTACAATGGGGGAAGGAGTATAGGTACATTGGTACCTCGGTCTAAGTAATTAATTTGTTCTCTAGGCCATTTCGTATTGCGAAAAATTCATAAACCAAAATGTGTTTTCCCATAGGAATGCATTGAAAACCAATTAATCTGTTCCGGAGGTCAGAAAAAAGGCTAACCAGGGCATTCAATTGAAATTATTTCTTAAAGTGAGGCATCCCCATTTCCAGTAACCCCTGTTCTTAAACCAATTTTTTGTGTTAAACGAGGCATTCTTAAACCGAGGTACCACTTGCATATCACATCAGCTCTACAAAACATTTCAGTGAAGAAATACTCACCATAAAGGACAACAGTGGCAAAGATCAGAAGTCTCAACATGATGGATCCAATGATGAATCTTTACTTTTGGCCATGGTTCCTTTTATAGTTTGGGAATTCCACATGACAGAGGTAGTAGAATTTAATGTAGCCATGGGGGTGTGGGGGTGTGGGGAGATGATGAGAAACAGAGCAGATGACTTGGAAACTCAAATACCAAACAACCTTGCCTCTTGTTGATTGACATGTTTCTTTTTATTTTACATTCAAGTTGAAGGACAAAGTTTAGAAGTAAGTTAAATTAATTGGCACAGTATGGGGATTTATTTTTGAAGAGAAATAAGATTTTAATGGCCATTCCCTAATGATTGAGCAGGAAAAAAAAAAAAACGGTTGAGAGGGGGATATGCTAGCCATGTTTAAATATTTCAAAGGCTGTCATATCAAAGAGGGGGCTGGCTTGTTTTCCATGGCATCAGAGACTAGGACTTGGAGCAATGGTTTCATACTCCAGTACTGTACAGGAAAAGAGATTCCATTTGAACATTAGGAAGAACTTGGTGATGGTTATATGTCTGTGAAGATTCTCAGTCATCCAGGTGAGTTTATCTGGAAGTTGAATCATTTATTTATTTATTTATTATAAAGCTTATATACCGCACCATCTTCCCGAAGGAACTCCGGGCAGTTCACATCAAACAAACAAAACAACAAATGAGCAAATACAACAAATAAACAGATAATAAAATCATGGCAACTGGACTTTTTTTCCTTGAGAGATTGAAATGTTTCGCTGCTCATCCAAACAGCTTTGTTAGTCTCTGACGAAGCTGCTTGGATGAGCAGTGAAACGTTTCAATCTCTCAAGAAAAAGAAGCCCAGTTGCTATGACTCAAAGTCCAGATTTGTGATGGTTAGAGCTGTCCAGCAGTGGAATATGCTGTCATGGAGTGTGGCTATCTGTCAAGAATACCTTGATGGGTGGAGGTCTCTTCCAACTCTATGATTGTATGAAATGCTTCAAGGTGCTGTTTGTCAACATTTACATTCATATTCTGATTTTCCCTATATCCCTGAGTACAGTGAGACTTAGATATAGCAGCTGAAAATAAAAATTGGAAAGTAATATTAATGCTTGTTGACATATGGATAGAAATGTTTTGAAGGCATTGTGAATGTTACTTATCATGGAAATGATCTCCCGGAACTGAAGTTTAGAAGCAATAATGTCTGAAACCCTGTTGCTTGGCATAATGTGACAGCCGGAGTATAGTGGTCCCCCGCCCTTTTGCGGTTCATATACTACGGTCCCGCTCTATCGCGGGACCACAGTATATGAAAAAAAGCCCCCTGGGGTAAGGGGGAAAAGGCCGATTTCAGGACTCCCATACTTAACCCCAACCTGGCGCTGTCCCAAATGGGCCTGCGAAGGACTTCCCAGACCTTCTGGTGCTCCCCAAAGGGCCTCCCTGTGAACCAGAAGTGACTTCCGGATCACTGAAAATCATTTCTGAGGCCTCCGGTAAGCACAAGAGCCCCCAGCTAGGTGCCCCAGGGCCAACCTGACCTGCATCCGCATATCACGGATTTTCAATTATTGTGGGTTGGGTTGGGTCCCTAACCCCCACAATAGGTGTGGGGGTCACTGTAACCCCATTTGAATCAAGGTTACTTACCAACTCCCTACTCTAGAGGAATGTACTATGCTCAACAAGAGGATTTCAGCCAATATGGGCAAATGACACATTGTAGATAGCGCTTCTGCCTTGAAACTGTCATAACTACCACGGGTGCAATGTCAAATTGGAAATGCAATAGGATTTTGTCCATGGTCAGTAACCAGTCATGAAAGTAAGACTCAGCATTGCATAAAACACATGGGACATCAATTTGGCCTTGGTCTTAAGCTAGTTGTCCCCAACTTTGGGTAAGCCAGCCATTGTTTGACTGCAATTCCCAGAAGGCTTCACAACCAGCTGTGCTGCTCAGGGTGTCTGGGAGCTGCAGTTAAAGGACACTTTGGTTATCCATGATTGGGAATCACTGTCTTTGGCAGCAAAATGTCTTACACAGATCTCATCTCTGCCAAGAAGGCTTCTTGCTTCCCATTAGAAATTGGTTTCCATCTATACCAGGGCTCTTCAAACTTTGGCCCTCTAGATGTTTTGGACCACAACTCCCAGAATTCAAAACCTGTATTGTCAGTGACAAAGGACTGTGGGAGTTGTGGTCCAAAACATCTGGAGGGCCAAAGTTTGGACAGCACTGATCTATACACTACCTGCTGGGAACGGCTGAAGAGTTATAAAGTACATGCATATCCAGATAGGTCTTTGATGGATGCCATTTCACTCCACTGCATTTTCTGAATTCCAGTGTACCGTCTTCCACACCCACTTGCATGGCAGAAACCTGGTCAGGAAGCATTGTTAGACCTGGATTAAGGTGTATTATATTGTGTTGTTACAGTCGTGACCATCTCTTCATGACTCCATGTCCATGGAGTTTTCTTGGCAGGAATACTGGAGTGGTTTGTCAGCTCCTACTCCAGGCACCCACAGCACCTGGTATTCCCTGGTGGTCACCCATCCAAGCACTAACCAGGGCCGACCCTGCTTAGCTTCTGAAATCAGGCAAGCTCGGATGTGCTTAGGGCATCTAGGATTGAGGCACCCAGCCCTAATTATTTGTTCACCTATTTAATTAACATTTCTAGCACCTTGCCAATTAAAAACCTACTTCAAAGGCAGTTTACAAATTACATTTCAGCAATTAAAACAGATAAATGTGCCGCTGAGGTCAGCAGAATAATAGTAGTGCACTCAAGGGGTTTTAAAAGCATTTTTAAAAAATACCTCAATAGCACCTTCCCAGATACCATTTAGTTTGACAATTACGGTGGGCCTACTGCAATAAGGAAACATTCATGGAGGATCTAATTCATCAGATAAGCTGTCAAAGAGACATTTCTGGATCCAGTTGCAGAAAAGGATTTCCTTGCCCCATATTCTACCGCACAGGCTTGCATGACTGTTTGCTTAACAAAAATAAAATATGACTTAGACATTGCCCTGTTAGGTATTATTTGTGGCAAAATCTCACCGGAAATTCAATCCTTAAAGAAGTACATCTGGAATATGAATATCCAGTCGGTGCAAGTTTGGGTCATTAATTTGATAAAGATGACCACAAAAATTCCTTCAGTGTAAGAGGCTTAAGTAGCCTTCCCCATGCTCACCCCCGCACAAGATGTCTGGTCATACATTTCCTGCAGAATTAGGAAACATGTACAGTACATGCACACTTTTAAAACTGGCTTTACTGATAATCACTGCAGTCTGTGGAAATAATACTGAGGATGCCCTGAAAATTCACAGAGAGCAGATACGGGTAGATTTATATGGGCAGAGCTACTGAAATATTCAAATCCAAGACAGGGTTGAGGCGATATCTGGGTAGGCCACTGATAAAAAATAACATATTGCAACCTTTTGTGGATAAATTTCACTTCTTCAAGGCAAGTCTGAACATCGGGGTTGTCAGGTGGTTAAATCTTAGAGGTAAAGTCCTTGGCAAGGCTCATCTGCCTTAGATGAGGTAGGAAGCAGCAAGGGTGTTGCTTTACAGCTGTTTCTGAAGCAGAGGATTGGGTCCTTCAAGCAAAGGGGCAGAGTTCATGCACACCCACCCACCCACACCTCCTCTCGACTTGGCTCTTCTTCGGAACACACACGTTTTCTGTTTGGCCAGTGATGGGTGGGGGTTGATGCAGAAAACCCGTGTCCTCCATTTGGGGATCGTGGTATAATTTAGTAAGCCCAATACTGTGTTTCCCCGAAAATAAGACAGTGTCTTACTGTATATTAATTTTTGCTCCCAAATATGTGCTAGGTCTTATTTTCAGGGGATGTCTTATTTTTTCATGAAGAAGAATATGGTACACATTTATTGTTATCTTATTATCAGGGAGGCCTTATTTTCAGGGGATGCCTTATTTTTCAGCGAGACGCAAAACTGTAAGTAGGTCTTATTTTCAGGGGATGTCTTATTTTTGAGGAAACAGGGTAGGTATAGCCAATGGGGGTGTCAAATTCAAGCAAAAAGAATATTGCCTACTGGTTGTAGTCCTGCTCCACTGAAATACAAGCAGGGAGTGTTGTATTTTTAAAATGGCTACAATGCCTCCCCCTTTATTTCAGTGAACCATTGCAAGAGATTCTATGATCTATTTAGGTTATATTGTCCACTAGTAGCCTGGGCCTAGGTATAAGATGGGTCATGGCATGGGGTAGACCTCCTGCTTTGCATACAGAAGCCCCCGTTTTGCTTCTTGGTCTAAAACGGGGGTCTTCAAACTACAGCCCAGGGGCCGGATACAGCCCCCCAGGGTCCTGAATCCGGCCCCCAGGACCAATTTAATTTAAAAAGGCTTTGAAGACCCACCTTTTAAAGGAGGCATTTCGCGACCTTTTTCCTTAATTTTACTTAATTTTGTTTTGCTGCCCGCCTTGTCTGTTCTGATGAATATTGATCCCCTCTATTTTATTGGATTTCCCCCCCCCTTTTGTTGTGGTTTGTATTCTGTTAGCCGCCCAGAGTTCCGATCCGGAAGATGGGTGGGATATAAGTATAACAAATAAATAATAAATAAATTGCAGACCCCCCCACCCCCTGCTTCGAAAGCAAGTGAGCAAGCCAGCCTCCGCGGCTGCTTCTATTGCTGAGGCAGTTCAAAGCGGTGGGCTATGTCGCTTCCCCTACCGATCGCCCAGATGATCAGCACACTGGCTAATAGGCCAGTTCAAAGTGGGAGGGACACGGCAAGGTCCCCCACTCCCCCACCTGCCACCCAGATGGTCAGAGTGGCTGCTGCAGCCGAGTGGGGCACTTTCAAATGGGAAGGCCGTGGCAAGGTCCCCCGCTCCCTCTATGGCCCCGAGGCCCTGCCCCCGCTTCTCCTCCACCCTGCCCGCCTGCCTGCCTTGTGTGGCCGCCGCTGCTGGGTTATTGTGGTTGTGAGGAAGGAAGGGGGCAGGCGGAGGCAGCACCATCCATCCATCCAAGCTGGAGCAGCCATGGCAGTCGACCAACAGAGGGATGGATGGTAGTCTGGCCAGGCCAAGAGAAGAGGTGGCTTTCCCTCTGGGGTGCAGCAAGGGAGTGATGGCCAGGGCACATGGCTGGATCTGCATGCAGTTCCACCAGCCTTGCCTCCCCTGCTGTGACTGATGCTCCTCATCCTGTGCGGCCGCCCAGGGGGCGAAGAGGGGCCCAAGTTTGCCTGGGCTGCCGTCTCATTCCCAAAGCAAGGAAGGCAGGAGAGCTGCTCCAGCCGCCGCTGCAGGAGGAGGAGGAAGAGGTGCAGTAGAGGGTTCCCAGCGGTGGCACCTGAGGGTGGCGATCCGGAGCAGGAGGCATTGCTGGGGCCCCAGAGACGCACTGATCATGGACCAATCATGGTGGGGGCTCTGCCCACTTGCCCCTCCCTCCCCCCTTTTTCCATGTCGGCCTTTTTTTGGACTGTGGTCTGGCCCCCAGCGGTGTTTGGGTGGCGGTGGAACAGCCCGCTGTTTGAAAACTTTGAGGACCCCTAATCTAAACGATCAGGTGTTGGGGAAATTTTCTGACTGCAGCCCAAGGCAGTTGAGGTCAGCTGAAAACTTGATGGCTGAAATCCCTGTTGCTTCACATAGTAAAAGCAGGCTCATGGAACATGCAGAGGAGTTAACTCATCAAATCCCTACTGAGTAGGTCTACTTTAATTGGGCCTTACTAGGCTAAGCAACAGGATTTCAGCTATTGCTAGACTAGACAGGACAGTGTCCTGACAGTATAGATTTAAGATAGCACTTTGTGGGTTATTGTGAGTTGCTAAACCAGTGATTTTCTTTGTCTGCATTTATTTCTTAATCTGATTTTCAGGCAACTTTATTTGTATTTATTTTTTAATCTGATGTTTAATTTGATGCACTCTGTGTATAAGATTATATTTTTGTCTAAAATTGTTAGACTAAACATTGAGGGTCATCTTATACACAGAAGTAAGCCAAGGAGAGAACCGGGCAGTTGCAAAACTGTAATTTTGGGTTGGAAAAGTAGGGGTCGTCTTATGCATTGCCATTTGATACATGAGGATGTCTTACAGACAAAAAATACAGTATATCAATTTGTTCATTTGTTTTAAATATTTCTATCCTGCCTTTCTCCTCAAAAGGATCTATTGTGGATTTAAGTTACAAATTTTACTTGATGCATATAAGATTTCAGTTTCCAATTGAAGAAGCATTTTAAGGAGTGATGATGACAATCAATAATGAACCATCATGATTACAAAGAAAGATGATAAGAAACATATATGTAATAGACTTGGTCCTACTCTCCATGAACAGGGAAGACTCTGTAATGTATTATAGTCTAAAAGTTGATCTCCTGTAGGAATGCATACCTGAAGAACAAAACAGGAGCAGAAAACCAATCTGAAATGCTGACAGATGCAGCTCTCTCTCCCTAACTAAATGAAATGTACCAGGGGACTCTCTCTCTCTCTCTGTGTGTGTGTGTAGTGTGTGCTGCACACCTGCTGTGTTTCTTCTATTATCTTTCATGGTCTCTCTGTTTCCTTGGAGCATGCCAGGAAAGGTTTTCCAAGCATCAACAACACATGGCTTCCCCTCCTCCAACTTGAGCGTCATCCGTTTTCTTTTACCCAACCACGTCTTTTCGTCTTTCACTAGCTTATATCCATTCCTTTGTTTAGAAATTCATTGATGCAACTGCCAGCTTCCTAACTATCTGACATAGATTGTTTTGTGGTTTATTTTTTTAAAAATTTCTTAGTATAATTCAATTAGAATCATCTTGGGAGGACAGGGCTTTGGTGGCTATTAAAAATGCTGGTACAGGGCACAAGCAGATAACAGGCAGTATGGTCTGGACACCAGCGTCTGGAAGATGCAACAGTTGTGGTCTTTAAGCTTTGTCTACATGCTGTGGGATGTCAGAAAGCCGCTCCTCCAAGAAACGGGATGCTAGACCCATGCTGTGGGTGATTTTGACACGATTTCCTTAGAAAATTACATAGGTCTTGAAAACCGGATTCAAAAACAACACAGCCTCAATTAATTGTTATGCACCATCAAGGGGGAACTGACTTATAGTGACCCTAGTGGAGCTTTCAAGGTAAGCAAGTTATTTAAGGAATGGTTTTACTAGTTCCACTCCCCAGTGAGTTTCCATAGCCCGTCACTCTGTCCATTTCACCACACTGGTTATGGAGATTATATCTTCTTTCCAGATTTTGGAACTCCCTCCCACTGGAGGCCAAGACTATTCCATCTCAGCAGTCTTTCCAGAAGCAGGCAAAGACCTTCCTCTTCAGGTAAGTGTTCCCTGAATGATGGACTACCTTATGTTATGTGACTTTTAGATGCATCACCATGAAGGACTGCTTTGACTTTTTAGCTTTTTAGCTTTAATGTTGCCTTTTAATGTTCTAAGATGCCTCTTCTAATTCCCTGTTCTTAAACTTGAATATCATACTTAAATGTTCTAGGCTGTATATTGTCACTTGTTATTGTAATCCACCTTGGGTCATTTTCCAAGGAGAAAGGTGGGGTAAAAAATATTCTAAATAAATAAATAAACAGTACACGGCAAGATGCTGTGTATTGCATCTTCTCCAATAACACAGTTCCACTTTTTTCCCAAGTAAGTCAGTGTGGTGCCTATGATGCCTATCTAGTCATCCTTTCAACGATTCTCCTAGGTGGGTTGCATAAGCCAAAAGATGACTGGCTGGACCAGGATTATCCAGGGCATGGACAAAGCCACCTCTGTCCTCCTGGTCCTGAGGAACACTGTCATTTCACTGCTGGTGCTATCATGGCAGGCTGCCCTGGGGTCTTGGGGTTGCAGGCCAAACTCCTTCTTCTCTCAAGTGATGCTGATGGACATTGCTGCTTCCATGCTGTTATACCAGTTGTGCTGGAGGAACTGTTTCTTCCTCAGCACCTAGCAAAATGCTGAGTAGCTGGTTAGGAGAAAGAAATGAACTGGAGTCCCACGAAAGCAGCCAAGGTCCACACAAAGTCTTAGAATAGGGTGGGTGGGGGGTGGGATGCCACGTGTGAAAAGTACTCTTTGTTGCAGCGATACCCATGCAAAATCTCATTAGTGCATCACTTGCTTTTGCAGGACAACCACGTCCTCACTTTGCCACACAGGTGCTGCTAATTGGTTTCCCTCCAGAATCAAGTGATCAGTAGACATGGGCACGACTTGGCGAAATTGTCGTTTCCGTTTTCGGATATCGTTTCCGTTACGTAACAGAAACGGTAACGACAATTAAGCTGTTAGAACTCGAACTCGAACCGAAAAAAGAAAAATTGGGTCTGACTTGTCGTTGTCGTTCCTGGCATCGCGCGGCGATCGCGCGATGCCAAGTGGCACAGAAAAAGTTTTAAAAATAAAATAAAACCCGATTCCCGGCCAAAAAAGCAGGCGAAAATATGCCTGCCTGAGGGCACCTACCAGAGGGGTGGTTTCTGGGGGGGGTCCCCAGCCTTCCCCCCCTCCTGTCCTGGGCTGTTGGTACCGGGCTGGGAGGGGGCATCCTCGGTGTCTCCATTTGCCATGCGGTGCGGGGGGATCCAAAATGGCGTCCACAATATTTTTTTTGAAATCGTGGTCCAAAAAACCACCAAAGCACCACAGAAACATGTGAAAATTAGCTATTTTAAATGCTTGAATTTTTACAGTAGCAGCAGTGGGTTTTTTATAGCAGTAAAAGGTCGCACTGATTTTATTTTATTTTTATTTTTTTACACCTGCGCAATGATGGGCTGTCCATGGGATGGGACCATGCAAATTTTTGGACCCGTTCTACCAATCGCATGGCCAGGATTTGACTGACACTTCTGGATGTGCAAGAGGGCATAAAAAGCCGAGGCACTCCCAGAAGAGTCGCAGTCCGGGCTTGGATATGGGTGGGAGAGGGCTGTGTGTAGCTGGCTGCTGTGCTAGACTAGTTTCGATTTCGCGGAGCCTTTAGATTTCAGTTAGGCAGGCAGGGAGGGAATTGATTCAATTGAATTTTTAGGAAATAATAATTCCTTTCATTCTCTGTCTGCTGTGGGGAATAGCAACACAGTTTATTCTTTTTTATTCTCCTGCAGTTTGTTAGGATTTCTTTTCTGATAGTGCTTCAAAGGGGGGGAGGTATGAGTGGGAGGGGAGGTGTGGATTTATTTTAAAATTTTCATTTGCTTGGTGGCAAGCCAAGGTCCTTTCATACCCTCCCTGCAGCTCTGCTGTGGGTGCACTGCCCACTTTGTTTGCAATAAAAATTGCAATTGCTTTATTCGATGCAGTCTTGTGCAGCAAGTCAGTTTAAAGTGTTTTCTGCCTGCTCTGGGTCATTGCGGGACCCGCGCCCGCTGCCCGCGCGCCCGCCACCCGCCCCTCCCCCCTGCCGCTGCCACCGCCCGCCGCTGCCCCCCCCGCCCGCCACCTAGGGTGCAAAAACACCTAGCGCCGGCGGGACACCACTTGCTGGGACGTCAAATCGCGTGAAGTTGCGGCGGTGGTAACGACAAACAACATGACGAAACGACAATTTTTTAAAAATTTCGCGAAAAACGGAAACAACCCGAAACGGACCTGTCCCGAAAAACAACAACTCAAAAAATTTTTTTCTGCTCGTGCTCATCTCTAGTGATCAGACATGATCGTGAGGAAGTCACCCTGCAGTCCCAACACACACACATGTTGCAGGAAACCCCACTGAGCATGATGGGCTTATATAGTATGTAAGTAAACATATGCAGGGTTGAACCAGAAATCATGCTGAGCCTTGCTGAACTCACTGCTACATTCCCACGGGTTTCAATTGAAGGTGGGTTATTATTTTTTTCAAAAATTGGGATTGTAAAAATCAATTTGCAGCTGGCTGATTGCCGATCACTCTATTTTAAACCTGAATTTACATTCTTCCGCTGCCACTCTGATCATTGCTGTATCTATCTTATTAAAGAATAGGACCAAAGGGGCTCTTGAAATGTTTTGCAAATGGGGGTGACATGCAAAACAGGAAAAGGTGGTGGGGTTGGGGCTGGGATGTTTCCCCTCAGTATCTTCAGGTACCTTGGCAGCCTTCAGGCAGGGCTCTTGGCTGCACCCAAGGAGGCCAGATATTCACCAAAATGGACCTCACATATGAAGGACAACCTCCCTCCCCACTGCAACCCCTTGCATATACCCTAAACCTGCAGTGATGACTTGGGGAAAATTGCAGAGCATATCTGGGGTGTGGTTCAGAAATGAAGTGAAAGCTTTCTGTTTCAGGCACATGAGAAAGGCTGCCAGTCTGATAAGAAAACACTGAGAAAGATAAACACAAAACTTTGCCCACATGTATATAATCCTGGTAGGTTGATTTGAACAGCAAGCTTGCCAGCATATTACACTCAGAGGATGCAAGAAAATGATAGGAGACTACAGATGAGGGGGCAGGAAGGATTCACAATTAAGGGTAGAATTTGCACTAAGGAATGCTGGTTGCCAACTCCACAGTCTGTAAGCTAGCCAAGTACCTAAATGTTAGAGGTCACTTATTAAACAGCAATTCTCATCAATTCAACAGGACTCCAACATAAACATGAGAGAGGGAAGTCAGTGCAAAGAGTGAAATGTTATCGGGAGGCCTGAAAGACAAATGATGTATACAGAAAAGCCATTCAAAAGGAATAGAGACCAACTCAGCGCTTTTGTAAAACTTAATTTCAGTTTTACTGTTTCCAGTCAGCCTTTCTCTGTGAGTTAAACACTTCCAGGAAATAAACACAGTCATCGGGAACACGAAGGCTAGCTTCTGCATTCAGTACCCCGGGAGAGTCTGCACCGTCACTCTGCTAAACCCGTCACTTTCTTCCAAGAGGCTAAAAATGGAGCAGAAACTAGCCATATGTTCTTTAAAGAAGGGAAAAACAAAAGGAACTTCACAAAAAAGACAGGTGGCTTTTTGATCCCAAGTATCCACCAATCGCCTTGCTAAGTGTACCACGACAGTGTGCTCATCAATATCCAGTGCTTACGAGCCCAGGGTGTTGTCATTTATTCTTTTGTTTCTCTTTGGGTTATTGGTGCGTTGCCCTGCCTGGACCGTGCAATGGCTAAGCAGCCGCCACAGGTAGCAAGAGGTAGAAGGGTTAAGGCAGCTTGGTGGAGGAACTGCCTCGCCACCTGATTTAAACAAAAACAATCATGTACATCCAAGGATCAAGTGTGCCTAAATATTTTCTCTATAGCGAACAATGCAAATAGTGGGAACAAAGATAAGTTCCAGAGGCAGAGCTGTGCCGAGCAAATGCCTCAGTGTCAGCTTACTTTCATGCCTACCTGGGCGGATGTTTCTGTAAACAAACCATTGCCTATTTGGTTTTCCACGCCCTTAACTCCCACCCACTAGGGTAGTTTGGAACTTCTCTCCACCAAGGAGGCTTCACAGGCTTGTAACAACAGCCATTTTCTGAAGGGACACAACCACGTCCTCCAGGAGTCATTTTTTTCCTAAGGCACATTGGCAGCTTTCCTGACTTCTGCTGTTGCAATCGATGGCGGAGGTTCCTGAAGTGTCTGAATGTAAATCGAGAACCTACCCCTCCCCTGCAGAGCAGGAAGTGAAGCAAAGGGAGCTACAAACCCGGTGCTACTCCCTGCAAGTCACATAGACAGGTGTTTTGGGGGTGGGGGTGGGAGAACCAGGACTAGTGGGAGCTCTCCTGATTTCTGGACCACAAGGTTTAGAAAGGCTGAGGCAGGCTCCCACACTGGGGTTTTCAGGAGGTGCCCAAGAGTTGACCTCTTTTGCCTGAATCTAAGAGCCGATATCTCTTCCAGATCCCACTTTCCTTTGGTCCCTTTGTAATTGCAGTGTGTGCTGGTGAGAGTTTCCCCGAGCCTGAGGTAAGGCACTGGCCACCGCCCATGCAATGAAAGGGCTGGGGATTTCACTCACGCAACAACACTGCACTCCAGTGTTAACTGTTTTAAATGCACACAAACCTACTGCACCTTTGGGAGCAGCAACTGCCTGCTCTTTTGCAGCACTACTATGAAGCAGCAGCTCTCTCTCTCTCTCTCTCTCTGACTTTTATTGTGCAGTTTTTTCCTTCCAAAGCTTGGTACTTTTTTTTTTTTTTTAAAGTGTGTTCCTTGTGTAACAGTGACTAAAGTCCTTATCTTTGGCACTTGATTATTTTCTGAACTATCCCACAGACAGGGACAGCGGTCTTCTTCAAGCTGCCACTCCCTACACTGCTCACAACGTACAACTTTAAGGAAACTTTTGATTTCAGTTCTTACACCAATGTTTATCTATTGCAGGGCTAAATCAGCTATGTTGTCCGTCTCACAACAGGGAGCTTCAAATTAACGAAATGTACAGCACTCTAACAAGCAAACATAGTAGCTTGCAACGGTTACTAAAATATATATATATAGATCTATCAAGGTTCACTGTGTCTGTCTGAACTAATCAATCCCATAAAGGCACAAGAGGGTTTCAGGCAAAATGTGATTATGCAGCATATCTGAATGGGTCCTTTCCCCCTTCACTTTTAATTTGTCCTTCGTTTTTTGGAGAGGGGGGTGAGAAAGTGGAAGCTTCCCCACAGGATGTCCCTCGCACCAGACTGTGCTCGTGCTGCCCTGACATTTGCTGGATATTAGCTGAAATACCAAAGTTGATAGGGGTCAGCAGTGTTGCACGGCGCCATGGAGGGGTGTTCGCCTCTTGCTGACAGGCACTTGTTAGAAGCTGTGTTCTTAATCAGGTGGTCCTAAAGAATAAGAACAACAATGTATTTGATTAGTCATTTAGCGTTTGAAATGACCCAGTAACCAACATCCTCCGGGCAGTGGACCATCTGTCAGGCCAAGGCCTTTCTCTTCAGGCAAACGTTCCCTCAGTGATTGGTTGCATGAGTGGGGTTGTTAAACAGATTGTTGTGCCTTACGGCCTTGAATGTGTTTTTAGTATGGCTTTTGCTTAACCCAGTCGTCGTGCAGTATCAGACTCTTTCTAGTATTGCTGGTATTTAGTATAGTAATACCTCAGATAACGAATGGCCCTGATAACAATTTTTTCAGATAACAAATGTCTTATCATGCCTTTAAGAAAAGTATACCTAGGATGCACTGCAATCCCTGTAGTTTGTGGAGGGGTGGGAAGAATTAGAGCATTTTTATGGTGTTTATGAGCCACTCGGGACATGTTTTGTGGAGGGATTTGGACCTTTCGAACTTTGAAAGGTAGAAAACTGAGGTTTCCTTGCTTTTCCTCTCTGTTTCCATTCCTTTCCAATTTATAACAGAGTGCTGAGCTGAGCTGGGGTTTGCAGAGGAGTTGCTGGCTTGTTTCTGTTTGCATTCCTTTCCATTCCGAGTGCTGAGCTGAGCTGAGGCTTGCACACAAGGGTCTTGGCTTTTTTTCTGTTTTCATCCGTTTCAGGTTTAAAATGATTTCTGAGCTGAGCTTGGGTTTGTAGATGAGGGTCCTGGCTTTTTTCCCCCTGTGCATTTGGCGGAATGACTGGGTGGGTTTTTTTTGGAACTTGGTTTTATTGAGTTTTGAACTGCTTTCCATTGCATTTTTGGCGGAAAAAGGCTGGGGTAGTCTTGTTGGTTTCTTTTGTCCATGTTTGCATTGCACTATAGGGGGAGTTCTCTCTCTCTCTCTCTCTCTCTCTCTCTCTCTCTCTCTCTCTCTGTGTGTGTGTGTGTGTGTGTGTGTGTGTGTGTGTGTGTGTTCCAGCCCTGCAAGCCTTTAAAGTATACTTTATAAAGAGGTCTGGGGAAAAAACATATTTTTGCCTTTTTTTGGACCTCCAGAACAGATTAATTGGTTTCCCATTCATTTCAGTGGAAAACTGTGTTTTGGATAATGATTTTTTTTCTGATAACGAATTGCCTCTGGGAACCAATTAAATTAGTCATCAGAGGTATCACTGTATTTCCTAATGTTTGTGTTTTGGTGATATAAGCAGCCATGGGTTGCTTTTAAGGAGAAAGGTGGGGTAAAGTATGTTAAATAAAGTATAAAATAAAGAATGAATTGCCTTGATAGTTAGCATATTGTGTCTAACACTGCACCCCACAGCAGGGGAACAGATAACTTGGCAGCACCAACAAGGATTATGAACATCTTCTCTTATTGCTCCCCCCCTTCAGAGTGTGATATACAGAGGCAGGATGTGTCTGTATTTCATGGTTCCTTTAAGCCAGAGGTCCCAAAACTGGGATCCCAAGGTGTTTTTTGATTAAAACTCCCAGAAGTCTTCACCACTAGCTGTGCTGTCAAATACAGTTGCAAAGTATGCGAACCTTTTGGAATTGCATGGTGTTCTGCATTAATGTGTCAGAGGATGCGATCTGACCTTCCTCTAAGTCAAGCATATTGACAAATATAATGTGCCTAATATAGTAACACAAAAACAATTCTGACCTTTCATGTCTTTATTGAACACATTCATTCAACATCCTAGTGCAGTGTTGGCGAACCAATGGTACGGGTGCCAAAGGTGGCACTTGGAGTCCTTTCTGTGGGCACCCAACATTGTCCCTTCACAGCCACCTGCATTCAGGTTAAATTGCTGCATTGGCACTTTGCCAATTAGTGGGTTTTGGATCCCAGTTTGGGCATTCAGTCTCTAAAAGGTTCGCCAACACTGTCCTAGTGGGAAAAGTAAGTGAACCCTTGGAGTCAAGAACTGGTTGCCCCCACCCCCAGTAGCAATAACCTCAACCAGGCACTTCCTGTAGCTATGGATCAGGCTTGCACATCATTCAGGAGGAATTTTAGTCTCTTCATCCTGGCACAAATGCTTTAGTTTTGTCATATTCTTTGGGTGTCACGTGTGTATGTCTCTTTTCAAGTCATTCCACAGCATTGGGTTGAAGTCTGGGTTTTGACCTGGCCACTTCAGAAGATGGATTTTGTTTTTCTGAAGCCATTATGTGGTGGACTCATTCCGGTATTTGGGGTCATTGTCCTGGTGCATCACCCAACTTCTACAGAGTTTCAGCTGGTGTAGACCTCTCAGATTATCCTGAATAATTTTTTAAAATACACTTGGGAATCCATCTTCCCCTCAATGACTGCAAGCAGGCCCAAATCATGATGCTTCCTCCACCATACTTTATAGTTGGGATTGTGTTTTCATGATGATATTCAGTGCCGTTTTTACGTCGGATGTAGTTCTGTATGTTATTTCCAAATAGTTCAATCTTTGTTTCATCAGTCCACAAAATTTTTGCCATTACTACTGTGGAGTGTCTATGTGCTCTTTCACAAACTTCAGGAATGCAGCAATGTTTGTCTTAGTAAGCATCTGCTTCCTTCATGGTGTCCTGCCATAGAAACCCTGCTTGATCAATGTTTTATATACTGCAGACTCATGAAGACAGATGTTAGCCAGTTCCAGTGAGACCTTCAAATCTTTGACTGTCACTCGGGGTTGTTCCTTGACCTCATTGATGAGTCTTTGTTGTGCTCTTGGGTTTGTTTTGACTGGCACCATCTTCTTTGTAGGGTAGCCACAGTCCCAAAGTGTCCCCATTTGTAGATCGTTTGCCTAACTGTAAACTGGTGAATTTCTAAAACCTTTGAAATACTTTGTAGACCCTCTCCAGCTTTATGTAAATCCACAGTTCTTGATTGTAGATGATCTGAAAGCTCTTTTTGGTGAGGCATGGCTCACAAACACATTCTTCTTATGTGGAGCAAACTCAAAAGGTGTGAATTGTTTGTATTAGTCAACATACCTCTAGTCCACACCTCTAAACTCATTTTTAAAACAAGACTCCAGGTATGCTAACACCTTATTCCAATTCGCGTTTTTGAGCTCAGCTCAAGGGTTCACTTACTTTTCCCACTAGCATTTTGAATGTTGAATAAGTGTGTTCAATAAAGACATGAAAGATCGGAATTTTTTTGTGCATCGTTATTTTGGGCCTATTATATGTGTCAATATGCTTGACTTAGGGCCTTTTCACAAGACCCCTAAAATGGCTCCCAGATCCGGAGCTTAAAATTGTTTCCCCACCAGCTCCGGAGTTTACAAAAAATTTAGTGCGACCACGCCCACCTACGCGCGTCCCAGCGCACTTTTCAAGTACCTGTTTTCCGGGGGTGAAAAATTCCTGATGCGGAATTTTTCCGCCCCTTTAAATTTTTCCCGCCCCTTTAAGAGATACTAAGAGACTGGAATGCTGCTGGGAGCAGAGCGAGACGGCAGAACGGAGGTGAGTCGGCATTTTTTTCTTCCTTTTTTTCTCCCTCCCCTCACGCAGACAGCAGCCAGGAGTGCAGAGGGGGTGGGAACACAGGAACAGCGACAAACCCCCAAGATCTCTGGTCTGAATTTAAGTGGCCAGCGGATCTTAGGGGTCGTGTGAAAAGGCTCTTAGAGGAAGATCAGATCACACTGTATGACACATCAATGCAGAACACCATGAAATTCAAAAAGGTTCACATACTTTTTTCTTGCAATTGCAAAGGGGAATTGTTTCATTCATTTTAACAGGGAGAACATATCTGCAGTGTTTCGGCAGCAAGGACGTATGCTTATTCTAGAGTCATCTTCTTTAAAGTATATCCCTCTTGGCCGCGAGTGAAGCAAGGAAGATGGTTTTACTACTGCAGCTGCTACCATTACAGACTCTGGTTACCAACAGAGTGGCAGGAGAAGAAGTCTTTTGGGTGTCCCACAGATGGTAGCTGTCCTCTCTCCTTCCAAAGAACAGCATCTTTAGAAGGACAACAAAGTGTTGCAGGGACACAAAAGAAGATTTAACTATTTCCTTTAAAATAATCCAGGCACAGGCAAAGCAATATATTATGTTTTCCCCATGCTGGAGCATGACCAATGTGTCTCCTCACAGCTTGCAAGACCACCCCACTGGGATTCCCTGAATACACATCTCAACTTGAAAGAAAAACTACCCAACTTTTATATTCCAAGAGTTTTCCTCTCAGCTATCTTTCTTCTGAGTAGGACATTATCATCAGCATCTGATTATTTTTTAAAAACAATCAGGCAAGTCATTAATACTAAGATTATTGAATCATTCCGCTATCATGCAAAATACCCTAATAGCCACACTCTTGCTTGATTTTTTGCCTAATATATTTTAAAGGTTGCCCACTCTTGTGGCCTGGCCATCACTGGGAATGAAACCCGAACCCTCCACTCTGCTGCAGGAAGACAGACAGGCAGGCAGGCAAGTAAGTGCGTAAGTGGGATTTGGTCTTTCCCCTGCAAGGCTGGTGTCTCCTGAAATGGCACAAAGGCTCCCCCCACCCCACACCCAGAGTTCTCTTGGAAAGGGATGCAGCTGCCAACAGAACCGTCTAGATCTGTAGCTCACCCCCAGCACAGGAAATCGGAAGATAAACCCTGGTCTCTAGACAAATACGAGAAGTGGTGTCCTTGGTCAGCCCAGCCCAGGCTACAACCATAGTTCTTGCAGTGGCAAGAAATCTCTGCCTGGCAAGTAGTGAAAGCTTGGCAGCCACAGGCAGGTGAAGCACCGCTGGCCACCCATTGCACTCACCTTTGTCAGTTCCCATTCTTCATTTTCTGGTACACGGGAGTGCTTCCCTGTATAGTAGCAGTCTCCCAATTCCACAGGCCCTGCCTTAGCTCGGAGGCAGAGCTGCTTGCCAATGTTATGCCTCAGGTCTCGCTGGGAGGTATACTCAAAGTACTGAAGGGGGGGAATAAACCCAAAAGAAAAGTAAAGCAGTGGGTTAAAATGGCTTCCTTGTTATTGAAGCACAACAGAGTGACTACCTACCTACCTACCTACCTACCTACCCATCCATCCATCCATCCATCCATCCATCCATCCATCCATCCATCCATCCATCCATCCATCCATCCATCCATCCATCCATCAAACTAAGTGACTAAACTGAAAAGAAGCATGGTAATAAAGTTAGAGATAATGTACAACATTGGGAGTCAACTCAGCTGGAGCATCTGCTAGGACATGGTTCCTATGTGAATGCAGTATAAGCAATGCCTTGGCTGCTGGAACCAAGAAACCTCACCTGAGTTCCTCAATAATAAAGCTACAGATTCAGTGTTGGTTTCTGTAAGTTACTGCTGGATCCTCCCTGGGGAGGAAAGACTCTACCTTGCCCTTTCTTTTACAGCCTCTGCATCCTGAGCTCAAATTTCCCCCATCTGTGGATGAGTAAATGTGGGTGCTTTTTAAAAAAATATGACTATGCATGAGAAGGGACGTGAATCACAACATTCCCTTTGACTCCATACCTGGTTGCCTCCCATCCCATGGCAGGGGTACATGATCAGTGGCTTCCCTCCGTGGTTGTTCTCTCCAACGTCCAGGCAGCGCTTGGCGCCCTCATTTCTAATCTACAACCAAAATGAACCCAGGACAATTAAGGGCACGTCAGCTGACATCAGAATTCAGAAAAGAGGTCCCAGTGTTGCCCAAACATGCCAGAGAAAGTCCCTTCATTCTGTGCACTCCTTCCTATCAACGGTGCACTTAGGCAGTCTTAAATCTCCCTCTTTGGGTCTATTAGCCTTCCGCTCACCTTTCAGGGGTTGAAATCCGGCAGTGAGTCACAGCTATAGGAGGTCCATTGAGTCAATGGAGCTTAGAGAGAGAGTTGACTGACCCAATCCACTGATTCAATGGACCTAGTCAACTAACAACTACTGAATTCCAGCCATTAATTACCTATTTTCTTTCAGAACTTGGAGCGCTTGTAAATGTTCATTCGTCGTAACTGCTTAGTCGAAGACAGTGGCAGCTTGTAGATGAGACTGTGAAGCCAGGAAATCACACATCCTTTAAATCTGTTCCTGACTGAAATCTGTTGGGTTTGCCACATGGTGTGTATATCTTTATATACATGTGCAAACATCCTTTGTTTCCATATATTTGAGGGGGGGGGCTGAAAGCTGCTGTAAGAATGTGGGGCCATGGGCCAGTATATTAATAAATCAATATCTGAAGTAAGCAAATGTTGATTTCACCAACCTTCCCTACTGTAGATTAATTTAACCCTCAAGAAGTGAAAAATGTCTTCATGTTTTCCCACCCAAGGCAGGCAATGTTAAGCTTTCTGTTTCTATGAATTCTTCCCACCTTATTATCAATGCTGATTTTCTTGAGCCAGATTAGACAACCACACACATGGCATACCGATTCTCTTGGATGCAGTACTGGGGTCGGGGTGGGGAAGGCAGATGGAGTGGGAGAGGAAATTCACAAACTGTGGATTTACAATTATAAATGAGTGAGGTCAGATGTGCAAAATAAGAGAAAAAGATCCTACCATATTCAAAAACATAATTCTGAGTCCTCCAGAAAGCTGTAAGACTGGTTCCTTAATAGAACCAATGAAAGAATTAAGAGTACACAAGTGGAAAAGTAAATATTGACAAAGCAATGATCAATATCTTTTAATACCTTGTTCTGGCTGTTTTATGTTGACCATGCTATGGAGCCAAATTCACCCAAGAAAGCTAGCAAACATTATAACCTCCCTTTAGAGGAGAAAAGTAGGTAGGACATGACCAGGAAACAGGAGGCAGGCTCTCCCTCCACGGATAAATAAAGGAGTGATATTTCACAGATAGTAGTGTCATTTACTTTGGCTCCAGGCCTTCATTTAAAAGAAATCTTTCCCTGGAATTTTTTGGGGAGTGAAGGTCCAGAAACATACAGCACTGCATTTTACTCACAGCCTGGAAGTTGCATTTAGAAAGGGAAGGGTCTGTGTAGGGGTCCTCATTCCCTTCCAATGTGCTCACAACCTGGGGTTCAATCCCAGGTAGCAGGCTCATGGTTGACTCCACCTTCCATCCTTCTGAGGTCGGTAAAATGAGTACCCAGCTTTCGGGGGTGGGGGTGGGGAATGTGTAGCCTGCATACTGTAATTAAACTGTAAAACTGCCCAGAGACTACTTGAAGTGGTATGGGGTGGTATATAAGCAGAACACTTTGCTTTGCTATCTTGCATATTCTCAAAGACAGTTATCCGGAACTCTTTCCTGCCCTGCAACACCATCCCCCCAAATGCAAAACTTCACCTGCCACTATAAGAACAAATGGCATCTTTAGAAAAGAACAGCAACACTCGTAGTGTCGACTTCAGGCCTATACTTCGAGCATGGCCTTCTATGTCTCTGTTCATAAAGAATTTCAATGTCATGTGAAAAATCTCTCTTTGTTTCAGTCCTCACTCTAAAAGGCACCATCAATCCAGTGATGAGTAAGTGCCATGCAAAAGTCTTGGCATGTTTTTTCCAGAGCTAGGGCAAAACTTTAGGATGGCTATTCCCTGCTCCCCCCAAATGAATTCCTGGGGCACTTTCCCAGCCCATTTAAAGATTAGACCGAAGTCAAATGGGGCCTTTTACTACAATTTGGCAGGATAGCTCTTTGTGTAGGCAAAATGGGATGAGCAAGGCAGCAGATTTTTACTTACAGCTCCATAGAAAGCTGGAGTGAGGTCTGGGATGAAGATCTCGGGATAAATGGTCTGTAGATACCAGGTGAAGTTCTTGCAGTGCAGCCGCTCCTTCAGCATAAGCCGTTCAGTCAGGTCTCCATATGTTTTCTGACAAAATGAGAACATGTATGGGTTTTCAGGGCAGTATGTATGATTGGCAGGGGAGGTGTAACATTCCAAAGCCAGTCTTGTGTAGAAGCCAATTATTCCTTTTGTACAGAATTACATATCCTGGAACAAGCTAACCTTTAATTTCCACCATTCTTTGATCTGGGTAATCCATGGTTTAAATCTGAGCCAGATTCTGCCAGGGTAGCCAAGTATAGGGGTCCCATCTTATGGAGCCACAAAGCCTTCAGACACCCAGTCAGCTTTGCCTTTGAGGTGGCAGGAGTCTGAGAGCAGCCTCTCGCTGCTGCTTGGTAAAGCATCATCCTCATCCCCTTAGAAATGAAGAGTGAGGAAGGACCCAATGGATAAACAAATCCAGCTCCTTTCAAGGAGACACAGATGGCAAATGAACAGACTGGCTCTGCAGCCAGATCTGTTGGCTTGCTTGCTTGCTATGATGTCTTTTCTCCCAATAAGGAGACCAAAGGGGCCTCACAATATTAAAAGGCATAGAATTAAAACATAAGTCAGAGGTTTTAAAAAATCAATCTACTGTATAGAATGAAGGCAACTGGATAATTAAAAGCAAGTTAAATATCTTAAGTCTAAAAAGTTATCCAACCATAACTGTGAAAAGGCCTGTCTGGAAAAATAGGTCTTCAGCCTTCAGCAGAAGGATAAATGAAGCCCAAACCTCTGAGCTGTCCAGCGGTGCTTTCAACTTCCAGTAGATCTCCCCATTAGCAGGGTTAATGCCTGGGAACTCTGGGTCCTGGGACACACCCTGACATGTTGAAACACTGGCAACTGGCTTTTGAGGTATTAGAGACAACTTTCCAGAAAAGCTGCTTCCGTACCTCTCTAGCCATCTGAGAGGCCTGCTGGTTCCTCCTGTAGAAGATTTCCTTGTAATCATCCATCCAAACTTCGGCCAGGCGTACCTGGTTTCTGGAGATCACTTGAGTACCTTTGGGGAAGGTATGGGGACTCTTGGAACGAAAGACATGGCCCACCACCGAGCAGGGGATGATCTCCAGTTGACCCCCACACTGCCAAACCTGCCAAAAAAAAAAAAAGAGAGAGAGAGAGACCATCCCCTCTATGCCAACAGGAAACCACAAGCCCTTAAGCCAGTGGTTTCCAACCTGGGGGTTGGGACCCCTTTGGGGGGGTGTTGAACAACCATTTCACAGGGGTTGCCATGAGTCAGTGAAGAAAAAGGCACAAATGGCTTGGGTCTGGAGGAGGGGGGGAGGAAGGGGGGAAGAGTGACTTACAGCTTGATAGGTTGAAGGGGATGTCAGTCAATGGCACTGGAAGCTGTGATTGGCTGAGGGTGCCTGTAGACTAGAGGGAAGTTCTCTATGGCACCTGCAGCAGTGGCCTGCCAAAGCAGGGCAAAGGGGTCACCACAACATGAGGAACTGTATTAAAGGGTCACGGCATTAGGAAGGTTGAGAACCACTGCCTTAAGCCAAGGTGAGCAAAGCACAACCCTAGGGGGCATTTCTGTGGAGAGTACTCTGTAGCATCTGTGTGCAGAACGCTCATTCATTGAAGGAGTCGGTTGGCACCCAGAGTGCCCATCTGACCACAGGAACCCAGCCAGGAGCCTCTTCTTTGTGGTTTCATTCCTTGCAATCCGACTTGTATTTGGAAGCCTGCATCCAGAAGGATGAAGGCAGAGGTCCTGCAGGGCCTTCCTCCCTAGGGAAGTGGGGTGGGGAGGACCTAAGTCATTATCAGGCTCCACCTTTCAGAGCTTTAACATGGCCGTGCGGAAAAGGCTGCAGTGGCATATGGGCTTCTGTGCTCTTGCAGCGCACACGTTTCCTTCACATTCTGCCAGGTGGCAGCCATGTATGCACCACCCCAAGTACAGTCATTGGGCACAGCCACCTTGGGCCTGTCACTCCTTGCTGGACCAGGAAATGTAACAGGGCTCTAGGCTGAGCTATTTGGGGACACAGACAGTTTTCCTCAGCACGCAAGAGGCTTGCTTATGACCAGTAGCCTATTGGACCTTCTTACCCGAAAGGACATCTCCACATTCTCCCCTCCCCAGATCTCCATCTGATCATCGTAGGAGCCGACGTGCTCAAAATAAACCTTGGAAATGGCGAAGAGGCCACCTGCAAAGGTGGGAGTCCTGCAAAAGCGGGAATGATAAGCACATGATACAAATCCCAGCCATGTGGATGTTTACTGAACAGGACCTGAGGGCAGCAGCTCTCACCATCTCGTAACCCTACACGCCTCATTCTCTCAGAAAGGCCAGGAAGTTTGCACTCCAACTGCTTAACTATGTAGCCCCAAGGTTTGTTCCTTCAAGGCCGAGTCCCTTCTTTGCAGCAAAGAAATATCCCCGCCAGTAGAGCCGGCATGTGTTACCCTCATGGAAGAGGGCACTGCGGGAGAGGAAAAGGCCCTTGGCCCAATGTCCCTGAGGCTTCGGGACCAGGTCAAGGCAGCTTCCTGAGGCCAACCTCTTAAGCCAAGCTTCCCCGAAGTGAAGTGTTCTATTGCTTTACTTGTTTATTTTTTAAAATCGGTGACTTGCTCGTTTTAAAATGAGCCTGGGAAGCATCTTTGTATTTTATTATTTATAACCCGCTCATCTGCAAGGTAGCCTTGCCTTCAGGAAATGAACCACCCCTCCAAGCCCATATCTGTTATTTTACCAATGCAGGATAAACATCATGAGATGTTTCATCATCATCATCATCATCATCATCATCAAAAAACGCAGAGGTGAAAGTGACCCTATGTATCATCGAGTCTAATGCCCCATATCGCTGACTGAAGCCCTCTAAGCTGTTCTATATTTAAAAATCAGGCAGTAAGACCTGAAAGAACTGCAAGGCTTTTTCAGCTGTGGCAGGCAGAAGAAAAGTGTTTTAAACAACTAAGGGCGTTTATACACGACCCCTAAGCTCCGCGGCAAAGGGCTGCAAGCTCCGGACCTTAAAAATGTTTCCCCACCAGGTCCGGAGTTTGCAGACAATTAAGTGCGACCCCGCCCACCTAAGCGCGACCCAGCTGCACTTTTCTTGTACCTGCTTTTGGGAGGTGAAAAATATTTGATGCGGAGAGTGCCTGAGCTCTCCTCGCTTCTTTTTGTTGTTTTTCTTTCGCCTCCACCCCTTTAAGAGCAACCAGGAAGTAAACCCGGGGCTCGGAGCAAGCTTCCACGCACGGGAGGTAAGGGTTTCTTCTTTTGTCCGTGTCTAAGGCTTTTTTCCCCTCCCTCCCCTCCCGCAGACAGAACAAGGAAGTGCGGAGCGGGTGGGGATGGAGGAACAGCAAGGAACCCTCAAGATCGCTGGTCCGAATTTAAGGGACCAGCGGATCTGAGGGGTCGTGTGAAAAGGCCCTAACTGAGTAAATAAAGTGTTGAAAATGAAGAAATAACATCCCCATCTTGACACTGCTGCCAAGAACACAATCTGACTGCCCAAAAGGAGATGCTTGAGACTCATCAAATCCAGGGATAAACCAGTATGGGGGGTATTTTTTGCTTATAATGTTCACCACAAAGTCTGTGAAGAGCTGTTGGAAAGCAGAAGCTTCCCCAGTCACCAGCACTGGCCTTGCTACTATTTTAAACCTTATGTTCTTAACGTTTTCACTTTCTCTAACATCTTGGAGGCCTGCTGTCAGGCAGAAAGGTGGGACACAGATATTTTGAGCACTAGGAGAAAAGCTTTGTGTAAGAGTGTATGTATGTGTGTGTTCTTTGTTGAAACTTAAGGTAATTTTGGACTTGGCCCACATGACTCAATTGGAGCAAACTAAATTGGGCCACTTAAGTTCATGTAGCAGTTCGGTATGCCGTTTGATACACACCATGCATCCACATCACATATCCACTTCAAGTAACCCTATACGACTTGGCTCTCTGAACAAAACAAAAGGAAAAAACCCTACCCCTTGCCCCCTGCTTTCTTCAATTCAACACTTCTGCAGCGGAGAGGTAGGTGGGAGAACAGCACAAGCAGCTGGGTCCAAGAAGGAACTACCTCAGGGTGGTCTTGAATCTATTAAGGGCCCAAAGGGAGAGTTGCTTAGAAGTGGGCAAGGGCAGCCTTTATTTTGTCTTGGGTATCATTATCTTAAAAGGCACCCCACCAAGCCAGGATGGAGAGCACTTGAGGACGGAGCTTTTCAACTTGCCCTGCTTTCACAGTTACCTCAGAGCCGTGTCTGTCTGTCTGGTCTTCAGGGGAGAGAGAGGTGGAGACTGCAGCTGAAAGGTGGTTTTGGAGAGGCAGTGGCTCTAAGACACTGCTCTGTTCTTACCTACTGAGAGGGGGCCGGGGGAGATTAGAAGCTGTTGACAAGCAAAGCTGCCAGCCTCTTCCCCGTCCTTATTCTCTCTAAATAAGTAATCCAACAAGAAAAAGAAAAAAAAAGGGGGGGCAAACCCTCCAACCCCCCTTTGATTGGGGCAGAACAGTCTCCTGTCTGACTTCTGGACAAAGACGAGCTGTACTTGAGGCCAAAGGGGCAGGGTTTTTGTCTCGCTGTGGCAACCCGGAGGGCCAAAGGGATGGTATTAAATGTCTCCCACTGTAATGAATTCAAGGTCATTCTGAGCTTTAAGAGGTTGGGATACCGGCTACAGTAATGACTCTGCAGCTGCCCACTGCCAAAACAGACAAGAGGCTGGCAGAGTTTGAAAAGAAATGGGGGAACCTTGGTTCTTTCATGTCATGGCTCTCATTATCCTTCTTTTATACAGCAGAAACAAAAATGAAGGTTGGGGCAGGGGGGAGAGAAAAGAAAATCCTGCCATTGTGTCTCAGCGAACTCTGACCACACTCAGCAAATTTTGGCCCGTTCTATTATTGCCTAACAATATGCTAGCAGGACGAGCGCCTTGATTCTTATTCCTCCAGTGCAGGGGGAGCAGGGAGAGGAGAGGCAGGTTTTGGGCTAAAGTGATACACGCCCTACAAACAGACCCACATTTTGTGTAAGCATAACCAGGGTAGGTCTTGCCAAAAGAAGACCTGAAAATGGATGTTCCTCTGAATGATGACGAGGTGTTACATTTCCAGCCTTATTTCTCATGGAACCATAGCTCCCCCCAGGCACTAGCTAGTGATAAAAGAGCAGATAGTTATGCTACTCCTTGTTCTTGCTTTACCTTTTGATGGTGATGATTATTTCTGGTATAGCAAAAAAGGCAAAAGTGGCCTGATATACCACTTTAATCAAAAAGTGGCCTGATATACCACTATAATCAAAAGCAGAGAGAGAGAGAGAGAGAGAGAGAGAGAGAGAGAGAGAGAGAGAGAGAGAGAGAGAGAGAGAGAGAGAGAGAGAGAGAGAGAGAGAGAGAGAGAGAGAGAATCATCCATATTTCTAGGTCTAAATAACTATACACATCATCTCCCATCAGCACCAGCTCCCACAGCCAGTGGTGAGTGATCATGGGAGTTGAAGTCCAAGACATCTAGAGAAGACAGCATTGCGGGAGGTGGGGGGAGAAGGATGTATAGAGATACCTTTGTACCATGAACCTACTTGATAGGGTACGTCTCGTCTTTTCTCTCTCTGCTTTTCATGCTGAGGGATGGCCTCCCATCCAAAGGTCAGGCTCCAGTCAAAATTACCCCGGCTGTGCTGCTTCCCATACTGAATCGGTTTGGAAAACTCAAAGGTGTTCAAGTCAATGGTGGTGATATCCGGACTAACCACTGCGGTCGGCTCCTCAGCAATACGAGACAAGAGAGGCTCCAACCAGCCGTGGAAACACTCACCTAAGGACAGAAAACAATAGGGGCCACTTCACCTGTAGCTGAGCCCACCTCTTTTCCTGTTCTTAAATTGCTTCAAAACATTTTCCTACGTTAGTTCTAGCTCCGCAGCTCTTTCACAGAGGGCTTTCCATGGTCAGCATCTCCCTTGCAGACACAGATCAATGCGCGCAACCACTCCTTCTACCTTTTCTTGCTCCGCTTACACGTGGCAACTGACTATCTCACCATAGTGCTGCATGCAACGTCCCTGCTTTTGTTAAGACCTTCAGTTTCTGTTCCCTCACCACTTCCTGGGTGGGATTAATTTATCTGAAGACCATGAACCTTTGAACACGACCCCTAAACTCCGCAGCAAATGGCTGCCAGCTCCGGAGCTTACAATTGTTTCCCCACCAGCTCCGGAATTTACAGGAAATTAAGTGCGACCACGCCCACCTAAGTGCGTCCCAGCGCACTTTTCTTGTACCTGCTCTAGGAGGGTGAAAATCCCCAGGTCTGGATTTAATCTGGTGAGTGCGGGGCTCTCCTTGCTTCTGTTTTTTTTTTTGCCTCCCGCCCCGTTAAGAGAAGGGGCAGGGAGGCAAAAAACAAACAAACAGAAGAGAAGGAATCAGGACAACGACAGGGCTCCGGGCAGCTTCAGAGGTGAGCCTGCATTTTTTCCTCTCTTTTTTCCTCCCTCCCCTCAAGCAGACAGGAGCAAGGAAGTGCAGAGGGGTGGGGATGCAGAAAGAGCAATGAACCCCCAAGATCCCTGGTCCAAATTTAAGTGGCCAGCAGATCTTAGGGGTCGTGTGAAAAGGCCCCATGTGTTATCTCAGTAGTAATGTAGCTGGGTAGCAGTAATTCCATGGTTTAACAGAGGTTCCAGTTGGCACTAGGTCTCACAAGAGCCACAGTGACATTCTGAGACCGATATCAAGTATTATTGTGATGGAATGTGTAGGAAACCTAGGGCCTGTAATTAGAAGAGGTCATTCTTTCAGGCCTGAATTTTTTGTATAGCTCCTATAGTTTTCATGTTAGATTTCTTTATTTCGTTATCCATCTTCAGATATAAACAGTGGCACCTTTTGCAGCTATGGTTATTCACTCCTGAAGATATAACTGAATCACATCTTTGTGACACGAATGGACTTCTAACTTCTAATAACAGGCTATCTGTAGCATACAGCTTGGCCTGTAAACAATTACAGAAGTCTCTGTGTGAGCTCATGACACAGCAAGAACTTAATACAGTGGACCCTCGTATAACAAAAGGTTTGTATATCATAAAATCTGTATAACATAAAAATTTCCATAGATAGGGGAAATTTGCTTAACAGAATCGCCTATGGGGCGAATCCATACAACATAAAAATGGTCGTGATTAGCGGTTACTCTGTTTTTAATGCATTCCTATGGGAAATTTGTATAAAGGAAAATTTGCTTAACAGAATTTCATTTGGAACAAATTAATTCCTTTATACAAGGTACCACTGTATTGTTAAGTGATACGGTCAACAGATCTTGCAGTATAATAGCACACAGAAAGTAAAACGTAACCAAAACATCCATAATATAAATCACGTACTACATAAGCAGGCTTATTTTAATTAGGCAAACATTTCATTTCAGTGAAAGTTTAGCTTGTATCTCTGTTTGCCTCAATAAAATTTAGTAAGTGTTTTGGTGAAAAGACTGCATTTATACTGTTGTTCAACAACACAGCCATCAAATAGTGATTATGCTTGTGTGAAAAGGTCACTCTGATGCAGTAATCAGCAAATATGTGTGCCAGTATGAACTTTCTTTCTTTTCGGGCAAAAAAGGGCACTCAGGCACCAGAGATTGCAGTCATCAGCAGAGGGAGTGATTCCTTACAGTGAGCATCTAGGAACGTGAGCACATCTCCTGTAGCAACGCTGGCACCCAGCAACCGGGCAGTTATTAAACCTTTCCTCTCCTGCTGCCGGACGACCCGCACAATCTGCAGCTGCTTCACATAGTTGTCCAACTCGTCTTTCAAGTAGTCTAAAAGAGAACAGACCGAGTTAGGGGGTGTGTCATGCTCAGCCAGTCTGGCAACTGTGCAAAAGAGTCAATGTGTCATACTGAAGTCGCAGTCCTGAGCACAACGGGGGCCCAAATTTTTAACAGTTTTATTTTGTTGAAGTGCCTGGGTTTTCCTTCTTACCCGAAAACATTACGAGACCCCCATCTGTAATGGGTAAAGGAAAGGGTGACTGGAAAAGAGGCAAGCAAAGGGGCAGGCAAATTGAAAAGGCACCAACATCTGTAACTCAATCTGATCCTGGGTTGCTGAAAAATAATGGGTTACTCCAAGAAGGCAAGAGCTGTCCACACCTTTAACAAGGTCCAGATGAGAGTCAACTTGCAATAGTTATTATACTGGCTGCTCCTTGGAGAAAAAGCATTGATCAGCTTCATAGACCAACTCTAAGAACATAAGAGGAGCCATGCTGGATCAGGCCAAAGGCCCATCTAGTCCAACTTCCTGTATCTCACAGTGGCCCCACCAAATGCATCTGGGAGCGCATGAGACTAGATATCTGTCTACTGATACTACTCCCCTGCCTTATGAAAATCAAGATAGACAATATCCACCAGTTCACCCAAATCCACATACCTGCTGGCCTTTTCAAACAATTCTAAAAGGTTTGTCAGGCAAGACTTACCCTTACAGAAGCCATGCTGATTTTCTCTCAGCATGGTTTTTTGTTCTATGTGTTTTAAGATTTTATTTTGGATGAGGCTTTTCACCATCTTCCTGGGACAGACATAAGGCTAACCGGCCTCTAGTTTTCCAGGTCCCCCCTCCTGTGACATCCACTATCCTGCAGTACTCTGGCACTGTGGCCGTTTTAAGAGATAAGTTGCATGTTACCGTTAAGAGATCTGCAATTTCATTTCTCAATTCTTTAATAACCCTTGGGTGGATGCCATCTGGGCCTGGTCAATTGTTGATCTTCAATTTATCAATTAAATCTAAAACATCATCTCTTTTAACCTGTATTTGATTTAATTCTTTAGTCAAGAGGGGATGTTCGGGCAGCAGAATCTGTCCAAGGTCTTCTGTCATGACGACAGATGCAAAGAACTCATTTAATTTATCTGCAATTTCCAAGTCCTCCTTTACCTCTCCTTTTCCTCCCTCACTCACCATCCAGAGGGGCAACTGGTTCTCTGGCAGGTTTTCTACTTCTAACATATTTACAGAAACTTTTATTATTTCCCTTTATATTGCTAGCCATACATTCCTCAAAGTCTTTCTCTGCCTCTCTTATCATCTTCTTACATTTCTTTTGTGTTTGTGTTCCTTTTTATTTTCCTCATTTGGAAAGACCTCTCCTTGTGCTTTAGAGCCTCTCTAACTCCATTTGTTAACCATGCCACTGCACTCTTGGACTTAGATGAGCTCTTTGTGGTATGCACTTCCACTGGGCCTCTACTACCATTGTTTTAAATAGGCTCCATGCACTCTGGAGAGATTGGATTCCTTTTACCTTCCCTTTCAATTTCTTTCTAACTAGTTTCCTCATCTGAGGGAAGTCCACCCTTCAGAAATCTAGGGTTTTTGTGTCTGATTTGCTTGACATTCTTCCCCCGACATGCATGGCAAAGGGGATTGCAGCATGGTTACTTTTCCCCAGAGGCTCAGTGACATTCACATCCCTGACCAGGTCCTGAGTATCACACAGTATTAGATCCAGAGTTGTCTGTTCTCGGATGGGCTCCATGACAAGTTGCTCTAAGGCACAGTCATTCAGTATGTAGAGAAATCTGGCTTCATTTTCTTGCCCAGAGGTTGCATTGGCCCAGTCAATATGGGGATAATTGAAGTCCCCCATGATTACTATTCTGTCCCTCTTAGACACCTCCATGATTTGTCTCCTCATTTCAAGGTCCCCCTCAAGTTTTTGATCTGGTGGATGATAGCACACCCCCACTGTCACATCGCTCCTTGGACCTGGTAGTTTAACCCACAGTGATTCTATGGTGGAGTCAGACCCACCATCAACCTCCCTTCTACTGGATTTTACCCTTTCTTTGACATAGATGGCCACTCCCCCTCCAACCTGTCCCCCTCTATCCCTTCTATAGAGTTTATAGCCTGGGATTGCTGTATCCCACTGGTTCTCTGCATTCCACCAGGTTTCTGTTACAGCTATTATATAAATGTTATCCCTACCTGCCAAATGTTCAAGTTCTCCCATCTTTGTGGATGTTTCAAGCATTTGCATAGAAGCACCTGTACAGTGGGTCCCCAACAACGGCTGCTTCTTTGTCCCCCCCCCATCTTTTAATTCCAGTAGACTAACTACCACATTCCATTATTCTCCCAGTGCTAATACCTACTATGTCATCACTTTGTGGTTCTCTACCCTCTCCAACTTTGTTCCAAGGGGATGAGGTGTTCCAAACTGGATGCTGTGCAGCTCCTGTCGGCTTTCCCCCAGTTATCAGTTTAAAAGCTGCTCTGCAGCCTTTTTGATGTTGAGTGCCAGCATTCTGGTCTCATCATGGTTCAAGTACAACCCGTCCCTCCTGAAAAGGTTTGACTTGTCTCAAAATGTTCTCCAGTTCTTGACAAATCTGTAGCCCTCCTCTTGACACCATCGCCTCATCCACGCATGGAGGCTTCTGAGCTCTGCCTGCCTGGTGGGTCCTGCACGAGGATTCCTCTCCAGGAATCCTCCAGGCCACATGGCCAGTTTGGAAGAAAGTCTCATTGGTTCCAAAACAGCTCTAATACAAGCTTCTGTGTAAACCCCACAAAACTTATACCCTGCAATAATCCAGCAAGATTATATTCCTTGTAATCACTCACATATTGCAGAAGTGACGATGAAAACTGATAAATGGTGATTTGCCACCAATATCCCCTTTGGAAACTATAGCAGCAGAAGCATCATGGTGGCCTTCCCATTTCAGGCAGAATTTACTGATTCCAAAGATCTAAGTAGAGGTCTTTTCTTATGTTATATATCCCCTCCTCTCAGTCCTTCACAAATTCTTGTCTCCTGCAAGTTATCCTGTTTCTCTTTTCACTCTGATGTGTGTTCTGCTCCCTACAACTGCCTCCACCCAGCTGCTCTCACACCCATTTCTTCAAAAAGAAACAGATCCTCTCTTAATGCCCTTCCTCTGTTTTTGGTTTTCAAAGGATACCACCCCATCCCTAGTCTATCCTGAATTTTCCTTCAAAGCTCCTTCTGGCCCTTTGTGATGAGAGATGGGGAGCCACATTTCCCCATCCCTAGCCAGTTTAATAAAGCTTCCCCTCCGCACTCTGATGCACACCAACCCACGCCAACCTCCTCAAGTCCTTCATGTCAATGCCCAAGGTGAGGATATTTTTGTGAAGCAGTGGAGGCAGCCCTCTCTGCTCACCTGGAGGGCACAGTCAGAGTCCCAGATGTTTCTCTTTTGGCCCCTTCCCAGCCTATCTATATTTTTCATTTCTTTAAAATATCATTATTCCACCTTTCAAGACAAAGCTCCCCCCCAGACAGTTTACAAGATAAAACATTAAATGGATAAAATACAGTGGACCCTTGTATAACAAACGGTTTGTATAACATAAAATTTGTACATAAAAAATTCTGGAGATAGGGGAAATTTGCTTAACATAATCGCCTATGGGGCAAATTTGTACAACATAAAAATGGGATCACTCTGTTTTCAATGCATTCCAATGGGAAATTTTATTTGGAGCGAATTAATTCCTTTATACAAGGTACCACTGTATCTAGTTACATTTTACTTCCTTTCTTCCTCACTCTCAGCCACCCGTGCCCACTCTTGCCTGTTCCCTCTTCTTTCTTCTCTTTTTCATTCCTCTGTTCCTCAAAACCTTGTACCTTACAGCTCTGTTTTCTAATGTCTGCTGCCACACATGCCTCTGTGCTGTACAGTATCTGTGGGGAAACTGCTGCTGCTAGTCCAAACAAGGGGTGCAACTACTCCACTGGAGGCCTGTGTTGCATTTGGAATGACACCCTGAGCTCATACAGGGACTGCAGATTGGTTTTGGGAGTTTATTGTTCATATAGGATGTCCTGTGAGTCTCCAGAAATTTATTTGTTAAATATGGTAAGGGGAAAATCAAGACAAGAGAGTAGAATATGTTATATATTTTAGGTGCAGCTAGGAATCAAATAGCAAGAGAATGGAAAAGTGAAGAAGAACCATTGGTTGATGACTGTTTAATAAAATTACAAGAATATATTTTATGGGACAAACTAACAAAATCATTAAAGGGAGAGTCTGCAACATAATTTGAAAATCAGTGGGATGACGTAAAGAAGTACTTAGAAGTAAGAAGGGAAAAATAAATTAATATCTAAAATTAATAGATTGCTATAGAATTGTATTATGACAAGTATGAGAATTACTCTCTGTTATGTATACAGTATATGATGTATCATAGAGTGATTTATTCTTTTTATTAGAAAAGAACTGTAAATGTTAGGAATGTAAAAAAAAAAGACTAAACAAAGGTATTATATGAGTGAAGAAAAAAACAAATAAAAATTAATACAAAGGAAGCTAAATAGAGGCAAATCTTGCCCTGAAAACAGGAAATAGATTGAACTGTTATATGATGTGGTAAAGTATTGATTTTTCTTTTTTTAATTTTTTTTTTTAAAGGATTCCCTGTGAGTCTCATGCCAACCCACAGCATGCCTCTTCCTTCCCCTCTTTCCTCTGGCCCTTCCTTTTCTGATCCTTTTATGGGGCATATGTATGGGAAACAGTAACAAGAAAACCAGCAATACAGTCAGTAAAAAAATACTTCAAATTCACCAATTTTTTAAAGTGAAGCAAATCCTATACTATTTGACTATGTAGTTGAAACCTAAACGACTGCAAGGCAGGGCACAGTCAGGAAGTGTGTGCAGCACTCAGGGTCACCCGGGAGGTGAGTCATTCTCTCTCTTCTGCACTCGCACCAAGTTTTGACCAGCTCTCAGCATCCACAACCATGGGTAACGATCGTGACTATTACTACCGGCAGTCAATGAAAAGCTAAGGTAAGCACGCTGGCACCAGTGAACGGTTTTGTTCTCCCCCACCACATCACACATACTCCCCTGCTGCCGATTCTTCTTGGATTGTCCTTCTCAAACTTGAGTCCCTAGCGGTTTGTTGTAAATTGCCCAGAGTGGACTTGATTGCCAGGTCAGTGGTAAACAAACAAACAAACAAATGGGACTCCAGAATGAGAAATGGATGGAGCATAATCAGAAGGGAGGGGAATCTTCTCTCTCTCTCTCTCTCTCTCTGTACTAGTAAATGCATGTGCACCCTTGTCCAGACATCAGATGTTGCCCTGGGGGCTCCACATCTAGTAGTATCTTGCCTGCCCCTCCTTGCTTTTAGTTGCAAGTGCAGTTCCTGCCTGCGATCAAGAAGCAAAAATGGGAAACGTCTCTTCCTCATGCCAGGTTCTCTTCACATATGAACTTTGTTTTTAACTTATGGTAACCGTAGGATTTGCTCTCCAGGTGCAAAGCGGTACAGGAAGTGTTCCAGCCTCTGTGGTGAGAGATTGTAGGCTTTTTACACTCCTGCGGCACTGAGCTTTGCCGTGAACACAATGGGTGGTTGTGCCTAAGAAGCCGCAGGCAGGAAGCAACAACACCACAGTACCGGGAAAAGAACAACTCAGAAATGAAGCAAACCTATATGAAAAGAAGCTGTCTTCTCTAGAGGCTGCAGCCGCACACCTGCATGGGATAACCAACATTTCAAGCCACAGAAGGCATCTGGCCTAAGGAGGGGCACAGCAACTTTATTCACCACAGTAATATTTTTACCTCTAAGACGTTGCCACAAACAGTCTGGGCCAACCCTGTCTCTCTTATACTAATTAATTTTCACATCCTTTTGATTAGTTTATTTTAATGGAATTTCCAGGGTGATTTCATTTTGTCATCTGGAGAATGAGCAAACAATTTGTCTCTTCTCGTGAAAAAAACAACACGACTTACTCTTCCTTGGTCAAATACACACAGGTGTATTAGTATATTGTCACACCATCGGGTACAAGAATGTCTCTACCACAGCGGCAGAATTTAAGTTCAAGCTACGGCAAAGTAGTGTCAACTTCTGAAAATGTGGCAGTCACTTTGAACCAGCTGGTTTTTTCTGGAAATAAACCTAGTCCAGTACAATAAAACAAGCAAGAAAATGTATAACCAGTCTATAAAGAGCTCTTTAAGAGCATGTAGGGAGAGAACATTTTCCACAACCACCACAAAATCACGATTAAGATTTTTCATGACTGACCCACAAAGTCCACTGGGTGAGCCTTCCCCTGCATCCCCTCTACCACACAGAATTACTTAGAAAACAAAACACATGCATGTAAGATGTCTCTAAAAGTAATTAGATTCTTCCTGCATTCCTGGTGGAACAGGTGGGATAAATATTCAGTAGGCAAAAATACATCCACCCAAGAGAGTGCCTTCTTGGTAGTGGCCCCATCCCTGTGGAATGGGCTCCCGGTTGAGCTGCACTTGGCCCCCTCCTTCTCAACCTTCAAGAGGTTGCTTTTAAACGAAGCTTTTAATGGCATCCTCTGATGAATTTGCCAAATTTGTGCTACCTGTGTGATCACTGGTGATACCCTTGACGTATCCATTTATGTTTGTTGATTTTTCTTGTTCTTGTTTTATAGTTTTTTGCCCTATTAGTTCCTTATTGTATTTGCTTTATTTTTCTGTTAACCACCCACTATAGTGCTGTGCACCAATTGGGCTGTAGAAAAATGGAACAAACAAGCAAACAAAACAAATACATTATGTGAGAAAGAGCCACAGCACAGTGGGAAAGCTCCCACAGTGGACTATACTATATCAGTGGTTCTAAAACCTTTTTTGCCGTGCTCCCCTTGTTGAACAAAAAAAATAATTGACACAGCTACCCTTAAAGCAGTTTGAATACTTAGGAAAAGAAGAAGAAAAAACAGCGCAAAATTAATGCTCAGTTGTCTTTAATGTGATGTATGAAACTGTTTGGATGAATTTTTCATTATTTCATTTATGTTTATGGGAAGTTTAGTTAATTTTACCCTCAAATCACTTGACCCAGAAAGTTAAATATTATTGCCGTGGCACCCCTGGCATACGCTTGCAGCACCCCAGGGTGCCACAGCACACAGTTTGAGAACCGCTGGACTATATGACCAAACAGATTGCCATGCCACATGATAGATTCTTAAGTTCCTGTATCATTGAAAAATCTCCTACCTTTCAGCATAATCCATACTTCTAATCAGTATAGCGCAGAGGAAAGGGATGTTCCTGCGCCTGCCTCTGTTCACTTGGGAGCATTTTGCAAGACAAGCAAACATTTCTTTTAAATTTTGCCTTGATCAACAAGCAATATCTTGATATACAAGCACTAGAGCAAGTCACATGATCACAAGTGAGTCAATGGTGTCTCCCTCCCTCCCTCCTCCTGCTGGATTGTGGGTGATTGTATGGCACATTCCATCTCAGGCAGCCTCCAAAGCAGAGGGAGGAGAGAGGAAGGAAGGTCTCCCTCGCACCAGGCAGTAACTTTTCAAAGGGGAGTGCAGGTAATTTTTTTATTTTTATTTAATTGTTTTCAAGATTCTTTCTAATTTTTTCAGACTATCTCTAGTCATGGGGCAGCCTGTCAAGTGAGTATGGAGCTACAAATTGCACTTTACTATTATCACATTAAAAATACAGAGTACAGCCAGGTACCTAAATCTTGGTGTGGATGTGGACTTCTAGCCAAGTTCTTTTGTGAGTTTTTGCATTTTGTGTGCACAGTATGTGGTCTATGGGGCCCCAGAATGAATCATCGGAGTTTCCATTATTTCTTATGGAGGACTTTGCTTTCATATAAGAGTGTTTTGGTTTACAATCATGTTTCTGGGACAAATTATGCTCATAAACCAAGGCATTACTGTACTTAACTCTATTATAGGGTGTGAAAGCAACAGCATTCAAGTGATTTATAAAAACATGTTCTTTTAAAGAAGGGTCTGCCTGAAGACACTTTTCTGAGGGCCCCTTCAAAAGCAGAGCCAATGCTGGACTGTAAGAAATGCAAGATGCACAAGAAGGGGCTGCGTTCTGAACTTTTCTAAATGAAGGGAAAACTAGCTGGCCTGCTGAAGATGTGGGGAATGTGGGGGGAGAGTCCCAAGTATAAAGAGAGTCCAGGAAGAATGGATGCAAAAGAAAGACACCATATACCACTGTGAATAAATCACAGCTTATGCAAAACATATTGGTGTCTGCTGAGGAGTTCTACCAGTTTCTCTCAGTTGTGACTTCAAGAGCCCTTGCAGCAGCTTGAGAGCCAAGGGAGCAGACACCCTCCACCCTCCACCCCCACCCCACCCACCCCAGGAAGCCTTGATGCTGAACTATGTTATTATCCCAACCTTGGATATAACCAATTTAGAGTCAAGTGACAGCTTGCGGTTTCTACGCTTGCTCAAGTAAGCAATACATTCCCAAATGATAGCTAAATGTGGTTTGCTGGAGTCACCCATCGTGGGGAAGTCTGCCTCCATCCTTGCCCTACAATACAAGGGCCAAGTTAAATGCATGGGGTGCAGGGGGAATCTTCACTAGGCAACAGAAAGAAGAAAGAGCAAACAAAGCATGGTCAGCCATAAAATGCATCAAGATCAGAGGACTGCCTAAGAGAACATGGACGGATAAGGCTCTGAATCTATTGCTGAGGAAATTATTTGCTCTCCCAGGGATGCAGTCCCTTCCCCACCCCAACACAGTCAGGTCTGCAAGTATGTGCTCTCCCAGACAGGCCAGCTTTCAAGACTACATGTAAGGACATGCCATGCATTTTACCTCTGCCCCTGTAAAGAAGATACAAGGAACTGAAGCGTTTACAAAAGCTGTAGGATGACCCATCGTCAGATGTACAACAGACTGAGGGCTTTCTCCATATTATTTATACATACTGCGATGAAGATACTGTACAGTGCGTTATCAGAATATGCAAAAATGTGCTATATATTTATTTTAATGCCCTGCCATTCTCCCTTGCAGCAGTCAAGGTAACTCACATCATGAACACAAGAACAGATATAAGTTTTAAAAAATTATAAATCATAGTATGAAAATATTTTAGATATCACATTAAAACACAACTAATAGAACTTAAAACTATTTAGAAGCAAAAGAAAAAACAGCACCTGCCATCGAAAAGCCCCATCTCATTCTTTGCTTAGGGACCAGAAGCTGCTCTGAATAAAAATGCATTTCCTTTTGGGGGAATGATAAGAGGGAGGGGCCCAGCCTAGACCCCTCCAAAGGAGTGGTGGCCTGAGAGCAGCCACCAAAAAGGCCCACCCTCTGGTTCTCAACAACCATGTCTGCGAAGCCAGCGAGAAAGAGAAATAGACCTCTCCCAAGGATCTTGAGACCAAGGCAAGCTCATATAAGGATGACAGCCCTGCAGATAGCCTAGACAAGTGATGGCGAACCTTTTAGAGACCGAGTGCCTAAACTGTGATTCAAAACCCACTAATTTTTCAGAAAGTGCCAATACAGCAATTTAACCTGAATACAGGTGGCTGTGAAGGGGCGATGTCAGCCACAGAAAGGGCTACGAGAGCCACCTTTGGCATCTGTGCCTCCTTCCTTCCTTCCTTCCTTCCTTCCTTCCTTCCTTCATTGCATCGGGAAGGAGGTGGCAACCCAGGCAAGCTCAGGCCCCTCATCACCTTCTAGGTGGCCACTCAGGATGAGGAGCAACAATGGCCTTGACCCTAAGTATTTATGGCTTTGCAAGTCAGCACCAGCACTTTAAATTCTGGCTGGAAACAGACTGGTACCCAGTGAAGTTGTTTAGCACAGGATTTCTATTCTCACTAAAAACTGGTTCCATTCAACAGCCTTGGTATAGCATTTGAGGCCTGCTGGAGATTCCAAACACCTTCTCTAGGCAATCCAGGCAGAATGCACCACAGTAATCCAATCAAGACATAAGAAAGCATCTCTCACTATGGCCAGATCAGATTTCTCCACAAAAAAGATGCAGAAGGCATCCTAGCCTTAACCATACAAATCAATGCCTGGCAACTGCAAAGTGGTCTGCTTATATACTGTCCCATACCACTTCAAGTAGTCTCTGGGTGGTTTGCAGTTTTAATTACAGTATGCAGGCTACACATCCCCCCACCCCCAGCAAGCTGGGTACTCATTTTACCGACCTCAGAAGGATGGAAGGCTAAGTCAACCATGAGCCTGCTACCTGGGACTGAACTCCAGGTCGTGAGCACACTTTTACTTGCAGTACAGGCATTTAACCACTGCGCCACGAGGTTCTTACTGCCAAAACCTGATGATCTAGACTCAGAACTGAGTCTAGCTCAAGGTGCCAACCAGAGTTTTCAGTTGGAGAGCAGTCTCAACTAATGCAGACCAAATTCCTATTCTCTAAACAGCCTTGCTATTGATCAGGAACACATATGTATTGTCTGGAGTGTACTTCTTTTGCATTTGCACCCATCTAGTCCATTTTTGACCTCAGAAACTAGGTTAGAACAGAGACAGCCCCATCCAGAATTGACTGGAAAAGGAGAAACAGAGTTGGATTTCAAGCACATACTACAGGCACTGAACCTATAATTCCACACAGCCCCTCCCAGTGCATCCATGTATATTGTATGCAGCACGCACATAACAGAATCATGAAGGACCTCAAGAACCAATAGCCAGGTCATCAAATAGGAGTCCTCCAGCATCAGTTTGAACTTGACCCTTTAGGAACAACCAGAACTGCTGTGAAAACAGTGGATCAGAAGGAGGCCATGGTTGATGGTAAGAAAAGCTGTTTAGAGATCCAGTAGAACCAGTAGGGGACACCTTCCCTTGTCTGATACTTTGCGTAAGCTGTCCACCAAAACCAAAGGCACCTACCTTCCATCACCAAAACTGAAGCCAAATTCAAACATATCTAAATAATCCAACTCACCTAAGAGCTCTTGGAACAAAGAAGTCACCTCATAGTACCTTGTCTTGAGATTAGCTCATAGTTAATTCAGTACAGAGAGGGGAATGTAAGGAGAGTTTTTTCAGCAGTGGTCTTAGTACTGTCTTCTGTAGTTATTCTGAAACCCTTCCTTGACATAAGGAGGCACTGGCCATTTCTTCCTGCCAATTCAGGTCAGTCCATCTACAACCCTGGTCAGGAACCACAGGGATCTAACATACATGTCATGGTTCTCATCTCTCCAAGGATCCAGTCTACGTCCTACATTCATTTTTTCTATACAAGCAGGTGCCTAAGTTACATACACCACACTTGGCTCCATGCAGTGGAAGGAGACACCAAGAGGCAAATAAACAAATAAACAAACAATTGTGTTCTCCACCTGAATTGGTCCTCCATCCCAACAGAAGTTCCAGTGAGCCTAAGCAGAAGTGTGCCTTAAAGCATAAAGTAAGGCTAGATATGCCTTCACAGGCCTGCAGTATGGTTGACACGGAGACCTCAACCAATCCTGAAAAAGTCACCTTCATGTGGATGTTGAAGTCTCCTGATACAATAAGCAGAGGGTGTTCCAGCACCTCTCTCAAGATCAGCTTGGTTAGTTTGGGAAGGAAGACTGTTGAGTAGCAGTGTGGGCAGTACAACACCAGAATCTCCACTGGGTCTGGGCATCCATTTCTAAACACATGCTCTTGGACCCAAAGGACTTCAGGATGGGCACCAGATGAAGTGGGACAGAATCATGATAGGCAGCTGAACTCCATCTCCCTAGTCCAAACATGTTGTAGCCCAAACATTATACTTTTGCCAATCAAAGCAAATCAAAGTGTTCTGCTTATATACCAGCCCATAGTGCTTCAAGCACTCTCTGGCCAGTTTACAATTCAATTATGTAGGCTACACATAGGTATGACTATATGACTGAGACAGTCTCTGCCATCATGTTGCTGTAGGGGGCAGGCTTAAGCCAAAAGGGAGGATACAAAGCTGCCCTGTTAGGACATGTCAGTATAATCCAAACATTTTAATATCCTTCCCCCTTTCAGGGACATGATTCCACCTTCAAGCAAACCTGCAGAGGTCTAAAGAAACTGTACTTACCATCTGTACTGGCATCATCCACAAGAATGATTTCTTTTAGCAATATAGCTGGGGAGGAATACAGCACACTGTACACAGTGCGCAGCAAAGTTGACCATGCCTCGTTATGGAAAACGATGATCACGCTGGTGGTTGGGAGGGGTGGACAGCGTTTGAACTTTTGTTCAATACACCTATGAAATGAACATCAAAGGCAAGATACACGTAAGAGGTGGTCAGTGTTTCTATGGCCCCCAAACCCCCCAATATACCTAGCTAGAACATGAAAATGGGATATTAGATATAATAGAGGGATATTAGACCCTCTCTAGCATGCACAGGGTTTATTTTAACATACAGGGATATTTCCAGCACTTTATTGATGAGAAAAGTGAAATTACTTATTTGAAAATAGGTCCCCAGTATTTTTATAGTGCTCTTTGCAAAATTATGCAACAACACATACTTGTCCTACATCTATTTAAATGTATAAAGCACAAATAGTACAAAGCTAATTTTCAGGGTTATCAATCAGCAACATGTTATTTATGGATGAGGTTTACTGCTTCTTACCAGGAAGTTGTAGGGGAAAAGAACAATTGCTGCTCAGATAATTTAACAAGCAACACATTACAACGTTTTATAAGGTTTTCAAGCTCTGATAAAAATCTTTGTGCTGTCAAAGCACAGCCTCTTCTATGAGGCCAATCAAGCACGATACCTACTACAGCATGCAAAGGCAACAACTTTTTCAGATCAACCACTGAATTACAGTTTAGTTTTATCAAACTGAGCCTGGGAAACTCTCAGTCTTGGAAATTTCTCCTTTCTTCCTGATAATGCAGCAAAAGGCAGTAGATGAGAATTTAAAGCTACAGTAGAATCCCCTGCTTCTGTGGATTGGTTCCAATCCCCTTCTGTAGATGATGAAAAAGATGGATAATAGTGAATGCTATAAGACAGGGCTGTCCAACTTTAAACAGGCTGAGGCCTACTTTTTCCAGCCCAAAGTGCCTGAGGGCTACTATACTAAAACTTCTACTTATGAATTTTATCCATTCCTTCCGAGCACATGGTCATAAGTAAAAAAAAAAATGTAAGTAGAGCAGCAATTTCCAATAGATATGCATTGAAAATCAATTAATCCATTATGGAGGGAATTCTCCAGGGGGGAAGAAGGGAGGTGTCACTGCACAAAGGAGATGGGCACACCTGCAACCCCGCCTCTCGCCCCTCTTCTCCCTACACTCAACAAGTCACAAGACAGTGGCACACTGATCATCTGGCTGGTGGGGGGAACAGGGGACTGTGCCATGGCTTTGAACTGCCCTGCTCAGCTGAGGCAGTGGGCTGGCAGACCCAGAACTTTGCCGGGGCAGTGGTGGTCCTTGGGATGGAGGAGGGAGGGATGGAAAACTTATCCCTTCACTTTTTTTTACTGATGGCCGGCGGGCTACTTTTGAACCCTTCGCGGGCTACCAGTAGCCCACGGTCTACCTGTTGGGCAGGCCTGCTATAAGAAAAAATGCAGAAAAAGTATTTTTCACCATGTATTACCAAAACTGGCCACTATAAGGTGCAAGAGAAAGAACAGGTAGCCTTAGTCATTTGCTTCCTCAAGTGGCTAGTTCTGGTAAATATGTTGTGAAAATATTTTTATCTGGGTTTTTTTTTCTTTTCAGTATTTTCAGACTGCAAGACTTGAAAGCACTTACACCAGTCCTGCAGATATATTGGTCCAACTGTAGTATATTTTGCTAAAACCTAACTAGAACAGAGTTCTGTTTCTCCAGGTTCAGACGGAAGAAGTGACAACAGTGAATTGAAAATATCAATCAACAGAATCTCATTAGAATTTTTAAAAAAATGCGGGTTGGCAGAATAATCATAATGGGAAACTGGGCGGGCTAGACTCCTTTTGGAGGCCAGTTCTAGAATCTGGGAGAGGTTGTAGGAGAAAGCACTCTCTCACAGCCACAACAAACATCCCTCTGAGGGTGGTGGGACCATGAGAAGCGTTTCTTACAAAGGTATCAAAGACTGAGAAGTATTTAATCAACTATGCGGTCTTTCAGATAGCCTGGACCCACACAGCATCCAACTCTAAAGGGCACAGACAACACATCAAAGCTGCCCTAAGAAGAAACTTCTGCACCTTCTTATTACTAGCCACAAGGAACAGACAGTTATTTGAACTATCTTGAGTTCTAAAAAGCTGAAAACTCATCAAGGGGAACCCACACAGGGACTGTTGCTAGAATGCAAAAAGAGAGGGCAATGAGGACACATGTTACCATGGGCAGATCTGACATCTCCATGAAGGGGTGTTGTTTGACACATTAGCTTTGACTGTGCAACAACATCCAGGCCTCTGATAAGATCTGAAGATTGAGGTTCAAGGTTCAATTTATGCCCGCCCTCACAGTAGGCATGCCTCTAGTCTACAGACACACAACGTGCCAACCTGAGTTTTCACTTAGAACGGATCACTTGGTCTCTCCTCTACAAGCCACTTTCTTTCTGTATTAGCCAAAGAGGCAAGGAAAGCGAGAAGGCAGAAGAAATAAGCATCACTGCATTTGCCTGCTGCTCATCACCTTAGTGGAGAGCAATTATATTTGTATTTGTTTGCCAAGTTGCTATAGCAGCTTGTACTCCTAGGTTTCTACCCACGATGTCCAGCACCAAAGTGCCCCGATATTAGGGCTCTTTAACATGTTAACCACACTTCTACACACTAGTAGCCATTTACAAGCATGTTATAAAAATAAGCTTATACCTGAACCAGGGGTCCCCAACCCCTGGGAGGGCCACGGTGTGCTACAAACTGGGCCCACTAGTGGCCAGCAAGGTTTAGGGCATGTGGCCAACTGGGTACACATGCTCCCCCCCCTGCCGCGTGGATTCCCCTTCCCTGCATACACATCCTAGCTTAAATGGTCACAATGGTGTGGGGGAGTCTTGCATGCATGCACCCCCACACCATTGCATGCCCACACACCAGTGCTTGTGAGATAAAAAAACTTGGATGACTGCTGACCTGGATGATCAGAGAAAAGCACATCCACTCTGAGTGTACAGGCATTTGCCTAAACTAAAATCAATTGACCTCAATAGCACTTACTCCCAAGCAAGTCAATGTAAACCATGCTGGAGCTTAGTGTTGAGATAGTATCCTGAATGTTCATGCCCTTCACTGTGGGAATCCTGTAAGGCAATTGTCAGCAAGGTGTGATTCCCATTTTGTCAATCACATCTGGAGAGCCTGTGACTGTCCAGTTATTAAGAAACTACGGCCTTCCCACTTATTGTAGGTGGCAGAAGAATTGGGGCTGATAGACTGATGGACAGACACATGCACAAGGGCGCGCGCACACACACACACCATTCATTGCCCAAGGACATCCTACGTTCATGACAGAGAAAAGATTTGAACCAAGCCATCCTTCTCTGATGAGCAGCTTACTCATAAACAGCTGTGTAAGAGGGAGTTTCAGCAACTGAAGTCTACAGTATTGCACTGGAGGAGCAAGAAAAATAATAACTACTCTCCCAATAAATAAATCCCTTTTTGCTGGAACACCTGAAAGACTGAAGAGCTCATTAGGAGGTCTCTCTCTCTCTCTCCCCCTCTGGCATTGGTCCCTTGCTTCTGCTGCCCTCCTTCCCCTCCTTGACCTCGCCTTGACTCAAGTGTCCAGGTCACAGGATGAGGTCATAGATTCCATCCCCCCAGTGAGGGGACACAATAGTAGTCTCAATTGGTCCCCTGCTAGATCTTTGTGAACAGAAATGCTGACACACACAGGGTATTGCTTTACCAAGAGGGTTTGGGGGGGGTGAAGGGTGAGAGAAAATTTATTCTCCTGAGATCCAGGGACACAAATGCCTTCTGCCTTTGTCTGTAAATTCAACCAGGAGGCCGAAGGAGACAATAAGAATTCTTTTGTCTGGAAGCGCCTGCACATTCCTTTTGGATGGCTCAGGGCATGCAGAGAACAACCCACACCTCCCAGACCACACGGTTTTTCATCATGAGCTCAATGGATAACTTGGCCTGCCATGGATCCCCATGGATTCAGTGAGACTACTCCAGTGAGACTTCCTGTGCAAAGAAGAAGGGATAACATAGAATCATAGAGTTGGAAGAGACCTCAAGGGCCATCTAGTCCAACCCCCTGCCATGCAGGAACCCCCATCACAGTGCTCCTGACGTATGACCATCCAGACTCTGCTTAAAATAACTGGTAGTAATAAAAGCACAAATGGAAATGCACCCTGGTAAGGGACTACTATCCTTATACTTGGGTGGTACATTTTACTATATAAAAGAACTCTATATTGATATTGCTGCTGCTACCACCCCACCCCCACCCTCACTACTACTACTACTACTACTACTACTACTACTACTACTACTACTACTACTACTACTACTACTACTACTACTACTACTACTACTACGATGGTGGTGATGGTGGTGGTGGTGGTGGTGGTGATGATGATGATGATGATGAAAGGACCCATTATGACTACTCAACTAAAATGTTTTATGAAAGAAAAGAAAAGAAAAAAGAAGCCAAATGCAAAATTATAAGATGGAGGTTAATTGGATCTTAGAATTATGGCAGATCACAAGCTGAATATGAGTCAATAGTATGATGTGGCTGCAAAAAGGCAACAGCTGTTGTAGGCTGCATTGGTAGGCTGTAGGGCTATATGGTCTCCAATGCCTGTGAAGTACTAGTTCCCCTGTGTTCCTGCACTGGTTTGGTATCATTTCTGTGTCAGTCCAGTTCTAGATACTGCACTTTGGGAGCGATTACACTAGAAATTTGATTTGATTTGCTGCCTGTATTACATTTGAAATCACAATCAGTGCTCACGCAGAGGAGGCAGAGTGATTTTGTTCACCCTTCATACTAGATGCAGGGTGAGTCGCATTCTAGCCCACAGTCCCCACTTCTTTCTTTCCACTGGTCCTTCCTGATCCTTTTCTGGTTAGCAGTGAAGCTGCTTTCTCATGTAAAGCTTCAGACTACTAAAGTTCTCAAAAACGTATTTATAGAAAAGCAACAAAGAAAATTAGTGTAGTTCATAATACAGACCATCAAAAGTATGAATAGCAATTCTGCAAACTCTACACGTGTAATTCACATGCCAGGATGTTTCCATCTCAGGGATCATCACCATCTTCCCCTTCCATTCTGTTACTCTTTCCCTTAACTTTCGAGCAACACATGCAGGAATTATCTCGTCTCTGGTTAAATATGTTTTCAAACTATAGGCCCAATGGACTGTGAAAATGAATGAAGTATATTAATGTCACTGAAACATCATTTACAGACATGCCCCGTCTTTACAAGAAAGCAGCATAACTACACAGGAAAAGGGCCCATTCAGTTTGTTGCATCTTAAAAGCAGAAGCCCCTAAACAGCAGAGAGGAAAAAGCCACTTTGAGAAGAAAAAGAGATGGGCTTATTTGAATCAGCCTTTGAATCATGTGGTCAGTAGAAAAATACTTTCAATTTACCGATTTTTATAAGTGGAGCTAATTCTGTGGTATTTGACCATGTAGTTGCTCTCTTTCAGAAGGATTTAGGCAAACTGGGGCCAGGTCAGAGGACTTATTCCTCACAGGAACTGGTTTCCAACAAGGATGATCAGGGGACTGGAAACCAAGCCCTGTGAGCAAGACTGAATTAACTGTGCATGTTTAGCCATGGGGGGGGATTAAGGGGAGACATGATAGCACTCTTCAAACATTAGAACTATTATCACAGATTGTTAATTTGTTCTTGATCATTCCAGAGAGCAGGGCCTGTAATGGGGTCAAGTTACAGGAAGCCAGATTTAGGCTGAAATATTATGAAATGTCCCAAATGTTGGAGTAATTTGACAATGAAAACAATTGCCTCAGGGGGTGGTGAGTACTCCAAAGCTTGAGGCATTCAAGAGAAAATTGCACAACCATGTGTCAGATATACCGGTACTTTGATTTGGATCCATGTATTAAGCAGGGTATTGGACTGGATTGTCTTATAGGACCATTCAAACTCCATTATTACATCAATCTATGGTTTTATGTCCTATAATCAACACCACTGATTTCAGGACTGTATGAATACGATATTGGTAAGTTATCCAAACCTAATGTCTGGAATGTGTGCAGGAGAAAACAATGGTAGAAAGTAGACCAATCCCAGTCAACAGACTGAAAAGACTGCAGGAGTTTAGCTTCCAAGTTAAAAAAAACTTTAATACACCATAAAAGATCAAGCTTTCATCAGGAAACCACATCCTTCCATCTTTAGGATGACAAACAGCAATACTTACCACAATCTATTACAGAACATTCAGCTAGCCTAATTGTCTAATCAATTTACTGCTGTGCTCATGAGATTAATTAATTAAGACAGCCATGAATCACTAAGATTTTGTCCATCCTCCTGGTTCACCATTTTTCAAATGCATCTCTAAAGACTCTCTTATCAGCCTTAAATTGTAAAAGTGTGACTGAAACAGCTTTTTTGTTTCATTAAAACATATACTATGCCCAGTTTCCCAGCCTTGTTTAGCTAATGCAGTCGTTTTTTCTTGGCTCAATCTAAGGCAATGCTCATGTTCCTTGAATCAAATAGCAGTGGTTCTTCCTGTCTGCCCAATATAAATTAAACAAGAAGAGCACAGTGTCTAATAAAGATCTGGCACTTTTAAACCCAAACCATCCTTCCTGGGCTGCATACACTGATTAATCCTTTCAAAAGGTCTGAAAACAGTTTTAATTCTAACCTTTAACAATCTTCCAAGAGGATTAGCTACCATGCTGCAATAAGGCAAATCTGTAACACCTCTTACCCAATCCTCCTCCTGGTCGTTCAACTTCTCCCTCCTTTCCACCTTCCAACACCGAAAAAACTGTTCTAATTATAACAATGCAGCTGAAATGTTTGATTCAAGAAATGTTTGTGGATTCTGTCATCCAGGTGAGGTTATCTGGGAGTTGAGTCATGGCAACAGGATAGAAATATATCACTGCTCATCCATGACTGAAGAAGCTACTTAGATGAGAAGCAGAACCTTTCGATTTCACAAGAAGTCCAGCTCTCATGACTCAACTCCCGGATGCCTCTAGAAACCCAATTCTTTTTCTTTATGATCTTGATCCACTATGGTTCTTGCTCTGTGTATTAACCTGTGCATAATTGAACACTTTTGGGCTGAATAAATGTGACTAGCACTGTTCAAATAGAGATTGGTGTCCTATATACACTTCTGCCCAAAGAAATATCTTCATAACTATATAGATTCTACATCCAGAAAAATTTGGTACTGTGAAAACGATGCTCATGATAGTGCAGTTCTTTCTATAGGACAATCAAAGGTGATTGAGATGAGAAGCATCTATTTCCGCACCTCGCCTAGGGCACAAAAAAAAACTAGCACCGGTCCTGCTTCCAGCCCTGCAGTTCGATGAGGATCAGGTTTCAATAAAAGAGAAACATTTAATTACCACTAACTAGCCCTCTTCTACTTAGGACATGCATTCTAAGGGAGTAGACATTGAGCAGCTCGCTACTTTTCAAAATGGCCCTTAGCCCCAGCAAAAGTGCCTAGCTTTGCCCTAAAGAAAACACTGCTGATTTCCAACCAATAGAGCTAGCTCTGGATTCTTCTGTGGGAGGTGGGCAGGCGCAGAACTTCCATAGCACTTCCCCTTAACCCTGCTTTGGACCACAAGGGCACCAGTTAAAGATATAAATTCTTGTTAGCTGCCTTGTTATCACCCGAAGCATTTTGTTATGCCAGGCTGCATGGCAGGGCCGGGCAGTTACCTTTCTCCCCCTTGTCATCTTCATCTGAACTGGGAAGTCTACAAAACTCTCACACAACTCACAACAAGCTTCTTTCTGACATGTCCCATGTTTAGTGCACCATTTCTGAGACACGGAAAAGGGATTTTTTTTTAAAAAAAAAGTTCTTGGGAAAATCTGACCTAGTTAGATGATTTGAATAATTTTTTTTTGGTAGAGAAAGCTCCCGCTCTGCCTTTCCTACTGATCTCTTTTGATTTCACTCTCCATACCCTCCTCTGAAGTTTTCAGTGGGAAGGCAGGCAAGTCTTTTACATGCTGCATATTTCTGGTGCACTTCAAAAGAGGAAGAACCGTTCCACATGGGAGAGCACATGGGGTTCCCCCCCACACTCCCCTACCTCTTCTCCTACCCCAAAGTGCTCAACAATAGAAGCTTCATTCATGGGCTCCCTCCATCTGAGCCAATTTCCCCGGCTCTCCCGATTTATGGTTTTGGGACTGGGAGGGCTTTACACTTTAATTTAAATTGGTTTATGCCTCTTGGGTTGACTGAATAACATTCTTTTGCTCCCTGCCTAGAACACCACATTCTTCTATTGTGATATCTACACCTGCTAGGCAGAAATAATCAGTTGCAAGGAGGGCAGGAAGTAAGTCAAGGGGAAAGAGAGAAGGTCTGCAGGACCAGACGGGTTTTCAATCATTATTCAAGAAGCTTTTGCTGGCTTACGTCCTCCGTAACACCCACCCCCCGGCCCCCCCCAGCAACAAACCCAGGTCTCTGCTGACTTCTCTCTCTTATGAAAAGCAGCAGTCACCTCTAAAGGGCTCCGGAGACCACAGGGAAAGATGGGGCAGGGAGGGGGGGGACAAGGGTCACGTTTGACTCCTGTCTTGCCCCCCTGCGGTACTGTAAGCCATGTCTGTTCCACTTGGCGAGCAAAGTGAAAAAACCAAGGAGGCAACCGAGCTTTGTGAGATGGGAAGGAAATGGACCAAAACCAAGGGCGGGCGACAGATGGAATTCAGGAAGTTTTTGAACTTGATCAACATTTATTTGGTTTTTTCTTCTTTCTTTCTCTGTTTTTTTAAAGAGAGCTGCAATTGTTCATGTTTTCTGCTTCATAAACAGGGCATCAGTGGGGCATAAAAGAAGGAGAATGTGGAGGAGGAAGAGGGTGAAAGGAGTAGACAATTGAAAAGCAGAAGTGCGTTTCTAGGCATTTTTCTTTAGCACAGCTGAAAGAAATAGCAGCCAGGGTTCATTTGGGACTGAAAGCATTCTTATGATCTGCCCCGCTTGACATCAACTGGAAGGTATCTACAAATTTCTGATGGGAGCTAAAATCCAAGTCTCTGAACTGGTGCATCTTTATACTTGCAAATCTTTAAGGAAGTTGCAAGCAAGTTATTTGGATCTACACATTTCAGGCAGAGTCGGCAGATCCATCATTATACCATGGTTGTATTATCTGAATGGTATTCCAACTTTCTTCAAAAACTGGGGCTCATGACATTAATTTAATCATACTATTCACTTTTGATTAGCACCAACATGAATTAGTCAGTAATATGAATTTCAGGCAAAAATCAAAGAAAAACAAAAGACACAAAACATGTGGCACCTTAAAGACTAACTTTCATATTTTAATGTAACGTTTCGTGGACCCGTCCACTTCTTCAGACATATAGCAGCAGAATGAGCTGTGTAATATAATATGTGATGGGATATACATTTCATACCAAATATTCATTGGCTGTAGTATTGGCATAGTAAGAAATTCTAAACACCAATTTTCCGTGTTACTGTATACTCTTGGAAAGGAATCTCTCTCATTTTGACAGTGTCTGGAGATGAAATCTCTATCAGATACTGCTGTGACTTTAAGAGTCTTCTAAAAACTTACAAGGGTCTGAATTCTCCTCCCCTTTTCTCCCTCACATTTTTTGCTAACACAAGACCATAAGGAAGCCCTGGAGAATCAGAACATGGCCAAGCTAGTCCCGTTTAATCAAATCACATGGCCAATCAGTTTCCCCTGGGAAGTCAAACATGGGACAAGAACATCATAATATTCTGACAACAGCAAGTTAGACCACGAGAGAAAAATGTTTTGCCAAAAAAATCAACCAAAATATGTTTTGAAATCAGGTTTTATAGAACTTAGTCCTATAGTTTAATACTTTAGAACTTTAATCCTAGTACTTTAATCCTGTACTACACTTGTCCTTAAATGACAGTGCTGATGAGATATAAAAAGATAGTTCCAAAATTCCATTAAAATGCACCACTTTTTGCTTTCTTTCTGAAAAACCTAACTTTCCCCTTTATTAAAATCAGAAATGGAACCAACAGAATATCCAGTTTCATGCAGCAAAATCAGTGGCATTTATTTTGAAACCTTGGTTTTTTAACAGCAGAATTCTCTTTCTTTCCAGGAAAATATTTTTTTTAAAAAGCACTATCCTATAGCAAATATTTACATGCAGCTGGTATCAATGCTTTTGTGGTTATTTTAAAAGGATTATCTGGGGATTTGTCTGTCAGTAGCTTATAGACATGATAACTAAACTAGCGTGTATCTGTTGGCCAGAGGTTGTGCTGAATGAGTGAACTGGATGGAAAAAAAGTTTCTTTCCCCAGTTGTAGTTCAGATGGTACCTATTTAGTACAGAGGACAATTAAAACAGGGAAAACCAATTTCTTTACAAAAGATAGTATCTGCTCAAGGTAACTGCGGCCTCACTAATCATTAGAAGCCAACCTCATAGACATTGGCATGGCCTATACAATTATGGCAGTGGTTCCCAGCTGGACTGCAGTTCCCAGAACTCTTCAACACCAGCTGTGCTGACTGGGGTTTCTGGGAACTGCAGTCCAAGAAAACCTGGGTAACCCAAGATAGGGAAAACTGAGCTATGGCAATGGGTGGGAGAGGGGCACAATTTGAAGCTCCCTGCAGGTTTCAGCTGATGGGATCAGACGTGTTTCAGTGGCAATTTCCCAGCTAACCGCTAGAACACAGTTGTCTTGTGCCTGGTTCTATTGCTTGTCTATCTAGTCAACTCTGCTTGGGAATAATGCTCTGGCATTTGGGGCAGGGCGAGGGTGTTTCTGATCAATTCCTCTATGATGCTTTTAAACAAAGATACAGTATTGGGAGCTGGATCCAGGAACTTTCGTTTGCCAAAGACCCATTCTACCACTGAACAACAAGCCCTCTACTTTTCAGCTTGAGTACCTCCTTTGCTACAGTATTTGGAGAAACTACAGCCAAAAGGTTTCTCTATTTTATGTAGTTCTTAATGGGTAAATGAAGCAACTCTGGGGCTCGATTTCAGAACCTGTGGACATGCTGGTTCCACAGCCCAAACAATAATATTTTGCTGCAGGTCCTTGTGTCATTCCCCCTCCCCTGCCCCAGCCTATTTCTTGTATCGATTCATTTATACTGATCTTTCTTCTTTAGACAGTGTTTCCTCCAGGCGCAGTGTTGGTAACATGCGGGACTTCCAGATGTTATGAAAGAGCAACAGCCCCGCCCTAACCAGCATAGTCAATGATGAAGAATGATGGGAAACAGAATCCAAAGAGTTCTGAAGGGACACATCCTGGCTATAGGCTAGGGCAGTGACGGCAAACCTTTTAGAGACCAAGTTTCCAAACTGCAATTCAAAACCCACTTGTTTTTCGCAAAGTGCCAATACGGCAATTTAACCTGAATACAATGGTTAAGGTGCTACCCTTCAGGAAAGTGAGAATCAAAGAGCAGGCTTTTGAATTTCCTGTGGCCACAGCAGCCTCGTTGTGGGTGTGGAAAATTCAAAAATCTGCTATTCGATCCTCACTGTCCCAAAGAATAGCATCCCATCTGCCTCTCTGCTCTGGGCGGAGAGGCAGATGGGGTGCTACACTGTTGGGAAAGCTGGGGGGGGGCGTATCAGCAGCTTGCAGGCTCATTTATAGCCCCAGCTTACTCTCGAGCCACGCTGTTCCGGGCATCCCCAAAAGCAGCATGATTGGAGAGTAAACTAGTGCTACGAAGGAGCCCACAAACTGCTGCCTCCCTTTCACCCGACTCTCTGCACAGAGCTGTTTCACGACTGCCGAAATGGCTCTGTGCAGAGAGCCGGGCGAAGGGGAGGCAGCGGCTTGTGGGCTTGTTCGTAGCCCCTGTTTACTCTCCACCCACGTCGCTTTTGGGATGCCCAGAGCAGCGCGGCTCAAGAGTAAATTGAGGCTACGAAGGAGCCCCCAAGCCACTGCCTCCCCTTCTCCTGGCTCTCTGCATGGAGCCCAGTGTCATGCTCCGAGCAGAGGAGGAAGTGCCGTGGCTGTGAGGGAGCAACGTGGTGTGCCCTCAGAAAGGGCTCTGTGTGCCGCCTTTGGCACCCGGCCCATAGATTGGCCAACACTGGGCTAGGGGTTCTCTGTAGTTTTCCAAATATTCCTCCCCCCTCAAGTCCCCGAAGCCCAAGCTGGTATGAATAATCATGAAGGTTTCCGGGAGTTGATGTCCAGAATATTGTTGAGAGGATCGGTGGTTAAACATCACCACTCTGGGCTGTCCAAGCTTTCCAGGCTACACTTTCTATCTGGCCTTCCCAGCCTCCTGACTAACTTCCAAAGTTTCCTGTCGTGCCCCTCCTGTGCAAATTTTAAATCCCAGTCTAAAAAGCCACCATCCTAGAGAGGCATGAATATGATGGTATAACCACTTTGATCTCTTAGCACGTTAGAAAGCTCACAGACAGAAGCTCTGTCAAAGACGATCTTCAGAGGTTTTAAAGCCCCTAAGCCCAAGATCATGTTAGGTCACTTATTCTTGTGTGCATATAAGCAACTGGGCATTTGCCCCATATAATAACCACACATCTGCACCTGAATCCTATGTGGGTGGAGACTGCAGATGATAGGGGCCTCCATACACTGGCACAAGAACTTACTCTGGAGGTCTGCTGTCTGGTCCCAGGGCCCTTTGGAGAGAGATTCGTTCACTGGCATAGGCGTTGAAGCAATGCTTCTCATAGCCGCTCTCTTTCTCCTTGGTCTCTTTTTCTGTCCACTGGTCTTTCTTAAAAGGTTTCCCATCAGCCCCTGGGCTATTAGGGTCCTGAGGCGGACGTTCCATGAAGGGTTTCAGTTCTGCAGGTGTGTAATATCCTGGTAGGCAGGAATTGCTGTCCTGGACAGGTGCCTCTTGTTGAACCGGAGCCCGGATCTGCAGCTTTGGCATTGAATCACGGATATTGTTGACCGCTCCCATCATCATGTCAATCATTTGGTCCTTCCTGTCAACAATGTTTTTTAGCCAAGGTTCCTCCCTTTGATCCCTGCTGCCCACATCTCTTTGCATGATGAAGAGAAAAATCACAAAGACGACACCCACCAATGCCAGCTTCAGTGGGCCGTAGTGTCTCCGGAGCAGCCTCATTGTGGTTAAGGTTTCAACAGTTGCCACAGCATGAAGGACACACACTTTCCAAGGCTTTGGTTAATCTGTGGAATCTCACCATCTTCTAAACCTGTGGAAAATAAAAAGTTCCAAATAAATTTCATGGAGTTAAAGGAATGGTTTTATACCCTGCCTCAATACACCTAAGAGAAGAGAAACTGTTTTATAAGTGAGGCAGTTCGCCCTCTGGCACCATCCCTTTCACTGTGGCATGGCCAACCACTGACACCTAGTTCAAAATAGCCAGTGTAGGAGAGAGTAAAACACTCTGTAGTGTCTGTGAATCCAGCAGTCACAACGAACTAAGATCAAAGCACCTTAGTTGTGGGTGAAGCCAAGTTTAAGTGTGACCGTACAGTGGGGAAAATGTGAATGGATTTACTGTGAAGTCAAAGCCCTGAGGTTCAGTTTCCATGGATTAATTCACTTCACTTCTTGCTGTCCTAGCACTAGGGCACTTGACTGACAATGAGAAAAAAGGGCAAGGAGTTGGCAGAGAGAAAGGAAGAAGTTTTAAGGTAGCTCTACTCTAACATGCTTCCTGCAAATCTGGAAGGCCAGAGCAGAGCTATCTTAAAACTTCCTCCCCTTCCTCCCCAATATTTTAGTCTCCCCATCTCCCTGCCCCTTCAGTTTAGCCAGTTGCCCTAATGATAGGACAGCAAGCTCTTAAAAGAAAATAATGGAATAGAAACATGAGGGAAAATGAAAGCAGCCCCGGGCAATAGGTGTGAAGTGAGGACTAAATGCTTGTTTTTCTACTACCCTACCTCTCCTATTGCTGCTGTAGCTGGTTGATGTGGCCTTAAATGCAACAGCTGCAACTCCCTTCACATATCACCTGACCTGAAGCAATGTGACTTCACCTGATTTCAAAAAAGTAGAAGCCCCAGGAGCAGAGGAAGAAAGTATGGATGCGAGAAAGGGAATCTCTGGGCTCATTCATATTGACTTTTACAGTATGTCATCTAGTCCACAGAAAACGATGTGAATCAGACCATCCTGATCCTGGAGCATTTCCTGCATTGTTTGTCCATGTAGTTGCATCCTCTGGTGGTAACAAAGCAGTTGCAACTTTGAATAATTTTTTTTTTACTTCTGGTCAGGAATTAAAAGTACTAGAGTTAACATGAAAGCTAAGCAACCATCCATCACTCTGGGTCAAAGACAGAGAAGGGCATGCACTTACAAAACAATTTCCACAGGCAACCTGACCTCGCCTGCCTCCCCGCCCACCCCCAATCATTTATACACTTGGCTCATCAGTTTCATGCAAAAAAAAAAATCTACTCATTTTAGCAACAGTCACAGTCTCCGAACCTGGAGCAGGCAACCCTGCTAAAGGATCAATCAAGTATGAGTATCTTTGTGTGATGCATTTCTTATGTATTCTATAGATTTATATTGAATGTGTTGGGTTTCCCATCTTTCAGGGGAAACAATCCCATATCAGCATAAAAAGACCCAAAGGTATTAGCTCAGATAACACAGTTACAACAGTAAGAAATATAACATCGACATTTAACAATTATCTGAAACAAATTTGTTTACTGATGGTTTCAACCAGTAGTTCTAGACAGAGTGCCAAGAGGCTTTGCTCAATGACTTCTCTGCATCGTCAGAGGCACTTCTTGCTGCACAAACTGGGAATTATGTAGTCCCAAATCACTAGTGCAAATTAATAAGCAATAATACTGTATACATTACAATAAACAGAGAAGCATTATGATAAATCTTTAACCTCAGCAAGTCACATACTGATTTACTAATATCTTGCCACAACGTTTTCAAAGGTGTCACAGAGATCTTTTGCTTCCCATAATGTGACAAAACCTGCCCCTTCTTCCAGGAATTTTTTGAGCATTAAGCTGGAGACAGAAGATTTAACAGTTAAAAGGTCCTCATGAAACAAAGGATATTGTTTGTAACTCAGTGATCCAACAAGCACAGGCAACTACTAGGATAAACCAATCTGTCTTCCTTTCCTTTTGGCAAATACAGTACCCTTTTTTAAAAAAAATCTGGGGAGCACATGAAATCTCAATGGCACCATCATTTGGTTGAGCTGAAAAGTAAAATCTACCTCAACTAGTCCAAACAGGACCCAGTTTTTCCTTCTTAGCTTGGAGGAGAAGTGACAGGATATCAAGAGGAACAAGTCACAGGCTGTATATTTAAAAAGTAAAAACAAAACTTGCACTGGAGCAATACAGAAGGGGGGGAGGAGCTAACTGTGGCAGGATGACTGCTGAGTGCTGACATCTTTCTTCCTGTCTGAAATAGTGCTAGGACTTAACACATACTTTTGAGACTTGAGTCATTGATTTCAACCTGAGGGCAAAGATGCAAAAGGCTGATTTGCTTGGCTGATGCTATAGCTAAGACTGGAATCATACCATCTCTCTGCTCAGCACTTTAAGCACCTTTTGGTTTCACAAGTGTCAGGTTCCAATTCCTTTTTCCATTCCAGACTGTTTGCATCTACAACTAAAAATGTGTATCTTTGAAACGCACACATATTTCAATCAGTGTGAGCATATATTAAAATGTGTACATTAAGAAGACTGAGTGCTAAAAGATATGCACTCCCTAAATTCCTATGTAGGAAACAAAAGTCAAGTCTTCAATTAATTAAAAATATTTTACCCTGCCTTTCTTCTTGTAAGAAGACTGCTGTGAATCGGCCAGAGTTCCCCCGGAAGACGGGCAGTGTGTGTGTATCTATCTATCTACATCTATCTATCTATCTATCTATCTATCTACACACACACACACACACACACACACACACACACACACACACACACACACACACACACACACACACACACACACACACACACACACACACACACACCACTAAAGGACAATTGTAATAGCTTAAAACAATCCATTTAAAATCATCTCCCAACTGTCAGTAAGGGAATGCCGGCCTAAAGAAGAAGGTCTCTGTCTGCTTGAGGAAGGACAGCGCAATGCAAAACATGGACCAGAAAACAAGGCAGGTAAGATTTGGAGGAACACAACAAAAGGGAGACAGGTGTGTGTGTGTGTGTGTGTGTGTGTGTGTGTGTGTGTGTGTGTGTGTGTGTGTGTGAAGAGAGAGGGGGGGCACACATCAGAGAAAGACAGGTGGTAATTATTACTGTATATGCCTTATAATCAGAATGGTAAACAATGGTCTCAAAAGGCATGGCATTTTAAATTGGTATATATTCTAGTAAGAGTGGACAACTTAAATTAAAAATACACCTATAGGAGGAGATGTACACATCCAAGAATTCTCTCTCCATTGTCCTTATGAGGGTCTGTTAGAGACATGACAGGAAGCTCTCATCTACAAGTTCACATATCACCAAAGGTTTACTTTTCTTTCGTACAAAATCATGGACACCCTTGTCTCAAAAGCAAACAGAAGCTTTAAAATGTCTATGAGGCACACAGAAAGCAGGAATTATTTTCTGTAAACATATTTGCATACTCATATGAAGAAGCATGGTCTGCATACCTTTTAGATCTAGCCCAGGCTGTCCAAACTTTGGCCTCTAAATGTTTTGGACCACAACTCCCACAGTCTTTTGTCATTGGCAATACAGGCTTGGAATTCTGGGAGTTGTGGTCCAAAACAACAGGAGGACCAAAGTTTGGACATGCCTGATCTAGCCTATGCTCAATTAGAAAAGAGCAGAATATTTTTTTAAGTGGAAGAAACCCATCAAGAGAAAGGGTGATAAATGCTATTCTCCCTTTGTTTGAACATTATTAATTCTGATGCATGCTACTTTTAAAAATCCTGACCCATTAAGAGCTAGCATAAAAAATCCAAAGTGTTTTTTTCCATCCCAATATAATTTAACTACGGCTAGTCCCCTGTACCCCTACTTTTCTGAACTTCTGGATTTAACTTGGTTCTGATGTACAACTGATGCTCCAAGGAAATGCAGGTCTGAAGACATGGAAACCAGTTCTAGGGGGTTCTGTAAACACATTTCCTGAGACACAATGAGCACAAAGTAAATTTATTTTAACGTTTGCCTATCTGGGTCTCCCGAGTGGCTACAACTCTTTTTCTTACAGTATCAAATGCTGCACTAGGCTTCGATACAATGTGAGAGCAAGAAAAATAACAAACCCATCCTGAGGAAAATGATTTATTTCCTCAAGTTTTAGTCAGGCGATGGCATTTCCAACCCTCACCTACATTGGCAGCAGAACTGACAAAAGGCCCATCTGCCAGGCTTTCGTTCCAACCCTACCAGGGGCTGAAGTTTTAAAAAGCAAGCATGGAGATGTTTGACGAACCTGTTTTAGGGTATGAGTGAACTACGACTGGTGGAAAGGGGGGAGGAAATAGAGCTCCCTGCTAACAAGGAAGACAAGTAAGAGATCCTGCCACAAACACACCATGTTCCTCCTGCTAAGGGGAGCCTGTGAGGCCTTCTTCAGGATTATGCTCAGCTTTCGACAGCACTTTTCTGCCAACACTGGCTTCAGAAATTGTTACCAATGAGATAATTTAAAGGGCTACAAGAGTATTTTCAAAACGAATTAATTTCAGAGCACTGCTTCTGGATCAGGGAGCAAGCACTCTGCCACAGGTGTTTAAACCCCCCCACCCCCCCACACACATCTATTGAGGCCAGTAAATGCCGTTTTCAATCACTACAAGCAGACGCTGAAATGTAGTATTTAAGGAGGCCTGCGTGCGGCTTGCGTAAATGTAAGCCCTTCCCTTCGCGCTGCATGTTTGAGGTCAAAGGCATTTCACATTTGATAAAGGTCAAAGAGCATTCAGTGACATTGCCTCACAACCACAATCTTCAGGGTGTGTCTTTGCCTCAAGTCTTTTCTGCAACAGGAGAAGCCTCAAGCATGGAGGAAATATTTGTTTCAGTCAGCAAACAAAAGTGACACGTCCGCCAATCAACAAAGAGAAGCTTGTTGGTACATGTAAAATCACCATGTTGAAATTCTCCTCAGAACGGCAGCATGTGTGGCCTTTGCCTTAAGAAAGAGAGGCAGATACTTCACACCTTTTGCTATTATATGGTGACCACTGTCTGGGATAGATGAGGGTGAGGGAAAAAAACCCTCATGGGAGAGAGAGATGCCAACCTTCTGAGGACTGCAAACTTTTTGCATATGCATTTTTTTTGCATATGAGGACTACACGGTTTGCCTTTTACATAGACATGACAACTAAGGTACTTAAGGTTTTCCATGCAGTGCATGAAACTGCGGATGACCAAGAACAAAAATTCCAAAGCTTACTTCCCCCACCCCCATTTCTAATTCTCAGAATCCCGTGTGATTTGGAGGGCATTCTGGGAGTTGTGGTCCAACCTAGTAACATTCCCAAGCTTTGCAAAAATCACCAGTCCCCATTAATGACAGTGGGTTTGCACAATACAAAATGATGAGCCAATTGTGCCTCAAACTAACTACCTGTTTCAGACACCATTATAAAACAGACTGCAGGTTAAAAAACTAATCAAATGATGGTTACCGCCTACTCTTGTATTTTTCCAGTACCAAATGGCTTGTTTAATTGATGCAGATAACTAAACCATTTCCTTTACTAAACCACTTCCTTATCTGTAAAAATCCCTACATGTTTTACACTTCTCTCTTATTGAGAGGTAACTGCAGTCTAAATTTGAAAGTGTGCCTTGGTATAATAATGAATTAAATAAATAAATAAATAAAAAGCAAAGTGTTCTCCTTATATACTGCCCCATAGCACTTCAAGCACTCTCTCGGAGGTTTACCATTTTTTAAATCATGCAGGCTACATATTGCCCCCCCCCCAGCTGGGTACTAATTTTACTGACCTCAGAAGGATAGAAGCCTGAGTCAACCATGAACTGGCAAACTAGCATTGAACCCCAGGTCGTGAGCACAGTTTTAGCTGCAGTACAGCCATTTAACCACTGCACCACGAGGCTCTATAAAAATATATAGGGAAGCCTGCATTGGCAAACAGAAAAGAGTAAGAGAATAAGGTAGGGAGTGCGGACCTCCAGATGTTGAAGGACTCCGACTCCTACCTTTCCTCTCCATTGGTTATACTAGCTGAGGCTAATGTAGAAGTAAACAACATCTGAAGGATGTTGGGTGAGCAATAAATGTGGTTCTCCAGATGCTGTTAACTGCAGCTCCTTGCATCTCTCACCACTCTCAATGTTAGCTGTTTAATAGGTGCTGTAGTCTGAAAACATCTGGCAAACTACAAGATTAAGAATTAAGACAATTGGCTGTCCAGTTTCAATATCACAGAGCCTTTTTAAGAGAGTCTCCCTATATGTTGTGGGGCAAACATATCCCAACCATCTGGTGATGCCCAGCTGTCTTAGACAAGAACTCCCTCCAGCCCTGGTCAACAAAGCTAGTTATAATGATCAAAACATGTTGGTATATGAAGAGTTAATTTGTCCTGTACTGGAATAGACACAAGAGTGTAGGATGGGCTTGTACTAGAACAGACACAAGAGTGTAGGATGGGCTTGAATTCTAATTATTCAAACACCTGTGTAACCAAATGTGATTGGCGGCTGTACATATGCTGTAAGTCTCATGTTCGGTATGATCTCTCTCTCTCTGTGTCTATGTTGTCACAAGGCTAGTCACTCAGCTGGTTTGTTCGCGTGTAAATTATTTTGTAAATAGAATACTGCACAAAGACATCTGTGCGAGAGTCTGGATTCTTCGTGTGCTGTAAGTTAATTGTGGACAACAGAAAGGAGTCTTGCTGCTGGTGCTGATGCAGGGGCTATAAGGGGATAAAGATCCTAACAAAACATCTGGAGGGCACCATACTATCTTTCCTCTGCAGCAAAGCTGTTGAAACACTACAAATTACCGCCTTACTGATCTGAAAATACACTTTGAGGCAAGAGCGGTATTTCCATATTAACTGCTAATAGCCCACAAGGGCTGTGCAGATCAGCAATAAAGGCAACTATGCTGCAGTTGGACAGAATATGAAAGCAACAGTTCATTTCGGTGCCTGTTTTCTTGCTACTATTGATTTTTGCATACTTATCAGGTAGGTGCTAAGCTTGAAAAAGTGCTGAGCTTGAAGAGTTAATTTTTTTAGACTATAGATGCTAGAACACCTGAGCTGGTGAGGTTACTTTTCCAAACTGGAGACAACTGAGAGTATGCAAGCTGGTAGAAAAGACATAAATCTTGGGGGATGTTGAAATGATGTAACTAAAGGATGATTGATACAAATCAATGCTTTGCCATTATAGGGTGTTTGTTTAGCTTAGCTGTGAGCCTTTTTAGCTTTTAAGATGATTCCCTCTTTTAACTGATGCCTTTGTTGTGAGTCAGGGTTTTAATGTTAATTACTCTAAGCTACCCTGAGTGCCCAATTAAGCACATAGATAGGATGTAAGTGGAACAAAACAAGGTCCTTCAGACTGATCTCTTTGACTAAAATACACATATGCACACATTGTCTGGATGGATCACATCTGTGTCTCAGACATATCAGACTACTAGACAATTCCTTTGTTTTAAGATGAGGGCAAGACTACCTCATTTTTGCATGCTTCACATTACTCAAGACTAGGCAGCAGTACTTTAGCATCCAAGGGCCTGCATTATCAGGCACCTTCTAAGAACTGCACTCCAGCTGGGCCCTCCGCTGCTTCTAGGCATTTGTTGTCATTATGCCAACAAAGTTCAGCAGGCTAGTAAAGTGATCCCATGGCTGTGAGTTTGTAGTTATTACTTGGGCTGCTTTTGGTAAGGCAAAACCACAAAAACAAAAATTACATGTATTGTTTCAAATAAGCCCATGCTTGTAGAACTCATTTCCATGCATGCAAGTGGAAAGGGCAAAATGAAGAAGCTCCCATGGCAGAAGAAGGGGAACAAAGGGGGGGGGGACTCTTATGTTCTTGAAAATGATCGAGGACAGTGATAAAGAAGTGGCCTATTTAGAGCAACAATTTAGATGTCATTTATTGAAAACCAAAAAATCCTAAAATGTCCAACCCCACTAGTTATCTGAATACATTTTTGTTGTTGTTGTTCAGTCGTTCAGTCGTGTCCGACTCTTCGTGACCCCATGGACCAGAGCTCGCCAGGCCTTCCTATCCTCCACTGCCTCCCGGAGTTTGGTCAAATCCATATTGGTTGCATCGATGACACCGTCCAACCATCTCATTCTCTACCGTCCCCTTTTCCTTTTGCCTTCAATCTTTCCCAACATCAGGGACTTTTCCAAGGAGTCCTCTCTCCTCATGAGGTGGCCAAAGTACTGAATACATAATGGTTTTTTAAATACAGTGTTGTTGCACTTACTTTAATACTGTTGAACAGAACCTAGCTCTGTTTTCAATTAATTCAACTCGCTCTGTCCTTGTAGGCCAGAAGGAGAGTACACAGAAGCTGGACAAGTTAGCAGATGGAACACAGCTACTATTGCTTGTTCCCTCATTTGCCATCAATCCAGATCAGAAGGACAGAGGCAGAAGGTCAGCAAAGAGAAGGACACACATCCACCAAGAACCCCATGAAATCTGGAGCTGTCACCATAAGGGGACTACATATTGCTGCTGGACAACAGCTCTAATCTGCACAAGTTATCATGCAGGAACATCTGGCAGGCCACAGGTGCTCAGCCTTAAGCCATCCAATTTTAATAGGATTTAGTAACTAACCCACATGTTGGCTCAAGCTAAATCTACACTCTTACTTGTAAATCTGCTTTAATTATTGAAAACTGATGCCTGAGGAACTGCACTGACATCCTTGAATCCACACAGAAAAGAACGGAAGCAGGATCTATAGATAATACATTCTGCTGTAATCTAGAAAAAAACAACTATTTGATAATACCGCTCATCTCTTTGAAATTTTAAAATTACTGAGAGGACCAGGTAGTGATAAACAGCTTCATAAAGGTCAGAACATTAAAAGCTGTTTCTGCCATTTCCCCTGCATTCAAGGCAGTCCCTTAGGGCAAATGGGGACGCTGTCCACCTCAGGATCATGCTGAATACACTTGCCTGCTGCATTCCCCTCCTGATTAACTCCCAGACCCATCACAGTTTTTATCTGGTTCTTGGGAAGTGGGAGGAATTGAAAGAATGAACATAACCAAATAAGTAACTAAACCATCTTTGAAACCATTCAGAGAGACGCATTAGTTAAGAACATTTGCAAAATGATGGGTGGTGGTGGAATAAAGTATTCTATTCCTTAGCCAAGGTAGGGTATGAATGATTGAATGCAGTACCATATTTTCCGCTCTATAGTCCCCGCTACGTATATAGCACAGATTTTCCTCTAGAGAGAAGTTACCTGCACAGAGCCTCTCCTGTCACCTGTTGCAGCCTGGATTCCACTGTTTTAATCACCTTGTTTGCAAAGAGGCTTCCTCCAGGGAGCCTCTCCCCACCCCTCCCTTTCTGCAGCCAATGTTCCTCAGTCAAGAATCACCTCATTTGCAAAGAGGTCTTCTTCATGGAGCCTCTGCCCTCCCCTTCTGAAGCCTGGATTCCGCAGTCCCAATAACCTTCTTTGCAAGCCTCCCCTTTTGCAGCTTGAATTCCACAGTTCCAATAACCTTGTTTGCAAGCCTCCACTTTTGCTGACAGGATTGCCTGGCCATGAAACCTTAGGCTAAACATTTTTCTTGTTTTTCTCCTCTAAAAACTAGATGTGTCTTATGGTCAGGTGTGTCTTATAGAGCAAAAATATGGTATAAGCCATATATATGGCTTATACCATATTTATATATAGGGTACCATACATATTTATCTGCCTCTGTGGGTGGCTATATGTAATGAATGCTTGCTTTGCTGGCAGTTGCATTCTAGGGTATGGATATGAATAACCTTTTATTTGCCCTGGCTGTGCTTGTTACCTCAACTCCCAGATGCAACGTGTGATTTTCCCCTTGCCTCATTGTTATTGCTAGTTTTTCTTCCTTGTGTACAAATCCTGTTGGAGAACACGGAAAAGGATTGCAAAAGGCAGTGCGTATGACGCTCAAGAGTTTACATTAAATGGTGCAACATTCCTTCCCCTGTTTATTCATCGTATGCTAACTGATCCTTCTAACTAGAGGTGGTAGAAAGTGAATCTGGGCAAAATAGATGTTCTGCCACTGGAGGTTTTAAATATATCATGTGAAGGCAAGGGCAGGTGATACCATTATTAGATCGTAAAAAGATAAATAAAATAAAATAATGTTAGTTTTTGACCTATACAAATCTTGACCAGGCTTGGCATTATTATGTTTTTGAAGGTGCAAAAAGAATACTGGTATATGAAAGTTCCAGTTAGCAATCTGGCTGCTGCATTTGGGACCTGCTGTAGTTTCTTGACACTTTCCAGAGGGCAAAACATGTCCTCAAAGTCTTTCTCTCAAACAAGATCATCCAGAGGAGGACCAGTTTTCCTAGAAAGGGGCTTTATACTTTTCTGGGCAGCACCACTCCAATACTGGGCACAGGCTATGAAAGCAAACAAGTCATTAGTCATAAAACCACAGAACCAGCCACAACCTCAAAGAAGCTGGGAGGGGGAGATCTCATGCATGGTTATAGTGGAGTCAAGGAGCAAAACGACATCCCTGCCCCACATCGGTTTCCACAGAACGTCAGGCAACTTACAGGTGAAACTTGAAAAACTAGAATATTGTGCAAATGTTTATTTATTTCAGTAAGTCAACTCAAAAGGTGAAACTAATATATGTGATAGACTCATTATATGCTAAGCGGGATATGCCAAGCCTTAATTTGGTATAATTGTGCTGATTATGGCATACAGTTTATGAAACCCCTAATTCATAATTTCAGAAAATTAGAATATTAAATGACATCAATAACACAAGGATTGGAAATAGAACAATACTGGACCTCTGAAAAGTCTAAGCATGCTAATGTACTCAGCATCCCCATATAGCTCGTCTGTGGAAGGAAGCATGAAGTGCTCCGAAATCTCCTGGTAGACAGCTGTGTTGACCCTGGACTTAATGAACCACAGTGGACCAACACCAGCAGATGACGTGGCTCCCCAAATCAACAGACTGTGAAAGCATCACACTGCACTTCATGCATCATGCATTGTGTGCTTCTCCATTCTTCCTCCAGACTCTGGGTCCTTGGTTCCCAAATGAGATGCAAAAGTTTCTCTCATCAAAGAAGAGGACTTTGGACAACTGAGCAACAGACCAGTCCCCCCCCCCTGTAGCCCAGGTAAGACGCTTCTGACGTTTGTTGTTCAGGAGTGGCTTGACCAGAGGAATACGACATTTGAAGCCCATGTCCAGGATCTGTCTCTGTGTGGTGGCTCTTGATGCACTGCTGTGAATAGGGAACCTTTTCACATTATTCTAATTTTCTGAGATTGTGAATTTGAGATTTTCATAAGCTGTAAGCCATAATCATCACAATTATACCAAAGTAAGGCTTGACATATCTTGTTTAGCATGTAATGAGTCTATCTCATAAATTAGTTGACTTACTGAAATAAATGAACATTTGCACAATATTCTAATTTTTCAAGTTTCACCTGGCCATGAGATGGAATCATGCTCTACCTTGGAAGGTATACTCCTAGCACAGGAAGTGACAGGCACCCTGTCCTCCCTGAGCTTGTCACCATTTTTCAGTCCCTGCCCTCAGCATTTACTGGCTGAGGCAGAAACTCCACTATGACTAAAGCTGGGGCCAGACTTTGTGATATAACCGGATGTTGACTGTGGTGACAAGGAGTGCAGAGGAGATGGTGGCAGTATGTAGGAGCAGTTCTGTTTACCCAAGAGTGTTTCATCGCCGTCCTCACAACTTTCCTCATTTTTTTCCAGTCTGAAAAAAATCCAAGTTTGCCCTCTAGTTTTAAAAACTGTGGTGGTGTGCAGAGTTCAATGAACCTGCTCCCTCTCAAAACATGGTAAACTTGTCTCCTATGCTTCCTATAGGGTACAAAGGGAATTTCTGAGCCACTGTTTTAACTCTTTTTGTCCCTTGGGAAATGGGCATATTAGGGCCTCCGAGAGCACTGGAGCCTACATTTAGATGGGTGTTGGTGTTGGTGCCTGCAGCCCATGTATCCATCTGTAGCCCAACTATGAATTAAAGTCACCAACTATTTATTGCTTAGAGACTGGTCTTAAGACAGCTCTACTCTTTCTCAGCCTCAGACTTCCTACTTGCAACAGTGCAAGAAACAAATATACAGCAATAATACAGAAGGCATACACCTGGACTATTTTAAGTACTCAAAAAACACCCAATTCCTGTTATTACTACTTACAACAATGTCTTGCAGTCATAAGCTGCTGAAGCATCTATCTAGATGAGTAATTAAGATGAAGGAAAGTCTGTTTAAGTTCCCTGTAACGTTAAACAAAGGAGAAAAGTAAGAATTCTGTTTGAAAGCCTGTGTGCCATGGGCATGGTCTAGTCTGGTGTAGGTTCTGAAGAATCCATCACTGACTGCATCAAGTATTCGCAGGACAATTCCAGATTTCTTACCATGTGGCACAAAATAGTTGGAAAAGAATTTAAAGTGGAAAACTGGTTTGTTGTGGGAAGGAAAGATGAGCCATGCCAGTACGATCTGGAATGGAGAAGTTTTTTCACCAAGAAACCATCAAGCTAAAAAGGTAACACAGAGCAAGACATGCCAGAGAATGGCAGGTGGAGAAAAGACATGAACTGCCTTTGATTCGTTTATCAGGGTTCTTTCAAGCATGAAGGTAAAGCAATTATATGCACATGAAGATGAAATCGGAGAATGTCAGGAGTACACGTTGCTGTAAGACATTTCAGCTCTGATGCTCAACTCAGTAAAATAATAATAATAATAATAATAATAATAATAATAATAATAATAATAATAATAATAATAATAATAATAATAATAATAAGAAAAAATAGTTTTAGTACCTGTTGTCCAGCAGACTGAGACTACAGAGGTTTCCACCCCAGTTTTGCAAATGCATTTCATAACTGTGAGATAAGATCTTAGGGACACTTCCAACTGTCCTTTTGAAAAATCAAGATACTTGCAGTTCTTTATGCAGGTAACATAGAGGTCTTGTAAGTTGTTAACACAGATGTGTCAACATTTTAGGGCAACTAGTTTTGAGAAAATGATGGCAGTCAGGAAAGAAAGCAGCAGAATTCAGACCAGTTTTCTTCTATAGCACTGGTGTCACTTTATGTTTGAGCTGTACAGACTTTGTGGGCTATTTTTTAAGCTCCTGAACAGTTACAGAATCAAGGATCACTCTTTGCCAGAAAGCCAATCTTAATTCACAAATACTGCAAGCTGAAAGAACAGAATCAATGCCATATAGGTGTTCAATCATCAAACTCCCACTGATTCTATAGGCCTATTCTAGTTGCAACTTTATTTCAGCCACTGGAAGAAAACTTGCTGTTTAGTATTGTAAATCAAGTTTAGAGTAGCCCCATTGAATCAAAGGGGATTTAGTGACTCAACATCTATATAAAGCAAAGTAGCAAAGTGTTCTGCTTATCTACCTCCCCATACCACTTCAAGTAGTCTCTGGACAGTTTACAGTTTAATTACAGTAATGCAGGCTACACATCCCCCCCAACCCGGCAAGCTGGGTACTCATTTTACCAATCTCGGAAGGATGGAAGGCTGAGTCAACCATGAGCCTGCTACCTGGGATTGAGCTCCAGGTCGTGAGCACAGTTTTACCTGCAGTACAGGCATTTAACCACTGTGCCACGAGGCTCCACTAACTAAAATGGGCCTATTTTAATTGCAAGTTACTTCAGCATAGTAAGTTGCAACTGAAGTGGGCCCGTTTGAATCAATGGAACTTAAGGAGTAGTTGACTCACTAGATCCCTACTGACTCTTCGGGCCTATTATAGTGTAACTTACTATGCTGAGCAACAGAGTTTCAGTCAACATAACCTATTTTTATATTCCCATTATTATGAGCAGTGGTTTGAGTACTGAACATGGACTTGAGATCTCAACAGTCAGGCTTCACCAGCAATGGAAGTCATTGAGTCAGGACTAATTTGCAGGATAATTTAGGATAAATTAGGAAGAGGAATAGTCTCTGCCTTAACCTTACGGAGGAAAGATGGTCTATTAATTTAACGGATGAATATCAAATAAAATATGCAACAGAGGATCTTGGTTCAGAGCCGGAGGTTGGGACTTGTAAAAGGAGAGGTAACCTGTGGGGCCCTGGGTGAACGACACAGTCCCAGGGCACCATTAGAAGAAGGGAGTTCAGAGGAGAATTCATTGCAGCATAATTTCAGCCTTCAAAAATATCCAAATATTAGGTACCATGAAAGAAGAAATTATAGAAGCATTTAAAGAACCAATGCTTGCAAAGGCTGTTTAAGTCACAAAGGAAGAAATTGATTAATCAATTACTGTAAATGAAACATTTCTGCTTACAATAAAGGGTGGCAACGGCTTCTATTATAACTGATTGTGCAATTGGCATTTAACACATAGGCGAAGTAAAAATCCATTTAGCAACTTGAGTTTTTCAAAGGTGAGGCTGCCATCTTAAAACAATGTCTGTAAAAAAAGGAACTCCCAGTAAAAAGGTCACAACAGCTAATTTTGTACCATCTTTTATACAAGTATATGTCTACAAGCTACTATTATTTTTTAGCATATACTTAATAACCAATGCTGTTCTTTTAAAAAGTGAATTGTAAAATTATGGTTTGCTAATATCACTGACAAAAAACAGCACAAAATGACAGCGGCTAAAGATAAAAAGAAGAAATAAAGTATAGGTCACAGTGATGGGGATTCTAATAAGGCTAGAAAAATGATAAAATTAAGCATACATATTGATAAAAGCAGTATAAGAGCAAAACTTTTTGTGTAGCCGTGCAAAGGGAGGCTAATGGGCCCAAATTATTAAATCGAAGTAGGCATTATTAGTTGATGCTGAGTCACACACCTTAGTACGCAACTGACAATGTCTACAGTGATTTAAAGCAAAGCAAAGTGTTCTGCTTATATACCGCCCCATACCACTACAAGTAGTCTCTGGGCGGTTTACAATTTTTTTTAATTACAGTGTGCAGGCTACACATTGCCCCCAGCAAGCTGGGTACTCATTTTAGTCGGAAGGATGGAAGGCTGAGTGAACCTTGAGCCTGCTACCAGGGATTGAACCCAGGTCGTGAGCACAGTTTTACCTGCAGTACAGGCATTTAACCACTGCGCCACGGGGCTTCTTAGTTTGGGCAGTTCACCTCAAAATGATATGCCATTTGTGCTAGAAAAGTGTTAACCAGGTGGAAGATCTGGGCCAATGTTTTTTTTAAAAAGCCAAAAAGTGTGTCTTGTGTTTTTGTGGAAATAACTTTACAGATGAACAATCGAGACTGAGCAAAACAGTTTATTTCTGATTTTATTTCTACTAACACTGCTCATAAACGTGGTAGGCTCATTCCCAAGCAAGACATAAGGCATGAATGCTTGTTACAATTGATGTTCGAAAGGCAAGCGAAATTAATTGAGAGATACTAGCCAAACAACACCAGACCCTGATGGGGCAGATGCCTACCAGAGCACAACAAACCCAAATGGCAAAAATATCAGGAGGAGAGAGAAAAAATAAGCACCCGATGGATGGGAAACAACACAAGGGTTGGGGCCCCTGGGTTTCTATTCATCTACGTGTTAAATATGCCTTGCAAAATATGACAAATTAATAGTCCAGGACTCTGCTGGAACAGTCATTTGGCTTCACTACTGGAAGAAAGGGTTAGCCAGAGTTTACCCACTTGGGGTGAGGTAAACACAATATGCACATAACTCTAAAACATTCATCCCAAGCCAAATCAGAACACACCTGGCCTACGGCATCATACGTGGGTAGAGGAAACCAAAACCTTATCCTTGGCCATTGGAAGCACCCTTGTTCCATTTAAAAAAAGTTTATGGTGGGCTTAAAGAAAACATAGCCCTCTAGATCTTTTGCACATGGTGAAGGACTGATGGAGGAACCTTTTGCCTTCTAGATAGCAAAAGGTTCCTGAATCCCCTGGACAGGTTGAGGATATTGCAACTATCTAGAACTTTTCCCTTTAGAAATAATTTTTGTTTTATTTTAAAAGACAGTACTTCTCAGTCTTTGAAAAACTTAGCTCCCCTTTTTGATAATCGTAAAAAGGTTGTGTTCCCACTTCAAAACTTTTATTTGAAATATATTTGGCTCAATTTAAGACAAACAAAAGAATTCATAAATGTAAGGTAAAATATTTATTTAAATCTGCAGGATTTTTTTTACATTAACTAAGCTGCACAAAATAAAGAAACAAGCTGTATACTAAGAAGGCAATAGTATCATGAAGACGTAAAGAGCTTGTGTGTGTGTGTGTGCATTTCTCCCCATTGAGTTACTAATAGTCTGCCAATAGTACAACTGTAAGCAATCTTACATGTTTAATCTTTCATCAGCTAACTCTATTTATGAGAACATGTTATCTTATAGCAGCTAACAGGTGTTAACCTTCCCATGCAATGTGGCTTGCTAGCAGGGAGTTTAACCCTTATTTTAGAAGGGACCAATCTGCATCTTCTGGATACAAAATCTCACAGGGCTTTTTCTCTCAGAGAAGTATGAGCCCAGCATTTTCACACGATTGAGCACCTGAAAAGAAATTTGGTCTCTCTGTTCATGCTAAGGAAAATCTGGGTTTCTTTGGAAGCAATTTTAAAAAAACTAGTTGGTATCTCTAGCAGCAGTGTATTTAGGTAATTTTAACTTCTCAACATAGTAGTTTTATGTCCTTAGTGCATGTGGGCTGTTTTAACTTTTAACTAGTCTTCTGCCCCTTTTCCTTTATAGTAGTTGTAAGCCAACATTTCTGTGCTTAAGGGGATGTTGCTACTCATTTGACTTAAACAGGGCTCTGGACATCTCTACCCATAGGAACTACTGTTCTCCAAACATAACAGCATAAGTACAAGTTGCTAGAATGCAGAAGTTGCCAGCCAATTGTCCCGATGTCCTGTTCTTTTATCACCTTCTCATCAATACAAGAAATTTCAAGTGCCACAAGTGATACTGTACTAATTTACTTAGTTTTTAAAAGAATACACTTGCACTTTGAAGATCTTGTTTAGAAGCTTCCTTTCTAAATATTAAAGCTTACATTCTAAAGCTTACAGTGGTACCTTGGGTTACAAACACTTCGGGTTATGAAAAATTTGGGTTACGAAAGGAAGTTTTGGTTCCCCCCCCCAAAAAAAATACCGCAAAAAACAGGGTTATTTTTTTTCTATGGAAAACCCCAGGTTACAAAAAAATTTCAGAAGACTTCCATTCCCAGGGTGCACTGCACCCTATTCAGATCCAGGTTATGAAAATGTTCAGTTTACGAAGAGTCCCAGGGAACAAACTAATTTTGTAACCTGGGGTACCACTATATTCCCGAATCCCCATGCAAAAATTAATGTGGAGGATTAGGTATATTATGCCAATTTACCCAAATTACTCAGCCTGAACTCCTGGTACATATGTAGTTGAACCAGGTGTGTCTCCCACCCAACCCCACTTTTATATATGTACATATCCAAACAGCCTGATCAAAAGCAAAGACTAGATGCTGGTATCCAAAATTCTTTAGCAATTTTCCCAGAGAGCTCTCCTTTAACTGAACACTTTTAATTTAAAAGTACAGTCTCCATAGTGCATTTCCCCTGAATAAATAGTGCAGCTAATTCATCTGGTAGACCCTCTTCCATTTTAAAAGGTGTCTAAGGGGGAAGGCTTTAACCAGCTGAAACTGTGAATGACTTCACACCCAAGCCTAACAAGCTTCACCTTTTAAACCTCTGCCTGCAAGAGGTGTTAAGAGCGCAGTAACATTGTGCAAGTGCACATAACACAACAAGAGCTGGCAACCCTAACCATAAAGCACACTGTAATCCATTTTATTACCGTGAAATGCTTTACATGTTTATTGAGTTTAATGGGGCTTACTCTAGGTAACTATGTAATGCAGTCTTAGAGTAAGTTAGATATCTACAGTATAATACAGTATGATATACACATTAAGCAGGTCTGTAAAATTCTTGTCTCTGTAACAGCATATTCCTGTTTGCTGCACGATCCCTGTGTCACTAATGGTACTCTAGTAGCAACTGGCCCATGACCTAAGTCAACACTGGATTGTGTTCTCAGAGGTGGGCAGGTGAAGTCTTTCCTTGAGAAATCTCAATGGGTGTTCAAATCCACAAATACAGGTATCCCGGACACTGTATCAAATACACAAAGCCTTGTATACTCTAAAGTAACAACTCCAGTGGAGCTTTACTTGTTTTAGTGAGATAGTAATACCTATCAAGGGCCATCTGTTTTCTTGGTTGAGCTAAAGGAAAGAAACAGCATGCCTTTTCTTGTGTTTTATGCAGAGCATGACCAGTAGACAGACTAACAGCTGAATCTAGTTCCATGGTAGTGACTGCACCACATCCTCAAGCACAGCCAAGGAGTGCAATTATCTCAGTTTGGTATACACCATGTGAGAGTACACACAAGACTGCCTTCCTAATGTGTTTTCAGAATTATTAGTGCGAGAAGTCAATCCTTCCCCTACTTACAGCAGCACCTCCCATCAGCTGGTGGCCTTACTAAGCCTCACCATAGGGTCAGTTCAGATACTTCAGTTGAAGAGGAATGGCCAACTTCTTGGACTTGAGGGAAAGACAGAGCAAGCCAAGTGATTTGGTGGTACAAGTCCATTTTGGCTACACAAATGAAGTTCCCAACAAACCCAGACTCCAAATGAAGTCAACATCACCTACCAGGAAAAAAACTGCCCAGCTGTGGAGTGCATGTACATGTTTTGGAGTGCAGGTACTCCAGGTATGCCATTACAAACTCATAAAATACTTGGGAGTCATCTCACTCCTGTACCAAGACAAGACAATTCACTGGTGGGTTCCAACACGCTTGTTCACATTTTTACACCCAACTGTAAATGACTGTAGAACACACACATACACAATTACACAGTCATAAACTGTCTCTTGAGAAAGAAGATATATTAAATTATTAAACAGGGTCTTTTTACAGGTCAATGTCTTTGTAACACATTGCACCAGCCAATTATATCAAACATATTTCATATAAGCCAATTCATTTACTTATTTGTCTTATTCAAAGGCTGCCTGTATCTTTATAAGTAGACTCAAGGGGGCAAAATTAAAAATACTGTACAATGAAGTTAAACATTATGAAATTAAACTATAAAACTGATTAAGAAAAAACTGAATCCTTAAAAATATAAAAGATTAAATACTATCTTGAGCCATTCAATGAGTTAAGTCATAATTGCTACAAGACTGCCTGAAAATAACCTATGATCAATTTCAGCACAAATAACTTCTTATCTGTGAACAATCAGTGTGTGATGTTAAGGAAATTGTAAGATAAAAATGGGATTTACATGACAGGTGAGAGAAAAAGAAAGGAGAACCAACATATGCATGAATATACCCAAAAAAGCACTGAAATCTATTTACCTAGCTTACATACTCTGGAAGAAGAACATAAAGTACAAATGAAGCCTGCAAAAATGAAAGGAATCCATGTGGTTCAATCAGAAAAATCCCAAAATCCAGCTGAATTTGTATTAGAATGCAAAGCTTCTGTTCAGTAACCCACAGGTTCCCTTAGGTTTTCAGTGTTATCTAAATATAGCATGATGGGGGTTTCCTCCTTTGTTCCTGTGCTTTTAACAGCAGGTTTATCAGCAGACTGTGTATATAATATCTGAAATCTTGTTGCTTAGTACAGTATGTAAGCTGCACTAGAGCAGGCAGTGAATCAGTGGAAGACATTTGGTGGTTAAACTCAACCACAAGGTTCAAGGATTCAAGTGATCCTTCTCATGTAACTCCCTATCCTCCAGTTGCCTTTACAGTAGGCTGATGTGAATCAATGGAGTGCCACTTGCTAAGCAACAGGATGTCAGGTGCTGCTATTTATCTATCTCCAAGTAACTTTAAGAATAATCACCTGCTGATTTCTGCAGATGGGGTCACCTTTCAGAGGAAGAGGAAAGGGTCACTTAGGCTGTTCTCTAGTCAATGAGGACTCCATTCATTTTCATTACAGACAAACAAGACAGAAAACTCCATCACCATCCTGTCTCGATTTGGCATCTAAAATAAAAGCTGTCAGGAAGATGTATTTTCTGTCCTGCAAGATCTTCTCCTTAATAGATGAATAGCACTCTGGCTGTACTTTCTTTATGCTCAAAACAACTTTTTATACTTTCTATGTTCCAAATAGAGATGGGCACGACTTAGCGGTATTCCCGTTTCTGTTTCCGTTACTCGTATCCGTTACTCTACGGAAACGGAAACGGGAATTACTCCGCCAGAATTCGAGCTCGAACCGACGAACGAACAATTTGGTCTGATTTTTCGTGGTTGTTACTTGCACGCGGCGATCGCGCAATGCCAAGCGGCACAGAAAAAAAGTTTTTAAAAGTTAAAAAAAAAACGATTCCTGGCCCTAAAAGCAGGCGAAAACTGTCTGAGGGCACCTTCCAGGCCAGAAGGTTTTTTTTTTTTTGGGTTCCCCCCCCCTTTCCTTGGCTAGTGCTACTGCTGCGCTGCGCTGATACCAGGCCGGGGGGGGCATCATCTCGTCTGCCTTTGCCATGCGGTGTGCGGGCGGGGGGGTCCAAAATGGCGACCGCAATATTTTTTTTGAAATCCTTGCCCAAAACCCCACCATTGCACCACAGAAACATGCGAAAGTTCCCTATTTTAAATGCTTGATTTTTTACAGTAGCAGCAGTGGGTTTGTCTTGCCAAAATACGTCTCCGTTGATTTTATTTTATTTTTTTCTTAATTTATTTTTTTACACCTGCGCAACGATGGGCTGGCCATGGGACGGGACCATGCAAATTTTCGGAGCCATTCCACCAATCGCATGGACAGGTTTTGACTGACACTTCTGGATGTGCCAGAGGGCATAAAAAGCCGAGGCAGTTCCAGTCCGTCACAGTCTGGGCTTGGATCTTGTGGAGGGTGGTCAGGGCTGGATTGCTGCACTCAGTCTAGTTTCGATTTCGCGGTCTCGGTCTCGCTAGGCAGGGAGGGAATTGAATTGATTTTAATTCGCAAAACATAATAATTTCTTTTATTCCCTGTGGGGAATAGCAACACAGTGTTCATTCTTTTTTGTTTTCTGCATTTTTGAGGAAGAGTTCCGTTTTTTATTTGCTTATATTTGCTTCAAGGGGGAGGGAAAATTTGAGTGGGAGCGGTAGGGGAGGGGAGGTGCTGCGGAGTTATTTTGAAAATATATTATTTTACACTACCATACCATTTCTTTTGTACCCCAATTTCCCACCAAGTTCATTTACTTGGCTAAGGTCCTTTTACCCTGCGCCTACAGCTTTTTTGCTGCTGTTGCAATTGGGGTTTTGGAAGGGAATCCAGCAACCCTATCCTACCCTAGTAGCAGCTTATAGTTTTATTCCATTTATTTTCTATTCTACAGTTTATTAGCAAGTGGAAAGCAACAGCCAAGGTCCAGTACTAGTGCTTAGAAGGGGAGGTTGGAGGCTGTGGATTAAATTATTTTAAAAATATTATACAGAGTACAGACTGAGTAGGCAGAGTCTCCCTCGCCAACCAGTGCACTCAAATTTCTCAAACACATTTGTTGGCAACAAGGCTAGGGCACCTTCCTCTATAGAACATTTTACAATTTCATTTTACTTAACACTTATAGATATTCTTTCACTTGTCCAACACCTCATTCATTTTTTTGCAGTCAGGCACTCAAACAAACATTTGTTGAAGGGCAGGCACCCAGCCACCTCTATAGAACTTTTTCTTCAATTACATCTTTGAAGAAGTTACATTCATCTTAGTTACTGTGCATTATTTGTGAAAGTTGGGTGCTGCCAGATTTTGCAAACCCCTTGCTTCTATTAGCTTGGTTTTTGTGCAGTTGTAACTTACATCTGTGAAGAAGTTACAGTTCTCCTAATTACTCTTGCCCTGTGCATTGTGAAACTTGTTTGCCAGGATTGGCAAACCCCTTGCTTCTACTAGCTTGGTTTTTGTGCTGTTTTTGTGAGTCAACCTCACTCATTTACTCGCCAGTTTGCCACCAGTCTACATACACAATTACATTTTTGAAGAAGTTACATTTCTCTTTGTTACACTTGCCCTGTGCTGTGCATTGAGAGACTTGGGTGCCAGGATTGGCAAACCCCTTGCTCCTATTACCTTGTTTGTTGTGCTGCTGTTGTGTGAGTCCATCTCACTCATTTACTTGCCACCACAGTCTACATACACAATCCAATTACAACTGTGAAGAAGTTACAGTTCTCCTAATTACACTTGCCCTGTGCAGGGCATTGAGAGACTTGGGTGCCAGGATTGGCAAACCCCTAGCTCCTATTACCTTGTTTGCTGTGCTGCTGTTGTGAGTCCATCTCACTCATTTAATTGCCACCACAGTCTACATACACAATCCAATTACAACTGTGAAGAAGTTACAGTTCTCCTAATTACACTTGCCCTGTGCAGGGCATTGAGAGACTTGTTTGCCAGGATTGGCAAACCCTTTGCTCCTATTACCTTGTTTGTTGTGCTGCTGTTGTGAGTCCATCTCACTCATTTACTTGCCACCACAGTCTACATACACAATCCAATTACAACTGTGAAGAAGGTACAGTTCTCTTTGTTACACTTGCCCTGTGTAGGGCATAGAGAGACTTGGGTGCCAGGATTGGCAAACCCTTTGCTCCTATTACCTTGTTTGTTGTGCTGCTGTTGTGAGTCCATCTCACTCATTTACTTGCCACCACAGTCTACATACACAATCAATTTACAACTGTGAAGAAGTTACAGTTCTCCTAATTACAGTTGCCCTGTGCAGGGCATTGAGAGACTTGGGTGCCAGGATTGGCAAACCCCTTGCTCCTATTACCTTGTTTGTTGTGCTGTTGTGTGAGTCCATCTCACTCATTTACTTGCCACCACAGTCTACATACACAATCCAATTACAACTGTGAAGAAGTTACAGTTCTCCTAATTACACTTGCCCTGTGCAGGGCATTGAGAGACTTGGGTGCCAGGATTGGCAAACCCCTTGCTCCTATTACCTTGTTTGTTGTGCTGCTGTTGTGAGTCCATCTCACTCATTTACTTGCACAGTTCCTTGGTGCTTTTCTTTACTGTCACATTATACATTCCCTGGCCTGAGCCACAAGCAGTGAGAAAAATGAGGAGGGGTCACACAGCTAGAGGGCAGGGGAGGGGGACCCCTACTAAGATAAATAGGGGCACGTTTCTGAGGGAAGGGACAGGAAGTAGTGCAGAAAGTAATACTGGTGCAACTCCCTCCCCGAGTAGCAGTGCCAGTGGCACAAGCAGCACTGTGCCATCGTCTGTCACCGAGGGAAGCATGGATGAGGCGTACCAAATCCCATCTTCGTTACCTGACAGCCCCACCCTTAATCAGCAAGAAGACAAGGGCTCTGATTCTGAAATGGCATCAGAATCAGAATCAGGCTCCTTGTATCTAAACCTGCCAGATTCTGAGGACCTGTTGGCAGGGACAGACTTAAGGCAGGCTCCAGGCAGTGACGGAAGGAGCAGCCCTCTTTCCACCCAGAGTACCACCAGTGAGAGCAGTAGTACCACTCTACTTTCCCGGCAGGGCAGAGGCCGCACCAGCACCACAGCAGCGGCAGCGGCAGGCAATAACAGAGGGGGCGTTACTTTCAGTAAGCCACGAGGGTGTCTCTGGGAGCATTTTGACAACAGCCCCCAAGACGCAAGGATGGCGGTGTGCAAGATATGCGGGGTGGTCTTGCGCAGGGGGAATGACCCCAAACACCTCTCCTCAAGTGGGTTGCGCAGCCATCTGATGAGGAAGCACCCTGGGACTCTGCCTGGAACCCTGTCAGGCCCTTGCTCTTCAGGGAGGAAGAGAGGGGAAGAAGGGTTAGAGAAAGAAAAACACAGCTCCGCTAGTGAGAGTGGGAAGAGGCAGGCCACTCTGCAGGAAGTGGGGCTGTTGGGTGGGACTTTTGTCAGCCTGCGAAATAGGGCCAAAGCACAGGAGACCACCACTCGAATGGTGGGTGAAATGGTGGCCATGAACGGGTTGCCCCTCTCCTTTGTGGAGTCATCAGGCTTCAGGCACCTGATGAAGCACGTGGCACCATGGTACGAGACTCCATCCCGGCGTACCTTCAGCAGGCAGGTGATTCCCTCCCTTTATGAGTCTGTCAGGGACAGGATCCGGGCCCTGCTGCAGGCGGCCAGAGGGAGGAAGATCCACTTCATTTCCAACCGCTGGACCGGTGGGCACCACGGACACCTCTCACTGACGGCTCATTGGTGGCAACCCAAGGAGGTCCTGGAGCCCCGGTCAGCCCATGAGCAGCTGCAGGGGGAGGCACAAGGCAGCACCCCAAGAGGGTATAGGGTGGTACTTCTCCAGGCACAAAGCATGGAGGACAACGCCACAGGGATCAACATTGCTGACGTTCTCAAGACAGCAATGCGAGAGTGGGGATTGGGGACAGAGGGACAGGTCAATCGTGGAGTCATGGTTACAGACGCGGGCCGTAACATGACTAACGCGGTTCTTGGGGCAGGGTTTCAGGGCATCGTGTGCGCAGCACACAAACTGCATCTAGTGGTGGGCGATGCCATTGGCCTGGGTGCACCAAAGGACTCCTGGAGTGAGGGGACCAGGGAGACCAGGGCCTTGCTGGACAAGTGTCAGAAGATCGTGGGGCACTTCGCTCGCAGCGTCAAGGCAGCCAGGATGATGCGTGAGAGGCAGGCGGAGACGGGCCGACTGGAGCACGTCCTGATCCAGGACGTGACCACCCGGTGGAACTCCACCCACGAAATGGTCAAGCGTCTGGTGGAGCAGAAGGAAGTGGTGGAATACATCATGTCAACCACCCCAGTCCTGCATGAGGGGAGGGAATTGGACCCTGGTGCTACCGAGTGGCTCGCCCTCTCCCAGATGGCGGGTATCCTGCAGCCTTTTGAGGAGAACACCCACGTCCTCGGCAGCTACAACGCCAGCCTGGGCCATGTTCTCCCCCTGGTCAATGCCCTTCGCCAACGCCTAGAGACCAGTATCCGGGAAGAAGGCAATCTTCTCCCTAAGAGCAGGGCATTGGCAGACAGGCTGTTGACTGGATACCCGCCTTGGCCCACTAAGAAGGGAAAAGGTGTACCAGATGGCCTGCCTGTGCGACCCTCGCGTCAAGGGTTCCCTGGCGGCCAGCACTGCCGAACTGAAATCCTGGAAGACGGAGCTATGCCGTCAAGTCAGGGCTGTCTCCGATCAGGGCCAGGCGTTTCAGAGGGCGCATGGAAGCCAGAGCGATCCTGAGGAGGAGTCCTCGCAAGGATCCACATCCCTCTGTACTCCAGGAGCGTTCACCCAGAGACCAGGTTCCGTTCCAGCAGCCAACTACCTGACCTCTGCCCTAGCCATGGCAGTTTCCTCCTCAGTGGAGGCAAGGGAGGAAGAAGTAGCAGACCCCGCTCAGACCATGGTGAAGGAGTACATGGCCGAGCCCCTCCAACCCCTCAGCTCGGACCCACTGCACTACTGGGCCAGAAAGGCAGACCTCTGGCCCGCTCTTTCAACTCTGGTGTTGGACCTCTTGTCTATCCCACCCACCAGTGTCCAGAGTGAGCGTGTCTTCTCCCACATGGGAGATGTCCTGAGGCCGTGCCGCTGTCGCCTGGACCCGGAGACGGTGGAAAGGTTGACTTTCATCCGCTTCAACCTTTTCACCTTGGGATTACCCCAACACTCCAAGAACTAAGTTGCTGCCTGTAACCTAACCTCCTGCCTGCAATCCTCCATGCCCGCCTGCAAGCCTGCCTGCCTCCCCTTGGCCCTACGAGCCTGCCTGCCTGGCTGGCCCTGTGACTATCTGCCGACTCCAGTGCCTAATGCCTGCTTGACTGCCTGCTTGACTGCCTGCCTGCCTGCCTGCCTACCTGTATTCTCTCTCACACACAATTGAAGGGTACTATTAGTGGCCCAATTTTTCTAGCCCTGGCCTCTCTCCAAACCAGGCAGGGCCACTCAAAGTGTCTTTTGAAAGGGTCAGTATTGGCCCAATGTTTCCCGCCCTGGCCTGTCTCCAAACCAGGCAGGGCCACTCAAAGTGTCTTTGGATAGGGTCTGTCAGTATTGGCCCAATTTTTCTAGCCCTGGCCTCTCTCCAAACCAGGCAGGGCCACTCAAAGTGTCCTTTGAAAGGGTCAGTATTGGCCCAATGTTTCCCGCCTTGGCCTGTCTCCAAACCAGGCAGGGCCACTCAAAGTGTCTTTGGATAGGGTCTGTCAGTATTGGCCCAATTTTTCTAGCCCTGGCCTGTCTCCAAATCCAGGCAGGGCCACTCAAAGTGTCATTGGAAAGGGTCTGTCTGTATTGGCCCAATTTTTCTAGCCCTGGCCTGTCTCCAAATCCAGGCAGGGCCACTCAAAGTGTCATTGGAAAGGGTCTGTCTGTATTGGCCCTATGTTTCCCGCCCTGGCCTGTTTCCATACCAGGCAGGGCCACTCAAAGTGTCTTTGGAAAGGGTCAGTATTGGCCCAATGTTTCCCCTTTTGCCATGGCTGGTCTGAGAGAGACCCTAATACCTGCCTTCCTTGGTGCTTCACACCATTCCCTGGGGTTTAGGTGCCAATCTGCTAACAAAGTGGTGAGGAAGCACTTTACAACAACCTACCTCAAAGACTGAGTATCAGGGGGCAAGCTCCCCTCCTTACAGCCTTAAAGAAATAGACCCACCCAGTTCTCCTGCTTCCACTCTGTCTCCTTGGTTGCCAAAACCCGGTCTCCTGGGGTGGCGATAGAAATTCTGCCTGCCAAGGCGGAAACAATCCTCCCTACTGGCACTTTGGCTTAGTGCCTTCCCAATCCCTAGCCTTGGAGGATGGTATCCTCTAAGCATGCGCCTAGGCTACACACACACACCTGTAAGCCAGACTAGATGCTTCCCTGCCTGCCCGGCCCTCTGCCAACCTGCCTGCCTGTCAGACTCCACCAGTCCCGGCTTTGAGCATGCCTTCAAGTTGCTTCTCATTCAATCTCCTCCAGTCTGCCCTTCTGGCCTCCCAGTCCCATACTTTGTCGTCTGGGCTGGTCTGTGAACCACTAAGAAGGGCTGTGGAAAGGGAAAGACAGGAGCTCCGCTTCTAGTGGGAAGAGGCAGGCCTCTCTGCAGGAAGTGTTGCCGCTGTGTGGGAGTTTTGTCCGCCTCCGCTACCGCTAATTTTCACTCTGAGCTGCAATGCACTGTGAAGGGAGGGACAAGGAAGCCTCCAGGCTTGGTGCTTGGTGGATACTCTGACGCACACTGACTGTGTGAGTCTGTAATTCACACAGACCTAGCTCTGTCTCCTCCGCCACTCTTTCCACTGGGCTGCCAGCTGTGGCTCACAAAGAAGGGAAACGTCCTTGTTGTGTGTGCGTACTCCTGTCCGAAAGTCCCCTGTGTGGATCTTGGTGCTGTGCTGTGTGACTCATTGTGCGCACACTCAGTGCTTAAACATTTTATAATCATTTCTGCCCTAACCCCGGAACAAAGGCTGCCGGACAAGAAAAGTTACTGGTTGCAAATCTAGGTTGTGATTGATGATGATGATGATGATGATTGAGTTATGGGAACACTCTTCAGGAACAGCTGGTGGTAGGCTTAGGCTTAGGGTTAGGGTTAGGGGGGATGTTTAGGCCTCCGCTACTCTGTCCTCTGGGCTGCACCACACTGTGTCTCACTAAGAAGGGCTGGAGTGGAATGTACTTGCGCGTACCACAGTTCTGCACAATAATCGTTTGTTTCTTAGAAATAGAAGAGCCTTTCAGGAGGAAGTTCCAGGCTTGGCTCTTGGAGTTGTGGAACTGCTGTGATTCACTACGAAGGGCATGGAGATGGAATGCCGGCATGGCAGTTAGGAGCAGTCTACCAGCACACAGCTGGGAAAGAAAGTCAGAAAGCTTGGCTTGCTGTCCTTTTGGAAGCCTGTGTGGTCAAAGACTCAGACTCACTCTAGCTCTGTGTCTTCTCCCTGCCTGCCTGTTAGGCTCCCCCCACTTCCGGCTTAGAGGAGGCCTTCCAGCCGCTTCTCCTTCACTGGTCCAGTTAGTGCTTCAAGTTCAGCCCTGTCGCCACTGCCCTCAACTTGCCCATGCAGCAACCACGGCTGCGCCCGCCTCTTGGCGGAAAACCTGTTGAACACCAACTGTAGTAGTGCATTCACTCATCAACTATTTTCTTTAGAAGAACTGGTGGACTCTGTCATCCCACATTGGGGGGGGGGTTCTTCACGCAGTCTAGGTTGGGAAATCCCTTGGCTGAGGGAGGGGCGATTCGGTGGTTCTCCTTCAACCCCCTCTAGTCTGGCCTTCTGGCCTCCCCTACCCTTCACTCTGGGTTGCACACACTGTGCCTCACAGAGAAGGGCATTGTGCTTGTGTGCTAGAAAACAGCCGTGGGGTGGGCCCGTGATTAGGCAGAACTCTGCCTTGCTCTCCTCAAGGTGGTTGCGCAGCCACCTCATGCGAAAGCACCCTTGGACTCTGCCTGGGACAGTGACAGGACTCTGCAGGAAGGAGTGCCGAGCCTCCGGACCGCCAATTAGTCTTCAGTGGGCTGCCATTGCCATACACTGTGGCTCACAAAGAAGGACAACTTACTGCCGTGCTGGTGGCCCTCTGTCACCGTTATAAATAGGACAGTTTATCAGAAAGTTCAAGGCTTGGCTCTTAGAGTTGTGGGGAATGTGATTCACTACGAAGGGCATGCCACTGGGATGCAATGCACTGACTGTGGCTCTCAGTGAAGGGAGGGAGCAAGGAAGCCTCCAGGCTTGGTTCTTTGTGGGTACTCTGACTCACACAGACAGTGAGCCTGTGGTTCTCAGGCCTACTGTCTTCCATGGACTGCAAAGCTATGTCTCACTGAGAAGGGAACATGGCTGTGCTGGCCTGCTAGGAGTTTACGGGGAAAGCAGCACACAGCTGTGTAGGAAGACCCTCTGGCTTGCAGTCCTTTTTTCAGAGTGGTCTCAGGCCTCAGAGTCAGACACCATGTGGACTCTGCTTTTCCACTGGGCTGCCAACTGTGGCTCACGAAGAAGGGAAGCCTGCGTAGGCGTACATAACAGATTGTCGGAAAGGTGCAGCCTGGCCCTTGTTGGTGGATGGATACTTGGAGTCACTGACTGTGAGTCTGTGAGGGAAGGGTGACTGTGTTCCATTTGCTGCAACCCACTGTGGCTCACGAAGAAGGGCATTTTCCTGGCGTCCTCCTCAGGTCATTCAGCTACGCTGGGGAGCTGGAGCTTCCTGGCAATGATCCTCCCCTACGGAGGCCCTGTGGCCTCAGACTCAGGCTATGTGGCCTCCTCCAGACACTCTTTCCTCTTGGATGCAAAACACTGTGGCTCACTAAGAAGGGAAGAGTAGTTGTGTGCAGCATGCACTCCAGTAGTTTCTCTGACAGTTCCAGGCTTGGCTTTTGGAGCTGTAGGAGCTGGGATTCACAACGAAGGCCATGGCCGTGGATTGCTGGCCCAACATTCAATTACTCCAGCTTGTGGCCTCCGCCACTCTTTCCTCTGGGATGCAAGACACTGTGGCTCACTAAGAAGGGAAGAGTAGTTGGGTGCCAGCACTCCAGTAGTTTCTCTGACAGTTCCAGGCTTGGCTTTTGGAGTTGTAGGAGCTGGGATTGCAAGACACTGTGCCTCACAAGGAAGGGAAGAGGACTTGGGTGCCAGCACTCCATTAGTTTATTGCAAAGTTGCAGGCTTGGCTCTTGGAGTTGTGTGGGAACCAACTGTGATTCACAAAGAAGGGCATGGTAGTAGACTGCCGGGCCGGCAGTTAGCAAGTCTACCAGCACACAGCTGGGGACTTGGGGAGGAAGAGTCAGACTCAGAATGTGGCTTGCTGTCCTTTTTGCAGCCTGTGTGGTGCCAGACCAAACTCAAGGTGATTGGCCTCCTCCTCCAGTCTTTCCTCTGGGCTGCAAGACGCCGTGTTTCACACAGAAGGGGGGTACTGGTTCGAACAGCGTTTGTACGTACAGCACCACCAAGACTTAGTCAAAAAGTGACATGTGGTGGACGGTGGTGCATCGCAGGCAGTGTGGTGCCAGACCAAACTCAAGGTGATTGGCCTCCTCCTCCAGTCTTTCCTCTGGGCTGCAAGACGCCGTGTTTCACACAGAAGGGGGTACTGATTTGAACAGCGTTCGTACTACGTAAAGCACCACCCAAGAGTTTGTCAGAAAGTGCCATGTGGTGCATCGCAGGCAGTGTGGTGCCAGACCAGACTCAAGGTGATTGGCCTCCTCCGCAACTCAGTCCTCTGGGCTGCAAGACACTGTGACCCAAGGCCAGTGCCATTTAAATTCCTGTCATGCCATTCAGCTCCATCCTTTTTATACTGGAGCTGGCAATGAGCCTGCCGCACTCTGGCTCTGTGCTGTGGTGCTCTCATACTCTGCCTTGTGGCCTGGCCGGGTGGGCCGCCCTTACTCTGGCCTTATGGATGCGTCGACCAGAGATAGTCCTCCTCCTTGTATAGCCTAGTGGGCTGGGCTGTGGGCTGTAAAACTTAAGTCAGAGCAACCCAGAGCCCTAACCCATTCCCATCCCTACCAAAACTATTCCTGGCTGTAGCTACTAGCTAGGTACGTAGCTTAACCACCTCAGGCTCTAACTGCTAATGTTTTTGTTGACCATGACCAAAAGCAGGGTTGCATTGGCTTTGGCTTTATTGCTTGTCCTTTAAGTGTGTGTGACTTTGACTGTGAATGTGAAGTGAAGGCAGCAGGGCCTTGGTGATGGGGGGCCAATTTGAGAGGAGTAGAGTAGTAGACCCCTCATCCAGATTTGGGGAGGAACGGAATGTCTGTTTCTCCTGCTGCCTCTGAGAGAGGTGGAGGGGAGATGGGATGGATTCAAAACCAAACAACAAAAAGTACAACAAACAGGCACGTCAGCCAGACCAAGTAGGGTGGCTGGCTGGTTCAGCATCAGCAGATGCAGCACAGCAGACCAAGAGAAAAAAAAAATGCAAATTTGTTTCTGCCCCACTTTGTTTGCTTAGGATGCACTAGCCTTGTGGTGCAGCAGCAAGTCCATCACCCAGGCAGGTTTAAACTGTATTTCGCCTGCTCATTTGCGGGACCCGCGCCCACCCGCCCGCGCGCCCGCACTACCCACTCCCCCTGCCGCTGCCGCTGCCGCCGCCCACGCATGTACCCCCACGCCACCGCCGCCCGCGCTGCGCCCGCAAGCCGCAAGTCTCAGTCGGACGTCAAAATGCGCGAAATCGTGGCAGAAACGGAAACGAAAAAATGAAAAAACGAACCGACTAATTTTTGCGAATTTTCGCGAAAAACAGAGATGACCTGAAACGGAACCGGCCCGACTAACGACAACTCGAAAAAAATTTTTTTAAAGTCGTGCCCATCTCTAATTCCAAAACAGGCTTCTGCTGTAATCACAGTTTAGAGTGGAAATAAACCCTGGCTCAGATTAAGTCCTGCTTTTGTCCCCTAGTTGCCTGCACTGGAAATATCTGACGTTACCAGACTGTACCCCCTCCTAGTCATAGGGAGGCAGCAATTTCCCATCATGTCAGGAAGGTTCAATCAATCAATCAATCAATCAATCAATCAATCAATCAATCAAATAAATCTTTATTACGGTCATAGACCAGCAGAGGAAAACAAAATACAAATAAATAAAAGGATATGCCTTCCCCATTTTCTTAGAACACCCTCCCTTAATACATCATCACTAATATAGTAAAAGATGTACCTACTGGAAAGACCCATAGCACAAAGGGTAATTTGTCACCATTGAACTTCTAGGCATAATTTGCACTTTGGTCACTGCCTCACTTCATAGCCTCAGGCAAGCTACCATCTCCTGCCTTCCTTATAACACTGATCAGCCTTACATGATTAATGTGAGACTTATCAAAAATAATGTATGTGAATTGCTTTCTCTGCATAAAAAGAAATTACATAAATTCTACCAAAAAGCAGTTTAGTCTATGGGCAAAATCAAAATTACTGTGTATATCAGTTATTAATACAGATAGGAAATATGATTCTTCCTATGAGAAACTGATGAAGCTGTTTGGATGAGCAGCGAAATATTTCAATCTCTCAAGAAATATGATTCTTCCTATGAGAAACTGATGAAGCTGTTTGGATGAGCAGCGAAATATTTCAATCTCTCAAGAAAAAGAAGTCCAGTTGCCCTGACTCAGCTTCCAGATACGTGAAACTAATTTTCCACCACCTCTGTTTTATTAAACAGAGAAGTAAATTGAACTCCTTGATAAAAAAGGGGCACCCATTTATGTTCCAGACTATCATACAGTAATACAATCTGGTGTAGACATCAGCTCTGGAACACAAAGGATACCAGGCAAACTTCCTCCAACTTCATAGTAACCAAATAACCTTTTTACAAAACAAAAGGAATAGACTATAGAGCCTTTTAAAAGCCACTAGTTCTCCTAAACCACATTCTGGTAGGGTAGGCCATCCATTCCTAAAATCTTGGAGACAAAGATTTTAACAAAGTGTATTTAACAAAGTTGAAAGTCGTTTGAGAGAAATATTGCTTTCTGTGGTGTACTTATACTATACAAGTATTTCTGACTATTTCTCTAGTCAAGCAAGTTTTGTAGGTTTTGGTACAGTTTCAAAACCTGCCAAACCTGCTAACCAGACAAAAGAGCAGGATAAGTATGATGCTGTCATAAGGGCAAGTCTATGGGGGCATATCTTGAGCCAAAGTGCCCCACGTACAACAGGGCTGTTTACATCAAACTTGATATAAATTAAGAAATGTACATGGTCATCCAAAGAGCCATCCCCTGCCCCAAATTCAGTACCTGGAATTACTTAACTTTACTACTAAATGAATCTACAGTATTTTCAAGTCAGCTACAGCACAGTCTATGGACAGGGATTTAGAAGTAGGTGAATCATAGGGTCACACCACTAACACTACCCTCTGTTTTATTTCTCCCCCCCCCCCCTTTAAGGACAAAAGAAAAAAGGACAAACATTTGCAGTAAAAAGAGAAAAAAAGTAAAAAAATGCCGGAGACAATGACACGCTCATTAGACTACCAAACACCTCTCAAATAATCCAGAAGAGCTTTTGTGGTGGGAAAATCCACTTCATCAGGCATACACTAGCGTCTTGTAGACAGTGGAGAAAAATTATAAAGGAATGTCCCAAAATGTCATGGCCTGTATGCTTTTCAAGGTGAGTTACAGCCCAGCTTCTGGGACATCCCAGGGAGTCCTTAAATTGTGGGAGAAGGGGGGGGAATCTTAATTAAAGTCACAACTCCCATCACCCACCTCTCTTCAATTTTGGTCAGACCATTTGGTTCTTCCCTCACTCTCCCTCACCTTCTAGTTTTCCCCAAAAGCAGTCGTTACACAAAGGATGGCCTCCCCACCACAAAGCCTCGAAAATTGAGTGGTCGTGTGTCCCTGGTTGACATTCAGACGTGATGCCGGATCTTGGGGAGGGGAGGGGAGGGAAGGTCCTAGGGCCACGTTCCCAGCCGCCGCGTCCCGTGCAAAAGCATCCCGACGTACTTCAGCCCTTCATCAACACCTCCCTCCCGCAAGGCGTGGGGTGGGGTGGAGCACCCCTCCCTCCCTCCCCAATGTGCTCCCCCCACCCCACAAACCTCCCTAAAGGCACCCGCGCGCCATGACCCAGTGCTAGTGGCAAACGGGGACCATCCCGTGGACTCCGCATTCCCCACGACCTCCCAACCCGTGACACGCATCTCGACACCCGAGTCTTCGCCTCCCCCGCCCCTTACGTCCAGGAGGACCCAGAAGCCGCCCCCTGGGGGGGCTATCCAGTCCTAACGAGCAAAACACACACACACACACACACACACACACACACACACACACACACACACACACACACACACACACACACACACACACACACCTACCTCCTCTTGGGCTCTTTCCATGGCCCTCGCGTCGAGACCGTCGCGCCCGCCTCACTTTCCTTCCTCCTCCTCCTCGCGAGAAACACAAAGACAACCACTCAACCCCCCCCCCCAAAAAAAGAGCCTCCAGAACTTTGGCTTCGGGGGAGCGACCCCGCGCTTCAGCCAACGCTCCCGGCGCGCCAACGGCGGCGGCGGCGGCGGCGGCGGCGGGAGCCGTGGAGACAGCCCAGCCCGCCAACCCACGGCGCCGCCTTCTTCAGCCGGACCTTCTCACCTGCCGCCGACCTCGGGCGAGGAGGCAGCGGGAAAGTCCGCCGCCTTAGGCACAGGTGTACCCAGCGGCGCCGCGATGGCCGCTGGGTCCTAAGGCCGGCGTCCCACGAGCGAGGCGCCTCCCGTGGGGTCCTAGCGCCGGGCAGGAGGACCCGTCGCGTGCCTGCCTGCGAACGATGCGCTGGCTCGAGGTAATGGCCGAATTCCATTGGTTCACCTCTTCTAATTCGAGATTAGAAGAGAGCCCACTGAATCCACCAGGAGCTGCTTCACCAAAAACCACACTCATTCAATGGCCCTCCTCTAGTGTGACTGACGACCGTAAGGAACAGGGTTTCAGCTGATGTAACGTAGTGTATGATGATCTGATCTACCACGTCCTTCTCTGTTCCCGAGTGGCGTGAGAAGCAGCAGATAGGCTGAAGGAGGCTTTGACTTAAAAAAAAAAAACTAACCATGTGGACTGCAAAAGGACAAAAGGAACGGTGTCGCCCATCCCCTACAAATAAGTTCCAACTTGAGCAATATGGTAGCTCAACAAGATAAGCCTTTTGAGTTCCACCAGCAGTCTTCATCAAGGAGAGGAAAAAAACTCATATAACGTTTCACAGTGGTTCCTTTTCTTGTAGGAAACAGCCTCGTTTGGACTCCTATGGATTTGTCCCTAGCCTTGGGGAAGGATCACTGCCCCCTTTGTTGCTTAATTGCTCGTTATACCTGGTGGTCTGCATTCAACAATATCTGACTCCATAGTTTTGGATTACAGTACTGTATTTGCTTCCTACCCTTTCTCTGGGTATTATAATAAACTTTATTTGCATGTGGACCAGAAGGTGTGCTGGCATGATCAAGCTGTGCATGAAGTACTGTACTAACCTTTGGTTTAAAATGAACAAGCCAGGTTTTCTTAATACACCCCTTATTTAAGTACAAGTGCCACTAATTTAATTGCGGGTATTTTTTATTTGTTTTCTTTGCAGACTTGGATGCACTTTTGACCATTACTGGAAAATTTCATCCAATATCCAAAAAAGAGAAGCCCCAAATTTTCCTGCGTGTAGCACATGTGACTCATTCCATGCTTGGGCTTGTGATTTTAGTAGTCATTGGAAATCCCTCTAGACAAGTCTGTGAACTTTGTTGAAATTTGTGAAGGGATTCCACCCCTACAAACCCAGTGGCTAGGGTTTGCTGTTACTCTGAGGTTTTATTCACATCTAGATTTTTGAGTGGGAACATACTAGTGCCCCCCCCCAAAGTGGAGGCATGGAAAATCTCAACTTGAATTTAGATTTCTCAATGCACTAGGCCCAGGCATCTTGGTTTCTAAGGTAAGGGCATTTTTAGATAACTTGTTCCTAGCACTAGCAATGAGAGGACTTTGTTGCTACTACAGTACAGTATTTCGTTTTTCCCAACTTTGCAGAAAATGGGGGGGGGAGAGAAATTATGTAAATGAATGTAAGAGAAAAGAACTATCTGAAATTCTCTCTCTCTCTCTCTCTCTCTCTCTCTCTCTCTCTCTCTCTCTCTCTCTCTCTCTCAAGAGAGATGTACATTATTTGTTAATTATTTATCATTAGATTTCTATGCCACCCATCTGGTGACAGGGCTGCATAGCATCCTATGCATGTTCTTAGAGAAATACCACTGGATTCAAGAGGAGTTGCTCCCTTGTAGACATGCACATCTTAGTGTAGATATTACAATGTAATATTTATATGTACAACATTTTGCACATCCTCATATGAACGTAGAGCATCAAGCACCCTGAAAGTATACTTAACAATGCAGTTCTGTACAGTACTTGCTTATTGAGAAGGAAGCCATACTGAGTTCCAACGGCTTTATAGGCCGAACTTGTTTCTTCAACATCAAATATACTTTGTTTGACATTATTTAATAATGTTGCATACGCTTCCTACAGAATCCAGGTATTCTCTAAGATGGCCTTCTCCTATCCATGATTTATATATATGACATCAGAAAGGATTATATGATTGAGAAGCTACTAAAGAACATAAAAAAGAGAGGCAAGCTGGATCTCAACCAAAACCAAGCCATTCTGTTACCATGGCGACCATATAAGGCTTCTAGAAAGCCCCAAGCAGGGCATGAGGGCAACATCTTTCCCTACTCATGATTGCCAGCAACTGATATCAAATAAATAAATAAATAATATACAGAGATATAGCGTATCTCATTGTGGAGGGATATGTATGCTAGGCATCACAACAAGTGTCTCCCCTTAACCTTATCCTCCAGTGAATATGCCTATTCCCCCTTTAAAGCTGAAGTAGTCAGAAACCATCACCTTGAATTGCATAACAAATTTTCATAGTTTAAGTTAGCTGGGTGCCTCCCAGGAGTTAGGAATCTGGCTATGGAGCCAGAACTTGGGTGTTTGATTCCTCACTCGTGCCTCTCAGAAGAAGACCCATCCTGTGTGGTCTTGGGCAACTTGCACAGTCTCAGGATGCCTCCAAAAGAAGGTAAACCACTTCTGAGTACTCTCTACCTATTGTCTGTCTGGAAAAATCCTGAAAAAATGCACTATAATAGACTTGAGAGTACAGTAAAGTACATTTATAACAGCAGCAGCAGCAGCAGCAACAACAATGTGTTGTGTCACTGCTGTGAATCAGAGGTGTAGCCAGGATTTGGAGCGCCTGGGGACAAAGTTCATTTTGGTGCCCTTCCTGCTATCCCCCCACATCGCATCCACCCATCAATTGGGGGGGGAACCCTGCGGGCATGGGATGGGTATGTGCGTGCGCGCACAGGCAGATGGGCAGGTGTGCGCGCAGTACCTTACACCTCTCCCACCAAGGCAAAGAAGAGGAGGAGGAGGAGGAGCTACTGCTTGCCTGCCTGCTTCACTGCTCGCCTGGCGCACAGCGGCGGAGGGGATGCCATTGCCAAGCCTTAGGGGAAGGGAGGACTGCTGGGTGGCAGGATGGCACATGGCTTCCTCCTCCTCCTTCCCTCAGGCGCCCCCAGATTGCTGCGCCTGGGGCAGATGTACCCTTCTGTCTCCCCAAATACGCCCCTGCTGTGACTCTCCCCAAAGTTCTAGTATTATGAGAGGTAGAAAAGCTTGTTCATATCTGACTTTACACATCTCATGCATAATGAACCATGTTGCCTTGTACTTGACCTTTTAAATATGACAAACAGTCCCAATTCATCATCTTCATCATAGATTTGCAGATCTGGAAGGGACTTTATGGATCCAGGTGAACTGCAGTGGGGAATTGAACTCATAGCCTCTGGCTCCACAGCTAGATTCTGAAACCACTGAAAATGTTGTAAACCTTTACTCACAGAAGACATGCCCCTTGATCATTTATTCTCCTTTTCTGGGACCTTTCCAGCTCTGCCATATCCTTTCCCAGAAATATAACCGTATTTCAGATATAATTTCAGAATACTAAGCTCTATAAAAGCAGATGTTCTTATTTTGCTCCCTGCAAACTCCAATTCTTCTTTAATTAGCTGTCTTAGAGCTATATTCTAAATTTGGAACGTACAGGAAATGAACACTAGAGAGAAAGGTATGTTTTTAAATGCACCACATGCAGCCTAGCATACTTGAGGTTGCTGGGTCAAAAGTATGAATAATCTTTGACTCAGAGTACTTTTTTGAATAGTCAGATGTCGAGAAGTTGTTGAGTAATATTTCGAACCTGAGGTTCTCATGATTATCCAGGGAGTCACCTTGGATGATCATAGCTTGGTTTAACAAGTTATAACATGTAGAAGCTTTTTAGCCATGCAACAAGCTCCTTCTAGGGCTGCCTTGCAAGTTAATGTAGAGGCTCCAGCTGGTGCAGAATACTGCGGCCAGGGTAGTATCGGGCACTAAGAAACTCCATCAGATTACCCTGAAGCTGGCCACGCTGCACTGGCTGCTGATCCGTTACCACATTAACTTCGAGGTTCTAATGTTGACATACAAAGCCCTAAACGGTTTGGGACCTCGCTATCTGTCAGAACAGCTCCTACCCCAGAGTGTGGCCTGGGTCACTTGCGCATCACAAGCAGGTCACCTGAGGGTGCCGACCCTGAGGGAGGCCTGCAAGACAACAAGGAATCGGGCCTTCTCTGTGGTGGCCCCTAGACTATGGAGTCAACTACCCTCAGAGATCTGCCAGGTGTCCATGTTGCTGATCTTCAAAAACCGATTGAAGACTTGGTTATTTAAATCTGCTTTCCCTGGTTATTGATTGTTTCATTGCTCCACTGTTTTGACTTGTTTTTAGCTGCCCTTAGCCTATCTTATCTATCTCTCATTTTTATGTGTGATGTTTGATTTAATTATGTTTTTACTTGTATTGTTTTTTGTTTTTATTATGATTTTGTATACTTACATATTGTAATAGTGTTTTATCCTGTAAACCACCCCATTGGCTTCCTGTCAGATGGGCAGTATATAAATTGAAAAATAAATAAATAAATAAATAAATAAATAAATAAATAAATAAATAAATAAATAAATAAATAAATTCTTTTGTTCTCTGTATACCACAGTTAACCTAGGAATATTCCATAATGTCAAAAGTAGAAAACTATGATTACTAGTTTTGGAAGAAGGATGGTGTTCAGTCAGTTTCAAACTACACTTTAATACACTAGTTCATTTCTAATTAGCAAACCATCATGTCCTAGTCTCGGGGTAAAAAGAAACCATGTTTAATTGAAATCTTGACTCATCTGAGATGCACAGAGAAAGGAATAAAGAGGCTTCAAGGACAAAAAGACATGAACATCTTAGCGTGCATGTGTTGATCCTACCTTGCTCATCATTGGGCTTGTAAATACAGCAGCGTCTTCCTCATTCATCCCATGGTTCTTCTGAGTCATTCTTTTTTCTGTGTATGTGTGGTAGATTTGAAGAGATCACAGCAATATTTGCAGCCCCGTCTGAGGAGGGTATTTCTTGCTGGACCTACTAGGAAGCACTAGGTCATCCAGGCATTGTTTGCCCAGTCACATGAACGTGGGATAGCTCAGGTCTGTCACTCTGTCCAGCTCCGGATAGATTGTGTACAACGAGAAACAACTCAGCCTGATGGTTCTGTGCTTCTGGCTAGCAAAATGAGGTATTATAGCTGCCTTTATCTTTTCTAGATAGATGGTAGATGAGGTCTTGGTGGCTGTTAGATTAGCTTCCATCAGGGCCTGTCTTCAGTCACTCTCTAGCCTCCTCTTCTGCTTCAGAGCCTGCAGATTTTGGTTGGCAGAGAGGGCATTCAGATGCCATTGTGTCAATTGCCCTGGTGGTGGCAGCATATCAGCAATCCACAAGGGCATCAACAGGAACATTACTAGTTCAGTCAGAATCCCCTGTATGGTAGCCTGGAAACCAACTGGATCCCGTAAGGGCGGACCATCTTAATGGGTCCTTCCTCTCCATGAGGAAGGAGTGCCATTGAGAGGCTGCATTTTATCAGGTGGTGATCCGACCATGAAAAGGGACGAACTTCAGGCCTGTCACCATCGGTTCACTCTCCTTATGCCCACCGAAGAACACCAGATCCATTATATAGCCATTCATGTGGGTGGCAATGTTAACATGTTGGGACATATCCAAGGAAGCTATGGTTTCCAAGAAGTCTACAGCTGAATCCATGGCCTGTGCCTCTACGTGGATGTTGAAAGCATCCAACACAAAAAGTCTGGGGGACCTCAAGAGTGTATTAGAGATGAAGGTTGCCAGCTCTGGAAAGAAGAGTGCTGGGTCATAAGGAGTGGCTGGCTGACAGAACAGTTTACCTCATTTCTGGCAGTTGACTAGAGTACTAGAAGAGGGGACAGCTTTCAGCCTCCCCCCATTCTTCTAGACCCGGAGGTTACTAAGCCAGCAGCTTGACCACACATAACAACAATTAATTCTACCTTCTGAGGGAAAGTCACTTCTAAACAGGCATGTGTATAAATCACCTGTGTGCCTATTTTACATGGCTGTATTGGTCTCTCTACTGTGTAATTTGAATTATGAGATGTTATTTTTGTCCAGTATCTTGGAGAATATCAGTATTGAAATGTTTCAGGCAAAGTATGTTTTTATTGAAGTACATTGTCCATTTTAACAGTATTTTGTTTCCTTTTTTGCTTATACATAACAAGCAAATAAGTTCTTTTGCTACTGATATTGGATTGTTATGCATTACTGCTTGTACTGGATTAGTAGGACTACTTACGCTTTTCATTTTTTGCATTTCATCTCTTAGCGTGGCTTTCCCCCCTCCCATATTTGTTTACATTGTTCTGAACTTTGATATTGCCTTTCTAATGATGCAAGATGTCTATGCACACCCATAGTTCTTATCTTTAAATATTGTTTCTAATGTTGACAACAACTGTTGTATGCTAATTGGTTCCAATTATAAATACTGTCCTCAATGTTGTAAGCTGCCTTGGCTCCTTTCTAATGAGAAAAGCAGGGTAAAAATATTATAAATAAATAAAATAAAAATATATACTGTACTTGTATATCAAGTCTGTTCCCATGTAGCAGATAAGTTTCTCTGGCTGTTTAGGGAACCACACCTTCTTGGTCCTTTCATGATAAGCAGCTGCCCTTGCTGGTTCTTTTGGAAGAGAGATATCTGTATTTTACACAAAAACATATCTTCAAGGATTGCTGGTGTCTAAGAGGTCTGATCTAAACAAAACACAGAGGCAAACAAATTGCAGTTACACCTCCTAAGTTAAAGGATAGAAGGAAGAAACAATAAACAGAATGCAGCCAAAAAGGATTCCATTTCTTTTTAACCCCCAAGGTATCAGAATGGCTTGGTCCAAGACAAAAGAATGGACAGTATAGTATTAGACATCCTTGACCCTCCTGTGGATGGAAATGCTCAGGCAAAGAGACTGGGATGGTGTGAATTCATGATCTTTTCCTGAGACTCAAGACAACTGCTGTTGGTCAAGAAAATATATTTCAGATAAGAAACTCTGGAACTGTTTAACTACTTTAAAAAAACTGCTCTGTTTGGTGGGAAAAGGGCAGAATTTTACACATTATGTAGAACATCTACATCAGAGGCCAGCTTTTAAATTCAAGAATAAATATACAACTACTGTACTTTCTTTACTATGCTCTCAGACTTTTAACAGCAGCTTAGTATGTGTGTTTGTGTTGTGTCGTTACAGTCGTGACCGACTCTTCGTGACTCCATGTACATGGAGTTTTCTTGGCAGGAATACTGGAGTGGCTTTGCCAGTTCCTACCCCAGGCACCTACAGCCGCTGGTATTCCCTGGTGGTCTCCCATCCAAGTAGTAGCCAGGGCTGACCCTGCTTAGCTTCCAAAATCAGGTGAGATCAGATGTGCTTAGGGCATCTAGGCAGCTAGCTTAGTATGTAGAACTAGAAACCATTAAAATTGAGCTTTTTGTGGCATCAGCATACAGTAAATGTAACAATGACTTTCTGTTAAAAACACAGTTTAAATGCCCAACTGAAAAGTCAACAAACCTATGGGCAAAGAAATATATAATGTCGATAAAATGTGTAGAAGGGAAAATATAAACAATGTCTGAAACCCATTTGAAGAAAGCCATAACTAGAGAAGGCCCCCTGAAATCATTGGAACATATGGAGGAATTGACTCGCCAGATCTCCACCAATTAATTAAGCTTTGCTTTGCCATGCAAAGCAACAGGATTTCAGTTAGTACAGCTTTCCCCATGTCTGTATGACGAACTATATTTACAAATTGTTCTCTTTTCTATACCGGTTAAGTCTGCATTTCAACATGTCATCAATGGCCTAGCTATGGCATGGCAAATCAACTGAATTTCAAAATGTACCATATTTTTTCTGCTTATAAGACGCCATCATGTATAAGGCAGCTTCCATCTTTCCAACCCAAACTTACAGTTTCGCAACTGTGCAGTTCTCTCTTCGGCTTACGTCCGTGCATAAGACAACCCTCAATTTTTAGTCTAAAATCTTTGGACAAAAATGTAATCTTATGTATGGAAAAATACTGTAGTATCAATTTCAAACAGCAGGAGAACTGGGTGCCATTTCTGACTCTAGCTAAACTGCATTTTTCAGGGCCATCTAAAGGAAAAAAGAAAACCTCAAAAGCAAATAAAACAAAGTCAAGCAAAACAAAACTGATCCCTGAACGTTGTAATTGAGCCCAATGAAGGATGTTGTTCTCCCTAACTCTAAGTACTGGTTCGCTCCATGTATGGAATTTTTATTTTGTCTCTCTCTGTGAGAGGATTTAAAAACACAGCTCCTTGCCTGCAGTTGAAGTGCTACAGACACAAATTCTAGTAGATTAGAGGAAGGTGACCACCGTGAGCCATACAATTTCCATTACTTTTTGTCAGTTTTACATGACAGTCAAGGTCATAAACATGTGTTTTCATTGAAAAAGTGGCTATCATGCTTTACAGAAGGGCATATCAAAACACGGGCAGGTGAATAAATTATCATTGAAGACACACTCATCAGTTAATGGTGGCAAGATTAAGACTAAACTGCTAGCTCAAATGCTAAAAAAAACTAGAACTTTGTCCAAGATCAGTTTCTTGATTGCTGACATGAATTTATTGGAACCAAAGTCCAAAGGCTGGTTGAGGGCACAACATAAGGAAATGCTTTTTTCCCAGGTATTAAAATGCACAGATGCTTGGTAGTTTTCTACTGTTTAAAAACCAATGTTAGAAGATGTTTCCGCATGAGGAGGAGAAGGCTCAGAAGATGCCTTGCAGCCTTGTAAAGATGTGGAACATGGGTACAGTAGTTCCTTGGAAGTTTGAGGTGATTCATGATTCATGGTTTATGTGTAGCCATGAATTGCGAACCACTGGTTTACGGGTTCACACCCATCTCTAGTCTGGATCCTTAACTACATTTCTTCAACTGCTTACTTTCTATTGATTATCATTAACTTTCCTTAAATGTTTTCTTAACATTCAATTACAGACAAATATTTGTTATGATTTCATTGACTTTATTAAAGCAAAGCAAAGCAAAGTATTCTGCTTATCGCCCTATAGCACTTCAAGCACTCCCTGGGCGGTTTACAATTTAATTATGCAGGCTACCCATGCCCCCCGCCCCCAGCAAGCTGGGTAAGACTTCGGATGGATGAAAGGCTCTTACCACATAAAAGTGTCATCTGGAAGTAATATATCATCGGTACCCCTGTGAGATACAGGAAGCTGGAATGGATGAGCCTTTGGCCTGATCCAGCATGGCTCTTCTTATGTTCTTATGCACATCAGATATTGTTGATGAAGAAATGAAATGTGAAGGTAACAGTATTCATCCTGGTCATAGCCCCCTTCATCTTGACATCTGATCTTCAACCATAGTGTTTTGTTGTCAGTACTGGTGACTGAGGCTGGCTGGATAGTTCAGTGATTTAGGTATCTGGCTGCCGATCCGGAGATTGGGTGTTTGAAAGCCTATGGTGCCTCTTGCTAGTAGCTTCATCTTGTGTGGTCTTGGGCAAGTTCCACCATCCCAGGGCAACCTCTGAGGAAGAGAATGGTCAGCCACTTCTGAGTACTGTTTACCTAGAAAATCCTGAAAATGGTTGCCATAAATTAGAATTGACTTGGTGTGTGTCTGTGTATGCACGTACAGGCCAGTATCTTTATCAATACATCCTGATTAAAGGTCATTTTATTAATTAACTAGTTTGTTTATTTAATTTATTTTATATACCTGCCATCTAGCCTGGGGGTGGGCACTCTGGGCACTGGTATCGACCAATAAAACAAGTATGCATTCCCAAATTCATGTAATGGTATCCCTTCCTAGTTACACATAGTCTGAAGAGCAGTCTATAAGCAGTCCATAGTTACATGCTTGCAACCCAATCCAAATTGTGTACTGTATGTTTTGCCTTTAATTTGTACTTGTTTTAAATTCTTGTGTTCTTTTAAGGGAAACCTTAAGCAAAGAGGGCAACAGTGAAGGGCCATTAAGCTCATTGTTCTGTAGCCACTACAAATGTTAGCATTAGCCTTTTCTGGATCATATAATCAAGTTCATTTTCCCATTCTATAGATATGACTCACTCTTCTAGGCACTGTTGCAAAAAGCACAAACTGGGGCATGTTTGCTTGGAAGGAAGGCCTATTAAACACAGTGGAACCCCCTTCCAATCAGACCTTGGAAGTTATTCTTTTGAATGGCAAGGAAGGAAGGAAGGAAGGAAGGAAGGAAGGAAGGAAGGAAGGAAGAAAAGAAAAGAAAAGAAAAGAAAAGAAAAGAAAAGAAAAGAAAAGAAAAGAAAAGAAAAGAAAAGAAAAGAAAAGAAAAGAAAAGAAAAGGGCAATGGCTATGTTTAGATGAAGTACTACTCTACCCTGCTTTGGTTAGAACTTACCTGGAATAATGCATTTCAGTTTTGGACCCCACAGTTTGAGAAGGGTAATGTAGAGTTGAAATATACCCAGACGATGAAAGGTCTGGAAACTAAGTTGTATTTGAGGGAGCTGTGCATGTCCAGCCTGGAGAAGAGAAAACCAAGGGGCAATAGGTTTATTTATTTATTTATTTATTTATTTATTTATTTATTTATTTATTTATTGGATTTCTTTACTGCCCATCTAGCTACAAGGCTACTCTGGGTAGTTTACAGCAATAAAGAACATATAACAAAGCAAAAATAAACAAATGAGGATGACACAATACGAAAAAACCAAGTCAAAAGCAGTAACCATTATAAAGAAATATAAAAAGATAAACAATTAATTTTTAAAAAGGCAGAGAGCATAAATCATAACCAAAAGAATGACAGTAAAGCTGTTTCCTAGACTCAGGACAAGTCTGCTTAAATAGCCAAGTCTTTAATGTTCACTTAAATATTCTGGGGGGGGGGGTAGGGCTTGGTGGATATTGGGAGGCAGTGAGTTTCAGAGGTGAGGGGCTACCAGTACAAATACAGTAGTCATCTGCTAATACAGATGTATCTGAAAGGTGGTCATATGGACGATGGGGAGAGCTTGTTTTATGTGGGCCCAGACTCAAAATAATGGGCTAGAACGCTTTGACTAAATGTTAAGTAGAATTTCCTGAGAGCAAGAGCTGCTCAACAATGAAACAAGCTCAGGAGTTTGAGGTATCTAGCTGTGGAGACAGAGGTTGGGAGTTTCTAAACTGTGCCTCCTTGACATGGGGTGGGCTTAATGATCCGTAGGGTCCTTTCCAGCTCTGCAGTCCTGTGATGATGATGATGATGATGATGATGATGATGATGATGATGATGATGATGATGATGATGATGATGATGATGATGATGAACCTCAGAAGATGATGGAGTTTTTTTAAAAAAAACAGAAGTTAGATGGCCATCTATCAAGGATCCTTGAGCTAAAGATCTCCTGCTTTGGCAGATGGTTATAAGTCTGCTGCAAAATGTGACACATAATGTATATAGAAAATGTGCCTATAGTATGGCCCCCAAGACATCGGTCTGCAAAGATCTATTCCAACAGCACCTCTAGAAAAATGCTGAGATGTTCAGAACCCCCAGGATAAAACACAAGGAGGAAAGGTAGAAAAGCCCCGTCACAATCTCCTCCTCTATTGCTGCCCTGCCTCTGTGTCATCACCAGAGCCTGCCCTTGCCTAAGATGTTAGTCCTGAAATTTCAGAGCATGGAATGTTACTGCTGTTTGTGCCTGAGTCCCTCTGGACAGTTGAAGCCTTGAGAAGGTTCTTCCCTGACCAGGAGTGCTTGAGAAGCTTCTCATCACCACAAGATGGCGCAAGGTCTCTTTCTCTTCTCCAGCCTGCCTAGCAGAAAGCAACTGGGGCGGGATGCAGGGCAGTCCTTGCAAGACTGAGAATGGGGGTACAAATTGTTTTTATTTTCATGATTTTGGGGTGGGGTGGGGAGGATATCCAGGAAAGTTGTAAGAATAGAGAAAATAACCTTGTCAGGTTCCCTAGACTGTTTTCTTACCTGCTCTGACATATGTCCACTTGGCTTCCACTTAGCTTGCACTTTTTAGCATTGCTGATGTCACTTCCTTCCTGGTCACCAAGACAACTTGCCTTGGTGTTCCAGAAATGCAAGGGGCAGCAGTGGCTCCTGATGTCTCGAAGTCAATCAGCTAAAGCTAGGACTTCTACTATCTTCATCTTCCCGAGTATGTTTCTCCAATAAGTACAAATTTGGTTAGAGTGTGATCACACAAAGAAATAGATCTCAATGTGGACCCTTGGGCAGCAGTTGGGTGTGATCTATTTCTTAGTAGGTAAGTACAGTAAGTACTGTAAGTAGTGTTCCATGCAGAGAAATGCATTCAGCCATGCCGGCCACATGGCCACAGACGTGCACAAAACTGACTCTTTGGCTTGGAAACGAAGATGAGCACCACCCCTAGAGTCGGACACGACTAGCACGCATGTGTGTGTGGGATCTTTACCCTTTTTATGTAAGTAAGTAAGTAAGTAAGTAAGTAAGTAAGTAAGTAAGTAAGTAAGTAAGTAAGTAAGTAATCCTTTTATTGATTAGTCATATGACCATATCAACCAATAAAACAATAATATAAAATACATTAAATAACATACAATATAAACTAATAAGGAACATTACAATAAAAAGTACAGAATATACAGAAGTCATATATGTAGATCTTCTTTACAGGATGCTCCAATTTATTGGATGTATTGAGTTCTTATAGCTGCTGTCTTAATTATAAATGTGGCAACTTTGCGAACAGTGTACACATTAGAGCCTGAAAGAATGTAAGACACACTATAATTTGGGTCCCTATGGGCTGTTCTGTCTCAAAAGGGGAATAGATATTCAAGCCTGATGGATACACATAGTTTACAATCAAAGAAAATATGGGAAATATTTTAGACAGCTGGTGATCTCATGATGCACAGGGAAATGTGCCTTCATTTGGGGGGGGATCTTAACCCTCGTTTATCTGGTGTGATTGAAATGCAGGTTGGGTTTAATTGTACCTGTGGATAGCCTCAGATCCTCTCTGGTTACAACTTTTGCCCACTTTGTCAAATAAAGGACCTCATTTTCAGCATTCACTCCCACACCATACATTATTTTGCACACCATTTTTGATGTCCTCCAGACATACTCCACCACAGCCATAAAGGAGAGGCAGAGGCAACCAGAGAAGTCAAAAGCAAGACAAGGTAATGAAGGTGGCCAAACTATGAAAACCCACCACAAGTCCTGCTGTGAACAAAACATACTGTCTACTCACACTGAAAGATTGAATCTTTGCATGAATAATATCAGTATTGTGTAGTCAATGGAATAAATATGAAAAGGAAGAGTAAGAAACACAGCAAAAACTGTAGAGCAAATGCCCATCTAATAACTCCTTCAGATAGCTAGAACTATGTTTCCTAATACATTTCATACAGTAATAGAATAAGGGAGCTGGTAGAGACCAGTAAGACCACAAAGTCTAATCCCTGCTCCTATTTGAATCAATCTTTCTGATCATCACTATCCATTTTCTTAAGAATAAGAATAAGAAACCTGGATGTAATTTATTTCCAAAGGGGGAAGTGTGATCTGCTAACCATTCTGATTTTTCAGGAGCTAAACCCACAATTTAACGGTGCTCCTGTGTGCTACTGTTTGCAAGAGTAAGGCACGCAACTGAAATGTGTGCCAGGCTCATGGATACTACCTGCTGAGTACCAGCTTTGTACATCAAGAATCTACTCTCTATGTGATAATCACATAATGTGGCAGTGGCACAGGTTCTCTTTATAGACCTGTTACGTCCTTACGGCGAGGCTGAAAAGAATGAGCTGACAATCTCAGGAAAATGCTGCATGTGTGAAACACACTGACCTAAATAGGTATCTGGCCCTAGTTCAGTGGGTGGAATTGTTAATAGTACTCTGGCTGTGTCACCTTCATGGAAACCCAAGCTTGTAGCAAAACTCTGAAAGCACAGTTGCAGTATATGTTGTAGAGACTTAAAAGCATATCTACAGCATGCCCACAGCAGATAATGTCTGTTTTTTGAAAATAAGCAAGAAATTCCAATGATAAATACTCAAATAATTATTCACTATTAACACACAGTTAGATTTGTACAGGTAGGTTAGTTGGTTAGCCTCCAGACAGACCATAAGCACTTTCATAAGAAAAGTTATGTCTGTTATAGAAAATCACAGTGGATCAGGTTCCATATTGTTTTGAGTGTCTGTCATTCATTTTGGTCGACAGGCATTTCCCCATGTCTTCACATTGCATGTTTGAAAAAAAAAAGGACTGAAGATATTGACTGAAAATGTAGTTTTTGACATATTGGAGTGTTACATTTAAATCATTGCAGATGGGATTGTGTCTGCTATTATTCAGAGCCTAAAATGAACGTCAGTCAAACGCAAACTCACTCCAAAGTGACATCTACATCAATTTCATTGAGCAGAGACTGGTAAGCAATAATGAGATGCAACGTATTCTTGGGCCTTTTTGAGATTAAGACAAATATCCTTGCTTTGACGTTGTTTAAAGAAAGCAGAGTTTGAGCTAACAGAAAGCACTAGAACTTAATTTTTAAAGGATCTGGTGCTACTGAGGGAACTATCAGGGTGACTACTGTCATCCTGCCTGATAATCTTTTTACTAAAATTATGACAAAATGAATTATAAAAGAAAGAAAAAGTATATGAGATGCTAAGATATGTGTACTGTGTTCCAAAATGCTTTCAAAGGCTGACTTAAATATAATATCCACAAATGCTTCTTTTATCTGCAACCCAAAACTCTCTTTCTAAAGCACGTACACTTACACTATCTGGTATTGGAATAAAGTAGTCATAATTATATCAGAGGGCTGTTATTGTTGACTGGAATCATGCACCTGCATAAGTGAAGTATGTCTTTATTAAGTTCTAATAAAGACATACTTCACTTGTATAAACTTAAGTGAAGTATGTCTTTAATAGAACTTAATAAACTTAATAAAGCTTGATTCTGAATAGATATGTATAGAACTGCCTTTTAAGTTCCTTTTACAAATATATAATTCTCCCACAGTTTGTGGTGCAGTGGTTAAATTTCTGTACTGCAGGTAAAACTGTGCTCACGACCTGGGGTTCAATCCCAGGTAGCCGGCTCATGGTTGACTCAGCCTTCCATCCTTCCAAGGTCGGTAAAATGAGTACCCACCTTGATGGGGTGTGTGTGCAATGTGTAGCCTGCATACTGTAATTAAAAACTGTAAACCGCCCAGAGACTACATGAAGTGATATGGAGTGGTATATAAGCAGAACACTTTGCTTTTTGCTTTCTTTATAGTGTTGCTTTTGTCATTCAAAGGAAGGTTAAACGTGGTTGCATGCTGTCAACCTGGAACGTTAACTCTAGTGGCCTTTTCTGTATCTTTGGTACCTTTTCCTCCTTATAGCTTTAAACACACCACAAAGGCTGAATATGAGAAGCGTTCCATGGCTTGCATTTGAATGTCTTCTCCTGGGTTCTTATCCAAAACTTGAACAACTATTGTACAGTGTTGCCAAATGAAATGTCCTCTAACTGTCTCAACATTTGTGTCCTATAGACCCAAATTATCCCTGAAATGGAACCAAGTACAGTCAGATATTGGATGCCTTTCTCAAGCTATGCCCAGGTTTAATTAATAAACAAACATTTTCAGATGCTATTTGGCACCCTTCATTAATGTTTTAAATTGAAGAATTTGTCTCTTTGCGCTGTTGTTTGTGAACCGAGGCAAAAGCTTTCTGGCAGCTGATAATTTAATCAGTGATAATATTATTCAGGGAAATGAAGCGGGTTCCAGATGATGGGCTCATCAGTGGACTACTGTACATAGTAAAACCACTGCTTCTTCTTCCATCCCGAGATATGCTTTGCTTGATGAACACTCTTAAATGGAGGCAAAGCAAGAGTTAAGGGCTCCGGGGAGTCCAGACTTCAAAAGAGAAAAAGGAAAACCAAGAGAAGTTATTTCGGTTTGCAGAGTGATGGTAAAAAATCTATTTGCTGAATTTTGCAGCTACTTCCTTCTCACCCAAATACCAAACAAACAAACAAACAAAAAACCCAACACTACCAACAACAAAAAGGGTGTGTGTGGGGGGGAGAGAGAACAAAATAGAGGGGAAGAGTAAAATCATGGTAGAGATTGTTCACATTTGTTCCAGTCAAGCTTTTAGTGTAACAATGTACAGGGCCCAGAGACTACATGAATGATATGGAGGGTATATAAGCAGAACACTTTGCTTTTTGCTTTCTTTATAGTGTAGAGAGGGCGCAACCCAAAGGAAGCCACCCCCAATGCCCCTCCTCACGTTAACTCTAGTGGTCTTTTCTGTATCTTTGGTACCTTTTCCCCCTTCGGTTTAAAGTACCTAAAGGCTGAATATGAGAAGCGTATGCTTGCATTTCCAATGTCTTCTTGGAAAAAGAACAAAAGAAAGAACAACTAATGTAAGTTTGATTTTTGAAATGTCCTCTAAAATAACAACATTTGTTTCCTACCATTTATCCCTGAAATGGAACAATCACTCAGATATTGCTGCAACATTGTGATCAATTATGCTGAAACATTTTCTAATGCTATTTGGCAATTTTCATTAATGTTTTAAATTAGCATTTGTATTTGTGTGTGTGTGTGAGAGAGAAGCTTTCTCCAGTGATAATTTAATCAGTGATAATATTATTCAGAAAATGAAGAAGATTTAGGATGATGTTTTCATCAGTGTAGTGTCAGGCTGGCTGTTAAAACCACATGATGTCTTCTTGGAGACTGAGCAGGAAGTCTACTTTGGCGAAAATGTGATGAACAGACTTAAAAGGAGGGCAAAGAGACTTAACTATTGCACCCAGTCCAGACTTCAGACCACTGGTGCAGCAAAGACAGACACAAACAGAGGCCCAGATCTGATGGACAAAAATCTATTTGCTGAATTTTGCAGCTACTTCCTTCTCACCCAAATACCAAAAAAACAAACAAACAAAAAAACCCAACACTACCAACAACAAAAAGGGTGTTTGAACAATAAAATCATGGTAAGAATGTCATCCCATTTGTTCCAGTCTTTTTATGTTTAAGTCTGTTCGGGCCAGGATTTGATTTCCAACCTCTGGCAAAGCCTAGATCCATTTGTACAAATAAATCCCTGCAGTTCTCCAAAGCCTTTGCCCCAGATCTGCTGCCCAAGAAAAGATCTGAACACCTACTACAGCAGACCCTAGGTCCGTGTTGACATTGTAATGGCATGGGTTTAAATGGAGCCCTTTCTGCGTGGTTACAGACTCTTTACTACACAAATTTAATGTAATTAGATTTTTAAAAAGGGGAAATAACAATTTTATTTTCTACCATTTACTCTGAATCTTTCAATCACTGGTTACAGCTGCAACTTGGTGACCTCTAGTTTACAATTTTGTCTCTCGGCCCACCATCAACATACACCTACAGATAGTTTTTGAAGTTGTTTCTGGTGTGTGTGTGTGTTTTGCTGTGCGGTAGAAGCAGCAGTAAGCACACCCAGAAAAGGAAGAAGATTTAGGTTCAGTTTTACCTCAGTGTAGTGTCCAAGGCTGGCTGTTAACTCCACATGATGTCTGAGGTGGAGACTGAGCAGGAAGTCTACAGGAAGGCGAAAATGTGATAGACAGACTCGGGAAGACTACAGGGCACCCTAGGAGACTTAACTATTGCACCCACTTTCGGCAGACCACTGGTGCAGCAACACACAGACACAAACAGAGGCCCAGATCTGAGCAGGCAAGGCTTCCTGCAAAGCAGCTTACTTTTTTGAACAATATGTCTAAGCAAGCAATGTCATCCCATTTAACCCACCTTGAGCATGTTTCCAAGTCTCTTCGCTAGCAGGATTTGATTTCCAGCCCTCTGGCAAAGTGATCCATTTGTACAAATAAATCCCTACAGTTCTCCAAAGCCTTTGGCCCAGATCTGGTGCCAGAAGAAAAAGATCTGAACACCTATTTATTTATTTATTTATTTATTATTTATGGCATGGGTGCCACATGGAGCCCTTTCTGTGGGCACGCATCATCGCCCCCTCACAGCCACAACACCTCCCCCAGCAAAAACAACTGTGCTCCAACAAAAACTGAACAAAATGAGGGCAAAAGGAAATTTGGCGGGATAATAATATCCAAAAAAAAAAAAAAGCCCCAATGGGACTTCAGCCATGCTGCTCTGGGCATCCCCAAAGTGGCATGGTTTTAAGATTCCTCTTAAAAGCTGAAGGAGCCCATGGAGCCACCACCCCCAAATCACTAGGGAGTTTATTCCAGATGGACGGGGCCACTCTGTGCAGAAAGCCCGCCCCGAGAGGAAGTGGTTTGTAGGCTCCTTTGTAGCCCCAGTTTGCTTTCCAGCCATGGCGCTTTTGGGATGCCCAGGGTGACGTGGCTGGAGAGTAAACTGGGGCGGGAGAGGACGCTCCGCCAAATATGCCACTCCCCATGGAGGGTTTCCCAATGGTGTAGCACCCTGAACCTTACTTTTCAGGAAGGCAGGGGTAAAAAGCAGGTTTTTGAATTTTCCACAGCCACAGTGAGTGTCTGTGGCCACAGGAAATTCAAAAGCCTGCTCTTTGATTCTTACTTTCCAAAAGGGTAGTGCCCAAAGCTTTTGTAACCCGGGGCACCACTGTAGTCAGGTTAAATTGCTGTATTGGCACGTTGTGAAAAATAAGTGGGTTTTGAATTGCAGTTTGGACACTTGGTCTCTAAAGGGTTTGCCATCACTGCCCAAGGTAAACATCCATGGATCCACCATATGGAGAAGAGTGAACAAGGCAGAATAACACCTGATGTGAAGCCAAAGGCTTGTTCAGTTTCCACTCATTGTCATACAACGTAACAACTGAGCATAGGAAAATTATTGCAGGTTTTGTGTGTTTGGTTGTCCTCTTCAGAAAATGGGATGTACTGTACTGTAGACTTACTTTGTATGCAAGAGGGCCGCTAGGTGGCAGTAGGCCAAGATGCAATTGGTTAGAAAAGATGGGGAGGAATAAAAGAAAATCAGTTTTCCTTAAACATGACGTCCTCCTTCTGTCTATCCAGTAATTTTGTATTTATGTACAGCTACTCTTCTAAAATTATTTGAAATCTAGTGTTCTGGAAGAAAACAGCTCAAGCCCAATTTTGTTCCATGATAAACATTTTGCTGCTCTCTCAAATCAAGGGGCACAACGCCCAAAAGGCAGCCAAGTTATTGTGGCAGATAAGGCAGAAAAATCCTATTCCTGTACTAGGCAGTATATAAAAACACTAAGGACAAAGTAAATAACTAACAATGTCCTGCTCTTTCCAGGACACACAAAGTCCACCAATGGTAGGACTGACCCACATTTTTTGGTACAATGTACAGATGTACCTCACACCATGTGCCACAGCACATCTGCTTATCTTGGTGTTATTGCCAACCAGAAAGCATGTGCCCTTTGTTGCTGGCACATTATTATTTATGGTTTTAGAACTTTATAGCCGAACACGTATCTACATCTAGTCTCTTCCCATATCTGCCTGCTGTAACTGAATAAACTCTTCTGATGCACAGAAGAGTCCATTAAGTACAATAATAAAATCAAATAATCTGCTTATCAATCGGAACAGTCCTAGGAGCACATTTCTCCCTCCACAGAGCCAAATGATAAAAGCGAATTCTCTTTGATCTATTTCGGGCGAGTGGCAGGGCAGAGAAGATGAACATTTTATCCAACATTTTATTGGTAGATTCTTGGTTTTTTTTAAAAAAAGACGGAGATAACCATAAAATACTTATTTCTGTCAGAAATAATTATCAAGACTCTACATTGATAACACTTGAATTAGAAAGAGCACCCAAAAGAGTGAGCATGCTTTTAGCATCTCTCAAATGCCTCACCAAGCTCTGAGGAGCCTTGTGGTACAGTGGTTAAATCCCTGTACTGCAGTTAAAACTGCGCTCACAACCTGGGGTTCAATCCCAGGTAGCAGGCTCATGGTTGACTCAGCCTTCCATCCTTCTGAGGTCCGCAAAATGAGTACCCAGGTTGCTGGGGGTGGGGGCAATGTGTAGCCTGCATACTGTAATTGAACTGTAAACCGGCCAGAGGTTACTTGAAGGGGAATGGGGTGGTATATAAGCAGAACACTTTGCTTTGCTTTTTTTTGCTTTTGCTTTGTCATTCAAAGCCGAGGCTGGGGAAACGTGGTTGCATGCTGTCAACCTGGAACCAAGCTATAACAACCCTTGGAGGGTTTTCCAAGGTAAGTCAGAGATCTAAGGAGTGGTGGTTATAGCTGTTACACACACACACACACACACACACACACACACACACACACACACACACACACACACACACACACACACACACACACACACACACACACACACAGTGAATTTCCATGGCTGAGAGGGGATTTGAATCTATGCCTCCTGGGTTCTTATCCATCACTTGAGCCACTACACCACACTGTGTGAAACAGAAGATATATTTTAAAAGTACATGAAACTTAGCTTGATGACATAGCCCTGCAGACTGCATCTGGAACCCAGTCTCTGGAGTGAGACTACAGACTGAGCTGGGTTAGCCTCCGAGAGAGGATGCCTTTCTCAAGCTATGCCCAGGTTTAAGGAATAAACAAACAAGGGCAGATCCCATGTCTAACCCTACTATTAACTCCTTTAGCATTGAAGAATGATTCTCTTCTATGCTGTTGTTTTTTCCAACCGGCCTGGCAAAAGCTGAATCTGGCAGCTGTAAAGAGTGGTCCTGCAACGATAAACTGAACCAAGGTAGTTTGCTTAGTCTCACTCATCAGGGGTGTAGCTGTGGGAGACTTGCTGGGATAGAGGAAAACTGGAGACCATCGGTCTCTATGCTGGAAAACTACAGATTCCCAATGCCTTGTTTTTAACACAGTATATTTGCATTTCAAAAAATTGTGATTTCGAATTTCAGTATATTTCAATGACCTTTTAGAAGGACTCCAGTCTTTATTTTCCAATTGCTACCTTGATATCAATATTTTTTTCTTCTGTGGTGTTACTACCTAATTCATTCATTAAGGACTCCTGTCTATTCATCACACAGAAATGCCTGTTTCTTAGGTTTTTTTATCCTTTGATCCAAACCTTTTCTGAGACACAGGGAGATGACAAATGGATAGTTTGTTGGATAAAAGCATTTTATTATGCTTTCCTTGGTTCTAAAGTGTTCTGCTTATGTACTGCCCCACACCACTTTAATTAGTCTCTGGGCGGTTTACAGTTTTAATTAATTACACTATGCAGGCTGCACATTCCCCCCAGCAAGCTGGGTACTCATTTTACCAACCTTGGAAGGATGGAAGGCTGAGTCAACCATGAGCCGGCTACCTGGGATTGAATCCCAGGTCGTGAGCAGTTTTACCTGCAATCCAGGCATTTAACCACTGTGCCACGGGGCTCCTCATTATCATTGGTTATAATTAAAAAAGGGAAAGTTGAATAAAAATAACATGAAACGATTGCCAACCCATAAGGAGGTGAACATTTTTGCATAGTGCTTTGAGAGCGAAGTTTTCTAAGGGCAGTATATAAATATCTTAAGCAAGTGAGGAAAACCTTAAAATATGTAGCACTGAAATATTGAAATACAGTAAGTCTTGTGGAATTTAAATGGAATTTACTTGTTGACTACTATGGGGCAGTTTCAACTGGGATGGAAAACATGTGCATCCAATGGTATATCTCTGGGCAACCTTAGTAGATCAGCAAGAATTTTGAAGCCCTTAACTTGAGAAAGCAACAAACATTGTCCTTCACATTGTATTCCAGATACCAAGAGAGTGGGAACCAAAACTTGATTGTTTCATAGAGCTGATACTTAATTCTATCTATCTATCTATCTATCTATCTATCTATCTATCTATCTATCTATCTATCTATCTATCTATCTATCTATCTATCTATCTATCTATCTATCTGAAGAGAGTATCTACATCTATATATACAGTACAGTGGACCCTTGTATAACAAATGGTTTGTATAACATAAAATCTGTACAACATAAAAATTCTGGAGATAGGGGAAATTTGCATAACAGAATCAGCTATGGGGCAAATCCATACCACACAAAAATAGTCGTTAATAGGGATTACTGTTTTTCAATGCATTCCTATGGGAAATTTGTATAAAGGAAAATTTGCTTAACATAATTTCATTTGGAACAAATTATTTCCTTTATACAAGGTACCACTGTATATCTATATCTAGTTCCTGGTAGATGTTCCAGGCTGGAAGTCTCTTCAACTTTGTGCCATCATTTTCACTGAAGGTGAATTGGGTATGTGGTGGTTGCAATGGTGGACTAGAATTTGAGAGACCTGGGTTTAAAGACTCAGAGGCCATTGCCTTCACAGGATGATTTTGGGTCACTCACAGTCTCTCAGTGCGATCTACCACAGGTAGGAATGTTGTTAAAAAAAAAAAAAAAAAGAAGAGTTCGGAGAGATCCATGTAATACAGTTTACAAGCAGGGAAATCATAATTTCGCTCTCCAGGCAGATCACATTTACAATGTTTTCACAGGGGTAGCTATCAGGTTAATTGCTTGTTACCTCCCCCAAAGGAGGTGGAAATCAACGTGGTTATGGAAGGGCATCATAAGGGAGGGAGCAGGCCAGGTAAAGTGGGAGGGTGGGTGCGCGACACACCCAGGAGGCCGGTGGGACAGAAGGGGCTGCCAGGGGTGCGTGTTCTGGAGGACCTTTCGGTGTGCCTGGGAAGCGCCGGCTGCTCCTCGCCCTCCTTGCATGGCAGGCGGACCCGGGGGCAACAAGAAGAGCGTCCCCCAAGCCAAGGAAGAGGCGCGCACGGAGGTTGGGGTGGCCTTCCCTGTCCGGTGGATGTACCAGGAGGACCGTCTGTTCGGGAGAAGGGGGAGGGGGCTCCTCTTGTTTCACCGGCTGGCCTCCCGATCTCCGCTCCCTCTGGGAAAAGCCGGTGCTCGTCCAGAACCTCAAAACCTAGGACTTCTTCCCTCCCCCCCGCCTTCCTTGACACCTGCCCGCGCCCCCTTCCTCCTCGTCCCTCAACCACCCTCTTTGCCTCCCCCATCCAGTCCCCCCATCCCCTTCAGTCACTTGCCCCCCACCCACTCCCGCCCCCGCCCCCTCCTTTTCCTTTCCACCCCCGGTCTTTCCTCCTAGAAATCCTGGTGCCCCCCATCCACCCACACCAACACATTTTCTCCCCCCCCCGGCTGTCTCTCCCTCCACCCGCCCGGCCGCTCTTGCCCGCCTCCCTCCTCCACGCCCCTCACCCACCCCGTCCGAGCCCCCCCCTCCCTTCCTCAGCCGTGGCTAAAATATCTGGCCAGGGATTGGCTGCCAGCCGTGGGGGGGGCGGGGGGGGCGAGGAAGCCGGGGGCGAGGATGGAGGCGGCGGCGGCCGGCGGCGGCCCGGTCTCGGTGACTCCGGCGGATGGGTTGGGGAGGCGCGCTGGTGCGTCGCTTCCCGCGGGGCTGAGCCGGCGAGCGAGCGAGCGAGCGAGGATCACAAAGGCGGTGCCGGCGCCCGAGCGGAGCCACCTGCCCGCCATGCCTGCGGACAGCAAGGAGCCCGACTGCCTCCTCCGCTACCAGGTGAGTCGCCGGCTCGGGCAGCGGGTGGAGGGGGGCGGCCAGGGAGGGTCGCCTCCTCCTCCCGCGGGGAAGGCGTCGGCGTCGGCGTCGTCCGGGGCTTCGGGCGGGCGCTGCAATGTCACCTTCACGGGGGTGGCGGCGGCGGCGGCGGCGGCGGCGGAGGAGCTCTTCAGCCCCGGGCGGAGGCGGCTCTCTCTCTCTCAGCTCCGGCTCCGGCTCCGGCTTCTCCTTCTCCTGGGCAGGCGGTGCTCTGCCTGCTCTCACTGCGGCAGAGAGAAGCCCGGGCGCTGCAGCCCAGGAAGGCTGAGGAAGGAGGGGCGGCGGCTGGCGGTCCAGATGCTTGCCCACCCCTCCCCGGCAGCCCCGGTGCTTGGGAGGAGGGGTGCGGGTGGGAAACGATGATGCACCCTTCGAAGGGAATCGGCAAGGGGGGGGAAAGAGGGGGCCGGGTGGGAGAAATTTCTCCCTCGCTTTCCAAAAGAAGAGCGCGCTAGCTCTGTGCAAGCAGGCACGGATCGGGCACCGCGCGGGATTCGATCTCGCGGTTAGCTCGTCGCTCCGTGGATAAAAAGGACGAGAGCGTTCTGTAAACGGAGCCTAGGGTCTTCGGAGAGGATCCAACAATAATTCTGGGCGGGGGGTGGTCTTCGGTGCGAGAAGCTGTGATCAAGGCGCCCGGAGAGAGCCGCGTCCGGCAGTTCTTCCAGCGGTCAGGCTCTTTCCATCCAGGAGGAGCCCCCTGGGGAGCCCATCGACACTGGCGTCATCTTTGGAAGCGGCCGACTCTCGCGTCGCCCCTTCCCTTCCCTCCAACCCTGCCGGAGGTGTATATTAAACAGCTGGCTTTAGGAAGGCACCGAAACAGAATTGCTCTCAGAGATGAGGGAGAGTCTATTTTCGTGGTGCCTCCCACACCCCCAACGGATCTAAAACTTTCCCAAGGCAGCGGAGGTGATGTTCGGACGCAGAACCCTGAAACTGATAAACAGTCACTTGTGTGAAAGGAAGGAAGGAAGGAAGGAAGGAAGGAAGGAAGGAAGGTTGGCTGATGGGCATCATATATGATGTGTATATCCTATGGTGATAATTCGGTTCCAGTTTTGTAGCCCATACCCACACCTGTTTGGATTCATTGGTGAGGTCACACAGGTGGCTGCGTTTTGATTCCTGCCAAGAAAACTCTGGAGGAATGTTGTGCAGCGCATACATTGGAATGGGAAGACCAAGAGGGGCTGAAGAGCTTGTGTCCTGGTGAAGAATCAGAAGTCAGGGTGGATGCCAGACTGTGGAGCTGTCCTGCATTTACTGACATATCCCTCTATTGAGGTCCTAGCTAAAAACTAGATTTTTATTCTGTACTATTTTTTTATTCCACCCAGAGATCTTTGGGTAGTGGGCGGCATATAAGTTGTAAAAACAAATAAATAAAAATAAATAAATATATTACTTTATTATTTTCTGCTGAATTTCCAGGTTATTTTTACCCACATCTGCTCACCAAAGCAGCTAATAAGAACTATATTCATAATATAGTCACATTATGACTCATTTATTGAAGGGGGGCATGGGTCTGGCACTTGCATCCTCCTTGGGTTACTTAGAGAGTAAGTGCTCATAGTAATTTCTGGATTGGGTAAGAAACCTGCCTAGTTCATATACATGCCACAAAATAATTTAAACTTTATATTCTGTCCTTGATGTTCACATGTGAAAGGCAGAAATGCAGTGAGAAATGTGCCTATCTCAGGTTCCTATGTTGACGGATATCTCTGTATTAAGGGAGACTTTCAGATGTATTTCAGCCTTGCTATCTTTTTAATGTTACGTATGAAAGATAACCTTTACCTCAAGCATCCTTTAAAGTTCTCTAGCAAAAAATCCCATCTGCGCAATACTTTTGTATGTATTTGGGAATGGCTTTGCCCACTTCTTAAACATTTGAGGGTTGGGGGAGGTGAAATCAACAAGGTGCCGATCAGCGAGAAGGGCATATCATGCAATAATGTGCATTAACTGATGTACAGGAAGATCTTGATGGGCAGCTAAAGAATTTTGATATTCACATGTGATTTTGTCCATAGTCCACCATGTTCTTTAAGAACTTTGAAGTCTCCCCTCCCCCCCAGTAAACACAAATTCTCTTCATTCTGTTTGGGTTTGCAGAACAAAAGTACAGTAGGACCCCTGTATCCACTGATTCATTATCCACTGATTCAATTATCCACGGTTGGCAGAGAAAAAAATTAAGTAATTCAGCAGCCACAAAGCAAGCTGTAAAGCAAGCTGTTGTCACAAACAGCAGCTGTAAAGCAAGCGGGGGGGGAGGGCAGGTGTTCTCTCTTATCCATGGTTTTCAATATCCACGGCAAGGCCTGGAACCAATCCCCAGCGGATACCAGGGTTCTACTGTATTCTTAATACATAAGGCTTAATTCTGCTTATGTTTAGAATTGCTTCCTCATATAAATGTAAAACCTCATTTGACAAGACCTTTTCTTCCAGCCTCATTCACACACGGTACAAATATCATGTCAGAGGCTCAAGTGTCCTATCCAGAATCACATCTGAAAATCCAGACTACCTTTAGGCGACCATTTATCATCAATCTTTCAATTAAGGACCTATGGAGCAGATTTCGATCAGACCAGTAGCCTCTCTAATATGTCTCTACTGGCACCAGCCTTTCTCTATTCTACCTGGAGAATCTGGGGGTTGAACCTAGGGACCTCCTGCCTGCGAAGCACATGCTCTGTTGCAGAACTGGAACTTTCATATTTCAGTCTTAGGATCTGAGTAGGGTACAGGCAGAGGTGCTGTGAATCCAGTTGGTAATCCCTTCCGTCATTAATGTGATGTTTGCTTCTCTTCCTAGACATTGTCCAGATATTTCATCCGCCTCATTGGTGGAGAGTACACTAGGTGTACTGGATTAGAGACTGCCAGTGACAACTCTTTCAAGGGCCTTCTCCAAGGTCACTCGCAGTGCCCACATCTGGAACCTGAATCCAGAAGGGCAAAGTCATGCACTCAATCTGCTCAATATTTTACGGCTGTTTTGGCCTTTTAAACAATTGTCCTGTAATTGAATAATAGATGAGTTCATATTGTAGGCTTCTCTTTGATCTGTTAAGACGTTGGAGACTTTCTCTTGCAATGATGGGAAGACAAGAGTAATAAAGGAACAGGAGGGCTATTATCGTCAATGGCTCAGCAGGAAAGCTTCATGGTGCCCGGCATTGTTTAGGCAAGAAAAGACAGATATTATGCTCAGGGCTATTTGGATGAGATTATGGGAGGTTGGGTAGGGTGGCTGATGGAAAAGATAATCCAGAGTAATGCACGTCAAAATGACCTCTGCAAACCTCGAGTCACACAGAATTTTAATTACTACTTGAACCTCCTGGGTTTTTCATTGTGAGCCACCATTTTAATGACAGAGAGGAACTGAACACACCAACACTCCCCAGATGCAGGGATGTGGTACAGTATCAGGAGACAGATATCTAGTCTCGTGCGCTCCCAGACACATTTGGTGGGGCCACTGTGAGATACAGGAAGCTGGACTAGATGGGCCTTTGGCCTGATCCAGCATGGCTCTTCTTATGTTCTTATGTTCAACTTTTTCCAAGTGCAGAGACGGAATTACGGCAGAGTCTTAGAATAGGAATCAAACAAATCAGAAATTAATGGGAAGGAGAATTTTAAGGAAAGCTGATAGTCATGTCTATCCAACAGACATAAGATTCCATAAGTCTCAGTGGCTTTTTCAAGACAACAGAAGGCACAGTTTCTAGGACTGTAAATATCATTGTCAAAGCCTTTGTAGCATGATAGGCATCAGTTAGTGTCTGTGCCTGCAATAGAGGTGTTACGTTACAGTCTCCCATGAGGACAAAGCACCTCCAGTATGGAAACATTGGTACATCCATTGTGATTATTCTTAATAGAACGTTACATAATATTACTCATGTTAGACTGCCCTTTATAGGAATATATCTTCTTTTATTTTGCACTCCTTTTCTCTTATGTTATTCCCACTATTCTGTTCTTTTTAAAAACTTCATTCTGTTCCAGCATAACATACTGTTTTAACTGATTTTCATCTTCCTTCTACAGATCTGTGTTTCTCTGATTCTGTTTTTTAAAAATTGGATTACTAAGGATTGCTTTGTATATCTGGAATCCTCACCAGATATTCGTATGATCCAGACCCCTCTCATTCTTAAGCAGTGCCTGGTCAGAATTTTATTGGGATTTGCATAACTTGCTGCTATGATACCCAATGTGGTGTGGTGTAGTGGATAGAATGATTGTTTAGAAACCAAGTGATCTGGGTTTGAATTCACAGTCAGCCATGAAAACTCACTAGAGAGGGGGGACTTGTGAAATCACTCTTTAAAAACCCCACTTAACCAGAAAACCTTATTAGGGGCAGTATAAGTTGGTTCCAACTCGACAGCACGTAATACCACAGAACTTGCTGCTGCTAATTCATGAGGTGCTGGGGTGCCTCTTGGTCTCATGGCTGGCAGCATATCTAACTGTATACAGTAACCAAGATGTGGTCAGCACTTTAGCAATTAGCCACAATTAGCTATGACAACACAAAGATTAAATGAACATCATCAGGATTCTGGGCATTCTGGAATTAAAGAATATATTCCTATTCTGTTCATTTTCATTCTCTATCACTTAATGTCTGTATATTTATATCTTTTTGTTGCTTAAGAAACAATCAACATTATAATTATACTAAGCAGCTTAATGGGAAGCTGCCTAGATGCCCTATGCACATCCGATCTTGCATGATTTTGGAAGCTAAGCAGGGTCAGCCCTGGTTAGTACTTGGATGGGTGACCACCAGGGAATACTAGGTGCTGTAGGCGCCTGGAGTAGGAACTGGCAAACCACTCCAGTATTCCTGCCAAGAAAACTCCATAGGTGTGGAGTCACGAAGGGTCGGTCACGACTGTAACGACACAACACACACATACACACACAAGCAGCTTAATACCGTAACTTCAGAATTATTCCCATTCCTCAAATCAAGAAAATGGAAACACAGGTATGATGACCATGTGTGCATGTATCATGCCCCAAAAACTACCTTATAACAACCCCAAATCATGATTCACCTAGCACCACTTTCTAATATTTCTAAGCAAAGTTTTTTCCCCTAGCTCCGCCTCTATAGATTTCTGTACTATATGGCCTGCAGGATTACCATAATTGAGAACCCACCATTAACAAAAATCTGGACTCTCTCCTATCTTGGACCAGTAAGAGCAGCAGGGTTGCCCTCGCATGTTTAGAGTCTGTTGGAGGAGAAACCGTGGAATCTTACAGAACCTCTTAAGTAAGAACCAGTGCATTGAGAAATGGACAGGCTTATGGATATGAAACAACATGGTAGAATAACTAGAACAAAGCAGAGGCCTATGGCAGATATAAGAACTCAAGATGAAAGAAGGTCAGGGAGGTGGCTTAAATCTTTCAATCTCCTTGCATGCTGAGTTAGGGGAGGAGCATTTGTATGTATGAGTGAGTGTGGGGGAGATGTTGTGTTCTGTGCTTGTCCATGTCTACCTGTAGTTGAATTATGTCTGTCTGATCGGATCGTTTACAGATGGCTGGAACACCCATTTGTCCTTTCATTTATTATTATTTGGGCCTTCCATTCATGGCAATTCAACTAGTAATAGTGTTTCTTCTATGCTATTTGTAAATTTACTTTTGCCCTTATGATAGAAACACACATCCATAAAATAGCAAAAATATTTGGCTGTCTAGTTTCCTTTCCTCATTTTTCCTCAGGGTTTACATTTTGTGGCATGGGAAGCTTAGGCTGAACATAGCTGTTTGAAGTTACCTTTGTCCAACCACACAAAATTAGTCTGTGGCTGAAATCAGGACCTCCTAAATTCATGACCCTGTGTCTCCAGGGGTCAGTTGTGTCACGCAAGATGAGGCCGATTTTGAATTCCTAGCAATCCTTACCACAGAACGAAGACACACTGAGGTGCATGGAAAATATCCTCAGTTGCAACTCACATGAGAAAGGGACACAGAGGTCATGTCAAAAGACCTGAGTGGGAGTAGAACAAAAACAGCAGCCTCCCTAGAGGCACATTAAAAAAACAATCTTTTTGTATATACTGAGAACTAACTGTGAGAAGCAGCACAGTACAAACTTCCAGCTTTGGTAAATTTTCTGAAGGACTGCATCCCTCAGGAGTAAGCACCGACATCCAGAGTATGCAGTTCCAGTAATGATGAGCGAGGTAACCACTGAAAAGCACTCCATTGGGGGTAATGAATTTATGTCATAATATTGGCTTACAGTACAGAGGAAAGAATACTGAATCGAGTGACTGGAAGCTGCTGGGTATAAGCCTGTGGCTGAAATCCAGTAGCAGAATTTAGGCCACATAAGGCTAAATTATGCCAAAGCCTTTGACTGTGTGGACCACAACAAACTATGGCAAGTTCTTAAAGGAATGGGAGTGCCTGACCACCTTATCTGTCTCCTGAGAAATCTCTATGTGGGACAAGCAGCAACCGTCAGAACTAGATATGGAACAACTGACTGGTTTAAAATTGGGAAAGGAGTACGACAAGGCTGTATACTGTCACCTTGCCTATTTAACTTATATGCAGAGTACATCGTGCGAAAGGCAGGTCTGGATGAATCACAAGCCGGAATTAAGATTGCCGGAAGAAATATCAACAACCTCAGATATGCAGATGATACTGCTCTGATAGCAGAGAGTGAGGAGGAATTAAAGAACCTCTTAATGAGGGTGAAAGAGGAGAGTGAAAAAATGGGCTGAAGCTCAACATCAAAAAACCTAAGATCATGGCCACTGGTCCCATCACCTCCTGGCAAATAGAAGGGGAAGAAATGGAGGCAATGATAGAGTTTATTTTTTGGGGGGGCTCCTTGATCACTGCAGATGGCGACTGCAGCAACGAAATAAAAAGATGCCTGCTTCTTGGGAGGAAAGCAATGGCAAACCTAGATAGCATCCTAAAGAGCAGAGACATCACTTTGCCAACTAAGGTCAGGATAGTCAAAGCTATGGTTTTTCCAGTAGTGATGTATGGAAGTGAAAGCTGGACTATAAAGAAGGTTGATCACCACAGAATTAATGCTTTTGAGCTGTGGTGCTGTAGGAGAGTCTTGAGAGTCCCCTGGACTGCAAGGAGATCAAATCTATCCATCCTGAAAGAGATCAACCCCGGATGTTCCCTGGAAGGACAGATTTTGAAGCTGAGGCTCCAGTACTTTGGCCACCTCATGAGGAGAGAGGAGTCCTTGGAAAAGTCCCTGATGTTGGGAAAGATTGAAGGCAAAAGGAAAAGAGGATGGCAGAGAATGAGATGGTTGGACGGTGTCATCGATGCAGCCAATATGGATATGACAAAACTCCAGGAGGCAGCGGAAGATAAGAGGGCTTGGCGAGCTCTGGTCCATGGGGTCACGAAGAGTCGGACACGACTGAACGACTGAACAACAACAAAGGCTGATGATGTCAACAGGCAGAGTGGTTTTTTTCAGAGGTTGCAGATTTCCAATCCTCCCAAGGCTTCCTTGAGGTCCCTTTTGTTGTAGGGAAGCTGATGGGAGCCACGTGATGGTGTCCAAAAATTGACACTGTCAGAATGATTTTTGGAAATCAAGATTTACGCAGCCCCCAGTACTTAAAATGGATCTCAGCAGAACCTTGGGACCTTTGCAGGATGGAGATGGGGGTGGGGTGTTTCCCACCCACCCTTAAAGAAGAAAATGCCTCTGTCCATCTGATGCTGGACTCGGAAACATGGCCTTTGCAGGTTTTTGTGCATGGTCCAGACAAAACAAATAGGACATGCATGCAACAAAACGTCACTGATTTTTGAGAGGTTTATCTCTTTGAATTGTGTCTTCATTGTTACTACTAGTTTTTCACTAGTTTTCCAATGCAGCTTTAAAATTTAACACTCAAGATTGAGCACTTGGTTCATGGGAGCCAGTGCAGTGCCGTGGACAGGACTGAGGAGAGCTGGGTTCGAATTCCTGACTGGCCATGGAAAGTTACATTGTAAACCACATTTTGACCCTCTTCCCACCTCTCTAAACCCCTGTTCCAGTTGCCTTAACTCAGGAGAAATTGCATGGTGAATAACAACTTGGTTCATGCATCATAGCTTAAATTAATAGAAGTCAGACAAAATTGGTTTTGGCCAATTTGAAGACATTATAAAAAGCTTATGTAGAATCAATCAGAGTGGGATAGTACATGAAAACACAATATATAGACACATTTAAAAATCTTAATTAAATGTTGCCGCTTTACATTGTATTAATACTGTATCTCTGTTTTCTGCTTTTGGACATGGACTAATAGTAATACTGTAGGCCGAATCCTACCACCCTATTCCACTAATGTCTTAACACATCATTGAATGAGTGGTAGGACTTTTCTGGGACAAGAAAGTGTTCACCACCCTCATAATAACAGTAGTATAAGTGTCTTACAAATCAACAGAAGTCATCTCTGTCTCTTACGATGACAAGCCAGAGACCATGGGAATGTTCTTCCTCTAAACATCACTGGAAGTTACAGCCTTATAGTGTTTGGAAATATGCTCAGCCAATGTTTGCTGAAGGACTTCCTAGGTCTCAGATGTAAGCATCTCTTGGTTGTTTTCCCATGATTTCTCAGAAGAAAATACCATTCGCTCTTTGGCAACCATATGTGCTCAGCACAGGAATCTCTTTGCTTCAGCAAAGTAGTGGAGGTCTCTTCATTCATATTACAGCATGTTTTGGAAAAGGAAAGTGATGATTCAAGAGACCCCTGCATACCTGTGGCTTATAAATTTGTCCTCTTTATTTATTTTATTTATTTATTTTAGAGTATTTTCCCCTCCTTTCTCCATGGAAAAGGACCCAAGGTGGCTTACAGTAATGAGGGATAATATACAGTCCAGTACAATTAAGAAATGTTCAAGTATTGAGAACAGGGAATTGAAGGATATCTTACAGCATTCATAGACAACATTACATTAAAGTGACAAGAGAACACGAGCAGTTAAAAGGACAGTAAGGTTCCATGTCAAGTTACGAGTGATGGAAACTAACATCGAAAACATAGTGTCAGTGTAATCACACAAGGTTATAAGTAGTCATAAACACAAAGTCTATGTGATCCTATAGATCGGGGCTGTCCAACTTTGAACAGCCCATGGGCTCCTTTCAGCCACCGCATGTCCCTGTGGGCTACTTTCAAAAGCACTGCACGTCCTTGCGAGCTACTTTCAGATTCGCACACGTGTGTGCACACATGCTTTGCCGGTGCTCCTGAGTAGCAGGGTGGAGTCTCCTACCAAGGAGACGAGCGAGTAGGCATGGCACAGCAACGGCGGAAGGTAAGGGAAGAGTAGAAATCCAGACCAAACATTCAGGTGGGTGAGTGAGCAAAAAACAAACAAAAACCCCAACAAACAAACAAACAAACAAACACAAACACACCACTGCTGGCAGCAGGTCGGGAGGGTGGCTGGGACCTGGCAGGAGACCTCTGACAGCCTTGCGGGCTACCAGTTGCCCGTGGTCGACAGATTGTGCAGGCCTGCTATAGATTCATATGAAACACAAATAATGGTAGACTGTCATTCAGGGAAAGCTTACCTGAAGAGAAAGGTCTTTGCCTGTTTCCAGAAAGACAACAGAGATGAGGTAGTCCTGGCCTCTAGCATCCAGAGTCTGGGCACAGCAGTTGAGTAGGCCCTTTTGTGGGTTCCCACGAGACGTACCTGTGAAGGTGGCGGGATGCAGAGAAGGGCCTCTCCTGATGACCTTAACACCTGAGTCGGTTTATATTGTGAGATTCGATCTTTGAGGTAGCTAGGACCTAGGTCGTATAGTGCTTTGTAGGTCAAGGTCAGCACCTTGAATTGTGCCCGATAGCTGATAGGCAGCCAGTGGAGCTGCTTTAGTAGGGGTGTAATGTGATCTCTGTACCCCGTCCCAGTCAGCAGTCTGCCTCCTGCATTTTGGACCTGTTTAAGTTTCCTGAGACATTTCATTGGTAGCCCCACATAGAGCACATTAGAGTAATCTAGCCAGGACGTCACTCGAGCTTGTGTCACTGTGGCCAGAGCTGGTTTCTCAAGAAACGGGCGCAACTGGTGTGCTAGCGTTAATTGTGCAAATGCGCTCCTGGGCACAGCTGTGACCTGGGCATCCAAGCTCAAGGATGAGTCAAACAGTATCCCCAAGCTGTGTACCTGTTTTTTCAATTGGGGGTGGGGTTACCCCATTCTGTACAGGTTGCATCCTTATCCCTTGTTCTCCCTTTTGACTGACCAGGAGCATCTCTGTCTTGTGTGGGTTTAGTTTCATTTTGTTCATCCTCATCCAGTTCATTACTGTAGCTAAACACTCATGTAAAGTTGAGATAGTAGCTCCCTTAGAATCCGGAGGTGACGAGAGGTACAGCTGGGTATCATCAGCATACTGGTGGCACTTAACCATGATAATCTCTCCCAGTGGTTTCATATAGATTTAAAAATAACATAGGAGACAGCAGAACCCTGGGAAACTCTACAGGTCAGCGGCTGTGGTATCAAACACGAATCACCTAACAACACTTTCTGTGTTCTTTCCTGTGGAAGGACCGAAGCCACTTTAATGCAGTACCCCCAATTCCTATTTCAGAGAGACGAGTCAGGAAGATGCCACGGTCTATAGTGTCAAAAGCAGCTGAGAAGTCTAGTAAGACAAAAAGGGAAACAAATCCCCTATCCATTTCCCTGTGTAAGTCATCTACCAATGCAACCGATGCTGTCTCGATCCCATAGCCAGGCCTGAAGCCAGATTGAAATGGATCTAGGTAGTTTATCTCATCCAGAAACCTCTGGAGCTGTGAGGCCACAACCCTTTCTAGGACTTCCCCTATGAATGGGATATTCGATACTGGTCAGTATTTGTTCAGTATCATTGGGTCTAAGGAGGGCTTTTTAACAGTAGTTTTACTATTGTCTCCTTTAAGCATGCAGGAATCCTGCCCTGTTGTAAGGAGGCATTCACTACTCTTCCTAAGCAGTCTGCCATACCTTCTCTGGCAGCTTTTATGATCCGGGGTGGGGGTGGGAGCAAGGATTCAACACACATGTGGTGGTCCTCATCTCCCCAAGGGTCCTGAGCACATTATCCAGCTGTAGGATCTAATCCAATGATAGAAATAGAAAAAAAGTCTTACAAATGCTGTGTTTCATAGCCTCTATTTAACTACTGTACACCCACATAACAATAACTCTTCCCATTGGTGGTCATTCTTTAAAGGAATGATTGTGAAGTAATATTATCATATTTTCCCATGTACATAATGCTATTCCCCCAATTCATGACACTAAAAATTAAGGGGTGTCGTATTTGTATACACAGAAGTAAACCTTTCCCGAGGGGTGAGGTGGGGCAGAGGAGAACCCAAACGGACCTTGCTGTTTCCCTACCTTTCTGGCAGCTCATTCACTGTGGTCAGTTCTCTCTCTCTCTCTCTCTCTCTCTCTCTCTCTCTCTCTCTCTCTCTCTCTCTCTCTCTCTCTCTCTGCTTGTTTGTTTCTTTTTGCAGATGTAGGAGCTTTTCTTGCAGCAATCAGAGCTGGAAAAGGCACATCTTAATGAGCTGCTCAACTCTGAGCCTTCCTCCACAGAATAGACGGCTTAGATTTCTGCCCCCCCCCAAAGTTGAAAGGTGCTTTGGAAAGGCAGAGGGCAGTGAGAGAGCCTGGAAAGGAAAGGAGAAACAGCAGTGTGTGAGTGTGTGTGAGTGTATGTGTGTGTGTGTGTGTGTGTTTGTTTGTTTGTTGTATGTAAGAGAACCTAAACTGACGGCAATGAAAGAGCTGCTGGAAATGAAGGGAAACTGTGTGTGTGTGTGTGGTGTAGAAAAACCCAAACTGGAAGGCAATCCTCAGCGGGTGTGTGTGTGTGTGTGTCTTGTACATGGCAGTGTCTTATAGGCAGAAAGGTATACAATGGGATCCTGGTACCTGCTGGGGATCAGTTCCAGGCTGTTTTGTGACAGTGGCTTGCTTTATGGCTACTGTTTGTGAAAGTAGCTTGCTTGATAGCTGCTGTTTTGACAGTAGCTTGCTTTACGGCTGCTGAAATAGTTACTTAATTTTTTCTCTGCCAACCGTGTATAAATGAATCAGTGGTTAATGAAAAAGAGGATATAGGGGTCCTACTGTATAAAGAAAAGCGCCTTGAAGCGCCTACACAGTCCCACTAATAAAGCATGGTCAAGAAATCACGGAAGCATAACATCATTTTGTAACAGGGAACATTTCTTCTGTACTGCAATAGAAACAATCATTTTGGAAACAATGTACATTATCAATACTGTAAATTTGCCCTGATGGGTATACTGTAGGATTTTTCGAAATGATTTTGAAATTAATTTACAGGCAGATATAAGCATAGCACATATGATTTTCTTAGATTTTGGGAACACCTTTATTTATTTATTTAAAATCCTGAAACAAAGAGCAAGGCATGTCATGACTGAGCACATCTTATTTCTCTCTTAGAGGCTTACAAATTAAGAAGTTCATGGAGATACATTTTGCTGGGACTTTCTTCTAGTACTTGACCCTAGCATCCTTGAAGAAAAATCATCAACATGTCTCTGGACAGTATTCTAGGGACACCATCCAAAAGTGTTTTGAAAACTTTAAAGATCTTTAGTGGTTATTTGTACTTGGCTGGATGCATAAACTGCCACCATTGCTATTAGTGAGAATGAGCATCTAGCCTGGCTGTAGTGCATGTAGTTTCCCCATCAAGAGGAAAAGACTCCTGAGCCAATCAAGCTTTTAAGCACTTAATAGGTGCTAAATGGCAGGAAAGATTCCTTCTTCCGGCTCTCTGACATAATAAAGAATTATAGACAACTGATGTCAAGCTAGGTTTTGTTATGCTATGCTTGTCAGTTTATTTGATGTGGAAGGGGGGGAACTTTACAGCATCATCAAAATGAGCTGGAAATTTCAATCCCTTTGAGAAATCTGCTTGTAAAAATGGAAGTGATTTTCATCTATTAGAGTGGAATAAGGGAGAAAAAGGAGGCCAGTTTCCTGCTGCAGCAAGGGCACAAGTTGCCTTAAAAGAGCATTGCAGGGACAGTAAATATGAACAGCTAAGTTCCCCATGAAAAAAAAGTGTGCAAAAACCCGACATACAGACAATACACGCTTCCAGGGGCTTCCTTTGACCCAGTGTCTCAATCCTGCTCCAGCACACAAGCCAAAAGAGTCTGAAAGTAGAAGGAATGTTTTTTGCTTTTGAGTTCTGAGCAAAATAAATAAATATAAAATCCAACCAACCAGGATCACTTACTTTCTCAGCTGGTCTGCAGGAGTACAGTATGTTGAGAAAATATGTCTGTGAAGATTCTCAGTCATCCAGGTGAGTTTATCTGGAAGTTGAGTCATGGCTACTGGACTTCTTTTTCTTGAGAGACTGAAATGTTTCGCTGCTCATCCAAACAGCTTCATCAGTCAGTCAGCTGTTTGGATGAGTAGCGAAATGTTTCTGTCTCTCAAGAAAAAGAAGTCCGCTAGCCATGACTCAACTTCCAGATATGTTGAAAAAAGATAGCATTCTAAACCTTACAGCTCTTTGGAGCAATTATTAATACAACACAAAACTTGACCAAACAGCTAAGTTGAAGAGAAAAGAATGGCGATATTTGAAATTAAAAAGCACTGATGAGACCATCTGAAATATAATATATACCTGTTTATGAAAATATTATATAATACAAGTATTCCATTATGTTGAATATCTGAATTAACAACAGTTTAAGCCTAAAATATGTTACCGTCAAATCAGTTAACCAAGTGACTATTGGAAGCTTTTTTTTGCACCATACTCTTGAAAAAAAGATTTATCTTCCTGGTTGTGTCTACAGGAGGAGATGCAGCCTCTCAATAAATGTAGAGTCGATCTGAAACAGCAGCTGGCAAGTGGGTCATGACCTGCATGCGGAGCCACCAGTAGTAGTCCATGGGATGGTACCGGGTGTAGGGGGAGGTGGAGGTCAGGGCATGAGTGATGCTGTGGATGACGGGAGAGAGGTCTGTAGAACCACTGTTGCAATAGGACTCCATCTTCGCCACCTGCTGATCAAAGTACTTTCGGCCATAGTCGCGGCGCACGGTCTCTGGCAGCTCATCCCACATTTTGTCCGCAATAGCCTTGATTCGTTCGGGGCTATACAAGCTGGTTCCAGCAATGAAGTTCCCAGGCTCCACAATGCACACCTTCACGCCCTGGGAGTACATCTCGTAGCGAAGACAATCGGAGAAGGCTTCCACTCCAAACTTGGTGACGCAGTAGGGGGAACGGGCAGGGCTTGCCATCCGCCCCAGCATGCTGCTGATGTTCACCACACGGCCTTTGGCTTTGCGTATGAGAGGTAGGAAAGCCTTGGTGGTGCGGATGGTCCCCCACAGGTTCACCTCTGCCACTTGCTTGTAGGTCTCCATGCTAGTGAACTCAACCTCCCCAAATGTGGATATCCCAGCATTATTGACCAGACCCCAGAGTCCTGCTTGTGGATCTTTCAGTGAGGTAGTCAGGTAATCCACGGCACGCTCCACTTCCTCGCTCTTGCAGACATTGAGCTGCACAGTCCTCATACGGTTGCTGTTCATGTTCTCTAGGTCTTTGGAGCCTCCCTGGTTCTGCTCCTTGAGCAAGCAGCCAGCGTAAACGAGGAAGCCCTTTTCATGCAGGTGCTTGGCAAGAGTGAAGCCAAAGCCAGAGTCACAGCCAGTGATGAGGACAGGTCGTAGTCCAATATTTCCTGCCTCTGTTCCATAGGAACGCTTCTCCCTCAGACACAATGCAGGGAAACCTCTGGGAATTGCCCAAAGGCTGCCGGCAAGACTTCTGAGGCATGGCGCTTTCACGGCCAATTGGACAGGAGTCCAGGAGAGGCGGAGAGAAAAACGACGGTCGCCATGCAAAGATGTCTTCACAGTATCTTCCTTTTAGTTCTGCCTGGAAATCCAAGGGGAATTTCTTGTTGAGTCAACTTTGCATTTTTATTTGCTAAGAAAAGCAACATGTACATGTTTTAAGAAATATAATGTATCCACCCAAAAGCCTTGTTGAAACTATTCCTAAGAATGTGAAAAAAATGAATTCCTAAATATATTAAAAGAAATCTGACACAAAATATTGTATGAATATTGTCAGAATTTATGTGAAATATATTTCCTTTTACCATTTTCTGTGTAGCATTTACAAATAAGGGCTGTTTATTTCGTGTACATCCTACATTTCTTCTGGGATGGATCTCAAAGCAGTTTACATGGAATTACTAGGCAGTCTTCTACTGAAGTACTGATGAAGCCCAGACCTACTCAGTTAAAGTAAGACTATTCTCTGTTTTGGCCCTCTAGATATTTTGGACATAAGTTCCCAAAAGCCTCAGTATAGCCACTAGTGAGGAAGTATGTGAATTGTAATCCAGAAACTACAGGTGTCCAGAGAGTTCCCCTCCTTTTTATAGGTTATTCTTTCAAATGTTGCCCAGTAATAATCGTATTGTTATGTAATACATAAATTATAATATGTGTGTGTGTTGTGTCGTTACAGTCATGACCGACTCTTCATGACCCCACATCCATGGAGTTTTCTTGGCAGGAATACTGGAGTGGTTTGCCAGTTCCTACTCCAGGCGCCTACAGCACCTGGTATTCCCTGGTGGTCTCCCATCCAAGTACTAACCAGGGCCGACCCTGCTTAGCTTCTGAAATCAGGCGAGATCGGATGTGCTTAGGGCATCTAGGCAGCTATATAAATTATATATGTAATATATAAATAAAGTTCACTATGCACGTCCATGAGAACCACAGGTAGACATTGACAATATTCATGCTAGGACTATTTGGAAATTCACATAATTTTTCCAGTCTAGCCTTAAGGTCAACATGATTTTGTAAACAGGAAACTACCAGACGTAAAAATGAACTAGGCGAGCAAGGCAAGAATTAGGTGACAAGTTAGCTTTTGACCCGCTTTACTATGTTGCTTTAACATTGTGGAAAAACACTGCTTTTAAATGTGTAGTCCAGCTATTAACTCAGCAGCGGGGACGTTTTAATGCTCCAGATGTTGTGGTTCTCATTGACCGCTCTTCTCGTGGGTAATGGCCACAGCAATGGGAGTTATAAATAAACACCATCCAGGTGTATTTCTTTGCCTTGATTTATGTGGAAAAAATAAGTAGTACTAAGCCAAATTATTCATCAGAAGGATTCTTTTAAACAATTTAATTTTTAAAAAGCCAAATATGAATACCTGCATAGTACAAAAAGGAAATTAAGCATTGGTCTGCCACCTCTTCTGGTCTTCAAGCATGCATTTCTTCAGAGTAAATTATGCCCGCCAAGTCTACCTTTCTGTATAGCAACTAAAGGGAATATGTGGCCCTTCAGAGATTTTGGGGTTGTACTTTCCTAGTTAGCTGCCTAGATGCCCTAAACCAGTGTTCCCCAACCCCCGGGCCGCGGACCGGTGCCGGTCCGTGGATGAATCGGCACCGGGCCGTCGCCGCGCCACCCCCCCCACCGCCCCCGCCGCGCCCGCAAGCAAACCCCCGCCCCCGCCCGCCACGACCCCCCACAATCGCCCCCTTCCCCCGCCGCTCTAATCCCCCGCAATCCCCCCGCCGCCCTAATCCCCCTGCAATCGCCGCCCGCCGCCGCCGCGACCCCCGCAATTGTCGCCGCCGCCACCATCCCCCGCACCCGCCCCGCCATGATCTCCGCCTGATTCAAGCTAAGCATCGCCCCGTCCCGCCGCCACTTGACCCCCTGCGCCCCGTCCCACCGGTTAATCCCCCCCCAATCCCCCGCCGCTGCAATCCCCCTGCATCGCCCCGCCGCCGCAATCCCCCTGCAATCGCCCCGCCCGCTGCAATCCCCTGCAATCGCCCCGCCCCGCCGCCGCCAGGGCCGATCCGCCCCCATACCGCCCCGTCCCTTCGCCCGCCGCGTACAATCGCCCCCGCAAAACAATCGCCCTGCCGCTGCGAGCACCATTGCCCCCGCCCACGCCAGAAAGAAAGAAAGAAAGAAAGGAGGGAGGGAGGGGGAAAGAAAGAAAGAAAGAAAGAAAGAAAGAAAGAAAGAAAGAAAGAAAGAAAGAAAGAAAGAAAGGAGGGAGGGAGGCCTCATGTCAAGGAAGGGCAAAGGGTCCCAAGACCACACGGCTGGGTAGCCCCCGGGGAAAATGTGAGGAAATAAAAACAGTGTTTCCTTGCAGCGATGCCAGGACTCATCGCACAACACTGGCTCTTCGGCTTGAGTACGGAGATGAGCACCGCCCCTGAGTGGGAAACGACTAGCACGCATGTGCGTCAGCGGCAGGGGGCATTTACATTTTTTATCTTATTAAATCAAAACAAGCGGGCCAGGGAAAAATTATCAAGCATTTACCGGTCCACGGTGATAAAAAGGTTGGGGAGCACTGCCCTAAACCCATCCGATCTCGCCTGATTCCGGAAGCTAAGCATGGTTGACCCTGGTTAGTACTTGGATGGAAGACCACCAGGGGATACCAGGCACCTGGAGTACGAAGTGGCCAACTATTCCAGTATTCCTGCCAAGAAAACTCCATGGACATGGGGTCACAAAGAGTCAGTCACGACTGTAATGATGCAACACACACACAGTTTCCTTAATTGCCATTCCCTAGGTTGGCAAGTACTGATGGGAGTCTAGAAATGACAACAGCTAGAGGGCCATAACTGCCTACCACTGCTTCATAGATTATAATTATATAACCATTTATCCTGTTAAGTCGCTCTTGGCTTATGGAGACACTTTTCCTGGGTACAGTATATAGCAGTGGTGGCGAACCTTCTGCACTCCATGTTTTGGACAGCAACACCCAGAATTCCAGGCCCATATTGCCAATGACAAATGTCTGTGGGAGTTGTGGTCCAAACCATCTGGAGTGCCGAAGGTTTGCCACCACTGGTATAGAGTATGCAAAAGTCGTTTATTGGTTCCTTCTTCTGTTGTTACATAGCGCTACACAAGCTGGCTGTTCTCCAAGGAGGCAGAGGAGGGAACTGAAGTCCCAATCTCTGGTTTTCAGCCAGGTGCCCAACTTGATGAATTATCCAGCCAGTAGAGATAACCATCCAGATACTTTAGTCCAGATACATATAAAAAGGAGCTATGGAAACCTAGTTTAAAAAGGATAGCTAGTGGGAAATCACTCTAAATGTCATTAAATTGTTAACCTTAGTGTTCACCTATTGTAGATCAAATTGTGACTCCCTCAAAATTTATGGTTGAGTGGTCCCCTCTGCTGGCTCAATGAAATACAAATACATAGACTAGAGGCTGCGATGAGTGACACAGCAGAGATAATGGTTCAGGATGTAGGAATAATGTATAATCTTTTATAGTCTGCCGCAGTCCAAGAAGTGTGACACAAGGGAATAATCTGAGAAAATCTAAGGTTAACTCAGAGTCCATATCACACCAGCGGAGTGTCCCCCTGCTGAACTTTATGGCCAGATAATATTTATTCCTGCATGTGCATCTCAAAGTTTTTTTGGGTTACCGAGTCATTTTCTTCCAATTTAGGAAGCATCTGTACACCTTCTTGTTGACACCGCAAGACAGACGTTAACTGATTCAATGACAGAAAAAGACAAGATTTTTTAAAAATTAAAAGAGTTTTAAAGGACATGCACGGTGACACAGTACAGTAATTCAAAAAAGATGTGATAAGACCATCCACATAAATAGCAAAACTGCCCCCAAAAAAATAGACCCAGAGCAACAAAAAGTAGAGAGAGAAATGATCCGCAGTTAGCATACCTGCCAGATAAATGATTCACTAATGGCTGTGCACTATGTGACCATAAATTTATGATACAAACTAAGTGGGGGATAAGAAGGCAACATTTGGTTTCTGTGATCGTGGCCTTAATCTGTGAAAGCAACTCTGTGTTGTAAAGGTCCATCTGAACTCCCAAGTAAATTCAGTTTCCTGATCCTTCACCATCAATGTTTGCTTGACGTGTGCAGTTGTATGAGTTTGACTTAATGTGTTATGTGTGCCTCAGTGCCTTTGTCATGTGAACTTGCATCTCTTTTTCCTGTGGGATTCTGGCTTGTTTTGGCCCTGCTATACACTTAGTGAGCTTCTCCTGGTTCGTACCAGGAACCCTAATCCATGTGCCAGGATGATGAAATTACCTCCGTCTGACCATTGTATGAAATGGTGTGGTACCTGTCCTGTGCTGCTTACCAAAGCCAGGCATCAGTGGAGATTTGTAGCATCATTTACAGTTTCGCTTACTTTACTAGAAGCTTCTACCCCCATTTCCATCATTAGTGTAAAGGAGCTGAGAGCTTTCGGGGTGTTGAATTATTATAACAGTAAATGTCTGTTCTACATCTTCTCCTTGCCAGATACAGTGATCCATGTTTTCATGCTCATTTAAATCAGTCCCCATTGCCTGCAACCCTCCCTAGTCTTTCTACCAGCCTCTGTATTGTTTAACATCTCTTCCAGATCATAACAGATGATGACAGTGTTTATGCCATGAAGCTTTTCACCTCCATCTGATTTGATTTCTACAGATCAAGCTGCTTACAAGACACCAGAGAAAGAGAGACTGTTCCCTGTCCCACTCAACCCCATCAGTTGGCAAACTTTATTCCCACCCACCGCTGGCTTCTTTAGAGAAGCACAGCTATTGAGTGATGCTAATTTAAGGCTGCAGATTGCACACACAGGGAAGGGAGATGGCCTACTCTTCCCAGGAATTAATCATCCTTATTTATGTAGCCTCAGTGGGTGGTGAAATATAAGCTGGGGCTGAGAGTAATAGGTAGATAATAACTGATTCACTGATGAATATATGCTTTCTCACCATATGCAGCAATATGTCTGCTTTTTCTTGGCCGCAGGTTGTCCCACTCCCAACATCTGTCCTTTGTCATTAATTCATCTTTACACAGGCAGAGTCGCTACACTGTATCTTTCAGAGAAATGTGGACCCATGGCATTTGTTTATCATTTTCAGCTGTGAACAAGCAGGCAAAATAGTATGAGTATCTCAAGCGGCATACACTGGAGAGACGTGGAACCAAACCCCTAATGGTGCAAGTACATACTGTACAAGAATTAATAGAAAAATATGTGACAGTGAATTAAGCATATGTTTTGAATTATATATTTATGTGCAGTTTTTACTGTGTACAAAATATTGCTATACAGTAGGACCCCCGTATCCACTGATTCATTATCCACTGATTCAGTTATCCACGGTTGGTAGAGGAAAAATTAAATAACACAGCAGTCACAAAGCAAGCTGTAAAGCAAGCTGTTGTGACAAATAGCAGCTGTAAAGCAAGCTATTGTCACAAATAGCAGCTGTAAAGCAAGTTACTGTCACAAACAGTGACCATAAAGCAAGCTACTGTCATGAAACAGCAGTTTGGAGGTGGGTGGGCAGCGTTCTCTCTTATCCACGGTTTTCATTATCCACGGGAAGGCCTGGAACCAATCCCCAGCGGATACCGGGGTCCTACTGCATATATCTGTGTGATTATAGCCTTAATTATATTTTTTCCATGATCTATTATTTATAATTATTGTGCTACTAAAAATGCAACACTGATATGCAATTGTCATTCAGTTTAAGGCCTATGAAATGTGTCATTGTAGGCTTCTCAACCACAAGAATGACACAACAGAAGGAGCCTAAAGATAGAGAAAATATATTATGTCTGTCTGGATAACTGCAGGCAATGCAGCTGGAAAGATAACTTAACTTTTAAAATCAAGATTTTTTTAAAAAACGTCTCCTACTGAGAATGTCAGCTTTCTTGGCTGCTGAGAACCCATGCTGGTACTTACTACATGAACTAAAAATTGAAAGTGTCCTGATGAGATCAAGGAAAGTTGGGGAAGGAAACCCTTTGTCTATGTCAGGAAGTGCAGCAAGATAGCAAGCACTGTGAACAGGCAGTGAGCATACAGAGCTAATTACATGTATAATTAAAATTGTCTGCATTTCAATCAGCCTTATTGTGATAATTTTTCCAAAAAAGGGTACAATGTATACACTTTTGAGTGTATTATTAAGCCATTGTCAAGTCCCATTGATAGAAATCTAATATAGCCTAATGTACTCATCATTTAATTTACATTTTTTTGGTCTTTGTATCTACCAGATATAAGAGAAAGGGATAAGATGGGACAAATACAATTAATGAGGCCATTTTGTACTGTCCAGCTAGCAAATGTTTAAACATGAGTCCCACAGCTCTTTGATAACTGATAATGGAAATTGGAAGAATCTCTTTTGTCCCACAGCTGCTGCTTCTTTCCCTGGTTCCAGACTGGACCAAGTGTGATAAACTCAGTGATTCAGTGTTTGAAATGTGGAAGTGAGGCAAGACTCACTTAGGTCTGCCTGAAAAGAAAGGGGATGGATTTGCCTGAAAAGCAGGAAGCCAGCCAAACTTCAATGCATGCCCTCTTAATATTACAAATCTGCATTTCTTAGAATGCAATAAGGCATGTTAAATCACCTGCAAAATACCAGAGGGAGATAGCCTGTGAAACCATGAGCTCTTATTCATCTTGTACACAAAGGAAAGCAGAACTTTTGAGGAGGTTGGAAGTGACTTGTCTTGGATTTGTCCCTCTGTTCTGTGATCTTGTTGGCTCTTTCTTTTATTTTCCCTTTCTCCCGAGGGCATTCTGGCACTGTGCAGCTGGCCCAAAGTTACATAGGCTGACTCTACTTGAGGCACCAGTGGGGGGCGGGGGGACACGCGTGATGCCCAGCCTCCAGCTCAGAAACCTAATTATTCAGGCTATCCTGGCAACTCCCCCGATCCCAGTCTTAAAATAAGTAAAATCACAATTTTAATATGACACTAACAAGTTCATCTTCCAGCGCAAAAGTATGCCCTTATCCTAGGTTTATGATTTTAAGAGGAGTTGGGTTTTTTAAAGTGCTAATTGTGCCCCTACTTTCAATATGGAAAGTGGAAACAGGTCAACTTGTAGCTAGGTATGCTAAACCCATCCTTAGGTTGAGTAAAGGATATGGTGAGAGAATAAATGTAATCACTTGTAAGGGAAGAGAAAGAGATAGAAACTCAGACAGCCTCTAAGGAGACCACACACACACACACACACACACACACACACACACACACAGAGAGAGAGAGAGAGAGAGAGAGAGAGAGAGAGAGAGAGAGAGAGAAATTCTGAAAAGAAGGGATACATATAATTAAACAGCTCCTGCACCCTCAAGCTGTCAAAGATTGAAACTTACAGATGTCTCTACATATCCCGGACAGAAAAGCAAATATCTGGAATAGAGAGAATACATCTATACTGGTGAAACGTATAACCCAATCTTGGCAATATTTCTTTTAAAAATCACAGCTCCCCTCATCTTCCAGGTAGTACACGTACTGACCATTGCAGTTGCAACTAGAAATTTCTCAAAATATCAAGTTCTAAAAGTAACTTTTCCAATAACTTTTTCTCTCTGCCTTTGTTTCTTGTTTTGGGATTTCTATTAAGTCATTTCAATGTTTCTTTTGTTTGTTTGTTTCCCCCCTTCTCATTTATTATGGAGATTTTGGTTTTTAATTTTTCCTGATACATTCTCTTCCCCACCCCCAACAAGCACTGCATCCCTTTCTTTCCCCAACTCATGTTCCGTGATCTCCACCATGTCAGTGAAAATGAGCCCATGATGGTTGATGGCTGAAGTGAAGAACAAAATGGTGCCCCTGGCATTCCTACTAGAGATGGGCATGAAATGAACTTTTTGTTCATTTCGTTATTTGTTATTGGTTTTGTTACATAACAAAATGAATAACGAACTTAGGGGTTAATTTAAAATGAAATGAACTGAGCTGAAAAAATTGGTTCATTTCAGTTCGTTTTGTTAATTGGGGGGGGGAGATGTCTCCTACCTGGTGCTGGTCCAGAGGTCCGGTCTTCCTGGCTTCAGGGATGGCAACCAGAAAAAAAAGCCAATGGCCGCGCTACAGCTGTAGCGCGGCCATGTGGTCAGCAGAAAAACAAACAAACAAAAAACAAAACAAAGTAAAATAAAATAAAAAAGGAGTGCCGACCCAGCCCCACGAGTGGCCGGGATGGCACCCTAAAATCAAGAAAAAAAAAACAAACAAAAAAAACCAGCACCGCCCCAGCCCCAGGGGCTGCATGGTCGGCACTTGGGGGGGGGAAAGGAGCATCGACCGGGCCCAGGGGTGGCCTGATTGTCACCCTAAAATGGGGCCAGGATCCACCACTGCCATCACCACCACCACCGCCACCGGTAAGAACTGAATGTTCGTACAATTTTTTTAAAAAAATTCGTATGAACCCGAACCCGAACTAAACCAAGGGTGGGCCCGAACCAGACAAACCTGAACCATGGGTTTTTTTGTTCGTGCCCACCTCTAAATAACACCAGTACTTAAAAGAAGATTGTATCCTTTAACTAGGCTAGTTTATCGATCCAGGACAATTTGTGTCATGTATGTCTCCTTAAGAGAAACAGCCGGTGAAATCAGAAGGAAGAGAGAGGAGATTTCCCAGTGCTGCCACTCCAGTGTACCTGCTGGCTGAATTAGAGCTGGCCTTGCTTTGTGTATATTTTGTTTTCAATAATGGAGATACCTTGGACTCAATGCTACAGAGCATATGAGCCATGAGTTCTTCCTGTCCCGAATATGGGTTGTTTTAAAAAAGAAAATACTCTGATGGTAACAATGCCCTTTAGTTCTACAAAATGTTTTCCTCCTAGAAAGAGGATGCTTTGCAACTGCTCAGTGAAAACTCTGGGCACACCCTAAAAATTGTTGCAGAGTTTTGAATTTTGGTAAAATTCCTCTACCTGTGCAGGTTAGAATAACTTCAAGTTCCCTAGTTTAATCCACTCCTTTTGCTCATCAGCCGGCAGTTACAGTCTCAGTAACTCACTCTGGGACGTAAGTAGGAGAAAGAGTAAAAGGTTTCATTTACTCACTGTCATGAACAGATCTACAGCAAACTGAAGAAACATGGCTAACTGACTTTCAGTAACAGGCCTCAAACAGACAAAAGGGGCGGGGGGGAGCAATTAGCTGTTTCCCAATTCAATTAGAAATGATTTTCTCCTAGGTGGACCGCCTTTGGAGTATAATAACTCAGCTCCCTGAACCGCAAACCTCTTCAAATTGGGGGAAGAGTCCAAAGAAGGTATCCTGCGATTTCCATGCTGAATGATACATGGCTGCAATCCCTATTTTCGATTACATACAAAATAGACAAAAAATTGAAGGTTGTCTTATACATGGAAGTAAGCCAAGGAGAAAATTGTGTGGTTGTGAAAGTGTAATTGTTGGTTATAAAAGTTGTGGTTGCCTTTTCTGTCCTGGCCCTTCATGCTCTGTAAACCCTAACCCCTAACACAGCTCATAAAACTGAAACAATCACACAAACAAAGACTAGTGGAGCTTGTCAAATATGAGTATCACATTTGGCAACATTTACTTTTTTAACAGCAATTTTACTTAATTTTGCATATTTTAGTGCTTAGTTACATGCGGAAAAAAAGCTGGTTTTGAATCAGGTTTGGTATGTTTGAAAATGATTTTAAAAATTTTAACTATACAACACACACACAAATACTGATTCCCCCCTCCCACCACCACCACCACCAGGCAGTGAGCATTTTGGTCCGAAAGTGAAGTAGTTTACTTAACTCTAAGAGGGTTGTCTGTTTTAAATTGCTTGTGAAACAGATTTATTTTGAATCAGTATGGCATATGTGGACACCTTTATCAGTGTAAATTATGTCTATGGGGTTTGCCCAGCAATGAATGCCAGGATCACAGGCTTTGGGTTGTAGTGAAAACCTTGCAGTCTGATCTGAAGAGAGAGAGCTCCCTCTCCCAATTCATTTTCATGGTGTAAAATAATGCATCTTTAGTCACAGATTTTGAGAACAGACCTCTGCTTCAGGAAATCCTATCTGGAGTTCAAATTGCAACCCAGTGATACCATATCTTACTTATTCTTCATTGCTTGCATTAACATTAGTTTGTGGCATTGTACAGGATATACTCACTTGGCACCAAATAAGGTTAAAAATTTAGTATTATAAATGTCAGGAGGAGTTTGTAGGTGGGGGAAATGCTCACTAGAGAGGGATTTCCTCCCTCGATATTAAGAGCCATATATAGATGAAGGCTTTCTAGAACTATTCAAGTTCAAAATATATCTGGGACTTGGCATGATTGAATGCTTTTAATGACAGAATTTTCCTGGTCAGGGACGGGTGCCAGGTTAACATTCTGTTGTAAATGCTAGTTAGTAAACGGCATTGATTGCAAATTGGTTGCATGCAAGTACAGTACAGTCACTTTCTTGGACATAGTGGTGCATTCTAACATACATCCTTCAGACGTTGCTTTCTAAAGCTGTACTTGTTATTATGCATGTTTTCTGGCCTGGAAAGGCTCTGTACCTGAGAGAGCTCAGAAGTGTACCCAGAGGTAAACTAGTTTTAACTTTTCCTTTGGACTGAGTGTTCTGTTTCCCCAGATGTTTGCTTTCGAGGCTTGCTTGTTGTTAATCAACAAAAGGGGGCAGAGAACTGAAGACCAAGGTCATCACCACCTAATTTTAACTGAGCTGTCATTGATGTCGTTTTTATCTTGAATGTCATATGACACCAATAATCATGTTGCACACAAAACTTGCCAGTTAATTGATGTCATTGCTATGAAAGCTGTTCTGCTGTAGTTGAAAGCGCTTGCAACATAGAAGACATTTATACAGGTGGATTTAGGGGATAAATCCAGAACGAACAGCCCAGCCTGATGCCTTTTTGCTCTGAAGTAAGTTCCCCTGTGTTCAGTCACATTTAGATTTGCAGTCTAAATTAGAATTTATGGATAAATCTGCATAAGATCCCACTTATTTGTCAGCAGCAACCCCTGTGTCTTTGTATCTCACCTGATAAATAAAATGTAATTCATCCTTCTTTCAGGGATGTCTTGGTTTCTTTCCCTGGAGGGAGATGCCAGAGCATCTTATCTTTCCCAGTTATTTCACTCTACTTTTTTACTGATGCTGTTTCAAAAACTAGCTTTGATTCTGCTTTTAGTTAGACTTTTTAAAAACAAAATGCACATGATAGTCTCTCAAATGCCCACTGAATAAACATCTACAATAAGAAAATAAAACCATGTAGGCAACCAACACAATATATGTGTTTGCACATAATGCTAAACCAGGATTTCTGTCTAATCACTGATTAGTGTGAACAAGCAGCATAGTTGCATACTTCACTAGCTATACTGTAGTCTTTGCTTCTCTATCCTTGCACTGGTAGTCAAGACAAATCTGAATTCAGATGCTTGATTAAGTTATCTTTTTCTGGTAGGTTCTACCTGTTCACACAGAAAGGGAGTAATCATTCATAGTAAGTCTGGGTAAGCCAGAAATCCTATTTTACCATTATGGTTTCTATCTGTGCTGAATGAAGCATTCCAGTATCTATAGAGGTGTAACAGTCTATCAGCTAGAAACTCATTTAAATTTTTAAGCAGTAGAACACGTAGACAATTTAGAAGCAGCATTGTGTTTGTCAGTTATAAAACAAAACACTACTCATTAAGAAGCTTCCATTTTTAAAAAGTTATATAAAATGAATAAAAATATTAGATACATTCTTAAGAGGCAAAGAACGTGACTGGTATTTTTTAACAGTGACTTTTGTGGACGTGGTATCAAAGTATCCATGCACATGTGTTAGTTCTGTTATGTGCTCATTGTTTGTTTTAATATTTATGCTGCATTTCTTTTTTTCTGCAGAAAGTTCAAAATGGTTAATATGAAAAAGAGGAAGGGAAGCAGTTAAATAAACCTTCTATGATTGTATTAACTTGTCAAAATCTAAGTAAATATCTCAAAATATTTCATTAACTAACAAATTTGGTAGAACTGCCAATTAAGGAATATTTCGTGTTTGAATTATAGCATTTGGTTGTGACTTCAGTTGCTTTCATACAAATGACTGTCTGCAGAATTAACTTGTGTGCTGATGACACTCAAATATAATCCCTACATTTCATCTGATTCCAATGGAGCTGTTCTTTGCCTAGACAAGGGCCTGTGGGGAGTAATTTATTTATTTATTTATTTATTTATTTATTTATTTATTTATTTATTTATTGAATTTATGCCCCACCCATCTTCCCATAGGAACTCTGGGTGGCTTACAGAGGCTGACCAATTCAGTAATGGACTAGATGAGGGCTAACAAACTGAAACGTAATCCGGGCAAGACAGAGGTGCTCCTAATCAGTCACAAGGCAAATCAGGGGACTCATCCTATACTGAATGGGTAATACTGTCCCTGAAAAGTCAGGTTCACAGCTTGAATGAGCTCCAGAACTCAACCTTCAGCTTGAATGCATGCGTTTCAGTGGTGGCCAGGAGCACTTTTGCCCATTTCAGGGTGGGGTACTGCCTGTTCCTTGAGATGTTTGATCTGGCTATGGTGCCACCATCTCATATGGATTAATGCAACATGCTTTATGTGGCCGGCTTTTGAAGAGTTTTCATAAAATTCAACTGGTTCAAAATGCTGTGTCCAGGCTGATGATTGGTGATGATTATAGGACACGTGTTATTAAAACAACTTCACAGGCTGCCAGTCTGTTTCTGGGCCCCATTGAAAGTGCTAGTTATTACCTATAAAACCTTGTACAACTTGGGTTCAAGCTCTTTTAAGGTTAAGTCATATATAAGTCATTCTAGCTTTTATGGGAGGTGGGAGGAAGGAAGGTTCTCTTGGTTCCACCACCTTCTGAAGGAACTGCTTTGGAATGTACTGCCCCAAGAAGCCAGGTTAGTCTCTTACCACTTGCCCTTCTGTCGTCCAGCAAATACCGCCCTTTTCAGGGAGACTTTTAAATAATAAGTGTCTCAGGAATGCTTGGCTTATCAAAGCTAGAGATTTTAAAATGTTTTTAAAATGTTGTAAAAAAATTTTTAATCTTGAGAATTGTTTAATTTTTTTTTTAAAAAAACCCATGGTACTGTATTTAAAAACTGCTAACTGTATAGTTTTAGTGGTTGTGAGCCACTTTGGGTTCCCAATGGTGAGAAAGGAGGCATACGAGTAAATAAATAAATAACAAGTATGCATATTGTTTGTGTTACTGAATTAAAGCAGCTACCATGCTTTAACATTAAATATGAAAAATAAAGTAGGATGTGGGCACTGAGTAGAGGCTTGTAAAGAATACACAGTGGACCCTCATATAACAAATGGTTTGTATCACATAAAATCTGTACAACATAAACAATTCCGGAGATACGGAAAATTTGCTTAACAGAATCGTCTAGGGGGCAAATCCGTACAACATAACAACGGTCATGATTACGGATCATTCCATTTTCAATACATTCCTATGGGAAATTTGTATAAAGGAAAATTTGCTTAACAGAATTTCATTTGGAACTAATTAATTGCTTTATACAAGGTACCACTGGTATTTGTGTTGTTGGCTATTTGCCAAATCGGTTTACAACTGCATAGTAGAGCGGTTGTGATCTAAGAAGCAACGGGCAATTCCAGTTCAGCTCCAGCAAGGAGATGTCAATGCTGTAATCCAGGTTGACAATAAGAAGGAAAACTATTAGATGGGACTATAACACATATCAAGCAAGTAATAAAGCCCTCTTACCAGACAAAGTGTATGATGAAGCCTAGTGCATTATGTACCGATTTTCAGTCTCCAGAAAATCACGGAAGCACGACTTCAACCCTCAAATTCCACTTCTCATCTCCAGTCTTTCAAGAAGATTCTGTAGGACTAAACACAATGGGGAAGAAGAATGCAATCTCTGGACGATTGTTTTAGAATCTCCACGCCGCTGTGTTCCATGCTGTCATAGAAATGATAGTCACGTGACACCAGAAGAGGTGATAGTGAAGAAATTCAACTGAAATAGTATCTCTGTTAGTTCAATTGTCCCTCTTTCCATGTCCTATTTTTACAGTTACCTGGAAGACACTCTTAAGTAGTAGTAAAAAACCGATCCTGTCTTCTCTTGGCATCAGTATCTGTTTAGATTGAGAGGCGCATGGGGTGGACCCAGGGTGCCCTTTGATTATACGGAATCACAACGGAAGGAAACTTGGCCCTAAATCTGAACCTGGAACTTTGTTGTATCAGAAGAAACACAATTCCTCCTTCCTTCTGGGCTTGAACACCTGCTGAAGACAGCTATGCCATCATTTAAGAACTTACGGGTAATGCATTGCATCAACATGGATGAATTGCCTTTGGAAGGACAAGACTAGTTAAATCCTTAGGCCATGTATGAGAAATTTCCATTTATTTAAAAGTAGGGAGTTTAAGTAACCATAGTTACTGGTACTGCTCATTACATCCAAGTTAGCCTTATTTTAGCATTAGCTGATCATTTGAGAGGTACTAATGTTAATGTTGTCATAGGAGAAGCACTTAGTAATAATCAGTGGGAATTCTGGGTAATCTCCCCTCCCCTCCCCTTGCATGGCAGCCTGTATTTACTGTATTATTATTTTTTTTTACATGATTGTACTGGGGTACTGGAGATGCGTGTTTATGCTACTTGCTGCCTGTCTTTAAATATTTGCGAGACCCAAGCTAATATGTACTGTATATCTGATGTTCTGAGAAATGCAAACAATTTTGCAAAGCAGTCTTTAAGGCCTGCCAGAGGAAGTCTGCTGGGGGGGCTGTTGCTAAGAAAGGGAAAACAGTCTCTGGGAGCGCTCTAGAAGTAATTAGGAAATGGAAAGTCAGCGGTTATTGGAACAATAAACCTGCTGCTAAGTAGCACATGTGGTAGGTTCCTTTCTCATCTTCATTAGGCTATATTAGCAACACATTTATTCTGATATAAAATGTTATAGGGCCAGGAATCGGAGAAGTTCTTTCCCAAATTGGCTCCTATGTAACTGTTCACATTCATACTTAGGATGAAGGAAGAAGGCAGAGTGCTTTCTATTATGATGACCATATCTGATGTACATGTGCTTGATAATTCACCACTAGATTGACATTTCATTTAAAACTCTAATCCTGCATCCATTTACCTGTGAGTAAGCCCTATCAAATACAATTTGCTGCTAATTAGGCATGCATATGTTTGCACTGTCGATGGAGTCAGTTCTACTGTTGCAACATAAACTTCTTGATGGCCCCTTCTCACCAGAGAGTGGACGTCATCAGGGCTTTTTCTGATTTTGGATGTCGCATCTGTGAACAATGACATTGTGTTGCGTCCAAACTAGTCTTTGAGGTTCTTTAGCCAATAAATTCTTTTCTATTCAATTTTGTTTTATTTTGAATGATTATCTTCAACAGTCTATATTTTAAATTTCCCACTCCATAATGAAAGTATTGCATTTTATGTGTTTTTATAATTTCTTCATCTTTATTCATTAACTTTAATTCTTCTTTGTTGTTTGGTCCAAGAAATTGTTAGCATCTGAGTTAAATACTTCTATAGACAGTATTTTTATAAGCAGCATGATTTCATGCCACATAATAGAATCAAGAATAGATAACATTATATGATGCTCCTTGTCATGGCCGTTTCTGTTCTAACTTGCAGCATGGCCATGAACCCCTTATTAAGTCAACTGAATTCCAAGCAACTTATATGTTTAGCCTGCTCTATATTTTCAGTATGGCTCTTTCCCTGCAATTTTTTTGACTACTTAGTTTTTTTGTTTACTGATTGCTATTAAATCGACTTTCTTAATATTCATTTCTAAATTGCGTTCATCATGTATATCTTTGAAGATTCTCAGTCATCCAGGTGAGGTTATCTGGAAGTTGAATCATGGCAACTGGACTTCATTTCTTGTGAGACCTTGGATGAGTAGTGAAATGTTTTGATCTCACAAGAAAAGAAGTCCAGTTGCCATGACTCAACTTCCAGATGTTCATCACATAATTATTAATTGAACTAAAATAATATAATAATTTGAATCAGTAAGTGTTTCTGTGAAGAATTTCTCAAAGGACAATTTAAAAAGCAATGCCATAACATGACTCTGTGTCTTTTGTCATCTTATCTTCAAATTTTACTACTAGTTTTTGTTGCTAATTACAAGACCTCTGGGATCAAGACATTTGGTTACCAATAATTCCACTGGCTTGCCATGAAAGAAAGGCTTTCTTATAGTCAATAAAGCAAGTGTAGAAATCCATGTCATGTGCCCAAGTACACATACTGTATAAGAAATAGTATCTCCTGGTTTCAAATCCTCCTCTGCATCCAAGTTGCACATATCCTGCCTCTTCATTATGTTTTTTGTAAATTTTGCCATATGTTATTTTAAAGACAATCTTGGTTAATTGGCTCATTAAGCTTGTTGTTCAGTTATCACAAACGTTTGTATCTCCCTTTTTGAGTAATGTAATAAAAGATTATTTTTTAAATCGAATTTGAAGAATGATTCCTGTTCTGTGAAAAGCAATTCCAAATTGTTTGTATCTTGTATATGCATGGGGATGTACTGGGATCCATGGTGAGGAACTTGTTTTTGATTGGCAATTACTACAGTAGTTGGTTGTGTGCCAGAGCAGTGTTAAAAGCAGTTGATGGAAAAATAAGACGTGTGACTGAATATGTATGTTTTCTGGCTAGCTGTTATGCAGCCAGGCTAAATACGTTTACAGATGCTTATATAAGAAATATGAGAGGGCTGAGTTTTTTGTCTTAGGTATGTATCAGTTTGAGTTAAAGGCAGAAAGAACTAAGATGGGAATTCAATTTTGAGATTTTTGTAAACTGTCCTGGGTAGTGCAGTTTACACTAAGGGGCCAGTATAGAAAAATACATAAATAAATAAAATCTTAAAGTGAAGTCAAGTTTCAGAGGGATTGGATTTAAAGCAAGAGGAGAGTGAGAGCTGTGAATTAGTTAAGAGCTGTCTGGGAGAAGAAACTATGGAAATATAATGTGTTTTTCATTGGAACCCATGGTAAAGCAAGCATCCATTTGTATTTTTATATATAAAAATTCTGCTTAAACTATAAAGGAAGAATAAAGTAGACAAGATTTCAACTGTGTGATAGGGATTTTTCTGCTTGTAATGTTGCATCTTATTCAAATCAAAAATATTAATCCCAGGATTTCCTCTGGGTTTTGTTACCTTGTGCAGATTCAATATTATTTATATCTTCTATATTGGAATCTATTGGGATGCATGGTGAGTGGCCGGGTGGTCCTAGTGCCCCTCCCAATAGCCAACAAATTAGTGAAATTTGTTCTAGTGCAGTAGGCTTATTGCTATAATAGGTCAGCTATTCTTTTTTTGTGTGTGGACTGTTTTATATGAGAAGCATTAAAACAATTGATACACTTTTAAAAACAGAGGTAGACCAATATCAGTCAACAGACTGAAAAGAGCTACAAAAAAGTTGATCTTTTCAAATCTGATAACAATATCAAAGCAGAGCAGGCTGCAGTGTCATCTCATGCCATCTCAAGAAACATGTCTTCCTAGGACAAATAGCCCTGGTGGATTAGTGTTTCCAGATTGCAATTGCCTGCATTCCCCAGCCACCTCTAGAATTGGACAGCAACTCCCCAGATTCTCCAAGAATTCCCTAGAAAGTATTCTGGCGGTTAGAGTCCAAAAAGCTCAGATATCTGCCCATCTGTACTTGGTGTGCCTCCTTCAGCATTGTACCCTGCTGGAACGTGCTGCTGCTATCTTTTCAAGCGTGCATTCGCACATATACCACAGCTACCCCACAGGCTGTATGCCTCCCCACAGTTTCACTTTCTCTCACTCACTCTCTCCAAAGCACATGCGTGCCGACAAGTGCCTTGTGAGGGAGGGTTTTTATTTATTGATTTATTTATTTGCCTTATTTATAGGCTGCCTTTCTACCAATAAATAAGGGGACTCAAAGGTGTTGCCCTTTCCTTCTCATCCATGTGACTGCCTGTGTTGTGAATGCAGAGCAGAGGTGTGGACACCTGTGGAGATTTGTGGTTTTGAATTGGCTTGTGAAATCACTTGTGTGGTTGACATGGACCTCAATCCTTAATAATTCTCCTTGTTCAGGATGAATGCATTCAGGCTTTCTCGTACGGCAAGAAGTGTTCTTTCCTTTCCCCTCTTGGCTAACCTTGCTCATGGCATTGTGGGTGAAACTGTTGTCTGCTGTTGAGCTGTTCGGTCATGGTTACAATTTGCCACAAACTGACTAGGAACTGCTCCTGAAATTGGATAGAAGGGTGGTATTATTTAGCAGAACTTTTGTTTGTTTGTTTAAGTTACCACCCCATCAGTGCAAAGTGCTACTCTGGGTGGCTTACAACACAATCAGGAGCAAAAATAACCAAAACAACAAAAACTACTGGGAGCCGCTTCCAAAGCATTGGTGCCAAAATCAAGAAGGCCCAGTGTCTCATAGGTGGTTCTATGGCCTCCTTTGAGGTGGGCCATGCAGAGGAGCATGGCTTGGGGTTCATTCACTTTTTCACCTTTTTAAGGTTGTTAAATTCAGTTCCCAACTCGCTGGGGGAAGGGGCAAGGTATATCCTGCATAATTAAATTGTAAAATGTCCTGAGAGTGCTTTAGCACTATGAGGCAGTATATAAGCAGCTTTCCTTTGCTTTGGATGGAACTTGTGGTGGAGGTAGCTGACTTTGGACAACGGCACTTCAACAAGTTCATCCAGCTTATCTTTTTGTGGTCATCTGCTTAACAGGCAGTTTCAGCAGGATAGGTGAAGGCTGTCTCCCCCCTTTTCTTATTGAGAAAGGGCTTTTACTAGCTTTTAATGTCATGTGAAAATGGCTTCTTCATGCATGTGATCTTAAAAAGGAACATTGCTTTGTTTTGTTTTGATTATTTCTGCTCTTAACAAGCAATGTAAACCTAGGATCAACCTCAGGAGCCAGCTGTAAATGGAGACCTGTCAATAATTATATTGATTTTGTTTCCTTTGTTGACTTTATGGAACCAGAGAATAAAGGTGTAGCCTGGTTAAAAAGAACAACAGAAAAATAAGGATTTTTTTTTTTAAGTAAAAGCCATATGCCTCTTTGTCATTTAGATTCATTCCTTCATTTTACTACTTCTACTGGTACAGTCTTCCAAAATACGGTGTTGCTTTTTCTCTGCTTGTGTGTCCTACTGTTTTGTGTCTGGATCACTCCAGATTTCTATCCACTAATATACCTGTTCTCATTTCCATCCCTTCATGTCAGTTTTTTTTTTTTTTGCTAGTTGGTTGGTTCTTTGCCCTTGCTGTCTCAGTTATATCTTATCCCTTTTCCTTGATAACTGACTTTCTGCAAGTCAATTATCACATTTTCCTTGTTTTAAAAGAAATCCTCTATAATAATTATTTTCCTTATCTTATAACTTCCCTTCCTTTCTCCCATTTTCTTTTATCCCTACCCACTATGTCCTTCCAAGCTCCCCCTTTTCCCTCCTGCTAGGTAAAAATATCCCAGAAGTTTTGGGGAGTTTGTCTCCCCACCCCCTGGAGCCCTGAGCTTATTTTTTGGCATTTCTATTTAGTTTCTGGGGTTTTTTAAATCTTAGAACTGGAAGGAACCCTATTGATCATTGAGTATGGCCCATTAAGGAAGAATAGTAGGGAACTGAACTCAAGCCTGATAATATATAGAATAATTGTTCTAAATTGCTTTACCTTTTCAGGAATTTTTATATCTGAACACTTAATTAACCATAATTCCAAAGTCAATTTGGCAGTTTATAAATTAGGAAGAAGGGTGGCCAAAATTGCCAAAAAGAGAGAGAAAATGCATCACCAGAAAATGCTGATGTACATTCCTAAATACAGATCTGGAAACAATTACTGTACTGCTCTTTAATTTAAATAGAAACACAGAATTTATTATTATAGTGGGGTCTATGGCCAGGTGACATGTGTATCTACTCAATCTGTTCTCCTGGCATCAAGTGTTAATGAGCGAAGTCGAGTGGTTCAACCTTCTTGTGGTTCTTAATTTTAGCATTGGAACTGGACTGGATTGGGCAACACTTCAAATAGAAGACATCTTTAAACCAAGCACTACCTTCTCAGAGCCCTTCAAGTACATGGCTATCTTCTGTTAAGGTGGTTCCTCTGGGCTATCTAACAGGAAATAAACTTATCTTGCCTAACGTAAGGGCCATCAAGGGCAAACATTTTGGAGATTGCTCATTCATAAGGTTTGCATAAGTCAGAAACATCTTGATGGCAGTAAACAAAAACAACTAGAGTAGGTTGATTAAATTGGGAAGATTTGGTGAGTCAATTCCTCCATCAGTTGAAATGATTCAAATGGACTTACTCTTGTTGTGACTTACTTTAGTGTAGTAAGTTGCAGCTAGACCTGACCCTTCGGCATCAATGAAACTTATGGACGAACTGATTCCCACTGATTCAACAGGTCTACTTCAGTGTGTTTTGTTATATCAAACAACAGGATTTTATCCAATATAACTTGATAGCTATCAAATAGAAACAAAAGTCTTTTGTTAATAAAAGATGGAGAGAAGCAGCTGTATATTAAGAATTAAAATGTATCGAATGTGTTTATTGAATCTGAAGTTTGGTTGAAGATTTGAATGTTACAATTTAGAAACGGGTTTCATACTTGAGAAAAAGAAAGCAAGTAACAAAAGTCTGGGCAAATAAAAACAAATAAAAGGCTTATCTGTGAATGTTTGTATAAATATAATTCAGCAAGTGAGTGGCCAGAGTAGAACAGACCCTGTTCCAATTTGCTGGCTGCTTAACACAAACAGAGAAGAGTTTGCGGTGAGGAGGTTGGGAGACCTTGAAAGTGCTACACTTCTGGGTCCAGGCTTTCAGGAGAAGAAAAAAATTCACAAGGGAACCAACAAACAGAGGCAAAAGATCCCAAAGGTAAACAAACCCAAGGCTAGGCAGGCTGTAGGCGATAGATACCTTTGCAGGCACTAATAAGATAACAAAAAATCATTGTGAGGTTTCGAGTGCAATGCACTCTTCTTCAAAGCATGTACCAAAAGGCCAAACATGGCAAAAGATCTGCTTTGCCAGGAGGTCATTCATAAAAGTTCTTGGCAAGATGGTATTTGCCAGGCAGTCTCTTCTTAGATGAGGCAGGAAGTAGGAGGGCTGTTGTAAAAGCTGCATCTGAAGTCAAAGATTGGGTTTCACACCCCAGCCCTTCAAACAAAGGAATGTAGATCATGCGCACCCCCACCCCCCCCCCCATCTACATTTGGCTCTTGGAGACATACAAGCCCCTGTTGGCCCTGGTGGGGGGGGGGGGAGAGAAAAGGGTTGATGTTGAGGACCCATGTGCTTCATTCTGGGATTGAGGTAAAATAGACTAAACCCACTGTGTACACCAATTGGAACCAGATTAAAATAAAGCGATATTACCTAGTGGTTGCAGTCCTGCCCTCCGATGTTGAGAATCCATGTGCCTCCTTCTTGGTATGTGGGGAATGGTGGCTCTTTTTTTAGTATCTTCATCATTCCACTTAAGTAAAAGGGGGGGGGTTGAGCTGTATGGCCATCACAAAATACAAATGCAAGACTAGGCTATAGGCGACGTTTTACAGGCCTCTAATAAAATAACAAAAATCAGTTTCTTTCTTTCTGGCATCTGGTTGAGAAGAATGGAGGTCAAAGAGAGGTTATTGGTACTACTTCAGAATCTCCCGACTTCAGCCTCTCTGTGTGACCTTGAAGTAGAGCCCTGCCATCTGCCAAGTCTTTGTTCTTAAAGAGATTTTGCAGTAATCGAAGTGAACACTAGTGAATAGAAGATGTCATCAGCACACCTTAATGGATTGATGGAGAAACAGAACAAGGCCTTCCGATGTTTATGGAGGTGCCAGAATGGCTTTTCTCTCACTTGTTTCAGCAGGCTTCCTATCACCACCTCCAGGAATGCGGTTGAAGAGGAAACTGATTTGAGCAGACCTGACCAAAGACTTTACTTATTATTTTTGATCCTGGAAGTTGGCTAGAGCTTACTGCTGCAGTCACCAGTGAGGGAAAAATACATTTTGCTTTTCCCCTGGGGGAATTCTGCATTCATCAGACTTAAGCAAAATTAGTATGCAGAAATGAACTTTCTTAGATGGCAATTATATTTGCAAGCCAAATTGCTCTGATTTAGCTTTGCTGCCATTTGATTTGCAGTTTGTATTATGGCTGAATTTATAGTCAGTGTTCATACAAAGGTTGTAGATTGATTTCGGAGTTCAGTGTTCACATTTGGTGCTGTGCAATTCACAATTCAGCTGACAAACTCCTTTTCCTTCCTTCCTCTGATCCCACCTTTGCCAGTCTTTTTACAGTTGTCTGTTAAGCCACTTGGTTTTGAAAAGGGTTGCACAGGGGGCCAGAAAAATTGGCTGTTTTCCAAAGATCTTCTTAACATGTACACAAATACCACCTACCACAGGAATGTCTTTTATTTTATTTGGGTTCTTTCTTTTCCTTCCTTCCTTCCTTCCTTCCTTCCTTCCTTCCTTCCTTCCTTCCTTCCTTCCTTCCTTCCTTCCTTCCTTCTAATTTTTCTCTCTTGTCTGGAAAGGATCAAAAGCTAAACTAGTAGATCAATACTAGTGATAAGGTGATCTAGAAAAAAAATCTCATATATGTTTTTTATTTACTGTAAAATCAGAGTGATTGGTGTTGGTGGGGGTGGGGGAAGTACATGGAGATGGGTGTTCCCATGGTACTGAACACCATACCCCAACTGCCTATGATAGCAAAACAGAACCCACAGACCCCCCCAATCTTTACAAGAACAATTCAATTGATTTCATGGATGGTGGTGGTGGTGGTGGTGGTGGTGGTGGTGGAAATCAAGCTTAAGGAAAAATTGAAGCCTCCATTGATGGGGGACGGGGGGAGGGAAAGCCACTGTAGAAACAAAAAGGGCTGCTCAGGGGAAAAAAGTATTATCAAAGGGAAAAAATCCATTGAATTAACCTGTACTATAACTGAAGGAAATTATGTGGTATTTGATCATATACTTACAGCCTAGGTTAAGGAAAGAACTAGAAAAGGGGTGCCATCAGACGGTAGCCGTTTCACAGGTGCTGGAGGATGGGATAGCTTGATACCTATGCATGGAATGGCTTAGAGCCTGAAAACCCATCACTGCTCCTTCCTTGCTGGGCCCTGGGATCATGGGCTCTGTATTACCTTTTTTATGAGTGCTTTTCTTCAGTGGCCTGTTGTCTGCCTCACAAGCCTATTCAGGCCATTGTTCATCTTATGATCCTGTTTCAGACCAGGGTGACATGAGGTCAAAGCTATAAGATGGAGGACTCGCAAGTAGCTTTTTTCAGACTGAGGAAGCTCTTTGGATGAGCAGTGAAATGTTTCAATCTCTTAAGAAAAAGAAGTCCAGTTGCCATGACTCAACTTCCAGATAAACTCACCAGGATGACTGAGAATCTTCCAGCTCGTTAAAAAGGCATCTGACAGCTGCTGGAGGGCGGGGGAGAAGCAAGAGCTGGCGGGTCTCTCCCTCCCCCCCCCCACTCAAAAGTCTCCCTTGCCTTGATTCTTTCCTGCTGCAAACCCGTTCCTCTGGTTGCTCAACCCATCCCCGAGCATGATGTCCCAGGCAGCTGCCCATTGCCACCCCCAACATGTCTTGGAAGGGAAGTAAAATTAAAAAGGACCCTGCCCCTCCCACTCCAGAGAGAGAAGATGAAGCAGTTTTTTTCCTGCACTGCGGGCGAACTCCACTCCACCGGTGCTGATGTTCACTTGAATTATTAGCCAAGAAGCCACCTTTCAGTGCAATGAGTCTGCTGCTGCTGCAACCACCACCACCACCACCACCCCGAGGTGCCATGGCTCCTTCCGTCCTTAGGAGGGAGGAAGCAGCCAAAGGGGCTTTTAAAAATAAAAAGGGAGAGAGATTTAAAAAGTCAGGGTGTCCCCAGAACACCTGCTGGCCGAGGGTGTCAAACATTTTCCCACGGCACGGAGCATCCCGCGGCACACAAGTAGAATACTAGAATACTGTATATAGGATATTGTCTGTATTGCGAAAGATACAGGATATAAGCCAGGATGCAGGCAGGTCAGAATATATGGAAAAATATGGTCACCTTTGGTTAATTCCTGATTTGTGCATGAATGTCCAGTAAAGAGAAAGATGTATAAGTATCAGCTAGAAACCCATGGGTCCCTATGAAAGAGATTTAGCCATTAGTTTTCACCCCCTTTTAAAAACACATTTTGACAGGATAATAAAGCCTCTGAACTACAGAACTGGAAGGGGATCTATGGATAATCAAGTCCAGCTCCTCTCAAGGAGCCCCAGTGGGGAATTGAACTCTCAGCCTCTGGCTCTGTACCGGGAGACCTAAGGCACGGAGCTACCTGATAATTCTGCATTGATTTCTGTGTACATTGACTTCTCTGATGACTTCTCTCATGTTGGCTTTTGTTTTCATGGTTAATAGAGACCCGAGGATGAAGCTGTTGTGGATCTGGGGGGCACCAGCAATGTGGTCAACATCCATTACGAACCAGAAGAACTGGAAGGTGAGATTGATATTTCCTGCCTGCTCCCTTTCTCTCTGTTTCTCAGCCTTTCCCTGGCATGGCATTAGTCATCGCTAACCACCTGAGAATTGAAATAAATGTGACTTCTATCTGAGAAGGTTCTGGGTACAATGAAAAGCATTTGAGATTCCGTATAACCCAGTATCAGATGCCAAAAGCAAAACAACAACAACAACAACAACCAACAACAACAACCCGTTTGTTTGTGAAGAAAATGCTAATTCAATTGTTTTTATTTGCAATTTGTTTGTTTTATTTGTGATGGTTGCTTATGCTGATGCTTTATTTTAAAGTGAACATTTCAATGCATGCCATCCTTTCTATGTACGAGGAAGGATTTCAAATGGAGGAAATGTGGAGTTAGTTAAAAGCTGCAGGTGTGCATATTTGTCTTAAAACAGAAGTGGACACCCTGCGGCCCTCCAGATATTGTTGGATGCAGTTCCTATGAACCACAACCAGAATGGTCACTGGCAAAGAAGAAGGGGAATTGTTGTCTAATAAATACTTTAGAATGCCACCTTCCTTATCCATATTTTAGGGAGAGGTTGACTGGACCGATATGCGTCCAGTACATTGGTGCCACAGAAGAAGATGGTCTCCTCAGCGTGCACTGGTCCCTTCTGTGCTTTCACCCATCCATGCTCCAACTGAGGTCCTTGCATGACCAAACGAGTTTCAGATTTTCATGTCACAGTTCTTTTGTTGGAAATGGAAAACTAGCATGGAGAAAGCCTACCTGTAGAGTTCTGATTTGAGGAAATCTTCAAAATATGACATCTCTTCCCATTAGAAACAGCTCAGATTGTTTACTGGGGGTAGGGGTTGGGAGGAAGGGAAGGGACTGTAAAAGCCAGCAGGGCGAGGCAGAGTGTGCAGGAGCTCCAACACTGCGATTTAAGAGGATGGCATATTCTCCAAGATGATGCTGTCCACAGGTGCCTTCCCCAGATTCATTTGTTCTGATAGTGCAGGAAGCACAAGCACTTTTTTCTCCCTTACTAACACTGCAAGAGAGGTTTAAAAAGCTGGTGAAACTCACAGTTCAGAGAAGTCATCCTTAATATGGAGACTGCAACAAGGTACAGTTATCTTATATGCTAAGAGACGGTAGGTAGAGCATGGGTAGTGAACTAGAAAGAGAAACCAGAAGCTAGGCTTGCTATGCAGCCTATGCCTCTCTTCCTAGAATAGTGCCACTTTCTGTACACAGAACTATAGACTGAAGCATTTACTTAGGTTTCTCAGAATGTAAACTACTCCACATGTCCAGGCTGATTACTATCACTCCCTTGCACAGGAAGGATCTTGAAAGTATTTCCTGTTTGAATTAGTATTCTCCTGAGAGCAGGATCATGCCAGCTCTGTGTTCCCTTTGTCCTGGATCTGACACTTGCTTTATCTGTGGCATTGCATTCTGGCTTGCTCTTCGCTTCTAATTTTTGCTTAACTCCTGTTTTCCTAATCTGCATCTCCATTCTCATTTCTTCTTACTTCTTCCTTGGTCTAATACCTGGTGCAGGTTCTTACTCACCTGTCTACAGTTTAGCCTAACACCTTCAAATTTTCAATGAATGGAAACTTGAATTTAATATATGAACTTCTACCTGCATGCATGTGGAATTAAAGAAGCCAAAGATTGTACAACTGTTCAGATCATGGAGTGCTCTGTAATTCTGAATTCTCTTTTTAAACAAATTATTAGTTATCCAGCACTATTTCCTAGTGATTTGGAAGGAACATTGGTGTTCTGTGGAGTGGCAAACACATCCTTTATATGAAGCAGCTTCTGCTATGTATTTATTTATATTTATTTATTTATTATTACACTTATATCCCGCCCATCTTCCATATAGGAACTCTGGGTGGCTAACAATGAAACAAAATAAGAGAGGGCAAAACAATTACCCCAACAGGATGACGCAGGTGGCAAAAAAAAGCAGAAACTTAGGTTGAAAGGTCGCCAAAAGCCTCCTTAAACAGGTGTGTTTTCAATGCCTCCATGTGGAATTATAGAAGCCAACCTTTTGGTTGCAAAAGAATCTTAACTCTCATATACTATGACATTTCAGTCCTTCAGAGTCATTTTATGTTGCAGAATTCACATCTGCAAGGCTGGTACTTTTGAGAAACTGTAACGTGTGAAGAATTATAACAAAGTCCAGTTGAGTCACAGGTCTTGTGCAGTTTCATTTTTGGATATATTTTTTGGAACATGTACATAAAACAGCTAAGACTAAAAATGTCTTGTATTTTGCCAAGCAGGTACATTTTGTCCCCACAATATAAAGAAGTAAAAAAATCCCATTCTGTTTTTAATTTTATCTTATTTTATTTAGTGAATTGTGGTGCTACGTAAGAGAAGTGGTATGCTCTGGGTGTCAGTAGGTGGGCCCTATAGTAGTTAGGGAGTGCCTCAGGGGAAGGGGGTGGGGAAGGTTCGTGAGACTTCTCAATGGGTTGAGGAAATATAGAATGTGTACCTTAAAGTCCAATCTTAGCTCCAGTCCTGCTGCCATCCCTCAATACACTGGCATTTTCAAGGGATCAGAAAATATAATTCAATTATTATTTTTTCAATAAACCCTGTTGGGTGGTAGTTAATGTACTTTGCATTGTGTTGTAATAATCCCACTATTACATATTATGACTAGCACATATTAATCCAACAAATACCACTGTTTGTGCTTGCAAAGATCCTTCTTTTGTGCAAACTGTTTCAACCAAGGCCTCATTCAGATTTTAAAATGCACATGCTCTCTCTCTCTCTCTCTCTCTCTCTCTCTCTCTCTCTCTCTGTGTGTGTGTGTGTGTGTGTGTGTGTGTGTGTGTGTGAAGAGGTTGTTAGAAAGATACAGGACATTAACATGAATACAATAATATTTGTATTTTGATATGTGAACTGACATATATGACGATGAAGTCAGACTTTAAAGGAATAAGTCAGGAGCCACCCTTTGATAAAATAGTAATGGTTTCAGCCTTGGAATTCGGAAGAGCAAATACTGAATTTACTGTGTTTCAGATACCAAGATCTGTTTGTGTCATCTTGACATCTGCATTTGAAAATTAACCTCATTTTATGCTTTAATGAATGTTCACTGGAAGGACAGATTTTGAAGCTGAGGCTCCAGTACTTAGGCCACCTCATGAGGAGAGAGGAGTCCTTGGAAAAGTCCATGATGTTGGGAAAGATTGAAGGCAAAAGGAAAAGAGGACGGCAGAGAATGAGATGGTTGGACGGTGTCATCGATGCAACTAATATGGATTTGACAAAACTCCGGGAGGCAGTGGAAGACAGGAAGGCCTGGCGAGCTCTGGTCCATTGGGTCATGAAGAGTCGGACACGACTGAACGACTGAACAACAAAATGCCTTAATCTTGAATTGACTTAATAGGTGAAACTCAATGAAACTGTTCTGAACTCAGTGGGACCTGCTCCTGAGTAACCATATTTGGACTTCGTAGTCAATTGTTTATTTAAAATTTCTAACTTCCACTCTAGCTACAAAGGGACCTTTGAGGCGGCTTAGAGGAGCACTAATCTTCCTAACAGGATTTAGAAACCGGTGGCGCATATCGTGTGCGTCTCATGTCTGTAAAATCCCATGAAAAGCAAGCAGGGTGTCAATTCCTATAAATAATTCCTTTTTATGCTGAAGGAGAGTCATCCTGAGGAGGAAGCTCATCTCAATACAAAGGCGGTAATAATGGGGCCATCTTCGCAGCTTGTTCTCCTGTTTCTTACTCTTCACCTTCCTTATTCTCTTTTGGGATTTTGTCTGGCACAGTGTGTTTGAATTAGTAATAGAGAGCAGAGCAGCAAAACATCACAAGATCTTTACCTCCTTCCCCATTTTGGTATAAATGAAGGTCACAGTTTGCTAGGGCTCAGGCCCAAAATGTGAAGGGCAAACACCGTTTCCCCAGTGCCAGGGCTCACTCTTGTAGGACAAAAGAGAAGGACTCTGAATATGAGCTGAATACATGTTTCTCATCTCCAAGGAGCCACAGTCTGAGCTTGTTTGTGACCAGGGAGAGGGTTTCTCCAGACATGAAGGGTGAAGCATGCTGGTACCATTCTTTCTTTCTTTCTTTCTTTCTTTCTTTCTTTCTTTCTTTCTTTCTTTCTTTCTTTCTTTCTTTCTTTCTTTCTTTTTGATCCCACTCCTATTAATGCTGAGGCGCTACTCTGGACAGTTACAACAAAAATACTACAAAACAAAACAAAGGTGAAAAACAATTTACAATTAACTGTTAAAACAGAAGGCACAGACCAATAATGTAAAAACCAGAGTGCACCAGAGACTGAAGCCTAGGGCCTCTAAGTCTAGGGGGCCCTCCACAGCCCTGCCCCCCCGCAAGCAGGCAGTCTCCCCTATCCCAATATTACAAACCCAATACTTCATGTGAAGGCAGGGCAATTTGGGGCCCAGCAACTATGAGACTCTGGGCTGTTGGTTGTTTTTGGCAGTTGGCTTATTTAAAAGGCTAGTATCAATTGTTGGATGGGAGCCTGGGCTTTGCTGCAGCTGGAATTATTAGATGATTATTATTCATTATTAACCTAGGTTTTTGCATCATTTCCCAGCCTCCTACTTGCACTGGTCTTGAGGAAAAACTATTTTGAACCCTTTTGGCCAATTTGTGAGTTTATAAACTTTGGAAAAATGTTTAGATTGGGAAATGATGCTATGGGTTGGGTTGTTGGATGTGAGAATCTTGACTCCTTGTGTTTGCTTTAAGTTTAGGTTGCTTAGTTAAGATGGCCGCCCTGGGGAGTAGGGCAGAATTCCAGGGTAGACCTACAAATCCCAGATGCATTTATGACCAAAAAGTGCAGGAGAGCCAGATATAAACGAAGATATCACTGCTCCAGCCAGCCTGCAGCCCTCAGAGAGGCCAGGAGGCTCTTGCTGCAGATGGCCCACAGGCAGAGAGAGGCCTTGGGGGTCAGGGAAGGCAGCAGTGGGGAGGAATCCTTGGAGCGATCCAGGACTACTTGTAGAGAAGGCAGGAGGTCAGGCTGCAGATGGGTAACTGAACCTCAGTCCGAAAAAGTCCAAATATGTACAAGTGCCAACCCTCCAGAAACCCCCCCACAAGTTAGGGGTTTTCATCTCCACACCTCAGGTGTCCATTAGAAGGGTCTCATGCTCCTCTAAAGGAAGGCACAGGGAAGTCAGTGAGAGGTGGCAGCTACTGAAGAAGGACAGAAGCCCATATTACACTTCCCAGGCAATAGAACTTGTAAACTCAGTTTTAAGATAATAACATTAAAGCTTCATTTTCCTATAAATTAATGCTTATTCCATGAAAGGCTTACAGAGTTCAGTTACTGCAAAAGTTTTTCGGTGTTAATTTTAACATGTATGCATGTTTACACTATGGTATTTAGCTATAATATTTTATGTCCTTCAGAGGAGAAATTGTGAATTGCAAAATTTTAAATGCCCATCATCATTCTTGGCATCACTCATTTTTTTGTTTATAACCCACTCTTCCATTTTCTTCTAGTTGTGAGTATGGGGTTGGGGGGGGGCTCACAAGTGGAGTAGCCCAGGGACTCTCTTCGTGTAAATCTAGCTCTACTCAGACCTCCATGGAAGAAATTATAATCTCCAACATTTGCTCCGCATCAGGGACCTTTCAAGAGAGGTGGCTGCTGGGAAAAATGTTTGGACTGTTCCAATTAGTTGTCAAAACAGTATCTAAGCAAGTAAATTCCTCGCCTAGATTGACTTGGCTGAAGATTCCACTAGACGTCCACTTGATCTAATTGCTGTCGATTTAACCAGAGTGTGAAAGTTGTCATTTATTGGCAAATGGGAACAATGAGATGCTGAAGCCTTCCAAAAACTGAGCAGCAGTGTAGGAAGATGAGATCCTGAGCATACTCCTCCTGCCGGTGCTTAGCTATGGAGAGCTTTGATATGTCATTGTAAGCATTTTCCCCCTCAATGCAACTTTCCAAGCTTTGCCCCGTTTTGGGATGAAAGAGGAGCTCTCTGTTCCATGCTGTTGCCACACTCCAAAGCCCGTCTATTATCAGGTTCTCTTATTTATTTTTAGTTCTTGCAGCTTGCTCTCCCTTGTTCTATTGTTAGACAATTATGAAACAAGGCAAAGTGTTTAAGATCACATCAATGGTAAGAAGCTGTGCTAACAGACTGGAGTGTCTCAGGCTGCCAAATCTCTCTCTCCCTCTGTCAGTTTCTCTGTCTTTATTAGATTTACTGAATTTGAAGCAGGATCTGTCAAGCAAGTCCCTTCCCTCTTCCTGTTTTTTTTCCTTCAAAACTGGATCTCCTATATTTGATAAGTGTAGAATAAATAACACGGGCGTAGAACCAATAACCCTGGATTACTTTGTCAGACACTGGAACAGATGTTCTCAGGGTCAGCCAGTTCAGTAGCCCACACGCTGCTGGGTAAGGCTTGACCATGAATGCAGTGTGGGGGGTGTGTTGCTATCATGCCTGCCTGATAGCAACAGGCTTCAGATGTCAGTTTCCAGCAAGGCTGGCCTATTCAGGACCTGGGAGAGCTCCCTAGGTTCAATTGCTGATGCTTTACCAATGATCAATCCCCATCTGAACACTTGAAGAGTGCCTCAGATTGGTAGCGTATTCAAGCCCTGATTCTCCAACAAAGATGTGCGGGAAGAAACAAGGTGGCAGCATTCTGGCTTGAAGTAATTAGAATCTGGTATCACTGGATGCTCTCCGGGTGTGCTCTCTGTCTATCTAGCCCAGAACTTCATAGATGATCATAAACATGAAGAGTTGCTAGATGGCAGCATCGTGAAGGTAAAGCAAAGTGTTCTGCTTATATACCGCTCCATACCACTATAGTCTCTGCCAATTTTTTTATTACAGTGTGCAACTTGTCCCCCAGCAAGCTGATCATAAGGATGGAAGGCTGAGTGAACCTTGAGCCTGCTGCCCCAGGTTGTGAGATGTTTTACCTGCAGTACAGGCATTTAACCACTGCGCCACGAGGTAGATGCCTTTCTTGAAGAGCCACAGTTTCTAGCCTTCTAATCGGGAATTTAAGCTTGCCACCACCTTCCCAAACTGTGATTCGAGCAGACTTGGAGAGTCCCTGAGAGCTCATGTTCCCTGATGCAATGACAATTTGCAAATCCATGATGGAAAAAAAAGGTATCTTGATACAATGAGATATCCTGTTGGAAAACAACAATAACAATGGTTTGTTTTGATTGAACCAGTATGGTATTTTTTTAATTTTCATTTTTGCAAAAGCATGAGAGTGAAAAGACATGGATTTTTGGTCAGCCTAGGCCAGTGGTGGCGAACCTTCGGCACTCCAGATGTTTTGGACCACGACTCCCAGAATTCCAAAGCCTGTATTGCCAATGACAAAGGACTGTGGGTGTTGTGGTCCAAAACATCTGCAGTGCTGAAGGCTCACCAACACTGGCAGCGGCAATGGCAAAAAAGGGGGTGTTTTGTAAATCTAACCTAACCAAACCAATAGCTTGTATTTTGAAATCCATAAAGATTTGTACCCCTGTTCTTCATTTCTCCCTGTGCAGCCAGGGGTAGGCTTGCTTTAAAAGTAACAAGAATTAGGCTGGATAAGGGTCTCGGATTCCACTGCTCACACTGTTGCACTTCCTCCCAGTTCATTGTTCGGAATGCTTTTCTCCATTCCTATCTCTGGTATGAGAAATGAGCCAGGAATAGAGAGATACAGCTGAAGCAAGGGATGCAAAGGGATCCTTTGTAAGAGGAGGAATGAAAAAGCCCTGCTTTGTATGTGAACAGAGTGGGTATGCCATTGTCATTTCTTTTCTGTTCCCAAAAATGTTGTCAAAACCCTTTTTCATTTGTAAGGCTCTCATGGTTCATGTTAGCCTGGTGATGAAAAGGGGCTGGAGCAGGAGGGGGAGGGGGTTCACATGCTATTAGCAAGCTTGATGTCAGCAAATGCATTGGATGATGAAAACCATAAAGGTAATTTGCTTTTGTTTCAGGGCACAGGACTCTGTATGTTGGTGTGCGGATGCCTTTAGTGAGGTCAAGCCATAGGCATCATAGGACTCATGGCCAGAAACACAGAAAACGAGATCGGGCAAAGGAGAGCATTCCAGAGGACCATGAGTCCCGTGGTAAGTATGGGTGGCCAAGTTACTCCATTACAGAAACAGTTTGGGTTGAGCTGGGCAGTGGTTCCTGTAAAACAAAGCAAAGTGTACTGCTGAAAAATATCACCTCATAGCACAGAAAGCTCTCTCTCGGGGGGGGGGTGTCAACTTAATTATGCAGGCTCCTCATATTACCCTCCACCCCCAGCAAGCTGGGTACTCAATATACCAGCTCCGCCCCTACCTAGATGAGCAGAGCCTCATGACAGTTATGCATGCATTGATAACATCCTGTATTGATTACTGCAATGCGCTGTACGTGGGGCTGCCTTTGAAGACGGTTTGGCGATTGCAACTGGTTCAGAATTGGGTGGCGCAGCTGGTAAGCGGTGGGCCACCAGGGATCACATCACGCCGATTCTGCGTAACCTGCATTGGTTACCAGTTGTTGCCCGATCCCAATTCAAAGTGCTTGTTTTGATATATAAAGCCCTAAATGGTTTAGGACCTAGATACCTGAAGGACTGCCTCCTTCCATACGGACCTACCCAGCAATTAAGATCTAGTCAGGGAGACCTCCTGAAAGAGCCATCCCTCAAGGAGGTGAGAGGGATGGCTTGTAGACACAGGGCCTTCTTGGCAGCTGCCCCCAAGCTATGGAATGCCCTCCCGAGTGAGATCCGACTGGCACCAACATTGATAACATTTCGGCGCCAAGTAAAAACCTTCCTGTTTCAGAAGTTTTTAAATTGACACAATATAGATTGTGGGTCCTCTGATGGCAATTTTAGTGTAATGATTTTAGTGTAAGGTTTTTATTATTGTTTTAATTATTTATTGATATTCTATGTTTTAACTGTTTTAATTTTTTGATTGTAAGTCGCCCAGAGACCTTTGGGTAGTGGGCGGCATATAATTTGTAAAAATAAATAAATAAATAAATAAATAAATAAATAAATAAATAAATTTGCCAGCCTTGGAAGGATGGGAGGCTGATTCAACCTCAAGCTACCTGAGCCTGTTGGGATTGAAAGGTCATGCTAAGAGTCTTGGCTGCAGTGGTGCAGTTTAACCCCTGCACCACGAGACTCCTCTTCCTATAGGTCTTCCCCTAAGAGAGGAGCGGTTGCTCTTACCACTTGGCACTAAAGAGCTGAGGCAACAACAAGTGCGGTTACTGTGTGTGCACAAAACAACTCACAACTTGTCCATTGTTTGAGAACAGTGGCTCCTTCGCCTCTCGCAGGACATTCCAAGAGTTTCAAAATGCAACAGTGCATCCTTCTTCTGAGTGCCGTTTATCGACATGTTAGTTTAATGTCCTTTCCCCCCCCTCAGATACCCCATCTCAACGGGTGCAGTTTATCCTTGGCATGGAAGAGGACGAGGAGCATGTCCCCCATGACTTGTTCACCGAGATGGATGAAATCTGTGTCAAAGAGGGTGAAGAGGCCAATTGGAAGGAAACAGCAAGGTGAAAAAGCCAGGGCATGGACTGTGTCTTTGTGGCATGGGCAAATATTGAACCTGATGGGAGGGAACCAGAAGCAGAGTCCGAACAAGCAACAAAGATAGAAAGAATGAGATTATATTTTCCGTGCTCGGGGAATAGAGCTGGCGGCACAGCTCAATCAGCTGGCTACGTAGCCAGAGGTTGGGCATTCCTTTCCCCAATACACCTTCCAGGAGAAAAGCTGTCCTTTTTTGTATGAATAAGAAATCTGTGAGCATCTTCTTCCACAGCACACACGTTTCTAAAATATTTTAGCAGCATATTGCTCAGTGGGTGGGAGTTCAATTTCCCACTGTGCCTTCCAGGAGAAAAGTCAGTCAGTGTAGCCTTAGGCAACAGTTCCTCGGGGGGGGGGTACCCATTTTTGAGTATACTTTGCCTGGAAAATCCTGAATAGGGTCTCCATAAGTTGGGATCAACATGTAAGAACATAAGAACATAAGAAGAGCCATGCTGGATCAGGCCAAAGGCCCATTTAGTCCAGCTTCCTTTATCTCACAGTGGCCCCACCAGATGCATCTGGGAGCGCATGAGACTAGATACCTGTCTCCTGATACCACTCCCCTGCATCCGGCCCTTGAAGTACCCTGGTTTTAAGCCTGGAGATTACACATCTCCATCATGGTTTATAACCTGTGATGGACTTTTCCTCCAGGAATCTGTCCAATCCCCTTTTGAAGGCATCCAGGCCAGATGCCATCACCACATCCTGTGGCAGGGAGTTCCACAGGCTAACAACACGCTGTGTAAAAAAAATATTTTGTCTGTTCTCATTCTCCCAACCCTCAGTTTGAGTGGATGTCCCAATCAAATGTAATAATTTGTTAATTAGGAGAGCAGAATGTTTGCTGGACAGGCTGCATGCTGTAGGCTAATGCTGGACAAACCACCTTCTTTGTCAACTTATGTGTATAGGGAGGTTGGCCTGGTAACCACATGTGTGCTGTGAGGCTCAGAGTAAAGGTTGTGTCACAACTTCTCAAACACTTAGGTCCATCTAGAACATCATTCAACAAAGCAGGATTCTTTTTATCTTTGTTGCAACATTCTATATGTTATCAAGAATTCCAGTTGTATTAGTGAACCTACGCCAATCTACTGATGGGTCCTCGTGCTGACTGTAGAAGCCATTGCAGTGTCACCAGCCATTTTAACAATGCACAGAAAAATCCTGCATATACTATTCCAGAAGCTTCTGCTCATTGATAGCACGGGTTGCAACAGAAGACTGCCATGTTTGCATCAGTACTTTCCACATTCCAGTAAATCTTAATTGTGCTTTGCTTTTTTGTGTGCTCATCAAATAATTCCTAAACCACTGCCAGATCCCACTTGGAAGAGAGTTCAGCTGCATCTTTAGTTCAGAAGTGCACTTCATGCATTTGCAAACTATACAAAATGCATGAGCAAAATGGATACTAAGTAAGAAAAAACCCTTCACCTAAGATAACACAAATCAAATCTTAAGGACATGCAGTGTTGGCTCCCTCAGCTGCCTGATGCTGCCACCTTTTGGTAAAAGGAGTGTTGTTGCTGGTAACTGGTACTGCTAAATAGAGATGGCACGAAACGAACAATTTTTTGTTTCCATTTTCGTTTTTTCATTTTGTTACGTATTTTGTCTCTAAAATGAAACAAAGCGAACAGAAACACCGGAAATTTTGTCGTGCGTTTTGTTTCCGTTACTGCAATATGAGTGAATTGCTTAAAATCCTTTAAAAATCACAAAAAATGAAATAAATGGTAACAAAATGGTAACGAAACGAACGAACACAAAAATGAAGTTTTTGCAAAAATTCGCGAAAAATGGAAATGAACCAAACGGACCCTCCAAACGACAAACGAAATGTCATTTTTTTGATTTGTGCCCATCTCTACTGCTAAATGTAGCATTGCTGACTTGCAGCACAACTTTTGCTAGATCAGAAATGAAGAGACTAGGATAAAATAAATGGCCTCTGGCTCACTTATTTTAATTCAGACAAATTCAGTCTAGTTATTCCCTGAGGGACTTCATATTATGTATTGGGTCCAGACACACAGCATGCTACAAAATATTCCTTTATTCCACACACGAGATGCATGGCAAACACTCAGATTCCATAAATACCCATAGCTCCACCCCCCAGTTCACCCCACGAGGCATTTCCTCATTACCAGGTCCACCTGGCTTCAACTGCAGTAAGCCTTACTCTTAAAATAACCTATACACAATACTCTATACACTACACTTCACAATCCTTGTTACACTCATTCCTCAGCAAAGAGAAAAAGTTACAAATGAAGTCTCCTGTAGTATCAGATGTAGATTTGTTTTTTTAGGGGGAAAGATTGCCTCACTGATATTCCAGAACCAATGACAGCTCCTGCAATCCAAACGGAGGGCCAGGAGAAAATTTGTTGACTTAGTGTGAAGAGCTATAAAAAGGAATCTAGCAAATGTCTGTACTTTACCTCAGAGATGCATGCCACATTTGGTGGGGTGGATGGGTAGGAGGGAGACATCTGGTTTGGGTCAAGGCAGTAGCTCAGAGACACTACAGTCAGGTTCCATATTTGGTATTTCAAGGCTATGGGGCAGGTGGAGGGGTTGTGCTTTTACAACTCCTCCACCTGCCCCCTCCCCTTGCCCAATATAAATCAGCACCATACCCTGTGAATTAGGTGCAATTTGCTGCTGTGACTTAACATAAATCCCTTCTCCAGAGTAAAATTTTGATAGGATTCTGGCCAGTGTCCAAAGAGCATGGCATGGCCTACCCTGAAAAACATCACATTTTTTTTTCTTACAAGGTTCACCATGTTAGTCAGGCCTAAATACATGAAAGTCGGCTTCACGACTGCATAATAGTGCCTTTCTAGTGTTTGCTTCACCAGCCCGTGAATTGCTAAACAAAATCCCCAGATTGGATTTCAAACTTCACACCCATGATTCAGGGAGCCAAGTGTGCTTCAAAGCAGGCATGATAAGGGCAGAACAACAGATGCAAGTTAACTTTTTGATTAAGGTAAAGCATTTTTATTGTGTTCGGTACACTGCACAGATCCATTTGTTTACAACCAGATTCTTTAGCCTTATGCTTTTCCTAACATTCTGGGCTTCAGTCTCTATCACCTCTAGCCCCCCCCCCCAAAACAATCAATCAAACAAAAAACAAATAAACACACACACACACACACACACACACACACACACACACACACACACACACACACACACACACACACACACACACACACAGTGGAAAACACTAGCTGTGGAAAGCTGCTTTTTAAAGTAGATTTTTAATTGCTTAGAACCATCTTGATACTTGATAAAGGAGATTGCCTATATTTATGTAAATGAAAACTTTGTCATCCCCTGCAACACAGTAAGGCTGTTTCAGGCATTTTGGAATAATATGGACCTATTGTGATGGAAGCCTTGCAGGCATGGTCATGAATATGTAAATAGGCGACCAATCCACTGAATGTGGGTGAGGCTGGTACCTCTATAAGGAGCAACCCGGTAAACTGTCAAGGGAGAACTAGGGAGAACTAGAGGGAACTAGAGAGAACCAGGGAGCGAAACAGCAAGCTAGTAGTTGGGAGCAGGGAAACAGTTTTTGAGACATAGAAACTGGTTAGGACTTGTTTAAGGGCGATAGGGACTGAATGTATTTATCTGTAACTAATAAATAAAGCAAGCAATGATCAAGCAGACCTTTATTTATGTATTACCTTAACTTTCAATAAACGTTAATTGTTATTTGCAATGTTACCATCCTCTTCAGTCTGTTTCATATCTATAGGAAGTTAAGTAACAAATTGGTGGCAGCATTACCGAACGAAGAAGAATTTGTGGTTTCACCACGTGTACGTGTGTGCTGGTTAGTCAAATATCCGGGCGTCCATCACACCTATGATCTGCCTTGAGATAATTTCTCTAGAGTTCTTTGTCACACTTGTTGATTTGAGTCATATTTCTGTGCCTCACTTGCAGGTGGGTGAAGTTTGAGGAAGACGTGGAAGATGGCGGAGAGCGCTGGAGTAAACCATATGTGGCCACCCTCTCGCTGCACAGCCTCTTTGAGTTGAGAAGCTGCATCATCAATGGGATCGTCCTTCTGGATATGTCTGCAAACAGCACAGAAGAAATTGCAGGTGCTGCTTTTTGATAGCTAAAGAAAAATAAAGGAAAGGAACTGAGGCCATTTTATTGAGGATGCATTTCGAAACGGCATTCTCTTCGGCATGCAGATCTTCCCTGGCATGAGTTCAGGCATCTGCTCTCAAGCCATAGTTTGGGATTGACATAGAGCTTTGCCAGAGGCCTTGGAGAAATGCTTCCTGGCAAAGTAGGTAGCATTGGGCTTTATGGATGAATGGTCTGGTTTAATAAAAAGCATCTTCATATGTTGATATGTGGGGTTGTTTGAATTTATCAAGTTTGCAGGTTTTCCCAATAGTGGCATTGGTGCTACTGGTGGCATCCTTTTTGCCCCTTCTCTTTTTAAGTCTCCAAAATTGGCACACCTGCTGGTAGCCAGAACCAAGACAGTTTTCTTTCCCCATGCCCACAAAATAGTGTGACACTTGCCTCATTCTAGGGGCATTCTGGGATGAATCAGTGTTTAGGTGCCTGCTGTTGGCATTAATTGTGCCTCCCTCCACACCAAACAGCTTTTGCTCCCCACACCGTTTATTACTTGTGAACAAGTGGGTAAATTTGGGACAGGGACATTTTGACGGCCCTACTATGTATGCATAGATGTGATAAACTTTGCCAGAAAGGATTGTGACCTGAAGATCTCCCCTGAACATTTTATTTAGGATCATCAGATTTTCTTCAGAGAGAGTATGAATGGAGAGCGCTTTCCAAAAAAGATGCACAAATTGTTGGGCCATATAGTCCAGCGCTGTCATCTCTGACTGGCAGCAGCTTTCCCAGGTGTCAAACATGAGTTTCTCCAGCCCAGTTGAAAATGTTAGGGACTGAACTTCTTCTCAAGTAAACCCTGAGCTTCACGCCCTCAATTAAATAGGATTTTTTTTGGTAGAAATCAGAGAATTCATGGCTTCCAATCCAGACAGGAAGAAATTTGGAATTAGCCATTTGATATATTGTAGCCAAATAATGTGATCTTAAGGAAGAGGTAATGGAAATGTCTTCCACACTCTTTCTGTTTTGTTTTGTTCTGTTCTGTTGTGTCTCCCCTCCTCTCCCCTTCTTTTCTGTTTTCTTCTAAAACAGCAGCTCTATAGAAATGGCTCCTTGATTGGCGAGATTCCATTCAAGCCCTCTGTTATCTGATGATGTCCGCTTCTGAGCACAATTCCTTCCCATGAGGGTTTCCAGTGACGGTCAATTATGCAAGATACCTTACGGAGGCATTGTGCTGCAGACGGCTAATAATTCAATTAGATATGCTGAGAAATAAAACCGAGTCAAACTGTGGAAGCGAACTGCACTATTTCAAGTGGGGTCTGCAGATGCATTATTTAATCAGTGATTGAGCATTTCAAATAAGGGTTATTAACGGAGGAAAATCTTTGCCAGATGGAGAGATTCCCTGCAGTGTACTTGCCTTCTGCAACACAACCTCTGCACGGGACGTTGGCGGCAATGTTTCGTGGTGTACTTGTATCTGGCCTTCTGTTTTCACTAAATATAGCAGTGTAGTTTGAAGTACGCCTTGCGTTTACTTGGCTGATTGTTTCCCTGACAGGGAAGAGCTGCTTGCCTTGCCTGCTGACTGTGGAAGGTGGAAATGAGTACCCCACACGATAGTTGCTAAACAGAGCTGAGGATCATGGCTTTTTTGCACTGCTACTCCCAGCATGGCTAGTGGGTGGGCTTCTGGGTGCTGTAATCTAACAAATAAACAAGCAATCAAGCAAGCAAACATTTTGGAACTGACCAATAGTTTGGGCTCTGCTGCTAAAGAAAGTATCATGTGCAGATTTTCCACTTGGAGTGCAATGCGTTTAAATCACGTGTTACTATCTTTCGTGAAGTTTGAGGAAGAGAACCGCAATGTTGAGCATATGTGGGGCTCGAGGGAAGACCTCTCTTTAGTAGAACAAAGATATATAGCCAGTGAGGCTTGAACGGAGGTACTGAGCTAGGAAGAGCAAGGTTATAGTGAATGCAATTTCCCCCCAGTGCAAAAATAAAACTACGAAAGTGTGCTGCTTATATACTGTCCCATAATACTTACAGCACTCTCTAGGCAGTTTACATGTCAGTTATGCAAGTCACATATTGCCTCACCTCTGCAAGTTGGGTAATCATGTTACTGACCTCAGAAGGATGGGAGGCTGAATGAACCTTGAGCTAGCTACCTGGGATTGAATCCTGGATTGTGAGCTCAGTTTTGGCTGCAGTCAGGGCCAGCACTAGGGTTTTTTGCGCCCTAGGCGAGGGGCGGGGTGGTGGGGCGGGCCGGCGGTGGCAGCGGTGGCAGGGGGGGCGGTGGCGGTGGGCGGTGGTGCGGTGGTGGGACAGGACGGGACAGCAGGGCGGCGGGCAGGCGGATGGCGGCAGGCGGACGGTGACGGGCAGGGGGATGGATGGCGGTGGCCGGCACCCCCTGTCAATTTTGCCGCCCTAGGCAACTGCCTAGTTTGCTTTAATGGATGCGCCGGCCCTGGCTGCAGTACAGCAATTTAACCCCTGTGCCACAAAGCTCTTACACAATACTGTATACAAATATCCAATGGTACTGTTAGAAATCAACTCCAAGGAATTTTCCTTTCTTTATTTTTCTATATCCAGTTAGCTCACACTCTTGTGCACATAGGTCTGAACAAAAACAATTCCAACTATCCCAATTTTTCACACAAAATCCAGTGGTCATCCATGCAATCTTTCCTTTGTCTATATTTTCTTTGGACACTGGCTCCAATTCAGCAATAGTTACTTTACTTCCTTGTTTCTGGTGTTTTTTTAAAAAGACTCAGTTTAGCCTTTTCTAACCTGTGTCCTACCTAATGTTTCAGATGATAAATGGTGTTCTTTTGATAATTGGCTGTACCGAGTGGGGCTGATGGGTTTGTAATCTAAAACATTTGGAGGGGGTGTTCGGAGTTAGACACTAGGGATGGGCAATTTGTTTCGGAACCAGTAGGTTACAAAATGAACCACACGAGCCCAGGTGGTCCTCAGAACCGGCTCATACACGCAGATCCAATTGCTTCACTTTTCTCTGTCTCGTGCAGGATTAAAATCTAACGAGGAAGCATGCTACGACATCATCTTTGCTAGATCTGTGATGCTGGCCAACAGGAACTGTGCAGGGACAGGCATCATCCTGCCTCCTTCTCTGATTGGCCAGCAGCACGAAGCAGGAAAGATGACGTTGCAGCGTGATTCCTTGTTGAATTTTAACCCTGTGCCAAACAGAGAAAGGTAAAGCAATTGGATCTGTGTGTATCAGCTAGTTCCGAGGACCATCCTGGGCTCGCATGGTTCATTTCGTAACTTACTTGTTCCAAAATGAAATGCCCATCTCTATTAGACAGATTGCTAGATGAGGGGTTTGCCTATGGCCTTTTTCGAAGCAGGGTGCCACAAAATACTGTAAGTAACTAGGGGCAGGATGAAGAATTGGCCAGCATCACCATGGCCTCCTTCTGTGCTTTCCAGATGTACCTGGCTCGTCTTGGGAACATACATAACTGGATCTATGACTCTGTGAGTTGATCCACCAAAGATACTTACATTCTTCTGCTATCTGCTTCTAAGAGTCTCACTAGACATGATGTAGAATATGTCTTTGCATTTCATATCCCCAAAATGCAAAATGTTTGTGTGTGATTATGATCACGATCTCAGCAGGGGTAGTGGTGGTGGAGGAAACTCAAGCCTTCCCTCCCCTATTTCTGTTCTGCTGAAAATGTGTCCTCTGAGTTGCTGATGGCAACACCCATCTCTTTCGCTGGCCCTGCGCTTTTTTAGCATCTTGGTCCATCCAGCCCAGCCCCACAAAAGCTGTTCATTTAGGAAGGAACTAACAAATGATTATCCACTCTCCAATCAGGAAGACGTTCCATCTGCTTGGCATTTGTGTGGCTCAACAGCTCTCTCTTTCAGACATGGTTCTAGATCAACATGATCCTTCCAATGAGCTTAATGAGAACACTCGTAAAAAAGTCTGGGAGACCCTCCTGAAGAAGCATCATCATCAGAACGAGAAGAAAAAAACCAACCTCCTCCCTATTGTTCGCTCTTTTGCAGAGGTTGGCCAAAAGAAGACTGATACACAGCCAGTGGATAAGCCAGGTAAGTGTCCTTAGGAGCTGGCTACTGTTTTATTATATACAAACAGGGCTAGCAAGCATATCCTGCATAGTGACATAGAGCTAGTGCTGAAATTCTTAATATGTGTGAATGGACGCCCCATCTTGTACCTGTTATTTTCCTCTTCCCCTTTCTTTTATGCTATGAAGTGTGTGCCCAAAGGTACTCAACTTTCTCTTATCAAGGCAACTACATTAAGACCCCCATATCCACTGGTTCATTAACCACTGATTCAGTTATCCATGGTTGGCAGAGGAAAAATTAAATAAATAATTCAGCAGCCACAAAGCAAGCTACTGTCACAAACAGAAGCTGTAAAGTCAGCTGCTGCCATAAAACAGAAGCCATAAAGCAAGCTACTGTCACAAAATAGCAGCCGTGTTGCAAAACAGCAGCCGTAAAGCAAGCCACTGTTACAAAACAGCAGTTTTTTTTGGGGGGGGGGTTGGAGTTCCCTCTTATCTACGGTTTTCATTATCCACGGGAAGGCCTGGAACCAATTCCCAGTGGATACCGGGATCCTACTGTACTGTAATATGAATAAAACTCACTTAACGATACCCTCTAATTCCCACTATGATGTAGTGAGTAGTGATGGACCCAGGAGAACAGGGTTCAAATGTGCTCTTGGGCCATGGGAACGCTCTTTAAATATCTCATTTGAAAGCTCTGTTTGGGTTGAGGCAAGTTGGCTTCGACTTGACAGCCCAGAAGCACCAGCACCACCACGTCTAAGTTCTTTTCTCGCTTCAGGATGGGAAATACGGCTCTCTTTCAAGGAAAAGTGGCTCTCTGGGAAGGAAAGTGGTACTTTTCTTGTGATTATCTGACAAACTTTTTGTTCAGTGGATAAAATAAGTTTGGGCAGAGGTGGGAAATGTGGGCCCCAACTGGCTACCTAAGAACCTGCACATGTCTTCCCATTACAATATAAAAGAAGATCTGAAGAAAAAAATGGAACCCCATCACCCCCCTTGCAGACTCCAGGCAGTGGAAGACAATTTTGCCATTTTTGAGTGGTCCCCCCAATTGTTCTTTTGACTTTTTAAAAAATGGACACTAGGATTCAAAGGGAGGAATTTTCAGGATTCTCCCAATTTTGTAAAGCGAGCCAAGTCAAGTCAAGTCAAGTTTATTGATTAGCCATTTTTGACCATATCAAAATACATACCAAACCACATAAAAGCACAATAAAAAGATAAAATACAATACAAATGCTAAAATTTAGAATCAACATAAATGTAATTTAGATAAACGAATCATCCCTGCAGGAAACTCCTATTTGTTCAATGTTGTAGGATCTTATGCCAGCCGCATAGATATAAGTTTAGCGGCGGCAAGAAATAGGGCCTTCTCAGTAGTGGCACTGATACTATGGAATTCCCTCCCCTTTGAGTTGAGAACCGCCTCCTCCCTTGAAATATTCAAGCGTGGCCTTAAGACTTATTTATTTAGGCAGGCCTTTTGAGCCTCCAGCGTTCACCAACATTTATAACATCTTACTTTTTTAGTTTCATTGGCTGGGGAGCTTTTAACTCTGCTGCAGCTACTGTTTTTTAATCTTGTTTTTATTGTATTATACTGTATAGTATTTTATAGTATTTTATAGGTATTGTGTTGTTTTTACATTGTACTGTTTTTATTGTACTTTTATGAATTTGTTGTAAGCCGCCTTGGGTCCCTCCGGGGAGAAAGGCGGCATAAAATAAAGTTGTTATTATTATTATTATTATTATATTTTTCGGACAGCTTGTGCATTTGTACTTTGGAGCAGATATGACAGTCTATGGTCCACATTCCAGTGGGCTGTTTTACCCAACAGGGCTGATAGATAATTTTGCCTGGCAACAGAATATAACACACAATCAAACAAAATATGTGTGATGTCCTCGATAGCAGGGCCCCCACAAGTACAGGTTCTTTCATGATAAGGCAATTTATTAAAACATCCATATTTGGTCATGGAATCCAGGAGTTCAAATCTTAGTCTGTAAAAGCCTTTCTAAGAGGCTGGGATAGGCTAATTTCTCAATATTTTCCAAGGTGGAAAACAATTTTATTTTTAGATAGCCATCAGTGATCTATTTTTAGAAAGTAATTCCATGTCTGTTTGAGCACTGATGTCCCAGGCTCTCTGTTTGAAAATTTATTTTGCCTCATATCCTCTGAGGAGTAGACACTGAGTAGAAAACTCATGTTGTTCAATTATGTTGCCAAGTTGACTGGCCCAGGAATTGGGCAAAGCTTTATTTGTCTGTTCATCCAAACAGAGCTTAGGGAGTCTATCGAGACCCATCGACTGGACTTTCAACCAGAAAGTGGAAGCCTTAAGCACTGAGTGCTCAATTTTAAAAAGTGAGCAAGTGGGTGGTGTAGATTGTGGGAGTACGTGGTCAGGCTTCTAAGATCAGGAGATGGGCATTGGGTGGTCCCATGATTGCTAACAATTATTCTCCTCTGTGTTCAAAAGATTTGTACTCTTTATTGCTCCTGAAGTATAATTTGCAGAGTGCTTGATTTCCCTCCTTTTCAAAATAAATATATTTGAATGTGTCATCCCCCCAAAAAAGATCTACAGTGAAATCTTGATATGTATCCTCATGGGATTCATGCTGCACTGGTTGATATATCTCATTCCTTATGCATTTAAGATCTTTGAAATGATCCAGAGACAAGTACTGTATATGTTTGAACTCTCTTTTGATGTATTCTTTCATACCAAGTGTTCTTTTGTTTTCTGTTTTAGGAATAACCTCTCTAAATCTCCAGCCTCCTACAAACACCTCAGAGATGAGAAATGGACTGAGTCATGAAACTACCCCAACAGATTTAAGCAAGGTAAAGGCTTTTTAATTTATTTGTAAAGGCTTTTTAATTTATTTGTTTATCTAGCTTAGTCACTTTGATAAACTAAGAGCAGTCTTCTACATAAGTCTATTAACATGCATAAAACCTGCCTTTCCATTAGAATGAATGATTGAATCTTTATTTATGGTTTTTAACCAAATCAAGAAATACCAAAATATCAATTTGCCAGAATAAAACAATTTGCCAGAATAAAACATTTTAAAAACATTGTAAAACTTTTGATAAAAGCCGCAAAGTACAAACAGGACTGTTATATAATTAGTCAATATTGAAAAGATAGATAAAATAATATACTGAGAGTCAAGTCAACATCATACCCCTAAGTGGAGACCACACTCTATATGATCATCAGGAGCTAGGATTACTGGCAATCATGAGCCTGCATACAACTACTGCAGAAGTACAAAATCTGGCAACACAATTTGAGATCTGCTGGGACCTGTCAGAAAGAAGTAACTTCACATAGAATTTGGCAGGTCTCCCAGGAAATTTATTAATAGCAGGTTGAATAAGTTCCTTACGTAGGTCACGATAAAAAGAACAACAGAGAAGGACATGAGTGACCATTTCTACCTGATTCATTTCACATGGACACAAGCAATTTAGGAGGGGAATATTCTGAAATTTCTCTGGTTTCTCTTCAGCCTTTCCATTAGAGATTAGAACAGTGGCTCTACTGGGATTTTTACTCCAGAGTAGGGAAATTGTGTAAGTCAGAATGACAAACAGCAGCTAACTAACATATTGCTTGTTACACTCCCAGTTGCATAGCTGCCATACTGTGATCAGGTTTATGATTGACACCTTGTTAATTAGCTTCAATTTGCCACCATGCCTTATGTGATTTTTACTTATGATGTAAGATGCCCTGAGTCCTTTTGGGGAGAAAGGTAGGACAGAAACATTTTAAATAAATAAATAAATATTTGGGAGTAAAACCCCAGTGGGATTTTAGCAGTTGCTTTAATTTGTTACTGAATGAGAGTTGCAGAGTTCAGCTTTTCAAAAAGGCCTGTCTCTGGTGCATAAGTGATAATAAACCAGAAATAGAGTTGCCCAATGTATTTCAGTGACAATTAAGTACAATTCATTCTGGATGCAGGTTAACCAATTATTTATATGTGTAAGAGTGTGTTGCAAACCCCACTATGCTCAACAGGATTTGTTCACTAGTGGACAGAGTGACAAACTAGGACTCTGGAGACCAGGGTTTGAATCCCCGCTCAGACAGGGATCCTCAATGGGGAATGGAACTGGTAAAACCACCCATTAAATATCTCACCTTGGAATCCCAATTAGGATCACTGTAAGTCGTTTTTGACTTGACGGCATGTAGCAATCAGGGTACTAGAATCAAAGCTCTTGGTACCTTGACAGTGTAATCATGTTTATTCTAGAACTTGAGTGCTGCAAATAAATGCTTGATGTCAGACAGATAGTGTATGGCAAAAGCCACGTGCAAGCTTATCCATGGACTTCTTGGGCTGTATGTGCTAAGAGCCTTGTGGCGCAGTGGTTAAATGCTTGTACTGCAGCTATAACTGTGCTCATAGCCTGGGGTTCAATCCCAGGTAGCTGGCTCAAGGTTGACTCAGCCTTCCATCCTTCTGAGCTTGGTAAAATGAGTACCCAGCTCTCTTTCTCTGTGGAGAGGGCAGTGTGCAGCCTGAGTAAATAAAAATTGTAAACCATCCAGAGAGTGCTTTAAGCACTATGGGGCAGTATATAAGCAGAATGCTTTGCTTTTCTAAGTAGGTAACTATTTAACTTAGCCTTAGCAATCCTTCCCTAGTGCATTTCTATATTGCTTGCTGATTTTTACTTGCAAATATTGTTTATTCGCGTTGAGGCCATTTCCCAATCTATTTGTAAAAAAAAATTCTCAAAGAGGCATTTTCCATCGAGAAATAATTAATCCCTATTTGTCCCTGCTCATTTTCCTCTTTGGGTGCTTTTTCTCTTCCTCTTAAATTATAACAAGCAAAAAACGGACTCTGGAATTTTATGTTTCACTTATATCAGACAGTTCCATAATCATGTTTTGTTTTAGGTTTGTTGTATTACCTAGACTACATAAAACAGTGACAGATCTTGCTGCTTTAGACTGGTCTTATGAGACCATTGATTTATAGATCTCTGCCGTACTGTACTTAGATTATTACTGTAATTACAAAGGAAAATTTTTAAGTGAATAACTTCTATGTAGAGTTAGTTACAAGAAGGAAAGCAAAAGTATTACCATGCCAATTATATGTCTCTTACTAGAGTTTATATAAGCATTTTCTCGAAAAATCCTTTATAAACACAGTTTCAGTTGGATAAAAGAATCCTAAAGGATCACTCAAAATTCACCTGTTTGCCTATATTTATAGATTTCCATAGCATTTGCTGCTTCAAAATCATTTACTGTTGGTAAAATATCTTGTCGTTTACGTAGCCCAGGCATGTCCAAACTTCGGCCCTCCTGATGTTTTGGACCACAACTCCCAGAATTATAAGTTTAGATTGCCAGTGGCAAAGGACTGTGGGAGTTGTGGTCCAAAACATCTGGAGGGCCGAAGTTTGGACATGCCTGACGTAGCCTGTTAGAGTCATGAGGATCAACCAAACCATTACCTAATGAGCATTGATTTAATTTTGGATTAGCTTCTTAACTAAATGCATTGTATGATGCCAGTGTTAATTGGTAGAGGGACCTTGTGGTAGAGTGGTTAAGGTGTACTCATGGTTCAATCCCAGGTAGCCTCCTCAAGCAAACTCTGCCTTCCATCTCTCAGCTTGCCCAGCAAGGGCGGAAGTGGCAATATGTTGTTGCCTGCATGATTAAAATTGTAAACCACCTGGCGGTTTATCAGCAAACATGCTTTGCTCTTTTACTTTTACTATCTATCCTATGCCACTGAATAGTTAATGCGGGAAATAGATTTTCTATGGAACCTTTGGCTGTGACATTAACATGAGAGGTAGCAAATGTACCCTGACTGTGTCTATGACTCCGTGTTCAGTACTCGTGACAGAAATACAAATAGAATTAAAAATCAGTGAAAGTCAGTGGAAAAGGTTTCCTAGGAACAAGTTGAACATGAGGGGAGTATAATATCTGTCCAGTGTACCCCCCTTATGATTTCAGTTCAAGCCTAGAAGCAATGCTTTGTTCTCTGGAATTAGGCAGAACTTCATTTTATGAAGAAAATTCCCGTTGGAGCAGAAGCCTCAAACGTTTTAATCGGAGAGGTGGATTTTCTTACACGACCCATTGTTGCCTTTGTGCGCTTGACGCCAGCTGTTCTTCTCTCAGGCATGACTGAAATTCCAATCCCTACCAGGTAAGGGTTACTAATGATGATATCGAGTTGATCAGAATAACCAGAGCAACAGCAGCATACATCTCTCTCTCTCTCTCTCTCTCTCTCTCTCTCTCTCTCTCTCTCTGTATTCTGCCTATTTGTGCACTTTTGCTGCTGAACATATTTCTGTGCCAGAACTGCACATCTTGTGTTTAATTACAGTAGGACCCCCGTATCCACTGATTCATTATCCACTCATTCAGTTATCCATGATTGGCAGGGGGAAAAATTAAATAATACAGCAGCCACAAAGCAAGCTATTGTCACAAACAATAGCTGTAAAGCAAGCTATTGTCACAAATAGCATCTGTAAAGCAAGCTACTGTCACAAACAGCAGCCGTAAAGCAAGCTACTATCTCAAAACAGCAGTCATAAAGCAAGCTACTGTCAGGAAACAGCAGTTTGGAGGTGGGTGGGCAGGTCTTCTTATCAGTTTTCATTATCCACGGGAAGGCCTGGAACAAATCCCCAGCAGATACTGGTGTCCTACTGTATATTATTTTTATCTATGGTTTGTGAGGCAGAAATATCAGGAGGCAGACGAGGTACAGCTGAGTGTCCAGAGAACCGTTTCAGTTTCTCAAAGAAGGAACCTACCAAATGACCAGTGATCTTTGTGTTTCCACGCTTTAACCAGAAATTTTTAAGAGTTTCCCTAGCTTTTCCTCCCAGCTCAGGATAACAGAAACAGGAAGAATGAAAACAAACAAAAACCTAGAAATTAAGATAGGCAAACCTTTGCTTGGATACAAAGAGCCACTAAGAAAGGGACGGGCATCTTATGACCCCATGGGGCATGTTTATGGCCACTCAAGGCTACCTTAGACCCCCATTTTATTTTTTAAAAGCACACACCTATGGGCCTTTATATCTATAAATTTTCAAAGTTGGGGGGTGGGCTGTGGGTGGCCTTGCAAGGCCACGTTTGTATGAATTTACTGTATGTATGTGAACATTTGAAACTAAAGATGGCCTATTTCTTTTCTTAAAAGCCAACAGGAGGACCAGCTTTCAATTTGGAGACCTCTAGTCCCACAAAATGAAGGGGACACTGGGGGTTGTTTACATTTTAAAAAAAAGGAAGAAGAAAAAAGAATGGTCCTGATCCTGAACAACAATTTTTGAGCCTAGTGCACACTGCCTGGTGGGAAGAGAGGGCAAACATTGGGCCTCAAGTCTGCTGAGAGCGGCCATGCTGGCCATCTTGGCACTAGCTCAACAAGTGCAGCAGGGCAAAATCCTAGTGGGCTTAAAGGAGGCTACAGTATGACCATTGCTGAAAAAGCCCTCCTTTGGGATACCTCCCACCCCAGTATCCCAAAACTGGTGAGGGGCCAGTGGAACTGGAAGTTAATTTGAAAGGAAGCAAGCAGCCTGATACTTCAGCTTGGGGCTGCAAGGGTTTGGATGGGGGCTCAGGGAACAATAGAATCACAGAATCATAGAATCATAGAGTGGGAAGACACCTCAAGGGCCATCTAGTTCAACCCCCTGCCATGCAGGAACCCCCATCGCAGGACTCCCGTCAGATGGCCATCCAGCCTCTGCTTAAAAACCTCCAAAGAAGGAGACTCCACCACCCTCCGTGGCAGCATATTCCATTGCCGAACAGCTCTAACTGTAACGAAATTCTTCCTAATGTTTAAACTGAATCTCTTTTCCTGTAGTTTGAAACCATCGCCCCGTGTCCTAGTCTCTGAAGCCATGGAAAACAAACCAGTCCCTTCTTCAATGTGACATCCTTTCAAATATTTAAACATACCTATCATATCCCCTCTCAGTCTTCTTTTTGTAAGGCTAAACATTCCCAGCTCCCTAAGCCGCTCCTCGTAAGACATTTCCTCCAGACCCTCAATTATCCTGGTCACCCTCTTCTGGACCTGTTCAAGATTGTCAACATCCTTTTTAAACTGAGGCGCACAGAACTGGACAAAGTACTCCAGGTGGGGTCTGACCAGAGCAGAATAGAGTGGTACTATAACTTCCCTTGATCTAGACACGAATCTTCTTGCTAAGATTCTTTAAACAGTATAAAATATAAGAAATGTGGGAAGAACCTTCCCTTCAGTCCAGTTGTTTCTTCTCGATCTGTGAAAGGTTACAACCCTCTACTTGATTCCAATTACTATAAAAAGGTTTGGTTTCTTCTACTCAATAACATATTTCTATTATTCTTTCAAAATTGCTAGGTTCCTGTTTATTTTGCTGGGGCCGATCGGCAAAGGACAGCAGTATCATGAAATCGGAAGGTCGATGGCCACTCTCATGACTGATGAGGTACAGGAAAATTTGGAACATATTTTTCCGGCTGTTTTAGGGTCATCTCCGTTGCTTTGATCTGTAGGAAACACAAATCTAAAGCCGCAGAACAGGGTATGCTCTTGAGACTGACATAAGGCTTGAAATGAAAGCTGCCTGCTTCCTGAATTTAAGGTCCCCACTAGCAATACCCTGAAAAAAAGAGTATATTCTGTTTCTTAATTAATTTCAGAGGAATTAAAAGTGCACAAATTGTACTTTGATACTTGCTCCGTTAATGTAGGTCCCAAAGCTAAAACACCATGCTTTAACCAGATTTGCTAGTGACTTCAGTTATTTTCTGCCACCTCTGCTTCACATTACTGACAGCTGCTGGCAGGAGCAGGGGACAGAAAACATCATGCTGTAATAAGCCAGCTCAAAGTGCCCAGATTGATGGTATAACCTGCCATTGACTGTTATTTCTGCTAGCTGCCCTGTGAATCCAGTTCTGTGCATATCATTCCAAAGTGAAAATGTACAAGACTAGAGATGGGCACGAAATGAACTTTTAGTTTGTTTCTTTATTTGTTATTCATTTAGTTACCCCAGAGTGAATTTAGAACGAACCGAACCAAAATGAAAAAAAAAAGGTTCGGTTCTGTTTGGTTCATTAATGGCGGCGATGTTTCATACCTGGTGCTGGTCTTTGGTCTTCCTGGCTGCAGAGAAAAGCGGGCCATGTGGAATTAAAAATAAAATAAAATAATTAAAAAAAAATAAAAATAAAAATAAAAATAAAAATAAATTAAATAAAAGAGTGCCGACCTGGCTGCAGGAGTGGCTGGGCTGGCACCCTGAAATGAAAAAAGAAAGAAAGAAAAAGAAAGAAAATAAAACCAGCGCCGACCCTGCCCCATGGGCCACGCAGTCAGTGCTTGAAGAAAAAACAAAAACAAAACAAAACAAAAAAGCCCCACACTACAGCTGTAGCATGGGCAGGAACCCGGAAGTGAAATAAAAATAAAAATAAAATAAAATAAAATAAAGGAGCACCGACCTGGTCCCAGGGGTAGCTGGGTCGGCACCCTAAAATAAAAAGAATATATATAAAACCAGCGTCGACTGGGACCCAGGGGCCACGTGGTTGGCGCTTGAATAAATAAATAAATAAATAAATAAATAAACAAATAAACAAATAAACAAATAAACAAATAAACAAATAAAGGCGCGCCAACCGTCCCAGGGATGGCCGGATCAGCACCCTAAAATTGTGTGTGTGTGTGTGTGTGTGTGTGTGTGTGTGTGTGTGTGTGTGTGTGTATAAAACCAGTGCCAACCGTGTCCCAGGGGCCACGCGGTCAGTGCTTAAAGAAAAAAACAAAACAAAACAAACACAAAAAAGCCCCGCGCTACAGCTGTAGTATGGGCAAGAACCCAGAAGTGAAAAAATAAAAATAAAATAAAATAAAATAAAAGGATTGGCCGCCTCCACTGCCGCCACTCAGCGGATGAGGATGAGGATGTGGATGATGAGGATGAGGATGCTGCCAATCCAGTTTGTGCTGTTGCAACGTCTGTGCTTTTTAATTTTTTTAAATGTTTTTTCCCATCCCCGCGCTGTCAAATTGATTAAATCGCGCAAAGCGGAAAAAATGAATAATGAAACAATGAAACATTTTTTTCTAAAAAATCATTAAAAATGAAATGAAATGAACCAAACTCTAACACGAACTGAACCAAAACGAATCACCATTTTTTCAGTTCGTGCCCATCTCTATACAATACCATTTTAAACAAGGACGTTGTCCACATTATCCTCTTGTGATAGAGCTGACACTTGGCTGGGGTGATCTGTCCTGAACAGCATTTGAAAGGCAGCAATGCTTCAAAAAAGATTTGGCGATGAATAGCTAAGTAGGTGCAATAGATGGTGTGCATGGAAGATTTAAACAAGCAACAACACTGAACAGCAATAATTGCAATGGAGGGCACACCTGTGGTCAATTTGCAGACAGGATGGAGTGTACACCCTCAAATAAGTAGTGATGGTCTCAGCTTTTCTCTTTCTTTCTTTCTTTCTTTCTTTCTTTCTTTCTTTCTTTCTTTCTTTCTTTCTTTCTTTCTTTCTTTCTTTCTTTCTTTCTTTCTTTCTTTCTTTCTTTCTTTCTTTCTTTCTTTCTTAAAAATACAAATATCAAAAGGCAATAGAGGAAGGAGTTTGCAGATTTTGTTAGAGTGCCACCACCCTTTCTAGAGTTATTTGAGCACTGTGAAAAATGTCACAATGGCCAGCACTCATAATTTGTCCTAGTAATAAGAGACAGTTTCTCTTATTGTGATATTCTGATATGCTATTTCATATTTAGCAGAAAATAAAAGGGAAATATAGATCCAGGAAGACTGAGTTCTTCGTCACAGAAGGTGAAAACTGTGTTCCTACTTGCAGAATGTGAATGTGGAAGCTTTGGGAAAACTGGTTGATGCAGATCTACTTCTGATAAAGGCATACAATAATGCTATGACCACTTTATATCACTGCACATTCATGGATTGCCTCCACTGCCTAGTAAAATACTGTAAATCCCCAGTCGTGCCTGCATTTCCTTCCTTGAGAAACCTATGCAATTTATAATATCCTCTATTTATGTTTATCCTACTTTTTAGATTAGCCAGTCAATGTCTACAAATGGATATGTAGTGTTTGTTACCTTGGCTTAAGAATGCCTTGATTAAAGGAAAAACTTGGTTTCAGGAAAGAAATTATTAGGATTGGGGATGCCTCGGTTTAAGAACAATTTTCAATGGAATGCCCTGGTTAAAGTTTTTTTTTTTCATAAGGCAATGAAAGTTAATGTTTGCTGTTCGCACAACAAAAAGAATAGGGATGCTGTAGTTTAAGAAAATTGTTAATGGAATGCCGTGGTTTGCCTTTTTTCTGACTTCCAGAATGAATTAATTGGCTTTCAATGCATTCCTATGGGAAACCGTATTTTGGTTTAAGAATTTTTTTCATTGTAAAACAGCCTGGAGAATGAATTAATTACTTAAACAGAGGTACCACTGTATTTGCAGTATTAACAATTGCATTCGTTCCCAATTGCCTTTGTCGTTATTTCAGTGTTCAGTGAAACAAAAAACAATTGTTTTCTCTTGGCCTCTTACATCTAGATTTTCCATGATGTTGCTTACAAAGCCAAGGATCGTAGTGACCTCTTGGCTGGCATTGATGAATTTCTTGACCAGGTGACCGTTCTGCCACCTGGAGAATGGGATCCATCAATTAGAATAGAGCCACCAAAACATCTCCCTTCACAGGTAAGTTTAATCTTTTTCCCCTCTAGAAACACACAGCTAATGCCCCTTTGGAAGGGCAGACCTAGGATCAAAAGTGATGTACTTTAAATCAGATATGGTTGAAGTGCAGTTGATATTAGAGTACATACTAAGCGTTTGCACCTCTTTCTGCCACTGCCGATCTGTCTGCCAATATCTGGAAGTTGAGTCATGGCAACTGGGCTTCTTTTCTTGAGAGACTGAGACATTTTGCTAATCATCCATGCAACTTCATCAGTCTGAGGAAAGTTAGTGGCAACTCCTCCATTTTATATGTCACCTTCATTTCACATCACCCTGGTTTGAATAGCACATAAGTTGGACATTGGCTTTAATAGGTTCGTAGGTGGACCAAGATCTGAATGGGTTCATTTGGTGAACAATGTCCTAGGGTGTGTGAAAGTCCCACCTATGCAACCTTTCCCATAGGTGGAGGGTATGAAGTGCTTCTGATTTGTCTGGAGATTGATGAAACAACAGCTTGATAAGTAGCAGACAGATTGTGTCTGAGTCCTCCACCTCTATTGAGAGAAGAGTTTTCAATACACACATAAATAGCTTCCCAGACCTCTGTCTTGAACCACCTATCTTCTCTGTCTAATATGTGTACATCCTAATCTTCGAATGAGTGCCCCTTGTTCTTCAAATGGAGGTGTACTGCTGATTCTGGTCCTGAGCTCTAGCCCCTCCTATGTTGGGCCATCCTCCTGTTTAATGGCTGCTTAGTTTCTCCAGTGAAACTAAGCACCAAGGGAACTAACACCCCTGTCTCTCAACAGAGGTGGAGGATTCAAACACTATCTGTCTACTACTTCATCAATCCCTAGGCAAATCAGAAGCACTTCACACCTCCACCAGCAAGGCCATAGCTAACGACCCATACTTAATGGGTGTTAGGAAAGGTTGCATAGGTGAGACTTTCACACACCCTAGGCCATTGTCCACCTAACAAGTCCATTCAGATAGTGGTCCACCTACAAACATATATGGATCATTGTCTACCTAACAAGCCCATTCAGGCCATTGTCCAACTTATGAGCCTATTCAGACCAGGGTGATGTGAAATCAAGATGAACTGTAAAATGGAGAACTCGTCGCTAACTTTCCTCAGACTGGTGAAGCTGCTTGGATGAGTAGCGATACGCTTCCATCTCTCAAGAAGTCCAGTTGTCATGTCTCAACATCCAGATAAACTCACCTGGATGACTGAGAATTTTCACAGACATGCCTTCTAATACATACCCCCAGCATTCACCCCAGGTCCAGAGGTGCTAGAAATTAGACATAATTGGAGGGCAGGGGAATTAAAATTGGAATGGACCAGATCGCTACTTCTTGTTTTAATTCTTGATATAGGGGCTAAAGAGGATTTTGGACATTTACGAGTGACCTATGATCCTACAATGTAAGAACGAGGGGGGAGTGTTTGGTGGCTTGCCAGTTCTTAGAGGACAACTGGGATTCATGTCACATCATGGGACTGAGCCAGTTTGGGTTGCCATGCTAGATGGCCTGTTATGAAAGGCTGCCCTATAAATACCCCTGGATGTCTCAGCAGCTTTTGATACTGTGGGCGCTTTTACACGACCCCTAAAATCCGAGGCAAAGGGCTCCCAGATGCGGAGCTTAAAATTGTTTTCCCACCAGCTCCGGACTGTAAAAAAAATTAAGTACGATCACGCCCACCTAAGCGTGTCCCAGTGCATTTTCCAAGTACCTGGTCTCCGAAGGTGACAAATTTCTGATGCGAATTGCAAAGCAGTGAGTGCTGGGCTCTCCTCGCCTTGTTTTTTTTTTTTGTTTTTTTTGCCCCCGCCTCGTAAAGAGTCTGGAATGCTTCCCTGAGCAGCTCCCGATGGCAGAGCGGAGGTGAGCCTGCATTCTTTTCTCCCTTTTTTTCCCCCTCCCCTCACGCAGACAGGAGCAAGGGAGTGCAGACGGGTGGGAACACAGCAAGAGGAGCAACCCCCCAAGATCTCTGGTCCGAATTTAAGTTGCCAGCGGATCTTAGGGGTTGTGTAAAAGTGCCTTGTGTCAACCAAAGTATCCTCCTGGATTAGTTGTCAGGATTGGGGATTGGAGGCAGAGCATAGCACTTTCTTGAGGGCCAGTGCCAGATGATAGGATTGGGGAGTTTATTTCAACCCCATGAGGAGTCCCAGAGGGGCTGATCATCTCCTAATTGCTGCTGGGGGAGGTCATCTGGAGATTTAGAGTGCATTGTCATCAATATACTGATAACATGCCACTCTATCTCTCCTTTTCCTCCTTGGCAGGGGAAGCTGTGCCAATCCTGGAGCCCTGCCCAGCTGCGGTTATGGACTGGATGAGGGCTAATAGGCTGAATCTGAATCGTGACAAGACAGCGATCCTACTCTTAGGAGGGCAACCTGTTTGGTTGTGGGGGGCTGTTGCTGTCTGATCTCAATGGGATCACATTCCTCCTGAAGGATCAGGTCCATAATTTAGGTGTATTTTGGTCCTGGCCTTCTTGATGAATAATCAGATCTCAGCTGTGATCAAATCTGCCTTCTTCTATCAGAGGAAGATTGCACCCCTCCACCTCTTTCTCAGCAGGAAGTCCCTAACAAAACTGGTCCATGCATTGGTAAACTTGAGAACGGACTATTGCAATGCTCTCTATGTGGGGCTGCCCTTGAAGGTGGTTCAGAAGCTGCAGTAAGTGCAAAACACGTAAGCCAGGTTGGTGAAGGATACATTGAAATTTAATATCTTACCTGTCCTTGACCATTTGCACTGGCTGCTGGTATGCTTCTGGGTCAAATTTAAGATGCTAATGTTTGTTTATGAGGCTCTTTATGGTTTAGGATCTTGCTGCTCAACAGAGAGCTACTCTCTCGACTCAACCTCCTGTGGGTATTTGGAAGTTGAGTCACTTCTTTTCCTGTGAGATCAAAATGTTTCACTACTCATCCAAGACTGATGAAGCTGCTTGGATGAGTAGTGAAACATTTCAATCTCACAAGAAAAGAAGTCCACTTGCCGTGACTCAGTTTCCAGACAACCTCAGCTGAATGACTGAGAATCTTCACAGACCTCCTATGGGTGGCCATTCCAAAGGAGGACCTTTGGAGGAGAACCAAGGGAGGAAAAATCATCAAGCAGAAATCTGGTCTTCTTGGTAGTAACCACCTTGCTTTAGAATGCCCTTCTGGCCCCCTCCCACCTGAGCTTCAGGAAGAAAATTAAAACCTGGCTCTTCACCTGGGCCTTTGAAAGCATCTTTTTAATGATTATTATTTGGTAATTTTGTGATGGTCCTATGTTTTTGGTCTACTGCACAGTGATGAACCAGCTGTCATTTGAAATTTCTGAGATGCCCTATTAGACACCTGGGGTCATCAGTAGACCTTGTGTGTGTGTGTGTGAGTGAGTGAGTGAGAGAGAGAGAGAGAGAGAGAGAGAGAGAGAATGAATCATTGTTTTGGAACCTTGTGTTATTTCCTGTGTAGCTGCCCAGAGTAGAGGCTTGCCACAAGTTCAATAAATAAATAAATAAATAAATAAATAAATAAATAAATAAATAAATAAATAAATAAAAACATCAGATATAAGTGGTAGTGAACCAAAAAGTTCAGTGAATGCTCTGTCCCTCTTGTCTGCCTAGCACTGATAAAACAAGGGGATAATTAGGCACTGGGAAAGGGACATGTGGTTTATTTGGGCAGTCCATTGTGGCAAATGTGCATGTTTGAGCATTGCTCCAATGCCCCCCCCCCAATCGGCCACGTATCCTGGAGACCTGGGCCCTTGCTTCAAAAAGGTGAGGACCAGGAAAGAGAACCTCTGGTCCTAGAAGCTTCTGATGATGCAAGACCTTGCTTTAGAAGTATGCTGTGCTTTGTCCTCACCCCCAACACCAGCTTCTACTAGTGATTTTTTTAAAATTAACATCTAGTCACTTCTGGCTTTGTGTGTGTGTGTGTGTGTGTGTGTGTGTGTGTGTGTGTGTGTGTGTGTGTGTGTGTGTGTGTGTGTGTGTGTGTGTGTGTAGAAGTAAAATAATTGCAATTGAGTTGCCTTTTAACAAGATCCCTGAGAGGCAACGTCTCCCCCATATTTTACTTGTCCCAGCCTTATCTGACGCTGATCCTTCTCCCATGCTGCTCCTTATGTGTGATGGGGATAAGTGAAGGTGGAGTGAAGGCATTAAAAGGGAAAAGGGAAACTTGTTCATCAAGATATCTGTTGCAGAAAGCAATTATTGAAGAAACTGGCTTCATGCTATGGATGTCTTACATCAAGCTGTTACATCTTCTACCAAACTTCATCTCCGAATCCACTTTTTTCCATGCAAACATTTAGTTGTTCATCTGCAGGATCAAAGGGCCAACGTACAGTAGTGTGAGGAATGGCTGGAAACAGAGTGGAGGTTTGTGGGAGGGGGACAAGAGAGAATTTACCACTGTCAATTGCTGAGGTACTAGTTGCATATCAGTTGTGTGCCTGATTGCATATCTGATGGTTTGTGTTTGGCGCACAGCTGGCATCTTCACAGTTCGGGTTTTGGAAACTTCCATGGTATTTCTTGTTCCCATGCAAATATCTGACAGGAATTGAGCTACTATGTGTTTACACACATTTTAACTTTATTTATCCCCCCCCATTTCCCCATGGTTGTTTCTTCATACATCATTAATTAAGACTGTAAATTGTTGCGGCAAGGACCCGTCCCTTTTCCTTATGTCATTTTGTAGAGTGCTATATTCACCCCCCCCCAGTCCCCTTTAACCTCCCATTTCCAAAATCCCTTGCTGCTTTCTGGCCTCTTTGGTTACCCCATTCACTGACTGCAAACAGCACTTTCTGACCGAGATGGCCTGCTCTGACAGTCTCCGGCTCTGGAGGTGCTTCTCTTCATCAGTGGCTTTTCTTTTTAAATTCTCAGACAGAACCAAGGAAGGTTAGTACCAATTTTAAAATATTGCTTCTGTTTTATTAGGAAAAGAGAAAGATGCCAGGAACACCTGGAATCCCAAATGGAAGTATTTGCAATGAGGAAACTGAAGATCACAGAGGGCCAGAGCTCCAGAGAACAGGAAGGTGAATTCTGTGTAATGGATCCGGTGGCTTCTAATAATGGTGACCATGTCTCCTCCTCCCTAATGATTCAACACAGGGTCACTTAGGGCGCTTTTACACGACCCCTAAAATCTGAGGCATAGGGCTCCCAGATACGGAGCTTAAAATTGTTTTCCCACCAGCTGCACACTTTAAAAAAATTAAGTACGACCACGCCCACCTAAGCGCACCTCAGTGCATTTTACAAGTACCTGGTCTCCGGAGGTAAAAAAAATTCTGATGCGGATTGTAAAGCAGTGAGTGCCGGGCTCCCCTCACCTTCTGGTTTTTTTTTTGCCCCCCTGCCCCTTTAAGAGACTGGAATGCTTCCGGGACTGCTCCGACTGGCAGACGGAGGTGAGCCTGCATTCTTTTCTCCCTTTTTTTCTCCCTCCCCTCACCGCAGACAGGAGCAATGACGTGCGGAGGGGTGGGAACACAGCAAGAGGAGCAAACCCCCAAGATTTCTGGTCCGAATTTAAGTTGTCAGCGGATTTTAGAGGTTGTGTAAAAGCACCCTAAACTTAAGGGATTCAAGACATGAAAGAACATGTAATCAGATATGCTGCCCTTGGATCCAGCTATACAAGTCAGAGAATGGAGCTATTTATTATTATTATTATTATTATTATTATTATTATTATTATTATTATTATTATTATTATTATTATTATTATTATTATTATTATTATTATTCATTCATTCATTCATTCATTCATTCATTCATTGGCATCCTTCAGTCTTGAAAGACTATGGTATCATGCCTGGAGTAGAGATGCTAAAAACAACACCTAGTGTGACTAAATAGACCAATTCAGGAATGGCAGTCTGTACCACATTGGGTGTAGATATATTCTGTTTCTTGCCCAGTCCTCGGGTTTCGTTGTTTCTGTGCCTGCCTCTTTTCCTCTGCCTGTTGGACAAATCCCTATTATTATTATTATTATTATTATTATTATTATTATTATTATTATTATTATTATTATTATTATTATTATTATTATTATTATTAATTAATGAATTTGTTGCTTTTTCTTTGAGGGAAATCTGCCAGCTATGTTTGGCTTTTTAAAATCATTCTTTTAAAAATAGATGTTCAATATTTGTTTGTGTGTGTGTGGGGGGCCCTGTTTATTTTTGCCGGCACTAAGCCATTCTGAAAAGTTACTGGCATAAGAGGCGTTTGGCAGTGTAAGATGGATACTGTGTCATCAGAGACCTAAAAGCCTTAAAAGTAGTTACAGTGAGAGGAACCTCTTCTGCCATTTCTAACTAATAGTTCAGTGAGCTCCATATCATACCCACTGTCCACATTGGTGGAATGGTCATCAGATACAATATAGGGAGTGGTGAGTTGTGGTTTTTTTAAGAGTGGATGTTTTATAGCAGAGGCATAGTTTGACATGATGTGTACACATAGAGATTCTAAAACATATTTTTTTCCACTCTTATTTTGGGTGGAATAAGTTTCACATTGTTTTTTTTTGGAAATGTATAAACATCTGTGAACAGAGATGCTAGTAGCATGAGCTTGAATACAGCTTGACATGACTGCCCAACACCATCTCTTTCCACTCTGAGTTAGTGAGAGATGATCTCCATTCCACTTCCATTCACTCGCCTGGCAACCCAAATGCAAGTGAAGGCAACTTTGTGGTACTAATCCCCGTGTCTTATTCTTTCCTTGGCAGGCTCTTTGGTGGCTTGATCATGGATGTGAAACGGAAAGCTCCTTGGTACTGGAGTGACTATAAAGATGCTTTGAATTTGCAGTGTTTAGCTTCCTTCCTCTTCCTGTACTGTGCCTGTATGTCTCCTGTGATCACCTTTGGGGGGTTGCTTGGAGAAGCAACAGAAGGACAAATAGTAAGAAAGTTTCCCCTTCCCCTTCTTTCATGAATTCTGGTAGGTGACAGCAGCGGCGTTCATGGCCATATGAAAGGTAGTGGACATTTAGCTTGACCACTGTCCTTCTCCCATTGATGTATGTATGCTATTCAGCATTAACAGATGCACTGTTTTTAACTCATGGTTCCACAGATCAGTATGAAACAGTGGCGTCATGAGATTGGTCTTCAAATACAGTTGTCCCCCACCCTTTTGTGGTTCATATACTGTGGTCCCAGTATATTGTGGGTCTACAGTATATGAAAAAAAGCCCCCCTGGGGTAAGGAGGAAAGGCCTTCCCGGGCCCGTTGGAGGCCCCAAAAGTGCTTCCCTGCAAACTGGAAGTGACTTCCGGTAAACCAGAAGTGACCTCTGAATCACTAGAAAGCACCTTTGGGGCCTCTGAGGGGTCAGAAAACCCCTTGCAGGCCCATTCAGGGCAGTGTCAGGTCTGGAGTAAGTACAAGAGCCCCCAGCTAGGCGCCCCAGGCCCAACCCGACCTGCATCCACATATTGCGGATTTTTAATTATCATGGGTTGGGTCGGGTCCTTAACCCCCGTGGGCGTTTACTGTAATTCATTTCTCAAGGAAGAAATCACATTCTTAAAATTACCTCTACATACACATTGATGAATTCCCCCTGAATGTGTTTAAGCCTTTGTTTCACATTTGCAGAGTGTCAAATCAATGAACTTTAAAAAGAAAGAAGGAAAAAGCTGTGCTACTTTTGTGGTACAATGTAGTTCTTCAAGGGCATGAGTAATTGCAGATATAGATTAAAGAATGGGTACTTTGCCAATTCAGAGGCTGTGCTCGTGAGGTGTGAAAGCTTGTTTTTTACATGTACAAACCACTTAAAGTTGCTACTGGTGACGTGAATTCACATGGTGATAGACACTTAAGATAATTGGATTGTGAGGGCTATTTCGTAGGCATGAGTCCCTCTGAAAGTCATAACTTCGCCTTCCTTTCAAGATCTGGGATCTAGCCCAGGTCAGATTCATGAACTGCATGGACTATGTATGGTGGCTCTTTCTAACCATGGACCTGTGTCTGTGTTTAATCCTGCAGAGTGCTATAGAATCCTTGCTTGGAGCATCCATGACAGGGGTGGTGTATTCTGTCTTTGCCGGACAGCCCCTCACTATCTTGGGAAGCACCGGACCAGTACTAGTGTTTGAGAAAATTTTATTCAAGTTCTGCAAGTAAGGCACTGTTCTTAATACATATGTTAAAAATAAATAGCAGTTTTTATTTTCTGTGCAGAAGTGATCTAGTACTCAACTAGTGTATCAGTGCAGTGACCCACCAATAGATTCATTTATTCAACCTTTTTTTTTTAAGGAGACAGATTGTGGGGGCAGGGTGTTCCTGCTGTCCCTGAACATCATGCCACAACTGCCTCCATCATCACAACACCACCTACAGAAAACTTCACACTGGGAGTGGGGGAAGGGCTGGACTGATGCAAACTGGCCTTTGTATCATGTGATCAGTAAAAAAAAAAACACACCACTGTATATTGATCTGTTTTATATCTGGAGCAAATCCTGCAGTATTTGACCATGTAGTCACATTCTATGTGTGTGAGAGAGGAGGTTCTGTTCTTAATAGCCAGGAGGTAGGACTTAGTGACTTGTTCATCTCTGTAACTATGTGATCTGAACCAGTTCGACATACAATAATTCTTGTCTTCCTGTTTTATCACTTTCCCCCCTCCCATGGCTTCCTTTTGCAGAGATTACAACCTCTCGTATCTCTCTCTACGAACCTGCATCGGCCTATGGACTACTTTCATGTGCGTTTTGCTTGTGGCAACTGATGCCAGCTCTCTGGTGTGCTACATAACTCGCTTTACAGAAGAAGCTTTTGCCTCATTGATCTGCCTTATTTTCATCTTTGAGTCTTTAGAGAAACTGGTTAAACTGGGGAGGATCTACCCAGTCCATATGCACAGCGACCTTGACCAACTGACCTTGTATTAGTGAGTTACTTTTCTCATTAATGTATAAAAAAACTGCAGAGCTTGGAATGTTGGCTTCATCTGGAAGCTGAATCGTGGCAACTGGACTTTTTCTCTTGAAAGATCAAAACATTTCACTACTACTCATCCAAGCAGCTTTGTCAGTCTGAGGAAAGTTAGTCCTCCATTTTATAGTTTACTTTCATTTACGTCACCCTGGTCTAAATAGGCTCATAAGATCAGGCCAGGAGGCCGTGCTGAAGGTGCCACCCCTCAAAGAGATAAGGGGGGGGGGTGGCATGTAGAAGCAGGGCCTTCTGGGCAGTTGCCCCCCAACTCTGAAATGCCCTCCCTACAGAGATCCGCCTGGCGCCAACACTTTTGGCTTTTCGGTGCCAGGCAAAGACTTTCCTGTTTGGCTAGCATTTTAATTAGATTATTTGGCTGGACACGTGAGTAGCAGGGTTTTATAATTTATAATTTGTACTGTATGTTGTTTTAACTGTATTGTATTTTAGAGCTTTAATAATTTTGTTGTTTTATAGTTTTTAATACTTGTTGTATGCTGCCCAGAGACCTCTTGGTAGTGGGGCAGCTAAAAAATCTTGTAAATAAATAAATCTTGTAAATAATGCAGAAAATGGCCTGAATAGGCTCATTAGATTCAGGCCATTGTCCACCTCATTAGATTCAGGCCATTGTCTACCTAATGAGCCTATTCAGGCCACTCTCCAACTTATGAGCCTATTCAGACTACAGTGATATGAAATGAAAGTGAACTATAAAATGGAGGACACGCCACTAACTTTTGTCAGACTGACGAAGCTGCTTGGATGAGTAGCAAAACGTTTCAATCTCTCAAGAAAAGAAGTCTAGTTGTCCAGGGGTGTATCTGGAGCGGGGCAGAAGGGTACATCTGCCCTGGGCGCAACAATCTGGGGGGCACATGGAGGGGGGAGGAGGAGGAGGAAGACCTGCACCCTCTCGCCAGCAGTCCTCAGGCTTAGTGATGGGACCCACTCCGTCATAGCCTCCTCCTCCGCTGCAATCCAGGTGAGGGGCGAAGCAAGCAGGCAAGCAGGCATGTGAGCGTGGTGGCTGTGGGGCCCTCCTCCTCCTCTTCCTCCTCCAACTCTTCCTCGCCTTGCTCTGCGCGGGAGAGGTAAGGTGCGTGCTACTACGCATGCGCGCGCACACACACGCACACACACGCACACACACGCACGCACACGCACACACACGCATAAACACCTGCCCCATGCTTGCAGGATTGCCCCCCCTTGCTGGGTGGATATGATGGGATTGGGGAGGGCCGGAGGGGCACAAAAACAACTTTGTCCCCAGGCACCCCAAAACCTTGCTACATCGCTGCAGTTGCCATGATTCAACTTCCTGATAAACTCACCTGGATGAATGAGAATCTTCACAGACAAATGTTGGTGTCAGTTAAAAATTAGAAATGGGGGAATTGCCAGTGCCAGTGTTTAAAATTGAAAGGTGGGGTAAAATACTCTAAAATCAATAATAAATTAACTTAAATGCTAGTTCGATGCAGTGGATCCCAACCTTTTTGCACTCACAGCATCCTTGGTTTACTGGCCTCTGTCGGCAGCTCCCCATTTGAATACTTTGGGTGATGGAGAGAAAAGCCCACTCTGAGTAGTACTTCCATATTTTTTTCTCCTTGAAAATAATTTAAAAATATAGAATGTAGCACACTACTACTCAGGCTGGGCGGTTCCAATGCAGTTTCATGTAACTGGTGGACTATATTTTGCGATAAGTTGAGTGTGCTTTATTATTTTCCTGCCTTCGACAGCTGTAGATGTTCACTCCCTGAGAACGCCAGCGAGGAAGCCTTGAACTACTGGAACAGTAAAAACATCACTCCTTCAGCAGTTCCATGGGCCAACCTCACCGTTTCAGTAAGTCTGTGGAATCTGCAGCCTACCTGTTACAGACGTGGTACCAGGTGGCACAACACTGTCCATGGACTAGACCCAGGTGGGCAATATGTGTCGCTCCAGCTTTTGTTGGACTGAACTCCCTTGATCCCTCACCATCAGCCATGCTGGCCAAGGCTGATGGTAGCTGCACACCAATGACATCTGGAGAGTCACAGACTGTCCACGCTCAGATTAGATCAATGTATCTTACACTGATAAAAAGGCTTATGGCAGTTCCCATAACTTCACAGGATGGTACACTTCATCAGATACATGGGGAATGGGGTCTACTCTCAGATATTTATACACATGTTTAAGTTGGTCTGAGCTATGAACTAACAAAAGCAAAAAAAGAGAGTAAAATCTGCAGTTGTTACCTTAATACTGAATTGCAACAAACACCCTTGCATAGATAAGGAGATGAAAATATACTGTGATTAAGAGCATTTATTACAGTTTATTACAGAAGTGAGCACACCCTATCACATTTCATAAATATTTTAATATATACTGTATTTTCATGTGACAACACTGAAGAAATGACACTTGGCTAAAATGTAAAGCAGTGAGTATACAGCTTGTATTAACAGTGTAAATATGCTGTCCCTTCAAAATAACTCAACACAGCCATTAATGTCTGAACCGTGGCAACAAAAGTGAGTACACTGCTAAGTGACAATGTCCAAATTAGGCACAAAGTGTCAATATTTTCAGCACTTCCTTAACCCTCTTGGGCATAGAGTTCACCAGAACATCACAGGTTGCTACTGGAGTCTCTTCCATTCATCCAATACAACATTATAGAGTTGGTGGATGTTAGAGACCTTGTGCACCTCCACCTTCCATTTCAGGATGCCCCACAGGTGCTCAATAGGGTTAAGGTCTGGATACATGCTTGGCCAGTCCATCACCTTTACCCATGGGTTTTTTTAACAAAGAAGTGGTCATTTTGGAGGTGTGTTTGGGGTCGTTATCTTGTTGGAATACTGTGGTCCAGTCTCCAAATGGAAGGATAATGCTATGCTTCAGTATGTCATGTTGGCTTTCATGGTTCTCTCAATGAATTGTAGCTCCCCAGTTCTGGCAGCAATCATGAAGCCCCAGACCATGATACTCCCACCACCATTCTTGACTGTAGGCATGACACACTTGTCTTTGTACTTCTCACCTGGTTGCTGCCACACACGCTTGACATTAGGGATGGACATTTCGTTTTGGAACCAGTAGGTTATGAAATGAATCACGCAAGCCCAGGTGGTGCTCGGAACTGTCTGATACACGTGGAGCCAATTGCTATACCTTTCTCTGGGCTTTCGTGGGGTTAAACTGCAATGAGGAAGCACACTGTGACGTCATCTTTCCTCTTTCCTGGTGCTGGTCAATCAGACAGGGAGGCAGGATGATGCCTGCCCCTGCACAGCTCCTGATTAGCCAGCACCACAGAAGAGGAAAGATGACGTTGCAATGTGCTTCCTCATTGCAGCTCATTTCCGTGCTAGCAGAGATATACTGTATATCTAAGCATTGGAAAATGTGGCTCGGTGTTGGTATGTTTTTGTGTGTGTGTGTTGTGTCATTACAGTCATGACTGACTCTTCATGATTCCGTATCCATGGAGTTTTCTTGGCAGGAATACTGGAGTGGTTTATTCCTTGGTGGTCTCCCATCCAAATACTAACCAGGGCCGACTCTGCTTACCTTCTGAAATCAGGCGAGATCGGATGTGCTTAGGGCATTTAAAAAGTGCCAAATAAAATAAGCAAGTCTTTTAAGATTCCATTAGACAGTAGGCTGGTCTCCATTTGTCTTATCCTGGAGGGCTGCATATCCTCTCACAGTATTAATTATTAATTATTCATCAATTAGTTAATCAATTAATTAAAATACCAGGCACAATCAAAATTATAAACACATTGACTGGTATTATTTAACAGATAAAAGTGTTAACCAAAAACCTTAGTATCTGTTAAGTATCAAATAGTATATATGCTGTTCCTAATACAATACTGCCAATTTTTTGGTAGCTCTGGTGGTGTTATTTTTGAGATCTGCAGCTAATTATAATACTGTGTGAATTCCCCCCCCCCCCAATTGTTCCCAAAACGCTTATGATGATGGGGACCACTGAAGTGTGTTTCATCCACAAGTGAGATGATGATGTTGATGATGATGTTGTTGTTGTTGTTGTTGTTGTTGATGATGATGATGATGATGAAGAAGAAGAAGAAGAAGAAGAAGAAGAAGAAGAAGAAGAAGAAGAAGAAGAAGAAGAAGAAGAAGAAGAAGAAGATTTTAAAAACCCTGTTACACTCTCTTGTGGCAATTATCTGAAAGCCCATGCTAAGCATGTGAAAATGTCTCTACACTCTTTAGAAAGCCAAAGGAGCTGATTTCTTTTAAAAGAAAGTTTTAAAAGGGGATGTATGAGGATTCTGGAGGCTGTTTTTGGCCCAATGACAAAACAGCAGAATTGGATTCAAAGCCAAAACATAGAAATAAGCATTTGGAAACATGACTGTAAACTATCTCCTTAAGACAGAAATGTAAAACTGAGTAACGTAATTCATGCTGGACTCAGTTGTGAGCTTTAATATTTACTATTATGATACGTTTCTCAGTAGCTATTTTTAAATTGAAGTTTTTACTCCATTTTTATAATTGGGTTAGTGAACATGCTCAAGGCTCAGAAGACTACTTTGAAGAAGTATTGTGTACAACTTTGAAGAAGTATTGTGTACAACCGGCTCAAGCTCAACCCGGAGAAGACGGAGGTTCTGTTCTTTGGGCGCCAATGAGTCTGGGGGTATCTCCCTCCAGCCTACAGACAGGGCCAGGAACCTGGGCGTGGTCCTGGATTCGGCCCTCTCCCTGGAAGCCCAGGTGATGGCAGTCTCCAGGGCCGCTTTCTTCCATCTCCGAAGGATAGATCCGTCATTTGATGAGTCCTCCCTGAGGACAGTGAGGCCCTGGTGGTCTCGAATCGACTATTGCAATGCCCTCTACGTAAGACCCTTGACCCTGGTCCGGAGGTTGCAGCGGGTGCAGAATGCGGCCAGGCTGGTGGTGGGTGCTCGTAGATAAAACATCACCCCAGAGGTCCGCCTGCATTGGCTCCCGTTGCCTTCCGGATCAGGTTCAAGGTACTAGTCTTGGTTTTCAAGGCCCTCCACGGCTTGGGACCAGGATACCTGGCGGAGCGCATCTCCCAGAGGGCATCCGGATCCAGACCCACGAGATCATTCATGATACAGAGTTTCTGTGGTGGGGCCCTCTCTCTGGAATCATCTGCCGCCTGAGCTGCGCCTGCTGGAGTCCCTGCCTGCCTTTAAGAGGCTCTAAAGACCTACCTCTTTAAAGATGCATATGGTGACCTTGCTACTTAGTCCATTTTTATTTCCCTGCCCTATTGTTTGCCGTCTTGCCTCCCGCCACCTCTGCTTGGTGGCTCGGCTATTTTTAGCTTTTAGCTTTTTATGCTCTTTTTCTGAAGACTACTTCCCGTTGGGAAGATGGAGCGGGATATAAGTATTTAAATAAATAATAAATAAATAAACTTAATTCTCAGCCCCCCAGTAGTTAATTATTATGATAGTTGGAGTAATTTGAATTTCTCCATATTCAAAAGGATTGGAAAGTACTACTTGTTTAGTTACCTTGTTTAAACAGATATAAGAATCCTGCAAGCTGGGGGCCTGTGATACAAAACACACTCTCTAATGAGGTCTTAATTCTCCTGTAATTATAAAAATAACTAAAGCAGTTATAGCTACACTGCCAAAGCAGTCAGGTTTATCTGCCATTTCAATGTCATCATGGTATATAGTAATATAACCTAGTTACACCTCAATCAATGCAGAAAGTTGCAAGTTGTATGGAAATTGTTCTGTTGAAACTCACTACATAATAGTCATAATTCAAAGTGGCAATCAGGTGAACAAAGGCCTTTTCTTCCATTTGGATAGTATCTTCAGTGCATGCCTTTATAAGCTATATAAAGGCAGAACAAGCTATCCATATTTTCAGATTGTTTCACTCACAGGGGAAACACAAACAGCTTTCGGTTATCATTTGCTGGCAATACATTTATTCTTACTATCTTTAAAATATTTGGTTTTTGGACGGGCATTGGTAGGGTAATCATCTTTGAACTGTAACTGTAGGCTGTGTCTGCACTGAGATTTCTCAGTAGGTATGCCACTTCAACTTCTGTGTCTCTTCTGATTTATTTTGACAGTACTCTTCAAGCATTTGCTGCAATACATGTGCTTGCACAAGTTTTAGCTTGACGTTCCCCTCAGATCAAAACACTGAATTTGCACAATTGCATCCATGCACATAAAGAGGGTTTCTGCTAAGTAACAGAGTTCCAAATTTAGCCTGCAAAGACACATTGCCGGTATTGCCGGTGTTCATTTTTTGCATACTCTTTCTTTGGTACTAGAAGTTTGACTTATTCAAATGCTCACTTTCGTTAAGCCGTGACGTTGTCCACGCCATCCATGGTTGCCCTCTTGATGTCGCCATTGTCACTGTTGTCTTTTTCAAGCTCTGCTTACCTTTGTTTGTTCAGCAATGCCAGGAGTTTCATGGAGAGTTCAAAGGACCTACCTGTGGGGTGAATGGCCCAATGCCCCCCGATGTTCTTTTCTGGTGCTGCATCCTGTTCTTTTCCACTTTTATCTTGTCAAGCCTCCTGAAGACATTTAAGGGCAGTAGCTACTTTCCAACAAAAGTAAGTGGGCGACAGAACTTGACGCCAGTTGACTTTATGTATGTATGTATGTATGTATGTATGTATGTATGTATGTATGTATGTATGTATGTATGTATGTATGTATGTATGTATTTATTTATTTATTTATTTATTTACTGGTATTTATTTTTACAACTTATATGCCGCCCACTACCCAAAGGTCTCTGGGTGGCTTACAATAAAAAGAATTAAAATAGTTAAAACATCACATATCAATAAATAATTAAAACAATAATAAAAACCTTACACTAAAATTATTACACTAAAATTGCCATCAGAGGACCCACAGTCTATATTGTATCAATTAAAAAACTTCTGGAACAGGAAGCTTTTTGCCTGGCACCGAAATGTCATCAATGTTGCCGCCAGGCGGATCTCACTCGGGAGGGCATTCCATAGCCTGGGGGGTAGCTGCCGAGAAGGCCCTATGTCTACAAGCCATCCCTCTCACCTCCTTGATTGATGGCTCTTTCAAGAGGGCCCCCTGACTCGATCTTAATTGCCAGGTAGGTTCATATGGAAGGAGGTGGTGCTTTGTTTTTAACATTCTGTATATTGAGAATCAGAAAGGAACCCACACCTCATCTCTGTTCAGATGAACAAACTAGACTTTTTGGGTTTTTTTGAAGGGGGAAGGTTAGGTTTGTGCCGCTCTTGTATCTTATTAGAAGGGGCAATGAGTTCCATTCTGATTCAGCTAACATTTGCATCATTTTTCGTGTGGAAGGATATGCCTGTCTTTTTTTTTATGACGCAGATGCAGAGTTGCAGGATAAAGTTCAGGTTGCACTCAGGAGCTGCACATACACAATGCATCAGAGTGTGTGTCTTTTGTTTCTCAACTGTACATGTACGAGGAGGATTTCATGGAAGGGGGGAGTGGGGAGAGAGGGGCAGGAGAGACTAAAGTTATTGGTCTGACTGAGATATGGGTGTTTATTTTTTTTTGTCTCGTCAGTTTCTTCCCAGCATGGTTGGCTTTTGGACTGAGAAGGGGGAGGGGCCAAGTCCAACATTTTGGGAAGGATGTATTTGTCAATAAGCCACCTGTGCTTCTTGACCTCTTCTTGTGTCATCCATTGTAGTTGTGCCTAATATGGCCTATGCAAAATGTTTTCAGGGACTTTGCTCCTGACTTGAACTGGGAATCCCCCTAGGATTGCCTGGCCTTCCACAGATACACTGATCTGCCACCATAGGTTGATGGCTCATTTGCTTAACACAACTACTTGAAATGCTCTTTGGTATGATCCCCTGGTCTTTTCTCTCTGCATTGTGGCCCAGATGATTGCACAGTATATTCCATTTGCAGATGAGTTGATGTGCAGGTGGTAGTCCTTCATAATCTCAGGAAGAGTTGGGCATTTGGGCCTTTTTAGCTCCTGACTTATCCTTCTGTGTACTGGGTAGACACTGTGAGGACAAGTATGGGACCTCTCTTAAACCAGCATATTCTCAGCTGAGCCTTTACTTGTTTTCTCTTGCTAGGTCCGTTCCATGATTGGTGACTTCGCCATTTTCATTACCATTGTCATTATGGTGACAATTGACTACTTAATTGGGATCCCATCACCAAAACTAAAAGTGCCCAGCTCCTTTCAGGTAGGCAGGTCAATTTCTTTTTGCTCTCTTTTTAAATTATATACCTCATATGGCCTCAGGTGCAGCTAGCGTCAGAATATGGAAAACATACTGCACTCAGTGGGTGGACAATGGGGGGGGGAGAGAATGGTTGACACACATGTTCTTTTTCTTGGTTATTGGCTACGCACGCATGTGTGGATGGCTGGGGGTTAGGTTTCCTTGCCTGCTATGGGATTGGCCTAGGACAGAGGGATGAGCCAAGTCAAGTGCAGTGAGGTAGAAAGCTGTGAGATAGAAGAAAAAGGGCTGATTTATGTGCTGCCTTTCTCCCTATAGGGCAGTAGTGTCCAAATTTTGGCCCTCCAGATGTTTTGGACCACAACTCCCAGAATTCCAAGCCTGTATTGCCAATGACAAAGGACTGTGGGAGTTGTGGTCTGAAACCACTGGAGGGCCAAAGTTTGGCCACCACTGCTATAGGGTGTCCAAGGCGGCTCACAACAGTTAAAACTATATAATGATCCACAATTTTAAAATACCATATGTACACAATTAGACATATATTAAGATTAAAATCAAGATTAAAAATAATTTTAAAACATTTTTTAAAAATTTAAGGAGTTGTGGGATTCAAGCCAACATCAACTGAAAATAGCAGCTCTCGGTTTTGTTGCTTGGATAAAGCAAAAAAGGGTACTTGCCAGAAACAAGTTAGAAATACGTCCTGGCAGCCCAGTAACCCATAGCCTCAATGCTATTTTCCATATTGTAACATGCCTCTTGTCACTTTAAGAATAGCATCTCAAGAAAGAGATTCAGAGACCTAGAATTATTTTTCCCTCGGCAATACATTTTCCTTTATGCAAGCGAAAGCTGATTTCTGAAAATAACACTGAGGCCTCCTTGACTCAACATGTCCTAAAGCAGTGGTGTTTGCCATCATCCATGCCCAGGGAAGCACAGCTTGATTGCTGGCAAGACCCTGCGTGCCAACCATGGAATTAGTACCTGTAGCAAAATACTGTATTCTTCAGCAGCACATTAAGGAGTACATTGTCACGTTGCCTTGTAACTGTTCCAGTATAGGAAAGTTCAATAATAGCAAGCAACCTCTCTTTCTGAGCACCTCATAATATTTCTACTATCTTCTAGTTGAAGGACCTGTCGGATTTTGAGGATTTCACACCACTGAATAGAAGTTAAACCTGGGTGGTGCATGCCTGAGCATTTCTGAGTACCCTGCAGTGTCCGTATGGTTTGTCTTTCTGCAGCCAACAAGAGATGATCGTGATTGGCTTGTTAGCCCCATAGGGACCAATCCCTGGTGGACGGTGGTGGCAGCTGTCATCCCAGCTTTGCTGTGTACCATCCTGATATTTATGGACCAGCAAATCACAGCCGTTATTGTGAACAGAAAGGAACACAAACTTAAGGTAGTGGTTTTGTACTGCCATAATAGACCTCCATGCTTTTGTTTTTCCTACACTGATGGAAAAAGTAAAATCATGATGCCTTGCTGGGATCACTGTAGCTTTTTGTGATTTTGTGGTGCAGTAACCCCCCGCCTATCACGGGGGTTAGGGACCCACCCGACCCGCGATACTTGAAAATCCATGATATGTGGAAGCAGGTGGGGGCAATCAGAGGGGTGGGGTGGTGGCGGGGAGTGATGCAATTGCTCCCCCCCGTGCGGCTGCAAGGCCTCCCGGAGGGGGTGCCGGGGAGTGATTCAATTGCTCCCTGCTGCCCCCCATGCAGCTCCGAGGCCTCCCGGAGGGGTGGCAGGGAGAGATGTGATTGCTCCCCACTGCCCCCCACCGCAGGTACTGCGATCCCGCAATATAGTGGGACCGCAGTATCTGAACCGCAAAATGGCGGGGGGTGTGTGACTGTAGTAAAAGACCCTATAACGGATATGGTTGTGGGTCTAGAGAAAGTTATTCCTAGGACAAATTAAGCCATGGCCATGATGAATCGAGTTCCACTGATTTTAGTGGGGCTGAGGTTTCACTCCCCAAGGCAATGATGCTCTGTTCACTTTCCCCAAGTGCAAGCCTTGTTGAACTCAGCGGGAACTATGTCTGAATAAACCTGTGCAGAATTGCATTGGAAAATTGCACCCAGTCCATTTCTCACAGGTTACATAGAGGTTGAGGACAACAGGTGGTGAACAACGAGTGCACCCGGTAATGGAATATTTTGTACAATGCAGCAGGGAGAATAAGGCAGAAAACCTGCCCGAGAAGAGAGGGTGGTTTACTTTCTCCGACTGACAGCAGAGTGTGGAAAGGTTATATTTTGCAGGGCTACAACTCACAGAGTCACCCGGACTCCCTCTGTGCTATTTGAGGAGCTGCAATCTTTATAAATTCATTTTCCAGCCTCTGAACCTGCTTGCTGCTTCTCTTGTTCAAAACTGTGTTCACTAATTGAAATGGGAAGATCATGCAGCTGAGATGGAACATCATGCTCCTTTACCATCGTCCTAGATTCTTAGGGCTTGAATCTTGCCTTTGCCATCTATTTGCTTTGTGAATTACGGTGCCTTTGAAACATGTTGGCAACCTGAGATAGGGGTGACTGGTTTTATTTAAAATCACACCAAACGTTGGAATTCCTCTGCCTGCATAGGAGCCCTCATTCCAAAAGGCAACACTACTCCTTCTTTAGACCTTCTTTGCATTTCTGTAAATACATAGCTGGTCCCTCTATTAATGGATTGTCTCTCTACAGAAAGGATGTGGCTACCACTTGGACCTTCTCATGGTGGGCATCATGCTTGGCATCTGTTCGATAATGGGGTTGCCCTGGTTTGTCGCTGCTACCGTCCTTTCCATCAGTCACGTGAACAGTCTCAAAGTGGAATCTACCATGGCAGCTCCCGGGGAGCAACCCAAATTCCTGGGCATACGTGAACAAAGAGCTACTGGAGTGATGATCTTTGTTCTAATGGGCCTCTCGGTTTTTTTAACTGCTGTATTACAGGTAAAACCATGAACAAACACTCAAAGGTGCTGACTGCTCTCTTTTTGGGATAAGCCCATTAGTGCTAGCTGGGCTGGCTAGTCTAAGTATTGGCAAACAATGCAACTTAACTGAGATACTGTTCTAAAAGTACATTTATGAGTATTTGCATAATGTGTTTGGAACCACTGTGAAGCAGTGTGCAAGGAAAGACAATGACCTTGTCAAATAGACACAGTAGTAGTAGATTACTGCTGCACGCTCGTGCAGCAATGATCTTGTACTGGTAGAACAAATCAACATTCTGTAATGCAATCAATATTCTGTAAGGCAATTCTAAAAATGAAGGCAGCCTAGACAAAAACTTATAACTTTGGAACAGCACCACATTTGGTACAGACATATCAATCTGCTCTTTTTTCTGTGCCAAAGTTGGCCAAAGGGTTTTTAAAATATGAATAAATTATCAATTTCTCCCTGCTTGGATTGCAGAAGAGAAGGGTATTTGATAGTAGAGTTTGACAGTCCCAGACAAAAGTCATAAATTATCTAATACACTATTATAAGGAAGAAAGCACTTAGATTTTTTTGCTGTTCACCGATGATGAGACAAGAAGAACCTAAGCATGTTTATCCAGAAAGCAAATCCTCTGGAGTTTGCTGGAGCATATTTCCTAACAAGTGTGCCAAGGATTTCAGCCCAGAGGACTCTCCTTGCTGCCTGCATTACACTGCATTACACTGGAAGGGCAAGGAGAGGTCAGGGATCTACAAAAATTCATGGAATAAGCCATGCAGGTTTGCTAAAAATGTGTTTAGGTTTCAGTGGTTGATTTCAAAAAGGATTTTTAAATCACTGAAAATAAATTTGAATCTCCAGTTGCAAGTGGATGGTAGACTGCAGAGCCCCATGTCACGACAAGATGGGGCCAAAACATTTTCCTGAGAGAATGGTATAATGTCCTCCTCCTCCTGTGTACAGATTGCCAGATGGCCATCAAGACAAAGGTGACCTCTTTGTGCCAGTTGAATATGGGTCTTACCAGGATGTCTACCCTTAAACTCTAATTCCCTATACAGTATTTGAAGAAATCTGCATCAAATCCAAGCATATCTATAGGAAATTTTTTTTGCTTGTTTGTTAAAACCTGGAAGGCTAGGGCTGTGTTTAGGTTTTATGCCATTCTGTATTACTATTAGTACCCCTTAAGCCTTGTGTTGTCTGAAAAGTATAAGTACCATCAGTGTGCCATTGGACGCCTAAATAGGAACAACAACTGCATCGGATGACCCTGTCTTTACCATATGCTGCCATTTAATTGAAGACAGCCAGCCAGCCAGCCAGCCAGCTTAGGCTGATACTTCACGTCCCTCTCGCTGCAGTTCGCGGCCCTGCTGGAGACCAGTTTGAAGGAACGTAACCTCACGTCCTTGTGGGGTCAATCCGAGTTCGAAGGAACGTAACCTCACGTCCTTGTGGGGTCAATCCGAGTTCGAAGGAATGTAACCTCACGTCCTTGTGGGGTCAATCCGAGTTCACCCCAACCACGCCCCCTGAACTGCGCTCCAAGCGGGGTGAGAGATTCCCATCCTGGAGCTCAGGAATCTTTTCAATCCACTTCTCGATCCGTGTTAAAAACCGACTTCAACACAGAGGCAAGTTCACCTCAGCTCGAGGAAGGACGTGAAGTAACCACCTTAGAGACTGCTGGCTCCATAGCAGACAGCTCCCCCTTCCCATATTTTGCTGCCCCTTCTCCCACAGAGCCTTCTCCAGGCAGCTGCTTCTCTCTCTGAAGATAAGGGGTGGCCCTGTTTCCTACTGTAGGTGGTGCCCTTTTAAAAAATTGTAGAAGCAATTCTCGGCTGACCGGTGAAGGTGCCTCTTGCTTACTGGTTGTGCAATTGGCGAGCGAGAAACATCTCTTTAATTAATGCTTCTGTGATTGCTGTTATAATTCAGGCATGACCAAACTTCGGCCCTCCTGATGTTTTGGACCACAACTGCCAGAATTCTAACCCTGTATTTCCAATGGCAAAGGACTGTGGGAGTTGTGGCCCAAAACATCTGGAGAGCCGAAGTTTGGACATGCCTGTGTTACATAAAAGCAAAGAGCCCCCCCCCAAAGCTATTTTGCAGGCTACACTTTGCCCCCAATTTACCGACCTCGGAAGGATGGAAGGCTGAGTCAACCTTGAGTTGGCCAACTGGGATTGTACCTCCGGGTAGTGAGCAAAGCTTTGGCTGCAGTACAGTAGTTTAACCTCTGTGCAAAAAACAGCACACACCACCCTGACATTTTTATCTGATGGACCTAACCTGAGGACTCCTCCAAAAAGTATGCATGGGTGCTGTGAGGCCAAAGTATTAGGTTGCCTGATGCTGTATTTCTGCACCATTCACTCTTCTGGCCTCCTTACAGCCTCTTTAGTGTGTGTGCACAAATGTTTCAGGTTTGAAATGAATAAATCAGCTGTAGAAATGTAATAAAGTAGAACTCCAAAAGTTACTTTTGAGGCAAATTAATATAACAGCTTGCCAAACCATCCCTAAATGAGCAGTTACAGAAATCCCAGTCTCTGGGTCCTAGGCCGTCATTCTCCCACTATGAACCTCTGCAGGGATGATATTGCAAAGCTTCATAGTGGTACATTAGCATAATTCGCACACATGGAGTACACCACAGTAGCCCAGCTTGCCTGCCTGCCTGTGTATACGAAATTATAAATTTAGGATCCCAATAGAGGCAACTGACCCTCTAGCTTGGCTACCACATGCTTCCCTCCCTCCTATCTGAGGGCTTCCTGCTATATGGACCGAACCAAGTAATATAGAAAGGTAGCTGCCAATTTAAATTGAATAATTAATTAATCACTGCTAATTTATGGCAATGGTGGGAAGGTAAGGGGCTTAGGGACCAAATTTGTGCCACTCACCCTTCTTGCAGGCTGTAAGGATCTTGGAAATGGCTACTACCAACTATTGTTTTTTTAAAAAATGATAAATGCCTGGACAGGCACATCTGGTTTGACTTTTCAGTTTCTTAGGATTGGAGTCCTGACGATCACCATTCCCTTCCCGTAAAGCGAAAACCAAAGCTCCCAGAATCCTCCAAGTGCAGATATTCATTTAAAAAAATATTAAAATTATTTTTTGTGAGGCAGAAGATCTCAGGGACATTTTTTTTGGGGGGGGGCTCAAAAAGTTCTCCTAGAGGCTGTATCTGGCTCTGTGGTGTTGTGCTATATAAAAATTGGAACTTAATATCCCTTATGCTGTTTTATGTTCTTCCTTTCCAGTTTATACCTATGGCTGTTCTCTATGGATTATTCCTATATATGGGTGTTTCGTCCCTGAGAGGTATTCAGGTATGTATTCTAATGGACTGTATGGTAGAAGCAATATACACTAAGCTGGCCTAAGCAATGTAGAAGCCATGCTAATGCTGTTCAAGTGTGAGCCATCGGAAGGATACCTCCTGAGTCCCATGTGTTCTGTGTTACTAGACAAATAGTGGTGTGTTTTGTAAGCCATAGCATTCTGATTTGTATAGTAGTAATGGAAACACCCTGCCCCTATTCCCTGCCTTACCTAAAGGGCTGCCCTTTTCACTCTTAATACGATACTTTCTCAGGTATTTAGTAGGATACGTATTATGATATTTGCAATCAGAAACATTTCTGCTTTTAAATATTTGATTTTGTATTTTATTATACAGTATTTATGTTTTGAGGGGCGTGGTGGCTCAGTGGGCTAGAGCACTGAAACTGTCGGCTGCAAAGTTGGCAGCTCGGTGATTCGAATCCCAGGTGCCACACAGTGGAGCGAGCTCCCGCTGATAACCCCAGCTCCTGCCAACCCAGCAGTTCAAAACCATGTAAATACAAGTAGATAAATAGGTACCACTGTAAAAAACAGGAAGATAAACAGTGTTCCGTGTGCAGAAATGCATTCAGCCATGCTGGCCTCATGGCCATGGACTTGCACAACACCAGCTCCTTGGCTTGAAAATGAAGATGAGCTAGAGTTGGACACGACTAGCACACGTGTATGTGTGTCTGGAGCCTTTACCTTTTTATTTACATTTTAAATGTTCTTATAATTTCAAGATGATTTTCACCATCAATGATATTTTATGGAAAAGGGGTGGGAAGTTGTTAAAAGCTTTTTAGAAAATCACTGTTGGATCACTGCTTCCAGGTTTTGGATGGTTGCCACTGAGCTGCTGGTGGTTTTTTTTTTTTTTACAGTTTCTCCTCTTTCCTCTGGTTTCCAAAGCCTCTCCCAGGGCAAAAGAGAGCCCCAGGAAGCTTTGGAACATACAATGGGGAGGCAGGAAGCTTTTAATATTGTAAATCAGGTGCACGATTCTCAACCATTTCTGGCCACTTAAACACAATGTGAAAGAAATACAGTCTGAGTCAGGATTATATATGCCACATAAGGGACCTTATAAGGTGTTGTGCAAGGAATTTTCCCCAGTCTATCACTCTCTTCCACAGTATCAGACCCCCGCCCCCAACTGGTACCGTATGGGCCTCATTGAGAATTGCTGAATTAGGCCCTTGCAGTGCCCAAATGGAGTTGGTCCTGGTGCCAAGTTATATAACAGTGTTTTGCCCATTGTATGAAATACCATTAAAATTAAAACTAAGCATGAAATTATAACAACACCTGAAATGTAAATGTAAACAAGCTTGAGAGTTTAGCAGTACCAGTATTTCTAATAACAAATATTACCATAAAACTTATCCAACTGAATACGACAGAGAAAATGAATCATATAAACTTATGGCAAATTGCTTCCCAAACTTAATTGTTTGTAGAAATAAGCAGCAAGATTTCAGCCAATATGTGAACTGAAAGAAAGATGCATTAGACCCATATCTGTATAGCTCTTAGTAGATGCAAGATGTAAAAACTAATTGCAGACACGTGTCGTGCAAAATGCCAGTGTCTTCTTTAAGACAGAGGCAGATAACTTGTGGCTATTAGATGTTATTGGACTACAGTTCCTACTGTCCCTCTGTGTTGACTGTGCTGGCTAGAATGTCTAGAAGTTGCCATCTGACAACATCTGGAGGGCCACCCATGGCTTACTGCTTTTCTAAGGATGTTGCTAGAGGAGCTTAAGGAACCATTCAGGTATGATGCCTCATTTTTTTTAAAAGCACATTCTCTCTGCCCAAACCTCCCCCCACCCCCCCACCCCAGTTCTTTGACCGCTTGAAGCTCTTTGGAATGCCCAACAAGCATCAGCCAGACTTTATCTACCTGCGGCATGTTCCCTTGCGGAAAGTGCATCTCTTCACGGCAATCCAGTTGACCTGCCTCATCCTTCTTTGGGTGATCAAGGCCTCTCCTGCTGCTATTGTCTTTCCTATGATGGTAAGAATGCTTATGGTCAGACAAGTCCTACGATGGTTTGGGCAGAAGCCACATCTGCCCAAAGGGTTGATCTCAAATTTGGGTTGCAAATACAGTAGCTCCCCTGTATCTGCAGGGGATAGATTCCAAGCCAGCATGGATGCTGAAAAGCATATATTATAGCAAACACTACTATATTTTAATAGTGAACACTATACTGCATATAGCATGGTTGATATATAGCAGTGATGGCGAACCTTTCAGAGACTGGGTGCCCAAACTGTGATTCAAAACCCACTAAATTTTTGCAAAGAGCTAATACAGCAATTTAACCTGAATACAGGTGGCTGTGAAGGGGCGACGTTGGGTGCCCACAGAAAGGGCTCCGAGTGCCACCTTTGGCACCCGTGCCATAGGTTCGCCAACACTGATATGTAGTGTTTGCTATGTATAGTGCCCAGTTCCAGTAACTTCATCTTTAGACATATATTTTTGTTGGATTTTTCTTTCAATATTTTCAAATATTTTCAGACTGTGCATTAGTGAATCGGCTGTTAGTGATCCTACTGTACTTAGGATTTTGTTCAAAATGATTTTTATCTTATACTAAAATATATCTTTAGTTTATCTAGAATGCTTAGCCTCGTGGCGCAGTGGTTAAATGCCTGTACTGCAGGTAAAACTGTTCTCACGACCTGGGGTTCAATCCCAGGTAACAGGCTCAAGGTTCACTCAGCCTTCCATCCTTCCGAGGTCGGTAAAATGAGTACCCAGCTTGCTGGGGGAGGGAATGTGTAGCTTGCATACAGTAATTTAAAAACTGTAAACCGCCCAGAGACTACTTGAAGTGGTATGGGACGGTATATAAGCAGAACACTTTTATAAGCCAAGAACCCGGGTGAGCAACAGGCAGTCATACAGGAAGACATTATAGCTATGGACAAAGAACTTGTAGCTCCATTATTTAAATAAATCAGTGGGGATGGGAAAGGGTCTGAACAACAGCATCAGGAACCTCACAGCAAATGTAAATGTAAATCTGATCATTGCTTTAGTGTCAGTGTAGCATGGCTTTGGTGTTTGGCAATACCTCTGGTCAATTATTATTGGGAATTATAGATAAAAGGAAATTAAGTCAGGGCATCTCTTCATTTCCCATGACTATCAGCCCCAGGTATTCTTCTGCTTGCAGAAGGCCAAAGGGGGGGACTTTCCATTCAGAACAGCTGATTGGTGCTGTTGTTTATTATCTGAACTGCCTTCAAGAGGACCTTGATTTGGGGATCAGGGCTAGTTTGGCATTTGTTCTATGTTTACTAACTAGGGCTACATATTGCTAATCTGGCAGCTGGGCAAGGGGATGAGATGCGTGTGCATCACTTGTTGACTGGTATGATCTTCTTTGGGACCCCTGCTTTTCAACCTCTTCATAAGTGATCTAGAAGTAAGAGTCAATAGCGAGGTAGCCAAATTTGCTGATGACACTACATTATACAGGGTAGTAAAACTGAGAGAGATTGTGAGTAGCTCCAGAGGGATCTCTTGACACTGGGGGAATGGGCAAACCACTGGCAAATGAGCTTCAACATTAGCAAGTGCAGAGTGATGCTTGTTGGGGCAAAAAACCCCAATTAAATTTATAAACTGAAGGGGTCTGAAATCTCTGCAACAAACCAGGAAAGGGACCTTGGTGTCCTGGTGTACAGCTCAATAAAGGTGTCAACCCAGTGTGCCACAGCAGTGAAAAAAGCAACCTCAATGCTAGGGATCTTTAGGAAGGAAGGGTATAGAAAATAAGTCAGCAAGTGACATTTTGCCTCTTTATAAAATCTATGGTGAAGCCCCATCTGGAGTATTGTGTACAGTTCTGGTCACCTTACCTCCAGAAGGATATTATGGAAATGGAAAAAGTGCAGAGGAGGGCAACCAGAATTATTAGGGGACTGGAACACCTTCCTTACCATCTGAGGCTGCAACAGCTGGGCCTCTTCACTCTTGAACGACAGCACCTAAGAGGTGACCTGCTTGACGTTTATAAAATTATACACTGTGTGGACAAAGTAGATAAGAAAAACTGTTTTCCCTATCACACAACACTAGAACTAGGAGGCTCTCCATGAAACTTTGGATGCTATATCTCAAACAAATAAGAGAAAGCACTTTTTCACCCAGAGGATCACTGATCTGAGGAACTCCCTGCCAGAAGAAGTGGTGTCTTCTTAAAGTTAAACTTTAAGAAGACTACTAGAAGAATAGAAGATGGAACAACGAATAAGAATGTATGGATGGCCCCGTGGGATGGGGGTGCACTTATATTGTTTGTTGTAGTTTTTTTTTACTTTCATTTTTTATGTCGTTGTATGTAGTTTAAAATTTAATAAAAAAAATTTAAAAAAAAAGAAGAAGTGGTGTCAGCTGTCAGCCTTGACAGCTTTAAGAAAGGATTGGACAAGTTCATGGAGAACAAGGGTATCAGTGGCTGTCATTATGGATGCCTAAGGACAACTTCAGGTTTGGAGAGAGAGGTGGGATATCTCTCAATGCCACTTTCAGGGAATTGTAAGCAGGTGCAGACAACTGAGAATACCCTGAAGCAAATGGTGAGCCACTGTGTGAGAAAGAATGCTGGACTGGATGGGCTGTGCCCAGCAAGGCTGTTCTTATGTTCTTATGTTACAGTCATAAAACATTGTCTGGACAAGAAAATGCCCTTTACTGGGTAGCAGTAAGAGTATTCTACACAAGAGAACTTCTAGAATCTTCTCTCTCTTCCCCAAATTCTTACATAGATCCCAAGGTGCTTAATGGTCTGAGTAGGGGGAGTCTTTTAAACTCAATATTTTGTGGATACCCTCTCCTGGCAGCTCAGATTTAATAGCTATTCATATGCAAAATTCAGAAGTGCCTTGTAGCAAAAAGCAGATGTGAAAGCATTTTTATTGTCACATTTTGCACTTCATAGAAATGAACCAGTCTGACAATCAGCTGCCTCACTTCAGCACGGGAGACACTTACCATACACAAATCGTAGTAAAGATTTCTGCTCACCTAATAGATAATCATTGATGTTTATAACAGTAAATTCTATAGATTTTTAGTACCTTAGGGGTTTCAAAATTTCCCTTCCTTTGTGTCATCGAATTCCCCTAACATATAGTCTAAACTTGAAAACAATCTTGTTTGAACATTCATGGAAGATTACGGAGATTTTGTTATAGAGAGTCTAGGAACAAGTCCAGATTTCTCAGAATTATAACATGACATCTTAGTAATGTACTACAGTACTTGTACTTAGTAATGTACTACTATGTACTCAGTAATGTACTACAGTACTTGGTACCAAGAGCCAGCTAGAGGGGTAGTTTTCCTGTCACCAAAGAGTTAATCATATTTGTGTCCTTTGTTTTGTTTTGTTTTTCTTTGATTTTTGCCTGATCCTTTATTGTAGTTGCAGATGGTGAAGACGTTGGAGGTCTGACTTAACCTTGTGTTTGGGATGTACAGATGGCTTTCTCTGCAGGCAGTGGTTTTCAAGTAACTGCCAAGAAAAGCCTAAGCTGTCTAATTTCTTTTCAGATGTCTCCTTCCTTTCTGCCATAATTTCAGAACATGGTTCCACATGCCTACAACCAACCAACCAACCCAACAAAACAAGCAAACAAACAATATTTGAATCAGGTGTAGCAGACAGATTAGAATGCTGGGCCAAAGCTAACAGAATGGATTTCAACAGAGGGAAATGTAGGGTGCTACATCTAGGTAAAAAGAATGAATTGCACAGATATAGGATGGGGGACACTTGGCTAGAGAATAGTACCTGTGAAAGGGATCTGGGAGTCTTGGTGGACCACAAATTGAACATGAGTCAGCAGTGTGATGCGGCGGTCAGGAAAGCCAATGCGATTCTTGGTTGCATCAACAGAACCATAGTGTCTAGATCAAGGGAAGTGATAGTGCCACTCTATTCTGCTCTGGTCAGACCCCACCTGGAGTACTGTGTCCAGTTCTGTGCACCTCAGTTTAAAAAGGATGTTGACAACCCTTGAGCGGGTACAAAGGAGGGCGACCAGGATGGTTGAGGGTCTGGAGGAAATGTCTTATGAGGAACGGCTTAGGGAACTGGGAATGTTTAGCCTCTCTAAAAGAAGGCTGAGGGGGGATATGATAGCTATGTTTAAATATTTGAAAGGATGTCATATTGAGGAGGGAACAGGTTTGTTTTCCATGGCTTCAGAGACTAGGAGTCAGGGCAATGGTTTCAAACTACAGGAAAAGAGATTCCATTTGAACATTAGGAAGAACTTCATGACAGTTAGAGCTGTTCGGCACTGGAATATGCTGCCACGGAGGGTGGTGGAGTCTCCTTCTTTGGTGGTTTGTAAGCAGAGGCTGAATGGCCATCTGTCGGAAATACTGTGATGGGGGTTCCTGCATGGCAGGGGGTTGCACTAGATAGCCCTTGAGGTCTCTTCCAACTCTATGATTCTATGATTCTATGAATTCCTTTTTCAATTTAAATTTTATCTGTTGCCACTCACTGCTGCCGAGTTGTTTCTGTTTCTTTTTATTTTCCTCCCTAAGTGGAGCAGTAATGATATGATACGGATCCTTCATAAGGATAAACTGCTGGCCAAAGAAATGGGCAGGATCAAGTGCTTTGGGGCTTGTGAAGGAGGAGGAAAATTCCTTCCAATTTTGCTTCCTCTAAGTGTCTTGAGGGGCATTTTATACCCCAAAAATTGATTAATAAAATTGCTAAGATTTTGTCAGTTCATATTCATTGGTGGACTCCATTTATGACAAATATGAATTGATGCATTTCGATGAATCAGACATATTCGGCAGAAAATGTGGTTCATTTTTAATCTTCGTCTCCTCCTCTACTTTAAATCAATGTCAAAAGCCCCAGTCCATCTCTTCATTTAGTTTCTCTTTCTCCTGCCTTTCTCTGTTGACGCAAGGAGAAATAGATTAACAAACAGAGTGTGCCTTGAGTTTATTTAGCACTATGAAAAGAGCAGCCTGCATGAGGTATACAACAAAGACCTGTCCCAAAACAGTAACCTATGAAAGAAGAGCATGGCTGTCTCTGCTATCTAGTGCTCTCAGTCTCCGTTGCATTCGATTTCCCCACCATCACCTCACTCACATTATCTCTTCTTGGTACAAAAAGGTTTTGGCCTTGGTTTTTGTCCGGAAAGTCATGGATTTCTGCTTTTCCAAGCGGGAGCTCAGCTGGCTGGATGACCTCATGCCAGAGAGCAAGAAGAAAAAATTAGATGACCAGAACAAAGAGGCAGCTCAGGAAGAGGTAAGTAGTATTAATATTCGGCTCTGCTTAAAATTAGTTCCAGGTATCAGTGGGAGTGTAAAGGAATAGTCACTTGCCCTCTATGGTATTTCCATGCCATGTGCATCTTATTTCTACAGTCAGGAGTCCTGACAGGTCATCAAAAACAATTTAACAACCCATTGTAACATAAGATAACACATTATTTTCCTTATAAATCATACTAGCACAATTTAAAACAACCCACAATGTAACCCATTTTCCATCTTACTTTATTGCTAGATTCAGTATCTAGGTTTAACAGTGGGTACCATATTTCCATAAAAAGGTATTGTTTAATTTCCTCTCTGTACAGTCTTTTCCATATTTTAGTCTTGTGCAGATTTCCAGCACCAGGATATTTCACTCCTTGCCACCGCTACGAGGGTTGTCACCAATTCTTTATTTAATAGATTTTCATTCCCTCCGGAAAAAATGAAAACGATACTAACATTTCATTTGGGATTATTTTCTGGTTTGTTATTTTTTTCCAACCAGTTGATCACTTCAAACCAGTATTTTTGGACTTTGGGGCAAGTTAGCCACATATGTTCCAATGTTCCTTTGTGTCCACATTTTTTCAACATAATTCTGATATTTCTCTATGAATTCTATGTAATTTGTTAGGACATAAATGTCATTTATGCACTATCTTTAACACTGTCTCCTTAGGTTTTGTAGATATTGATTTATATGGTTGGGTAGTCCATATTTTCCCATGCATTTTTCTGGTATATTATTTTTTAGGTTTGTTTCCCAAAATATTCTAGATTCTATCAAAATACTGTAATTTTTATCTAGAATATTTTATAAATTAGTGAAATTAAACCTTTATTTCTTTTCCTTATTGCTACCTATGCAATGACTTTCTAAGTCTGTTCATGTTCTTTTAAATTCTAATTTCTTATATAGTTGGTTTGCAACACTTCCTATCTGGAATGCTTGTAACCAATTATGTATTCTTCCTTTATTCCTTTCTTATATCTGTTTAATTGGAATTGGTTTTCCTTGTATAAACAAATTTTTTATTCTGCAGGTTCCAATATCATCCCAACATTATATTTGGCGGTTTGGTTTCTTAGGTGTTAATTGTCAGTGTTCTGAACAAGGGCATAAGGGGGATATTAGTGGAGCAAAAACTATCATATGTTTTCGACATATTCTCATAGCTTCACCAGTAAAAGGGTTTCATATTTAGATATTTTTTTTTACTATCCTAGGTGTGAATACATAGGTAAATGTAGATTGCTTAATTTCATTTCCCCTTATTTTTCCATTTTGGCTGATTCAGGAATATTCTCCTCTTTTATAAAGTTAATCACTTGTGCTCTTTGAAAAGCTTCATAATATCCGAATAAATGTGATATTCCTAATCTACCTCTTGTATTTGGTCATTATTTTGCAGAATGTATAAATCTGGTAGTTCTTCCCTTTCCTGCAATGAATGTTTTGGGGGGGGGGTCTGACATAATTGTATCTTTTTCTTTTCTAATTGTAGGGGTATATTTTGAAATAAAAATAAAAAATTGGTAATATATAAGCATTAATTGTTTCTGTTTTCCCTTATAATGATAAGCTGTTTTTCCCATTTTAATTTTTTTCTTTCATATTTGCTGATATAATTTTATAATTTCTATATACTCATTGATTTATATTTTTGTCAACCATATCCCTATATACATACATACATACGTATGTATGTATGTATGTATGTATGTATGTATGTATGTATGTATGTATGTATGTATGTAATGTATGCATATCCCTATATATTTAAATCTGGAATAGCATAACTCTAACTTTGACATTGCTGTTATATTCTTTTGTTCTATTATGGGAATATTTATACATAGTTTAGATTTTTGATAGTTAATTCTTAATCCTATGTATTGATTAAATTTATCTAGAATTTGCCTTAGTGTTTCCATACTTTTCAATGGATTTGTGCATAAGTTAATTTTATGTTGCTTATTATTTATTTACATGCTTGTAATTTTATCATTTTTTCTAATCTTTGTGGTTCAGTGTGTGTGTGTGTGTGTGTGTGTGTGTGTGTGTGTGTGTGTGTGTGTGTGTGTGTGTGTGTGTGTGTGTGTGTGCCATAGGCGATTCTGTTAAGCAAATTTCCCCTATCTCCAGAATTTTTATGTTGTACAAATTTTATATTATACAAACCATTTGTTATACAAGGGTCCACTGTATACAAGTAGAACAGAGCTTCAACAACATTTCAGTTCACAGATACATAAAGGTGGCATATCAATATGACATAATGCATTTACAGAGCATGATAAAATGGGTACTTTCTCAGTAAAGGTCCAATGTCTACTGATTTCTGGAGTCCTTTTATACTTTATCGTAACCAATCAGGAGACCTGGCTTTGACAATGATTCAGCATTACATGCTCAACTCCATTTTACAAATCAATTAAATACATATTCAAAACACCTGTAGACAAACGTTTTCTAATGCAAAATGTTTTTCTCTCTAATATCTGACAGTGTGTTGGTCTGTATAATGCAGAATTTTGCCCCTTCTGGGCAAGAACCACGAGGAGGCTACATAAATCAAAATGACTGCAGTAGTTATGGAATTTAAGAAATGTGCATGACAGGAACACTGTATGCCGTTTTAAAAAAGAAGTCATTGATAAAAAATACATTTGGACCCCTATATTTTATTTACAGTCTGAAAATATTATGCAGTGGTGGTGAACCTTTGGCACACCAGATGTTTTGGACCACAACTTCCAGAATATAGAGCCTAGACTGCTACCACTGATATAACATGGTATCTGTTCCCCTTCTAGTGGCCAGTTCTGGTAATAAATGTTAAAATATTTTTTCTGGGGGTCCCCTTGACTATACTATATATTTACATTCACTATTATCCATAGATTTCAGTATCCATGGGGGTGGAGGAAACAGAACCAATTTCCCCACGGATATGGGGGTGCATCCTACCATAGGCCAAATGAATATTTGTAACAAAATAGTACATTTAGGGATATTCACAGATATATGTCTTTTAAACGTTTTAAGTGTAACAAGTTCTCATTATATCTATTGCAAACATATCTGATGTTCTCATTTTTCGATGTGTCCTGTAAAATATTGATTTGCTCTGCTTCACAATAACACTGATGCACTCTTGTGCGGTGATAATGGAGTATATGGTGGATATGTGGTTCCAAAGAAGGCACATTTGTAGCTACTGATTCGACAACTATTTCCCACGCTACTGAAGTAGTCTAGCTTTTGCAAAAAGGAAAAAACACCACATTCACAGATTCACTATCTTGTAACATTCAAAGCTGCCTAACTGTATTTTCCCAATTTTGACGCTACAGCTTGTGAATCAGTAAGAGTGTTAATACTCTGCCAGATCTAAGAAGGGTTTTTATATGTTGCATAGGAATCTGATAAGATGATGGGACCCCCTACACAAACTGTGATTGAAATACCTGTGGTGAATGCAAATTATTTGACTGTACCAGGAAGTAAAGCAGCTCAGCCCCATAGCATTTCTCCCAATAGTATCAGGTAAGTGTTAAAAATTAAGCTGGAATAAGCTAGCATTCATTCATTTAAGGGATCATTTAATGCATAGCCTGCTTTTCCTCCACTGAGTTAAGAGAGACCAGGAGGCTCATGGTTACTCTGAGATCTTTGTGACTCCATGGATCCTGGGCCCTGGATTTCCAGAATCCCAGTCCAACACTGAAGCCACACTAAAAGCTCTCTAGAATAAAAAAATTCTGTACAAAACAGGGAATCAAGACCTGCTATGATATTTTGCATGGCATCAAATGTTATGTTCTACTTTAAGTATATTGATAAAGTTCAAAGAATGGTTTGTGCCTCCTTTCTTTCAGCTGCAGTGCAATCTAGGCACTATTTGTGATGCTGTGCTAAAAATGCTTATGGTTCTGAAATATTTTGTATAAATTGATTAAGCTTATCTGCTCCCTTCTTGACCACAGAGATCTGCTGTCCTTCATCTCTCCTCCGTTGGTATGGGAAAATGAGCTGCTTTTTACATTCCAACTTTGTTGAAGGTTGTCCTGTGCAGCTGGAATTTTACTTTTCAGATTTTTAGGTTCTTGAGGGATGAGAGTATGAACAGTCTGGCTTTAGTTGTAAGTGAGCACCGAACTGAGAGGTGTTGCAGAGATATAATGGGGGGCAGGGCCATGTTGTGCTGATAGCGGACTGTACCAGACTGATTCCACTAGCTATTTTTTAAAACTACTATCTGCAGTGAGCTAGACATTTCCTCCAAACTAGAGATGGGCACAAAATGAACAATTTTTCATTTTTGTTTTTTTGTTTTGTTACGTAACGAAATGACAAATGAATTTTGTCTCTAAAATGAAACGAAATGAACAGAAACATTGGAAATTTTCTCGTGCATTTCGTTTTTGTTACTGCAATACAGTGAACTGCTTTAAATTCTAAAAAAATCACAAAAAAACTGAAATAAATGGTAACAAGACGGTAACAAAAGGAATGAAAATGAAAACAATTTTTTTGCAAAAATTCACAAAAAAACAGAAACAAACCAAAACGGACCCTACAAACGACAAACGACAAACGAAACGCCATTTTTTTTATTCGTGCCCATCTCTACTCCAAACAAGTATCTTGGAATAGGCGCTTGAACCACTTCAGAACGTTTCATTTCATTTTTTCAATTTGTTTTTTGTTTTGTTTAGTACAAAATGAATTTTCTTCTAAAAGTTCATTTCATTTTTATTTTGTTTCATTTTTTATTTTTTATTATTGTGGGGTGTTTTTTTACAACTGTTGGGGCCCTGCAGGCCAGTTGGCGGTTTTTGTTTTTTACTAGCATCGACCTGCTGGAGCGCGGGACCCTGTTGGTCGGCAATTTTTTTTTACTAGCAGGATTTTCAAACTTTTTTTTTGCCGCCCAAAGCCCCGTGTGTCAGCTGATCAGCGCTTGAGGCAGCAAAAAATAAGTTTAATAATCTCACGCTTTCCCTGCACCCAAAATCAGGTGGGGGAAAACATGGGATTTTTAAACTTTTTTTTTGCTGTCCAGTGGGCTTTTCCCCATAGGAATGCATTCCTATGGGAAAACAAAAAACAAAATGGAATGAAACAAAAGTTTCCATTTTGTTTCATTTTGTTTTTCTTTGATGGGTCATTTCGATTTTGTTTCGTTAGGGAACAAAATGGAAAAAGAAAAACAAAACCAAAAAAATTGTTTCATGCCCATCTCTATTAATAACTAATTAAAACTGAAGTGTGTCCATCATTTTGCTTGACCCCAGTGTGTAATTTATGTTGATTTGTATCTAAGGTTCCATCATAAGAGAGAGAGAGAGAGAGAGAGAGAGAGAGAGAGAGAGAAGAGAAATGAAATAAAAGGGAAAAATATATTCAGCTCATGGTCCACCTATGAACCTATTCAGGCTATTGTCAACCTAATGAACCTATTCAGGCCATTGTCCTACTTATGAGCCTATTCAGACCAGGAGGGTATGAAACCAAGGTGAACTAAAAAAAATGGAGGATTCGCCACTAACCTTTTTCAGACTGATGAAGCTGTTTGGATGAGCAGTGAAACATTTAAATCGCTCAAGAAGTACAGTTGCCCTGACTCAACTTCCAGATAAATTCACCTGTATGACTGGCAATCTTAACAGGAAAAAAATTCAAGACCTTTACATTTAGACTGAATTAAGTCTGGAGTACACAATTCCAACCACATAAGTGACAAAGGACTGTGGGGGTTGTGGTACAAAACATCTGGAGGGCCAAAGTTTGGCCTGGCATAAAGGAATCAGAGCCTGGGCTGAATCCAACCTAGAGAAGTTGGAAATCACTTAGGATTATCTAGACCTGGCCTAGCTTTGTGCCTCCATAGTGGCTGGGAATTTGGCTGAGAAGGGCTTGCATCTAACTTAACTGCTGTGCCCTGTTCCTCCCCCTTTTGCTTCCCTTCTCCCTTTGGCTCATCTGCTGGCTAATTGTGCACACAGATCCAGTTGTGCTGGGAGATCTGAGTTCAGCCTGCATAAAGAGAGAGCAACTCTGCCTGTACCAAAAAAGTAGGTGTCCCTGACAGGGGCTAGAAAGGTGTTGATAGGACCACTCTGTGGGTGGGGTGGTTCAAGACATTGTCTGATCACTGTTTTAGGAGTGAAAAAGCCTGTCCATGCAGGGGAGCAAATAGTGAGCCTAAAAACCCTCTAAGTTTAATGATGAAAGAATAGTAAGGCGTGACCAGGCGTGACTCCTGTGGGACGGCATTATAAAGGCAGGCAACCTCCACAAGGAGACCCCATCTTGTGTTAGAATTCAATAGACTTGCCACATGGAGTGGGTCAACAAGATGGCCCTTCCCCATAGATCCAAACACATGGACAAAGACGGCCTAAGGCAAGACATTGTTTACCTGTTGACTCTTAAATCCTTTAGGGCTTTATAGATAAGTACCTGTAAAATACCTTGAGTTCAGCTTTGAGTACCACTGAGGGCTTATTAATTGTCAGGTAACTGACAATTTTGTAACATTTTTTTCTAGTGTTTTTAATTTCACTGCACTTTGGCTTATAATCTTTCACTAAAATGTTCTTTGCAGGCCTGATCCTGCAGACATCAACATCTCTGAGGAAATGCCAAAAACTGCTATGTGGAAGACCCTGACCATGAATACAGAGAAGCAGCCCTAGTTCCAGAGAGTAGAGGTATGGAGATATCATGCACCTCACCCCATCCTGCCACAACGAAAGAATATATAGTCTTTTAAAGGGCCTGTGTTGTGTGGCAGGATGTTCTAGGCCAGTGTTGGCAAACCTATGGCACAGGTGCCAAAGGTGGCACCCAGAGCCCTTTCTGTGGGCACCCAACATCGTCCCTTCACAGCCACCTGTATTCAGGTTAAATTGCTGTACTGGCATTTTGCGAAAAATTAGTGGGTTTTGAATCGCAGTTTGGGCACTCGGCCTCTAAAAGGTTCACCACCATTGTTCTAGGCTTTCTGAAATGTTCAATAGCTGTTGCAGTTCACCTTGCAACCTCTAGAGGAAAATCAACCATGCAACCATACCAGGATATACCTGTGTAAAAACTATCCACTTGGTTGTTCCAAGGATGCAATCAATTAAGGGGTTCCCCCAAAATATATGTAGTACTGATATGAAGACAAATGATTTCACATTTTCTCATGTTTTCTGGGGAATAGGGAAGACAGGGAAGAAGTAGAATTAACTTTTGATTTGTGTCTTTAGACAGCTTGGAACTGGTACATCTCTAATGATGTCTGTTGGTCCGTACACAGCGTTGACGTTCAAGTCTCTCAGCCGTTGTTGAGGAGCTGCAGCACATGGAGATGACTCAGGGAAGAGCCAAGATGTGCAAGCGAGGGAAAGAAGACCTCCATGACAGAGCAGGGCACAAGGAAACAAATGGCCCTGAGACGTAACTTCGTACAAATAACTGGGTTCACATTAAAGCCATTCAGAAGTGTTTTGATTATCCTTTGTGTGCTTCGGTGTGCATTCTAATTATCTTTAGACCAGCAATTTAAGATGCACACGTGGTCAAGGAAAGTGTAGTGTTTGAGGCCGTGTGTGTGTGTGTGTGTGTGTGTGTGTGTGTGTGTGTGTGTGTGTGTGTGTGAGAGAGAGAGAGAGAGAGAGAGAGAGAGAGAGAGCATGTGCGTGCACGCACACATGTGTGTATGTGCATTTGTTGTGTTGCAGTTTCATAGCTATAGAGGAACTGTTGCTGCTGCTGCGTTGTTACTTCCCCCCCTCCCCAATGTGTCTTTCTCAACAATTTAAACTCTGAATGTACAACAAGAATAATAACGACATTACAGCACAACTATTTGGGGTTCCTTTTTTTGACAATACTCTCCCAGTTGAACTGTTCTTTACTGGCCTGTTAAGGGATTTCATCTGAATTTTTCACTAAATCATTTTATATAATTGTCGCAGAAACAACTTATAAGGAATAACTTAATATAAATGCTTACAAATGAGTGGAAGAAAAGTTCCTCCAATATATATATATATATATAAAAAAATTTAACAATACATAAATTCTGTCCAGCTCCTTCACTCCTCGTGTGTGTGAGAAAGGGTGGGGAGAGAAGATCTAAATACATCAATACAAATCCATATTGCTATATCTGTAGCATAGACTAAACATTCTGTGGGTTCCATTGTCAATGTGTGTTTGTGATGTAGGTGAATCCAACCAAGTCGTCGACCTCAGCAAAGTAAATGATCTAACAGGGCAGTGAAGTATGATTGCCTTTTGAATTCATAGCTGGCAGAATTTTGGCAGGGACCTGCAGCCAATGTCATTTGTGATCAAAAGTACGATCATTTGTAGAGAGAAAGAAGCTCAGAGGTGGATGGAGTTGCAGGGAGTTGTTTTCAAAAGGGAAGAGAAAAATTAGAAGTAACAAGAGGTAGCCGTCTAACCCGGGAGTGTCAGTGCTTCACTGCACAGAAAACTTGTTGATAACTGTTTGATGATTTCATTTTACTTCCATGCTCCCTTTCTTAAAGCAGGTCACAAATGGGTTTAAAATGTATGTAAATAGAAACAATAGATTGCAGTGCTGAACACAATTAAACAATACAGTTAAACAAAAATCAACATTAAAAAGACACGGGATTTTTAACATTTTAAAACAGCTTTAAAACAATTAAAACATATATGTAGTTGAAAACAATAATGTACAGCACTCAACACTTCTTCTGTACAATTTATTATCTAAAAGCCCTGCTTAAACAGGAGGGTCTTTACCTGCCACTGGAAATATAGCTGTAATGGGGAGAAAGTGCCCTCCCAAAAGAGGGCATTCCACAAACCATGTAAATTTATTTAAATTTATTTATTTATTTATACATTTATATATCACTCATCTTCCACGGGAACTCCAGGTGGTTTCCAACATTACAAAAAAGAGTAATACAACAATAATCACAAAATTAAACAAAAAAACTAAAATAATAAACAGCAGCAAAATGGTCTTATGCTAATGGTCCCAGGAGACTTAATAATAATAATAATTTTAAAAATTAAAATTAAAATTAAATTAAAAGCCACTACTATTAGCAGATAACAGGAAGTTCACAAGCACGAGGGAAAAAAAGCTGATTACTTGAGTCAGGATTAATCTAGAGGTAAGGCCATAGAAGACTTGTGGAAACAACCAATCTTTAGGTACAGTCTTTTTGCAGCCTTCTAAATCAAATTCTTAATGTGTGCAAAATAATAGCATCATGAAATGGTTCATAGTGCCACATCCTACTATGCCATGCCATGCCATGCCATCTCATTAATCCCAGTCTTCATTTCTTTTCTATATGCCACCTTCAGTGGGGTGGGAGGGCTACAATTTTACAAAGCAGAAAATATCAGTCTGTCTATAGTTAATGTTATGTGGCCATTTGAGTTTAGCAATATTTACTGTAGTTGAACTGTAAGGAAGTCTTTTGATCTAGTGCCATTGGTTTAGTAAGAGTATCTGGAAGTTGAGTCATGCCAACTGGATTTCTTTTTCTGAGAGATCAAAACGTTTCACTACTCATCCAAGCAGCTTAGTCAGTCTCAGGAAACTTAGTGGTGAGTCCTCCAGTTTATAGTTCACTTTGATTTCATGTCATCCTGGTCTGAATAGGCTCTTAAATTGGACAATGGCCTGAATAGGCTCATTAGGTGGACACTGGACTAAGGTGTGTGAAAGTCCCACCTATGCAACCTTTCCCAATACCCATTAAGTATGGGTCCTTAGCTATGGCCTTGCTGGTGGAGGTGTGAAGTGCTTCTGATTTGTCTAAGGATTGATGAAAGGACCGCTTGATAAGTAACAGACAGATTGTGCCTGAGCCCCCCTCTATTGAGAAGGGGGTTTTCAATACACACATGAATGGCTTCCCTGACCTCTCACAAACCACCTATCCTCTCTATCTAAATTACTGATAAGAGTAATTTCAGTAAACTGGTAGCTAACCTTCTTTGGGGAGTTTTCTTCTGACGTAGCAACTACAGCATTTGGAAAGCTTCCTCTCGTGTAGCATGCTCAATATTTGAGGGGGGGGGGAGAGGGGATTACCAGTCCCTAAGAATGTTGGGTTGAGCCCAGGATCTTCTTTCTGTGTACAGGAAGGCCTTACCTGTTTAAAATTTCTCTGCCTAGTACATATTCCAGAATCCCTTCTACACCACATTCAGCAGGTTCTCCTGAACCTCTGTGTAGCATTTTCAGGGGCGGATGTATGAATAAGAAGTGGAGGAATGGAAATCCACTCTCATTAGCTCAGTGGAACTGAGCTGGATCCAACCTGCACGGTCACAATCTGGCACCTGCCTCTTAACAGGGAAATCAAAATTCAGACCCAACATGGAAGAAGAGCATGAGCTCGAAAAGTGTGTGCTTTCTGCTCAAAAGGAGAGTATCCATATCGCTGATTAAAAATATGAAGACAAAATATACTTTTGAGGTGGAACTATTCATGGCCTAGGATGGGGAAGGGGCACTTCCTACTCTCCAGGTTTTAGGAAACACCCATGCTACTCATCAGGAGCTGCCCTCATTTTGAGGGCAACATTAGTTTGTGATGACAAAATTTTCAATAAAATGAAGTCATCTCATTCAAAGGCTGTAAGATGGTGCAAAGAAACAAGCATAAACGTTTGCCCATATGAATCACAGGTAAACCCAGTTTATTCAACTTCTCTTTTAAAGTGTTGAGTTGCAGTCTGTAAATGATGGATGTTATAAGTGGCATGGGAATGAAAACAAAATGTATTGTTGAGTATTATAATCTGGCTTTCTAAGAATCTTTTTTTTAAAGTAAGCTTTCAGCCATTGTGTCTGTAAACAGTCGAACAAGCATATAAACTATTCAGTGGGAGCAGAAATCTGAGCCAGAGATCAGATTGAACTTCAGGTGTTTTTGGTATGATGAGTAACCACCCAGTTGCTTGTTTTTCCTCATATTTAGCAATATGAGAATAATTTTTACAAAACTCTAAAAGCTATTTTTTTAAAGGTGCAGTTACATAAATTATCAAGTTTTTTTTTTAATGTTTCATTCAAGTACAGTCTGAAGGTGGCATTCTCTTCAGAACTTGGGGTTGCTTTTGTTCTTAGTGTAAACACACAGTCTTAAATGATGTTGTAGTTCAGCTTTCAATATTGTTCATTTGGATGTATTATGGGAGTAAGTGACAGTGGTCAAAAATCCCCCCCCCCGAAAAAAAAGCTGTGTTAAAATGGAAAACAATGCAGAATCTGGGTTTATATTAGAATCCCTTGTATGTTTTCTTAGCAATAAACTATGCCCAGTATCCTGTTGCATAGTTCTGCCTTTGTAACTTGAGTGACATTACTGGCAGTGACAGATTGCTAGTAAACATAGAGTTCCCTTTTTATTTCAGGATGTGTATGACTTTATCTTGTTGCACATGAATCATGCACACCCTGACATTAAAAAGAAACACTTGGTTTACATTTCATTGCACTTACTTACAGGTCAGTATATGTAAGTCAGTGTTTCCCATGTTGCTTTTCACCCCCTCATCATAATGGATTTTTCTTTTCTTCTTGCATGCTCTTTATAGCTCTAATGTTACCTTTTAATGTTTTAAGATGGCTCTTCAAACTCCCTGTTCTTAACTTGAATATGTTTTAAATGTTCCGGACTGTATATTGTCCCTCATTATTGTAGGCCACCTTGGGTCCTTTTCCAAGGAGAAACGTGGGGTAAAAATATTCAAAATATATAAAATAAAACATTGCCGACACAGTATGTAGGGGTCAAATTATGGAGTGCTTGAGTGCAAAAGAGAAAGTGAATGGAAGCAAAACAGCCTCTTCCAGTTTTACACCGAATGATGTCCATATGAAGAGAGCATACCTCTGAATGCTTAGGGTCAGTTTTGGATCAAAGTGGTGCACAGAAAATACTGGCACTTTACCCATCTCTGACAAAATAATCCCTTCAATTTAGAGGGGCAGAGAGACAGGGAGTACCATATGGCTGTCAGGAGCTGATGTTTCTTAATAGTGTTGATAACTTAGCACCATTATTCTGGGAGATATTTCTTTTTTTCTTGATGCAAATTTAGACCAAGTGATACCTTTAGGCTACTAGTAAAATAATTTAAAAGTTGCTAATATTTCGAGGGCAAAAACCCTTTTCCTCAGAGCTGTACCAGAAGTTCAAACATGGAAAAAGATAGAGTTGCCATGAGTTATTTTTCTAGATGTAAAGTTCTTGGCAAGATAAAAAAAAATGCCAGGTAGCTTCTTACTTAAGGCCCAGAGCTGAGATGTTGTGAAGCTGCATCTGAAGTAAGGGGTGGTGTTTTTACAGTCCCAGTCCTTCAAACAACTTTTTATGTACATATACTTTACACCCTTTCTGTCTATGTGGCACTTTGAGGCTAAGAGCCCCTTACTGGCCAGAGAAGGGGGTTGTTGTTGCAGAAGACCCATGCATTTCATTAGGGGTATGGGATAACATTTAGAAAAATCCACTAGGTGTGGCCAATTGGATCAAATAAAAAAAGAAATTACCTAGTGGAAGCAGTCTTGTCGTGCCTCTGTTGATGGTCTGTTTGCCTCCTTCTTGGTACATATGGGGGTGGGGTGTGGCTCATTCTTGGTATCTCAGTATTTCCAACTGGAGCAAAACAAATTGGGAAGTTGTGTAGCATTTAGTTTTCGTGATGGCTCCCCGGCTCCCCCATTTGTTTTGCTTTTTCTCTTGAGAACATTCTGCCTAATTTTCATTTGTTTGCTGAAAATGAATGCCTGCCTATCATTCAAAGGCAGGTGGCTGCAAGGTCTGTCTAGGCTGACCTGACACCTTTGGGGAGCTAAGATTAGGATTGAGATCACATGGGGAAATTGAACTCTGTAGAGTGGTCAGGTGATGTCTGTTTCCTGGTGATCACACAATGCATGGGGAGATAACACTCCAACTGGATCCTGAACCATGTCCAAGCTGGTTCTTTTTGGTCCAGCTGGAGGCATACTATTTTAGAGGGCTGGGCTGGAGTGATTCTCCAACAGATAGAAGGGTTGCCTTAGGGGAGACTGATCCAATTAAAGCAACCTTTTCTGGTGCAATCAGGTATGTGACCTTATAGCCATCTGATTGCACCCTGAGTAGAGCAAGGCGGCAGTGATAGGATATTGTGGGGGTTGACACCTCAGTACCAAAGTGTGGATCCTTTCACATGCCCACCCTGCTGCCCGTGAGCCCAACATGTCAGGACCTTTGAGCAGAGCAGAAACATTGTTCTTCATTCCAGCCTTTTGTAAAGGTGGGCGAAAATGACACGGAGATCATGACTAGCAAGAACAAGGTGACTTGTCTTTCTTCAAGGGAGAGAGGCAGGGGTTCATAAATGTGGCTGCAGGTTCTGTGTGATATGAATGGGTCCTGCTGCCTGAAAGCCATTAGATTATAGAACCTGTGTGTATTCTAAAAAGACACAATTTGTCTCTGAAAAACACAAGCCATGTGAAGATCTTCATACTTGTGAGTGAGGAAGGAGGAGAATCAAATAAAGAAAAGGTGCTGGCACATTTTTTCTAGTGTATTTTCTTCCTCCTGTAACCACTACATGTAGAAATAGAGAAACTATTTTCTTTTTTAGATATAAAAGGAAAAAAGTATTTATTTTGTTGTACAAGATGTAATTTCAGAAAACAGTCCATGTTGTAAATAAATATAGTAAATGGGAAGATGGATTCTATCTACTCACTGTATAAATGAATTTTAAAAAACTTGTTAAATTTAGTTCATAAATGAATGGTGTAGATATATGGATAGCTTTGTTCTGGTTTACAGTAACAGACATGTATTCTGCCTCTTCTTTCCTGTCTGTAAAATGTGTGTCCGTGACAATAGAACTATGACAATCAGAAGTGTGCCTGTTGTTGACCTATAGGTTGTTCACCAAGAAAAGAATAATTAGAATAAAAGTTGCCCATATTTATTTAAGTGTGTTATCTTTGATGTGTTTCCAAAAGACAATCCTTGCAATTCAAATGAAAGGTTTGAAATTCTCCAAAAGCTTCCTAACTGAAGGGCAAGTCTACCGTCAGTTTATAACCCTATTTACATGTTTCATTTACTCTAAGTATGGCTTGAAGTGGTGACGGAGATTTTCATGAAGTCAGGGGTGTTATCTGGGTGGGTGGGTGGGCAGAAGGGTACATCTATCCTGGGAACAGCAATCTGGGGGCGCCTGGAGGGGGTGCAGGAGGAGGAACCCGTGTACCCTCCTGATGCCCAGCAGTCCTCCTTTCCCCTAAGGCTTGGCTATGACACCCCCTCCGCTGCCGTGTGCCATGTGAGTGACAAAGCAGGCAGGCAGGCAGGAGCACAGTGGCCTATTTCATTATAAACTTAAAAGGAAAGTTAAATAAGGTACTGCAAGATAGAAAAAGTTATATATTCATGGGACTGGCTAAAGCAAATGCAGAATAGACCAAGTATAAAGGAGAAATGAGGAGAAAATATTTCTTGGCTGAATGTTATACAAATGGAAAAAATGGACTAAAGAATGAATAACTAAAGTAGGAGATTGCAGAAACTTGACTAAGTTTGAAGAAATTATAGATACAATAAATAAGACAGAGAATAAAGAACAGAGAAAAGGTATAGTTAGTGTGATATATAAGTTATCAGTTCAGGAGGAATATAAAGAAAAAGAAATTAAAAGGAATATGGCAAAACATATTACTAAAGAAATAAAAGAAAATAAATGGAAGAGTAAAGGACAAACTATTGAACAGGTCAAACAATTTAAATACCTGGGTGTCCTATTTCATTATAAACACTGTTGGGTCCCACAACGTAAAGCCGCTATAAACATAGCTATAGTTATGGCGCAGTCCACTCTTTGATTCTACCATAGTAAAGGCAATCAACTTGTACCAGCTGCCTTTCAGGTATGGAAGACAAAGATTATTCCACAGATCCTATACAGCATTCCAATGTGGCAGGACACCATACATAGATCATTCTGTAGAGCAAATAAAATTGCAGTTCCTTTGAAAAGTCTTGGGGCTTCCTAGATGTATCCCATATGCTGTTCTTTGTCTTGAGACTGGTATCTCTTTGTTAGATACTACTGCTTGGTTGTTAACAACTCAATTTTGGTTAACATTTATTATAATACAAACCCACACACTTTGTTATGCCATCTTCTAAGGGATAGGTATCCACCATTTGGACCATCTACTTGGTTCAGAAAACTAAAAGAATTGGGATTAGACATAGAAGAAATTGGATAATTATGTCAGGAACAAGCTTTTGGACAGAGAGCAATAAACACTGTGGAGCTTGGCCCAGAGGGTCTGTTCACCATGGCATTTTCACATTGTTTTCACACCCGGCCAACAGGCAGGATATTTATCATTTCTCAAATTCCCTCAAAAACGTAGAGTCTTTTCACTGGCAAGAAGTAATGCTATGCCTTCAGTAATTTTGTTCATCAGATTTAATGGTATCCCTAATGACAAGAGATGCTGTTCTTGTAAACTGGGCAGTGTGGAAACTCTTACACATATGGTTCTATATTGTGTCTTAGAGAAGGAGCTATGCAAAAGAGTTCTTGACCCAGTTTTATTAAAGTTAAATGGAAGATCAGATTTGGATAAAGTTTGTTGTATGCTCTCTTCTATATCGGATGATACATTTGAATGAGTAGCAGCCTTTTTATGCATGATTGTCAAGAAGCGAGTCTCTGATTTGCTTTAACTTTATTTAAAAGGCACACCTTGTGGATCTTAATGCATGCTGTGAAACCTCTCTGTTTTCTCCTATTATGCCAATAAAGATTATCTTATATTAAATAATAGAGGAAGAATGGGGGAAATGTGGAATAAAATAATAGCAAAAATATGTCAGTGAGAGTAAAAGAAAATTGTTATAAAGTATATTGGAGATGATATATAACACCTGTGAAGTTAAATATAAAAAAGAAATATCTCCAATATGCTAGAGGTGTAAAAAAAGAAAAGAAAAAGGGACATATATAGACACATTTCGTGGTTGTGTGAGAAAATGAAAATGAAATGGACATTGGTTTTTAAAGAAATACAAGAAATACTAGGGGAAAGGATTCAAATGTCCCCACAAATTGTATTGTTAAACATGGTTGTAGATACACAATTGGAGAAAGAGGAGGTAGAATTGGTAATTATAATGATAATGATGGCAAGGCTGATTTTTGCCAAGCATTGGTAGTCCAACAACCAAATAACATTGGAGGAATGGTACAGGGACTTTTGGAATATGACCATTAATGATGAATTGACTTGTGAAATTAAAATTAGGAAAGGTTTGAGAAAGTCTAATAATTTCAGAGGAATATGGGATAAACTGTTAGTACATGTATTTCAAAAAGGTAAAGGCTATACACCTGGAGAAGAACTCAGTGTATTTCAGGAGGGAAATGGGCCGGTCAATATCATAAGAGTTATAAGTTTGTTTAAGTCCTGAGTGGGAGGTGGGTTGCACAGAGTTGGTTTTGTTATATCAGTTTCATTTCATTGCGTTTGATAATGTTGCTCGTTGCATTTCATTTCATTTTGTAAATAATGAATTTTTAATTCGAATGGAACAAAATGGAAGCTGCCACCGCCCAGCTGCTTCTGATAGCTTGGACTGTGGGGAGAGGGGGCCGGGGCTTTCCGGTTCTGATCCAGGCGAGGGTCAGGAGGTCACCGATCACATTTGAGAAAAATGCTGATGGATTTCCATTTTGACATTGGAAGTTCAGCTTTCATGACTGTGTTGACATTTGACAGTCAAAGCAGACATTAAAAGGTTTCATTACTGCCTTGGACAAATCCATCTTTGTTCCCTCAGTGGAATTTCCTCAGGGATTCACAGCTCAACCATCATGCTAGTAAATTAGGCCTCTGTTTACCTCACAGTGAACAGTCACCAAGTAAAGCATGTTGTGCACAAGTAAAGTATACCCAGTGTGCTTCCTTCAGTAGCCAGATCTGGTACCTTCATCTTTAGAAATATATATTATTATTTTATAGGATTTTTAAAAATATTTTAAATATTTTCAAACTTGGGGTAAGTGAATTAGCTGATCCTGTGGATGAGGAGCTCAGAACCAGAAAGCCAAGATCGAAGCTGCCACCGCCCCTCCTTTGCTCACAGAGACCAGATAATCTCACCTTGAAAGGTACACTAGGCTTTCCACTGAAGATATGTAGCCCTCCCATGTAAGGAGAGTTTTGTGTCAGCAATGGGCTGGTGTAAAAGAAGGTGCACCTACTATGAACCTTCCCTTCCCCTTCATCACCTGAAGAAAAGAATGTCTGAGTAGCCATTGACGTTCTTACAGAGCTGTTTTTAGCATCTTTGTCCCATTCTTCCGGAGGAATCTCTTGATTGTGCAAGTTTCTTTATTACCTTTGTGAACATCCTTTTGTGAAATACTTTGAATGCTGTGTTTTACTACCCCACCCTATTCCTTTTGTCTCCCTCTGCTCCTGCCCACAACAAAACACCACAGGAGAAACGGGACAATAAAAAGAAAGCAAGAGTCAATGTTTCAGTGGTCTCATTTTATTTATCAGTTAAGCATTTGCCAGCTTGGAATAAAGAAACGGAAACTAAAACGCATTGCTGGAGTATTTTGTCGAAGGCAGCCATCCAAAGGTAAACAACTTCTTCTCCACAGCTCAAGCTAAATGTGGAGGGATTGTAGCACTATTTGGGTTGGGGGGGGGAGAGAAATGAATAAATAATAAAGGAATAAATTGGAGACAACTTTTAGCTGAGCAGTCACACAAAAGTATCACAAACATTCAGGGGTTACTTGCACAGGAGGACTGCCTCATCCATGGCTGCTATCTCACCTAGGGAAGATCCTGATCTTTGGAAGGTCTGGCTTTTCCTCTTCCTCCTGTCATGTGACTGAAGATGTGGGATAGCAGTTCCCACGTACAAAGGTTTTTTTAAAGTGCCGTTCAGCCCCATGGCCAGCAGGTGGAGCTAGGATTTAAAAAAGGACCAGCTGACTGGCGCTAGAGGTGGGGGGAAGTTTAAAAAAGTGTAATCGCCAGCTGGCTGGTGCTAGGAGGGTGGAGTGAAATTTTTTTTAAAAAAGTGCCAGACCAGCTGACTGGCACTAGGGGTGGGAGAAGTTAAAAGAAAAAAACAGCGCCCAATCGGCCAGCTGCCTGGTGCTAGGAGGGTGGGAAAAACTAAAAATAAATTACAAAATAACACCAGACCAGCCAGAGGACCACCTGACTGGTGCTGGGGGGGTGGGGGTTAAAAGAAAAAAAAACCAACCACCAACTGGCTCCAGGAACAGCCGATAGGCACTATGAGGGGAAAAAACCCGGATAATCTGTGGTCCTACAACATCGGCGTCTTTAAAAGGTGGATTTTTTAAAGCGATGAAAAAAATACCTACCTCTCCGGTAGGTCTTGGAAACCATAATTAAGGGGGTGTTACTGGATTTTCTTACTCCCCCAAAAAGCCTGTTGGCCGTGGGACGACATTTTTGGATATGGTATATCTACACATTTAATCTGCATTTAAAGGGACGTGGGATAGGAGCCCAAGTCTCCCTTTCTAAGAAGTCACATTTAAATATAATTTTAACACTTCCCCTGAGTGGGTGCAGATTTTTTCTGCTTTTCGGGAAGAGGATGGTATTCCCAAACACCCAAAGCACAATATGGAGTACCCTTGAAAAGATGACCTGTCACCCAGCTCCTTCTGCCTTTGCCATTCGGATTGCCAGGTGGAGAAGTGTGGATTCAGGGTGATGTCTTTCAAAGCAATGCACTTCTGCAGGGCCTCTAAGCCTTTTAACTCCAAAGTAGGGCTATCTGAACCTAAGGGGCATCCCATGTGTCTTTTGACATACTCCTTTCTTTCTTGGCTTCCTCTCTCCTCCCTAGGTTTAAAAATCTTGGGAGGTGACAAGGGGCAACGGCAGCATCTAGGTGTTGTTGGCATGGGGAGAAACAGAACCCCAAAGATCCACATCTCTTCACTATGAATCACCTCCCTTTCCCCCTCGGAAGCCATTTTTCTTATTTGCAAAAACAGCAGGTGGAGCAGGGCAGTGGGATGTCGCACTGATAAGGATTTATAAGCATGAGAAAAAAATCAAAATATATTATAAGCATTAAAATATTAACAGACCCAAATATGCTGACAAGGTATAGGGTCAAAATGACGCAGCAAAACTTGGCATAAGCACATTGCGGGGGTGCCAGTCTATGAAGAACAGCAAATATTTTGTGGTTAGCTAGAATGAAGCCAAGCTAGGAAGTAGGAGACAAGACCATGGTCACGGTGACCCATCCTCTAAGACTGTTGGCACTATCTTATAGTGTGGAGATGTCAATTTGCTGAGAACAACATAGCAGTTAGCCAGAAATAAGGAGCCAACTTTGAACTAAGAAATAGGGTCAGGTCATTCTAGGCTTTGATGGCTAAATGGCTATAAGCCAAGAACATGAGCTGATGAACAAACACATGAAAGCACATGTAGGCACGTGTAGGGGCATACAAAATACGTCAGTCTTAGATCATACACCATGCAAAAGAGTATATAACCATCATCAGAAGCCATTTAGTCCTTTGTCCAGGACAGCAGGGCAGATCGAACCGTCTGGCCTGTGCTATGTCTTGGAACATTAAGGGGCTCTTGGACCCTTAAGCTAAGATGTCTACTAACCTATTTTCTGTACTGTATGTGTTCTGTGTTGTATCTCTATCTGTCTTTAATAAACCTTTTGCTATATAACTAACTCAGTGTGGCAATTTTGATGAACCACCAATGGTGAATTGGCAATTTATAAAGAACCACCCCAAATGCCAATTTTTAAGGACCTTTCTTGACTTTATCAGCCCCCAAAACCAAGAGAGCTCCCCCTCCTCCTCCTTGTCATGAGCTGCCTGAACATATTCGTATTTTCCTTTTCTCCAAGCATGACAGCTGAAAGCCCCTGATGTGAGAGGATTACTAATGGATTGCTTTCTCTACCTTATTGAGACATTCTAGGGAGATGGTTGATGATGCCAACAATTTCCAATCTAGAAGATTGTGCTCTGGTCACATAGCTTTCACATGCTGTGAGTTTGTGTGTATGTTTGTTTTACTGCACTTTTCATCCTGCATAGAAGAGATACGGACATTTTATGAAGTTGCCGGATCATTGTCTCATACCCTTGTTCAATAAGCCAGTCGATGAATATCCTTGCTCTTTGCCTTTTGAGGATTTTTATCATGTCACTGCCAAGGTCTGCTTCCGAATATTGCCTCTTCGCTTTTGCAACAACGTGTTTGGCACCATCTCCCTCTTCAGAAACAAGCCTGTTTGGGAAGTCAGGCATGAAGAAAATTAGGACCTTCTTGCTCCTCCAAGAACCCTGATCAGATCAACCCATGACTGTACAGCTAATAAATTTTGTTGAATAAAATTTCATCATAGTTATCGAAGTATTTCGAGAGGTCACTGCCAAATGTTCCTTCTGCTTGCCTCTTCGCTTTTGCAACAGCGTGTTCGGCACCATGAACCTCTCCGGAAACCAGCCTGTTTGGGAAGACAGGCATGAAGAAAATTAGGACCTTCTTGCTCCTCCAAGAACCCTGATCAAATCAACCCATGACTGTCCGCTACTAAATTTTGTTGGATAAAATTTCATCATAGTTATCTAAATGAGTTCAATTGCATTGTTTCATATTGTTGGATGCTTTAGGAAAATATCAAGTCTCTTTTCCTCAAGGCTTTTTCATCCCAACTGTAACATGCACACAGTCTCACTCAGAGGCACCATTTCCCAGTGCTCCTTACCGTGATTCAATCGCCATTTGTCTCGTAGCGGGAAGTATAGTCGCTAGGACCAGTCCGAATATACATAGCCACCCAATGTTGTTCATTTCCTGTACGTACACACACAAATCTCAGAGGAAAGATGATTTCCACAGTGGACTCTGAGGAGCCACCAGTCTAGAAATGCAGCAGTAGAGACTGCGATCCCCAGTCCCTTTTTAAATACTGCTGGTATCCTTTGCTCCACCTCTGCTCTGCCAAGGTTTCTGCCTAAGCCCCACCTACTTGTCTGGCTTCAGTTCTGCCCCTGCTGTCATGTCCATCTTTTGCCTTCTTGACAGGTAACATGTAACAAGACACCCAGCAGCTTCATCTGTGATAACCAATACATTGAATCTGGCTTGGAGAGGCACCAGGGGCCAATGCAGGTGGGCTAAAACTAGAGAACTAGGCTCAAACTGTCTTAATGCCAGTAATCAGTCTAGCTGCTGCATTCTGCACCTGCTGCGTCTCCAACTCAGACCCAATGGCAGCCTCAAGGACCCAGGGGAGCATAGCATTCCATTTTGTTTCATTTCATTTCATTTTGCACCAAAACTACTTTAAAAATCATTACTAACAAAACGAACCTGCTAAAGAAATTAAATGAAACACTGTATATTAAAAAGTGCACTGTCATATTAAAAAGTGCACTGTCAACGTGCACTCCTCCCCCTCCTTGCCCGCCCCTGCCACTGACTCCCCCAATCACCCATCCCCTGCGCCCCCACCTTTCCTGCTTCACTATCACTGGGCACTCTTCTTGTTGTTGTTCAGTCGTTCAGTCGTGTCCGACTCTTCGTGATCCCATGGACCAGAGCTCGCCAGGCCTTCCTGTCTTCCACTGCCTCCCGGAGTTTGGTCAAATCCATATTGGTTGCATCGATGCCACCGTCCAACCATCTCATTCTCTGCCGTCCTTTTTTCCTTTTGCCTTCAATCTTTCCCAACATCAGGGACTTTTCCAAGGACTCCTCTCTCCTCACGAGGTGGCCAAAGTACTGGAGCCTCAGCTTCAAAATCTGTCCTTCCAGTGAACATTTGCAGTTGATTTCTTTCAGGATGGATAGGTTTGATCTCCTTGCAGTCCAGGGGACTCTCCAGACTCTCCTCCAGCACCACAGCTCAAAAGCATCAATTCTGCGGTGATCAGCCTTCTTTACAGTCCAGCTTTCACTTCCATACATCACTACTGGAAAAATCATAGCTTTGACTATCCTGACCTTAGTTGGCAAAGTGATGTCTCTGCTCTTTAGGATGCTATCTAGGTTTGCCATTGCTTTTCTCCCAAGAAGTAGGTGTCTTTTTATTTCATTGCTGCAGTCGCCAGCTGCAGTGATCAAGGAGCCCAAGAAAATTAACTCTGCCATTGTCTCCATTTCTTCCCCTTCTATTTGCCAGGAGGTGATGGGACCGGTGGCCATGATCTTAGGGTTTTTTTATGTTGAGATTCAGCCCATTTTTTTCACTCTCCTCTTTCACCCTCATTAAGAGGCTCTTTAATTCCTCCTCACTTTCTGCTATCAGAGTAGTATCATCTGCGTATCTGAGGTTGTTGATATTTCTTCCGGCAATCTTAATTCCGGCCTTTCGCATGATATACTCTGGATATAAGTTAAATAGGCAAGGTGACAGTATACAGCCTTGCCGTACTCCTTTCCCAATTTTAAACCAGTCAGTTGTTCTATATCCAGTTCTAATGGTTGCTGCTTGTCCCACATATAGATTTCTTCGGAGACAGATAAGGTGGTCAGGCACTCCCATTCCTTTAAGAACTTGCCATAGTTTGTTGTGGTCCACACAGTCAAAGGCTTTGGCATAGTCGATGAAGCAGAAGTAGATGTTTTTCTGAAACTCTCTGGCTTTCTCCATAATCCAGCGCATGTTGGCAATTTGATCTGTAGTTCCTCTGCCCCTTTGAAATCCAGCTTGCACTTCTGGAAGTTCTCTTTCTACATACTGCTGAAGCCTGCCTTGTAGAATTTTGAGCATAACCTTGCTAGCGTGTGAAATGAGTGCAATTGTGTGATAGTTGGAACATTCTTTGGCATTTCCTTTCTGAGGGATTGGGATGTAGACCGATCTTTTCCAGTCCTCTGGCCACTGCTGGGTTTTCCAGATTTGCTGGCTTATCGTGTGCAGCACTTTTACAGCATCCTCTTTTAAGATTTTAAAGAGTTCAATTGGAATGCCGTCACCTCCACTGGCCTTGTTGTTTGCAATGCTTTCTAAGGCCCACTTGACTTCCCTTTCCAGGATGTCTGGCTCCAGGTCAGCAACTACGCTATCTTAGTCATCAGGGACATCCAGATCTTTCTGATATAATTCCTCTGTATATTCTTGCCATCTCTTCTTGATCTCTTCTGCTTCAGTTAGGTCCCTACCATTTTCGTCCTTTATCATATCCATCTTTGCATGAAATGCCCCTTTAATATCTCCAATTTTCTTGGTTTTTCCTTTTCTGTTGTTTTCCTCTATTTCTTTGCACTGTTTGTTCAAGAAGGCCGCCCTGTCTCTCCTTGCTATTCTTTGGAAGTCTGCATTCAATTTTCTGTATCTTTCCCTTTCTCCCTTGCATTTTGCGTCCCTTCTCTCCTCCGCTATTTGTAGGGCCTCGTTAGACAACCACTTTGCTTTCTTGCATTTTCTTTTCTTTGGAGTAGTTTTCATTGCAGCCTCCTATACAATGTTACAAGCCTCCATCCATAGTTCTTCAGGTGTTCTGTCCACCAAATCTAGTTCCTTAAATCTATTCTTCACTTCCACTGTTTATTCATAAGGGATTTGACTTAGATTAAAACTGACTGGCCCAGTGGTCTTCCCTGCTTTCTTCAGTTTAAGTTTGAATTTTGAAATAAGAAGCTGATGATCTGAGCCACAGTCAGCACCAGGTCTTGTTTTTGCTGACTGTATAGAGCTCCTCCATCTTTGGCTGCAGAGAACATAATCAATCTGATTCCGGTATTGTCCATCTCGTGATGTCCATGTGTAGAGTCGCCTTTTGTGTTGTTGGAAAAGAGTGTTTGCAGTGACCAGCTTGTTCTCTTGACAAAACTCAATTAGCCTTTGCCCTGCTTCATTTGGAACTCCAAGGCCAAACTTGCCAGTTATTCCTTTTATCACTTGACTCCCTACTTTAGCATTCCAATCCCCTATGATGAGAAGAAAATCTTTCTTTGGTGTCAGTTCTAGAAGTTGTTGTAAGTCTTCATAAAACTGGTCAATCTCAGACTCTTCAGCACTGGTAGTTGGTGCATAAACTTGGATTACTGTGATGTTGAAAGGACTGCCTTGAAATCATACCGAAATCATTCTATCATTTTCTTTCTCACTCTGTTGTTGACTATGAGGGCTATTCCATTTCATCTATGGGATTCTTGCCCACAGTAGTAGATGTGATAGTCATCTGAACTGAATTCACCCATTCCTGTCCATTTAAATGTGCTGATGCTCAAGATGTCAATGTTTATTATTTCCATCTCACGTTTGACCACATCCAGCTTACCCTGGTTCATAGATCTCACATTCCAGGTTCCTATGCAGTATATTTCTTTGCAGCATTGGACTTTGCTTTCTCTTCCAGGCTGGTCTGCAGCTGAGCGTCCTTTTGGCTTTGGCCCAGCCACTTCATTAGCTCTGGAGCTCCTTGTACTTGTCCTCTGCTCTTCCTCAGTAGCATGTTGGACGCCTTCTGACCTGAGGGGCTCATCTTCCAGCATCATATCTTTTAGCCTTTTGTCTCTGTCCATGGAATGTTCTTGGCAGGGATACTGGGGTGGCTTGCCAGTTCCTACCCCAACTGGGCACTCTCGCAGCAGGCAAAACTGTATGCCACCGCCACTTCCTCCCCGCTCCCCCAGCCCCCACCTCACCAGGCTTTGCCACTGCCGGGCACCCTGTCAGCAGGTGAAACCACATGCATGGCCACTTCCTTCCTCCATCCCCCTGACCCCCACCTCTGCCCTCTGCCACCAGTGGGAGCCAGGAACCAGTGAGTCCTGAACAATGGGGAGAAAGCACGGGCTGCGGAAACCTCAACTGGAAGGCGGGGCTGAGCTGTGTGTGCTTTGTGGGCCTCCTGGAAATTACAATGGATTATCCGAAAAATTTGTTATCATGGGCATTATTTATCTGAGGTATTACTGCATATTGACAGGAATTCTTATCTCCCCTGGATGTACTAGCTATGTGTCCATTCAGTTCCAAATGAAGCACACACTTCCAGATCTGGAGCCCTTATGTGTTAAAATGGCTCCTTTGGGATGGAGCGGGAGAAGGAGATAGCTGAGGGGACAAATAGTTTTCTTTCTTCATTTGTTTTGTCTTTTGATTTGTTTTTGGATCTAAATACTGCCTGACCTACAGTAGTGCAGTGTCAAGGAACCCCAAAGATGCATTTGTAAACTTTGCCCCCTATTTATACTTGAGTGCTGGACAAGCACATTTTTCCTTCCAGAATTTCAGATAGTAGAAATGGGGTATAGACAGGCAACATATATTGACAGGAATAATTATCTCCCCTAGATGTACTTGTTGTTTGTCAATTCAGTCCCAAATGAGGCACACACTTCCAGATCTTGAGTCCTCAACTGAATATGGATGTTGACTTTGTCTTAAGCCTCGCTCACTCCCGCTCCAAAAATATGTATTACTTTTATTTTATTTTGATTTTTGACTATTTATACCTCACCTTTCTCATTGGAAAACTACCCAAGGCGGATTACAGAAAGGAGAGACAATATACAGTCCATTACAATTAAGACATAAGAACATAAGAACATAAGAAGAGCCATGCTGGATCAGGCCAAAGGCCCATCTAGTCCAGCTTCCTGTATCTCACAGCGGCCCCACCAGATGCGTTTGGGAGCGCATGAGACTAGATATCTGTCTCCTGATACCACTCCCCTACATCTGGCCCTTGAAGTACCCTGGTTTAAAGCCTAGAGATTACACATCTCCATCATGGTTTGTAACCCGTGATGGACTTTTCCTCTAGGAATCTGTCCAATCCCCTTTTGAAGGCATCCAGGCCAGATGCCATCACCACATCCTGTGGCAGGGAGTTCCATAGACTTACAACGCGCTGGGTGAAAAATATTTTCTTTTGTCAGTTCTTACTCTCCCAGCACTCAATTTGAATGTCCCCTAGTTCTGGTATTTTGAGAGAGGGAGAAGAGCTTCCCTCTATCCACTTTACTCATACCCTGCATTATTTTGTATGTCTCAATCATATCCCCCTCAAGCGCCTTTTTCCAGACTAAAGAGGCCCAATTGTTTTAGCCTTTCTTCATAAGGGGAGGTGCCCCAGCCCAGTAATCATTTTAGTTGCTCTCTTCTGCACCTTTTCCAGTTCCACTATGTCTTTCTTGAGATGCGGTGACCAGAATTGTACACACAATACTCCAGGTGGGGCCTTACTATTGTTTTGTATAACGGCATTATAATGTTGGCTGTTTTATTTTCAATCCTTTTTGATAATCCCTAGCATGGAATTGGCCTTCTTCACTGCTGCCACACATTGGGGAGACACCTTCATGGAGCTGTCCACCAACACACCAAGATCTCTTTCCTGATCCGTCACGGATAACTCAGAGCCCATTTGATAGATGAAGTTTGGATTTTTGCCCCAATATGCATTACTTTACATTTGGTTACATTAAAACGCATTTGCCATTTCTCAGCCCACTCCCCAGTTTGGAGAGATCCTTCTGGAGCTCTTCACAATCTTCTCTGGTTTTTACCACATGGAAAAGTTTTGTGTCATCTGCAAACTTGGCCACCTCACTGTTTATCCCTGTCTCCAGGTCATTTATGAACAGATTGAAAAGCACCGGTCCCAGGATCGAGCCCTGGGGCACACCGCTTTTCACTTCTCTCCATTGTGAAAATTTCCCATTGACACCTACTCTTTGTTTCCGGGATCTCAACCAGTTCTCGATCCATAAGAGGACCTGCCCTCTTATCCCCTGACTATGCAATTTTCTCAGCAGCCTTTGGTGAGGGACTGTGTCAAAAGCCTTTTGAAAATCCAGATAGACTATATCCACCGGTTCACCCAAATCCACGTGCCTGTTGACCTTTTCAAAAAATTCTAAAAGGTTTGTAAGGCAAGATTTACCCTTACAGAAGCCATGCTGATTTTCTCTCAGCAAGGTTTGTTCTTTTATGTGTTTTAAGATTTTCTCTTGGATGAGGCCTTCCACCATCTTCCCTGGGACAGATGTAAGGCTAACCGGCCTGTAGTTTCCTGGGTCCCCCCTCCTTCCTTTTTTAAAAATTGGTGTGACATCCGCTATCCTCCAGTCCTCCGGCACTGTGGCCGTTTGAAGAGACAAGTTGCATATTACCGTTAAGAGATCTGCAATTTCATTTCTCAGTTCCCTTCATACAATTATGATATAATTGTATGTTTATACTTGTGTCATAATTGTATGACAGACAAATAAGACATAAACGAAGCCGTGTCCACCATTTTTGATGTTCCCTACCAGTAGTGATTCTTGAGATTCACTGTAATTGGAATGTAATCCCAGAAGCCCAGGGTTTTCTTTTCCAAGTCACCTGTTTCTTTTTTGGACATGGGTCTGGATTAGAGAAACAGGTGCACTGCATGGGAGTAAATGGCTTGGTTATGTTAGACTTGTCTTTAAGAGCTGTAGCACGCTGACAATTTAACAAACACTTCAAATTGTATCTGTGTAATAGGGTACAATGCCTGACTTTGCAGGATATCCACCAACTAGTGATGTGAGTCTAATGTATGGTGCATGGCCTTCAAAGAGTATGTTTCTGCTTCAGTATCAGTTTCCTTGTTTGTATTTCTTTGAGATACATTCTAATGACTTCCCTCTGAAACCAAGCAGAACATCAACATGATTCTGATGTACAAACTGGTCAGCTGTGTTCCTAAAGACTGGCAAACTGCTGGTCTGGGTTTTGGTATTTCCTGGGCACCTACTGATCCTCGCGGTTCAGTGGATTCTGGTGAACTGGAACACTTATCTTTTTAAATTAAGTAAATTAATTTGATTAAATTAAGTATATACTTTCAGGTTCTTTTTGTTGCTCTGTATTTTCTTCCCAGGGCTTTGAGGCCTAGTGCAGAGGACAGAACAGAACTAAACATACCCACCCACAGGTCCCTAACCCCCATGATAATTGGGGGATTGGTGTGCCCACTTAGACCAAGCCAAGCAAAACTAGGAGAATGCTGGGTTTAGAGTGGAGCACTCAATTTCTGAGTAATGTAGAGATTTCAGAGTAGCAGCCAACCTGGATGATATTCTCTAAGTGCGTACAATCATATTTTCAGGCAATTCAGAATGTTCAGTGTGCAGTGTGCCGACCCAAAAGAACAAGGGATCAGCTGGAGACCCATACTATATAGGTTTCAGCACCTTAGGCAATTGTTCACAAGGCTACGGATACTATTGTCTGTCTAACAAGCCTATTCATGCTATTGTCCATTTTATGAGCCTATTTCAGACCAGGGTGACAAGAGGTCAAAGCTGACTATAAGATGGAGGACTTGCACTAGCTGTATTCAGACTGATGAAGTCGTTTGGATGAGAAGCAAAGTTTCTATCTCTCAAGAAAAAAGAAGTCCAGTTGTCATGACTCAACTTCCAGATAAACTCACCTGGATGACTGAGAATCTTCACAAGCAATTCAGAATGGTGCCCATGTGAATGACCCCAAAACTCTAACTTACAAAGGCATTCAGAACAAATTATTATTAAAAATTACATAATTAAATTTGAATGCAGTAACAAAAGGATATGAATGGAAAGAGGCTTGTATTTTACAGTAATAGGCATATAAAATTCAAGATTTGGAAAATGATATTTAAAAGAAATTAGAAAGTATATTTATCTTAACACGGGATAATAAAGCATTAATAGAGTTACAAGGTAAAAGAAGAAAATTAGATGGGATTCATTTAGAAAGAGTGCAACAAAATTTAATGTATTTGAACAGAGAATAGTATGAGTGTAATAATAAAAATTCTAAGTTATAGGCAACTGTCCTGAGGGAGTCCCCATCTAGGTAAGGACGAATCTGGGCTATGCGACATAGATGGAAAAAGGCAGTCCTGGACACAGCGGCCACCTGGGCTTCCATAGTGAGCGCCAGGTCCAGGACTACGCCCGGATTCTGGACACTGTCCAAAGGCCGGAGGGAAACGTCCTCAAAGGTGGGAAAGGGGCCTCCATAACCAGATGGGGAAGTCCCAAAGAACATAACCTCAGTCTTCTCGGGGTTGATTTTGAGTCTGTTGGCCCTGGTCCATTCCATGACTGCACCCAGGCACTGGTCAAGGGTCTGGGAAGCCTCTTCTGCAGCGGTGGAAAAGGAGAGATAGAGCTGTGTGTCATCAGCGTACTGATGACAGCAGACTCCAAATCTCCTTATGACCTCTGCCAACGGCCGTACATAGATGTTGAACAGCATGGGGGAGAGGGATGACCCCTGTGATACCCCACAAGGGAGTATCCAAGGAGCAGACAACTCCCCCATGCTGTACCCGCTGGGGATGGCCCCCCAAGAAGGACCGGAACCAACTGTGGACAGTGCCTCCGATCCCGATCTCGGAGAGCCGACCCAGCAGGATACCGTTATCGATGGTATCAAAGGCCGCTGACAAGTCCAGAAGAACCAACAGGGTAGAGCAACCCCTGTCAGCCCCCCAGAGGAGGTCATCTTGCAGAGCAACCAAGACTGTCTCAGTCCCCCGAGCGGGCCTGAACCCAGACTGGAATGGGTCAAGGGCCCGTTCTCTCTCCAGAAATGTTTGAAGCTGGACCGCGGCCACCCTCTCGATTACCTTGCCCATAAAGGGGACATTTGCAATTGGGTGGTAGTTGGCCAATTCGCCCAATGCCATGCCAGGTTTTTTTCAGAATGGGCTTTACCACAGTCTCCTTCAGGCGAGAGGGAAATATCCCTTCCCTGAAGGAGGCTGTGGCGATGATAGAATCCCATTCGGGCATGCTCCTGCCAACGGCTTTCATAAGCCAGGATGGGCAAGTGTCAGAGGGGGTGGACACGGACCGGCAATGGGCAATAGCCCTGGAGGACTCAAGCGAGGAGACAGGCCCAAACTCAATCATGCAAGGAGACTGAGGGGGTGCAGCGTCAGGGGGTGCCGAGAGTAGACTAGAGCAACAGGAGTCGAATCCGGTCCAGATGGCCTCTACTTTAGATCTAAAAAAGGCTGCAAAAATCTCACTACTGAAATCAGTAGGAGGAGGCCTTACCAAACCAGGATTAGTGAGGTCGTGAACCACGCGGAACAATTCCGCCTGACGGTTCGAGGCCTCACTAATTCTCAGGGAGTAATAAGATGTTTTAGCCTCCCTGATCGCCCGATTGTAGCACCTGGTCTGGGCAATAACTGCAGCCTTATTCGTCGCCGTCTGGTTCCTCCTCCAGCTGCACTCCAGCCTCTTCCGTTATTGCTTCATCGCTCGCAGCTCCACAGTGTACCAAGGTGAGGAGCGAGCTCTGCAATGGATGAGGCGCCTAGGGGCGATCTGGTCGACAGCCCATGATCTACCATGGAGTCTACCAGATCGTCAGCCAGACCGCCAGGAGGCTGCCCGAGGACTTCCCGGAATCAATCAGGATTCAGAAGTCTCCGGGGGCAGGCCCAAATAGAGATTTAAAAAATCATAGGGGTAATACAGGATCAGAAGGGTAAAAGGTATAATAAAATGAAAGAAAAGTTGGAAGCATTCCCAGAGTACTACAAGACTCTTTACACAAGTAATAGCCCATGTATAAGTAGAATTCATGAATTTGTAAAGGAAAATAAGAAAATAAAGACACAGAAGGAAGATAGTGAAAGGATGGATCAGTTAATAAAAGATGAAGAGATTGAGAGACTTATAAATTGAAAATAAGTAAAAGTCCAAGAACAGATGGAATAGGACTTGAATTTTATAAAGTATTTAAGAAATTATCAATCCCTACAATGAAATAGTTATTTAACAAGATTATTGAAGGGGGTGGAATCAATAATAGTATTGCACTTAAAGCGAGGCAAAGAACCATCATCTATAGACCAACTTCATTGATTAATCAAGACACAAGGATATTTACAACAATTTTGGCTATTAGATTAAATAGTTTTGAAAGAAAATATATAAACAAAGACCAGAATGGTTTTATTAGATGTAGGCATATGGCAGATTTAGTTAGAAGCATTTTGAATAACATGTATTTAGCAAAGAGTAAAAAAGGCAGGTAGGAATAATATCATTAGATATTTTTAAAGCATTTGATATGGTAGAGTGGAATATCTTAAAGATTTTGCTTAATCGTTTAGGTGTTAGTGTTCAATTTAGCAATACAATAAAACAGTTGTATTCTCATAATAAGGCTAGAATTTTAGTGAATGATGGAGTAACTGGAATTATTACTCTGGGCTGGAGAACAAGACAGGATTTCCCATTACCTCCAGTTTTGTTTATACTTATAATGGAAATGTTGGCTTATGTAATAAGAGAGGATAAAGAAATAGAATTGGTAGAAGAGGAGAAATTAAAATTAAATTATTTGCTGATGATACATTATTAATAATTTAAAAACCCATTGATATGTATTTATAAATTACTAAACCATTTAAAGGCATTGGAGGAAGCCACAGGATTAAAGGTAAATTGGAATAAATCTGAATGTATGTTGGCAAATTATAAAGAGGAAGAGGGAAAGTGGTTTAAAGAAGTATTTAAAGGTAAATTAAAAATAGCATTAGTTATTTGGGCATAAAATTATCATAGGATTTAAAATATATGTTTAAAATAAATATAGAGAAAGTAAAGAAAGATTTCTGAACAAATAAAAGAATATCAAAAATTAAAGATTTCCTGGTTTGGAAAGATTTCAGTATGTAAAATGAAAATTATTCCCAAATTGATTTTTTTAATATTGGATGTTACCTTTAAAATGGGATGAAAGTGAGATAAAAGGAATCCAGGGGAAAATAAATATGTTTCGTAATGGTAATAAAAAAGCTGAGATTAATAAGAGTTTGTGGTATATATATCACAAAAAGAGCGTGGTTTAGATTTACCAGACATAAAGCTGTATTTCATAGCTAATCGGTTAAGACATATTCCAGATATAATAATAGAAAATGATAATTTTATTTGGGGAGACCTAGAAATTACTCAAAAAGAGAATATACTTTTAAGGAAGATATTAAAGCTCAGATGAGAAAGATAAATCAGTCATTTTTGAGTAACATGATGGAATGTTGGCAGAATTTTAGGGGGAATCTAAGTCCATTAGTTTCACTAGAAATTACGGTACTATCTTCCCAGAAAATTTAAAAGGAAAGTTAAATAAGGTACTGCAAGATAAAAAAAAGTTATATATTTACAGAACCGGCTATAACAAATGCAGAATACACCAAGTACAAAGGAGAAATGAGGAGAAAATATTTCTTGGCTGAATATTATACAAATGGAAAAATGGAGTAAAGAATGGAAAACTAAAGTAGGAGATTATAGAAACCTGACTAGGTTTGAAGAAATAATAGACAGAAGAAATAATATAGAGAATAAAGAACAGAGAAAAGGTATAGCTAGTGAGATGTATAAGTTAAATCAGGAGGAATATTAAAAAAATAAGTTAAAAGAGATATGACAAGAAGATATTAATAAAGTAATAAAAGAGGAAGGATGGGAGGAAATGTGGAATAAAAAGAATAGTGAAAAATATGCCAGTGAGAGTAAAAGAAAATTGTTATAAAGTATATTGGAGAAAAAAAGAAAAAGGGACATATTTAAACATGTGATGGTCATGTGAGATCAGGAAAATGGAATGGACGTTGTTTTTCAAAGAAATACAAGAAAGACTAGGGGAAAGGATTCAAATGTCATAAGATCATAAGATCATAAGAAGAGCCAATGCTGGGTCATGCCAAAGGCCCATCTAGTCCAGCTTCCTGTATTTCACAGTGGCCCCACCAAATGCATCCGGGAGTGCACAAGACTAAATATCTATCTCCCAATTAGAGATGGGCACGAAACGAGCAATTTTTTGTTTTTGTTTTCATTTTTTCGTTTCATTACGTAACGGAACGAAAAACGAATTTTGTCTCCAAAATGAAACGAAACGAAACGAAACAACAGAAATTTTGTCGTGCGTTTCGTTTTCGTTGCGGCAAATACATTGAACTGTAATGAATGCTAACGAAACAGCAAGTTTTTGTTTTTGTTTTTTCATTTCGTTACAGGTGTGAGGGATCTTCAGCCCTCCAAAGGTTTTGGACCACAACTGGTATTGTTAAACATGGCTGTGGTTCTAGAGGGGATATTCACTTTGGTATTTTCCTATAGAATTTATCTGCAGCGGGTGCAGAATACGGTGGCCAGGTTGGTGGTTGGTGCGGGCAGGTTTGACCACATCACCCCCATTCTGGCTCGCCTGCATTGGCTACCTGTTGCCTTCCAAATAAGGTTCAAGGTGTTGGTTTTGGTTTATAAAACCCTCCATGGCCTGGGTCCTGAATATCTGGCAGAGCGTATCTCCCTAAGATCAGAACTGCCCCAACCAACCTGATCCTCCATGGCTCTCTTGCTCCTGGTGGCCACCCCCAGGGAGGCCCGAAGGGTAGCTACGCATAAATGGGCCTTCTCGGTGGCTGGCTTGGCTCTGTGGAATAAACTACCGAGCCATACACCAAGCTCTTTCCTTGGCATCCTTTAAAAGAGCTGTTAAAACCTGGTTGTTTAGGGATGCCTTCGGCAATAGCTAGGGTTTGTATCATTTTTCCTTGTCTTGTGGTTTGTACCCATCGTCAGTTGTCCTCCGCCTCTTGCCTAGTATCTATTGTTGTAGGGTATTTCCCCCTTTATTTTATTTTTATTGCCATTTTATTTACTATTACTATTTTGTGGACCTTTTTGTGTGTTTTTATGTGAACCGCCCAGAGTTCCTGTTTGGGAAATTGGTGTGGCATATAAATATAAAAATAATAAATAAATAAATAAATCTCTTGCTATGTTCCAGATTTTAATTAGAGAACCCCTTATAAAATGATTATGGAAGTGTTTCCGTTTTTTATCTCTATTGTACCATAAATATGTATGCCACCCTCTTTGAAGATCAAAACCCTCCAAATATAATAATATTTTGTTTGTCAGTACTATCCATTCCTTTACCCATACAAGAGTGCAGGCCTGATAATATAAATACCAGCTTGGTACTCCCCAACCTCCCCTTTCTTTAATTTCGTTGAGTAATTTCATTTTAATCCTGGGTTTTTTCCCTTTCCAAATAAATTTTGAAGTGATTTTATTTATCTCTTGAAAGAAATTCTGTTCTAACTTAATTGGTATGCTTTCAAATAAAAATAAAAGTTTTGGGAGTGTATTCATTTTTAAAATTACTATTCTTCCAAGCATGGACAGCTGCATTTTACTCCATTTTTCTAATTCTTCCTTTATCTGTTTTACTAGTTTGCTGCAGTTATCTTCCCTTAGTGACGAACATCTAGATGTTAGTTGTATACCAAAATATCTGACTTTTCTTTATTTGGATTTCTGTTATCTGTATAACTTGGCTTTTTTGTTGTTCTGTCATATTTTAACTAAAAAAATTTTTTTTTGCTTTTATTAATCTTTATACCTGCTACCTCCCCATACTTTTCTATTTTAAATATTTTCAGACTTGGGGTAAGTGAATTAGCTGATCTTGTGGATGAGGAGCTCAGAACCAGAAAGCCAGGATCGAAGCTGCCACCCCTCTCCTTCGCCTGCAGAGACCAGATAATCTCACCTTGAAAGGTATACTAGGCTTCCCATGGAAGATATGTAGCCCTCCCATGTAAGGAGAGTTTCTGTGTCAGCAATGGGCTGGTGTAAAAGAAGGTGCACCTACTATGCAACTTCCCTTCCACTTCATCACCCGGAGAAAAGAATGTCTGAGTAGCCATAGACATTCTTACAGAGCTGTTTTTCCCATTCTTCCAGAGGAATCTGTTGATTGTGCAAGTTCCTTTATTACCTTTGTGAATATCCTTTTGTGAAATACTTTGAATGCTGTGTCTTTTACTACCCCAACTTATTCCTTTTGTCTCTTTCCACTCCTGCCCACAACAAAACACCACAGGAAAATGGGACAATAAAAGGAAAGCAAGAGTCAATGTTTCAGTGGCCTCATTTTATTTATTAGTTAAGCATTTGCCAGCTTGGAATAAAGAAAGGAAAGCTAAAAAGCATTGCTGGAGTATTTTGTCGAAGGCGGCCATCCAAAGATAAATGACTTCTGTTCCACAGCTCAACCTGAATTTGGAGGGACTGGAGTACTATTTGGGGTTGGGAGGGAGAGAAATGAAGAAATAATAAAGGAATAAATTGGAGACAACCATTAGCTGAGCAGTCAGACAAAAGTAACACAAACATTCAGGGGTTCCTTGCACAGGGAGGACTGCCTCCTCCATGTCTCCCTTTCTAAGAATGACTTCTGCTCCACAGCTCAACCTAAATCTATACATCTTCAGGAATCTCTACACCTTCAGGAAGTACATAGCTATTTCGGGGGGGGGAGGGGAGAGAGAGAGAGAAATAAAGAAATAATAAATGAATAAATTGCAGACAACTTAGTTGAGCAGTCCACAAACATTCAGGGGTTCCTTGCACAGGGAGGACTGCCTCCTTCATCTCTCCCTTTCCAAGAAGTCACATTTAAATATAATTTTAACACTTCCCCTGAACTGGTGCAGATTTGTGCTGCTTTTCAGGAAGAGGGCGGTATTCCCAAATGCCCAAAGCACAATATGGAGTATCCTTGAAAAGATGACCTGTCACCCAGCTCCTTCTGCCTTTGCCATTCGGATTGCCAGGTGGAGTGGTGTGGATTCAGGGTGTTGTCTTTCAAAGCAATGCATGTCCGCAGGGCCTGGACTGAAGAAGACTTGGCCTAACTTAACTTTCAGTGTCTCCTCTAAGCTTATTAACTCCAAAGTAGGGCTTCCTGGACCTAAGGACAATCTCACATGTCTAGTGACATACTCCTTTCTTTCTTGACTTCCCCTGTTCCCGCTAGGTTTAAAAATCTTGGGAGGTGACAAGGGGCAACTGGAGCATCTGGGGGTTGTTGGCATGGGCAGATCCACATCTCTGCACTATGAATCACCTCCTTTTCCCCTTAGAAGCAATTTCTGTTATTTGCAAAAACAGCAGGTGGAGCAGGGCACTGGGACTTTGCCCCCAAAACCAAGAGAGCGCCTCCTCCTACCCCTTATCATGAGGTGCCTGTACTTATGTGTATTTTTGCCTTTCTCTGAGCATAACAGCTGAAAGTCATTATTAATGGATTGCTTTCTCTTCCTTATTCAGACATTTTAGGGAGATGGTTGATGCTGCCAACAATTTCCAATCTAGAAGATTGTGCTCTGATCACATAGCTTTTACTTGTTATGAGTTAGTTTGTATGTCTGTTTTACTACATTTTCCATCCTGCTTAGAAGAGATATGGACATTTTATGAAGTTGCCAGATCATTGTCACATACATATGACCAATAAGCCAGTCGACGAATATCCTTGCTTTTTCCCTATCTAAGAGTTTCAAGAGGTCACTGCCAAGGTCTGCTTCCGAATATTGCCTCTTCGCTTTTGCAACAGTGTGTTCGGCACCATGAACCTCTTCAGAAACCAGCCTGTTTGGGAAGACAGACATGAAGAAAATTAGGACCTTCTTGCTCCTCCAAGCACCCTGATCAGATCAACTAGAGATGGGCACGACCAGAAAAAATGACGTTTCGAGTTGTCATTTGTCGAAACTGGTCCGTTTTGGGTCGTTTCCGTTTGTCGTGGAAATGTTCAAAAATTTGTCATTTCCGTTTGTCGTTTGTCGTTTAGGGTTGGGGTTGGGGTTGAGGTTGGGGTAAGTGGGCTCTGGGAGGCACCTCTCTGGGTGAATCTAGTCTGACCCACTAAGAAGGGAAGCGTTTAGCGATTAGCGCGTACCGTACAATATATTATTAGGGTTGAGATAAGTGGCAGAGGCACCTCTCTGGGTGCCTCTGACTCACTAAGAAGGGAAGTGTACTGGCGTACAGGTTATGCTTAAGGTTGGGGTTAGGGTAAGGGCTAGGCTTAGGGTTACGGTTAGGGTTAGGGTGGGTTAGTGGGCTGCACCTCTGGGTGCCTCTGACCCACTAAGAAGGACAGTGTACTGGCGTATGGGTTAGGGTTAGGGTTAGGGTTAGGGTTAGGGTTAGGGTTCGGAATCGGGTTAGTGGGCTTTTTATGCCCTCTGGCACATCCAGAAGTCTCAGTCAAAACCTGGCCATGCGATTGGTGGAATGGGTCCAAAAATTTGCATGGTCCCATCCCATGGCCAGCCCATCATTGCGCATGCACAGGTGTAAAAAAATAAAAATAAAAATAAAATAAAATAAAATCAATTGAGATGTTTTATTGCAAGAAAAACCCACTGCTGCTACTATAAAAATTCAGGCAGTTAAAATACCTAATTTTCACATGTTTCTGTTGTGCTTTAGTGGGTTTTTTTTACCACAATTTAAAAATAAATATTGCGGTCGCCATTTTGGATCCTCCCCACCGCATGGCATAAAGACAGCCCAGGAAAGGAGGGGGGAAGGCCAGGGACCCCCCCCCCAGAAAACACCCCTCTGGTAGGTGCCCTCACTCAGGCAGGCATATTTTCGCCTGCCTTTTTGGCCTGGAATCGGATTTTTTTTTTACTTTTTAAAACTTTATTTCTGTGCTGCTTGTTGGCAATGTCATCGCGCGAGCCCGCAATGCCAGGAATGACAACGATAAACCAGAGCCAGTTTTCCTTTTTTAGGGTTGGGTTCGAGCTGGAGCGGAGTAATGCTCGTTACCGTTACCCCTTACATAACGATAACGATAATCAAAAATGGAAACGAGAATTTTGCCACTCCGTGCCCATGTCTAAGATCAACCCATGGCTGTCCGTTACTAAATTTTGTTGAATAAAATTTCATCATAGTTATCTAAATGAGTTAAATTGCATTGTTTCATATTGTTGGATGCTTTAGGAAAATATCAAGTCTCTTTTCCTCAAGGCTTTTTCATCCCAACTGTAACATGCACATAGTCCCTCTTCAGAAACCAGTCTGTTTGGGAAGTCAGGCATGAAGAAAATTAGGACATTCTTGCTCCTCCAAGAACCCTGATCAGATCAACCCATGACTGTAGCGCTAATAATTTTGTTGAATATAATTTAATCTTTGTTATCTAAATGAGTTCAATTGCATTGTTTCATATTGTTGGATGCTTTAAGAAAATATCAAGTCTCTTTTCCTCAAGGCTTTTTCATCCCAACTGTAACATGCACACAGTCTCATTCAGAGGCACCATTTCCCAGTGCTCCTTACCGTGATTCAATAGCCATTTGTCTCGTAGCGGGAAGTATAGTCGCTAGGACCAGTCCGAATATACATAGCCACCCAATGTTGTTCATTTCCTGTATGTACACACACAAATCTCAGAGGAAAGATGATTTCCACAGTGGACTCTGAGGAGCCACCAGTCTAGAAATGCAGCAGTAGAGACTGCGATCCCCAATCCCTTTATATACTGCTGGTGTCCTTTGCTCCACCTCTGCTCTGCCAAGTTCCTGCCTAAGCCCCACCTACTTGTCTGGCTTCAGTTCTGCCCCTGCTGTCATGTCCATCCTTTCCATTCTTGGCAGGTAACCACCCAAAATGCCATTGTTGTTAGTTGGTGATCTATAGAAATCTAACAAATAAAATAAATAAAATAGAAATAAATAACAAGGTCCCAAATAGGTTTGTCCATGATAACCAATATGTTGAACCTAGCTTGGAGAGGTACCAGGGGCCAATGCAGATGGGCTAAAACTGGAGACCTCGGCTCAAACTTCATACTGCCAATAATCCATCTAGTTGCTGCATTCTGAACCTGCTGCAGTCTCCAACTCAGACCCAATGGCAGCCCCATGTAATGTAAGTCAATTCTTGAGATCACCAGCAAATGAATCAATGTCCTATGGCTGAGTGCAGGATCACCCACAAATTTAAAACTTGATGCCAAAGAGAGAGTGTGGATCCATCCAGCTGAGGCAGCTACCATTTCATAGAAAGATCTTCCTCAAGGTCGTAAAGGAAAACCTTGCGGAAGCTCTCCTGCCATTTTGGTGCCTCTAGGACCCAGGGGAGCATAGCATTTCATTTCATTTCATAACAAAACTACTTTAAAAATTCATTACTAACAAAATGAAATAAAACTACTATAAAGAAACGAAATGAAACAATATGCTATATTTCAGTTTTGTGCCCATCTCTAGTTCATGCTACAAGACAAAAGTTCTCAGAGGTACTGCTGCCAACAGCCTGTTTCAACCACACATGAGATACTGGTGGGACTTCATCATTAGGGAACCCCGATGGCACTTTTCTACCTCTTATGCCCCTATTTATACATAGGTGCTGGACAAGCATATTCTTCCCTTCCAACATTTCAGACAGTAGAAATGGGGTGCAGGCAGGCACCATATGTTGACAGGAATAATTTTCTACCCAGGATGTACTTGCTATTTGTCAATTCTGTCCGGAATGAAGCACATACTTCCAGATCTTGAGTCCTCAACTGAATATGGATGTTGACTTTTTCTTAAGACTCACACACTATGGGGTGAATCCGTACAACAGAAAAATGGTAGCGATTAGGGATTAAGCCATTTTGAATGCATTCTGATGGGAAATTTGTACAAAGGAAAATTTGCTTAACAGAATTTCATTTGGAACAAATTAATTCCTTTATACAAGGTACCACTGTAAATGGAATGCAATCACAGAAGCCCAGGTTTTTCTTATAATTGTTAGAGGTACGTGGCCTTCAAACAGTATGTTTCTGATTTAATGACAGTTTCCTTGTTTGTATTTCTTTGAGATACAATCTAATGACTTCACTCTGAAACCAAGCAGAACATTTCCTGGAGGAAAAGTCCATCACAGGTTACAAACCATGATGGAGATATGTAATCTCCAGGCTTAAAACTGGTGTACTTCAAGGGCCAGATGCAGGGGAGTGGTATCGGGAGACAGATATCTAGTTTTGTGTGCTCCCAGACACATCTGATGGGGCTATGTCTAATCCAGGAAGCTGGATTAGATGGGCCTTTGGCCTGAACCATCATGGCTCTTCTTATGTCCTTATGTTCTTATCAGTGTCATTGTGAGGTACAAACTGGTCAGCTGTGTTCCTGAAGGTTGGCAAACTGCTAGTCTGGGTTTTGGTATTTCCTGGGCACCTCCTGATCCTCATGGCATACAGTCCATGATAGGCAGAAGGAAACTCTCCCCCCCCCGAGCGGCTTGAACCAGCAATGGAGGGATGTAACAGTGAGCACCAATGTGATTTAAAGACATCAGCCAGCTTTGCTTCTACAAATTGTGGAATTATCAAGTAGTGCGTGTTCACATTAACTATTCAAATGTTGAATGTGTGCCTGTGAATGGGTTGAGGAAAAAATTTGCAGAGCCTGGACAGCTCCTCAATATATATCTGAAGGGCGGGCGATAGAGATGGGCATGACCAGGAAAAATGACGTTTCGAGTTGTCATTTGTTGGGACGGGTCCGTTGCAGGTCGTTTCCATTTGTCGCGGAAATTTTCAAAAATTTGTCATTTCTGTTTGTCATTTGTCGTTTGTCATTTGTGTTGGGGTTGGGGTTGGGGTTGGGGTAAGTGGGCTCTTGGAGGCACCTCTCTGGGTGCCTCTGACCTCTGACCCACTAAGAAGGGAAGGGAAGGGAAGGGAAGCGTTTCGCGTGGCCGCCGCGTACCGTACATTACATTATGTTAGGGTTGGGGGGTAAGTGGCAGAGGCACCTCTCTGGGTGCCTCTGACTCAGTAAGAAGGAAAGCATATTGGCGTACTGGCGTACAGGTTAGGGGTAGGGATAGTGGGCTCTGGTTGGGAGGCACCTTTCTGGGTGCCTCTGTGACTACTAAAAAAGGGTTGGGGTTAGGGGCTAGGCTTAGCTATAAAAATTAGGGTGGGTTAGTGGGCTTCTGGGTGCCTCTGACCCACTAAGAAGGACAGTGTACTGGCGTATGGGTTAGGGTTTTGGATGCCCTCTGGCATCCAGAAGTCTCAAAACCTGGCCATAAAATGGGTCCAAAAATTTGCATGGTCCCATCCCATTCATTGCACAGGTGTAAAAAACTAAAACCCAATGGAGACGTTTTATTGCACCCACTGCTGCTATATAAAAATCAGGCATTTTCAAATGTTTCTGTGGTGCTTTCGTGGGTTTTTGGACCACGATTTAAAAATAAATATTGTGGTCGCCATTTTGGATCCCCCCCACCGCATGGCAAATGGAGATGATGAGGATGCCCCCCCAGCCTGGTACCAGCAGCCCAGGACAGGAGAGGGGGGGAAGGCCAGGGACCCCCCCAGAAACCACCCCTCTCTGGTAGGTGCCCTCACTGAGGCAGGCATATTTTCACCTGCTTTTTTGGCCGGGAATCGGTTTTTTTTTAATTTTTAAAACTTTTTTCTGTGCTGCTTGGCATCGTGCGATTGCCGCGATGCCATGAACAACAACGAAAAATCAGACCCAATTTTTCTTTTTCGGGTCGGGTTCGAGTTGGAGCGGAGTAATTCTCGTTACCGTTACCCGTTATGTAACGATAACGAGAACCGAAAATGGAAACGAGAATTTCGCCACTCCGTGCCCATGTCTAGCGGGCGATGAAGCAAGAGGGGAGATGGCTGGATCATAGGTGGAGAAAATACAGTATTTTTCTGGGTATAAGACTAAAAATTGAGGGTTATCATACACGAAACTAAGCTTAGGAGAAAATCATATGGCTGCCAAACTGTAATTTTGGTGTGAAAAAGTGGGGTCAGCTTATACATGGGAAAATACAGTCCTGCTGTTAGTCTGATCAAACATGGCTTAAAGCTGAACTTGTTGCTAGACTGAATAATGGACTAGATGAAGGTTAATAAATTGAAACTCAATCCAGACAAGATGGAAGTGCAGTTAGTGGGTGCTTTGCTGGACAGGTTAGGGGGTCATCTCCCTGTCCTGGATGGGGTTGCACTCCCCCTAAGGAACATTTATTGGACTGATTTTTGAACATTTTCACTAATCAGTTGGCAGTAGGTGACAACGATAAAACATTTTATATAGCTTTTTTAAATAAGATGTTGCCAGAGTTTATTGGCTGTTAATACTCTATAGCAGGTGTGTCCAAACTTCACCCCTCCTGATGTTTTGGAATACAACTCCCAGAATTCTAAGCTCAGATTGCAAATGGAAAAGGACTGTGGGAGCTGTGGTCCAAAACATCAGGAGGGCTGAAGTTTGGACATGCCTGCTCTATAGCTTTTGCCATTTCTCTAACTTAATTGTATAACCAAAATCATTGTTTCTTTCACGTGCTCATCTTCCATTTTCCATTCTCACAGAAGGTTGTAAAGTTTTTTAGTTAGTTTATCTTCCAAGGATAGTAATATGTTATCAAGTTGTGGCTTTAAATACTGCTGGTGTCCTTTGCTCCATCTCTGCTCTGTCAAGGTTCCTGCCTGAGCCCCACCTACTTGTCTGGCTTTAGTTCTGCCCCTGCTGTCATGTCCATCTTTTGCCTTCTTGACAGGTAACATGTAAGAAGACACCCAGCAGCTTCTTCCACGATAACCAGTACATTGAATCTGGCTTGGAGAGGCACCAGGGGCCAATGCAGTTGGGCTAAAACTGGATAACTAGGCTCAAACTTCTTATTGCCAGTACTCAATCTAGCTGCTGCATTCTGCACCTGCTGCAGTGTCCAACTCAGACCCAATGGCAGCCTCAAGGACCCAGGGGAGGATAGCATTTTGTTTCATTTCATTTCATTTTATTCGGTAACAAAGCTACCTTAAAAATCATTACTAACAAAACAAAACTGCTAAAGAAACTAAATGAAACACTGTATTTCCATTCCATGCCAAACTCTAGTCCTTGCTACAAGACAAATGTTCTCAGAGGTGCTGTCATTAGCCTTTTTCAACCACACTGGATATACTGGTGGGATTTAATCATCAGGGAACCCCAATGATACCTTTCTACCTCTTATGACCCTATAGATAACAAGGTGCTGGACAAGCACATTCTTCCCATCTAATTCCCATCTAATTTTTAATTAGCATTTTGGTAACAAAATGAAGTGAGCAACAAAATGGAAGCTACCACTGCTCAGGTGCTAGCAAATTAGGCCTCTATTTACCTGACAGCGAACAGTCACCAAGTAAAGCATGCTGTGTACAAGTAAAATATAACAGTGTGTTTCCTCCAGTAGCCAGCTCTGACACCTTCATCTTTAGAAGTGGATGGTATTCCCAGACACCCAAAGGACAATATGGAGTACCCTTGAAACGATGACCTGTCACTCAGCTCCTTAGGCCTTTGCCATTCAGATTGCCAGGAGTAGTATGGATTCAGGGTGTTGTCTTTCAAAGCAATGCATGTCCGCAGGGCCTGGACTGAAGAAGACTTAGCCCAACTTAGCTTTCATTGTCTCCTCTAAGCTTATTAACTCCAAAGTAGGGCTACCTGGACCTAAGGACCATCCCATGTGTCTAGTGACATACTCCTTTCTTTCTTGGCTTCCCCTCTCCTCTCTAGGTTTAAAAATCTTGGGAGGTGACAAGGGGCAATGAAAGCATCTGGGGGTTGTTGGCATGGGCAGAAACACATCTCTGCACTATGAATCATCAGATCAGATCAGAGAGGAAGAGATGGGGCAGGGGGTGGGGAGAATGGGAGTTTTTAACTTAGGGCGTTTATACACGACCCCTAAGCTCCGCCACAAATGGCTGCAAGGTCCGGACCTTAAAAATGTTTACCCACCAGCTCCGGACTTTGCAGTCAATTAAGTGCGACCCCGCCCACTTTCGCACGACCAAACAGCAGTTTTCTTGTACCTGGTCTTTGATGGTGACAAATATTTGATCCGGTGTAAGGATAGTGAGTGCGGGGCTCTCCTGGCTTCCGTTTGTTCTTTTTTTTGCGCCCCGCCCCTTTAAGAGATCTGAATGCTACCGGGAACAAAAAGGAGGTAAACCGGCAGTCTTTTCTTTCTTTTTTCTCCCTCCCTCAGGCAGCCAGTGCGGAGGGGGGTGGGGACAGAGGAAGAGCGAGGAACCCCTAAGATCTCTGGTCCGAATTTAAGTGGCCAGCGGATCTTAGGGGTCGTGTAAAAAGGCCCTTAGAGTCCATGAAAAAATGGCATTTTAGAGTTTTTACCTTAGAGTCCATGAAAAAGTGGCAATATGGTAATATTACATTTGATAATGACTCAAGAACCCCTGACTTATGTTTACCCCTTCTTGTGTGTGTCTATCATGGATATAAATCTTATTTCAACTGTTTCCCTTTGTATTCCTGATCTGTAATGATTCTGTTCCAAAACGGAGACCTTCAAGTCCTTCAAGGAGTGTCCAGGTAAACTGAAGTGATTTGAGACAGGTTTCTGCGTATCGTGGTTTCTTATGTCAAACTTGTGTCCACTGATGTGTTTTCTTAGAGATTGACCTGTTTGTCCAATGTAGAGTGCAGATGGGCATTGCTGGCAAAAGATGGCATAGATCACATTAGTTGAGGAGCAGGTGAAGTTGCCCTTGATACTGTATTTGACATTGTTGGGTCCTGTGATCGCGTTGGGCAGAGTTGGCATCAGGGTTTGTGGCAAGGTTTAGTTCTATTGTCCATGTTGCTGTTTTCTAATCTTGTGTGCATTAGTATTTGTTTGAGGTTGGGAGGTTGTCTGTAGGCAAGTATGGGTCTCCCACCAAGAAATTTGGAGAGTGATATGTTTTTTTTAGAATGAGCTGGAGATCATTTAAGATGTGTGTGAGTGGTCTCACTTGTGGACTGTAAGTGACAACCAGTGGTGTTCTATATTTTGGCACTTTGGATCTGTCTTGTAGCAGGTTATCTCTGGGTGTGCGTCTTGCTTTGTTGATTTGTTGCTTAATCGTGCGAGGTGGGTACTGGAGTCTGAGGAAAGCATTTTGTAGATCCCTGAGTTTCCCTGTTTCCTTGTTTTGTTGTGGGGATTTCCAGGGCTTGATCTGCATCGGCGTTTACAACCCATTAAAATGGCAGTGTCTTTCATCAAGGTTTTCAGCGTCTCATTAAAGTTCCCCTCAAGGTTGACACTTGGATGCCAAGAAGTTGTAATCTTTGTAATGCCAGGTTTCTTTCTTCTCTGTCTTGCTATTCAGCTCTTAGGCCTACCGACAGTGCAGTTTTGTCCCACTCAGCAGCTCCTGGTTGTCTGTTGTCACTAGTAAAAAACTATAAAGATTTGTGAAGTGTTGGAAGGTTAAAAAGTTAAACTTGAAAGATATTATAAAAAGATATTTTAAAAGGGAGTGGAGCTTAGCACAAGCCATGCCTCCCTACCAAACCGACATCAGGTAGTTGTAGTCCAAGAACATCTGGGGACCCATTGTTCAGGACCACTGGGTTAGAGGGTCATCTCCCTGTCCTGGATGGGGTTGCACTCCCCCTAAGGGATGGGGTCCACATCTCAGGGATGCTGCTGTCCCTGGTCTAGTAACTATGGAAGACCAGACAGACTTGAAGGCCAAGGATGCCTTTCTTCAGCAGCAGAAATTATACCAGCTGGCCCCTACCTGGATGAGTGGAGTCTCATGACAGTTATGCATGCACTGGTAACACTGTGTATTGATTACTGCAATGTACTGCATGTTGGGCAGCCCTTGAAATGATCTGGTTCAGAATCATTCAGTGCAGCTGGTGAGTGGTGGGGCCAGGAGGAATCACATCACACCGATTCTTTACAAGCTACATTGGTTACCAGTTGCTGCCTGAGTACAATTCAAAGTGATTATTCTGACATATAAAGCCTTTAAATGGTTTAGGGCGGTGGTCCCCAACCCCCGGGCCGCGGACCGGTGCCGGTCCGTGGACCGGTCAGCACCGGGCCGCCTGGGGACGACGGGGAGGCTCCTCCCCTTTTCCTCCGCCGCCCTCCTCCTCCTCCTCTTCTATCCCGCGGGCGGCCGGTGGAGGAGGAAGGCTGGAGGAGCGCAGGAGGAGCCGCCGCCTCCCTCCTCCGCCCACCGGCGGCGGCGGCACATCCTCCTCCTCCTCCGCCCTCCTCCTCCTCGCCCTCCACCAGCAGCAGCAGCAGCAGCAGCCACGGCGGCGGCAGCGCGTCCTCCTCCTCCTCCTCCCGCCGCCGCCGCCGAAGGAGCAGCAGCAGCAGCAGTGAGGGCAATTGCGGAGGGGTGGTGGCGGCGGGACGGGGGCGATTGCAGCAGCAGCCACCACCCCCACAATCGCCGCCGCCGCCGCCGCCTGTCGCCCCGTCCCGCTGCCGCCGCCGCCACCCCTCCGCAATTGCCCTCGCTGCTGCTGCTGCTGCTGCTCCTTCGGCGGCGGCGGCGGGAGGAGGAGGAGGAGGAGGAGGAACCAGGAGGCGGCGGCGGCGGCTCGTCGTTGCCGCGAGGGCGCTTGCCGCGCACGGGGCGCCTGAGCCAGGAGCCGCGCGCGGTCTCGCTCCTGGCGCCGCGCTTGCTCCTGCTCCTGCTGCCGCCGCTGCCGTGGGCCTCCTCCTCCGCCGGGAAAAGTGCTGCTGGCGCCCCGCTCGCTTTCCCGGCAGAGGAGGAGGCCCACGGCGGCGGCGGCGGCAGCAGGAGCAAGCAGGGCGCCAGCAGCGAGACCCACGCGCGGCACCCGCCCGGCCGCGCCCGGGAAGCGCCCTCGCGGCACCGGCGAGCCGCCGCCGCCTCCTCCTGCTCCTGCTCCGGTTCCTCCTCCTCCTCCTCCTCTCCTCCCGCCGCCGCCGAAGGAGCAGCAGCGAGGGCAATTGCAGAGGGGTGGTGGTGGCGGCGGCGGACGGGGCGATTGCGGTGCGGCGGCGGCGGCGGCGGCGGGGAGGGCGATGCGGGGGGTGGCTGCTGCTGCTCCTCCGGCGGCGGTGGCGGGAGGAGGAGGAGGAGGAGGAGGAACAGGAGCAGGAGGAGGCGGCGGCGGCTCGTTGCTGCCGCGAGGGCGCTTCCCGGTGCGGCCGGGCGGGTGCTGCGCGCGGGGCGCCGGGGCCAGGAGCCGCGCGGGTCTCGCTGCTGGCGCCCCGCTCGCTTTCCCGGCGGAGGAGGAGGCCCACGGCGGCGGCGGCGGCAGCAGAAGCAAGCGGGCGCCAGCAGAGACCCACGCGCGACTCCCGGCGCCGGAGGAGGAGGCGGGGGCCCGCCTGCCCAGGAGCCCCGGGTTCCCCCACCCCGCCCGTGTGTGGGGGGAGTGGCACCCCGACGCCCCAAGCCGGTGAGTGCCGCCGCGGTCTCGTGCCTCCCCCTCCTCCTTCCCTCCCATCATTTGCTTTCACCCCCTTTTTGCCTCCCCGCCGGACCCCCTTTCGCATTCTCCCCCTCCCCACCCCCACCCCGGGCCACAGAAATTTTTTAAAAAATTTCCCGGTCCAACAAAAAGGTTGGGGAGCACTGGTTTAGGGCCTAGGTACCTGAAGGAGTGCCTCCTTCTATATGAACTTATCCAATGAAATCTAACCTGGGGACCCTTTTGAAAGAGCCATCCCTCAAGAAGGTGAGCAGGATGGCTTTTAGATATAGGACCTTTTCAGCAGCGGGCCCCAGAATATGGAATAGGAATAGGAATAGGAATAGGAATAGGAATAGGAATCTTTATTGTCATTGCCCCCTTGCAGGAACAACGAAATTTCACGGTTGCTATATTGAACTCATATAAAACATTCCACATAGATATAAAAACAGCTACAACACATAAGATAAAACATATAAAATAAGCTGACTTCAAAGTTCAGAATTTCCATTTAAGGCCAATATTGCTCTAAAAAAATAAGCTATTTTTGAGACGGTTTGTTCTTGCCCTCAGTACTCTATATCTCCGTCCCGATGGCAGCAACTCAAAGAGGCGATGACCAGGATGCGATGGATCTCTTAATATATCTAATTAGAGATGGGCACGACCAGGAAAAATTACGTTTCGAGTTGTCGTGTGTCGGAGCCGGCCCTTTTTGGCTCGTTTCCGTTTTTCACGAAATTTTCCAAAAATTTGTCATTTCGTTTGTCGGTTTTTCGTCTGTCGTTAGTACTGGTTTGGGGGGGCGGGCTCCTGGAGGCACCTCTCTGGGGTGGGTGCCTCCTCTGGCCCGCCATGAAGGGAAAGTGGGCTCCTGGAGGCACCTCTCTGGGGTGGGTGCCTCCTCTGGCCCGCTACAAAATGGCATGCATAGCCAATTGGATATGCATACCATTAAGTTGCAGTTACAGCAGGCAGAGGCACCTCTCTTTCGGGTGCCTCTGTGACTCACTGCCTGCACTTGGGCTGGGGAACGAAGTGAGAGAGGACCCCTACGGGCGCCCGCTGTGACTCACTAAGAAGGGAAGTGTACTTGCTGTAGTGCAATGCGAGTACACAGATCTGGCTTGGGGTTAGGGATTAGCGCAAGGGCTAGGCTTAGGGTACTGGTAAGGTTAGGGTGAGTTACTGGGGTGCACCTCTGGGTGCCTCTCTGACCCACTAAGAAGGACAGTATACTGGCGTATGGGTTAGGGTTCGGGTTCGGGTTCGGGTTCGGGTTCGGGCTAGGGTTAGTGGCTTTTTATGCCTGACTGGCTCATCCCAGAAGTCTCGGTCAAAACCTGGCCAAATGGCCATGCAATTGGTGGAATGGCTCCAAAAATTTGCATGGTCCACTCCCATGGCCAGCCCATCATTGCGCAGGTGTAAAAAAATAAAAATAAAAATAAAAATAAAATAAAATAAAATCAATGGAGATGTTTGGTTGCAAGAAAAACCCACTGCTGCTACTGTAAAAATTCAGGCAGTTTTAAAATAGCTATTTTTGCATGTTTCTGTGGTGCTTTGGTGTGTTTTTGGACCACGCGATTTCAAAATAAATATTGTGGTCGCCCCATTTTGGATCCCCCGCCTGCACCGCATGGCATGGCGCGAGTTGGCGAGACGATGAGGATGCGCAGCCCAGGAGAGGAGAGGGGGGAGGCCGGGGACCCCCCCCAGAAACCACCCTTCTGGTAGGTGCCCTCACTGAAGCAGGCATATTTTTGCCTGCTTTTTTGGCCGGGAATCGGGGTTTTTTTATTTTTAAAACTTTTTTTCTCTGCCGTGCCGCTTGGCGAGTTGGCGACTCGATGAGGATGAGCACTTTGCGCAGCCCAGGAGAGGGGGGGAGGCCGGGGACCCCCCCCCCAGAAACCACCCCTCTGGTAGGTGCCCTCACTGAGGCAGGCATATTTTTGCCTGCTTTTTTGGCCGGGAATCAGGTTTTTTTTATTTTTAAAACTTTTTTTCTGTGCCGCACCGCTTGGCGAGTTGCGACTCAACGAGGATGCGCACTGTGCGCAGCCCAGGAGAGGAGGGGGGAGGCCGGGGGACCCCCCCAGAAACCACCCCTCTGGTAGGTGCCCTCAGGCAGGCATATTTTCGCCTCATTTTTGGCCAGGAATCGAGTTTTTTTATTTTTAAAACTTTTTTCCTGGCACCTGGCATCGCGAATTTGTTCTATGCCAGGAACGAGCAACAACAAATCAGACCCAATTTTTCTTTAGTCGGTTCTGTTCAACACTGTCGGAGTAATTGTACAACTTCCATCCCATACGTCAGTGTTTTTCAACGGAAACGGGCAAAGGCAACGGAAACAAGAATTTCACGAGGCACACCACCATTAGATGTCTATATCTAATGCTTTACACTGGCACCTGGTGGTATGAATTTGTTCTAGGGTGGGGAGTGAGCAGCCCACAATACTCTCCACAATTCTTATGATTCTGTGCAACACTGTCCTATCCTGATGGGTACAACTTCCATACCATACGTAACCTGCAAGTAAGCACACACTCAATTGCACAATGATAGAAGGCCAGCAGCAGCTTTTGTGAAAGATGGTTTTTCCTTATAATTCTCAAGAAAAATAGTCTCTGCTGAGCCTTCTTTGCAATCCCCCTTGTGTTGACACTCCACTCTGCTGAGTGAGATCCACCTGGCAACAATATTGATGATGTTTCGGCACCAGATAAAAACCTTTCTGTTCTAGAAGTTTTTAAATGGATGTAATATAGATTGTGGCTCCTGATGACAATTTTAGTTTTGGTAATTGCATTTTGACATTTTTAATTTTTTTGATTGTTCATTTTAATTGTTGAATTGTAAGCTTCCCAGAGACCTCTGGGTAGTGTACGACGTATAGGTGGAATAAATAAATAAATAAATAAATAAATAAAGTTTGGTGCTTATGCACATAGAGAGAATACAATGGTCAGTCTGCTAGAAGATTGAGAGAACAATGTCCAAAATTTCCAAGATATGGCAAGATGTGTAATTCTAGACCCATTTGTCAACAACCACTAGTAATAGACTCAAGGACATATGTCTGAGTTTGTTCCATCCTGGACTGGGTCCAGGTGATATGTACAATCCCGGATGAGGTTTGGATAGCATTACAGGGTGAAGGTATATAAGCTGCCATGTGGCAGCAGCTATTCTCGCCTTTACTTCACACATCCTGTGACATTACTGCTACTGATGCTGACCGTATGTGTTTTTGTACTGAATGCTGCTCTACTGTGTGTACTGTGTTGGTGAGCTACTATTTGGCTGTAAATAATATTTGTTGAGTTCGAGCTAGACTATTTGGTTACTGATAAACAGTGAGGTGGCCAAGTTTGCAGATGACACAAAACTTTTCCGTGTGGTAAAAACCAGAGAAGATTGTGAAGAGCTCCAGAACGATCTCTCCAAACTGGGGGAATGGGCTGCGAAATGGCAAATGCATTCTAATGTAGCCAAATGTAAAGTAATGCATATTGGGGCAAAAAATCATCTATCAACTCATGGGCTCTGAGTTATTCATGACGGATCAGGAAGGAGGTCTTGGTGTGTTGGTGGACAGCTCCATGAAGGTGTCTACCCAATGTGTGGCAGCAGTGAAGAAGGCCAATTCCATGCTAGGGATTATCAAAAAGGGGATTGAAAATAAAACAGCCAACATTATAATGCCATTATACAAAACAATAGTAAGGCCGCACCTGGAGTATTGTGTACAATTCTGGTCACCGCATCTCAAGAAAGACAT